>OY982962.1:17894226-20693040 GCA_963890685.1 Plagodis pulveraria
ATGGCTCAGTGGCATTGGCTATGGACTGCCGTGCACCAGGTCCATGGTTCAAATCCCGCCGCGGGCTTGAGCTTCATCGCATGGTGGAAGGGCATTTTTCGAATGCCCGCCTGGCTAGCTACCACCCTCGAGTAGAAAATCTGTCGCCAAACATCTAACAGTGTGTTCCGGCAGCAGTCCTTGAGGGCCAGTAAAATTACAGGCACATGAGACCTAACTACTGTAGGTCTCAGTGTGACGGGCACATTTCGTCATTAACGAAATGCATCTGTTATAGACAGAGGTTAGTCCACTTGACATCAGGTGGGCCTCGAACTTGTTCCGTAACAATAACATAAAAAACTATTTTTTTAATAGATTAGTCAGTTTACATAAATCATCAGATGTTAAGTTTTTAGGGTTCTGAAAGCAATTATCAAAACAGTGGCTATGCTGTTAGTTGATCCTTATGTCACTTGGCTCTAGCTCGAAAACGTTCTGAGATTTACTTATTTTGTGACACCTGAAATTTACTTATTTTGTGTATACTGTTGATGCACAACTAAATTTGAAAGTAAATGTTTTTTCATTAAATTAGATTAACAAACGGGTCACGTAATTTTTAGACGTAACACATATTTTCCAGAATCCAGAAAAACAGGAAAATGTTTTACCTTACAATCTGCTTAATAATGAAAAGCGAATTATAAAACAATGTAATTCGGGTTGTACCAAAAATCAGATTAGCTAAAGTACAGAAACAAGGTCGTTATTTGAAAATACTGATGTATACTAAATTACCAAAAAGCTTGACCACCCTAAAAGGGCTAATAAAACTTCTTTATATCTTTCTTTTTAAAAATCTACATTTATTATTTTTTATTATATATTAACATTAGGGATTCGATAATTCTACTTTTTAGTGATTTGGGTATAAAAGTACTTAGGTATATCTTCAATTCAAAAACGCCGTTTCCTGACAAGACTATGATGAAAACAGTCTATTTTTTTTCTTTCACGGAATTTTATTTTACGGGACCCTAATAGAACGAGACCCGATTCCCACTTGACCATTTTTTAAATATTAATATCGTTTAGTGACAAAGTTTATTAGTCTGTTTATGACATGTTACGAATACAATGTTGATCATGTGTCATAACTTTTATTTATCCATGCAAATGCAACACTGATGCATTATTGATGCGACGGTTGTTATTCAAAACATTACAACCATTTCACACTGCACATAACGTGATTATCTTCTTCAATATACATAAAATGTTGTTTTTTGTTATGATCTGTCGTCAATAACATACCTATTCGTTGAATCATATTGTATGCCGTTATTTCTTCCTACACAAAATAACGCTTAAAAACTCTCTGTTGCTTTTTTGACAGAGAAATACTAATTAGATGTTGACAACTTGAACGTCTTCTAAAGATCTTTGCCTTTTTGTGTCATAGGCGTAAACGGTACTTTATTGTAGGCGGACTGAAAAGCTGGACAATATAAAGTAAGCTTTGCGTGCCAACGTTCTGTCTCGCGATCATTTGGCCTTCTACGCGTCTTCTATAACAAACGTACCTATCTTATGGGCGCATGTATCCCTGTTATAGAAATGTAATAATGACAAAAAATCCACTTTCAACTGTTTAAAATGTAATTTTACGAGATTTGAGAGATGACGGTTGACGGTCTCCGTGTGGTACTGTCCACGTTGCCGCCCGTGCCAACATAAGACTTCGTGCTGGTGTGCTTCTATTCTGGGCCCCTGTCTTTAACCTCTACACGTCTACGTAATATGACGTTAGATCATGTGCCTTTTCTTTAAGGGGGAGTGCCCAAACTAACGTTCACCATTGGCTTACACAAGATGACGTCACACCGCGAGGTGTTTATTTTCAAACTTGTTTTTCTAGCCTCGCTAACGACATAATCGTGATAAGATAAAATTCTCACAGACAAGTATAAAACGCAAACGCGCTGTTTATACGTTTTCAGTTCATTTGAAAACTTTGTATTTAAAAGCTGTGCAGCGCCATCTTTTAAAAGCGCGTGTGAATAAATAAGAAGTTCACTTGGCTCGATATATAAATAAATCTGTTGGGATTTCAGACTGCAGTTACACCTTGCAGATTCGAAACAGTTTGAGAACTAATTAAAATTTAATTTAACTCGCCATGTTTAGAAAGAGGAACATCGTCGTTCAATTCAACAGTGTCTTATCGTGAGTGTCATTCCTCTTTGCGTATTTGTTAAACTAATCAGGACAAGTGGCGATTCTGATAACGAGCCGTTCGTTCCCGTTATCATTAAAAACAATCAACGATCTCGTCATCATAGATTAACGCACTTGCTCTATGGAATTTTACCTAGTTCTAAATGTATATCCGTGTAATAAGTGCTTGAAGCTCATTGAATAATTTCTTGCCTACAGGGACTTTGAGCCGTTTGCAGCATCTCCTCCCGCTCCTGAAGATTCTTTCTACCTCCGCTACCCGAACTCTGACATTCTATTTGGAAAGACCAACCAGCAGGACCGGCCGCAAATCTACACTGCTGAGAAAAAAGAGGTGACGGCGGCGAGTGTTTATAATATCGTCAAGGATAAAGACTGGTCGAAGCACACCAAGCCGTGCCAAGACGTGCTCCACGGCATCGCGCCAATCAACACTGCTGGTGAGAATGTCTAATGTATTTTGGTATTTGAACGTGTTCCATCCTATTAGTTCTAGCGGCACATCAATTATCAGATACGTTGTTAAGCATTGTAATATACTGTGCCGGCTTGGCTTGATCAATGAATACATTGCTGTAGAATCTGCGATACCTATTAAAATTCCCAATTATATTGGCATTGTTCCAAGTGCAAACATAGATTGTAAAAAAAGTCATGTTGGTTAGTATTCTTGGTTGTTATTCAAACTGTATTACGCATGGTTGCGGTTGTTGGCATATTGTCATTAGCATAGCACATGATACATGTACAGGAACTTGAACCCTACAAAATTATCGAAATGGCTCTATTTAATTTAACTGATCTACCAGTTCAAGTTCCTGTGCTTCGAGAAATGTATTGACGCTTGTTAGTTGTTCTGCATTTGATCTTAAGACTTTTATTTAAAAACCCATGATAACTGTGAGGCTACTCATAGTTTGTTTCGATATTTTAGTGTCGTTTTTACCATCAATAGTGAATCACACTAAGAGAACAAAAGCCAATAATTCTAACCAGAATTATGATTCTACATTACATTTTACTTTTATATAATAATGACATCAACTCAGATTCTAGAATAGGACATTGGTATGAACACTTATTGTTTGTATTTGACAGTGCCAACATAAGTTCTCAGCATGTTTAATATTCATTGAAGTTTTGGTACCTAAATTATATAAGTAGGTATGCGTAAGTATTTCTGTATATGTTTTAAATACTTTAATACTCAAGTAGGGACAGACCTACTGTATTTTGTTTATCAAATGATATGAACCTCAAGTGAGTTGACCCAAGATAGTCCTTCTCAAAATAAGAATTGTGAAATAAAACGTGGTAGTTTTTTTCTTTCCATCCCCTGCATATTCGAAATAGTGTCTGAGCATTGAAACAGATTTCAAGCAGAGTGTTAGAAGTTACTACAGATATAAATAGTTTACTTGGTTTAGGTTTTTTATTCTTACTTCGAAATTCTAAATTCGGGAGTGTTGCAAGATACCACAACCACAAATTCAGAACTTAATATCTGATATTTCGTATACGTTTTACAGGTTAAGCCCGTTATAGATAAGTAATAAAGGAGATCTTATAAATGTATTAATTAAGTACTGTGATATTTTCCAGTGAACTCTGTGACATCCAAGCCCAAGCCGGCCGGTACTGACGATGGGTTCAAAGGCGACGGCGCAGCTTGCGGCACCTCCGTTGTCAAGGTAAGATATTTCAAAGTCTACAGTGGGCACACAGTTTAAAAAAAACTCACAAAATATGGTACATGATGTGTTCTAAATTTCATTAAAAATATACAAAAATCAAAGTTTTTATGTATTCTATGTTTATATGTATGATTCTATGTTTGTTAACCACATCCAAACCATTGAACTGATACTCGTACAATACGGAAGTAACCTAATCAGTAACATATAAAAAAAATGGACACTAGCAGGAGTAGCTAATCGTCTTAGTTTACTAATTGAATCATCACCTTCCCTTACCCCACTTCTGTGGGGTCGGTAAAATATGCTTAAAGAAAACACAAATGTGAACTTATCGCGTGGATCATACCTTCTAGTATATTTTCATCTTATATTTTAAATGTTTGTATAGTTTGAAGTGTTGTATTGTAAGCTGTAGTACAACAATAACTTACTTTGTAATTAACAATTTTACGTAGTTTTACCCCACTTCTGTAAGGTCGGTAAAATATGCTTAAAGAAAACACAAATGTGAACTTATCGCGTGGATCATACCTTCTAGTATATTTTCCTCTTATATTTTAAATGTTTGTATAGTTTGAAGTGTTGTATTGTAAGCTGTAGTACAACAATAACTTACTTTGTAATTAACAATTTTACGTAGTTTCCTCCAAGATATTTGTTTTTAAGTTGATAACCTATGGCAGGGGGTCTACCTATCGTTAACCTCTTGAATGTCATGATAATACGTTAATGACGTTAATTTTATCGTGTAAATAGCGTTTATCTTAACTTGTTCACATTTTGATTGGGGAATCTTGAAAATGGAGCATTAGCAAACTTCAGTTTTTATTACATCATTCTTCGAAATTATATTTATTATAAAGTTCCATATTGCATTGGATATTTTGTTTAGTGACTGGAACGGTTTTATTGGAACTTCATTTAAATGCCACACATATTATATAGTACTTTTCTCTGTAGCTTAAGCTATCGGATAAGTTCTTTCACCTTTATTTCTACCTGTAATTGTTTATTTAGCAAATCAAATGTTATTTACTAATGATAATGTAAGTAGGTGATTATTTATAGACTGTATTGAAATTCCATCAATTCCGAAGACAAGTTGTGATCGATACTCGATCGGAAACCGCTAAATTACGTTGTGATTGATGAAGGCGCGGCTCTGCTTTTAGACTATTGTGTTGTCTCGATACTTAAAAAGTTATTTTCAATATGAACATCTTATGACATGAAGAGGAAATAATACGCCACGAAGTTTTATGTACGGGGCTTAAGGTCATTACGTACTAGGGGAACAGAGAGTCTTACAACTTTTGCCACCAGTTCAGGCCAATCGGAATCGGAGCGCCTCAGCGCAATATCCGGCACGCTGTCATGAATAGATTGTGGTTACGCCTAGCCTCCATCCTTTATATATTACTAGCTGACCCGGCAAACGTTGTTTTGCCATATAAATAAATAAATAAGGGTTGATCGTAGAAGGGTGAAAATTGAGGATTGTATGTATTTTTGTATGTTGTATCATAAAAAAATAGAAATTAAAAATTTTGTCTAAAAAATAAAAAATAAAATTTAGGGGGATGAAAAATAGATGTTCGCCGATTCTCATAGATACCGGATAAGCACAAAAAATTTCATCAAAATCGGTCAAGCCGTTTCGGAGGAGTATGGCAACGAAAACTGTGACACGAGAATTTTATATATTAGATTGAGTAATGTCTAAAGCCTGGTTAATGTTAAGTAATTGAGTTACGTTGTGTTCCAGGTGGCACACCAGATGATATCTTCTACCCGCACGCCTCGTGGGTTCACCGTGGCTTCCCCTTCGGATGCGGATGACGATGCCGTAGCCCCGGATGCTCATCAGTACAACTACTCTCACCGACGCGGCTCCAAGAGTCTCCCCGTTACCCCCGCGCACTCCCCTCACGGCAGCCCTACCTCTCGCAGGAGAATGAACGGCAACCGGTGAGTTTGTACACATTATGACTAATTAGGAACCCCGTCGGGTGCCGGGTTAGAATTGCACCGCCCCATATCTTCCCGTGGGTGTCGTAAGAGGCGACTAAGGGAAAAATACTGGAAGGTGGGCAGCAGTGCCTTCTAAAGAACTACCATCTTTTACTGGCGTAGCGTATGTAAGCTTGGGGATTATGTCATTATAGGAGATGATAGGATCTTGATAGGAGAGGCTGTGTTCAGCAACTGTTGATATGTACAATTTTCATTCAGTGCTGCAACGTCATACGTATTTTGATCAATTATTTATTTAAAATAAATACAAATTTACGAGAGGAAAAATTATAAGTAGCCATGTGCGGGGTAGTCGTAGCCGGAGTATGCTCCTACCGACTGAGCTGACATGACCATGACTCGTAACTCTAATTTCTCCTCTCGTTCTTTAACCATCGTATGGGGATGGGTTATATGGGTTACCGCGGGTTCGAATCCCGCACATGACTATAATTTTTCCTCGTAAATTTGTAATGTAATTTTTTTTTTTATGCTTTATAGGTTAGCCTTTGACCACGATCTCACCTGATGGTAAGTGATGATGCGGTCGAAGATGTTGTTTAGGCTAACCTAGAAGTACTGGCTCTCAAGGACAGCTGCCGGAACACACCGTTAGGTGCTTGGCGACAGATTTTTCTACTTGAGGGTGGTAGCTAGCCAGGCGGCCATTCGCAAAATGCCCTACCACCATGCAAATAATACGCAGAGCACGCGTTATTGCAAACATAAAAATATAAAAATTTATTTATGAAGTTCAAAATGACATATCTCAGCATAAAAGCATTGCCTGGTATAGGCAGCGCGTTTAAGGACGTTCAAGAAGAAAAATTGGAACAATTTTTATGTACAGCATCTTCCTTACTTTGGTGGTAGGGCATTTTGCGAATGCCCACCTGGCTTGCTACCACCCTCAAGTAGAAAATCTGTCGCCAAGCACCTGACGGTGTGTTCCGGCAACTGTCCCTGAGAGCCAGTAATTCTAGGTTAGCATGAACAACATCTTCGACCACATCATCACTGACCATCAGGTGAGATAGTGGTCAAAGGCTAACTTATCAGGCATAAATAAAAAAAAAGCAGATATGTGGCAGATGTGAGAACAGTATGACGTTCGTGTGATTTTAATAGTAACAATTTTTGATTGAAAGCGTCACTCTGATAATGCTAGTTATCAACTGAGCCCCAATCCAATGGAAATATTAAAATGGACATGATTCGAGCCCTAAAATGAAGGCAAAATTGTCCGACCCACTGTTTGGAAGTAATTTTAACATTAAAATAACCCCACCTTGGCTTACTAACTGAGGGGTTCATAAATACTTTTAGATTTAATATAGCTTTAAGCGAGCATTCAGGAACAATAATAATTTTTCAACTGCAAGTCCAGTGTATAAGTTTTGACAGAGGTCAGTGAACTGGAATTATTTTTAACATTTATTTGATTATAATTAACCAATCTAAAAATAGATAATCGCCCGCAGAATAAAAATCATTTTTACCCATAGAAACAAAATACACTATCTCAAAAGTTTCATTCCATCTATTCATATTTCACCTACACAAAAAATAATCGTTCCAAAATATGATCTAGTTTAATAGATATAAGGTTGAGCCTGAAATCGGCCTCACGTAATTTAAAGGTTCGTGTACCATAAATCATATGAGTAATCGAATTGAGTAGTTTCTAATGCGCCAAATGTGCGTCACAAATAAGTGATAATTTAATCAACATTTTAAAATAATATTCAACCAATCCAAGATTGTAGGATGACGTGCTAAAGCCTACAGCGGCGGCTAGCGACCGGTTTCTTTAAACAGGTTCGAACGCAATACTTGTAAATATATTTATTAATGATAAAGCCAAATAAGTCGAGTAGGAAAGGTATTTTGCTCTTTTGCAATCGAGTGACATTTGTGGGTGTGTCTCGTAGTGACAAGCCGGATTCGGGTACCTTGACATTCTATAAACTTCTCAAGTTGTTTTGTTTACTCTTCGTGCAGTCCAGTGACAGAAGTTTCAAGATCATTTAGTACGAACTGAACGATCTTGAACTTCTCTATGGTTTTCGTTTTTAATTTATATAGATTTGTATTAAATAAATGAAGGTATATCTTAAATTTACCTCATAACATGTTGATTTAATAAAGTTATTTTGCTCCTTTTGTTTTTTTATTGCCTATGTATAATGTGCAGTTAAGCAAATCAGTTTATTACTCTATACAATACATTTGAAAAATATAACTATGTATTTAATTAATATGTTCTAGCGTTACTTTGCGCAAATCCTTAATTAATTTGAATAACTATTTTACAAAACAAATAGTATTTGTAAAAACATTAAAAATATATATCTCGTGAGAATCTAATTTTCTACTCATGCTAAGAAAATAGGCGAAGCTGCAATAGTACATACTTTATTTGAATTAAAAATAAGTTAATGCATTGTTATTACAATGTGTTTTTTAAGTCAAACATTAAAAATGTTACGGAAGGATTCGTCGAAGTACAATATTTGCTATATAGTTGTATTGTAGTTATTTCTTAAAATAACTTTTACTTAGTGTTGCAAACATATTCTTTTGTGAAGCGAGCGAATGTTCAAACACGTGACATTAACATAATATGTGTATTTCTTTATCTTTGAAGCATACAATAATGATTATTATATATGCACACAAAAGTAGTCACGTTTTGTTACACACGTTTGACATTGCATAGTACAATGTGACGAGTTCTTTGTTGTTTCTATGCGAATGATTAAGTCCATATCTTGTAATGTGCAAAAAGTGTTTTTTGCATATTTGAGATTGGGAGAGTTGACCAAATTTCAAGTTTTTGTTGAATTTGACAATGCCTGAGAATGAGGCCATTGACTTGCGCAAAGATTTAGGTCTCAAATCATGGACAAAACACTAAAGTATCATAGGTATATACTAAAGTTTAAGAATCGTAAAAAATAATTTTATTTGTATTATATTTCTTACGGTCTAGTACTGCAATGTCTTCAGTGAATTAACACTCGAACTTGAGCCTAACTCAATTTCGTTACCTGGTTTTGGTCACATAATAACATTTATTGTTAGAATTATGATTTTATATTTGGGAAGCAGATGACGGATGCTGATAAGCCGAATGTTTGAAGCCTACATAATATAGCAGCGGTCTCATGACGACATGCAAGTAAATGTCATTGTGTGTGTGTGTGTGTGTTGAAATAGACTTTATTAGCAGTAGGTAATCAGTGGTTATACTTCTTATCTTATCATTTAGCACTTCATGCGAAGTAGCAAGATAGTTTGCAACAGACATCAAGGAAATATTTTATTTTTAAATTGACAGCAATTTCGAATGATATTTATCATTTTATTAATATTTGAAAATAAAAAGAAATATTTTAAGATACAATGGAACCAGCGATACAATAAAATACTAGTAATGAGTCTATAATATGAAATTAAAACACTGAGAAATATTGTGTGACACGCTGTAGGCTTTGATTTATCGGTTCACGTGCACCGCTGCTGTATGTAAACAGATATACTTCACCTTGTTGCATAAACATTTGAGCTCGTAAATTATCAAATCGCATCAGGTCACGGCAGTTCATGAATACTTCTGAATTCAGATAATTAAACGGCAATAATTATAGACATGTGCACGGTCATAATGGAGTGGTACGATGAGCAACTGACAGCTTAGGTTGAATGATTTGAGAGTATGAGAGATATGCCTTCGGTTATTAAAGAAATATTTTGGCTCTTATCAACTTTGGTTGGTCGCCTGTTACTTACTGCCCAATAACTTATTTAATTGACCTAATACTATGCGATTTTAATAATAAATCTCTTCTTGAATGCTCCCAAGTATCGGCTCGTAAATACTTCAAAGGTAGCTAGTTCCATATTGTGGCAGTAAGAGGCGGAAAATGCGGAGAAAATCGCAAGACTTCCAGACTGATTGAATGGTTGACTTGGATTTGATTTGCTTACACAGAAATTTACAGGGTCATCACGCTAATGAGACTGTCAAAAGTAGTTACAACTTAAATTGACTAGTAAAAATGTTCTTTGGCAGCTAATCCTTTATGTTGGGCCTCGAAAGCTTTCATTACAACGGTTGTGTCTTGTTTTTTTCAGATATTTCACATCTCCTTTCGAGCCGACCGATGAAACAGGCAATCGTTCATGGCTGACGATGGCCCTGCTCGGCTTCAAGAAGGATCTCACCACTTCCACGTCCACCCTGGCGGAGGAAGATTCGCTCGAAATAAGATTACAAGGTCAGTTTATATTTTATGTATATAGTAAAAAGAACACAATATTAGTTTAAAAAACATAGCGGGAGTTTTTTTTGTATCTGTTATTTTTCTTTCTGGACGTTTCTATACTTCGACATATTTCCAAATTGGGCGTTTATGTATTTGGACATTATTGAGCTCTTGGTATTTTTTCCTTTTTTTACATTAGTTGTGCAAGTCCCTAATATAACTATTTAGTGTTTATCCATAACCTTGAAGTATTATAACAATACACAGTGAATGGTTCACCATATTGAAACTACACTGCACCATTTTAATAATTAAATACATGGGCAATAAAATAAAATAATCGTCACAAACTTTTTCAAATGGAATAAGATAAAGGGATTTTCTCTCTTTATATTCCAATATTCCGATATTAATACTACTACGTAACACCAGTCTTAAAAATGACATACGAAATTTTATTTGCAGGTCTAGCACAGTCAGTGGAAAATCTCGGCCCTGCACCCAAAGGCAAAGAGCCACAGCAGACATCCCACGAGGCCGTTCTACAAACACAAGCGCGATCCCCCAAGCCGACCATCCGACCAAAACCTTCAGAGCTTCGAGAGATGAACTTCTGGTCTCCTACATCCATGTGAACAGTAGAATAAGAGTTACGAAACTCAACGTAACTCCTAGGGTTAATTTCTTACTGTGTAGCACTTTCAATGTCGTGACTCAGTTAATTAACACTCGAACTTGAACCTAACTCAGGTTTGTAATCTGGTTTGGTTATATACTTACATTTCTTGTTAGAAGTATGATTTTGTACGTTGCAACCAGATGACTTGGCGGATGTTGATAAGCCGAATGTTCTAAGCCTTGTATCAGTTTTCGCTTCATTATAATTTGACTAAAGATGAAATATATCTGTAACTACAGAATTTTCTTGAATGAATTTGTAGCGCAAATGGTGCATTGTGGAAATATAGGCGTTCAGTGAGCGGTGTTGTACCTACTGATTATTCCATTTTATTTAAGTTTTGTCGTCGTATTTGTTTATATCATACTTTCATAATCGTCATCATGTTCATCGTTTCACATTTTATTAACATAATTTTCTTTATTTAACTAAAGGTTAAGGTTTTATGATATTATTAAGTTTAAAAACAGTAAAGTAATTTTTGGAATTGATCACTTATTTTTAAATAAGTATATGAACTAATTCTCGAGAGAATCATAATTATGATATTTTTGTATGCATGTAGACTAAGTGAGTATGTATGACGTTTATCGAATTTATATGATTTTGAATAACAAATGTAACTTCAGACAATTACAAGTATTATTTATGTAATCAAACTTAATCGTAATTATTGTATATTTTGAGCAGAAGTAATACGATTGTTCTTAGAGTTAAGTGAATAATAGTTAACATACACATTTATGAATAGCAGTGTAGTTTTCGAAATCAATTTAAACACAGATTCATAAGTACATGTAATTAATAATGTACCTACTTACCATACCACTATATAATCTGTATTTTACCAAAATATTTAATAAAACTGTTGTCCTTTTTCAATCCAAGATAAGTTTTTCATTTCTATGCCAATCTGAAGTAAGTCGTACTGAACGTTTTCAGTTATAACGTTGGTACTGTTCAACCTGTTTTTTTTTACGATAAAATGGAACCGACTTCGCTTAAAAGTGTGAAATAACTTTTTAAAAGTGTGAAGTCTTATACTATGATAGTTCAAAAGTACTTATTATTACAATATTGTGTGCATGGTACCGACTTCGACAAGTTATTTCACACAAGTGTTGAAGTCGGTTCCATTTTTAGGTAAAACAAATTTATTCACTCTTTTTAGTGTCTCTTGCTACATACTGATTGGCTGATTGTCATTCATTGTCAATGACTATATCATCAAGATCGGAAAATACTTTTCAGCTATTGAAGTGTAACTCACACAAAACGGCTGGATCGATTTTGAAGAAATTTAAATGGGACCACACGGGAAGCATCTGCTAAAAACATCAAAAACGGTTCACGAAGGCAAAAGTTCTGAGGTAACATAAAATATTTCGAATTGAGTCCTCCTTTTATGAAGTCGTTTAAAAACTTTCTAAAGTCAACCCATTCATATATACCTTAGAGAAAGAAAGCTATAGAGTAACGGGTAGAGTGGCCACGTGAGACAAAATATTATAAACATAACCATAGGTACAAAGAACTCAGTGATACCATAAACCTTACCCTTTACCCAGCTACACGTAGATTTAAGTACCACGCAGTTCCACCGCGGAGTGGAGCTCAGATTATAGCGCAAGAAGCGTTAATATAATAACATATAAATTATTCGCGATGGTTGCGTTAAATAGTGTTAAAATATTTATGGTGCGGTAAAAACAATTGAATGATCGAGAGAGAATTGGAACAGTGTGTGTAATCGTGTTTGGTGTATGAGAGAATGTATGGTGCGAGTGAGTGTAATAGATTTATAAGTTTGCATATGAGTAGTATGTATGTGAATAGTGTGTTTAAGGTGTGGTACATAACAGTGAGTATAAGGTAAAATATATTCATCAGTGTGTCTTGTATGGGGTATTATAATTCATTCAATACTTGGTAGTTATATGAGTTTTAAGGTAGCCCAGGATTTACTGATGAATCACGTAAATCGAACATCTAAGTGATTCATCAGTAAATCCTGGGCTACCTTCAAAACTCATATACCATGATCGTAAAGAAGACTTATGAGGTAAACAAGTATTGAGTGAATTTCTTACATAATTTTATGCTCTCGGGCTTATAAAATGCAAACAAAGTGCAAATTTTCGGAGAGCTGGAGAATACTTGCAATTAACAGGACCAGAGTTTATAACTTTTTTTAAGAAGTCTTTGTTGACGGATTCAACTGATCCAATTAAAACGCAATCTTCTTCACTAAAAAGTGATCTTGATTTTAATTCTGGTAAAATATTTTCTTAAGGTTGAACTGGCCGGTCACTTCTCCATACAAACGTCGTAGGTTGGTCACTCCCTTATTTGAGATTTTAGGTCCAGACTTAAGCATAATACCGATTGATATCGTCATTAGAGCTATGCTTGTATGATGCCAAAATTATAAAAAGATAATAAAGTTGAAAGTTATGAGCCTCGAAAACTTTATATGAAAATGTTTCGAGGCTCATAATTCTCAAGTTAATTATTTTATTAAAATTTCGGCATCACACAAGCCTAGATAATGACGAGATCAATCGGTATTATGCTTTATTTTGGACCTAAATACTCAAATAAGTGAGTGATCACCCTACGACGTTTGTATGGAAAACGGGCCGGCCAGTGCACCCTTAATTTGCCACTTTCTTATTCAACCTTCGCATTTTTTCTTAAAGTGCCCTGAATTTTTAACTTACAGGCAAAGATTGTGATGGATGTAGATGGCATGTGTTTAGATAGTCTATTAGAATTTTCGTCATATCCAACCTAAAAAACATAAAACATTATAAAATAATAATTATAACTTCACTGTAAGTGTCATTTAAATTGTGAGATGAAATAAGTGGCAAACTACATGGCGTTGTAAAAAAGGTTTATCTAAGTTTATAAACAATAAAATAACGCATATATAATAATTATTTATGCAGAAATAAACTTCACAATTTCACAAAGATGCCATGACTGTCAAAGTTTGTTGAGCTACATATGTTTCTGGCCTTGAAAAAACTGGCACGCACTGAGAGATAGAAATAATATCGCTTCGTCCTTTTCTGTTACATATAATAACTCAATTATGTATAGGGATACATTCACACATTCTTGTGGGAATGAAATTGAGCTACCTACCCGCAGTCTACACTTTTCTTTGTCTAAGATACCTATATAATTGTCTGCACGAATTAAACTTAAAATGTGCTGCGCCTCTTTTTTTTGTCTGGTTTTCAGACTGATAAGTAATTCTTCGAGGGTAAATAAACGGCTTGTCGACTTGAGCTCTGTTTTCCCACAATTTTTCTTGCGACTTTTTAATTAGTCTCCCTTCATTACTCTAATCGGATTTGCGTTGACGCCTGTGCTCGCTGCGGGTGACTAAATACCCTCCTTTGCGAGATGCTTAATTTACTTTAAAGGAGGTTTTGTCCCAGTTTTTAATAAAATAAGTAAAATGTTTAGTATCCAATGACAAATGTTGCGCAAATGAGTAATGAGTGATGTTTGTTAAGCAGGATAACATCGGACGTACGACGGTTTGGATTACTTAATCCATTGCGACTTACATACAGACCCCGGCTATCCTGCCGTTGCAACTGAAATTAAAGGATGATGAAACGCCAAATGAGGAGCTTGGCACCTCTCACGTCGACGTGAGTAGGTTTATGCTGCGCATAAGGCTGACAACAGACCTGGCTCGCTCCGCTTTTTAGGTACAAAGCTAATCAGATTTCGAAATGAACAGATTTCAAAAGAAGAAATATTATACTTATATAGAAACCGTTTTCGAACCTTGTTTTCGAATGTGACCGAAACTCAAAATATATAGGTAGTACCGAGCCTCCAATTACGTTGGATAAATGTATGTCAATGATGATAGATTATGGTGCAAACGGCCACAGGTAGGTAAGTACCATAAACATATTTGTAGAAACTGAGGTTAGTTCTACCACATATAATACGTAAGTATATTCATATGAATACAACTTTTTATGAACGGATAATAATTGCACATTAATTTTACATACCTAATCCATTTTGAGATTAGGACATTATCCAGACCATTGAAAAATATCACATGTAGTCCACGAACCTAGAAAAACTATCCACGAGATTATACCGCGTATAGAGCTATCAGCCTTTACTGGTAATGTCCAAGGTACTGGAAAAGTTTATACTACATAGAATGATCAAAGTTATTGAAGATAAAGTTTTAATTCCTGATCATCAATTTGGGTCTGGGCAGGCCTGGCGCATTCCGCACTTAAGGTACAAGATACAAGTACATCAGCGTATTCGTCTAGACGGCTTACTCAATGGGCGTACCCAGCTTCTGATCCATTTGGTTTGTTTTAGGTTATATATTATGTTCACTACATTTCGGCTATCTTCTCAAATATTGACCCCCGACAAATATTTTTTGAGTCAGCATTCTGCACAAAATATCTATATTTCAGGTTTTCCTTTTTGGTGTGGAGGGAGCAAGAAAAAGTAAAAGTTATTTTCGCGGAACTTCAATCAAATCCTTTATATCGTCATAGTATCGCTACTGCCTGGTCGAATACTGCATTACCAAATAATTTTACCTAAAAGTTAGGCTGTATCAAACTTTGGATAGAAAGTTGAAAGTTGAGTTGCGTTAAAAACAGACTTCTAATCACTTCCGATATCTCTAAAATTACAAAGTTTGCCAGAGAGAGTGCGTGCTCGTGGCGCTTTCCATACAAACGTAGTTGCGTCATATTTTAAATACGAAGTGCTCAAATTCAGTGAAACTTTGTATGCTTAATATCTATGCTTCTGGTTTGCCAGATTTTCGTAAAATTAAGTAATTTTAAAAATAAATACTAATATTTATTTATCAAAATATTAATATTCTATTTTGAGATTTGGGGATAAAATAAATAATAAATCGAAAAACTAGCAAACCAGAAGCATAGATATTAGGCTCAACAATATGCATACAAAATTTCACCGAGTTTGAACAATTGGTATCTGTGGAAAGCGCTCCGTATTTAGTAAAAATGCGTGCCTCATACACTTTTGCAAAGAGCAAACGCTAACTATATAAACACTGCTTTTAATAAGGAGGACAACGTGGAGAACGGGAAGAACCCTAAATAGGACACGCATAGGTAGCGTTGAAAATACTCGCTTAACAAACCAATTAGAAGATACATTAGTGAAATGTACTTTTTCAAAATATCATATCCCGAACACTGCTAAGTCACAATGAGACAATAAAAGACAAAGGTTCAAAAGGCTACTATATCAAATCAACCCTCAAACTTGTACGATGCATGGATATCAAATGTCATGAAATTATTAGATTGTAATAGATTTATGAAGGTTTGACTGATTAGCTATTAATTAATTGTATTCACGTTATTATGAACTATTTAAATTTTATGTTAATTATAAAGTATATTAATCTAATATTTTCACGTCTGCACGAAGGCTGATTACACTGACCAAAAAATATTAAATATAAGGTACATATAAATATATAGTATATGTAAATAAACTGTATTCATCCAAATAAAATATTTATTGAAAAAAGTGCGTTTTTTGGGGCACTAATGGAATACTAACTTTTTGGAAATTTTGAGCCAAATCGACGAGGTTCCCTTTCTGGTGGTAGACATGATAAATAGTGGTGAGAGACATATAGGTCTGCATAGTGAACTAATCGAGTGGACCTCGACCAAAACAGATTGAGCTATAATCTCAATCCACCAAGTGGACTACGGGTAGCGATTGATGAGTTTTCTCCGAATTCCTTTGAAAAGCGCCAACATAGTTTTGATCTATATTTACCGTCTACTCACAGTAATCCTCCTAAAGTGTGGAAGTAAGTACCTAATAATAGTTATTCCGCAAGGTCTTTGTTCAGCACGTAATATCCTTTTTATTCTGTGGAACTACTGAAGAATGTTTATAGGCATCTCCAGAGGCTGCAGCTCTCCAATATAACTAACTGTACCTACTGAAGCCCAAGATATCTCGTAACCTTCATTTACGACACTGTGCAGGAGGTCGAAATTAATTAAACAATGATAGGGTTAATTCGAAACAGCTGGCTGCCGTCTAACGGTTATTGGAACCCCTTGTTAATTGTAAGTTACTGGTTGTCTTGACGCCGTCAGAGGCGTCTCATATCTGACAGGTTAGTTTCATAAACCAGAATACATATAGTTATGGAAATTAGCCTCTTCTAAAATTTTCATTACAGCTACACTAAAATTTTCGGGTGTTACAGATCCAAATATTTATATAGGTACATATAATAACATATATCTAAAGAATTATTTAAAATAACAACGGAAACAACCTTGAAACCGGAAACAAACTTCCACCGGTACCATGCTGATTCAAAACAGTGACCTCACTTTATTCAACTCAGTTGGATGTCAGTTCCGTTTATTAAGAATTATTATTTTTTCAATCTATTTAGTGATGCTGCCAAGATCATTTACTCGGGTTAAATATAGTTCATCATCAACAAGAGTTGCAATTAACACTAAATCATCCAGGTATTGTTCGTTTAAAATTAAAAACTTCTCAACCGATTTTGATGAAATTTATATGTAACGAACATACAGAAGTAATAAAAAAATACAATCGAATTGAGAACCTCTATCTTTTTTAGAGTTCGTTTAAAAATGCTGCTATATTTGCGTTTATATTAAGTAGGTACTCTGTTGATATTTCTATTCATTTATTCTTTTTTTACCTTTTAAAAACATCGACTATCTGAACGATATCGAAATCTTCGAAGTAATATTACTTACTCAGTGCTTCGAAGTTGAAAATTAAAAAGTGGTTCTGGCTCGTATATAAACTCATAGATATATATAAATAGCAATAAAACTATTTAAATATCTATGAGTTTATATACCTTGGCTGTCAATGCAACTTGGAAATTCCAGATTTGAATATTTACGTAGAAGTTATACGCGGCGTCCGATATACAGGGTTATTGGTAAAATGCTAACAACCTCTTAGGGTTAGGACTTCTGCTAGTCCTAACAAACATTTTGAGATGTTTATTTTTATTTTATCGTGGTTGTTTTTTGTGCGTTTATGTGTCTATGACGGAATAAACGCGAGGACCACCTGCTGTTAAAAGTCCCTTGTGGCTGTATATTTCATATATTTTATTACTTAGCTCGATGTAAATATTCAAAACTCTATTCAAAGGGAACGCGGTGCGGTCCAGTGTTACCGCGGCGGGCGCTCTTAGCTCGGAGTAGGCATTGTCTTACTTATGTCACTACGAAACACAGAACTTGAATGTGTCAGACAGTACTAGAAAAACTTATTGTTTAAAAAACTTTAAAGTTTTAAGTCTCTCCCAGCCAAAAGCGCCCGCCGCGGCAACACTAGACCGCGCCGCGCTCCCTTTGAATAATAAAAAGCTAAGTAATAAAAAATATGAAACATTAAATTACAAGCACAAGATAATTTTGACATCAGGTGGTCCTCGTGCTTATTCGGTCAAATACACATAAACAAATACAAAATAAAATAGAAACAAAATTTTTCAATAAAAAAATCATCAAAAACAATAATCTCAACATGTTTGTTAGGATTAGCAGAAGTCAACCCTAAGAGGTTGTTAGCATTTTACCAATAACCCTGTCTTTGCTTAGACCAGCTACGTTGATGGTCGACGACTAAGCTCGTAGAAATAGTGTTTCTGAAATACACACACACACACACTATATTTTACGAATAATTATTTAGTGTCTTCAAAAAGGTAATTTACCTAACCTTGTTTACAACTACATATTTAAAATTCGTACACAGAGAAATGGGTGTGCTGGAATTAAACATAGTCGAAGTTGCATTGGCATCGCATCCCATCAACAAAACTTTCTCTATTATAAACATGCGTGTCGATGCTAAAGTCCAGTCTGAATCTAAGATTGTTTAAATTTAGGTTCAATGCGTCAATCAGAATTGTTTAT
This sequence comes from Plagodis pulveraria, assembly GCA_963890685.1. NCBI lineage: Eukaryota > Metazoa > Arthropoda > Insecta > Lepidoptera > Geometridae > Plagodis > Plagodis pulveraria. Next base: position 17,913,089 of record OY982962.1, read on the forward strand.
TTATTCTTTATTATTATTATATTTGATACAATGCTTTTATGAAAATGACACTGTGGAATATTTGTACGAAAAATAGAGATTCATTAACGCGTCATTGTAAAAAAATCCGAAAAAATATTCTAACTTTTATTAAGATTACTTTACATAAAAAAAAAAAACTATAAAATCAACACCAATGTTTAATTTATTTTATATACTGTAACCATAAGCTTTCTTAGTGTCAACAGTCAATAATTGTAAGGCCATACATTATTAATTGTTATACAATCAGCATCTTCCTACTTTTCTTACTACTTCAACCTCTATGGTGTGGACAATACAAGTAAATTAATTGAAATTATGAAACTTCTCTCAATGGCGGGTACACATCATAATATAATAACTGACTAGGAGGGAGTCTCAGAATTACGAGATGTCTTTCGCTACAGGCAATATCATTTACATGTTGTATAGGTTTTGGTCTGGATTTTAAGGCCGGCTACTTTTCTATCACCAACCTTCACGGAAAATACATTCGTTAGTAGTATATGTGCCTATAGCTGAATAGTGCTATAAACACATAATAATTCATTGTTAATATGGTCAAGAGCCATGTCATAGATAAATGATTTATCTATAGCCATGTTTAGGGCCACATTTGGGGCAGCAAAATACTTTCGTCAACGTGAGACGTCGCATGCTGTTAATTCTTTGGATTTTCCTAGGATGACTTTTACGATCATACAAAGGCGATAGATAAGGAAGATTTCCTTAGATTCTTAAACTAGGAACTGTGGATCTGTAGGTAACATATAATTAATGAGTACACATGTTTGTGTAGATGCATTTAAGTGTATAGGTAAGTGTTATGTAGTGGATATAGCGCTGGTACTGTATTTGAATCTTAAGATTTAACTTTTTTATGTTACTGTGACGGAACAAGCTCTAGGCCCACCTGATGTTAAGCGGACTAACCTCTGCCTATAACAGATGTATTTCATTACAAGTCACGAATTACACTGCGCCCGTCACCTTGAGACATATTTGTTAAGTCTCATGTGCCTGTAATTACACTGGCTCTCAAGGACAGCTGCCGAAACATACAGTTAAGTGCTTGGCGACATGTTTTCTACTTGAGGGTGGTCGCTAGCCAGGCGGCCATTCGCGCCCTTCCACCATGCGGTGAAGCTCAAGCCTGTGGCGAGATTCGAACCATGGACCTGCTGCGCGGCAGTCCATAGCCATTGCCACTGAGCCATCACTGCTTCCACATGATCCACATGATCAGAAACTCCAAATATGGTCAAGTTCGACAGAGGTGAGGGTACATAGAACTACAATCTGTTGATTGATACAATCTGATGATCGCTGTAGTTCACAAAACTACAGCGATCATTATATCGGTACTTGCCCTAGGAACACCTTGAAGAACACCTGGGTGTTCCACGGGGGAAAAAAATCTCCTGTGGAACACCTACGGTTTTCGGGTGTTCTACGACCCATGGTTCAGATTTTTTAATTTGTCATTTTTATGGTCATTCGAAATCATCAATGTCATCGTTCTTATATTGCATACCAATAAACGCGGAAGTTTATTAGGTCTTGGAGTAATACTACCTTTTCTACTACTACCAATCTCGAGTTACTGGGTAGCGTCCACAGAAAAGAGAAATGTATTATATTTCTCTACTAGCGACCCCGGTTTCGCACGGGTATAATGCTGATACTAAATAATCTTCGAAAATATCCATTTAAATTACATGCTGTAAAGGGCCATATTGATCTATATGAAATGCACAATGTATTTAAGGTATTTATTAAGTTGCTTAGTAAGGATTAATGCTGTATCATACTTAAAACCGCTTCGTAAATAAGACATTATTTCCCGTTTTCATACAGAATTATACACATTAAAAAGGTTACCTTTAATCTGTATAATACTGTTGTACATTATTTTGATCTATCTCGTAGGGTTCAGCCAGCGTTTGCAATGTAAGCGCAAAAAAAATGTTTATTTATGATATCAAAATAGAAACCTTTAAAATTATCAGTGTTTATCTACTATATCAAGTAAGTATTATACATATAAACCTTTCTCTTGAATCACTCTATCTATTAAAGAAAACCCCATTAAAATCCGTTGCGTAGTTTTAAAGATTAAAGCATATATATGATGAGATGTGCTGTTTAGTGGAAGCTTGGGATAGCGGAAAACATAATAGAAAAATAAATGGAGATAATAAATATAAAGAAAACTAGATTTGTTATGACTTGACACACATATACCTTTTATTTATTTACACATGACAGATCAACGACAAAACCATCACTATCTTCCTTTTAATCTAAATACAAACTTCAATGGCCAGTGCTGGTGTCTTTGAGGCCAGCTCTAACACTCTCCCTCATTGAAGATTTCTCAAATAATACGTAGAGGAAGAATCATTCCAAATGCTTCTCTTAAGCCAGTAAATTTAGGCTTAGGCAAACCCTTTGTCATAATATCTGCAAGTTGGTTTGAAGTGCTTACCCTTTTAACCTTAATTGCATTTTGAAGCACCATTTTCTTACAAAGATATGCCTAATTCTTATATGTTTCGTGCGTTTGTGAAACTCTGGGTTGTGGGCTAAACGGACTGCTGCTTCATTATCAACACTAAGTGTCGGGGTACAAGTAAGTGTAGTGATTTCTTTGAACAGTCTCGTAAGCCACACAAGTTCTCGTGCAGCTTCACTTGCTGCTACCAACTCAGCTTCTGTAGTTGATATAGCAACAGAGGCTTGTCTTTGACTTAGCCAAGATATGGCTCCACCTGCGTATAGGCACACTACGCCAGTTGTCGATCGACCTGTTGTGACGTTACCACCGTGATCTGCATCGCTATACGCTTCTAATATGCCTTTTAGGTAACTGGGATTATAGTGAATTCCGTATGAGCTTGTTCCTTTAAGGTAACGCATTATTCGTTTCACTCTAAGCCAATCTGCCTTTGTAGGAGATTCTAATTTGCGCGACGCCACTCCTACTGCGAATGCGATGTCTGGCCGGGTGCCCACCATTAAGTAGGCTAAAGCGCCTACAGCTTCTCGATATGGGAAGATATCAGACTCTTTAGATTCATCTAAGTCTCTCCCTGATTCATTATCTATCGGCGTAGTTATTGGATTACAATTGCTCATATTAAAACGTTCCAATACCTTCTTAACGTATGACTCCTGTTTGATAACAATTTTTCCACTGCTGTACTGATGAATTTCAATTCCAAGGTAGAAATTGGCTGGCTTCGTAGTAATCTTCAACCTTTTTCTCAGATCATCTAGAAATTCATTAGCTAGTCTAAAGCTTGACGCTGCTATGAGCCCGTCATCAACATACAAAGTAAGTAATACTTTTTGATCACCAGTTCCTCTCATGTACAGGCAAGGATCTGCAGTACTTTGTCTGAAACCAAGCTCTAGTAAAATTTCGTGCACACAGTAGTTCCAGCAACGTGGGGATTGTTTTAAGCCATATAAGCTCTGCTTTAGACGGCATACTCTAGTTGTGCCGTCTTCAAAACCTTCAGGTTGTTTCATATAAATTTCTTCGGTAAGTTTGCCATAGAGGAATGCTGTAGTCACGTCGAATTGGACCATATACATCCTCTCACTAGCTGCAACACTCACTAAAGAGCGTATAGTGGACATTCTTGCTACTGGACTATATGTTTCGTCATAGTCAAGACCTTTTCTTTGTCGGAAACCTTGAGCGACTAAACGTGCTTTATATCTTTCGACAGAGCCATCTGGATTTCCTTTTACTTTAAATATCCATTTGCATGGTATCGCTTTTCTTCCTACCGGCAGATCTTGTAAAGTCCATGTACCATGATCTCGGAGAGAGTTTATCTCAGACTTCATAGCATTTATCCACTCTTTCCTTTCATTACTGTTTATGGCTTCTCGGTACGACTGTGGTTCATTCACAGTGCTACTTAATACTGAAGAAACGTAACTGTCGAGTTGTTTTGGACGTTGAAGAGTAGACCTGTCGCGTAGATCGTACCTCGAAGGTGCGGGTTCATCTTCGGTATCAAGAAATTCATCATCGGGTTCGTTAACTAGATTTTCATAATCGTTACCTAGTGCGTCGATGATTTTATCTACATCAGTTTTCTCTTCATCTATATTCTGTCCCTCAAACTCGAGCTGTTCTAAGTTCATGTCTTGACTTAACTCATTCGTTAAATGTTCTTCTTGATGAGCCCTGCTACCGTTATTAACTCCCTCAGTTTCAATAGAAGGATTAAGAGGTACGCGTTCTGGCAACACTTTAAACTCGTATTCGTTTGGTTTTGTGTCTTGCTTTTCAAAAACTTTTCTTACCTCTAATCTAGGTAGCGGCTTCTCATCAAATTGGACATCTCGCGCTCTTACAAGCTGATTTTTAGTACCTTCTGTAACCCAAATACGATAACCATCATCGTCATATCCTACTAAAATGCCTTTAACAGATTTCTTATGTAATTTCCTCCTCTTTTGTTTTGGAATATGAACATAACACGTACTGCCAATTACACGTAATTGTTTGACGTTCATTTTCTTACCAAACCAGAGTTCGTAGGGTGTTTTACCTTCTACACGAGTTGGACCAGTTCTGTTTAGTATATATGTAGCTGTATTCACAAGTTCTGCCCATAGGCACTGTGGCAGTGTCTCGTTTGCATACATAAGTGTTCGGGCGGTTTCAACTAGTGTTCTGTTTTCACGCTCGCTGCAGCCATTCTGTTCCGGCGTATACGGCATTGTTAGTCTTTGTCTTATACCACTTCGAGCAAGAATATCTTTTACATTCCTATTATCAAATTCTCCTCCGTTATCGCTCAGGATAGTTTTGATAACGTGACCGTTAGTTTTTGCTTCAGCGATCATCTGTTCTAAATATTTACATACTTCTGACTTCTCTTTCAAAAAGTAAACGTATCTAAAACTTGTATAATCATCTTTAAAAAGCAAAAAATATCGATAATTAGACATCGAGTTGGGAAACGGTCCACATACATCGCTATGTATCAATTCTCCTGGTTGGGAGGCTCTGTCTCTCGTTCCAAATTTTAGTCTATGAGACTTTCCAAACATACAGCCTTCACAGAGGTCTTGTTCAACTGGAAGGTCAATTCCTAGCTCACGTTTGATGAAAGTTCTAACATGTCTTTTATTTTGATGGCCAAGTCTTTCATGGTACAATTGAGTTTCGGATGTCATGAATACTTCTAATTGCCTAAATGGTTTTATATTTTTAACATTAAGTTTGTACAAACCACCATTTTGACTTCGTTCGCCAACAATTTTAAGCTCCCCGTTTATAGACATTCTGCATACCTTTGGTCTCGAAAAGAATTCGCTATTCTGGTTCTTATCATGCGTAGCTAAGACAGAGAATAAGTTCTTTTGAATTGATGGAACATACCACACATCTTGAAGAGTTATTGGTACTGTTTTACCTTTAACATCAGCTTCAATCATAATCGATCCCTTTCCTTTCGCTTGAATCGTCTTTCCATTCGCTGTTGTCACTGTATATGACTCGTCGAATTTCTCGAAACTTTGAAAGAGGTCGCTTCTATTTGTAATGTGGCTCGTGGCTCCATTATCAACGTACCAGTTATTCTTGTCACATTCAGCCGTAAAATTCGCTGTTTCTGTCTGTGCTACCTCTACAGACATCAAAGTCATGTTTGAACATTGACTGGTAGAAGGAAGGTTATCACTTTTTGGTGGTCGGCCGTCACGTATCCACTTGTGACAATTTTTTACACGGTGACCAATTTCAGAGCAATAATTGCATTTTAACCTCTTGTCCTTCACTTTGTTCTTGATGTGCTTCTGCGTACTCGTATTAGCAGTCAGAGCTTCCTCTTCAGGTACATTTTTACTAGACAAAGCTCTCTCATAAGCACATAAGTGGCTGGTTAAATTATCAATAGTTCTGTCTGTTTTAGGTATTAAGAGCCAGCTGCTTCTAAATGAAAAATATTCGTCGCCGAGTGTATCTAAAATTTTACACACCAACAAAAGTTCTGGCAACTCCTTGTCGTCTTGGTATAACTCCCGGTTCAACTCAGACCATATATTTTTCAGTTTACACATATGTGACGCAATGTCGTCATCTGGATCTCTTTTCAGTCCGAAAAATGTCATACATAAATTATACGACTTGTCTTCAGATGTACCTCCAAACAGTCTGTGTAATTCTAACCATACTTCGTTGGCGCTTGTAAATCGCATGACTTTGCGTAGTGTGTCTTCACTCATATTTGTTGTAAGTAGGAGAAGAGCGTTGCTATCAGCTTTGACAAATCTGACTAGTTCACATTTGTATAACTTTATATCTACGTCACCTGCTCCATCTTGCACACAATCTGGTCTTTTAAGTTTTCCTTCGACTACATCCATAGCATCTTCAATGCTTCGTAAAAGAATGCATATTTTATACCTCCAAGTTGACCAATTGACTTTTCCTTCAAGTAGTCCGATTTGAATTTTTCCCGATATATTTTCCATTTTTGCTAGGGACATAACCTGATGAGATGTGCTGTTTAGTGGAAGCTTGGGATAGCGGAAAACATAATAGAAAAATAAATGGAGATAATAAATATAAAGAAAACTAGATTTGTTATGACTTGACACACATATACCTTTTATTTATTTACACATGACAGATCAACGACAAAACCATCACTATCTTCCTTTTAATCTAAATACAAACTTCAATGGCCAGTGCTGGTGTCTTTGAGGCCAGCTCTTACAATATAGGGACAGACAGACAGCGGGAAGTGACTTTGTTTTATACTATGTAGTGATAGTGATGGCAGCACCTGAGGGAGAACAATTTTACTAACCTATAAATATCGAGAGCATTTAAAGCCAACATGCTGGCGAATTCATGGACTGAAACTATAATAAGTATATGCGTTTGCAACCATTCCTTATCTTATTTTCTTTATGTGAGTTTGGAACAATATGTTTTTCTCTTTCACTTTCGGAAAACTCTAAATCTCATCCTCAGATCTCATCCTAATATCTGAATATAAAAAAAATTATTATTATTTCACTGTGAAAAGATATTGTTAGTTAATACAATACAACTTTCTTTGTTATTATTTAAATTTGTTAATAATATATTTGATTTGTTCTAAAATGGTATACATTCCAATCATCAATGTAGGCTTATGTAGATAAGTGCAGTCTAGGGATGTCTACTTGCTTAATCAGGAGTGAGAATTTGAATTGTATTTTGTTTTTTTTTTGTATATAAATAACGTATATAAGTAACTGTTATAGATATATTATTAAGTAACTATTTTATTTTGTGTACACTGTGCAATTCGGTATTTAAATTTTACTTTGTTTTTAATGTGTTTCTCTGTAAGTGAATATTGTTATTCTTAAGAGAAATAACATTCTTAAACCACATATTAGTTATGCTGATGATATGGTTTTGTTGACTCCATCAGTCAGGGCTCTTCAGGTACTGTTGGGTATCTGTGAGGCGTACGCGAAGGCACATGGTCTAAAGTACAACCCAAAAAAGTGAACTGCTTATTTTCAAAGCTGGTAACAAGTTACCTGAATCGGTACCGCCAATTAGTCTTGCAGGTTCAATTTTAGGCAGAGCCACTGTAGTGTTTGTATCTATTTAATATATATAATACCTGGGGCCCGATTCTCTTAGCTATTGAACGGCGTTAACGCAACCTAATTGCATGAAAATTGTAGTTTTTGAGAGTATCCGTAGTCTGCCCGCTATTAAGGTTCAATAGTTATAATAGTTTTTGACATATTTGGTATGCTGTAAGCTATTCTGTTGCGATTACGTTGCTACAGTGGCATACACTATTTTGGAGGATTATAGATATAAAAATAGCTAAAAGATTTATATACATTTATTTAATGAGAAAACCACTGTATTGATGTTTTGACTAATGCTTGATTCATGAAGTTTCCATTATTATTTCAGTGGCAACATTTGCAAGCCATATCACAGCCATACGATAGCGATGCGATTGCTATACAACTGCGATTAGGAACCAGAATTAGCAGACTACCAAATTTGACATTAACAGCAGTTCGATCGCAGAAGCATCGCAGTAGTGTGGCATTTAGTCAATAGCTAAGAGAATTGGGGCCCTGGTCTCATGTACACGAGTGGTGGGGCGATACGCGAGTGGCAGTTGTTGACAAGACGTCACGGCGGCTAGACGTACGCCTGCACATGACACTAGGTGCTACAGTGAGCCATAGGGAAGATGGTACTAACCTTTATTAGTGCACACGGGGGTCCTACAGCCACCAAATTTAGATACCTTGGACATTGGGTCACCGAGGATCTCACAGATGATCTTGATATGGAGAGGGAGCGTAGAGCGTTGGCAGTTAGAAGCAACATGTTGACACGTAGATTTGCAAGGTGTGCGGTTGGCCTACTTCTAAACTATGTTCACCTGCAGTCTGTGGACCAAATATAGGCAGAAGACTTTCAACGCCCTACGAATACAGTATAACAATGGGTTTAGAATGTTGTTGAAATTATCTCGATTCTGTAGTGCATCAGCCATGTTCTCCCAGGCTCATACGGATTGTTTTAAAACAATAATTCGTAAACGTACGGCCTCACTGATGCACCGCGTGAGGGATAGTAGCAACAGCCTCTTAAACACCATACTGTGGAGATCTGCCTGTCCAATAGTGCGTCATTGGAATGAGATACATGCGCCGATAGCTAAATTTAATAAAAAAATTTTTGAAGTTTCATTTTTTTGTAATGAAATAGTAATTTAGAAACTACTTATATTATATATATAATATATAAAACTAACATTATTCTGTTTGTATTACTAACACTATATGGATTGATTATCTGAAAAAAATGTGAAATAAAATAAATAAAAAATTTATTGATCAAATATCTTAGGTAAAACAATAAAAATATTACAAACAAATTAAAACATTCGATTGGACAATGGGCGCCCTTATCGCTTAAGAAATTTCTTACAGGCCAGGGTTAATAGGTCATTAAGTAAACTAAAAATCTGCCTCTGATCGGTTCTTACAGCTATATGCTGCAACAACAACAACAAAAGTAAGCCATATTCTATTTTTATTGGAACATAACCTTCGGCCTTTTAAAGCTGACAGTACCTACCTTTACCACATTACTATAGTTCATCGTTTATCTCTACATACTCGAACTGAACCTCCTACCCGATTGATCTTAGGATCCACCAGACGTCGATGTTCATTGCTGTTCCTATCCAGCCGTCTGATCATTACTCGAGACGAATCCACCCTCTCCAAACTCGGACGTTTTAATAAACGTACCCTTCCCAACACTACAGCGGAGCACATCAGTTTAACTGTCACTTGGCGCTATTCCTGACTCGAAACAATTCCAGAAATGAAATATTTTTAAATCCATTTGCTAGAAAGCCTTCTGAAGCGCTAGACCTTATTCTTTATTTATACCTTATGTGAGATGGTCGCACGGTAACAAAATTGTGGCGTTAAACGAGTATTTGAACCGAACGACCTGAGGGTAATAAATGTCGAGAACATTGATGTAAAGTAAATTGGGGCCGGTTGATAGTTTAGGCACAGGCTCCTAGGTATCGTACATAAACCATAAAGAGTAACTTAACGCTAAGCACTTATAAATTATGTGTACATATCTAGCTAGCTAGCAAGCCCATACGACCTGAAGAAACAACATCTTTTCCATAATAAGTACTTACCCACATTTTTATACTTACCCAAATAATGAATTAGGCCCCAACCAATCTCTTGGGTCATTAAAGGTTATTGAATGGTAAATAAGTGAGAGTATACACAGCGCGGGTGCGGGCGATGCCGCCAAACCGGTCAATATGCCCGGATTAACCGGCTTTGTTCTCCTGATGAATAATTGTGTCCACCAGCCGGGCTGGATTATACCGCTTTCTACTGATTTAATTGACAATCCTAGTATAATTGTTAGCCATTAATAGGACAAACAGGACACTGCTAATCCTATCTAAATGATGAATGTCATTAAGGTTGTATAGGAGTATATAAAAGCGTTTCAGATGAGAAGATTGCAAAGCTGATATGCAAGCCGATACGTGTCTCGACAAACTTGTTAGTACCCATATAAGTACCTACGTACATATCGGGTGAGCTGGGCTATATCCGGATAACATGGCGACGTCCTGGTTGAATTACCGGCTTTGTGTAACTGATGACTCATTGTGTCGAGTCCTCGTAAACTGTTATTGGAAATCCCAACGTTCGGCTTATGTGAGCCTGATGGGTTTCAAATTGAAAATGACAGGGAATGTTGAGATTTTGTTTTGGTCGTAAGCAATGATGCCCGTTTAAAAAAATAGATATGGTATTAATAAATTCTGTGTGGTGCGGGGCTATAATGTCACCACCCATCTCTACCCGCGAGTGCCTTAAGAGGCTACTAAGAGTAAAAATACCGGGAGGAGGGCAGCAGCGTCTTCTAAGGAACTGCTATCCTACACTACCATCCTCAAGACGCCTGCTAAATATGGGGATTATGGCAAACTCCCCTCTTAATTGGAGAGGCTGTGTTCAGCAGTAGACAATCCAGCTGATAAAGGAACATATTTTAACAGCAATAAAATCTTTCTTTGCGGTATAAATAGCAAGCCATTTAGCAAGCCAGTTAGTAAGTGTAGAGCCTCCTTTCCTGTGGGTCCCATAGGGTAATTAACACTATTATGGTGTCCCTAAGTAATTTCGGGTGGTTTCGACCGCAAATGGGTAGGAAGGTAGTTAATGGACATCTAAGTATAGTGATAATAAGGTACAAAGTATATATTCCTCGGAGACAGAGATGCTAACCATAGCACTCATTACATTACCTACCGGCCAACGTCTGCAATGTTATCGCTACGACGACGGTTGTTGCCATTTCAATAAATTAGATAAAGAAATATTAAAATATTTAATAGGTATGTAACATTGTGACTCGAGGGAAAACAAAAGATACCAACGAGTCATACTGCGACGAGACCTGATGTGACTGGTAACCCTAAGTAAAGTATTGCCGTAATTTTCCGTAGTCAATGTTATTTGCAGCTGCAGTTTTGTACCTATATTATTATTTCAACACACTAGCACGTAACGTCTCTTTAAATGCACCGATTTTAGTGTCATAATGTACTCTATTACGCACTAGTGCTTTTTTTCTACTTTACCGCACTTGTGTTTTAAATAGAAAAAAATCATCGTTTCCACAGTTCTCACCAAGGAGATTGTAGTTTGTTTCAGTCGTTTTAATAAAAGAACAACACAAAGGGTTTTTTACCTACTGAAGTAGAAGTTAAGAAGATTTCATTATGAACCTTCTTAATCAGATTATTATTGCTATCAAAAAGATAAAGTAAATATTTTCTTATCTCAATTTTCGCAAGTGCAGTTCCTCGCAAGTATGTTGAAAAACGTCGTATGACATACGTGCGCTTTGATGATTCTGCTTTCTTGTAGCAATACCGCCTGGGCTGTAATTTTAAACTTACCGCACTTATATCATAATGTATACTATTTCGACACAGATGTATTGGCCAAAACATAAAATAAATAAATAAAAAATAAATAAAGCCATTTATTCCCAATTCTTACTAAACATTGGTTTCTAAGTTATTTTTATTATCTTAAACTTATACTAAATTAAATTAAATTATCATTTTTGTTGGGCACCCAAAGTTGGGCTTAGGCCTCCTCCATGCTGTGCCAGTTGCTTCGGTCCTGCGCCAGTCTCGACCACGCGCTGCCCGCTGCCTCAATGAGGTCGTCTCTCCACCTCCTCTTCGGCCGCCCTCTCGATCTGCAGTCTTCCATGGGGTTCCAGTGTAGGATCCGCTCGCTCCAGCGTCCATCTGTCACCCGCGCAATGTGTCCAGCCCACTTCCACTTTAGTTTGCACAGCATACTCACAGCATCTGTTATCTTTGTCTTTTTCCGTATGTCATCGTTCCGAACTCTATCTCTTAGCTTTATACCTAGCATGGACCTTTCTGTGGCTCTTTGAAAAATTGCGATTTTTGTCACCAGATTTTTTGTAAGGGCCCAGCATTGGCATCCGTATAGAAGCGATGGCAGGATGGTGTTATCCATCAATTTCTTTTTTAGATATGTAGGTAGTTTGCTTTTAAAAACGTTTTTATGCATCCAGTACTTTTCCATGATAGTGCGATTCTGCGGTCGATTTCTTTTGCGGTCGCATCTTCAAAAGAAATTGTTTGGCCCAAATAGATGTAGTCCTTGACGTATTCGATGGTGCCGCCGCCGTTTGATTGAATGGGGCTCGGTTCTCCATTTGTCATCGCCTTAGTTTTCGACATATTCATTTGTAGACCTATTACTCGGCTTGCCTTGTCAAGCGTTTTTATCATACATTGTAGAGTCTCGTGATTTTCGGCTAAAAGAACAATATCGTCAGCGAAGCGTAGATGGGTGAGTCTTTCTCCGTTGATGTTTAGCCCATAGTTTTCCCAGTCTAGCTTTCTAAACATGGACTCTAGGATGGCTGTAAACAGCTTCGGTGAAACTGGATCTCCTTGTTTAACGCCTCGTTTGATGTCAAAAGGTGATCCTGTGGATTCCAGTCTTATTTTGGCAGAAGAACTGTTGTAAATTATATTGAGTATTTTTATATATTTCCTTTGAATTCCCTGTTCTTCTAAACTTTTCCACAAGTACGCGTGCGAGATAGAGTCAAAGGCTTTGGTATAGTCTACAAAGGCTAAATATATTATTTTGTTGTGCTCATTGCATCTCTCTATGCACTGGGTAAGAGTGAATATGTGGTCCGTTGTAGAAAACCCTTTCCTGAATCCGGCTTGTTCTCGAGGTTGCTGTTCGTCCAAGGTTTTTGTTATTCTTGTAAGGATAACTAAAGAGAATAGTTTGTAGATGGTCGGTAAAAGACATATGGGTCGGTAGTTATCTATCAGTTTCGGGTCGCCTTTTTTGTAGAGCAATGTTATTATCGAGTGTTGCCAATCTTCAGGAATAATTTCTTCTTCGATTATTGTATCAAAGAGCCTTGCTAAATGCGGGGTCAGCGGCTCTATCATAGCTATAATCGCATCCGTAGTTATTCCGTCTTCGCCTGGGGATTTGTTCTTTTTAAGTCGTTTTATGGCGTGACTTAATTCGGAATCTAGGAAGCCAGGGACTGTCTCACATGAGCTATATATATAGGCTAGGTTTGATTGTTGCAACTCTCGGCTAGAGTACAATTGCTCATAAAAGTTTGTGGCTGTCTTCAAAACTTCTTTTCTGTTTGAGCTGTTACGGCCTGTAGAAGTCGCTAGTGAGTTAATCCATTCTCTTCGGTTATCAAACTGTTTTTTAGAGAGTTTGGTAGAGCTTCTAGTCTCTAGTTCCTTTTCTATTGCTTTCATTTTAATATTGTTCCTACTATTTTCAACCTTCTTCTTAATTTTTCTGTATAATATTTTTAGCCTCAATTTTTGTTGCGTTGTTCTAGGATGGATGTTTTTTAAGAGTTCTCTTTCTTCGATTAAGTTTTCAATTTCGGCTGTTATGACCTGTTCTTTAGTTTCTTTATGTTTTGGTAGTTTGTTTATGCAGTGTTTTATAGCTGAGATTGTTTCCGTGTAGGATTTATTAATACTGGTAGAGTCAATGTTAGATATTTGTATCTCCATTAACGTACTTAGAGAATCTATTTCAAGTGGATTATAGTTACTGCGTTTTTGTCCAAAATTGTTTCTGGTTTTCCTTTGTATGGTGTGTATGTCATAGGTAGCTCTCAACATTCGGTGGTCACTGGAAAATTTTGTTTCAATGATTTCTAAATTATGTATCTTTTTCTTTTGTCTTACCAGGATAAAATCAATTTCGTTTTTTGTATTTCCGTCCGGCGATATCCACGTCCATTTTTGTTTAGAGTGTTTTTTGAAAAGTGTGTTAGTAACAGTCAGTCTATTTTCATGGCAGAAGTTTAGGAGCATTTCACCTCTGGTGTTTCTTTCGCCGTACCCGTACAAGCCGCATATGTCGTTTTCTTCTGGTAGTGGCTGTCCTATTTTTGAATTGAAATCTCCCATAACAATTGTATCTATTCCGGTGTCAATTAAAGCTTTTTGTATGTCTTTGTAGAAAGTTTCGACATCTTTAATTTTTGCTTTTTCCGTCGGGGCGTAAACTTGTATCACACTCAGTGTGTGGCAGTTAAATTGTAGATCTAGTCTAGCTACTCTGTCAGAGTAGGTTTTGAAATCCGCTATATGTTTTCTGAGCTCTGATTTAACTAGAAAGCCTACACCGCAGGATGCTTTTTTGTCACCTCTGTACATTAAAATATCATTATCTTTTTCAATTATAGCCTGTCCTGTGATTTTTACTTCAGATAGACCAATAAGGTCGTGTTTAATGTTCTGAAGCGCATGCTCCAGTAGAATTATTCGGTTACTGGCTTTGAGAGATCGTATATTGTAGGTACACAATTGAATGGGTTTTGTGTCTATTGATACATCTTTAACAAAAACCGTGTCCATCATTTCTGAATTCATAGTCTTTTGGTTTCTTTTGCATGGAGGGTTTTGGTCAAGAGCTTCCGCGGCGACCACCCGTATTGGAAGCTTACGGTTTGTGTTTGGTGTTTTGTTTTCATTAATAATGTTCTCATTCCGCGTAGGATTTGCTGTGGTTGAGTATTCGGGTGCCATTAATAATTGCTATTGTTTGTCGTGAGCACTAGTTATGCAATTTTTCTCAGCGTGGGGTGTTCTTTTTACAAAGGAGGACATCGATAGGTTTGCTCCTTGATTAGGTTTGTTTTTAGTAGCTGTGGAGAATGAAGGTTTTGTTTTCTTCGACAGTTGATTTTGGCCATTTGTGGGAGGTGTGCTAGAGCCTTTTTCGGCAGAGGGACTAATTGATAGAGCTCTCTTATTGTTTTGTTTATCTTTTATTATGATTTTGTCGTATTTGAGTATTGCATTTACGCCTTTCTCTCTTTGCTCTAAAAGCTGGGGCAGCAGCAATTTCCTGGTTTCCAGTACTTTGATTGGATAGTCCTCCTTGATGTAAGAACCAGAACCCTCAAGCGCCTTTTTTTGCTGAAGTATAGCAATTTTTTTACCGTAAGTTGTTAGTGTCAATCTTATGGGTCTAGGTTTTGTGCTTCTTTTCCCCATCCTTCCAACAAATTCAATATCAGTTACTCCTAATTCTACGTCCATCTTGTAATTAATAATTCCTAATATTAGTTTTTCTAACTCGGAGTAGCTTTTCTCTTCTTCCGAAACTCCAAAGAAAATAAGATTTTTTTGTCTGAGTTTCCTGTCGATATCGTCTATTCTCTTCTCTTGTTCGTTCTGAATATGTTGTATTTTCTTTATCTCCGTATCCACTTTAGTAAATTTTTCATCAATTCTTGTATAAATTTTTTCTGTAATGTTTTCTTCGACTTGTTTTAAACTTCTTTCGTTGTCTTCCTTGATTTGAACTCGCAGCGCGCTTAGCATTTCCATTATAACGTGGTCTGACATTGTGACAAACTGGTGGCGCCCTCTTTTCTATAGATCGTTCTGAAATATTAATGACCAAAGGGAGCTAACCTCTTTGTAAGTTATCCTGCATACATTGATATTAACGCCCTCTGTACTCTGTGTCGTGAACTACTGTATGTTCACTCATCAGGTTTAAGTTTTGGTATGATGTTATTGGTGCTTCCTTTTGATTTAACTACGAAGTTAGTCGCGCTTCTGCCGATAAAGCAGACCGTTGTTTACACTGCTGATCAACACAGTATCTAATCAATAAGTCGGTAATTTAAACAATGGCGGTTAACAGTTATCAGATGAGCCTTAAAGTGATTGTTAGCTTTTCCATTTCATTTGTGTGTTAATTGTTGTGAATATGACTGTGCTTGAGGGTTTCAAATGTCTCTGCGTTGTAATCAAAGTGTTTAACACTCACTGTTTGTTGTTTTACTGTCGGAAAATCTTCACTATGATCCGGTGAGTTTTGTTCGTTTTATTGCACTGACAGCCCTAGATTCCTTCAACCTTCACTTTGTTCCTGTAATTTGGACGTCGGTTGTCGTTTTTATTCACTCTTAGGCTTGATTACTGCTCAACTATATTTTTTCATTAAACTTTTAACGGAGCCTTTGTAAATTCGTCTATCTCGCACCACGCCACCTAGCGGAAGTCCGTTCCACATCCGATCGTTTCCACACTTCTCACCAAGGAGATTGTAGTTTGTTTCAGTCGTTTTAATAAAAGAACAACACAAAGGGTTTTTTACCTACTGAAGTAGAACTTAAGAAGATTTCATTATGAACCTTCTTAATCAGATTATTATTGCTATCAAAAAGATAAAGTAAATATTTTCTTATCTCAATTTTCGCAAGTGCAGTTCCTCGCAAGTATGTTGAAAAACGTCGTATGACATACGTGCGCTTTGATGATTCTGCTTTCTTGTAGCAATACCGCCTGGGCTGTAATTTTAAACTTACCGCACTTATATCATAATGTATACTATTTCGACACAGATGTATTGGCCAAAACATAACTAAACATTATACTCTGTTCCCCTCCCATTCTCTCCAATCGTATCATCTGGAAAGGAAGCGCATACTTAATTATCAGCTCTGACTTTAAACTCCAGGGGGCAATGATGTAGACCACACAACCTATTTGCCAGGATTCACCTTTTGTGGACATTAAATCCATACCGTTACTCAGTGTATGTACCGTCAGTGGGCTCTGACCACTTTCTGTAAAAATATACATACACACATATTAATACTCACGCTGCTTAGCCCGTAGGGGTAGGCAGAGACCACACTTGATACGATCCACTTGATACGATCCTTACAAATCTCTTTCGCTTCAGCTTCAGCAACAATCTCATCAATCCTTTCTTACATAAGCGTACTCCTGACCTGATCTTTTGTCAAAACGGCTTCAATCTGATTTCGGATCGTTCGCCTTGTCCTGCCCTTCCAACACTTCTGTTCACTTATCCCATGTATATCTGTTTAGTCAGTCTCATTTAATTCATTCTCTCTATTCTGTAAAAATTTTGTGTTTATTATTCTCTGCCTACTGTTATTGTAGAGGCAGCGGGATAGCGGCGGATACATATGGGTGGAGAGACGCTCAAGTCAGCGGTTGTTGGTAAAGCAGTTAGGTAAACTGATGAACCTACCACAGATTCAACATAGGTAGGTACATTACCTATTAGGTAGAAAAGAAATTTAAATATTTATTTGTTTGCCTAAATATCAATTCAGAGGGATGGCATTCTCGTATATATGCTCGTAACTTAAACATAATAATACAATACTATAATTTGATCTATATAAAATATAAAAGATTCCTTTCAAAGAATTTTAATTTAATTAATTTTTATGTAAAACTTCAACTAAACCACTTTCATTTTCAGAGATTTCACACCATTAATTTTACCAGCAGAGAAAAATGGAAATGATTCGGATAGCTCTAAGGTATGTATATATCATATTTCAGATGCTTTTAGAACAATTCTCCGGGGTGTCGCTCTAGGGAGTACAGTGTCAACGTTAAAAATGCAGACAAGGTTTGAAATAGAAAAGTATTGTATATCAGTTACTGAGAACAATAACGAAACAATACGAATCTATAATATGCGGTTTAATGCTGGATGCAATCTCTTCTAAGCAATCATAGGACGGACCTTTCTTTGCATACATCAGTGTATGAATGTAAAGAAAGGAGAAGACAGCGGTGTATATACATTCTAATATTTGAATATTAATAGAGATATAATTATTTGTACATACATATTTCTAATAGATTACACATAATTCATAATCGTAACTCATGTTTAATTGACACTTTCGAGTTTAATCGAACACAAATTAAGGCTTAATTGAAATTGATCACACATACTTACAGAAAAATGACTTAAAAATGCAGCTGACAAGAGGTCGGAAAAATAAGTATACTGGTTTTTAATCAGATATCTGAAAAGATTTTGCATGTCTGGTACGTATTCAAATTCAAAGCATTCCAATGTTACACAGCTTGCAATGAGAAATATGAAAATTGTGAGAAGGTATTTTGAGCAGCCAAAGGAAAATCTTTGTTTCCTATCGTTCGTAATGGATGGATATAGTAGCTATTGGACAACGAAAGATGACAGCGGTTGAGTAGCACACAAATGTATGCAGGTGTTTGCAAAGTTCAGGTACGCTCGCATGGCGCTGTGATTTCCCTGCAGACCCGTCAAATGCTCCGGCTTGTATGTCATTAGTTGCACTCTGTTTGATTAAATATGTATTAAGCAATCAGCCGTCAAAGTTATAATATAAATAAGATATCGTATGAAAAATATCAAATTATATTATCAAAATATTTCAAATGACTTTTTATTACATTATGATTGTAATTAATGATATGGTCGAAGATGGTAAGCAGGCTTGCAATGGCAGCTGGCACTCAAGGACAGCTGCCGGATTAAACGTGAATGGCGATTTTCTACTTGAGGGAGGTAGCTCGTGGGCTAGCATTCTCAAAATGCTGTACTACCATCATGTATTACAAAAGTACCTACCATAGTATTTTTAACAGTACAGTTACCCAGTTTAAAGCACAGAAAGCAGTGATGGCTCAGTGGTATTGGCTATGGACTACTGCCGCGCAGCAGGTCCATGATTCGAATTCCGCCGCGGGCTTGAGCTATACCGCATGGTGGAAGGGGATTTTGCGAATGCTCGCCTGGCTAGGACTGGGGGGTGCCCCAGTAGGTTTAAAACATTTACTAACCGAACCGTCTGAGATGGTAAGCGGTGCGCCTGTTCATTACAATTGCAGTGTCCCCGTTACGCATGACAATGCACTGCACTCGTCACTCTACGACGTTAGGTCTTATGACTCGTTCACCCAGTAAATTCACTTGCTACAGTGCCACGCCTCTACACAGAGTTTGGATTGCACATAATACTGCCGCGTTAATGGTATCCACCAAGCCTGATTCTTGATAGATACCTACCACCTGGTGAACTGTCAAATAGGCTTAGCGAATATACCGTCCACAAACTTTATGTCGAAAACTATTCGTTTTGTTCATAATTCATGAACATGTACGATTTTGAAACGAATTATTCAAGAAAACAACTATTCAAAACAAAACTTATCTTCCTCGAAAGGTACTCGTACGTATTACGTAGTGTAGCTATACTTACTGACAACTTGCGCCCAACTGGGGTAAGTTTGGGGCCACTCGATCAATTAACCCACTTGATAGTAATATCACCCCCTCGCTATTGATTTTCAACTTGATCGCTCGTATAGTGATTGGTAGTGAGATAAGTATGCGTTTGTAGGGTAGCGGCTTGCTAGCGGTCAATGTAATTTTATGTCATTTGAAGTAAAAGTTTAGGTACATTTACTGATTTTTATAAAGCTTTGGTTTTGGAAAGGTAGAACTTATAAGGTTTTTTAGTGGCGGTGTGTCTTTCTACAAACTAAGTACATATAACACTATAGCTATTAGAACGAAAGCATTTAGGCAAACCAAAGGCCATTGCAAACCTACACGTAGTCCAAATACACGCCAGTTGGCAGCGTGCCCAGCATGCTGGCAGCTTTGCCATGTTGGATTTCAATGCTAGTTGAGTCAAATACGTAAGTTAATACGAATAATAAAAGATGAAGAGAATAAAAGACAAATCATGGATCATAGTAATGTTCAACATTAAATTTTAACTCCATAAATCAACAAGGAAAAGAAATAAGGCTAATTATCACCCACACTTTAATAGGTTAATAAAAGATTTCACGTTGTGACTAGATCTATGCAGAAGCATAATGTTAACAAATACCATTTATTATGTATATGGGAGCAGTATGTCAGCAGGATTGAAAACGACGGTCAGTTTCGGGAAATAAACTAAAATATGTATTCGTATGGTACCTAGTCTATTTTATTTGAGAAAAGTCTTACAAATTTGAAGTGACATTCTAGCCCAGCACCTCACGGTACATCTTATTTGCATGGTTAATTTTTTCTTGCTTATAATATCCTTCTTCTTATCCGATACACTCTTGACACAGTGGTCGTTATCGCTATGCAGTAGTAGTACTGGTAGGGGCAGATCTCTTTGATAATATGTAACATTATTTTGCTGTTGTGTGATATATTGTGAGATTTGTTCAAGTTCTGTTACTATTTCATTTTTGTCATTCTCAACAGCCCAGGTTTTAGCCGACACAGATTTGGTAATCAGACGAATTTTGTGGTAAAGATATCTAGACTCATACTTTGTTATTATTATGTAGACGTTTGCGCGTTTCAGCTTGGATTAGACTCAGCTACTGCATTTTGGATGAGGCGTTAAGCCTTGTATGGAACAGGACACAACAAACATCATTAGAGGTGGTACTTCTATCAGGCGTATCTGTTGGTGATCAGGAAGCTTTGAGCATCAGCCGCATCTTTGCGATGACGAGTTCGTGACCGAAACTACCATCAGCTTTAGGTAGCGCGTGAGAATTGAGGACGGTGCGCCAGCGTGACCTGGCCAGTATGTAATCGATCTGGTTCTTTGCTCTACCTACAGGTGATGTCCAGGCAAACACTCTACGGGGATGGTGCTGGAATAGACCCTGTTCCCCACTACCATGTTATTATCTTTTGAAAACTGCATAAACCTTTCACCTCTTTCATTGCGTACCCGAAGACCGAAATTTCCCACACAGTTGTTATATAGACCAGAGTTTACGCCAATTTTCGAATTAAAATCACCCTTAATAATAAGTAGCTCTCGGTTGGGGATATTCGTAAAAACTTTCTAGAAAGTGCGGTAGAGCTTTGCTAGTGGTGGCATATATCTGTATGAGGTTTAGGTTTATAGGTGACGCTTTGAGTTTCATAGTTATAATACGGTCGCTAACTGCCACATACACTAACACGCTGTTTCTGTGATGTTTATAACTAAGACTTGCTACTCCGTTTTAGCTACTGTTAAGATTGCCAGAAAAGAAGACGGCATCTGGCCGTCCGTGAAGAAATGTTCGCTGTCCCTTCCGTGGGTTTCACTCAGTCCACAAATGCATAAACCCACCGGGTGACTTCCTTCTCTACGGTGCTAAATTTACCAGGTTTCAGCATGTCGCGTACATTCCATGTACATACATTCTGGATTTTACGCAATTTGACGGGGTTACAGTAACATTTTTTCCATGTGAAGCCTGGGCTCCTACTACTCCTACTCCAACCTAGCCAATAATCGCAAATCGGTTCGCATGGTAATCGTAAATCTCTACTGTTTATTTCCATAACGATTTTCTCGTGATATTAGTTACAGTGGTTTCCCCTTGCCTTCTGCACAAGTATTTTTTATAAGTTTGCTTATAATATTATGTACTCGTAATCTGGTGTTTCAATGACTTTGAATTTTGCTAATGCCCGCCTGGCTAGCTTCAAGTAAAAAATCTGTCACCAAGCACCTAACGGTGTGACTCCCAAGGACAGCTGCCAGAACAAATTACGGCAGCTATCCTTGAGAGCCAGTAATTCTAGGTTAAGCCTATTAAACACCTTCAACTACATCATCGCTTACCATCAGGTGAGATTGTGGTCAAAGGCTTACCTATTAGCAATAAAAAAAACCGTATTTATAAATAATTAAAATTGAGTATTCAGAAATAACTATTCGGCTAATTCAGGAGACCAAGGCAACGTGTTTTCTGAAATAAATAGGATTTAAGTTACAGAATGATGTTATTGCAGCTAAGCACCACGACCCTCGATCGAGGTTAGGCACAATACAAAACATATGCCAGTAACACACCTATATCAAAATAGTGTTTTGTTTTAAAATGTTTTATGTTAATCCTACAGAAACTTAGATTTCGTGTCAGTTTTACTACATATTTGCTTATAAACAAAGAGTAAGTTTGTGGGTAGCGCTGTTGATACAAACATAGTTTCGAATTTTTTTTTTATATTGTTATGATTGTAATAACGCCTGCTAAGCGAATTACATTACAAAATTACAAATATACGATAAGAAATTTTGTAATGTACGATAGGAAAATTTTCCTATAGTATATTTGTAATTTTGTAATGTAATTCGCTTAGCAGGCGTTATTGCAATCATAACAATATAAAAATTATAAGGTTGCGTCATCATTTACAAGTATAAAACCAATTGCAAAATTGGTCTTGTTTGTAGTACAACGTAAGTGGTACTATAGATGTCGCTCCATCCCAATACGATGGTTAATGAACTATTGGAAAAATTCGAGTTATGACGTCATGTCATGTTAGCTCAATTGGTTAGAGCATGCCCCGGCTAAAGGGGCGGATGGACGCGGGTTCGAATCCCGCACATGACTTAAATTTTTCCTATCGTATATTTGTAATTTTGTAATAGTTTCGACATATTTTGAATACCAAGATTTTAAACTCTGTGGTGAAATTTAGCATGTATGTCCTTGAACCTAATATCTAAGCTGTTTTCCTTGAAATCATATGTTTTTAAAAATAAATAAATGATATATAGTAATATAGTAATAAATAAATGATAAATCAAAAAACTGAGGCATAGATAGTTTTATTTAGACTCATATTAGATTAGGCTCAAGGATATACATGCAAAACTTCACAAAGTTTGAACACTTTGAATATAAATATACGAAACTACGTTTGTATGGTAAGCGCTACGTGCACTCTAGCCTTAATATTAAGGGTTATCAGTTACTATGTTCATTTGCATCTAAGTACCTAATAAGTTGCATAATAAATAAGACGCATCGGTTATGAAAAAAATTAGAATTGTATGCAGAAGCAGGATTATTGCCTAGTGGTAATGGTCTTACGACTAATATTTGTTACAAAGCATTGTGAAAGCGTAAAATTCTTCATATGTATTTTTTTATGGGATAGTAGCAGGCCGCTCATCTGGTGGTAAGTGATCACCGTCACCCACGAACTTCCGCAACAGAGGTATCGAAGATGCGTTGCCGGCCTTTGAGGAGGGAATATGATCTATATGCTTCATTCTTGAAGGCTCCTAAGTGGTGTCTGTTCGGAAATACTTCACATGGCAGCTGGTTCCATATTGTCGCAGTGCGAGGTAGAAAATACCGTGAAAATCGGAAGGTTGTGGACTTCCAGACGTCGAGATGAATTTTATGAAACTTCATGTTTTGTCATGTATACCAAATTACGCCTTATAATTTTAATAAGCATCACTTTCTCCGGGTTTTATCTCAAAGATATATTAAATAACATATAAGCTTGACCGTGTCCCAAAAATTACGATGATAAATGATTACATTTATCATTCACTTTTTGAGTTTATAATACTGGGGGATTACCACATAAACTCAAAAAGTGACGTGTACTAAAATAGATTACTGCACGTTGATATTTTTTATATTGCGGTTAAGGTACGTACACACCAGCGCACAGTTAATTTCGCAACGATGTAGATAGAGCACGTTGCCTTTTGCCTCTGGCTCGTTTTCCGTTGCCACCTTTTAATTTCTGTCTAAATGTGCGCATAAAGTAAATATTTGAGGTCTTTTTTATGATAAAAGGGAACGTTGGTCTGTACATCGTAATAAACGAAGTTGCCTTTCAGTGTTTGCTTGGAGTTTCTGGAACTCCGACGTATTCGTCAGCATGGTTAAGTATACTCGTAGCTATATGGTGCAAAGGACCGCAATAAAATCCTTAAACATACTGACCTTATTAACTGATATTTAATGGTTACCTACTAGTAGGGGAGACTGGGGCTAAATAAAACTCGGAGCAGAACGGTAAGTGTACTTATGTGCGTGACTGGTGAACATACTATACAATTCTAAGATATAAGATTTAGATAAGATTTTGTCGCCAAGCGCTTATCGGAGCGTTGCGGCAGCTGTGTCCTTGAGAGCCAATAAATCAAAGTTAAGCCTGTTAACACCTTCGACCACATCATCACTTACCATCAGGTGTTATTGTGGTCAAAGGCTTTACACATATCAGCAATAAAAATAAAAATAAAAGAAAATATCGGCGAAAGCAAACTACGAACTACATAAAACACTACAGCTGGTACAACGAAAGCATTTAGACAACCTGATAGCCCTTGCAGGCTCATAGGCAGTCCTAATGCTGTAGCCCACTACAACTTTGTAACATGCCCAGCAAGTTGGCAGTAAAGATTTAGTTTATTTCAATGTAGTAAAAGTGGATAAGCTTATATATGGAAATAATACATTTGAGCCACTAGCAGTACTCAAACTGTACATATTATTTAACCATTGTCGTACGAAGACGTTGTTCACTTAGCAAGTTCATCATTTACAAGTTAAAAACCAATTGGTCTTGTTTGTAGTATAACGTAAGTTGAACTGTATGTGTCGATCCATATATATTATATATAATAATTATTTGTTTTCGTTAATCGTTTTATTATTCGTTTTATTGCAAGTTAGAAGGCGTTAATGCCAAAATAAAAAAAAACACGTAACTCTTTTAGGTCTATTACCGAACCGCTATCGTCAGAAGGGCCACCCGCACATTATAGATACGTGGAAGTCTCGCACTAATCGATTTAATCGTCTCTTTCTGCCAAGCACCTGTAATTTTATTTTTTATTTTTTTATGCCTGATAGTTTAGCCTTTGACCACTATCTCACCTGATGGTAAGTGATGATGTGGTCGAAGATGTTGTTCAGGCTAACCTAGAAGTACTGGCTCTCAAGGACAGCTGCCGGAACACACCGTTAGGTGCTTGGCGACAGATTATCTACTTGAGGGTGGTAGCTAGCCAGGCGGGCATTCGCAAAATGCCCTACCACCATGCTATAACGACTGCCATCCTAAGACAACAACCGACCGACGGCTTAACGTGCCCTCCGAAGCACGGAAACGCTCAGTAGTAATGTCACTAGCGGTCACCCATCCAACTCATGACCGCGCGCGACGTTGCTTAACTTTGCTGATCGGTTGAGAACAGCTAAGTAAACTTCGCTACGAGCGCTTCAAAATGGAATGCTCTTACACCTAAAGTTTTTCCTCAGGGCTACAATCTAAACCGCTTCAAAAGAGGCGTGAATAGAGTCCTTTCTCTTAATGGTAGGAAACGCACCAGTAATGCTGCGGATATTACAGGTGTTCATAAGCAGCGGTGACCACTTACCATCAGGTGGACCGTCTGCTTGTTTGTCATATTTTGTATAAAAAAAAGAGCGTAAGACTGCTTCGTGCCAGTAGTACGCACTACTTTTTAACGTTAGGTACTTATCTCTCCACTTTGGACAGTGAGTTTTTCTGACAGTTTCATTTCCAGAAGTATATGGTAGGTATAATATATGACAGCCAACAACGTATATAAACAAAATTATATATGTAGTCGAATGATGTTCGATTATCAGCTACCACAGAAAGTATTTTTTAAGCTTCGGAAAAAGGATGCGCAAAGGCAGAGATGCTTAGACTATGGTACAATAGACACCCCATACTCACCAACTAAATTACCCCAACGTAATGCCTGCCCCCTGGTGAAAAACTGCAGTGGCCTCCATCTTAATCCAAGTTGGTCGCTGTAGAAACAATCTGGCTAAATGTGGTTTTATAAATAACTTAAACATAGAATATGAGTGTGGTGCCCCTGAACAAAACATGTATAAATCTACTTGGCCCTATGCCTGAACACCTGTACACAGTCGGACACTAAGATTGAATCTGACAGAGCCGTGGAGGCGGCCATATATTGGCAAATAATATTTAGTAACAAATTCGCCATTGTTACGAAATTAATGGCAATTTTTTATTTTTTTTATGTTATTGTGACGGAACAAGCTCGAGGCCCACCTGATGCTAAGTGGATTAACCTCTGCTTATAACAGTTGCTATTCATGACAAGTCACGAATTGCACTGCGCCCGTCACATAGAGACATAGTTGTTAAGTCTCATTGTGCCTGTTATTTCACTGGCTCTCAAGGACTACTGCCGGAACACACCTTTCGGTGCTTGGCGACAGACTTTCTACTTGAGGGTGGTAGCTAGCCAGGCGGGCAATCGCAAAATGCCCTTCCACCATGCGGTGAAGCTCAAGCCGGCGGTGGGGATCGAACCAGGTTACTGCGGCACGGCAGTCCATAGCTATTACCGCTCGGCCATCATTGCTTCAAATAGTTATATAATAATGTTAGTTTAAATAACTATATATTTAAACTAACTTTCATTCAATACATATTATTACTGTATTAAATTCTATTTCCATTTAATAATTTGACAAATTTCCACTACAAAAATATTATATTTAACCAAAATGCGATGTACAAAATGAATTTGCAAATATTGAAATAAATTTTAATATTGATCTCAAATCTTAGAAAAGCTTTTATGTTTGAAGTAGGCGCCTCCGAACTCAATCACCCTCACTCAGATCTGACACTGATTGATTGATCAGACGTTAATAATAATATCTAGCGAGATATTAATAAAGAAATTCTGTATTTTGTTAAAACTTTTCCTCCATATTCACATATTTAATTACAAAAGAGTGGGTTTTTTTGTCACATAATCTCATTTGTTACATCTGAGAGGGAAAAATGTTCTTATCGCATCTGTAGGTTATGTGATAATGTGGTCGACGATGATAGTAAAAAGGCTTTACTTAGGATGGAAACTGGTTTACAAAGACCTCCCGAAACACACTTTTAGGTGCAGGATGACATTTTCTTCTTGAGGATGGTAGCAAGCCTTGTTGGCATTCGCAAAATGCCCCATGACTATGCGATTTGACTAGATACAATACAATCTTAGCAGGTTACGATTTTGTAGAATATTAATCCACCAGAGCGAGTCAGCAATCGTGTGATTTCAGTACACAGTAGTATTCTACCGTCATACCTCGCGTCACCGGTTAAAACCGGACTGGTTAAAAGCCCATCCGGACAAAATCGAGTCCTGGAAGTATCACACGGTCGATTTATGCGTTCCTTCTTACCGCATACTTGCAAAATGTGGAATGATTGTTGAAGTTGAATGATTTTTGAAGCAGTGATGGCTCAGTGGCATTGACTATGGACTGCTGCGCAGTAGGTCCATGGTTCGAATCCCGCCCAGAGCTTGAGCTTCACCGCATGGTGGAAGGGCATTTTGCAAATGCCCGCCTGGCTAGCAACCACCCTCAAGTAGAAAATCTGTCGCCAAGCACCTAAAGGTGTGTTCCGGCAGCAGTCCTTGAGAGCCAGTGAAATAACAGGCAAAAATTAGACTTAACAGGTATGTCTCCAGGTGATGGGCGCAGTGCAGTTCGTCACTTGTGATGAAATCATCTAGCGTTTTCTGCAGAGCTACAGTGACGATTCCTTCAAAAAGGGTGTTAAATAAGTCTTACAGGGTCGGCAACGCTTTGGTAACGCCCCTGGTGTTGCAAATGTCCATAGGCGACTGTAACCGCATACCATCAGATGGGCAGACTGCTTGTTTGCAACTCCATTACATAACAAAAAAAACAGTAATCACCAATGCCTAAATACATATCACCTATATGTTTAATAAACAAATACAATTTCTACAAGGTTCCTACAATACTTAGTTATTTTTAATAGCTGATTAGCTAGCTTAACTATGATAGTGAAGATGTGGTTGAAGCTTCTACTTCAGGGTGGTAACTAACCAGGTGGACATTCGCAAAATGCCCTACGACTGCCATTGTTAGACAACAACCGGGTCCGACGGCTTGACATGCCCTCCAAGCCTCAATAGTAACGTCACTGCTGAGTTTACTAGTGCTTATTAGAGAGACGCTTTCAGATAGACATATTTTACTTACTTAGGTATTAACAAAAGTGTCCCAGTTACAGAAACAATGCTTAGTTATGTTAGTATAGATAGATGTAACGTGTCTCTAGGTGTCGCTACATTATTCAAAGATATTAGCCTTACCGGATCAATAGGCCTATTGTTGGGCAGCCTCATAGCGCTCTGGGGCACTATAACGACATGCCGAGGCTTACGGGCCCGTAATTAATTATATTAATTCACAGCCCCTGTCTCGATTTATTGTCATTGATTTAAACCATGGATGGGGAATTAGATTTATGTGCATGGTGACCAAAAAGGACACAGTGGATGTTTGTAGAATCTGACTGTCCAGAAAAAAACGTGGTTTGGCTTAAAAGTTTGGCTCACAAAAAAAGGTTTATAACCATATAAGTTCCTGGTTTCTTTCGTTACACACACACACACACACACGCACGCACACACACAACAATGATGTTTTTATCAATCAGTACAATATATATATCTTGTATACTTAATTCAAAATTATTACATATTGTTTATTCCAAATCTGTATTTTTTTAATTATTTACATTATATATTATATTATTATAAAATATATTATAACCGAAAGTAGTAACATAAACATCAAAAATGTCCTATTTTCTAATTAAGTGGGTAATTTAGTAGGTCGGTGCGGTCTAAATGCACTGATGGGCTACCGGGTATGTAGTAATGTGTAAATAGAAGATAAGTATACAAAATTACAACATAAGGAAAAAATTTAGCCACAAGCGGTATTGGAGCCCGTGACGATCCTTCCCTCGGGCCGGGACATGGGCTTATGCCCGAGGGACGTATGGGCTGTCGTGGGTTCGAAGAAGAATAATGTTAGGAGAAGATTAACGGCCTTAGACGTACATTAAAAATATTTTTCATTTCTCATACTCGGAATGTAGTGTTTATATGACCTAATTAGCGGGTGGAAGACGCTGCTTCCCACTTAAGGGTGGGAAAAAATCATAGTATTTGCTTCCTTCTCTTGGGCGGAATGACTCGTAACCATATTCATAGTATAATAGGGTAGTTGACACAGTCTAAAATAAAATACAGCGTAACGTTAACATGATAGTAGTTGGAGCACATAACTCGATGAAAATAACAAAGTATTTATTTTGCATTGGATTACCTTTATTTTGAATAAACAAAATGTGTTTAAATTTTCTTTAAGTCACGTGATCTCAAACGGAAGTAAAGGCGGAAATGATGTCATAAGGACAAAAACAAAGCCACAGAATAGGTAATAGTAGTTATGAGAGTTTGCTTCCAAAGGTTTTGACAGTGACAATTGACATTAGTAATTGCTAATAGCAAGCAACCTACAAAATGTCGTATCACTATCGATTTACTACTTAGGCCCCTATTTCACTATCAAATCCATTGGATCCCATATATTTAATAGTGTAATACGTACATTTGACTCATTTATCTTTGATCATATTTCGCCGGGAGATTTGATCAAAGATCAGCATAGATAATAAAACCCAAACTCGGAACAAGAATCTATGGAAACATTTTGCAATTATTACTCATAGTAATACAACAACTATAATTAAACGGTTGGAAAAGCTTATGTTTATCATTATATTTATTCCGATGTCACTGCACGCCATTGTCTCGATCACTTGAAAGTGTTTACATTTCGGGATTACAAAAATGTTCAATAATCTAGTGATTTTGAACCGATTCAAGTTGTTTAATTACCATGTATGAAAAATCATTGATAATGCTGCCACTCATGTATCCGTGCTTCAAACTGTGTTGTTTCTGTGATTGTTTTATTCAGTCCACAATATACACCCCTACACTATGGTACACGTTCTGCCGAACAACCTGTATAATCGATTACGCACGACACTACAACAAGCAAGCAAAACGTATTACATTTCAGCACTATTTGTTTTTGCCCTAGTGACGTCATAAGCATACAGGCCGCCATTGAATGATGTTTTAGCGCCAATTTTAAAAGTTGAAATAAAAAGATGGATTTCTAGTATTTCAGGGCACCTAAAAAAAAAAAAATGCTAGGTGTATATTTCAGTGTTCTAAATAATTTAACATACTTTAAAAAACAAGTCAACAACCCTATTGTAGTAAACAAAATTATATGTCTATGTTTTTTTGTTCTAAAATACTCTGCTGTATTATAAAAAATAATAACGACAACGTTTGTGTTTTTGTAAAGGCTAAAAAGACTAGTTTATAACAGAATGAATGTGACTCTCTCAAGTTAGTGTATCTTATATGAAAATTTTAATCACCAATTAAATTTAAATAAGTGGGTGGTAGCTAGCCAGGAGGACATCCGTAAAATGCCCACCATGCTATAACGGCTGCCATCCTAAGACAACAACCGAAACCGTAGGATTAACAATCCCCCGAAGCATAGAAGCGCTCAGTAGTAATGTCACTAGCGGTCACCCATCTAACTCATGACTGCGGCGAACGTTGCTTACCCTTGCTGATCGGTAAAGAACAGCTAAGTAATCTTCGCTACGAGCGGTTTTAAATACATATATTAAAAATCAACCAAGTGAGAGTTTGCGCACGACGGGTTCCGTACCCTTCGTTAAAACGAAAAAAAAAAAGGTTGCAATATAATACCTAATGTTGTACAGATAAAGGAACCCTTCGTGCGCGAGTCCGACTCACAGTTGGTCGAATTTTTTTCTTAGTGTTTGTCCAGCTATTCTCCCCTACAGGTCGTAATACTCAAGTGATTCTCGTAAATTTTGTGAGCAGGTTAGATAATTAAGAAAATTTTGGTCATTAATAATAAATTATTAGATTTCAAAACGTCGGGGATTAAAAAGTCGTGTTTAATACTAAGTTACAGCCTGGTGAGACAGACAGACAGAGGAATCTTGGTAATAGGGATGCACATATTTAATGAACCTAAATATTGTTTTTTTTGTGGCCGGCCCCTTGACACCTCTTGTTTAACATTTCTATTGGCAGTTTACCCACTTTTGTTATTTAAACCAGCGCCATAATGACACTGTGACAATAACCGCCGGTCACCTCTAACAGTTCAAAAATGCCGCCATTTAAAGGTTGCTCTTAAATATGCTCTTAAAGTCTTCTATAGAACTCTAGAAAAGAACGAAAGAGTTCAGACAAAGACTATGCAAATGATTTATCGAATGCCTCCTGTCAAACTTATACCAACTTCCACATACAACTTTGTCAAATAACACTACCCATCAACTGAAGTATGTTCTACAAAAGCAGTACTTTAGTTATAAATCCGACACTGTATTGAGCATTTCGCCGGCAAAGTTTGGAAAGGCTCGTCGGCCGCGTACTACAACCAGTGGAAACACGACTTGTGGCAAGGTCTCGGACTGGTAAAGTTGAGAGAAACATTCAATGATTCAATGCCGTCTAGATATGCGACATGAATTCGTAGATTGAGTAGTTGCAGTGCTAAAGGAAAGCTGATGGCGAAGCATGGAAACTCAATTATGTATGCGTCTTTAAAATAAGCTCTGAGTAAATACTTTAGCAATTTGTGTAAGCGTTCTTAGGGTGGTCAGTATCTAACGGTAGTTTATATTACACGTTTTAATGTAAAATTCTAAACTAGGTAATAATTTGAGGCAGTGATGGCGATGGTAAGTGACTATAGTTATGGATCCGCGGGTAGGTCCATAGTTCGAATTCCACCACGAGCTTGACCTTGAACTTATGGTGATAGGGCATTTTGCAATTGTTCGCCTGACTAGTAACCACCTACAAGTGCCTTCAAGAAGAATATCTATCGCCAAGCATCTAACAATGTTTTCCGGCAGCTATCCTTGAGAGCCAGTAACTAGGGCCAACGCCGGTATACCATCCTCGACTACATCATCACTTATTAACAAGTGGTAAAAAGCTGACTTATCAGGTGAAAAAATTTAAGTCATTTACATATATAAAACATTTTATGCCCAAAAGGAATACACTGTTACCACTTACATGCTAACAATCATAACAATTTATAAATTTTTGGCGTATAAAAGAAATATTACTGTTACCTTTGAGATCTACCTATCTCTAAATTATTACCTATTTATAAGAATACCACAATATGGATAGCGCTGATGTGATTAGTTCACGCTCCTAGCTTTAAATTTTAACTACCAGAGCGTTTAAACTAAACAACTATCTGTATATATTCCAGGATTAAATTAAAGGGCCTTATCTGCCATATTGGCCAACTTTTTTCAATCTGCTAGTAGTGTACCAGTCGCACAAATATCTAGAAGCTTTGTAGCAGTAGTAGTAGGTTTTTTGCTCCAAAAACCCGATGTGACGCAGTCTGTTCTCATCTACGAATATCATTATTCGTATTAGGTTTTCACTCGCCGCCATTATCTTCTAGCGCGAAAATGTTTCTTAACTACGACCCTTTATAATCATTTAAGAAAAGTTAAGGTTTTCTAAAAATTGCCAATTGTATTAATTTTAATATAAATATAATTTTTTTATATATATTATTTAAGATTTTGAACTGTTTTTCTGGCATCAATAGAATTTTCATCTCTGTAGTGGGGCGAAAAATTGCGTGTTTCGCTCGCTCGCATAGTTATTTTGCACCTGGTACCATTGAACCTAATACCATATTTGAAGCACTAACTTCGCTCATGGTTCAATCCTAGAATCCTTAGCTTCCTCAAGTAACAAGTACTCGCTCCAAATAACGCCTTTGCATCCTTGTATAACAAATAAATATTATAATACAACATTGTAATAAATTACATACTAACGAATACTATAACGGAACAGTTCCTTTGTCATGTGCGGGATCCGGCACATGACTATAATTTAATTCCTTGTAAAATTGTAATTTTGTATTTTCTTTGTATATTTTCCATACATACTAGAGGAGTTCCGATGCAATAGTTCGTTGTTAATTTCTTTTTAATTAAATTAAGTAGAATATTTTTACCACAGTATAATAATTAAGTAAAACCTATAACCCGTAGAAGTTAAATGTTGAATGAAATATATGGAAAAGCATAAACAAATTTATTTTACTCAAGAAGCGTATCACAATTCCACGCCCTGCTGCAGCAGTCTGTGACTCCGCCCAATATCTCCGCCCGCCCACAAAAATATTTTACGACGAAACTTTGTCGAGCAAACTTATAAAGTCAGAGTTATTAGTGCAATATAATAATATGTATTACATAGCAAATAACTTGTATTTAGAGTTCCGTACAAGATGTCAGGACACCAATACTGAGTTTACAATGTCCGCCCATTCATTCATCCGCTTGCCCTTCTTTCAAGGGTCTTTTGAACCATATTAGGATGTCAGTTGAAGTTTTCATATAATATGTGTTATATTATAAATAAATGTTAGGTATATATAGGTAATATCGGGATTGCCTGACAAATAATAATATATACGGAATATAAATAGAACTAGCCAACAAATGTATTGCTAATTGTTCCACTTTTTTGGGTTCCGTATTAGAAAACAGGATCTTATTACTAAGCCTCGGCTGTCCGTCCGTCCGTCCGTCGGACCTTTATAGGGCTGTATCTTTGGAACAGTAACAGGTAGCCAGTTGAAATCTTCACATGTGTTATTATGGTGGATTGCCTAGTCAATAATAATAATAACAAAAAGTTAAAAATAAAAAGGGGGTCGCCATGTAAGAAACGTATGCGTGGCGGGAAATTTCTCCAGCACTTCGAGGGCAAGTGAGGCCATGGTAATCGAGTTGGTCAATTGCAGTATCACACTGTCAGTGATGGTTGCCCATCACGTGCATAACATTTTAAAAGCTAATAGAGAGATGAAAAATGGGTGGATTATAAGGTTACAAGTATTGAAAGAATAGGCGGTTTGTAACCATAGACCAGATTTCCACACAGACACAAGAAAAATACGAAGTGTGTGTGTGTTTATGTGTATATTAAAATAAAAAATTAAAAAATTAGGAAAAGGTTCTTAATAATAAATCTTATTTTAATATGGCTGTTAAGTAGATTATAATGTAATAATCTACTTAACAGCAATATTAAAATTTCTTAATTGCACACCATTTGATTGTTCAAATAATATAACACAATATTTTTATGTTACATCATACTTTTGTTTAAACATAAAATACCACATATACTGCAAATTAATAATTTTGAATTTGAATTAAATTTAATTGAGAAGTAAAAAAAACAATTAATTAAATAAGCCAAGCAATTCTCACTTTATAATCACTACATCCAATTATCGTAATTAAAATTTACATGTCATAAGTCAAAAAAAGCATATCATCTAACAATTAAATAAGGTTTTTACTTATATACGTTACTAAAACAAATTTACAAAACTATCAAATGAATCATTTCATTTATTGATTCAGTAAACAAATAAGCGTTAGAATAGGTCAAACACAAACATTAAATTATAAAAATAAAATCGTCAATAATTCCGCTTAGTGCGAGGGTCTCTTCCTTTCTCCCATGTCAGACACTGTCCTGTATCCAATAAATTTTATGGCATTGGCACACCATTGGCCCGCTGTTTGAACAGCTAAGGAAACAAAGTCATATTTTAAAAACATATTTTAAACGCTTTCTTCTTGCGGCAGCCACTGCCCAGAATCAGCATACTGCACTGCGGAAATGAAGTAATTATTAAAAAAAAACTAAGCATTTCATAAATTTTACTATTTAAACATTTGCTGTGCCTACGTTTGTGCTTACATCGAGAAACTGGCTTACTTTCTCGAAGATTACATATAAGGACTATGCTACTATTGTAAAGGCGTTTAAAAGAAATAATGCGCTGAAAGAGAATCATGACACTACTGTATGATGTTGCTTGGAACCTATCTCAACGCCCTCAATAAATAAGACACAACGGGTGTACATACTAGTTACCGAAGATATATTACTAGAAAAGTTGCAATTTAGGAAAGTGACCGGCCACAAAACCAAAGCCAAAACATTTTTCATTACATTCTTGTATCATCCTTTGTGTACATACTTCCAGGTATGTGGAGTGTGTACAATATGGTTTTCAAAGAGTCTAAGGTTAATGTATTGTTCTTTCTTTCTCTTCTTTTTCTACGTCTTATCTGTGTTTTTTTTATAGGTTTTTCTATATAGATTTTTTATGCTATGCTAAGCGGTAAAAAAACTAAACCTTTAACAGACGCAGTTCATGTATTGCACCTATCACCCTGAGACAAAGCTGTTAAGCCTCATGTGCCTGTAATTTCACCGGCACCCCCCTTCCAACCGGAATACAGTAATGCGAACATTGCTGCTTGGCGGTAGATACAGGTACGGTTGCAGTACTTTCACGGACGACCTGGCATAAATAGTTCTACTGCACCAGTTCATCTTATAGTCCATAGATAACGATGATTTTGTGAATTTCATAACTATAGGTTCACAAATCCGCTATAACAAAACCTTTTAAAACGTAGAACAGAACCATAGAGAATATTGCCTGCAATAAATTCTAGCGCCGTCATATTTTAAGAAGCCTGACAGCCGAGCCGGATATAGGAGCTGAATTATACAAGAGCCACTCTGAGTTCAGATATAGAGCCAGGTGTCAAAATCAATTTGAACATTTACAGGTTGCTATTTTCATTTTAGCCTGGAAGCTACCTTTGTAGTCGGAGAGTCGAATACAATGATTTTAAAATAATAACTTATTGATTAATATTGAAAGGTTGAGTTGACTTTTATTAAATAATTTCAGGCTAATTAATTAAAACGAAATTATTCTAAGTACACTTTTTTAAATTTATCTATAGAATATGCCTCGGCCTAAAATACAAAAGTTGGTGCTACGATTAGAGACCTCTGCCTTCGCCTTTGGGAAATATAAATATTTATATCTAAAAGACAGGACCCAAGTTACAAAATTACAACGCAGGGAAAAAATTTAATTACGAGCGGGATACGGAGTATTAGCTTTCGTTGTAATTTGAATTTGAAGCGCTTGTAGCGAAGTTTACTTAGCTGTTCTCAACCGATCAGCAAAGTTAAGCAACGTCGCGCGCGGTCATGAGTTGGATGGGTGACCGCTAGTGACATTACTACTGAGCGTTTCCGTGCTTCGGAGGGCACGTTAAGCCGTCGGTCCCGGTTGTTGTCTTACGATGGCAGTCGTTATAGCATGGTGGTAGGGCATTTTCCAAATGCCCGCCTGGCTAGCTACCACCCTCAAGTAGAAAATCTGTCGCCAAGCACCTAACGGTGTGTTCCGGCAGCTGTCCTTGAGAGCCAGTACTTCTAGGTTAGCCTGAACAACATCTTCGACCACATCCTCACTTATCATCAGGTGAGATAGTGGTCAAAGGCTATATCAGAATAAAAAAAATAAATTTTTTTTGCTTATTCGTGTAGCAGGCGTTAGTGCAAAAATTACAATTTTAGAACGGAATCCAGCATCTAATCCAAAGATTTTGTAACAAACTGTTCAAAAACATCATAATACGTATTGTATTGAGAAATAAACAAAACGGGATTTAAATCTTGTAAAGTTATATGCCACATACACGGTAAGCATAAATAAATATTCAACGTTAGGAAACTTTCCTTTTGACGGCTGTATATAAGCATTGAATCTGAAGTTTCTATAATAGGGAACAAGCACTTTTCCATTTTCAAATTGGAGTTTTCCGACATGAACCTTAACCAGATGATAGATATCTCTCAGTGTACATAAGGTTTGGTTCTATTTGGAGAAACAAACTGTCTGAGTACTGTGGATTGCAGAGACAAAGTTCAAGCAAATATTTTAATTTGGTAAGAAAGAAGAACATTGGCATTGTGCATTAGTAAAAAAATATAGTTGGCATACAGTCTAACGATAGGAGATACTAGCATTTATGAAAATCGTTAGCTTAAGATTTCGTGATATTATACATAAATTTCTCAACAATCACCGGACTGTTTATGGTCCATATTTTATGAGATGATTCCATGAAACGTACCATTTACCACCAACCTGATGATAAGAGTCACGCCTGTCCATTAAGTTGCAGTACCACCACCCATGTTATGCTGGACACAGCTATACACTGCGTCGTCACTCAGTGACATTAGTTCTTTTGTGTCGTTTGCTCGGTAACTTTACTGTGTCTTTCAGTTCTATTCACATGTTTAAATACCACTACTCAAAGTAGAATATCTGACACGCAGCGACTATTATGGACTCTGAAGAAAAGACCTAAGAAATGGTAAAAAACAAGAATGTAATAACCATATTAATTACTCCACTACTGTGTTTCATGAAAGTTCATTATTGTTGAACAAATACACAAACGCTGATACCAAAATCGAAACTCAATTCGGTAATACGATTTTTCAAACGTGAGGAATTTTTAGGTGGCCATGAAAGGTACCTAACGTTTTCACCGTACTTTTTTAGCGCCCCTAAAGTGGTAAGGTGAGTATATCGTATTACTAGGAGTACAGACTTCACTTCGCTTTGTACTCGTATTTACTAGGAGTACAGACTTCGCTTTGCTAGGTCAAAAATAATGGCATCTTATCCTCTGTTTGTACATCGTATTGTTCACAATGTTCACGGTGCGACCTGTCCGCTCGACAGGCTAAATGCAGCCGCGACTGCAACGACACCGATTTGCACTTTGCCATCTGAATTTTTAATAGCCCACGCTATTTCGCCGTGAACAGACTAATTAACTTAACAGTGGCATTTTGAAAATACCCTGTTTTGGTTTAACTTTGTACAAATAAAATTTGGCAGCGGTTTTGATTATATTGAATGTTTTTTTTTATGTAAACTTATCTCGTTTTACTTATCTTGTAAAACGAGTAAAAAGGGTTAATTCTTTAATTTTAATAATATTTTATGTTTTGAATAGCGATTTCGTTGTGAACAGACTAATTAACTTAACAGTGGCATTTTGAAAATACTCTGTTTTGGTTTAAAGTTTGTTCAAATACAATTTGGCAGCGGTTTTTATTAACTACAATCTACGAATAATTCGTAGACTAAAATGTTATTTTTAATGTTTTTTTTTTATACTGAAAAAAAAAATATATATATTTGAAAATACTCTGTTTTGGTTTAAAGTTTGTTCAAATACAATTTGGCAGCGGTTTTTATTAACTACAATCTACGAATAATTCGTAGACTAGAATGTTATTTTTAATGTAAGGTAATCTCGTTTTACTTCTCTTGTAAAACGAGTAAAAAGGTTTTATTCATTATTTTTTTAATATTTTTTGTTTTACTACCGAGTTTGTACTATTGTCGCACCAGATTTGACACTTTTATGTATTAGGTAGGCATCTACTATTTGCCCGTTTAGGCAAAAACAAAAAAAGGTCGAAAAGAGCACGTGCCTTGTATGGGGGACCCCAACTAAATTTAATCTTTGATTTGTTACATTACATTATATTTTATTATTAGTTAAATAATTCGCAATAATAATAACACATATTCCGTGAAAATTTCTACCGGTTACTTACTGCCATCTTTTCCGCTTTAAAATATATAAATAGTACGTAATGCCACATAGCGGGGATTAGTAATAGGATCGGGAAACGGGACCTTACATATTACAAGGTATTCTAGTTATATAATATTTGCAAAGTAGAAGACATTTGTGATATATATGTTAACGGAAAGGTGTGTAATCGGTCATTGTATACAATTCCTAGGAAATGTGTACAATTCCTAAGATAGATAGGAAATCTATGATATATTTTGTAATATGCACTTTTCCTAGGAAATCTATACATTTCCGAAATAGCAATCGGAAATACGTTCTTGCTGATTGTAAGTATAGCGGGGATCACTAAATCTCGGTCATATTTAGGTGCGACGACGAGCGAAGCGAGGATGAGCGTTAGTTTACTCGTGACTACAATTATGACCGAATGAATTTAGATAATATACCATAAAAACATAGTTATTGTAATTAATGTATAGTTAAAAATGTACCATGTGATTTTTTTAAAAATAAATATTTGTATTTGTATTTTGTATTATAGCAAGTTTAATTTTCGTGATGATTTACTACTCTTGGTGATCATTTACTACTTTTGGGTTATCAATGATTTATTTGGAGTCATTTTGCTTAAATAGGATAGCGAGATGTTAAAACTTTAGTTATAAGTTTACATTAAAATGTGGGTTTAATTTACGTGTTCATTTACTATTTTTGTCTGTTATATGTCAACAATTAAAAAATCTGATTAATAAAAAGTCTGATTTCAGTTCACAAACATGTTTTATTTATTTTACTTCTGTTTTATTTATTTCTACTAAACGTTTTTATTTATGTCACAGATAGCATTTTTTTTATATATTTTCTTGTATCCTCTCTGAATTGCATACAATTCCTAGGAAATACATACATTTCACAGAAAATGTGTGTATCGTTGTAACATTATTTTACACATTTCCTAAGTGGGCTCGGAAGGGTATATATTTCAGGTAACATATACAAATTAATATATAACTTTATAATAATATCGCAATGAAGAGGTTCTGTTACAAATCAATCAAATTATCTCAGCCCCTTAACTTTATAGCAAAGGAAAACCATCGCTAACAAGAATTGACAGCCCAAGCTTAGAGCGCTATCAGATATAGCCCCGTGACTCGAAGAGGGAGACAACTTTCTACTAACCACAATAAGTTAGAAAGAGAGATGGAAAATCCCCCATTACAAACTGTGAAGCCTACCCATTGATCACGGTAGAGCGAAAAGCCTTTAAAAAATCCGGCAATTTATTTAGTCTGTAACAACAGCTTACTTGGCTGAATTATATAATCGTAAAGTACGGTTACTTTTTATCTTTTGAGGGTTTACACGTTTGAAAATAATGATACCTGCTTATACTATATTTCCCGAAATGTATATGTTGCTATCTTCCTATCCCAAATCTAAAATTATGTGTTTTTACTGCATTTTGTGCTTATCATACGTTATAACAATAATATCATAAATATTATTTGACGAAATGAACATTAATTAATACTGACTTTATTTACATACCGTGTGTCGTGTTCGTATCTATCCGTAGTCTGCATACCTAGTTTCACAGAATAAAAAGTGAATCCAGATGAAATAAGCTTGTACGGAGACATTATACCTATAATATATGCCTTTAGATATACGTGTACATAGGTATACACAGTAAAACAGTATTCTGCTAATACCATGCTTTAATTACTTAGGCAGTAAAATATTGGTTGAAATAGAATTTTATTCAAGAGAGTTGCTAACATACTCGTAAATCTACTTGATTTATCCGTCAGTCAAGAATAAGAAACCGTTTAATTTATCTCGCACGTACGTGCATGTCAGTCTGGCACATACCGCAGAAATAAACAAATTTTACTTTAATTAAACAACAACAACATTTATTAATTTAACTAAATATGTTGGGGATAACTCAGCATCTTTCGTAATTGTCCTTTTCTGTATCATTATAATTAGACTAGTCTTTTGGAAAATGATAAAAATAAATAATGATTGAAGAAATTCTAACTAATTTTTTTGTTAAATGAGAAGTTTGAAATAAACCTATATGTACAATTTTATCACTTGATAACATTTTGATTGTATCAGGACAAAAATTGTGTAAATAATATTCCAACACATAAAGTAAGACAAATGACCCATAATCATCATACTGGTACTTAATATACATTTTACTTATCAAGAGGGAAGTATATATTCCAAAGAAAGGCAGTAACCACCGTGAAATTTACAGCAGTAACAGGATTTTCAACTACATTACGTTGACGAATGTCGCTATATTAAGGAATCCAATTTCCGAAATGAGTTTTTATGAAAAAAAGTCTTACAGAACCTGCTTACCCTGCGTTATCCGAGGAGCCATCAAAATTTAATTTGGTAGAAAGCGCACTCCGGGCCCGAGTTATGTGTATTCTGAAAACGACTGGAGCTCAGTAGTTGATTTCGGCGAGTCTTCATGCAGTAAGAAGTACCTACTCATTACAGAAACTATACCACCTCGT
Source organism: Plagodis pulveraria (assembly GCA_963890685.1). Classification (NCBI taxonomy): domain Eukaryota; kingdom Metazoa; phylum Arthropoda; class Insecta; order Lepidoptera; family Geometridae; genus Plagodis; species Plagodis pulveraria. Next base: position 17,953,903 of record OY982962.1, read on the forward strand.
TCTATGTTGAAGACACACAATTTTTTTAAATGGAAATACATAGTGAACAAATCTTATGATAGTAGGGCATTTTCCAAATATCCTATTTAAGAACCAACCTCAAGCAGAAAATATGTCGCGAAGCACTAAACGACTTTCGGAAAATGTCATAGAGAACATGCGTGAGCAGCAATGCCTTTTAAGCATCTTTCGCCACATCATCACTTATCACTATTAGGTGAGATAGTGGCAAAATAATGTTTTAAGCACAGCTCAAAGACTAAATTACAATTCTGAACTTTCGGTTTTTGTTGTATATATGCTATGTATAGTATTTGGTTTTAAGGAGGATATGGTAGGTACATAACATACCGCCATTGCAGATTCGTTACTATATAGTTTAGTTTTTTTTTAAATAATCCTTGTAGTAAAAAAGTCCTAACTTTATAGACACTCCATCAGTGATTTAAATAAAAATATATTATAATGTTTTCAAAGAGCTCTAGAGACGACGACAACCCACTGAGCAAGTAATATATACGACAACCTATAAAATATGCTAGGGTGCAAATCATTTTCTTTTTTGGCTACCTTCTTTATAGACTTTTTTTATAGTCATGTTAGGTACGTTATGTATACTGAATCTTTTTTCATTAGACTTAGTTTTTAACAGGTACTTATACAAAAAAAGGTATAATACCTTGTTTTTAATAGATACCGTTTAAAGTTAAGAATAATGAAAAAGGTTTAATATATATTAAGTACCTACAAATATGTGTCATGAAGCGCCTAATATAGTACTTTGCATATTAACTAGAGTTAAATCTATGCTTGCTCGAAGAAACACGCTACATTAAGTACCTCGCTGCATTAAGCTTTGAATGTACTTACCACCTTGGCTTTGTCTGCAGAGATCTTATTGGAATTACAAACAGTTATTGGCTCGACCATCGCCTCAGTGTATGCGCTTTCGATAAAAATTAAAATCTTCACTTTACTGCTTTTCAAGATTGTTTAGCAAGAATTAACAAGAAAATTTACAGTGAGACGGTGTTTACAGTGGCGTTAAGCTTCTCGAGAACTTTTGAGGTCTTGCGTTCAATGTTGTTATTGGGTTTTTCTGATAAGGAAATTCTTAGTGGCATCCTGGGGTTAAAATTATTGACTTAGTACATTGCAACAGGTGCCCTATTATAAACCCTATTACAAAAGGCTTTTAAAATATAGAAGGCGAAATTGTACGTTAGGTATCTCTACCATAGAATAAACGTGATACGCCTAAGCCTACTTTATATACAAGCAAGGCAGTATGTAAGTATCGTACCATATATGGTACGATTTACAATTAACCAAAACTAACTATAGTCTTTCTAATAACAAAATAATCATTCATAGTAAGTACCTGTAGGTATTTACCGTTTCGTCCTTGCAGTGCTATATGCTTTGAATATAATTAGAAAAATTGCATTCGTCTGACATAGCATAATTAAAATAGCAGTTTTTCTTTTAAATAAATAATGTGATTACATTATAGATATCTACAGTTACATTTCAAACAAATGAGCAACCTATAAGCCGTTTCCGGCCTATCACGCGGTTGCTTTTCCAAATGCTTAGTGCACAATTAGAAGAAAATATCGTTCCTTTATAATATTTTTTTAAAACATACACAATTTTTTTTGACTAAAAGTAGAAAATATATTTATATGAATCTCATTACCACGTTAACACTCTAGCCCCTATCAAATGGAATAAAAATATCGCATCATGAAAATTGTTCAACGGATATCGAAACTGCGATTGAAATTCTCGTTCCCTAATCGATACTAATTTTCGATACGTTCGTCTAAGTAGGTAGCTTGGGCTTAGGAAGAGGGTGAGCAGGGGGAGGGGTTCAATTTACGGCGGCATTAGAATCGCATTTGTAGCTGGAAGTGCTGGAACTCCTAATACTGAGTAGTTGTCGGACACAAGTAGAGTATATACGTCGGTAGTGGTTAAGCAGGTATTAAGCACACATACTTGTATTTTTGCTGTATTCCCTGATGGATTTTTCAGAGGTTATCCACCTTTCGCTATATATTGGACCCATGTAGAAGGAGCCATTGTATTGCTACCTACGGCCCAGTTCCAGACGTCAGATTGGCACTGATAATTTCTTTGTCAGAAAAACTTCTTGAAAAGAAGGTTTTCTGACTTCTAAAGTCGAAATTGTGGACATTACTACTACTATTTTTTTTAGTTTACTTACTGTCAGACTTTTACTAGAGCAACATGTGGATTCCGCATACGCAATGCGCTATAAATGCCCTTATAGAGTGCAATATAACAACGCTATCAGGGCAGTGTTGAGACTACTGTGGCGTAGGAGCGCAATAGGAGTATTTGCGGAAAGCAAGAAGATTGGCTTCGACGCTAAAAAGTTGCTTCAATGTTCCACCGTGTAAGAGGTAGCTCCAACAGTGTAGGTACTGAAGGTAAGTGTATCTCGTTTTGGTTTGACTATATACTTAAAATGATCGTCGTATTGATAACTGACATAGGTTGAAAGATCTTATTAATAATAAATATTTATTACCTACTATTTTAATATTGTTAGATTTGCAATAACGCCCGCTATGCGGATTACATTACAAAATCTCAAATATACGATAGGAAAACCATGTTATGATAATGTTCAATTGGTTAGAGCATACCCCGGCTCAAGGGGTGGATGGACGAGGGTTCGAATCCCGCACATGACTTAAATTTTTCCTGTCGTATATTTGTGATTTTGTAATATTACCTACTAATTAATAGTATTTTTTACGCCACACGACCATCGAGGTAAGTCCACGTAATCTCTTTTATAATATATAATAGCTGTGTTTGGAAGTAGTCGTAAGGATTATGACGATTACGTCGAAGTAATTTGATTGAAATATATACGTTATCAATGATACACCCTCTTTAGCGGTTTTGGAGGGTTGGTACCCTGCTTGAGCAGAACACTGCACTGTTCTGCTCAAGCAGGGTGCTTGAGCAGAACAGTGCAGTTTCAGATATTCTGCTTCGAAGTAGAAGTTTGCAAATACTAGTGTACAAGTCAAAGCAAGTTGAATTACTTGGTAGACTCGAAGGGCACTTTAGCAGGTGAAATTATTGGCCGAAGGAGACAAGAACTAATGTTTAGGAGTGACGGGGACAGTAATCCGTGACACTGTAATAGGTAGAAGTGCCGCTTACCTCAGGGGCACGTTCAGTAATTACGTTCGATGTGAAAGTCGTCCAGGCGAAGTTGCTCGATCATCCACGGACTGGAATTCCAACGGACTTAGTGACCGGCTTTGAGCGTCCTCCATTATAAGTTTCATCTTTACAAGTGACTGAAATAAAATTATTCCACATCCTTTCGAAATGAGAATATCAACTATGCTATGTTTGGGAAATCAAACATATTCGATAGAATCTGTTTGATTTAAATTCATTTACCCTTCCATTCTCTCCATGTTACTGTTTTGTGTGATCGCACGGGCGATCAAACTGACTTTGTGAACGCCAAGGTGCTATCGGTGCATAATCGCAATTTTATTGAACGCACTTATGGCATTCCAACGGACTTCGTGAACGGCTTTTGAGCGTCCTCCATGATAAGTTTCAAGTTCGACTTTAAAAGTGACTGAAATGAAATTATTCTACACCCTTTCGAAATGAGAATATCAACTATGCTATGCATTTACCCTTCCATTCTCGTCCATTTCACTTTTTGGTGTGATCAAACTTACTTTGTGAACGCCAAACTACCATTCGGTGCGTCATCGAGCGATATTAAACGCACTCCAGGCTTTAAACAACTTTTGACTTTACTTTTTCTTCTCGTAAATTAAATCATCAAACTTCGAGGACTATCGACGCTACAAACACATACATAGCACATAGCGCTCGGAGGGATCATATAATACGACGTGATAATTGTTCATCCAAATCCTTGTCTCGACAATAACACAGAATAGCAACACAATAGATGTTAGTGTTATGTTATCCTAATCAGTGGCAATTCGGACAAGTATCGTAGCATCAGACATCGCGGCAGGATGAAGCAATGCAGACATATTATTATAGAAATAAGCTAACACTCTACAAGCATAATAAACACAGGCTATCAATTGACAGGGAAATGGGATACAATTAGTTAATTTGACCGGATTGAAGCCTGTAGCTGGTTGAAATTACAGGGCAGGGCCCTTTAACATCAGGCGATCGGCTACCTATTAGTTCCGTTAGTCTCCCATCATAATCACAAATTCTGTCATCGAACAATGTGGTGTGATTGGTATTTTATTGAAATTGTTTATTCATCTAATAGTATCTTAATATAACATCAAGTTTTTATATGCTCGAAGGAGTTCACAAAGCTACCTTAACTCCTAGTTATGGTTTGTTCCCATGTAACAAGAGGCAAGCCTATATTGGCGTGTATTGGGCGCAGTCAAAGAAAATAAAAACCACACCACAGACCACACTGCTACTGAAAATTTCTTCGTTATTTTCCAACAGATGCCAATTTGAACAACATTAAAAAAATTGAATAAAACAGTATTTAGCCAAAAAGTTGGCGATGTATGAGTACTGTTTTTATATTTTTTATGTTATTGTGACGTAACAAGCTCGAGGCCATCGAGAAACTAACCTAGAGAGTGGAATTCATGGTTCGGTCTATCTGGAAACTAGTGTGTTGTATCGGACACACTCCAAATTTAAAATATCCTTCCTCCTAGTGTTGTGATTACAGTGCTTATGGTGGTGTATATCGATTTTATATAGATAATTGTCGATATTATGTTACCCTTCTTATGGTAAATTTTTGATTCCAACCATGGAATTTCTACACGGAAATTCATAGTCATCTGGATCATCACTGCTTCTAAAAGATATAGTGGAATTTAAACAGATATCGTACAACTTATTAATTTCTATCTATATAGTTTTGTCTTACATAGTTAGTAAAATATCTACTACACCTATACACTTATTATATAGCCATTATTATTATTATTCAATTTATTATATGTATTGTATAAAAGATCTTTATTTTACTTGTTTGAATTAGTTTTATGGATATCTAAACACACTCAAATACTTATTTTATACCTAAACCTGTTACACTTCAAAGGAAGCCTTATATAATAAACCATTTTTAATATTTTCAAGTACCGAATTTCTTAATACTCAGCGATCTATTTTTTTTCAATAATGTCGTGGTTTGATATTTGATTAGGTTATTTAGGGAGCCATTTAATATTTTACTTATTTTAAGAGATGCGAATTATAGTAATTACTTTATTTATAACCTATATATATATGTAACTTAAAGCTTATAAAACAATATTTGGTAAGCTAGAATGAGTTTGGTAAAATTATAAGTTAGAATAAGTATTCTAACTTACAATTTTTCCCGTTGTTTTAGTCTTTTTTTATGTAATTGTGACGGATCAAGCACAAGGCCCGCCTGATGTTAAGCGGACTAATCTCTGCCTATAACAGATGCATTTCGTTACATGTCACGAATTGCACTGCGCCCGTCACCTTGAGACATAGTTGTTAATTACATAGCCTTTGATCACTATCTCACCTGATGGTAAGTGATGATGTGGTCGAAGAGGTTGTTCAGGTTAGGTTAAATTACTGGCTCTCAAGGACAGCTGCCGGAACACACCGTTAGGTGCTTTGCGACAGATTTTCTACTTGAGGGTGGTCGCTAGCCTGGCGGGCATTCGCAAAATGCCCTTCCACCATGCTTTGAAGCTCAAGCCCGCGGCGGGATTCAAACCATGGATATGCGGCACGGCAGTCCATAGCCAATGGCACTGAGCCATCACTGCTTCATATTTGTTCTGTATTTTATTTTCTCATATTGATAGCTGTGAAAACTAAAATATTAACTTACATTATGTGGATTAGCTAAAATGCGCTGACTTCATTAAAAATAGACTTAGTAGAATAGACACGATGAGTGACTCATGTTAATTTATAAGTGTTAATTGATAAGTATCCCGTGGGGTACCGTGCTAGAATTTTACTCCACCATTGCTATCGGTGTCATTGGTGTTGTAAGAGGTAACTAAAGGTAAAATACCGAAATGTGGGAAGCAGCGCTTTCTGAGGAACTGATATCTTAAACTGCGATCCCCAAGACGCCTGCCAAGCGTGGGAATTATGGCAAACTCTCCCTAAATGGTGGAGGATGTGTTCGGAAGTGGACAATCCTGCCAATACAGCAGTTTGTAAGTGTATTTGACGTTGAAATTTGCTAACATTAGGTTTTGTTACACAGTAGTTTCCATTGTTTACCTACTTCTTACAGCCAAGCATAAATAGAATTCACACTCAACGCTTAAGATGTTTATAGATATATTACCACGTTGATATTCTAAATATGCACTATATCGATATCGATTAAAATTGCACATTCATTTCGTCCCATCACTATAAATCACGTGGTCGTGGCTTAGCCAATTAGAACGTGTTTCGATATGAGAAAAATTGACAGAAATTTGTTTCTTACAAAGCTAATAGAATGGCGTCTCTTCGGGTTACTTTCTCGAAGCTCGAGGCCCACCTGATGCTAAGCGGACAAACCACTGGCTATAACAGATGCACTTCGTCACAAGTCACGAATTACACTGCGCCCGACACCTTGAGACATAGCCGTCAAGACTCATGTGTCTGCAACTTCACTGGCTCTAAAGGACTGCTGCCGGAACACACCGTTAGGTGCTTGACGACAGATTTTCTACTTTAGGGCGCTAGCCAGGTGGGCATTCGCAAAATGCCCTTCCGCCACGCGGTGAAGCTCAAGCCCGCGGCGGGATTTGAACCATGGACCTGCTGCGCAGCAGTCCATAGCCAATGCCACTGAGCCATCACTGCTTGAATTACTACACTAGTAGTCACACTAGTGATGGCTTTGTGACTTAACTTCCATTATTTTTTATGTTCTTATATTTCACTTCTATAGTCTGACATACTTTTATCACCATTAGTAGGTTTGTTCCATAAGAATAAATGTATACACAACCAATATAAACTAACTAAGGTTATACAAAATATTTGTATACGTTTATGCTTGGTTAGGTTACAGAAGAGGCGATGTGAAAATAATTTTATTAAGATTCAAGCCCCACGCTGCGCATTCAAATAGAAAATTTAATAATCTTTATGAGATTTTGTCGTGCACAGCTCAGGTCTGTTAGAGCATATATATATATACCTAGAAACTTTCGTAAACTATTTAAATTACAGATAATATTATGTACGTAGACACATATTAGGGGATTATTAGGTCTCTTTAAACGTCCTGATTACTTGAGATGTACTTCGTAGTAGAGAGTAGTTTGCTTAGATATTCTTAACCGATCAGCTAAGTTAAGCAACGTCCGCTGCGATTATAACTTGGATGGGTGACTGCTACTGACTTACTACTGAGCTCTTCCAAGCTTAGGAGGGCACGTTACGGTGTTGGTCCCGGTTGTTGTCTAAAGTTTGCAGTCGTTATAACATGGTGGTAGGGCATCTAGCCAGGTTATCTAGAATATCTTTGACCACTCGCCAAGCACCTAACTATGCGTTCCGGCCTGCCGGAACACATAGTTAGGACACCTGTGTCCTTAGAGCCAGTAATTCTAGGTTAGCCTGAACAACATCTTCGACACTTACCATCAGGTGAGATAGTGTTCAAAGGCTAGCGTATCTGCAATAAATAAAAGGTGTCCTACCAACGAGAAACGAGAGCATTCTCAAACAAGATTAGCATCAAGAGGGGCTGGCCTATTTGTATACAATAATTAATATAAACATAAACAAACCTGACAGAGAATTAGAGAGAAAATTGTTAAAAACAAAAATTACATGACAATAGTGCGAATAGCCACTTTTGTATTATAAAAGGTCTCTTAGATTCTGCTGCATCGCCTCACAACTCCGTTTTATACGTGAGTGGGTACAGAGTGGATTGTTGTCTAGTAACAGTTAATAACTGCATGACGGGGCGCTGACGCTGCAAGGCGGCTTATCCCGGTCCCATGGACGTGAAAACGCGGCCTATAACATCGGGTTCTGTTGAACCGAAATTTATATATTTTTTCAAAATGTTCCAGAATGATTGAAGCCTATTTTAATTATTCATTCATTCGTTTGTGTTGAAGTTTACAGGGTGATAAAACAATTTGTCTTTTTAAGAGGATTATTTAAAATTTCTTATAGAAATTTAATAAAATAACAAAAAATCTTATTTACAAATAGAGAGATCAAACGAAATTAGAAACTTAAATTTTACTTCTAACCAGCCTTCAGCTTCCTCGTCACTTGCAACGGAAATGTTAATGTTTTTTTCGACTCACGTATATGTTTCTACTCAGGCGGTATTACACTGAGTACACAAGCCGTACTGGTGGAGGGGTTCTGTATCTCCACCTACTAGAAGTTAGAACGTTCAAAACCACAGTTTATGTGAAATACAAAATATGGCCGTTTGAAATCTCCTCGGGTCAACGTGATCCAGCGTCATTGGTGCAGGGTTAAGGCAAAACAGGTTTGTACAAGGCTGCTGCAAATGTGGTATTCCATTTAAACGCACGATTAACGTGGAAGCCCAGCATCTTCACAGTGGATAGTTGTGCTGAATCTGTGCAGTTGTACCCTATGCAGCTTACTACTAAGACATACTGCGGTCTCTTTGTAAAATTAAATTAATATAACAAGATACATATCGTCGTATTTCACGACATAAAAAAATGGGTAGTATCAAATATTCAAACACTATCACTGAACACTATGTTATGATGTATATCTACAGTAAAAATTCGTCAGTAAAATAGCAGCTTCTAACGCTTTTAGCCGCAGACAATGGAATAGTGCAGTTATAATACTATTTCAACCATCGACATCATAGATCGACATTTTATTCTGAGACATCGATCTATTTATTTTAACAGAAACAACGTTGGAGAGGAAGATAATACAATCATTACGTTCCATGTAACGCATTCGTATTGAGAAGGTTAATGATGGATGAATAAAAAAGAAATCGTAGATCTCCAGGATATAAAATGTATTAATACTGCTTAAAATTTACCTCTATAATCCCCTTAGCTTTACAGACTTCTCAAATTAGGTGATTAGATTCAAGACCCAATCCTCTATCTACATATAAGTACCTACTAATTAGTAAGAACTAGTATAATGACCCAAATTCTCTAGTAGTATCAGTGACCACCGATGCGCGAACCCGCTACACTGCGGTCGGCGGTGCATAACGCCGTCGAACTGCGACAATTACCAGTCACCACCGAGCATTTCGGTCATTCAGACCGCAAACATTCCACGAACTCACTTTGGTTATAATATGTTGGCGATACATGACTTTTTATACCAGCCATAGACACAGACAGTTCACAGTTTCATAGAGCCAGGGTTTTTAGTATGAGTATAGAAATCGATGACCTTTATCGAATCCACCACATAACTAGCTCTGACATTACAGGACCGAAAAGGAACGTCTTCTGCGCTGAATACTGTTGCCCTTACCACTTATATCCCACGATCGCTCCCAGAGATTGGATTGTATTTATTATTATTTACATTATTATACTTAGCTATCAAATATAGTCATGCCTGCATTTCCCCTAAGCGATACGCAGATGTCTCTACAGCCAAGTTTCAGCAGATATGTGTGCCGAGAATAGTTTTAATTTATTAAGCAAACGCGAAGCGTCTTCGTTTCATTGTGGGAGAAAATGGTTCTTTATGTCTGTCCAGCTGACCTCCTCTACAGGTCGCATTTCTAAACCGATTCTTGTGAAATTTTGCCAGCAGGTTCGATTATTATATACAATTTTATTGGTAATTCAGTTTTTGTTATTTTTTTAAACGGCAGAGATATAAAAAAACAAAAAACAATACGCAACAAAAAACAAATCATATTTCCGTCACGAGGTTTGCGACTCACAGATCTATGTAGAGATCTATAGTTTCAGTAGCATCTTTTAATCGGTCTGTGATTCGAATTTGTGAACTCAAGGAACGTATGAAGTCATTTTCGTACACTTACCTGTAATTTTACTGGCCACTCCTAGAAATTTTCATAAAAACCCGCCGCATACTTACCTGTAATTTTACTGGCCATACTTCTTCAAATTTTCATGAATAACTCAACGTGGGTGAATTTATAGGCATGAAGGTGGAAAAATCGGTTGTCTTCCTCGCGAGGATTATCACCACCTAGTTAAAGCATATCAATGCCAAACAATTGTGCTCCGAATTTGTTCATAACTGCTCACTTGCGATAGTCTCACATCGCGGCTGAGGTGAGGGGTAAACATTGCTAACGATTTTACAAAACTACAACTATACTGCAGATACACTGATAGTTTGATTTGGAAAATATAGCCCAATTGTCGGCGATACGATTACCTCAATTTACTCATGCTACGCGTGAAATATATGTTTGTATCCACGCAAAATTATAAATGATTTTTTTTTCATATGATGCCCTTAATTAAAGCGTTAATATTATATACAAACATGGTAAAAAAAACTTTTCAAAGCAGTTTAATGTCGGTAAAATAATAAAATGTGCTTGTTAAACTAATACTGCAACTGAATCGTCAAAACAACGGAACTATTTAGTTTCCAAATTCATTTAAAGTTATTGCGTTTCCGAAATATGTTACCAGCTTTCATTAGAGGCAAATATTGCGACTATACTTTCCCGAGATGGGGGCCAGAGACACTACTGCAAGGCGTGGCTTGCCTTGCTTCGTATTTACCAGAATTTATGATTTCATTTCGCATCGCATATTTCAACAAGCGGTATTTTGCATCGAAATGGGCCGCCATAACGCACCGGATCCCTTTTGTTTCTTGCTGTGTGTTTAGCGGTAACGTCGTTATAATTTCGTAGATTAATTTGCAAATTTATATAGAAATAAAAAATAAAATTGGTTTTGTGTTCTTCAACATTGCAAATATGAAACTTGATTAAAAAAACAACATTAAACACTAACATGTAACATAAAATATAATAAGTATTATAATCACTGTATCAACTCTAAGGAATAAGAGTATGTACTCTAAAAATGTGGCCCTTATGGACAAGCTCAGGGTCGCTCTACGAGCTATGGAGAGAGCTATGCTCGGAGTTTCTTTGCGTGATAAAATCCGGAACGTGGATATTCGCCGAAGAACCAAAGTCACCGACATAGCTCTCAGAATTTGCAAGTTTAAGTGGCAATGGGCGGGCTACATTGCTCGACGAACTGATAACCGATGGGGAAGAAAGGTTCTCGAGTGGTTATCACAATACCTACACCGGAAGACGTAGAGTTGGTAGGCCCCCCACTAGGTGGACTGATGACATCGTTAAAGTCGCAGGTAGCCAATGGTTACAAGCGGCTAATAGCCGTTCTTTGTGGCGTTCTATGGGGGAGGCATTTGTTCAACAGTGGACGTCTTCCGGCTGATGATGATGATGATGATGATGATGATGACTCTAAAAATGTTCAAGGACCTAGTTAAAAGGTTTTATTTGGTCAATTAATTTTGTACTACATTTTTAACTGTCAATGTATACGAGAAAATAATATATTATTTATGTATTTTTATACATATTATTTGTGTATAACATTATCTATACATGTATATACATTTTGGTATGTATTAATTATTATAATGTATTAATTTTATTATTATACAAACCTATATGCTATTATTTATATTTTTTTTATTAGTAACTACACTCAAATACGTTTTATTTTTAAAATATTTATATTGCCTGGTAGATAGAGATCACTTTTAGTGATAAGGCCGGGCTTTGGTAAGGGCGGGTGCGGGGGGATGGGTAGATACCCCCCCGGTGATGGGGAAGTTGCGATCCCCCCACCCTTTCTGAGATATGATTTTTTTTATTTAAAACATTACTATTGTCAGAATTCGATTTTAGGGTTGAGAGGCGGTGCGGGGGAAGGGTAGAGCCAGGGGAGTGTGAAAGGGAAGTTGGGACCACCACCGGCTCAAGTTTAGTAGGTTGATAATGTACTTCTAATTACTAAAACCTATGTTATTATTGTAGTGGATTGGGTTAGGTTGAAAGTGAGTCACAGATCCGACACAGAGCACACCAATTCCACCTGGTCTTGTGGTCCCTACCCCTAGAGTGTATATAAAAAATGAGGAGCCAGAAGCTTGCTATGGAGATCCTCAGTGGAGCAAGCCCGCGACGCCAAGTGAAGCGAAGGGGCGAGGTGGTGAGCTGGCGAGTTCCGTAGCGTAAAGAAGGTCGAGTGGGTGAAGTTACACTCAGGGGCGATATAGCGAGAGTTCTGGCGAGAGCCCATAATTGAGTCAAATTTAATCAATAAAAGGTAACATTTTCATGATAAGTGATATTAGAAATTAAAAAAATTATATCTCAGAAAGGGGGGGGGATGGCAACTTCCCCTTCACAGGGGGGTTGGTCTACCTATCCACCCGCACCCGCACATGAGAAACAAGCCTTTGATCGCAATAATAGCCTAGTAAGCTGGCTGCGTTACGTGACATAACATTGCTCCGTCGATATTCAAATAAATGCCAACGTGTTGGTCACGCATCGCATAAACAAGTGGATCTGAAACGTATGCAAATACAAGGAACTCCCAGTCCCAACAGGCCTCATGTCCCTCAACAAACAGCTCAATTATTAAACTACTACTATGTTACTTTTTTGAAGTATTAATTGTGCAAGCCCATTTTGGTTCAGACTTGCTTGGGAGCGTCGTACACTAATTAGTAATCCTAATTTCCCAGAGGCAAGTGTAATTACACACATCAAAAGTGCCTAGGGATCAAGTACGTTTCGAGTATTGTCGCAATAGAGGATTTTATTCGTGTGCTTTTTTGACGAGTCTCGTTTCGATATGCGGCCTGACACAAGACGTTTTCGAGTTTGGAAGAGCACTGGAGGTCAAGAACTTTAAAGTTCTGTCAAGAAATTCACCCTTATAGAGGAGGAACAATAATGGTGTGGGACAATATGTGGATCGGTGGAAGAACAGATCTCCTTTGGATCAGGGGTAACCTCAATGCTCAGATTTATGCGGAGAGTATTGTTTCACAAGTGATCATCCCTTTGCGAAGCCGTTTGGGTAATTCGTTTCGTCTAATGCACGATAATGCACGTCCACACAGGGCTTGAGTCGTAACTCTCACTCTTGCCGATGCTCGCATCAACGTTTTGCCGTGGCCTGCTCAATCGCCAGACCTTAACCCCATTGAACATGCATGGGATATGCTACAAAGAAGAGCTCTGCCAAGTATGGTTGCCGTGCATACCCCACAACAGCTTTTTGACTTATTACAAAAAACGTAGGCGGTCATTCCTCACAGTGATTTTGATGAACTGATTTTAATCATGCCAAATCGCTGTTATTGCGTGATTAGTGTAAATGGTACAAACACAGATTATTAATTAAAATAATTTTACAATAAACATAGCAAAAATCATATTGTTTTTTAATTTTGCTGCCATTTGTTTATCGAAATTAACTTAGGTTACTTTTCTTCAAATGGCAAAAATATTTTTTTCTTTATTCATACATAATATGACTATATTATAATAAAGAAAAAAAATATTTTTAACTATATAATTTTTTTAACTTAAACATATGAATTAAATTAAAAAAAACAAGTCTGCATAATTAGGTTTGGTAAATATTAATTAAATATTTTTTTATAGTTCAAAATCATATACAAGGTGTCCCAAGAAATAGTGATATACTGAAGCTGGGAAAGATGGATTGGTCGTTGCGGCCAGGGTGACGCCTGCCTTATAGCCTGACCTCCACGGTCCCCCGACCTAAACCCCATTGATTTTTTTGTATGGGGATACTACAAATACCTCAGCTACTCGCGAGTATGTCGCAATTTAGACGAGTTAACCCGGAAATTTATAGTTACAGAAGAAACCATTAAAAATAATAGAAGTGCATTCAGACGTTTAAAATACTACGTTTTCCGGCGATGTCGCACTTGAATTGAGCAACAGGGGAGCCATTTTAAAAATTTGTTGTAATTAAACACCTTGTAATTGGTTTTACTTTGTTTGCATTAATCATCATGTAAATAAAAATTTTGCACTCACCACATTTATATTTAAATTTTTTGATTGACGCCTTTTGAATAATAAAATGAAATTTTCAGGGTAGCTACCTGATAGATAGAACAAGTTTTTAAAAGCTAAACGGTATTTTTTATGTGATTTTACTTTTTTATTGCCCTTGAAGTTGTGAACATACTGGGTAATTTTATCTTTCTTGGCATTTAATTTTTTTTTATTCCATTCAAAGATCTAATTATAGATAAATGTTACCATACTGAATTGGCCTATCTATTAGCTTAGCACACAAAAAAAACAAGCATCTACCGCATTAATTCCCGTCACCATAAATAAAAATTTCATCGTACTTGGCGATAGGTGAAAAATTAAAAATAAGGCATAACTCCGTAAATACGAAAAATCGCGGAACATACATGGGGTGATTCAAATAGCCCTCTAGGTCCTCTACCTCCCAGCTTCAGTATATCACAACTTCTTGGGACACCTTGTATAATTATCCCTAGTCATTTTTGATGTGTGAGCCTTTGCCATCGTCATGCACGTTCATTGCACATTTAAAGCAAAAAATAAGTAATTATTTTCTTTTAAAATTGCCTAAATCCTTATACTTAATCTGCACTTCTTATTGAATGGAATAAAAACAAAAGACGTTAGTTATAAAGTGCACTTTAATGAAACCAACAATACAAAGGGCTTGTTAACTGATATTGTTACTTACATTAAGAATAGTACACCTAATGTTTTCTTGCAGCAACCTGTTGTTGAGTTTTAATTAAGTGCGGGATTCCGTTGTATCTGTTTTTTTTGTTTTCCGCTTCTCCGATGGAATTACAGGTTTCCTGGAAAGCTAATTTTATCTGGTTGAAACTGAACGAGAAAAAATATTAAATGTAGCGTGGGTAGTCAATGTATTTCTATAAATTACCTTCCAGAGAGGACGAGCGGCAAAACAATAAATACTGTCATTTTGTATTTACACATAAGTAACAAAATGTGATGTCACGAACTAACTTGCCCTTATCATTTACCTGTGTGTATTATTACTTACAACCCAAAAGACGATACAAAATATAATATAAAATATTTTCTGTAACAACGTGAATGGAAACAAAATTTAATGTATTAAAAAAAAAAAATGATTCACTGTCTGTCTCTCACTTATAATAAATTTTATTAGAATCTATTCTAAAAACTATTAAACATATTTATTGTATGTACACATTAAGCGCTCATTAGTAGAGTAGACACAAATCGTTTTATTATATTAATTAGTCAAATAATAAAATAATTATTGTGACATAGCTTTATAACAAAAATGGTATAAAATTTACAAATTAGATGACCCCTTTGAAAAAAGTGGATAGGGTACCTACATAATATAACGAAGTACTAGATTCTTAAGTATTTATTTTTTACGATCTTATATAGATCAATAGAAAAATCTAAATAGTTAAGAATCTGGAATTTCGGTATATTATGCACATTTTATTAACATTTTTATTTCCATCAAAGTAGTTTATAATGCCTTATTAAGAAGAGAAAACGCGCAATGCGATAAGAAACTTAATAATTTGTCTAATTTGGGAGATTGCATTTGACATTTAAAATTATGTACCTAATATAGGTATTTTATTAGAAACAAACATGCACTATGTGCCCCCCCCCACCTCTACTCGTGGGTGTCGTAAGAGGCGACTAAGGGTCACACACCAGAAGGTGAGCAGCAGCGCTTTCTGACGAACTGATATCTCACACTGCGATCCCCAAGACGCCTGCCAAGTGTGGGGATTATGGGCAAATCCCCCTATAATGGGGGAAACTATGTTCAGCAGTGAATGATCCGGCTGATACAGTAGTGTGCTGATTTATTTTAGGTTATGCCGAGTTACCTACTTACTCTGCATATGTTTTTGTACCACAGAATAACAAAACTGCCGATTTTAATTAGTTAAGTAACTAATTTTGTAGCTGTTACACAATTAACTGTAGTGCCAACAAAATAATCTACTTTGACAGTTCTAAACCTAATTTTACAAAATTTTACTTGTAGTGTCTTCAGGATTGCAACCATTGTCAACCCTCGAATTATGATTTTAAGCGCGAATAATCATGAATAACTCAGGAACAATTGGTATGTTACGTTCGAGTGAACACTATATTTTTCATTATAAATACGAGGAAATAAATAAGCGGTCAAGCGCGTGTCAGGCCACGCGTAATGTAGGGTTCCGTAGTAGCCCGTTATAATAATATAGAATAGTTCTGTTGTTCTTTTTCTTTTTATCTCTCTACCTATAACTTTCTAGGCAATTTGTTCTTTTGTTTATAAATTGTGATTGCTTGCACGTGTAGACTGTTGTTGAGCGTGACTATTAAGTTGGAATATACGTTTCTTAGTTCCTCACAAACTTTTTTCTTCTCTCCATTTAACACGACACCTCTCTATAACGCCATTAAATGCACAGTCCCTTGAGTTTACACTGTATATATATATACATCTATATATAGTGTAAACTATATATCGACACTGAAGGACTGTGCATATATATATGTATATATATATATACAAACAGAGTCACAATATTTTCCTAATGAAAAATTATTCTTTTTTATAATAATAATTATGAGACGGCGACGATGAAGTCTAAAAAGTACGTTATACTCGTACCGAAGCTAATCGATCAACTCTGTACAGTCATATCTGTGACTTATGATATAGGTCATACAGAAGCATTATATCTAATTGTTGCCTTCTAGAGTTTAATTGCAATAATTTATATTTATTTAGCAGCTCTTCATAATGGTTTAATATTATGCAATAAATACGTTAATTCGTTATTGAAGTTACTAGATGACCTTATGACAAAATTAAATATTTTTAAACCACGTGTTATTATTATATTTTGAATATTTACAAGAACGACTAATTTACTATCTAATATTATTACTTAATCCGTTATGACTTGAACTTCATCAAAGTTAGAATCCCATAACACATATGTAAAATTACACATTACAAATCACATACCCTTCACGTGCACGTATACTCAAACATACAGAAACACGCACCGACACATCTTTCAAATTCCTTACAAACATTCACTTAAACTCGTACACCAATACTACACCACAGAATAATGACTACACGTAAATATTAATTATTAAAAATATACAAAATGACGTTAATTCGAATAAAAACAATTTCGTTAAATATTTTTCCTATATGTATATATGTTTCAATGTATTGGTTCAATTTTGAATTGTTACTAAATAGTATATATAAAAGAAAATATATAGATGTGTTACAGATTCTCTAAAGCCAGGAAGAACCTGGCTCTTGAGATACAGGCCACCAGCCTAGTTTTAGAGTCATAGACTCATCATAAATGTATCACAGTAAGGAAGAATAAAATTAATTTGTATTTGTATTAAATTATTTGTTTTTCGTCTTAGGAGTAAAATTATATTTAATAAAATACACTAAAAATCTGCCCAGATCCTTTTGGAATTTTAAGTGGTCTTGATAAGTATTTATAGAATGATACATTTTCAGGTCATCGGCAAGTAATAGCAATTTAAAAAACTTAAAATATTTTTAGTAAACACACTGTTTGTTTGTTTGTTATTGTCTACGTTTTAAATATTTCAGTAAAGCTTCGATAAGGCGGGCAAAATTGAGATTGGACGATAGTTTGCTACAACTTTTAATAATCCTTAGGTTGAATATATGGTGGACTGGAAAACAAATGGTGTCAGCGGTGTATTTAAGAACTTATGGTGAAACATTATTAACTCCAGCGCCCTTAGTTGGATCTAGCCTATGTAGTTCCGATTTGATAAACATTTGATTATAGTAAAACAAACATCACTGATAGTTAAATCTGACTTGTGGTTCACGTGCATCATCTTCAGAAATATAAAATCTATTATCTGCATTATAACCGTCGGTAAAAGTTGAGGGTTCAAATACTGATTGGAAGTGATTCGAGAAAATGTTACTAATATCTAATGGGTCACTTGCTGTATTTGGAGCCCCCATCTTTGTAGCAGTCTTGTCTGGCCTACCCCTACAGTGTTTTTTTATAAGCCGGAGACGCGGAGAGGGAGAGGATTAATTATTTTAATGAAGAAGCTTATTTTGGGAAATTTCGTTAGTATTTAAAAAAAACTATAGGTTTCTGTAACCCCCCCTCCCATCAATGGGGAATATTCCGCCCCCACTCCCCCTCCCCATTGCACAAAATATATACATATACCATACCTAAAGTCCTTCCAATGTATGTAGATACACATATTTTTTTAATATTATTATTATTAAAAATTAATAGTTTCCGTAATCCCCAACCCCCCTGGGGGGATGCTACAACCCCCCTCTCCCCCCTCCACCCCTTCCTATAGTACATAAGTATGTATATCGATTCTAAAGTCCTTCCACTACTTCATCTTAGTAACTTTAAAGGATTTATTCTAAGAATTTTGTATTTGGTACAAAATTATCTAACACCCAAGTTCAACGACTATTACTGCTAAAGTAATAAAGTTATCTTAATTGCTATAATTTTCCTTGAAAGTTCATGAACTGCTATCATCGTGAATTTTTTCAGATTTTTCAAGCCAGCAGTTTAGGTTTTAGAGGGGGGGGGGACGCCCTACTGGAACAAAAATTTGCACCTTAAAGTTGAATATTTCGTAAATGAAGCATTAAATCGTGAAATGGTATTAGCAACCCTAAATCATTTCAAAATACCTATTCAATGATACCCCACTCGATGGGATAGACGACGAAAAAAAAATTCATAACCACATCACTTGTATGGGAGCTACGGTCAAAAAAATTTTTTTTAAAATTTTATTTTACCGTTTTGTCGGCGTGATAACTTTACATACCCGTACAAAATTGCAGCTTTCTAGTACAAACGGTCTCTTAGCAAAACCTCGGACAGACGGACAGACAGACGGACATGACGAAACTATAAGGGTTCCTTGTAGGTACTACGGAACCCTAAAAAGCTCACATAGATTATTTCACTAATATTTCACTTTTATTTTCAGTCCGCCACTTGATAATATGACATGTTGAGATAGATTTAAGTATGTTCTCACATATCTTTTTTTAAATTCAATGGTTATAGTTTTTCTACTCAACGTCGAATCCAAATCATAGGCACACACTTATGAATATTATTTAAAAAACTTCAAAAAATAAATGATATCATGCTACATTTTTTTTCATGTCAAAGTAGCTTTAGAATCCGGTCATAAGAAGGAAACGCGTGCAGCGGTATAATTTAAATCGGTCTATTTTGGACGATTGTATCCGACTGAATCTGTATGGACATGGCGCCCTTCTTAATCCCCGTAGTCTCAAAATTTACCACTGTGTCGTGGCGTATTGTACTGGGCTCCTGGAATGTCACAGGAAGACACCAGCTGATATATGTGCTACTAGGCACGTGTGAAGAAACGGCGGGAACGACCTACCTTTGGACTACGTGCTAGGCGCTCCGTCGATAAGGGAATTATCGCTAAACACCCTAAAGCTAGATAATTGATCAATCAGCTAACCCTACGGAATTACATTAGGATACGTTCCCTGATCTCGATCTCCCGCCGAACAGCAAACCGTTGCTCGCCCTTTCACTTATCACTGAACGCCTAGCGTCCCAATTAACAGTCACTCACACACAAAGCACCAATGTTTATCGTCACTAATAAACTAGCAATCCGTTGCTTTTAATCCACCCGGTCGCCGCGACCCCAGTTTTACACAACCCGCGTCCGAACGCGCGAACAGACCACTGCTCGAACTCGCACTGACTTCAACACTAAAAGAATGTGTCGGCGCCGGCCGCACGTACACATTTTACAAAATCCATCGCAGATAACACGGGCAAGATTCGCGTCCGCGCGCGCTCAGAAGCAGACTGCATTGTTTACCTTTGTTTACCGATCAGAATCTATGGAATGTCATCTAACCATTAGTATTAGTAAATTAAGTACTTAAATCCTGTTGTTATTTATTGTTATCCAATTTACAAGGAACTGTCTATTTTGCTATTCTCAGCAAGCACTCCCCGTTGGTACTACTTCAAAACTTCTTGGATAGAAGTCACAGAACCTCTTTTGTGCAATCTTCTTGCAAGCATAGGTGGCAATGATATAAAAAATAAAATAAGTAAGCACAGTACGTTTACTCCACGGAGGTGCCCCGCTACATTATTCAGTTCAAAAGAAACTTCTAGTTCAATATCAAATTAAACTAATGTAATGTTTTATTCCATAAAACCTCAGTAAACAATAATTTTATGCTATAAACTAACTGCAAATGTACACTTACAAAGCTGTGAATAAATAAAATCATATAGGTACTCACTTGTAAGAAATATTACCTGTAGGGGTGCAACTTTGTTAAATGTACAAAGTGTAATATTATGACAAGGAACCAAGTTCGAATTTCCAACTGGCTCACTTCCCTGGGCGAATTTCGTATCTCCCGTGGGCTACAAAGTTGAATTTACCCCACGCATTTTAAGTTAAATACCACATATATACCGAGCATGAGCTTATTATTTTTTATAATAGTTTATAGCCATACTTAAAACTCGTCATTATCAGGTGATGTAGGGGTCGCAGATGTTGTTCAGGCTAACCTAGAATTACTGGGTCACAAGTACAGCTGCAACTGCAAAACACACAGTTAGGTGCTTGACGACAGATTTTCTAACTAAGGGAACTAGCCAGGTCGGCAATTGTGAAATGTTTCTACCACCATGCAGTCATATCTTTATTTTTAATCTAGTTTCAAATCCTAAGCTAATAATCCTAACAAAACCTAAACATATTTCTCGAAATTGCTTGGAATTAGCTTAGCCCGAATGTTTCTTCAATGAACAGCATTCCACCACTAAGGCCAGCGATGTGATTGGTGTATTGCTGCATATTATACGTACAACAAGGGTCTCTATGAACTTAACACCCTGATTACCTGAAAGGTATACCTGGTATATACAAGCAATGAGAGCTTACCTAAGAAGGGTGGGATTCAGGAAAGCTGCGGGCCCTTACGTTGAAAGAGGTGCGCCATCACCTTTAACCGATGACATAACAAATTACGAAAATCATGTCCACCTATGTGTCCAACTGACCACCATGTTTCTGAGTGGGTGTGTTATAAATATATTTTTCCTAACAACACAAAATACATCATGTATTTTGTTACACTCAGAAAATGACTCATTGCTCGTTCACAAACGGGTTATAAAGTTCGTAATTTCTCCCTTATAAATGTGGGGCGGGAAAAGTTGTATGGAATTTCTTTCCTGCCCTCCGTGACTGGCCAGGAATGTTGTATGAAAATTAATTCCTGCCCTGCTAGCGTTTTTTTGTTTTTTAGCATCGCACATAAAAAATACAAATGTCAAATCTCAAAAAGGGTTTATATCAAATATATAAATTAGTTATAAATTAGGTGGGATTTTTATTTGTTCTCGATTTTTTGAGGAATGAGATTGGCAACCTTTTTCTGCACTATGAAAAAAGCGCGGAAGACTATTTTGAAATTTTTAATTTTGTTTTTACTTTTGATATTATAACCACATGAATAAATATTTATTCATGTGATTATAACAGTACGATTTGAATTATTCAAAATAATTATCTAAGATGTCATCTACTGGTGAAAGTGACGATTTTATAATGATGATGGTACCAAAAATAAAATAAATACAGCTCAAGAAGCCATAAAAAAGTAACTTTCTGAGAAGTCTCGAGACATTTGTCTTTGTCACAAGACAACTTGTAGTGATTTTATTTCAGGTGTAGTATAAAAAAGCACTTTGTATCACTCGAGAGAAAGTTCTATTTCTGTTCCCGAGTTTACTTTCAGCCCTCCGCTGAGCGTCGGGCTTACACATATGTACTCTAGCACAGTAATAGATCGCTTTCTCCCCTCGGTGTACAGTGGACTATTCTTTAATATTATGTTCTTCTTGTCCTTTTGTATCAATATATTTGTTGTACGAATCCCACACGGATAAGGGTAGGATTTCTTTACATGTGTACGTGAAATATTAATTTAAAATCGTGATGGGTGTATTGAAACGAAAAATAAAAACGGTGGAGTGTGTTTCAGTTAGGGCGGATAAAGGAGGCCAAGCGCAGCGCCACCGGAAGCGAGCGTAGGGTGGCTATAACCGTAACTCACGGATGTACCCACACACGGCCATGTCCGAACGCGGTCTGGTCTTTTAACTATTTATACCACGAGGCAGATTGATAGCAATAAACAGCAATAAAATAAACTTTTAATGCCTCTTTACCCGCCCAATTTATGACTCACTTAGGGATGATGTAACGTGTTTGAGAAATTTTGAATTAATATATGCTGCAAATGATATACCTTTATTTATGACAGTTCTCTAGTAAAGGTTTTGCCTTCTCTTATACATTGTTATAAAATTATATAAACATAGTCTTATTAATGTAACTCTGCTTTTTACCGTACTTATGAACCTATGCTATTTTGTCCATTCGTCTGTATGTCATAGGTCTTTATATTATAATAATAATAACAACTCATTCAGAGTTACAACCATCAAATTTAGATATTGTAGTGTAGACAGTTAACCCAAAAAAATAAATTAAAATATTTAGAGTAGACCAATAAATGAAAAGGTCACCGAAATAAAAGAAATAGTTTTCGTAACTAGCACGTGGGTGGAGAACTCAATTACATATTTTTTTTCTCAAATAAAGATGGGTTTTTACGTTTAGGCATATTTTTTTATTGGAGTCTCTCTCAACAGCATAGTAGTTAAGAATCTAAGGTTTATTTAAATCATATTCTGTATTTAAATAAAAAATTGGCCAAGTGTGATTCAGACACAGCTAAGAATCGTGAAGAGAAAAAAAAACAAATAAATTATATTTTCGATAAATTGTTACGGAGCCATCTCGATGTCACGCACCGTGACATCGACTCGCAATTGGCTTTTCTATTTATCTAACTAGCCCGTATCTTAGTTCATATAAGGTATCTACCGCCTCTAATTCAATAAGCTAGTCTTCTCTATTTTTTCCGACGTGCCTTTCAATGACGGACAACCATCGACCTGAATTGATTTTTTTAACTTTCCGTCTCTTTAGGTTATTCATCGGTTACCTGAGTTTACCTGAATTTTACCAGTTAATTGGAATTTATTTAAAGACTGAAAAAATATATTTAAATTCGAATAAAATGTAATTATATCATCCAGGTATACTGATAATATATTAGACAGCAACACAGTACGTACATGCGTTGTTAAACAAATATGCAATAGCACTTATAACTACTAAAAACATTTTTAGAAATTGTTGAAGTGTAACTCGAGGCTATTGGAAATCCAATGTTTGGAATAGCGGCTTATAGCTATTCCTTGTTTGGTTCAAAGGTATAACATAGATGCTTATAGCATAGAACATATAATAATACTACGTACTTATAGTAATTAAACAACTTTAAACGGTTTAAATCGCGTATATTTATCATTATTTTTGTCCCGACGTTTCAAACACTTTGCAGTGATCGTGGTCAGGGGTGACTCGCTTAGATGCTTATGTTCAGCAGTGGATATCTGAAACTGATGATAATTTTGAGCTGAGAAGTGGTTTGGAATACAAAACGATATCTGAATCAGGTAAAGAAATGGATGAGTATAATGGTTTTGAGATTATAATAACAAAAAGAGAGGAAGTAGAATACATATTGTACCGATCCACTTAATATGGAATAGGGATAGGAAGAATATATCCCCTTAGATTTATATACTGCTGTACTGTATAAGAATAAAATCCCCTTTTCTAAGTCAGACGCAAAGTCGTGAATGACTACCGAATCAAACGACTAAGTTAAGACTTTCCTGTTTCCTTGGCCGCGTAACGAACTGTGTGCGAATGTGATATTTATGAATGTACTCGTCTTAATTTTTGCGGGAATATATTTCTTGGGGTGGATTAAATGCTACAGAAAAAACACTTGCTAAGCTCAATGTTTACGTAATTTCAGTCAGGAACACAAACACTTTTGGAAGGAACAAGATCATGAACACCGTAACAATTGATAGGTTATATTATTGAAAAAATCCAGCACTAGTTTTTTGTTGAATTTTCTGAAAATTCTCGTGATACACTTAGAAA
This sequence comes from Plagodis pulveraria, assembly GCA_963890685.1. NCBI lineage: Eukaryota > Metazoa > Arthropoda > Insecta > Lepidoptera > Geometridae > Plagodis > Plagodis pulveraria. Next base: position 17,978,189 of record OY982962.1, read on the forward strand.
TATTCAAAATCAGTACAAATTTAGTACAAAGGATCCGAAAGAAGCGATAATATTCGGATTATTTTTATGGACGTTATAAGTTATACCTACTAACTCAATCATTAAATCTGGAAGCCACAATTTGTTATCAAAAAATATTACCTTCAGACTATATAAAAACTGCTTAGATACTAAATTTGTTAGATATTTATTTATTATTCAGTGGAAAATGTTTTAGAGAGTTCGCAGCGGAGATAGCTTGGTTTTAAAAGATCAGCTATGAATATTCACTGCGGACATTACTTGGATTGGTGACCGCTGCTAGTTGCCTTCTGCTAACATGCTTTGGCGGGAATGTTAAGCCTTCAGTTCCGGTGGTTGACTTATGATGGCAGTCGTTAGGCTATGTCGGAGAACTTTGAACTGCCTGAAAACTCCGACAATGGCAAGGTTTTTCGAATGCCCGCCTGGCTACGTACTCCCATCTCATGCTGAACTTCTGTTGCAGCACCTTATTGTGTTACGGAACCTGTCCTTGAGAGTCAATTTCCATTCAAGGTCACCACAATCGCCACAAACCCCACGCTAGGCATGCATCTTGGGGGTCGCAGTAGAATTTGTCAGTACTTCAGAAGGCGCTGCTTTCCCACCTTCCGCATTTTTACTTTAGTTGCTTCTTACGACATCCATAGTAAGAAAAGGGGGCGGGGGTGACACTCTAGCCTGACACTACACGGGTGACATTCTAAGAGCATACCTTCAAGTTAGTCCCATTTAAATTTCATCAAAATCAGTTGAGTAGTTTCCGAGTTATAGTCCTACCTGGATTTAATCATTATTGGAACTCTTGTCGATGGTGAACAGTATTTTAGATAAGAGAATGATCTAGTAAGCAGTTCACATCACTAAAAAGAATTAAAAATAAAAAAAAAAACCGGAACAGACTTCCAACACTAAAAACTATGATGTAACTTGTGGCAGTTGGACAGTTGGAAAAAAATACACATGATAATGTGAGGTAGGTGTATTTTTTTTGCGTGGTATGCCTGTATTAATAAAATACTACGAACTTTATACAACGCTACAGCTACTGCGATAAAAGCATTTAGACAACCTAAAAGTCATTGCAGACTCACAGGCGGTCCAAATGCTCCAGTCTACTACCACTTGGCAGCGTGCCCAGCATGCTGGCAGCATTGCTCCGTTGAATTGCAATGCTTTTTCGTTGAGCCAAATAGGTGCCAGCATTTTGATCACGCTTCGCATCGACCAAGCGCTCTGATAAGTTTTGTAACTTACGATGAGATCCCGGTCCCCACGGACCCAACGTCTCTACACCAATTGTGATACACCAAACGGCTCAAATATGTAACCCTTATCGAGGTTAGCATACTTGCGCCACCGCCTGAGTTGCTCCGCCGAAGTAGCCGCGGCGCCAGCCCTCACGTTGGAGGTAGGTAGGTGTATTGAATCATCATGGAACTTTCACAAGTTATTTCCTACTTTTTAGTGATGGAAGTGAGTTCGGTTTTGTTTTTAATATTTTGAAATATAATGTAAATGTCTAGGTTTCTGTTTTTGTTGGTTTTTGTATAGAAATAGGGTCGCTGTTTCCTTATATTTGCACCAACCACTATCCAACACATCTGGCGTACGTAATCTTGTTATGAAGAAAAACTTTCTTAATAAGAACGCCGTTTGGTTTCGTATTTCTCCATACTCAATGGGAAACTACGAAAATAATTACTACGTGGTATTTCCGTAATGGCCGACCTTTTGTTATTGTTTACCGATTGATTTATTCCTGTAAGTACATATCATAGCTAATATATCTGTAACGGGAAAGTATTCATCTGTCGTTTTGTATTGATTACAATACGTCGGCCACCTTATCTTTGATGTTCATTTGATTGTTATCTTGTACGTTTTATAGTAGTATAGAGAAAACATTACATTTAAATTCTTATCTTATAATTGGGCTTATTTTTGTCTATCAGTTTTTGCTAGTTCTTGATGATGTCTAATCTGTTGGTAAGTTATTATTTTGTCGATGATGGTAAACAAACTTCACGTCGAATACTAGTTCTAAAGAATAGCTGTTAGGTGCTCGGCGTCAAATCCCTATTGATAGATCAATGTTTTTAAACATTTTGGTATAGTTCGTAGATTATTAGAAGTATGTATCACAACTATGTTTGTAAGTATATAAGTAATAATGTATTCAATAACTGGCTGTACTCACGCGTATTGGTCGAGATTGTCGATCTAGGTTTCAGGCAGTCCGATGAGTTAATCAGGTGAGTTGTCTCAATTAATCACGCGTCTTAATACGCGTGAGTACAGCCGTTTATTGAAAACATTAATATGTCGCATACTCACGGGAACTTTCATACAAAAATATAAGGAATAATTTAAGCAACCCAATTCCAATTGTGTAAGGCATAATTTGGGAAATATAACTAGGTTAGGTAGGATAGGTTCCGGGGCAAGATGGTGAATGCTAACGTGACCCTATCCTGCCCCACCTCGGTGGAAGACTGCTCACCGGGGGGGTTTTAGTGGGTTCAAGTCCCGGACATACTCTTCCACTACCCCTCAAATAAAATGGTAGAATGGGAATTATATAATAAAAATAAAATATGAGAAATACAACAAATTTATTTCATTTCATATAAGTTATATCACAGTTTCTAAAATATAACACATCAAGTGTTAAGTAATTTGGACATTTACAACTTAGTTAACATATTAAAACAGTAAACATTGTAAATCTTCACACAACAAGGATATACTCATATCAATACAGCGAGGAATGAATTCCAATTGATTAGATAAAGGCGACTTCGTCGAACTGATAATATTGTTTACAGATGAATCACATATTATATTATCACAATATTCCAAATCTTCACAAAATTTAAATTTTTAAGTATTTAATACATAGTGTCTAAGAGATTAGCGCATGTTATAGAATCCAGAATTATTTTTCAGCCTTGAGGAAAATGATGTAGTTTAACGCATCATGTGGTGCGGACCGTGATGATAATGCGGGGGTGGTGGTGGTGGATGATGATGTGGCGGTGGTGGATGGTGATGGAACGGCGGTGGCGGTGGGTGATGCGGGAAGTGATGCGGTGGCGGTGGCGGATGGTGATGCGGAGGTGGCGGTGGGTGGTACACCCGGTTGCGGTGGTAGCAGTGCGGCGCACAGAATCCGGTTCCGCAGTGTGGCCCGCAAGGGAGAGCGTGTGGTGGTGGCATTACTGAAAACAGTCAAAAATCCTTGGTTAGATAATACTTCAAATAACTGAAATGTCCATTTCAACTAAACATTGATAAGAAAAAAATCACCAAAAGCATGGAAATAGAACACTTTAGGCCTTTCTATTTTACTACAAAAAATACAACTACTAGCTTTAGACAGTATCAAACTATAATGAATAATTGATTATTGCCACCACATTACGTAATAACAAAATGCAATAAAAATACAGAATAACCAAGTTCAATGTCCAATATTTGTTCTCTAATAAAAAGGAACTCACCTGTTATCCTTCTCTTAAACAGATGTGAAAAAGCCGTTTCTTTAAAAGTATAAAGCTTGTGTGTGCTTCGTTGATACAGTTAGTAATGGCGCAGGATCGATCGTTTATTCTATTTATCGGTGCCTCGCTAATCTATATTTTCCCTGTATCAGGCCATCGTCTAAACAGATAAAACGAACACGTGACGCGCGCGTTCGACGTGACTAATATACCTTTCCCTCAACTCAAATTCTTTGTATTGTAATGTGTCACAACATCCTGGCTGATGAAACTCGTATTAGTTGCGGTTTATATGAGTTCATTTCTTCAGGCACCTTCCTCTTGTTCAAAGTAAGTTTTATATGAAAGTGGTTAATGTCTGTTTGTCTAATACAAGTAAAAAAAACATTCATTCAATCGCTTCCTGTACAATGCATTTATGGACATAAAAGACTTTAAATACCGCGGGCGGCAAAATTTAAGATAGAAAATCCGGTAAGAAACTCTGAGCAATGTTTTTAACTTAGGTAACTAAAGGGAAGTGTGCTCGTAGCTTTTCATACAAACACAGTTTCATAACTTAAAGATCAAGGGTTCAAACTCAGTGAAAATTGGCACGCATGTCCTTGAATCTAATATCTACGCTCCTAGTTTGCAAATTTTCCGAAGGAAATTTCTTTTTTCATATTTAGGGATAAAGAAATGATAGATCGAAAAACTGGCCAACCAGAAGCATAGATGGCTCAGGATGGAAATATGGGTGCAAAATTTCACAGAGTTTGAACATTTGGTATTTAAAGTATGACGAAACTACGTTTGTATGCAAAGCACTCCGTGCACTCTATCCTATGTTTCTTTAATGGGAAACCTGTAGAAATTTTCAGAAGTACCTACCTAAGGCCCGTGGGGTGCCGGGCTAGAATGTCACCCACCCATCTCTACCTGTGGATGTCGTAAGGGGCGACTAAGGATGACACACCAGAAGATGAGCAGCAGCGCTTTTGAGAAAATGATATCTCACTCTGCGATCCCCAAGACGCCTGCCAAGCGTGGGATTATGGCAAACGCCCTCATAATAGGGGAGGCTGTGTTCAGCAGTGAACAATCTGACTGATACAGTTTCAGTACAGTACCTACCAAAAGTTACAAATAATCATAACAGGGTAGGTATGTGTATGGTATACGTGACTACAATGTTCTAGTGTAGCTTGCTACTTCCACCCATGAGATTTTTTATGGGATTGTGATGGATCAAGCACGATGTCCGCCTGGTGTTAAGCGGCAACCTTTAGGCTATTACAAATGCAGTTCATCACGAGTTATGAACTGCACTGTCGCAATCACCAAGAGACAAAGTTGTCAGGTCTCATGTTCCTGTCATTTTAAACTATTTTTTTTCCACTTCATTATTCATTGTAGTTCCCTATAAAATACTAAACTAAGGCTGCATTACACCAAATTCTCGTAAATATTTGTAAAATTTACTGTCCTTAAATCTGTGTAAATTCAACGTTATCCCAATGGAATAATTGACTATCACTGCACTAACGAATAGATGGTGTAACTAAACCTTATTTGTGGAATCCAAACTCACGGGTAGTGATAGTACTTGCTTGTACAAAATTAAACGCATTTCTGATGTTACAGAATTTTGAATTTTCCATGTTTATTTACATACTTTAGAGCTTGTATGCGCTATGTTTTGAATTACGGAAATTCTAGTACTCTCATGTTTTCATAGTTTCAACGTTTTCTATATGTATATACATTTGCATGAATGAATCAAACTAATATTATGTAATAAATGCGAAACTTTGTGTATTGATCAAGAAGAAGTAACAGGGGGAAGTAACAGTAGGGTTCTAACTTTTCATCCTCCATTAATTTCTCATCATCATCATTAATTGTCATCATTGTATATGCGGGTGAAAATACAGGGCACAGCTAGTTTTAGCATAAAGAATAGCGTGTGGCCAAGGGATCGATTGTATATATTTTATTTTTGCATGGTGGTAGGGTATTTTGTGAATGCCCGCCTGGCTAGCGACCACTCTCAAGTAGAAAATCTGTCGTCAAGCACCTAACGGTGTGTTCCGGTAGCTGTCCTTGAGAGCCAGTACTTCTAGGTTAGCCTGAACAACATCTTCGACCACATCATCACTTACCATCAAGAGATAGTGGTCAAAGGTTCACCAAACAGGAATTAAAAAAAAAAAATTGCAACTACATCATCCGACATCCGACAATAAATTTTAAATGTTGCGACAAATCGCGACGTTTTTATGTATGTATTTGCCATCCATATTAAAGAAAATATTTGACAACGTGTGTAAAAGAGAATCTTTAGCGTTGTCTAAGAAAATGTGTAGCATGTATAGAAATGTATCTTCATACCTACTCTACGGTATGGGCTCATGTACAAGTTCAAAATCTATAGAATGTTGCAAACCTAACGATACATTTTTAGATTTTCCAGGTTTCTGGTACCTACCTTGGTTTTCCATTTTCAGCTTAACATCATGCCTGAATCTCCTATAAAAGATAAGCAGCGCTATCTTACTTATTATGGCTTACGTGCACGCATTCAACACATACGAACTTTTGTCATAATTTAAATACCAAGTGTTCAAACTCAGTAAAATTTTGAACGCATATCCCTTAGCTTAATATCAATGCTTCTGGTTTGGCAGTTTTTTTTTCATTTTTTTACTCTTATAGGTCAATATAACAATTTCCATACAAAACTGTTTATTCGAATACTTTTATAAAAACTGTAGTAATAGTAGTAGTAGTACTAGTAAAAACAGTATAGAAAATTAGTAAGCCAGAAGCAAAGATTAGGCTTAAAAAGATGCATGCAAAATTTCACCAAGTTTGACCCCTACTTGGTATTTAAAATATAGCAAAACTACGTTTGTACGGAAAGAGCTTCGAACCTTTATCGTTATTGTTTTGATCTCATGTGAAAAAGGCGAGCCTATTGGCATTTACCGGATAGGCTGCGGAATGCTTCTAAACATTTATTGGTCAGTAAGCCCAAATAAGTGTTCGTTCCGGGAATCGCATCCAGACAATTCTCGATTTCGGGTTCTAGTGACGCCAATCGCTCAACAAGATAAATTGTCCTGAACAATATTAAAATAATCTTCTTTTGACGGAATCAACAACCACGAACATTAATCACATAATTACCTACTTAAGCAAAATTTAACTGTGTATCGTATATAGTATTCAATATACGCACAGTGAGCGCTTCAATGACAAATATAAATTCTTTCACGGCCTAATATTAAATAGATGGTTATCATCACCCAAATCCCTATTTGTTTTCTGCCTTCAACGGGCATAAAATAAAAATCAATTAAAACTTGACCAGAACCCACCGGTATATGTTGAATTCTTAAATATTTATCTATTATTTGTACAGATTTTACTTCTATAATTATACACTGATAAACACATTTTAAATGGTACTACTTTTTACTACTGAACTAAGAAATGATTGCAGTAAATTAAAAAACATAATCAAATAAACGCTCGAGCCGTTTATTTACATACGTTGGTACTGAAGGTGTAATTTTTTTGCAGTGCTAACTGAATAGGTTTTTTTTTAATATTTTTTATTTCTCATAGATAAGCCTTTGATCACAATCTCACCCGGTGGTAAGTGATGATGTGCTCGAAGGTGTTAACAGGCTTAACATACAATTACTCCCAAGGACAGCTGCCGGAACACACCTGTACCTTACGCCAAGCACCTGCTTGGAGACAAACTCTCGACTTGAGGGTGGTAGCTAGCCAGTGGGGCATTCGCAAAAATGGCCTACCACCATGCGGTGAAGTTCAAGCCCGCGGTGGGATTCGAACCATGGACTTGCTGCGCAACAGTCCATAGCAAAGCCACTGAGCCATCACTGCTTCAAAAACTATAAGCATAATAGCATAAAGTATAATATAAATAAAGTAAATGCCTTTTATTGATTTTCCTGGAAACCTATTGTTTGGTTTATTCAAAAGTTATCTATACATTGCATATCTTATCTACGTTTGTATTAGGGGGGATATAACTACATCAATAAAATATATATGTAAGTACTTGATGACTTGATACAAACTACAGTTAATGTTATACCTTTGAAGCGGAACTTCGCTTTGTATTTATCGATTATCTTCGACATTGAAATAACAGAAAGGTTTGTGATAATTATCATAGTTATAAATTGTTGCTTTTTTTTGTCTCTATCCCTACAATGTTGTGTCCTACTCTTTTTGTGACATCCTTGTGTTGACAGAAAAAATAGTTCTTGAGTCATTGGGTTTTAAAGGAAATATAATATGTAATACGTAGTAAATTTACATGTTTTGATTGTTCAATGTTCAAGTCTTTGATAAAATAATATTCATTAATCAACAAGACTTTTTTTTTAATTACCCTTTTGGGCATAAATGTAGGTTGAAATAGCATTTTTTGAATAACCTCATCGCTTCGACAAAGTTGCATCAAGCGTGGTCACGAGCTGCCAGTTAAGAATTTAGGTCTCCTCGAATGTTTATGAAATACCATAACTTATTAGATAGATAGAAAACTCTTTATTGTTACACCACTGTTAAAATATTAAAGTTTACATATTAAATAATGATAACATAGTGTTACAATGGGCGGCCTTATCACTAAAAGTGATCTCTACCAGGCAACCTTAGGATGGAGTTGAACTAACAAAACAATTGGGGCGGGTGTAGTCCAAAAATAGTACATATTCAAATGTCATAAAAATATTTTAAAATAAAAACGTATTTTAGTGTAATTACCAAACAAATATATAAAAATAGAATACTTATAACTTTTTTATAATAATTAAATAAATACATATATAAATATATATATATACGTGTATATACATACCAACATACATATATAGATAATGATATATACATATCTAAATAATATATAAATTATATACAAGAAATACATACATATTATAATATTATCTCATATATAGCCTAGACATTGACAAAAATGTACTGTTAAATTAAGGAGACAAATAAAACCTTTTAACTTTATCCTTGAACATTCTGAGAGTCGGTGCTTGTCTGATTGATACAGGAAGAGAATTCCACAAGCGGGCAGCCTGAATAGTGAAAGATTTAGTATAAAACGAACTCGTATGAGGATGGATTTCAAGTGTGAGATTTTCTGATGACCTTAAAGTGTATGAAGTACAGTGAAGGAAATCAAAGCGTTCCTTGAGATAGCGCGGGGATGTAGTATTGAACAATATATTGTAAAGGAGACTTAGAATATGAGTATTCCGGCGAAAGCGTATTGTCAGCCAATTGAGCTTAGAACGAAACTGAGAGACGTGATCATATTTGCGTAAACCAAATATGAATCTAATACAAACATTTTGAAGACGCTCAAGTTTATCTAGCTGTTCCTCCGTGAGATCTAGATAGCAGGCATCAGCGTAGTCAAGAATTGGAAGTAAAAGAGATTGAGCTAATGCAATTTTATTTCATATTTTATATTTATTGCTTATTTTGTAGCAAAGACTTTAATATTGAATATAAACATACTTATTATTTTAAAGTAACTTTTGATTAGATCGGTATTTTTCTTTATTACATAGTCTTCTAACTATTTTACTTGAATATCTCATTTTAAATTTGATTCTGTGTTGCGTATATATTTACTATGAACTTTTTGTTTTCCAGCGATGCCGCCGCCGCCACACGGACCACACCATCCGCCGCATCATCCACCACACCACCCGCCGCATCACCCACCACCACCTGGGCCCCCTGGACCTCCCGGACTCTTCGGTGGACCACCACACCATCCACCACCGCCTCACCATCCACCTCATCATCCACCACCACCCCATCACCCACCGCCACCGCGGTTCTAAATATGCTTTAAATTAAAAAAAATGTATGATAAATCGTGCAACATTTTGTAAAGAAATATCTAAATTAAAACTATTTACTACTTTCTATGTAGACGATTTTATTTTAGAGTTAATAGTTTTCTTTCCTGCGATGATGAATTTACTTATTCCTGTCAAATTATCTAACTCATTGTCAGTGTTCTGTTGTAACAGATTGAAGTATTTCAAATAAATAGTCGCCAATCAAATTATTACCTAATTTCAATGAGCGTTCAATGCACGAAAGTTGCACCTAAAGAGGCGATAAAAACAGTACAACATTTTTTTTTATTGTGCCGGAACAAGCTCGAGGCCCACCTGATGTTAAGCGGACTAACCTCTGCTAGAACATATGCATTTCATCACAAGTGACGAATTTCACTGCGCCCGTCATATGTGCCTGTAATTTCTATGGCCCTCAAGGACTGCTGTAGCTAGGAGTAGTTTTTATGCTCTTGTATTTTGTTTCTCTGGATTGTTAGAGCTGGCCTCGAAAACACCAGCACTGGCCATTGCTTCCACTAAACAGCACATCTCATCATGGATAACCCAAAAATCTTAAAGCCTTAGCTAAATTTTAAAAACATTGTTGGCTTACATTGAAGATCGTGCGTTAGGTGACAACCCTCCAGTCATTCATTGGTTGGTTACTTGACAGTGAATGGAAGGACATGAACATCATAACCACGTATTTCTATTTGGTAACCATATTATGGTAAGGCATATATCTGTCATACCTTAAACTAACAAAAGACCCATAAATACTGAGGGCATTTTTAAAATGAACAACAAAAGAAACAAAAATACAATCGGATTAAAGCACTCACAGTTTGTGAAATTTTTTATTTTTTTTTATTCCTGATAGGTTAGCCTTTGACCACTATCTCACCTGATTGTAAGTGATGATATGGTCGAAGATGTTGTTCGGACCGATTAATTTCGCGGGCAATTGGAACACACCGCTTTGCTAGTCGTCTATTTGTGATCTATGGATTTTTGTATGTGAAAATAACTTCAGTATTTTTGCTTGCTCATTGTTAGTTGATTATTTTACTTTTGATTCTAATTGTTTTTTGTTTTATTTGCAAGGATTGTTAATCATCCTTTTGATATACGCGTAATTGTTTTATAATTTGTGATTGTGATAGTGACGGTGCTGGTTCCTAACGTTGGAGCCTCGGAGGAGGACTAGAGGAGGAATCCCGCCATCGGTGCTTCTCGTCCACACGTGAGTTATTTGCCTATATTATAAATTTGGCCAACTTTATAGTTAGGTAACTCTAGTAGTCGCCGCCGCGACCTATAATAAGCTGCAGTAAGTTTTATTTTGTAAATTTGATTTTTTAACTTGTCCTTTTCAGCCTTTCTTTTCAGCCTTCCCGGTGTATCGCCGGAGTTAAGCATTCAAAACAGATTGTCCAGGTGGAAGGCGCCTTCCACTGAACAATCCCTGCCTGGGCAATCTGGAATCTTAACAGATGTTGTTCAGGCTAACCTAGAAGTACTGGCTCTCAAGGACAGCGGCCGGAACACACTGCTAGGTGCTTGGCGACAGATCTTCTACTTGAGGGTGGTAGCTAGCCAGGCGGGCATTCGCAAAATGCCCTACCACCATGCTATAACGACTGCCATCCTTAGACAACAACCGGGACCGACGGCTTAACCTGCCCTCCGAAGCACGGAAGCGCTCAGTAGTAATGTCACTAGCGGTCACCCATCCAACTCATGACCCCGCGCGACGTTGCTTAACTTTGCTGATCGGTTAAGAACAGCTAAGTAAACTTCGCTACGAGCGCTTCAAATTATGACGACTCATATTATTTTTTATGTCACAAACTAGTAGAGCGCATGAAATAAAATATGTTTAACTAGCGGCCCGCCCCGGCTTTGCACGGGTATTTGACAATAAATATATATTAATACATATAAAAAGTAGTTATTGTGTCATACCTGTAATAGGTAGACATATGGTATGGCGGACTTTTTTGTAGATATTGATTGATACCGCAGCGTAGGTACGCGATATAAAGAAGATATTGAAATATTTTTTGGTATTTTTTTCACACTTTGGCTTACATTATTGAAGTTTTCATACGGATCCCTAAGTTTTTGAAAATATTTTATAAATTATGTTCATCAGGGATAGTGTAGGATTCTAATGGTGAAATAATTTTTCAAATAGTCGGTAGTTTTTAAGTTTATTACATACAGAAATATACAAATATTTCCTTTTTATGATACTAGTATAGATATAAAAATGTTTAGAATATAGATTACAAAGTAAATAGTTGTAAGTTTCAATATTGTTAGGTTTGCAATAACGCCTGCTATGCGGATTACATTACAAAATCACAAATATACGATAGGAAAAATTTAAATCAGGTGCGGGATTCGAACCCGTGTCCATCCACCCCATGAGCTGGGGTATGCTGTAACCAATTGAGCTAACATGACATAATAACAAATAGTTGTAAGCTTTTATTTTTCTACCTATATACATATTATAGATAACCTACTGTTCTGAGTGAACTACTGAGTAACCACTACAGACCTTATGTTAGACGGAAAACCATAATACAAATTGTTTAAAAGCTTTCAATTTCCCAACGTTTGTTTTCGAGTTTCGCTCAAAACAAGAGCGCTATTTACTTATTGCTCCTCGAATCGTTTACTTACAAGGTATTTAGGTCTGTTTCGTCCTCACTTTTGTGTTTCGAAAATGGAATTTTCCTGTTTGGGTTACCGGAAGGGTATTCCCAATCGATTTAAAAAAGGTTATTTCGTAATAAGCGGTCGCTCACAGTCGCTTTGTTTTATTGAAAGATTATTGTATCCGTATTTTGGAAACTTTTTAAATATTATTTGACGAAAGTGTATCGTAAAGTGCCGTGGGGTGCCGGGCTGGAATTTCAACCCCCATCTCTTCCCGTGGGTTTAGAGGCGACTAAGGGAAAAAATACCGCTATTAAAAATATCGCTGTATAAGTTTATTTTTTGCTTTGACAGTTTAAAAACAAGATTTTTATGCGAATTTTTATTTTCACAATTAGAGATGAAATAAATAATAAAACGAAAAACTGGTAAACAACAAGCATATATATTAGGTTCAAGGATATGCCTGCAAAACATCATCGAGTTTGAAGATTTGGTATTTAAAATATGGCGAATCTACATTTGTATAAGGAAAGAGCTAAGAAAGTCTTCAAATTATAATTGTAGTGCTCGTAGCGAAGCTTGCCTAGCTTTTCTTATTCGAACAATTTGGTTAAGCAACGTCCGCTTCGGTCATCACTAGAATGGGTGACTGCTTGTGGCATTTATTACTGATTCCGTACTTCGGAGGGCACGGTCCCGATTGTTTTTATTGGATGGCAATCTTTATAGCATGGTGGAAAGGCATTTTACGAATGCCTGCCTGGCCTGGCAACTGTGATTATGAGAGCACGCAGTTTAGCATGAAAAATATATTTTAGAAGTTTTGTCTGATGACTTTTGTCTTATTTTGTAAGCATAAAGTATTCACTTAATTAAAACCTCACTATCAAAAGTTTTCGAAAATGACATGTTTGTTTCATTTTGTGCTATTTAAAGTTTCAATACAGTTATTCTGTGTCAATATGGTTAATCCTTTAAAAAGAGATCGTGAAAAATTTTCTCTACCTGACATAGCATATTTTTTTTCTGTGGCCTTACGATTTTCGCTTAGCATGCAATATTTCTTGAAAGATATTTAAATACCTGTTTATTTTTTATGCGGTACTTAATATTTTAGTGAAATGATGACAATGATAAAAGTATAATTATTGAATATCTCTGACAAAACCCGATACAAGTTTTTAATATTTTATTTCCTATAAAATATAAACACCAAGGTGAATTTTTTTTTTTTAATTACTACAAATGGTAGCTCTGTCGCCTGAAGACCACGCGACTGACATATGTTTGTTTTTTAAGTAAACAAACCCATACATTAGCTCCACCGTTTTAAAAAAAATCAATAATAATTCATAATATAATTATCGTACCTACTCACAAAATTTCACGAGCACCGATTGAGAAATATAACCTGCACAACTAGAAATCCGGACAGACATGAAAACATTTGTGTCCAAACTGAAATGGAGACACTTTGTGCTCACTTCATCAACAATAAGAAAGACTTACATTTTATAGACTTACATTATATACGGATAGACAGAGAGAAGGGTAGAAGAGAAAATTGGGAGTGGAAGAAAGAAAATCACCACAATTATAGGATGACAATTATGACGTGTGAATATCATTTAAATAAAGGACAAAAATATCAATTTACTTGACTACTTTAGTGTAAGCGTATCTTTTAATTTCATGGTCCCAATTTGGGTTACATCTCATATTTTTTTTATAAATAACTAATTTGTCATACCATTTTCATTTGAATGAATACTTTGAAAAGGAGTTATTGTTTCTGATAAAATATTACAGATATATGAGTGTATGTAGATAAAAGATATCTTTATTACTAAACTGATAGGTATCGTATACCACGTCCATATAAAAGGGAAAGGCCGAACCAGGACACACCATTCTGACTGTGTTGAATATTAAATACTTAGGTAAGCATTACTACTTCTTTTTGATTGCATTTTGTTTTAGCAAAAGTTGTTAGAGTCGAGTTACATATTATAAGAATGGGTAATCTTTATACAGTGTAAAACTGACTATTACCAAGCGCGAGTAGGGCCGTGCTCTTTAAGGGCGCACACATCGCACGTAGAAGAAAAAATAATGTTATAAATCTCAATTTCAATACTACTTTTAAAGTCTTCTATTTTCTTATATGTATGTATTCACTTAATTTACTGAAATATAATATTAATAAAAAAATGTTTTAGGATAAACTTCGTAAGGAAAATTATAAAAAGTTGACAACTAACTCCATTATTATTTTATATAAAATTAAAAAATATACTGTTTTTTTTTCAAAGTATTTTGACAAATTATACCTCACATCCTAGGATGCAAAAAAGTTTTTTATGCTACTAAAAAAGAAACTTTCATGAGCCCCCCTGTTTTTTTTTATTGTATTTTTATTTACTACTTCATCTTTACATGTGATCTGTGCCTTTACGTCGTTGAGTTTGTTTTTTTGTCGTTCACCACAAACGATCTAAATTTCAGGTATGTATATATATCAATCTGTTATGAGCTCGAGACCCGTGAACTAAGGGCGGACTAACGGACAGACAGACAGACAGCGTAGTCTCAATAATTAACCTTTTCTCTCGCGAAGGTTTGCCCCTCCCCAGTAAGTTATTGATACTCTTTAGGCCTCGTTTGTACACTTAAGTCTAAGTATTGGTGTAAATGCTAATGTTTAAAACAGTAAAACAATAAAATGTAAAACATGATCGATTGGCTAGGCAGTAGTAGTTGCATCTACATTCGACACACAAGAGGGGCGCTTCGTGATTGGAAAGGTTTATAATTGAAGATATCATTTATCAGAAAACTTATCTTAATACCGATAGGTGCTTGGCGACATATTTCCTACTTGAGGGTGGTAGCTAGTCAGACGGGCATTCGCAAAATGCCCTATCACCATGCTATAACGACTGCCATCGTAAGTCAATACCGGCGGCTTAACATGCCCTCTGAAACACGAAAACGCTCAGTAGTAATGTCACTAGGAGTCACCCATCGGTTAAGAACGACTAAGCTACGTTACGAACGCTTAAAGTGTTCCAAGTGTCATCCAAATCTCAGTTTCAGCCGTTTCGACATGAAGCCATAACAAAAGTACACATTTTCTGACAAATGTTTGCTTTAATAATATCAGTCTAATATAAATAATGGTCTTTTTTTAGAATGCCACCTCCACCACCGCACAACCCCCCGGGCCCCCATCACCCACCGGGCCCCCATCACCCACCAGGCCCGCATGACCCACCACCGCCTCATCACCCACCGGGACATCCACCACCACCCCACTAAAGGAACGATGATGCTGATGGTTATATCGCCTTAGACCGAGTTTATTGACATATTTACTACGAGTATTTTATTTAATATGATGTATTTTAAGTTCTTCCATTAAAGTTTACAATATGATCCTTATTTTATTTCAAATAGGCCTTTGAACGCTATCTCCTATGTTTTGCATGGTGGGAGAGCATTTTGCGATTGCCAGCCTGGCTAGCTACCATCCTCAAGTAGAAAATCTGTCACCAAGCACCTAACGGTGTGTTCCGGCAGCAGTCCTTGAGAGCCAGTGAAATTACAGGCACATGAGACTTAACATCTATGTCTTAAGGTGACGGGCACAGTGCAATTAGTCACTTGTGATGAACTAGCATTTAACTTAACAATATTGTTTATACCACACTCAGAAAGCGTCACATTACTCGTTCAAAAACATTTGATAAAGTTCGTCATTTCTTCCTTATAAGTACGGCAGGGAAAGTTATATGGATTTTCATTTCTTCACTCCGTAGCAGTGAAAGAATGTTGTATGAAAATCCATACCTGCCCTGGTAGTGTTCTTTTGTTTAGTTAGCTGCTAACATAAAAAAAACACAATCTCAAAAAGGTTTTATATCAAATAATTAGAAAAAAGAGAGAAAGGAGGTTGGCAAACCTTTTTTGCACTACGAGAAAAAAGCGCGGCAATTTGTTATATTTGGTTAAATTTTGGTTTTTATTAAATTGATATTTTAACAGTACGCTTTTTATTATTCTAAATAATTATCCAAAATGTCATCTGATAGTGAAAGTGACGATTTTATAATGATGACGCCACCAGATATAAGAAATGCAGCTCAAGAAGTCATAAAGAACTTACTGCCTGAGAAGTCTCAAGATAAGTACGAGAAAACGTATAATGATTTTATTTTCGTCGTAGGTGTAGTATAAAGTACTGTGTATCACTCGGGAGAAAGTTCTATTTCTATGGCTTAAACAATCTCTCGAACAGAAATAGATCGTTTTCTCCCCTCGATGTACAATATACTTTTTTTTTTCTTAAGAAGTTTTTCTGCATCTGTTTATTTTATAAGTTAGACTTGTTGTTTTACCACATTATCAATGATTTGTATTTTATAAAAAAATAATTAAGATAAAGTGGTCTTTGAAAATTGTCGGACTGAGGGCGTGGGACGGAGATAGCTCGGTTCGGATGTGAGTGAGCGAAACGGAACTACGCAATATTTAGATAGTGTGAGCGTATGTTTTATGATTTCATATGAAACACTGAGATTTTTAAACGAAAAAAATCATTCAGCTACTTTATCACATGGTTGCTACTTATTAATTGTTTGTAAAATTTGTGTTGATACGATTTACTATAAATACAAAATACGATTTACTATAAATACAAAATGACTTAGCGAAAGTTTACTGGTGTATTCATGATTTTTTGCGACCTAGAAACATATTATTAAATCATGTTTTCGGATCAAGCGATCATGATTTATCATATTCTCTAAAATGTTATATATTTTATGAATAAAAGTGTGAGAAATCTTTCTAAAAAAAATTAAAAAAAAATCCTATTTAAGACTCAAAACAATGATGTCCAAGCGGTAATAGCTATGGACTGCCGTGCCGCAGGTCCCTGGTTCGATCGCCACTGCGCTGGCTTGAGCTTCACCGCATGGTGGAAGTGCATTTTGCGATTGCCCGCCTGGCTAGTTACCAGCCTTAAGTAGAAAATCTGTCACCAAGCACTTAACGGTGTGTTCCGGCAGCAGTCCTTGACAGCCAGTGAAATTACAGGTGCATGAGACTTAACTACTATGTCTCAAGGTGACGGGCGCAGTGGAATTCGTCACTTGTGATAAAATGTATCTGTTACATGCAGAGGTTAGCCCGCTTAAGATCAGGTGGGCCTCGAGCTTGTTCCGTCACAATAACATAAAAAAGGTATATTTCGCGCGCGCGCCAGGCGGACAATCGCAAAATACCCTTCCACCATGCGTGAAGCTCAAGCCGGCGGTGGGGATCGAACCAGGGACCTGCAGTACGGCAGTCCATAGCATAGACTTCTTGTTGGAGAGTGATAATCTGTTAGGATATAATGGTATGAGTTTAATTTAAACTATAATATTATAAAGAGGAAAGATTTGATTGTTTGTATTGCAGATGGCTCTGAAAATACTGGACCGATTTGAAAAAATCTTTCACTTCCTATATTATCCCTGATAAACATAAGCGATAGAATGTTTTCAAAAATATTGTTTTTTTTTGAAAATTTTGTTAAATTTCCTTGCGAAGCCGCGGTGGGCAGCTAGTCTATAATAATCCTAATTTAATCTCCAAGTAGTTCTCAAGGACAATTGCATATTAAAAATACAATAGTTTTGTTACCAATTATGAGTACTTTAATTTTTAAAGTATTTGTTTGACGTATTATTAAGGAAGTTATTGTAATTTATTCGAAGCTATACGACTCATACTTGCCTTTTCGCATCGAATATCACCAACAGACCCGAAACTATTTTACAGATGGTTGCTCTTAGGCATCTCTTGTTATGTTTCCTTTCTGAAAGAAACTCATTTTTTTGGCTTTTATTAGACTCCCCGCAGTGCGGGTTAACAATGGGTAGCCAATATACTCAGCCCAAACAAAATATTAGGCGGTTCAAATGTTGCGTCAATTGATGCGTGCACCCTTGTCCTGTATTAGGAAATAGAAAATGCTATATTAAATTACAATATATTGTATTAGAAAATAGAAAATGAACATGCGTTAGTTGTTGTAACATTTAAAACGGTTGGTTGATCAAAATTAATAAGATTTTATTAGTTGCTTACATATAACATTGGCATTTTGTACAGAAATAACGATAAAAAAAGTATATACCATTGTTATCTATGCACTTTCGCTATATTATCTTTAGTTCATTGATTCTTTGCTGAATCAATAAAATCTTTCAAGGCGGTTTTGATAGCCTCATCGAAATAGATTATCGAATTTTTTTCATTGCAAGTGGTCCAAATTCCGGAAAAAGTGGTAATCTGTTGATGCAAGGTCCGGGACCACAGGTACAAGTACGCAGGTACTCTAATTTAGAGACCGTTTGTTGTGCAGTGTGTTGGTCTAGCGTTGTCTCAAAGCAGGAGCGGGCTAGAACAATCGACCACACCTTGATTTTCCATCATGGCTTACAAATGTTGACAATATAGACCTGCCGTAATCATCTGGGCAGAGCTTAGGATCTTAGGCTGAAGTGAATAACACCAGCACTGGTCCACCAGACACCAGTACCATTTTCTGAGTCAACTTTCGCTTGGGGCAGGATTTGGCCTCTTGGGTTCTCCTGGGTGCAACCATTGTGATGAGCGTTACCGATTATCGTACACGTTTGAAACGTTGTAACCGAAAACTTACCATGTTTTCTTTTACAGTAGCTACCCCCTACACATAATTAATCCTACGGGCTGCTTCTGCGGCGCTGGTGCCACGCATTTGTAAATAACCCGATAGTTTAAGTTTTTCATTTTGGCAACATAACCATGTCAAAGACAGAACAAATAGCGCGAAAACAAATGTATCGCTTTATTAGAAACACAAATACCTTCACAAGCCTAAATTTGAATTTGGAACTCCTAAGAAAATTATGTCTGTGTGTATAAATATATGAGATCAAATTGGCCAGTTCGAAAATCGCCAATATCATTTGTAACGATTTAATAATTGTGCATTATTACTGACAATACCTAAATTCAAATCGTTGGTAGCACTTGTAAATTAATTCTGGGAAAATAATTATACCTACCTTCACCAAAAACAAATAGAGATATTCGACTGAAAGAATAGGAGGAAAAAACCTATTAAACTATCAAGAGCCAGTTAATTAATTACAGAAGAAGTCACAAGCCGGAAGGACGAGGAAATTAGGTTGCTCAGAGCTCTACCAAACAAAGTGTGCACTTATTGACCGGAAGTTGGTACTGCGAACATTCTCGGTATCTTTACTTTTCATTAGTGCCTGCCGCAGGCATTTTACTATGTTATTTTTTTTTATCCAGGGAAGTCTATTGTTAATTTGAAATATGCCGTAATTTGAGCGCTGGCCACTGTTTTGTTATCTCTGACAAAATAGAAGTAAAGACGGAGGCTCGTAAAACATCAAACTGAAGCCACACTTTTATACATTTGCGCGTTAGAAGTGTTGCCATATGAAAGCAAAAATAATTAAATTGTAGGATTTAAAGGAGAAAAGCTTTTGAGATATGAATATACAACAAAATCTGTTCGTAAGAATACTTCACAATATCATAATATTATTTATATTGCGCACTATTATTATAATCTTGGACAATCTTTTAAATTGCAATCGATTATTGTTTAATATGTTTCGCAATTTTTTTTAAGATATTGTAGACTTTACGTTCTCTAGGACAATAAATAGCGCACAGTTACCATTATTTTACACATATCTATTCTAATGTTTATGAAAAAAGAATTTAAATAAGGTTTTTAGGTTCTAACGATTATTCCTAAACGCGGATATCCGATCATCTATATAAGCACTCCTTATTGGAAACCTGAAATGATTAATAACAATAACACAACAAGTATCACGGGAGTGTTTTTTGCTAATTAAATATTTTTGTGTAAAAGTTTTGCTAGCCTAGTCGATATTTCTAACTTTACGGACCTAGAATTTCATTATGTACCATAGATAGATTATACTAAAAACATAAAACGAAAATTGGTTTGAGCATTCTGTGATAATAAAATAACCGTTCCTGTCATTTGGTTCCGGTCATTTCCTGTTTTTTTAAGGACTTTTTCCCAAAATATTTTTGGTTTCTAACTGTTAAATTGTGAGAAATTGTAAATAATATAAAAAACCAACAATACTCGTTAAATGGTTTGCATTTATCTACGGCATCTGCGACGGGAGCATATCATATGCGTGTCCTGACACGCTCTTGGTCGATTATTGTCTTCGTTAGCCATGAAAATGTAGGCTTTTGCCCAACTGTGGGACAATTTTGTAATAACTTTTAACCTGCAAACTTTTATAAGTAGTATCAAATTTCTTGGTCGAACTATCTAACTACTATAGTTGCAATGATAACAAAGGAATTGCACTATAAGTATAATAAATTAAATTAAACTAAACATGATTAGTTTCAAAACTCTTTACTGGTTATTTCCAATATAAGATAAGATAATCTCTAGTTTTCCTAATAAACATACGCTTGTTTAGATATAAACTATATAATATTACAGCTACACGAATGGACTATTAAAAAAAACTGCACTTTTGGAAACAACCTAAAATGTATGTCTGGCAACACTTTTGTTTTATTTTTCGTCGTCGAAATTATAACCTCAATTGCGTTTTATAATATTAAAGAAAGTACATTATTGGCCGTTGAAAATTTGAATTTGAATTATATTTAATACTTACGTGTGTTTTATACTCAAGCCGGTTTTAAATTTATTAATTCCGTTATGTGTGACGTGTGTAATGTGCGACGGTCTATCGTGAATGAGGACAAAATGGGCCGAATTTGGATACGTTTGCGTGAGTGAGTTGTGTCTTACATAAAAATGGCCGAATTTGATGCTTCATTTTTGATTTTCATTAGACTCACTCTTTCTTATTCATTTCTCTTTCTCTGAGTTTGTTATACTGTTATTTTAATTTTATCGGTGTTGCGCCAAAGAATGAGAATAAGAGACTAAGCTTCTGTGTGCATTACGACAATGATCTTGAAACCACCATTTTGAATTTCGGACTGATACCGTAAAAGGCTCTTGTGATTCGTTATTTTTACGGTGGTATTTTATTTATTTTTATGGAGGTATTGGTCAATACATTTTTTAACTACCCATCCCTGCCCACACATTACATTATCAGAATTGTTTGACATCAGGCCGTTGGTTGTTTAATTCAATATTACTTAGATGTATTATACGCTTTTTTAATTAAATGGATATAATATTAGGTCCTTACATATGAAATTGGCGTTTTGTATGGGAGGAACAAAAAGTCGAATATTTTTTAATATAATATATTTAATTAATCAAAGTATGAACCATTATTTTCTATGCACTTTTGCCATCTCATAGGTAGTTCATTGATCCCTTTACTAAAAAAACCAGTCGGACGGGAATCGATAAAATCTTTGAAGGCGATTTGGACTGCCCCATCGGAGTTGAATTTTTTCCCTTGCAAGAAGTTATCCAAATTTCGAAAAAAATGGTAATCTGTTGGAGCAAGGTCCGGGGAGTACGGAGGATGTCTTAGACTTTCCAATTGAAGCTCTTCTAATTTAGTAGCCGTCTGTAGCGCAGTGTGTGGTCTAGCGTTGTCGTGAAGCAGCAGTGGCGTGGAGCGATTGACCAGCCTAGGTTGTTTAGCCGCTAGCTTTTCCATCATGGTTTGCAATTCCTGACAATAGACATCAGCCGTAATAGTCTGGCCAGATTTGAAAAAACTGTAATGAACAATACCGGCACTAGTCCACCAAACGCTTACAAGTAACTTTTTTGGGGTTAATTTTCGCTTGGGGCAGGATTCGGCTGGCTGGCCAGGATCTAACCATTGCGCTGAGCGCTTCCGATTATCGTAAAGAACCCATTTTTCATCACAGGTAATGATTCGGTTTAAAATACCTTCATTATTGTGCCGGTTTAGTAATGTAACGCAGCAGTCGACGCGCGTTTGCCGGTTTGTTTCAGTCAATTCGTGAGGTACCCACCTTTCAAGCTTTTTAATCTTCCCAATTTGCTTCAAGTGAATTAAAACAGTTTTATCACTAACATCGCAGCCTGCAGCTAACTCGGACGTGGTTTGCGATGGATCCGCTTCCACAATAGCCTTCAACTCTTCATTATCAACTTGAGTCTCAGGCCGTCCACGGGGCTTGTTCTGTAGGTCGAAATTTCCAGAACGAAAACGTTGGAACCAAAAACGAACTGTGTTTTCTTTTGCAACACGACCGCCATACACATCATTCACCCTTCGAGTTGTTTCCGCAGCACTAGTGCCACGGCGGAACTCGTACTCGTAAATAATGCGATATTTAAGGTTTTCCATTTTGTAAAATGAGTGACGCAAACAGAAAAAAACAGAAGAAAAAAAACAAATGAATGACGATCATCGAAGCACAAATACATGAGTCTATAGCTGTACAAATTTGAATTTGGAATTCCTTACCAAAGAGGAGAAATTCGTGATTAAAGTGGCCAGTACGAAAAACGCCAATTTCATATGTAAGGACCTAATATTTTGAGGTATATGACGTACATAATACTACATACCTCAAAATACATTAGCACTAGAGTGCATGTGCCTTTAATTAGTACTCCAGAGCACGTTTGGGAGGCATTTCCCAAACTTAAAAAATCTAATTTTAATTAAACTAACTAAACTAAATTTAATAAGTATTTTCATCTGTACAAAACTTATCATAAAATCAGAGTTCAAGTTATAGAAGAGTAACATACTTTGACTCATTAACATGCTTTACACGTTGACGTTAGATATAGACAATATAAAAAAAAAAAAACAACATTTTCTATGTTACACGAAACAACAACATTTTCCATGTTACACGTTGACCTAACATAGGTATAAACAAAAATAAAAATTAATGTTAAGGTTATTTTTTATGTAGAGGTCCACCAATGCAAGACCGTATACGTGATCTCCTATAAATCTCAAGTAACTTTACACGTCTCTATAGAAGAGACTGTATTGACTGGCGAAGCATCGAGACCTATTTTATGATTGATTGGCAAGTATTTGTCCGCAGTCTCACCTGATGGAAAGTGACGACGCGGTTGGCGGTGGAACACGCGTGCCTAGCACGACACCTATTCGGAAAATAGAAACGCCGTTAGGGTGTTCTATACTTTAGCCGTACGCGTTTCGAAGCTGGGTGCGTATTTTTGGAATATAGATCCTATACGGACGCCATGTTTCTGTGCAGTAAGGTCAAAGAAATGAAACTCGCCAAGTTAAAGTAAAAACAACAAGCACAAACCCAGGGCTATGTATGACCTATTACCGTATACATATCACTATTTTGTCGGTCCACTAAATCCATTTCATTCCATAGAAATTTTATTTGAATTTTAACGAGGAAATTCCAAAATGGAAATTCTTGATTCACATCTAAAGCATAGCTTATTACGTGCCTGATTGGTCGGGCCCCCGTCACTCGAATCCTTAATTTAAATTCACTCTGCTAATTCGTCAGCCCGTCCAGAGTTATGTATTATTAGCTTTTTGATAGATTGCTGCCAAAACATTTTGAATAATAATATTTTTTTTTTACTTTACAATGTTATTTTATACATTTCAATACACAAATAAGGTAATGTCAGGTTGTCATTTCAAAAGAATATTAGTGTTTCTTACTAAGCAAAGCCAAACGATTTATTCCAATTATGTTCTTGTTTAGCTTTTTGTGTTATAAGACGAATTTCAAGGGGGAAACACAAAAACGAGTTGTTAGGCACGTTTCCTGGCGAAAATATAGCGTGTTAAGCTTTAAAATAAATATATCCTGTACCACGTATCTTGAAGTTTGCTATCTTGGTTCAAATACATTTTGTTAATTATATGCTGGAATTTTTAGCATTTTATTAAAATTTTAAAGTATTTTTTTAGGGGTGTATCAAATTCGTTCGGTACCAAACTTGGGTCAGTTATTCTTTAAGTTCGTACGAAACTTTTTAAGGTCCATTTCTTCGAAATGTAATTAAAAAATAAGGATAATAAGAGTAAAAGCTAGTTGCGCCCTTACTAGGCGCAATATAACTACTAGTAGAGTCGAAAAGCAACTAAGTTTGTTCGCAAATATGATCAGACAATAATAGTAAGGCAGTGTGCAGCGTCTATTGATTCGAACTCATGCACTTCTTGCTAAATATGTGACGCGCGAGCGACCGCTAAATCGACTGGACTTACTTAATGTAAACTTAATTAGTGTGACCGCCCATTGTCTAAGAGCACTGTTTATAAGATTCTTTTCATGATTATGCGGTATGCATACGCACATGCACAGTTGTTGGAGAAAATATTACAAGTATACCAACTTCATATCCGTGAAATACAAGCTTGTTCGGTCCTTGTAAGTGATTAGGAGGGTAGATGAAAAAAAAGCTCCATCAATTCTTTATAATCTACTACCGTCGAACGGTAGTGGACACTCTGTCATTGCGACCCGCGCCGAGTACACGTTGTGCTCAAACCTGCCGGGCTTCCTGTGATTATAACTCTTACTGTGCTGTGCCCTTGGGAATCGCTTTCCATCCTAGTGTTAAGTGCTGCATGAAGAAGAGACTGTTTGGATTCGGTGATACCGACTGCGCGGAAAAGCTGTGCCTAATCTGCGACGGATGCTGCTGCCCTCGGCGGGCGTGGATAAAAGGTTGGTGGAGTCTCCATATTGCTCTCTTTAGCTTGCAGGGATCGAAGATCAATTCTTCACCTAGACACAGTACTCACCTCATACAGTCCATTATTATTACCTCCCCAGGAGTTGTGTGAAGATCGCACAATTTATTTTGGCCTTCGAACCTGATAAAAGATTTATTAGGAACTACATAATCACATTACGTGATAAATTGTTAATTCACCTCTGTATCGAATCCGTGATTCATATGCATAGATAGTGCAGACGTTCTGTAACTACCCATTTCTCTGACCGTGTCAGGCATCTCATGTAATTATCGTTGCGACGTAATTACAATTCGTTAAGACGTTCTTAACATTCCATTATTTACATATTGGCCGTGCCGATTACCTCTAATTATCTCCATATAATTAATTTTATAACCTCATGTCATTGTTTTATACACACCTAATAAATAATTGTAATCTGTACTGGTACACGTATAGGTACATTTCTACACTAAATACTTATATCCTTGTTGTGAAAGTATTAATCTATGTATTGTGTAATTTATTTGCATATTTAAAACGTTTTATAGTGAAAATATCCATATATCTATCGATTTTGATCGCCAAGTGTGTCATTTCACAAAATGGCGCCGCCATCTAAAAGCAAAAACGAAGAACCTGAGTTATTGTCTAATGATTTAACGGTGTTGATTCATCGTAAACAACGCATGTTTCAACAAATGCAAACTGTGTATGATATGTCCCTTAATTTGTCTAGCCCCGATACAGAACAAATGTTTTTAATGCATATGTCTGAAATAAGTAATTTGCGTAGTTCATTTGAAAAATTAATATTCGAAATATTTCAAAAAGAACTTGAAAACGATTCGAAGTCTAGCTTACGAAGTCATGAATTACAAAGTTTTGATGACCTATATTTTCGAGTCAAATTATGTGCTTCCAACCTTAGTTTAAAACTGGAAAGTACTGTTAAAAGCGAAATCCAAATGCGCTCTGCTGATGAGCACTCAAGACCTAGACTACCTAAACTAGAGTTATTTACATTTGATTCAAACATTGAAAATTTCAATACTTTCTATGAGACATTCTGTTTTTTGGTTCATAATCAAAAACATATTCCGAAAATAGACAAATTTCCCTACCTACTGTCGTGCACTAAAGGTTCCGCATTAAACATCGTAAAAAGCCTTCCAATTTCTGCCAATAATTATGATTTATTTTGGCAAGGCTTGATAGATAAATATCAAGACAACCGGCTGTTAGTGGGTAGGTATTTAGATAAAATGTTGAACTTTTCACCGCTGCATAAAGAATCGTCTATTCACCTTAATATGTTTATTGAGAACTTTGAGCATTCATATAAAGCGATTCAAGCCCTTAATATTGATGACTTGAATAGTTATGTAATGTGTCATATTGCACTTAGGGCGTTGGACCCACAAACCAGGAAATGTTTTGAACAAAATCTAAATCAAAATTCTATACCTAGTTTCAATGACCTCATGTCGTTCATTCATAATCAGATAAAAGTTCTGAATCATTCTGCATCATATTCTAGCTCGAATGTACAACAAAACAGACGTCAACAAGGTGATACTAGACAAGGCAACTTGAAGAATTACTCGCATACTTCTTCTGTGAGTTCTAAGAATTTAGTTTGTTTACATTGTGGAGAAAATCACATGATATTTCGTTGTGATCAATTTCGTAAATTGTCCAACGTTCAACGTATTAGCCGTGCTAATGATTTAAAATTGTGCCATAATTGTCTGAAACAGAACCATATTGCCAAATCGTGTAAAAGTAACTTCAAATGCCTAATCTGTAACTACCTCACCACCATAGAAAAGTCCTGTTCATTTATCTATGCTCACCACGTCCTGTTGCACCGCGAAGTAAGCGTGTACAATAATAACAAAGCGGAAACAAGTGAAATTCCAGTTGCGCCTGCGCCTGTGCCGTGCTCAAGGGACTCGCCGGCTGTTATCAACACTTGCCATGTGACGTCATCGCATACATCTAGTTATGCAGTTATTCTAGGAACTGCCGTTGTGAATGTTTTAGATTCATTTAATAATAACCAAACATGCAGAGTTCTAATTGATTCGGGCGCTCAATCTTGTTTTATGTCTATGGATTGTTATCAACGACTGGGACTATCAGCAAATAAATGTCCTTTTAATATTTACGGGCTCGGTGGCGAGTATGTAAAAAATTACGGTATGGTTTCATGTGCCATTCAGCCGCGTCACAGCTCGACGCCTACCTTTAATATTGATGCCGTAATATTAAATAAAATTACATCTTACTTGCCGACCGTGTCTGTACCTGAGAAGGTGGTTAACGAATATAATAATTTACAGTTAGCTGACCCGTGTTTTCATTTGAAGTCTCCGATTGATATAATAATATCAGGAGACTTGTTTCCGTATATTTATGACGGAAAGAAATTTATAGTAAATAGTGATGTGCCAGTAGCTTTAGGTAGTGTGTTCGGTTACGTTATAACCGGAAGACTAGGGATGTGTCATTTCTCTAGCAGCATCGATGTTTTGCCGTGCACAATATCGTTAGTGTCGTACACTGTAGAAAATAACTCTTTAGATAAAACTCTCAAACGTTTTTGGGAGATGGAATCTTTGCCGTGCGAAGTTCCAATAAATCCGTTAGATGAGTTAGCGGAAAAAATATATGTCAAAAAACATTATCGTGATGAAACTGGTAGATACGTTTCTCTTATTTTATTAAACCCCGACCACGCACCTATTGGTGATTCTTATGCTGTGGCATTGAAGCGACTCAACCAGGTCGAGCGGCGACTCGCTCGATCTCCAGACCTTCGTAAGGCCTATTTTGAGTTTATGAGAGAATATGAGTCCTTAGGGCATATGGAGTTGTATCAGGGCACTGAACCCTCTTGTTACCTAATTCCGCACCATTGTGTTTTACGTCCGTCGTCTTCCAGCACGCCCTTGCGCGTAGTATTTGATGGATCGGCTCAACCGAGTGGTAACGGAGTTTCACTTAATGATGCTCTTTTGACAGGCAGGAAGCTACACCAAGATATATTAAAAATAATAATGAATTTTAGGTTATACCCAGTATGCTTTACTGCTGACGTGTCGAAAATGTACAGAGCAGTTTTGATTGATCCTCCTGATAGAAAATATCAGCATATTCTGTGGCGTGAAGCTCCGACTGACACAGTGTCTACTTACGAACTGAAAACAAATACATATGGATCAGCTAGCCGAGGACGAGCTGACACATGCCGTCCAGCCAAGAGCTGAAGCTGCAATGGTTCTCAAGGAAGGTTTCTATGTGGATGACCTTTTGTGGTCATGCCAATCAAAGGAACAAGCTTGCACGTTGCAAGACGATTTAATATCGCTTCTTAAAAGTGGTGGGTTTGATTTAAGAAAGTGGGCAAGTAACTATCCTGATCTCCTTTCTAGGATGCAAACCGATCAAGTTTCTGCCATCGACTTTCACGACGATACGTTATCGTCTTCTCTCAAGGTTTTAGGTTTGACCTGGTTGCCTTTATGTGATAGTTTCGCCTTCAACTATAATTTGACTGACGCCAACCAAACTAAAAGATCCGTTTTAAAACTTCTTGCGAGTATTTTCGACCCTGTAGGTTTCATTTCACCTTGCACTTTTGTCGCGAAATGTATTATGCAAGATCTTTGGAAGTTAGGAGTGGGTTGGGATGATCCATTGCCACCAGAGCAGTGCTCTCAATGGAACAAATTTATCGCCGATTTACCACTCTTATCGCAACTGCGTTTTGAGCGACATGTATTTGACCAACCTAACTTTTGTGAAATTCATCTTATCGCGACATGCGATGCGTCTTCTCGTGGTTTTGCAACGAGTATTTACCTACGAAGCGTTGATAAGGAAGGCAAAGTAAAGGTTAGGCTGTTGGCTAGTAAATCAAAGGTCGCGCCGTTAAATCCTCTCCTATCAATACCTTGACTTGAACTTGAAGCAGCCGTGCTACTAAGTAAACTTGTTTGTTTTGTTAAACAAAACTTGAATAATTTAAATTATACGATTGTCGCCCTTAGTGACTCAAGAAATGTATTAGCGTGGATACAAACTCCACCTTACATGTTGAAAACATTTGTGGCTAACCGTGTTAGTCAGATCACTGCTGTAGTACCGCCCAGCTGTTGGTTTCACGTGAGAAGTGTAATGAACAGTTCTGACATTTGTTCTCGCGGCGCGTTACCTGCTCGCTTTTTGGAGATAGCTACAGAGTGGATGAACGGCCCAGAGTGGATGTACAGTGACCGGAAAAATTGGCCTATTGAGGCATTTTTTGTCAAGAAAGAATTTAAGGTTCCCGAGCTTAAATCAAATAGTGCAACGTTTGCATTTAATTCATGTGACGACAGGAGCGTTTTCTATAATGACCTTGAAGAAACGTTTGAAAGGTTTTCTTCTTCCAATAGATTGCAGCGTGTAATCTCATGGTGTTGTAGGTTTGTTAATAACCTACGATGTAAAATCAATGAACGGTCTATAGGACCACTTAAAACCTCTGAGCTAAGGCATGCTCATAATACGATCGTTCGTGTTCTTCAAACGAATCACTTTGACTCCGAAATCTCATCCTTGAAAAAGGGTAAATACGTTGCAACTTTACGTAAGTTGTCACCCTTCCTAGACCATGAATTAATCAGGGTGGGTCGCGTTTGCCAAAGTGACCTTCCATACAATGCGAAGCACCCGATGTTGCTTCCAAAATGTCACACTAGCAAAATATTAATTAAATATTTTCATGAAATGTATCTACACGTAGGCCCTCGTACGTTACAAGGGATCTTAAGTAAAACATATTGGCTTGTTGGTGCTCGAAGCATCATTCGATCTGTATTATCGAAATGCAAAATATGTTTTAAGTGTAACCCGACTGCGTTACAACCTCAAATGGGTACGTTACCCGCACCTCGACTGAAGTCTGAACAGGTTTTCAACCACGTTGGTTGTGACCTGGGCGGTCCTTTCTTTGTGAAAGAAAGTACACGTCGTAACGCAAGGATACACAAGGCATACCTATGCCTCTTTGTATGTTTTTCGACCAAAAGTGTACACTGCGAAGTACTAAGCGATTTGTCATGTGAATGTTTTTTGGGTGCTTTTGATCGATTTGTGGCTCGCCGCGGGCTATGTTCGTGTTTATATTCTGATTGCGGCACCAATTTCGTCGCAGCAGCCAAGCATCTCAAGGAAGTTTCTAGCTTCTTAAATAATAAGAAGAATCAAGATGAGATTATGAGTGGATTGACAACACGTCAAGTAGAATGGCGGACAAATCCTCCAAACGCAGCTTCTATGGGTGGACTTTGGGAAGCTGGCATAAAACAAGCGAAGAAATTACTCGTGCGTTCAGTAGGAGAGAGAGCTCTTACATTTGAGGAGTTGTCAACCGTCTTTTGTAGAGTAGAAGCCGTTTTAAACTCGCGTCCTTTGTGTCTGTTATCGTCGAACCCAAATGAATTTGACGTGTTAACCGCTGGTCATTTTTTGATAGGTCAGACCTAATGGCTGTTCCGGAATATGAGTTTGAGGACGTTCCTCTGAATAGATTGTCGCGTTGGCAATCAATCCAGAAGGTATCGCAATCATTCTGGAAGCGTTGGTCAAACGATTACCTTCACACTCTTCAACAGAGAGCGAAATGGTTTTCTTCACCTCCTAACTTAAAGGTTGGATATTTAGTTTTACTTAAATCTAATTTGACGCGACCTTTGCAGTGGCCTCTTGGTAGGATTGAAATGACCCATGAAGGCGTTGACAAAATTGTCCGTGTTGTCACTTTGATAACAAAAAATGGTCTTATTAAAAGACCAGTCAATAAAATTTGCCCATTACCATATGCAAATTGATTACTTTATTTACCTCTTTAGTTTATAATGTTACCTCAATATGCTTATTATATTTACTGCTTTTACACAGAACATAAACATAGGTACCTACACTACGCTAACGTTAATAGTTTTGTTATGTATATTTTATTTATTTATGAGGATTGTTTATCTTTCACACTCTACATGCACATATATGTAGGGAATTCATTCATGATGAATTCGGTGGGGGGTATGTTCGGTCCTTGTAAGTGATTAGGAGGGTAGATGGAAAAAAAGCTCCATCAATTCTTTATAATCTACTACCGTCGAACGGTAGTGGACACTCTGTCATTGCGACCCGCGCCGAGTACACGTTGTGCTCAAACCTGCCGGGCTTCCTGTGATTATAACTCTTACTGTGCTGTGCCCTTGGGAATCGCTTTCCATCCTAGTGTTAAGTGCTGCATGAAGAAGAGACTGTTTGGATTCGGTGATACCGACTGCGCGGAAAAGCTGTGCCTAATCTGCGACGGATGCTGCTGCCCTCGGCGGGCGTGGATAAAAGGTTGGTGGAGTCTCCATATTGCTCTCTTTAGCTTGCAGGGATCGAAGATCAATTCCTCACCTAGACACAGTACTCACCTCATACAGTCCATTATTATTACCTCCCCAGGAGTTGTGTGAAGATCGCACAAAGCTAGTATACCACATAATTATGGTAGAAAGACTAAGGGTGACGCTCGATCTAAGCCGTACCAACCTCAGAGTTGCCATTAGGGTAGTCCCAAACTCCTCTGTTTGCGGAATTGTGGGCAGAGCTACAACACTCGTCTGAGTGCACTCTTCCCTCTGAAGTGGCTTGAAGAAGAATTAAAGATTATATTACATTACATTATATTACTTTTTAATATAGTTGATACGGAAAGTTTTTGACCACTATCTCACCTGATGGCAAGTGATGATGTAGTCGAAAATGTTGTTCAGAGTAACTTAAAACTACCCACTCTCAAAGACAGCTGCAGAAACACACCGTTAGGTGCTTGGCGTCAAATTTTCTACTTGAGAGTGGTAGATAGCTAGGCGAGCATTCACAAAATGCCCTACCACCATGCTATAACGACTGCCATCCTAAGAAAACCGGGACCGGCGCGTCGACCTATGACTGACATGGTAACGCTCAGTAGTAATGCCACTAGCGGTCGCCCATAAAAAATTATCATCATCATCAGCCGGAAGACGTCTACTGTTGAATAAAGGCCTCCCCCATAGAACGCCACAAAGAACGGCTATTAGCCGCTTGTAACCATTGGCTATACGCGACCTCACCGATGTCGACAGTCCACCTAGTGGGGGGCCTACCAACTCTACGTCTTTCGGTGTATTGTGGTAACCACTCGAGAACCTTTCTTCCCCATCGGTTATCAGTTCGTCAAGTGGCCCGCCCATTGCCACTTCAACTTGCAAATTCTGAGAGCTATGTCGGTGACTTTGGTTCTTTGGCGAATATCCACGCGGCTTTTATCACGCAAGGAAACTCCGAGCATAGCTCTCACCATGGCTCGTTGAGCGACCCTGAGCTTGTCCATAAGGGACACAGTCAAGGACCACGTTTCAGTACCATATGTCATCACTGGATATACCTATTTAAAAACTTCTGATGAACCTTTTCAGTATAAACATTAAAAACTAAAATCATTCCAAGAAAATGGGGACAGACATTGTTTTTTAATTTTCTTATAGTGGTACAATGAAATTGCTTTGAAACAAAGTTACAGACAAAAACCAGTGATTTGTATTCCGTTTGAGAATCAGAATATAAAAAAAATGGTTACTGTATGGATTCCCCTGCACTATAAGCTTAAACCATATGTAGGTAGCTATCCAAAGTTCCATCCACAGCATTGTGTTTGAATAAACATTTCAATCGAGAGGGTTTTCATTCGGCGCGGTCATTCGACCGGGACGACTCATTCAACTCTTTTTCACACACCACTGCCTTGCGATGAATGAGCTGTAGATTCAATATTAGAGTTCACCTATGTTTTTAACAAAACTTTTTAGTGAAACCTATATTATAGTGATAGCAGAGCATATTTTATAATTTTATTGTTGATAGTTTAAGAATATATTGACATAGCTTTGATTTTGCCTGTATATATTTTAAAATTATAATTATTTGAAAAATATGATATTGTTAGCAGTGAAATTAAAAATATACATATATTAGGTATTTAGAAATGCATCTGACATTAGCAGAGGTACGCTTAACATCAGGTGGGCCTCTAGCTAGTTCGGTCACAATAACACAATAAAAAAACATAAAAAAATTAGCCAACTCAGGACATACATTACGTACGATATTTGAAGCATTTCAGTTGGATAACTAGATATACGCGTAGATTATTGCATTATTGCTACAGCAAGATAACACAAGACTGCGTTTTGGCGGGTACCACCGTAGTGTCATATATTTTGCTTCAAAGCATTAGTGACCAAACTCTTATGTGTTTAGGCATGTAGGACACTGTAGCAAGTGAAATTACTAGGCGCCGAGACTTGAATTTACGTCTCGGAGTGATGAGTGCAGTGCCAAGTAGAATAAAGACGGTGACTGCAACTGCAATGAACAGCCGTGACGCTTACCATCAGGCGGGCGACTGGTGCATCTTATCACTTTATAACATGAAAAAGATATAACTTTTAACGGATTGTTTACATAGGGAAAATATTTCGATCTTAAATCAACTAACTATCGGCCAAGAGTAATAATTTTAGCCACCATGCAATTGGCCGAGAAAGTTCTTCTTAATTGTACCATCAAGGGAACACTAACACTCCTTACTTATATCATAGAAAAATTCATTTATCTATGCTTATATACTCATATTGACTATGTACATTTTATCTACCTTCAATGTACATATTTGACATAGTTATGTTTGTAAAGAAGTTAAAAGAGAGTCCAAAACTGTTTCTACGACTAACAGATTTAGTCGTTCGTAACAGACGAGACAACAGCAAAGTGTGCACAAGTTTAACACTGCACTTATGCATAAAAGCGTCTTGTGTATGGCTCTTCTACTTTACAACCATATAACCTAATTCTATTAGATGTTTAAATACAGATTTGTTTTAAGAGATGTTAAATATATTAATAGATCAATGTTATTATAATATAGGCGAGTTGCTGACTGACAAATTCGTACAATTGTAGGTAAATCTAATTATTTTAATTCTAATTGGACATTGTTTATCTTATATAATTTGGCCAAATATTCTTTAAGTAGCTTGAGAACATTAAGAATTTGATTATTTTTACCGTCTAAATGAATTTATGTAATTTTAAAATCTAGATTTGTATGCCCCAGGGGCTAAAAATGTATGTGCTAACTACCTTATAATAAGACCTTGCATGCTAATCTAGTGTGTATACACATGTTTACAAACAAATAAATGTTTGGATGATTTGATTTCATTTATAATTTCAAAATTTTATTAATCTCTAATTCTATATGACTAAAAAAAATAACAATAAAGATCAGACATCAAACATAAAATACACATTATTAGGATTAGGGACAACTCAAATGTTGAGTTGGGGCCGATTTGTGGCAAGGGACTGCAAGAACTGTTCTTATCTTATATTTGTTTTTATATTGGTCTATTTTTCTTATGTTTTTGTCAGTTTTTGTCATAAATAAAGTGTATTTCTTTCTTTCTTTCAAATACTACTCGTCAGATCTAGCTCAAATTTAAACGGAACCACAGGAGAAGAACCAGCTTTCGAATGTTTACAGTCATCAAAATTGGTACGTAAAGAGTTATAAAGTGATACACACTCAAATAGATACAGACGAATTGAGAAACTCAAAAAAATATGTTGTAAACTACACTGCACCCACAAACTTAAGCCGAAACTTTACTATCGACCTTTGTTTTGGTAGACATAATATACCGACCCCATGACAATGAGTGCATACGCTTAGATTTTTGGACTTTATATTCCTCAAAAGGAAACATGCAATACAAATAACCAAATTTTAAAGAAAAATGAGACGACGGGGAAATTATAACTAGTATTAGGTGATTATTTTAACGATACAGATTTTTGTTGAGTTTAAAGTTATGTTGGAATAAAGAAACTCAGATACACACATAAAACCCTAAACACTTTGCACTCCTTTTAGTACTCAACATTGTGTGTCTTGTATATCGATTTAATGATAACAATCGAGTCGAGTATCTGGATAAAGGTGAAAGTTTAATCTGTCTGTCAGTCATTTCAGCCTACTTCTAATTTATCGTCGAATTTATCTTGACAAGAAGGTACTGCGTAAACTTCGGACAGGTGACAGACGTCACTCTGATGCTAACTTAGAAATGTCGCGTATACTTTATTTATATACGACATCTATGTATACAGTTTGAAAACTTTCCTCCCCTTAGTCGAACGTTGAATTGTCAGTCCACTACGTCCAATTATTAGTTTGCTGTTATCATATCTGTAATTGTTTTGGTGGCAGTACACTTATGACTAGTTTGAAGTGAACTGAGATCTAGTACATAACTGAATATTATGTGTCTCCAATAAACACAGCGTCGGTATGAAGATGCATTTGAAACTATTACCCGAATTTCGCCTCTATAGGTCTAAGTATCACATGTTTACTGTTCGTTTCCAAGCTCCTTTTTTAAATATTTTGATATGAAATTCTCGTGAGTTTCCCACATATTTAAATATTATATGAGTCAAGACCTCCTGAGGATGCTTCATTTAGAAGCGAAGCGCGTCGAACACTCTTCCGGTTTGGCTGCGTGGCGTTTGTGACGTCACGTCAGCTTAATAGGAAATTAGGCGGAATTGTCACTAGATATATATCATTTTTATAAAGATTTTTTAAGTGTTTTATTAAATAATTAATTAAAGGTTTTCTTAAAATACTTTTAAAATATTTGTTATTATTAAATATTATATATTTTTTATAGCTATGTACGCCCTTGACTTCAATCTCACGTGATGGTAAGTGATGATGTGGTCGAAGGTGTTAACAGGCTTAACCTAGGATTACTGGCTCTCGAACATTGATGTTAAGTTACGTCTGTCAAGGGTTTTGAAGTGTTATGTCGTAGCGTTTGAAATATATATAGCAGCTTTACGCATTTTCACAATAAAAATGAAATTCAATTAAATATAAATCATATACGACAAGCAACCGATGCTAAAAGTTCGTATTAAATGTGGTGGTAATGTATACAGTGTGGTTAACGCACAGTCTGTGCTGTGTTTTCCAATAATCTGAGAAGACCTACACTCGATATTTTGAGTTATTCTCCATAATTTTTTTTACCAATTGTTTTTGAAGCGCTCGTAGCGAAGTT
This sequence comes from Plagodis pulveraria, assembly GCA_963890685.1. Lineage (NCBI taxonomy): Eukaryota > Metazoa > Arthropoda > Insecta > Lepidoptera > Geometridae > Plagodis > Plagodis pulveraria. The sequence goes on from OY982962.1 coordinate 18,014,224, forward strand.
TACTTAGCCGTTCTTAATCATTCAGGAAAGTTAAGCATCGTCCGCCGCGGTCAGGAGTTGGATGGGTGACCGCTAGTGGCATTACTATTGAGCACTTCCGTGTTTTGGAGGGCACGTTAACCTGTCGGTCCCGGTTGCTATCTTACGATGGCAGTCGTTACAGCGTGGGGTAAGGCATTTTGCGAATCCCCGCCTGGCTAGCTACCACCCTCAAGTAGAAAATCTGTCGCCAAGCGCCTAACGGTTGTGTTCCGGCAGCTGTCCTTAAGAGCCAGTAATTCTAGGCTAGCCTGAACAACATCTTCGACCACATCATTACTTACCATCAGGTGATATAGTAGTCAAAGGTTAGCCTATAAGTATAAAAAAAAAAAAACTTATGTCTATTTTGTTACCTACAATTAGTTATGGATTTTATCCATCTCATCTTTCTATCTCGGCGATAGATGGCTTTACTTTTTTGTTCTCGACAAAACTTAATCTACATGATACAACATGTTGAATACTGAAATATAATACTTATAAATAATACACTGTCTGCTAGCAATGCTGGCATGATCTTATGATCAAGAATACTAATACGTATGCAAACCAAGATAATATACCGATTCTTAAAAGTATGTATCATAGTTCAATATAACAACACACTGGAAGCTTAAAAACAGCTGTCAAGTCTTCTGTGTGCTATAAATACATATATAAACTGCAGTATTGTATGAATAATGTCTTATTATTAGTAGAAAATTTTCGCGAGTGTATTTGGAGTATCATTAACTGATAAATAATATATTGACTTATAAGGATATAGTCACCCAGAAATATTTGTAATGGTAACTTGCTTTACTTTAAATACCTATATTACTTAGGCTCCCTACCTGATCAGATCGGCCATACAAGATGATCTAGAAAATTAGCAACTGCTTGGTGGCAGATTTTCTACTTGAGGGTGGTAGCTAGCCAGGCGGGCATTCGCAAAGTGCCCTACCACCATGCTATAACGACTGCCATCGACAACAACCGGGACCGTGGGCTTAACGTGCCTTTCGAAGCAAGGAAGCGCTCAGTAATAATGTCACTAGCGGTCACCCATCCAACTCATGATCGCGGCGGACGTTGCTTAACTTCGCTGATCGGTTAAGAACAGCTAAACAAATTTCGCTACGAGCGCTACGAGTGTGAACCGGTCACTTAAAATTTTCATGTATGGGGAACACTAATATAGTGTTCTAATTAATTATTATTATCGACTTTATTAAGTCATGCATACTATGGGTGGGAAGCTTTCCGGTCTGGGGTAGACTTTAAGTATAAGCACTTCTTGTAGTGCACTTGATATTTATTGTGATAGAACAGGTAATGTATTCATTATAATGTAATTAACTAACTCAAAGAAAAATCTTAAGTAAAGTACTTGAGTTGCTCCGAAGCATTTACCAAAAAAAAGAAATAAATAAATTAGGCAGGACATATTTTCTTTCTTTCATTTAATAAGCATAAGTGATAGAACTGAATACATTAATACTAACGCACACACACGGCAGAAAACGACCGCAAACTCATAAAAAATGAAGAAAATTGGTATTGATCTAGGTTTTTAACACTATTTATTTTTCCCATTAGGTACCCAGGATATAGCCAAATCATACCTGGGTGAAGTGGGTTATAAATACTGTAATAATTTAACAACAATATTTATTATTTATTACCTTATCTACAAAAGCACTTCACATAATGATCCCAACACATATATCTGGTAATAGAGTTGTCCTCACAATTTAATGTCAACCCAGGGTTTTCTGCGCTATTCCCAAGGGGCTCTACATCTAAGTTAGGTTTAAGTTAGAGCTGGCTCCGTCGTTTTATATGTTCCTCTAGTGGCACATCCAAGAACGAATTTTTGGACAAAATGTCTCCCACTTCAGTAAATACTGACTTTACACTGAATAACGGAAATGAACCAAACCTCTGCTGAACTTAGCTCACTTTATTTACTTATACAGCCGCAATAAAAAATGTATATATAATGTCCGCTGGTTCTCGTTGCTACTTTAAATATTCACCCTTCAAACACGAAAATATATTTTCAATTGAAATAGTACAATGTCACCGTAGAAATATTTTATGGATAGAGCCCGGTGCCGGGTCGTATCACGTGCCTTCCTCGCTCCGAAATGCACAAAATAAAACGGCAAACAAAGAATACGAAACCGGACTGCAATCGTAAAGTAGCCGACCACCACGCTATATGCAAATACCTGGAATCTAAAATGCAATTGATTCATTTCACTGCAGAAATATCGAGGAATAAACCTTTTCCATTAGCCGCGTCGCGTAGAACTGTCAATTTGTTTTATTAATTAGTTAGCGTTTCGCTAAAATAATCGCAATTAAATATTCAAATTTCCGAGTGCAGAGCCGTGTCGGCGCAGCCAGCGTCGGTCCGCTGTCAGGACTTGCATTCGGCTTGTCGGCAAAATGAACATGTCTGGGGCTCGTGCTGTGCGAAGAATAGAGTCGAACGGGACAGGTCAAACGGAAATAAAGCAGGCTGCACTCACCCAACTTTGGACATGTCTGATAGCTTTGCTGGCAGCTTCTGAATAAAATACACGCTATTTCTGTACGTCATTTAAATCTGCTATTCCATTCGTAGGTATACCTACCATCTTTACTCAAACACATTTTTTATCGCGTATTATTCTTATAGACCAAATAATTTTCAATGGTACTGTTTCACTAGCTTTTGAAATTGTGGTGTAAGTGGCATATAAACATTCAGAAAACGGCGCTTTCAGGCTAAGCGCGAAGTTAATGTTGGTAGTTTGTTTAGTAGCAATCCGGCGAGGAATGAATGGCGCCCAACGTGGGGCAAACTATGATCTCGAAATTACGTTCTCATTGCCTGCATTATCCTTTAGAGGCCGTATGCGGTCAGAACTTGCATATTCGTGCTCTTCTGGAGTGCTTTAGGAAAATTTTGAGTTCTGTAATGATGTTGGAGTGGGAACGAGAGACTATGTTGTAAAAGTTTCTTTTGAGCTGGATAACTCAAATATTACTATGTATTTTGTTGTTACCAAACCAATTTTAAAATTGAATTTCAAGAGCTTAATCGAAAGAATAATTTCGTCAGTATATTGAAATGTATATCAAAAGAAGCAGCTCATGTTTACTGAAAACATTTCAGCTGCAATATTAAAAATAGAGGTCGCCGTTATACTCGTACAACCGTGTGTCATCTGATAACAATTGCGCAACGGACATAAACTTGGCAAAGGCGGTAGGGTTATAAGAAAATGTATTATGAAAGCGGCCGGTTTTATTGTGTGGCAGTAAAACGAAGCATTTGCATCGGGAATCGAACAGACACTTGCAAATCGACAGTCGTAAAACCATCCGGTGTCGGTCACCGGGCTCATGAATAAAACTTCAGTTTTAATAAAAAACAACAACAGTCAAACACGTGCTTATTCATTTTATCATTATTCTTTTACCATGCCACTTCATAACTTTTTTCTACATAACACCCGCAGACGCTACGGTAAAATGTAGGCATGTTAAATGAAGGTATATGTATAAGAGTAGAGAACATTGCAAGAGTCACGTTCTGGCAATATTTGCCGTATAAAATTCAGCACTGAGTCGGCTCTTCGTAATGTACACTCATCACTGAGCTGGTGTATTTCTACCTGAAATAGGGAGGCTTTTGAGGCACTTAGACACACCGAAAAGGGGACATACAGAATGTTTAAACAAAACGTATGGCGATGATGGCAAAAGAAATGTGGAGAATTTAAAATCCATGCATGGACACAAATTGACATCAACCCATTATTTTTTATTGTAAATCTGAGTAAAGCTTATTTTTTCTCAAAGTGCATTTGCGGCAAATAATCTTTTCATCAATCATGCTCGGTACATGTGTTGTATTTAACTTCGTAGGGTGAATGTGATTTTGTAGCCCGTAGTAGGTATCACCACAGGGCGAACTTGGTTCTTTGAAAACATATATGTACCATGGCAGTTCGTACATTACACAAAGACGCACCCCTACAGGCAATAATTATATTGAGATAAGTACACGATTTTATTTATTGAGAGCTATGTCTACTATCTACCCCGTGGGGTGCTGCGTTAGAATTGCACCTCCCCATATCATCCCGTGGGTGTCGTAAAAGGCGACTAAGGGAAAAATACTGGAAGGTGGGCAGCAGCGCCTTCAAAAGAACTGTCATCTGACACTGCGATCCCCAAGACACCTGCCAAGCGTGGGGATTATGGCAAATACCCCCTTTATAGGGAAGGCTGTGTTCAGCAGTGGATGATCCGGCTGATACAGAGAGCTATGTACACGCAAACACTTGCAGCGAATTATAAATATAGCATAGAAGTATAAATAGATGACATTCTATAAATTCAGTTATTTGCAGTAGTCCAAAAGCAGACCATTTTTTTTTACCCCAGCGCGCGTTTTCTTCTAATGAGTTTCTAAAAACTCTGCGGATAGAATTAAAAATGTGGCGCGAAATTAAAATTATTTTCGTTATATGCTTGAAGATTTCGAGAAAATACTTTTAACTAAAAATTATCAGTTTAAGCGACGATGGTGGATTTAACGGTGGAATCAGTGAAACCAAAAGCAGTTGTAGAAAACTTATTCGATTTCAAAAGATAAATATGACGACTTAATCAATTGGCGTGAAACCATTTTAGTAAGTGTACTGTTATTGTGAAATCTTTGTAAAATGCAATTGAATACGTCTTGAAGCATTTATAGCCAAGCGGTAATAGCTATGAACTGGCGTGCCGCAGGTCCATGGTTCGATCCCTACCGCTGGCTTGAGCTTCACCGCATGGTGGAAGGACATTTTGCGAAAGCTCGCCTGGCTAGTTATCACCCCCAAGTAGTAAATCTGCCGCCAAGCACTTTCTAGTATTACCAATTACTTACTAGTGTGAACACTCTAATTGGTAATACTTACATAGCACCTGTCTTTGAGAATCCGTAAATTACAGGCACATGAGACTTAACAACTGTATGTCTCAAAGTGATGGGCGCAGTGCAGTTCATCAATTGTGACGAAATGCATCTGTTATAGACACAGGTTACCGCTTAACATCAGGTGGACCTACTGCGTGTTCCGTCACAATCACATTAAAAAAAACCTCATCACCTTTGATTAACTATATATTACTTACTATTTATAAAATTATAATATTTTTTTTATTAAATTACGCGCAAGTGCCAATATCAACTTGAACTAGCTGTTATCGTGGACATAGCAAAATTTTTTGAAATCCAGGTTATTCGAATAACGTTGAAATAAGTTTGATTTAATACTACCACAATCAACGGCATGTTACCAACAACTACGAGTAGATACTAACAAACCAATTGTGTCTGGATTGTCCATTCCCTAAGCTATTGCAGCTCCACAAATTACTCATTTACAATCCAAAACTTGGCTCAAAACCAAGTCTGGTGTAAATCCAAAAAAGCATATTTGCTTTACACTGGCTCCGCGCAATATTCTCGCAAATGAAGACAAAGTGTCGCGGAACGCTGCCGAAATTCCCGCACAATCCCGCGCAAATATTGTAACAACGCGTGCTGTGAATTAGCCCCGCAACGTGCACGGTTCATAATAACTTTCTGAATCTCGCCCCGGCCACACTTTATGTGTCGGGATAAACTGCGGAAATATGCTGAATGGACAACATCTCTCGCTTTGTTTACTGACAAGCTGGTAAAATAGTTTAATTTAGTTGCTTTTCACATGAAGAAGCTGGTAGATAGCTGGTAGAACTCTTTGTGCTAGTTCATCCGCTAAGTAGGTAGGTTCAAGTACTGCCACTTATTTCTACCGCCATCAGTAACGTTTACATTGCTGTGTTCTGGTTTTATTAAACCGGCGGTATGCCTTTGTTAACAAAATACTACGAACTATATAAATATAAATAAATTTTAAAGGCTGCTTCAAGTACAGAGCGTCTATAGTCTGGAACGATATCCTACCACCTTTGAGAATAAAACTTTGCAATCAGACCTTCAAAACACGTTTAAAGCTAAATCTTCTACTTCGCCAAGCACATAACTTCGAAGCAACCTTTAAAGTCCTAGGAACACAATATAAAAAAAATAATCAAGAAACCAAGTCATTGTAGGTATGTCATATTAATTCATAAACACAAACACACTCCCGCACGCTCTCTCTCTCTCTCTCTCTTTCTCACACACACACTGATATGTTAACTTTTGACCACTAACTCATTTGTTGGTAAGTGATTTAGTGGTCAAGGAAATAAAACAGGCTTTATAATAGAATTACTGGCTCTATAGCTACCCAACATACCTTTGGATGCGTGGTGACAGATTTTCTACTTGAGAGTGTCCGCTAAACAGTCAACCATTCACCATGCGGTAAACCTCAAGCCTATGAACAACGTATAAGTGCAATTCAAAGTTTACATTACCTGTTACTACAAGATAATATAAACAGTCTTACTCGTAGCAGCTGATTTATTTTCTGTTTGAATATAGCAAATTCAACTATCATGTACAATAGTTGCCATACCTATCTACAAAAGCGAAAAGTATTCACCAATTTAGTTTTTAAATTAAGAATATCTACTTAGTTCTATTAACGACTACTTTGTTCGTTTTTGGCTAGGTTTTGAATGACAATGTTTTTACAAAATTACAATCGGAAAAATTTAAGTCATGTGCGGAATTCGAACCCGAAATTTTGTAATGTAATCCGCATAGCATGCGTTATTGCAAAAATACAATATTAAAATGACAATGTTTTCTTTTAATTCACAGGATTTCATTGCAATGCCAGTAATATAGTAAACGATTATTTAATTCCTCCCTATTGATTACAATAAAAGTTTTATTTTGTTATAATTTATATTCATTTATTTTAAAATTATTGTTCCGTATTTCCTTAGCATTTGTCAACTCTATGGATAAGTAGCATCTAGCTTCTCTTAATCATGTTAGCGCAAACAATACATAACTCACTATCTTTAATAATTTTAAATGGAAATGCATTGGGTCATAAATTTGAAGCATCCGCACTATCTTCAGGCGGTATACGCTCCCAGCAGCCACAAGTGCTGCCACCTATCACATTAGAAACAAAACACTCTTACGACGTCCGTCTTCCTAGCAACATCTCGTTCGCTGACTTTTCGCGTGTGACACAAACCACGGAGGAATATAATACTATCTTCTCCAAATATTTTAAGTGCTTGTGAAATGAGCATAAGGAACATACACGAGTCGCCAGAACCTGCAAAACCTTTCTGGAATCAAACCCGGGCCCGGTAACAGGAGCATTCGCCACGCGGCACTGGGTAAGGGATTCAATACATTTTCCTCGCATCAGCTAAAAATTCTATTTACGCAACATAATTTTGGACCTTCGAACCGAATAGCAAATGGTCTTGTGTATTGTTTGTGCTAATTGTCTCTGAGAACTAACAAAATTCCAATAATTTACGAACCCCGTACGCACGTAACGCGTCGGTTCTAATTTCTAAAAATAATCTCAGGCAGCGATTGTACTAAAACAATCCACTAAGTATTGTACTTATCTGTTGTCATATTACGTATTTCAATAGTTTAGTTATAGTTAAATAGCCAAAATATTCTAAATTCTGCTACTTTAACATTTTATTCTCTCCGAGGGTAGATAGTGTTCACATAAAAACGCAGTGTACACGAAGCGGTGCACGAATGCTGGAGCGCCACTGCAAGCGCGTGATAGCTAAAGCGATAAGCCTCTAGAATATTTAAGATTTTATGTATATGCAATTTAGTTATTTAGCTGTATCTGTTTATGACAATACACACCATACGTACTATAGTATTACGTACATAGTACATCACATACACTAAGCATTAAACATCTAATAATTTGCCAATACTTGTCAATTACTATTATTGTAACGCTAGTGCGACTACGCACTAGCGTTATGCACTGGTCACTATCCCTAAAACATTCTTTATGTTACGCGTGAGAATATTTTAATCTATTAATAGCCTTATTCTTAAATATTAACATCCAAAGTCTTACAACCAAACTACATACTACATATTAATAAATACCTATATTCGTATCTATTTCAATATAACATATACTTTAACGTATCAATCACCGTAAGTTCTTCGTAATATTCGTATTTACATCTATTACTGTTTACCTACTTTCTTAGCAGAATCATAGAATACGAACAACTTACTTTCGAAAGAGATTTATGTATTTCAAGTCTTCGGCGTATGATTGATTGTTCCGAAGATGAAGCCGAATTTCGTGTCCGTGTAAAAGAATTAAATTTAATTAAAAAAACAATTTGTAGCAGTCCAACCCTAAATCGAAAAATATGTAGCAAAAAGCGATGAATTCAAAAAAGAGGAACATTAAGCCATTCGTGAATAATTTGATAATTTATACTACAAAATTCAAGTCGTTCTGGACGAAACGAAAAAAATCAAACGTAAACAAAGCATTGCAAATGCATCAGCTGTTTGCGCGCACACATTGCCACAACAACCGGTTCACCATCGCCTGCCTGTGTTATCTTTGCCTACATTCAACGGCAGTCTTACAGAATGGAATGCGTTTTATGATTTATATAAATCGTTAGTACATGATAATTCAAGTTTATCAAACGTTGAACGCTTTCGATATTTGCACTGAAAAAAACGACTTAAAGGCTTAAATGAAATTTGACCTTTTCACAACTCTTAAGATGATTTGCACCAATCAATAAAAATGTACCATGTTTTATAATAAACACAACCGTCAAAAACACCTTCCGTAAAGTATTTTCAGAATTGAACTTATTATACGATAATAATTGCAGTATTGACCATAAAATATACCTTACTTTTACGGCGGTATATATACGGTGATTATCACTATAACGTACGACTTAATCAGCCTCATCGAAAAGTCAATATTTAAGAAAGACTACAAAATACACCTTAAATGAAGACGAAAAGAAACATTCGCCTTCACTGACCTCGTTTAACGCCTTCTAGTTGGAAGGCGTTTTTGTACGTGTTTACGTTTGGTCGGTTTTTTGCCTTATACTATATAAATTGGCCGTCATTAGGGCGCTTTTGACTTTAGATTTGTCTCAGTGTGTTGTTGTCGTTACGTGGTGAACCACTTAATTTAATCAAATCAATACCTACAACTGAAGTTAATTACGAAAATGCTTTGAAAGTATTACTGAATCGTTATGAAAACAAGCGCATTATTGCTACTAAACACTTAGATAAACTAATAGATGTTCAAGCCATGAATGAAAGAACAATTATGTATACATAACAAAAAGCACTGCAACACAAAAAAATGTAGTAAACTAAATATGACTTTAATTCAGTCTCTCCATAATTAAAAAGAAGTAATTATCATAACTAAAGTCCTCATCGACTAACTGGTTATAATGCTTTGAATTTAAAAAAACTTTTTCCTGCTAGGAAACTATGTCAAAAAGATGCACAGTAAGTGTCAAAATCAATAAAATGTATGTAATGTTATGTTGGGAATATTAAAAAGCGTCTCGCAAGATTAAGGCTAGAGCTCTCATAATGTGGGCGTTTATGTAGGTATCCAGCAAATTAGACTACACAAAATAATTAAATTACAACATACTTGGTTTATTTTTAATCCACAGTTTGTGGGGGGTTATCTCGTAATAGCTTTATTGGCGACCGTATGTCTTTTTTGATAGTATTTTACAACTGGCCGTTTTTCAAAGTAGTTTTTCAATTGTTAGAAAGTTGTTAAGTGACATTTAGTTTTTATATTTGGACAGTCTTTAAATTTATTAAAGACTGTCCTTGATGTTCCTAGTTTTCAAGAGCGGGTAATGTCGATAAGTAGCTCTGGGTTTCTTCATTACTCATTCCAATCTTCCCTTTGCAGTCCGATCTCATACTTCACTACTGTTCATAACTCATCATCACTGTGGGTCCGCCATAATGTATCACGATGTTTTCTTCAAAATATACTGCTCCAATACTGCTGTCATTTTGTATCACCACGATCATGGTTGAGCAAACGTGGCAAAGCGTCACTACACAACCATAGTAGAATATGTGAAATAAACTACCTTCCGCACTTGTAGGTAGGCGTGTATCAATCTTCTCTGTAACAGTCTTCATATCATAATATCATCTAACTATCGAGCGTTACAGGATAGCACCGTTTAAGGAGTTCACAGACCGCAGCTATAATATCTATTATAGCATAACTGTCGGTATTAAGACGCGAAAATGTATAGCTATATATTATAGCTGCCGTGTGTTGTCACTTGTCAACTTCTATGAAAAATGTGTTAAGATGTGTTGAAATATATCGAGCTATAAATATGTATATAGCTTTATATTAAAGCTGTTGTCTGTGAAACGCTTTAAACTGATAACTTAGAATGACATTATATGTCATGCCATTCAAGCTAAAGTGCCTTATCCATTCCATGTTAGCCAACCTTATTCGAACTTTTTTTTAACCTTTTTGAGGTAGTGATGGCTCAGTGGCATTCACCGCATGGTGGAAGGGCATTTTGCGAATGCCCGCCTGGCTAGCGACCACCCTAAATCTGTCGTCAAACACCTAACGGTGTGTTCCGGCAGCAGTCCTTGAGAGCCAGTGAAATTACAGGCACATGAGACTTAACTGAAAGAAAAAAGGTTCTCGTGTGGTTACCACATTACACACTTACTTTTTTTTATGCTAAAACTTTTTAACTTAAAACTCTAACTTAACTTAAACTTTTTTTTTATTCTTTATAGGTTAGCCTTTAATCACTATCTCACCTGATGGTAAGTAATGATGTGGTCGAAAATGTTGTTCAGGCTTACCTAGAATTACTGGCTCCCGAGGACAGCTGCCGGAACACGCCGTTTGGTGCTTGGCGACAGATTTTCTACTTGAGGATGGTAGCTAGCCAGGCGGGCATTCGCAAAATGCCCTACCACCTTGCTATTACGACTGCCATCCTAAGACGACAACCGGGACCGACGGCTTAACGTACCGTCCGAAGCACGGAAGCGCTCAGTAGTAATGTCACTAGCGGTCACCCATCCAACTCATGACCGCGGCGGACGCTGCTTCACTTTGCTGATCGATTCAAAACGGCTAAGCAAACTTCGTTACGAGTGCTTTGAGACTAACTAGGTGGACTGATATCGTAAGTGTCTCGAGGAGCCGATGGATATGTGGTTAATAGCTTTTCATTGCGACGTTGTGCGATGGAGGCTTTTGGACAGTTTTCAACAGTGGATGTGTTCCGGCTGATGATAATAATGATAATGATGTTTTGTAGTTTTATCCTGCCATCTTAGAAGCTAATCCCTGGTCTAAAATCTTGGTTGGAGCCTGGGTTAAACAACTATTTCTCTATGCCTTTATTAACCAAATACTACAAACTATATACGACACTACAGCTACTACAATACTACAGCTACTACAATAAAAGCATTTTGACTTATAGGCAGTCCAAATATATCCATTTACTATTTCTCTTAAATAGTAAATATATATATATATATATATATATATAATATATATTTTTCGTCCAGTGTGTGCCTGTACAATGGCTGTATGCTCATCTTCTTATACATATAAGAAGATGATATAGGTACCAAAAGATTTTAAGTAAAACTTTTAGATACTTTTGCCTACCCATTTGGAGATATAAAAGGTGTAAAAGAATATAACAATTAAAAAGAATCAGTATCCATACAAAAAAATTATATCAGCAGAGCAAGCCGTAAACAACGTTTTTCCCACATCTTTATAGCAAAAACGTGACTATGGTCGTATATTTTTGTTGAGGAACAGCGTGAGCCGCAGACTTGCGGATTTCACAAAAACTTGTTAACTGCAAAAGAAAAACGGGAGTAAGCTGAGAGGCTTCTAACTTTTCGTAATAGATAATGCGATTCCATAAATTATTTTACGGCATTGGTATTTTACGACGTCTATAAAGAACTATTTCAAAATGAACACGCCATAAAAACTTCTTCTTCTCAACATTTTCAGGAATCCAAGTCGCCAGAGGATCCGAAAAACCTTGGTAGTAGTGGAAAATATCAATAGTAACTTCGTGGATAATCTCCCACAAGAAGTACAGACCAAGTTATAACCTTTACTGGTCTACAAATCCCTGAAGATTTAAGATCAGCTGTAAAAAGAACAACATGAAATTAGAAAATGCGAGAAACCTACTAAAATAATGAATAAGAAAATATAGTTATGCTATAAATTCAATATAATTATACATATTATTATAATTTCATTAAAGTCAAGTCAAAATCATTTATTTAATTTAGGTGACTTCGACGCTCGTATAAAGGTCAATTACAAATTTTAATATTGAAAGAATCGATATTGTACTGCTACGTTCACCAAAAAACAAATGGCTATAGAGCCACGAGACTAGTGGGCGAGAAACTCGTTACAAACTATATTACAAAATAATTACAATGTTTGTTTAAATTACGTAGGTGAAAGGCGATAGTTTGTTAGAGGCGGAATTGTCCAAACATTTTATTAACGGTACAGAAATAAAATTACCACTTGTCCCATTAGTTATAAATAATTTTGTCAAAGGTAGTGTTAAATGTTTTGAGCTTGACTTTGGTTTGACCATTACATCAATTTTTTCTCTCAGATATATAAAAACAAAAAACAATAATTAAAATTATAACAAATATTTTAAGAAAATATTGATCTCGACAACATGAATCTCGAAAATGGTCATTTTCGATCATGCGCTCGATGAATCAAAACCTACTGAGGATGCTTCGTGTAGAATCGAAACGCGTCACAAATTCTTCTGGTTTAGCTGCGTGACGCGGAATTGACACTAGATATATTTTTAAGTGTTTTATTAAATTATTCATTTAATGTTTTCTTAAAATGTTTTGAATATATTTGTTATCATTAAATATGGATTTCCACAAAGTAAGGCCTGAATCTATTCATTAAATTAAAATTATATTTCTTGCCGAACCAGTATTACACATACATAATTAAACAATACGAATATATATTTGTTTTTTTTTATAATAAGTTACAATTTTACCTGTTTGTTAAACTGAAGCTATTAGGTATTACGCATATTTATTTAGGATATATGCACGTGTTACTTAATAAACCAAATAACTATAATTACAGCTCTTGGTAGTTGCTTCGTCATTTTTCTGGGTTGCTGGGTCCAGGTAATCCCTGACAAACGCCGACCCCTTCCATCATTCGTCACACGACCACCTGTTCTGAATTATGTATTACAGCCGGCGGCCTCCGGTCTAAGGATTACGCCGAAATTAAATTACCACGGCCCGGCCTGAATTTGTTTAACAATGACACAGATAATACCTGGATTTTGTTAATATTTCAACTAAGTATTTTGTGGCACGTGCAAATCGTTTTTAGTGAAACATCAAAAGATTCATACCAGGCACACTGACGTGGCAACGGTGCTATTGGTAAGCACAATCCTAACAAGTTATCTATGATAGAATAATCGTGATGCCCTTGTGAAATTTGACTATACTTAAATCCGCGAAAAATGTATCATATTTAACCCTATTCCGACAGAATATAAAAATTGACGCACAATTTGGCGTTCACTGGAGATGGAGTAATCCAGCCGTAGAGTTCTAAGTTAGGTTCAAATTTGTTCATACTACAGGAGGTATTCAATGAAGAAATTTTTTTCGAACGCCTTTAAAGTACACTCCAGCTGAGTACAAACATAAACCATAACCTTGTGTCTCAACAGTAAAATTCATGACACAAAAAACACAAATTTAGTTCACTGACATATCTTCATCACTGATGTCAATTGCTAATAGCTATTTTTAAGGCATGATTAAGACAGGTTGAGTTAACAAACTTATTCTAGTCCTACTAGGCCTTTAAGTGCTACGATACTACGAATATCAGGTGACAACACTCACCATGATAATTTATTCGTTACTTAGAAGGTATATTTATATTATACATATTTATATTAAACAAATAAAAAAAGATATATAAATCTAAGATAAAACGTCTTGAAAATTACTCAGTGTTATTAAAAATCATGTAGTGAAGCAATTTTTGTCAAATAAACAGAACAGGAAACATTGGCATGCATTAGAATTAGCCTATTCTCATGGCAGCCATATTTCAAACATCCATAACTACGAGTAACACACATAAGCCGTGTTCTCGTATATTATACAAAATAAGTACATTAACAACTTTTCGCCACCGAGCCCAACTGCTATTAGCTACACTACTGCAAGATAAACACAGGGTGAGTTTACAACTTGCCGCCATGCCTACGTAGGCTTAGCGCTACGAAACTTGCTAGAGCTACGAGACTACGAGCCTACGATGCTAGCTTACGATGTACGCAACCCTATTCGCATCTTTAACTCAAGTTACGGGAGAAGAAAGCAGCATAGCTTACAACTTACTGCTACAATACCAATTATGAAGTATTTTGCTACTTTATATGGACATGTTTGCTACGATTAGATTAATGCTACGGTACTACGACACTCAGCAGCTTACTTTGCTTTGTAGGTTTCAATTATGACGTCAGACCGGCATGAATTATTTTATGTGTGACTTTTGGTGTTGTTTTCAATACTTATTTTATTACTTTCTGGCGAATCAAAAAGTTGTCATCGCTAACTCAAAGCTAACTTAAAACTCGCAAGCTATTATTATTAATAATATTCAAATGCAGAATCCTCTATCCACATTCAACAAGTTCATGCCAATTTTTTATGTATATATGTGTTAACAAAATTAATGCATGAATTTACGTTACAATTACGTTACTTGTTATGTCTCAACGGCAAGTTAAAGTTGTTATTGATTTGTATTTTTCGCTTCAGTTATGAGCCATGTCCGACGCAAATTTTCTTAATATAATCTAATATTAAAGTTCACGTCCGCGCACTGGATTTCTATTGATACCTACGAATAAATTTCATATTTATTCGTAGATTGACACTAAATGTTTGTGAGGCAAACATTTCAATCCAAATCCGAACACAACAATAGAAAATCCTTTCCACGACCAAGTCCCATTTTAGAAATCGTTAAGAAAAATAAGCCTCGAAATAAAAGCCCATATTATTACATGGCGGTAATAAAACGGCCGGATTTTTATACGGTACAATATGGCGCAAATCCTACCACCTGGTTATGAGTTACGACGTGTCCAAGTTTACAATGTAACATGGAATTAAATAACCAGTATGTGTCCCTGCCGTTAAACTGATGTGATAGACGAGTTGGATGACATGGGCATGCTTCATCTGGGTATAATTATCGAAATAAAGATCTAATTAATACAGCTCTTATCAATCTAACAGGTTCAGGGTGCAATACCACATTGGTGCTTGACTATAATGACTACCGCATATCTCTGCCCATATGTGTCGTAAGCGGCGACTGGATAAAAAAATACCGGGAAGGTGGGTAGCAGTGCCCTCTGAGGAACTATTACTATCCTGTATGTATCGATCCCAAGACGCCTGTCAAGAGTGATGATTATAGGAACCGACGATCCGGCTGATATAGTACAGTATTGGGGCCAACTACCAACCAAAGTTCCATTTACAATTTTATTTCGCAACACCAAATATAAATAAAGTAAACTTACATCAGAACTTCAACGGGTGAGCGGACTGAACGCATTGATAAACCCATTGCCATCAACAGGACTACTTGTGTCTTGCAACGTAGATAGCGATAGCGCAATAATGTTGATAAAGATCAACATTATTGTTTTATGAAGAACATAGTACGGTTCAGAATATTAATAAATGACGTTTGTTTACCAATAGTAATAGTTTTTAAGAGGTGGCTCGTCCCGGTGTTCTTTGTGGTGATAGGCAGAAACTTTGTAGAGTCTATGTTGTTGTGAGGCTGATATAATACTTTAGTCATTATAATTATTTATTAACCTTAGTTCAACTGTTTGGATTTGTCTACTGGTTGACTTAACGGGTACCTCCCAGAGTACAATTAACTAGTTCATCGTTGAACTAATGGAAGTTTTTGTCTCAGTAGTTCAACCACCACAAATTATTAGGTATCTGCGGAAGAACTAAAACATTTATTTTAGTATTCTAATTTGTTTTGTATATCCACAAAACCAAACAGGTCCTTGACATCCCAAACCGCGGGAAGCCACCTTAGAAAGCCCTCTCGGAAAATTTTCTTTAAATAAATCAATAAAATGTAATAACGGCCAAGATTATACCGAAATTCCTCTTTTGAACCGTACCTTGTATCCCTCCTCTAGCACCTGGTTGTAAATCACGCGCTCTTAGCGCCCTGCTGGGATACCTATTAATTCTACGCACTACTTATCGAATGTAATAAACGCTGGAATATTTTCAAAACAATACTTATCTGAAAGTGGTTTTGTAGTTTGTATGTTTAAATTTTCATTGTTCTCAAACGTACATTAATTGACAGTAAAAATATCTATAATAAGTAAAAATTACTTCCAATAAATCTACATTTAATAAACAAGAGTTCAATACAGTTGAATTCATTTAATTCAGATATATTCCATAGTTTTATATTAAATAGCAGAAATAAAGCTTATAATAATAATAAGTCAACAGCAATAATAATTACAGAACTCAAATGAAACATAATAAATTCAAACTATTTTACTTAACTCCTTTCTATAAAACTATGGAGCCAAGCTGCATGCATAGTAGGTAAAATGGAACCACCTTCTAACATTGTAACATATAAAATAGCCTTTTGAAGTTGGTACCCTCCTGATTCGAACATTATTGATCTTACAATTTCATGGTCAGACGTCCAAAATTACAAATCATAGTTTTCTTTGTTACACGTCTGTTCCGATGGTTTTGATAGAAAAATCACTCTTTTCAGTTATGCATGCTGGAGGCAGGATTGTGTCACTTGCCCACGACAATTGTCACCAAAGGCATTAGTTGCAATTGTTAGGTCATACAGGTAGTGACAGACAGATTTGCAAATATTTTTTCAGTTACTAGAGGATAACTAAAAACTACTTGACTAAAGTGGCTAAAATTTAAATGCAACCAGTGAATGTATATACTACGTAAAATAAATCATTACAGTCGGTTTCCAGTACAGTTATGAGTGGCGTGATACTTTTTTGTATATTATTGTTACGGAACAAGCTCGAGGCCCACCTGATATTAAGCGGACTAACCTCTGCCTATAACAGATGCATCGTCACAAGTGACGAATTGCACTGCGCCCGTCACCTTGAGACATAATTCTTAAGTGCCTGTAATTTCACTGGCTCTCAAGGACTGCTGCCGGAACACACCGTTAGGTGCTTGGCGGCAGATTTTCTACTTGAGGGTGGTTGCTAGCCAGGCGGGCATTCGCAAAATGCCCTTCCACCATGCGGTGAAGCCCAAGCCCTATAAACACTGAGTCATCACTGCTTCAGATATAATCTATATTAATGGAGTAAGGCTAAGTAACTTAACAAAAGTATAATTTCGCGTGCCTATATGTTCGGTATGTGTACGTCGACATTAGAACCTTGCACCATTTTTTTAAAAATCGGTTATAAATTAAAATATATTAAAGTTTCTCGTTACATTAAATCAAAGTGTATTATATGTTTCCAAAATTACAACGAAAGGATAAAAAATAACGACAAAAGATATTCGAACCCACTACAATCTGTAAGCCGGGACATGCTCTGCATATTGAACTATCGTGGTGTGTGATTCATTGCTCAAATTAATCCTTTCATTCATATTTTTTTACCACCTTTAGGGGTAGGTTAAGCCTATCTAGTATCTAGTAGTTGAAATAATTGAAAATGTTAGAATAATAAAAGTTAATTGACGTCTCAATTGTAAGTAAAAAATCTAAGAAGTTTTTGGGACCTGTGATAGACACCATACCTTGGGATTGAAACTAGACAGGTTCAACACTAGCTTATGATTCATCTACGTCAGAAAACATAACTATGTATACTAATCAACTAAATATGAATATGAAGCGCTCTTCAGCAAAGTTAAGCAACGTCCGCCACGGTCATGAGTTGGCGGGGTGACCGCTAGTGACATTACTGCTGAGCGCTTCCGTGCTTCAGAGGGCACGTTAAGCCGTCGGTCCCGGTTGTTGTCTTAGGATGGCAGTTGTTATAGCATGGTGGTAGGGCGTTTTGTGAATGATCGCCCGGCTAGCTACCACCTTCAAGTAGAAAATCTCTCGCCAAGCACCAAACGGTGTGTTTTGGCAGCTGTCCTCGAGAGAACCTACAAAAGCCGAGAGCCACGGCTTTTGTAGGTTAGTCTGAACAATATCTTCGACATCATCCTTTACCATCAGGTTTCGAAGCGCTCGTAGCGAAGTTTACTTAGCTGTTCTCAACCGATCAGCAAAGTTAAGCAACGTCGCGCGCGGTCATGAGTTGGATGGGTGACCGCTAGTGACATTACTACTGAGCGTTTCCGTGCTTCGGAGGGCACGTTAAGCCGTCGGTCCCGGTTGTTTTCTTAGGATGGCAGTCGTTATAGCATGGTGGTAGGGCATTTTGCGAATGCCCGCCTGGCTAGCTACCACCCTCAAGTAGAAAATCTGTCGCCAAGCACCTAACGGTGTGTTCCGGCAGCTGTCCTTGAGAGCCAGTACTTCTAGGTTAGCCTGAACAACATCTTCGACCACATCATCACTTACCATCAGGTGAGATAGTCGTCAAAGGATAACTTAACAGGCACAAAAAAATAAAAATTGCAAAAAATACGTCTTGCCATTTTTCCTACCAATTTAACGTGATAAATTACCGGTATTAGCTGAAAGCGCTACCGCCACAGTTCTAAGTTATTACAAAAACAAATCTACCACATTTCCACTAACCATAAACTTTGTATTTTACCTGACTTCAAAATATTCATTTTTCATCAGAAAATAATGAAATCGCGTGACGTTCGTGTCATATTAGACGTGAGTGATATTTGCTGGTACACATAAAAACCCTTTTAACGATAAATACCGGTATTGCGTGTACCGTACCTTCGTGATCGGAAACTTTACTCTATTTCAGTGCGGTACCTACCTAGCATTTTTTTAAACTAATCACCAGATTTAAGAAATGCGGTAAAATAATATTTTATTACATGCTATTACCAAAATTACGTCGTGACTCGTAAATAAGTGAGTATAAGTTATAATTTAGGTAAACGTAAGCCATTTGTTTATAGCGTTTTTTATTTAACCGTCTGATAAGCTGCTCGAATAGTGAGGTCACCTTTGCACCAACACTAATTTAAAATATACGCATGATGGTTACCTACTGTGATTCGTACGTGTTATTTAGCAAAATATGTAACTAATAATAAAGAATTGCACCGACAAGTGTGTGTTTAGATTTTTCTGCTAACCCCCCGCAAGGAGACACAATTTCTTTTTGCTGTTTTTGATGTACCACAATCTCACCTGATGGTACTTACCATATCACTTGATGATGATGCTCGATGGTGTTAACAGGATTAACCTAGAATTACTGGCTCTCATGGACAGCTGCCGGAACACACCGTTAGGCGATAGATTTTCTACTTGGGGGTGGCCGCTAGCCATGCAGGCATTCACAAAATGCCTTACCACCATGCGGTGTAGTTTAAGCCCGCGGCGGGATTCTAACCTTGGACCTGCTGCGCGGCATTCCATAGTCAATGCCAATGGGCATTGGCTATGGACTGATATATGATATGCTAGTGATGACCCAGTGGTCATCACTGCTTCAAAGTATGAATGGTGCTATGTTTATTTGAGATTTTTTTTCTGATTATTTCAGCGAAAAAGAGAAAAATATTATGGGCCTAATTTACTCATTACTACCATATACGACCATACGCATCGATGTAATTAAACTGTTGCTTCACATTGAGCGTACAACAGCATCGTTCTTCATCATTTTATCATCTTGATATTTTTACACGACTGCCCAAAAAAAAAGTGTTATGTTTTCAGGGTTCATGTATGTATGTATGTTTGTTTGTGAGTTCAGTCAAAATGAAGGGCTTTAAAAACGATTCCATAAATGTGTATAACTTGTAGTTTTAATTTTAATGGAACTATAAAACGTTAAATGAAAATGAATAATTTTCAGTCGGGGTTTTTATATTTTTTAATTAATTTATACTTGTTAAGGTAGCGATTGCATTGCCAACGAGAACATTCTCAAGGAGGGATCGTAAGCTGCCGGCCACAATCGCAGTTAGGTATGTCCTATTGTTACTCTGTGTCACACGGGTCGCTAACAATTTAGTGGCATATGTATTGCCAAAATAACTTGATAATGCTCTTGTGTTGTTCTTTCCCCGTGGGATGCTGGGGTTTTTTTTATACCCCGAGAGGGGTGATGTCCGACTCCATCGTTCTTCCCCCGTGGGATGCTGGGTTAGAATTGCATCCCCCATTCTTTCCCGTGGGAGTCGTAACAGGTAAGAGGCCAACGAAAAAAAAATACCAGAAGGTGCGCCGCAACGCCTTCTGACACTGAGATCCCCAAGACTTTACCCCTAAATGGGGGAGTCTGTGTTCAGCAACGGATAATCCAGCTGATACAGTACAGCACCGTTGTTCTTTGTGTTTATTGAGAAGACATTTGTATACCAATCCCACATGAGTGTAGTTAAGTTAATATAATATTATCAACACAGCTTTATATTAATGGCAAACAATAAGCTGGCAGTATATCACATCAAAGTGTACAACCGAACAGCGGTGGTCGGTTTCGTTGGCCCGAGAGCTCTTTGTAGAAGTGGGCATAAACCACATAAAACGTTTGGCTATAGCGTCGTACTAGACTATTCGTACAATAATAACTATTACAATATCATATAACAATAAAATTTATAAATTACAAAAAATGTTGTGCGAGTAGAACATTGTGAGATGCTCTACAATTAACAAGCCCAACAACACTGTTTAATTTCATTTGCAAAACGTTCTTCATTTCTTAACAGATGCTCTGATCTACCCAAGACGCAGCACAAGTGCAACCTCTCTATTGAAAAAGCTTCCGCAGGAGAGTATAATGGCGATATTTGCAGTACATAACGCGGCGGCAGAGCTCAGTCGTTCGCAATTAGTTTTTACTGCCGGTAATTAGGGAGGGCCGATTGCGCACGGCTCGCTGCCTCCATCCGGGCCCTGGGTAAAGAAACTTTGGATCTGTCAACTGCTTAAATTATCATAAAAGCTTGAAGCACCCATAGCGCAGTTTATCTACACTTTATTAATCGATCAACTACTACTTCGGTCCTTACTTGGATGGGTGACTGCTGGTGGTATTTACAACTGAACCGAGCGTTTCTGCTTCGGAGGGCACATTAAGCGCTGCAGGTTCCGGTTGTTGTTTCAAGATGGCGTTGTACGCTGTGTTGGAGGGCTTCAGACTCCGACACTTTGCATGGTGGTAGGTATATAGAGAAAGGACAATCGGCTAGATCAATTAGAAAATCTGTCACCGCAGCTAACGGAGTGTAGCAGGTGTCATTGAGAGCCAGTTCCTATACTCTCTAGAATAGGTTAAGCTTGTTTAGTATCTTCGACCACATCCTCTAGAAGACTAGCAACGGTGTTAGCCTAAGTATTTTATAAAGTTATTTTCATCACACTTGCACGTAAACAGTATCTAAACATACAGATTAACTTGGTCGTATTGCCCCATATAAAACCCTCGAGCTTTCTTTTTGTCATGATACCCAAGTTCGGTAAGTAATTGTTTTTTAATTTATAGCACAGCACACAGGTCGTGCAAGTTCAAGCAAGGAGTTTACACGCAATTGTAAGATTGTTTTAAAATGTTATCGAAACAGGAATTTCAGTGCCATCTCGCTAAATGTTACTTATATACTGTTTATAATCGATTTTAATAGTATTTTGTATAAAAACGTCCAAATTTCTTTGTACTGCAATACTTTTTGTAAAGTTAGAGTAGAAACATATCTACTAACAAAACTAGCAGCATTACGTGTGCTATGTGTAGTATTGATGTCATGTATTGTCATGTAGAATGTGAATCCCTAAAATTATTACCAATTTCACTTCTACCCATTTTTAGCTCTACTTACCCAACAGGGAAGTACCAAAAAATAAAAGCTGCCGTCATCGCCACATGCGAATTGGAATTAGCAATGCTCGGTATCGAGAAGAAAACTACATTTGCAATGGAAATTACACCTTATTGATATTGTGTATTGAGTGTAATTTATATCCTTTCATTCTGCTGTGTTGTATTCGATTATGAAGAAACAGAGGAAATTGTAGGAAAACAGGATTTGTTTCTATTGAGAACGTATTGTGTATATAGCTGTGTAAAGATTAAGATTATATTCCCAACTATTTGTTATACATCTAAGGTCACATGTTTACTGTTTATCCAGTAAATAAGTACGATGCTTGATTTTATGTTGATATAAGCTTATCGAAAATTCAAGACTTTTTTAGTAAGTTACTGTATGTAATGTTATTTGATAAGAAAAGCCTAATTTCGAATAAAAATGCTACAGATACAAGTGTATTTTATTTATGTACATTAGTATAACCTGAAAGTTCAAGTAGGTCTGAAAATTTGAGAGAATGATTGAATTAAATATCTTACAAACGGGAAGATAAGTTAAGGCTGCATATGCAAATGCCCCGTGGGGTGCCAGGCTAGGCTACCCGTAGGTGTCGTAAGATGCGACTAAGGGTAACACACCAGAAGGTGGTCAGCAGCACCTTCTGAGGAACTGATATTTCACACGACGATCCCCAAGCCAAGCGTGAGGCAAACCAACCCATATTGGGGGAGGCTGTGTTCAGCATTGGACTATCCGGTTGATACAGTATATGCAAATTTAAGTGGTTTTATTTTTATTTCATATCTTGGGTTTTGTCGCTGACCAAACCCAAGATATGAAATAATTGTCCTGCGAAACCAAAATAGAAAATCACAAACTAATTATTGTAAAGCTAATTCTGCTAATCTCTACGTAAATTTTAACTGCCTGTACCGATTTCAACTGACATAGTTTTTTTTTTTTAGGCCTGATAGGTTAGCCTTTGACCACTATCTCACCTGATGGTAAGTGATGATGTGGTCGAAGATGTTGTTCAGGCTAACCTAGAAGTACTGGCTCTCAAGGACAGCTGCCGGAACACACCGTTAGGTGCTTGGCGACAGACTTTCTACTTGAGGGTGGTAGCTAGCCAGGCGGGCATTCGCAAAATGCCCTACCACCATGCTACAACGACTGCCATCCTTAGACGACAACTGGGACCGACGGCTTAACGTGCCCTCCGAAGCACGGAAACGCTCAGTAGTAATGTCACTAGCGGTCACCCATCCAACTCATGACCGCGCGCGACGTTGCTTAACTTTGCTGATCGGTTGAGAACAGCTAAGTAAACTTCGCTAAGAGCGCTACAGAAATTATAGTTCAAATAGATTGAGTGTTTTTTTACTATATCAACAATAATGACGACGTAGAGAAAATGGTGCCTAACAAAAATCCAGAAAAGATTAAATAAAAAAATACGTGCACTCTAGCCTTAGCGTTTTCCATACAAACTTAGTTTCGTCATATTTTAAATAACAAGTTTTAAATAACTCTATAAAATGTTGCATGATCATTATCCCTGAGTCATATATCGATGCTTTTGGTTTGCTAGTTTTTTAATTTATCATTTATATTATCCCTAAACGTGTCAATCAAATTCTCATACAATACTATTTTTACGAATATTTTCGAAAATACCAAATTTACTGAAAACTGGCCAACTAGAAGCGTAGATAATAGGCTCAAGGACATGCATGTTAGATTTCATCGACTTTGAACATTTGGTATTTAAAATATGACGGAACTACGTTTCTATGAAAAGTGCTACGTGGCCGTTTCCTTTAAAAATCTCTGATTATATTATAATCTCATTATATCCATATATTTTGACGAAAGCTCGATACCGATGGATCATTAATATCATTATCATTGAATAGTTATCATTAATATTGACCGTACTAATCGTTTAAGGTATGATTTTTGAATACATATACTTATTAGGCCTAATATGACAGCCCGCGGTGTCCGAACATTAATCGGTATAAAGGGTTAGAAGCTTTACGACTACATCGCGATATGACTAGACAGCGGGTATGACTAAATCGTTGTGAAATATGCGACTGATATGATGGACGACTGATCCGCAATTGCTAATTTGCATATTTTACTTGATAATAATATCTGTCTAGACTCCAGTTTCCTAAAGATATGTTCAAAATCATTCGGCAAAATGGTTTTGTCCGGGAATTCTTATTTTAATATGACAGAAAATGAGTAACTCCCGGGTTACTCATTTTCTGTTACTTACAATATAATATTAAAATAAGATAAAATAGCAATTATACTCAAGGATATTCATCCAAAATTACACATTATATAAATTTGGTATATAAAATATGACAAAACTACGATTGTTACTTAAGAATTTAAACCACTCGAACGAGGACGACGGTGTGGGCAATTGCTTGTGCTTTAGCATACTTGTTTTATAAAAAACAGTTGTCAACAACTGTTGACAACTGTCAACTGCCAGTAACGACCTAAAACTAAACTTAATCTAAAGTATAGTAGGAACCATGAACGGCCTCTACATAGTCATGTAGGTCACGAAACTAGCGTAGAAAAGGTATAGAGAGATCTACCAACATTGTTTCGTTTCAGTCTCGCGGAACAAAATACTTTCAGGCGAAGACTTTCCGCGCAATCTCTTTAAAACGCTGCGCCGCGTTTCGAGTGTTTGTAAGCTAAAGAATTAAAGGGTAAGCGCACTTTTGCATAG
Source organism: Plagodis pulveraria (assembly GCA_963890685.1). Taxonomy (NCBI): domain Eukaryota; kingdom Metazoa; phylum Arthropoda; class Insecta; order Lepidoptera; family Geometridae; genus Plagodis; species Plagodis pulveraria. The sequence goes on from OY982962.1 coordinate 18,039,111, forward strand.
AGAAGGTGTAATGTTATTCATGATACAAAGCGGGGAGGTGCGGCGTGTCCGGACGTGACGTCACGGGGCTATTACGTGCCGTCCGGTTAAGTGCTACAAAAGCATACAGCAGTAATATATTGTAAACGAGAATACATGGGAGTGGTTTGTGGGAAACTTGCTGTTTTATGACAGTTTTTCTCTGAAAACTTATTGCTATTAAGTTAAATGGTCATACTACTTATACGAGTATAGTTAAAGTGTAGTGTTAAGTAAGCTGTAGTTACATAAAATATTAACAAAGGAAGTGAAACATTGCAAAACAAAAAGTTATGGAGAAAAAAAATTATAGTCATACCGCAAAAATATAGCACATGACTATAATTTTTTCTCTCGTAAATTTGTGATTTTGTAATGTAATTCGCCAAGCAGGCGTTATTGCAAACATAACAATATTAAAAATAGCATGAAACCTACGAATAAATAATAAGTTATTTCTTCGTAGCATGAAACATGTTTTCGTCACTGCGGTTGACCAATATCTCACACGTGCTATGATATGTTTGGATCTATATCCAAGATAGCATCAAACTAAACATTGGGAATTGGCTCTCAATGACAATTGTCATTGAGAGACTATATTTTTGCGGTATGACTATAATTTTTTTACTTACTTACGTACTACAATTGTATTTAGTTATTTTTTGTTATTTGGAACTTCTATTTAAACTAGTATTTAAATAGTTAAAAATTTGTTGGTAAAGGTATTTCACGCTTCAAAAGAAGACAACGAAGTTAGGCAAGTTTAGTTACTGTCAAAATACTTGTACTGAAATTACGTGCCGGTTCCTTCCATACGCTACTTGATATTCGAGCGCTTACCCCACCACATTTCACTCGGTACCGGCTGCTCTTTGGATCTTGAACTTTGCTATTTTACGTAGAATTTTTCTTCCTTGGCAACATTCTTCAGCTATGCAACAGATTTCCTAATATTTAATATCTTAGTCTCAGATGATAGCTAACTGTTACGAGCTTTGAAAATGAGATATTCTCATTATTCCCTAACATTTACGAAATTATTATTCATTTCTCAAATGATTAGGGCTAGAGTGCTCGTGGCGCTTTCTATACAAACGTAGTTTCGACATATTTTAAATAATAACAGCCTTACTTATAAAAAACACGCATATCACTGCGTAATAAGTGAATACATAATCACTGAGTAACAAGTAAGTAATTAATCACCCATTAAATCCCTCAGCAACGCATAAATATTTCTCACTTATAATCGTTAAGTAGGGCCTGCGTAGGTAATCAGTAGCTAATGAGCGATAGTTAAAGTTGTGTTTCATAGTGATCGAACGCCGTAGATATTATTTTCAGCTTTGCAAAATCCTCAGTTGTATTGTGGGGTTCCTTTTCATAGTGATTTAAGTTTATTTTTAATGCAAATTCCAACAGTTACCAAGCGGGGTTGACTTGTGTAATTGAAAAAAAAAAGGTCATTTAATAAACGTAACCAATTAATAGTACTTATCCAGTTTCGTAAGACATCATATACAGGTTCAGTAGCCATACTCAACTTGATAATAGTACAAAACCAAGATCAAAAAAAAATTACGCACACAAACCTATTAAACTAAGAACGAAACACAATCACAACACGACCACATGCCAGGCAACTGACTGGATCAGCTGTTTCACATCCGCCATCTTGTAAAATAAATTCACATGGGTGCAACAATGATTAACTTTATGCACTGATTAAAGTTATTTAACGTTTATATGTAAGTGAAGTTTTTCTTATTAAACTACTCTTCAATGAATAAGATTTTAATGAGCGTTTATAAGTAAGGTTGTAAGTGTTTAAACTCGGTGAAACTTTGCATGAATGTCCCTAAGCCTAATATCTATGCTTCTGGTTTGCTATTAAGTATTTTCAAATAAATTCTTAAATTGTATTGTATGGGAATTGTTGTTTTGACACATAAGGGATAAAATAAATCGTAAATTGGCTAACCATATGCATTAGGCTCAGCAATATGCATACACAATTTTCCCGAGTTTGAACACTTGGTATTTTAAATACGACTAAACTACGTTTGTATGGAAAGCGCTCTGTGCACTCTACTCTTAAGTAATACTAGAGGGTTTACTGTACTCAAAATTTCCCTTAGTTATGAAACAAATATTCACCAGCAAAATAATATTGATCTATTAAATAAAGCACGCGTTCCTAATGATTTGCTCCACAGCTGGAAATAATTAAAACAAGCCTGTGCTAGCAGCGCTGAAAACTGAACATGTAAACAAAGCTTGCCTGGGGTTGCCAGTTAACCTCAATTTTGCCGACCACATCCTAGCGTTCTGATTTTTTTAGTTTCAACTTGATTTGTGTTGCCGCTGCTGACTCGACTAGCTATGAATTTAAAACTGAGATAAATTCTGAACAGTTAAGCTGTGGTTTTGAGAGTAGTTGCTCAACTTTTATGCTCATAGTTCATCTATTTGTTTGCATTTAGATACGTACTTATTTTGTGATGTTTACTACTCTGAAGATTTATTGGAATTATTTTATGGCCAAATCAAGTTTTCTGTATGCTTATATAAGCTCCAAATATATTACCAGAATAATCTTAGAAGAATGGTTCTCTCACTCAGTAGGGCCTTATTGTCTAATTAGAAGGATGGTAAGGAAAATCAACTTAATTTTGTCATATTAAATCTGTAATGGACATCGTTTTTAGGGTTCCGTAGTACCTACAAGGAACCCTTATAGTTTCGTCATGTCCGTCTGTCCGCCTGTCCGAGGTTTTGCTAAGAGACCGTTTGTACTAGAAAGCTGCAATTTTGTACAGTTATGTAAACTTACCACGCCGACAAAGTGGTAAAATAAAATTTTGAGAATTTTTTTTTTACGGTAGCTCTCATTCAAGTGTTGTGTTTATGAATTTTTTTTTCGTCGTCTATCCCATCGAATGGGGTATCATTGAATAGTTATTTTGAAATGATTTAGGGGTTGTTAATACTATTTTACGATTAAATGCTCCATTTACGAAATATTCAACTTTAAAGTGCAAATTTTTGCTCCAGTAGGGCGTCCCCCCCCCTCTAAAACCTAAACTACTGGTTTGAAAAAACTGAAAAAATTCATGATAATAGTGCTGTTCATAAACTTTCAAGGAAAATTATAGCGGTTAAAATAACTTTATTACTTTAGCAGTAATAGTCGTTGAACTTGGGTATTAGATAATTTTGCAACCAATACAAAATCCTGGGAATAAAGCTTTTAAATTTACTAAGATGAAGTACTGGAAGGACTAGAATCGGTATAGATAGTTATGTACTATAGGAAGGGGTGGAGGGGAGAGAGGAGTGGGTTGTAGCATCCCCCCAGAGGGGTGGATTACCAAAGATATTTTTGTTTAAAATTATAATTTTATAAAAAATGCGTGTCTACATACATTAGAAGGACTTTATGTATGGTATATATGTATATATTTTGTGCAATGGGGAGGGGGAGAGAGGGCGGAATATTCCCCATTGATGGGAGGGGGTACGGAAACCTATAGTTTTTTTTAATACTGATGAAATTTCTGGGAATTTGCTTCTTCTTCATGAAAATAATTAATCATAAATCACAAGCACGAAAACGTCAACAAAAAATAGTTAGGCTTGGAGACAAATGTCTTATTAGAAGTGAAGTAATTCTATGACAGCTACGGCGCTGTGGGTATGCAGCTTTAGTCTTCTCGCAACCTTATCGCTGCGTACTCGCTACACCTTCGCAGTATACTTGCGCCGCTCCCTCTCCGCGTCTCTGGCTTATAAAAAACACTCTAGCGGTAGGGCAGACAAGACTGCTTGGAAGATGGGTGCTCCAAAAACAGCAAGTGACCCAGCGATTTTAGTAACATTTACTCGAATCACTTCCAATTAGTATTTGAACTCTCAACTGTCACCGAAGGTTATAATGCATATAGTAAATTTTATATTTCTGAAGATAACCACACGTCAGATTTAATTATCGGTGATGTTTGTTGTACTACAATCAAATGTATATAAAATCAGAACAGTAGGCTCTTAAATACACCGCTGACACCATTTGTTTGTAGCAAAAAGTTGTAGCAAACTATCGCCCAACCTCAATTTTGCCCACCTTATCGAAGCTTTACTGAAATATTTAAAACGTAGACAATAACAAACAAACAAACAGTGTATTTACTGATTTTCAAAAGGGGTTTATAGAATGGGTCACAGGATTTCCCTAGACAAAATAGCTTATAACGCTATTTGAGGTAATTTATTGCGCTGGTTTAAATCATATATCACGAAACATTTCCAGAACGTTGGCTTTGAATCAGATGTGGTTCCAATTAGCCGCAGAAGAAGATCAACCAATTTTTGAGACCTGTTAAGTGCAATATTCCCCTACAAGATGCAGGTGTTTACAAACCGATTGTGAATGTGGGCTGTCATACATTGGGCAAACAAAGAGGAGCATTGGTATCCGGGTAAAAGAACACATTGCTGACATGAAGAACAGACGCTCGACCAAGTCTGCGGTTTGTGAACATGCCAAGGACAAACCCAACCACTACATTCGGCTCGACCACCCACAAATCCTCGCCAGAGAGACCCGGTTTATGCCAAGAATGTTACGCAAGGCTATTGAAATCAAAAAGTACCCAAATTTCAATAGAGATGATGGTTGGCAAGTACCACCTGCTTGGGATCCTGTTATCAAATTAATTAAATCCCATGGCCGACACAAATCTGCAAGACCTCTGGACACTGTGAGCGAATACTGTGTGAAAAGGGAACGTTATGATTAATATTAAATATCTGACGGTAGACCAAATAATTTTCTTAATAGCTCATGTGACAAATAAAACCAATTAGTCACCCCGTGACCACGATCACTGCAAAGTGTTTGAAACGTCGGGACAAAAATAATGATAAATATACGCGATTTAAACCGTTTAAAGTTGTTTAATTACTATATATATGCATAAAGGAAAAAAAATTAACGAAAATATTTTTATTCGAAATTAATGTCATTTTGTATATTTTCAATAATTAATATATACGTGTAGTCATTATGCTGTGGTGTAGTATTGGTGTACGAGTTTAAGTGAATGTTTGTGAGGAATTTGAAAGGTGTATGTGTCGGTGCGTGTTTCTGTATGTTTGAGTATACGTGCATGTGATTTGTAATGTGTAATTTTTTATATGTGTTATGGGATTCTAACTTTAATGAAGTTCAAGTCATAAAGGATATATAATAATATTAGGTAGTAAATTAATCGTTAGTATAAATATTCAAAATATAATAATAGCACGTGGTTTAAAAATATTTAATTTTGTCATAAGGTCCTCTAGTAACTTTAACAACTAATTAACGTATTTATTGCATAATATTAGGTCCTTACATATGAAATTGGCGTTTTGTATGGGAGGAACAAAAAGTCGAATATTTTTTAATATAATATATTTAATTAATCAAAGTATGAACCATTATTTTCTATGCACTTTTGCCATCTCATAGGTAGTTCATTGATCCCTTTACTAAAAAAAACCAGTCGGACGGGAATCAATAAAATCTTTGAAGGCGATTTGGACTGCCCCATCGGAGTTGAATTTTTTCCCTTGCAAGAAGTTATCCAAATTTCGAAAAAAATGGTAATCTGTTGGAGCAAGGTCCGGGAAGTACGGAGGATGTCTTAGACTTTCCAATTGAAGCTCTTCTAATTTAGTAGCCGTCTGTAGCGCAGTGTGTGGTCTAGCGTTGTCGTGAAGCAGCAGTGGCGTGGAGCGATTGACCAGCCTAGGTTGTTTAGCCGCTAGCTTTTCCATCATGGTTTGCAATTCCTGACAATAGACATCAGCCGTAATAGTCTGGCCAGATTTGAAAAAACTGTAATGAACAATACCGGCACTAGTCCACCAAACGCTTACAAGTAACTTTTTTGGGGTTAATTTTCGCTTGGGGCAGGATTTGGCTGGCTGGCCAGGATCTAACCATTGCGCTGAGCGCTTCCGATTATCGTAAAGAACCCATTTTTCATCACAGGTAATGATTCGGTTTAAAATAGCTTCATTATTGTGCCGGTTTAGTAATGTAACGCAGCAGTCGATGCGCGTTTGCCGGTTTGTTTCAGTCAATTCGTGAGGTACCCACCTTTCAAGCTTTTTAATCTTCCCAATTTGCTTCAAGTGAATTAAAACAGTTTTATCACTAACATCGCAGCCTGCAGCTAACTCGGACGTGGTTTGCGATGGATCCGCTTCCACAATAGCCTTCAACTCTTCATTATCAACTTGAGTCTCAGGCCGTCCACGGGGCTTGTTCTGCAGGTCGAAATTTCCAGAACGAAAACGTTGGAACCAAAAACGAACTGTGTTTTCTTTTGCAACACGACCGCCATACACATCATTCACCCTTCGAGTTGTTTCCGCAGCACTAGTGCCACGGCGGAACTCGTACTCGTAAATAATGCGATATTTAAGGTTTTCCATTTTGTAAAATGAGTGACGCAAACAGAAAAAAACAGAAGAAAAAAAACAAATGAATGACGATCATCGAAACACAAATACATGAGTCTATAGCTGTACAAATTTGAATTTGGAATTCCTTACCAAAGAGGAGAAATTCGTGATTAAAGTGGCCAGTACGAAAAACGCCAATTTCATATGTAAGGACCTAATATTAAACTATTATGAAGAGCTGCTAAACAAATATAAATTATTGCAATTAAACTCTAGGAGGCAACAATTAGATATTACGCTTCTGTATGACCTATAACATAAGTCATAACAGATATGACTGTACAGAGTTGATCGATTAGCTTCGGTATAAGGTACTTTTTAGACCTCATCTCATAACCCCGTCTCATAATTATTATTATAAATAAGAATATTTTTCCATTGGGAAAATATTGTGACTGTTTGTTGGTTCTTGAAAATATATATATAGAAGGGACTGTGCATACAGATATATATATATGCACAGTCCTTTCAGTATCGTTATATAGTTTACACTATATATATATATATATATATATATATATATATACATATACAGTGTAAACTCAAGGGAATGGGCATTTTATGGCGTTATAGAGAGGTGTCGTTAAATGGAGAGAAGAAAAAAGTTTGTGAGCAACTAAGAAACGTATAGATAATCCATGATGCCTACTTAATAGTCACGGTCAACAACTTTCTACACGTGCAAGCAATCACAATTTATAAACAAAAGAACAAATTGCTTAGAAATTTATAGGTAGAGAGATAAAAAGATAACGAACAACAGAATTATTCTATATTATGATAACGGGCTACTACGGAACCCTACATTTCGCGTGGCCTGACACGCGCTTGACAGTTTATTGAAAGATAATCTCAAAATGAAATTATATATATTTACCATTCTTGTTAGAAAATTAGGCCAACAGACAGATTTAGGGAGACAAAAGTTTTTAACTAACTACCGTTTGATGAAATATGGTTTCTCAAAAAGTAAAGTATTTTGTTTGTTACGCAACCGTTTTTTATGCTTGTTTTACAATTTCAACGAATAAATAAAAAGTGGTTACATTGTGTACTGAATCATTTTATATACTATTATCAATTACTGTATCAGCCGGATTGTCCACTGCTGAACACTACCTCCATTATGGGGGGGGGGGGTTTCCCATAATCCTCACGCTTGGCAGGCGTCTTGGAGATCGCAGTGTGAGATATCAGTTCCTCAGAAAGCGCTGCAGCCCACCTTCTGGTGTACACATTTCACCCTTAGTCGCCTCTTACGACACCCGCGGGTAGAGATAGGGGGGGTAACAATCTAGCCCGGCACTTCACGGGCATTATCAATTAACATTTGATGAATATACTGAAGTAATTTACATCTTTGTTGGTACAGGGCCGTCAAAACGATATTAGGACTCAGAATACCGATTGAGATTATTATTAGTGTTGGAATTCATTCCATCTACTTTAACGAAATAATAACATTTTACAATGCATAAGTCAAATTCATTCTCGTTGTTGTCAAAAAAGATGTGATTGGGTTTATAAACTAAATAGTATAGAGTTTATTGTATACTTACGCAATTTACCTTAGTTGGTAACACAGTGTCAGTTATTATGCTTCTAAGCAATGTAGCAGCTAACTGGCACTAAGTTCGTCTCCCTCTAAGTGTAGTTCGTATTTTTATTAATTAATATTATTAATTCGAAATTGGCATTAGGTACAGTCAAGAAAAGAACTGCTTTATAAGTAGGTATCTTTAAATGCTTAAGGATAAAAATGTGCTTAATCTAGTTGCAAATTTAATAATTAGTACTCGCTGTTTTTTGATCTCATATGTAATTAAAGAAAATAGCAAGAGGTAGAAAAAGATACTATTTCTTTATCCATGGTCTGATGAAGACTTTGCGACTAGCGCAGTGTTGTACAGATCTTTATTTGAAGATAGCAATTGGCAAGGGCGTTGTGCTCACTTATAGAAATAGTCATCAGTGGTGAGGAATTGTCTGGACAATGCAACGGTACTAAAAGGAAAATCTTATTTTAAATCATGTTATTACGAGTGTACTTGATATATAACTAATTAGACATTTTCTAAAACCCATTTCTTGAATTTGTTTTTAAACTTTGATATTTCAAGAAACTTGCATGATACAAATTAGAATGTAACATGTACAGGGTTATTGGTAACATGCTAAAAAAATTTTGTGTTTATTTATGCGTATTTCACGGAATAATCACGAAGACCTCCTGATGTTAAAAGTCTCTTGTGTCTGTTTAAGAAAAATAAAAAAAATAAATGTATTTATAGTACAACATACAATTTGAAATCAAATATACCTATCTAAAGTTGAAATATCTAAATATCACATTTGCGACCCATTCCTTTAAAGAGCTTGAGAACCATGACGTACGGATGTATAGACGGTCAGACATACAAACAGGTAGCCGCAGTGGATTCTTTTAGTATTCGTAAATGTAATTGCAAATTGCTCTCGTCAATGTCAAAGTTACCTATAACATTAACTTTAACAGGAGTTTTGATGCAACTCACCCTTAGGTTTTTTTCGGCTTATGAATATTTTTATCCAAACATAGTTAAACATAATATCTAGCATACATTATTATTCATGCCTACAATAATATGCACATTGTAACGATATTTCGCAGAATGTATTAAACATTCGAAACTTAGAATAGAACGCCTACACCAGATTTATAGGTTTACCTAAATAGTTTATATTCTCAGTAGGTAGGTATGTAAAATATCCAACCGTCAGGTGGTAACATTCACACGGCGTTATATGTAATTAGCGAGGCAATTGGGGCGCTCGTAGTTTTCGCCTTTATGACGTGTTGCCATACGTTGCCTTTTGATGTACTCCCAGTTACTAGGGTGATTTATTGCCGACCGTACCCTTTTGCCCCTTTTGAAAACTCTACAAGTCCAAAGTGAAACTGTGTTGTATATAGACGTATGTAGTATTTGATTTTTGGTGTAAGTCAGGAAAGTTGAAAGAGCAAGAGAAAAAATATACACAAAGAGAAAGTTTCAGTTTTCAATCCCCAGCATTGAAGGTACCCACTACCTACGCTTTTAAGTTGGAAATACTGTATTCGTGTGATTCCTAGTAAAAAGTCAGTTCTTGAAGTTTGAGCAAGTACCTACTTATAAAGGTATGTTAAGTAGATTGATGTAGATAGGTACCTACCTACTTAGGTATAGTTTCACAACACTGTATCGATTAAATACTTTCAATTCAAAGTAGGTCTGTTCCCCATCGAAGTGAGCCGTAACAAAGTTACAGATGTCAAAGAGTCCTAAATCAGCCCCAAACGCTCCGGATTGTTCTTGTCTCAGCACACAAATAAAGATTTACGAACTCGGAACTGTTTGACTCAAACGCCTCTAAATTTAGTAGGAGCAATCTCCCTCGCGTACGGTTCGTTATGTAAAGAGGCCAGGCGTTCCTATAACACCCGCTACAAGATAGAAGGACTTATAAAAAATTCAACACGAACTCAATTCCGTTTTTCAGTCCCTGACCCTTTTTTTACGATACGTTGACTATTAATGCGGTTGAGTTTTTCCATAAGCGCCGCGGCAGTCGATGTATGATGCTGGCTAAACTCATAAAAGTTTAATTTTGTCCTGTTTCGGAACCATAAAGTTTGTGAAGTACGATTATACTTTGATGACATAATTCAAAGCTCGCAGGGTGTACTTAGTAAACTTCTCTACGAAGGCTCTCTGACTTCTGTGTTTTTATCTATATTAGAGACACTTCACCTTGACATCAGTATATGTACCCACCTAGATAAGTGGTCTATTTCTTTCCGGCTTTATTTGTGATTGCTTTATTTTAACGTTACAACGTTGCTTTGGTGTATACGTGTATATTACGAATTTATATTACTTCATGCATAGTGGTTATAATTCACAGAGAAACGAGTTTTCAATCGGATTATGAACCGCATTTATACAAAACTTAAATAATTATTGTTTGCGGCAATATGACCATGGTCATATATACATCATACATACCATCTCGAAGGTTATCATATTATGAACAACATTATCCGTTTTAAAATAAATATGACGCTATTTTAAAAATGAAACCAATAACATTCGTGTGATTTTACTCAGAAATAATCAAACGGATCGAGAGCAGCGTCTCTCTTTCATGTACAGCAACAATTTTAAGAAGCATCTGGTATATGTCTCTCACATGTCCAAGCGACTGAAATGATACGATAACCGCGGGATCAACGCGCTTGCGATACTCTCGTGGAAATATCTCACGTAAATAAACAACTTTGATATTGCAGTTTGCTAAAAAAAACTTCAGATCTTAGCTATTTTGCTCTATCTCTCTATCGTTTTCTACCGACTTCACAAAAAGGAGGAGGTTCATTCATGTGTATTTTTTTATGTTTGTTACCATTTTGACTTCGTGAACCGATTTTGATGATTATTTTGCGTATCATCTAACTAAAGTATTTTATAAAAATTTAATCAGCCGTATTGTATCTGTCCTTGCTACGAAGAAATATTTATTTATTCGTAGTGTCCTTGGCATGTTCTGATAAAGTTTTTTGATTTTATTTAACACAAGTGGCTATAAATGTAATGATGTTATATGTTTTAAGAACTGATATATTAAACATTTCATTTGATACTACAAACACGAGGTTTTAATGAAAAAATAAAGTTTACACAAAAAAGGTTACGTCATAAATAACTCCCATCCGAAGGGAAACTTTTTATTAGCTGTGAGTCAAAATCATTGTTTTGACCTGTAGTATCGTGTGCCAAACTGCTATCCTTTATATCGATTTGCGTTCTTTCATCCATATTGGGCTCTTACGCCAGTGACTACCTAGCTTTGTCCATTTCAATGACAGTAAAATATTTCTGATGAGTAATACAAAATTTATATTTATTACCAAAGCTACAAGTACAACACCGACTTTTACATATTGGCAGAAAAGTATTAAAATATCAATATTTAACATTGACATCAATTGCAAGTCTTCGACTGTATCTGTCTTTTATCAGAACTCGCCCACTTTCGAAGACATGAAAATGTCGTTGGCAATATGCAACAGTGATTTCAATTCAATCTATTGCACATCCAACACATTACACTGATTAGAAACAGACGGAATTTCAAGATATTTGTATCTGGGCCAACAAATTCCTGTCAAACTCCAGCCGTAAAGTAGCGAGTTAATATTGGCCTGCTGCATACATTGTGGTTCATTTGTTGTTCAGCTTCTACGTAGCCTTTGGATGAAGCCATATGCGCCCACCAAAGTTTTACAACAAAAGTTAGATGTTCTCTTCCTTCACATATTTTACAAAGAAACTTGAATTTATTGTTCATAAAAGCTACGTATTATAATAATACTTTTTATTTTCGTTTAGAGCGTTTTGTTGTTACGGCGCATGGCCACTATGCATTGCAATGTTGCAATTTTTTTATGTTATGGTGACGTACAACCACTTGACCCACCTGACATGACCAGAGATACATTTCGTTCGAACGAATTATGCTGTGCCCGTCACACTGAAACATACAGTTGTTAAGTCTTATGTGCTTGTAATTTTTCTGGCTCTCAAGGACTGTTGCCGGAAAACACTGTTAGGTGGTTGGTGACAGATTTTTTGTTTGATGGTGGTAGCTAGCCAGGCGAGCATTCGCAAAATGCCTTTCCACCATGCGGTGAAGCTCATGGCGGTGGGGATCGAACCATGGACCTGCGGCACGGAAGTCCATTGCTATTACCGCTCGGCCATCATTGCTTTCCGCTTGTGATTCAGGTTGGACCATGAAGAATCACTTCCATTCTAAGGCTAGACCTAGAGAACTGCCTCTGAAGTAATACAGCTGTCAGGATATTACGTAATGGAAATGAAAACTGATAACTTCTTCGCAGATGCGCACTGTGTTTCTTCTGCCAGAAACGTAGCATGAACTTGATTTTATTCTTTATTTCACTAGCTCTTTAGTTTTATTCAATAGTTCTTAATTTCTCCAGCGATGTAAGCTATACCTGGCATGTCATTGACGAATTGAGGAGTTATAAATAGATAGGAGAGAAAGATGTGATTATCTACTGGGAAGTAAAGTTGATCTAGCTTACACTTTATTCATACTTTAACTTTTATTATTCAGCTGCGATGACATACTGCGTTTTAGTTCACCATTTAGCATAAATAGAATACAATCAAACTTGATAGTTTCATCTTGATTCTGGACCTATACTTCTAATAATGTGTAGAATTATTTAGTAGCATATAAATACAATAAGTAAATAAAAATCCCACTGTAAAATAATATATAAAAAAACCATTAAATAAGTTTTTCATTCCATTATAACTAATCTTTTAAAGGATTTTACCCACCTTCTCTTTTCAGGGTAACTTCGGGCTTTCTAAAGTGGTATTTCACGACATCCATGTAGTACTCAGTAACCCATATTTTATAAATGGTAAAAAAATATAAGTAAAATTGACAAATTTACCGCACAACTTCACCTTTTCTATGTAACAAATATTTAGCACAATCTGGATGGAACTAATTTTGATAGTGGGGTTCCCATTGTTTAGGTGTTTTCTGACATATTTTCAAAGGTTATAAGTTTAGGAAAATGCTCACGTCAGCATAGACACCACAGATATATTGCGTTATCTGTTAGATTTAATTATTTGCCAATGTCCATAGCAAGTATAATATAGGGCGTGAAGATGGTGCTATTTAAGCTATTAGTATCGCAGTTAAAAAGCAGACGTCTCATTTAGGTAAGTATCCAATTTCTTAAATTTATTTTATTTATGATACGTAAGCCTTTCACCACAATCTCACCTGAGGGTGAAGTGATGATGTAGTCGAAGGTGTTAACAGGCTTAACCTAGAATTACCGCTCTCAAGGACAGCTGCAGGAACACACCGTTATGTGCTTAGCGAGACAGATTTTTTACCTTAGGGTGGTCGCTAGCTAATCGGGCATTCGCAAAATGGCCCTACCACCATGCGATGAAGCTCATGCTTGCCACGAGATTCGAACGATGGACCTACTGCGCGGCAGTCCATAGCTAATGCCACTGACCCATCACTGCTTCAAAATGAAGCATTGTGCGTCTTTAATTGACGGTGGTGCTTTATTTCGTTGTGAAAGCTTTCGGAACACATTTTGACGTTTTACTAGGTGGCACGATATTTGAGCAAGAGTCTGACTTGGTAGGTCAGTAAAACTGCAGTGTCAGATTTCTGTCTCCATTAGTTGTGTGCAATCACATGTGTTAAGACTTGAAGGGCAATGTAGCAAATGAAATTAATGGGTAAACGAGAAATATCTCAGGATGCAGCATCTCGGACAAGCGCAGTACTCTTTCATTTAAATTTCTGCGTGACAATGCAACTTTGCCATAACTGTCGTTACAGTCAGGCGGTCTCTTCATATCATTAAGAATGAATGCCATTCTCTAGAAACATCAGAAGTTAGAACCACATTACTATTTTTAATATATTCATGGGTTCCTTAAAGGCGTTATTTCATGTTTGATACCTAACTTGCAAAACTTAATTAAGACCTAGCAGTTCGTAGTTTCTTACCTACTACGTGTTCTTACGGAATGGAAACTAGGTAATTCCCAGAGTTACAAAGTTCTTTTAAAGTGTAATCTCCGGTGTAAAATAACCGAGAATTGCAACGCCGAAGTTTAAAACATACATGCATATAAACCTATGGTTCAGTGGCATTGGCTATGGACTGCCGCGCAGCAGGTCCATGGTTCGAATCAGAGCCAGAGCTTGAGCTTCACCGCATGGTGGAACGGCATTTTGCGAATGCCCGCCTGGCTAGCGACCACCCTCAAGTAGAAAATCTGTCGCCAAGCACCTAACGGTGTGTTCCGGCAGCAGTCCTTGAGAGCCAGTGAAATAACAGGCAAAATGAGACTTAACAGGTATGTCTCAAGGTGATGGGCGCAGTGCAGTTCGTCACTTGTGATGAAATGCATCTGTTATAGGCAGAGGATACCGCTTAACATCAGGTGGGCCTCGCGCTAGTTCCATCATAATAACATAAAAAAAACCTTAGTCCAAAATGGTTAACAGAACCATTGCTCTTTGGAGCTAACAGGTTATATGAAAATAAGGATAATTATTACAATTAGAGATCGTTTTTGTTACGAGGTCTATCTCAAATAACTCTACAATTCAATTTTTATTATTTTTGGTATGTGGAATCGATGCCTGACTCGCACTACATAAACTCTGGTAGTTTAATAAACAACGATCAGCCCATAATGATAGGGACCTCATCTACAATATCTTATACAATATTTTATTTTACCTCAATACTTACTTTAACTGATTTCTTAAACGGCAATATATAAGGTAGCGATGTTGATCCTTCTGAAATCTTCGTTGCCCAGGCAATTAGATCCTCTATCATCGTACAGCTTTATAGAATGGTTTAATACGGTGGATGGCACTCTGTGCATGTTTATTTGGCTAACTACCACTTTCAAGAAGAATATCTGTCGCCAGGCACCTTAAACTGCTACTCCAGTTTTATTTTAGAATTTATTGCTGATAGTTTAGCATTTTATTACCGTAAGTACACAACATCAGATGTGGTTGAAGGAGTTGACAAGCTAAAACTGTAATAAAATTAATTAAACTACAAATGCTGGATCGCAGCTTTATATGCTTGGTGACAGATTTTCTGCTTGAAGGAAGTAGCTATCTAAGTGGTCATTCGTAAAATTCTCAACCATCATAAGGTTTAGCTAAAGCTTGTCAAGTGTGTCGCTCGGTGGGATTTGAACAAAGGACCTTCTGCACGGCATGGCAGTCCACAGCCATTGGTAATGGTCCTGCTTCAAAATTATGAGCTGTTGTTATAGAAATATAGTTTCTATTGCAGGTTCAACTTAGCCAACATCTTTTATCAGCAACCAGATGGTGATAAAAATATTCAGGTAAAGATAAGTAGCTATATTACAAACTACGTCTGCGTGGCCATGCTTAAAAGGCTTGTTGCCTTGTGATGAGAGTGTAAGGAATATACTATGATTGGCATTGTCGATGTAAGGAGTAAGCACCAACTTGATTCTATTTCTGTTCTTTACAAACTGGATGGTTTAGCATCTAAAAAAGTTTTTAGCTTACGATGTGTAGCGCGCAGCGTTACGAGGCTGCTTAAACCTATTCACGGAGAGAGTGAACAATATTGAAAGTTAGCAAATAGATACGGTGTTATTGAGAGTAAACGAGTACTCGTCAAGAATCTAGTTTATGCCAAACAGAAAGCATGAAAAACAAGTAAATGGGACACTCCACTTTCACACGTGTCCAAAAAAGCATGATGAAAGGCTGTGTATATTGAAGGTAGGTAGTTCTTACAACGTCTGACTTTGAAAGACAGAGAGAAGAGTGGATAATAACTCACATTTAATAATAATGCAATTAAGACAAATTAAGTATGAAAAATGACGTCAGATAAGGTAATTATGACGATGAATTGGTGATGTGGAAAGTCTGGCCGAAAGCAGATCAAAGCAATCACAAAAAAACAGTGTGATTGTTCAATCACACTAGAGTTGGAACGAGAAGAACTCGGCGAACGTAATATAATCACTCATTTCACTAAAATCTTCTATCCCAGTCCTCCGGGCTTCGGCACCACTCACTATTCCACTGCAATATCCTTAGGGGACTAAACAGCACTCACTATATCACTGCGATATCCTAACAGGCATATCTAAACAGCAATTAAACTTTCTACTACGATACATCTCTCCTTGCCTGGTACTTCAAAAGAATTTGATTTGATAACCCATCATATGAATTATGAGATATATTCCAAACTTTTAATCGTTCCTGTTAGCCTAGTACTTGCACAGACTTTTTACCCTTAGACCAAAGGTTCCCGTTCCCGTCTACGTGCACTCATACCTGTGGTGTCTCTGCTTTGTGACCGTATTGTAGACCTTCTAGAAAAAGGCCAGTTCCTCAGTCACAGACGGGAATGTATAACGAATGTGATGAGAGTGAAGGAAACAAGATATGGAAATCGTGCTCTCTGCGCACCACTCAGGGAAACAAACAGGCGTGACGCTGTATATATTGTACCTGTACTAGTCTGGCGTGAATGCAGCATATACTAGTGGGTACTTTGTCCTTCATGCGGCGTTTCATAAACTGTATCTTGTGACTTTTCACTTACCGTATGATTTTTATTATGCCTTACATTTTTATATAAGTTCAATGATTTCGATTTTACTCCGAATGTTACCTAGATAAACCTACGTATACCGCCAAAATGAGTTATTAATGAAATTTTCACTAATTATTCGGCCGAGGTCTCAAAACCAGGTCAGGGGAATTATAACTTAACTCTCAAAATAATTACTGTTTCCACCAGTTATTGTGTACGTCAAAGATTAAGTTACCATCACAAGTCACGCCGGCCAACTTAATAACATAATGGCTTCGAATTCGGTTATTTTGGTAATTAAATTACTGATAAGTACTCGTATTATGTTCGTAGGTATCTAAGCTTAGAACTTACTAAACTCATAAGTAAGTATTATGTTTCTTACATATCTATGTCAAAACAATAACCGATTTGATTCTAGTATGGATGTTGGCAAATAAATGGAAAAGTCATCATTATTTTTACAATGTTTATTATTCCCAATCTTTGGACCCTAAAATGCTTTAAACTAACAAAATACAACATTGCATCGATAATAACATGAAATATAGGTACACCACAGTTGAAATTAACTTACTGATTTATCATTTCATATAGTAAAGAGACCACCTTTTATTAAAAAAGAATCTTTGTTCACATTTTTCATATTATTACACATATGCCGGTATATTATCTAATTCTACAAAGCAAAGATCAAAAGCTATATCTAATCTAATTGAACTATCCTAGACAACAACTAGTTAGTACCAACTTAATCTTTGTTCTGATATAATTACATATTTTGTCCACGCCGTTGTGGTTTCAGTACGCTACCTGCCTATATTTTAAGTCCTGGATACTCGAAGCAACGACTCGAATGAAATTAAACAGTATACAGTAAATGGAGATTAGAATAGAATTGGGACGGGGTTTTTTTTTTACTATAGCTCGAGTTGATAGTTAACATGAGTTGCCTATATCGAGTTCTATGTCTAGTTAAATATAAACACAATTTATTCCTTTAAATTTCATCGATCGTTGCGTTGAATATCTATTCGCTAAAATTGATTGAGTAGTAAGTAAATATTTATCTTGATCTATTTTTCTTCTGCAAGAATTATTTGGAGACTTAATTCGTACGGGGTTTTGGGGTTGTTACATAAATAAAAACTTCGATTGAGGATGAGCTCAAATTTATTTGAATTAACAATGACGTCTCCAATGCCACAATACTCAATGAAGTAAGAAAAGAAAAGTAATGAACATCTATAAAAGTTGTAATAATGATAATTAAGCTAAAGTTATCACTATTTTTACAATGTCATTATGTTGTTTTCTTAAACCACAATAACACTTTACCTCTGCTCTAAAAGCATTTAAATAATTCAAATCACACAAATCTAACAATTAATTACTAGCTATATAGTTTGTATGTATTCTTTAATATTTTGCTCCATATACAAATAAGTTTAGCAACGCACAACTCTTTTCACGAAAATTAAAACAATGTCATTTAATACTGGATCCGAAGCAAACTGTTAAAAATAATTTTGGTAATTAAGCCATATATTATATTTTAATGATTAGTCTAAAAATAACAATAAAAATAACATACGAACACTATATAAGTAATATAGCGATAAGTAAACAAATGGAAACGTTGCGCGACACTACTCGGGCCCATGCTATCCGATACAAACAATTTAATCGATGCGATGACGCGATGGCCATCGACAAGTTACAAAAACAACACTTAGCAGGTATTTTATACTCCGAACGATTATTTTGTTTTCTTTATTTCTATTCATATTGTATCTCTTAGTATTTTAACTAAATTTATTAGGGGCACAGAATTGATATGTTTCCGATGCACGGCGTTTGTGTGATACCGCTTCACTTAACCTAACTTGCAAGGCGACGCTACACCCCTACACTACCCTATCACATGCGGGCCAATGTCACGCGTCTCTACTACGACGATCCAACCATCTACACGATTTCACAGTAAACGTTAAGAAAATATCGCTTTTTAGGTTTACTTATTTCACTTTTATAGAATAGTCCGTAATTTAAAACTAAATAGACAAATTCAAGCGAAGATTTTTTAGAGGCAAAAGGACGCAGCAACAGCCAAGCCAGAATATCCGAAACATAAAATAGGTAGATTTGCGTTTAGCGTGACATATAGCCGATTGCATTAATTATAAGTTATAGACAAGAAGTACAGAATAAAACGTCTCTATGAAACCGCTCTTTACTCCTAATTTACATATTAAATATTACACGATGATATGTATCGAGTAGTCCCGCAAAAAGTGACGTAGCCGTGTCCGCAGCCACTGGACGTCTCTTACTCGCTATCTACGGTTGTTGGACGGAATCATGTTGGCGCCGCCGGCGTCCCGCCGCCACATGCGACCTACCCGCCTATGCGCAAGCGCACCGCACGCCATTTTGAACACCGATCTAAAATGGCGGGCGAGAAAATGCGCACAAAACAAAACTTTCAAGTTATGCGATTACTTTCAAGTTATCGCATATATGTCAAGAGAGCTTAAAGATTGATAGATATATGACTTATAAGCCATCGCATAACTCTGTTGTCGACAACGAAAAAGGAAAAAGTAAACTTTTCGTTGTATCTTTTGTATGTGAACGAGGACGCCCGACGCCGAAGGTATGGGAGATCACTACTACATTACATAATTACTTACATATCTATAAATTAGCACTAAGTATATATATATAGAATTAAATAAGTAAACATTGACTTAGCTTAATTATTAGGTAAAAACTGACAATGAATAAATAATCTTAATAAGAATCGGATTTGGAATTTTGAAGTAAAGTTAGTATGAAATACATCACAATAGAAATGCACGTGAATTAAATAACTTCCTGATTAAAAATGTGCTTTTGTGGCTCTATAGAAAGTCAATATATATATGAAGGTAACTTAGAAAGTTCATATTTAGTTAATAAAAAAATAAGACCATATTTAGTAAAAGTTGACTTTTTGGATCTGTTTTATAGATAATAATTATTTTGATTTATTTACGATGAAAGTGAAATATAATTATTAAAAAAAAAAACATTTTTTTTACAAAATAGTTTAACCACGCCTACAAATTATAAGTTTGGTACGGTTTGAGGTTAGTATTAAAATTATGTATAATAATTCATTTATCTTTGGTCTATACGCCACGTTCGGTACACTCTGACAGTAACAATCACTATAAACAACGTATAAAATTTTGCTAAGTCAAAAATTGACGAAATTTCTATTTATTTATTGACTAAGAGATTGTTTCATAAGAATTCACTTGCGGTATCGTCGGCTCCAGACCGACCATGGTCGCGCGAGTACCTCAATTGATTCTGTCGCGTCAAGATTTAACCCAAATATCCGAAACCTTATCTTTATAGCCTAAGCAGGGATTTTTTTTTTACTTTTTTTATATAATTTTTACATGTTTACATCAGCATAATACGTCACTAAATACCTATCGATAACATTAATATTTCATTTTTGGTTTATTGCTCTCTCGCAGTGCAATGTTCGCGGCGCGGCGCAGTGTGGTCACGATTTGCCGCCGCATTTTGAGACGCGTTGGTAACCAAATAGGTACCTTAGTAAGTAGTTTATATTTTGTATGCGATAGTCAACTAGCTAAAAATAAAAAATATATTAATCTTCTTCTGATTAAACCTAACACTTCAGTTAATTTAAATTTCATTATATTGTTTCATTATTATGTATGAATAACAGTTTCATTAAATAGTAATGTAACTATGCTCATTCTCTACAATAAATACCCTTATCTAGTATTATTATTAATTATCTAACGATTACACAATAAAAGTAACTACTAAACGTTTAATTAAATTAGATTATTACCAAAAAGCTCGTCAAAGCATGCAAATAGGTAGTAGAATAATTGTTTTACTATTCAGCGTCCCGGCACGAAGACACCGAGTTATTTATAAGTTTTAATTAATAATTATATGATTACATTTAATTATTTAACTCTCATAAGGCCAAGGCTAAATTCTCGCAACAAGACTGAACCGATCTCGATATTGTCGCATCGCATTCTTATCACTTATGTTACGGTTTAACAACAGCGCCTTCAACACGGCACAATATAATATAAAGAAACGTTTTAAATGAACGCGGGTAAAATGTAATAACAAACTTGAAATAGTATAGAAAATTTTAGGAAAACTTTTCACAAGGCACAAGAAATTTTGGTAAAACACCTAATAGATAATACGTGGTGAAAGAGTAAGAAACACGATGCGAAACAGTTCAGCTGTATTGTACCGCAGTCAGCACGCGAGGGCGCACTCCGTCTCCCGACGCATCCAGGTTTAACTACATCATCCATTATTTCATTATTACAATAATTAATAATTATATTATTGCAATTATCCATTACTAGAAAGAATACCGTAAGACCAACACTGGTGTGCCAGCTTTAACGAGTGATTGAATCGAACAATATAAAATGACTAAGAAAGTAGGTAAATATAATTTGAAATAGTCATGAAATTCATTTAATACGCTAAAGTTATCGAGGCTAAAACAAAATTGTTATTATTACATTACAACTTCTTTAAATCATTCAACTTGAAATATTTATTTAACAAAACGTAATCTTTCTATGAAGGGCACCTTTGGTTTTTAGCTTATTCGAATGAGATATTATCCTAAAATGTTAAATTTCTGGTATTACACTATATTCATAACAAATCCTCACAGTTGTATACATCGGCCTTGTAAAAATAAGTATACAAACATTTTTCTCATATAATAAGTTAGTTGTAAATAAATCTTATATATAACACAATAAAATGAATAATATTAAATAAACATGCTTATTTTTACATAGGAAAAACAATATATTTTAGTAACTAAAAATATTTTTAAGTATGTATGGTAAACAATATATCTGGAATGTTAATAATACAATAACACTTGCTAGATTTGGTATAAAGAATAACCACAACCCCTGACGTTTCAATTGAACTAAGTAGTAAAGGAGACAGATTCTGTTCTTTAAGGCCAATGTGTTTTTATATATATTTTGAATATGTAATCTTGATCCAATGTTAGACGTAGCGCTGACACCCGCAGTAGCAAGGACTGTTCACTCTATCCCCCATTTGTTGTGGTCCAATGCGATGCAAAGGATCAAGATTATGCGTCCCTCAGGTAGCTGGTTGTCAAGTGCCGAGAGCCACGAAAGAATTAATGTTGTTCGCCCTCTTCTCCGTTTTTGGCTCCCTGATGAGGAAAAAAATAGTTATTTTAAAAACTTAGAAAATATTATTATTTATGACATTTGGTTTGGTTAGATACATATTGCGTTAAAACATCTATTTGTGCTTGGTGTGCTACGGTTATGTTTTATTTATTTAAGGCATGCATTTCAAGGAACATATTTGAAGTAATGCTTCTTTAATCTTATAACTTCATCTGTTTCAATTTTATTAATTAAGATAAATCTTCAATATTTTTTGAAGATATATATCATAGAGTAAAACATAATATTAACACCACCTCAGACAGGACGTGGACTTGGCATTGACTAAATTGTTATAGTAATATAATTTAAAAGATCTTAACCAGCCTGCTACATTGTTCCTAGTCTATATTATAAACTATTGATATATTTAAACAACCGATTAATATTCGAAAAAGGCTTGAGGCCAAAAATCCGAAAAAGTTTGTGTTTGCATACTAAATTTAACGTATTGTAGACTAAATCTGGCTCTAGAGTCTATGATTCTATTTTAGTCGATACCAGCCAACGAAACCGTGTGTGAAAAGAAAATGTGCGCGTGCATACTTCATGTGCGAGAATCCATCCATTGTGTGCCATCTTATGCCGAGCGTACTCAAGGACGATGGGCCCTTCGGAGCTAAGCAGCAGGGCGCCCTGGAGCCGTGCCATGGCTGCGGCCGCTTCGCCCGTGCTGGAGTACTCCACGAACGCGACGGGGCCTTGGCTGCCCCCGCTGCCTCCGCCCAGCAAGCGCAGCCGCGCGAACCCGGGGCAACTGCATTAGTTCACACTATTGTGCCCGCACTCGTACCCACCCCCGTTTACTTTGCTTGTGCCATATTTAATGTTTCAAAAATCGCGCGTAACACGTTAAGTACATTCTCTGTTTTTTATTCTGTTGCATAGTTACATAATTTCAAACAAAGAGCGGACATTTTATGCAAGATTGTTTCTGTTTTATTTTTAGACGAAATATTGACAATCGTGCTTTATTTAGACAATTATGTTTATATTTCGAGAAGCGCGCACCATGAGTATAAATTTATTCAATTAGAAACGGTTGATTGGATTTTTAATTCTACTCTTTGAATAATGTATGGATTATGTGTTTAAAAGTGTTCACGAACGCAAATTCTATTTTTATTGGCTATTTTAATATCCAATTGTATTCAATTTATTTGCTTATCATGATTTATACAGCTTGGATAAAATTTTGAATATATTTTTTTATCGATTTTGTACAAAAATCTGCGTCATCAATAATTTATTTAATTATGCGAGTTTTTAT
The DNA here is from genome assembly GCA_963890685.1 of Plagodis pulveraria. Taxonomy (NCBI): domain Eukaryota; kingdom Metazoa; phylum Arthropoda; class Insecta; order Lepidoptera; family Geometridae; genus Plagodis; species Plagodis pulveraria. The sequence goes on from OY982962.1 coordinate 18,062,407, forward strand.
AGTTCATATACGTTGTATCATGTCTTGATGGAGCCCTGTTGGGTTAGATCAAAATAACCCTTAATTATTAGGCAGTATGATGCAACTTACATATATTTTACTATATGAAACATTTTAAATTATAAATATAAATAATGCAACATTTACTTGGTTACACGATACAGTAGACTATACCCGGTTTGAGAGGATTCAACGTTGGTTTGTGTGTGGTGTTAAAGTGCTCAGTACGGCTATTCGTGACAAGTGTGTAATTTGTCATGCTTTTGGTGGTACGGGTGCAGGCGTTGGGCGTCCACACAAACTCACCAAATAAAAATACTCATAAATCCAATTAAACTCGAAACGAGTTTGTGTGAGACGCCGCACAAACAAAATTCGTAACATAAAAAGTAAAACCCAACAGTTTTAACGACGACACTGTGATAGTCGGTGCGACATGCTCTGTGGACAGCTCCATGTTTTTGTTATTTATTCAACGTAACACATTTTCTGGCATTGCTCAGTAGTGCGTGATCATGCACATGACATTGTGTTTCTAATTTTCGACTGGAAATACTTTGGAGCACGTGCTCTTCTATGGTGATTAGGGAACAGCTGTTGCTTATTTGTTATATTTTCAGTCGAAAGTTTGAAGCTTACGGCACATTTATTACTCAACTAAACACACTTATTTAGATCTAAGTCCCCTGATAATACGAGAAATCGATTCCTTTTTTACAACTTTTTTCCTTAGATGCAATGTAATAATAAAAGACCGCCGATATAGGTGTTGGGCAAAAAAATTCAAATATAAGCATTTGTGGAATTCGTAGATAGGTCTTTATCATAGGTAATAAAAGGTCTTACAATAACATTTTTACTTAGTCATTTAATACGTGATATTCAGAGAACAAACTGAAATCTTTGAATTAACTGGATGAAATTCGTAGTAGACATAATGCGTATTGAACAAAATGCGATTTGGACGAAATTATTAATAGACGAAATATACTAGTTTTTTTATGCTACCGTGATGAAACAAGCACGAGGTCTACCTGGTGTTAAGCGGTAACCTCTGCCTATAACAGATGTCACAAGTGGCATACCTCACTGCGCCAATGACCCTGCCCTGAGACATAAGTTGTTAAATCTCATGTGCCTGTAATTTCTTCGGCATCCATACCCTTCAAACCGCAAACAGTAATGCGAACATTACAGTTCCGCGATAGAAATAGGTATAGGTGAAGCACTATTTGGACAAACGGCTATCAAATATATTATCTAATTAATATCTAATTAATATTTTAGTAGGTAATTTAATTTATTTAAAATTTATACGGTTTTACATGTGACTTGAGTAATTATGTTAATTAGTTAGGTAATTGCAGAAACTTTTCAAGATACCAGTTGCGAACTCTATTGGTCATATAACAATAACCAAACCTATACTATACTATAAAGAAAAAAGCGGTTAAATTTGAGAATTCCTCGCCAAAAGCACTTCAGATTTTATTTAAAATTTCTCGAATTAAACTTATAACACTTTGTACATCACGTTTGGGACTAGATAAGGAAATAACCTGGTACAATTTATCGGTGAAATATTTTTACATCCGTCTATGTTACTCAGAATACAAAGAGATCTAAATAAGTGTGTTCTAGCGTCGTAGTCGCGCAGTAGTAAAATGCGGCATTACCTGCTGAAGATCTCCTTGAGCTCATGCTCGGAGACAAACTGTCCCAGGTTGGCGACGAAGAGCGTGGAGCACGGGTGGGAGGGGTGCGCGGGGTGCGCCGGGTGGGGCGCGTGCGCGGAGGGCGGCGCGTGCGGCACGCCGCCCGGCGAGCCCAGCGCCGGTGCCGGCAGCACGCACGCGCCCAGCGTCAGCGGGCTCTGGTGGTCGTAGTAAGGGTTCTACTTGGGTTCAAACAGCAATTCAACCAATATACAAACTATATTCATAGCTAACTACCTAGACTCATCGTGATATTTTTTTTTTTATATTTTTTTTTATGCCTGATAGGTTAGCCTTTGACTACTATCTCACCTGATGGTAAGTGATGATGTGGTCGAAGATGTTGTTCAGGCTAACCTAGAAGTACTGGCTCTCAAGGACAGCTGCCGGAACACACTGTTAGGTGCTTGGCGACAGACTTTCTACTTGAGGGTGGTAGCTAGCCAGGCGGGCATTCGCAAAATGCCCTACCACCATGCTATAACGACTGCCATCCTAAGACGACAACCGGGACCGACGGCTTAACGTGCCCTCCGAAGCACGGAAACGCTCAGTAGTAATGTCACTAGCGGTCACCCATCCAACTCCTGACCGCGCGCGACGTTGCTTAACTTTGCTGATCGGTTGAGAACAGCTAAGTAAACTTCGCTACGAGCGCTTCAAAATAATAAGATATTTAAAAAAAATAAGATATTGATTATCGATCTAAGTAATTTATTCATGTTCTTGTTCCTCAGTCCCCATACGAAGTATTAGAGCGAACGGATCAATTCGAACTTTAACTCTCTTTTAAGGTAGCTAAAATTAACAGAACACGTCTCGGGCCTCAGGGACGGATGTCACTATTTTTTTTTTAATCTTAGTAATTTTTTTCATAAGCATTTCTACTGTTTGAGTCAGAATGACAAGTTTAACTTATTTATTAGAATAATCATTGCAATTCTACAGGGCAATGCTGCTAGCATGTTTGGCACGCTGCCAACTGGTCGTGGGCTGGAGCATTTGAACTGACTGTGAGTATGCAATGACTTGTAGTTTGTCTAAATGCTTTTATTGTAGTAGCTGTAGTGTTGTAAATAGTTTGTAATATTTTTTTTGCCGGCGGCATGCCTTTGTTAATAAAGGAAAAAAAAAATTTATGGCAGCTATATTTCGAGAAAACGTGTAAATCTAAAGCCCCCAAAATTAGGAAGAGAACTACAAATTGTAATACAGTTATCCTTTTATAAATCGATCTCAGTAAAATGTTTATCAATTGCTATCGAGTCTAACGAAAAAAGCTCACAACATTTCTAAAGAATCTTAAATAGCCTTAATTCTTCGAAAGAGATCAAACATCATATTAATATATATGTTGACCTCGCTACGAACATTCGCCTAATTATTCAGAGCATCGTCAGACTGATTTTTAATTTCAATTTCACACTGTGGACATCGTAATATGTACAGTAACAGAAATAAAGCAGCTTAAACGTGTCTAAAAAGTTTCAACCCACTCATTTCAGTCAGGATTTTGAACTATATTGACAATATATTATGCTATTTTTGACGAGTTGTTTATCAGTTGCACTTCAGGTTGTGTCAAGTACTTACGTGGTGTGGCCTATCGGCGGCAGCTAGTCAGAGATAAGAACGCACCGGCGCCATCTGGGGGTGGATGGCGGGGTGCACGAGGCCATGCGAGAGCGTCGGCAGCTCCCCGCCATACGCAAGCGGGTGGTGCCATAGCTCCGCGCCTCCTCCAGGGAAGAACGGACTCGCTAGGTCTGCACAGTCACAATACAGTCACCAAAAGAACTCACTTCTCAATACTACTGTGTCAGTTAAGGCTGTCGCGTCTAAGATCGTGGATTAGAATACTGCTATATAGAAAAATATTTATTTACAATGTGCTTTGACATGTTTTCACGGTACTCAACTGTTATCCCGACATGAGCAAGGGGTATGAAAATAAATTAATTTAAAAGACTTGGCTACGATTTCTTGCTCTTAAATTGTTGCTGTAGGAGGACTTATTTTATTGCTTTTATAAACTCTGTCGTTATAAATTTCTTCGTGTCCCATTGTTCATGTCAGGTCCCTTAAAGAAAAAGTGAGAGAAAAAGAGTGTCTCCAATTTAAAAGCCTCAGAGGTTCGTTAGTTCCTCGTCGCAGAGCCTTATGGATATTAGCGGTCTATGAATGTGTTATCATGAAAACATGTAATAGACAACAGTGGTAAAGAACCCGACAGATCAATCAATAAATAGCTTCACGGAGCTAGGCCTTGCGTGGGTACGTGTAAGCGATCACAGATACTTGCCCTACGCGCTTGCTCGACGCCCCTGTCTCATACTTTTATGCGATTTTATTACCTAGAAAAGGAGCTGTTTTGCCCAAACATTTCTGCGTAAAAGACCAAATAGATGACAAACATTTATTTTCGCCAAGGAAATCTGAAGGTTTGTGCCCTCGTTTGTAGGTCTTATATTTATGCAAACTTTAAAGCTTTTCATTATATTAACTGATGGAGGAGATCCATGGCTAATAAAAATTAATATGTGGTACAAATTACAGATTTCCTGTCGTAGTATGTACATTATATAACGACATTCTACGGTACGTAGATACATATATACTGAAGTCTACGAAAGTAAAGGAGTTTACTTAATCGTTTATTGGACGTTAAATGGTCGTTGGGGGATATGTCGTGGACATTTTAGTGTGTGTAGGTAGAGACAGGTAGGTAGGTGGTGTAGGGCAGTCGAGCTTGCGCCGGGGCGGTGTGTGCGTTCGGCGGTACTTACGTCCAGTGAGTGGGTGCATCAATGCGGGATGTGCAGCTGGCGCGGCTGTGGCAACTGCCGGCTTCGGCTTGCTGACCTTCGTGTTGCTTTTAGCGAACTCCAGCCGAATCGTTTGCGGCATGTCGGGGTCGAACCGGACGCCCTGCTGTGAACAGCCGCGAGCGGTGCGGCGCTCCGATATAATGACGATGGAAGGGTCGATCGCCAACTCCCGCCGCCGGTCGTCTATGACTCACCGACGGGATTGCGATTTCAAAAAACAAATGCCATTCGAGAGGACAAAGGACATACGGAAATTTTATCGAGTAACAAGATATTTTTCAAACTGTATATTTAAGTTTGGCAAACGGACAGGATTCAATGTAATTTTTTCAATTGTTTCGATAGTTTTGAGGTCCGCGCCTGCGCCTGCTAAGGTGCCAGAACACAGTGCTCGGGTTGTGACATCAAAAACCTGTCAAACAGTGACATGCATTTGCGTATTTACACCGTATTATCACAGTGAGGCGCGCCGGTATGCTAGGTAGCTCCGACTTGATCACCCGACGATATGTGCATAGGTTTAGCATAACTTACGATGCGGTTACTCGAGTCAGGAAAATGTTATTCCAAGTCTACAATGAAATATTTCTATGGTGCTCGTTGGCTGTGTTGAGGCATGTGATGAGAAGAGGTTTAGTAACACCGTGCGTTTACATTGTTTTAGTATTTACAATAGCTTGTTGGGCGACCGTGTGTATCGGTCGATATAGATATCGTATTGCACTGTAGCCCTATCTTACTGTGTTTCGAAGCCAGTCAAGTTGATTAGGCGGTATGTGTGGGTACGTGATATTATATTTTCACTGTTAGATATTGTGTCGTTTTCCGCGTTTGGAGGAAGTACTTGGAATACGAATATAACTGGATATTATAATCTACATTGAGTAATGATATTAGTTGAATTTGTTCCAAGCCATACGTTCTGCACGTTATCGTATGTTTTGCGACGGCTTGGAGCAAACTCAATAGTTATTAGAGGTTTAATGCTTTTGAATAGGATTGTAAGTCGATACTAACCTGAAGGTCTTGCTTGGCCGCCTCCGCGCCGGCGCGCGTGTGGAACGTAACGAAACCGACCGGCTGCAAACAATTCAATGTTTGTGTTACATAATTTAAGTAAATGATGGGTATAAATTGAATATAATATATGCATGAGCTCACCGAAGCTGTTTTCCCGTTCTTGCTGGTAACCTTCAACAGAGATCCCTCGTAGCCCTGCGAACAAATTACAATGGTTATTTTACTCTGTTATCTAAACAATCCGCCCGCAGCCTATAACGGAGTTCTAAAAGACTTTTGTGTTTGAGGGGACATTACTGAAATTGCCTTGGCCATGTCACCCATGTTATAGTAAAATTTTGTTGTATTAAGTAGATATATGTACGTAAAATGGTTCCAAGGGGTGCCTGGTACGTGGGGCGATGCGAGCACGCGATGCCACCACCGACCCGACCGTCGATATAACTTTGGGCACCTTTATGTTAGCGGAGCCGTCCGTGCCAGGCTAGGATCGAGTGTAATCCCCCTTATCGGTAGACAGAATCGATTCAATCCGAATATTACGAATCGGAGCATGACATTTGATATTTACGGCGTAGTAATCCGAGTCGAGTTCCTCTAGTCTCGTCGCGTGACGGAAGCGATGTTGTTTCATACGTTTTATATTTCTTTTCCCGGTAAATATTTGTTCGTTAAAGTAAGTAGTAGATTTTAGTGTTCCCGGTAATACTTTTAGGGAAAATGACGATACACATCTATTTGTACTTACCGTATTATTTTTTGTAGTAAAACAAAGTACTACGATAATACCATTTATTGGTTAAAGCTATTTGAACAGGTATATAGATTACCTACCTCATATGCTCGAAATAGGAGATATAATTCTCGAGGCTTAGCGTCCATTGGTAGACCGCTGACGAACAAAGTCCGCACCTGAAACAACAAAAAAAAACAAATTATATCGTTTGACTGTGCAGATGATTTTACTAAATTATTAATTTAAATACCACAGCTTGGCGAGATTTTCATAACGTAGAAGAAGTAAAAAGGAATTCTAAGCTTGGCTAACATAAATTAATCAAACGAACACTTCAATTTATGGCTTAATGTTCCCGCCGGTAATTTTACCACCCCAGTACAATAAAATTTCGGAAGTTCTTTGCGAACCGGCAAAAAGAGGCGGAAAATCTTTCTGATTCTTTCGTTCTGTTTAAAATGTCTAGAGCAGTAATTTGTCGGACTTTTTTAAATATATTATGTAGGTAGTTATAAGTACATTGAGTCGCGAACAATTCAGTCACCTGATGTTAGTCTTCATGTCTGCCTATTGTAATTGGATTATAACCGTTTTGCTTACACCCAAACCACTTAACCTACATGAGTATATAAGAATATATGAGTGCGCACAACATATGTGAGTATGTATATGAGTATATAGACCAAACCGCGATTGTCACTCCGAGAACTTTGAGTACCTACGTGTCACTTGGCCTAAACAAAGTAGTTCCCCATGGGGTGCCCAGATAGAATGTGCCTGAAGAACTCACAACTTCTACTGCGGTCCCCAAGACGCCTGCCAGAATATGAGAAGAGTGTGGGGACTATGGTAATAATCCCCCAATAGAGGAACCCTTCTTCTGGGTGATGTGATGAAACGGTAGTGTTTGCACACTATTGTTAGGGCAGACTGTCTGACACTGCTGTGCTATCCGCCAAGATGGACTCTTGCTTACGACATTCCATCATTAGGAAAAGGACACAGATCACTGTCAACAATGGTGTGAACAAGCACTATCATTTTAATATTGTGTGGTTTGCAATAACGCCTGCTATGCGGATTACATTACAAAATCACAAATATACGATAGGAAAAATTTAAGTCATGTGCGGGATTCGAACCCGCGTCCATCCACTCCTTGAGCCGGAGAATGCTATAACCAATTGATTAACTCTAATGTCATGTTAGCTCAATTGGTTAGAGCATACTCCGTTGTGTTGTTTTTTACCTTGTTCTGAGCATGTTTTTGCTACGTAGACATAGTTTATTCATATTCTAATTTTATTACTTCAAAATATGGTATGATAATTTGTGGCGGGGATATAACCTTTAATATATAAACTCTATTACGGAAATCTGGCAAACCAGAAGCATAGATATTAGTTTTAAGTATATACATGCAAAGTTTCACCGAGTTTGAACTCTTAGTATTTAAAATATGACAAAACTACGTTTATATAGAAAGTACTCCGTTAAATCTACTCTTAAGCAACATGAGTATTAACTTCAATACCTTCGATTTTGATTAAACGTATAATACTAGCTAGGAGAGCACACATATATTATATTTTATCGGCGATGTACGCGCGCGACCGCTGCCAGAACGTCGGACCTTTATGTCAACTATTTTCCGGTAGAGCGCACAGGAATTCCTTGTTTTATGTAAACCATAGATTTTACATCACATATTTGGGTGATATAACTGAAAGATTTCTTTGTTTGCATGACATCAGAAAATATTTGTGTCCATATAACCAGTAGTATTTTTTTTTTTTTTTTATATCTGATTGGTTATCCTTTGACCACTATCTCACCTGATGGTAAGTGATGATGTGGTCGAAGATGTTGTTCAGACTAACCTAGAATTACTGGCTCATTCGCAAATTGCCCTACCACCATGCTATAACGACTGCCATCCTAAGATAACAACCGGGACCGACGGCTTAACGTGCCCTCCGAAGCACGGAAGCGCTCAGTAGTAATGTCACTAGCTGTCACCCATCCAACTCATGACCGCGGGCGACGTTGCTTAACTTTGCTGATCGGTTAAGAACAGCTAAGTAAATTTCGCTACGAGCGTATCAAAGTAGGTATATTTGAAATCTAAATGAACAACATATTTATTGAATCTCTACCAGCTTCATTGAAAGATCTTGTTATGTTTCCTCGTATTGATGATTGATAAAATATATGATTCAAAACGTAGGTGACTGAATAAACAAAAACTAGTAGAATTGCAATATTAAAAATAAACTGTTGTGTATGGGTAAAATTGGTGTTTTTATCATCATTTTGTATATAATTTACGCTGATCAATTAATTTCTTGTAACTGTATAACTTGTAGGCTTAATTAAAACGGTGAAATTAATTATACTTAAAGCAAAAAACAACAGGAAAAGTAAGTTTTTAATCCTAACAATATTTGCATTAACACCCTCTAAGCAATTAAGCTTACAAAAATTTTACTCCAAGCGAGGTTCGAACCCTAGGCCATGGGTCCTTGAAGCTGGGACATCCAGAATTATGCTACCGTGGTAGTTTTTAATTCTTTTTGCATTTATTATACGAGTAGGTAATACTTCACAATGATAAACGATATCGATTGTGGTTCCACCATCACTGAAATGTATTTCGGTCATTGAAAAACCGGATATCCTTTATGTTCACTATTTTCCATTCGAATGTTTCCTCGCTCTACCAATGAAAAATATTTATATATCGATGTTCTCAGATGTTTTAATATTTTTTACGACGATGTAATAAATATTTATTATATTATCTCCTTAACAGAATGCACAAGCATAATCAATGACAGGACTTTATTAAAATATTGTTGTAGCGTTTGAAGAAAAATAATGTTGTCATGACTGCATTTTCGACAGGGATAGGCACAGGTGTCTAAACCATCCATAGTCCCAACGCTTGACAGGCGTCATGGGGATCGCAGTTAAGTTGTTAGTTCTTCATAAAGCGCTGCTTCCAACCTTCCGGTATTTTTCCCTTAGTCGCCACTTACGACACCCACGGGGTTGACATTCTAACCCAGCACCCCACGGGGAATTAGGTTATATAGTAGATTGATGTAATTGATATTCCATCAACACTCAACACAAATTCCATGGCGCCGTTTTTAATTGAATTATGTAGTATTATTTTAAACAGCTTTGACGCTTAGCTAAACATAGTATTATTTATTTCGTACAATTAAATTTGGAATATCCCGAATGAAAGAAAATAAACTGTACAGCACGCGCTTATATTAGGTCCTTACATATGAAATTGGCGTTTTTCGTACTGGCCACTTTAATCACGAATTTCTCCTCTTTGGTAAGGAATTCCAAATTCAAATTTGTACAGCTATAGACTCATGTATTTGTGCTTCGATGATCGTCATTCATTTGTTTTTTTTCTTCTGTTTTTTTCTGTTTATTTCACTCATTTTACAAAATGGAAAACCTTAAATATCGCATTATTTACGAGTACGAGTTCCGCCGTGGCACTAGTGCTGCGGAAACAACTCGAAGGGTGAATGATGTGTATGGCGGTCGTGTTGCAAAAGAAAACACAGTTCGTTTTTGGTTCCAACGTTTTCGTTCTGGAAATTTCGACCTGCAGAACAAGCCCCGTGGACGGCCTGAGACTCAAGTTGATAATGAAGAGTTGAAGGCTATTGTGGAAGCGGATCCATCTCAAACCACGTCCGAGTTAGCTGCAGGCTGCAATGTTAGTGATAAAACTGTTTTAATTCACTTGAAGCAAATTGGGAAGATTAAAAAGCTTGAAAGGTGGGTACCTCACGAATTGACTGAAACAAACCGGCAAACGCGCGTCGACTGCTGCGTTACATTACTAAACCGGCACAATAATGAAGGTATTTTAAACCGAATCATTACCTGTGATGAAAAATGGGTTCTTTACGATAATCGAAAGCGCTCAGCGCAATGGTTAGATCCTGGCCAGCCAGCCAAATCCTGACCCAAGCGAAAATTAACCCCAACAAAGTTACTTGTAAGCGTTTGGTGGACTAGTGCCGGTATTGTTCATAACAGTTTTTTCAAATCTGGCCAGACTATTACGGCTGATGTCTATTGTCAGGAATTGCAAACCATGATGGAAAAGCTAGCGGCTAAACAACCTAGGCTGGTCAATCGCTCCACGCCACTGCTGCTTCACGACAACGCTAGAGCACACACTGCGCTACAGACGGCTACTAAATTAGAAGAGCTTCAATTGGAAAGTCTAAGACATCCTCCGTACTTCCCGGACCTTGCTCCAACAGATTACCATTTTTTTCGAAATTTGGATAACTTCTTGCAAGGGAAAAAATTCAACTCCGATGGGGCAGTCCAAATCGCCTTCAAAGATTTTATTGATTCCCGTCCGACTGGTTTTTTTAGTAAAGGGATCAATGAACTACCTATGAGATGGCAAAAGTGCATAGAAAATAATGGTTCATACTTTGATTAATTAAATATATTATATTAAAAAATATTCGACTTTTTGTTCCTCCCATACAAAACGCCAATTTCATATGTAAGGACCTAATATATCATAATTATTAGTAATGCCACAGGACGGTATCGTGGGGTTGCAGGTTCAAATCCCGCTGAAGTTATCTTTTACCATCCGATTATTTTTATATCTATACACGTTATATTTTTATTGAACCGTACATGCTCAAATAAAAACTAGGCTCCCAAGCTAAGTGTTATTTATTATAATAATAGTAAATAACACTAAGCTTGAGAGCCTAGTTTTTATAACGTCATAAGAGCCTGTACATTTGAAAATATAAAAAAATATATTCCCGTATTTGATCCAAAAATACTAAATCGAAGCTACGAAGGAAACGAAATTCCAAAGAATCATGTGAGTAAAGCACGTACTCAGATATAAGTGTCAAACACGGGCCCACCTCGCATATTTCAGGCGAGCAGAGGGCGCGTCCGGTCAGTTTGAAAATGCCCCTCCATGTCCGCTATTTTACGGTCCGTTGCGCCGGAATCCCTACACCTCACTATTGAGTTATGTTTTCATACTCACCCTGAAATGGGAGAAAGAGAATTTCGTGTTGCCAGCAACGGAGCTGTATGCCTTCCGTGATAGAAATTTTAGAAGTCATTGGTTTTATTTTGAATTTAGAAAAAAGAAACGATATATAGAGCTTGGAATAGAGAACAATATTGGAGGTAAAAAAGCTTTGTAAGCCTGGTATAGCAATACTTTTTAATTCAATTTAATGGTTATAAAGTGAGTTAACTGCTCACTATGAAAAAAATCTATGAGTTTATTACGCCAACTGGAAATTTAAATTGTGTTTCAATATGTACTAAACAAAATTATTATTGTTGTGAAAGTTTGTGCCTAAGTATTATTTTGTATACTTCAAGCATGCCACCGCAATGGCTGAATTGATTTTGATATATTTTTTGATGGTCTGAGGAGTAGGATAAGTCACCACCTGATGCTAAGCGTCACTCCTGTCGATTACAATTGCAAAGTTCCTGTCCTCGTTCTGCTTGACTCTGTTTGCGCGCGTCACTCCGAAACGTTAGTCCTAATGCCTCGTTCACCTAGTAGTCTCGCTTGCTACAGTGCCAATTTCGTCAAATTACAGAAGTGTCTGCATACAACTGTAATTTTACGTTTTCGACTTCGTGGCAGATTAGCTGATACCCACCAAGACAGACTCTTGCAAAAGAGACCTTATTTTATTTACCTTTACTTTCCTTAGATTATAGATTAGAACAAAATGCAATTCAACCCAACTTTCTGGAGTGAGTGCGGTAAACCAATTTCCACGCGGGCGAAACGGCGGCTGGAAGCTAGTATTTCTTTATTTTGTTTTGCTGATAGGTAAGCCTTTGACCGCAATCTCACCTGATGTTAAGTGATGATGTGGTCGAAGGTGTTAACAGTCTTAACCTAGAATTATTTTATTGATCCTATCTACTAATATATTTACTCTGAAATAAACGATCAAGTGGTATGTCTCTCTGAAGCTTATCTCAATTTTACGCCTTCACAACTGCGAAATTTGAGACGGCGGCGGCGGCGGCCATCTGATATGTCCTGCGAGGGCGATAGTATCTACATGTTGACATTAATGCGACAACGAGATGAGAAATACCAGTTCTTTTGGGAAAAATAAAAGTAAATGCTTATGTTTGACGAGCAACACGCTTTTTGATAAAAGAAACTAGCCAAGTACGAGTCGTGACGTCTTTTTTAGAGTTCCACATTGGCAACAGTCCGATGACTGACAGTGGCTAACAGTAAAGTATAGCAAGATAATATTTTACAAATTATTGAAACACAAAAATTAGCCGGGGCGTGAAACGTACCCGCGTCCTCCGATTTCGCGCCTGATGCCTAAATCATTCGGCAACCTCAGCACGATCTTTCGAACCGAAATTTCGTGCTCCAATTGTATTACTTTAACCGTCATAGGGGACGATGCGCGTCGTAAACACTTGTGTGCTCCTGTAATTGGTATAATATGATTTTCGCTTAGCACACGATAGTGCTTGTAATCATATTTAAAAATATAGCAAAATAAATTCATTTACCTTGCTATACTTTACGTTTGACGTAGAACTGGCACACACTGTTTTTGGGTTGACTTCGTTCACAGCTTCAAAACTAAAACTATACATCAGCGTTGTTAATATTTGTACGTAAAATATAAGATATGGTACATATTGAATCGAAATTCTAGATTCCAATATAGTTCATTTTTTGCGATAGACCCTTTAACAAGGTGGATTAAAATTGAGAAATATGATGGCCATCCATTAATTAAAGATAAAAAAATACACAAAATATTTTTATTTTACATAATGAGCTATTACATCTATGATAATTGACATTATCCTGGGGTGCAAACAAGCAAATTTACGTATATATTCATTCTCGATCGTGCGCTCAAAGAGTCAAGACCTCCTGAGGATGCTTCATGTAGCAGTCGAAAATTCTTCCAGTTTAGGGCAGCAGCGCCTTCTGAGGAACTGATATCTTAAACTCCGATCCCGATTTTGTATACAATCCGGCTAATACAGTATATTTCTTATATTTTTGAAATGTTTTACTAAAATATTAATTTAATGTTTTCTTGAAATACTTGTTATTATTAAATATGGGTTTCCGCAAATGAATGCCTGAATCTATTCATTACGATATCTTCTGCCAAAATATGTACAGCCTGGTCACTCACACAGTTCTAACGATACGTATTCGCTATCGCAATAATTCCAGGATTTAAAAGTTATGGTTGAATAAAGAAACTCACATATATACATGAACCCTAAAAATAATAAATAAACTACTTTTGGGCGGTCGTGGAAAAAGTTTCCTTTTCATCTTTTTTCTTATGTATTCTTATTCGAGCCCCCCTGAAAAATAATTTTGATTTCGTCTGTAGGTGAACGTTGTACACCAAATATCTAAATTTAAGGTTTGAAACTCATACCGTGACCGGAAGGATGGAGACAGACCGATAAACAGCGGAGACTAAGTCCTAGGTCTCCGTTTTGCCCTTTGGGTACGAAACCCTAAAAAGTACTGATCTACCTCTTATTTTTATTTACAAAATCGAGTGCGTGCTTCATCAAGTTACTTTCCAGCATCTGCGACGCAGCGTAAATAATAGAATCTAAAAATACCTTTTTATTTTTATTATAAAAAATTTAATCTTATGTTTTCCTTATTACACAATAGATATGTAGTACTAGTATATGTTTCAAAGAGATGAAATATGCAAGGTCACATACTTATTCACCCACTATGGTATGAAGATGGAAACAATTCCATCAAGGTACTTGTCGGTACGTGTAAGAGTATGTAGCTAAGTAAACCGTAGGCGGGGTAAGTGCGGGAGAAAAAATGGAATAATAGAATTGTCACCCATTCCCACTTTCACGTGTCACTTTCGATAGATTGAATCCTGCAGGATAAACCTGTCGAATCGAGTGACAATCGAGTATGCTTGAATAGGCCCATCGTTCGACATCGGTATCTGTCGATCGATGATCGAAACCAACCCACGCGAACACCGAATGAAATTAATTTAATACCGACATGTGCCAGACACGTGATAATAGTAATTGCGCGCGTTCCGGGACAACAGTGTTAATATGGCAACACTGAACCAAATTGTGACACTGCGTTTATATGTCTTTCAATTATAAAATATTGGATTATTATATTGACACGTAAAAGTATGTGCGGTTAGGACATTGTATTTTATCGAATGTTTTTGTAACTACAAATTTACACTATATTATCATTATTAACACTAAATTGCACGTATATATATAATTACTAAAGTCCGGCCGCCGAGAGAATGCGTTTGACAGTACGCGTTTTTGTTGTCGTTGTGGCTTGTAAATGGAGTAAAATGTATATGAACAAATATTTTTGAATATTTAAATGTCTGACTGATACAGTATTAATCAGACTGTCTATGTTACTATGGGAGGGGAAAACAATATTAATAAATGAACTGTCAAACGAATTCTCTCACCGGCCGCACTTTAGCAGCCCGCCCAGTAACGCATCGATTTTTATTAAAAAAAAAACATAATTGTTGATAACATTCTATTTCTAGCCTATTTCAATTCTATTCTTATATTCTAGCCTATGCTCATCGGGGATAATGTGAGATTCTAATGGAGAAAGAATTTTTCAAATCGGTCCAGTAGTTTTAATGTTTATTCGTTACATACAAAAATACAAATCTTTCCTCTTTATAAATAGGTCCTTACATATGAAATTGGCGTTTTTCGTACTGGCCACTTTAATCACGAATTTCTCCTCTTTGGTAAGGAATTCCAAATTCAAATTTGTACAGCTATAGACTCATGTATTTGTGCTTCGATGATCGTCATTCATTTGTTTTTTTTCTTCTGTTTTTTTCTGTTTGCGTCACTCATTTTACAAAATGGAAAACCTTAAATATCGCATTATTTACGAGTACGAGTTCCGCCGTGGCACTAGTGCTGCGGAAACAACTCGAAGGGTGAATGATGTGTATGGCGGTCGTGTTGCAAAAGAAAACACAGTTCGTTTTTGGTTCCAACGTTTTCGTTCTGGAAATTTCGACCTGCAGAACAAGCCCCGTGGACGGCCTGAGACTCAAGTTGATAATGAAGAGTTGAAGGCTATTGTGGAAGCGGATCCATCTCAAACCACGTCCGAGTTAGCTGCAGGCTGCAATGTTAGTGATAAAACTGTTTTAATTCACTTGAAGCAAATTGGGAAGATTAAAAAGCTTGAAAGGTGGGTACCTCACGAATTGACTGAAACAAACCGGCAAACGCGCGTCGACTGCTGCGTTACATTACTAAACCGGCACAATAATGAAGGTATTTTAAACCGAATCATTACCTGTGATGAAAAATGGGTTCTTTACGATAATCGGAAGCGCTCAGCGCAATGGTTAGATCCTGGCCAGCCAGCCAAATCCTGCCCCAAGCGAAAATTAACCCCAAAAAAGTTACTTGTAAGCGTTTGGTGGACTAGTGCCGGTATTGTTCATTACAGTTTTTTCAAATCTGGCCAGACTATTACGGCTGATGTCTATTGTCAGGAATTGCAAACCATGATGGAAAAGCTAGCGGCTAAACAACCTAGGCTGGTCAATCGCTCCACGCCACTGCTGCTTCACGACAACGCTAGACCACACACTGCGCTACAGACGGCTACTAAATTAGAAGAGCTTCAATTGGAAAGTCTAAGACATCCTCCGTACTCCCCGGACCTTGCTCCAACAGATTACCATTTTTTTCGAAATTTGGATAACTTCTTGCAAGGGAAAAAATTCAACTCCGATGGGGCAGTCCAAATCGCCTTCAAAGATTTTATTGATTCCCGTCCGACTGGTTTTTTTAGTAAAGGGATCAATGAACTACCTATGAGATGGCAAAAGTGCATAGAAAATAATGGTTCATACTTTGATTAATTAAATATATTATATTAAAAAATATTCGACTTTTTGTTCCTCCCATACAAAACGCCAATTTCATATGTAAGGACCTAATATATAGATACAGATATAGATACTCTATACACACACAGAAAATATGTTTTGATTAGAGTGCTCCATACCAATGTTTCTAGTAGATATTTTCCTTGTTACGTAATCATTCGTGGATACTAGATATAAATATTGTAGGTAGGTACCAACCCGACGCCAGCGTAGGAAGCTCTTGATTTTTTGGTAACTAAGTACCAACTACCTAATTGTTTTGCTTATTTATGTCTGAATTATATTATGTCCAGGTTTTGTCTGTTGATAGCGCTTGTTCAAAATCTTTACTTTGTAATAAATGTATGTTTATACAATACATGATAAAAACACAAAAAACATACATTAAAAGATAAATCAGTTTAACTTTTAAATGTATGTTTTTAAGTGTTTTTTCTGTACCACCACACTGGATAGCAATCCAGTGCAGCAACCAGCCTTTGAACTAAGACTATGCATATATAACCTATTACGTTAATATGAAATAAAGATTGTGGATACAGATATAGCATCGCAGCTGCGTACTGGCCCTGATGATGAGCATCTGATATTCTCGAAACCCGGGTCGACGTATATTCGATCCTCAACATGAGTGTTTTCGCCGGTTTAATTTATAACTTTTTATTATATGATCGTTTTCATATCCTTATATCGCTATCTACCCAAGTGACCAATAACCCTTAATTTTCATACTTTACCAAACCTTTTATACTTTGTGTATGTTTTCGTTTATGCGTTTAAATCTAGTCCATATCTATATTTAAAAAAGTAAATGAAGGTGTGCTCACACGATAGATCGCACGGTATGAACGTGCATTCGTAGCGATTGGAGCGGAAATGCCCGAGGCCCCGGGCTCCGGCTCTGCAAATTTATCATACACCGTGTGTACTTTACTTTTAGCGTAGAGCGTAATGCAGTAAACCTATATCTAGGTACAGATTACGAATGCTTGTGTTTTTATGAGCAGCTACTTGGGCACGTGAAATTGTTCGATTTGTCGGCAGTAAAACCTTATTCTAAGACCACTGTGTGAGTCTACATGACCGAAAAGTCAGAGTTAGTACTTAGTGTTAAATTAAGGTGAAGTGACTCTCAAAAGGGCAAATTTGAACATGTTTGTTTATTCAGAGTGGACGCCTTACGTCTATGTATATATGAATAAAATATATAATACAAGCGGCCCACCCCGGCCTTGCACGGGTATTCAACATATATTATAAAAAAGTAGTTATTATGACATAACTGTAATAGTTAGACAGAATAGTATTGCGGACTTTTTGTAGATATTGATGTCCTCTATAAAATTGTAGCATATCACATTGCTCTATTGTCAAGAATTTCCGCAGCGTACGCGATATTAAGATTTTTTTTTATTCACACTTTAGGTAACATCATCGAAGTTTAAATACGTATCCCTAAGTTTATGAAAATATTCTGTAGTTAATGTTCTTCAGGAATAGTGTAGGATTCTAATGGGGAAAGATTTTTTCAAATCGGTCTAGTAGATTTTAAGTTTATTCGTTACATACAAAAACACAAATCTTTGTAATATTAGTATACAATAAGCTTGATACGATAACAGGATTTTATATATTTCGATCGATATAAAAACATCATGAATACCTACAGCTCTAAAATTTCGCTTAGTTAGTTTTGTGTCGATATAGTCAATATCATTTTTTTTCTTAATATTTTGAAGTAATTAAGTGATTAAGTACCTGAAAGACTTTTTCCGTTTTGAAAAAGGTAACATTTATATGAATTTATTTTAAAAAGACGCTCATGCTATAATAGACTGATATAAGACACAATAGTTATATTTGTGTGATATAACAAACTGAGCAGATGGATCGACCTAAGTTATCCAATCAAAAGCTTTTCAGAAAATGTAAGTAATCCGCTCGGCACGCAAATGTACTTACTTTACTTACAATACTTGTTATAAAACATTCCACAAAACAATTAAACATAACGAACCATCACGAGTAGAGAGCAAACACTATAAAAACTGTTAAACATAAATGGAAAACATTTTCACTCAAATACAGAGAAGGTTAATCAAATTGATCCCTCCGCGCGGACATTGATCGCCGACGCAAAATTCACAAAAAAAGATACCAGTAATGAAAAATGCTTTGTACGTTACGAAACACGGAGCCACAAACAGGAATTGAAATTGAATGTCAGCCGGTTGATGACAATAAAAAATAATGAACGATTTATCATTTTTTTCTCAACCTGGCATCAGCCAGGTTTGAAAGTTTTTAATAACAATATATAAATTCTCATTGTTGCTATTACGAGTAATATAATATTTTAGCATAACAACTGATTTTTAATCAAAATATTAATTTGAGGTATTATTGTAAAAAAAAAATGTATTTTTTTTTTTATTTAAATATGGATTGCCAAAGTAACGCCTGAATCTATTCATTATGTAAATGATTATTATAACTGCTAAAACTCCATATTAAAAAAAGGCTTTAAAGTAACTGAAAACAAAACATTATTCAATAATCATCTATTTCGTAGAACACGCTACGCCGGATCTTAAAACCACGTAGCGCCCATATAAAATTAACATCTGCAACCTACTGCGCATATAGAAATAGAATTAATCATTAGAAAGAAATTTACTAGTTCCCCCATAACATTCATACTTATAAATCTTATAATGCATACAAATGCATTTGAAAAGTTGTAATAAGAGCTATCTGAAGTGTGCCCACAGTCTAAATACAATAACAAAATATATAGCGTAACATGCTACAACATTTATTAAATATTGAAACAGGATATAAAATGCGAAAATATATTTTTCTTTCGTCATCTGTGAAGTTCTACTACGTAAAGAACCTTAATGGGTAAATAGAAATTGAATAGAGATAATTTTCTTAGTTTTCTTTAAAATCTATGCTCATTATGGAGATCGAAATTTCAAAATAAAGATCATTTTCATTCCTATCGGAATTAGATATTAAAACTTGCCCTAGTTTCTAAAAACTAAATGATTCTGAGAATGATGTATTATACTCACTTATAAAGCAGTGTTCAGCCTCCTGATAATAATTTAATTGAATGTTTTATGCAATATTTGCTTCCGGGTTGTTTTTAGCCTTTGAGTACGGAACTATAAAACAGATGCAAATAGATCCGATAACCCAGAGGCTAGAGGTACCAAAACAAGCAAAGTAAAGGCTAATTGAAATCAAGGAATCGACTTCAAATATTTAACTTTAAAATTCTGAATCTCTCTTATTATCTCAAACTTCCGATCAAGTTATTCCACCCAGCCGTTCACTACTAAGGAAGCAAGTGAATTTCAAGTTTTATAATTAACTTTTCGAACTCGTCGCGACCTCTACGGCAATATTTGCTGATATCACAATATTAATGACTTTATCCGTGTCATTGTCCCTTAATGCTTTTGTAGGAAATTCATTTCATGCCGCAGATTGACAATTCTCCTAAGTCATTAATAACCACGAATAGTATTACGAACATTGCCTTGCGAGAAATCTGACTTGGGTCGTACGAACTGCAGCAATGAAGTCAATAAAACAATTGAGTAATATTACATCCCATGGTTCGATCCCCACCACCGGCTTGAGCTTTACGCCTGGTGGATGGGAATTTTGCGATTGCTCGCCTGGCTAACTACCACCCTCAAGTAGAAAATCTGTCGCCAAGCACCTAACGGTGTGTTCCAGCAGCAGTCCTTGAGAGCCAGTAAAATTACAGGCACATGAGACTTAACAAATAACGTATCAGGGTGACGGGCGCAATGCAATTCGTGACTTGTGACGAAATTAATCTGTTATAGGCACAGATCCGCTTAACATCAGGTGTGCCTCGTGCATGTCCCGTCACAATAACATAAAAAAAACATCATTTATATTTATATATTAGAGAAAATTTAACTGATTAGGCGTGCGTTGTAGTATTGAGTTGCACATGAAGAATACTGTTTGATTTTAGTTGTGGCGAAATCGATACTGTGCCAGTAATGATTAATGGGCGTCGACAGTAAAATATTTTAGTTGAACAAAGATATTTATATATTTGGGATTTGATATTTATGTATTTAAAATGTAAGTAGATATTACAAAATTCCACCGTCAAATACCACACAAAGCAATAAAAGTCCTACGTAAGAACATCTAAAGCTCGCACTCCGACGCCCGACTAAATTGCACAAAATTAATAAAGAATTCAGAGCAGACAATTAAAATCTCAAAAGGAGAGCAAAGAAAGAGTTCCAACGGGGCAATAATGCCGACCACCTGCTCCGCTGAGATAGGGATCATAATGTTAATTTAATTAAAGGACTAATCTAAATTGCAGAGGACCCGACACTCCGACGACCATTAAAAGGATATTTCGACGCCGACAGTAAGTCGGGGAAAAGTTGTTGATTATAAACATCTTAGGGAACATTCCGTGGAGGTAAAGTTGTGAAAAAAATCAAACAAGTACATAAGTAACACCTATTTACGGTCATATTCAGCGTGACCTCGTTCTAAATAAATACTTGTCATAGTCTTCTTACCATTATTCTATTTATATTGGGTCTATACAACATTACTTCTCTTACAACACAAGAACAGTTTCGAAAATTGTTCTCGTACAAATGTTTTTTATACACAGAACAGCCCAAGTACACATCCGTTACTGTAAAAGTTTTTGGCTTAGGCTCTATGGCCACCCACCTGCACCTGCCTATTCAAACGTTCTCGTTGGTAGTACAACCGAACATTTCATGTATCCATAACGTTGAGTTGGTAGGCAGCTTTGTTGTGCGCCCAATCTGCAGTACCACCCCATTGACAGTGACGTGCGTGATGGATTATTACGCGCATTTTCGACATTCACAAGGAGGCTTTGGAATAGTCCTTATATTATTAAACCGAGAACTATACGGTAAAGAAAGAAAGTCCTTACATAAATAAATAACGTCTACGTGCTTACATACCCGTGTTGGATTTCTTGTGTCGCGGGAGGTATAGAGACAACATATAAATAAACACACCACGAACATCCAAACCCCGTTCATACATATTATCATATTGGTGTATGCATCAATGAAATGTGACAACTGATTTAAAGAAACAGGCAATAAGATAGATAAATAATAGTGAGTTAATTAGAAAAACTTATTTTCACAATGCATTTAACTACAAAGTGATTTATTTGATACATATAAAAAATGATATTTATTGTAAAAGTTGTATTTAATTAAACAGCAAGTGGGATACTTATCTAAATTGCAGAAGACGAGCCAGTTTAAGTTTCATTAAAAGGGGTTCTCCAAGACTATACACAAGGAAGAAAAAGTTTTTCAGCGATAAAGATGCCTTTCGTCTTGGAAGCAGACAAAACTTGCAGGGTGGTGGGTGAAAAACAATTTATTATTTCCTTTGATAGTCCCTACAATCCTTATAAAGGAATTCGCTTATTTAAAAACGTGGATTGGCCAACTTTTGCTTTAATTAAACAGCAGATAATTTACGACTTTATTTTACAGTTCTGAAACCATTTTGGCTTTGGAAAACGCGTTGGCAGAGGATTCAGATTCGGTATATTTTCACCTAAATGATGTATCGAACGCTCGATATAATTAATGTTAATGGAAGTCTGATAAATTGTTAATTTAATTCATATCTACGTCAACCACACTTTGTTAAATAATATCCATTTATACAGTAGAGAAACGACTTATTGATATAAGTACATTTCATTTTAATTGCACATATCAGTACTTTAAATAAAAATCCAATTACTGTATAAAACATATTGTATTTTGTAAATGTAAATATAAATATAAATAATTTTAACTATTGCAGAGCTTTAAGCAGTACATCTGATATCTTTCTGTTGGATGATTGTAAAAGTCGACTATAGGAAAAATTCGACGAATGAATCGCATATCACTACCCACGTCGATGTTGATGCAAATTACCTGAAAGCTATCGCGTAGAGAATTTTCAAGAAGATAGTCGTGAAGCAATGTACAAAATATTCTTGTGTTGCACTTCATTTAATACTTTTTTTATTGCTGATGAAAATCTCTCTTGATAGTAAGCGATGGTGTGGTCGAAGGTGTTTCTTAAGAGCCATTTCACAAAATCACGCTACTGAAGTTTAGGTAAATGCCAGCGTATCGGTTACACAAGCGAAAGAAGTGACGACGAAATAGCGTGACTGTGAGTAACATATTTTGATACTAGCACTCATTAATAAAGAAATGTAAGTTGCGAATTTAAAAATTGTGTGACTGGCATGAGTAAATAATCAATTTCTTGTCGATTACTTGCTAATGTTATAGAAAAGAAGTAGGCATGTACATTAAATAGTCAACTTACATCGTGAATCGTATATTTATATTTCATCCCTGATGAATAAAAAATAGATATGATCATTTATTGTAACAATAAACTTAAATAATTAAAAAATTATACGGCTTAAAATTATATAAATATTTGACGTAACGGCATTGATTAAAAGCTGCGGACTAAAAGCTCTTTCTTTGAAATTTTCCAAAAATTGCTATTTTCCTCGTTCACACTCTTCAGTATCTATATCCAGTCGTTAACACTGTCTGCCATAATGACCATGCATAGGATTGAGGTTTATTTTTCTGTGCATCCGGAAAACAACTTAGTACCAACCACAAACGTCCCATGACGTTTTTGGTTTTCCATTACTTAAACATGTCACCTTCATATTCCCATACCACAATATATCACCTATACCATTAAAAAAATAACATTTTCATCCATTTAGTTTGAGTAGACCAAACAGCGAAATTTTAATATATATTTACAGATTTTGAGGTTTTTTACTTTTTAAATCAAATGTCTTTGATGCAATCTATAATCAACATATATACTTCTTGGTACCAATGCAGTCCTCACTATATACTCTTATGCTCACTATTTCCTCTATGGAAAATAAATGATAATACACCTTTTTAAAGAAAAAAAATACAGGAAATGGGGTTTGAACACACGACAAAAATGGTGGGAAATAGTAATTTAATTGCTATTTTTATTTTTTCGTAACTAACTCACCTAGAACTTCGTTTCTTCTTTTGATATGATAATTTACTATTGTTCTTTAGCCATGAATTGTTACAGATTTTTACGCCAAATATCTTAAAGTAACAAGCCTTACTCCATCTTAGGCGCAGCTCCCGATTGAACTCTTTTGATGGACACGTATGAAAAACATTACAAATCCCTGAGGATGTTGGTGTTTCGTCATCCAGACCAGACATATTTCTATACTCAAAGAATCTAAAACGCATAGTATTTATAGAACTTACTGTGCCGTGGGAAACAAACATACCTTAAAAGCACACAATAAAAACTAACAAATATTATGACCTAACAAATGAATTAATCAAAAACGGTTATGTGGTTAATTTATATGCTGTAGAAGTCGGAGCAAGGGGTATACCAGCAAAATCCCTATACAACCTACTAAAAGACCTTGGCCTGTCAAGAACAACCGTAACTTCCATCCGAGAACGTGTATCCAAGGCGGCATTAGTAGGATCTTACCAAATTTGGTTGGGCAGGGGAGGAGGCTCGAGCGGTGAAAGGGAGCATTGATGCATCATAAAGGGGCCCCTTAATCTTACTCACTGGGTTGCAAGTCCCAGGCATCTTGACTGGAGCCTCTTCCTCTGCAACGCTATGGACCCGGCACCCGCACGGTGAATCCATGGAATGCTAAGTAAATTCGTCTCATTAAAACAACCCAATTGTTTTAAGAACTTTGGCGGGAAAACTGTATTGGAGAGCAATATTTTTTTCTGAAAAACTATACCACCTACGGCTTTGGTCCTTCTTTGATATTATTATTGACATGTAATTTATACACCTGTATTATTTCCTATTTTTTGGTTTGAAGTTTAAAATTAGTTACGAGATTATTTAATACGCAAATTTGCATCGGTAAGTGTTTGCGTTGCAAAATGTATCGAGTGAAAAATGACTTACACATATGCAAAATTGCGGTTTTCTAGGTTTATAACTGTTGACGTAGTTACGAGATTAATATGAAATGACGTAATATTTTGGGCCCAAATTGTAATTTGTGCTGGTTTCAGATTTCATCAAAATATTCAAAATACTTCCGTTATCTCAGAAAAAAATGGATTTTTTCTTGTATGGGCAAGGATGCATCCTTTTGAAAAGCATTTGGATTATGAAAGTCGGACTTACGCAGATTTTATGGTAAATTTGTAAATACGACTATCGACCGCTAACTGGTAACCCGGTTTGTACAAATTAGGAAGGTAGTTTAATTTCCAGCTGAAGTTATCGCTGTGTTCACTTATAGACATTAACTGAATCCAAAAATATTGGAAATCAATTATTCGCCTGTCATCATAACCTCCTAAAACAAAAGTTATAGTGAGTTACTACTTTAAACTAGAATAATATAAAAACTAGCAGACCAAAAAGAAGAAGTCAACCCTTTGAGGTTGTTAGCATTTTTCCAATAACGCTGTTTAAGGCTGCATAATTGTGACGTTTCCTTTTTTTAACACAATGGATGAACAGAAACTAAAGATGTAGTTACTTAACAAAACAACAATACTTATATTATGAATAACAAATATAAGGTATAGTTTGTTACTTAAAAAAATAAAGACATGATCAAAACTCTGTGGTCGCACTATAAACTTGCGTCTAAGCGTTCCGCGTACGAAACGTCAGAGCAAGGCAAAACGAACGCAGGTCCTACCTCGATGGGCGCTCGCGCGGTACTGATCGCCTCGCTCTTGTGCATTTCAATTTATGAGCATTTCGAGTTATGTTAAATATTTTTTCTTGTCTAACAAATTAGAGTAAATATCACAATTTATTAAAGATCAGATTAATTAAAGAATGAACTTTCTTTTCATACAATATCTGTTTGGAATTACACTTTATTAAACGCAATATACCGTGGTAAACTGCTGATATAATTCGTGGAAATTGGCGCAAGATCTTTTTTTTTTTCTACAATGACGATTAATTATCGATATTCTAGTACACTATGTGTCAACAAAATTATATGCGTGATGCACAGTTTTTTTTTTTTAGTTAATTTGATGAATCTTTATACAAGAGATAGAACTCTGAAGTTGGCTATGTGTACTTTAATTCGTAAAACAAGGTGCGGGAGATTGGCCACTACAAAATAATTAATGTTAAGTTTGTAAATCTGGTACATTAACTGAAAAGAGAACAGATTATTCTATTTTTATCAATTATTAAACAACTTGTAGATATTTCCTATGATAGTAAATTAAGCGCTTAAAATCTTCGTATACCGCATTAAAATGTAAAATGCCTCTTAACAGGCTTAACCTAGAATTACTGGCTCTCAAGGACTGCTACCAGAACACACCGTTAAGTGCTTGGCCACATGTTTTCTACTTGAGGGTAGTCCGTTAGCCAGGCCGGCATTCGCAAAATGCCCTTCCATCATGCCGTGAAACTTAAGGCCGCGGCGGGATTCGACCCATGGACCTACTGCACAGCAGTCCATAGGCAATGCCACTGAGCCATCACTGCTTCATTACAGAACACATATTGTACCGATCTCATGTAAGTGGGATAGGGGTAGAAAAATTATAGTGAGTCATCAAGAACCACTCTCTGCAGTCTAGTCTAGTTATTATGAAGATAGAATTACGCACACAATTTTAATAAGACAGCGTGCTTCAATTTCGTTTCAGTGTGGCCAGTCACCGTCAGGGCCGGCACTCGGTTCCGCCCAAATTATGTTCAATAGATAATTAATCGCTCTGGTACGCTTCGATAACAATGGCCGGTATATTCAGATCATCATTATAAACCAGCACTAGGGATAGTCATATTTAACGAACTCCAATTAGTAACGAATGATATAACGTATCTCTTCGTTTATTCAACGTACTACGCGTATTCTAATAAAGCATATTTATAAAAAATAATATATATATTTTTGTTACGTGAATTTACATTTTCAAGGTTTTTCACATCATTCTCCATTTCAATGTGCATGTTGCTTATATAGGAAACGTATTACACCTTTTTTGTGTTACGAGCAGTGTTACGACAATCATTGTGACAGCAGCTTTGAATTTTTTTTATTTAGGAATTACAACATTATCTTGTATTAAAACTTAATATTCCAGCAATGCCAATTGTTGTTAAAAAGTCTTGAATGTCAAAACATTTCCATAAATCCCATTAAGCGTAATTTTCCTGAGAGATTAAACTTTGGAAGATATCACAAAGTTTGTGAAGAAAACGAACGCAAAAATATTTTGACGTAATGCCAACATACTAATTTGCGTTGGGATGTAACGATGGCGTCTTGATTTCGTTATGATTTCATCCTCAAAAGAAACATAGGTTTTTGAGCAATGTAGTGTAATTTTAATGGGACCCAAAAAGGAGGGTCGGTCGCAATTAAAATTTTCCATTTTATTAAATTAACGAGCGGAGGAAAGTGCGTCGAGTACGCACTCTGTTTATACAGCTCAGCTTTTTGCCTCACAATATACGTGGGTACAGTCAGCGATGTCTATTGAAAGCCTACTTTGATCAAATGACATTACACAACCTCTCTTTCAGGATTATAAATTATTTTTATTTGTATTTGGTCAACCATTATGCTGCCTACTTGATAACAGGTAAATAATTTCAATGAAATCGACAAATTTGTCTTTAAATAGTATCACGCAAACAGGTTCTTTTCACCGATTTCAACAACCTACAACTGTTCCAACGATTGGCACAGACAAACACACCGGGTTACGCGGCGAACCCGCTTGTCTATCCTTATCTGAATTTCAAATACTTCTGCAGGTGGGGACGCGATTGAGCGAAACTTCCTGTACGTTTAGATTTACCAACCACAATTGAATCCAACGCTGGAACTTGGTGCCCATACAGTTTGCAAAGTGGCTTATGAAATAGATACGGGCGCTTTGGAGAAACTGAATTCGGTCTTGAATCTGTCACTGGCGATTGGGACATAAAATTCAAATTTAATTGACACGAAATTATTACATGATTATTCACAGATGGCTTGTTTGAAAATGAACGCTTGATAAATAATTTCGCTCCAAGACGTTTTAACGCCAAACTCGTTGTTATTTTCTAGTCATAGTTTTCAACATGGCCTCAATACAATTTTTATAAAATATTTGTACACAGACTTTTGCTACAGAAACTGTATTAAAATCCTTTTGCTTTAAATATATTGATGCATACAAATACAAAATTAACATAGTACTCAGGGTATGTCTCCTACCGAACTTTATTTTCAAGAATCATATTTCATTCTATTTTATTATTTTCCTTTTATAAGCCCCCGATCTAAAGTAGGTAATATTCATCATATGTAAACAAAACGGTTAAAAAGAAAACATGAATATTATTGTAACCTTTATGTTCATCTCATGTCAAAAGTATTAAAGCTCTGTTAGATACTGGTAACATCAAGGATTTTAGAGACCATTTTTTTCTTGATTGTTCTTCAGAAAGGTCAAATCAGTTCTAGATACTTGTCCATTTCGAAACGCATTATTTCTACAAACAAGATACAGTAAATAACAATGTCTCCAAAGCCATAGCAAAAAAGCTCTATGGTGGTTCTCACCAAATTGTATGTGAAAATAAAATGAAAACATGTGGATGTAGAGGCCGTTTGCCATGATTATTCTGACAACACATGGTCGTAAGACATAAGAGTGTAAGGGATTTTCTAAGGAAAAGGCCCCTTTATGGAAATTTATACATTACTTCGAGATTATTTATGTATTTAGGGTAAAATGATCTTGTCTTATTTATCACTTCTGTTTATAAGTTAATAATATTAGGTGAATACAATATTAACAGTTTCATGGAAAACATGCGTCTAGTTAGGTAAAAGGAGCAATTTTATAAGAGTACAAAAGTAAGTACGTCAGATATATATTGTAGCTTCGTCAGATTAAAACTGAATTAAATATGTCAGGCAAGTAGGTAAAGTAGCGCTTAAAAATATACGATAAAGCTTTTTATTTATACTGAGATGTAGAAACAAGACACGACTGATGCTTTTTAATCTTTGCAGAAAGTGTTCATATTCCCCAAAAGGTTAGACCACGAGCTCGCAAACAATTGGGCTGTACGAGAGTGAATAAAGTATATAGTCATAAATAACGGCCCCATAAGGGCGATTAAATTCTTTCCTCCTGCGGTGAGGAGAGAGGGAATTCCTCACTCGACGGACGTCTCCATCCAAGTGGGGTTACTATTAGTAATCTTTTCTTAGGACAGTTACTTTCCTTAAAGACATTTGGAGAGATTTCGACACAATAACACAAAACAAACACTATATTTAGGCAAGGTAATAACTTAAAATAACATTCAGCAATGTTTGCTTATGTTGTTATAAAAAAAATTATACAGTTACTGGAAATTTCTTAGCGTGTTTGTTATCAACAAATAGCACGCTAATATTAAAAATGCGAAAGTTTGCAAGTGAGTGCGTCTATATATATTTATTACTATTTGTATTATACTTAACGCTGACATGGCTAAGCCGATTTAAATAAAACTTGGTATATAGATCCTAAAATATAGGTCCTAAAATAATACATCGTGATGAAACCGCCAAGCGCATCCAGTAACAATATAGAAACAAATATTAATTTTGATTCATCATTAGAACCAAAGTGCTCTTTGGATTTTCCGATAGCAATCTGACGTAAATAAGAATATAAAATAGCAAAACTTCGTATTTGTTCTGGCTTGCTACAATCATTCTTTATCAAACTTATAGCAATAATTTTATTTTATGGTAACCCTACACCGGCGGCTATTTTTCACAACATTTTTCATGGCTCGAGGTTGGATTTAGTACGTTTTGGAGCAATTTTCGAGTATCTAGCTGAATAGTACTTTTTTAATGTTTGTAACTGGACAACCCAACAATAAACTCGGAGTCACTGTTATTAGACAACCGAGCAGCCCAGGACAGACCTTGAACGGGTTTTTCTAGGGTGTACTAACAATGTAAATTTAATTGATATTGTTGACAAACATTTCCAAAATTCGATAGTAAAATAGATTACCGCCCTAAGCAAATGTAAAACTTGTCTTTCTAGAGATGTGCGCTAGCTAGTCTTCTTGCACCCGGAAAACCACCCTGGAATATAAATGGACAGTGTATTTATACTGTACATTTTATGGAAATTGTTACAGCCGATTTCAAAAACGATCACATATGAACAGGTGTTTTGTGTATACTTCTATCAGTCATTTCATATAAGCAAGGGTAAATGATCAAACAAAATTATTTCATTTACTTAAAATGAAATAATTTTAGCTCCGATTTATTTCATTTTATAGAAATAAATTATTTATCGATTGATGTCAGGAGATAAGATACGATAAACTAAGAATTGACTACAATCATACTTAAAAAAACACTCTTCAAATGTTCTGTTCACACCAGTTTATCTTTGTATAATAAATAACGAATGGTGAAAAACTTAAGAGACACTTCTACCACAATATCCTATATCGTGACGTCAGAAACGCCACGCATATCCTGGACCATTTTCGATGCGGTCCGCCTCTACACGAAGCATATTCAGGTACTTCTGACTCTGGGAACGGAGCAACTAGGCACGGTGTAGTCCAAACAAAAGAGAATTTTGTTTCTTTAATATAAATTTTCAGACAATATTTTTTTAAATCCATCGTGGTATTAGAAAGTAACCATTAGCAAAACAACAATGTCCGAAAACTAACAAAAGCACACAGAGTTTGGCGAATCGCTCGTAACTTACGCCCAAGTGATAGAGGTATCTCGGCAAGTGCTTCAAGAGCGACTGATTGATGGCTCTAATCTCCACAACTATAGAACTCGCACGAAGATAGATAGTCCATGGATACCGAGGCTTACGTACAATATTCCCGGTAATAACGCGAACAATATCCTCACACTTTATCATAGCCTTCTATGTACTTATCACCATCACTAACTACCCGCATCCCACGTGTGCAGGGTTGCACAATAACGTATTATCTAACAACACAAAATATAACACAAGACCGTTTTAAAGCACTAGCAGTGGCGCTTCGCTTAGTCGTTTTGAAACCGATAAATTGGATAATAATATGCAATGCGGTCACTACTTGGTTGGGTGACCGTTAGAGGCATTTACTACTGAGTGTGAACTGGACTTCGGAGGGCACGATAAGCCGTTGGTCGCGGTTGTTACCTTAGTATGACAGTCGTTATTGCATGTCGGTAGGGCATTACACGCCTATTATCGGCTAGCTACCACCCTCAGAGAATCAAGATCCTTGCTGTGGAAGTAATGTACAGTAACATCTATATCGATTGCATATTGGTAAATTCATTCCTTGAATCGCCTATTTATAGCCCAACAAGAAGATATTGCATATGACTTATACAAGTCCAGGAGCTGTGCGGCATTATTATTGTCTAGTAATAAAACCCCAAGGAACTCTTAATTTCTTCAAGAGCTCGAAAACATAAATACGACTAATATTATTTTAAACTCGCGAATTCTATGTTCATGGAGAATGGTATCCAAACCTAGTTACAAGTTCGATTAAACAGTTTAAATTTTGTACTACCCGCCTCTGCCCTGAGTTTCCACCTTACATTTCTTACATATCTATCTCTAGGTCTTGCCTCCACGCCAAAAGTCAAAACGGACAGTTGTATCAAAATGATAAAACTGTTTGCAGAACTCGATTTAAATAGCGAATTCAATCAGTCCAAACAAGCAGAAAATCGAACCCCAAGCCCCAAATCATCCAATCGTAGTAAATCTCAAATTCCGAGTGCGCAAGCTAAGGAGCCGGCCCGTCCCGGCCAAGTCCCTGATTTAAATTGCAGATGGCCCTCGGGAACGCAGACTCCCGCGATATGCTAATCATAGTCAAGCCAAGGATTATCCCTGTTTACACTCAACAAACTCACTTAATTTCGCACCGACCGATGTCTTGACATATCTGACGTCGTTGACACTATGACGGCTGCCATATTTGACAGGGTAATTATGGTTGTCCCGAAATTACTTACAGAATTTACATTTTGCTACAAGTGAGTCTAATAATAACATTAATTACCTTAAATCAATGTAACATAGCTGTTTTTTAATATTCAATCTTATTAAACTAGAAGATTAAGAGACAAAAACAATCATTATTACACAAATATTTGTAATTTACTGCCCTATAAAGTACATAATAAATTAGTTTAAATACTATTTGGTAAGTTTTTAACGTAAGATTTAGTTCAGTTTTGCTAAAGCTTAGTATTGCTTCCTTAACTGGGTTGGAAGAGCTTCGAAGCTCTATATTATTACAATATGCATGCGAGTATCTGAAGCGAATGCATTATATGTACATCGTTTTATTAGGTGCTCTATATTCTGTATAGGAAATTGAAATTTCTATGTACCTTTTCATTGGATTGTTCGAAAGGATTTTATATAACACGAAGTATGCATGAGAGATGTAGTGACTAAATGTGATTTTATTGTGAACAAATACAAGTATAGAGGTATCTACTCCATGCAGGATTTTTAAAGTGCAGGAACTCGCTAGGTCGCGTTTTGAGATCCCATGGTCTTCTTTTTCTTTGTAATGTTTAAGTATTGTTTACTGATAATTGTACCATGAGCTTGAAATCAGGTCAACTGATGTTAATATTATATTTAAATCACAAATATACGATAGGAAAAATTTAAGTCATGTGCGGGATGCTTAAATTTTCCCTATCTTATATTTGTGATTTTGTAATGTAATCCGCATAGCAGGCGTTATTGCAAACCTAACAATATTAAAAATATCATACAAATGTTTATCAAATTAAAATAGTGGTGCAAGTGTCAAGTTTTTTTTTTACAGATAATGCCTTTTTCAACAATTTCATGTGATGGTAAGTGATGGTGTGGTCAAGGATGGTCAACGAGTTTATTATAGATAATGGCTCTCAACGACACCTGAGCATCTATACTACGCGAAAAAACCTGATACGAGGTTTTAATTGTGGATTCCCTGCACAGCGCAGCGGTCCGTTACTGTTGCCTGGGCCGTCACTGTTTTAAACGGCTAACCAGATATATTAACATTGTAATATTATTAAAATAATAAAAATCTCCTAAACGTTCAAGTTTCAATTTTCAGGTAACACCAATTTAATAAATGAACATCACATCAAAATAAAGTTTTTAAGCAACGTTGAAACTTTTCTAACGATGGCTTCTTCAGGGAAGTGAACTTAGAATGTTAACTTTGTTTCTTTATCGAACTTGGACCTGTTTACTTACCCCTTTTGATATCAGTATTTTATATCATAATTATGATCACAATTATAATCTTTACACTGGCTGTTTTGCAGATAATATGATAAGTACTCAGCCTGTGACTGCCTGCAGCTGACGCTTATTCCTATTCCAGGAATATTTTAATAATTTACCTTCGTTTGGTCTACTACCAATCACTTCCAAACAGGTGTGATAGCATAAGAGCTAGAAAAAGCTAGTCGGGCCTCGTTAAAATAGGCATCAGCTCAGCATTTGCTGGTTTTAATTACAGTTTAGAAGTAATCATAAAACGCCGTTATCATTGTATTATAAATAGGATATGGTAAATAATATACAGAAGTTTCTTATATTTTTATAATGTAACGTTTTAGAAATCAAAAAAAATGGTTTAAATGTTACAACTTCAAACCCCCACCAGTTTATTAAAATTATATTTTTGAAATTATATTTGTTTCTCCTGAATGAGCTTCAGATGTTTACAAGCCACATGCTAGGGATAAACACATTCGTTTTAACTACCATCTCATATATGGAAAGCTTTAATGAAATCTAATTGAAATGAGTTTCCAGTCCATAGTCCTCTGTGGGTTAACGTTCTTCACAAGATATCATAATTTCAGGTTCGTAACTCATTCCGTTAACAGGCTGGCAACGTTTGACACAGAGTAAGAAGAACAGACAATGAGGTCTCATCTATTTGTAATACTTGAAAAGTACGCCTGAAGTTCAGAAGTAAAGTAAGCCTGATCAAACAGATAAAAACAGTACTATTAGTCCCTGGAAAAAGATTATCAAAAATTTTTACAACTATGCAAGCCACATGTCGCAACTTGTTATACAGCCACCCTGATAAATTAAAATACGGCGTGAAATTGTATTAAAACAATATTATGAATAAGAGCACTAAAACGCCCCTTTTCGTGTTGGAGAGGTGAAAATCTTATTTTAATATATCTTCATGCGTCGTTATTTTGTGTTGTTAAAGAACATTAGTAGAGTTGCTAGGCTCAACTAGGTTGACTGACTACATCGTGCAAGTTGCGGGTAGCCAATGGTTACAAGCGGCTTATAGCCGTTCTTCATGGCGTTCTATAGGGTAGGCTTTTGTTCAGCAGTGGACGTCTTCCAGCTGATGATAATTATTAAAGAACATTTTATACCGACCCCACATGAATGAGACAAGACAAAGAGAAGAAGAAGGAAGATGCTAAACATAATGTGCTCTGAACTTAAATAAGAATCAATTATTTTTGAAATACGAAAAAGAGCCAGAGTAGCGTAGCAACATCAATAAAGTATTGTTTTTTACCCTTTGAGATATTTTTCCGCCTCGTGAAGCCTTTTTATCTGTTGTTTTTGAATTTCGGGCCCTTTGCTCTTAAATTGCGTACTTAAACATCGAAACAAAACAAGCTATATATAACATCATTTTGTTTCCAATAAACATTAAACGTGTCAGGGGTAAATATCTAGACCGGGCAATAAGTACGCTTGAGGCATCGTAAAGTCGACCTGAGTTGGCACTAATACGAATTTATGTCGATGGACTCGGGCCTTGCCATCGTATCGATCCGGCAATGCCTATAAATGTTTCAATTTACAAACCAACCGTTTTATGTTAACCATGATATATTTTATATCACACCACGAATGCGAAGAGAACAGCCCCTAGTACCTATTTATACTTATACGGCCTATTTTTGTTTAATAAAGCTGCAGTAAAGGGAACGCTGACGCCTCTGGCGGGAGCATCAAAATTTAAAATGTTTTGTTGTCTTAGGTTTCAAATGTTTGTTTTAGTTTTAGTTTTTAGTTTTTTTTGATAGGTCATCTCAACTGTAACATGATATCGTAATACGCGAGTTTCAGAGAATATTTTTACAATATATATATTTTTATTGGTGACTTGTGTTACTGGTTATCGTTATTTATAATATTTTTGGCGGTTTTAGAGGTAAATTAAGTAATGTGCATTGGTATTCAGTTTTTTTTCAAAAGAATACGAATTTCGTTCCATGGGCATGATCACAAGCGCAATAAAACTGTTAATTTTTTGATTTACCGCCACAGACGTGAGTTTTCACCTCAAGGCAATTCAACCAAGGGATAAATGCGCTTAACAAGCAGCCACCCTACGGTGGAATTCACCAAGATGGACTCTTTCTGAAGAGTCCTATACCATCTGGTAAATGTATTGTGAACTCATCGAAACGGTGACACTTCCTAGCCAACTACTTACCTAAATTATCTCTACTAAGCCTGCGAACAAATTGTATTGGCTCGTTCCGCATCTACTATTACATTTATAGACTAGTTCATTCAAAGTGCATAATCGATCTAAACAATCATATTAAATTCTGCATGCATCAAGCGTTCCTATTTTGCGTTAGAAAAGTGCCTGCCTCAGACATCAAGTTCACGTCACCTACACCAAACCGCTTAAGTTTTATATGGAAGTTTTAGTGAGGAAATCTTGACAATTTACATGAGAAAGCAGCGGCAAAAGCGAGGTCGCTGTTACCCATCGATGGCTCTCAGTTCGTCTAACAAGGGACAGGAATGTAGGCGGCATCCGAAGCAAGCACGCGGAATACGTCCCGAATATTCGATTGAATCCAGGAACGTGTTCGATATTAAATTTTTCACGTAATTATATTATTACCACGTATATATTGGAATATTCAGCATTCAATATTCGTGTTTTATTTCGTAGATGCTTTTGATGTCACGTGTCAAAAATATTGTGGGAGTATTATTTGATTAAAGTGGGAAATTCCAATGAATTCCAGTGTAATAGAACTGTATGGTACTGACTTAGTAATTCGAAACATACTCAGAGCTGAAATTAAAAGATAAACAGTTGATACCACGTAGGGCGGGAAAGTTCACGATATGCGGTATGCCACATGAGTAGTAATTAACACCGGGCGCCTCCCCTCCCCCTGCATATCGCCTCCCCTCTCGCTGGCACTCAGCGGGGCACGCCGATTGAATTAAACTTCGGAACGGTTGTTGTGGTTCGAATCCTTTGGTTTTGTCGCTGGCGTTTTGTGCAGCTGCGATTACTGGCAATACTCGTCCGGCGTTTATTAGTTTTACTGCAAACGGCGTGTGAGTATCGAGTGATTCAAGTTTTACTGCAAAAGGTATGCAGCTGTAGAGTGGTTAGTTAACGAAAAACGGGTGCTATCTTTTTATAGCCGTTTATTGCGACATTTATATGCATAAATGAATTCGGGTGGCTATGGTATGGGTAAGTATTAATTACACATGCATATAGGGTTAAAGTATTACAAAATGAGACAATAGCATTTGTTTCCTGTAAAAATCCAATATAAAATCTAATGCTATGGCATTAGACGTGCTTTTATCAAATATAAGAAAAATATCTCACTACCACGTATATATTGGAATATTAGAACTTAATTTAATTAAAAACCCCGACTGCAAATAATTTATTTTCGTTCAGCATCGAAACTACAACTGTAAGGTTATATACATTTATAATAAATTAAATAAATCGTTTCTTAATGGCCTTCATTTTGATACCTCCAATCAATGGATATGGGAGTTTTTTATTTTTTTATAATATGGCATCTAAAACCCGCCAGTTATTTTTTTAACTTTTTGTATGTGCCTAGTGTCACTTGCGCTATGAAGACAAATCTAATAATATATTATACATTAAAATCGATTGAATCGTTTAGAATTTATAGTAGAATAAAGAAACTAACAAACATACATACATGAACCCTGAAAAAATAACACTATTGTATAATTTTATTGGGCATTCGTGTAAATCGATGAAATACGAACCCCGAAAAAAATGAGCAAATGTTAGCCAAAAAAAAAATAGCATATGAAAAAATCTACACACAAAAAAATAACACAACAAAGTTTTTTTTTTTTTTATATTGTTATTATTGCAATAACGCCTGCTAAGCGGATTACATTACAAAATTACAAATATACGATAGGAAAAATTTAAGTCATGTGCGGGATTCGAACCCGCGTCCATCCGCCCCTTTAGCCGGGGCATGCTCTAACCAATTGAGCTAACATGACATGACGTCATAACTCGAATTTTTCCTATAGTTCATTAACCATCGTATTGGGATAGAGCGACATCTATAGTACCACTTACGTTGTACTACAAACAAGACCAATTTTGCAATTGGTTTTATACTTGTAAATGATGACGCAACCTTATAATTTTTATATTGTTATGATTGCAATAACGCCTGCTAAGCGGATTACATTACAAAATTACAAATATACGACAGGAAATTTTTTTATTTTTTTTTTTTACAACAAAGTTTTGCTAATTATTCTACAGAGACAAATTACAAAAATCTCTGCTAGCTACTGAACCTCAGTAGTGACATGTTTCATGAGCTTCAATGTCAACAGTTGAGAGTTTCGCAACGGGCACAATGAGTGAAATAAGAGGGTTGTCATGTGTTCTGTTTTCTTTTGTGAATGTCCTAGTTTTAAGTGCACATTTTAAGTGACGTCTACAATAAACTTATTGCAGTGTAGTACTGAGACTGAACCACACCTTCAATACTAGGTACTATATACGTGAACCTGAATAAAAATAAAATAATTTATGAATAGACAAGAGGGAATTAATAAAGTATTGATAAAACATCTACCATTCTATAACATTTATACAAAATGGTACTAAGCGTTCCTTGTTAATTTACACTTTTGTAAGCCATAAGATATAAATTTGTATGTTAATTAGTATTCTCTCTTTAACTATTGTATTCAAGTCATCATTCGTAGCCCCGTCACGTGTATGTTGGTAACCCTAAGTGCACTAGGCAGACTAGGGTGCGCCACCCCACCCCACCTCTACCTAGGACAATTAGCGAGCGCGACTCAACACGACTTGAGTTTTAACAACGGCTCGGAACACTCGTCGTCATATACTAGAGATGGGAACTCTAGTTTCTGCCTTGTGTGCTTGTGGGACACTCGTGCGATACACATGGACATTCTAAAGACACTGTGACGTTGTTTTAGAGACCTACATAACGTCAACGCATAGGCGTATAATATGACAGTCAAAAATATAACAAACTAGGATTAATCATACGTATACTACTGTTCCTTGCATTTACAAAGACATGCTACAAAAAGTATTACAATTTTATGGTTTCAGTCAAGTTTTATCTGACGGAATTCTTTTGTTTGATGCAAAGCCACTATTACTTATTGCAACTGCAATTTAAAATTATATCAAAATGAACTGAACATCGAAGCATTGTTATTTTTATATAACAGTAAATTAAAATGAAATTAATATTTTAACGTAACGTTTCATAATCGATTTGTAACAGTAATGTGACACCCACATGAAAAACTCAATGTAGATTTGTATGAGTACACTTGTCGTGATGTGCACATTGATGTGCGAGGGGCGTACCACCCAGTTAGCGGGGTTCATCGCCTCTTATAACTCACTTCCCTAACAGAAGGGTAGAAAATTCTTCATCCAACTTTTACAAACACCAACTCTAGCTAGACTACGTATATAGGACTTGCACGGTGGTAGGGCACAGTAGGGTTTTGCGAATGCCCGTAGAGCTAGCTAATCTCAAGTTGAAAACTGTCGCCAAGTAGCACCTATCCTTGCGAGACAGTAATTTAGGGTTAAACAATATCTTCAACCACTCAATGCCTCACCATCAGGTGAAATCAGATCGACAGCAAGACGGCTGGCCTATCTGCTAAATAAACTCTAGACTTAACGTTGTTTCTTAAACTTTGAATGTCGTTAGTGAATAAATCATTAAACAATATAGATAATCTTTAATCTGTTGAAAGATTAAACAATATTCAGTTACACTCGCAAAGATAGTGCAGTGGTAATAGTTGAAGCAATTAAGGAGATAACGAGGAATACATATAACTCCCTGAAAGCTCTAAATCTTACTTGGTAATTAACAGCAGCTTCGCTAACGCGCCTCGACTAAACGTTGTCTCTATTTTATTGTTTCGTACGAAATAGATTCAAAATTCCTTACTACGGTTTCCATCCTTACTAATCTATTACTAATATTATTAACGCGAAAATTTGTAAGCATGATGTTTGTTACACTTTCACGCAAAAACTACTCAAAGAATTTCAATGAAACTTAACAATAATATACCTTACACATCATAATAACACATAGGCTATAATTTATAAAGATATAGTGTATATTCTCTAAAATATAACGATAAATGTCAAGTAAATAGGAAAAAATTCTGCCATATGCGACCAATAATGGCGTGCGCTGCAAAAACCTTTAGTAGAACATTTAGTATCACACGTACATAATGTGTAACGGAAATTTTATCTTAAATTGTCCTACCAAAAGACCGCGACAGCATACATCTTTAATTTGTAAGCCATTTTCGCCAAAATTGTGAACCATAAACACTATTAAAATTGATAATTTATCAGTTTATTCGTACCAAAAATGCATTATTTTTGGTACGAATAAATTGATCCTTATCAATTCATATTATAAAGGCGAACGTTTGTGAGTGTGTTTGTATGTTTATTACTTCTTTACGCTAAAAAAGCTCGACCAATTTTGGTGAAATTTGGTATGGAGGTAGATGAGGCGCTGGATTAACAAATGTGCTTTTTATCATCATCATCATCCATGACCACGTGGGTCTAACCGACGGGTGCAGCTAGTATATAATATTTTGAGGTTTATTTCAAATAAGTACATTTAGTGTGATTACTCATTTAAATCCAAATTTCCATCTAGATCCCAGGAGACAAGCCAAAGAAAGGTCTTGATATATTTCATCATAATTGTCACCGACAGCTTTTCACGTTTCGTTTATTGTGACACGGATCTGCTCTTAGGTCCTCGCTACCCGAGAACAGAAGAAATATAGATAATGAATAATAATACATACAATTTTAATTTTAGGTGGTAACAAAATATTTAAAACAAAAAACTTAAATATTTTTCTATGTGATTATTCTTTGTAGTAATGAATTGATGCGTACCTACTTTTTCTAATATAGAAATAGATTTAAATATGTATATGTATATATACATATTTAAATCTATTTACTATTTATTAAATCTATATATTACCTATTTAGGTTAAATATTAGAAAATGTACTAAAATGGAAATCAAAATAGGTAATTGTACAAAATCAAATATAATAATGATATTATAAATACTGTTCAATACGCTTACTAATAAACTGGCTCTTATTTGTATCTTTTTAGGTTTATCATGCAAGTTTAATTGCGCTAGCTGTTTACTTGACACTGCCATACAAGTGCTTTCTACCTTACAATTTGATTGTAATATGCATGATTTTTACTGTAAATAGCCACCGCACTAGTACTTTACTGTACGTTTTGTTTTCAAACTCAGAAAAGGTATATACATTATATATTTTTTCTAAAACCCTCGTGAAAATTAGTCATTACACTCTCGGGTTCGTTACGCCTTTGTCTTGTCAAATAACAATCCAGCATCGACTAAAATGACCAAAATATACTGTCACATACAATTGTATAATCTGAATTTGTATCATAGAACACTAGTTATTAATTCATTGCAAGCTCCAAAATAAGCCCCGTAAGGGAAAATATCGTTCCCAGCAACGTTATTTTCCCGTCATACAATAAAGCGGCTTTTCTATAGGGGATTATTAAGCAAGAGAATATTCACATAATCAGAATCTCATTAAGTATTAACGAGCAAGTACGAAGACGGCGCGTACCTATCGAAGGCAACGCAAGTGAAATCCTACCTAGCATAAAAGTTAATAGTACTACCAAACCGTGAGGGTTCTCCCAAGACGGCTATATGATAGTGTACAAGCAGTAGTAAACCTTGAAACATTCTTTGAAATCATAACACATCTTCTGGCCAGGTATGTAAGCCACTGAATAGCTCACAACCTCAAGCCAATACAATCAATACAAACCAGATACAATGATAAATCAGAATCTAAGCACTTTAAGCTGGTTAGTTGTATTACATAGTTCTTTCAAGAACTATGAATAAAACAAGTGTTCTTGATAAAACAGAGATCACTTCCCAGAATCATGTGGAGCTCGGCTACTGTCTAAGTTATTATTCTGCGTGTATAGTGCTCGCATCTGCACTCCTGCTACTCGAAGCATTCAAATAGCTGCTTTAGCATATAATATTTGAGGAAATCTTCATATGGTGCCGGGACCGCCGGCGGTTCTGTACGCCCTTGCAAATAGAATTTGTATACCGAACGGTTCCCGAAAGGGTCTGTGTGCGATTACACTTCACGCATGCCGATCTCAGGGTTATTCATGTTTGCATCACTCCGGTATCGATAAACTTTGATTAGACCCTAAACATTTTGGGCACGTCTGTGTACCACAAATTGATCGTATATATCATAATAATTTTGGGTTGTAATTAAATCGAAGCGTTAGTGTATCGCCGGTCGATAAACGTGGTGCTCGTTTTCGTTTTTCAAACAGATTTGTTCACTACTTAGGCTACCCTTTGCTAGTCTGTTTAAGTATTAAAACCCGGACCACCCTGGTCCCTCGGAACTAACGTATTCATGACTCTGAGAACTCCACCCCTTACTTTACGAGCGGGGCGGCGGTCGCAGTGAATCGGAAAGGTAACCTATTCGGACCTCGACCTATGTGAAATATCACGCTACCATATGTTACGTAATTTCAGGGATTCACGGAAGGATAGGCCGAACTGAACTTTGAATCTTTATATGTTACATCACGAACTACATCAAATTGATCTCGAAAACTTTTTATAAGTTCTTACTGATATGTTGAAAAAGCCATATTAGTAATAAGGTAACAAAAGCAATGAAAGCTCATAGTTCAGTTTTCACCTATTACTTTTCGACATCATAATCAAATCTCTAATTTCATTCACCCATTTATAGTCATTTATTTGATTTATATTCGATATATAAAAATAAAAAGGTGCCGGCTGCCGTGGGGTGCCGGGCTAGAATCTCACCCCACCATTGCTACCTGCGGGTGTCGTAAGAGGCGACTAAAGGTAAAAACCCGGAAGGTGGGCAGCAGCGCCTTCTGAGGAACTGATATCTTTCCCCAACACACGCCAAGCGTAGGGATTATGGCAAATCCCCCCTTGATGGGGGAGGCTGTGTTCAGCTGTGGAAAATCCGGCTGATACAGTATTTGATTTAGATAGCTATAATTATGTAACCGAGCTAAAAATATCGGTTAACTTAATAATTAAAAATTTCACTAAATACTAATTTAAATCAGCGCGACATCTGTAGGCAAACGCACAAACGAGTATCTAAATTCCATCTGAATTTAGAAAGCACCTAGATTAAGCTTAACTACCGCGCGCTGAGGTAGTTCAGCGACTCACCAATAGAGGTCGCAAATAACAATGTTAAGTCTTCTTCTCTCCATGCAATTCAAATATATAAATCATGACAATTAAAACAAATGTCAAAGCAGTCTGTCTGAAATAATACCATGAGGTGGTTTTTGAGTTCCGCTAGAGGAACGTTTGGAATTTAAATACTTTCAAAATCAAGTGCAGTCATTGGTTTTGCGACGCCAACGGTTTTGGAGGCTTTTTTCGTTACCATATATGGTAATGAAATTCGCCCCCGACATCCGCCCAACTTGATGTCTTTCCCCAACGAGGAATCGCGATCACTTTGACCCCAGCCATCCTCTGTGCAACTACTACTAAAGACTCAGTTAACTAAATCTACAAATTCTAATCTACTGACAAGCCCCAAAATCTGGGTAAGTTTGAGTTGTGTAGTGAAAGTGTACTTGACCATCACCATTAAAAACTAACCTTACTCCTATGGTATGTAATCTTATTGTAATTGCTGTACTTTATTGTGTGTCTTTACCTGCTAACTCTCTTGTTGTGTGTTTTTCTGTTGCTTCTCAACATTCAACTGTTCTCTATTTTACGCCCTTCTGGCAAACTTTAAAGGGTGTTGCTGGTAGCTCGCAATTCACGAGTTACCTAGGCTAGTCCCTTTTTTGCTCGGTAGTGAACGGACCTCGTGGATTGTGAGCATCATTACCGGCAACATACCTACTTGCGCCCTTCTGGCATTCTGAGCGGCTGGTGGTTCGCCTTCGCCTAGGGCCTAGCTAGTCCCTTTTGCTCGGTAGCGGAAGCCTTAGCGGAGGCGAATTCTTCACCAGCAGCATCTACCTCTTTGGCCCTTATGGCATACCTCTTGTTTGCTGGCGGGCCACATCCCTAAAGGCCCTCTGCGAGTCCCTAATATGCTCAGTAGCAGAGGGACAGTGGACCCACCAGCTCAACACTGTACTAGGACCCATCATAACCGGAGCACATGTGCCTTCCAGGATTCAAGTACGAGGGAAGTTCCAGTACACGGCAGTTGTACACGACTTCGAGTACGAGGCTGACCTACTAGCAGCACACAACTCCTGAACTCCGGCCGTCCTCTGACCTCCAGCACCGACCGCGGCCAAACGTCACAGCATCTAGCTGGGACAATTCTACCGGCGCGGCGGTGTGGAGCCGAGCCCTGCACGGCAGACCTGCTGCTGAGCATCGACTCAATTACTAGCGGACCGGAGATAAGTCCTTAACAAGGAAGCTTGCCAAATTCATAAACCTGTCTGAGATCCACGACCCCTTTCTATTCATTATACTTATATTCTAATCTCTCTCTTGTTTCTTTTTCTATGCTCCCTACTACCAACCTTAGGTAGGCAGGTGACAATTATAGCATGTTAATCACGCTAGTTTCTGCTAGAGACTTTGCCCGCGTGAAATTTGACTACCCGCGTCTGTCGGAAACTATACTTAGAAAATTATAATA
This sequence comes from Plagodis pulveraria, assembly GCA_963890685.1. NCBI lineage: Eukaryota > Metazoa > Arthropoda > Insecta > Lepidoptera > Geometridae > Plagodis > Plagodis pulveraria. Next base: position 18,105,939 of record OY982962.1, read on the forward strand.
AGAGAATGTGTTTCATCAGAAGCAATGGAATCTGTTTATTTAATCGTGAAAACCTGCTTTACGAAATTAAGTACACTCGTTCTCAAACTGATATTACCCCATTAACAAATTAAAAGACAAGCAGTCGATGCTACTCTTTCACGCCGTGATCTGTTTTCCTTTATAAACAACTAGTTATATCTCAGTGTAAAATAAAGGTACAATGTTAATTACCACGTCGCATCTCAGAAAATGAACACCTCACTTCTACATGTGTTGTGATTATAATATTTTCCCCGTAGAAACGAAAATAAGCATTTTCTATTAGGTGTTTTCCGAGAAGTGTTGTTTTATCGGGAAACCAATGAATATTAAAGTAACTGTGATTGTTTACGTTCTTATACAAATCCGGAATTCATTTACAGTTGGAATTTGGATAGTACAATAAACACTTTAAAAAAATTTTGTAGCATTTGATATGCTCGTCTGATATTCTGTGTAAATGTTTATGTTTTAGGGATGAAAGTTTATATAAAAATCTTATTGATATTTTGTATAAGTCTATTATTTTAATTGAATGATTTCCTTTTGTAAATATTGAAAGTAAGTTTGAATTATTTATCCTTTATATTATTTACATAGTAATAATGAAAGACCGAAATTATGTACGTATATATTCAATGAAACATAATATTAACTATAAAATAGCAATAAAAATAATCCAAGTAAAGACGCAAAGCAAGCGTGTTGGAAACTTGCGCCAATGCAAATTTGTAACATTGATAAAAAATTATCCTTCAAGATTGAAAACAACAAGCTTTTGTTTGTTTTCAAAGCAACAATGGTAGATACTGCTTTCAAACATTAAATAATCTTATACATAAATTATTTAGAAGTAAAAAAAAAACGAATTAAAATTTAACATTATTTTGTACCTTTTTTTTTTTCTTTTTCTGATTGGTTATCCTTTGACCACTATCTCACCTGATAGAAAGTGATGATGTGGTCGAAGATGTTGTTCAGGATAACCTAGAATTACTGGCTCTCAAGGACAGCTTCCGGAACACACCGGTAGGTGCTTGGCGACAGATTTTCTACTTGAGGGTTGTAGCTAGCCAGGCGGGCATTCGCAAAATGCCCTACCACCATGCTATAACGACTGCCATCCTAAGACAACAACCGGGACCGACGGCTTAACGTGCCCTCCGAAGCACGGAAACGCTCAGTAGTAATGTCACTAGCGGTCACCCATCCAACTCATGACTGCGCGCGACGTTGCTTAACTTTAGCTAAGCTGATCGGTTGAGAACAGCTAAGTAAACTTCGCTATGAGTGCTTCAAAAAACCTGTGAATTCGGCAATGTTTATTTAAACAAATCTTGCGTAATATCCTACACGACATTCAAATATTTGTATTTGGAACAAGCTGTCAACCAATTAGGCTCGTCCGAAATATTCCAGATTCAAATTGGCAGTTCATATTGACAGTTGCCAGATGGTGGCGGCGCTCACCAGTGACAGTGTTACGCACAAGTGTTGCGTAGGTATGTTTTCCGAATTCGTAACGAGTAGACTAAAATATGATTTCCCGTTACGCTTTGAAGCACTCGTAGCCGAGTTTACCTATTCGAACTTAGCCAATCAACTGAGTAAATCAACTTTCTTAATGGTTAGTACATATGGGTGACCGCTAGTGTCAATTAATACTGAGCGCTTCCGTGCTTAGAAGGGCACGTTATCCGACTCCGTTTCTTGTGGATGGCTGTCTTTGGGCTATGTCGAAGGACTCCGAGTGACCTCATTTTTCGTTATTTTCGGGATTAAAATGTTGCACAATCAACGTGATTTATGCCTTTAAAGTTGTATAATCTAAGCTATAAGGTGTGGGTGGCCCATAAGACGGCCTCAGAGTATCACTACAGCTAACCTGATTTTTACTTCATAGCAGGCTTATTCATCACCTCTCCTTTTCGTTCGCTTGTACACCTTACTCCATCCGTTATTACGGCTTCTCATCACCATACAACATCTACATCTAGCTCTTGCATTTTTTAAATACACGCTAAGGGACATTGGGTGCAATGTGTCAGAGCAGTCACAAATTTTAGGCCAACTTTGCACCGAGGTACACAAACTACATAAATTTTCATTAATTTTTACTGCTCGTATAATAAAACCCAAATATATGTTTTCTACGTGAAAATAATTAGTTAGAAAAATGCAATAATAGATGTCCCCCTTCTAATATGCGTCCCAAGTAATCATTTGGGTACAGTAGACCACTAGCAATTCAAATTCTCTTGCGTGATGAAAAGTACATTAATTTAGATACAATTTCAATGTTCTTATAAAAAAAATACAAGCTTTTTTATGTGGTTTACGCTTATTCAAAATATTAGGAGTCTGATTATTATTTAGCTGCCAGGATATCTTAATTACAAATTTAAATTCCGTTTCATAATATTAGTCGCCTCTCCTTGGGGTGCCGGGCTATTATGGCAAATCCCACTACAATTGGGGGGTCCTGTGTAAAAAAAAAACTTGTTGTTCACAAGTAACTGAATTTTTTTTTATCGCCTTTGCTTAAATGTATTCAATTCTTTGTTTTTTTTTTTGCAGTAACATACCAAAAGTCGCTAACGTTGAATACAAATTGTAGACCGTAGAAAATTACCTGGAAAAGAAGAAAAGGTATATTAATAATGTTACTATTATAGGTACTATTATATAATATATAGGTCAATTCGTCGCGGATAAAATCGCGATCCATTCAAAAACAAACTTCTGTAAATGAATAAAATATACACTGTATACTAAGATTTATTTGTTAGGACAAAAACAATATGTTAAAATAAAAATGAAATTCGCTAATATTATAATTAATAATATACTTAATGCGATATGATGTTTTATTATATCATAATGTTATAATTTAGACAATTTATACATTAATTTATAAAGTTAACACGACCATAGATAAATTAATAGTAGGACTTGACTGAAGTTCTTTAAAGAAACACGCTTTGAAAAGTTATAAAAGTCTTGTGCTTTTATTTTATCACTTTTTACTTACAGCAAGTGAAGAAAGCCTACAATACCTTACGTAAAAAAACAACGTTAATTTCCCTTTGAAGCTTTGTCTGTTATAGCGAACATTTAACACGAGAAGTTGTTTGGAAGTTATTATTAATATTCTCAAGAAAAACTGCCACATCGTAAAGGAAAAAGCGTGAGGTTTACTAACCACGCTACAGACGGCATCTGTCGTGGTCGGATTTATCGCGAGACAAATTGCAGCGTCCCGAGTCGACGCAACGGCGCTGCGGCGCCATGCCATCCTTTGTGCAAATGAGATACATAACAATGCTGAAAATGGTTTTGCTAAATTAATACGCCTGCTATTACAGTCTACTCTGTTTCAGTTAATTGGATTTATGATCGTGATATTCATAGTGTCTTTAAGTGTTAAGGGCGAACTGGCCGGTCAGTTCTCCATACAAACGTTGTAGGGTGATCACTCCCTTATTTGAGGATTTAGGTCCGAAACAAATTATAACATCGATTGAACTCGTCAATATCTAGGTTTGTATCGTAACGAAATTTTAAAAAGATAATTAAGTTGACAGTTATGAACCTCGAAACATTTTCATATAAAGTTTTCAAGACTCATAACTTTCAACTTAATTATCTTTTTAAAATTTCGTTACGATACAAACCTAGATAATGACGAGTTCAATCGATATTATGCTTAATTCTATACCTAAAATCTCAAATAAGGGAGTGATCACCCTACAGCGTTTGTATGAAGAACTGTACGGCCAGTTCAACCTTAAACAGCAAATTCACGTGTAGGTACGTATATGTACTAAACAAAATATTGAACTATTTAGAAAAGAAGCATAACAACAATTATAATTGTGAAAATATCTTTTTGAGACATGTCTACGATCAACAAACAAGGTCAACCTCAAAGTCGTGAAACAATTTGACAAAATTATTGCCTTCATCTCCGTTTGTGTAAACGTTAATTATAGCTTTATTTATCTTATAAATATTCTAATTCACCCGCCCCTAAATACCCTGTTACTTCGACGAGACGAGACAAGACGGCGCTTGATGCCGCCATCTGACAGGTGTCCTACGCGTGGCTGGTTTATCGTCAGAATAATTTCCGAGAGACCGTTTTGTACATTGATATCGCGTGGATCGCACACTTCTATTCTCAGTGACGATTAAGTCATATAATTACTAATCAGTAATTAACGTTATAACTTACCTAGTAACATAGATTTACGTTAATTATTATTGAATTAAGAACGAAGGCGTACGTAACGATAGTGATTAATGAGTGGTGTTTGGTGGCATATATTTTTAAGCAATAGAGCATATCAAGTCTTTAATGTCGATCCATTGTATACCTACCACAGCACAACTGATAAAGGAAGTCATTCATCAAGATTATACTATTATTCGGTAGTGTAATCACTACATAGTATAAAGCAAAGTCGCTTTTTCTGTCCCTATATCCCTATGTATGCTTAAATCTTTTAAACTACGCAACGGATTTTGACGCGGTTTTTTTAATAGATAGAGTGATTCAAGAGGAAGGTTTATATGTATAATAACATCCATTAAATAGTGCATAAACAGTGTTATTTTTGAGGTTTCTAATGTGATGTCGTAAATAATTTCATTTTTACCGTTTACATTGCAAACGCAGGCTGAGTCCTACGAGATTTATCAAAATAATGTACTAAGTATTGTACACATTGAAATGGTCTACAGAAAACTTTGCTATGGTATATGTCTATCTCTTATGGATATCCCACAATAAAAAAAGTTGTCATTAACTTTTTATGACAAATAATGGCTAATTTTCGAAGCGATTTTAACCAATACAGAATTAATCCGTATCTAATTAAATACTTTAAATACATTGTTGATTTAATATAGATATATATGGACCTTTACAGCATACGATTAACTTGAATATTTTCGAAGATATTACAGATTTAAAATTGCGGGACGTACGGTTTGCGGCGGTTCCGGCCGGCCCGGGCGGCGGGAGCGTATAGTAGTGTAAAAATGTAAATAAGTAAAAATGTAGTGTATGAATTTAGATATTCCAAAGGAAATCTTCATAGTTTAGGGAAAGAAGAATTGTTTTACTCTAAATTCGATCGATTTTAATCACTTTTTCAGTGAATGGCATAGGCTATATATTTTATACCCGGGCGAAGCCGGAGCGGGCCGCTAGTATAAGCGAATATTTGTTTACGAAAAGTCGTAGATTGCGACTTGACACAGTGCCTTATCTTATAGTGATTCAGTACGTTTTTTTTAAATAGTGCACTTCAGCTTGTCTAGCAAAAACCATTATTACTAGTTCTCTTATTTGTAGGTAATTAAAGGGAAAAATATAAGGCAATGAAATCAATGATTGACTACGAATTATTCTTGTACATTTTAAGACAAGATCGGCTTCGGACGCCGCCGGCGATGACGAGTGCACATACATATCAGCTGAACTTAGTTTTTAGTAATAAATCAATGAAATAAAGCTATAAATTAACCACCAACAGTTTCAATTAAAATGTGCGAAGGGCTTCGCAAATTCATTTCTCGTATACCTTTCTATGGAGCGTACCTAAATGGAAGGTTTTTCCTTTTCACCCTTTTGTTTTAAATATGCATAGCACCGTCTCTACTCTGGAAAGTGTCGCAAAAGTGCCTCAGAGCTTATATTAATATTTGATAAAGGAACTCCAATCGAGACGCAATTTCGTACGGCTAGCTTCTGCTCTCTCGTGTCATTGAACACGCTCCACAGCAGTGGCGAATGCCACAGACTGAACACAATTTGGCTAGATACATACAAGAGAATATCAAGCAACGAACTGCATCACTTACGCCATCCGACATAATTATGTGATAAGTGTTCGTTCTTATATATTTTTCAAACTCTATTAATCCATATAACTACAATAACGTTGTTAATTCCGCTTTAAGGTAAATAAATAGACACGTTAGTAGTACCAATCTCGACGTATTGTCAATTACGATTTTCTTTCTGGCTACATTTACATAGGTATATATATTTTTTATTAATATAGCTATGTAGAATATAATGTCGCTATTTATCTCCGTACAATTATTAAAGTGATAATTAATAGTGCGATTTATTTCTTTATCTCAATATGTTTGATAAATATACGAACCTTACCTTATTTGTATACTGTTGCTACTCTATGTCGTCCCATATAAATTAAATCCTCTTAACTCAATGGTTGCCTAGAAGAAATCGCTTAGCGTTAAGACCGGTTTTTTGCACTGTATAGCTCTATTTAGCTAAGTTTGTTTTCATTGTAATTATTATATTGTGCAGATAAAGAGATTTCAATCTCTCTCTATAAATAATTAAATAAACTTCTCAAACAATTACTAAAATAACCCATGCAAAGTACATCCTTACGTACTTTTACTGGAAATATAGAGTGAGTTCCATACTATACATGGCCAGAAGCATGAATATCCATTGAAGTGTCATTAAAATCAGCGGCTACAATTACCACTGAATACATGTCAATATATATTATGTTTGTAATACGACTGTTTGCGAGCGGACAATATTTGCATTGAAAATTCAATTAAATTGTTTTACTTTATCATATTCACGTTAACGAAGTTATAAATCAGAAACAAAGGTGAGTTGTTATTTAAATGACAACTATTTGTTCATTATTATAAATGGTTACACAAATGAAACCAGCAGCGTCAAGCAACAACGTGCAGAAACAAAGAGGATCGCCGGATGCATTAGTGTAGATAGTACTAGAAAACTGCGCGTACACGAGAGTAATTATAATAAAATATTAAAAGCTCGCTCAACGTAACCAACCACTAAATAAAGTAAAGCTAATGGTGTAATGCAGCGCTCGGCGGAGAAGCGACCTCAGTGATACTGCAATGGAGTAGCGTAGGATGCAATCTGCATACATTAGCCTAACGTCTCTTAGTTTTGACACCTGCTCTCGCCTCCTTACTATGGAAAATATGAACACCCGGTAGATGGATGGCACAAACATGTCAAGACTAAAGGCAGTTGTTGCAAAACTTGGGAAGTTGTCAAGAAAATCGCGCGGGCACAATGTATTGTTTCACGGAACCAACGGAGTTTGACTTGGAAAGCTTTTTAAGTAACTAAGTGTTAAATGACTGTTTCGAAGTATCATTTTGTTTTACACGAAAACGGGAACACGCCGCCGAATAACGGGGTTATGATGGAAAGTTTGCCCCTGAAGTGTCACAAAACTCGGATGAAGATCTAAAGTAAAAGGCTAGACAACTAAAACAATATTACCGCTCCTGATAAAAGATCAATTTGTCCCTCATTTTGAGGTTATATAGTATCGGAAATGTTTCCGTTATTACATCTGACTACTCCCCGGATGCGGTCAAAGTATATAGGCAGGGAACTGTCTCTCACCGTACGCACCCGTTAGGTAGACTCTGGCTGGTTCAACCTTGCATACCGTGAGAACATTCTGCTCGGTAGTTCCCCGTAGAACTATAGTCATATTATTTTCATAATCAGAGCGTTAATGAATAGAGCTCTAAATAACCAAGTCCACCGCACCGAAGGGGTATACTCTAGATTTATTACCTGAAAGCTTAATCTGAGCACAGCACACGGCCGGTTATAAATGGCTGTGAAACAACCTCGTAAACCGGTGGCCCAGTGTAGCAAACACCTTAAATACTTAACAGCTCAGTTACCGAGTCAAGTTTAAATGTTCGGCGCGCGCTTGAGAGGGTTGTCACGTCAGAGCACATTTTAATAATGCACTTGCTCGTTTAGTATGAAAATTAGCTGGCGAGCGGCAGAGGCGCACTATGTAGCTTGTTTCATTGATGGCCAAACTTGCTGTGCTGGCTGTAGCTCCTAAATCACGCAAACTGCAAACTTGCATGGCAGACATTGAGGTTTGAATGTGTCAATACCAAGACATCCTCAGCTTCTGTGCATGTCGTGCGTAAAGGCATTAGTTACTTTAACTGGAAAGAGGCGCGCGTATATTGATACCAACTCAACATTTAATTGTTTTAGATTTTAAGTATAGTGTCATTCAATCACGCGAACTACCTGCATGACTATCAAGCATATAGCGTGACTTCAATATCTGTTGGTATTGGTGAAATAAACTGTGACCGCAATAAGTAATATTCCAAAAGAACAAAGGAAAATATCTGTTGCAGTTTTGTAAGGTAAGTACTTCATACCTATGTCGTAGGTAACTAACTAACTACATATAAGTTTTGATTAAGATCTTTCAATGTTCAGACGCATAAGCTTGTAAAGATTTATTGCAAGATAACTTTGTTTTAATGTAGAGATGACGTTCTATTCTGAGTTATTAAATTTAATTCAACTCAGAATAGAACGTGTCTTTCAAATCAATCTACTTGCACCTTGTGTCGATATACTCGTAGATCCTATAATTACAAAGTTAATTTGTTTGACTTTTGTAGTGACTAAATGTGTTTAAAAGCGAATACAGCAGTAAAACGTCGCAATAACTCGCATACAATTTTTTGTGGAAAAAAACACATGTCACTCGTACAGAGTATACCTAGTATGCTTTTAACATTATTATGTTTGCGGATTATATTACAAAATTACAAATATACGAGAAAAAAGTTATAGTCATGTGCGGGATTCGAACCCGCGTCCATTCACCCCTATAGCCGGGGTATGCTCTGACCGCTTGAGCTAACATGACAATGACTCATAACTCCAATTTTTCCTTTCGTTCCTTATTGTATTGGGATGGATATGTTAGCTCAAGCGGTCAGAGCATACCCGGCTATAGGGCTGGATGGACGCGGGTTCGAATACCACACATGACTATAATTTATTCTCTCGTAAATTTTGTAATACCTACTATTCATTTAAATATTTTGAACTTAGATAATTGGACATATGTATTGATTACATTCTCGATTGTGATGATCTGCAATGATAATAAGGCATATTTTAGGAGTACGTACGATGAGTTAGTAATTTTGCAAGTCTTAGCCGATTTTTTAAATTTTCTACGTGGTAGCTCGTATAAAGCTCAATTACTGGCTCCAATAAACTTCTATTGCGCCTCTATACGGTGTTGTGGGTAATTAATGCCAGCTACCGGAGTCACGCTAAATTGCCCTGTGAAGTGACAAAGGCCGTTGGCGTGTTGCAGGCGCTAAAAAAAGGACGAGCAGAATGCTTTGTACTGAAATCGTGTGCATGTTTAAATATCTTTTGCAAATACTTGTTTCTATATCAGGAGGTAGGTATATAAACCATTACAATTCCTTTGCCTAAATTAAATGATTTGCGATTACATCATGGTTAGAACTGCAGGTGCATTTTAGATAGATTAGTTTCTGAGTGTGTCTTATAGCAAAAAGTACAAAACTATTAAAATAATCAGAGATACTTAGTGATAGATTTATAGTTTCCTATAGGTTGTTATCATTTTTAACATGAAGTAAAGTTCACTACAGTTGTTTACATTTGTAGGGTTAGGTAAAATTGTGTGGACGACACATAAAACAAATATTAGAGAGTTTCCTCATAATAATGGAAATCACCGAAAAAGTAATAACTATACTGCTGTTAAAAATGATATGAATAGAAAATATATTTAAACACTCGCGTTTTTTAGATTATTACTCGTAATTAACTACCAGTAATGCCAGCCATTGTCCACAGTCGAATTTAACGGATTAACTAGACAGGGGTTTGACAAGGATTCAGATTCACGTAATTAGGCACCCACTGATTGATGAATCTGTCTAGGAAGTTGTAACCTCGCGGTGTAGCCTGTCCACTAATTGAATAACTGTATTAATACAACGGAATGAGTATAATGCAAATTAAATGATCCATGAAGCATAGGGTATGAAATCCTGGGTATCTTTCATTAAAATTTGTTTGGAACATCTGATTTTGGGGTAATGTTTCGCTGAATATTGCGTAAGATTCTACCTTTGGCTACCTGGTTATTAAATTATCAATTAAGGTGAACGTATACCTATATATGCGCTATATATGCGCTGCTGGAGCCACACGCGCAGCAGGTATCGAATTCATTCAGAAATGCGGGTTGCCTGGCACAGATTTCTTCATTTATTGAACTTAAGCGTCGTAGACCTTAACCTTTTTTAAATAAAATTACATTGATTGCACACTGCGTGATCTTGCCAATCTTCATTTCGATGACTGCGTTGCGTGCGGTTCCCGTGACGCGTCTAGATGCGTCTTCACATTTAGGAAAAACTAGAGAGTACTCACTAAATAACCTCCCAGAAATGTATTTTTTATCATAAAAACAAAGAAAAAGTAACGTCAAAAATGCTGCCGTACTATGATTTGCGCGGCACTAACAATGCGTTTGACTCCGGTGTTCTGTTTTTATATACATAATTATTTTCAAACAATCGCATTAATATTATAATGTATTTTACTATAGGTATTTCTTTTAAAATATTATGGTGACAGTCAATTCAATTTTATTCTTAAAATTTTAAAGTCTCGATGCTATATTACAAGATAAATTACAAAAATATACAATTTAATGATTTTTCTGCCTAGACTTGTGACCATTTTTTATTTGATGTATCCTATACTGTATCAGCATTATCGTCCACCGCAAAACAGCCACTCCATTTAAGGGGATTTGCTATAATAACTTCAGAAGGTGCTGCTGACCAACTTCTGGTATTTCTCCCTTCGTCATCTGTTACGACTCGCACATATTATGTGTTCTATTCTAACTCCACGGGGAATATAATATATACTTAAATATTTAGGTTTATTATTTATTATTATATGTATTTATATTACTTATGATAGGTTGCGGCATAAACCAGGTGGAAATAATCCTTGTGCATTAGATTTCTGATCACATGGTTAAAGCATTCCAAAGTTCTTCCTTTTACGAAAGGACCCTCGAAAAACATAAAAGCAAGACTCTCCAATTTTTCAGACTGTCCCATACAGATACACCCGGTATAGATCCCCGACCAATCGCTAAAAGGATCTTTACGTTTGCAAGCCCGATACGTGACTAGATTTTTACACACCGCGCTTGTAAAATCGTTTAAGAAAATGTTAGACTTCTATATTGAAGTTTGTCTACTAAAAATGCGCACTTTGATTACATCTAGTGGTAAAACGATTACTTCAAATTAAATTTTATTTTGCTGTTTAGGAAAGAGAGTAATTTCTTTCTTTCCTAAACAGCAGTTTAAGAGAAGGTATTAAGTAGATTAACAACGCAGTGGATGAACTTTCTCTAATAAACGAAATAAATAAACGCTCTGATGTTTGTAGTCTTGAATAGCTTTTTCGCAAAAAGTTTTTAAGTTTAGTTTACTATTTAACAAAACGTGGAAATTTTGTTAAAGTCATAAATAATTCTATTAAGTGTAAGATATTTCTCATTTCGATAAAACTTTTCCAACGGCCTAAACTCACACAGTGAATACTAGGCAAAAGTAAAGCCACATGTTTACAATACAAACGTTATGCATGAGTCGCGGGAACAACGGTTTAAAGTCAACACCGAACGGAAGCCTTTAAAATATTCACTACACTGGAAATTCAATTTAAAGTTTCCCGGTGAAAGTATTAAGGTAGTTTAGTGCCCTCTATTATAATAACAGACAGAGAAGTGGAGAAGCCGCGGCGGGCGCGGCCCTGAACATATTTTTTAGTAAACTTCAGTTATTAACTTGACACTAACTACGTACAAGTTGCTCGTTCATCAACTTAAACAAACTTGAGGAAATTGAATGAATTCGTCGGAAACTATTTTTCATATTTTCTCGGAGCAAGCCATTAGGAGAAATGGAATAGGGTGGGCACGAACGAACGATTACTTCGCATAAATCAAACAGATTTGAATGCACAGAGTCGTCCGTGCCACGGGCTCTTACCGTTCGATGTGATGCCCATTAAATACCACTGTTTAATTTGTTGTCACTGCTCCATTGCTGGCTCTATTGTTCTTTTTCGTTACGTAACATTTGTAAAATTAACATATATGAACAATAATCCGAGCATAATATCCTTTATATCATCATAATATTCTGATTTTGCATTACGGCCGCTAAATAATAAATCAACAAAACTACAACGAAATGAAAATTATGAACCACAAGATAGTCGCGCGTTCAAATACCTACCGTTCGTGATACATTTTTTTCTTGTTTTGATTTTTGTAATCCTTTATCCTATTACGAGATATTCGAATATGCAACAAGTGCAACAAAGTCATACAACAATACATGAAACTGGAACTATAGCAATATGCAATAACAATATTTATCTATTTTACAACACTATATTTCAGCAACGATATTTGTCGAAAATTTAAAGGGTTACTTGTTTATGTAATATTCATCGAAATTAATTTTACAACGTTCATTTTACAGCCACAACTCTGACCACGAGAACAATATCGTTCCATCGCGTGGAGGTCTAGTTGACCGATCCCCGTAACACATTTAAACCGGCGGGGTGCCGTTGAAAATTTTCCGGGTTCTTTAACGGGATTCATTCATAACTCACGGCCGAGTGGAGCCTTCGAATATTTCAGGCTGTAGAGGCCCCTGGCCCCATAAATTCCGCGCGTCGGGTTGCCAAATTAGGCGCAAGGAACTCAGTTTTAGTGAGATTTTTACAGCCAGTAGCTAAACTTTTACGTTTGCATAAAATTAACCGGTGAGTTTCTAATAAAACGAAGTCTATATTTGTTAAAGCTGATAGGCTAGTTAAATCAGGGGCATACTAATCAGCGATCACGATTTATAATGTACTGCCTAAGTAATATAACAAGTACATCCATGGCGACAAGTGATGTTTGAAAGCAGTCGAAGTACATATAAACTAGCTTCTAGACAGATAACTCGGCTAGAAATGTATTGATGTCAATGCACAAACTGTTACCTTTTCTTCTTCTTCGTTGTGACTTTCATGCTGATAATGCTAAGTGGGGTCGGCACAATTTGCAAGCTGTTTACGAGTATATCGGATCTATAAGTCATCTTCCTGTTACTTGTGAGGTCAACGAACTATGTATTATGCTTTATCAAAAAACACAAAGGACGGCACAAGAACTGTAGAGGGAATTAGCCTTGATTTTATAGCCGACTATCTGACGCTAACCGTAGTTGGGAATGCTATTGTAGGTATTATTCTCGCTACCTTTTAGTTAGTGAACGCGTTAAGATGTCACCATCTGTCTTCGACGTGGCTATTGGCTTGCTTCTTATTCTGCGCATGATTTCTCGTAATGATCTTTAACGACATTCAACAAGAAGATATATAACAGTCCTTATATTCTTAAGCCGGGAATTGTCAGATCTATTCTATGTACCTAAGGAAATAAATCGATTGAATGGCCTAAATTTATTAAGACCTGAAATCTAAGGTGGTGAATGATTGCAATGGATATTATTTAGAATGGAGATTTGCTTAACTAACTTAAGTTTGGTTGGCCCGCTGGCTGTTTCAGTCATAGAACGTGAAACTTGAGAAACAGACAAATTTGTTTTTCCAAATCAATGAAAAAGCCTAAATTGTTTCACTGTTTTGTATGAGATCATGTCAATTTATCCCCCCTATTACCTCCGACCTCCAAACGCGAGACTTTTAAGGGAACTTTCCACAAGGTGTCGCAGGTGTTATAGTAATAAATAATAATTCTCACAAGGCGTGGAACATTGGAAACTTCCGATGAAAAGTTTCTAAGTCTGAGTATTAAAATCGAATCTTAGTGGTTCGGGGTAGCTTTCAGATATATGTAGGTTAAATACAATATTTTAGCTTAAAGCGGTAAAAGTTCTAAAATATTGAAAGAAAATGTTTAAGTTAAAGTTTTGAGATTATTCTGCTCATATCACAAAAGTTCATTGTCCTGAGTAAATAACTTTACCATAGTAGGGTTTAATCCGGTATATATACTACATGTCCCGTAACAGTAAGTGTGACAGTGTAAGTGATTTACAGAACTGAAAAAAAAACTCTTTCGAATATAATCACAGATATGTTACCCCATTGTATTAAGGCAGGTCGTCTGCCTGACCTTACTAACGAATTATTTCAACAAATGTCAAGTACTAGACGCTTAGCAAATAATATGCTTACAAATTATTAAAGCCATTTTTTTGCGGGAATCGAACCTGCGTTACCTCTCTATTACTTAGCTTCTGAGACAGTTGGAATGAGATGCAAATTTTGCACTATGCAACATTCGAAAGGTTTTTTTGTGGCAGCTATTCTACTACACTCGTACTTTTCGTATAGTGTTATACATTTATTAGCGAAACTTGTAATCATAATATATTGGGATCGAGATAGTAGTTTCATTAGTTATTTTACTTAAATCTTAGGTTAAATATCTATTTACAAATAACTCAACAGAATCCCTTCTTTCAATCTAGAGGTGAATTATAACAAACAATAAGTAATTTTTGCCATTCAACTATACCTATGTAAGAAGTAGGATAATTTCACAACTTGAAAACTATAGCATTACAAAGTAACTTTAGGTTAAATTAACAGTTAAATCACCATCAACAGACCGATAAACCTGCATACCTAGTAAACCAATTATATGGGTCATAGACAGGCAAACCCGTACTGAACACATTCTACTAACAATCGAATGGACTTCCAGCCAATTTACTCTATGTGTTACCCATTATTATAATTGGCGCACAATTCCAAAGTTGGGAACCGGGAGCATACTGATGCCAAGTGACTTCTACTCACTAAAGTGCAAATCGTGTTCGACTTACAGGATTTTTGCTGATGTAGTTTATTTTAATACAAGATAATAATTCCTTGTCTACTAGCTGAATAACTGTAATTCACAACATGAACCATTTTATAGTTATGATATTTCATATTACTAGCCCTGGTGTCGAGATACCGTGATATACTCAAAACAGAAAAAAGTTGGTACAAAAATATGTTGGTTCGGAAAATGTGAGCATGAAATTTCACCAGTTTGCTTATTTAACATACTCGTGTCTATGAATATGGTACGATTTACTGCTTCACAGCTTACATTTCTGTTTTTACTACTGGATGAAATAATAACAAAAAATAATTGAAGTGCAAATCATTGCCAATATTTGTCCATAGAATTGCCAAAGAGATAAGAGGCACCGAGGCGGTTCGGTAATGACCTGTTATTCAGCGGGGGTAATTGAAGCGGAACTTTTAATAAATTTAATGTTATATGAAAAGCTTCCCCCACGCGATAATAATTCATGAAACGGCCGCGCGATCCACATATGCTGTAAAATTTCGACGTGATGATACAAGCAAATGTAAGGAAGTCTGCGAACCACAAAGCTACTTAAAAAACAATTGAACAAAAAAACACCAGTAAATTAGGTTTGCGAGCTGATGTTTCCTCGAAAAAATAACAAGGCAATATAAAGCTTCTCACTGAATTGGCTTCAGCGCTCAAGCATTCGCGGGAACAAGAAAGGGAATCCTTTGGTATAGGTACTTAAAAACACATTTTACGACTATCAAGGTAACAAAATCCGAGTGAAGGAGACCCGCAAGCGGAATGTTAAACTTAACATTTGTAGCGGGAGGTGAAACAGAGCAATAGAATTAATTCTATCGGTTAAACTTTGTATTCAAATTCAAAGACAATTGTTTCAATTCATGACACCACAACAAGGGAGGCCTTTAAGGGTTAAGCCAACGACCCCTCAAAAGATTGATGAATTCGCTTTTGATTACAATTAATTATCGAATTCTATGTTTCTTCTATTAACGACTCTAACGTTGTAACAAATATTAAATACATTATTTGACTGGTCACAACATAATTCATATATCAATATTTTCCTTTTCTTAGTACGATACTTACCATTATATAATCCAAACATTTAAAAGTTCACGTACCATGTAGGTAAATAAATACAGAGGCATTCAAATCACATATAAAAGGTCAAGTCTGGCGAATGTACAATATCAATAAATAAGTAGGTACGTATAGAGCAATATGCGAAATAATAACATCAACAATATCAAATTCGTAGCCGCGGCGAGTACAGCCCGTCATATCGCGTCCAATTAACGTTCGCTTGTTTTGCATTTCCCCTGCATCTCGGAAGCAGTAAGGGCGTAATAAAACGGTCACAACAATGCGGATCACGTCACGGCAGAATTATCTCGCAGCGGCAGCGACGATCAATTACACTGACAACG
The DNA here is from genome assembly GCA_963890685.1 of Plagodis pulveraria. Classification (NCBI taxonomy): domain Eukaryota; kingdom Metazoa; phylum Arthropoda; class Insecta; order Lepidoptera; family Geometridae; genus Plagodis; species Plagodis pulveraria. Next base: position 18,122,200 of record OY982962.1, read on the forward strand.
ACCACGTGGAAAAAGGGCGGAAGCAAGCCGACTCGACGCCACACTGGAAGACAGTGTTTTACCTTTAGCAAACCGTTTGCTTCAGATAAAAACATGTAATGGAAGAACTATTCTAAGAGATTACTGTTAAACAAATTCTTACGAATTCTTTCTTTCGTCGACTTGTAAATTTTATTGTTATTCTTTTAAAGCGGATGTACTGTTCTCCCTGAAAACAGATTTTCTAAAAGAAATATCTAATTGACGTTTATTAGCAAGCTCACCGTAACACCGCTGTACCGTTCCGTATCTATGTTGAAACGATTTTTGCAATACGAACCTTAGCATGTTATGTTTTAAAGTTACATTCCCGTAAATCAGTTTACAGGGTCGTAATCGTAAGCCCAATTAGGCGTAGTGGAGCCTGTACAACAAGAGCCGTTCCGTTCTCCACTTAAAGACTCAACCTCGGCCTTTATTACAGCTACATTGTCGGTCTTATCATTTGCAGTTTTTATCTTATCCTATTCTGTAAAGTTTTAGAGTCTATTGGCCGACCGTCTATTCCCCAGTTTAGTGCTCCTAACGTTAGGGAGTTCCAGATTAGTATCAGAGTATATTGTCTGATCTAGGCACGCGAAGTAATAATTTTGTTCGTAGTATACGCTGCTGACATATCGTTAGGTAAGTATAGGTAGAGAAATAAATCTTCTGACAACAGAAGCAATATGTTTCACGTGATAGGTATATACGAGTATGCTCCCACCCGTTTTGTAATTTCCGTGGCTCTAAATGAAATACTAATTGTGTTCTTGGTAAACGTTTACTGCGCCCACACGCTGTTTACTATAGGTACGATATATACTTATATGTGGTATTATTGCGAGTGTGCTCGGGGAGTCAATTGAAATAATTGCTCAAATTGTTGCGTGTATAATCGATTTTTCCCAACTTAGCCGTGTTAACAAAAGCCTGGACCATACTTTTTAATTCAAATGTGCACATACATATCTTCGTAATATTTTTTTTCAAACAGGGTAATGCTGCCAGCATGCTGGGCACGTTGCTAGTACGGGGCTACTGGGGAATTCTGTGGGCCAGCAATGGCCCTTCGGTTGTCTAAATGCCTTTGTTATTTGTGTAGCTGTAGTGTTGTATATAGTTTATGGTGTTTTGGGAATATATATATATATAGCCGGTAAAAATAATGTGTAGCGTAGTATTAACCAATTCGTGCAGTAATCTACCAATATAATAAGTCATTGTAAATGTAACAACAGTAATACAAATAAGTTGTTAGTTTATTTTGATAACTGCAAACGGAAATTATAAAAAATCGAGTGTCAACGTTGGTCCTGAAAAATACAGTGAAAATGGTCGCGAGCTTTGCTAAGATTTTAGCACAACCATTAACCACTTTGAAAGTTAAAATAGTTACAAAATAAAATTGTAATTAAACAATTGCGATGTGCTCAAGTCTATGTTCTCATGGCATTTCTGTTCCTCATCGCATGATTTCGTATAAAAAAGAACAAACATATTTTTATACAATGTAATTATATGTAGCAGAGTCTTTCAGATGACTGAAACTATGTGACTATGATAGGTATATATTGGGAGAACAAAATAAACGAAGCAAATAAATCTTCTGTTAGAGTAGACATGTGGTCCGCATACCAGTGAATTAAGGGAAGGAAGATGAGAACATGAGAGAATAATATTGTATCTGCACAAGTACCTACTAAATCATTGATTTAAAGCAAAGTGCAAACATCGTCGCATCGACTGTGTTCCTCTCAAGACTCAAGATTTACTCGTCTATACGGTCTCTCAGGCCACTTGGTCGAGTGAGCCAATAAACTAGACTGTGACCAATCGAATCACATGATACACAAACATGCTAGGGCGTTAAACTAGTGAATTCGGTTGAAATGCTTAATTGATATATTGCAATAGATGTTTCAATGATATACTTTGAATACCAATCTTGTAATATTTTGAAATTATAATAATAGTTTATTTCACAGACAATTTACAATTTCTTTGGAAACTAAACAAGCTTCTTTAATATTAATAACTCTAGCAAAAGGTCATAGCTTGTATGATTTATTATTCGCACAGAACCTACACTAAGCAAGCAATTTCTTGTGTTGTAGGCTCTGCATACCCTTTAGCGTACAATAAAATGAAATATGATAAGTAGAGATATTATTTATTGTAAGTTATAAGTTTTTAACATTAAAATTACAAATGCCAGTGTGTAATTTAAAAGTGTGCAATATGTGTGCTATGATGGCTTTGGGAGGTATAAGGTGCCTAAATTAAAGTTTGTGTGAGTGTGTGTGTGTTAGAGTGTATGAAGGTGTGTATGTGAGATAGAAGGAAAAAAATATGTGAATTCAGAAAGTTAGGTTATGGTAATACATTTATTTTTTCAAGTTTACCTCGCGTCTACTTATTTACTTAAATATATTTACTAATATTCGATGCAATACATTAATCATCAATTGAAAGAATGTATCCGTCTTGAGAAAACTTTAGTGCTTTGATGATCAAATTAGGTGATTGGAAAAATAAGATATATAGAATTTGTACATGCTAAATGCTTATCAGCGTGTACAAATTGTAATAACCTATCAAAAAATACCCATCGGATTTGTCATTACAAATTATAATATACTATTTTGGGAATTGGTTAGACAAAAAACGACTACTTATAGCTGCTAAAGAAACTGCAGATAATTCAAGTCTTTAATTTCGAGGGCAATCAGCTATCAGTGAACAGAAAGCGTGAAGTTTTGTTTATAAAATATAATGTAATTACAAACTGATTAGGTAAACATTGTCCACAGCACTGATTTCACTTATTACAGACCAATTTTAACTATTCAGTAAGTATGGATACGGATTTTACATTAAAATAAATAGTAATACTGAAGACCTTTGATTGATTGGTTGGTAAAAATTTTATGGAAACTTAAACCTAATGACATTAAAATAATTTGAATCCAGGCCAATTCATTTTATTCACTTATTACTTACTAATTGCTCAAAAGAAATGTTAATCCGTCCCAACAAAAGGAATACGAAAAGGACGGACGGACAACGCCAGACTTAGTAATATAGGGTCCTATTTCCCGAACTGGACCCTTAAATCTAATTTGTTCTTTTTTTGATTTGTTTATTTTTTTAAATAAATTTTAGACTTCTTATCTCGGAAGAATGGAAGATGGGTGACAGCGCGTTACCCATTAATTTAGCCACCAAGAGACTTGTTAATGGGCAACGTCAATGCTTTTGGAATATAAGAACCAATAATAGGTTTCGGATCAAAACACAGGCAGTGAAATTACAGGAATCAACTACAAAGTATCTCGGTTGGCGAACACGATGCAGTGCCACGCAGATCATTAGTGTTCCGATCAGTCTGTGTTGGGAATGGGCAGGTGCTAATGCTTAACGCCATGCGGTACAAGCCCATTTTGCAACTGTAAAACGGTTTAATTTATGGAACTCAATTTTAACAAACTTTTACCTCCTAATAAAATCTGGCTAGGTTAAAACCACTCAACTAATCCCAACCGAACACAATTAAATTCAAAAGCAACCCACATAAATCTTCGCCAATTCCATGGTTTACTGCGGGGTTGTAACTCGTGATGTCCTTTCTAATTGATCCCATTACGTCTACGATGTAATTCATTCCATAGTGTATAGCATTCGTGCTTCGGAGGGCACGTTAAGCCGTGGGTCACGGTTGTTGTCTTAAGATGGCAGTCGTTATAGCATGGTGGTAGGGCATTTTGAGAATGGTCGCCTGGCTAGCTACTACCCTCAAGTAGAAAATATGTTGCCAACACTTAACGGTGTGTTCCGGCAGCTGTCCTTGAGAGCCAGGAATTCTATGTTAGTCTGAACAACACCTTCGACCGCATCATCACTTACCATCAGGTGAGATAGTGGTCAAAGGATAACCTATCAGGCATAAAAAAATGTACACACTTAAGAATATGTACCTTTTATAGTATTTCATGAAGTTATATTACATATATATATCTCGCTGAAAGTTTTTTGTAACTTCCGTATTCAAAATATGCATAGTGCAGTTTGCCATTTGTGAACGAGCATAGAGATTACCCCTTAACACCAGGTGGTCCTCGTGCTTGTTCCATCACGATAGCAAAAAATACCCACTGTTAAAGTTATTGTTAGAGGAGAAGACAGATGAGGTATGAAATACGTTGTCAAACGATTAATATTTTGTTTTTCGTAGATTTTAACTTTAGAGTAACAATAAATGTAAATATTCTTCTTGCAGGTTTAAACTACATATTGCTTCGTATTTGTATAGAAAGCTTGTTAAATTTAAGCCTTGAATTGTAGTTAGTGTAATGTGTGTAGTGTAGTCATATTCGCTAATTATGAAAATTTTCGCTTTTTACAATTGTGCGTATATTTAGATTCTTTGAAGTGAACGGGGAGAGAAGCTCCTTCAGAAAAATAGGTATTTTGAACAAAGTGATGCTGTCTAAACGCCCGAACAGAGTAGTGCGATAAGGACAATTGCAGCTTCTTCAAATTTTGACTTAGAAGTTGCGCATACTTTGCGTTACATAATCATTAATCAAATTTAAAAGTTTTGGTATTATTTTATAACTGACAGAAAAAACTAGGTTTATAAGTTTTCCTTTTTCTTTATTAATCATTATTTTTCATATAAACAATTCACAAACTAGAGATACAAGTTTTGAGAAAATATCGGTATTTAAATACCCATTCATTCAAATTCCTTTAATATAATGAAAAAAATCAAAACCTGGATATTGATAACATCTATAACATTCCCAAAAATCATCAAAATCGGTAATTGTTAAGGGGAACGTATTCTCTTTTTATATGAAAATTCGAGACTTCCCTCCAGTCTTAATACTCGTATTTGCTACACCTAGTACTTAGAAGTCCTTTAAATAGAAGGGTCTATTAGAAAATATCATTGACATAGTCAGCATTTGATTTTGAAATCTGGAAAATCTGGGTACAATTAAAAAATATTTTTTAAAACTGATCGCAACTGACTTCCCACACTGAAAAGTATGAAATAACTTAATATAAATATGAATGGTACTGATTTTTTAAGATTAAAAAGAATGGCCCCGAGTTTCTTACCTGTTCTAATCGCAGTGGCTCTATACATTTTTTTTTATTAACGTGGCAGAATAATGTAGAATATCTCAATATTAAAATGTGTACTAAAATTTGTATTGACTTTCATAAGAGTGTCGTAGACGCCTAAATTGAATAAATTATTTTGACTTTGATTTTATAAGAAAACACAAAAACTAATGTGCAGAAAGGAACGACGCGGTAATAGATTATTCACGACCTAAATTGCAACAATATTTTCAGTTGTATCACACCAAAACCACTGTAAAATTTATAATAATGTCAGTTTGTGACATCACCGCCGCCCCCTCATGGCAATACCTAATTTATATAGTGAGAATACAATGTTCTGCTTGCATTTGGTATTATCTAAGTGCGGTTTGGCAAGCACTGAACGGAATGTCAATCGGTCAAGCTGCACTAATCAATACTGATAAATCCCTCGACCAAGGATTGCTGTAATCCAATTTGGAAAATCATGTGGATGCCGTACATGTAATAGTTTCAATAAAATAGTATCATGAATCGGTAAACAATTTACATGTAAATAGAAGTTTAGAAAATCACTGTTTGAATGTATTGTGAACATTGTTAGTCGTGATTAAGACCTATTTTGTTAAAAAGAAGCGAAAAAGTATTTAACGATAATCTGGGTCAGTATTTATTTCAGTAGGTAAAGTGCAAGAAGTATTATAGAGTAAATTAGCATGGAATACCTTTGTATCTAATTTCTTTCCATTTTAATTAATTAAAAAACGTTCCTCGCCGGCTTACCAATTAAATTCTTGTTACCAGTTGCATACTCAAGGGTGTAAGAGAACGCGGATTAAATACGAAAAGTGTTCCGATTACGACGCCGAGCCGACCCTTAGGCGCGATTAAGAATTCACGAAACGAATTGGGGACATCGAATCGGCAAAATTGAGCTCGCCTCATCTTTTCTCACATCGTGTCCTAATATCGAAGAGTACCTAAATTGGGCGGTTCTCGTAGATGCTACGTGAGTGCTACGTGCTACGCGGACTGCTACGACGACGCTGATTAATATTAAGCATAGTCATTAACAATCGTAGACACATTTGTCTACGTGCTTGCTACGTGTTAAATACTACAACATATTAAAGTTTCCTACGATGAAACGATGAACTATCAAGTTTGATGAAGCACAGCGTTGACGGATTATAAATGTATGAGCACTAAAAATAGCCGTTCCATTAAGTTGTACCACTGTCTTACAGTGTGCCAAATACACACCCTGAAGGCAGATATTTTGGTCCTTTGTCGCTCTCCGGAGCCGCCCAATGTTTTGATCTACGACTCGCAAAACACACATTTTTTTGTACAAACATAGAATATTCCCCTCTCGAGTGTAACTTTGTGAATACGTCGCCGAATAATGGGGAAATCTTTTATGAATGAGATTTTTTTTCGCGTAGGGAAGAAGATCTCGTCCCCGAAGTAAACGATGAAGACTTTTTGTAACTCACCCGCGGACTCTTATACTCTTACAAAAATATAATGAGTCTGTATATTACCTGAAACAGATAAAATTAGAAATTAGTAAAAGTATAAAGTTGTTAGTATTTATTTTTGCTGGTAGTACGCGATTATGTAATCGAAGATGGTAAGTGAATGGCTAGTGCCGCTTACATAGCAGGCATTCATAAAATATCTTACCACCATGCGGTAAAGCTCAAGCCAACGGTGGGATTCAAACATGTACTAATGCATGTCAGTCATTAGCATCGGTTCAACTCTGCATCAATAGTTATAAAATTGAGAATCTGATAGTTTTTAAAGAAGAAATTAGATTAATTACTCTGTCACACTACGTACAATATATGATTATTTGTCAAAACACATTAGTAATAGTAACCGGAGTACGGAAATATGCAAGGGAATTGATAAAAGTCTTGCCCTTTGTCATATGGATTTTAAAACGTTCTAGCGAAATGTTTATTGCCTCTGACAATGCCTTTTGATATACCGCAAAAATTATCTTTATAAAAACAAATATATAAATGACTTCTAGTTACATGTTGAATTTTATTTTTCACATAATGACTTATTTTGTGATATGAAAAAATAGTAGTTTATTTTACTATTATATCAATTATCAAGTCAAAAGAGTTGACCAACTGTTATTAGCACGCTAGCCCCAAATCCTAAGCAAAGCCTTCATGACATCAAATTGTAAACAAAATCTAGAAGTAACAACCATAATTATATATGACTCAACTCCAAAAATGCGCAATAAAGCGTTACTTATTTCGCCTAATTAAGTGTCGTTAATAAACAAGAACGGACTAATAGACCAGAGGCGACCTCAACTGAACCACTTCGTTGACCTCCACGTATAGAGGAGCACCTTCCTGTCAGGTCAAGTGCTCTAATTGTCTGTGGTCACAGCGTGAAGTATCATAGACATGATGGTGTATGGACTGACTCAGGAACGTATCTAGGACGGAGATAAATTTATTATTAAGAAACATAGTCCTTAAATCTATACATATAAAAAAACTGTAACAGACGCAATTCTATACATGGCAGATACTTTGAAAAAAATAGCACTCTGTGGCTGACACTGCTGCCAAAACTATATATTTTTCTATTTTTGTCTGTCTGTCTGTATCCCGGCCGCGCATCACTCCATAACTACTGAATGGAATTCAATGAAACTTTAACAATACAAAAGGCCTTTAACTACCGGCCATGAAGTTATGAAAACACAAAAATAATAATTTATACGATATTTTAGTGCGTTTCCTAACTACGGATTATATATCGTATAAATTGTTATTTTTGTGTTTTCATATCTTCATGGCCGGTAAGTGGCCAAGAGCTCACGTTTTTTGCGCCTAGTTAAACAGAAGTGTTATTATAATTTCTTTGGAACCACTCGAGGACTATAGCAGTTATATTTAAAAGTAAAACACTATTTCTAAATTATGCTCTCTACAAGGTAACTTTTACAAATCTATTTTCGAGCCTTTTTGTGAACGTCAAGGTAGGAATGACATAAATATATATATTTCCTTCCTTTCTAAATAATTTTAAAGTGTAATTTGACGTTTTCACAGAATGAGTTTGTAGCCAATGGCTGAACAATTATTTAAAAGAAAGGATCAACCATGCCACCGTTCCTTTTACCTTAGCGTCTCAGTACGTACAGTAGTTAGTCCTAGGATGATGTTATTACATGCATCAATGGGCGCACCGCCGGCGTAGAGGACTAATAATTGAATTACTAGTTAAGAGACTCGTTTACTCGTCGAAGCACGATTAAACCAGTTATGCCTTAATTATTATATTAGTTGATGCTGTAGTAACACGATTGAGAAAATACTGTAGTTACACTTGTGTGTAGTTTAAACCGACTAAGGGTAACACATCAGAAGTTGGGCAGCAGCGCTTTTTGAGGACCTGATATTTCACACTGCGATACCCAAAACGTCTGCCAAGCGTGGGGATTATGGCAAACCCACACATAATCGGGGAGGCTGTGTTCAGCAGTGGACAATCCGGCTGATATAGTACTTTAAACAAGTTACTAAGTTAGTGACCAAAGTAAGATGTCCACAATACCATTCTGAAATATTATCTTAAACATCAAATTTACAAATTTTTAGAGCACAAATATTTGTCTTTGAATGAGGAGACTAACTAGACAGCCGTTAGTTTTGAGCTCTAATTTTATTATTTTAATCATAACGGTGCGACCATTAACCAGATTCCTGAACTTCCTCGAAAAAGTGCTTTTAATTATACAAATATATAACTTTAAAGCGCTCGTAGCGAAGTTTGCTTAGCCGTTCTTAACCGATCAGCAAAGTTAAGCAACATCCGTCGCAGTCATGAGTTGGAAGGGTGACCGCTAGTGACATTATTATTTAGTGCTTCCTTGTTCCGGAGGGCACATTGAGCCTTCGGTCTCGGTTGTTTTCTTAGGATGGCAGTCGTTATAGCATGGTGGTAGGCTCCTAACGATGTGTTTCGGCAGCTGCCCTTGAGAGCCAGTAATTCGAGGTTAGCCTGAACAACATCTTCGACCACATCATCACTTACGATCAAGTGAGGTAGTGCTATAAGGCATAAAAAAACTCTGATGTTCGATTAGCATGCAATAGAGCTTGAAATCCTATTTAGAAATGAGATGTATTAATTTTGACCGCTACGCTACCAAAATCTCTTGCAGTAGAGTAGTTGGAGAAGTAGTCCGATACATTGATTGAGAATCTTCACCGAATTATTAACAAATTAATAAATTTATAAGATCATGCACCTCGTAACAAACACAAGCTGTATCTGTGTCCTTAAACATGTAAATAATTTATTGTGTAAGTAAAGGTAGGGCAGGATATATATGAAAATATATCATATCTCGAAAAATGCGACGTATATGGACTGAAAATAAAATAACCATTATATATTAGGTCCTTACATATGAAATTGGCGTTTTGTATGGGAGGAACAAAAAGTCGAATATTTTTTAATATAATATATTTAATTAATCAAAGTATGAACCATTATTTTCTATGCACTTTTGCCATCTCATAGGTAGTTCATTGATCCCTTTACTAAAAAAACCAGTCGGACGGGAATCAATAAAATCTTTGAAGGCGATTTGGACTGCCCCATCGGAGTTGAATTTTTTCCCTTGCAAGAAGTTATCCAAATTTCGAAAAAAATGGTAATCTGTTGGAGCAAGGTCCGGGGAGTACGGAGGATGTCTTAGACTTTCCAATTGAAGCTCTTCTAATTTAGTAGCCGTCTGTAGCGCAGTGTGTGGTCTAGCGTTGTCGTGAAGCAGCAGTGGCGTGGAGCGATTGACCAGCCTAGGTTGTTTAGCCGCTAGCTTTTCCATCATGGTTTGCAATTCCTGACAATAGACATCAGCCGTAATAGTCTGGCCAGATTTGAAAAAACTGTAATGAACAATACCGGCACTAGTCCACCAAACGCTTACAAGTAACTTTTTTGGGGTTAATTTTCGCTTGGGGCAGGATTTGGCTGGCTGGCCAAGATCTAACCATTGCGCTGAGCGCTTCCGATTATCGTAAAGAACCCATTTTTCATCACAGGTAATGATTCGGTTTAAAATACCTTCATTATTGTGCCGGTTTAGTAATGTAACGCAGCAGTCGACGCGCGTTTGCCGGTTTGTTTCAGTCAATTCGTGAGGTACCCACCTTTCAAGCTTTTTAATCTTCCCAATTTGCTTCAAGTGAATTAAAACAGTTTTATCACTAACATTGCAGCCTGCAGCTAACTCGGACGTGGTTTGCGATGGATCCGCTTCCACAATAGCCTTCAACTCTTCATTATCAACTTGAGTCTCAGGCCGTCCACGGGGCTTGTTCTGCAGGTCGAAATTTCCAGAACGAAAACGTTGGAACCAAAAACGAACTGTGTTTTCTTTTGCAACACGACCGCCATACACATCATTCACCCTTCGAGTTGTTTCCGCAGCACTAGTGCCACGGCGGAACTCGTACTCGTAAATAATGCGATATTTAAGGTTTTCCATTTTGTAAAATGAGTGACGCAAACAGAAAAAAACAGAAGAAAAAAAACAAATGAATGACGATCATCGAAGCACAAATACATGAGTCTATAGCTGTACAAATTTGAATTTGGAATTCCTTACCAAAGAGGAGAAATTCGTGATTAAAGTGGCCAGTACGAAAAACGCCAATTTCATATGTAAGGACCTAATATTTATATGGGTTACCTATTAGATTATGTCAAGACTTACAAAATTCCCATATCCAAGGAAACTACCGTAACTATATCGGATGTCACGGTATCTCCCGGAGCCATTGTGAGATAAGGACCGAAAAATGGCATCGTATATATTTTCACCTCGCCTCGGCACACAAAGGGTGTTTGCAAATCTGTCGCAAGGTAAACACAAAGTGATCGGATCAGTGTAACCATGCCCTTAGAACGATTCAAGATTGCGTCATGTGATGTTTAGCTGGTTATAGGGAGAATTGGAAGAGATTTACAGGAAATTCAGCCATAACTGAAAAACGTATGTTCAATCAAAATAAAATATTGAATTAATACTGGACTTTTGTAACTATTAGCTACGAAAATGCCTGTAGTTTTGGGAGCTTGCTTCGAATGTATCATAAACGTTTCAATGATTCAATAAGCATACCATTGTCGTCAGTGACACAAAATTCAAGTTCATTACTGTTTTGCGAAAATTTGGATCCAAGTTGTAATTGTGGAATTACTTCACAGAACTCTGTTATAGGTATTTATACTCGTAGTCGGTACTCGGTTCATGACAATATTTAAGTATGTATCTGTTATTAGATGAAGATGTGAAACGGGAAAATTTGCAAAAATTTTAGATAATAGCACGCATATTTTCCTCCTTTTTGCACCTCTGTGCAGAGCCGAAAGGATCACGTAGCTTCGTGGGAATAGCAGCAAGAACTCCGGACAAATAAATAAAAACTATACTCAAATTGATGGAATAATAGAGACAGTCAATATTCACAGAAAAGAGAAAAAACTTCATCTATTATTTTATTTCCGTAAGCGACACGCGTCCGGTCCAAAGTTTACATTACAACAACAATGAGAAAATTGACGATAAAAAACGCCCTACACGATGCGGTGTCAAACAAAGATAATAATATATAGCCGTATCAGGTCGCTCCATCGGCATTGTTGTCCTAAACGTGGCCATGATCCCCGGATCGCCAGCCCGGGCCTCGTTTGTCCCGGGATTTCCTTCGGCAAACATCGCCCAAAAACCCGAGATTCACTAGACCTTTACAAGAGTGCCTTGGTAAGCCGCTCAAGGATATAAAAATATAAATAAAAGTTTTTCTACGAAAAAAAAGAAACCAGAAGTAAGTAATACCTATATCGTATCGGAGGTGTTGGTGGGGATTATTGGATGATATTGTTTCGATGTCGGATAATATCGCCGTAGGCAGTTTTCTTGAGACACTGGATTTACACAACGCGTTTACGTTTCGTTATTTTTATGGAAATATTATTTCTTTACTATAAAAAGTAGTAAACTGAGATGCCTGACTGACAAAGTATAGTATTGTTAAGTGGATCTTGGAAACATTGTTCAAAGATCACGTCGATTTCTCAACGAGTGTAAAAAGACGAGTCACAAGTTTGTACGGAAACATCCAATAAAACGAAGTGCGCCGCTACGTGAGGACTGCACGTAAAAAGTTAGGCTCTTACAAGTTGGCCGATCGTTCGTGCGACTTGTTGGCCCAACGTGGCCCAACTTCAATATTAGTTCGCGCGTGATCGATTTAGCAGGCCAGTTTGACAGTTGCGATGGTGACAGATGACGCCAGACGCCATATCGCACGGGTGATTTGTCTTCAACTTTAGTTAAAGGCAGTCTTTAGCGATGTCTCCGTCTAGAGATTACTGGCAAATGCACTCCGCAAAGGTCACAATGAAAAAGTTTTAAGATTATCCTTGTCTTTTTCATCCAGATAAATATCAAATTATATCAAAATTTCAGGAGAATGTAAAAAAATATTTAGTTACCGCCTGGCTTTTTCGTAAACAATACCTAAAATATGATTTGGCTATAATTTCAGAATGGTAGAGAAAATATAGCTATCGTCAAATGCTACATCACCGTGGTAACTAGGCGCATTTCTCAGCGGTTTCCACCAGGAAAGTGTTAAACGATTTTGCTGTCATACTAGTGATTAATTTGCGTCGAGCTGTCGCTGTAATGGGCTAAAATAATTTAGTGGGCGGCGTGTTTATTTATTGTCAGGCGGCGGCGGTTTATGTCGCGATTTATCGTGCCCCTCTCGCTGATCTCTGCTCATCAAGAAATTAGCCCTCAATAATGGACAGTTGATTGGGTTTCAAGAAATATCGATCGTAATAAACAATGTCGTCTTTTAGAAAACTTTTTGTTCGTAAACCTGTAATACATTACGAGTTACATTACGGTTAAAAAGAGGTTTCGTTAAAAGGTGGTGCTTTTCAAATGGTATACATAAAACGTGCACTATTTTGTTATGTATTCGGAACTTGCACGAGGCCCACCTGATGTTAAACGATAACTCTGTTTATAATAGATGAATTTTAGGTACAAGTGACCAACTGCACCGCGCCCGTCACCCTGAGATATACAGTTATTAAGTCTCATGTGTCTGTAATTTTACTGGCTCTCGAGGACTGCCGCCAGAACATACTGTTAGGTGCTTGGTGACAGATTTTCTACTTGAGGGTAGTAGCTAGCCAGGCGAGCATTTGCAAAATCACCATGCGGTGAAGCTCAAGCCGGCTTTTCCATGGTTCGGTCCCCATCCCTACCGACATAAATATGCACTAGACAATACATAAGTATTACTGTTTGACTACCTTAAATGATATATAAATAAATCGAGTGAATTAAAATCACCTAAACCTATCTAATTTTTTCAATGCTGAGTTGGCACAAACTCAGATTAATGAATTCAAAATTAGACTATGATCATTTATTTCCTTTATTTTCTACAAAATGCAATATATGCTATTCTGTCAGGTTAGGTGTTAGGTTTTAAATAGGTTACAAAGCCATTTAAAATGATACATATAGGCGCGGGCTGTAACGTGGCGGCCACGGCATTCACTCATTCAGTCACAGTGAAAATCAGAATCAGAATGCGTGAAAATTGGTATAAATATTACTTTTCTTATGGACGCTGTGAAAACCTGCACATTACACGAATACAACAATATGAAAGACTAATTGGGTAAAAAAAACTTGTATACTTTCAAATAATTAAGAATTCATATTATATGAAAAATAACTATCACTTTGTGAATTTAAACCTAAATTTAAAATACATATGTAAAAGAATTTTAAAAAATGTCCTAGTTTTGCAAAAGACACATATACATTTTTAAAACGTTATTTTTATGGTTTATTAAGATATTTCTTTAGAACATAAAAATCATTGAATAGGAAATTATTTTCATATTGTTTTCATCAACAAAATCACTAAAAAGAAAATTTTCTTCTTATTAAACAAAAAGAAGATAATTTTCTTTTCAGTTTAAAACGTTATTTCTATGGTTTATTAAGATATTTCTTTAGAATATAAAGATCACTGAAAAGAAAATGATCTTCTTATTTTTTGTTAATAAAATCACTGACTGAAAAGAAAACCCTTCTCATATTGTTCCCCGTGAATGAATAAAGAAACTCGATAGGATACATACGCGCTAAATTATTTAACCCGGTTATACACGTGCATTGATGATTGGTTACACTGTCAATATGTTTATGCAAATGTGGCTGATTACAGTTTGTTTTCTCACCTATTACTGTAACACTCTGTCAATACACAGTGGCCAACAGAACAATGAACTCAATGGAATGGACAATATGTGTAACAGACGTATAATATGTAGTTAGTACGGCGAAAAAATGATATAATATTTTATTACAACGCTTCCATATTCTTAACACAAATATGGAATAACCAAATAAAACCAACATCAAAAGTTTTTACGCGCTCGTTTAGCAGCTTGTTTAGTTGTTCACTAAGTTCAGCAACGTCGACTGAGTTCATGATTTGGATAGGTGACCTCAAGTGGCATTTTTACTGAGTGTTCCCCTGCCTCAGAGGGTACGTCATCTTTCACGGCAGTTGTCTTAGGACTTCAGCCGTTATAGCAAGGTGGCAGGGCATTTGATGAATACCACCCTCAAGTAACACTTTAACGGTGTTTTCCGGCAACTGTACTCAAGAGTCGGTAATTAAAGGTTACTGAACAAAAACCTTACAAAACAATTATTAATGTAAGGTATACCCATACAGAAAAAGTAGATGATAAAAAAAAATAAACTGCTCTTATTTTATATAGGTATATATATTTTAAGAGGAATATCACTACTTATATTCCAATTTTATTCCTAGTATATTATACATTTATAAAACGTTTTATTTTAGTCCATGTCTAGAGTAAGTTTTCAGTTTATCTCAATATTTACTCGTTGGATCAGTTTTATTCCTTTGTTTCTAAACCATGTTTAAACATAAATTTACTGTGTTATTACAATTACGTTTCACGAATAGGCTTCTTGTCATGTTTTGTGATAAAACAAACCATTCATCAAGTTCTATTAGAGCTATTCAAAGCCATGTAAACGTGAGATACGTGCGTAATAATCACACTTTAAATTTAATGAGCAATATGAGAAGCGTCTTGTCTTCGTGATTTCTTGGCAGAGTACAGAGTCTTTTCATTATAATTATAGCGTGATTTGTGAGTGAAAATAATGGTGTTTTGTTAACTCTGTGAACGTTTTCTTACTAAGTACACCACATTATCACATCATTTCACCACCCACCCGCCACCTACATATTTCATATTCTTCATTCAAATTCAAAACAATCGCCACAACTTTCACTTGCCTGATTTGACGTATTGTAATTTGAGCTCTGATGTAGTAAATTTGGTATCATTACCTGTATCTGCTTTATAGTGAAAAAGGTTAATTAGTTATTTATGCAACTTTTGTGTAATAAGGGGTACTAAAACTTGAATGTGGTAGTATGGTAGTGTGGTCGTAAGTATCACATGAGTGTTTAAATACCTAATTATGTACAGTTGCATACAAGAGTCTATCTACACCCATGATATGAATTCTCTATAAAAATACATTTTTGTAATACCGGGTGGCGCAAAAGTACTGGCACTAAAGAAAATACTTTTTTTTTTTTTTATATGACATTTTCTGTCATTCTGTTGTTGAAAATTGTGTAGTGAACAAATGTAAAATACACTGAAAATAAACATGGACCGTTTTACTCCCCAAGAACGTGGAATACTTGTGTCAATGTTCTTACGGAATAATTCATCAGTGATAAGAACACAACGTGAATTTCGTCGACGATTTCCCCACCGTCCGGCACCGATTGGTCGCACAATTCGACGCTTTGCCACACGCCTTGAAGCAACTGGCTCAACATTGGATAGACCTAAGTCTGGGAGACCAAGAACAGGCCGTTCAGCTGAAAATATCGATGCTGTGCGCGAAGATGTGGAAGAGTGTCCAGAAACATCAACGAGGCGACGTGCCACGCAATTGGGCATTTCCAGACGGACCCTGCAGCGTATTTTGGTGAAAGACTTAAAGATGTTCCCGTATAAAACTCAAATGACTCATCAGCTGCTGCCTGCTGACCACCGAGCTCGTCTAGATTACTGCCAGCGCGTCATAAACCTCAACCTTGAAGAGGATGATTTTCCTTTAAAATTGGTTATGAGTGACGAAGCGCATTTCCATCTCTCAGGGCATGTCAATAAGCAGAATACTCGGTTCTGGGGCACTGATAATCCGCGCATTATTCAAGAAACACCTCTACACCCACTAAAAGTTACTGTATGGTGTGGCATCTGTGTTGACAGAGTGATCGGACCCTATTTTTTCGAAGACGCTGGAGGCAATACGATAACTGTCACTGGAGAACGCTACAGAACCATGTTACGTGAGTTTTTGATACCCAGTTTGGACGAATTGGGGCTGGAGCACATCTGGTTTCAACAAGACGGCGCTACGGCACACACAGCGCGCGACACTATGGACTTAGTGAGGGACGCTTTTCCAGGCCGAGTTATCTCTCGTTTTGGCGATTTGCCTTGGCCTGCAAGATCACCCGATCTGACCAGTCCAGACTTCTTTCTTTGGGGTTTTTTGAAATCTCGGGTGTATGTGAACAAGCCACAGACTCTCGCAGCTCTAAAAGAAAACATTCGTCAAGAAATAACGAACATATCGCAGGAAGTGTTACGGCAAGTTATGCAAAATGTCATAAATAGGGCTCAAATGTGTATCAACTCTGGAGGTCACCATTTAAAAGACATCATCTTTAAATCCTAATGGTACGAAATTTAATGGCACAAATATACATTTAAAAAAATCTAAATCTAGTTTTCTAATTTAGAAAAAATGTTATAGCTGAACCAAATAGGGTCATTACTTTTGCGCCACCCAGTACTTATATCGAACAAAAACGGCGGGATAGGACCAATTCGAATAACAGTTCTCTTTTTAAACATGGCGCTTGTGAGCGCGTGCCTGACATGTTCTTTTTTAAAAAGGAGGTGCATTATGAAATTAACTACAACATTATAACAATCGTTTGGATGATACATCGAGAAACTAACCTCTTCTCGAAGGGATGATATTATGGGTACTATGACACACGGTGTTTTAATGTTGGCAATAAGCTAGCTTTTTCAGAAACTTTTATAGAGGATGTATAGAATGGTTGTAGATAAAATGTATTATTGTTTATTTGTCAGTAATGATAATGATATATTTAAGCTCTGTTTGTTTTATCAACGTGTACCTTAATCCTGCTTTGTAATGTCCCTGCATCATCTCGTTGGAATCTCCATAACCAATTCTCCAACTTCTACATCATTTCATTTCTGTTATTCTTGTGATTGTGACGCCGAGAGTTCCCGTGAGCTGGCTGGGTAGCCCACGGGGAACCTCCACGGTTGCAAATGAAGATATGAAATAAACCTGACTTCAACAATTACAAAGTGTAAAATACCTTATCACTGGGAGTTTGTACCATGCTAAATCTTTTAAGCGTATGATCAACATGTAATGGCTTCAAGTTATTTTACGCTTATGGGATTGGAAGTAAATTTGGTATTAAAAGTGCACGTAATAGAGAGTACTAATTGCGTAATTGTGAAGATATGTATTTTAAATATGGCTACATTGTTGTTTTGTAGTTTACTGTGGCTTTTTTCTTAAAATTTGTCCATGAATAGCACGTTTATTGCATTTTTCATATTTTCCACTAATCAATTATTTAATAGAAACTCTATCGAATGTAATACAAAAAATCTAATAGACTTGAAAATTTTCTTCTTTTTTGTTGGATAATAATAATAACCTCTTAGATTCTGTGCATACGAGCTTCAGGCACACGTACCTGTAATTGTCTCAACTCAACAGCGTGCTTTTTTACAGCATCAGCATTCATTGTCAAATCAGTTAAAGAAACAGAAGCGTACTTTTGCGGTTTCCTTGTATCAAATACGCAACAACACCACCAACTTCGTGAGTTGGAGGGCAGGCAGGCCCGCCTTGATTCCTCCCGTCTATAATTAAACTCTCAGCGGGTAAAGAACAAACTTGGGGTCGGGAAACGTCACGCAATAGCCAACTTAGGAGTGAAAAGCCGCTAGGAATACGATGTAACTTGTCTGATTTCTGTAGAACTTGCCGCAATCGAGCGACTCACCCCGAAGTTTGTACACAACAGATCGCGGCTCTGCAACAATGCTTCGTAAAACAAAAGAGCCCTAGCCATAAATACTTAGCTAGTTTGCGGTTATACCCCATCAAGTTCACCAAGTTCTTTGATCAAGTTTGATCCTTTTTTTAAAGTGCTGGTACTTGTTCATATGGGTTTTCCTTTTTATAATAATAAGTATAGCTAGGATGATGTACAAAAGAATATTGATACATAAATTATACACGGAGTGTCAATAGTAAAGTTGGAAGTATTCTACACCTCACCAAACGACGTCTCTCTTAACAGATTAGAGACGTTTTGAAAAAATACCAAATCATGTTATACCTTTAAACAGTTAACAAACCTGTTACCTGAGTTCTGATATAAGAGAAAGCGTATTATTAGTAGTGGTTTGTAAATGATACTAATATTACTAATGAAAAAGGAAGTTTGTTTAGTCTGTGTTTTCTGTCTCCTTTTTCGTATTTATTTAAAACTCTCCACTGTTACTATGGAAAACTTTTTCCATTCAAGGTACTTATTTCACCATTTGCTCGTCTAAATTGAAGTTTCCATTTTATTGGTTGCCTTTATTTGCACTCAAGTGCACGTCTAGTCTCGGAGCGCCGTCATCATTTAAGATTAGTTTCATATAAAACGGTGCTATTAAAAGAACATCAAGTTTATGTTTAATAGCATTGTGATCGTCTCACAAACGTTGAGACTCTTTAGAACGTAGAGTGTTTCATTTCATTAAGTAATACACCATTTACACAACCATGTGTTGGTAATTTCAAGGGGAGCGAATAATTTGTTTTGAAGTGGCGAGAATCAACCAAGCGTCTTTATTATACATATCTACGTATGTATACATTATGTGACTACGAGACCTGAGTTGTACTGTAAAGGAGTGACAAGTTAAATCTAACTTTGTGGTCACAGCACAGGTGCTTTTATCTACACGAGAGGCGCAAATACGCTCCATTTGACACATCGCGTAGTATGTAGAGAATAGGGTTAGTTAGAGTTGTTAAATTCCGTCGTGTGGTTTTCTGATTAAGAATTTTCCGGAGCAGGAAATCCCTTTGTTGGTCGAGTGGTGCGTTACTGTTTTCTCGCCCCCCTCGTGTTTCGTACCCTAAAGACCCACAAGAGCAGCTAAGCAACTAAGCCGGCTTTGCACGATCGATGATTGTGAAATTGTAGGTATTACACGGACTTGTGAAGTCGGTTCGTTTTGATTCAAGTTGCGTTTACGTAAAGCTTGTTGAAACAAGACACGAGTACATGATACGTTTGTAATGCACTAACGACATTCTTATAAACAGGTATCTCTCAAGTTTCACATAAACTAAGAAAACCTTTTCCAATAACGTAGTTGTCTTTTAGTTTGTTAGAGAAGACATATTCTACCGACCGCCTATCTTTATCCCACTCTTGGTTTCGCTTTTAAAGAAAAACACTGATCACGATAGGAACAAAGATTAACTTTATCCGAACAAATAATGGACAATCTTGTATTTTATATTTCACACAAAAATGAGCTTCATAATTCTCCATTACACGTTCCCAATAGCCGAAAATACAAAAAATGAGGGTGGCGTATTTGTAACGGCCATTACAAAATATTCGAAGGCCCTCGACCCTTGTTGGACCGGGCTTAGTGAAACTTGGGGTGATCGATTCTTACGTATAGTTACACTGCTCCCAATAAAAGGAATACGTCTTTGATGACAAATCCTTCAAATAATATAAATGTGAAGTATCTAGGTGTGTTTCAGTTCAGTAGTATCACAATTCAGTGACAATACTCACCTGCGTGGCGGCTGAAAGGATTTTAATTAAATTTACAACTAGGTTAGATTAGTGCGGGAATAACACAGAGAGGATAATATTATCTTGACTTGATAAGGGTAATGTTTGCGTAACAACGCTTATATGAACAACGCTTCTACGCGTTATGCACACATTTGTTGTAGTACCATATATTTAAGTTAGTTTCCCAATCAAAATGATTATATCGCATAATACACAATTTTACGAAAATCTGGGAAACCAGAAGCCTAAGTTTTAGTCTCAAGGTGCAATTTCACCGAGTTTGAACACTTGGTATTTAAAATACGCCGACACTAATTTTGTATGGAAAGGGTTTATATTGTTCACAAGCAATTCCATATTTTAATATTTTTTTGTTAGTGTTTATAATATTCATGGGGCGAATTTAAAATAGTTTCAAAATTTAAGATCAGAGTTGGTGAAAAAAAATTGTAAATCAAGTCAGAAATAAAATTATAGCAATAAGATCTTCACATTGATGTATGTCAATAGTTACTTATTGTGGCAATTTGTGTTCAAAATATCTTGAAATGTATACTTTTCATGTCTGTAAGTGTATCCGTCTGAACTAATGCTCTTGTCATGCCGAATGAACTGTAACTATTGGACCATCCGGGATCTCTGTTTTTGGATAAAGTACCCCATGGGCAATCTTTTGTCTTTTGCAAGTTTTTGATTGTATTCTCCGTTTCAAGGGTTCTCCTTAGGGGGATTTTTCTTTTATGTTGTGCTCAGTGTAAAACCTCCGTATATGTATATATTATCAGATATTGTATTACATGTAGTATATCAAAAGGGGTAATATTTGCATTTCGATGAATATCGGTTCATCCGTTCATCGTGTCAGAAGTAGTGATGGCCCAGTGGCAATGGCTATGAGTTGCCACGCAGAAGGTTAGGGTTCAAACCCACTCGATTTAACATCATATGGTGGTAGGGCATTTTGCGAATGGCGGCCTCGCAATCTACCATTCAAGGATTTTTCGACATCTATCCTAGAGAGCACTGGCTTTGAGTTGTAGTTTATGCCTGTTCAACATTTTCGACCCCATCATCACTAACCGACAGATAAGATTATGGGTAAATAATTGTACTTTCGAAATGAAAAAAATATAGAAAAGACGCGTGAATATTGCATCACCAAAAAACAGCGATAACAATATGAATAATAGCAGTTTTCCTTACGAGCCAATAATTCTAAGTTAGCCGGTGAGATATTGATCACCGACTAACCTATCAGGCATAAAAAAATACTGTAAAATTCCGTACAAAACTATCTCTATATACATTATTACTAATAGCATATAACATCCACACTGTGAGATCAAAAGTTCAATATACCCGGTTCGCATTTATGTTATTGATTTTTACAATAACTTCAGAATGCAAACACAGAATATAATTGGCTACGGTAGAACCATACTGATCCAAGTATCTTTTTCATTATATTGAGAAAAAGAAGGAAACGCGTTTGAACTTGTTTTAAAAAAATACGTGATTTATTATGCTTTAATCTTTATCAAAATGAAGGCTAATATGTCAGTCAAAATAAAAAAAAATCTATAATAAAATATTTTGATTAAAAGTAGTCAAAATGTTGGTTTCTGCAGAAAAAAACCAGATAAAAAATAAAAATTGAATCAGTATAGCAGGATATATTTGTGAAAGTAAGTATAATGCTAAAGTGAAAAATTGAGGTCCTCTAGCAATATAAGGCGCTTTTTGTACTTGGATCAATGTGGCATCTATTGAATATTTTTTTCCTTGTATTTGTTGCATATAGCTCCAATATAGAAAAATGTCACTTGGATCAGTATGGTTCTACCTTCGCCAATTGTGCCCAGGAGATATCAAAAGGCTTATATTTTACAGCGAACTGTAAATTTTTATTCACTACCACTGATTATACGTGATTGTACAATGACCGTGATTATACAATGAATAATGCCTCAAATTATGACTGACTAGAGTAGACTTTGTTACTGTATGTTAACATGTAACTGTTACAGAAGTATGTACCCATGTCCAAGGTAAAAGCCCATAACCCATAATCAAATACAATGACAAGTTCCACAATGACTAGGTACAGTGTGCCGGTACTACGCACAAGTTGTAGGCGTCTGTTTGTGCCTCGTCGCTAGGCGATGCGGGGCGATGCCAGGTGTGGTGGGTCACGTGGAATATCGATCGCATAGCGTAGGTGACATTGTATTTTATTGCGTAGGTACTTAGAATATGCCTTCTCTTGTTATTGAGTCATCGTTAAAGATAATTATCAGTTTTTAGCTTTGTACTATGGAATTGTGCTGTTTTAGAAGCGCTCGCAGCGAAGTTTGCTTTGCCGTTCTTAATCGATCAGCTAAGTTAAGTAACGTCTGCCGCGGTCAGGAGTTGGATGGGTGACCACTAGTGACTACTGAGCGCTTCCGTGCTTCGGAGGGCACGTTAAGCCATCGATCCCGGTTGGTGTCTTACGATGACAGTCGTTACAGCATGGTGGTAGGGTATTTTGCGAATGCCTGCCTGGCTAGTTACCACTCACAAGTAGAAAATCTGTCGCCAAGCACCTAACAGTGTGTTCCGACAGCTGTACTTGAGAGCCAGTAATTCTAGGCTAGCCTGAACAACATCTTCCACCACATCATCACTTACCATCAGGTGAGATAGTGGCCAAAGGCTGGCCTATGAGCTATATAAAAAAAAAATACAAATGAAACTATTATATCCCGTTCTTATTGAATTCAATTTGGTCTCTGTACCATGTCCATGACCATGCCAGCCGGATAGTCCCCAGAATAACCATGCAGTGGACTATCCGGCTGATACAGTACTGTTGTTCGTAAATATTTAATGTCACCAATTAACAGCTTTGGAAATCATTTCAAACAAAGATTAACTAATATATCATTTGTCGACATAACTACCAATATATTTTGATTTATTCAGATATTAAAAAACCACAAGCAATATACGTATACATACTTAATTCTTCATAACGTAAGCTTTAGCTAAAAAGCCGAACAACGCAAAACCAACTAAGCTCATTTGCGCCATCTCTTTAAAATTTCACGCGTTTCAAGGCAAACATCTCGTCTTTGAAAGCCTAATTAAAGTCGTCAACGGTTTTATAACCCGGGCGGGCGTTAACGCGAACTTGCGCGTTTTCGTTACAAGCTCGCAGAGTAATGGGTAACAGTTATTGTTCCCCGTTGTTTGGTTGACGTAAGGCAATTATAGCGGGAGTACTGCTGCTACACACGCGATGTCTCGTGTTTCGACTTACGGAACGGTTTAAACGTATACTCAGGTACGGCTGGTATAAAGCTAAGGCAATTTTCAAAGTAACAATTGACTTTTTATGGGTTTCAGCTAACTTCACTCGCCAAAAATTTGATTACCTTACCCATCAACCGAGTTCGACCGATGCTTTGTTCTCAAAATTATTATCATCAGCAATTATTCACCAAATCGGATCCCAAATTATTAGATACAAAGTCAAATGTATTTAAACGATTAATTATGATAACAATGAGTCAATACCTAAACCATTTATCAACCCAGAGAGACGTTACTTGGCTCTCCGGTGGCGGTGGCGCATGTCGGCAAGGCAACGTACTCTTATCTACACGCAGCCTAATATAACAACCCTGCCACAAAGGGAGGGGAAACGAAAATGTTTATGGTATTAATGAACTTTCCCCAACTTGTTTTTATAGCATAATTTTGATGGAATTTTTATTGTCGCCAAAGTGGGGTCATTAATGTCAACCGAAATGATTGACGGCCATACGACATGGTGGATATTAAAAAGTTATGTCGGACGGAACGGCTCGTACAAAGGCACCATTTATTGGAAGTACTTAGGCGACGCAAGCATACAATGTTATCAAGGAAATTGGAAAAATACATTTCCTACGCTCATCAATCTTCACTAACCAAAACACGTTTGTGTGGAGTTGAAACATCAGAAGCTACATAAACACAGTGTGAAGGTACAGCAGAGCCAAATATATTACCTAAGGCGCAGCCGATGTTAGCGAAAGAGCCCAATAGAGGCAGACGCGGCTCAAAGGAGCAAAAAGCCTGGCCCATTACGGGGCACACGTCGCCGGAAACCACAAAAGACCCAATTATTCTAGCGTGTGAAGCCAAAAAAGGGTTAGACCGAAACCAAGTTGTCGAGTGTCCCGTTTTACTTTGTAAATGCACAAAGCAAATGTAGGGCTACTTATGTTTAGTCGACTGACTCACTTGCACTCTATATAATATATGTACAATTAGTAGTTACTGGTATAGTTAGCACGCTAAACATTTAATTTGAGGTTTACTGATTCACATTATATGGCCGTACACTTGCCTGCTTAACAATATAAGGATTACTCCATATCCCATCACAGTATATCTGTTCATTGGATGTCGTAAAAGGCAATCACTCAGCACATGCAAGCATCGGTGTGAGTAGGGCGTTGCACATTCGGTACATCTGGGTTTCTCTTCATCTGAACGCCTTAATTACCATAACAGATTTTTTTAATGGTGATGTGACGGAACAAGCACGATGCCCACCTGATGTTAAGCGGTAACCTCTACCTGGAACAGATCCATTTCGTTTTTCGAACTTCAGTGCGCCCGTGTCAGAGACTTACAGTTGTTGAGTCTCGTATGCCTGTCATTTTACTGACTCTCAAGGACTGCTGCCGGTACACACTGTTAGGTGCTTGGCGACAGAGTTTGTACTTAAGGGTGGCAGCTAGCCAGGCGAGCATTCCCAAAATGCCCTCCCACCATTTGGTGAAGCTCAAGCCGGCGGTGGAGATCGAACCATGGACCTCTCTAGCCGCTCGGCCGTCATTGCTTCAATAGTAACGGGTTTACTACCGACGAAAGCATTACCAGTGATGGTTGCATCAGAAATGCAGCCGAATGAAGCTAAAACTTTTTAAAATCATGTTCTTGTGTTGTCCTGCGTATTCTTAGCGAAAACAAACTTGTATTTTCAATATAACCTTCTTTTGTTATTTGTGTAGAAGTTGAAAAGGCACATTATACCGACCCGACATGCGTGAGATACGGGTAGGGTATGATACTAAGAAAGTTTCTTAGACATATTTGGGAACATTTATTATCTGAACACAATGATGACAATGTTATTCATTCAAGTTAAATTACCTATACAGACAGGAATTGACGACACGTGTCAAATTTATGACCTTCCAGAGGTTGTTGCGGAAAGGTACGGGCAATTTATGGAGAAGCAAAACCGACAAAATTCAACACTGATCATGCAAATATCCCGCAAATTTTTTCACCGCCCTTTCAAAATACCTATATTCAAGCTCTACTTCAGATTTGGTAATTATTTTAAACAACAAATTGAGATTTATATAGTACCAGTATTTTGTGTCGATAAAACATTTTATGGCCGGAAAATTTCGTAAAATTTGTTCAATATGTTGCGTGATTTAATAAACGCCACATGTGGGACGAGATTGTTCGAAAGTATCAAACTTGTTTACGATAGCTTCGATCGAGATACAACTTCTAGGTAACTCGTACTACTGAAACGACGAAAATTTTATACTGCTGCAATGTTATGCTTCTTATGTAATAAGAAACACAAATAAGTTATGCTTTTAATAGTTGCCGAGGGTATTCCGACCTTTTGCTACATAAACTTTAATGGAAGATAAATCAAAGGAACACGCTCAAAACAATGGACGAAACGGATGAAAAAACTGTGCCATTTTCATAAGAGGAAAAACAATAACTCGAACCGAGCGCAAGGGCCGCCTTTTAAGGGACATAAATCAAAAAAATGTACCTACGATATTTTCGGCGTAGCGCGGGATGGGCACTTTCACTACGGATTTTTTTCTTCGGGACACATTGGGATTAGTGTTGTTTTTACGATTCACTTTCTACTCTCTGTTGTTCCTTTATTGGCCTCGTAAAAAGTATTGGTTTAATCTGGTTTCCTTATTTTTACATGTTGGGCACTTGTACTGCAGATGGGATGGGGACTCGGAATCGGAAAATTGTTAATTTTATTGGTATTGGGATAGTATCGCTATGTAGGTTATAAGATTCGGATAGTAGTAGCATACATGAATTGAATAAAATAACCCTTAATAGGTACTGAATTTTATTAACTCGGTAGCAACTCGGAACTCTATGTTTATATATATATATATCTGTGTATATCTAAAATATATGTATACCTACGAGGCACGATCGAGATATCTTTCCTTTGAACCTTCATATTTCATCTACCTGACCGTTTCTAGAAGCACTGACAACGTGTAAAACACACCATAACTAAATAGATCAGAGTTCACTTTGACTTGACAAAGAGCTCCTGTCTGAGAGTAGTTAATACAATGTTCTGTCGCTGCATACGGTAAAATTTGCTTTTACAAAATTCAGGCTGGAGCAGAATATGCGATAGCAACATTGATAATTCAGCATAAACGGATTTGCTGGCATTGCTAGTTTGAGGTGCATATTGTATAATTCTCGCCAGACTAGTTGAACCTTAATTTAAAAGCATTACGCCTGTACCGCAGCTAAGGTTATATGCTTTATAAACATTCACATCGTAAAAACAAAGCTCAGGATTTACATGAAAATTAAAAACACGCTACAGCCACTGGCGCGAACATCGTTAAAATATTTTAATGTAATTTGTATGCGACGAAAATTAAGATAAAGAAATAGCGCGAGGGCATCGCCTCAAAGAAAACATTACGTTGAAAATCCAGTGCTCGTTATAAAGTGACAAATTGACGACATTTTTTCCCCCAAAGCTTGGAGAATTAGCGTGATCAATTGCGTTCTTCGGCAGTTCTTACCTTCATCTCACTTGCTCTCTCCGTGTCACGCGGAGTTGTCTCTTTTCACGGAATTAAGGTAGATCATATAGAAAGATTTTCAAAGCGCTCTCTGCATTTTAGTACACTTTTATGGTTTCAATAAAACTTCGACCACATTTAGCATAAATTTTTTATGTCTGATTAATTGAAATTATACTTTATATTTTACTTATCATGTAAAAAGGACGTTCCTTTTTACATGATAATTAAAATATAGAAGACGACTAGTTATGAGAGCAAGCCAATTTAAAATGTCTATCGTTACTTAGTAACTTTTATTTAAAATACGATAAATTCAGAACAAGAGAAGTCAAATGGTAGGTATACATGAAGGAAAGGTCGCGCAGTGGGCTATTTTAAGCAGCTACCTGGCCAGAGAAACTATTTAGGTTAAATAATAGTGTGAACGGTGAGCATAAATGACATCATTTCCACGATTATTTGGTTCTGCGTTATAATACTGTTAATAAATATACAATAACCTCCTAAAATAACATCAAAAGTCAATTGACATTTTGATTGAAAACTTCAAATGTAAAGATATATTCTATATACAATATTCAAATAAAATATATTTTGGTGATTCATCTTTCACACCATTTTTGTTTGTATTTATATATGAGTTGTTGAAGTTCTTTGGTCAAATATCCAGAAAAGAGGACTCGATGGAGAGACTAGTGGTTCAAGGCCAGGGGGAAGCCAAAAGATTACGCGGCCGATCACCAACCCGCTGGACTGACCTGATAATAAAAGCAACTGAGTCTACCATGGTCCAGCGTACTCGGAACGCTTCGAACCGACAGAACTGGGAGAAAATCGCTAAGAGGGCAAGTCTTGGAAATATTGGGGACCTAACGAATGCCTCTGCGTGTACATCATCAGCGCAACCA
Organism: Plagodis pulveraria; assembly: GCA_963890685.1. Taxonomy (NCBI): domain Eukaryota; kingdom Metazoa; phylum Arthropoda; class Insecta; order Lepidoptera; family Geometridae; genus Plagodis; species Plagodis pulveraria. The sequence continues at coordinate 18,150,199 of OY982962.1, forward strand.
CGACCACTCTGACAAGAGTGCCCGACTGAGAAGAAGATATATGAGTAGTAGTAGTAGATCTCTTTGTGCGAGTTTGTCCTGGGAGGTACTGCCTCCATATTAATATCTACCGCCAAGCAGTAAAGTTAGCATTACTGTGTTTCAGTTTGAAAGATATGGGTGTACCTACGTGAAATAACAGGCACATGATACTTATCAACTTTTTCTCATAATGATGGGCACAGTGCACTTCGCCACATGTGACGAACTGCATTTGCAGTGGTTACCTCTTAATGCCAATTGGGCCATGTGCTTGTTCCATCACGATAGCATAAAATAATCATACTATTAATTTCGATAAATTGTGTTGTTGTTCTTAGCGCCATGATAAATAAATAATTACTCCCACCCATAGTATATGTGTGGGAGTAATTATTGGAGTGCCGGGTTACAATTGCACCTCCCCATATCATCCCGTGGGTGTCGTAAGAGGCGACTAAGGGAAATAATACTGGAAGGTGGGCAGCAGCGCCTTCTAAAGAACTACCATCTTACACTGCGATCCCCAAGCCGCCTGACAAGCGTGGGGATTATGGCAAATACCCCCTTAATAGGGGAGGCTGGGTTCAGCAGTGGACGAGTCGGCTGTTACAGTACAGTACAGTACAGATAGTATATGTACAGATATTTATCAAAAACAAATGCTAGAAAGTAGTATATGTACTGACATTATTTTAAATTATTATTTGTAAAATATCAAAAAATACAAATTTCTTTACCATTTTTGTATATTAAAAATATTTGTGTTTTGCCAAACAAAACCCTGAGTAGTTTCTGAAACGCAGTGAAGTATATACCCGTCAAACAAGATCTAATTTTGTAAATCATTTATTGGAACCTCCTGCCCGATAGGATTTATACAAGCGAAACGTTTATTACATGTCGCTATCAATTTATAACTGCTTACACAATAGCATAAAAATACTGTCTGGTTATAAATTTAAAAGAGAATTGACTGCATGGCTGGTAGTTGTTTTTATAGTGTGAAGGAATTCAAAGAATATTATTCTATAAATAAATTTATGGAAAATATAAGAATAATTTAAATTTCAATGAAATTGCATGAAATATTTGCACGTCTGCTTGCAGACAGAGTACAACCGTAATATTTTTAAGATCTTCATTACTTGTATTCTTGCAAATAAACTATTTGATTTGATTTGGTACTCATGGTCCTTGAAGGTCTGTGAGCTCAATGTGACAACAATGGCTTCATGAAGTCATCATTTGAAATATCAAGAAAATGCATACCACGTTAAACATCAGTTCGGGCCGTAGGAAACTATTAGGAACTAGTAGGAAATGCTACTCAACAAAATGTTTTGTGTGATAAATAGAAGGTCTTGCAAATGAATAATGGGTGCCGTTTAATAAGAGGCCATAATTACGTTATCTAGCCCCAGCGGGGTGTCGGGCTATCCATAACCTCTCCACTAAGGACCTCTCATAATTGTCACAAGCAGGAGAGGGTTGCGAGCGATAGACCGATTGATAGCCATCGACAACGACTGCGGTATGTTTGAATGTATTAGCACAGCCAGTAGATATATCAATATATGTACTAATATATAATATCATATTATGCCTATACTAGTAGATACTATGTATGTCACCATCTTTTGATACGCAACCACTTGAAGGCCGATGTGATATATTACAATACAAACACCAAAAAATCACAAATCATATATTTGTAATGGATTTTATACACGTATAATTCTATAATTATTATAACATATTTACCGTGTTTTTGATTAGTTTTGAGCTCTCGATATTTGAGTTTACTCGTGATCATGGCGCTTGCAACAGTGCCGAAATATCGCGAGCTTAAAACTTATCAAAAACACGGTAAATATCCCGTTTGTTATAATAATTATAGTGTTAATGACCGTGACAGTTTAAAACCGAATAATTCTGTTTAATGACGTAAAAGCCGACTAAGGAGGAACGAACCGTTGATGTGAATGAGGTGTTACCACACATTGGGTGTTTAATGGGCCTTTTGACCATCTTAACGTATGAATTGAAAAGTAGCCGGTATATACCTATTCTAGCAACGCAAGCATTCCCAAGGAGAGTTGTCGCCTGGCAGGCGACCGTTCATAAAACCGAAGACAATACATTTAACTATTAATATGCCCTTGTGCAGTCTTGTGTTGTTAGCAAAGGTCTTCTAAGAAGTTGATGTTCTAACAAGAGATAGTCTTTTTTTGTACTGACCCTACATGAGTGGATAAGGGTACCAAGATGATGATATAGTAGACAAAGACTCCAACAATACAAGTATGAGTATGACAAACCGCACGTCAGGAAATATACATATGTACTACAACAGCGCCTCTAAACTTTTTATTACTCCTAGAACTAAATGGTTTTGAAGCAGTGATGGCTTAGTGGCATTGGCTATGGACTGCCGCGCAGCAGGTCCATGGTTCGAATTCCGCCGCGGGCTTCACCGCATGGTAGAAGAGCATTTTTAGAATGCCCGCCTAGCTAGCAACCATCCTCAAGTAGAAAATCTGTCACCTAGCACCTAAAGGTATGTTCCGGCAGCTGTCTTTGAGAGCCAGTAATTTTATGTTAAGCCTGTTAACACCTTCAACCACATCATTACTTAACATCATGTGAGTTTGTAATCAAAGGCTAACCTATAAGCAATAAATAAAAAATAAAATGATAAAAGTAATTAAAAATAATAGTCATATAAAATAGGAGATACATCAATCATACGTCTGTATACGAGTATCTAAAATTTGTTCATTAACTAAGACTGTCTTTTGGTTTCATAAGTTGGATATTTTAATTATTGACAGATGAAGACATATTTAGCGTATGTATACTTATGTAGGTACTTAATACTTATCGATACAACCACAACAGCTACTCAATACATTCCAATCAAATTAAGCAGTAATGTAATTAGCAACATATGACTGAACTGGAGAAATGTCGATGATTAGACATGCTGCCCTTTCAGAGGTATACAGTGTGGACTATTTACATATTTAAATAAATATGTTTTATATAGCTATTATTAATAAACACGAATATTTCAAAAGTATTATATGAATATATTATATTTTAGAAAAATAATAAAATTATATTAAGAAAAATATATAGTGACAAATCCGCCTAAATCTCCTGCTAAGCCAACCTGAGTTCATAAAAGCCACGTATCTCAACCGGAAGACTTTTTGACGCGTGTCGCTTCTACATGAAGCGTCATCAGGAGGTGACTCTTCGAGCTCGCGATCGAATAAAAATTTTTCGTCATCGTATATTTTTTCTGATAATACGTTTTTTTACAATATTCGATTTTATTCATCATGGATTTCCGCAAAGTAACGCCTGAATCTATAAATTATCTTGTAGTTATTATTATTGAGGCAGTGATGATCCACTGCCCTATCGCATTACAGCTAGTGGTAGCTCATTTTACATGCTCTCCTGGCTAGTTACCACCTCCGGAGAGGAAACCTATCATCAAGATCTGTTCAAGGACACTGCATGTTCGTATCTAAAACACAAGCAATTTTGCAATCCATAATAGCTCCATAGAAGATCTAAAACTCAACTACCGTTGCCGTTGACTTTATCAAATCACTTATTTTATCAATCATTTTATATTCCTTCTTTTCAGTGGCAATTCCGGATACATCAGAATTCCCCCCGCATTCCGATCAAAGACCAAAATTTCCGAAAACATGTGGAAAATTCTGGAATATGGCAACTCTACTCCTATCATACTGTCCCTTTCACTGTCCACGGGTTTACAATACTATTGAAAAAAAAACAGCATGATAGGACCATGGTTTTTCTTAGCTTTACTTGTGTCTTGCGTCGTGCGTGGAGCACGGACTGAACTTCTTTATTTAACTGAGGTATGGCGTATAGCTCAGAATGTTGGGCAATGAAAGATGCGGGTAAATGAACAGAGATGCATTAATATCAAAGGAAGCCCGAGAGTAGCACCAGTGAACGGAATCCTGAAGAGTAATAAGTAATGGTGCTTTGAGCATCTCTGAAAAGGAATGACAAACATATAATTAACTCAGAGTGTTGAACATGAATGGGACATGCGAGCCGACTGCCGAAACAGGTGAGAACGCAAAGATAATTTGTGTATTAGGGATGTGAGTATAGGAATGACAAGAAATAGAATATAAAATAGAGTGAAAGAAGAAATAGTCATTTGTTATTCTTTGAAGAATTTGTTAACAAGTGAGCATAGTAGTTCTAGATTGTGATGTGCTGACTTTAAAAATTAAATATCGAGCTAGCGAAGTATGGATCCTTAAGCCTTTGATCGAATCACGACTTAGCGAGTGATTGTAATATGGACTACAAATAGTAAATAATGTAAGTAAGGGTATAAGAGCTTAAAAAATTTGCTCTACTGTGAAACATACAACTTTTCACTCTACCAGCGAGAAAATTAGTTTCCCACCATTTCGTTTTTTATTTTCTTAAAAGTTACGTCCGGATATTTAATAGCCTAACTTTGTCAAGTACCAATAACGTTACCATACCATACCATTGTACATTTTTAAAATGAAAATATTAATACTTATCTTATTTATTAATAATATTAAGCACTTACGTCAAAACAAAGACGTGACATTTATGATGAAAATAAATAACATTGAATACTTTGTGTCCATGTAGGAACTCATTGTTTCAGAACAAGTCATCAATTTGTTTTTAATTTCCAAAAGTTTGATGAATGAATTTCGAATTACTTTTCCTCGAGCTCGCAGCGAAAATCTATTTGCTGCGAGTTTTTGAACATCAAGCGGCGCTTTTCGTGAAAACTTCCATGTTGGACCGACCCTACTAATCGTGGGATAAAGAAAAAAATAACAATATAAAATGTATACGACAGTGTGTAAAACAAATATATATTATATTATTTTACATAATATCCGAAACGAACTCTTTAAATTACTGTATATATCTAGGATATTATCCTTAGGTCCTTCAAAGGAATCTATGTGTAACATTCAATAACAATCTGTTTAGCTATTTTGGAGGTGAAAAACTAACACACACGCATTTACAGTGCTTACAAATAAAGGAATATCGAAAGAAAACCTTAGTAACTTAATGTAGATCTTTTACAAAATTTTTGCTCAAAATATTATTTGTCTTAGACTTTGCCTGTAATATAAAGTAAATTATGAAATATATATACCTACATATATATTACAATTACATACTTGATTATGCATAAAATATTGACAAAAACCAATAATAGACAAAACACGACGATCAACTTAAGTATGTACTTACAAGTCTCGGTAATCCAATCACGAGCGCTATTCACGAACAATAACCTAAATGTTTTCACATTTTTCATAACATCCATATCATAACGCAACGATGTAAGTAGGTATTCTGGAAGCCAGCGCCGAACTCACCGAATTATTCACGTAAGCGTGTTCCTTCGGAGCTATTTCTTTATTACATCCATTCTACTCGCCTCGCTGCCTTATTTCACATGTTTTTATTGTTCTCTTTTAAGGTTTAGAGAAACACAAAGGAGGGAAAGCTTTAGCGTAAAAAAGCATCCTGAATATAAGCGTATTTTACGGGGTAATTACCTTCGTATTCTTTGGTGATCGAATTAGGGAATGTATATTAAAAACTTTGAAGTATGATTTCGTGTTAACTAAATCTCCACTTTGTAGGTATAAGCATATGAACGGCTGATTTGAAAATTCTCCGTGGACACACTCTGTTAGAGGTGAATTCCTTTACAACCAAATTATTGTTAGACCACAAAATATTATTAAATGAAATGGTTACTTATATATAAGAAAGAGTATAGGGTTATTTATTAAATTTTCTAATCAGTCTGATCAAATTCAGCGATGCATTTTTTTACAAAAACATCTTCATTTTGCATGGTGGTAGAACATTTTGCGAATGCTCTCCTGACTAGCTATAATCCCTTAAATAGAAAATCTAATATTATTATAAAGAGCATTGACGCATACTATGCGAAAACATAGAAGTTATTTCGAATAGAAAAAGAAGCATGCGTCAATGTTCTTCGAAATAATACTAGTCAAATTAAAAAATGGCTTCATCGATTTGGTGTAAAGTGATCATATATCAATGTACCAGCCTAACTAAATAGTCTTCTGCTATTTGTATAGATGTCGCCAATGTCCAAAATACGTGCATTCAAAAGGGATGAAAAAAAAACAACTGTCCTTCTATAGCATAATTGGAAATGCACCAGGATGGTATTCTAGGATTGCAGATTCAAGTCCCGCTGGAAGTTATCTTTTTCTCTGAAATAATAGAACATCTGACATCAACTACCCAACGGGGTGTTCCAGCTGTGGTATTGGTGAGCCAGTTCCCATTCTAATTTTATCTATTATACGTACTACCTTCTACCGCATTATCACAATCTTACCATCAGGCAAGATTGTGATCAAAGGCTAATTAATAGGCCATTTAAGTTATAGACAATTATAGTTTTAATAAATATAATCATAAAATATTTTAATAAACTCTGACAATAAATAGATTCACATTTTATTTTTTTAGTCTAGTTGATTAGATGAGGCCATACAATTCTCGGCTAAGAATATGATGACTGCTTCTTATCCTCCTGTTAATGTCGTAAAAGGATAATGGAAATAATATACCAAATGATCAGCGTGTCACTACTCACGCTGCGGTAGTGTGTGGCTGGTCATCATCTGAACGCCTTCTTAAACAAGATTATCCATAGGGAAGGACTGTATCAGGAAAACCACTGCCTATAAGCACAGCGAATACCTTCTCCAATATGCCCTAGACTCATTGGTGTCACCTTTGAGTTGTTAGGGAAGATGTATTTGCCACGTGGCATACAGGTAAAAAGATGATGATGAAGTGACCAGACGGCAAGATTTTCTTGATAGAAATCGTCATGCCTACCAAAATATTCAATTTTGCCTCTCTGACAGTCTGTTCAAATTTAGAACTCGGCGCTGAAGTCGTCAAACCGCGTTATTAGTATTTATGTCTTGTTCGCCCAGTAATTCACGTGCTACAAAGCCTTTGAACCTTAATCTCTCTTTGTTAATCTTAAGGCTACATGAAGGCAGAATATCTGACCTTGCTTATGCTTGTTGCTCACTAAGGCTCCAGCTCAGATGCTTACTTTATAACGAAAATTCTCTATACCAATACCTTATCGTTAAAAAACTACATTAACTTTCAACCGTGTTGCGTTCTAACAGTTTACCGGTTATTTTTCTTATCTGAAAAGCGGCGACGGCACCCAACAGGACGGAATTTATCGCCCTCGCCTTGTTAACTTGTAAATGTATTGCGCCTTGTTAGTTCGGCTGTTATCGATCTGTGTCGTTACAAAGCGAAAAAAAACACTAATGAATTCATAAAGCCGGGATGTTTGTGCACTGAAGTGCAATATTTGTAAGTGCGTTTAAGTTCATTAGTTCATGGGTAGATTTCTTTGCTGTCGTGTATGTTTCAAATTTTTATGATTTCGCTATTTTCATGTATCGTAGATTTGTAATCATTTATCAAAGCGATGATGCAATACAGAACTGTCTGAACACATATTTTTTTTATTTTCCTACTAACAAATAGATCTCTTTGAAGTTTTATCTGTTTGTTCTCAATTTATTTATATAATATCCGCATCACACAAGACAAATCGTTGAAGGCGGGGGCCTCAATCTGTCCCGTACACTGTAATAGAATCGATAGAGGCAGCCTGACCGCTTCGTCCCGGATATGACCTGTCATCCGTACGGCCGACAGAACTGTGTAGTGTAACGTCGACACAGCCTGTTTACCCGCCTTATTGTGTACAAACAACACTTGACTCGGGATTATTTATGCGATATTGAATATTGGAGCCGTGTTTGGAGTCCGAGCTCGCTTAACTCGGAAGAAGAAAGGGGATTGACGCAGCAATATGCCTGTTTTAGACGCATGGTTGATATATTTTGAGCCTCTGTTGATGGGTACTGAAACCTACTCGTAACACACTTCAATATGCAAACCATCCACATTTTTTTATATATACTCACAAACACTAACAATATGCAATAGTTGAGTAGGTATTTTGGGTCTTAGTTCTTAATATTTCTTAACTTGAACTTTGTATTTACATATGATCACGTAATTTTTCAAGTCTACAAATGTTAATTCAAGATAGGAGGGTGAAAATGGGATTTTATGATATAAGATCCACAATTAAAATGAATAACATACACTACAGCTGAAGATCTCAACAGCTGGAGACCTAGGTATATACGTTCTACAGAAGACAGAAGGAAGCTAAGCGTTCCAACGTAACCCTTAACGTATTAAGCGAATGTTTTCTAAATAAGTGTGAGAACAATTCCTACGCAAAATTTGACATAACCAACATATTTACTGTAACATTTATCTACATTGTAGTGTACTCCAACTCAGTCCCTTAGATAGAAATATATGGTTTCATCGTATGCAATTTGCAAACGTATGCACACACACATAAATGTATCTATTGTATATGCTAGGTTGTTAGGAACACTGCAGTTGTCTGTGTGCGACCGAGCGGACCGCAAACAATTAACCATCCCAGACTGACATGGCAGCCGAATGAAACTTACTGATATGCATCGCCAACTAACAAAACTGTATTGGTGGATTAATGTGCCGCTATTGACGGTATTTGATTTTTATCAAGATTCGAACAACATGTTCTGCTTATGCTATCGTGTCAGCCTTGAGTGCCCTAGCTTTAAAACGTTTCATATATGTCAATGAGTAAAATCCAATCTAACGCAGAAATCAACACTGAGCTAGAGAAGCTATAACCGTTCAGTTATATACAAACTATTATTTTCTTATTTGTTATATTTGTCTGTAATTCAATTATACTCGTAATTAATTAATAGATTTAGGCGTTGCTTTGCGGAAATGCATATTTCATATCAACAAATTTTTTTTAAAGTATACATAAAATATACCAATAAGAATACCTCCTACTTTTCCTGCTATGCCGACGTGACGTCATAAACGCCACACAGCCCAACTGGAAGAATTTTTTCGCTTGTACACGAAGCGTCTTGACTCTAAATATTCAATCCAATGTTATTAAGATATAAAGGACGTTATCTCATTTTTATTATTATAGATATATATGTGCATATATATCAACTCAACTTCAGTTTATTCGTACGAAAAAGCCGATAGTTCAAACTTGTCTCACCAAATGTAAAGCCCAACAATTTGAAAACTCCAAAACATACCTGAAACAAGATAGAAAAAAATATAAGTAAATAACAAACCCAATATGTGTAAATAAAAATATATTGTGTGAAAGGTGTCAACGCCTAAATTAACTATCCACATTCGTCAACGTCTTTCGCCATCGACACCGGAAAAATAAAAAAGTGCTATATTTTCCGCAGACCGGTCGATGCTCGAGCCGCTGATCCCCAGTGAACAGTGTGTGTCAGTTGATTGGACAACGGACCTGACGTGAGTGGATTGATTTCGTCCCCTGTTACGACTGTAACTTGTAGACATTCAGTACGTAAGCCCGATAATTCCCGTTACATCTCTTTGACATCGAAACACCCGAATAACTCAAACTCATCAACAGCATAAGTATTCTTACATGTTTTCTTAAAACTGTGGGAATAAAAAATGAAGAAATCAGTATTAAATTACTTAAATGTATCTGAGAATAGATATATTCACATATTTTTTTTACCAAACAATGGAACCGACTTCAACACATTTGAGTGTTTAAATCAGTTATATTTTGCAAAAACAAAATTGTTCACCTATTTAGCGATCCTTGCCACTTATGGGATCGATTGTCATTCACTGTCAATGACTATATCATCAAGATAGTTAAATACTTTTCAGTTATTGGAGTGTAACTCAAAAACGGCTTGACCGATTTTGATGAAATTTAAATAGACTACATGGCAAGCATCAGTTTTTAAATAAAAAAAGAATCATCAAAATCGGTTTGCCCAGTCAAAAGTTCTGAGGTAGCAAACATAAAAAAATAGTCGAATTGAGTACCTCCTCCTTTTTTGAAGTCGGTAAAAAGGTAAGAATCATGCAAAGAAATTTGGAACATATTAACATAACTATAATTTGACTGACATAATATGATTTCTTAGGCTTGAATTTCCTTTTCTGACCTTACTCTTACTGTAAAGTACGAGTAAAAAAGTAGCAGTCACTTGAGATAATACGGTATACAATATCATATCATGCTAATGAAACTTATTCGCTGTATTTTCCTACCTCCTATCTTTGGATCCCCCGCGTTTCGCCGCGAGTTTCACGACAAATGTTATTACCGAAACTATCTCCTTCGTTTATTGACCCATTTCAGTAATTATTTTCGGGGGGGCATATCACGAGATAACTTCGCGGCGCGCTAATCTTATTACGCTTTCGATCATAATCCCCCGGGCGATGCTGCTGGTGCCCGGCTTATACATTCCGAAATTAACTTTTAACATGACAAGCATAAGACCGAATCAGATGGCGAATATATTTAGATATATATCTATATATATTTGATATAGAAAAGTAAATGAAACGTCATTAAATTAGATTTTAATTCTTTGTCTGTTTGTTTTTCGATTTGTCATTCATCAACGTAACGAGTATGTAACAAAAAGTATATTTGCACTATACAACAGAATAAAAAGATACTAATGCAGGTAAATTGTAAAAGTAATTTCGATAAATCACAATACATTATAATTTTTTTTGGTGTTATTGTGACAGAACAAGTTCGAGGCCCACCTGATGTTAAAGTAATGTTATATAATATAAAGTAATAACTAAGTCACGAATTGCACTGCGCCCGTCACATTGAGACGTAGTTAATAAGTCTCATGTGCCTGTAATTTAATTTCTGTAGTTTATTTTAAATACAGCGGATATATTACTCAGTCATCGTTTTAATTTCACAAATGTCATGTCCCAAAATATCAATAGTCCCTGTTCATAATAAATATATCGCAATTTACCGACTTTATGAATGAAAATATGTCTGACGATACAAGTTAATTTTATCCTGACTGAATATCAAGGTTGTCAATGCCGTCAAAATTCCGCTTTTATCAAAGAGCTGTTCAGAACAGTTCTGTATATCATTCGGCTGTCATTTAATTTAGTATAGACGTAAGATCTAAGCGGTGGGTGTATTTGAAACAGGAATCGTCGTGTTTTTCTTTTTCCGCCACAAGTATATTTCAGACGATGTATCTTACCCATAAAAGAATAACAATTCAATTCCATTTGAGTGAAAGCACGCGTCACCTGGGCCGCAAATCGCGCTCATGTATCAAAAGCTGGCGTGTAAATCACGAATGATATTAGAGAATGGCATTGCTACGTCCATATTTCAGTGAGAGTTTCCCGCGAGCTCGACGTCGTCGTCGCGACGCTACGGAAAATATTTGCGAAGTCGACATTAGAGCGGGTCTATACACTGGGCGCCTGAATGTCGGACAAGAGGGTGACCATTTATAATCGCCGTGACATTTGCCAACCCTGGAACGTGAAAGGTCAACCAAAAATCTTGCCGGTATCTTGAAAATGTTAATAGTTGTATAAAACAGTACTATAGTTGCCACCTACTTCAGATTGCCTAATTTGATTTATAATTATTATTTGATTAAACCTATGTTATTCTGTAACTATGATGAATTTTAACACATTTCGGAACACATTGTGGCGGGATCAGTTGACGTACCAGCCTGATTTAGATATATTTCTTCCTATAGGCATAAAAAAAAAAACTCAAACTTGTCAACTGCTAAACACAGTGTCCCCCGTTAAGTAGGGTTTTGCTACAATCTCTACGCTTGGCAGGCGTCTTGGGGATCGCAGTATAAGATAGCAGTTCCTCATAAGGCGCTGCTGCCCAACTTCCAGTATAGACCTTTAGTCACCTTCCATACAAACGAAGTTTTGTCATATTTTATAAATCGAATATTCAAACTCGATTAAATGTAGCATGAGCCTAATATCAAAAGCTATATGCTTCTGGGTTGCCATCAGATAACCGTAAAATAAAGTATTTTCAAAAATATAAAAAAAAAACGTTTTGTAAGGTAAAATTTTCACATTAAGAGGGTTAAAATAAACAATAAATCGTAAAACTGAACAGCAACAGAACAACTGACAAACCAGAAGCATAAGGCTCAGCGATATGCACGCAAAATTTCACCGAGTTTTAATACTTGGTATTGAAAATTTTATGAAACTACGTTTGTGTGGAAAGGGCTACGTGCTCTCAAGCCTTAATCGTGCAAAGATATTGCAATAACTAATATTTACGTAAATATTATAACAATATTGTCACCCCATATACTGAGCCGGCGGCGGGCGAGGGCGCCTTTGAACTCTGTATGTAAGCTCCGCGACCGCGCGACGACGCCGAAACGACATTCACACGACGACGACGCGGTGCTTTAGAATATCGTCCTATTTTACATTAAGTTAAGTTACTCATACAAATAATATTTAAGAGGTAACAAAGCTTGTCGCCGATAACTTCGAAAATCGTACAAACTACTTGTGTACTAAGGTAGTATATAGCTAAAATTTTAGCTGCAACGTGTAGGAAACGTCAAACTCTTCGTACGAAATGCACTCAAATTAGAGAAAATAATACTTTTCATATGGATGTGAAGAGAATGAAAACAAGTTTAACAATACAGCTTGTTAGAGAAGATCGTAATTTGTTATCATGTAAAGTTTCAAGTAATTTTATTCAGTTGTTTCCGGGACAGTTTTCAATTTATGTCAAAATAGAGTTAACTTTGAGATTTTTGTACAAAGAATATGTTTACATATGAGAATTATAAAAAATACAATTTTTGAAATGAAATTGTCGTGAGTTTCACACATATTTCGGCTATTGCGCACTCGCCCTGATGATGAGCATCTGATATGTTCGAAAATCGGGTCGACGTATTCGATGCCCAACGTGAGTGTTTTTGCCGGTTTAATTTATATTATTTAAGGAATACAATTTTTTGTGACAAACAAAGGGGTAATGTAAAATATTTGCCGTCTCTAAGGTTCGTATTAATAAATGCGTGTCAAATTTGAGATTTTGACGTTTAATGTTCCATCAGTCATAAGATAGATCTCAACTGTGACATGCATTTATTAATACAAACCTAATAAACCAAAGGATTCATCAACATAATCACATAAAAATAACGATTTGTACCCTACAATGTCCCTTTGTTCATCTTTCCTAATATCACTAAAATCATTAGTGTTCAATTTGTCAGCGAATATTGGGGCCGATTTATAGTCTTCAAATCGAGACTTGTTCATAGATTAAAATATAATGAAACAAAATGTATCTTTTAGTCCATAAAGTTGAATTCTCAAGATGTTGCGGCCAACTCACATTTATTGTGGTAAGGATAAATTAAGACAATTAGCTTTAGTGAAGTTATGATTTTTTAAACAGATAATGCACTATATGCTTATGATTATTATAACACCGGACTTTAAAATAATATACGTTATTCCTAAGATGTGACAATTTGAAAAAAATAATCAAAATAATCTCAATCAATAACTAGTAAAAAAAACAATAATATAAAACTATCCATAATAAAAACTTACAGTGTGCATTGCCTTTGCCTATAAAACATTTTAGTTTAAATCTAAATAATACAGATATTAAAATTATCATCATTAAGATCCAGTGCAGCACCTGAACATATTGCACATCGATTTAGATTTTTTTATGCCTGATAAAACCTCCCCCGCCACCCTCTTTGACCACTATCTCACTTGATGATAAGTGATGATGTTGTTAAAGATGTTGTTCAGGTTAGCCTAAAATTACTGGCTCTCAAGGACAGCTGCCAGAACATATTACTTGGGGGTGGTAGCTAGCAAAGCGGGCATACGCTAAATGCCCTACCACCATGCTATAACGACTGCCATCCTTAGACAACACTCGGTACCGACGGCTCAACGTGCCCTCCGAAGCACGGAAACGCTCAGTATTGTCACCAGTGGTCACCCATCCAACTCGTGACCGCGGCGGACGTTGCTTAACTTTGCTGATCAGTTCAGAACGGCTAAGCAAACTTCGCTACGAGCGCTTCAAAACGACTAAGCACATCAGTTCATCAGTTTTAGGGCTACGATGCCAGAAGTCAAAAACACATACACACACAACGCCCTCCTACTCTTGCCGTTCGAGGTTAAAATAAAGAAAAGATATATATACAAAACTTCCACCTCAAAACATAAGACTTAATTTTCACTTATTTTTCAGTAAATTTTCTGCAATACAGGGCACACGCAGAAGTAATGAAACCTACTTTACAATATTAACGTTTTCAGCGAGTGGAAAACGACGTGAAATTTTATAGAAAGGTGATGTGAGGTCGCGGCCCGCTCTGAAAGCCTCTCTTATTATTTTGGTACTGTCACATATAAAAGAGTTTATAAAAAAATACTGTTTATTCCGTCGTCTTAAAAGACACACAAATTTCTTATAAAAAAAAATCGTTTGTGTATTTTTGGCCAGATATGTTTTGGAGCCGGGGTTTCTACTTTAACGAATAAGTATTATAGCAAAGATTTGATAGAAGATTGAAAGTCTGACTGTTTCAAGTTTTCAATTTATCAACTTACCTATATGCAATCCGTTTAAAAATTACAGTTAGGTATGCTAGTAAAGGTATTTTTTAAGTTATAGGTATATAAAATACAATCGGTAAGTATTTTAAAGAGACAGACTTTATTACTTAAGAAATTACTATTTTTGGAAGTAAATCTCAGCGAAATAAGAGTGGACGTGGTTAAATTATATAAATCAAACCAAGGCAACGTATTACTTTAGAATTTACCGAACCCATTAAAAGTTTTTATTCATCGAGGGAAAAGAATATTAATGGAATAATTTAAAACCTTACTTTTTTTAAAAATATTTTTAACTAACTAATTATACTCTTCTATCAACCACTACTTCGGTGTCTAAATAACTTAATTGAGATCGATTAATTTATCACAATGGTGTTTTTTTTACGTTGAAACTGACAAATAAGAGTGATATAATTTTAACGTATAAAGACAGTGCTTTTGGCCCCGAGCGTACTCTCTTCGCGTGGGTGCTTAAGTATTTTATATTTTATTGTTCTCGTTTCGCGTGTCGTTCGCTCCCATCCTTCTCCCTTTCATATTATTGTAATTGGCCCCTTATGACGTCATCTTTTATCGGTGCGAACGTGAAATATATGCAGAGGCGAGGTTGCGTTGAAATTTTGTTTTACAACTGAGTTTTGTAGTAGATTTTACAAAAAATGTATAAAACAAGTCCTTTTAGCTGAACCAAGGGCTAGGCTGATATTTAAGTCGAGGGTAAAATAAAATTCTTCTTTTTTCGTTATTTTTCGTCGAAAATTCTTTCGGTTTGGCTACGTGGCGTTTACGACGTTAACGTCGGCTTAACAGGGAAATAAGGTGGAATTGTCACTAGATATGAGTATGAAATATGTATAAGGATTTTTCTAAAATATTAATTTAATTTATCAAAATCTTTTTATTATTAAATATGGATTTTCGCAAAGTAACGCCTGAATTTATTAATTAAACAGTTAAGTATGATGAGTAAAGCTTCTAAGATGAAGATATATAATTCAATAGTACATCATAGGTCGCTGTTTTTTCGTAATTCAGGGATAACTACCTACCAATCAAAATTAAAATGAGAAGTACGTACATACTAGGAAAAAAGATTCAGTTGAAATTGAGTTTTATTAGGCTTTTTATAAAAAAATATAGTATCTACAGTTATACGCATTGAGGACATAACAAACTTCAGCGCTTAATATGTACACATGTTTTAATTCAGAAAAATAGGGTTAAAGAGCCAATGTTTTGGCAACACACAGCCGTAAACTCACGCCTACATATCACACATACTAATTACAAAACGTAGTCACCCTGGCAACACTTATCAGGGTAACCACACGCGCGCTGTTTATTTAGGACCCCGCTTTAACGGACATAGGGAATGTTACGATGCGTTGTTCCAGGGACCTAATTGTCAAATCCGAGGGAATGAGCTTCGTCAATTTTAATTTAGCAAAGGGTTGCCAACGGTTCTTTTCTCTACGGACAGTCTGACAGCTGTCTAAGCGTGCGAGACGAGACTGCTCGGGACAAGATTACCTACATCAGTGTACTGAATTCAGAGTTTTTTTTTAAATTCCTAAATATTTTCCAAATTATTTAGATTTAAATTATTTGGCATCCTTTAAACATGGGAATAATCAAAATTAAGAACAAAACAATGATTCATTGTCATTGTAAAATTCATTACATCGCTCTTTTTTTAAATCTTTCTTTAATTCTTTTAGGCGAGATTCGCACTACTATTAATAGTGAACGAAATAAAAGAGGCAGCATAATTAATTTTAAAATCAGCCGTACTATTCCCGGATTGAGATTAAAAGGCTCTCTAAATCTTACTGACATTCGAAATCAATAGTCTCAAAAGGTGACTAAGGGAATAATGCGCGATATAAGAAGTGCAACTGCACATTTGACGCACAACAGTCATTCTACTTTAACCAAAAAGTGGAGTAGGTATGTATTATACTAACAACAACAATATATCCAAGGGATTGGTATAAGAAAGTCAGAGGGATATTACACTGAAGTCAAAACCGCTGCAATCTCAATATTATTAAGAATGATACTCAATTTTTTGGGGCGTTGCTTGTTGCGGCCGCTTGTGCAGGTGTGGCCACTTGACCAATCGAGTTAAAGTTTCAATATATAGAGTAATATATCTGTGGAGCTCATCATATCATTCGAGATTATTTTTATAATAATGTTGTTGCATCGTCTTTTGTTTCGTTACATAAATCATATAATAGCGGGATAGTGGAAGTAAAATGATGACAATACTAGGATATTCCGCGTGCTGTTTATTTTCGGCATGTTGCACTATATTTCAACAGTCGATTTGACTGTACAAACGAATGTAAATGAGCGCCAGGTAAAATAAGAGGTGTTTAGGCAACTAATCAGAACTGATATGACTGTCTTTACCACTTTTTTTATGTAGTTTTTTTTTATGTTTAGGAGGGCAAACGAGCAGGCGGCTCACCTGGTGGTAAGTGATCACCATCGCCCACGAACATCCGCAACACCAGAGGTATCGAGGATGCGTTGCCGGCCTTTGAGGAGGGAATATGCTCTCTTCTTGAAGGCCCTAAGTCGTATCCGTTCGGAAATACTACAATAAGTATTTAACATGTTACGCTAACGTTTTGATAAGTTGCATAGAACAGTGACCACAGTCGATGATGTACTGTACCAGCCAGATTGTCCACTATTGAACACAGCCTCTCTTATTAAGGGGGATGGCATCCATGCTTGGCAGGCGTCTTGGAGACCACAGTGTAAGATAGCAGTGCCTCAGAAGGCGCTGTTCCCCACCGTCCGGTATTTAGTCGCCAAAAGATGGGGGAGTGGAAATTGACATTCTAGCCCGGCAAGCACGGCGGGCGATTGATACAACTTGATCAAAATGTCGAGCTAAAAGGCATTTAGCGAATGCCCCTCTGGCTAGCGACCACCCTCAAATAGAAAATCTGTCACCAAGCACCTAACTGTGTGTTCCGGCAGCAGTCCTTGAGAGGCAGTGAAATTATAGGCACATGAGACTTAACAACTATGTCTCAAGGTGATAAGTGCAGTGCAATTCGTGACTTGTGACGAAAAACATCTATTATAGGCAGAGGTTAGTCCACTTAACATCAGGTGGGCCTCGAGCTTGTCCTGTCACAATAACATTAAAAAAATAACATTTTGTCTTTATAGCGATTTGTATCGTTAAATACTATATGTGTTCAAGTTGTGAAAGCTTGCAAGTTAGTATTGTCCTATCTTTTTTTTCAATGTTCGTTGCTGCCGTAACTTAGCCCGGATATGGGGGTGTTTACTTCTCTCTATGAAGTGAAACAAGGTGGAAATAAGCTCGGAGGGGGTTGAAATTGTGACACGTGATGAAAGTAATGTGCCGCGAGCGGAGATTAATTTCAAATTTTGTATTTGAGTAGACGTACTCGTTATTACGTTCGGGTCATAATGGTTGGCGAATTATTATAATTAATATTTTATTCAGGTTTAAGGTGAAATAATGACAGATATTTCGTAGGTATTTGAAAGTGTTTAGCAATATTCGTTAATATAATACTGTTATGAAATAAATAGTCTCTTAAGTACCGTTGCGGTCATGAATTGGATGCGTAGCCGCTAGTGGCATTGCCTACTACTGAGCGCTCCGGGCCTCGGAGGCCACGTTAAGCCGTCGTTCCCGGTTGTTGTTTTAGGATGTTTGTCGTTACGGCATGGTCGTGGGGCGTTTTAAAAATGCCCGCCTGGCACCATCCTCAAGTAGAAAATCTATCGCCAAGCACCTAAAGGTGTATTCCGGCAACTGTCCTTGAGAGCCAGTAATTCTAGTTATACTTTTTTCGATTGATTTTGAGAAAAGTGTGTATGATACTTGGATCGACTAAAATTGTGCTTATCCTAAAACTCTAAGAAAATGCAAAGAGGCATAAACATGCATTGTTTAAACGAAGACTTATTGAAGTCAGAAAAGTAATCAAGTGTAAGCAGAACCCCAAGATCTAGGATAAAGACATGATACACTATAAATTACATGTCAATAACGTTAAATTCAAGCTAAAAATAGAACTAAAACATTACTTAAACGTTATCAAACCACAGTGTAATACTTGTCAGAGATTGTTTACAGTTTGTAGAGATAACCTGACAAATACAGGAAGGGATTACGGCGTGCCAAATGATCCCTCTAAATGGTACGGTATCGGGGACGTATTCGCAAGTGCGGGACACGAAATTGCTCGACAGGACATTCGCGATCTATCCCCAATCCCTTTGGGAGCTTTGGGGCTGTCCCTGTTGCGTACTGTTATTCCTAGTTATTAGATAGCAAATTGTTCTTGATCCTTTAAAAATAGCTTTAGTAAAAAAGTCGCCTGAATGCGGTGACAACTTTATTTCTAAATATTTTCTTCTAACTTTTTTATTTAAAAATAATGTTATTAGCAAAAGCTTTCCGACTAAATTTGTAGAACTATGTTACTAATATAGTAGAATATACACTATATTAGTAACGAAGTTAGGATAAAGACACAGGTTCAGCGCTAAACCTTTGGGACTTTTGGGGTTTACCTTGGTGGACGTTGTTATTACTAGGTACTAACGATTTATTTAAAAAACATTTTTTAGGTACCTAGCTAAGATGTGACTATGATATTTCTATCTATAAAATATAATCTCTAAATATCTTTATATGTATACCTTATGTTACCAGCAAGTGATTTCCGACTAAATTAGTAACAATTATAAGAGCAAGATATTTTCATGGACAAACAATATTTTTCCTCTTATTGTTAATACGGCGTTAAACTGAAAATTATAAAGATTGTCTTATTAGAAAACTTATGTAAGTCTATACTTACTAATATAAACCCCGCGACGCGATTGATGACATGCTGCTTATTAGGCGCATTATCCCGTAGCTATTTCTTTTTACTATATCTTACAGAAAGTCCTTCATTCTAGTTCTTATATAGTTCAGCCGTATCCGTCCTCGCCGGAACCCTTCATTACTCATTAGTGATCATCACCAACACAACCTGGCTGAACCAGAATCACACTGAATTTTTCTAGCATGTAGGCAAAATAGGATTAGATTACTCTATGGTTAGTGGGAAAACACAATACTGATCGTGAGTACGTTCTCGATCAATCTCAGATCCCACGGGAGCTCTCCATTGCGTTCCGTTTCCTGCTACGTGCGAGCTACGTATTCTTTAGTGATCAATGAGGTTTTGAGATATGGGTTTAGAAAGACTGTGAAATACGGGAGCACATTTATTCTAACAACTGTATTCTTACTGTACTGTGCAGAATGTTTTATAGGCATATGATTATATTATGTTTCGTGTGCAAAGCTAAAACTTTGGCAAATTTTTGGAGTACAAAATTTCTCATTTCGAGTGGGAGTGGAACCCGCGTCCCCAAACTTTACGGCACCAACACGTGCATAAAATTGGGGGTTTGATTCCCACGTGAGAAGAAAATTATTGTACTATAAAAATTTGTAAATATAACCTTAGTCTAATTTGTTTATTGTCTGTTTACTATTTTAGAATATTCATTCAAGTATCAAACTCAAACAATCGTCGTACACGAAAAACCAATAGAGATAAGAATGCCACAAGTTCGAGAAACCGCAGACTACAACTTTACACCCACATGTAAACAGTCGGCGTGATTGGCGCACACAAGCACGCGTTACCATGGAGACTCGCATATGAGCCCTCGGCAAATAACTCGCGGGTAACAGGGTGTCGCGGAAATTAGGGGTAAGCACCCAACCTCGAAGCACTACCTGATTAGAAGCTCGTGAAAGGCGGAAAATTACCTAAACACTTTAATGACTTAATGGCAGACGATCCCGCGTTATAAATATTTACACGTATCTACCAGCCTAATATCCTCCCCCGTCCCGTAAAACCGTTGTTTGTCACGGGTACGAAGTTTGAATTAACGGCTTGAGAGTAAACACATGTTCCTCTAAAAGCATTTTATAGTCGTTCGTAAAAAATGTTAAACACGTTGTGAAGCTAAATGATTGAATGTCTTAACGCCTGTGCGGATTTATTGTGCAATACACCGTAGTTGTTTTGGCGTTCATTTATAAATCAGGCTGATAAATATGACGCGCTTACCATTTCTCAGCGAAATTACTCCTAGAGACGTCTCAAACAAGTTATATCTTATACCGCTGCAGTCGTTTGGTTTGAAGTTACTTTAATAACTTTGGAAGGATTTTGAGAGAGTCTAATAAGTTTTGGGATTGAGATTTAGAGCAATCCTCTTCGAGCTCCAACTATTATATCAACAGAAACTTATCCATTTTATAATAATGTTTTGTTACATGCAGCAATAATGCTAAAATAGATTGTATTATGTTCAGGTAATCATATTATATTTACACACAAAAAGACACTATCTCGCCTATTTATAAGTGACGGTGTGGTTGAGAATGGTTGACAAAAAGGCATAAAATAAAATGGGAGCTGGAATATACCGTTAGGTGCTTGGCGATAGATTTTTCCTTTAAAATGGTATTTAGCCAGGCGAGTATTCAAAAATTATCGATCCAAAACATTTAATTTTAGTTAGGTATCAATAAAACATACATCTGATTTGACGTTAAATTATCAATAAAATACTACCAAATGTCAATTTCGTAAATTAGGTTGATACCTTACTTAGGTACCTATACCTATTAGTTAGGTAACTAAACATGCTTTTTAAGTAAGCCTCAATATAGTTAAGACGTCGCCTACGGCATTAATACATTTCCCGTTTCTATAGAAAGCGAAGATGGATTAAATTCAACCAGCCAAGATCCGTCTGTCGTAGCAGCTTTCAGGATTTCAGCGTTCGCAAGAATACTACTTTAGTTCTGACGAAGTTCCAATTGAAACTCCAGAGGGGGATACAGTTTGACAAGAGATTTGCGGTCGGATTCCTTTCGTACAGTACTGAGTCTAACTAGGGGAGTTAATGAGACGTTTCAAAGGTACGAATAGGTATGAAGTTGTGAATATTTGAAGTGAATCTATGATTAATCTTGACTTCTCTTACTAGAACGAACTATATGAAATACCCACGGTAGTGTTCTCATGTAGGTATGCAGCCTGGGCATGCATTCGCTGATGTGGCTGTTATAAACAAAAGCTTAGAATCTTTTAGCGCTTGTAGGGTAAAAATATATATAAAAATATACCGACATTTTTCACGCACGGATTTGTAATTTGAAGATCCGTTCAGTGATTAGACCGTTTTGGCTTACGAAAACCACGAAAGAATCTACCAAACCGATCGCTTTTTAGCTCGCACACCACTATTTTCCTCGGACATCAATGGTGGATACGCAGCCTAAACGGGAACAATGGTGGAATCGTTATTTTGATCAAATATATTTTTATTGCTGATAGGCTAGCCTTTGACCACTATCTCACCTGATGGTTAAGGCTAACCTAAAATTACTGGCTCTCATGGACAGCTGCCGAAACACACTGTTAGGTGCTTGGCGACAGATTTTCTACTTGAGGGTGGTAGCTAGCCAGGTGGGCATTCGCAAAATGCCCTACCACCATGCAAATCTTCCTCGGACACTGGTAGATACGCAGCCTAAACGGCAATGGTGAAATTGTTATTTTTATCATATAGTTACGAAGCCTAGGAACAAAAGCCAAAAAACTTTTTAATTTCCCATCACAATCATTCCTTTCCGTCTTAAGTAGGATAACTTTCGCTGTATTCCCACACCCATATAAAATTACGGACACACAAAGTGTTCTTCCGCACATTATTTTAGAGATAGGCTATGCTAAAATCTCTTGAGATATTTCAATACTTCAGAATACTCGTATCCGTAAAACGTAATTTGCATACAAATTCAAAAGAGTACCATCGATTCAAGTTTTCCGGTATAAAGATGTTTTATGGCATGTTCCCTTTTCGATCTTTTCTTTGGGGACAGGAAGGAAAAGTCTGCCTTTGATAAAATGAAAAATAGCACCTTCAAAACGTAGCCTGCTTCTTTATAAAGATACGTTCGGTTCGGATAGCTTTTTGGGCTTTTGTAAGGAAAGGGTTCTAACGGTCATCATTTTTGGTCTGAATTACGGGTTACCTCAAAAGCCGTGCAAAAATTATTAGATGCTTCTTTAGGGTGAATTCATGCTTAACTATGCCGGAGCCGGTCTAGGCACGGCCGGCACTACCGGTCAGGACCTGGCGTAACATAAATCACCATCAACAAATACCTATCGAGATTTCACCACCGTGCCCCGGATGTGCACCGGCCGTGCCTGACCGAGCATGAATTAGTCAATACAAAAGTATTCTATATATATTTGACCGTGTGGCACAGCCGGCTCAGCCCTGGAACACCTGCGACTTTACTAAGAACGTCGTAATCACGTATATCTCACCAAAAGGGTAAAAATAGGTAGTATGTTTCGTGTGTCATCAGACATGTTTTGGTCTCATGCTATAGAAAGAGAGCATATACCGAGCACAGTGCCAAACTGCGGCCTGCTAAATACAGCTAATTTTTGCCAGATAAAACCAATAACTGATCGAACACAGCTCAAAATCGACGGTATACGCTACTCCACCGAAAAGACACGTCTCGAAAAAAATTAATGTTACCATATCGTGAATTAATATTCATTAATAAATAATTAAAGTGATTATAAGCCACATTATTTAAATCGACGTTAAATCCACACTAGATATACGCTTTTTACATCTAATGTAAAATGCTCAAATGTAGTACAGCTTTGAGAACATGTTTAAAAGGAGTAATAAAATATAATCCTTCTTTTAATACATGTAAACAATATTCGAGTTTCGTAGACAGCGACATAGGCAGGTTGTATCTGCCTATGTATGCCTAAACGGGTAGGAGACTTGAAAAACGCCAATGTGTGGTACGGTTTCATGTTTGTGAAATACGTCACGTAGCGGACAGGGGTGCCGCACAATATTTCATTACAAAACCTGTTGAAATATATCCTATTTTTTGCCGTGCCCTCGTGCTAGAGCAAGTGTCGTCATCAAAAGCCCTTCAGCGTGACTCGCGAGTTAACAATGCGCCGTCGCCCTCACGCCCTTTGACCTGCTCCACGCTTTGTCGCCACGAGGACAGGAGAGATGACATCTTGCTATACGATGTGCGATGGTAGATTATGTTTGTAGCGGCACAGGTAACGGTTAGATAGCGCGGTCAAAGCCGTTTCACTGATAACTACTGTCGGTTAATATGAGTGAAAGCAAAGGATCTGTCCGTGGTCTGAGGTCTGGAATAAGCTGAAGGAGACCTACAAGACCTGATTAAGGGTTGCGATCAATGAACATGAATACAAATGATAATATTGATATGATATGATATGATAATATTGATTAATTAATTTAACAGACGTTAATTTATAAAATCAATATTGTTATTGTTATGTTTTATGATTTAATTATGAATGTATTTTAAACAATAAAAAAAACAATAGGCTTTTTATAGCATGTATCAATTGAAGATTGGAAACAAACGGGCTTATTATTATTGTATTATATTAATAAGAGGTGTATTGTCGGTCAATTGATAAAGATCTGCTTCTTGATAGTATATGCTACTTTAATGAATGAGAAAACTCTTGAAAATCTGAATGGAATCTCTTAGTTCATAACAATAAAAGCCGAAAATCAGTGAAATAGATTTTATAGCATTTTTTCGACACACATGATACTCTTAAACTCAAGAAAGGGAAGACCAATATTATGTCTATAAACACTCAAATTTTGCCAGAGATGTTTTTGTCTCATGTAAAAGGGGGCAAGTCTATTGTATTTCACCAAGTATAAGTTCGATAGTTTGGAACACTATTGAATTTTTCTAACCGAAAAAATCCAATGTCTATTCGACCCGAGGTGGAATCCTGGACCTCGACGTTCAAAAGGCTTCACGGCGGTAGCAAAAATATTTCCTTGAATTGTGAAGCATTACAAAAGAGCGTTTTGTAAGGCGCTAGGCCTGAACATTAACTGGTGGATTCTTCTTACCAAGTTGACAGTAGAATTGCTAGCAAATAATAGGTCGGTAAATTTGAATGACGAGTATACGAGCATCTTAATAATCAAAGATTTATCTACACTTTGTAGACAACAAAAAAAGATATATAAATAATTTTTTTTTTTTTTTTTTTTTATGTTTTATAGTTTAGCCTTTGACCACTACTCTGACTCAAGGACAGCTGCCGGAACACACCGTTAGGTGCTTGGCGACAGATTTTCTCCTTGAGGGTTGTAGCTAGCCAGGCGGGCATTCGCAAAATGCTCTACCACCATGCTATAACGACTGCCAACCTAAGACGACAACCGGGACCGACGGCTTAACGTGCCTTCCGAAGCACGGAAACGCTCAGTAATAATGTCACTTGACATGACCGCGAGTGACATTATTACTGGGTGACCACCCATCCAACTCATGACCGCGGGCGACGTTGCTTAACTTTGCAGATCGGTTGAGAACAGCTAAGTAAACTCGCTACGAGCGCTTCAAAAATATATATATAAGGTATAAGTATTTTCAGCCTTACTTATAAACGCTACTTAAATTTTAAGCATTACTTAGCCGCTGATTAGCAAAATTCCTTACTCATAAACGCTACATAACTTTATCCAGTTCCTAAGTACTGCTTAAATCAGCTGTCAATTTAAACACCGTCCGACCCTTGTTTAAATATTTAAGTAGCAAGATGGCGCCCATATTTCTGATCAGCTGATTTAGTTACTATTGAGGTTATTGTCAAGGAGGTATACAAAACCATAAACACGATATACTCTGTTAATAAATCGTAAAAATATAGCAAGTAGAAACATACATTGGATGATGAAATAAATATTATGCGTAACCTTCTTACTTTTCGTGATCTTATTGAAGAGTATACCGCAGGTACAGTTCCTGAATTAAGAATTTGAGGATTGTGCCACACACGTATATTCCTATTGGATGAGGATTGAGACTGATGAGGAACTAGAGATTCAATTTAAAAGCAGAATTAAGTACTTATTTGCGAATTTCAGCACAGATGTCGATTCAGTACAGCAAAAAAATATATTTTGGGAGTCGAAATATTCTTACTTGTATTAAGGATCTCATTTAATAGGTCGCGAGTTTATCACCAAATGGTAATAAACTGGTCTAAATTAGACGCCGGACTGTTTTAACTGAAAATCCCTTTCCCGTTAAACCCCCAACATCTGATCCGATCCGCTGATCGAACTCATTGTAATTTTCTTATTATCTAGCCGCGCCACGCGGTTTCACCCGCGTACACAATGATGATGAAAAGTATGGAGAACCTAAACTAACTATTCTGTTGTTTCATCCAAACCCTCAAGCTGTTAAAACGTGAATACACGTAGAAGACAAAAACACAAACTTTAGATGCATACATATAATCATGCCTGTATTCCCCGAAGGGGTAGGCAGAGGTGTGTTTCGGTCAATTGGGTTTTGTTCCCATGTAATAGGTGGCGAGCCCATTGAGATTTACCGGGCACAGTTTCAGGGTCATACAAAATAATTTCTCTAACACACTAGACGAAACACAAGAACATATTACGGCCTTTATAATATTACTGTGATTTAAGGAATCGCTATAGAATGATAAAAAAATATTTATGAAGATTGGAATCTTGGCTTCATAGAAAAAAACGTAGACATAATGGGGCATAGGTATTGTTTGGGATGGAAAAAGATAACTTCCAGCGGGATATAACGGTATTCGGGCTTCCATAATGCATTTCCAATTATGTTATGGAATAGGTTGCTGGATCGAATTCACAGAATACTGGGGCACTTACAATTTACCATATTGCAAAAAAAAACTCGCTTCAGAAGTCTCCAGTACGCCTAACCATGTGTACAAAAATCAGTAGGTCTACAAAGAATAGTATTTTTTTTACTTTTTAATTTTAAGTTTTTCAGCACTAGATACATACTTTTTGGCAATTTGGGTCTTTCATAATACCTTTTAGTTCAATGTTGTCAGTTTAAAATACGTTCGACCTCATTATCCATTGCTTAGCTAAACAGGTGCTATGTAGCGTTTATAAGTAAGAAATATTTAAGCATTACTTAAACACTGTTTAGTTATGCATTACTTAGCAACTACATAGCGGGTTTTTTATAAGTAAGGGGGTTTATTTTTAATGCTGTCTAACTCGTACAATAATCCCCATTATGAAACCTACGCAATCCAAAAATTCAAAACGCTCGACTGGAAGTTTCGTGTTTTCCTCGTTAAGTTTCGAGACTTCGGTAAGAATAATTTTGCCTCGGGCTTTTTTACTGAGACGCTTTCACGTAGGTTTTATGTCAAAGCAGCAGAGGCTAAAGTGTCACGACATCTTTGAAGGCATGTGAGTTTATCTTTGCCTCTCTTTGCAGTCCTTCTGAATGCGTTCAAGCGAAAACATCCGACGTCAAAAAATTATTATCTCAAGTTTTCTTTCTGTTACGAAGTTCAAATTATGTAACATCTGTTCCGTGTTTTAGTACGTTCAAGTTATGTTTTTTGATGGAAACAAGAATGAAGAAGGGATTTTTATAATGAAAAATCTCATATAAAACGGAGATATGTTGTTGGATTATTGTTATAGAATTATGGAAATGTAGGTTCTTTAATTCCTTGTATTTATTATTATGTATATGTATGTATGTAATAGTGTATTTTATTAATATTTATGTATTAGGATTTGTATAAAAGTACAAGTAAACATTTTATGTATGATTTCAAGTTGCACCAACCGCCTATCAGAATTAGGGATAATTCAGATTCTGTCCAATACAAAGGTTGTCTGGAAGAAATCGCCTTAAAAGCGATAAGACATTGTAATACCATTTTATAAGGGTTTTTATTGTTTATTATTTAATATGTGTAAAATTTGTAAATTGGTTTGCAATAAAGATGTATTGTATTATTGCCGTTAGTTGCTTTTGCCTACAAAATTACCTGATAGTACCCATATAATTATGTGCTCCATGATGCTAAGTAAACATGGGTAAGAAACAATGGGTTATTTTTTATAAAGAATCAAAGTTGTGAGATGTGTTCGGGACATGTGTTCCTACACAACACCACTTAATAAAGTTTGACGCAGACGAAAAAATCAGGTTTCTTCACCGGCAGAGGTCACGCTTGGCACTCTGGTCACGTACGAAGACTTGATATCTAATATTATGAGGGAGAAAAAAATGAACGTCACAAAACTGCTTGACACACGCGATGTGAATAAAGCCTAACTACATACCTCACACAATATAAGGAAACACATTTCCGATGTCAGTGGGGTGATGCTGTGCATAAGTTACAAAACAGCAACTACGCATCAACAACTTTTGTTTACTAGCTGGGTGGTACCAAACGACCAAAGAGAATTCACAATAAGGTCATAAAATCGATTATTTATAGCATATTTTGTTCTTAGAAAAGAGCATACTACACCGATCAGCCAATATATTAAATATATATATTAAAGACAATTTGAAATGTTTTAAAAATAACACCATCAAGTATATATACCAACTAGTAGGTAGATAAGTACTCATATATTCCCGAAATTAATTATTCCAACAGTGTGCAAACACACGTAGAATTTTAATATCAAACACATTTAATATCCATGTCCAATAAAGTCAACAGTTCATTTGCATTATAATGCGTTATATTTCACAATAATTACTTTGATGTGTAGACATAAGTATAACTATGGAAACTTCAATTTATTAAAATCGTTGGAGGATTTAATATAACAGTCAAATTCCGTCACATGTGATTTTGGCTTCTGTTTCTAGCCAGTCTAGCCTGACACCCTCTTTGGAAGTTTTCGTTGATGTTATATGAATAAATCACTAGAAGAAGCTTGAAACGAGAAGTTAAGGGTAAGGAAAAATATCAGAGAGGTATGAGCATGAAGAATTTACTTCGAACACAGCTGATGGAGATAAGTGAAATATAGCTACGTATTGAGCCGATCCCATACGAGTGGAAGTCAGTTTTTCTTGTATCAACACCTGAAGAAGAAGTCAAATTACAACAAAGAACATTATTCTAAGGCAAGCGTAGGCGGTTTCAGTAGCATACTACTGAAACCGCCTACGCCTGCCTATAGTCTCACATTTCCTGGTTTTTTATTACAAAGACAGATACTAAAGTTAGTTGTATTTTCCTCTGAAAAGAAACTGCTCGTAATAATCTTTGACATAATAACATTTGTCAATACTAAGTACGAGAATGATTGTATTGGAATATAATTTCAAGTGCTCGTAGCGAAGTTCGCTCAGCCGTTCATAACCGATCAACTAAGTTAAGCAACGTCCGCCGTTACGGACGCTACGTCGCCCGCGGTCACGAGTTGGATGGGAGACCGCTAGTGACATTACTACTGAGCGCTTCCGTTCTTTGGTGGGCAAGTTAAGACGTCGGTCTCAGTGG
Organism: Plagodis pulveraria; assembly: GCA_963890685.1. NCBI lineage: Eukaryota > Metazoa > Arthropoda > Insecta > Lepidoptera > Geometridae > Plagodis > Plagodis pulveraria. The sequence continues at coordinate 18,179,394 of OY982962.1, forward strand.
TTGTCTTAGGACGGCAGTCGTTACAGCATAGTGATAGGGCATCTTGCGAATGACTGCCTGGCTAGATACCACCCTCAAGTAGAAAATCTGTCGCCAAGCACCTAACAGTGTGTTCCGGCAGCTGACCTTGAGAGCCAGTAATTCTAGGTAAGTCTGAACAACATCTTTGACCAAATCATCACTTACCATCAGGTGAGATAGTCAAAGGTTAACCTATCAGTTATAAAAAAAAGAAAGCTTTCGCGATTAAACTACGATTAAAAATAATTATGAGCGATCCCATAGTGATATTTAAGTATTGATTTCGACAACTTTAATTCTAGCAATTTGTTTAAAGTCATACTATTGTTCATAATTATGGATACAAATTTACCCCTTTGTCTTAAAGGAATATTAATTATATAATCTAAAAGGAATCAACTGTAACGTACACCTCCTCGAAAATGAGCGTTTACGCAGCGCATTTATTGCTTTTAAATATTTTACGAGTTTGTGATTTACGTTCACATTTTATGATCCCTTTATCACCTGAGCAACTGCTGCACTTTCAATAAAATGAAAATTCATGGTCCTATGTGTACACTAAACATTTATTATAATTTACACTAAATGGTACAGTGCTCAGCAAAACACACTCAAATTTTACTTTGTTAAGTATCCAGTACGTACTTATCGAAACATTTATCTAAACACACAAATGTACTGTATCAGCCGGATAGTCCACTGCTGAACACAGCCTCCAATAACACAGTATCCAATACGGGGGGCTTGGGGATCGCAGTGTGATATATCAGTTCCTCAGAAAGTGCTGCTGTCCACCTTCTGGTGTGTTACCCTCAGTCGCCTCACAAAACCCACGGGTTGAGATGGGGTGTGTCATTCTAGCCCGGCATCCCACAGGTACACAAATGTAACCCACAATAATTCTTTCTTCGTAGAAATATCCATCTAAAAGGCCACAAACATTTTTGAAGAGACATGTTAGCACAATCTTTATTCAATTCTCTTTTGATTCTATTGTACTTACAAATTTGTTATTTTACCTATGAAGTATTGGAAGGAAGCACTAACGGGAGTCGTGCATTTGACAATCAAGTCTAAAGTTTCATTTGGACTCCTTAGGAAATAACACTAAGATTATTAATGCGAAAATTTATGAGTGAATGAGGATGTGAGTGTCATTTTTTGTATTTTGTTATAGTCGAACCGCTTTGGATGAAAATTGTAGTATAGATACCTATTTTAGGTCCTGGAAATAGGATCCTTTCCATCATCATTGCCTACGCTGGTAAATCCGCGGAGCGCAGCTAGTATCTCATAAACTGAAACTCACTTTTACCAATTCCCGTTACAAATAAAATTAAAAATGACTGAATTTTTAAGAAGCAAATAACATATTACTTCTATCCCCGATAGGTTAGCCTTTGACCACTACCTCACCTGATGGTAAGAGGTGATGTGGTCAAAGATGTTGTTCAGGCTAACCTAGAAGTACTGGCTCTCAAGGACAGCTGTCAAAACATACCGTCAAGTGTTTGGCGACAGATTTTCTACTTTAGTTAGCCCGGCGGGCATTCGCAAAATGCCCTACCACCATGCTATAACGACTGCTATCTTTAGACAACAACCGGGACCGATGGCTTAACGTGCCCTCCGAAGCACAGAGGCGCTCAGTAGTAATATCACTAGCGGTCACCCATCCAACTCATGACCGCGGGCGACGTTGCTTAACTTTGCTGAGTGATTAAGAACAGCTAAATAAACTTCGCTACGAGCGCTTCAAAAACGTACGTTTCTATAAAGTAATTTAGTAATAGGCTATAACAACATTAAGGTATTGTAATTAACAAAAGAAACCTAACATTTACATGTATAATTCCAGAATGATTTTGTTTCCAAATACAAATCACGTCGTTTACAGTTATGGAGATATAACCAGAATACATTCTACAAACTGTTATAGGTAAATGTTGAACAATTTTTATCAATCGAACTTTAAATCCTGAAATCCGCAGCGTCTCGGTTCGCCGAACCGGTGCTTCGTCTTTCCCCAAGCACAATGCAACACAGTAGATCAGCTCTGTACATAAGCAGTTATAACTATAGCAAACAATGGATTCTTTAAACTTTATCCTTATTTACGTCAGATCACGTCTATTTACTGACACCAAGGGCATATACTACATCGTATTGAAATATCAGAAATATATACGTATTATTTGCGAATTCTAAATATAAGGCACTGTTTAAAAGTACGTAGGTAGCACTCCACGTCTCTACATAAAGGCTCTATATCGAAGCTTATTGGAAAATACCCGATAATTCATTATAGCCATGATAAATGTTCCGTTCCGCGGATCCATTCAAATGGAGCCCTTTTTACTTTAACAGTGATACGCAAAAAGGGGTGGGAAGGGCGACCCGAGCCACGGAAGGGGATGATATAATCAATCTAGGGTTGTTCCAATGCTAGGTGGTGCGGTGAAGTGAAATTGACATTTGTGTCGTGACGGCTTTGTTCGTTAGAAAATTATAAAGCTATATTTATATCAAATTGAAATGTTTATTTATTCTCATTTTTTTTCCTCGGAAAGAAAGAGAATATAATCTTGATGCTAGCTTAGGATTGTACCTCTTACCTACCGTCCACTTGTTTTTTATTTATATTGCACTAATTCTGAAATGGCCTGAATATAATATAAGCCTCATCACTCAATATTTTATTTATATCAGTATGATTGCAAAGCATATACGAGAAATAGTTTCCAGGTGCATGCGATCCTAGGTCACTTTAGAGTTTATGTAATCCTCACCAGGAACGTTGCCATCTGATTGAAATGAATTCATTAGCAATCCATATCCATATTACATTTCTTTGATTGCAGTGTCTTACCTAATTTAGTAGAGAAAACGGTTTTAGCACTGTAAAAATATAAACTTAATATTGTATAGTATCTTAATCTCTTTACCTTTAATCATAAAATTTAATTCTAATTTGAGAATACTCCAAAATATGAAACTTTGCGTTTAAAGCTATTAATCACTTTAGCTAAACCAATAACTTCGTCACTCATATAAAAAAGATAACACTTTTCCATTTCAACTCGATCAATGGTCGTATATTGCTAAATCGTATAAATTAGACTCCGCATCGGCCAAAATGCGGGTAGAAATAAATCACCGCACATTGCCGCACAAAACTGCAAAGCGAGCGAATCCCATCGAAAACATGTCAACGATGCGTCAACACAGAATATACTGTGTTTACAGAACCACGTTATGTCTCTCTGTAACTTTTTATGAATGGTGTGTAAACCACAAAAATACTGGTGTACTTGCACATATCTCCTTAATTCAAATGAAACCGGTTTTATTTGATCAGTCTTATAACTGAAACCACGATAGTGTTCGTTCTGGGGCTAGATGAGTTTTAATTTTTTCCGTTCACACGTAATTACATACAAGAGTCGCAATGTGTAATATCTACTTCGCGTTTAATGATAGAACTTGACCAAATCATTGCCATAGAAGCAACGAAAATCTGTCACAAAAGAATTGTATACTCGTATAAGAATATATCGTCTACATTATAGTTTCGTTTGTCGTCCAAATCAAGTACTGCATCTGACTTTTCTAGCAGAATAGCGAAAATTAATAATTCTAGCAATTTTTTTATCTACCGGCTCCGCAAATCGATCGCCGCCAAGTGATATGCACAATTTTCCACGTGGCTCCCTGCATGAGGACGGAAATGTGGGTTACTTTTTCGAGTCTATTGAGTTGATGTATCTCCATCGGATACTCGTTTGAATGGATTGTTTCCTCTTTGCAGTTTGATAAAAGAATTATGTGGCATTAAGATTAAAGTTGTTTACTTAAAGAATTATGAAAGTTGTTTACTTTAAAATTAATATATTCAATTTCCTTATTATGCAAATACTATTCGTAAATAGAGTACTGTGAGTCCACCCTTTATTTTTATTTTAAAATGGCACAAGAAAATAAATAATCAGTTGTTCATATTGAGCGATGAAAATCTTAACTTTTATACTACTCTTAAGGTATCAAAATTTTACAATCAAACAATGAGAAAACAAAAATTTAAATAGTGAGTAATTTTAACTGAGTATTGAATATTCTAATTAGCCAGTTTCCCAGTCATAAACTGTCAAAAATTAAGGGCAACGATCGCAGAGTTATTTTAATTAGAAGTAAGGACAGTAAATACATTCTACTCACAAATCAAGTCTAGGACGGCTTGCTAGACAACTACTGTGAGCTAATTTATAAATTGCCTCTTAAGAAATGTCGGAATGTATGTCACATTCACTATATGCGGCATTATATGAAACTAAACAGAGCTTAAGCTTCATACGAAAACGACATAACCCAGGTATGGTTGAATATAAATTTCTAGACAGTTATAAATTGAAAGGCAAATTTCATTCTAGGTTAAGCCAATGTAGTCGACCTCGTCGTTACTGGTGGTGGTCGAAGGCTAATCTATCGGCTATAAAAAACCTATGTAATAATTGTGCTCTAGCGATGGCTAATCGGACTTTAATATTAACAATTGGCTCTGTGAGCTACTGAAGAGCTAGCTGTAGACTTCGCGATTAAAATATGTTTTTTTACGTTTTCAGCCCCCGGCTTTTTGAAATTTTCCCAAAAACGAAATAGACGAAAATAATTTCAATCGGAAATCCGCCAGACAGACAAACGAAAGCATTTTTTCCCTAGCTGAAATGGAGACTCTTCAATGCCGCTTCGCGCTCGCTCAGTCAGGAGTAATCAAAGCATTGGAGAAATACAGAAAAAAAACCCTTCAAATTACTTCAAAATCTGTACACAGAGCAGCAACTTTATGATCTTTACTCTTTTGATAAATAAGAAACATAGTATCTGGCTGAAACATGCATATTTTCATGGAAAAAAGATTAATCGAGATTTAATTGCGAAACTTTTTGTTTCAATTTTATATACTGTCTTATAGGGAACAAGTGGGTAACAAAATCTGTTTCGATTACGTATCGGAGGCGTGTATTTTCAAATCGGGGTACCGTACCGGCCGCTGTTGGAGACTGACCAGCTGCCGGGAGTGCCCGCTCGTTATCTGTTACAAAATGTTGAAATAGCAAAGGAATACCGTGAAAAAGTGTGCGAGATTTTTGCATTTCGCCTTTACTTTCCGCTTAGCGAGTAAACTAAACTTGCAAAAACCTACTCATAGTTCTTGCTTCCTTTAGAATGAATTTTTTGTACACATAAAATTGTGCAATAACTGACCTCAATCAGGTAAAATGTTGAAAAAATAGATAATACAAAATACACGCTTAAAATAAAATAAATTTTGATAGTTTAATTGAAGCTATTATAAAGCGACGATTTAAGGAAAAGATTTCATAATAAAGTAATCTGTAGGTTGTAAGTAAACCATCTAATATTACGACAAGAGGTTTCTTTATGCGACATGTGCATAGCAAATTCCATTCTACCGAAACCCGATACCCCGACATGCTCACTGCGCCGGTAACTTTAATCTCGAACACTGTTACTTTTTCACCCTTTTCCAATTTCCTCGTCGGTATTACATATGCACCACTGTTTCCCACGGATTGGCCGGTGGCAGCGGCAACGACAGTTGTGTCAACAGCTTGCAGAATTTTGAGATTGGCTCGATTTAAAAGTATGTATTAATATTAATCTTTATGACCAATAGCTTGGAACGTTGTAATTGGAAAAATGTTATGCAAATTCGGGAAAACAATTGAAATCTTAATTTGGAGTTTTTATTTGCATGGTAATTACTTATCTTTTTACTTTGATTGCATTGTGATAAAAAAATATATAACGTTTACTATTGTTATCACAATAGTAGCGGATTTCCTGTAATCTATAGCAATTTTCCTTGTACTATATCATATTATATCCGAATGAAACGAAAAAAAACTTGAATCGATGTATTGTTTATATTTTTATATCAATTCCATGGTATGAATAATTTCATTAAATTTAATTCTAACGTGAGACTCTAGATTATTTTAATGAAGATGATTTTATATTTTAGTTGTATTGATTTAATAAGTGTTGAAATATCATTGTATTTTTTATCGATTCTCTGTTGAACGTCACAATACTTATGATTGTTATGGCCCAGAAAACTAACCGAAAAAAGATTTCATCACATTAGAGCCAGAAACACGATTGGTGTAAATTATTTCTATATATATTCACTTTATACGTTTTTATTCCAAGATATGCAAAAAGTATTTTTTTATACAATTTGTAAGACAATCATAACAACTATTCATATTAAAGAAGTTTTTAGTTTTAAGTTGATAGTTTCTAAGCTATTAATAGTTTCCTTATTTGTCGCCTACTTCGTTTACTTTCAATCAACACCCAACGTGTCTAACACATGTCTCTGTCTTTCAATCTCTTTTTGTATTCAAGACTCCATAATAAGTGCTACCACTTTCTCGCAGACTCGCCGCGTACTAGGTATACATACCGCTTAGTCTATGACTAGCTAGGCGATCTCCGCTAAAAAAATGATTTAAGTATCGTCTTAAGATAGTGTAAAATTGCAGAAGTAATAAGTATTTCTAACAACACTAAATGAACTTTGACGACTAACTTTGAAACTATCACGAGTATTATCCATAATGACTAATAAGGAACTGGCTATGACTCTCGTGGTATTTACCGGAAAGATTCCGACCAGTTACGGACTCTTTTGAAGTACTTTTTCTGGGAGTAACGATTGGTATGGAACCGTACAAATAATATAATTTTCAAGTAAAAACATACTGTTCTAGAGTTTTTCTGAAATGTGATAAGATCATTATACTTTTATTGGAACAAATTGGAAAAATCGACGTAAATTGAGACGCTGGGAAATAAATTGCGGGATTTTCTTAAAAAAATGTAGCTAACGAGAACAAATTTAACGATATTCTTTGAAATATTTTTTACCTGTTTCTTTTAAGGTCAAACCACGTAAAATAACTTAGATTTTTAATAGGAAAACGCGTTTTTACTAAACGTAGGTTTTCAATATCCTAAACAGGAAGAAAAGTTTTATATTTTTACATTTTTATTCCTATTTTTGTTGTGTCTCAATTGACTATAACACTTATCCCTAAATACCCACCTTCTAGTATTACTTCTACTACAATATGTAACCTTAATCGTTAACGTGTAGAGATCATGAGACAATTCTTTAAAATAAACGACTTCAAACGGAGTAATAGTAATAAATCATAGAAATCATTCCGTAAATACTTTAGAGACTTCATTAAATCACTTTCAATACTCACCTAGTCGGTAATCACCTAGTAAAATAATATATCTGTCAGGAAGAGCAATAATGAGGATGGAGTCTTTATTAATTGCTGAATATTTCTGGAATATGGGCCAAAAAGCTTACTGAAGCTACCTATGTTCACTTATGACAAATAGGTGTGGGTACCGACGAATGGTTTAATGCAATACCGTGCGAATTATTTATTACAATGCCTTATTTAAAAAATTTACTAAAGTTTACTTATGTGAGTGCGAAAATTGTATGTAAGGGCTTCTTTGAGTAATAAGTTTTTAGTATGAATGTGTGGAATGTGAGCCCTGGAATTTTGTAATTTTTAAAACCACTCGAAACCCAAAATCATAATATAATGTAATTTTAAATATATTAAAATTACAAGGTTGCGTCATCATTTACAAGTATAAAACCAATTGCAAAATTGGTCTTGTTTGTAGTACAACGCAAGTGGTATACTATAGATGTTGCTCCATCCCAATACGATGGTTAAAGAACGATAGGAAAGATTCTAGTTATGACGTCATGTCATGTTAGCTCAATTGGTTAGAGCATACCCCGGCTCAAGGGGTGGACGCGGGTTCGAATCCCATACATGACTTAAATTTTTCCTATCGTATATTTGTGATTTTGTATACATACTTGTTTAGCATTGAATATCATCAAAAACATTGCATCTGTTGATGTAGGATTTATAATTTATACACGATGTCCTATAAAATTATGAACGATTTGATACTCGTCACGGCCCAAAGCGAATTCGACGGGCGGTCGACAGACGAGCGTCGCATTTTACGACTTCCCGTGTCGTCGTCGTCGCCACGAGCGCGACCAAAATTATTCTAAATAACTATCAAAATAACGTGCCGTTCGATATAAAAACTGAATATATTTATACTCTGATTAAAAATAAAAGTTACGCATTAGTTGGTTAGATCACAGTCACTTTTATTATATCAAATCTATGAAAAGTTTTAGATTTGTTGTAACTCTAGCGCGCACTGAAAATAATTTGCTTTCACTCGATGACTTTTATAGGCTGCCAGAACATTTATGCGTTTGCCGCACATAAAAACTTATTAGTATTATTTTTAATTTACTATTAATTTAATATTGCACAAACACATTGCGCTTCATAAATTGCTGCAAATTTATTATTTTGCTGGTGCCAGCAATAATACTGAAGTTTTTCAGACACATTATAAAATCTATTCCTTCGAAATAAGGACTTCATGTTTACAGTACCATCTGACAGATAGTAACCAAAACACGTCGCACGCGCACAGATAAACACCGCCGGTGAATCATGCCATGCGCACACTTCTCCGTGTATTACGACCTCGAATATTGGCGCTAGGGATGTGATGCCACATTGAGACTGTTTATCGACTTTTCGATGATGTTCATGTTTTCGCGTAGTTTTATTTATTCAATAAGACAATGTAAAACGAATATTAGTTAGTATATAATACTCTCTTGTTTTGGTATATAACCAAAAGTATAACGCTTTTTTTAATTAAAGAGTAAATGAATAACTTAACGAAAATTAGAATAAGAAAAAATAATAATTTGTAAATAAGTAGACATGGTTCGCATCGTACATACATACATAATAAGTTGGCATCGTCAGGACCACTATGTCCTATTTATGAATGAAATTCTATTGTTATCATTATCGCCGATGCCAATAGATATATCATCTTATAGATCAGCAATACACCGAATGATTTATCACTATATAGTAAATATTTCTATGACAATACTGAAACTTTTTACAAACTAGCTTTCACTCGGGGTTTCGCCTGCGTTTTAATCAGCCATACGTACCGCGATCCTTTCATAACTATTTAGTAAATCGGAGAGAAATATTTTGCCTCAAGAACCTAAGCCAACGAATGAACGAAATTTCATCAAAATCTGTTCAATTTTTTCACCGTGATTAGTAACAACACATTCATGGTGAAATGATGCGATAACCACAAACCAGTAGTTCCTTAGCTCAATTTATAATATTTATATCTCTAGAATGTTTTTTCAAATAACGTCACTACTCGTCCACAAACAACATTAAAAGCGTGTAGTTAAAAGACTCTATTGTGCTATTAAAATACATTGCTGCAATTGTATGACTTCCGTTAGACAATTATTAAACTCCATGCGGAGCAGTGTCGCAGCGACGGGCACAATATAATTATTAGGTGCTCATTTATTTTTACAAGCATTGTGATGCTCGAACAATATTGTAAAAAGGTTGAATTAAGTAAGCTAACTTAAACACAAACTTTAACAAGTTAAAACAGAACTGATATAAATCTGTAGTTCTGTTTGTACCAGCTTCTTTTCAGCAGATTACAGCACTTAATATGTTTTTTTCTAAATACATACAAAATTAAACATCAAATATAACGAGTAAAATCGATATATCACCTTTATCAGTAATGCAGCGACAACACCACTAAGAGTTATGCTAATCTGCGAGCTCGGATGTCATCTTGCGCAACAGGCGACCGCGTGTGAGCCCGGCTTAACTCCGCGCGTTTAATGCCCCACTTCGAGACTTAGCTTCAACTACTTACGAGAAAAAACAAAAATTTGCAATAGTAGATTATAATTATTCGCGACGGATGATTCAAATTTTGAACACATCTGCAAATGAGCGCAAAAAATGTTGCAGGTAGTTTATTGAAGTTAATGTTATGAGTTTCAGAAGAAAGAAATACGTTTTTAATTGATTTGTATACTTGTCACGCTTGTCTTCTAGTAAAGGTAGGCAACGATTACAGGAATTAATTTAGTTTTTCATTTCTGTGTTAATGTATTAAGTGTATAAAGCGCTCGTAGCCGCGCTTGCCTACACGTTCTTATTTTTTTTTATTAGGGCTGATAGGTTATTCTTTGACCACTATCTCACCTGATGGTAAGTGATTTTGAATTCGAAGTTGTTGATCAGGCTAACCTAGAATTACTGGCTCTCAAGGACAGCTGCTGGAACAAACCGTTAGGAGCTTGGGGACATATTACCTACTTGAACGTGAAAGCTCCATCCAACTCATGACCGCGGCAGACGTTGCTTAACTTTGCTGATCGGTTAAGAGTAAAGCTACGAGTGCTTCACAATTTTCGATTACCGATCAAGCAGAGTCAGCTTTGCTCATTACTTGGACGATTACTTTAACGGTATGTTCCGGCAGTTGTCCTTGAGAGCCAGTTCCCATTCTAGGTTATGCCTGTCTGCCACCTTCGAACACATTATCACTTTCAATCTGGTAATTAAGTCCTCAAACGCTAGCATATTAAAATAAAAAAAAGTGTTCTTATTCATGAATCCTATTCTATATATCAATATGTACCTAACCTGGTAGGTTAAGAGCTCAGTACCGTTTTGTCCACGTGATATAGAGATTCTTTTATGGATCCGATTTCTGCTATTCAAAATTTTCCATTCAATCACCTGTTTTTCTCAGATATGTTGTCTTTACATAATTTAGATAGAAAATTTATGTTTATAGGTAGCTTAGTATTGGTAGTATAGGACTATAATGGTTTGCTTTGTTCTACTAATGTAATCACACACGCTTAGCTGGAGTTAGGGCAAAAAATAATACAATATCGAAATGTATCCTACTTTCCATGTTTGTATGTCACAACTTTGCTACCTTCCTCGGTTGACAGTGGGGCGATGACGCGGTCAGGAAGCGAGCAGTTTGGGGCACGCCCCACTTCCGGTGGTCGCGCGTCGTTGCATGCAAATCGCCCTGACGACGATTTGAGCTAGTGACGGTGCCATATGAAGCACTATTGTTTTGCAATCATTTAATAATATAATTACATAAAAAGTGATCATTACCACCTGTGTATCCCAGAAAAGGTGCCCAAATAAGATTCACACAAATAAAATTTGAATAAGACTGAAAAATCAAACGAGTAATAAAAGTTTACAAAATATAACTTATTTTAATATTGTTATGTTTGCAATAACGCCTGCTATGCTGATTACATTACAAAATTACAAATATACGATAGGAAAAAATTATCTATCGTATATTTGTAATTTTGTAAATGTAACTTATATTTGTATTAATCTTGCTTTATAATATTTATACTGTATAATACGGATAATGAGAGCTCTGAGGTATAGTAAGTATTATAAAAGGAAAAATATTTGGGTTGTTGAATGTCAAATACTTATACTGTATGTTAGTGACGCTAACGAACAAACATCTACATTAACCTATTTTTACCAGATACAATCTTGGAGCCATCTTAGTATTGGAAATGTACTTCTGTTTGTTATGCAAAATACGTTCTTTGTACAATAACAAGGATGCATAATAAGCAAAATGCCATCCCGTTGAAAACTAAATGACTGAATGGAGAATATTCAAAAATATTAACAAAAAATACTCTATTTACTCAAACTCTGTCATCAGTCGCTTGCGAATGGATGGGCACGTGTTGGACCTGCCGGAGTGATTTTGTTGAATCAGAATTTTAGAACTAAATACTGGGTCTTTTTCTTTAAACCACTTATACTATCAGAAATGAACGACATAATGTAAAAATAAATATTAGAAACAATTATATATGTACCAGGACTTTCAGGGTTGAGCCATGCAGTCGAATGAAATTGTAATTGTTAAATGAGAAACGAGGGTGAAGAAGAATAAAAGAAGAAATGTTTTTCGTATTTTGAGATAAATATCCTGTTGTAAATGGAACTTAAGTTATATAGTTATATTATATTTCCCTCAGCATAACTGAAATGAACCACGAGGGTAAGGAGAGGTTGCCAATACCACGAAAAGTTTTTATTGATAGACCAATCATTCTCAAACTTTATACTGTCTCGTCTCCTCGCAAACTACTAAAAACTTTCCTATTTTCCTAGAGTCGTAAAATAGAACACACTAGATATTTTAAAATGTCCTTTAGCGTGTAGTTTTAAATTACGTATTTAAACTACAGAAGGTCAACATCCTTATTGTGTTTTTTCCCTGAATAAGATACACCAATAAGATCAGATATATCATTAAAACTATTCATCGCTTTTTATCATCGATAAGACTAGCACAAAAGCAACAACAAAATATCTAGAGTACAATTCGTTTTTCTAACCAGCGAAACGAAATAGATTAGGATATTACATGTTCAATTAACTTAGTCAAGAAGTGGATATTTGCAATGTGAGGCAGTATAACAAACGCAATATAGCAACGGACTTGTCACTTTAACTTCTCATTGCAGAACAGGCCTGCTTTCCAGTAGAAAAATAATGACAGTGACAGCTTCTGTGCAAGCGCACCGTCATTCTGTCACTCATTCTGATGACATAAATATATCTGCTACACATTATATGGGTATGTTTAACAAGTTGAATATTAGCCTTAAATTTGTGGAAGATTAGGTATATAAATACACGTTTGAATATTTTGAACAAGTTAGGTTCGGTTTCTTAAGTTTCTTTGAAACGGAATGAATGCGGCTAACTTAAATAAACATGGCAAAATCTACTTAAATAACCCATGCTTAATTATATTAATGTTCAAATCGCTCTTTATTATATAGATTATAGACGATGTTAAATATAAACGCCAAAAGTTTATCGCATAAAATATTCGGGTCTTACCTCATCGGAGAAAGAGGCAAGAGGGGGCAAGAGGAAACGGGGGGGGGGGGGGGGTTTAGCCTGTCACGTCAAACGCTTCCGCATCTACCCCAAGTACCGTTTGGACGACGCGATGCCGTTGAATTTTTATCCACAATTATTGCCCTCCACGGATATTTATCCGGTCTATTTAATACTATGGAAGACTTGGCATCGAGGGGCCATCGAACCGTGACGCAACGGTAATCGTCTGTGAAAAAAAACCGTTTATTTTACACAATCAATTTTCTTTTAGTTTGTTGTACTAAAGTTACTAAAGTGAATGAAGTCAGTAAGTATATTTACTCGACTTTAAGCTGGAATTGGATAACGAATAAGTACTTAAATAAGTTTCATCTCATTACGGCAAACTCTTATACTAAAAGCGTTCTCAACGTTCTTGTTATCTTCTTAGTTAGGTATTTCATTACATTAATAATTTATATAATTACTCAGAGAATAATTAAGGCTGCATTGTTTTTAAACGTTTTTATTTTTATATTTCGCCAAAGTAGATGCTTCAGATTCTTCATGCATATCACTACGACTTTATATCTCCGAAGTGGTAGGCAGAGGCGTTACACGAAACGTGAATAAAGCGTTAGGTATTTGTTGGTGCCATGTAAAAGGGGACGAGTCTTTTTCCTGTATCGGGCATAGCTCCAGACTAGAAATGTCTATATCAGAAAAGACCTTGAAATTCTAAAGCGACTCGAAGAACTCGGCGAAGTTCTACGTCCCTCGTTTTTGCCTATCTTTGTATTACATTAAAAAAAGTACTAAGCTACATTTAAAAATATGTTCGCCGTCGTATAAGAGAACAACATAATCATAGTCGTGACTAAGTAAGATGGCGTAGGTATCTTGACAAAATGCAAATGGAGTTACTTTTATATAACATGCACTAAAACACATTCTCATTGTGAACAATGTGAAATGAAGAACCCACACTCTCAAAACCGTAAATCTTATAAAACACATATCTAAACATAACCCACCAGAATGTACTAACTACTACGTGTACATAAAAGTTAAGAACTAGGTACACTATCATATAAACAAATTAGAAAGAAGTGAATAGCCGCAACAATAACAGGCGGATTGCGTGCAAGAATCCCGTGTAGAACAATGCTCGGCCTTCAGGCGAGGCGCAGTAATCAGGCCTCCACAATGCACCAAACTGGATAACTACGCTGGAAACATTCGTACTTGTTAGCTGCTGCTTGGGGATTGTACGTCTTTTTTATTTTGTAAACTAAGAAAGGATTATATATGTGGTCTTCCTTCAGTAGTTTCAGTATGGTTTTCTGCCTTTGGCATTATTTTAAAGGCGTCAAACGCAATCTCTAGAACTCTACTATTGAGGATGTCCGCGGGCGACAGTGACCACTTACCACCAGGTGAGACTACTGGCTTACCCTACATTAAAAAATGCAGGAATTATTTTTAGGATAGATACTTAAAATTGGTCGTAAATACTAGAGGGTTGCTCGTCAATTACCGATTAAACTACAGTTGTTTTTTTATTATTATTCTCTATATTTTATTATCAATTATTTGCAAATATGATTTTCAATAACTATTGCATTTTATTTGTATTGTATCAGCCGGATTGTCCAGTGTCCGCTGCTAAAATTAGCATTTCCAACTAAAGGTGGTTTTTACATAATCGCTACGCTTGGCAGGCGACTTGGGATCGCAGTATTAGATATCAGTTCCTCAAAAGGTGCTGCTGCTCATCTTCCGGTATTTAACCTTTAGTCGCCTCTTACGACACCCACAGGTAGCAATGGGGGGCGACATTCTAGCTCGGCACCCCACTGGCTATCGCATAATTATACATTATTAATACATCTACAAATGTTTTGAACGCAAAGTTTTCGAAAATCAGAGCAGACATAGCAGAGAATATTTAATGCTATATGGGAAAAAAATACATATATGTACCACTTAAAAGAGTGCTCAGATTTCATTCTACTGATGTGCAATGGACACTCCAATATTGTCCGCTATTTTTCCAGTTTTTGAGCTAACCATCATAACAGTAACATGAAATAACTTTATTTCACTCTCATAATAATATTTTCATAGACAGTATACGCTTACGATTGTAGCTGTTTGCGTTGTTGTGTTATGATCACGTTCCGTCAGTATTCTCCGTGGTAACTTTAAACGACGACGAATAACAGTAATTTAATTCAATGTCGTGAGAAAATACTCCGAGCAAGGTAAAACTGAACTAGTTCACGGATTAATCGCGGTATAATCTTAACAGCAATCGTTGAGATCCGGTGGTAAGACACAGTCGACGATCTAAGATAAAACGCTTCGAGTAAAGGATCACGAAGGAAGCTCTCCGAAGGAAATCGTTTCCTTTCGTAAGTAGAGCTACTAACGATTCGCTGATTGATAAAGTTTACTACTTGTGTTTAAATTTATGAAAACAAAGACAAATTAATTCTAGTCATTCTAGGTGTGTCTGAAGAACATCTTAGACCACATCATAACTCACCATTAGGTGAGATAGTGGTCAAAGGCTAACGTATCAGGCATAAAAAAACAAAGCACTACACCTCGAGAGCGAAACAAACTTAGTGGCCTAAAATGTGGTTGACGTGTCATACCGGCTAGAAATACAGCCCAATCACATTTTTTTGAGAGTCGTAAGTGGCAATAGAAGGAAAAATACCAGGAGGTGGTCAGCAGCGTCTTCTGAAGAACTGCCATTTTACACTGCGACCCTCAAGACGCCTGCCGAGCGTCGGGATAGCAAACCCAAATGGGGAAAATCTTCGTTCAAAGGTGGACGTTGAAGAAGCTGATGTGAGAAAATATGTTCAAGCTTTGTAGAAAATCTTATGTAGATTATTTATAGTTGTTATTTATGTTAAAGCGTTAAGCACTTTCTAAGCCTACAACTAGCTCGTTAATTACGCTACCGACACAGGCAGGAGATTGGCGTAATTAGCACATCCGGAATTAGAGTTATAATGAAACGTTATTAGAACAGATCATAACCATTAGTTTCAATTATTGCTGCGTTTTAACTTCGTGACAAGTTACTGTATAGAGGAATTTTAGCTGATCGTTCGAATTTATGTTCTACAAGTCTGGTATTGATAAGCCAAGAGTAATTATGGTCGACTTTGGTGTGTGATTAGAATCTATTACATAACTTAGCATGGAAACACTGCCTGGTATAGACAGCGCTCTGGTTTTCAGCTATGCCCCCATCGCGCAGTTATCTATCTCATCATCATCATCATCATCAGCTGGAAGACGTCCACTGTTGAACAAATGCCTCCCGCATAGAACGGCTATTAGCCACTACTTGTAACCATTTGCACTGAATGAAAAGGCCATTGGCTACCCGCGACTTTTACGTTGTCGTCAGTCCACGTGGAGGGTCAACTCTAAGCTACAAACTTACTACTATAACAATTTAATGTTTTATTTGTGTAATGTTATACTATAAAATAACAATTTAATGTTTTATTTGTGTAATGTTATACTATAAAATAACAATTTAATGTTTTATTTGTGTAATGTTATACTATAAAATAACAATTTAATGTTTTATTTGTGTTTGGAGAGTAATTTGTATACAATTATCAAATACATATCGTTAGTTAGTACTAACTAATCCATTACATCTAAGAGATATTATTTAAAACAATATTATATATTTTTTCTCTAACCTCAACTGATGGTAAGTGATGATTTGGTCGAAGGTGCTAACAGGCTTTACCTAGAATTACTGGCTCTCAAGGACTGCTGCCGGAATAATAAGGTTTATCTACAAATTTAATTACTGTTTCCGCTATACATTACACTATCAAGTAACATAGATTTAAGTTTTGTTTTAAATATTGTTTTTGACAGGGATTTTCTGAAAGGAAATGAGAGTTTATTCCAACATTTATGTGTCTGATCTGATAATGGAAACTTCCACTGAACGCAGCTGTCTTATTTTTTTATATAGGTATAACTACGAATAAATATGGAAGGTGTAAGCTAGTAGCTAGAAGCTCTGATGTAAAATTAATGTCGTGCAGATGACCATACAAGATTTTTAATAGATATTTCGGCCTTATTTACAAGCTTTTATTTAGTTACACCTGTTCCGATGTTTGTTATCAAATCTTGCAAATTTAATCCACTGCCGACTTACCGACTGTGCTGGAATTTTAGATACAAGTTTATATCGAGTGACAATGCAATATTACGATGAAATAATGCTGATCTGATGATGGAGCTGGAAGGTGACCCAAGGAACTTCGCAATAAAACGACACATCTTCATCGAGTTTGGGCTCATTTAAATCGCCTTGACAAGTACTTTTTAAATGTTTAGTTCCTTTTATTAACAAGGTAACAATAAAAGCTTGTTATTAAAATAAATATTATAGAGAAAAGCTTGTTAAATTTTATAAGATCATGTAAAAATGTTGCTAAATGTAGTTCTCGACGTGTTGATATGTCCAGTAAATTAGCCTTATTTAGGAAAGTAGTGACACGTTAACGTCGTGGAATGTTAAGCCAGTAAGTATCTGGTACCCGCGTTCTGAACGCGTTGTACTATAGCTTTTGATTAGAAGAGAGGAAGCGAGGTCTATATATTTAGTATGCCTGAATTATTATACTCTTGAGAATCGGCTTTGATAACAAAAGATGTCTGTTTTAATTAATTACCGATATAAAGGGGTATAACAAAATCTTGTCGCCAAGCACTTAAAGCTGTGTTCCACAACAGCAAACTTTGAGACCCAGTGTGAATTAGAATATTTGAAAGCATAATCAATCACATAAAATAAATCTAGCTGGTATCCGTAACAAAATCGGCTAAAAATATAAGGACTGTTTCACATAATTTGTAATTTTGTACTGTTTCACATAATCTTCTTTGTTTTTTTACCGGTGGTAAGTATATCCTTTATTAACCAAACACTACAAATCATATGCAACACAGCAGCTACTACACTAAAAGTATTTAGGCTAACCAAAGGCCATTGCAGGCCTACAGTTAGTCAAAATGTTCCAGTACACTACCTTTAAACTGGAAAATACTACCAATAAGAGCATTCCCGAAGTAGGCACTGTAATAAGTATTTTCTTGTGTGGTCCTTTGTGTTAGAAAACAAAATACTTATCTATAATGCTACCGCCCCAGATAGCTCGCGTAGGGGCAGGAAAGTGATATTCTAGATTGGAATTATTAGTTTATATCTCCACTCTCTACATACACCGATACTTGTCAGAGAATTGATACAACATAGAATGGGGCATGAGTTTAATCTGAAACTCAATCAGTGCACTCAGAAACTGGACACGGCTGGCTGCGTACACTGCAGCCTGGTGAAATCGACACCGCAATGTAGAGTACCTAACAGTAACTGCTACCTATTCTATGCTATGAGGCTGTCATTGGTTTCCATTGCATCGAAATATTATAACCGTAATGTTTTACTGGATTGTGGTAAGAAATTGGAGACAGTCAGTTTGTTATTAGAAAAGTCGCCCTTGCGGTATATTTATCATGAATGAAATTACTTGTGTTTCCTCTCACAAAAAGTCGGTGTTTTAAAACTTACCCTGCCCCCTTCGAGTTACAGTAAATATACAGTATTTAACGTTTTTTCAGTTTACCTTGCATTTTGACAAATCATAAAATATTATAAAATTCAATATTAATGATTATGTTTGTCTGTTTCCCTTTCGGTTGAGTTTAATTAAACGCAGATTGTCCTAACAGCATGATTACTATCTAGTCAAGTTAAAATTAATTATTGAATTTAGTCGTCTACGGCGCTCTTATGAAGGTCAGTTACAATTTTTTATTTTGAAATATTCTAGATTGTTCTGCCACATTCAGCAAAAGAATGTATAGAGCCACTGCCAGTAGAACGGACGAGAAACTCGGGGCTATTCTTTTAAATGTCTATTTATAGCTGAAAAATTGTACCCATATTTTGACAATAAAGATCCCCAAATATACGTATATACAATACAAGTTATACTCATACCACCGTTTTTTATGATTTCAACAAAAAAGAAACGACGTTGTGTTTGAAACTGAAACAATTAAATATAATCCCATTCAACATGTTTTCTTTACGAAATCCATCAGACTATAAGAATATTGATTACCTATACAGAGAGTGCAAGCTTGGATATGTTTCATATCTTTGTTCACAAAGTTCATTTACCTTTTGTATCGTAGACCTCTCTGTGATTTATAAAACATAAAACTGCACTAGCTGACAGTCACTGTGTGTAAGTGAAACCGTACACTATGCAACTTCCGTCCACAGAATGAAGTTAGATATCCGATGACGGCGGATATGCGGCACCGCGGCGGACCGCGGCGGACGCGGCTGCGGTCACTCGTGTCCGTACGATTTCCTTCTGCCTTGTCCTATAAATTAATTTGGTAAACTATTCCTAGCAAATAATATCAAGCAAGAGTCGAGACGAGATACCAGCATCAGTTGTGAAAAAAGTTAGTAAGAAAGAACGGACAATGGGTTTTATGAGGATCTACGAGTAGCTAGCTAGCGGAACTCCATGGCAGAACACTTTAGTAAATGTATTTATTTAAAGAATTTAACGCATGTATTCGCGCACAGAATTATATTGATATAGTGTTGTGCTTTACGTTGATATTTTTTTTAATTCGATATGCTCAAGTTTTATACAATTTAACCTAAAGAGTTTAAGGTGCAGACACCCTGCTTCTTCTATCTTATCGTAACTAACTATGAATATCTCCGATAGAACTCGATCGAACCGTGGAGGTTAGTAAAAAATATGTTCATATAATTATGTTAGCGCATAGATATAGCCATCACTTTGAATATGAACAATTCACGCTAGTTTTAAAATATATGTATATATCTATGTATATTATATCATCACCAGGTGGTAGGTCTCTTCAGCAAGAGATCCGCCTTGGTAGGTACCACCGCAGTGTCAGATATTCTGCCTGGAAACAGTAGTAGCACACTACAGTGTTTAGGCGTGACATTATAGCAAGTGAAATTACAGAGCTAACGTCTCGGTGTGATGAACGCAGTTCAGTCAACATGGGTGGAGACACTGCAACTATAATGGCTTAGCATCAGGCGGCGTCTAGTTCGTCACCTCACTTCATAACAAAAAACATAATTATCTGAAACTCATGAACTAAAATTTTTTTTAAATTTATTTCTGCGATACAGATGCTTTTGATTGCAGATCATTAGAAAAAGAAAACATAACACGTTTTCTTGCAAACTGAAAATAATAATCTGGTACTATCTGTTTTTTAATAGACAAAGTTACTGATGCGAGTTGAATCCTCTATTGCTATAGTTAGGTCAATTTGAGTAGATGAGTGAAGCACCGCCTCAATCATGTTCGCAAATACCTGATGTCATCCTCGTGATGTGTCCAGGAAGCGTCTATTAGCTAATGCGGTCAACAGAAACACTCTATGAAACTACAGAAAATAAAATATGCACTTGCATATAATGCGACATTTCTAAAAATTTGGTTCGTTCCCATTTATATAGATCCGTGGTGCGACTGAAATCAAAGAATATATTATTTTATGGAGTAAAAAGTATTCATTATCATTCTTCTACCCTTATCCCACTAAAGTGAGGTCGGAACTATGTCTTCTATAACGACACATATGATACTCAGGTTAACGCGTTTGTACATTACGATTAATAAAAATTTGGTTATTAACTGAATTAGTGCTTTACAGGGAGTAGGAGTAGGAGACTTAGTCTAGGGGACTTAGATGTGAAATGTGAGTGTGGTGCCCCTGAGTAAAATATGGCACATTTACTGTCATGTCCCCAGTGCCCACAAGCACCTGCACACAAGATAACCTCAAATATGCATCTTACAAGGCCGTGGAGGTGGCTTCCCGTTGGAAAAACATTATTTAAGAGTCAATTAGCCTATACGAAATGAATGAATGAAGCGAGTAGGAGGCGGCAATCTTCCGTAGGCCTAGGGCAGCCCAGGTATCAAATCCATCCCGGACACCAAAATCCCACTCACATAAAAGTATGTGACAGTATGCTGCTAATGAGGGCTTCTTCCCCTTAATCCTCTTTTATGATATTCAGTAGGTACGACATGGGAACGGTTCTAATATTCTAAGTAAGAATTGCATCGCCAATACCTAACGAAAAAAAATCTAATGTTTTGATTCGAAGTATTATAAAACAGCACTGACAATACAAATGAACACAATTAATTGAGCATAAGTATTTCTTGCTGTTATATAATATAATGCATAAATTAATACGTTTAAGTTTTAATATTTAACAATTTTGCACTGACATAACATTCACTTGCTTGTTTCCCATGCCCATATGATGCAATTATTACAAACAATAAAATATAAAACAACAAGAAAGAAATATTAGTACTATGTAGAAACTTTTGTGTAAAAATATATAAGCACTATAAGAACGGTCACGGGAGGGCGCTACCGACCCTATGGCAGTCATAAAAATGATATAGAGTCTGCAGTGTCGTCTATTGGGGAAATCAATAAAGTGGAAATGTCAAAATAAGGTCGGAAAAGTTACTTATGGAAAAATGACACTTGTCTTTACCGCGGGGACAAATAATAAATGATAAGTTATTTATTATTATAGTTATTTACCAGCACTACGTTTTCAAATACCTACATGAAAGATCAGGTATATGTAAAACTTAATTCTATTTTTGATATATATAAAAAGTAGTTGGCTCTTAAATTATAATTACTCCTTACTTATTTATTTATAGTGTAATAAAATACTCCAGACGATAGCAACCATCTAATTAACCACAAAATTTTTAATTTCTATTTTTTTATGATACAACATACAAAAATACATACAATCCTCAATTTTCACCCTTCTACGATCAACCCTTATTTTTTAATAGCCATTTTAGTAATTTAATCATTTTTCCTCTTTATATGGCAAAACAACGTTTGCCGGGTCAGCTAGTATATCATAAAATGCTTACTTGATGGGCGGTGATAGGCTGTATTTCTAAATACCGAAGTTTTCTGATGTGTAAACATTTAAAAGTATAATAATATTTGAAAAAAACCCAGGTTTTTTAAACCTAGGTTAAATATTCCCGAAAAGGTAGGCAGAGTACCTTTTCAGGAATATAAAGGATTGATGATGAGAAATATTGTTACCTTTCTGATGTTTGGTATGTGTATGTTAACTCTCTTTCAACTGCAATATTGTAAACATATTTACCTGCAACAAACAGAAAAATACACAATTAGTATCAATCAAGCCAAGGCCCATAAAAATCGAAAACAGGAAACTCGAAGCGGATATTCTTTTATCTGATCTAAGTGTAAATGAACAATTATACGAGAATTACGACCTTGAACTAATTTAGTAGGTATCGTTTATACGACATTGAATACATTGTTTGACAGAACGGGATAAGCTTTATTTGTATGAAATAACAGAAGCAGATAGAGGTTATACCTATTTGTATAAAGCGAATGATATATTGTTGTAAATATAAAGCACTTTTGATATGAACCATTAGGCGAAACTCTTGCAAAAGACCACTACAACGCAAAACAGTATCAAAACTTCCTGATTTCTCGCTGTTACTAATGACAATAGACTAAAGAGAAAGAGGATCAAAAGCAATAAGAACTATACCAGTTTCTCGAGATTCTAATCTCATTCATAATTAACAAGGTTGTGATGCCATGTGGTATTTGAATGCAAGACGGCTCCTTAATCTAAATTAATCGAAAAGACTAAACACTTATATATATGTACACGACTTCGAGTGCAGTGTAGGCACTGTTTTGTACAGCTGTCAAAATCATAGTTCCAGTTCGGACGGTATAGGTGCCATTGAAATTATAGGCATATGAAACTTTATGTCTCAGGCTGATGGGCGCAGTGCAGTCCGCCACATGAGACGAACTGCATCAGTTTTAAGCATCATTAACTGTGTTAGAGATTTTTTTTCATCACGATTGCAAAAAAAAACAACACTTTTGTTGTTGTACTTTCCAGTTACCTGTTAGTACTTACAAGTTTGTGCATTATTTTATAACGATTCAAATAAAACTTTCCGTTTCATTTGGTGAAAAAGAACTCACTTATTGAAAACACATGAACTGATGCTTCGTCAGCGCGTTTTTATGCTCCATATTAGTTTAATATGCTTACGACCGTGTGTAGTGTACTGTCGGTACATATTTCATTTCGGAACAGCTACATCCTTATGTACAAATGTAGGCCTGAAAGTGAAAAACGGAGTACGCTCTTGGTGAGCTCAGGTACTTTATAACTAAATAGGTACCCGGCTGGGACTCGCGTTATATTTACCGGATAGATTCCGACCAGTTGTCTGTTGTTTCTTAGTGAAGCTCAGGTACTGTCCACGTTATCTACCTGTAAGTCCATCTCAGTAAAACCAACCACCATTACGCGCACATCGGCACGTAGGTGACAGATTTATTGCGGATGTGTGGGTTTAACGTTACTGTTAATTTTATTACGAATCAATTGATTGCTATCTCGAAACACAAATTAAGAAGTGTCACTGATGTTAACAAGATGTTCGAAAGGAACACCCTCGCGTAGGCGTGGAACTTACCGTTGCTAATTCTTGATGTATTTGTTCTAGATATTTGCGAATTACTTTGCTGGTAACGTTCATTTTGCTCCGGTAATTTCAGATGATGAGATTTCTTTATAATCAGTAACATATTTTTTATAAAGCTAGTCTTAACGTTAAAAAATATATTAGATATATAAACTCTTTATTGTAACACCATGCTTAATTTAAATATTTATTAATAAAGATTAACGAGTAATGTGACTAAGAGAAACAATGGGCGGTCTTATGCCTGGAAGCGATCTGTTCCCGACAACCCAAGAACCTTGGTAATTTATACCAATATACAGCGTGTCCCAAAATTCAACGATAAGCCGGCATCGGTGCATGGACCTACTCATGACTACTCGGGAAAAAATAAAAAAAAAATTATAACTCTTTTTTTTTAATTACAGAGACTTTTATAAAGTTGCGCCAACTTTTAATAAAACTTGCCATGGTAGTGTCCATACTTTTTTTTTAAACCCAGACTATAGAAAGTGCATAGAAAGTTAAAATCTATGAAAATTATAAGAAAAAAATTTTTTTTTACTTATAATTTTCAAATTTAAAGTTCATTTTTTTTTTTCAAATTAATTTTCAAGTTAAAAAAAAAAGTATGGACACTACCATGGCAAGTTTTATTAAAAGTTGGCGCAACTTTATAAAAGTCTCTGTAATTAAAAAAAAAAACAGTTATAATTTTTTTTTTTATTTTTTCCCGAGTAGTCATGAGTAGGTCCATGCACCGATGCCGGCTTATCGTTGAATTTTGGGACACGGTGTATATCAACAGGTGTTGATAATTGATGATATGATCGAAGTTAGTTAGCAAGATTTTTTGGGTTTGTACATCACCACAATCTCACCTTACGATGCAGTCGACGATGGTACACGCTCGCCTAGAAAATGTCTATTCACTCTTACTTTAAAGACACTCACAGACATATTTGTATCAGAAAACGCAAGACTCAATTTGACTGATAACTTAAGTAAGACTCTCATGCTAGTGCGAGCTGCTGCCGGAACACACCATTAGGTATTTGGCGTCTGAATTACTCATATCGTAATACCTGTGTGTCCTAGAAAAGGCAGATGTGTCTTAAGACCTACGTACTGGTCCTATGTTATCGGGCGTGCTTATTATTGCCATCTAGGAAACCCAGTTCCAGACTGCTACTTACGACTACTTCTTTGTCAGAAAAATCATCGAATTCGACAATCGGTTTACGTGTTTAGTACCTGGAGTTGTCAATCCGGACTAATAACTTTAATTTTTAACACTATTTCTATTCAAAGTTTTATCAGATACGATACGAAAGTCTACAAAAATTCGTATCGTAATTATGTATGATTTATTAAGGAAGCCTTGAAATAATGCTGTCATAATTTTAGTCTGCAACAATAACAATCGGATTATTTCGTCAGTTCTCACCGTCCATTAAACTAATATGATGTATTGTAATGTCATCTACATTTGGCTGCTAGTCTCTGTGAATTATTTCGGACGATAATTTACTGTGTCGAAATTTTATTATCATGTTATTTTATTTGTCCGTAGTACAGATTATATACTAGCCACATGAGGCTTTCACGCGTAGATTTTGCAAATGCCCACCTGGCTAGTTTTAAGTAGATTATCTGTCACCGAGCACCTAACGATGTGTTCCGGCAACAGTATTTCTAAGTTAGCCTAAACAACATCATCTACCACATCTTCATTAACGATCAGTAGTGATAGCGGTCAAAGACCAGCCTATCAGCTATAAATAAAAAAAACCGCTGGCAGAAATATTAAACAATAAATGGTTTTAGGACAGAAACTTAATTGAATTGAATATAATCTTACTAACATCGTTACTTTTGCTTTCACATTGTTACGCGAAGAAGCCACAAAATTAAAATAAACATTTAACTACGGCCCCACGACAGTGTAGGTCGGAAAGGCATGCCCTACTAGGACATAGTCGCGGGTTCGTATACCGCTCAAGCACATTTTAACTGTCTTTTTAAAATAATATCCTCATTTCGAAAGTACGTTGTCACACTTGTCACAGTGCTATTTTTTATTTCAATTTTTATCTAGAATTTTTAAAAAGGGAACAAAAGGCCAGGAAAAAGAGTGACTGTAAAATTTCAACGGTAGCTGTTTACGCGGGACCTTTTTTACGATGTTGTTAACTGTTGATTCTTTTTAAACATCTGCTTCGACGACTGTAAACTACATTGTTCTGGAGTTTTAGAGGGCGGGACGATGTTGTCAATCGAATTTATTGCTTTATTACCAAATTGTACGAGACACAGATGAAGCACATCACTTTCCTCTTAAATATCTGATGACAAATTTAATTCAGAGTCTTACTAAGAGTAATTAATAATAATCTTACATGACAAAATGTGGCTTTATTATAAATTATGTTTTTTTTTATGGAAATTAAATAATATATATACCTACACATATTTATTATTGATCAACAGCCTTTTATAACCATCTCACCTATGATTAGTTTGAAGATGTTGTTCAGGCTAACCTAGAATTATTGACTCCCAAGGACAGCTGCTGGAACACACCGCCAGGTGCTTGGCGACAGAATTTCTACTTGAGTGTGGCAGCTAGCCAGCTAGGTGTAGCCGAAATGTCCTACCACCATGTTATAACGACTGCAATCCTAAGACAACAACCGGGATCAAGGGCTTAACGTGCCCTCCGAAGCACTCAGTAGTAAATGCTAATAGCGGCATGCAAATCATGACGGCAGCGGATCAGTTAAGAACGACCAAGCGTTTCAAAATACTGTTAATATTTTTAATTAAATATATAATATTACATAGTAAAGCTTATCATTGCGTGATAAGCTCTGACTCTGCGTGATGTAATAACATTAGAGGCCTTGGGAATAAGGCTTGGCTCCAAAATTGTTTCATTTGATTTATCATTCATTATACCATCAAAACATACTCGTTTATTACTAGATAAATTAGACCACCCAATATAAGAAAGAAATTATGCAAATCATGAACAATTATCTGCCTAGTTTCTGTGTGTGTAGTAGCACCGCTTTAGAACCCCGAGGATCTGGGTTCAATCCCCAGGACGACAAGTTGAGTTTTACTGACGAAGAAATTTAAATAGCTGTCCAGTAAGTGGCAATAGACTCACCCCTAAAACATGAGACCAAAAACATGCATGGCGAGAGATAGGTCTTTAGCTTAGACACAATGTGTTTCTCCTTTGTACGGTTACGGTATCGACCATGGTTGGCCATAAAACCGAAACTAAAACTTTTTAATATCATGGCATTGTGTTGTATGCGAAAATAAATGTATACGTGTTGTTGTTTTGTCCTTTATGTTGCTAGAGAAGAAATGTTTGGAATGACCCTACACGAGTGAGATAAGGGCAAGAAGATGATGATCGTATACGAAATTATCTAATTATTACGGGTGAGCACTATCTTATAGGTTCGGTCCACGGTTATTGGTAACACGTTTGTGTAGGCGAGGCAGTCGTAAAAATGTTTTTGTATTATGAGGGTAGCTTTACATTTTCTGTATCCCGGAAGCACAACTCAGGCGCAAGAACTAGTGACTGTGCATGCAGCACGTGAAGATTGACACATTGATTAATGTAGTGATTTACAAAAAAATACAGGAAACAGTATGTGGGAGCGTGTAGGGTGAAACTTGTGAGAAATATCTGTTTGTGTAAGCTTGATAAAACTTTTTTGTAGCTAAATCACTATAGCTGATGAGCTGGAAGAGAATTTTCATGGAATTCGGGTATTCTCATATTTTGTTTATGTTAGGATATGTTTTGGACCACTGCGCCTATCCCTATTGTGATTATTTCTTCGAAGATGCTTAATATGAAATGCTCAAAAATACCATTTAAAAAAAAATGGTTTCATAAACTAGTGGCCACCATAACTAGATGCAAGGAACAAAAAATGGTAACCAATAACATCATATACAATGCTATAGGATCAAATAACATCGAAGCTCGATCGTTAAAACGATTTTTCGCGCAACTAATTTTCTTTCCTCGCTGCATCTCGCTACAAGCAGCCTTAATCGCTCCCAGCATCGATACAATTTAAATCGGAATAAAACGAGCAAAGCGAATCGATCTCTATCCTATCAAGAGCAAATCGTACGACTGAAGACGTTCTCTCGCGTGGAATGCTCCGAGGCGATTGGAGATACTTGTCTGAAGTTTGGAAAGAAAAAAAGTTAATTGGTACTGTTTTTGTCGCTGCACCGCTTCGTTACTCCTTCGACTAATCTCTCTATTTGGTCCGATAGAAACGACTCTCTCACCTTCTTTACAGTATTTTACAGCTAAATTGCGAAAGTGTGGTGTTGATGAAGTGGGCCGGAAAGTTTTCTAACGATTTCGACGATGAAATTCTCTCCGCTGCTTCGGCCTTTAATTCTAATACACTAATTTTACAGAACGTGAAATTGTTTTGCTAAATTACAGAGAAAGCTTACCGAAGTTTCTACTTCCGAGGAAAGTTAGTAACTTATCCGTTTTGTCATCTTAGTCTTTTAAGTAGGAAAGTCGACGTGGAAGAGTATAACACGGTATAGTCGTATCAGAAATAAGTTGAGAGCAAGTAATTTAACCTCTATATCATAATTTTTTGTAGCAATGCATTTAATTTTTACAAATACATATGTGAAAAACAAGAAGTGCACTTTTAACATGTACCTACTTCACGAGTAAACAGAACACGATTCTGGCAAAAACAATGGTGCAGACTAACTAATAAGTTATGCAAATGAGCTAAATGAGTTGGAAGCAAATAAATATACGTTCGAAAAGGTAAAAGATAACGTTCAGAGTATCTCTATAGTCTGTTGTTTCAATATTAGTAAAGTAACAAAATGGATTTTGTGAAATTTTAATGCTTGTAAAGTTTTCAATAATACGTCAGCTTTTGGATGTTTATTGCGTTCAAAAATAAATACTAGGTGTACAGTTCGTGATTTGATTATTTAAATATAAATTTAAAAGAATTATTCAGTACCCTATCTTATTTCTTTACTTCTAGTCAATTTACTTCGAGATTAAATTAAGACTTACGGCTGAAACGTATTCAAGAGTAACTATTTCAGTGACGAAACGGTCTGCTCTGAAATTGAATGTTTCGTAGTTGTTGAATAATAAATCATAATCCAGCGACGTCGTTACGAAAATCAAAGGGAATCTTCAAAGTGTTCACTTAACAGTGTTTTTGAAAGAACAGTGTAAATGTGCAGTTTATTTACAAACTGCTACAGTTTGCCACGAAAAGAACAAGGGCTGTAAAACCACACTACTTGTAGTAGGTTACTTTTTTTTTTATTCTTGATAGATTATCCTTTGACCACTATCTCACCTGATGTTAAGTGAAGATGTGGTCGAAGATGTTGTTCAGGCTAACCTAGAATTAGTTAAGAGATATCTTATACTTTTTTAATCATTAGTATATATGTATATTAAATGGCGCATACCCAATCTATTTCCCATTTAATCATAGTGTTTCGTGAAAATAACAGTTATTTTTATTGGCATCATACAAGAATTTCCTTCCACGCCTATACGTATGCTTTATTACCATATTAGATTAACATCTAAGAGAATTTACGGCAAGTGTAGCAATTCACCATTACTTACGCAGTTATATATTCAAAAGTGAACTATAATTCAACTTATATTAAGGCTCAATTCAGTTCTTATATGTAATGGTACCAACGTTGATCTTGATATGTTTTAGTGCGCACAATATGCGCAGACGCAAGGCTCGCGGTGCGTAAATAAAGAGACACGCATCGTAACGGTACCCGGAACATCAGATACCACAGATTACTAGCCAGCTGTTACTTGTACTATAATCACTGCACATATCTAAACAGTTACGGCTCGTTACATGTTTACCACTACAAATTGTATCTGGTTTATCTTTCTAAAAAGCGGTGTCCACACATTAGTTTACAACTTTGTTTATTCAACGGCACTTTACTTTTGTTATCGAACAACTGTACGGCAAACATTGGATAAAACATTTTAAAGTATGTTAATGACCCCCCCAGGGACTGCTCTGGGATGCGAGGAGCGAAATTAATTGCTAAAGTGTATATTTATTCAATAAGTTTTTCATTGTTCCCCCAGTTTCGGCGGTCCCTGATTACATTTTCACGTCACTGTCACCCACAAACAAAGACACCGGGAGGAAGCCATCAGTCATTATCAGGAGAAAGAACAATAAAATGGCGAGTCATGGTCGTTAACCGAATCCACCTTACAATAAGGGAAGTCAAACCACAAACCCGAATACTTGGCTAAGGTTTGTTCGGTATTTTCTGAAATCTAAACAGTCACGGCACGCCTTTTGTTCCCCAAACTAAGTAATTAGTTATTACAATAATTAGTCGATTCTGCAAGTACTTATACGAAATGTGTAGGAGTCAAGAATATGAATACATTAAGGAATCCGTTAAAGTAATATTCGACAACGCTTGCTCGCAATAACAGTTCATACGTAATGTAAGTATGTTGGAGGAATTTCACTGAGAAATTTACTTCAATGCCACTCAAAGTTAAGATACTTATTTTTATGAGTTTTATGAAGCAAAATAAAGTCTACTTGGCTAAGCTTCATTAGCATACAATTAATGTAGTCTGAAAGCATCTAATCTTACCATCGTAGCTTCAGCATAAATGCCTCAATTGAATACATGAATGGTCTCAAAATTTGAATAAGCCGGTGCGTAGCAGTCTTAACTACTTGGTTTGACTAGCGAACCTGCACGTTTGATAACCCTTGTTTAATACGATTGTAGGCATAAATCATTGCGAGGAAATGTAAATTTTATCGCTTTAAAGGTAAGGATGAGATTCCACCGGCTTGTATCGACAATTTATAACGTTTCGGAGTGTGATATGTAGAGACCATTAGAGTAAATGACGGTTGTAGAGTGAACATGCTGACATGGACGAAGAATTTGCGTGAACCGTTGCCGTAGATGTAAGAGATTTTCGTGACTAGATCGTAGTGCTCGGTAATTGATCTCTAGCTCCGAACTAGCTACCATTCGAGAGACGGCTACAACATATCTTATACTAAACACTATAATATTACTCCATTAGTAAATGAGAACGTTGCAGTAGCGCGAGACAGCAGCGGACTTTTCAAGGTAATTAAAAACATTTCAAGATGATATCAAAGGTCTTTTGCGATAATTACACGTATACATTAAATAACTAAAGTAATAGATTAAATCGTCGCGTTTCAAATACTTTATAGTGATTAGTGCCCGTGGGGTAACGGGCTAGAAAGTCACCCCCCCCATCTCTACCCGTGCGTGTCGTAAGAGCCGACTAATGGTAACTCACCAGAAGGTGGGCAGCAGCACTTTTTAGGAACTGATATCTCATACTGCGATCCCCAAGCCGCCCGCCAAGTGCTAGGATTATGGCAAACCGCCACAAATTGGGCGAGGCTGTGTTCAGCAGTGGATAAAGTATGGCCACAGGCAACCTCAGGTGGGGTTGTTTTTTGAGGTCAACAAGTTGAATAAATCAAAACAAACTACCTAAGATTATATTTCATTATGACGACCAAGATGCAAGCAATATTCACTCACTGAGTCCAGATGTCTTGCATATTAGGGTGGTGTTGGGGTTTAATTAATTTAATTGCTCGACGGATCCCAAGTACGCGATACTTGCTACTTCTCCATTGAAATGTTGGTTACTGTTTAATTTCTATAACCTCGCCTTAGATTCATGACATAACCAAGTCTCTGGTGAGGATTTGGTGATTATTGAACTGAACATAGTTGTTTTAATATTATGTTTCCAATAACGCATGCTCTGCGGGTTACATTACAAAATTACAAATTTACGATACGATTAAAATTTAGAAAAAAGTACGTTAAAGAACGATAGGAATAATTTTGTTATGACTTACTGTCATGTTAATTTGAGTTATGACTTATTGTCATGTTAGCTCAATTGGTTAGAGGTTAAAGGGGTGGGTGGACGCGGGCTCGAATCCCCCACAATACTTAAATTTTTCCTCTCTTAAATTTGTAATTTTGTCAAGAACATAGTTATGTTTATCCAGAAAGAGTGCATGTTTTTCATAATAGCTATGTGTCGTTTATACTTGTTTCCTCCAATGTTCCTTTTTGTTTGCCCATTGTATGACTACTCTCATCCACAATCAAACATATAAACACCAGCATCTTTTCATGCAATCCGTTAAAGTTGTTTAGTTTATATTTCAAGGCGATATCAAAAATAACAGAAGGTACTCTTTATTTACGTTAACGATCGTGTAAATAAATATAAACTGTTAGTCATATTCATTTTAATCTTTACGTTATGACCAGAAATGTGGACGAAAATATATATCGAATTGCATAATATATTTTCATCGCATGCATGCGTATCATATGGGTCACGATTTGTGATACAAAATATACATCAGAAATAATTTTAACTTTTTTAACCGATCGCACGCAAATGCAGTCGTAATGTCTCTGTTCCAGCTTGAGCATGTTTTCGTATGTTGTCCAGATTTCTGGTTTTTCTCTTGCATCTCTCTCTGTCTCAATTATTCTCTTCAGTTTGTAGTATTATAAACTTTTTTTTTTAAATACAAATCTTATTAGATTATAATGATAGAATTCCAATTAATATTGGAAATCAATACCAATTATGATATCGATTTTCTTTTTATTATAATATACGTTAATGAACTTGTTAATTTAATTTAATTGAGTATTTATTAGAAGCAATAAAGAACAAAAAATATTTGCATGTCAGTTTGATGAAGTATGCTAGGACAATCTTATAAGTAACTAAGACCTTTATTGTACCATATTTCTTGCAAATAAATTATCATTATCATTCTACAGGTCGCATTTCTCAACTGAATCTCGTGAAATTTTGTGAGCAGGTTCGATAACTATACGTATTTTTAGTCGATTTCCTCATTGTTTTTTTTTCAAAAAGTCTTTGATATAGGGCTTGAAACGTAAAACGTCTTCATCTCACATAGCCACCAGTAGTACATCTGACAATATTATATTGGCTATATATGAGATTTGGGGGGTCGTATTCGTAATGATGGTAATCATTGCAGCCTACGGCGAGAGGAGCTCGATACGAACTGGAATGTAATTATTACGGTTAAGAAAGGTACATGCAATGGACTGTGAAACAAGTTTCGACATCGTGAGATCAAAAAAGACGAATGCATCAATCATTAGAGCACTTTCTAAAGTCTTTGTTAGTATTGTTGCTGGGAGGTTTCGTGGCGAGCGACGCATGATGTGTAGCGGTTGCGTGCGCAACGCATGAACTATATCTACTTCATATGACTACAACTCATTATTACGAAACATTTATTTAGAACATTTAAAACTAGCTTTTTAAGGTCATATGTCTATGCATATAAGGAAAAAATAATTTTACTAGTAAGTAATATAAAAATGTATGAAGTAAATAGAACCATAAAATAATAGTATCTAATTGTATTTTAATGCCGTGCTGTTCCCAGCTCACGAAAATAATGGACTGTTCTGTACTCTCCTTTATATGGACTTCGTGTATGGTGACTAAGGGAAGATTGCGCCAAATGAACACAATGTTACTCCTCACGTCGATGTAAGTAAGGTCTTGCTGCACTTTAGGTGCACAAAAGTATATTATTGTTTGATTCCACATCATATGATAGTGAAAATAACCCTTTGCAATTTTCAATAATTTAAAATTTTCAAATAAGGATAAAAATTTGGAATTTTACGAAAACAAATAAAATACAGCTCCCTTTATTCATAATAAATCAATGGTAGATTTTAATTGCATTATAAAGTCGGATAAAGTGTTAGCTTTGAAATAATGACGTTATAAAATGTTTGTATAATATTGTACGTAATATTAATTGATATGGGCACGTAAGCAATAATCTGTGATATAGATTCAGTGAAAATCAACACAACAGTAAATAATTTTATACACAATATAGACCTGCTCCTAAAAAGAAAATAAAAATGAACGCGTGTAATCAGTTCTATGCAACCACGGGAAGATTCAACAATGGTCGAGAAAGTTTCTTTGAACGTTACTACAAGTCACAAACTGGGAATTCTCTCACAGTATCATTGTTACTTGCGACATTGTGAATGTAATATTATAACATTCATGTCGCTTTACTGGTCCGTATTTGCCAATATAGATAAGCGGTCCGTTAGCTAATTTGCGTAAATTGTTAAAGTGGATTGGATTACGAACTTTGTTTTTAATACATCGTAGTAGTAAAGAACTTTGTTTTTAATACATCGTAGTAGTAAAGAACTTTGTTTTTAATAAGTATCTGTTAAATAGAACAAAGATAACCACCAGAAAATACTAATAATAAAATACTTTGTACCTTTTTTTTTTAGGTTTTTACCATTCATATATCTTCTCTATTTATTATGATAAACGATAATAATTTTTTTTCATTATTTATTGTTATATTCTTGTAATGAGAATTTTCATTATAGGTATTAAAACTGTTCTAGGAGAGCGTCAACATTGCGGGAGGTAAGTGTTTGAAACAGCACTCATTTTGGTCAGATGAAGTCTAGTAGTCTGGTTGATGACCGCCCCATGATAGGTAATGCAATACAATTGGAGCACAAAAATTTATTGGATTAACTTACTAGGCGTATAGAAAAGTTTTCGATAAGTGCTTAGTTAAGCTTCACGCCAATCAGGACGACAAACGCCGCAATGATAACGGCGGCGACGATTTGGTTCATCTTCGCTTCACTTACATTATGTTTTCGACTTGTTATCGAACTAGATCCGATGGTACCGGCCACGGTCGTTGCACCGAGCACCGTGGAGTTCTAGTTCAGCGATAGTGGATAAGGAACAGTCAACATGGGCGCCCAAACAAAGGACGCACATGTTTTGCTTTATTTCGCAATGTGGCACTTTTATGGACGCCTTTCCGGTTTGCAATATCAAACTTTGAATAGTGTTGTGGCTGTAGAATTGCTAGTACGAGTAATGATGCACCCGGCTAAGATTCACAGCGATTGAACAAGTAAAACTGCGTGTATACGCTCAAATTTAATAATTTTGATTATCCATGGCCTTTTAATAGCAGGTTTCATTAAAATGCATATGATGATCCTTCACCTTACTATACCTGTGATCCGCTGTCCCAACTTATCTAAAGTCCCGACTACACAAATATCAAGGTACCGCTGTCTACATTTAGCAAATAGTCATCATCATCATCCGCTGGAAGACGTCCACTGTTGAACAAATGCCTCACCCATAGAACGCCACCAAAAACGGCTATTAGCCGCTTGTAACTAATACCCGCGATTTTCACGATGTCGTCAGTCCACCGAGAGGGCGCCTACCAACTTTAAATAACCAGATAGTTATTAATTCCGTACAGAAATAAACCATACTATATTTGCGCTTGAGATATTAATTAATCGTTCAATTAAAATTAGATAATAATTGTTATTCAACGCTTAAAGAACTCGAATTCTTAAGGAGTTAATAAAAATCGGCCAAATTCAAGTTAGACCCACACACCGTGGGTTCCGTACCAACACAGAATGTGCCAATAATTTATTATTTTTTAGTAGTACGAGATCCAAAGGAGTCCGATCCGCACTCAGCCAATTTTAATTATTTGCTGTTAAACGTTAGATATTTAACTGTGCCTGTACTGTACAATAAGTGTACCAAGTTTGACGCTTGTTTGTATTACAGTTTTATGATAGGGCTTAAACAAAAAACGTTAATAACACGTTTCATGTATGGATTACACTTTATTTTTAATTTGTTATTATTAACTGTTAGGTAATCTGCCATACTAACACATATTCTGTGAAAACTTTAACAGAAAATTACAACCTATGAAATATTTATTTATTCATTTAGTATAATGAATAAATAAATGTTTAACCTATTATCATTCTAAAGATCTCCTTTAAGGTTGTACAGACGGACATATAGCCGAGGCTTAGTAATAGTAGTAAGGAAGTTTTTTAAGTAAGGAACCCTAAAATCTCGTAATGAGCACCTACTACAACTTCTTATTAAAATATATCAACAAAGTAATCAATTAAATAACATTTAACTCCTGCAAAGGAAATGGTTTTTCCTCGTAAAGAATCAGTTGTTAAACTCAGTTTTCCACATGGAATAAACCATTTTTGCCGAATGTTCACCATAATGCAATTTTATCTCATTTCTAGGCAAGACGGCGTTTTGAAGCGTCGTCATCTAAGCTCTGGGTGGTACGAGGTTTTGAGGAAGTGGCGGCGTCTTTGGTGACAGAATACGAATGTGACGAGGCTTGAAACCCGTTGATGTCCTGGGTGGTCTGGCTTTGCGACAAACTCACACCAATGTTTTTAATACAAAAGTGTTACTTACGTATGTTTGTATAGGTCTTTGCTTTGTATAGAAGACTGAATAGACTTAAATATTTGGTATACCATCCATTACTAGTAATACTTGGAAATACAAAACCGTTGAAGTTTACTTTTAGTACTTAGTGAAGTAATTAGTAAGTAAGTTTTTCTAGTAAATAAGTAAGTATTTTTAGTAAATACCTAGAAAAGAACTTAAATAGGTAGAGCATGATTTAGTTTTATGATTTCATATACCTATAATTAGGTTATTTACATGCATGGGTAGTCTGCGCTGCTGAATCTGCAGTTTACAGCTACTTTTAACCTATATCTTGTTACGTCATTAATATATATGTACCCTGTGGAACAGTTACCACATCACTGCAAAGTGTTTGAAACGTCGGAATAAATATTATGTTTGTATTATGTATCACAAGTAATACATTATAATATATATATATATATATATATAGTATTCTTCATAGGTAATATATAGGGAGTAATGTATAGATATTATGTAGCGTATGTAGCCTATGGCCCCGAATCCACGATCACTGCAAAGTGTTTGAAACGTCGGAATAAAATAATGTTAAATATAAGCGAATTAAACCATGTAAAGTGGTTTAATTTCTATGTTTTCTGAAGAGTAGTACAACTTCAAAGTTACCCTTTGAAGGTGTAGTGTTTTCAGAGGATTATAAATTAGACACAAAAAAAAATATTTTACATGAAAATATATAGGTAATGCTAAAGGTTTTTTCATAGCTGTTGGATTTATAGGAAAACAAAAATCACAAGTGCAGCTGTTTTGAAGTTTATTTTTGAAACTCTTAAATGATCACGTACTGCCACATCTAACTTTCTCTTAAATGTGACTAATGAGCTAGCTGACAATTGCATCCGTGTGAAAAATATAAAATTCTTTAATTTACACGCATTTTGGGCAAACTGCCACGTGCAGCGCGCATTAAGATTGAATTAAATGTCATTCATGTTTTTTTAAATCGTCAGAACTATTGACGTTTGTATGGAGAAGTGACATGTTTAAATACAGCTAAGTAGGTAAAGCTTTAAATACCGACTGATAAAGTTATACTCACGAATCGGTCGTACGCAACTTGTCATCATGTTAAAAAATCTCATCAAATATCAATTATGCCTACTACGTACAACTCTTTTTTATTGAATTTGGAAGTATTCAAATCTATATATACCAACAAATAAGTACAGTAGCAAATGATAATGTTGATGTAAAAGGGTCTACAAACGGCGACTGTCACAGGAAAATCACGCCTAATTACCTATTTAGGTAGGGCATAGTTAGTAATTCAAAAAAGAAGCCCCCCTCCCCCTCTTTCCACTTTTCTCTTCCCCGCCTGTGTTACTCAACACAACACGGCTCATTAGAAGCGGGCCGTGGGAAACGGTTGCAAGTAGAGAATTAGAGATGCCTGAAACACGATAGTATTCTTTTCTATCGATAAATGAGGTTGCGTTTGTAATCCAAATTGTAATAATTATCCAAATTTAAACCAATCGAGCTATAAGTTGGTCTTTTACTGCTTACAAAATATAGGAATAGTATCTATTAATTTTATCTCTCTCAATAATTATTAGTATCTCTCTCTGATTGTTGTTCTTGATGTATACAAAATGAATGGCCTTCTTGCCCCATGTTCATATTGAATTAAAATAAAATAAAAAAGTTTGTCTCTAGTTGGTCACCACAGACCAAAGAGCTGGAGTAGGTAAGCTTACCAAATATTTCGAAAACAGATTACTTTTTATTACAATTAATAAAGGCTAACTTTAAAAGATACTGCTGACTTATAAACTCAAATAAAAATAAGTTTCCCAGAAACCTAACTACAGAATCAATTTACAGTATTAATGTTATTTTAAGAAAAGAAAAACTAAATAGAACGCCTCGAGAATTTCATTTCATATTAAATCACGCTAATCAACATGATTTACTTTTGGAATCTGTTTTGAGTAATAAAGATTTATGAATGGAAAATTAAATAAACTGGAATTCTCTTGAACAAAAATCGTGATTTAACAGTACTAAAGAACATAATCATGCCTATTTTTACACAGAAACAAAAATATTTGTACCTTTGCACGATGAGAGACAAAACACAGAAGTCTTCACTGGAATAGTATATGTCGGTACAGTTACTAACTGGAGTTCATTAACATTTCTACAATAAACAAACGGTTGTTTAATAGAAGTTCTATTTAAAAATAAATAAAGCTTTATGACCCCATACATTGACAGATACCATCTTGTATACGTCAAATATTTACAACTGAACGAGACGGCGTTATGTCTGTCTTGCGTCTGGATTTCAATGTAGTATTGAAATATATATTCAATAATAATTGCCAATTCTAGTTTAACAACGATACTTACTTCATTTAATTTGAGAAAGTGTTAATTCGAGCAAGTAGCGTTTGTAATGTTTAGCTATATACCTTCTGCCCATAACAATTTTATTACAGACCTTTCAACGCGTAAATGTTCTACACGGAAGTGCATTAAGTTTCGTTCGCGACCCATACGCGTAGGTTATCATATCTCGTGTGCCTGTATTTTAAATGTCTATAATTGAATTACGACATTATTGGTCGTCCAAGAAAAATTAAATAAAAAAAAACCACTAAGTACTACAATTGATCAAATTGATTGATTCTTTTCATAGATATCCTATTTCCTTCTAGGGCATAATAAAAATCCTAGGGTAGAGAGCATAGTTTATATTTAAGAAGTCCTTACTGTGGTAAGTGGAATGACTTTGCGAGGTAAGTTCAAACAAACTAATAATATACTCTTAGGTAATAGTAATGCCGTATAACTCTTCAGAGTTTTTGAGCATCCTAAATGGAACTGCAAAAATAGTAGTATGATAAAACTTAATCAGTTAAACAACTTCCTCGTTTCGGCACTAAGTAAAAGAGATGGAAGGAAAATCTCGATAAACATCAAGCACTATCTTGATTGCAGCGCACGGTTTACAAACAGCGTCCACGACTGACTGAATGCATGCGAACGTTCTGTAGATGTGACTCGAAGTACTCGCTCGCTGCATCAGTGTGACGATTCTTACGTAACATTATACAGCTTCTATCAAGATATTATACAGCTCATATCTGACTATTTATAGAAGAAAATATAGCTATTGAGGTCGAACATATGGTCGGTACCTACCATCGGGGTAGATACAAACAATTACTGAATAAACTTTGGTAATATGATTCTTCCTTGCCAACCGACTCTTAACAACTTGGGCTGCAAGTCGATGGGAGGGGATATTTTCGTGTTGACCCATTTAATATGAGGGCCTTAGAAGCTCCACTGAAGCCGTGATAAACACAGACTTAAGCACACCTACTAAAGCCCAAAGCAGTACAAGACTGATAGTCTTATTGCACACAAATCAAATAATTATATTAAACAAAAGGTCAACTTCTAGATTATATACAAATTATTGTGATGTATGCGAGTACATGCCCATGATGAGCCTGTGGGGTGCCGGGCTAGAATCTCACTCCCCCATCTCTAGCCGTGGATGTCGAAAGAAGCGACTAATGGTACCACAACAGAAAGTGGGCAGCAGCGCTTTCTGAGGAACTGATATATCACACTGCGATCCCCAAGACGCAAGATATTATGGGTGGCTGTGTTCAGCAGTGCACTATCCGACTGATACAGTATACGTGTACAAGACAGTTTTGACACTTAATATTTAATTGCTACCTGTTTTTTTTCAAACTACGTCGAAATATCGATGGGAAAAAATATTGAGACTCATGACTAAAGCGGCCTATATATAATGAATACCATAATCCTCGTTCAAAATAATTACAACACCAATTTAAAGTTGGGAAACATAATATGTAATTTTGGATGTAACTTATGCTCTCCATATAGCGGAAAAATTAAATGGCAGGGAAAATTTTAGTTTCCTTATGAAATTAAACTTCGATGATTCTTATAGATGTCTGAATTTGAATCTCACTGTCACTCGAATATCTCTATTTTTTAAAGGTTTAATGGAATTTAATGAAAAAACTAGTAGCGTCAAGTCAAGGAGAACTGATAGGAAAACTAAATGGGAAAAAGGCATCCGGGTTACCGTAAGTTGTTTTTTTTTTAATATAAGGAGCATTCATTGTTGGCGCTTGTGACTCGTTAGGAACGTACCCTGTTCAGTACTTGTCCAAATTTACTTCTACTTTATTTATTTTGTTTTTTAAATATAGCTGATCATATAGAATAAATAATTGAAATTATGCCACACACTGCTCGTTTCGTCATAGTAATTATATTAAAATTATTTTTCCGGAAAACGCTTATTGCTATTCCCGTTATGCTAACGATTTCCGACAACATTCTGCACGAAACAAAAATTGAAATTAACTACTTCAAATATAAATCTTGACCTTTTACAAAGTTGGCCACTTTTCCAAAGTAAATGAAAATATTGATGGCCTTAATCGACAAAGGGCCTGTTGAACAAAGTCTAAAATTGAAATTGAGTAAAACAAAGGATTACAGTGAACTCGAGTTTGATTTAAGTTTATAAACAAGGTTTTTGTTTGAATTAAAATAAATTAGCCGTTGGCAAACAATCTTATTGAATTTTCATCTGAGCTTGCAAATTAAAAACTACATGCCTGGAAATCCTCTAAGCCAACATTTCTACAACCAATGGCCAATATGACAGAGATTACGCTTTCCGATTTAAGCGGGCTGATGATCGAGAACGGTAAACTAATCAGTCTATATTTGTGATTGGAACATATTGGCACAAATGTGTACCTACGTGCGGAAGGTGGTCTATTAGCTGTTAGTTCGTGGATTCTATGGTTGTGACACTATGCTACGTATTCGTATGTATGCGACCATGAAGTGTGATAGCCGTATCTAAAATTCATACGTATGGTACAAATCATGACCCTTTTTGTCTCACAGGGTTTTAAACAGTTCGGAGTTTGGAGTACTTCCGTACTAACTTCGGATAACAAACTTGGATGGATGACCACTAGTAGTGGACTGGAGGGCGCTTAAGCAATCGGATCTGGTTTCTGTCTCAGGATAGCTGTCGTAGCGTCGTGTCGTAGAGCATTTTGGAAATGTCTACTCGACACCTAACGGTGTATTCCGTAGGCTGTTCTTGGGAGGCAGTAATTCTAGTTTAGCCTGAACAACATCTACGACCTCACCATCACCTACCAGGTGTTATAGTGGTCAAAACTAACCCACAGTAACAAAATTCTATGGTATATAAGTACGTGTGTGTACGCCTTCTCTTCATGCCGCAAGAACAGCTGAATTTGAACGATTAGGGTGGAATTAATACTTAAATAGGATACTTGTTATTTGTTTTGCTTTACTGAGTTCTTCTCAAGCAAGCACGATATAACTAAGCTCTGAAAAAGCGTAGCCAGAGATAGAATTTAGTATACCGTAAATGTGAAGCTTTTGACGCAATGGTCGTATGTTTACGCCCCTTTTACATCTTCATCGGGAATCCGTAGCAACGGATCCGTTTGAGTTTCACTATGATTGGTCAATTTACATGAACTGCGAAACTGAAACGAAACTGAATAAATTCAAACGCACATATTTAATTATGAATTAATATCGTTCTCATGAGATTGCGCCTGTGTACGGTTTCCTTTTTACGATTTGCCACCTTCACATCTCCGCTTTCATTCCACCGTTTCGCCATTTGACAAGATGAATGAGTAGAAAATTGGCTTTTAACTCGACACTTGAATTGCTACATTTTTTTTGAATATCACAAAAATATATCTCTAAACGAACCGTAAAATCATATTTTATTTTGATATATCAATAAATATTGCATATTGCAGGTGATACGACATTTAGCGAATGCCTCGCGCCTGGCTAGATACCACTCTCAAGTTGGTCACAACAAAATCTGTCACAAGGCACCTAACAGTGAAAAACCTTGTAACATTTTAGAATACTGGCGAAATTGGTCTCTAGCCACTACAAAGTACGTGTTACTACATATCAACTACATCATCGTCAATGCTTTAAATATATTATGACATAATCCAGTAGTAATTTTTAATTAATTATTACGGTAGCTTTCCGCTGCTACGTTGTCGCGAAGATGTGAAGGAGCGTTAGTTACTAATGCACCTTTCGATTCACTCATTAATAATACGAATACATCTGACAAAATATATCGTTTATCTAAAGGTTTATTTTTCTATTAAGGTAAGACTTATTATAATAATTCAATGCGTACCTACAATACTTTAGACAAAAGATTAAATTGACGTTTTTTTATTAACTATGTAATACTAGATTAATCTATGAATTTATACCGATATAACTACCTATAGTTACAACCAACAACAACAATGATAAATGCGTGAAATAAAAAGCTTTTAAAAGCTATTTGGTGACCAGGAGTACTCTGAAACGCGCTCACCGTACCGCATCGTTGATTTGCAGAACATTCATCAAATTCAGTTCAATCAATTAAAATTCACCCACACACATTAAAATTTCAAATACGAGTATTCAGTATAATACTGCACCATTGTCGAAGTAGCGTGTAGCGTCGCTTTGAAAACTCGAGGACCTTGGCCCGAGTTCGATTCCCATGTTCAGCTATTATTGGGGTTTTGTCAGTTCAGTGCAGAGCCTAGAACCGTATCCAGGTGATGGCAACAGGCTGACCCCACTCCACAAACATTTCTGGTGAAACGAACTTCAAGAAATCTTCGCTTACCAAAACTACAGGCATCATGCTATAATATTTATTATGAAATATCGTCAGTATTCTCTGGCACCTCCGCGAACGGTCTAGAGTTCTGCGTTCAGAGTTCAGCGTACAACGTTCATTGTCCTAAGCACAGCGAGCGGTCGAGTTCTTCAGTTCAATCAGTTAATTCTACATTGACATAGCAACAGAGGCGAATAACAAATAAATCATTGCTAGGTAACAACATTGCGTATGGCAAAGGTTGGATTGCATAGACTGAAGTCGAAACTCAAACGGTGATTGAAGGTAAAAAAGGTGAGTCAAGATACCTGTTAGTACAGAACTTATTACTTTTTATATTCGTAAACGCAAGTAGAGAAAAGTAATATTATGACTTAGTAAAGTTGACTATCTCGAGATATTTTATTGAACTTAATTATCATCCTCTTCACATCAGTAGGAAGTGGACGATTTGTGTGAAATATTCTCCATATAAGAACGTTCAAACTCGGTTTTACATTGACAAGTAAATGGCGTTGTTTCGGCACGTTCCAACTTTGTATACATATCCAATCCATGTTCATATTTTCAAACATAAATCCAAAGCTTTCACTCTACACGAACCATAAAAAAATATTCGCGTCCTAAATAAAAATGTCATACCGAAATATCGGCATAGAGATAGAAGCGTACGATTGCTAAAAAACTTACAAAAGCATCTGGTGTGATCGTTCGGGACGCGCGGCAGCTGTCCGACATCAAGACGTTATGGAGGGTAATCCTGCTCACATGTTGTACGAAAAACGATCGAGCTAGCGATGACGTATCGATCAGGGATGTCTGAAGATGTAGACTATTGAATACTAAACACTGCTCAGAATATTTCTACGTTTATCTCAGATACAACCAAACAGTTTGAAGTAAGTAGGTACATAATGTTGTGTGCTAGCTTTGCGTACACCGAGATAGGTGTATTTTAGGAGAACCATAATTAGGCAAACACTCTGTGAGTAATCACGCCGGCGCGTACCTGTGAGTGTTAATCCTAAATACGGGGCAGCCTTGCGTTCAGTTTACATAAACTTCTCAGAAACTCAGTCGACTGACGCAATTCCGGCCGTGGATCTCGCTCCATTCCGAATTTGCATCACTTCGGGCTAATTTCCGAACGTCACTTTGTTCTATATTCAATTTCCGATATTGGCTATTCCACGAATCCAATTCCAAATTCTATTAATGTTTTCTTTTTAAATCAAACAAGACAAAAGGGCTTAGATACGATTACAAGCTGCCGGTGTTTAATGAATGATGTTTATTAAGAAGGAGAAAAAATAAAAAAGGTTTGTGCCTGGCGTTTTAAATTAAATTCCACACCGGGATTAACGTGAATTACGCAATTAGAGAAAATAAATTACGATTTGGATTCCGGGGAGAAGTTGAATGGCAAAGAAAGTACTTATTGAGGAAACAAAACGGGGCAAATTTTAAATTACGAATTCAATGAAAATAGCCACCGCGTCCATATACTTTAAAAGAATGAAATTAAAAATAAATCTAATTCAAAAATAATATTCGATAATTTACATTTAGTTTAATTATGGCAAAATATTATTACATCATACTACAAATTTTGTACATTATCATTTTTAAAAGAATTACTAGTGTTTTCGGCCAGCACTCCAACAAAGATCGGAGATCTGGCTAATCTCATGGAGCATGGAAAGCCTGATCCAGCGGTGGGCCACAAAAGTCGACCAAAACAAAATTTTCCAGATACCATGTAGTTACTTTACTGGACGTGCACAAAGAAATAACATTAATAATACTAAGCTTCTCGAGTACCATGACATTGTGATAAAAAAATGTTCTTGGCTTATTATTTGTAGTGAGAATTAAAAGAGAAATGTATATTACAATTCAAAAATCTGACCCTCTCTTCAATAATTATAGTCAGTACACGAGTTTGTTTTAACAAATAGAAATGTATCTAATATATAATTCAAACGGATTATGTAAGACAGACAATGATTGATACGAAAAACCGAAGAGATACTCAGATTTTACCACGAAAAATTCTCTCAAATTCTTATTAGAACCAACTGCCGGCGCGAAGAGAAGCCTTCTTAACCGAATA
The DNA here is from genome assembly GCA_963890685.1 of Plagodis pulveraria. NCBI lineage: Eukaryota > Metazoa > Arthropoda > Insecta > Lepidoptera > Geometridae > Plagodis > Plagodis pulveraria. The sequence goes on from OY982962.1 coordinate 18,224,287, forward strand.
TTAATATAATCTCAGGATTCGAAGAAGCAATATTTTCCAACTGTGGTTTTTGTATGACTGATTGCTAGATAGGTATTTCTGTAACTAAAACACTTTGTTTCATTTAAACTTAAATCGGTTTCGTGAGTTGACGAGCGCTGAACAAGAATTATAATCCAATCAAATCAATTTATTGCATTGTGACATGTTAGAAGAATACAGATCACACAAATATTCAAAATGCAAAAGTTTGTAGGTAAGTGAAACTTCACTTACATATACAGCCATAACCTCTGACGTTAGACAGAGATCTTCCCCCCATTAGCCATAATCCCCACGTTTGGCAAGCGTTTTTGGATCGTAATGTAAGATGAAAGTTCTTCAGAACGCGCTGCTGCCAACCTTCTGCTATTTTTACCCACATATTAGGCTTGGCGTCGGAGTTTCTACTTGGGGGGGTAGGCGTAGTTATATGCCAATTCCCTCCAATCACATAATACAATACAAAGTTTAACTTTTACAACGGACCATTAAAATTTTTACAAAATTTATTATATATTGTTTACCGTATTACCTATGTACTTAAAATTCATTATTTATTTTCTATATTCTATGTTTAAGGTTGTACTCACCAGTATATATGAAATATATTTTTCTTATAGTTTAATAACAGTTGGCTTACCTGTAAAAGAGAAAGGAAATAAATTAAATCATTGAAAAAAGATTTTAAATGTAAAGTTTCACTTCAAAATTTAACTTGGATAAATTTTTTTCCGGTTAAATGCCGATATTAACAGAATACTACAAACTAAATGCAACACTCAAGTTCCTACAACGAAAACAACCTAACGGGCATTGCAGGCCCACAAGAAGTCCAAATAATCTTGTCTACTACTAATTGGTTGCGTGCCCAGCATGCTGGCAGCATAGTTGTTGGAATGCTGATTCATTAAACCAGATAAGTGCCAGCATTTTAAAATAATCAATCTATACAATCATTGAGTAACTTAAAAAAATAATTATCGGGAAAAGCTTTCTACTTTATTCAGCGTCTAGAATTTATTTCGATACCTATATCAGCGTCGTCATTGTCATATCCCCAAAAAAACAAACAACCATAATATGGAAAACCTTTGTCTCACTTTTTATGGCCGGCTTGATGTTATAATTTCCTAGGGAACTTCCGATAGTAGTAGCCAGCAGCTACCATCTGGTAATAAGGGCAAATATAATAAACTACTATATAGTTCCCTATCCATCTCCATATCTATCCCTTATATTATTGTGTGTTAAGTCCACAATCATTTTAGTAGCAGCCGTGACGGAGCTAAGCGATCAACTGCTGCCAGTCATTACTTGGATGGCTGACAGCTAGTGGCAGTTACTATACTGGCTTCGATGCTTCGAAAGGCACGTTCTGGGATGGCAGTCGTTGGCACGCCGCACAGTAGATCGAAACTCGTCTTTCATAGACATAGAATCTTGAATTATTAAAGGTAAATTTTTTTGCTTGGGACGAGTTCTGTTAATCATTGTTATACTATAAAATGGGATGTGCGACAATTGTGAGCACAAATAGGCAAGATATAATTTTTTTTTGAAAAATTTGTATGGGACTAACATATAAAATGTCAATATCTCCGTAATCACAAGTTTGGCCGTTATATCCTTGCACACGTATATAGTACTAATTATTTATGATTTTTTGATATACTTTGTTTTGCGGCACCACTTGCGATTTTTTTTTTAAAAATCGTCAAAGTTATTAATTTTTTTTTATATTGATGACTGTTTGTAATGCTAAAATATGCGATTATTAGTTCTAGTTTAGGGTATTTTATAAATCTTAACAGAAAACTTTCTAAGAAATCACAAGACTGTTAACCAAAACATTTTCACGTCTCAATACAACTTGCACGGTAATAATAAATTATATATTTTTGAATCTAATCTAGTCACCAGTAATGGTGACTAATAACTAACTTAATGACCTCCGTTACTTCTAATGGTTAAGTAGTCATTTGTTAATGACCTCCGTTACTTCTAATGGTTAAGTAGTCATTTGTTTATGACCTCCGTTACTTCTTATGGTTAAGTACTCATTTGTTAATGACCTCCGTTACTTCCGTTAATACTAATTAATATTGTACCTAATTAAGTAAATGAATATAACATCTAAAGTGACAAATGCTGCTTAATTTCAAAATTAGTTGTGATAATGATACCCTCATTACCAAAACTAATTATAAATTAAGAAAAAATAGTACCCTCATAATTAGTCAATACCTATAAATAGTCAAAAATCAAATTATGTAGCTTCAGTTCATTTTGAGTACTTCTACTGCTAACAACTAATAGTATCTACCTACCCGCTTACCCCGTGATTGTGAATAATGGAAAGTGTAATTTCAAACTTGGACTTGTTTGTTATTCTGAGTAGTCAGAATACTAAATTCGATCACGAAATATTATTTAACACGCTTGTTAATCGACTAGATTCTAGCCTTTCCGATGAAGACCGTGTTACCCTCAAGGAATTTTGTCGGAAATTCACACGGGCTGTTCAGAAGAGATGGATAAGATCCCACCGCAAACCTGATATTTTTAGACGTGATTATTCCAATTGGCTTGAGGCAAATATTGACTGGCCAAGCTGCGTACAAACAAATTTGCTCATACAAGAATCGGTAAATGAAAGTACTTATGCTGAACCCTTACCATCAACGTCAACGATGATATCGGCTTCAACAATGACAAAAAGGTCGCGAAAGCCCTTTGAAGATTTAAGCAACAAGCAGAAGAAGAGGAGATCAAATGAACATAAAGATGAAGAACCTGTTGAATTAGCATATTCAGCTGCAGCACTTTTAAAACAAGATGGTCGTGAGGATATTGCATACGTTATTGAATACATGTTAAAAAATCCAGATGCAACAGCAAGAATTAAGGAAATGATCAAAAAACCAGTCCCTAAAGTATTATTTTCACCAGAGAAAGCACTGGGTTTGTTGCTTTCATTAAAATTATCAAAATGGCAATACATCACTTTGAGGGAAACAACAACTCGAGAAGGTTCGAAAGATATATATCCGTCGTATTATAAACTTCAAAAGGCTAAGCTTCAGTGTTACCCTCCGGAGACATTTGTGACCATAACGGATAGCTCAGCTTCGATTGCACTCCAAGCATTACTAGATTTAACAGTGACCAGGATTATTGAAAGTCTTCCTAGTACTAGTGAAATACAAGGCAAGCAATTGATTTTAATATCGAAGTGGGGATTTGACGGTGCATCCAACCAAAGTAGATATAAGCAGAAAATAGACAGTGAGCAAGATGATTCCAGCATATTTATGACCTCTTTGGTTCCTCTAAAGTTAACAACAGGAGAAGGTGATACTATTTGGATAAATCCAAAACCCTGCTCTTCTACATATTGCCGCCCAGTGCAGTTCAGTTTTTTGAAGGAGAGCAAAGAAGTTGTCATGAATGAAAAAACTAGAATGGATAATGAAATCCAGGCTTTGATTTCCACAAAATACCAAGCAAATGAGATTAGTCATCAATTGTTATTAACAATGATCGATGGCAAAATTTGTACATATCTCTCGGAAGCTAAATCAAATGCGGCCTGCTACCTGTGTTTGGCTAAGCCAACCGAAATGAATCAGTTAGATAATGTAACGTCAAAGACCGTTTCTACTGGTTCCTATGAATTTGGATTGTCACCACTACATGCCCGTATTAATGTAATGGAATGTCTTTTACACATAGCTTATCGCCTCGATTTTAAGAAGTGGTCTGCGAGGGAGGAATCTCACAAGATACTGTTACAGACCAGAAAAAAGCTTATCCAAGATCGATTCAGAGATGATCTTAATCTCTTGATCGACATCGTTAAACAAGGGTCAGGCACAACTAACGATGGTAATACTGCGAGAAGGTTTTTCGAGTTTCCTGAGAAAACTGCAGCAATAACAGGACTGGATGAAAACCTTATCTACAGGTTTGCCGTGATTCTGCAGGCAATCACTTCTGGTGAGATAATTGATGTGCCTAAGTTTAAAGAGTATACCAAATTAACTGCCGAAAGATATGTAGAACTTTATAATTGGTATTACATGTCCTCAACTGTCCACAAATTATTAATCCACGGAGGTGATATAATAGCCGAAAATGCTATTGTGCCAATTGGGAGTCTATCAGAAGAAGCTTCAGAGGCCCGCAATAAAGACTTCAGAAGATTCAGGGAACATCATTCAAGGAAGAAGAGTAGACAAACATCTAACGAAGACATCCTCAACATGCTTCTTCTCTCATCTGATCCTCTGATTTCTTCAATAAGACCAAAACTGGATGCCCATAAGAAGCAGGTATACTTTAGAGAAGCTTTAGATCTACTCAAACTTCAGGAACCTCCGATAGAGTTCTTGGATGTAATGGGAACTGTAGAGTCAGATTCTGAAGTGGATTCTGATGGTGGTGAAGTATTAGAATAATTTAACTTTTAATATTATAAGTAGTTACTTAATTATTGTAATTTTATTTTCACTTGTATTTGACTTATTTATTTATTTATTTTACTTATATTAATTGTACTTACCTAAATCATTTTATTTGATTCCAATTTAATATTTATTGTGTGTAATAATTTCAATTTATTTTAAATTTCAGTTGATTTCATCTTTTGTTAGATTTAAGTATTTAATTTAATTTATTTTGAAGAATTTTATGATTTCTGATATTTATATTTGATATTCATGATTTTATTATGTTTTTTACATTAATAAAAAAATCAATTCTTTCTAAACTTCTTTTTTAATTTTATAACCCAACTTATCTAAGTATCTAATACTAGATAGTTTAAATCTCATATAAGATAAAAGTTTTTATCTTAATTTAATGATAGTTTTATACTATGGATCTGCATAGTATAAAACTGATAAATTACGTATATTTGAAGCATTAAATATAGCCTATAAAAAAGAATGATAATTCTGCACTAATTATTAAATTACGGAGCTCTTAAACTTAATACATATTCTTTTGAGTGTATCCTTTCGCTAATTGCTTTATTAGGTATTTAGTCTATCTGATCACCTAACGGAGGTCATTAACAAATGAGTACTTTTACAGTACTCATTTGTTATTGATTACCATACCATTACAGGTGACTAGATTAGATTCAAAAATATATAATTTATTATTACCGTGCAAGTTGTATTGAGACGTGAAAATGTTTTGGTTAACAGTCTTGTGATTTCTTAGAAAGTTTTCTGTTAAGATTTATAAAATACCCTAAACTAGAACTAATAATCGCATATTTTAGCATTACAAACAGTCATCAATATAAAAAAAAATTAATAACTTTGACGATTTTTAAAAAAAAAATCGCAAGTGGTGCCGCAAAACAAAGTATATCAAAAAATCATAAATAATTAGTACTATATACGTGTGCAAGGATATAACGGCCAAACTTGTGATTACGGAGATATTGACATTTTATATGTTAGTCCCATACAAATTTTTCAAAAAAAAATTATATCTTGCCTATTTGTGCTCACAATTGTCGCACATCCCATTTTATAGTATAACAATGATTAACAGAACTCGTCCCAAGCAAAAAAATTGACCTTTAATAATTCAAGATTCTATGTCTATGAAAGACGAGTTTCGATCTACTGTGCGCCGGCGGTAGAATAAGCAAGCGACCCCGTTACGGACCACACAGAGGCAGCGGATTCATCGCTGAATTTTTCGTCGGTGTACCAAACAATCAGCCTGGGGAGTCCTACATTACCGCGCAGTGTCCCCCCGAGGAGTTGCAAACAAAGTAGCATCAAAATAAAGGTGAAAGTCGTTGGTAGGACATTTTGCAAATGCCTGCCTGGCTAGCCAGCTACCACCATCAAGTAGAAAATCTGGTGCCGATCACCCAACTGCGTGTCTCGGCAGCTGTCTTTGAGAGCCAGTAGTTCTTGGTTAGCCTGAACTACATCTTTGACTACATGATCACTTAACATCAGGGAAAGATGTTGTCTATCAGCATTGAAGAAAATAAGACCAGGACAACTAACACATAACGCTATGCAAACAATCAAAACACCCTAATTCGTAACACTCTCTATATATATGCTAGTCTTTGTTCTTTTAACTAACGTGCTGTTGTATTGTGGTTGTTAATGTTCAGTAGACTAAACCTAGAATCGAAACTGGTTATCAAGGACATCTACCGAAACACGTCATAACATTCATCGCCACAAATTTTCTAATACAGAGTGCTAACTAGAAGCGCATTTATAAAATTAATGGCAAGAAGAAGAAAATAGGTAGATCTGAATCCAGGCCACCGAAAATATATGTAAAATCTTATAGTTATGATTTACACTTGCATTTTCCATTTCGTGACTCGATGTCACGAAATGGAAAAGCTTTGAATTAATCTAGGAAATTTAAACGGACAGATGAAATCTCTCCTCTTAGTTGAAACACAGATTTATTTTAAACAAGCTGAATCCTACCGGAGTTGACTAATTGCGAGTATGAAAAATATACGTAATACTAATTTAATATACGAGATTTGTCTCTGGAATACGTATGAAATTTGACGCAAATCAGCGGATTCTGATTTCAAGATATAAGTACGAGATTAAATTATTTTCGAACAGAAAATCTTACGGCACCTTGAATAGAAGTTGTAATGAAATATCTAATGTAGCATACATCATTACGCCGGTCATTTTATCAAGCATATGAAGAAGAAACACAAATCTAAACTTTAATACTTATAGCGATAATTTTCTAATATGATGATATATACTAATTAGCGATAATTTTCCTGTTATGTGTATTACAAACTAATTCTGAATGTACCTTTTAACATTCAAATGCTGTGACCACATTGCACATTTTTTTTTAAAGATATTGTCTTCATATTTCTTACCATACAAACGTAATTTTGTCATATTTTAAATACCAAGTGTTCAAACTTGGTGAAATTTTGTATGTATGTCCTTGAGTCTAAAATCTACGCTTCTGGTTAAAAGAGGGTGACCTTAAAGTTGAACTGGCCGGTCATTTCTCCATACAAACGTAAGAGAGTGTTTATTCTCTTATTTGAGTAGTTAGGTGTTTGGAACTAAACATGATATAGATTGATCTTTCCATTATCCAGGCTCGTGCAATTACTAATTTGTTGAAAGTTACATAAATAAATGGAAAGATAGCATTGGAAAATTTCATTTCAATGCTTCGAGATAAAGAATTTAATTTTAAAATTAGTAATCATTTTAGAAATTTATAACTGTACAAACCTATATAAGAGATAAATCGATAGGTAGTAGGTGTCATGAACCTGAATATGAGCAGCCAGTTCAACCTAAACTATCAACCCAAAACATCGAATATTTTAACTTGTATGTTATGTTCATCATCCAAGGAACGTGTATTTAAAAAGAAATATGTGGACCTTCGTAAAAATAGTAATATATATAAACGTCAAACTTGGTACGATGATAGTCCAATATTTACCGAATAGCAACAAATAATTAAAACTGGTCAAGTGTAGGTTGGATTCACGCCAAGAATTTTCGTACATTTCTTATTTGTACGGAACCTTTTGCGAGTCCAAATCGCACTTGGCCGGTATTTTTTCCCTTGTGAAATTTCTAAATAAAGACATTTTTAAACAAGTACACACCTCTGGAAATGTCTTGTCAATAAACTTATCTAAGCTGTGAAACATAAAGGATCCTTGCGCTTCAAACTTGCCGATATAATGCAAAAAAAAATCTACAGTTATATAGAAAACAGTAGCAACACAAAATAATTCACTCGTAAGGAAATAATAAAAAGAACTTCCTACATAAATGTGCCCAAAAATAATATTTTGGTATTTAAATAGGCAACGAGTTAATCGGCTTAATTAAAGAAGCAAATAAACAGGAAAATAAGCAATTTTCATCGGATTCCGGAAAAAGCTCTTCAATTATCTCGCTTTTATCCATAAGCTCGTTATAACACAAAAACCATCAAGTGTTTCACGGCGATTAAAAGTATCAAAATGCCATAACTCATACTTCGACTGTTGCCAGGCAGGCAGTTAGTTTAGCAAAAAGAGGAGAGATAAAAAATATAAAAAGTGCATGGCCCCGACAGATGTCGGCGCATCGGTGCTGAAGGATCGGAACAGGTGCACTCTAGTAGGGTTGCTACGTTGGTAAAATTATATTAATAAATTGATTTAAAAAAATGTTTGTAAACTTAGACGTCATCTAATTATATACTTTAATAGAAATACTTTTATATATTTTGGTACTCAACTATTCTAGTCTATACGATAAAAACCCAAATGCCAAAGTGTTTTCAGCTTCATTTAAATCCTATCATTTGTTTTTAATTTCATGTTCAATTTATGTAAAATTGATAAAATATCCGGAAAAACCTCCACATCAGGTATTGAATACATCGCTCCAGGTTTCAAGCACAGAAATGCTCTTAATAAGGGCGAGTGCTCAGCTGCGCGGACGACGCGGCGGTTAATTTATAATATGTTAATGTGTGAGTTACAAGAATTTCATATAAAAAAAATACAATATTTGGTTTCGGTTTAATATTTTACAAAATTTCTCTAAATGTATATATTATCTAATGTTTGTGCCTCATTCCGTTTACGAACTACAGACCCATTAAATACGTACAGACAGACAAAAAAACAGCAGACTGATATTAAGAGCTTTCCGTTTTGCCCTTGGTGTACGGAAATCTACAACCTAAAGATTTTTGTGAAGCCTTGATTTTCGTTTCACTTTTATAATAAAATTGTAAATTCTAAACGAGACTTTTATGCAAAATAGGACGCTCTTTTGTATGTTTTCGTCGGTAATATTCTCATTAACGTCAGCAGCAATATTTTGTTTAACGGGGTGCTTACAATTTTATGAGGTTCGTTAAAGTTAAATCAACAAAATTAAAATTAAATAAGTTTTTTTTACTCAGAATGCTTTCTTAAAGCACAGATGATTACGGCAGCATTATTCGAGAGCCAGTAGTTTTAGACCTAGTCCGTTAACCATCTATGACCACATCATCATTTACCAACTGGTGAGATAAGGATCAAGGGCTAGCCTACTTAATTTAAAAAAGACAGAGGTGTAGTTATTCTTTAATATTCTCCCATTTGTCACATATACTAAGCCCCATTGGGAAACGAACCCGGAACGTCACGGTTAGCTCGTGAAGCTGATGTGAATAGCTCACCTTTACAAAGGACAACGGCTGTATACTGAAAATCCATAGTTAAACAAGGAACATAAATAATTGATAGCAAGACAACTTACAAGCACTCGAAATACGAGGCGATCCTCAAAGGTCCATGGATCCGATAATTTGGCAAACCTAGCAATTAGTACTAATCGTTATAGTTTCCCAGCAATTTGTGCAAATGACGCGTTGCCGACGCGACTGCTCTTTGGTTAATGAGCTATGGACGCAGTAATGGCCGCATTGATTGTTATCCACAGCCCAAGGATCTCTAATTAATATGGAACATAACAATTCAACGATATTGATACGACCCTACATAGCGATCTAGGTGAGATCTTGTCGGACTTGATGCGTATCTTGTTCCGAATTGGTATAACATCCGATGCGTAAGTTTGTGTTTGCTAGCTTACAGATTTAAGATTAGATTTTATGTTTAGATGAACATTTGCTAGGTCCTAATTCCGTGAGGTGCTAGCCTATTATAATTATCACTAACTACTAACTAATATTATAATATTACAAAAACACAAATATACGATAGGAAAAATTTAAGTCATGTGCGGTGCGATTCGAACCCGCGTCCATCCACTCCTTGAGCCGGAGTATGCTCTAACCAATTGAGCTAACATGACATGACGTCATGACTCGAATCTTTCCTATCCTTCTTTAACCATCGTATTGGGATGGAGTAATATTATAATAGTTAATAAAAACCTTAATTATGCCAAGCCCTCGCGAATGGAAGGTCTTTGTTCAACGGTGTACCTTATTGCTGTTGATTTGAGTACAAGAAGGAGTAGACAACAGCTTGTAACATTATATAAAATTTTAGACAACATTGATTTTTTATCACTATACATACCCATATCATATATTGAAAGTTGAGTTTGTCTTTCACATTTATTCAGACGTATAAAAGCATTACGTTTAAATTAAGGCGTGAATGTCGTGCGTTACTTTAACTTTCGTTACTGCAGTCAATCATCACGCTCATATTGTGTTGTATAAGTTCGCGGAGCAATAATATGGCAGTTACGCAGGTTTTACTTACATTTATGAGAATTTTCTCATATTTTTAAAAAGAAAGATATAAATCTAAGTCCGTCTTACCACTAGTTAGTAGAATATATTTCCTTCGGTGATTATTAATTATAGATGATATAAAACTAATGTTTTCTTTTTTCTATTTTATTAATTTCCTATAAAAGAACCAGGATAAAGGTATAATTTCCAAATTTATTATAATAGGTTCGGATCTGTCATGTGTACTTCGTATTTGTATTTACTAATGGATAAAATATGGTTTCAAAAATCACTAATTCAGTTTTGTATTTCAATATTGATGATATAGTAAAAACCTTTTAATGGCAACCCTAATTCCAACGAGACATCGACAACGCGGCCGCATCTTGGCCCGTGCTAATCGACCCACTAATCGGCCGTCGCGCCACCACCGCCGCTTGCAGCGACCAACTCGTTATCTCGAACAATATCGTATAGATTTTTACTCGATTTGATCTCGTTTAATTAATTACCGATAAAATTCATATTGGTCTATTGCAACTCATTTATTTGTTACCTAATGCTCGTTATGTAAGGTTAAGTGAGCAATCGCTATCGGCTGCTTATAATCATTTTGTGCTGTTAAAATAATAATCAAAACACAATCCACGCCAATCGTACGAAAAATGTTTGTAAACATTAAGTAAATGCCTAGATTTAGATACGAGTATGTTTATACAAGATTACCGTTAAAATAGAAGACAAACAAGTTAAATAAACAAACGCGCAATCCGCCTTAAACACGCCAGAAAAGCCTCTTATAATCACCACACAAACAGACAAAAAAATTAAGTCGCGCGCTAGCCAAATATATTGCAATATAAAGCAATCTCAACAAAGACATTCCACAAGTCCGGCTTACATCGCCACCCTCCCTCCTCACCGCAGCCAACAACCCCCTCCCCCAGCCGTTGTTTAATTCCATTAAACCACCCCTTTTATCTTTTTCGCTTTTATCTTTCCCCACTATTGGATTACTGAACAAAATGGCGTGCAAGAGACACACGCAATCTTTCGCCTTTGCCATTACTTCACCTCTATACTTGTGATGGCCTTTTCCGGTCCTTCAAATGATTACTTCATGAACAGCTTTTACATAAAGTTGATATGCAAGTGTGGTAGGCCTGGTAGTAGGGTATTATTCTCGAAACACTACACCTGTTCTTAACGATATATCTACAAGTATGTAAGTATACTTTGTATCTGGGCAAAATTATCCTACAACCTGATATAACTTACCCACGGAGTCCACCCACTAAAACGTGATAGGACATTATTGTTACAATCTCAAATTTATGATAGTTCAGAATTTAATTGATTACTTCCTATGGGGAAAAATAAAGTTCACACTTTCATGACTAGTTCTAATAGCTAACGTACTCCTGGATTCGTTTACGTTAATGTCTCTGGCACACGAGACTTACTGTCAGAATAGGAGCGATGACTGCACATAAAGGTCCAGTACTGCCAGGTTGTCACAACTGATGTCAATTACTTTTTCTCCTTATATATAATCTAAGTACCTACCTACTCAAAATATTTTCAGTCCAAATTCTTACCAAACGCATACAAGTAGGCACTCTATAACGTTAAATGGATTGGAATACCACATTAATTTATTCTACAATCATCGTCACCTTTGCCAATCTCGCAACAAAACTAAATTGAAGGCAATCCTTACCTTACGTTAACTCACAATTAAAACAGAACTTAATCAACTGCCGAGTAGGTACCTGGGATCTTGCTTTGATCTCTCAGTAGAGATGTATCAAAGGCACCTACGGGTTAAGGTACCTACCTTGCACCACTTTAATCACTATAGCGTAAACAAACGGTTTCAATTCAATTTAAACTCGTACACGAAAGCGAACTGTCAAAGTAACAATGGCGTGGTTTAACTGACGTCCTCAAATTGAAATAGTTGCGCGGTGTCGACGAATCGAGCGACGAATTTGGTTTAGGCATCACATGAATTTACACTCAATTTGGTGGTATTATTATAATGTGAGAACTGTGGTATTGTTGTTCACATAAGCTATTATCAACACGCTACTGTCTGTACTGACAAAATTTAGAAATAAGGTTAAGTAATTTTAGTCGTTTAAATTAGCTTTAAACAATTGAAAGCTAGAGTAACTTACCAACTTAGTACCCACTCACCACAACAACCTAAACACTGAATTCACTTTTCAAGTCAACCCTACGTTTCGCATACTTTTATAACTGTCACTTGAATATTTCAGGGCTTCCATCAATATTTCGTTGTAAAATCTCATAATAATATGTAGAAATCTATTGTGCTAAAAATCAATTAACTTTATTAACAACTTAATGTGTAAAAATCACCACATCAAATTGGGTACACCATAGATTATTCAGTAGTTATAAGGGCTACAGGCAAGAGGATCAAACGCTTGTAGTCGCGTAACTCCCGTAACCGTGTTTGCGAGACCCCGTATATTATGGGCAAAACTTCATGCGTACTACACCCATCAAAGTGATAGTCAAAGTTCTCGCACAGGTCGATTAGGGTTAGCAACGCAACTAATTTCTAATATGTTTGGTTAACGGCTCTTATATGAGTTTCTCCTCACTGGCAAATTTTCAACGGGTACAGCGGCATAGTTGTCAAACTAACTTAGCACTTCGATGTTAATCCATAAACGTCGTTCGACATATCAGTGACAAGCTGCGGGAACAATATGGAATTATCTCTAGCGCCTAGAATTAACCGATCATGATTATCAATTTACATAATAATATATACTATTTCGTGGAGATATAATCACAATATATCGTTCTAGACAACTCATGTGGATAAGTCAGGTAGATCGAGTATAGTTTTGAGTACATCCGGCAGTATTTTTCAAGGAGAGTTCGAAACGTCGCCTTTTCACTACACTTTCGTCTTACTTCGCACAGCAACCGAAGACGAAAGGTAGAGAGAGATCTCTTATCTATTACATACTAAAATGTAACAAGACTACTTTAGCTTAAATTTAAAGGTGTAAAGTATATTATGTTCATCATTTAATCATAATAATATGATTCCAAGAACTAATCCGATCTCGTCTTATTTTCTATTTCACCTTGATCCCACTCATAGTTTTATGGCCTTCATTAAATATTTGTACAAAAATACGTAAACGAACAAAAAATTATTAGGTATCCACTATTTTGGTTTTAGGTGACGGAAATGCTAGGTTTGGAGAAGAGTTTTCACATTATCTAATATATTTATGACGGTAATTTATGGAATAACGTGCATTGGTGTACAATAAGAGTTCAATATAATACGAGCAATATTATTTACAGCTCTCGAATGCCGTAATAATTTAGAATGATTACGAAACCTAACTACAAGCGTAAAAAAACCGTTAAAATTTTGAATTTCCGCTACATGAGTTCCTACCTTTAGGGTGGTAACTATCCAGACAGGCATTCGCAAAATGCCTTACCACCATACGATACTGACTGTCATCCTAAGACAACTCTTAGAACCGACGGCTCTCCAAAGCACTTAGTAGTAAATGCCAATAGCGGTATCTAATGGTTGGTGTATACAGACGTGGTGCGTTGTGCAGTGCCGAAACGTATGACAGCATTTGCATAGAAACAACTAGAGTAACCTGCTCAGCGAGCACCACTCTACTCGCCACGTAACGTCTCCATAGACCAGCCCCAAGTTATACGATATTTTGAAGCGCTCGTAGCGAAGTTTACTTAGCTGTTCTCAACCGATCAGCAAAGTTAAGCAACGTCGCGCGCGGTCATGAGTTGGATGGGTGACCGCTAGTGACAATACTACTGAGCGCTTCCGTGCTTCGGGGGGCACGTTAAGCCTATCGGTCCCGGTTGTTGTCTTAGGATGGCAGTCGTTATAGCATGGTGGTAGGGCATTTTGCGAATGCCTGCCTGGCTAGCTACTACCCTCAAGTAGAAAATCTGTCGCCAAGCACCTAACGGTGTGTTCCGGCAGCTGTCCTTGAGAGCCAGTACTTCTAGGTTAGCCTGAACAACATCTTCAACCACATCATCACTTACCTTCAGGTGAGATAGTGGTCAAAGGCTAACATATCAGGCATAATAAAAAAAAACGATCAGTTTAACTTACACGAGTAAGAGCTCATACACGGCATTTAATTAATAAGATTGAAAGTTTCCGTGCCATAAAAATTAAGAATAGTTATACTTGGTTCAACTTGGTTGGTTTTCTAAAGGCTTTTCTAGGTTAATACCATGCTCAGTGAATAGCTCAGCATAATTGCAGCTGACATACAGAGGTAATAAATGCATTCTTAGTTCATCATTGGCAGTGTACGTACAAAAAGAGAAGGCGCATGCTACGTGTTTAGCATATCTAGATTTAGGGTTGTCAGCTAGATCATTCTGTAAATGTCTATGATCCCACAAAATAAGTTGAATTTTGTTAGCAAAATATTACTGAATATCCATAATAGTGTCACTTACATATCTATAGTTTCTTTTTTAAATAAATAGCTAATACGTGTACCCACAACTATACTACTGGCGAAAGCAATTTTTGAAAGCCGTAATAGTATTATTATGTGAATACCTATCTGCACTCACTCTAAGTCATCACATTAGTGATGTATTAACTTATAATATTAAACAATAAAAGTTTGCTCAATATCTGCTACGGCACTTACATTATTAGTATAAGTGTTAATGAGTCAATCAAAACATAAAATAAGCTTAGATCAAGTACTTATTACCTGTTATCCTATTAGGTATCCTATTACCTTTATTTTATTTTATTCTTTAAAACATTTACAATATACTTAGAAACCTTAATTAGGACTATTCTCAGTTTGATTGTAACGCTTCTGTTCCCAACATAGCATGCCTAAAGCAGTTTAGCAGCCCTATTTCCAAAGCTTTTAGGATCGGTTGCATGCCATGTGCCATATCGGCGGTGTCCACTCACTTTCCTGCATTCGCACGTGGAATTATATAGCCTTAATTATAGCGCGCACACGCCCAGACCATATGTCGTGTTAAAAATATATTTGGCGATCTATAAAATTGATTTCATTCCGAATATATTATCTCAACTTCTTTTTACTCAGCTCATAGAGATACACTATTTTTTACTGCTTTAGGTAATTACACCGGTACATACAATGACATTACAAAAGAATAAGACCTGAGCGTCTATGATTTAAGTGTAATAAAACTAGAAAAAACTATAAGCGTTCTTTACTTTAAACTATTTACTGGTTGCACAAGATATGACAGTTTTACGTCAAAATCTTAGAACTGTACTACAAACTGCGTCAGTCAACAATCCTAATCGTCAACATCAAATATCGTCGAAACAGTAAACAAATAACACATATCATAACACTAACAAGAACAAAACCGAATAGCCATTATTTTATCCGAACGGATGTAAAAGCGTGTTATTTATATAGATACAAACGAGCAACCCTGACTAACCCGATCGTAGTTAGGGATGGACCCTCATTAGGACAATTACCAATTCAATTAATCGAATGATTACCATTAATCGAATTATAATCATTCCAGATTTGAATTTCAAATGGCTTCTATTACAGATTCAATATGGCAACACGCGCACATAGAATTTACAGATTGTTTATTCTCAACAGATCAAGCTATGATAATTTTATACCCGAATTTAGTTTAAATTAAGTAGTACGTAAGACATAAAATAGATAAAATCTGATATAACACAAAAGCATTCAAGTTAATTGCTTTTTATTTATCCATTCGTTTCGGTGGTAACTCGAGAAAATCGTACAAACCGATGGAAGCAATCAATCACTAGCGTTGATACAATTAATCTGCAGGTCGAAAGCAGCCCCTGGCGCGTCGGCACCGGCGGTTTTACAACCCTTTGTGACGGAATCACTTTGATCGAGAGATCGGAACACAATCGGTAGGTAACAGAGGAAGGTCGTAATCAGCAAGCGATTGTCACGGAATTCCGTGTTCACTGTGTGGGTTCACGGTGACATTCATTGATAATTATATCGATGCGCTTTTTAATGAATGTATGTTTTAGACTACTGTTAGGATCTGAATAGGGAGCCTCCATTTTTTGAATTTTTTTAAGTATAATATATATTAATAATTTCTCGATCATGCGCTCGAAGAGTCAAGACCTCCTGAGGATGCTTCGTGTAGAATCGAAACGCGTCGAATTTTTTTCCAGTTTGGCTGCGTGGCGTTTGTGACATCACGTTTGCTTAACAAGGAAATTAGACGGAATTGTCACTAGGTATATTTTTAAGTGTTTCTCTAAAATAATAATTTTATGTTTTCTTAAAATATTTTTGAAATATTTGTTATTGTTAGTAACATATATTTATATGCGTAATAATAGATTTAATAACATCTAATGAGATTTAACCTGCGGCATTTTCAATTCTGCCATTGAGTTTTTAAAAAAGCTTTCCGTTTTCGTCTTCATTTGTTCCCCACATTTCATCAACTCCTTGGCATATTCTTTGAATTTCCTGGTTCACAAATCAAACGTTTCAAAAATTGTAACTTGGAGGTCACGAGCCATCTCAAATCACTCTTCTCAACCCGCGCAGGGAGCCGAGCGTCCTTGAGCGTGCCCGAAGCTCCAATATGGAGCACCAATTACTTACAAAAACGTCCCGCTCTGTGAGTATTAAAGCCACATCCAATTTCCATCTGTATGAAATGAGTGCCACGTCTAATGTTGCAGAGTCATGCATTCTATAATTCCCCTTCTCCCCCCGGCCCTCTATCCCGACAGACAACCTCAATCTGTGCTGATTGAAACGCGGCAATGTGCTTAGTACGCAGTTTGGTCAATCCCTTGTAGACTAAAGCCAAGTTCACGAACAAATTTACCCGAGAACAACTTTATATTACCAGCCGTCGGCAATTTAAGTAAGACATTATGCATACTTCGCGATCGAAACTTTAACAAGATCAACGATACCACTAGAGGCTAGGTTTAATATACTTTTTTAAAAAGTAAAGAAAACCCTGAATTCCAAAAGATTAGGTAATAATAATAGCGGTATGATTTTTTCAGACGTGAAAATAAGGATGGTCTAATCGGAACAACGAGATACTCCTTAATCCTTTGATGGATTCTATCTCACCGCCACCGCACTGAGCCGGGAGGGAACGGCGGAAAGTGCACTTGAGAAGGAAAAACAAAAAACAATCTTCCTAGGATCGAGCGAATGTGTCACCAATCGAATTTATTCAAGTAGGTAGATATTTCTCCATTGCTCCTCTGTGGATAACTCGAAGATGGATCGGAGCGTAAAATATTATGATCATACTTACTAACGCCTATGGATTTGTAGTTATTATATTTATCGTAGAAGACAATAAAACGTATGTTCTGTTTTCGATAACATTCTTCATTCTTGAACTTAAATCTTGGGAATTGTATATTTATATATGCCCTGCGGATTACATTGCAAAATTACATATTTACGAGAGGAAAAATTATTCTCATGTGACTGACTCAAATTATAGTTATGAGTGTAGTCAGGTTAGCTCAGTCGGTCAGAGCATACCCCGGCTATAGGGGTGGATGACGCGGTTTCGAATCACGCACTTGACTATAATTTCTCCTCTCTTAAATTTGTAATTTTGTTATTAAATGTTGGGATTTCAAAAATGTGGTAGGATTCCTCGTGAGTCGAGGAATCCTACCTCGTCTACAGGAACTTGTCTGGATGGTTTGTATTTTAACATTTTTAAAAAGAATTAATCTATTATATGTAATGTATATAGCACTAGACATTTCTGTAAAGTCGACGACCCAAGCAGCCAATCGGGACGGCTCGCTGCTCTTCAGTGATCGTCGTCGCCCGAGACAAATTGATGTCATTTTCTCTAGTTTTTTCTGTCATTTTTTATGTTTTACTCGTCACGAGACGTTGCGCTATCGCACCGAAATGTTTCGGTACAAAATGTAATTATAGTGAGCACGTTTCAGAAGTAAAAACTTACCCGTATATTATCTATTTAAATAGTATGGCAGTGTTCCAATTTCTTTGTAAGCAATAAATTCATTTTGAAATTTATAATTCAACGTTATTTGGAAAAACAATTACATTTCCTGCTACATGACAAAAAATATTGTTATTTTTATTATATACGAAAATGATATTGACATTGATCGGACAAGCTTCGTCTATTATACTTAGGTCTAAGTGCTTTGAATGTACGCGAAAAACTAGTTGGGTACAAAATTGTTGCAAACATGGCTAACACGTGGAGGTGCTGTTATACCAGTGTATAAATACATAGGTACAGATTCATAAACTACTGTATCCGAGCTCATGCATTTTAAGTTTATTAGAACATAATAAATAAAAAATTAATATCGTAATTTACGGCGCCGAAATCCAGCAGTCCACCGCGCATGCACACTCAGCACTAAAGCGTATTATTGTATCCTAGAAGTAAATGGAGACCTTTTTGGTAGCGAGACGAAACATTACTTTCATGAAAAATATATCAGTAAGAGCGCGCATGCGTTGCATGATTTTCGTGTAAGTTGAAAATACTGTGCTGTATCACCCGGATTGTCCACTCCTGAAAACAGCCTCTCCCATAATGGGGGGGGTTGCCATAATCCCCACGCTTGGCAGGCGTCTTTGGGATCAAAGTGTGAGATACCAGTTCATCAGAAAGCGCTAAAGTGTTTATGTGTTATCAAAGTTGAAAGTGCCAATTCAATATGTTTTTTTTTTTCATGAATAGCACAATTCTGTTATTAGCTAGTATTACTTCCTCGTGTTGTTACAATTCACACTTGTAATGGCTTAGAGTCATTAACTTCATTCTACAAGTAGGTACATTATTACAAGCACCTTGTACACTGGTTGTACAATAACTCTGCAGTAACTGTTTTACAACCAAAGTATCAATTCTGCTGTTTTACGAGCCATAACAACGATTTCGTGATATTTTTTATTAATTTGAATTCTAAAATTGCCTTATTATATTTGTTTTCATAAACGATTTTGAGTGGAGAATATTCTGATGTTTTCAAATACTTAATAATAAAATATAATAGGCAGAAACTTTTAGAACATTAATATAACATGGAAAAATACTGTCATTTTATGTCCTGAGTTATAGTCCAGAAAAGCAAAGAGCGCATACAAACTATTATTGTATTAAACATGCTAAGATAAGTGCAACTTAGCTACAGTTTTTTACCACATTCTTATATACATACAAGACAAAATGGAAAAGATTAAAAGATAGACACAGTAATAACGAGTTGAGAAAGAACAGTACTTTACAATTGTCTTTAAAAAATGGCAATACAATTTTATTTCCAATAACTTCATAATACCTCATATAAAAAAACCTCACGCCTACTCTGTAGGTATGTTCCCAAAGAGAAAGACAAGGATATAAGAACCCATAAATATAGCTACATATATGCTACTTAACGACGTGTTCTATGGGTGCGTACCATTTGAGTGAGATTCGCTAAAAATGCTAAAAACGATCACACTCCCAAAAAGTTTTCCACATGGGTCTAGGCGTTATTTTCGCCTTAAACGCTACATCTAATGTCAAAAGTGACAGAAGTGGCAAATTTTAGTGGCATTCTTAGCGTTCTTATCCAAAAATGGAACGGGGATGACAGTTACAAACTATCACGTGATCACAACCATAGACGCAAATGTGATCAAAATTATCCAAAATAACGTTCTTAGCGACTAATGGAACATACCTTATATTAGTATTATTTTTCTAGGTATAAGGGTATTATTTTTCTATATAAACGCTTTAATACATGCCATTGGACACGTACAACAAATGTTAAAACGGTAGAATCGCGGCCAACGTTAACTGTAACACGCCGAGCGAGTGCTGCAGACGTTCCGCTTCAAGTTCACTGAGCACAGCCGCAGATCGTATAACAGTTACTATGACTAAGCTCGTATGCAATAAGCATTGTTAAGAAGTAAGTCTACACGAGGGATGTAATTGTATTAATGTGCTTACACTAAAGTTACTTAAGTCACAGAAATCCATTTAGAACGAACGAAGTTAGTACAGTTTACCGCTTAATATACCAAAAGTAATAAAATATAATAAATATATTATAATAACTCACAAACCTGTCGATATGATAGAACATTCTACATGTACTCGAAATAATGATCGGACGCATAAAGGAAAAAGGCAGGTCTAGCAAAAGAAAGAATGGAATTAAATAATCTTTCAACGCAATTTTAATACCAATGTTTGTTTTTATACCTGTTAGGCTAACCTTTAACCACTATATTAACTGGTAATGTGTTAGTAAGTGATGATGAAGTCGAAGATGTTGTTTAGGCTAAACTAGAATTACTGGCTCTCAAGGACAGCTGCCGGAACACACAGTTAGCTGTATGGTGACAGATTCTCTACTTGAGGATGGGAGCTAACCTTGTGGCAAAATGTCCTACCATCTTGCTATAACGGCTGCCATCCTAAGACAACAACCGGGACCGACGACGGCTTAACGTGCCCTTCGAAGCACGGAACCACTCAGTAGTAATGCCATCAGCGATCACCGATCCACGTCATAACCGCGGCGGACGTTGCTTAACTTAGCTGATCGGTTAAAAGCGGCTAAGCAAACTTTACTACGGGCGCTTCAAAAATATAAAACTTACCGAACAGTAAGTGCTGGTACGTAAAGCTTGAGCCGCCTTTTTACTGTGCGATAGGGTTCGATAACAGCAAAGGTGGGCGAAGATATTTTCCATACAACACATGAAATAGATCATGTTTCTACAATAGGAAACAAAGCCACAACTTATCTTAGAAGTTATTAATATGTACCTTGGATTAACATTGCTCGAAGCTGACGGCGCGGCGGCATAATAGATGCATTCGGAGTATTTGGTGGACAACCGCCAATTTACCAGCGTGTGCCATCACTTCGTTAACAATCTAGTCTAGAATCTCCATAAAATATACGGTCTATATACTACACTAGTATTATCGGCACTTTATGGCTTCTAATATTAATATAGCATCCTAGAAATTATTTACTTCGTTGGCCCTCCTTAGAATCGGTCTCATGAAGATAGTATTTACAATAACATCAAATATATAATATATAAATCTATACACCTTAACATCTCCGCGTGTGGATTTTTCGATGTTTTGTCGTATTCCAATACGTTCTGTTCGACTCGGACTACACGGGAATTCCAAAGCAACGTCTTGCCCTATTCGACCAAGATTATGATACATGTAACAAGAAATAACACTTCGAGTTCGTAACGATAAAGGGACCCCATTTAATGACGTGTCAAAATCAAGATTTGGACTTTCTGATCAAAATTTCATGGTTTTTGATATATACATAGTCTATTCAATATTAAAAAGTGAACATAACACAGGCACAGTTTCTGGAAAACATTTATTTAAATATAATATTACTTTTACCGTCGAGAATTTGTTACAAAGATAATATAACGTTACAAATGTATTACAATCTTCGTTATGAAATTATATCGACGATTCATGAACAGTGACAAGTAATAAGAAGAGCAATATGAATTAAACAATAAATTTTACAAACTAGGTATCAGTGATGTTGCAAGGGACACTGATATTAGCTCATTACTATATACTAAATAGTAGCTATTTTCTGCCACATACTGAACGGGCCATTCATTATTTACAAAGCTATAGGTACGCACAGTTGACGTCAAATATTGTGAGAGACTAAGTCCATGTCCAATAACTAAGTAATAAGTCAACAAGAACCTACACAACAACGCGAATAACGCGACAGAAGATAATATACCTGTGTTGATATAAAGTAATAGAGAATAATATGTTATCTTGTAACTGTGATCGGCGTTCAGATCACTGACAATAACCATTTATTTATAAGCTCCCTTTTTTCGACAACATTTAACACTGACCCTATTTTAAAATAGCTCTAAAACAAGCGTCAAATATTCACATTTACAAATTTATTAAACAAAATAGGTAGGGAAAATAACAGACGATCTCTTTCAATAATATGAAAATTCGACATCTCAAGCGTAAGTTTCCTGAGAATCCTTCGCCGCAAACACACAACCATCAAAGGCAGACATTCTGTTATGAAAACAAGCAACCGAGAACAAACACAAACAAACACGCGAAACAATTGATGAGAATAGAGAAGGGGCGACGGGGTACCTATGTTTCGTAGCTTTATAAATATTTTCAAAGGTAGGTACGTAATTTGTCAAGGCGCATACCACGTCTGTTGTAATTGTAACCAAATACCAAACACTTTTACGTAAAAACCATAACTTGGATGCATATTACTTAGATAGGTATAGTATATTTTCCATTCGATAAATATCATATGGTAAAGTATAAATACTTATATTGTACTTTACATTCAGCAAAAAAAATTGGCTAGCTAGGCATGCTTAAAATTCCATATTTAAGTATGTAGTACATTTGTTTACGTATACATATTGAAACAATGCGTTAACTAAATCGTCCGTAGGTACTTTACTGGCTTATACTCGCATAAAATTATTGAATACGTGAAATAATTTCAAGTCATAATCTTCCAATTTAAATAATGATACTCATCAGGGTTGTTATAGGTGATGCTAGAATATTTTATATTAAAATTATGGCAATACCCCCCCTTAATAGGGGGGTTATAAGCATTTTGATGAAATTGTGTATCGTCTTCTTCAATCTATCAGAATATCTACCCGCTTTCTGATGTACTTTTGTATGATTTTTTACCTTCACATCGAAAGCGTATAACATAAAATAATTATAGAATAGAATAGGCTTTATTTATGGGAGAAAAACAACAAAAAACCATTTCTTACACCAAGACACAAAAAATACAAACAATGAATATTGGTTAAAACAAAATGAATAAATGCAAAGTTAAGTCAATAAATGTAAAATATGTATTAATTAGTAAAGCTAATGCCTAGTGCGTCACTAAAACAGAGATATTATTTAACCCAACTGATAACAATAAACAGAAAGCTCTAACCTATTCAGTCTTTTTTCATAACCTAGCTATTTTTTAATCTAACCGGAGCAAAACATTAACTTGCCCCAATTAATGGTCAAGGGGAGTTAACGGCTTAGCAAGTAAACTAATTCGAGGCAGCCATTTTGCAATATGGCGAACATCATAACCTCACTTTATCGAGTCCATTTGGCCGTTGCTACTCTTTTTAATAACGCGCTTTAATTTTATGTCTCTTTATCTCGGGGATTAGCACTTTATTGTGGTTTTTCGCACACATGTTTTTGTTAATTGTTATAGTTTGATAATTGTATGCAATGCAGTAGTTACAACCAAATTTCGTTCAATACCATCTGTCAAACTATATATTCATTCTTAATTCAACTTCGATTCCATTTTCTGTTAATTGATTTGTGCCGTCATTTATCAATACTTACCACTTATGATTATTTAAAAAACATGCTTGTATGCAGTATTAAAGGATCGATGATTATAAAAAAAAATGATTACAGTCGCGCGATAAACGACATCAAGAAATAGCTTTTTAAGCACAAACGAATAAGCTAACTGGGACGGGTTTAAAAAAAGTATATTAACGTGAATTAACAGCTTTCGTGAGTTCCATGGAAGCCTAATGGAATTAATATAAGCATTAAAGTCAGCGTGTTTTCCTATCAATAACCAACTAATTAACGATCGTTAAACTGCTAAATTTGCTGTTATCTGGCAGAGTGTTTTACGAGCATTCAACTTTACTTTATGCTTGCTTTTATCATTTGTGAATTCAATGGAACAGGTTATTTTGCAATTGTAATGATGATGAAATTCAGGATAGTAAATTGTGGTCTTAAAATATTTATTTCACGAACCACTCTTACATTCAGTTACATGAAATAATAGAATTAAAAAGTTTGATGCCTACCAAAATAATTATTGGCGACGGTATATGTTCTAGTTTGCATGAAATTTGGAAGACACTTTTTTGCATTTGGTTGTATCTACGTACAACCGTATTATATATATTATATTGTTAGCTGAGTTGACTAGATCAACAAATTACACAGAAAAGGAGCGCATCGGCATAATGTTTAAACTGAATAGGCATCTTTCTACCTAATAATAGAATAAAAGCTTTGCCGATGAAGAATAAACGTGTAAATATAGTATTTCAATTAAATAATGAAAATATGAAAGTTAATTGTTGTATAAGATACATCCATACAAATATTCTAAGGGATTCAAGGAAAGCATGTGCCGCCGACCACAGAACTCGAAAGCATTTTTTTTTTTATAAAACATCTATGTTTATAATAAACATAATAGTACATCGCGCTTGTACCAAATAATACTAATGTTTGCATTAACATGGCGAAGCATTAAAACATATACGTAAAATCTTTAATTAAAAAACCGAGCGTTAAACGAATATAATATCACCTCATCAATACCACATCATCAAAGGTTTCGAGGATGCATTGCCGGTCTTTGAGGATATGCTCTCTTCTTTAAAGACTCCTAAGTCGTAGTGGTTCGAAAATACTTCACATTTTATTATAAAAACTAACGTGTTTTTTTTTTAATATTGTTAGGTTTGCAATAACGCCTGCTATGCGGATTACATTACAAAATCACAAATATACGATAGGCAAAATGTAAGTCATGTGCGGTATTTTGTATATTTTTTATTATATATATTTTATATTATTGTATATGTTTTAAATTTTTCCTATCGTATATTTGTGATTTTGTAATCTAACGTGGTTTTCACTCATTAGCATCAGTGCTGGCAGTGCTAAGCGAGACGACAACGCGGTTGTACCGAGCTCTCTTTGAAAAAGACCACCGAATGTGGTTGAAATTATAGTCGGAGCTATCTGACTTATTCACGTGAGTTATCCCGTATTATTATCTAAAAATACTTCACATTGCATCCGGTTCCCATTGCAGCAGTGAATGCGAATCGTAAGTTTGTGGACTTCCAGACGTCAACGTGATATTGATGAAACAGCATGCTTTATCGGGGCATCCGATGGCAAAATTCAACCGAATACATATAAACCGACAGGATCTCCATCACTCCATGTGTTATATACAATAAAAGATAACAGTGTTAAAAAGTCGAACCGCTCGAAGAGGTCCTGATCGACATCAACTTGTTGAAGACGGTAAAATTATGTTTTACATATTTCCAGTTCAATATCGTGTTTATTGTCTTTACTTTTTACAAATTATTTAAGATTTTTCCTGTTGGTAATAACATCCGAATATATTATTTTTTAACCGTCTTCAAAAAGGGGACGGCGTTCTCAAGTCGCCTGTTTTTTTATGTTTGTCACCTCAGTACTGGGTGAACCGATATTGATGTTTTTTTATTTATTTAAAAGCTGATGCTTGTCGTGTTGTCCCATTTCAATTTCATCAAAATCGTCAACCGTTTTTAAGTTACATTTCGACAACTGTATTTTTTTTCTATCTTGATGATATAGTCATTGCCAGTGAATGACAATCGATCCCGTAAGTAGGGTAAAATATTTTTATTACCTAAAAATAGAACTGACTTCAACACTCAAAAGTGTGAAATATAACTTGTTGAAGTCGGTACCATGCATACAATATATTGTCATATTAGCATAACTTTTGAACTATCATGGTAGTGCTCAACAACATCAATAGTCAATTATAATCTCAAGTTGAGTGAGAACACAAGTTGACCTCCTTGTGAAAGCATCACGCCTATCCATTACAGTGGCAGTATCACTTTTTTGTAATGGTTGACACTGCACTGCACTTGTCCCTTTGAGACGTTAGTCCTTATGTCTCCTTTGCCAAGTAATTTCAGTTGGTATAGTAACTATCAAGCCTAAATACAGTAGTGCTTACAGGCATATGGTGTATATATTATATACCAACCACGTGTTTAGCATCTATATATATATATATACTATATATATATATATATTATATATATATATATATATATATATATATATATATATATATATATATATATATATATATATGTATTTGTATGCCTGATAGGTTAACCTTTGACCACTATCTCACCTGATGGTAAGTGATGATGTGATCGAACATGTTGTTCAGAATAACCTAGAATTACTGGCTCTTAACCCATTGGCATCGGCGAAAATGATAACAATAGAATTTCATTCATAACTAGGACATAGTGGTCCTGACGATGCCAACTTATTAAGGACAACTGCCAGAACGCATCATTAGGTTGGCGACACATTTTCTACTTGAGGGTGGTAGCTAGCCAAGCGGGCATTCGCAAAATGCCCTACCACCATGCATAACGACTGCCATCCTAAGACAGCAACCAGGATCGACGGCTTAACATTCCCTCCGAAGCGCGGAAGCGCTAAGTAGTAATGTCACTAGCGGTCACCCATCCAACACACGACCGCGATGGACGTTACTTAACTTTGTTGATCGGTTAAAAGAACAGCTAAGGAAACTTCGCTACGAGCGCTTCAAAACATTTTGTAATACTTTTCACAACTTATTTTATCACAAAAGGTGATTAGATAGGTACTTTAAGCTAGTATTTATTACACAGCGTAATCTTAGTACGAGACCAAAAAAACATTTATTAAAATCTTTTTAAACCAAGACCCGAAGTACACAGTAGATACCTGTCAAATCAGTTACCTCAAGGTTTGTAATATCCGTAAAGGATTGACTTCAGAAGAGAGGCGAGAAAATTTATTTCGATATTATTTTCATTCGAGAGAAAACATCTCACGCCTCATAAGTTTAAGTCGATAAATCATGATTTTAGACGGCAACTCGAGGGTGGAGGGTAGAGAAAAAATAAAACGTCTTTCATCAATTATCGGAAGTTGAAGCTTCCCTTTGCTTTATTTATATTCAAATTCGTCATAATGACGCCTCTGCCACTGCGTTAGACAAATCAAATTAAACGTTCCATTTCATATTATACGTTTATTTATGTATTGTATTGTAAAACATTATTTTGTATGCACATTGGGTATAAGAGACAAAAAAATACTATACAAGGAGCTTACAATTCTCATAGTCGAACTCTACCAAAGGCCAAAATTAAGTATCCTCCACATTATGTAAGCCTTACTTTTACTATAAATCTATGCATTATATACACTAATGTCCCTATGCACCAAATTTTAAGTAACAGTTCCTTAGTTGACACTTAACTCACTAGAACTATCCAAACGTCACAAGAAGTTTTAAAGCGCATCAAAGCATTACAAGTCACGTTTAAAAAAGTATTATATCGGTTTTGCAAGAAATATCGATTCTGTGAGTGATAACGCTAAGAAAGTAACGTATCATGTGCCTAAACTCTCACAAAATATATAGCAAACCAAAATGGGGTATTTTTTTATTGTATTGTCGATTAACAGGGTAGTAACCTATACTATAGCACTATAGATTTCCATATTATTCCTTAGAAAGAAGAACAAATAGAGATCTATATATTAGGTCCTTACATATGAAATTGGCGTTTTGTATGGGAGGAACAAAATGTCGAATATTTTTTAATATAATATATTTAATTAATCAAAGTATGAACCATTATTTTCTATGCACTTTTGCCATCTCATAGGTAGTTCATTGATCCCTTTACTAAAAAAACCAGTCGGACGGGAATCAATAAAATCTTTGAAGGCGATTTGGACTGCCCCATCGGAGTTGAATTTTTTCCCTTGCAAGAAGTTATCCAAATTTCGAAAAAAATGGTAATCTGTTGGAGCAAGGTCCGGGGAGTACGGAGGATGTCTTAGACTTTCCAATTGAAGCTCTTCTAATTTAGTAGCCGTCTGTAGCGCAGTGTGTGGTCTAGCGTTGTCGTGAAGCAGCAGTGGCGTGGAGCGATTGACCAGCCTAGGTTGTTTAGCCGCTAGCTTTTCCATCATGGTTTGCAATTCCTGACAATAGACATCAGCCGTAATAGTCTGGCCAGATTTGAAAAAACTGTAATGAACAATACCGGCACTAGTCCACCAAACGCTTACAAGTAACTTTTTTGGGGTTAATTTTCGCTTGGGGCAGGATTTGGCTGGCTGGCCAGGATCTAACCATTGCGCTGAGCGCTTCCGATTATCGTAAAGAACCCATTTTTCATCACAGGTAATGATTCGGTTTAAAATACCTTCATTATTGTGCCGGTTTAGTAATGTAACGCAGCAGTCGACGCGCGTTTGCCGGTTTGTTTCAGTCAATTCGTGAGGTACCCACCTTTCAAGCTTTTTAATCTTCCCAATTTGCTTCAAGTGAATTAAAACAGTTTTATCACTAACATCGCAGCCTGCAGCTAACTCGGACGTGGTTTGCGATGGATCCGCTTCCACAATAGCCTTCAACTCTTCATTATCAACTTGAGTCTCAGGCCGTCCACGGGGCTTGTTCTGCAGGTCGAAATTTCCAGAACGAAAACGTTGGAACCAAAAACGAACTGTGTTTTCTTTTGCAACACGACCGCCATACACATCATTCACCCTTCGAGTTGTTTCCGCAGCACTAGTGCCACGGCGGAACTCGTACTCGTAAATAATGCGATATTTAAGGTTTTCCATTTTGTAAAATGAGTGACGCAAACAGAAAAAAACAAAAGAAAAAAAACAAATGAATGACGATCATCGAAGCACAAATACATGAGTCTATAGCTGTACAAATTTGAATTTGGAATTCCTTACCAAAGAGGAGAAATTCGTGATTAAAGTGGCCAGTACGAAAAACACCAATTTCATATGTAAGGACCATAACGAGATCTTAACCGACAATACAACAGAAATATATATATAAAATATTCTAGATCAAGGCCTAAACCAATGAATACTCTACCGCAAAACATCAAACACATTGCGTAGGTACATAAATAGAAAACGACAGCAAAAGTAATCGTCTCAACAAATCATATCTAATAATGATATCTGTCACCCGTTCGCTCAGGCAAACGAAACCGATCCATTGCTATATCCATCAAATTAATTAGGTCATTATATTACTCGTATTCTATTTATACAACACACAGTATGACTAGTTCTTAATTCATTGTATCAGTTACTCAATTATATTAATGAACTGTCTCTATTTTTATCTTGATCTTATTTAAAATTGCTAAATGTAACGCTAAAAAGGTCCGAATTTAAAACATCACTCTTAATTAACTATTTCGCTTTTAGCATTTATCTTTTAATTACCCACCCGTTCCTGAGTCAGTCTTGCTTTTATATCTTTATTTTCACTGTGAAAAAGCATTTTTCAGAGTCCATTTAGGCCTATACGTACAAATACTATACAGACCCAGGCTGGTTCTTCTAACAAATTATATATTTTTCTTTTGAATTCCCTTTTCATGCTTATCAAGATTGTTGAGCCAAATTATTTCAGTAACAGTTTTAAAGTCAAAGTATCATTCGCCGATGATTTCTTGTGTACTTTATAGAGATTCGCCTATTTGTTTACGATCAATCTAAACATTCTGAATCAAACTCTTAGAATAGCATCTAGTGACTGGAACTGCATGACTTCAACTAAGCACTATAACTGGCACTGCCTACGTAGCTATATCAAAGTGGTCGACCTTGAAGCCGGTATGAAGCACCGAGCGACGCCATATTATTAAAGTGGTTATCTATTATCTTAGTCAGCTCTGTACTCATTCATTGCAGTTCATTTCAAGTCAGATGCCAAATGATGACATTTTAAATACGTATTTTAAAGACTTGCTTTACATTTCATGAGGATTTTTATATTGTATGTTTATATCGTTTTAATATTGGGATCTTCATTTTTTAACTATTTCATTAATGAGATTCAGGAGTTATTAGGCAGATATTCAAATAACTAAAAAAAAATGTTATTCTGATCTCTGTTCGCAATAGTAACTCTGGGATTCAACACGTCCTGATGGCCGATATACGAGTAAGTCAAAAATTGATCCGACAGGGTTACGTGGCGTCAGTACGTAGTATTATTAAATGTTCTATGGTGGCGTCTTTGACGTCACGTCGTAGTATCTATATTGGAAGATCTATATTGAATTACAAATATTCAGTGATAATTTTGGCAGAATTATCACTGAGTATTTGTCTATTAGTGATATAATTGCTTATGTCTTCAATTCAACGTTATTGCAACATATCACATCACACATATGAATCACTTCTGTTTACACGCGTAACCGATATAATGTTAGAACAATATTATCTTTATTCCGTCGCGTTGTCGGTAATTGTGTGTTACGCATTGTTCTGAGTTTGTAAAAATTCAAGCATATAATAGATGTCAGCGGTGGCATATAACAACATTTATAAATTGATTATTTTTTCTAGTTGATAGATCAACCATATCTCCCACCACCATCTCACTGTTTGATGATGATTAGTTGTCAAAAAAGAGGCTCTCAACGAAATCTGACACACCGTTTGGTGCTTGGCGATAGACTTTCTCGACCGTTACGTCTCGAAGGCCAGGTGAACATTTGCAATATGCACAATGCAGTGAAGCTGCTTAATCTGATTCTTCTGTGAGGCAGTCCAACCCAAAGCAACTCAAAGCTTCGAAAATCAAAAAGTGTAAATATATTTTTTTATTATGATTTCAATGGTTTCTGCTTCACTCAAATAAATCGAAGTCATCACAAACTTGTTGATGAAATACGATACGAATACTCTTTATTGCATACCAACAAAAATAAAAAAGTTCATTTACAAACACAATCAATAACTTATAAAGGTTATAAAGCAAACAGAAGTAGTTAATTAGAAGTGTACATTTACAAATATATATATATAATTAATTAAATATGTGAAGTGGCAATACAATCGGCGGTCTTATCGCTAAAGAAATCTCTTACAGACAACCTTTAAATATATTGTATATATCAATCTACTTGTACCGGAATACTAGTTTTTAAGATAAGAAGACAGCTGACAGGTATAAATTATATATCTTGTTTAAAATCACCGAAAAACAGCCCCGTATCAATAGATACCTACTGTCTTTGAACAGTAAGTATTTTTTACCTACCTGCATAACATAAAAATAATAACCGATCCCTTATATCCTTTCAAACGTGAACCCACATAACTTACCTTACAAGTAACATTTAATATTTCCACCTGGGGGTGGGCCGGGAGCAGGTGACTCGACATATGCCTCCCCGTAGGGTG
Organism: Plagodis pulveraria; assembly: GCA_963890685.1. Taxonomy (NCBI): domain Eukaryota; kingdom Metazoa; phylum Arthropoda; class Insecta; order Lepidoptera; family Geometridae; genus Plagodis; species Plagodis pulveraria. Next base: position 18,255,775 of record OY982962.1, read on the forward strand.
GGTGCGACGACCCCGAACATATAACGTTATTTGTATATCAACAGCTGATCTTTTAATACCCCTTAGGAACGTTATGTACTTACTGTTTTATTGCACCCCTTTAAGCGCTTTAAAGTTGAATATAAAAATGTAGAAGTGCTTCGGTGTTCAGATAAATTAAAATGTGTATAATGACGTCATTTTGTTGATACAAATATTATTCTAAATCCAAATATAATTATGATAAATAATTAAAATTAAACTTTCATACAACGTAGATATAAAAGTCAAGTTAAGAGTTTTACGTTAAAATACAAATCTTCATATTTTCTAATCTACGCATAATTAAATTAAGCATTACACTTGAATATCAATTTCACTAAGAAACAAATTAATTTTAACGAAAATTTCAACTTATTTCAAGAGTAATCGTAACTTTTGAAATTTATAATAATTATTTATTTGCAAACGAGCGGGTTTGCTGGGCAAACATGGCGAATGGTAATTTACAACAAACTGATGAAAAGCAAACAGCTCGGGCAAATATTAATGTTTATAAACAAAACTAGCTCTCACAAACATGACTTGTGTGTACTGAATCTTAGTTTTTACAAAACTTTGTCGCACAAATAGAGATTCATTGAACGAGTACATAGATATTTCATATTTTCGAGATAAATATCTTGTAACAGAAATGTATAGTGTTCTTTTAAATTTTATAAATTTTAGTAATGAAATAACGGTATGAAAATCACAAAAAGTGTTTGAGCTATTTGCTAGTAAAAATGGAAAATTAACTCAGAAACATGTGAACATGCCCTTAAAATCGGAAGCCAAAAAGTAGGCATTTGATGGCAACCGCTCGCTCGCGGTCATTAATTAATAACTCTGTTTAATCCCCAGCACAGGGGCTTAACGCATCGACCCAGGGCTGCCAACTTCCTGTCGAATCCCACGCCTTCACCCCGAAGCACTTCCGGTCAGCGAAACTCTGACGGAAGCGGACGTATAACATGGATTTTAGTATAATTTAGAGAAATTTGGTTAAAATTCTAGGCAGTGAAAAGACTCACGATTAAAAATGAACAGTGAAACGAAAATAACAATAAAGGTGTTAAAAAATAAAAAATAAAAGGTGGATAAACTTGTACATGCATTCATAGCTAACAATTCAAATCCAATTCTTGAACAATTAAATAAGATCGAACCTTTTTACAAAGAAAATGACTACTGAGCGCTTCCGTGCTTTGGAGGGCACGTTAAGCCGACGGTCCCGGTTGTTGTCATACGATGGCAGTCGTTACAGCATGGTGGTAGGGCATTTTGCGAATGCCAGCCTGGCTAGCTATCATCCTCAAGTAGAAAAACTGTCGTCAAGCACTTAACGGTGTGTTCCGGCAGCTCTTCTTGAGAGCCAGTAATTTTAGGTTAGCCTGAACAACATCTTCGACCACATCACCACTTACCATCAGGTGAGATAGTTGTCAAAGGCTAGCCTATCAACAATAAAAAAGAATAGTGAACGATATTTCGTAGTATTTTGTTAATAAAGGCATACCTTAGGTAAAAAAAAACACTTGTATATCAAATTATCCTAATACTGTAACTTATTTAAGCATTATGAACTTCACTCTGAAGTTCCTCATTGAAACACGAGTTACACAAAAGCTTATTCACTGACACAGAACTATACCACTTGAAGGGTGCTTACATAAACCCTGGCACAATCACGAGAAGAAATTCGCTTGAGGCGGAATACGTGCGTACCTAACCAGCACCTTATTTTCGTTCATTCATCACGGTCTTATTTGTAGATTTGCGAGGATGCGGTTATGTCCTCTTCTCAAACAGTAATAAGGTATTCAGAAGATGGGGCGAGTGATTTGTCTCAGTCTTAAATATCACAAATACTGTATTTTACACGCAACAACATTCTTGTTAAAATATTTCCTACGCCACTGTATCTTCTGACAATTGTTGAATCCTAATTTACAACATGGAGTAATTCTTTTTTTAAAATGAAATTCTCGTGAGTTTCACACATATTTATATTTTATAAATTAAACCGGCAAAAACGCTCACGTTAGTCGTCGAGGTATTTGATCGCTAATGTGAGTGTTTTTGCCGGTTTAATTTATAATATTTAAACGGTGTTATTCTTTCTTACTTTTCAATCTGGTCTATAATAACTATTTTGAGTAAAAGTGAGTTTTCCCAGAATTTCCTTAGAACTTAGATAAACCTAGGTTACCTATAACACAAGACGCACTACATGAAATGCCGAAACAATTTACATCGCAGAAGCGATTCTGCACAAAATAACATCAGAGGTAGGCTCTATCCACACTCCATCAAAAAATCGGTTGGTGAGAGTGATGAGACGGACATGTTGCCGGCGTTATGGTAAGCGTCACAGCTGTCCGTTACAGTTACAGTGTCAGGGTCCTATTTTTGACATTGCTCATTTGCACACTATGGGATATTTTACTCCAAGATGTTAGAATGCCTGATTGCTCAGTAATTTCACTTGCTACAGTGCTCTTCACGTTTATTAAGTCTTTACACACTACTGCTTCGATGCAAAATATCTGACACTGCTGTGGTCCCACCAAAACGGACTCTTACTACCTTTATAACACCTGTTAAAAATATGCAAGTACCCAAGTTGAAAGTTGGAGTTATAACTAATTATATTCCCTTTTTGGTTATTTTGCTTTGAACTAATAAAAATGCACTCCACTAAGTTAAAATAAGAGTAACAAAACAAGTCACTCCAGTTCCAGATCCACAGTGCGCTGACAAAACAGCATTCATTTATTTTGTTGCTTTAAAATCTGAGAATTTAGACAACATTTTCCAACGTTTATTGCATTTCGACGTCGCCCGACTTCTTTCCGGACTATAAAATTAATCAAGCTACGCCAGAAGTGCCGAGCTACCGTCTTATAACTCAACTAAGCAGGTTAACTATGCGCCATTAAACAGCTTTTAGCAAATAAAATTCGACGTTGACGAGACAGATCGCTATTGCGAAGATAAAATGCGGAAAAACAAAAGCTCCGGTGACATGAAACTTGTAAAAACTCCAAGCAAATTACGTTAAAAGTTGAGTGGGAGCGTAGTCGGTAAGTGAACCTATATTTACTTTTTATTGAGTTGTCGTTTCAGTGACGGCTGGAAACATCAAAGATGATTTTTGTGTCTACAAGGATGCTCTATAATCTTGTTATCTAGATACCTAAGCACATCGTTCAATTTTTATTTCACAACAGTATGTTATTGATTTTGTGAAGAGCTTTTAAATATTATCAACCGATTTAATTTCCATTCAGATGTTTTTATAAATTAATTTAACCTTATTTATTTTTGGAGCTCAATCCTATTAACTTTGACATAAGTCAACAAAATGTGGTTGTAACCAATTTTCCCTTTATAAAATTAAATAAAATAGCACAGAAAAGTGGCCTTCGTAAGCCACAAATGAATAGAAACACAAAAAGGGCCCGAAATAAATGTCAAGATAAGCTATTCAAAGCAATAAATAGGGACCATTTCAAGTGGACAGTGGGCAAAACTTCCAAATTTCGGTAAGCGTTCGCGGTACACCACCGACCCAAAGTTGGCAAGGATTACGGGAATTTCAGAGGCGAGCAAAGACAGGAGAGTCGGAAATACGTAAGCTCTTTTGAACCTACCGACGGCGACCCTACGTCATCATTGTACGCAAAACAAGCCAACTAGCGAAGTAGTTCGTAGCTTTTAGTAGGAGAAATAATTAATGTGAACGTATCCGATAACCTAGATAAATGACATAATAATTGAAACAACAGATAACGACTGCTAAATTATGCGACCTTTAAGGGTGAACGGCTGTCAATTATTATAGATAACAACAGAGTTGTTCATGCAATATTTCGAGTACATACAACGGATACAACAAATAGAACAAAGAAGTCCTACCGTTGTTTGTATTTTAAAACGAAAAAATCAAAAACTTTTACTTATTCAAACGACAATTTAACTTCGGCATTTACAGTTAGAACTCAACCCCCAAAAAAACTTAATCAAATATGGACGAGGCCCCGCCAGGTGACGGTGGGCAGGTGTAGAACAATGGTTGTCATCTCTTTCGCACCTACACCTTGGCCCGTGCGAGCCTCTCCCTCTTCAACATAAATATTTTTCCGCATCATGTTTGCTTTTTTTGGGGGTAGATAGCAGATATCCATCGAATTGATGTATACAGTTGCGCTAGGACATTTCATCCGTCGCTGTCATGCATTTCAAAAAATCGGGATAGTCTGCGCCATTGTAGTTTTGCCTCGTACTAGTTTTTCCTATACATATTTTGTCCCTGGCTGTCGTTCTAACTCAGAAAACTAAACCTCAAGTTTTTATGTTAATTAAATGGCTTTATGCTAACTATATTGCTTAATTACTCCACATGTTTAAACGACATGCGCTATTACCCTCTTTGAACCATTGGTACACGTAAGTACACCTGTAACAAAATAGTAGAGTATTACTAAACCAATGGGTTTGTTGCTGTGTGCAGTCAACTCGTATGACTCGTATATGCAAATGAGTGGTTCAAAGATAAACGTATGCGATAACTTATCGCCGGATCAATAAACCGCGTTTCAAAACATTGCCGATTCGCAAACGATACGTGGGTTCTCGAAATAATTATTTGGGTGGATGTCGGCAAACATTTATTTATAATATTTCGATACGGCGACGAAGAATAACAATGATCATATAAAATTCTGTTAAATTAAGCTTTGTTACAAAAGTAGAAACTTGATTTTGTTGTACTAAAATTAATAATAAAACGAGTTTTTTTCTTGAAGCAGTGATAGCTCAGTGTCATTGTCTATGGACTTCCGTGCAGCAGCTCCATGGTTCGAATCCCGCCGCGAGCTTGAGCTTCACCGCATGGTAGAAGGGCATTTTGCGAATGCCCGCCTCAACCACCCTCAAGTAGAAAATCTGTCGCCAAGCTCCTAACAGTGTGTTCCTGAGTCCTTGAGAGCCAGTAAAATTACAGGCATATGAGACCTAACAACTGTACGTCTCAGTGTGACGGGCGCAGTGCAGTTCGTGACGTGTAGCAAAATGCATCTGTTACAGGCAGAGGTTAGTCCACTTAACATCAGGTGGGCCTCGGGTTGTTCCGTCACAACATAAAAAAAAAGATATTGGAAAACCAATAGCATGTATCTCTAGTCACTTCTAGCATAGACTCTGACTTCCATACAAGTTTAAACATGTTGTATATAAAATATGATGAAACTACGTTAGTATGGAAAGCGCTACGAAGAAACTAATCTTAAACGTTGCTTTTGAATCTCGAAATCCTGGATTCGAGAAAGGGGCCAGTATACTTTTATCAGACAAAAAAAATCTACAGTTTATTGATTTTTGCTCCGTCAAAAAACTACGAACTTGATGTGATTACAGTACAAATTCTATGATGAAACCCCCAACAAAAATCGGCCGAGTGCGGGACAAAGTTAAACTAGTTTTTTTTATCCATAACAGGTTCGCGTTTTACCACACCCTGCCTGATGTTAAGCATTGATATGGTCTAAGATGGAGCACGCTTATCTATAAGAAATCTATTTATTCTCGATTTGAAGACACCAATGTTGTATCCATCGGGGAAAACTGACGACAGCAAGTAGTTCCACTCTTTCGCTGTACGCACGATAAAAGTGGAAGCAAAGCGCTTCGTACGAGTCCTGGGAATATCGACCATATCATATACGGATGGCGCCTCTCCGTTTGTCTGGACGTTTGATGGAAAAAGGGGGAGGGTAGAACTAAGTCGTGTAGTTCTTGTACAAATCCCGAACTTAGAGAAAATAATAACGATATCTTGGTAAATACACATATTATAGCATGCTTCGGACGATTTTATTTGTTAGGTAATACAAACATAAATAACACGTCAACGTAAAATCTAAATATAAAATATACCATGCAAAAAGTACAGCAAAGCTTTGAATATCTTTCAAAAGTGTTTTCACTGTGCCAAAAGCAATTTTTCTTTATAAAAATTAAGAAGTTTTAATTTAACACCCAATTAATTAAATGTCCCCATGGGTAAGGGTAATGTGGAGTGGGCATAACACTGATTATCTTATGTGGGGGACCCCTGTCACAGCTGGGGTAACCGCTCATTAAACTAATACGGGGACATTTTTCTGTTTTAGACGAGTATTAAAGCTGTGTCTGTGTATAATTCCGTAAGGTAAAATTAAAAAAATCGTGTCCATTAATTCATTTCAGTTTATTTTCCTTTTGCGCTTTCAATTTGATTTCGTTGGATAGTTATTGTTTTTCTTCTCTTTAAAAGCAAGCATGTCATATTAATTATTGATAATCCATAAGAGTAATCAATTACTTATATAAAAACGAAAAAATTATGTTTATTTTGAAGTTTTGAAGTGATGGCTCAGTGGCAGTGGCTATGGACTGCCGCGCAGCAGGTCCATGGTTCGAATCCCGCCGCGGGCTTGAGCTTCACCGCATGGTTGAAGTGCATTTTGCGAATGCCCGCCTGGCTAGCGACCACCCTTAAGTGGAAAAACTGTCGCCTAGCACCTAACGATGTGTTCCGGCAGCTGTCCTTGAGAGCCAGTGAAATTACAACCACATGAGACTTAACAGCTATGTCTCAAGGTGACGGGCGCAGTGCAATTCGTGACTTGTGACGAAATGCATCTGTTATAGGCAGAGGTTAGTCCGCTTAACATCAGGTGGGCCTTAAGCTTGTTCCGTCACAATATCATAAAAAAGTTAAATATACATTTCGGGCATTTTTTTTTTCATGTTGGAAATAGTAAAAATTAATTTATTAGTATATTTATTTGATTTTATCTAAATATATATATATATAATGTATGTATCTCAGAACCCAATTTTCTTCCAACTTTTTTACTAAATTTCATTATTGTGGGTTCTAATAAGATGCAATTATATTATATTGGACTATGTATGTTCCAAATTTCATCCAAATCAGTTCAGCTGTTTTGGCGATAAAGGAGTAACAAACATATACATTAACATCCTCTCATCCTTACTTACAAACTTTCAAATTTATGATATTAGCGTCAAATTATATGTTCTTCATTTGATAGATCCTATGAAAAGAAAACGGTTAATCTATCTAAGTCTCAAAACATTTTCTTCGTATAATTTTAAAAAAATTAGGTATTAAGGTAGGTAAGAAAACGAAAAAAAAATTACCTTGAATACCAATTTCATTCTGAGTATTCTGATACACGTGCATTATTTATATAAACTACTTTGATGTTTATAATATAAAATATTTTACTATGCCATCATCCATGTAAAACAACTTTACAGTTCAAAAATAAGGACATCGAAGACATAAATCGCCCAAGAATTCAATAACAACAAGTAACTACCAACTTTTTATGTGAATTTATGACACGTTTTGCGGTAAATAATTTTATCACGAAATGACGTTTTTCTATGCCAGCCAACACAGTGGCATAATAACGTAGATGTAGTCACGTCAAAATACATATTATATGAGTATGTTTGAAATATTGACCATGGCGGGCGGGTGGCGCGGCGCGTAGACCTAATGGTGTGTTTGCGTGTGGGCGCGCCCTTACCGACACGTTTTGTTGCTTGCTCATCGTGTAGCCGCACCTTTACTTGGTAATGACATGCTTTGATGATTATTAAAAGTGATGCCGTCATTAATTACCATGCAAACGGCCTGAAAGTATTCAATACTTCTACGGTACACCAATATCACTTCTTGAAATAGAAGTTCTCAAGCTTGCGTTGAATTCTTTTGTTTGAACAAAATATTGATTAGTAATATCTACATAAGGAACGGAACAAAATTTGGTTATGCCATAGTTACGTCCGTACTTTTTCCAAACCATTAGCAAAGCTGTGTGAATAAAACACATAAATCACACAAAATTTTAATGTCATTCAACAAAACGTCACACACTAGGGCACTAGGAGTAAAATATACGTTTTGTTATAACATTGTTTTACAAATAGTGCTAATCACGTTTCTAATAAAATTCTAAGGCCATGTAGAGATTGAAATCTAAATTGCATTACATAGTGTTTTTTCACACTATTGTGTCAACTCATTCATTGGTTTATTGCGATTTATGACAGCTACACACGGCCGGGCAGGATAGCACGCATTTTGAGCAGGCGCCAAAATATTTGACCTGATATTCGTGATTAATTATTACGCTTAACATCTGTAGTGGAATTCTCAACGAGTAGTACCATTATATGAAAGTATGAATTATTGCTTCCTGATATTATACAATATTGCGTCAGGTCAACTGCTTGGAAATTGATGGAATAGATAAAGATGATGACCCATTAAAATAACCACATACTGAGTATTTTTTTGGCAAAATCGGTTTACAGTTTTCAAGCTGAGCTCACGATTGTTACTTACTTACGTGCATTTAAGTACAAATTTGTAATATTATTAAAATATGGCTAAGTGCGTGTCGAGTCTCTTTTAGGGTTCCGCCATAGCCTAGCCCATAAAAGAAAAAAAATCCTTTGGTTTTGATCACAGTTTCTAAACTATATTAGAAATCGAAATTTTCAGTATTTATTGGTACATAATATTACCAAATTACGATTATTAACAAAACTTAAGGTTTTACTATACACCCCTTTAACCATGGTCTATATTTTACATCTTTGACATCTCATCTATTCAATTTTTAGATAGAATTATATGAAAATTTAGTTGTACGAACTCTAGACGAAAACGGCATCTGATAAGCAAGGTTGCAAAATAAGTTTTCTCGTTTCACCTACCTTATCCTGTATTGGAGCTCTCTGAAAAATTACTTTATTGAATATTTAGTCCGATAGTCATCTGTACGTCAACGTTTTACATAAAATATTTATTCAGGTTGGTGACTCACGCTGTTTACGAACTAGAGAACCTTGACACACTCGGAATGAGAATCAGCAAAGTCTCATTAACATATGACTCTGTATTGCCCTTTAGATGCAGAGCCACGAGAGGGTGAAATATATTTCATGATTACGATTTCAACAAAAGATGCTTCACACTATTAGTAAAAAAAAATTATACTACGATTATGTGATTTTCATGATGATTTCAAGCAAATTAATGCTTCAATGTAGTTAGGACACCTTCAACGGTGATTGTAATAACAAAGTTTAAGTAATGTCAATATTTAATACGTGTTTAAATCTGAAAAGAAACTGTCAATCAGCCATTTTTTGTTCAGTTTCAAAGGCCAGTTTGACTCAGCAGACTACAGCTCCGCAAGTCGTACAATACAAATCGCTTTCCCAAGTGCGGCGCACAGTAAGCGAGTATTTCACGGCTGTTAGTTGAGATTCCCAGGGCATTGTTTGAAGCACAATGTTGTTTTCTTGTGCAATATTGCTGAATTCGCTGCGATTGCGACACGTTGTGTGGACACGTCCGTCCGACAAGTTGTTTGCACATATTTTTGCATTGTCATATGCAGAGGAATTTTTTAAAAGGTACTTATGGACCATCCTTCTCGTGTTCCTTGTGATTCACACAGGATGTGAGAGATAAATATTAACTGATGGAAATCTTACAGCCCTAAATCCTACTAGCAAGTGCCTGCCTTCGGACAAAACAGCAAGATCTTTTTTTCTTGGTCATGATCTGATCTTTGACACACAACCATCTCACCTAGCTAGAAAGTTGACTTATCCTAGAATGGTAACTGGGTCTCAAGGACAGCTGCCAAATTCCATTGTTAGGAGCTTAGCGATCGATTTTCCACTAGTAGGTGGTAGCTAGTATAGCGGATATTTGCAAAAAAAACTCCATCATTATGTAGCACGTCTGAGATTTCCGGCCAATAAGGCCTCTGACTTAGCCTATAGACTGCCTCCTAAGACATCAATTGAGATCTTTGAAGCACGGAAGCACTCAATAGTAAATGCCAATAGTAGTGGCCACCAAGTGGATCAGATAGGCAAGCTCCGCTATATGCGCTTAAAATCGATTTTTTAATAGTCTTACTCCCAGGGGAATAAAAAGAAAATTTAAAAACTACCGAATAAGTCATGTTCACATCAATACTTTAGGTTTTCAGTTCATGCCTATAGGTGCTTCAAAATTAGATGCTCCACGTGGAAACCCTTTTAAATCTGCCACTGTCAAACTGGAGTAAGTTGATACAAGATCTAAAAGCCTGTTTGTATATATCATGTCAAAATCAATGTGAAGCTAAAGAGCTTGCACTAAACAATTCATAAATCCTAAGCTATTTCAAACATAAGTCAAAGTGAGTAGCACATTACTGTTTGAAGAATTCCTCATAAATTCCGTAAACGTTTCAGACTTACAAACAAATAACCGACAATGTGGTTGGAAAGACATAAATGTTCTTGCTATACTACTACTTGCAAAGTATAGATATTTTGTGTTATTTCATTCCATTGAGTAGATGCTCTTACTTATAGAAAGTATTCGTTTTAATACGTGTTGTGACAGCAGATACAGATCATAATAGCAGTGAGTATAGGTCTGGCTTAGCGAGTATAGTAGATTGTAATAGTAACAAACTTTTTTTTAATATACTTGAAATTAATATTTTATATTTGAATAACACAAAAATATATCAATTAGTGAAAATTTCGCCTTATTTCCCGGCTAAGCGAACGTGACGTCACAAACGCCACGTAGCCAAACCGAAAGAATTTTCGATGCGTTTCGATTCTACACGAAGTATTATCTGAGGGATCTTGACCCTTTGAGCGCAACGACAAAAGTCGCGATCGAAAAGTCTCGATCGTATCGAGTTTATTCTTAAATAAGGCAAAGGTAAGTTCTTTTCAACTCTGTGTGTATGTTTTCAGGCCATGTAGAAAGAAATTCCGTTGATTTTTTCTTCACAGTACATGTTGGTATACCACGTAACACGCTCGACATTTTTTTTAAAACCATGTTACTCGTAGTCTTTATTCGCGTTGTTTTTGGACAAATATACTAAGAGCTGCCAAATCTACCAAAATTACCTTGATGATTCAATATTCTCACGAACTATATACGTATATCACCGGCTCGATTTCAATGCAAATGAAACAAGGTTCACTGTAAATAATTTCCCATTTAAAGAGTAATTTAATATGTTTTCCGCAACACTCGTGTTACCAGTCCTGAATAAAATCCTCTACGAAAATATGATCACAAAACGAGTTAAAGAGGGACCAAACAAAGAGCACAGCTTGCTACACATTTGTAACGAAAATGAATTCTGTTGCGAGGTAATAAGGTGATGTGACATTGCATTGAATTCGCTAAGCACAATGAGGTTTGTGAGGACTGTCTAGCGCTTCGTGGAAATTGTGTATACTATTACTGTACATTTTTGTAATGCACCAGACAAGTTATATATCGTGATTTTTCTGCGTGTTTGGACAAGAAAACGTCAAAGGCACAGGGATCGCAGTCAAAGGCTATTTATATACTGATTTCAGACCTGTCCTCACTATAATCCATGCGACAGATTTGAACCGACGATGATTTAATTTATGTATTTATCACTGGATACTGGACACAGGGTTATTGGAAAAATGCTAACAACCTCTTAGAGTTGACTTCTGTTAGTCCTAAGAAACATTTAGAGATTAATGGTTTTTTTTGACGGATTAAGCACAAGGAGCATCAGGTTACCCTGATGTTAAAAGTCGCTTTTGCCTGTAATTTATTATTTTATATTTTTTATTACTTTGCTCGATGTAAATATTCAAAACCCTATCAAAGGGAGCGCGGCGCGGTCCGCGCTCTTAGCTCGGAGTAGTTGTCTTTGCACATAAAATAAATTATTTAAATAATTAAAAACCGATTTGTATTCATCAACAAGTAAGTATATTATAAATCAAATATTAGGTAAAAAAAATTATAAACCCAACTGCACTAAAGATTGAAACAAGATTGAGAATCCCGGATTAAGTTTACCTGCAAATGTTTTGTGTCAATTAATTTTCTTTCGGTTTATAATTTGCAATGGGCCTCCTACTAAACTTAATGTGGGATAGTAACTTTAAGACTTTCGCGACTTGAACACATATTCATAAGTATTTAACGGGAAGAAAATACCCGCCCTTCAAGACGTTGACACCCGCCTCTTCAGTCCGCTCGTGACCACGACCAATGCAACATGGTCGAAGCGTCGAGGTACATAAATTTATACATGTTTTATCGGCAACATGGTCGAAACGTCGAGGTAAATAAATTTATACATGTTTTATCGCGATTAAATCCCGTTAAATACTCATAAATTAATGCAAGATTTTCAATCTTGCTTCGACTTTATTCTGTAGTTAGGTTTTAAATTTATTTTGTAACTTTTAATTTACAAACCAACATTTAAATATAAGATACGCGATAAAAAAACCGTTCCTTGGTATTCGGGTAATACTGGTAGAATAACATTTCCAATCTGATTATATACCGTGAGCAGAAAACAAACTGTTTGTAATATGAACATGACTGCATCCGCAAAATTTGGGTTTATGTAGTTATCGGTCCAGATAATGTTTGCAGAACTAGAAACTGACCTCTAGTACATACACAGTACTATTCCTTCTGTGACCCGTTATAAATATGGAATCTATTTTCTTGTTTATTGGTGATAGATCACCCTTTGACCACAATCTCACACAAAGTGATAATTTAGGTAAGTGATAACAGTCTTAATCTACAATTATACGCTCACAAAGGCAACTGGCGGAACACCTATGGGTGTTTGGCGATAGCTTTTCCACTTTTAAGGGTGGTAGGTGGGCATTTGACCGTGGGGCCGGGCTAGAATTTCACCCCCCCCCCCCATCTCTACCCATGGGTGTCGTAAGAGGCGACTAAGGGTAACTCACCAGAAGGTGGGCAGCAGCGCTTTCTGAGTAACTGATATCTCACACTGCAAAGCGTGGGGATTATGGCAAACCCTCCATAATCGGAGAGGCTGTGTTCAGCAGTAGACAATCCGGCTAATACAGTAAAGGTGGGCACGAAATTCCCTCTCGCGGCAGTCCATAGCCAGTGTCAATGGGCCATCAAAGCATCCAAATTTAAAGGGTTTACAATTTTTTTGCATGCGGTAGTGCTTGAAATTATATTTAATAGAATGATAGGGGTTGTCTGGGTATCTATGGTTACAGGTGTCTTATGTATATATATTATAACTATAGGTATACGTATGTATATAGTTCATTCTATTGTCAAAAGATAGAATGCCCCGAGCGGCTCTTTGTATTGCGGATATCTTTGTAAGCTTTCAATATATTTCGGTCGTTTTTGTATCTGATGGGAAGTATAATAATAATCATGATAATATCAGTTTCTCGGAAAGTGCTGCTGCCCACTTTCTGGTGTCCCTTAGTCGCCTCTTACGAAACCCATGGGTTGAGATGTGGGGGTAGTATTCTAGTATTATCTATTCTTTCTTCCCACGGGCAATTGGGCCTCCTACACAACTGTTTGCAGAACTACGAGCTGACTATGTATACACATTTTAGGTATTATACGATCATATTTACGTATTTTCATGTAATTATAGAATATTTATCGTTATTATTATATTATAGTTATATACTCGACAGATTACGGTAAGGAAGAGAAACGCTGGTGCCAGGATTAATAGTAATCAATCAAGCGAGACGTTACCGTCATGTTAACAACTTGACAGTCTCAAAATAACCAAGTCCGAGTCGTTCTACTTTTGTGAGATTTCAAACCAATAAATACACAATGTATTTTAATTATGTTATAATAATATTATCAAAAATTCAGTTCACTCAATGTTCGGTATCCCTAGCGTGATTCTGACTGTTATTTGGCAGGGTTTATTTACTTAGATTACTTGAACTTTTGCAGTATATCTCACTTAGTTCGACGCTTCTACGTACTTATTAACGTTCTTACGAAAGAGATTCATCATCATTATCGTAATTTGATGACGAACTCGATGGGCTCCAATTCATGAACATTATATTGTTTATCTCATCAAAAACGTAACCTCGTATGGTTTTGTTATGTCTCTTTAAATGATACCTATGGAAGCAGGATCTTCCTTTGGAGACAAAAACTTATGCAAGAGAAAGAGTCACCCCGTGGGTTGCCGGGTTAGAATGTCACCCCCCCATTTCTACATGTGGGTGTCGTAATAGGCGACTAATGGTAAAATCCCGGAAGGTGGACAGGAGCGCCTTCTGAAGAACTGATATCTTAAACTGCGATACCCAAGACGACTGCCAAGCGTGTGGATTATGGCAAACCCCCCCTAAACGAGGGAGGTGTTCAGCAGTAGAAAATCCAACTGATACAGTAGGAGAGATTCATAAATACAAGTAACTCAAACGGTTTCCCAACAAGCTTACCTATTTAAGAACAAAACACGGCAATTCAAAAGGTAAAACTTTTACCTTCTCTAGACGTTTCTACGAGTATAGTAAGTTGTTATCATTGTTCATTTCGAGGAATAAAATACAAATGGAATCCTTACCAATCGTGTTTCTACTGTAGTTCGAGCTTGTGACGCAAATCATTTTAACTTACCTGAAAAAATGGAAAACAATATTAGCAACAATGAATAAAAACATAAAAGGACGATGTAAGACTTCCAAAAAGGCTTCCCCTATAGAAATGGTTTGAATGGAAATGTATTGAGTTCTGATTCGTTTATGGTGTAAAGATTGTACTTATTTACTATCAAGATATTCGGTATGAAAGCAAGTACATATTTAAAGAATTACAAATTTACGAGAAAAAAAATTACAGTCATGTGCGGGATTCGAACCCGCGTCCATCGACCCCTTTAGCCGGAGTATGCTCTAACCAATTAAGCTAACGTGACATAATGACTCATAACTCTAATTTTTTATTCTCGTTTCTTCAACCATCGTATCGAGATGGAGCGACACCTATAGTTCAACTTGCGTTGCACTACAAACAAGACCAATTTTGCAATTGGTTTTATACTTGTAAATGCTGACGCAAGCTTATAATTTTAATTTTGGTTTGTTTGCGTATTTTTGTAGTTTTGTAATGTAATTCGCCAAGCAGGCGTTATTGCAAACATAACAATATTAAAAGGACATATTTATTTAATTAACAATACAGGACATTTTGTTGTTATTTGAACATTTCAAACTATTTCCAGGGTTGGATAAGGCCACAGTCTACAATAATCTCGTAACAAATTACAGGCACATGAGACCTAACAACTGTACGTCTCAGTGTGACGGGCGCAGTGCAATTAGTCGTTGACGAAATGCGTCTGTTATAGGCAGAGGTTAGTCCACTTAACATCAGGTGGGGCTCGGGCTTGTTTCGTCACAATAACATAAAAAAACACATTATGAGATAACATAACCCTACTCCATTCCTTGTTTATATCAAAATCAGTTAACGAGACGTTCCTATTCCATAATTTCAATCGCCTGCCAATCGCGAATGATTTCCAAATGAGGCAAATAAGCAATTAATACGCCAGCAATGGCCATATTCAGGTTCGATTACGCGATGTGAGGAATTTCAGACGCACGAACGCACATTTTACAAATGGTTCTCGGACTGCATGAATAACGGGCGAGGTGAACGCAACGTGGACATCTAATTTTATTAATTTATTTTGTAATGGCGAATATGATACGCGTATTAATAGGCTTTTGTTGATCATAAAGTAACAAAACCTTAAATTTCAATGAATCACTAGCGCGAGTGCATATATCTTGAGATGAGTAAAAGAGAAATATTAGTCGTGATTTGCAGACTAAAATAGAAAATAAGAACGGTATATAAAATACTTAGCACAACTATATTACGGGTACAGAAATAAATAAAATAGATATTATCAGCAGGACGTTGTCCACAAAACTAGCTAGTACATGTTGGATGCTGTGACAACAAGCCTCAAAGCGCTGGTATTGTACTAACTCATTACTTATACTTTATTTACCTTACAATATGTGCTTAGTTTCTATTTATGCATACCTTATAATTAGATTTTAGCATATATAAAAGTTGGATTAAGACAAAAATTTTCAAACAATACAAGATAAAATCATATTATGTATTGTTTTATATGTTACTAATTTCTGTTGAACAGTGCATGACATAAAAAAAAACCGGCCAAGTGCGTGTTGGACTCGCGAACCGATGGTTCCGTACAAACCTGTAGGTATATAACTTTTACTTATATACCTACAGGTTTATAACATTGTAAAATTATTAAAAATATTATTATTATAAGATGTAACCAAAAATTTATGCATTTTAAAATTTTTCATTTATCTGTGCTATAAGACGTTGCTTTGTACCAAATTTCCAGATTTTAAATTCACGGGAAGTACCCTGTAGGTTTTCAACTCCTTGGGAGTGTCAAACATTTGCGGAATAGCCGGCTGTATATTTTGATTGCGTTGGCTTTTTCACAACTTCTCCCACTACACGCGTTCCTGAGAAGAAGTATTGACAGTCAGACAGACGGACATCAAAATGATTCTATAAGGGTTCCGTTTCTTCCCTTTGAGGTACGGAACCCTAAAAAGTACCAATATCTACAAATACTACATATCAAAACTATGAACCTAATTCTCAAAATACTAACTAAAATAAATGTACTTATAACACAAAAAACGCAAAGGTATGTACGATACGTACTTTATCATTGGAGAAAACTTTAAAGATTATAAAACGCGTAGTCATCAGTAAGGCTCCTTCAATTTTATCAACAAAATACATGAGGGATCAAATTTACATAATACGCTCCCGCCCGCATTCATACGAACAACACGGGCCAACGTATTCAGATTTCGTTATTATTTTACCTCAAACAATCCGCTCACATATTATATCGTGTGGTTAAATCAAATACATAGATAACAGGGAGATTAATTTAATGTTAATCGCCACATTTTGCGGGCAAGATAATTGTGTTTGCTCTATTAACTTGCACTAATGTGACATTGCGAAACATGATAAAAGCGGTTTAGTGTTTGACCCAGCTCTAGCTTTAATTCAGCACATTTAAGGTTGAACTGGCCGGCCCGTTCTCCATACAAACGTGGTAAGGTAATCACTCCCATATTTCAAGGTTAAGATCCAAAGCAAAGCATAATACCGATTAATCTCGTCAGTATCTAGGCTTGTATGATGTCGAAATTTTAATAAGATAGTTTACTTGAGAGTTATGAACTTCGAAACAATTTCATATAAAATTTTCGAGGCTCATAACTTTCAACTTAGTTACCTTTTTAAAATTTCGGCATCATACAAGCCTAGATAATGACGAGATCAATCGGTATTATGCTTAGTTCTGGACCTAAAATCTCACATAAGGGAGTGATCACCCTACGGCGATTGTATGAAGAAGCGACGGGCCAGTTCAACCTTAAGTGTAGATATAGCAAAATTATTTAGTAAGTGGGTACCTACCGAATATGTGCACATCACGGCTAATTAATAACTGAGTAACGTAATAGCAGTTGTATATCATTGGTAGGAAATAGAAGTTGTAAGAAATTATATCATTGATATACGGTTTTAAGGTAGGTAAGGAGCAGGTAAGAAAGCTTTCGTAAGATTTAATAACACAGTGGAGTTTCTTATTACGTTTGCAATATTGTTTAGGTTAATAACGTGATCCGCATATTTAAAAAAATTCTTATCGCGACGTTTCAAACAGGTTGTCATTACAGTAATCGTGGTAAACACATTCATTAGTGCGAGGTGAAGCAGTCATGGCTCAGGGGCATTGGCTATGGGCTGCCGCGCAGCAGGTCCATGGTTCGAATCCCTCCGCAGACTTTGAGTTTCACCGCGTGGTGGAAGGGCATTTTGCGAATGCCCGCCTGGCTAGCTACCACCTTCAAGTAGAAAATCTGTCGCCACGCACCTAACAGTGTTTTCCAGCAGCTATCCTTGAGAGCCAGTAATTCTAGGTTAAGCCTGTTAACACCTTCGACCACATCATCACTTACCATCAGGTGAGATTGTTGTCAAAGGCTTAACTATTAACAATAAAAAAAAGGTTACACTTTGTTATTGTAATTCTTAAGGCTAAGTGGAAAACCATTCGCCGGTGTGTATGCAAGCAGGAGCCGTTTATATCGCGCAAAATTGGGCATTGCATACGCTTAGTGAGACTACTAAGCCCTACGTCCAATTTGGTTGGTACTTTGCGCCCGCAGCGGACAAGTAAGCGGGCCTGATGAAAACATAAAATAAAAGCAAACGGTCTGTCCACACGACCGACACAACGTTGGTTCCCGGCCAACTGTCCGTCCACGTCTGCAGAGCTATATCACGCCAGAGACACCGACGCGATGCTACCACTAATCGAAGTGACAGATACATTTATTATTATAGTGCGTATAAACCAATTGACATTTGCCATCGCGAAATAGCTCGCGTGACATTTGGCATAGCAAAAATATCTAAGCGTCAACGAGACAATTTTATCAAGATTTAATCATCGATTAACGTCTATCTGAAGCGTTTTATTGTTTGATTGGGAAATTAATTATATAGTAGCGAAAGCGTGAATCATTTCGTCATGTGTGTTGTACTAAACCTATATTTTAAATTGTCAAATGTATTCTGAATATCTTAAAGCAGCGAAGTTTTAAGAACAGGCGTTCCGCCTCGATATTCATAATCATTTATTAAATTTTGATATCACCTACATCACAGTTAATATAATGTACAGTATGTTCAGCAAAAAGTGTAAGTATAAATAAAATTAACTAACAAGAATGGGCGACAAACTGGTGGCTTGGTGACCCTTACCACAACAAGTACAGACGAGAACATCTATAATACTCAGAATATCCTCCCCTGAGTTTACTAAACTCTCCTTTATCGGACTATCTTATAATATAAGAATTTAAGCCCATTTATAGGTACTTGTACGCTTGAATCGTGATGCATGCAATATTTTAGAGTAATCAATCTCCTGATTAAGAATTAGACCCTGTCATCATAATTTTTAATTATTGAGACATTGATTTTTGGACACTTTCATTAATCAAACGTCAAATTAAGTATCCTGCTTTTATTTTTATTTTTAATTATGCACGTTTAAAACGCAGTTCACACACAAGGAAATCTCGCAATCTGAGTACTTATCACACTTATATTAATTTTTTAACTTTAACAAAAGATTTATATATAATATCATTGACTTTAACACACACTTTTTTTTTTAGGTTGACGTTTCAAATATAAAATATACTCATATACATACACTTAGTTAAATGATACTCAATAATTGATACAACATGCACTCATGCAAGTTGAGTAATAAACTTTCTATTTTCCAAATTTCATAGACAAGATCAACCGGGCAAGCATCAAGTCATCGACTTAAACATATTAGGTACAATGCAAACGCAACTACAAGTACACACTTTTCGCTAATAAGAAAGCTTTGCTGGTAAAATGGTCACAAATATAACTTACTATAAGTTATATCAACGGAATTAGCTATTAATATTCAGGTGTTCACCCTATATCAATAATATAAACACGTCCACGTCCGAATAAAGACTGGATCAACGCTGTCATTGAATCGCTGCCCTTTTAAGAACACCATCAGACAGGAACATGACGCGACCCCAGCACGGATTAAAACAAAATATGGAATCTTAATGCGGCTATAATCATGCATTTCGAATGTTAATGCCCGCCTTACGGTCTATGACTGCACGTACGAACATACGCACGAAGCTTATACGAGTCAGCGTGGAGTAATAATTCATAGTACCTTTTGCGGCGTACCGCGTACCATCCATGTCCGCAGTTGCTCACGTATGTACTGTGCTTAACATGTAATGGTTTAATGCTGTTACCACGACGTTACCAAACTTGTGTACATGTTCTACTGCCTATTCTGTGGTTTACTCACCAAAATTGTTTTTGGTACTGTCTATGAAATTGATGTAGTGTTTTTTAGATCTAATGGCGTTGTATGTGAGGTGATATTGTAATTATTATTTTATTAAATGTAACATAGGTTCGACTTATTATATTTTTAAATTAGATAACGATCTGAGAAATGGTTTATAACCTTATTTGTGTGAAATAAGTAGAGATAAATTTGTATCTTGAGACATCATTTCCAAAAACAAACATGATCGAATTTGATTTTTTTTATTTTATTGTGACGGAACAAGCTCTAGGCCAACCTGATGTTAAGCGGACTTACATCTGCCTAGAAAAGATGCATTTCATCACAAGTGACGAATTGCACTGCGCCTGTCACCTTGAGACATAGTTGTTAAGTCTCATGTGCCTGTAATTTCACTGGCTCTCAAGGACTGCTGCCGGAACACACCGTAAATGTGTAGAACACTAGTCTTTCATAAAGCTACACGTAGTAGTATTTACAGCGACTGAAAAAACATTACTTATCTACCTCCGTTTCAGTAAATTTACAACTTTTCTACATTCCAAGCGGAAAATACGAGCTTAATAAAATTAAATATTTACATAGCTGTTTACAAGTCTTTGACGTGTGCAAGGAAATGGAAGTCACATTTATTTACCCTACCTTTAATACAGATGTGATGTGAAAATGTGAAGCTTTTCCACCAATGTGAGTTGCGGCACGCCTTTGAAACAATATTTGCGCTGCAGCATGACGGAAATTGGACATCTCCGACTTGATATCAAATAAATACTGGAATCGATTTTGGCACAAGAAAATTCAAGAGAAAAAACAGCGTTTAGACGCATGTCTGAAAATGATATGTTTGTGGTAAATCATTATATAACTAAAGTGTAGATGATATAGCGAATTGAGGATTCAAGTCAAAATCATTTTCACAAATGTTGACTAGATTATAAAGGTAGGTAAACTACAGCAAAATAAAAATGTATGATATTTCTTACGGAAAAGCAGGGAAAACCTCAAGGCCATTCTTATTCATGTCTTTTAATATTAGGTCCTTTATAATTATTAGAATATTCCCTTTCTTGGTCGAGGTGTGTCCGGAAAATATTCCTTTATATATCCGGTCAAATCCCGCACATGACCATATTTTTTCCTCTTTTGTAATTTTGTAATAAAGTAATAGATTGTAGTTGTTGGGCATGTCATGAGGAGTGATGAAAATCACGAAACAAAAAAATGTTCAGTATGAATGTGGACGGATATAGTAGTATAAGAAGCCCAAAGAAGTTAAGGATGTGAGGAATTATATGTGTACGAAAGTATTAGAAATAGATGACGGCTGATAGAGCAGAGAGAAAGAAGTATAAATATGGCGCCGGCCGCACTTAGCTTGGGACAAGGCCAGTTACAATCATAGGAATTTTAATTACAAAGCTAAAATATCGTTATTTTTTAATTTCTGCATCTTGACTAGTTATAAGTAGATATTTTCAAATGTACATGGATTACCGGATAACATAACACGTGTCTTTCTCACAAAAATGCAATTACCTAGTTTTATGGCGTAACAACATGTGTATATCGTGACCGTTACACTAGGTATATATATCCATACCAACACGATATTATATCGTTAATTCTAAGGCCGTGTCTAAGCAATAGGCCAAAAATGGTTGAAAATATCTACGAAGGTGATCTCACACCAATGGAACTCTCGATATAATAGCGCAAATGATAAACAATCAATCGTAATAGCGTGGAGGTAAAGTATTAGATCAATTAGAATGCTAGATGCATCGCATTTGATCGACCAATGATTGCAATGAGGTCATGCCTATTGTTATTATTTATTGTTGATGTTGCGTTATTATAGCAGATACAGATGCATAAGTGTTATAGTAAACTAAGTACAATACGATTTTTTGAGTTGGTGAAAAATTTAGTTAATGTTTTGAAAGGTTCTCATGATCTGTCATGTTCTACACCTGATTCAATGATGAGAAACAGAAAAATAAATAGGTCAACTAGTTTTTATAATCCCAAAACAAGAGACTAACACAAAGAACCGACCTTCAAGGGAAGTGTAGGTATTAATAGCGTTTTGCCATACAAAGTTATAGTTTTATCATAATTAAAATACAAAGAGTTCAAACTCGATGAAATATAGTATGCTTGTCCTTGAGCTTAATATCTAAAATTCTTGTTCATAAGAATTCCATAAAATTGTGTATTTTAAATAAAATTCGGAAAGTCATTTTATGTGGAAACCTCTAGAATATATGGAGATAAAATAAACAATAAAATGAAAATTTGCAAACCAGAAGCATATAGATATTAGACTCAAATGTGTATAATTTGACTCAGTTCGAATATCTACTTGGTATATGAAGAAACTACGTATGTATGGAAACCGCTTCGAAACAATCCCCTTGATGTATTATGTCTACAAGGATTTATGTAAAATTTTATTACATATTTATGAATTATATTTAAACATAATGAAGGATAGGATGGAGTAAGTTAAAACATGCTGAGCTGAACACCAGTTAGGTACTTGCGTTCAGAAGAATGAGACAAGCGGAAGTTACCTAAATCCGTAGTCTCTATCTGCCTTCCCCTCCAGGGTTCAGGCGTGACTTTATGTACTTATATATCTTTGTGCGTTCCACTTTGTTTATTCATTTGATAGATATCGGCTCTGTGTTCTATATTGTGTAAACACTTAATAAAACGTTTCTTTCTTTCTTTTAAGTTATATTTTTTTTCAATAACAGTGAGTGTTCACTTATAATATTCAACAAAGTATCACGCGATCCTGTCTACTAAACCGTTACATTTTATATGTGCAGCTGTTCAAGTCATTACAATTTGTTTATGACACGTGTTGAGTTTATCATAACTCATCATTGCCTAACTTTAGCAATAAAGCTGTAGAGCTATAATTATAGGCGTACGATTACATGCTGTTTATTTTATATTAAAGCGATTCTTAAATCATCTGTTGCAATGAACACCATGGTATTATATGCGTGGGCTTTTCTATAAGGAAGAGTTAACAACGTTAATTAAAATACTCATTATTTATAGGTACTGTTGCAGCCATTATCGTCCACCTTCGAGAAACTTCGGAAGGCGTCCCTCGTAGGCGAGCGACGTAACTAATATTTAATTTAGTAATTAAACAACTTTAAACGGTTTAAATCGCGTATATTTATCATGATTATGATGATCACCGCAAAGTGTTTGAAACGTCGCATCGGGACAAAAATCATGATAAATATACGCGATTTAAACCGTTTAAAGTGGTTTAATTATAATCGCGAAAAACTATAACAACATCGCGAATACGTACGTACAAAATAATATTTTATCCCTATTAGTAGATATATTTAAAAGTTCTTAATTGCTCTCTAAACTAAATAATTTCTGTATTATTCAATTATTTCTCGAGTATAAACCAAAAAAGCATTCTGTATTTATACATAATTAGCTTTCCGGCTGCGTCTCCGCCCGCCTTTATTTCGATTATCGCGCAAAACCATTAACCTCTTTTTGCGCAGTTGGATAAAAAGTATCCTATGTCCTTTCCCGAATCTCAAACTATTTCCGTATGAAATTTCATCCAAATCGGTCCAGTAGTTTTTAAGTTTATTTGTGTCAAGAAAAATTAACATACCCAAAATTCGCCTAATACCCAACTATTATACAACATCACTGGACACTGTACGCCAAACTTTATAAGTGTTAAACATATTTTTTTTTTTATTGTCACTCATGTCCATTTTTGCTTACAAAATTAATGTCACACTATTGTATGACTTTTTGAAATATATTTTTTCTTACAACAGTTCCGGAGGCCATGTAATTTAAGAATTTGCTTCCTTAGAGCTGATATTTTATACTAGCCGAACCAAATTGATATATACTTATGTATTTGTAAAAAGACAGGTAGTCTTAGTTACATTACTCAAGTAGAAAATCTGTCACCAAGTACCGGCACAAGGTATGTTGCGGCAGCTTTTTTTTATGTTATTGTGACGGAACAAGCACGAGGCCCACCTGATGTTAAGCGGACTTACCTCTGCCTATAATAGATGCATTTCGCCACAAGTCACGAATTGCACTGCGCCCGTCACCTTGAGACATAGTTGTTAAGTATCATGTGCCTGTAATTTCACTGGCTCTTAAGGACTATTGCCGGAACGCACCGTTAGATGCTTGGCGACAGATTCTCATTTTTTATTTTTTTGATTATCTACTTGAGGGTGGTAGCTAGCCAGGCGGGCAATCGCAAGAAGCCCTTCCACCATGCTGTCCTCGAGAGCCAGTAATTCTTGATTACCATCAACAACATCTTCTACCACATCATAACTTACCATCAGGTGAGATTGTGGTCATAGGTTATTCTATAAGGTTTAAAAAAAAGTTACTTATCCATGACTGATACAATATGGATGTCATATACAGACTCACCGAGTGATTCTGAAATTACTAAACTATTTTATTTAAATAGCTTTAAAACCAAATAAAACTGAAAAACCACCAGTTTTAACAGAAATCAGGACAGATTCTGAATAGAGAAGTAACAGCAGTAAGTCAATTCTGTAATTTGTTAATAACAAAATCTGATCGCAATTATAGAAAAATGGCAGTTTCGATTGCGTATGTACACTTGTTCCTAATGAAAGATGCAATAAACTAATAGACCACAATAAATAACATTTTCGGCTAGTGATTATATCAACAAATGCAAATATATGACCGCAAACCGAAATTTTTAATAATTTCAATGAAATATCGTTAGTAACTAATTACATAATTGGATCACAGATCAAGGACTAATATAAAAAGTTCGATATAATACCTTCGCCATTTAATCACGTCCAACCCGATACCTCAGCCATAGCCTTAACCATTTCAATTATGCAATATCGAGCCACGTCAACTTATAGGCCATGGCATAACGGAATGCACGAGACCTACGAAGAAATGAAATTATTGTCACGTACTGTGCTTATATCCCGCTTAATATTGATATTCAAGTTAGGACAGGTATCGAGTACGTGCCGCGAAGCCTGTGTCGAGGATTCCCTCCGAACAGGAAGGTCCCCAAAATATAATAAATCATAAACTGCTACTGTATGGGAACCAAGGGATATAGGATATTGGACAATTCGCTTTGGATCGTGTTGAATTTTGAATTAATCACAATGAAAAACTTAATTTGAATCGATAAGACTTCAACTCAGTGCAATTTAAAGTTATATTAAAGTTATATAAATACTCAACACACAAATTTTACACGCTGGTTCTGGGGGCCAACTTCCATCTTTTACGAAATCATCATAAAAAAGGAGCGTTTTGTGTCATGCTTAAAATAATCATTCGCAGACACGAACTATCAGCGACCCACAATTGCGTCAAGCAATATTGGTTTGATCATACTTAAAGTACTAATGAAATATGTATCTCTTATGTGCAAGC
This sequence comes from Plagodis pulveraria, assembly GCA_963890685.1. Taxonomy (NCBI): domain Eukaryota; kingdom Metazoa; phylum Arthropoda; class Insecta; order Lepidoptera; family Geometridae; genus Plagodis; species Plagodis pulveraria. The sequence continues at coordinate 18,281,175 of OY982962.1, forward strand.
GAGATACAAGATGTTTGTAATATAGCGTTATCTCACTCGCGCTGTTCCGAACTACAATATTATGGAAAGGTTTTACCATAGTTTTACGACATTTTATCGTATGCACAACAGCTGTCTGTAACTTTTTATAGTTTTACTCATCAAATAACTTTGCTGCATTTGTTTTAAAGAATACTAAAAATTTAAACATTGTACGTAATTTACACATTAATTAAACCCATTTTAATCGTAAAATAGTCAAAATCAAGTTTATATCCGCTGTTAGACCGAAACTATTTAAGATGGATGAACACGACGGATTTGTCGTTGGAACAGTAACTTCGTATTAAATGTCACATCCGAGTTCTCGAAATGAGTGAACTATTTGTTATAGCGCTATCAAAGAACCGAGCGATATTTCATTATCAATTGTAAGCTTGCTTAATTGACGTGAAGGTACATTTAGCAGTAAGATTACGTTATTATCACTATAAGGGGTGAGAGTTGGCCCCCTGATCACGCACACACCACTTGTTTCCTAGTATAATCGTTTCAACTTGTTTCTATTTAACGGCTATAAATGGACACTAAAACGTTTTACTTTTAGTGTTAAAGTAACCCTATGTGAAATTTAGTACTTACACCATCATTATCATTTAAAATTCACCACAAAACATAATCTCGTGGACCGTTTAATGCCGTACTCTGAGCCTTACGACACAGGCTTTCGCCTATTTTGGGTCTTAACGTTAAATAGTGTTCTTAATATTAAAAGGCAATCTTACTGTGAATAGTGTACCACATAGGCATATGTAAACCATTTTTATAAAAAAATATTTATAATAATTATTGTGACGGAACAAGCTCGAGGCCCACCTGATGTGAAGCGGACTAACCTGTACCTATAACAGATGCATTTCGTCACAAGTCACGAAATGCGCTACGCCTGTCACCTTGAGACGTAGTTGTTAGGTCTCATGTGCCTGTAATTTAACTGGCTCTCAAGGACTGCTGCTGGAACACACTGTTAGGTGCTTGGCCACAGATTTTCTACTTGAGGGTGGTCGCTAGCCAGGCGGGCATTCGCAAAATGCCCTTCCACCATGCGGTGAAGCGCAAGCCCACGGCGGAATTCGAACCATGGAGCTGCGCGGCAGTCCATAGCCAATGCCACTGAGCCATCACTGCTTCAGGTTCATCTACAATGTATTATAATTATGTTGTTACCAGAAATAATAAGTCATACAGACTAATAAACAATGTATAACGTTATAAAAACCATTTTTTTCTCATGTATTTATAATATCTAAGTTTTTTGGTCTATAGCAAATACAACAAAAAATTCATGCACAGTTGTGAAAGCAAAAAGTTAACAAGATAATCCTAATAGGCTTTCCTTTTCCCGCCAATCCTTGGGGAGAAAGAGGTTTTTGCTTATTTTTAAAATCACGTTATCTTCCGCAATGCTGTTCGTTGTTTAAAGTATGGTATATAAAATATGTTATGTATGATTCTTCTTGAAAATATATAATATTTTATATTTATTGCTGATATGCTAGCCTTTGACCGTTATCTCACCTGATAGTAAGTAGCGATGTGGTCGAAGATGTTGTTCAGGCTAACCTAGAATTACTGGCTCTCAAAGACAAGCCGGAACACACCATTATGTGCTTGACGACAGATTGTCTACTTGAGGGTAGCTCGCAATATGACCTACTACCATGCTGTAACGACTGTCATCCTAAGACAACAACCGGGATCGACGACGGCTTAACGTGCCCTCCGAAGCACAGAAACGCTCAGTAGTAATGTCACTAGCGGTAGTAGCGGTAACCCATCTAAGACATGATGGCGGCGGACGTTGCTTAACTTAGCTGATTAGTTAAGAGCGGCTAAGCAAATTTCGCTACGAGCGCTTCATACATATTTCGAAACAAAGGCATAATAGTCATCTATTATATTCTACTAGATGACAAGAATACGCAATGAACTTATAATAAAAGTGATGTAAGATTACACTTTTGTTGATGTTATTTTTACAGATAAGCTTAGTCGCACGTGGAGAAATGCGAGGCGGCGGCGTTGTGGTGCAATATGCCTGCCATAAAAACACCATTAAAAAAGTTATAGCATATATAATAATGCATGGCATTTTGCGAATGCACGCCTGGCTAGCTACCACCCTCAAGTATACATCTGTCGCCAAGCACCTAACGGTGTGTTCAAGCAGCTCTCCTCGAGAGTAAGGAATTACTTCCCATTAGGTGAGATAGTGGTCAAAGGCTAGCCTATCAACTATATAAAAAAAACTATAATTACCAAACATCTATCACCCAAATATATGTCAAACTTATCGTCATTCCAAATACCAAGTTCAATCAATATTCCTTCAGTTCCAAGATATGATGATGCCTAGCAAAAAGCTTACCAAGTTTTCCAATAAAAATTACGTTCAGTCTTACTTCACGCTTACGTAAATAAATAATAGACATTTCAAAACTCCACCAAGTGTAACTGAATCGGAGTTTGTTCACCTTATAATTTCCTCACCGGCAGCCGTCACTGAACCGTGTCTTTATTGCAAATATCACAATTATCTATCCAGAGCTGTAATACTGCTAAACGACACGGTCAAATCGCTTCAGCAATAGTTGTGTTATTGCCCCTTGGTCGTCGTATAATTAAATAGCTCAGCAACTCGAAGAACCCATAGCTTAATAAAGCTAAACCAAAGCTTTCAAAGTTTTATGAAAACATATATTGCCGACTCTACAAGAATGAGATATCTTAGGGTATAGGCTGATAACGATGATGATTCAAAATACCAAAAAAAACATACTTCTATCAAACTGTCCCTTTCACACTCCACCGCCACTGGGTTACCATACTGTTGAAACAGGACAGCCTGATAGGAGCATGGTTTTTTGGCTTCAATTGTATCGTGCGTCGTGTTCCATCTGAACTAGTTTATTTATCTAAGCCACTAATAGGCAGACATTTCAGTACCCGTGAGCACGTTGGGGATATATATTTTATAATCTACTCATCTTTTAAGTCAGCCATAGCTTAGCCTGAACCATATTTTCGACCGCATCATTACTTACTATCAGATGAGATATTGATATGCTATGTGTATTCGCAAAAACAGCCGCACGCAGTCTTTGTTATTCACGAAATCGTGGAATAATATGCCTCATGGAATTCCTTACCTTCAATTTTATTATCTTTAAATTTGCCTGTTTTAAAATAAGCAAAATTACTAGTATAATAATAAGTTACGGTCGAAGTTCTTCATTTACTACTTTCCGACTGTTAAAACTTCGTTACTCTTCAAACAATCGACTTTGAAATTGAACTTTATGGGTAACTCCTTTGAAGTTTTCACGCCTACTCGAATCAAAGATGGCGTTCTATCGAAAACTATTTAAGTTATGGCTATTGGTAATCAATCACACACATCAATCTTTGTTATTTTTATATAACTTGCTGGTACTTCGGCAGAAACTGAATTCTTTCTTGATGGCAATCCATCCGTTCAGCTGATACAAAACAAATAAAAACTGTTTTTTTTACAGCTAACATAAGACGAGAATAACTACCATTAAAAGCAGAATTGTCTGTGACTGTTGTGGGCACAGAGCTAGGTAAGATATTTCTGATAAAGTATGGTGGTTTGATTTTAACTCCTATTTAGTTAATTTCTATGACTTATTTTGTTTTCATAGTAAAACTACAAATGAAGCCGCATTTTCGAATTCATTTAAAATTCAGCAGCACACTGCAACCACGTACCTAGCCGTCATTGAACCGTGTATGTATTACAATAACTATGGCAAACCCTTCCAGAGTTTTCACGGCTGATCGGCCACCGGTGTTGTTCAACAGCGGATGATTCCATTGGTTTGGAGCGCACCCTGTCGGAGCCAGCGGACCGCGAATTGATCACATTGCGTTCCAGTGTTAGTTATGTTACTCGTGTCGTAATTATATGCTCAAATGCGGTAAGTAAGTAGAAATCTTCATAGTTTGATGTGCTGTACTTGTCTTCTGATAAAGAAAATGAAGAACGGTTCGAAATTTTGGTTAATAATAGATAATGATAATGATCATTTTTAACAAGTAATCATTTTATTACCTCCCTCAGGTCTTCAGGCTCCATCTTCTGTGTCTAAGTTACACTTAGTCAAGGTGACGAAGCACCTACTTATTCGATGAAAGTATATTTTTTTCTGATATTGTAATATTTTTAATTCGCATTTGGTCCCAATTTCATGGTGTAGGTTGCAAGGTGGTAAAGCATTTTGCGAATGCCCGCCTGGCTAGCTACCACCCTCAAGTAGAAAATCTGTCGCCAAGCACCTAACGGTGTGTTCCGACAGCTGTCCTTGAGAGCCAGTGACTCTAGGTTAGCCTGCACAACACCTTCGACCACCATCAGATGAGATAGTGGTCAAACGCTAACCAACCAGGAATAAAAAAAAGAAAAAAATCATAGGATACAAAAGTACGATGTTGTCAAAGATAAAGCACGATTGCCTCTACAATGTGGGTCTTAAGGACTCCCACGTAAGCTATTAGAACCCAAGTATGACTCAACCCCTGTGGGAGCAAAACGCAGAGAACTAAAGGAAGGTATATCAAATATCTACATGGTTCAGATATTCAATAGTATCGCCGAGCCCGTCGCATTGGAACATAATCACGCGTCGATTTCCGCATCTCGGCCCCTTTATTGGTGCGGGACAATATGCATGACCTAGTACCGAACGGTTTAATATTCAAGAGTCGCGCGTCCGCGGCGCACGCCCCGTTGTAATAAAAGCACGCTCCGACGCTTAACGAGCCAGCCGATGAGCTCCTTCGTATTTCAAACAAGGCGACACGGTACGTGACCGTAACGGGACGACTTCATTTGTGCACTAGCTGGGAGATGCTATTAGCCTACGTTTGACTTTGAATGCAAGGGAACGCATTCTGTTCATCCAAAGAAAAGATCTACGTAGAATACATATCAGTAGCACTCTTTGTAAACGGTTTCGTCCGGTGAAGTACTGCCACTTACATATAACAAGCGCCAAGCAGTAAAGTTCGCATTACAATGTTCCGGTTTGAAGGTTATGAGTGCCGGTGAAATTACAGGCACATGAGACATAACTTATGTCACAAGATGATAAGTGCAGTGTAGTTCGTCGAAATGCATATCTTAAAGGCAGAGGTATTTATTCTTTTCTTATTTATCTCTGATACGCTAGCCTTTGCCCACTATCTCACTCACTCACTCAAGATGATTTTCGAGCTAACCTAGAATTACTGGCTCTCAAGGACAGCTGCTTGCGACTAAAGGTGCTTGGCGACAGTTTTTCTTGTTTCAACAAGTAGCTAGTTGGGCGAGCATTTGAAAAATGACCTAACATCATGTTATATAGAAAACAACAACCAGCAACGACGACTTGACGTACCTTCCGAAGCACGGAAGTGCTCAGTATTGGTGCCCACTAGTGGTCACCCATCCAAGTCATGACCACTTAACAATAATTTTATCTGCATAAGAGGGATTTAATTACTAATTATAAGTTTGTGATTTAAATGAATTTGAGTGTATGAATAGAAACATTACAATCCTATTCAAAAATATTCACTGTCCATTTCGATTAAACAATGGACTTCAAACTTTGGAGATTCAAAACGTGATCAAAATTTCCAAATGCTTCGCAAATGATGTTCTTTGTTGAGCTAATTGAGATCTTTACAAACTGTTTTGCAATTGCAATTTATTGGATTTACCAAGCGTTATATAAATTATACGTAGATATTATGAAAAAATAACTATAACATCCTAAGCATGTGAACGCATAAAAGGCCAAAAGAAGAATATTGTAAAAGATAACATGCGCACCCTTTATAAGTGAGACATAAATGCAAAGCCAGAGAGAGGCACAATACGAATGGTAATAATCTTCACAATCATACCCAAGTGGTCTCGAATATCCCAATGTAAAGCACTTTACAAGAGTATTGAAGCTTGGCAGTTCTCAACTCAAACTTTCAGTGCAAAGAAAGTTATCAGCAATCTAGGCGCCATCGATTCAGCAGGAAGGCTTTCATTGCTCGACATTGAGGCTGGGTTCTTACAATTCGACGAAACTTTCACCTTATACAGTAACTGCTGCAGAAAAGTTTCAAGTAAAATAAGCATTTGATTTTTATTACAAAAATATCAATGAAATTAAATACCAGAATATATAACGTGCAAATAATTATTGCAAAACTGACACAGCCTCGGAAATCGAATTGCACAATCAATTACAGATAACCAAATACCCCTCGATAATTTCCTGATATTTATTTTAAAAATATATAATATACGAGTATATATTATAAATATATATATTATTATAGTATTTTTTATGCCTGATAGGTTAGCCTTTGACCACTGTCACCTTTTTTTTTTATGCCTGATAGGTTAGCCTTTGACCACTATCTCACCTGATGGTAAGTGATGATGTGGTCGAAGATGTTGTTCAGGCTAACCTAGAAGTACTGGCTCTCAAGGACAGCTGCCGGAACACACCGTTAGGTGCTTGGCGACAGATTTTCTACTTGAGGGTGGTAGCTAGCCAGGCGGGCATTCGCAAAATGCCCTACCACCATGCTATAACGACTGCCATCCTAAGACAACAACCGGGACCGACGGCTTAACGTGCCCTCCGAAGCACGGAAGCGCTCAGTAGTATTGTCACTAGCGGTCACCCATCCAACTCATGACCGATGGTAAGTGATGATGTGGTCGAAGATGCTGTTCAGACTAACCTAGAATTACTGGCTCTCAAGGACAGCTGCCGAAACACACCGTTAGGTGTGTTTCGAGTATATATTATCATAACAATTCTCTTCATATACCTAATTAATATGTAGTGTGTCTGTTGCAAATGAAAAAAACCGGCCAAGTGCGAGTGGGACTCGCGCATGAAGGGTTCCGTTCCATGATCTATAACCTAATCTTGCAAGTTACAGACACTTCTTGCAGTGTCCGATTGAGCTGGGTAGGTACGGTGAAAACCTTTTTTATTTCATGGGAGCCCCCTTAATTATTTATTTCATTTTAATTAATTATATTAGAAAACATATAACTAAATATTATGTGAATAGTTAAAGCGTCTACCTGTCACCGTTATTAGTAACGAGCAAGAAACGGTAAAAAATCAAGTTTGTTGTATGGGGCCCCCCTTAAATATTTATTTTATTTTATTTTATTTTTAGTGTTTTTTGTTGTAGCGGCAATAGAAATACATCATCTGTGAAAAATTCAACTGTCTAGCTTTTACCGTTCTTGAGACACAGACTGGACAGCGAAGTCTCAGTAATAGGGTCCCGTTTTTACCCTTTGGGTGCGGAACCCTAAAAAGGTGATGATCTAAACACTATAAAATCCATATTATACAACTCATTTCATATTGTTTGACCTGTAAACAAGATTTACTAAGTTAGAGTATTTTATCACGCATTTATATTCCTGAAGATATAGTCAAAGGCGTCTATACTACACCAGTAGGAATAAATATATTTGTACGACGGCGTATCTTTAAGATCTTAGTGAATGCACGTTTCTGACATCGTTTTCTATCAATCCAATTACGAGTACGATACCAAAGCACAACGAATGTACTTTTTAAATAACTTTCAATACTAGACTTAGCGTTTCAAAAGTCGAACTTCCAGAGCAAAGAAAGTTATATGCAATCTAGGCGTCTTTGATTGCGCACAAAAGAGCCTTTCGTCTAGAGTCCTGAAAAACGTAGGCTATGATTTCGTCTTTTGACATTAAAGTTTTTATTTTCCACTCACAATACGTTCCATTTCAGTTTCGATTGTTTGGTTTGTGTTGAAGCCGCTAATGTTATTAGCTTCAGTACAATGCAGCTTTCAAAGTTTTTGATCAGTAGTAAAAAACTAGTGAAAGTTTCACGCATTTTATTTCTATCTAAAGATTTGCGTCGATTTTTATTTTCTATGATTAAAAATAGAGACTAGCTTGCATTTGAACGTTATTCAGTCTACAGAAAAGTAACACTTAAGACGCTGTCAAATGCTGAAATTCTATCACTGTTAGACTGCGTAGGAGTGAAAGAGAGGCAGCGATGGTAAAATCACGGCCAGTTTTAGTGAACAATGAAAGAATGCTTATTAACGCAAAACTACTAACTTGAATCGAAAATATAACTTGTCCATCTGGATAAGGATTTGCTATTTTATTGTTACATTTTTATACACATACATGAATAATTAAGATATTTATTTTATAGGTAGCAATAAAGAGCCAACTTTGCAATTTTATTTCGTCGAGAAATTTTACGGAAACTTGTTTAGGAACTTACAAGGCTGTAGGAAACATGATCAAGATTAAAGTATAATATTCTAGCTGCTACAAACTAAATATATTTTGATAAAAACCTATTCGATTTGATAAAGTTATTTACCACTTGTCATCGGCATAAAAGCCTTTTCATTTCTGAGCTATGGTTTAGGTTGGCCCGTAATGTGGCTGTCTCAGAATTACCAAGCCAAGATTTGAAGTAGGTTATTAAAAGAAATTATGAATGTAAGCCTCAACGAGCGGATATAAACCACGATCAACAGTCTGAAGCTGTAACTTGCATGGCAAAGAAAGTTACCAGCAATCGTTAGGTCATTGATTGTGCACAAAGAGCTTTCCTTCTTGCGACATCGCCGTTCGATTTTCCACACAATGCCGCTTCGATTTTCGTCTTGCAATAGGGATTATGGCGCCACGGTTCGTTCGGTTCCAACTTGGCCGATAGCGTAACAGCCTTCAGCGCATTTTACCTTTAGTGTAAAATTCGACAATACTTTCATTTGTGTTTAGAATTCCTATACTTAACATACATACAGTACAAGAGTCAATAAATTTAGGCAAATATATTTTGTGTAATGAGAATCTATTGAACCCAAAAGAGCCTTTCGTCTGATGTATAAAATTTGAGACTTGTAAGTGTAAAAATCTTGGATACGGATAGCACTCCTACCACAGATCATTAAACATGCAATAACAGGGTCCACGGGTATTCATGCGTATTAGCATATTACGGTACAAAAGAGCTGCTTATCACTATTCTCGAGGCTGGATTGGACGAATCCGAGACTGTAATGACCAATGCTCACGGATTTCATACAAGCTTTTCTAAGTTAAAAACTTAATGTGAACTATAAAGCACTAATAACAAAACAAGCTTTATGGCCAGAGTGGATTTCAATATAAATGCAACAAGCCCAAACACGATTACCAACCTTTCAGATTGAAATCATCGACTCAATGATTAACAAGCAAAGGTGTTCCTTAAGGCAGTGTAATTGGGCTCACTCCTATTTATCATTTAAAAAAATACTTACCTGATGTAACTAACCGTTTTATTTAAACTTTGCGGGTAATAGTCCTATTTTATTTATTTATGACAATTTTCAATAATTTAAATAAATAATACCTTAATACATTTTTTTAACTAGTTGACATTGCATACCTTGACAACTGAATTGTTAACAAATAAACATTATTATTAATTACCTTTCATTTTATTTTGTGATAAATTTAACTATTTTATTCTTATATGGAGTCTTGTGTAATAACGCACGAAGCCGCATCCGCGGGCTGCACTTTATAATCAGTATTCTTGGGCTCGTCGACTCGTTGTGAAAACGAATATAAATATTATATATAATGTAAACGAATATAATATAAAATAATCAGCAGAGTTTTTCTACTGGGAAGTAAATCAGAACAGCCTGGAACCGGAGGTGACCAGGTTGGTTTCCATCAGATTTGTTTAATTGATGTGATTTTTAATTCTAACTAAATACAACATTATGTACTCACTAAGAAGGTTTTGTCGGTTTCAGTAAGGGTTTTCGAATTCTGATTAACAAAATACATCTATACGGTGTGTGTGAGTGAACTTGCATACTTATGCAATTATTACATAAGAAAAAAAAAACATTTATCTGTGGATAGTAGAATATGGCATACTAAAAGGGGGCTAATCGGCAAAGACAAATAGCCTTGCTTATCAGGATGCGTCCTAATAATTTCTTAGAACTAATCTTATGTGACAACTACAACATAACAGTGCTTTATTTAAAACACTGCCTCTTTTAAATTGAAAAGGCATCCTGATGATGTCATTTGTCAAGCTCAGCACAGCCATACGGTGGAATTAATACATCGCTAGGATTCATACTGCCCCGGGATACGTCCAGTCTGGCCCGACGCCAACTCTTACACAATGCACAATAAATACCTAGTACTAGCTACACTCTTAATTACTTTACGGCCTTTAAGTGATATGCGAACAATTATGCAGATGGATAATCGTTAACGATATCCAGATATCTACACAGAAAGATTATTAATAAGCACTAGTCCATACACGTTCTTATTAGTAATCTTTCAAAATTCAAGCCATCTTGATTCAAGGAATATCGACGACTTATTCAAATAACCCAGTTACAAATGAATAAGTGTTGTATTTATATCACCTAATACGACGTAGATAACTATTAATAATATAACACATTATACTTTTTTCAAAATGAACGTTCAATTCAAAATCTGAGATTGTTTATGAGAAAGTTTAAAACGTGACAAAGTTAAATAACTAAAAACTTCAATTAAAAAATCAATCGCCTGAAGCACTGGCTAAATACAATAAAGCGATAACATGTCATGTTAAAAAAGTATTTTCCAAGTTTTAATATTGTATGAAAATCCACTACAGTTAGGTTTCGGATTTCTTTATAAAATCAGTGCAAAATTATCGAATGAAATTATTAGTTCCTATTTTGTATTTGCTCTATGTACTGTTTTGTTTTTCATCGTTAAGTTGACAAAAAAGGATACATAAGTTATATATAATGTGAAAACAAATGCGAAACTGGCTCATAATGACTTTGTTTGATTCGTAGGTACTCAAGTTCACAGAGTACAACAATTTCAATCTTCGTATCGGTACAGCTTTCTACTATTGACACAAGAAATTAATAACACCCGGAAGTGTAAACGTTAAATTGGCAAAAAAAAGAAGTTTCTTTAATTCATTCAGTTGCATGGATATTACCCTCTCAAGCTTTTTAAAAGACATCAAACGTGGTCTTTTTGCGTTGTTTGCTCGTACATACGGCTCGCCGGCACGTAATCCGAGGTGCGGGCGGGCCGATGCTCAGCGCATTGGAAAACAGTTTATTGGATGGATAAAAGGTCTCTGTTTGCTGGGCGCTGTGTGCTCAACGGGCTATGTTGTGTCGCCAGATTTATAAATCCTTTTGTGCGCATTAGCATCGGTGAATGGTTTTAGTAAATGCTAATTGTTCCACCATTCATTCCTCGTTTGACGTCATAAACCGTGGACATTTTGTTTTATTAGGGTAGAAGAGTCAAGAGACCGCCATTCTCGATTTGGCCGCTAGTTGCATTCTGTTATAGTGAATTTTACATTTAAAGGAAAGTAAAAATTTGCTGCATTGCTTATATCTTATAGTAATTAATTAATTACATATCGGTTTGGCTAACAATCATTGCAACAATAATCAGTTTAGTCAAACCCATTTTCATTTGTTGACAACATATTTTCAGACATATTTCTGTATCATAACTTTTTGATGATATAATTTCAAAATCAAACATTCCTGAACCAATTAAATTCCACTTTTGAAACAATGTTACCCCAAAAACCTTTACCGAAATTCTAAACCAAGTTCGAAGCGTACACAAAATTTTACACAAGCAGGTAAATTGATGTGGAAGTTTGCAAAGCGTTAGCTAAAAATTGTTTTAAAGCCGTAACACGCTCCCGTCAAAAAGCCAAAATCGACCAACAAATTCAATTAAAAGTTTTCAACGGGTAACTCAAACTCGAGTAACATTAGATAAAGCTCCATTAATTATTACTGCTCCTAATGGACAAAGGAACCTCTTCGCAGCGGCCGACAAACAGCCTCCAAGTGAACTAGACAAAAGCTTGAACGTAAACACGAATCGCTCATTCAAGCGACCTGCACCGAGCTCGGAAAACTATCCTTCCTTTTTCCCCGTTTAGTCAGAATATATCTGTCTTTATCGTTCTGTAAGAGGAAATGCGGGAGCAGCTATTTGTTTTTACAGTCGAACGCCAGCGAACAAATTAGGTGGACAAACTGTTGAAACGGTCGAGGTGTCTATATTCCACTCTGCGGAAATTCTTCTCTTAAAATCGTTCGGGAGAGACTGTCACCGCGATCGCTCCAGAGCGAGGTAATAATTTTCTCTTCAACTCCGCAGAGATATTCGTTCGATCGGCGTATTATTGGCAGACACTTAAAGGATTTTCAAGAACTGAATTGATATCGTTCTTATGGATTCGTACGCTTATGCATTCTTATGATAGTTATTGATGCTTATTGGATTACACATTTACAGTATTTTTCAAAGAATGCTCATTCATCAAAATCCATGCTTACTTAACAAAATAATATTCATTCCTACGACTCCCACAATCAGCTTAACAATAACATTATAACTTATACGTATATATGAGTTCCCATTGAAACTTGAAGCCTGATTTACAACAGTGCCTTTTGTAAGTGACCTAAAGCAATTTGAGCAAAATTTACTTAAGTTGTTCAGCTTTTCCCAAACACAAGGCAAAGAAGGGTTGGCTCCTTGTTTGAGGCCATTTAGTCTAATTCGGATTGCCATTACGGGTTTGATGAATAGCGGCTTTTGGGAATGACTTATTACTATGGACTTTGGTTTCAAAACGCTGAATAGAGGCTAGCTGCCATTATGAAAATCAAGTTTTCCGACCATGTTTGGTTACGCTTAATTACCAATTTACTTTAAGTTTCTAAGTAATTAAGTTAATGTGTACTGGATGTTACAAGTTACGCTTTGTATTTGTATAAGTTTTCTGAGCCTTATAGTTTTGGTCGAAAAGACTTACATCATAGACTACTAAATATCTGCTACTTATTTATACAAGTCAGCATCGCAGTATACCATTCACTTCCTCATAGTGGACGTACTTTCCGGGCTATCTGATTAATATTCCAGATTCATCCGCGGATAACTATATGTAAATTTGTACAATATCCTTTGCAAATGTAATTTAGTCCCATAGTTTGGTGTTACAAATTCAAATTTCTAGTTACCGTATTGATTGATATTGCTCAATGCATTCAATAAAATGTTTTCATTGAAAGATTAGTTTTGTTGTATTTTCAACAGTCGGCCATTAGCAACGTATCATGTTGTAGGTCTTTTCAGCAAGACTTAGTCTTGGTGAGTACTACCGCAGTCAGATATTGTATATATCTCGATACTGATTCGTAGCAGTAGTGTGCACCACTGTGTTTAGGCATGAAGGCTACAGTACTTAGAAAGTAAAATTACTGGGCTCAGTGAAGTGTCACGCAGAACGAGGAGAATGACACCTCAACAGTTATGATGGACCGGCGTGATCCAACCATCAGGCGTATGACTTCTCCGTCTTATTAAAAGATAAAATTAAAAAGTAAAAACCAAATGTGAAAGGTCAAAACTGGCACCAAACACGTATGTTGTAACCATGCACTTCGTTTATGGTATAGTCATTTAACTCACGCCAATCTTATTTGGGAAATACGTTTTTGGTATAGTATTCCCACTTCTTAGTGCAAAAGTGAAAAAAATCACGTACGGATCAAATATCTGCTAAGCTCATAAAATCTTTGTAAAATTTCGAGACGGATCCTTTTCAAGCTCATCCAATAAGATTTTGAGAGGATTGCTTATTTATATTGCTCAAAAACAAAAGATATTTCAGTACAAAGTTACAAATTGGAGGGCCCAATTGGCACTACGAGATTGAAATTATCCAATTCCAAGAAAGCGTCCTCATCTCTTTGACCGCTGTCAAAGAAAGAAAGATACTTTGCGAATAAAATACCTATATTTTTGTTTGAAAACATCCGTTTGAAAATATAAAAGACGCTGGGAACAGGCTTCCATTATTGCGTTGTTGAATACAAATAAAAATTAAGAAACAGACAATATACGTTCACAAACGCCTACTATTCTATAATGATATATAACAAATGTATGTCTCAGGGTGATGGGAGCAGTGCAGTTCGCTGCTTGTGACGAAATGCATCTGTTATAGGCAGAGGTTACCGCTTCACAACATGCGCCTCGTGCGTTTTCCGTCACAATCGCGACTACGAAGCAATATAGATCGCTTCAGCTCGGAGCACGGAGTGCCTAATATCTAAATTCACCTACAAAGTGTCTCTCTTTCTATTGCATAGCCACGCATAACTCTGATCTCATCTGACGCGGCACGAATCGTAGTATATATCCTGTCCTGTACCTAAAGTGCAGAGCGAGCCAGGCCTGCCCTTACCATAGAATAAACAGAACATGCCATTACAGGTCAAATATCAGCGATCTGAGCTCCACAGAATTTTGTAGTCACTTGAAGTCATTATTTGTTATAACTTGTTCGCCCAGTAATTTCACTTGTTCCATTGCCCTTTAAATCTAACACAGAAGAGTTTGCACACCATTGCTTTGATGCAGTATATCTGACACTGGGTATCCACCCACAGAGCCAAATTCTTGTTCAAGAGGCCTACATGGTTTGAGGCAATTGACAGCGTGGTCCTCAACAATACGAGTAAGTGCCCTTATTGGCTCATGAACAAGCTAGTGTTCGGTTTTGGTATTCTAATCTCAAATAAGTTAAAAACTGCTACGACTGTAATGAAAACTAAGCAATATATGAAAATAAATAAAAGCTTAGTATTATATGAAATAATCACAACAGCTAAGTAACTCTCCTAAGACATTTATGCGTAAAATGTGAATGAACTCGGAAACAAAAGTAGAAAGTCGCAGGTTTCGGGAAGCCATATTAGTGTTGTCTACTCGGTGTTACCCGACTCTAGGGACCTACTCACGACAGAAACCAACGAAAGAAATAATTTTAATTTTTCGATACATGTACTCAATGACCATAATTCGTTAAAGGTACCATTATATCAGAGCTCTTTGACTGACATTTATAAATCCTAAAAATTTAGTAACTATTCGCAAATATTACAGATGTATTCGTCATGAGATCCGTATTTCTGGGCGGTTTTTTTAGCATGCCGTGTGAAGATGAAGGTATTAAAATTATTAAAAATAATTACATGGTTAAGAATACATCGACACAAACAGCAGCGTAGTGTAACTCATTTAGCACATCATTTTCACGTATTAATTTATTACAACTTCCAATTAACAAAATAATCGAGTCAGATCAGCTACCGCACTGTCTAACATTAATAAGCTGGATAACATTTCCGCCAAATAAATTATACCTACGATACTTTGAAGTTTAGAAGTAACCCCCTTTCAACCCAGACTATATGTCTAGCCAGTCCGTCCGGACGCATGGCGAGGGACAATCGATTTCTGTATTAATGACACTTGTTTTGCATTCGTTATAAGTAATTACCTGAAATTATTACACTCGTTCAAATATTAAAACTAATAATTAGGTCGTAATAACATCACAGTAGGCAACGTATGGACAATCGAATACTTCGGAATAACCCTCTTTTGTTAGACAATCTGTGTATGGTAAAACATTCGATTGTTAAAATTTAAATTCGTAATATATGGTGTTTTTTTTATGTTATAGCGACGAAACAAGCTCGAGGCTCGAACTTGTTAAGTCTCATGTGCCTGTAATATCACTAGCTCTCAAGGACATCGGCCGGAACACACCGTTAGGTGCTTGGCAACAGATTTTCTAGAGGGTGGTCGCAAGCCAGGTAGGCATTTGCAAAATGCCCTTCCACCATGCGGTGAAGCTCAAGCCCACGGCGGGATTCGAACCATGGACCTGCTGCGCGGCAGTCCATAGCCAATGCCACTGAGCCATTACTGCTTATAAAAGATTTTTTTACATCTTTGAACTAATAATAATGTTAAATAGGTACGTACATTATGATTTGGTCTCATCACAACTACCAAAAACAATTGCATCTAACGAAATACGTCTGTATCAAGTAGAACTAGGAGAAGTAGCAACTAGTGCCGTGCAGTTGTTTGGAAGTAACCCCCTGTGTCAGACGATCTGTCTAGCCAAAGCGTCCGGATGCGTGGGTGGGGACGATCGATTGATACATTTATCATGCTTGTGTTACGTAAGCCGTAGACTCGAATTTGTCATTCAATTAACTTGCTGTTTAATTCCTATTTCTTAGTTTAGAAGGTTAAAAATTGTGCGTATATTATTGGTAGACCAACAAGAGTTCAATCTTCTCTGTAATCTATTCATCAATTTTCTTCATAACCTGCAGCTACACACCTCGTAGTTTATTTCGGTTACTAGCATAGGAACCAGTTCCGATTCTGGACCTATCTTCTATATACTGATAATGTATCCCTTGCAAACAGGTCAGAGTGGTAAAACCTAACTCATGAGTTAAATATAAAATCCATCTACATAAGCAAAGCAATCGACAAAACTATTAATCTACACTCAATCTAAACAATCAAGTTCTGTGACGGTCAGTAAATTGTCATTATAGAACACTGTAAACAGATAATATTATTTTATAAATACAGCAATGTCTACATAGGTGTCAGTTTCGTTACGGAAGCTGTCACTGGATGTCAAACGATACGTCTACTGTCTCGCCAGAAAGACCGGTCTTGTTACACGAGCTAAAAGATTGACGTACAATTGACAATAGATATATGTATATCAAAAATCACACGCTTGGTATAAACTTTTACTGGAATCGTAACAATATTATTCAGTTTTTTATATTACATTACAATAATACTAACAAATTTCTTTCTTTTTAAGGGGTTGATTCATAATTGGTGTTGTTTTCTTTATTAAATAAAATGTATATAGTAGATACTTCACGAATAATGCTAAAATAATAAATAAGTAAAAAATATTGATAGTTATTCCATTAGGCAAATAAATAAAAACAGTTCTCAGTGCAAAGGGTATTGATACAATTAAATATATGAACTAACTATACGCAGAGGTAGAGTGTGATCTGCATTCAGAAATATTCTTATTTCTTCTAAAAGATGATGTATAGAAAATTCTGGAATCTTCTAGACAATTTAGGAACATTCTTAGCAGTCTCATTTGGATGATGGGTCCTTCTCCTATTCAGCCAATCCAACTGCTATACTATACGATATAACTCCTATGGGCCTGCGATATTGAGTGGCAACGTTATAGCGGCATTCACGGACATACCTACCACATGTTTGTATATAACCTTTACTTACTTATTAATTCCTAAATATTCTTTTATATTGCTCCTGAATATTCTACCAAGACAACAAAAGATTTAAAAATCACACTTTTGTGAACGAACGAAAAATAATAAACGCAGAAACCAATAAACGGCAGACTTACCGGCGCCACCATACTATCATTCGTCGCCGCCATCCTGGGTATTATGAGTTGCAGGAAAAATATCGTAAACTCGATATAACTACAACAGAATATTTCTGACAACGTTTCTGATATTTTCAAGTACACAGAAAATAAAAGCGCTAAAGGCATAATACCAGAAAACTTATCTAACTTCTCAACGATGATAAAACTTGTAAACAACCCATACAAAGAATTTGGTGAGGATTGAGCGATAACGAGAATTCTTAGCGAAAATCCGTCAAAGTTTTAGGAGAACTTGTATCAAAAGTAGAGCCTCTGACTCTCTCGACAAGTAGAAGCCGAATCCCCGGAGATAACTGTATATGCGACACACTGAAATTGGATTGTGAACGAACGCACGCCTATCGAACGAATTAGGATTCGAATCATGCGGTGGGTATCGATTACAGTGTTAGATAACATGGACCATCTCAAGATACGCACGGAAACACTCATAGAAATTATATTATTAAATACAATTGTTTACTGCGTCATGTGGAAGTTCTAAGTTGGCAATATTATACAAAATTAAAAATTTACGAGAGGAAAAATTTAAGTCATTGCTCTACATGTACCTACGGGATTCGAACCCGCATCCATCCACCCCTTTAGCCGGGGTATGCTCTAATCAATTGAGCTAACATAACTCAATTTTTTTAAAATCGCAATAATTTGTTCAAAAGTAAACAAAAACATTACTTATATATCTGGGTAGATATATAAGTTATGTTTTTGTTTATTTTTACCAGAGTTATTGTATATATATCTGACATGTGCCACAGTTATCACCATAAAATAAAAACTTTTTTCTTAAATTTCTTTTACAAGTAGAAAATCTATCATAAGCGGTATTCGGCAGCACAGACATCAATAAAACCCAGTCAGATCTTCAGTCAGATATTCATGAAAAGACAAAACGAGTTGACAGGCGTGAAAGTTTTTAACAAAATCAGCCATGTAACGATGCATTATCAGAAATGTCGCCCTATACCGCAATAGTTTAACAACTTATAGAGATCAAGCAATTTTACAGAAAGCTTTTTGACGACATTTATCAAACAAAATCGACATACTCCGTCATTAGATACACATAAATATGACATCGATATGCCCTTAACACAAATACATCACACACGGTACAAAAGTCAGTCCATTCTTCACGCAATACTGAACAAGTTTTGCGCAATACATTTCGAAGTACCGGACTGTCGCGTCGCGGCTGAATACCTAAGCACTTCGCCTCTTGGGGCTATTGTATCTTTGTTACGAGACTCCTTGTCTATTTCCTCGTGTGTGGATGCTGAAACATTTTGTTAATATTCATTGGCGTCAGTTATGTCCCATAAGTCTCCACACTTTGCCTTCTGCATTTAATGTTTGCAAAGACTAATACAATGAAGGTTTTAAATAAACATTGAAGTTGTTTCTCATAGATAACTATATAAAATATTAGCTTCTTTATCTGACAATATATTTAAATAGTACTTAAGTCCGTATATATCCTGATAGTTAGTCTTTGACTACTATCTCATTATGGTAAGTGATGATGCGTTCGAAGATATTGTACATGGTAGCCTAGAATTACTAGCTCTCAAAGACAGCTGCTGGTACACACCGTTAGATGCATGGCGACATATTTTCTACTGTAAGCTAAGCGGCTTAAAGCCGCTTAGCTTGCCCTACGAAATACGAAAGCGCTCAGTAGTAAATATCACTAGCAGTCACCCATCTAGGTTATGAACGCAGCGGACGCGGACCTAATTGATCAGTTAAGAACGGCCAGGCAGTACACCACAAAACTTGCTTAGTATACGCTTCATACATTTTGCCTAAACTAAATTACTATTTAGGTATACAGGATTATAAACTGTGGCTTAATTTAAACAATCCGGAATAAATATTTTAACGTGTGATAATTCCGTTTATATTAACCTATGTTATATATTAGTTTTATTTGTTACTTTTAGTGGTCTACATTGAACATTGTTATAATAATTCAGTATGACAATACCTATACAAAACAGTGTTGATAATATAATATTTCGTGAATTACCTGGCCAGAATGTACAAAATTTGCATAATCCCCAGCCTACTGCTATCGAATGAAAAATAAATCACACGTATTGGCTTACCAACCTTTCTTAAAGTAATCAGTGTACCTATTTATCTTCTTCAGGGATATGAAAGCCTTTTTCACCTTTGTTGGATTTACAATGTGGCACATGAACATAATATTTTTATATCCTGATATTTGTATAGAATTAGTTTATGTTTATGGCATTTTCAAACTGATCAACTATTTGGTTTGTAAGAAATCGCTTCCTTTTTCTCATCTGCTGTATTACCAAAACTTATTTTTAAATCAAATACGCTTTTATTTAATTCCATGTCTTCACGTGTTTAAAAGTACCAATAATCATCAATCTAAAATAAACTAATAAATAATTAATCAATTGATAATCACAACCTCATTTTTTAGTAGCTTTATTGTTTTGTCCTTTATTGTGTCCCGCTTGAATTTTCAAAAATATTTTTAAGCTACCTCACTTGGCATATACGCTGTTGAAAGAGATATAAATAATCAAAATCAGTTTACACCTTATATATAGCTAAATCAATATATACAATAAAACGAATGAGGAACAGAAGTTTAGAGTTTATTAAAAAACAGGTCAATCGTCATAACAAAACGTGCTACCAATACTTCTGACATTTCGAATTATTTAGATATGCAAACACAGATGTGCTTTCAAACTGAATTAAGTCTTACGGCAACAAAACATAGTGCATTCGTACTAAGGTTTCCTGAGTCGTATCGTATTCAAACTCACAAACAACTCATCTCTCTGAAACATTCATCGGACATAGATCCACAGAGGCTATTGATATCGAGCTCTTGTGCCAATCCATCTTAAAACGCACGTGTTGCTTTACACTTCTGACTGCACATAACCCTAGCAGTGCTTTCAGACACAATACCAAGACAGTGATAAGGGTTCAAGAAAACAGGCTAGTTCAGCTCACTCACACTAAACCGTATGCTTACATGGCTTTGTAGTTACTTGTAGCTGTAGGCGTATGAGTGGGCTAAGGTGATTACGGCGTCGCTCATCCGGAAGTACCAGTGAGGCCTGGCAGTACGTAATATCTAAACGGAGCTGTCATCACGCTTTGGGGCGTTTGAAGTGGATGCAGGTTGAGCGGTATCGATATAAGGACGTCCGTTTCTAACTTTAATACTTAATTAATCAGGCTCTGCACTATTCCCTTGACTGTATTTAATATGTTTATCGTACTATTGCACGATTTTGTGAAACTATTTGGCTTTCCCTGCCTTGGTTCTATATTCAAAGTTAAACAGTTTCCCGGAATCAAACAGTATCTGGACACGAATAGAGACTTTTTTTAGATTAGGTGTTTGTAATTATACCAGTTTCTATTTTCATTCAATCGCTAGAAATCACTAATGAAAATGCTTGAACCTGGATTCTGGTTACAAATTTAGAAGAATTTCCTATTCACCTTCAGATCGCATCCTCTTTTAGGTATAGATACACAAGCTATATAGTGCCGCATGAATGGCTGCACCTCCGTTATGCGCGCAAAGGACCCCTCTATAAGCCTGCACGAGTTCACATCAAAGGAAACCGGGAATTCAACATTAACTTGCCAAACAATGGTATACTGGACACTATACAGACGAGACGGGCGTCGCGTTGGCGTCCGAGGGGTGTTTTGTGTGAAAGGTTATGAGTTTTAGTCTGTCTGCAACAGACATACCTCTTCATAATATTTCCTTGGAACATATCTCAGAAAAGATTTGATAGAACTGAAAAATTAATTAATAAATTAATGTACCTTTTGCTAATACCGTCTAAAAATATATGTAAAAGATGTATTTAACGTAGCGGTATTATGATGAAGAAAAATTACTGTTACATTTGTGTTACAATGTGTTTTTTTTTCTTGTAAGCCTTTGACCATAATCTCACCTAATGGTAAGTGATGACGTGGTCCAAGGTGTTAACAGGCTTAACTTAGAGTTACTGGCTCTTAAGGACAGCTGCCGGAACACACCGGTAGGTGCTTGGTGACAGATTTTCTACTTGAGGGTGGTCGCTAGCCAGGCGGGCATTCACAAAATGCCTTTCTACCATGCCGTGAAGCTCAAGCCCGCGGTGGGATTCGAACCATGGACCTTCTGCGTGGCAGTCCATAGCCAATGCCACTGAGCCATCACTGCTTCAAAATCAGCTGTGGTGTGACGAGTAAGTCATCATCTTCCTGTGGGATCGTATGAGGCAACGAAATTAGGAAAATAAACAGGGCAGCAGTGCTTTCTAAATAACTATTATGTAAATATTAACATTCATATTAAGCTCCATCTTAAGCTGCGATGCCCAAGACGAAAACCCTTAATTGGGGGATGGATACATTAGTTCAAAGGAGGATGTCATGGCTGTTCTTGATGATAATAATGATAAGAATAGAAAGCTATAATATCGGTACAAGTTTGAAAGCTTGTTATATTTAGAAAGGTAAGTGCATATGCCCATACAATACTTTCGTATGCTTACGTTCAAACCATACAAATTTAGGTAAGGTATCGTTTTAAAAAAAATTACCCAGCAAATATTTTTTTATTTCTGATTGGCTAGCCTTTCTCACCTGCGGGTAAGTTTACAAATTTAGAAGTAGAAGAAGGTGATGCTGTTGAAGATGTTGTTCAGGCTCACGTAGAATCACTACACCGCTAGGCTGCGACAGGTGTTCTACTTGAGGGTAATAGCTAGCCAAGCGGGCATTGGCAAAATTCCCTACCACCGTGATGTAACGACTGCCATATTGTGACAACAAACAAGACCAAAAGCACGAAAGCGCTCAAAAGTAAATGCCACTAGCGGTCACCCATTCAAGACATGAGAAATTTGATCGGTATCAAACGACTACGCAATGTTCACCTCGAGAGTGCATAAAACCCTATGTTCTTCTTATATTAATCTCTCATACTCATTTTAATGACTGCCAAATACAAAAATTACATTTTATTTAGGTTCTTTACATTATATATTTTTTTGAGAAATTGATTTATTCTAATGGCACACAATATTCAAATTCAAATACATTTATTTCGAGCTACTTAGGACTCATATCATAGACACAATCACATATTTTAACAAAATTGAAAAATAATAAGAAATTGAAATTGTAATATAACTAAAACAATAATTAATAATAAAATAAATACTATAAATACACATCCAGAAGTAAAAAATGACAATAAATTCATAAGAACAAATATTGATAAGAATTTTGATCGGAAAATTTGTGCTGTTTCGATCGTGACTTTTTGATCGTACTTATTTTTTGTGTAGTTTTTTTTTTTTATAAAGCAATCTATTCTACTCGTATCTTTTATCCATATATATTACATATAGTACAAATCGTGTATGTTGAAACTCAATAACTGCGACCAAAGTTTTAATTAACGCTTCGCCCCACTTTCCGTATATGAACCAACGAATAAAGTTTTCGCTAAATAAACTACACAAAGTTTGAGTTAATACGAATCCTGCGGCGGGAGAAAATAGAAATGACATTACACTCATAGCGTAAGAATTTTATTGGAGCCAATTCAACGTTATTTCTGCTGTCATCTTGAAATAATACAGTAGATAAGTAGTTCTCGTAGGTTACACTCGACATATTATGTCGACTGTCGAGTATATTATAGGAAGCAAAATTATAAAAAAAAGTTAGAAAGTCATGGAATATCCGCAAACAAAGACATTATAAAGTCCATAAAATGTATTACACATCTAAAAATCTCATCTTAAAGTAACACATTTTTTATTTTTTTATTCACACTAATCGAAAGGATACTTTTTTTAAAGTTGTTTGTTATACCAGGCAGAAGGGTATAAGTAACTTTTTTAAGACTAACAACATTTCAGTAACATACTATACCTTAAATAATTTCAAATTCAATATCAATTAAATACATTTCTTTACATATATAATATATTTCTAGGCTTGCCTGAAGAACATCTTCGACATGATCACTTACCAGCTATAAATACACATTAACTAAAAACTGGGAGACACTGTCAAATGAATCCAGCTTTTATTATATAAGGTTAATCTTTGGTATGGTTAATTTTTATATATTTTCTGAGGTTAATCTTTGTTTAATTAATATTAAAAATAATCTGCATAAAATTACCATATCGGACATACACGATTGTCACCTAATACAAAAAGAAATAATTTTGTTACTGACCATCAATACGAACCTTGCAACATTTATTGTAATTATTTATAGATATTTATACGTAATTATAAAGTGTGAGCTATAACAATATCGCTTATGAAACACATTTATGTGAAAAAGTAAAATGTCCTAGATACCTTGGGAAAAAACCTTGAAAACAAAAATATTATAGTAAATAATGAATAGGTTCAGGCGTTACTTTGCGGAAATCTATATTTTATAATACAAATATCGAAAGCACGATCGAGAATCTCGATCGTGCGCTCGTAGAGTCAAGACCTCCTGAGGATGCTTCGTGTAGAAGCTAAAAGCGTCGAAAATTCTTCCGGTTTGGCTGCGTGGCGTTTGTGACGTCACGTCGGCTTCGCAGGAAAATTTGTCACTAGATATAATTTTATGTTTTTTAAGTGTTTTATTAAAATATTCATTTAATGTTTTCGTAAAATATTTTAAAAATGTTTGTATTATATTATAGTAAATTATTTAACTAATGATTTCAAAATTCACTTACAATTGAGTTAATTATTTCTTATCTGTCATATCTGTTATAAACCGTAGCACGAGATGTTATACAGGCCATGCAATGTAGGTCACTAAAACTAAACTGTTCGGTTATTTCATCTGGTCTTGCTCAAGATGTTAGTAATTTATTAAGTGTGAATTCTAGTAAATGTACTTGCTTAAGCACGATAAAGTTGTTATTTTCTTAGATTTCGCTCAGTTACGTTACGATAACATAAGAATAAATTTAAAATTATCTCTTTCTATTTGAACTCACAATTAGTGTTGTTTATTAAATGTCATATTTAAAAAGAATTATCATAAAACTTAAAACTTTTATTACATTTAGTGTCTGATTAACAAAAGAGACTACATGAGACTTAACAAATATGTCTCAAAGTGACGGGCGCAGTGCAATGCGTGACTTGTGATGAAATGCATCTGTTATAGGCAGAGGTTAGTCATAACATCAGGTGGGCCTCAAGCTTGTTCAGTCACAATAACATAAAAAAAACATAAAATAGAAGTGAATAGGATACGGCCGATCCAATTTGATAAAGTAATTGAAGTCAGTCGAAGTGTTATATTGATATCTATATGTTTGCGCCAAATAACATCTCGTCCGAAATAACTGTAGGTAGATGTTCTTTTTCCAAGTAATAACTGTCTGGACCGATTTTCTAATACTTACTCCGTTATTGCAGCGTATATCACCTAAAGGTATAATTACGTAATAAAGCACCAGTCCGCAACGTAGCGTGGAGCTAAATAATGTTCAAAGAAAACAAGCTATTTACAAAGCTGTCCGGTGTAGGGTTGCCACACTCTTCTTTTTCTCTTTACAGTGTCTTCATTTGGGTCGTAAAGAGGTTGTACTAAATCTAGGGCTATTGTTAAGGAAATAGTAGGTTTTAATTACCTTTCTAGTAAAAAAATTCAGTAATCAATTTAATTATTAAATAAAAAAAAATAACTGGTATGTTAAAAATGATTTAAATAAAAATATATCTTTTACTAAGTTTAATATGTTGGATTATGTATTATAAGACCGCACGTCTTACTGAAATTCCTGCAGTACCTGTAATCAGCTGTAACAACCCTAAGAGAAAGCGACTGAAAGCGCTGCAACGACATCCACTCTATTTGTCTCGGCTAACACAACCGCTGGCCACTTCTCGTCGCCTCTACCTAGTTTGCGTTAAGGATTTTATCGCTTATTCTTTAGAGATGCTTGTTTTGTCTGTCATTTTATTTTTTCCTACCATAGTACAACTTTCAAAATGCGCAGATGGATTTTAAGATTAATTATAAGTCTTGGGACATATTTTGAATATTATCTAAGATTAAACCTACATGTCATTGTAATGTAGTACGTATAATAAATTATAGAAATACAATTTCAAATTGTAATGTTGCTTTAGAACTGTGTACGTAGTATCTCAACGCTCCATCGTAAAATATAAATGAAGCTTCCAACTTCATTCCAGCCATCGCACTCCGTGACACTCTTCCAGAAACAAGCGGCACATTAATAATGTAATATCCAATGACTTCACAAAATGTGTCTCCTATATTATTTATTCACGGAACGAATTCAAATATCGAAACATTTGTAGAAAACAACTCGCGATCTGGCCGGAAGTAACGGCGCCGCATGGCCTCTAGTGCTGCCTTTGACACATCGATATCGATATTCCCGATTACCAACTCCCAGTAAACGGAATAAGGCCTAAAATATAACGATACGTGAGACCGATATCATCTTTCAACTCCGGCTGTCTTCGTCGCGAGGAAAATTTCCTTTTATTGTGTTAGCGAATGCTTATTGTATATCCGAACATTTCCCCATTGTAAAGGGATCGTTGCCGCGCCTCGGTATATTACTTTACAATTGTTCGATGACAAATAGCTAAAGCGATACATTAAGACCTCTTCTTAAGCGGAATTCGAAGCATTCTAGGTTCTATTGTTCATTTGTACGCACCGCTGCCTTAGTGGAAATGAATAGTATGTGAAAATCAGATATATGGTTTAACTTATCAATGACGAAAAATATATATAGCATTTGAAAGTAAATTGAGTAAAGAACTCACCTCTTCCTCGGTGGTGACGGTATTGACGGAGTCCATACTCTGGCAGAGCGCAAGCTCCATGGTCTTGTGCTGTGGGGACGTGGCCCGCGGTGAAGGTTGCTGCGGCGGAACCAGCGCGCCTTGTGTCGCTCCCGCTTGCTGTGCTCCCGCACCGGCCGACGCCACAGGGCTTTGTGCTGCCGCTTGCAAGCTGTGCTGCACCGCTTGAAGGTTCTGCGCTGCTTGCGCTGCTTGCGCTGCCTGGAGGTTCTGCTGAGCCTGTAGGGTCTGCTGCGCTTGCAGGTTCTGTAGCGACTGGTGGGCCAGATTCAATTGGTGCTGCTGCACGATGCTCTGTTGCACTATGCTTTGCTGCACTTTGATGTGCTGGTGAACGGCAAGCTGGTGTATGGGGTGAAGGGACGTCGGGGGAGCGGGGTACGGCGGGGAGAGCCGCTGGCGCTTCACCTGCGCACTCTGAAGTGCTTCGTGCAGCCTCTTCACCGGAAGGGGGCTCTGGCCGAGGTTATCCACGGCTATGGCGGGGCGTGCCGGCCGAGTCGCACGACTCCGGCGAGCACTGACTCGACTGGCGACAGGGACGCGCGGGGACGCGCTACCGGTATCGGTATATCGACCGGCTCCTAGCACCTTGCCTTGCCCAACGCTACAATAATTGACTTATCAATTTATATCGTTACGCAGACGATTGCGGTTAACGAATGTCTATTGATGTTCAGCGCCTGAGCACTCTTGTTCTTTTTCGATAGAGTAGACCTCTAGACGTAAATCACTCCTGAAAAGAACAAAAATGAGTAATTTAATAAGCTGCTACAACATTCCACAGGAACAATAAAGTAATTTGAAGCTTTGATTCAAAAGGCAGCCAGATACGTAAGAAATACAAGGGATTATTTTTATTTGAAGGTTTTTCGTTGAAGAGTAATTCAAAACATTTCAAGTTTCGTTCGTTCCAATTAGGGGCGGAATCCTCTTATAACGCCCTTTACTAATAAATCGATACGTTGCCCTCGAGGGATGTTTCCATCACACTTAGTCTGTTTTTAAAGAAGAAAAATAGCCTCTTTAGAAAATGATATTTGTGGGAAAATAGAAGTCACTTTATTTTGAGTACATGAATAAGACAATATTTACAAAAACATATGACAGGCAAACGTTTGACAACAAGGCATAAATTCATTCAAACTGTTACCTAAATTACTTTGATGAAAATTCTGATTCATTACGATTCACGCCCGGTCTCGAAATGAGTCGAAATAGTTGATTTAAATATAACTGTTGCTTTCATAATAGCAAAATATATGTGATACATCTAACTTTAATTGTCTTTAAAAGAGCCGTAGTAACCAATAGTTTGTACTATACACAAGTAAATATTGTTGGTAAATAATGCTTTATAACTTTATCCGTAAGGTATATAATATGTAGCAAAATAATTTTAAATGTCAAAAAGTACCGATGACACATGGTGTGGGTAGTGGTCAACCGTTTATATGATTAGTCACGGCAATAAACGTCTGCAGTGTTCTAAATTGAAAGACTACGCTGATGATATAAGAACGGTATATCACTGTGTAAGTGGGGTATCTCAGTTTACAACTCTACAGGTATTTGTGGAGTCTACATTTAAGAATGTATTGAGTGTACTGCACTAGCTGTTTTATATGTACATATGTCTAATTAATAACAAAAAAGCAAAATCAAGTTACCAAAAGTTTTGTATTTAACTATTACATATTACTTACTATATAAGAATGTTTATGATTATACAGCGTGTCCCAAAATTCAACGAGAAGCCGGCATCGGAGCATGGACCTACTCATGACTCCTCGGAAAAAAAAAATTATAACTGTTTTTTTTTTATTAATTACAGAGACTTTTATAAATTTCATCGATATTCGATACCCATTATGCTATTTTCAACTACCATGACCACAATTTTTGACATATTTTTGATATTTTTTGTGCATTAGCAACCTAAAAAGGACGGCTATCTACCACAATCCTTTAAAATTACAGAAAGTCTGTAGTTATTTTACAAAAATCAGTAAAAAAAAAATTTTTTCTTATAATTTTCATACATTTTAACATTCTATGCAATTTCTATTGTCTGGGTTAAAAAAAAAATTATGGACACTACCATGGCAAGTTTTATTAAAAGTTGGCGCAACTTTATAAAAGTCTCTGTAATTAAAAAAAAAAAGAGTTATAATTTTTTTTTTTTTTCCCGAGTAGTCATGAGTAGGTCCATGCACCGATGCCGGCTT
The DNA here is from genome assembly GCA_963890685.1 of Plagodis pulveraria. Lineage (NCBI taxonomy): Eukaryota > Metazoa > Arthropoda > Insecta > Lepidoptera > Geometridae > Plagodis > Plagodis pulveraria. The sequence goes on from OY982962.1 coordinate 18,309,763, forward strand.
ATCGTTGAATTTTGGGACACGGTGTATATACTAATATTATAAAGAGGATAGATTTGCATATTTGTTTGTAACGAATAACAATAAAACTACTGGACTGATGCGAAAAATTCTTTCACAATAGAATCCTAAATCATCCTATCCTCCTATCCGTCCTAAATCATCATGAACATAGGTTATAGAATATTATCAAAAAATACGTTAAATACCCATGCGAAGCCGGGCTTCTATTATTTTGTAAAGAGATAGTTTTGTGTAGATTTGGACAGTATATTATTTAGATAATGTTTTAAAATGGCGCATATTTTCTAACCATAAACACAAATTAAGATGATGTTATTCAAAGATGTACTCGAATGTTGTTGTGACAAAATGTACTCCTACATGTTAAAGATATTTTCAAGAATCATAATACTCTATGTCAGTTAAATTAAAAAATTGCACGGACACTGGAGTCTGTACTTAAAAAAAATAAAAAAATAAGGCGTATTATCTGACTATAGGTTTTCGACCAGCATCTGATACAAGAACTAGAGTAGGCCAATTCACTTGTTTCACTTAGTATTTTTTTTATTTAGGGGATAATATTATCCAACCGTGAAAAAATTTTGTATAGCAATCAATTATATTTTTTTTATTTTTAGTAGGGTGTTTTTAGATTTTCCACAGACTCCAGGGTCCGTGCCATTTTTTAAGTTAACTTAGAAATTTATTAATTATTTATTTGTATTTTTTTATTTAAAATAAAAAATATATATAAAATTATTTAGTTTTTTATATCTGAATTTTACTAATTACAGAGTTGCCGTAAGTTAAAAATACATGTACTACATCAGTTAGAATTCTTTGGCAAGAGCTGTTTCCAACAATTACACATAATAACAAAAAAGAAACTCCGTTCAAGTAACGAATTTGCTACGATAAAATCCTAAAATTATAGACGACATACTTAATAAAATATTATGAGCACTTTTCGAGGACACTTGATAAAATATATTTCTCTGAGAGAGTCGTTATATCAAACTACGATGTCGATCAAGAATTTGACAGCTTGCCAAGAGGGCTCGGAATCATTCTTACGAAGTACCTACCTGTAAAGTGTTACCAGCACCTAACATTTTTGCTGTCGTGCACTAAGGAACATAAAAATATTCTACAAAAAGTTTTTATTGATGGTATAAAAGTGTAAGCTTGGACTACAATCTCACCTGATGGTAAGTGATGACGTGGTTGAATATGTTAACAGGCTTAACCCAGAATTACTGGCTCTCAAGAACAGCTGCCGGAACACACCAATAGGTGCTTGGCGACAGATTTTCTACTTTAAGCCCACGGCGGTATTCGAACCATGGACAGCAGCAGGTCCATGGCCAAAGTAACTGAGCCATCACTGCTTCAAGTATTTTAGAATAGATGTAAGTATTAAAGGCTTTTAGACTCTAAGGGAGCTTTTAATATTAACAGAAGTTATAAGGAACACTTAACCATCAGTTATAAATTTATTTAAAAGCATAATACTAATATAATTTTTATTACTTCATTAAATGATTACCGAGCTTAAATTTATGCGAAAACAAAATGATTACGCCTTTACCAGATGGAAAAGAACTTGAAGGTATAAGAATAATTATTGAGTTGTCATGTAGAATGTCCGTCATATTGAGATTGTATGTCAGGCTCCATCATTACATCCACAGCTAGGCTATTTTTTTAAACACAAGTTATATAATGCAATCGGCATAAACTGTACAACCGGACAAGAAGACTTAATATGTAACAATCACGTGGCCTAGGAGTCATTAGTTGTTCCAAGGTTAGCGCTTTTTGCTCCAACTCGCCGTGACTAAGTACGTACACTCGACTACGTAAATAAGTTTCATGTAGATTTTGCTTAACATTGTTTTTGAATCGTATTTTCTGTACAGTATCAGCCCGATAGTCCACTGCTGAACACAGCCTCCCCCAATATGGAGGGAAATTTCCATAATCCCCACGCTTGGCAGACGCCTTGGGGATCTAAGAGTGATATATCAGTTCATCAAAAAGTGCTGCTGCCCACCTTCTGGTGTGTTACCCTTAGTCGCCTCTTACGACCACCACTGGAAGAGATGAGGGGGTGACATTCTAGCCCGACACCCCTAGGGGTTATTTGAGTAAAAATACATTTAAAAAAACTCTGATTTTTCTCCATGAGTAATCCCGTATTGTTTGGTAAAAAAAGTTGAAATAACGTTAATTTTTTTTACAAATAAATCATTATCAGATTTCATTACCTATATACATTTTTACTGTTTTATTAGATATTATATTGAGTTTATGTTAAAATAATGTTTGATGATTTTTTTTTTTGGTATAGTAAGTGTATTTCTGCTTGCTAGCCAGGTGAGCATTCGCAAAATGCCCTTCCACCATGTGGTGAAGCTCAAGCCAGCGGTGAGGGTGTGGGTGGAGAACCATGGACCTGCGGCACGACAGTCCACAGCTATAACCTTTCGGCTATCAATGCTTCAAAATAATGTCGTACCTTGACATTTATTTTTTATTTACTGGCAGTTAAGCCTTTGACCACAATCTCACCTGATGGTAAGTTATGATGTGGTCGAAGGTGTTATCAAGCTTACCCTAGAATGTAAGACAGTAAACAACTTTTCTTTAATATCACGACATTAAAAACGAACTAAAATATATAAATAAAAACAAACGTGAGCCGCATGCAATGGTAAGAGCTACAGGGTGTCGTTGACAAAACTCAGACGACAGCAGTTATTGGTGTATCATTTGCATATTATATAATAGTCCTATCGTGTGCCCGATATATATCTCTTTGAAGAAGTCCGTTTGAAAAAAGTTGTATCTAGCTAAAATCTTTATAATTCGTTTTTGCTTCCGCGCGTTTAATCCTTGCGTATAATTATATTTACTTTAATATTGCATTATCTTAATATTACATAATATAAATAAATATATTATAACATCCACTTTATGACATCCAATTCAGCAAGTTAGATTAATATAAACAGACAAGAGACAGAAGATTTTACATATTAAAAACTGCTAAAACGTAAATTTATTTTATATCAGTGATGTGGGACCTAATTAAAGCATATTTTTGTTGCTATCAGTACAGAAAAACAATATAAAAACTTACGTGGTTAACAAAGTGACCGCATCTATAGAAACCTATTGTAATGTGTACGTACTATTGCGGCATACGGGGCGCAAAAACCAAGAGTTTTTGAACAAGATTGTTTTTGTTGATACTTGACAGGCAGACTAATGGCACAACTTTACGTTAACTTTGTGACCCAGTCTTTACTCTAGTTATTACCATTTGTTATTATTAAACATAGTTTTATTTAAATCGAACTTATTTTACAATCACAAACTAATATTGAATATTATCTTTTAATTTATATTAACAACCTTTATATAAATATACATTCTTACTAAAAATATGAGTTGTTGTCTGAACATACTGTAAGCATTAGTACATAATGATAATCATATTTGTTTTTTTTATGCTTGATAGTTTAGCCTTTGACCACTATCTCACCTGATGGTAAGTGATGATGTGGTCGAAGATGTTGTTCAGGCTAACCTAGAAGTTAGCCTAGAAGTATAATTATGATTATGACTTATAATATAAGACACCACCTCCGTGACTTAAATATTGCTTAGGTTACAAATATAAAACCTCAAAGTGCGTAGGTTTATATTAGATCAAAAAATAACATTTAACGAAATTCATTATAACATAGTGTTTACAGTACGCCAAGTGTTACGTTTGGATACTAACTTCGATCCTTTTTATTCTGTGACCGTCCAATTTGAACTATTCGATACGTTTAGATTTTAACTTCGATTCTTTTTATTTTGTGACTTCGTCTAGTTTTAACTATTGGCCTTAAAATATATGAAAAAATATATATTTAGTACACAATATTGTTGAAATTCATACTCAGTTTTTTTTTATAGTTGAGAGGCTAGCGTTTGACCACTATGCCACCAGATGGTAAGTTAATATGTGGTCGAAGATGTTGTTCAGGGTAGCCTAGAAGTACTGGCTCTCAAAGACAGCTGCCGGAACACACCGTTGGGTGCTTAGTGTCCGATTTTCTACGTGGTAACTAGCCAGGCGGGCATTCGCAAATTGCCCTACCACCATGCAAATTGACAAAAGCAGTTTGGACGTAAGAAAGGTAAAATAATATAGATTCTTAAGTTTTTGTAGGTAAAAGAGCGACTGAATGATTCATTTCATCTGTTCTAGATTCCTTAAGTGATTGCTTCTAAGAAAACCTTCGTTGTTACAAAATCTTAGTTGACAATATTAAAAGTACAAAAACACGGTCTATTGTTATCTTCGCTGTAATAGTTGCGTCATTATAATGACAATCAACAGTCGTCAACGTTTCATTTGAGCGTTGCAAAAACCCTCACAAAGGTATTTCAAAATCTTCAACTTTTAAACAAAACTGAATCGTTGAAATTTCTCGAAGTATGAAATTTGAGAGTTAGTAAACTAAGAAACTTGTAATTGCAAACAAACCTAAGTTGCGCACCGAACTCACTTTTTTCGAGGAACTCTCACAATTTTACCTTGTGCATCTTTTTGTTAGAGTGCTTGAATTTTGCAACTAAGCTTGCTTGAATCTTTAACTTATCTAATTAGTTTATAATATAGTTATAATGTGGCACGGTTACGTTTTTATGATTATTACCTACCGAGAAGCTAGCTATTGACTACAATCCTGATGACAAGTGATGATGTGGTCAAAGACGGTAAACAGGCTGAATCAAGAATGGAAATTGGATATAACAGAACACATTGTCAGGTGCTTGGTGACAGATTTTCTACGAGAAGGCTTACCTTGTAGACATTCGCAATATTTACCATCTTCCAAATGCATGCAGCTTTATTAATATAGTATTATTCAAAATTTAATGGCCTATCTCACGAAAAAATTGTATATCACTAACACCATATAATATCTCCATCCCAATACGATGGTTAAAGAACGATAGGAAAGATTCGAGATATAACGTCATGACATGTTAGCTCAATTAGTTAGAGCATACCCCGGCTCAAGGGGTGGATGGACGCGGGTTCGAATCCCGCACATAACTTACATTTTTCCTATCGTATATTTGTGATTTTGTAACCATATAATATTTTGTATGTTAAGAAATCGGATCAATGTTAATTATTTGATAATAGATAACGCGTTTTTGTACTTTCTTATTACAATTAAAAGTACTTACAAAATATTCCATCTTAAAATAGTACAATCACCGGCCTTATTGCTAGGCAGCAATCTCTTCACCTACCTATTTACAATTGTAAAGATACAGTCTCGTATAGATCGGATAATCGGAGGACGGATGGGTGTACACTTGGACAGCCGAATCTTAGTAATAGGCCTCGTTTTCTATTACAGATCCGTAAAAACTGTCAAGTACTAGTTTAGTTTTTGAAGCGCTCTTAGCGAAGTTTGGTTAGCCGTTAAGTTAAGCAACGTCCGCCGCGGTCAGGAGTTGGATGGGTGACCGCTAGTGACATTACTACTGAGCGCTTCCGTGCTTCGGAGGGTACGTTAAGCTGTCGATCACGGTTGTTGTCTTAGGATAGCAGTCGTAGGGAATTTTGCGAATACCCGCCTGGCTAGCTACCACCCTCAAGTAGAAAATCTGTCGCCAAGCACCTAACAGTGTGTTCCGCCAGCTGTCCTTGAAAGCCAGTAATTCTAGGCTAGCCTGAACAACTTCTTCGACCACATCATCACTTACCATCAGGTGAGATAGTAGTCAACACATAGACTATCAGCAATAAAAAAAAGGAAACGTTTCCATAAAAATATAGCGTCTAGAGAAAAAATCTAAAACTCGATGTAAAAATCTGCTGACCATCCATAAAGGATACTCATAACGATTACGAGTAAACCAAAAATCTTTATACGCCTAGAGAGTACACAGGAAAGTAAAGTGCGCCATATTTTCTACTCCGCAGAATACTTTAATCCCGTCGTATATTCATGTTGTGGTGTTGCGGGTAAATAACTCCCGGGAAACTGTTCCAGGTTCCATTTGTTATAACTACTAAGTCCCTGGAGATCCCGGACTTCGACGGGACTTCGAATGTCTTATGACTTGTAAGTTAGGAACAAACCGATAAGCACGGTACAAATACAAAACAATTTAAAGCAGCTGTTTGATATGAAATGTATTGTGAATACATTAATACATTAAAATGCTAGTATAAAATGCGTTTTAGCGTAAATGAAACAATAGAATTCTGTAATAAAAACCCTGTTCACACTGATTGAATCTAGATAAAATAATATTCTTGAAAACGTGAAAATCGATAGTTCTATGTTGGAAACATTGAACAAAATGAAAATACTTATCTTATATATTTTTAATGCGATGCGTGGTCTGTAAGTACTTACAATGCAAAATAAATTATTATTTATTATAAATATATGAATTCGGACACAAAAAAGTGTGAACTGAAAAGTAAAATACCTTCAAAAAAATTTAGCTCAAAATCAATATAATTCACATTTTTTGTGTCGAAAGTAGGTGTAATATTACTTTTATTTTAAGAAAGTAAATGTATGTTATGTATGTTGTTTCGCTGTAGACATAATATTGTTTTTTTTTGCCAGAAGTAGTTTATGCTGATATTTGTAATATGCTGGACATTATAAATCACGTCTTTTACTAGGTCATCTAGATTTCATAAAATACTTCTTTTTAAGTTATTTTATTTTATTTTAGTTATGCTGATAGGTTAGCCTTATGACCACAATCTCACCTGATGGTGATGATGTGGTCGAAGGTGTTAACAGGCTTAGGCCTAGAATTACTTAAGGGTGGTCGCCAGCCAGGCGGGCATTCGCAAAATGCCCTTCCACCATGCGTTGAAGCTCGAGCCCGGGGTGGGCTTCGAACCATGGACCTGCTGCGCGGCAGTCCATAACCAATGCTACTGAGCCATCACTGCTTCAAAAGCTGTGTTACAATTACTGTCTACTTAACTACTGTAGTGTACATTAGTGCTAGGTTGAAGTCCGAGGTATGACTAGGGCCTCTTCGTCTGCTAAGCGATGTACCCGTCACACGCACCAACCCATGGAATGCTTAGTGCTTCTTATCCCACCCTTAAATTAATTTATAATAATAACTTCAACATGTCTTAAAATTGTGTGTCTAAACACACATCTTTCGTCATGATTTTGATTCCATGTGATTGGGGGTGACCCTATTGCCATCTACCGGGCACAGTTCCAGTCTCCACAACTGAAAATTTCTTTGTTAGATGAAACCAATTATTTGTCTTATTCAGGGATTTAACTCATATACGAAATTCCAAAGCAAAAATATAAAAAAAACTTTTAACTTCACCCGTCGTATATACCTAATATAGCTTTTTGTATTCGGGGTTCAGCCCATTTGAAGTGTCATTTTCTTCCTATTCAGGCAAGCCAACCTCTCCAATGAAATCCAATGTCCAATACGCGTCCAATAATAAAATAACGAACCTACATCATTTGATAGCGAAGGAACAGAACAAAATCAATAAAGACAAGCCGGCCCAGAGCGACTAGAGAACCGGCTAATTCTGTGTATTCAGTTTCACAGAAATGATCAAATAAATACACCCAAATATATTGTTGCCACGTTCCGCAGTTCTACTAATAGTCGGGGAACATACAAATCTGAATATTTGAAAACTTCAAAGTGCGGAAGCCATTGAAATTTTGCGAATAACGTGATTACCGCACGTACTAAACCATACACACCTACTTACACACACGTAAACAAGTTTTTATTAGATTAGTCAGTTGAAACACGTGGAGCGTTTGTTAGTTATTAATTTGTCATCACAACATCTTACCCTTATCCAACATTATTTTTGCCTAAACAGGTAGCCAGGCTTGTGGCCATCCTGATGGAAAGTGGTCACCGTCGCCTATGGACGTTTGCGATACCAGCGGTGTTGCCAACGCGCTGTCGACCTAAAAGAAATCCAACGACGGTCTTTTTGAGAGAATTGTACTCATTACTCAAGTTTTTTTCATACACAGGTATTTTCGTAATTTTAGCTCCTTTCTGCTTAACCACGAGGTTATCAGAATTTTTGAAGCGCTCGTAGCGAAGTTTACTTAGCTGTTCTCAACCGATCAGCAAAGTTAAGCAACGTCGCCCGCGGTCATGAGTTGGATGGGTGACCGCTAGTGACATTACTACTAAGTGTTTCCGTGCTTCGGAGGGCACGTTAAGCCGACGATCCCGGTTGTTTTCTTACGATGGCAGTCGTTATAGCATGGTGGTACGGCATTTTGAAAATGCCAGCCTGGCTAGCTACCAGCCTCAAGTAGAAAATCTGTCGCCAAGCACCTAACGGTGTGTTCTGGCAGCTGTCCTTGAGAGCAAGTAATTCTTGGTTAACCTGAACAACATCTTCGACCACATCATCACTTACGATCAGATGAGACAGTGGTCAAAGGCTAATCTAAAAGTCACTATAAAAAAATATTAAAAAAAAAACAGCCCTTAACCGCCTTATATATGAAACAGTTCCCATAAGTAAAGTACTACTTATTAAGGTCCTTAAGGCACAGAATAAAAAGGACTAGGGTAAGCTGAGTAATGATGTGTTGCTCAGGAGTAGGTATATATTAATCAGTCGTTATATTGCTATTTGCCGTCGTTATATTGGAATCATTTGTTTCATGTAAATGTTGAAGAGTCTGGTCAATAAATTATCTGGTAGCATTGTTGCGGATTTGTGTAGTTTCAGGAATTTTCGTTGTAAGCCCAAACTGCCTTAATTTAATTTGAAACTATGGGGCTGGGTATAAGGAAATCTGTTTAAAGGTTGTTGGGCAATAGTTGCGCGGAAAAGCTCAGATGTAGAGAACGAATGCAGAGAACGGAGAAAAAGCTTCAATTTATTATTTAAGGGGTAAAAAAGCTTACAGTGAAATAGTGACTAGATATATCTCAAATGTTTTTCTAAAATAAGAATAAGTAAATAGTTTTATGTTTTCTGAAAATGTTTTTAAGGAACCTATTTGTTTTTATTAAAATAAGACATGTCATCAAGCCTATGTTGGCGCTCATGTTTTACCATACATGGTTCCGTTCAATGTAATTGGGGGCAAGCCTGTTGGCATCTACCGAGCACAGTTCTAGAATATAAAACTTGAAATATTTTTATAAAATTATTCTAACAAGCAATTATTAGCATCAGGCGGGCGACTCGCATGTAAATCTGAAACCAAAACTATTTACAATTATGTTTTGTAAGTGAAAACCTGTCTTAGAAAATATATGACCATATATTATGGGGATAAGGGTAAGAAAATTAAATGTAAGGACTCAACGGCAGTCCAAACGTGTGTCCATATAACAACTAATACTGTAAAACTGACTCGTCGTACACTGCCTCTATTTCATCAATACGGTTCACAAAACATGACCATTCAATTAACTACGTTCTGTCAAAGAGCCGATGGAGCCATTCGCGTAATGAAATTTGAGTGAAATACAAACTAAGCTATCCACGGGCAGCTATTGTTCATACTCGCACACACATTCATGTTTACTTTAATTATAAGAGTTTTCCTTACATTCCTTTCACTCGCGCAAAGAACTTTCTCTAGACTGATATCTAATTATGTGCATTAACATCCAAAATTAGCAAGTTTGCCAAAGGAAAATTGGGGTAATTCCACGAGAAACGAAGCTTTGTTTTAGGTAGGCCATATTCATAGAGCGGAGTCCCGCAAATTGAATCTAATTGCCGCAACGAAGTGTTGAATCAGACCGGCGAGGCCGCCGTTGGCCTAAATAGCGCTTATTTACCCACTTAGGCCAGAAATTCTGAACACCCACAGACCACCTGTTTTCGAAGCATAATGTTTCAGATACAAGTGATATCAGCTTTTATAAATTCAACATGGGAAAAATGCGTTTAAGTGAAGATTTTAAAATATTCATATAGATATATGCGCTGACCACTACAAACTATAACACTTTGTGTTTGAGAATACTGTACCGTATCAGCCGGATCGTCCCCTGCTGAACACAGCCTCCCCTAATTACAGGGTATTTGCCATAATCCCCACGCTTGGTAGGCGGCTTGGGGATCGCAGTGTTAGATAGCAGTTCTTAAGAAGGCGCTGCTGCCCACCTTCCAGTATTTTTACCTTAGTCGCCTCTTAAGACACCCAAGGGACGACATGGGGAGGTGCAGTTCTAACCCAGCACCCTACGGGGAAGTGAGTGTACATTGTAGAAAAATAAAAAGTTGTCATAGGCGTGCTGTTTAGTGGACCTATTCAGTTGTCTTAAAACAAATTTTCAAGCATGATGGTTCAGTGGCATTGGCAGTGGACTGCCACGCAGCAGGTCCATGGTTCGAATCCCGCCGCGGGCTTGAGCTTCACCGCATGGTGGAAAAGCATTTTGCAAGTGCCCGCCTGGCTAGCGACCACCCTCAAGTAGAAATTCTGTCGCTAAGCACTTAACGGTGTGTTCCGGCAGCTGTCCTTGAGAGCCAGTGAATTACAGGCACATCAGACTTAACAACTATGTCCCAAAGTGACGGGGCAGTGCATTGTTGACTTAAAATGCATCTGTTATAGGCAGAGGTACGCTTAACATCAGGTGGGCCTGGAGCTTGTTCCATCACAATAACATGAAAAAAAAAATAAGGACAGCCACACATTTGATTTATTTAAAAATAATAAATTATTATATTTACAAGATGACTTACAAGTTCCCGCAACTCGCTTTTTGTACTAAGTTGGGGAGAGATTCCACCTGAAGGGTATACTAGTACTGAGTCTGGTAACTCCTGGAGTTATCACAATAATTCTGTACACTTAATTTTGGAAGCAAACGTTTATATCGGGAAATATACTTCTGACAACGCGTAAATAGGTTTGTGAGGGATTCGATCCTATATAACATATTTGATAATTTTAAATTCTGGTGTTGCGGGTTCAAGTCCCGCTGGAAGTTATCTTTTTCCATCCGAAATTATATCTATGTTTTCATTTAGCATGCGTCATAAGGTACTCTTTGAAAATAATGTTGATTGTATATCAACCTACCAGCCTAAGTAAATAGTCTCATGTTATTAAGGTAGATGTCGCCAACGTTAAAAATATGTGTATTCAAATGGATTGAAAAACAACGACTGCGCAGCCCCGCTTCCATAGCGCAATTGGGAATGCACCAGGTATTCTGGAGTTGCAGGTTCAAGTCCCCATGTAAATTATCTTTTTCCATCCGAAATTATATAAATACTCCGATAAAAATTTATATTACTAACTAATTACAAAATAATTCTAATTTCTATGTTGGTAAGTAATTATAGGTTATGCGGTGAAATTTCAAATATTTTCAGATTTTGCTATCTAAACCCACACGGTAAACGAGGTGGGCTATTTAGGACTTGAATATGTAGATATTTAAAAACAAAACGTGAATTAGATAAACACAATTAAGGAATTAAACATAAATTACAACTTTCTTTTCAACATTTCCTTGCGGTATCTACTAACGTATCAGGCGGAGCCGATATCGTCCATTTCTGAATGAAAGTCAAATGTTATCCTTACAAATACAAATATCTTAAACGGTCCCTGACACACAACTTGACTAAGTGGAAGTATTCTTCATATAAAAATTAATTATAACTTTGCCAAATATGTTCTTATATATTCCATAAGCTTTCCGGCCGCGGCTCCGCCCGCGTGTGTGTCAGTTATCGCGCAGAACAATTAACCTCTTTTTGCGCAGTTGGATAAAAACTATCCTTTGTCCTTCCCCGGGTCTCAAACTATTTCAATACCAAATTGCATTCAAATCGGTCCACTACTTTTTAATTTTATTCGTTGCATACAAAAATACAAATATTTCCTCATTATAATATTAGGGAAAAAAAAACCTCCAGCTTTCTGACTATCACCGATGTTACTCGAATATGTATTTCGTAGTTTCAACTATTTATCTTGAAGACGCCAGAAAGTCAGTCGAGAGCAAATGTCGTTATATTTAATTAATCGCCCAAATAGATTTTATTGCGCCAAATATTTACATCTGCCGCAAAGTGAGCTTGCTGTAACCGACAACGTTCCAGTTTTATTTTTTACGAACTGTCAGCTCACACGTTTAGTACAACTGATTATGTCTTACAAATATTTAGTAAAGATATTTTTCATACACAAAATAGTAGTAAGTTTTCTTGTACCTAATATGAATTAAATGGTGAGAATAAGTTACGTGATCTCCATGCTTGATATAAAAAATGGATCAGCTTGTCTTAAAGCTATGACGATGCAATAAAATGAAATGGAATATTTATTTACAACATTTCCCGGCGCTAAGCCTGGCGTGGCCTATTGGTGCCTGTTGTGAGAAACGATGCCCCAGTGAAAGCGTGACAAAGCAATATTTTTATTGCAAATCAATGTTATCCGATCGTTTTCCGAAACATACAAAACAAATTGCTAGTCGGTGAAAATCCTCTCGCAGCTATTTCGTACGTATGTGCCGCGCTTTGCCACGATGATCTCGGTGCCTCTTGCCAAGTGTTCATTACCCACCTCTAACCTTTTCAATAGTGAAAAATGTTCCATTTTCAGTGAACTGGATCTCTGGCTTTTTAGCTTGAACATAAATTCAATGTATGACGCCATTTTGTTTTCTGTCTTCGCCATGAGAGTTAGGTAAACATTTTTAAATGTATTTCTAGGCGGCTGGTAATCTAGCCCGGTTTATAAATCATTCAGTGCGTGATGTTTTTGAGTGCGTTCAGTTTTTTATTAAGTTAATTTATCTTGGTGCTCTTATAAAAAATACTAGATTTTTAGTTATTATTTTTATTATTATAAACCCAATGTTTTCTTTTAAAATTATGTTATTGTGACGGAACAAGCTCGATGCCCACCTGATGTTAAGTGGACTAACCTCTGCCTATAACAGATACATTTCATCACAAGTCACCAATTGCACTGCGCCCGTCAATTGAGACATAGTCGTTAATTCTCATGTGCCTGTAATTTCACTGTCTCTCAAGGACAGCTGCCGGATCACACCGTAAGGTGCATGGCGACAGATTTTCTATTAGAGGGTGGTCGCTAGCCACAAAATGCCCTTCCACCATGCGGTGAAGCTCAAGCCTGCGGCGGGATTCGAACCATGGACCTGCTGTAGCGAATACCACTGAGCCATCACTGCTTCTAAATTATTGTACAAACATCCACACTAAATTCTTTGACTATAATATGGATAAACGTGTACATAACTGAACGAGTCACTGTTAGTGGTTTTCTAATGTGATATTGTTATGTTTCGTGACGGATGGAACGCACAATAGAAGACCTTGGAACCAGCACCACAGCAATTAGGCACTGAGAGTGTTAGAATAGAACAAGAAGGTCGACACAGTCGAAACAATTATTAACTTTACATAAATTACAACTACAACAAAAACTTATGTTTCGATGATGTTTCATAAAAATACTACGCATATCCTTGAGGTACGTACCTCAAATAAGTTATGTGATGGAGATATAGAGATAATTAACATAAATATAATAGACCTTTAAAAGAGCGTTGTAGACCACAAACTTGTAACATGTTTTTCATTTTGATATCAGAAAGCAATAAGCTGTTTCTATTCTAAAATATGAACGTCTTAGTATTAATAACTTGTAATGCTCGGCTACGAATGGTTAAATCAACAACAATTCATTTTATTAGTAAAACTTGTAGAGCCAATTGACTAAGCTCCTTTAAACTCGATAAATACCTTGTTCGATCCCCCAATGCCCCATGACTAACATCAATTTGACTACGATTCACGCTGGACTGAGAATTCTTTCATTAATTGAATTAACCTCTAATTTCTTTCGTTAGGGAGCTGGGAGTCTAATAGTCGTGCTGCCGTTAGCTGCCTTCGTTTATTGGGATCAATTAGGCAGGGCACCTGAGGGTGCGCTGCGTCTTCATAAATCATTTATATTTGGTCTCGATCGGTAATTTACTAAGGGAGATACATATTTTCGTGTCTTTCAAAATCTTATAATATATATATCTTATTGGTCACCATTTTTGCCACCATTTCTTGGAACTAGAAGAGATGTATTTTAATATTGTTATGTTTGCAATAACGCCTGCACTGCGAATTACATTACAAAATTACAAATTTCCGAGAGAATAAATGATATCCCGCACACGACTATAATTTTTTCTCTAAAATTGGAATTTTGTAATAGAATAGTTGTATTTATTTTATATGAATAGAGATGGGTTCAAAAATTTTAAAGTGATGATTTTTGAGCGCCAGTTTATTGGATGGATTACCTAGTTAATTCTATCATTTCAATTCAATCAAATCATTTCAATTAAAAATTTGTCAGGCGTATTTTGGTAGTAACTGAAGACAAATTCTAATTTAATATTTAACGGATAATAAATTACTGGCATTTGTAAAGTGTGTGTGGTGATTCTAAAAAATGCTCTTGATTATATGTGAAAAAATTCGATAACTTTTTTAATGTACTCAAACATCGTCAATAAAGGGGGCGAGCGTTGGACCACAACGAGGTACGCTGGCCATCTGCCTAGCGCCTGTCTTGTTTAATTGCTTGGTGATTACCAAGCGTGAAAGAAGTCATCCATATACATCAGCTGCTTTAAAACGACGATGTCTTCAAGGAGAATCATTTGTTTCAACTTTCATCAGACTTGTCTATTGATTTTGTAAGATGTTTCATTTTAGTTTAAGAATAGCAGTCTGCATTGAAATTTTAATTTATGTATTAATGATATCTGATACGGTGGATAGACACTGGGACCTTATCAACTAGTTTAAAGTTATAGTTACATGATGCGAATCGTTTATAACTACGAGTATAAATAGTTTTACAGATGCGTTTATATTGAATCTAGTTTGTCGAAGGTTTTCAACAAATGGTGTATTCTTCAAGATTTTCCTCATTGTTGATGCATTATTCAATTATATATAAAATGTTATCAACAAATGTTAATATTGTGGAAGTTCCTTTGACTTTATATTTACTCTAAGCGATTCAAAACTTTATGTTAAGATTATATGATTTCTTAATATGCATTCTTAACATAGAGTTTTTAATATGTTCTAATAAATATTGTTATATACACAAGTATTTAAGGAATATGGCTGTTATTTTCAGTCTCTTTTATGGTCGTTTCTTTTTGTTAAGTAATATCTTTCAAGCTGAAATTAGCAAGAAATGCTGATCGGTGCGGTGTGCCTTTCTAAAACTTTATTGTTAATTTTCCAGTCTAATAGTCACACAAAATGGATTCAGGTAAGACAGTGGCCACAGCGATCGTTCAATAATAATCATTACACAATTCATCAGCTTTCTCTCGTGAAACTGGTGCCGTCGACCATTTGTTACGGTTTTTGTTGTCCGATTAAAATTGAACGAGTTAATTATTTTCAAATTGGAATGAACCTTCCATTTGAAAATTTTCAAGGGAAGGGTTTTATGATAGATGTATTAAAGGCTTTAGCTAGGTATGTGTTCAGGTATATCAGCGGTGTCTCATTGTTGTGGTAGAATACAATGCATGGTTTCAGAAAGTGCTCCACAGTCGATACTTGCTAGTAATTTCAACGGTTGCCATTGTTGTGTGCTTTGCTTTTGCGACTTTTGTGTTTCATATGAATGACGTAACTTTGTACGTTTCTCGTTTCGGCTATTATATTTGTTTCAGTGTCGTACAGGCCTGCGTCGAATGATGATTATGCTAATGTTGTTATGTTATATTATTTTATTTACATTAACATTTAGTTTCAAGTCTCAAAAATACTTTATCAAGTTTTACAATGTCAAGTATGTATTTCTCATCAGTCTTACAAATCATTTCTATTTTTACCATGCTTCCCACACATTATTACAAAGTGTCTGCATATTCACACTTTGTAGAGGCTTATCTAAAGCGGCGCAAACAATTAACGGGCCATAAATTAGTACCGTGCTACCATTACGAGTTGTGCGCTCTAAAACTTTGATAAAACACGCCGCCAAACATTAATCTGCTTTAGTTGGAGGCTTTGCGCTTGCACCAAGGCACCGACCAGCTTTTCCGGCGGCGCTTCGTGGGAACCGTAATAAAAGTGAAATTAAAAACGCGCGAACAAGTGCGTCGATTAATAAAGTCGCATCCGGCTGCCTTTTTTTAAAAACAATGGTTTTCGTTACCTAGAAAACAATAGCACATCTCACAAACACACACACTGCTCTCGTCGGAAAACGCACATGCACAATTTTCCGAACACCGGTTACGGACACTGCGTCGGTCGCGTCAAAGCAAAGGGCGGCACGAACAAGCGCTGCCTCTGCGCGCGATAGACTGACGGCACTCGGGCGGAATCGCGCGGAAGCGGGACGCGCGGCGGGCGTGCCGAAGCACTGCGCGCGCATACCCCCTCTCTCTCCCACCAACCACACCATGGATACACTCGTCTCTTGTCCACGCGCTCTAGCACACCTTTCGTTCCCAAGACAGGTGTTCTTGTCTCTGTGTGTGTACAGACACGCGACACTCGCATGTGTGCACGCTTCCTGCGGCGGCGGATCGTTTTTTATGCCCGGCAGAAATTATAAAAAAGTAAATGGAGGGAAAATTAAATAAAACGTTTACAATGAAGCGTTTTCCTGTGCGCTTTCAATGATTCAGTGTGCGCTATTTTTCTGGGTCGGTATCATAGCGGTCGGGATTACGGGGCTTTTTACGGATGTTTGAGTGATGTAGGCGGGCGTAATTAGACACAGGGCGGAAAGGTATATTGATTGCGGTGACGGGGGTTCGTGGAAAATCGATATTTTTTATACAAAAGCTAGGACACGCGACGTGTCCGGTGCGTCCGTGGATGAGTAAGCGTACCTATCGATCCACACGCCAACTTTCGACCCTACTTTATGGCGCGCTCTATTAACTTGAACCAATAGGGCTGCCAGTGTACAAAATACACTCACAATCACAGTAACTTTTAACAAACTTAAGTAGATGATTAGATTATTCATGAATTTCTTCTCCTGAGCTCAAGTAGAAAATCAGCATAACAATAAGTATTAGGTAGGTACTTATTGTTATGCCAATCTTCTTTTTGAATAACAGATTAAAGCCTTCTTCAATTATCTCAATCTAAGATACCATGGCCAGAACCATCCAACACTATTTGTACACAGTAATTGATTACACAGCACCACACTTAGTTATACTTTTTACTACGTTTGTTACAACGGATTGTTATCTTATTAAATTATGTATAGTAAGTAATTACAGGATATCTCTCATCCTGGATAAGGCCCTAAAACATGGTTTATTCTACTTCTATGAGATTTTTTCTCGGGACAACGCGACATAGTCTAATTAAAAGCAGTCGAAACCGCAGGCAGAACCTACCTGTTAATTATTTCCCTTCTTTACCCATGTTTACCTAATAAAAAATGTATACCTACCCGCAAAAAATACACACTATTCAGGTAAGCATCTCTAAAACATATTAAAAATATCTAAGTACACTTATTTGTGATTAATGCTATCATTGCTGAAATATAACATAATCCTTATAATGTTCATCTCTGGATACCACAAAGTTTTCTCAATAATTCCAAAGCCAATTTCTACAAAACTACTCAGGAAAACTGCGAAGCTAGCAACACTGAACTACACTTACCTACGAGACCGTTATCGGGAACGCTTAAACTGAACGCTTTCATAAAACCGTATGCGACGACGTAAGCTCCATAAAAGCAAAATGTAGTCCTTTATGCGACGAGACGAAACTAATAAAACATTTTAATAACATTTCTAGACATTCTTTTTGCCTTTTGGTTTCACAAGAACAAACCAAATAATAAAAAAAACTTCTTATTTCGAAATGTTAGAGCATGTTATATCAAAGATTTTATTGTGGTAAAGCAGATATTGTTTTTCGTCCGGTTTCTGTGTCTATTCCACATAAATAAGGCAGGAATCTCCGATAATTTAGCTATGCCATTTGCAAATGGTTTTTTATTGACGGTAACTATAATGATGCTTACACAGCGAAGGTCTTAGATATTTTTGAGATATGTTTATTCAGCAAAAAATGTGACGTAACAAAAAGATTATGCTGAATAATCCAATAAACAAATCATCATCATGTACGCAACTATTTTTGAATACTCAAAATGTGAACTGTGTAGCAATCAGGGTTTACTATAATTTATCGCAAAATGTTTTACATAATAATCTCAATATATTCAATCTCAAACTTATAAAATTATTAATACAGTATATCTTTACTAAAGTTAAGTTAATTGTACGTAAACATATTCTTCTCATGTTTATTTATAAACATTCTGTGTAAACAGAAAGAAAAAAAATTTGCACGCCGTTACAGGCAAAAAATACCCGAAATTCTCGCAGATAAATGATTTCTTAGTATTCATATTACAAATTAAGTGACAATATATACAGAAATTATAACGCGTTATTTTGTTACCCGACTGCCCAAAAAAGGAGTGTTACATTTACAGAGTTCATGTTTGTTTGTGAGTTTATTTATTCCACCATAACTTCCAAACTGCTTAACCGATTATAATATATGAGATGTCATTAGATTTGTCTTGATAGAGCAAAACACTAGGTACATAAAAAAAATTAAAAACGGTCAGGCAGATTTTACATGTAATATTAAGTTTTATTTCTCCCAAACACTTTTTTTGAAGCGCTCGTAGCTGAGTTTACTTAGCTGTTTTCAAGTGATCAGCAAAGTTAAGCAACGTCGCGAGCGGTAATGAGTTGGATGGGTGACCGCTAGTGATATTATTACTGAGCGTTTCCGTGCTTCGGTCCCGTTTGTTGTCTTAGGATGGCAGTCGTTATAGCATGGTGGTAGGGTACTTTGCGAATGCCCGCCTGGCTAGCTACCACCCTCAAGTAGAAAATCTGTCGCCAAGTACCTAACGATGTGTTCTCTCGGACAGCTGTCGGTACACACTGCTAGGTACATGGCGACACATTTTTTACTTGAGGGTGGTAGCTAGTTAGATGGGCATTCGCAGAATGCTCTACTACTGTACAGGCACCAGCCTAAACTAGTATTTGGCGGGGACAGGAGACTTCACTTCTCACTCGCCCGCGGAGCAAGAACGCCGTGCGCAATTAATTTTATCCACTCGTTTTGGCATCTGATAATTTGTATTTTCCAAAATTGTATCTCAACATTTATACAGTCCACCCTTTTATTCAAGTCCCTAGCTAGGCGTGCCACCCTAACAACTACTATGCACAATTCTACTAATAGATTTGTTTTTAGCATTGGACACTAGTATAAAAAAGCCCACGCTTGTATTCGAAATCGATGATCCTCTGGCTTGAATCCGACTTGAGTAGAAAACTAGGTAGGTTACTAAATCAACCTTAATAGTAATTTTCTAATGAGACCAAATGTTTGAGCTTCTTTCTTATAAATTATCTTAGTCTTAGTTAAGTATCCCCGTGGGGTGCCGGGTTAAAATTGCACCTCCCCATATCATCCCGTGGGTGTCGTAAGAGGCGACTAAGGGAAAAATACTGGAAGGTGGGCAGCAGCGCCTTCTAAAGAACTACTATCTTACACTGCGATCCCCAAGCCGCCTGCCAAGCGTGGGGATTATGGCAAATACCCCCTTAATAGGGGAGGCTGTGTTCGGCAGTGGACGATCCGGCAGATACAGTACAGTACAGTACAGTAGTTAAGTATTTAATTAAAGTAAAAGTAAAAAAGCCTTTTAATCAACTACACATTTACAATCTATTTTACAAATCTGCTATTCATTACATTGCATTAATTATTTTCTTGATATTCATGATACAAATTATTAATTTATATGATAATATTATTATATGTCAAGTTTCGTAATTCTTATTTATTGCTATTCTGAAGCAATGATGGCCGAGCGGTAATAGCTATGGACTGCCGCGCCGCAGTACACTGGTTCGATACCCACCGCCGGCTTGGGCTTCACCGCATGGTGGAAGGGCATTTTGTGATTGCCCGCCTGGCTAGCTACCACCCTCAAGTAGGAAATCTGTCACCAAGCGCCTAACGGTTTGCCGGCAGTAGTCTTTGATAGCCAGTGAAATTACAGGCACATGAGACTTAACAATAGTGTCTCAAAAGTGACGGGCGCAGTGCAATTCGTGACTTGTGATGAAATGCATCTGTTATAGGCAGAGGTTAATCCGCTTAACATCAGGTGGGCCTCGAGCTTGTTCCTTCACAATAACATAAAAAAAATATGTAACTAGCTTATTTAATTGTTTATATACATATACATCCTCATTGGCGTAGGCCTCAAGTATTTAATTAGTGAAGTAATAATGTAGTGCTGGATGAGTATGGATAGGTTTGTTTGAGATTCGCGACACCTTTCTTATATATCTACGTTACAAAAATAACACGAGTAGACAGTGAAATAAAATTCTGCGTCATTTGTATTATCCGTTTTCACTGACACTTCTGTCAGCCAGTACTCTGTACATCTGATTGAAACTTTTAATTTCAAATAAGGAATATAGTATTTATATACAGGATGTCCCAAGAAGTAGTGATATACTGAAGCTGGGAGATAGAGGACCTAGAGGGCTATCCGAATCACCCCCTTGTATGTTCCGCGATTTTTCGTATTTTCGGAGTTATGACTTATTTTTTTAATTTTTCACCTATCGCCGAGTACCATGAGATTTTTATTTATGGTGACGTGAATTATTGCGGTAGATGCTTGTACATGGGGGTGATTCAGATAGCCCTCTAGGTCCTCTACCTCCCAGCTTCAGTATATCACTACTTCTTGGGACACCTTTTGTTTATACATATGATAGATATATTGGTCAAGTATAATGGATATAGTCAATTGGTATAATGGAAAGGATATTGTGTCCTATCCTCTCCATTATACATGTTTGTCGAGAATGGCAAAATGGCTTAACCTACAATAGGAACTGACGCTCAAGCCAGTTTCTGGAACACACCGTTAGGTACTTGGCGACAGTTTTACCACTTCAAGGTATAAGTGTTCTGCTTCTGTTAGAGATACGCTATGCAAGTCAGCATCCGCGAAACGCCGTAGCAGCTTTAATTGCTCTGCACAATTGGTTTTATATGTTCAATTCGTATACAATATAAAACACTTTATTTAAAACCAACAGAAAAAAACAAATAAAAAAGAAAGCAGGCAGCAGCGCTTTCTGAGGAACTGCTATCTCACACTGCGATCCCCAAGCCGACCGCCAAGCTTGGGGATTATGGCCAACATTATATAGTCATGTGCGGGATTCGAATCCGCGTCATCCAACCGCACATGATTATATTTTTTTCCTCTCGTTGTATTTTTTTAATACAATCCGTAAATTTGTAATGACAATGTAATCTGTGTAATGTAATACTTTAATGCTTTAACTCTTTTTTCTCTTCATTCCACATTATACGAGTGGGTTATCTTATACCCTACTGGTAACACCAATGTTGATTAATAACCGAACAGTCTTTTGTCCAATTTGGCATTTTTTTTTCGACCGCAGACATTAAAAAGCGCACGGTTCGATTAAGTTTGTCAACCCTAGGTAACACTAATGCTCACTTTAGACAAACACGCACTCATAACCAAAAGGACAAAGCCACATTGCCTAGGCAAAATTAATCTACTTCCCAACAAAGGCCGCGTCTACGGTACTATAACGACGCGAAATAGCGTTGCGTCTATTAAAATCGCCGCCGAATCGTCTTTATCATTAATCTTTCAACTAGGCTCCCTTATACCTTCACTACGGTTTCTAGACGAAATCGAAAACTGACAAGTATATACAAGAATATCTTTCTCTGTTTTATGTCAACTTTGCTCATTTAGAACGAAGCAATTGATGTTACCGGACTGAAGAAACTGGTAATTTGTTGATTTTGAATCCTTAATCAAAAGTGGGCCTCGAGCTTGTTCCGCCACAATAAAATAAAAAAGAACGCGTAGTTTAGTCCACCTCGCCATTTTATTTAATGGAGAAAATTTTAAAGGACATGTTTCGTAAACAACCGTTACTTAGAGAATCAATCAATCATCTTCTTCATCTCACATCTTGTATGTTGATGTGGGGAACGGGCATCAGTGCTATGCACTCTAGTCCCGGGCTCTTCTCTGCCCCTTACTAGGGATAGGTCATTCGCACCATTTGACGGTGCTGAGGGTGTCAATTCAGTGTGGGCCTGGACCCGGCCTCCGCTCAACCAGGGCGATCAAGCCACGCCAGGTGGAACCCCCGCCTACACGGGTGAAGCCCAGCGGACCGATCAGCTCGCTGGCAGCGGCAGCCGGCGGTTCCCACACTGTTGATCTCTCTCTGTGCTTGGTTTCTGGGGCCTCTCGGTAGCGGTCGCGTCCTGTGTTTGTTTGCTATCTGTCTCGCTCTTTCTTGTGGTGTCTCATATTCTGCGCACCTTTTCTAGGTGCGTGGGTGCTGTTGAGGGCAATCTAGTGCGGGCCTAGGCCCGGCCTCCGCTCAACCAGGGCGATCAGGCCGCGCCAGGTGGAACCCCCGCCTACACGGGTGAAGCCCAGCGGACCGATCAGCGACACTGGCAACGGCAGCCGGCGGTTCCCGCACTACTGCCCTCTCGCTCTCTCGCTGCGTGTTTACATTTTCTTCTTCTTGTGTTTGAGGAATCAAGTCTCTGGAATAAGGTTTCGACTTTCGCCTCCCTTCTTCGTCTGGTGGTCGCGCGTGTAGCGGGGCTAGGCCCCTCAGGTGGGTTTGCTTCGATTTGTCCGCTCTTGCGAACATATCTTTTGTGAGTTTCTTCACGAAGGTTGTGAGATCTTCGTGCTTGAGGTCTCTTGCGATCGTGGAATTCTTAACATATCTTGGCGCGTTGACTATCGCACGAAGACACAGATTTTCTTGCGCTTGGAGTCTCTTGAGATTTGATTTCTTCAGGAAGGCAAACCACGCCGGGGCTGCGTAGGTTAGACGGGATCTCACGTACGTTTTATAGATCCCCGTCTTAGTACGTAGTGGTAGTGAGGATCGTAGTATCGGCGAAAGCACTGCGCGCGCTCCTTTAACCTTTCCAATGGTGACGTCGATGTGCTGTTTGAACGACAGGTTGCGGTCTATGGTGACTCCCAGGTAGACAACATGTTGACTCCATGGGATATCTTTCCCGAGGAGTGTGAGGGGGGGTGGCAGCTTGTTTCTACCTGAGAGCATGGCCTGTGTTTTATCAACGTTGATGGTAAGCCTACATTTGTCTAGCCATTCCGGTAAGGCATCGAGTGTGGGTTGCAGACGTTTGGTTGCGTATGCCGGTCTGTACGACGACGCGAAGTAGGCTGCATCATCGGCGTATAGAGCTAGCTGCGCCTGCCCAACGACCGGGATGTCGTTGGTATACCAGGCGTAGCAGGCTGGCGAGATGCAGCTTCCCTGCGGGACTCCGGCTTTGACTGGCTTCTTGGTCGAGATGCTGTTTTCAACCGATACTACGATCTCTCTGTTCGTCAGGAAGGAGGCGATGACATCTACTGTCTTCTTGGGGACGGCTGACTCCGACAGTTTGTATAGCAGCCCCTCATGCCATACTCTGTCGAACGCCTTTTCCATGTCCAACAGGATCACCGCTACGACTTCTTTCTTATTATAGCTTGTTGCTATTTCGTTCACCATCCTCGTGATTTGCAGTGTAGTAGAGTGTTCTGACCTAAACCCGTACTGCTCCTCGCGCGGTTGGATGTATGGTATCAGCTGTGTGAGCAGCAACCTCTCAAAGACCTTGGAGAGGGTGCTCAGTAGCGTAATCGGACGGTAGCTTCCCGGCTTTCTAGGGTCCTTTCCGGGTTTAGGCAGCATTACAACTTTTCCGGTTTTCCACGAGGATGGGAAATGACCCGATCTCATAATCCCGTTGTAGATCCGGGTCAGGGCTGCAATCGTCTTCGGTGGTAGGTGTCGTAGGGCTGCGTTGGTGATCCCGTCGAGCCCGGGTGCTTTCTTCGGAGGCAATTTTGAGATGATGCGCGCGACGCGACCCGGGGAGAAGACAGTAGTGCTTTCTTGCTCAGGAATGTTGCCCTCTCGCTCACTCAGAGCTTCTCCTTCGCACTCGTTGCACTCGTTGCCTCTCTGTCCGTCGCTTGCTATCTCGCTCTGTTGGAAGTACTTTTTCAAGTGCTCTTCGACAGTTTTGGTGTGTTCTGGGTTTCGTATGGGGTTGGGTTGAAACTGTGCCTCCAGGTGCTCAGCAAAGATTTCGGCCCGGTCTGTGGCTTCAAATTTCAAATTTCCCGCGCTGTCCAGTAGTGGTCTGGTCGGCTGAGGTACTTTAGATAGCTGGCGGCATAGGCGATGGACAGAGGGCACGTGATCGCCTACTATGTTGATGTGCTCTTCCCATGACTCCGCTTCGTGGTCTGAGAGGGCAATCCTGGTCTCTTCAATGAGGGCATTTAGCTTCGCTTTCAGTACTGGGCAGCGTGTTTCCTGCCACTGCTTTCTTACTTCCCGTTTTTCACGGATTTTGTCCCTTATCCTCGCCGGGAGGGAGTCGGTACG
This sequence comes from Plagodis pulveraria, assembly GCA_963890685.1. Lineage (NCBI taxonomy): Eukaryota > Metazoa > Arthropoda > Insecta > Lepidoptera > Geometridae > Plagodis > Plagodis pulveraria. Next base: position 18,334,402 of record OY982962.1, read on the forward strand.
CACTCCCGGTTTGGAGGTGTGTGTTGCTGTCTTGAGCGAGTTTTGGATTGCAGTGGTCAGGTTCTCACACTCCCTTTCGACGTCTGCGGCCGTTTGTATTGGCGCTGTGGTGGTTGATTTTTGGGCTTCTATCTTGAAGGTGTCCCAGCAGATTTTTCGCCTCCCTTGAGTGGGGGCGGCTACTCTACTGGGTAGTTCCTTGAGTGTTAGGAGCACCGGCCTGTGATCCGACGGCAGGTCTAACATCACTGTCTGAGCGGGCATCGTTCGGTATCCCTTTACTATGGCGATATCGATGACGTCATCTGCGCCTATAGTTGAATAATGCGTCGGCTCGTTCGGGCCTATGACGTCATAGTCATAGTTCACCGAATCGTCGTATAGCTTCTTTCCATTCTGGTTCACGTTGTTCGAGTTCCAATGGGTGTGCTTGGAGTTCATATCGCCGGCTACGATTGTGGGTATATCTCCGTCTAATAATGCCCTTATCTCGGAGGTAATAAGGATGTTGTTTGGCGGTTTGTAGATGGCATAAAACCGGTGCGGTCGACCGGCGATGTTCACAAGCACACCCAGGGCTTGAATGGACTTGTGTTCTTGAATAGGCAGCAGTTGATGGACGATTTTTCGGTGAACTATGACGGCGAGCCCTCTGTACGCTCTCCCTTCTGAGTTCACCTCGTCTTTCCGGTACACAATATAATTCGGGATCTTGAGTGGGTGATTCTTGTTGAGGTGCGTCTCGCTGATCATCATGATGTTGATTTTGTGCTCACGGAGGAAGATGATCAGCTTGTTTTTCTTCCCCGTTAGCGACTGGGCATTCCAGTGGACTATTTTACTACAAATTTTGTTGTGATCCATTGTGGTTTAGGATTTTCATTAGTCCACGGAGGGTTGCAGTTTCGGGGTCCATACCAGTCTGCACGGCTTCCAATATATCCTTAAGGACCCCTATAGTCTGGCCCAGTGAGTCTCTGCGCTCGGCAGGCTGAGCGGATGGCACAGGGAGAGCGCGGGACGATGCGGGGGCGCGGGGCGCTGGGGCGGCGGCCGGCTCACTCCTTTCATTTTGGTTGGGCTTCGTCTTTTTCTTCTTCTTTGCCTTCTTGGCTTGCGACCCAGTCGATTTGGGTAGGTTTGCCGGCGCCATAAGGGATGCGGGGGCCGACTCATCTACCGTCGCCGGTACGACGGGCACTGTGCCTCTTCTGGCGATTGTGGTTGCCACTGTTCCTGCCTTCTTGTTGCGGGCTTCATTTTTAAACACAGGGCACGCTTTGTAGTTTGCCGGGTGCGTCCCTTGGCAGTTTGCACAGGTTGCCGGCTCTTCCCGAGGTCTTGGGCACTCTCTTGCGAGGTGGGGCTCGCCGCATTTCACACATGCCTGTAATCTGTGGCAGTTGTGCGAGCTGTGCCTAAATTGTTGGCATCGGTGGCATTGCGAAGGTCCCTTTTTCCCTCGCCATGCTACAATCTTGACACCCGGCATAAATAACATTTCTGTGACGTCATAGATGGCCGGTATCAAATCTGGCGTCTTCTTCAACTGCACGTGAAAAATGCATCCTGGGCGCCCCATGCGTCCCTTAATACACTTTACGTACTCGGGGCTAAAGCCCTTCTCTTCCAGGTCTTTCTGGACCTCTTCAGGTTCGGTATCCGCCGGCAAACCGCGGATGGCGACTTTGAGGCTGCGCTCTGCTGGGAGTGAGTATGAAAACCAGCTTATGTTTTCCTCCTTCTCAAGCTGGCATAGGTAGGACTGAATTGCCCTATATTCATCCTCATCAGCTGGTGTGAATCGGATCCCTTGCCCGTAGGGTCTTCCGTTCGGAGGCCGGCCGAGCTTAGCAGCTAACACTTTAAAGTGCCGCGTCCAGTTGTCGATCTTCTCGACGACTAGCGGCGGGTACTTAGGCTTCTTTGCCTCTTGGGCCTTCGCTTCTTTGCCTGTGTCAATTTTCGCGGCATTCTGAGCGGTTTTTTCCGGTACGGCCGTAGGTTGTCTAACCAGTGAAACCGCCGGGATCGTCACATTCTTAGTCACAGATGGTGTGACTGTGGTTGGCTTCGTTGTTTTGCTCTTTGCGCCCGCCGCTAGTTGCGCGGCTTCCGCGAACGACCTTGTTTCAACTTGTTTTTGCGCCTGTTTTCTTTCGACAGCAGGAGGCGTGAAAACGGGTTGGGACTGGGGTTTCTTTGCCACTCTTTGGGGTTTGGGCTCTTCCAGCGTCATGGGGGTTGCTGTGGGCATCGTCTTGTGCGCACTTTCTGATGGGCCGGCCGACGGGCTCGGGTCCCTGTGCGCCTGTTTCTTAGCGGGTGGAGAGGCGGAAAGCGATCTCGCTCTAGGGCGTTTCGCTGCCTCGACCACTCCTGCCTTGACGGTGACAGGCTTGAACCGTCTTGGTATCATCTGCGAGTAGGCCGTGGGAGGCAGCGACACCATGGATGAGGCCGCCATCTCCAATATGGCTAAATCGTTGGCACTCAGTTCCGTGCCTTCTAACTCAGACTCTTCAAGTCGGATATACAATGCCATCCAGGACAGCATTCCCCCCGAGAGAATCCCAAGCTTCATAAGCCTGGCGAGTGTGAGCATATCACGCTCGTGACGACCCCTCGGTGACAACACCTCTTCTGGTGGCATGTCTCCCAACATGAAGCTGCTGTCATCACCAGGGTGGTTACTCCCTGGTGATGGCGTACGCAGCGTGGAGGCTACAGCGTGGCCCTGAGAAGGGCCTTTTTGCACCTCTTCATGGTGCGGGCGCATGGTTACAGCTTCAGCATCGTGATGCTGACGTATGGTAGCTGGGGGCGATTGCGGCGGACTACGCGTACGACTCACACTCGCTCCTTGAGAGTGGCCCTGAAAAGGGCCTTTTGATGAACCCGGTGAGGGGTCCATGCTTGGCTTCTACGGGGAGTCCACTCCGTGACCACTGGGAATAGGGATGCTGGGGTATGGTTAGACCAGCATCTCCTAATCCCGGCTTCCGGTACTGCAAGTATCCCCTCCGTAGAGCTTCGCTACGGGCGTAATTGAAATTATTTTAAAACTAAAATAATTACAATTCACAAGTGTGCGCTGCGATAGGTGTGGTCCGTACGGAGTCAACGGCAATCCTACTTAGAGAATATGATCAAAAATAATATAAGTAGGTATGTACACTCATAATTTGCCCGCTTCAAAAAACCCGCTTATATAAGTGAAGCCATGTAGCTCTTCTGAGTCCATTATTGTTCCAGTAGCATACTTGGCTGTTTCTAGCCAAATACACATAATATCAAAGCATCAAACCGTACTAAGCATTTTGTGTATACAATCAAGCAAATTGAATCAATATAAAGCCATTACGCAAAGTACCCGACGTTAGAAGATTTTCCACGACATTCACAGGTCCAAAGCAGTAAACGTAATAAATTATACTCTTTCAGAATAACATGCTCTTTTCCTAGAGCTTTTTTATATTAAAAGCAAAATAAGACGGCTTTCAAGCGGCGCCTAATGTACTGCAGTAATGAGAGTAAATACGTCGAGCAGACTTTAAAAGTGTTTTTAAAGAAAACAATTGGTAAATTAAACGGCAGTACGGTGGAAATGGGAAAGTCTCGTCTTCATTTAAGAAACCACGCTTACGCAATTCTTTACATGGATTGGAAAACATACGATCGTATTCTAGACATGTTCCAAATTTAAAAATTTAAGTTTTACCAGAGACAATAAAAGATTTTTTACTACGCCAAGAGACAGATGAAGAGTTGTATAAATGTACATATTTGATATCATTTTACATTAGTCAGTGCTCATCGGTCTTTTTGCTTTTCTGACCTCTAGCGAATATGACATTTTGCGTTAATGACTATTTATAAATGTTATGTTTAGCGGTGTTGACATCTCGAAAATTTGACTATTTGTTTTTCTGATCATTAGCGCCATCTGTCATTTTGCGTTAAAACAGTGCGTAAAATATTCAATTATAGTGTAGGATTGGTACGGATATCAACGGCATCATCGCCTTCCTACACTTATTCCATCTATAAGGTGGGGTCTTTACAATTATACAAAACTATGTCTCTAGCTAAACAAATATATAGAGTATGTGTTTAAGTAATACTTAAAAATATAAATATTCAAGTATTAAAAGGTTTTTATTTGGCCATTAAATGTAATTAAGTAGTGGTATCTGCTCATTTTGTGCATTCTTTAACTAGACAGCTTTTACTGTTATCTAACTAGGTAGGAGTAAGTATATGAAGCAGTTCTTAAGCCGGAAGGAAACTATAAGATGGTTTCACGATATAAATGTAAGATACAAAAAAACAATGTAATTTTCAAAGGAATGTAGGCTGGTCAGAGATGTTCAATTTCTGGTGGAAATACTCAGACGTATCATTTTAGTTAGTATATTTTAGGATTTGGTAAATGTGATAAAAACCTTGAAGTTTGTCACTTTTACCGGTTGTTTTTAATAATTCATTAGTGTTCGATTATGGAACTTGTACAAACAAGTTAAACAAAATGATTTTTCTGGCGCTTCATCAGCAGGTTTGCTTAGCTCGCTTTTTTTTGGTCTCAAGTAACTCAACGCTCCTCTCGCTTTGCTCGGCGTCGCACCGGTATACGAGTATAGTCATTGAAACTTAATTAAACAGAAATACCTTGTTATTATAATACATAATAATACATCAATGGACGCTTAGCTTAGTTTTTTATTTTCATATAGGGCATTTTACCGCATTGACATTGGACCAAATCTATGGTGCAGTTATTTATAATAACCGGTAAAGTATATTATTTATAACTTTTATCTAGAATTTTGCTATGTAATTATTAAGTTTGGTTGATAATCGTTATTATATAGTATTGTATTCATAACCTATTCATAATGCGAACTGAATTTGGAAAATTACCTTAGAGACGACTCTGAAAAGATTTTTTTCAAAAATTGAGCATGCCACTTCAATCAGAATGAAGAAAATTTTATAATCTCTGGGTTGAGACAATAACTAGGAAAGTAAAGTATAGTAAGTAGTAAAATAAAACTAGATTTTACAAGAGAAAAAAACAAAAGTTAAAACAGTGATGTCTGCGAGTCTCACACCTGTATCTGCGGGGCGAGGGTTGAGGCGGACGGCCATCACGGGCTCAGCTGCATCCGGTGTGCTGGCAGAAGACCGCGGCACCACGTTATCAATGACATCCTTAAGCGGGCCTTTGTATCAGCTGAGGTTCCTTGTGTCCTTGAACCCCCAGGACTCTTGCGTTCCGACGGTAAGCGGCCCGACGGCCTGACATTGGTTCCATGGCAGAAACGGCGCTGCCTCGTGTGGGACGCAACATGCGTGAGCACGTTTGCATCCTGCCACGTCTCCGTTACTCAGCAGTCGGCTGGTGCGGGAGCAGAAGCAGCCGCCCGACGCAAACGCCTCAAATATGCCAGTCTGGAACCAGTATATGAATTCGTCCCTTTTGCCGTGGAAACGTTGGGTCCCTGGGGCTCCGAAGCCAAACAATTAGTCCAGAACCTCGGCCGTCGGTTAAGAGAGAGAGGGCGGGACCCCAGATCTGGTTGGTACTTGGCCCAACAGATCTCCTTGGCCATACAGCGGGGTAATGCGGCGAGTGTGCTAGGTACATTTGGACAGAGTGTCAAGTGCGGGACTCATGTATAAATTTGACTCAGACTTTACGTCGATGCTATGTTTAAAATAGATTTTTATTATGTACATTATATTAAGTAAGTGTTTAGATATTTATTATATTATAGAATTGTATGACTATGTAATCTTCTACTAAATTAAATATTGACTGTTGTGAATGTGAAGTTATATATTTAATAAGTGTATATTAAATAACGGCACGTTATTAAGTGGGGGTAGCCAACATAAGTAATAAGTATGCTAACCTCGGTAGTGGTCACATATTTGAGCCAAAAAAAAAAAAAAAAAAAAAAAAAACAGTGATTAACCTAAGAATTTAGTTTCCTTCTTTTTCTTTTAAGTTATTACAAGTCAAGTGATTTCTTATTTAAAACATGCTTGCTTATAAGTGATTATAAAAAATAATTGATTGTAACCAATAAAGCTGACTTTTGCTGAAGAGGAGGAATAAAATTATTTATTTTCGTAGCATCTCGCCCACAAAATAAGAAGAACCATAGAGCTTTTATCCGCGTAGCTGCGTAGCACGCTAGTAACAGCTTACTCACCCCTTTAGTGCTATGAAAATTTAGCTTGACTAACTGATACTGGTATTTACAGTTTCACACCAGATGGATAAACATTTAAATGCATTTTCATGCCAAATAAGCACACATACGACCCCGATACATTTGAATCATACATTACGGTAAGTACGATTAAATCAAAGTTATTAATAACTAGCTTTCCGGCCGCGGCTCCCGCGCGTATATCGGTTATCGCGCAAAACTAATAACCTCTTTATGCGCAGTTGGATAAAAAGTATCTTATGTCCTTCCCCGAGTCTCAAACTATTTCCATACCAAATTTCATTCAGATCAGTCCAGTAGTTTTTAAGTTTATTCGTTGTATACAAAAAAATGCAAATCTTTCCTCTTTATAATATTAGTGTACATTATATTACTTTTTTATGGGCTATCTATCCCTTGAGAACTCATGACTTTTTTTATGGTGGTAAAGCATTTGGCTGACCTGAGCAGCTAACACCCTCAAATAGAAAATCGGACACCAAGAACCTAACGTATATAGCGACAGCTATCCTTGAGAATCGACCTCATAACGCTTACCATCAGGTGAGATAGTGATCAAAGGCTAGCCAATCAGGTAAAAATATAAAATCTTAATAAAAAGTAAGTAAATACATGCATTTGAGCGGTAAGAAACACAAACGTGCAAACAAGCTTTTGTAAAAAATTTAAGAATATGAACCTTGGCACTTTAGATTATTGAAAGTATTGAAACCTTAATAACTGTATTGTACTGCTGCTTGTCGTAACAAGCCAGGGGCGTCTGGAGTACGGAGCTGAGTGCAAGGAGATTGATTAAAAGCTCGCATACCTTAAACGCGTAGCATATCTCTACACCACTGTAGCCTTTATGAATAATAATTTTAAGGACATATTTCCCGTGGGGTGCTGGGCTAGAACGTCACCTTCCTATCTCTAGCCGTGGGTGTCGTAAGAGGCGACTAAGGGTAACACACCAGAAGGTGGGCAGCAGCGCTTTCTGAGGAATTAATATCTGACATTGCGATCTCCAAGACGCCTGCCATGCGTGAGGATTATGGCAAAACCCCCATAATGTGTTCAGCAGTGGACTATCCGGCTGATGCTATACATATATCTTAGACTTATTTTTTTGATGCATGATAGGTTAGCCTTATAATTTATTCTCTCTTTGCAATTTTGTAATGTCATGAAATAATGCTTTGTGGTAAACCCTGATGTCCATGGCGGTGATTTCATTATTTTAACATATTTTTCACATTGTTGGTCTATTTTTTTTATTTATGCTTGGTATGTTAGCCTTTGTTCACTTTCTCACCTGATGGTAGGTGATGATGTGGTCGAAATGTTGTTCAGGCTAACCTAGATTTACTGCCTCTCAAGGACAGTTGCCGGAAGACACCGTTGGGTGCTTGGTTCAAATTTTCTACTTCCACCTTAGTATTAGGTGGAATTGAAAGCAAATAAAAAACACATTTCACCTCTATGTAAGCTACGAGTAGGTGGCCATTAACGAAATTTTTTTATTCTTGTCAATAAACATCAAAAGAATATCCAAAGAAAATTAAGGCTAATATATAGCTAAACATTTAAGGTCAAGTTATTGAAATACAGAATTCAAGACGCCACACAGAGTTTATGAAAATGAGTTCAGTTTCTAATCCATGAAATCTTATTCGTATGACTCAATAAAAATAAGATACCAGCATTACATACTGCAATTCAAAATTCGAAACAACAACCAACATGTTCAAACTTTCCACTTTATCGCCGGCGATGCCGCAGTGCTGACTGGCGCGGCGGCGTATTTTTGCACAGATCTCTGTCATAATAGCACACACCAAATATACAAATTCGTATAGACATGCCTGACAATAATTAAAAATGGAATTAGCGTACATAAACAGATTTTCTTCACTCGTATTAAGAGCCATTTCACAATATCACGCTACTGAAGTTTAGGTAAATGCCAGCGCATCGCATACACAAGCGAAAGAAGTGACGACGGAATAGCGTGACTGTGAGTAACATATTTTGATACTAGCACTCATTAATAAAGAAATGTAAGTTGCGAATTTAAAAATTGTGTGATTGGCACGAGTAAATAATCAATTTCTTGTCGATTACTTGCTAATGTTATAGAAAAGAAGTAGGCATGTACATTAAATAGTCAACCTACATCGTGAATCGTATATTTACATTTCATCCTTGATGAATAAAAAATAGATATGTTTGAATCATTTATTGTAACAATAAACTTAAATAATTATACGGCTTAAAATTATATAAATATTTGACGTAACGGCATTGATTAAAAGCTGCGGACTAAAAGCTCTTTCTTTTAAATTTTCCAAAAATTGCTATTTTCCTCGTTCACACTCTACACAGTATCTATATCCAGTCGTTAACACTGTCTGCCATAATGACCATGCATAGGATTTAATTTTATTTCTCTGTGCATCCGGAAAACAACTCAGTACCAACCACAAACGTCCCATGACGTTTTTGGTATCCATTATTTAAACATGTCACCCTCATATTCCCATACCACAATATATCACCTATACCTTTAAAAAAATAACATTTTCATCCATTTCGTTTGAGTATACCGAGCAGCGAAATGTAAGTATAGATTTACACATTTTGAGGTTTTTTTGTTTTTAAATCGAATATCTTTGATGCAATCTATAATCAACATATATACTTCTTGGTACCAATGCAATCCTCACTATATACTCTTATGCTCACTATTTCCTCTATGGAAAATAAATGATAATACACCTTTTTTAGAAAAAAATACTGGAAATGGGGTTTGAACACACGACAAAAATAGTGGGAAAAAGTAATTTAATTGCTATTTTTATTTTTTCGTAACTAGACACCTAGTTCTTCGATTCTTATTTTAATATGATAGTTTATTATTGTTCTTTAGCCATGAATTGTTACAGATTTTTACGCCAAATATTTTAAAGTAACAAGATTAAAACAACCCAATTGTTTTAAGAACTTTGGCGGGAAAACTGTATTGGAGAGCAATATTTTTTTCTGAAAAACTATACCACCTACGGCTTTGGTCCTTCTTTGATATTATTATTTACATAAAATATAATTTATACACTTATATTATTTCAGATTTTTTGGTTTAGAAGTTTAAAATTAGTTACGAGATTATTTAATACGCAAATTTGCATCGGTAAGTGTTTGCGTTGCAAAATGTATCGAGCGAAAAATGACTTATACATATGCAAAATTGCGTTTTTCTAAGTTTATAACTGTTGACATAGTTACGAGATTAATATGAAAGGACGTAATATTTTGGGGCCAAAATGTAATTTGTGCTGGTTTCAGATTTCATCAAAATATTCAAAATACTTCCGTTATCTCAGAAAAGTAGGGATTCTTTCTTGTATGGGCAAGGATGCATCCTTTTGAAAACCATTTGGATTATGAAAGTCGGACTTTTTTTTTATTTATTTTTTTATGTCATTGTGATGGAACAAGCGCCAGGCCCACCTGATGTTAAGCGGCATCCTTCGCCTATAACAGATGCATTTCATCACAAGTGACGAACTGCACTGCACCCATCACCTTGAGACATACCTGTTAAGTCTCATTTTTGCCTGTTATTTCACTGGCTCTCAAGGACTGCTGCCGGAACTCACCGTTAGGTGCTTTGTGACAGATTTTCTACTAGAGGGTGTTCGCTAGCCAGGCGGGCATTCGGAAAATGCCCTTCCAACATGCGGTGAAGCTCAAGCTCTGGGCGGGATTCGAACCATGGACCTGCTGCGCGGCAGTCCATAGCCAATGCCACTGAGCCATCACTGCTTCAATACTTAAACTTACGCAGAAAACACTTACGCAGATTTTATGGTAAATTTGTAAATACGACTATCGACCGCTAACTGGTATTCCGGTTTGTACAAATGATGGAAAAGCCGGGAGGCCGTTTTGTACAAATTAGGAAGGTAGTTTAATTTCCTGCTGAAGTTATCGCTGTGTTCACTTATAGACATTAACTGAATCCAAAAATATTGGAAATCAATTATTCGCCTGTCATCTTATCCTTCTAAAACAAAAGTTATAGTGAGTTACTACTTTAAACTAGAATAATATAAAAACTAGCAGACCAAAAAGAAGAAGTCAACCCTCTGAGGTTGTTAGCATTTTTCCAATAACGCTGTATAAGGCTGCATAATTGTGACGTTTCCTTTTTTTAACACAATGGATGAACAGAAACTAAAGATGTAGTTACTTAACAAGACAACAAAAATAAAGTATAGTTTATAATTAAAAAAATAAAGACATGATCAAAACTCTGTGGTCGCACTATAAACTTGCGTCTAAGCGTTCCGCGTACGAGACGTCAGAGCAAGGCAAAACGAACGCAGGTCCTACCTCGATGAGCGCTCGCGCGGTACTGATCTCCTCGCGCTTGTACATTTCAATTTATGAGCATTTCGAGTTATGTTAAATATTTTTTCTTGTCTAACAAAACAGAGTTAATAGCACAATTTATTAAATATCAGACTAATTAAAGAATGAACTTTCTTTTCATATAATATCTGTTTGGAATTACACTTTATTAATCGCAATATATCGTGGTAAACTGCTGATATAATTCGTGGAAATTGGCGCAAGATCTTTATTTTATTTTCTACAATGACGATTAATTATCGATATTCTAGTACACTATGTGTCAACAGGATTATATGCCTGATGCACAGTTTTTTTTTTTAGTTAATTTGATGAATCTTTATACAAGAGATAGAACTCTGAAGTTGGCTATGTGTACTTTAATTCGTTAAACAAGGTGCGGGAGATTGGTCACTACAAAATAATTAATGTTATGTTTGTAAATCTGGTACATTAACTGAAAAGAGAACAGATTATTCTATTTTTATCAATTATTAAACAACTTGTAGATATTTCCTATGATAGTAAATTAAGCGCTTAAAATCTTCGTATACCGCATTAAAATGTAAAATGCCTCTTAAACTTATGATATTTAGGTAACAAATCATTTTCTCCAAGCTTTTTCTTGCGATCATGAATGGATACCTACCCAAGGTTTGTCCTCGAACAAACTCACCCCGTGACGTCTATCACTCCATAGTGTTCGAAAAGCGCGTAAATTAGAAAAAAACAATAAAATAATCGCGATACAAACATTGAAACTAACCTATATATAATAATCCTAAAAACTTAAATATTGTCACATTTTGTAAGCTCTGTTGACATTTTCGGTTATATATAAATCAAGATTTCAGCCATAATACATTTTCATAAAAAATAAATAAAATATTAATTAATTTACTATATTAAAAATAATGTAAATAAACTGCAAATTACATCCAAATTATTACAAATAATTAAAATGTAATACTTTTGGAGTTTTTTTTTATGAAATGGAGTGTCATTCTAGCAGACGGCCCACCTGATGGTAAGCAGCTACCGTAGCCTATGGACATTTGCAACACCAGGGGCGTTACCAATACGTTGCCGACTGGTAACGCCCCTGTAGAACTCTTTTAACACGCTAGATGGAAGATCATTCCACATTTTGCAAATATGCGGTAAGAAGGACCGCATGGATCGAGCTGTGTGAGACTTCCAGGACCCGATTATGTGCAAGTAAACTTTTACTCGGTGATAAGACAATAATAGATAATAATGAAAGATAATCAGAACCAAAGTTAATATTTAAGTTTATTCCAGAAAGTGGCATATCATTTTAAAGTACTAAGCTATAGCTACGCAACATTTTACTACATAATGACTCAACATGTGCTTAACCACTTTGAAGCAATATGAAAACATGAAGAAAGTGTTCCTACGACCGTATCCCCGAAGAACAAATCACTGCTTGAAAGTATTTAGTTACGGGCAGATGTTGAGCACTTAGCGGCTTGCACCGGTTTTATTATGAATACCAACGGAACTAGTATTTTGCGGTTTCCCCGCTGGAGCCAGACACAAATTAATGCTTGGCCTTTCAGCTGGAAACTAATGTAATGCACCTTAGTTACGTGGTCGAACTGTTTGCTCCAACCGAATACTACCACGCCAGCTCATAATTGTACCTTATATTATAGAAATTGAATTTATAATCAACGCACCAAACTAGCTCAAATTAAATCCAGAGTCAGATGTCTTTACTCCTTTCCAAAGTTTTGATTCTAACAATCTAATCTAATGTTATCTAATCTAATTTGAAGCAATGATGGCCGAGCGGTAATAGCTATGGACTGCCGTGCCGCAGTACCCTGGTTCGATCCCCACCGCCGGCTTGAGCTTCACTGCATGGTGGAAGGGCATTTTGCGATTGCCTGGCATTAAATAATTGCCGCCTGGCTAGCTACCGCCCTCAAGTAGAAAGCCTGTCGCCAAGCACCGAAAGGTGTGTTCCGGCAGTAGTCCTTGAGAGCCAGTGAAATTACAGGCACAATGAGACTTAACAACTATGTCTCAATGTGACGGGCTCAGTGCAATTCGTGACTTGTGATGAATTGCAACTGTTATAGGCAGAGGTTAGTCTACTTAACATCAGGTGGGCCTCGAGATTGTACCATCGCAATAAAAAAAAATGTAATAAGTATTGAAAATCATCATCCATCCCCATAAGATGGTTAAAGAACGATCGAAAAAATTAGAGTTATGATTCAATGTCATGCTAGCTCATTCGGTTAGATCATACCCCGGCTATAGGGGTGGATGACGCGGGTTCGAATCCCGAACATGTTTTAATTTTACTTCTCGTAATTTTGTAAGTATTGAAAAATCATGCATTACAAGAAACCCTCTTGGGCACAACATCACTACAATACATTATCATCGCCATCACACGATCACGATAATACTGTATTGTAGTCCTACCATTATTCCAAGTATGTGAGGTCGGCACGATATGTTTGCTCTAAAAACACTAAAGTCACACAGAAAATGTTGTTTTTGGTTATGTAAACCACCAACTGTCTAACTCCAACCGCCTTGGAAATGCTTATGATGGTAGAACACACTTTCGTTGAATGATAAAGATGGTAAATTAGAGCGTTGTGCGGCTTATGGAACTTAACTCAATAGAATGCTGTTCATTCGCTGCTTTATTTCCCCAAAGTAATGCAATATAACAAATATATTATTTTAAAATATTTAATATCGCAAAATAACAAATATTTTTAAAATATTTCACAATTTTTTTATATATTTTTTGTTTTTTACAAATTAAATTAATATTATAATATAACTCTTAAATAATATATCTAGTGACAATCCCGCCTAATTTTCCTGTTAAACCGACGTGATGTCATAAACGCCACGTAGCCAAACCGGAAGAATTTTCGACGCGTCGCGCTTCTACACGAAGCATCCCCAGGAGGTCTTGGCTCTTCGAGCGCACGATCGAGACTGATCGTGTCTTATCAGGAAAATTAGAAGGACGTGTCACTAGATATATTGTTTATATTTTTTAATACCTATATTGAACAGTCCATAAGGGATGATTCCTTGATTTGCTTGTATTTAGAATCATCATCATACATCATTATTTGGATTTAGAAAAAAATATTTAGAGAACAGACATTTTGATAACAAATCCGTGCTGAAGGTTTTTTCATAACTTCGCTTGATTAAAAGGAAAAAAGTTCAAATGCAGCTGTTTATGAAATATTCTTTGGTACTCCTCCTGAACGATAATGTATTTTTACAAAATGTGACCAATTATATCCTTAACAAATCCGTGCTGAAAACTTTTGATCGGATAACCACGTCCATGTGAAAAGTATTATTTTCTCTAATTTTCGCGCTTTTTAGACAAACAAAAGGTCATAGCCACCACGCACAGCGTGCATTTAGATTGAACTTTGTATATATTTTTGCCCGTTACACGTTCTAAATTATCTGAATCGCCCACTTAAGCGGGGATCTGCACAGCCTATAAAATTACATTATAATATATCAGTACTAAAGTATTTTAACACGAAAAATAATGCATCGTTTGTATTTCACTACGTTAAGCGGTAATGTTTTGTTATTGACAGACTTCCTGTAAAGATAATGAAAGCACTCGAAGCGATACATTTTATGCCACCTGAAAATGAATTCCCACAAAGAAAATTGTTTCATACTTATTTCTACTGAAATAACATTACTGACATCAACGCATGATCCTTACATCATATTTATCTCTAGTAGTACCTAGTGGTAAAGTAGTAGTTCTAGTAGCAGAGTATATTTTTTGGAACCTGTGTAAATATTTCTAATAATATATAGTATTATTTTACATTATTAGTTAATTATATGCCTCTGTTTTATTTTAATACGAATATGTTAGGTAATTATAATACAATATATACATAAAATACGCTGAAATAAAAAATCTATTTATTCCTAACTAATATCAACGGTATTTTTTTTAAGATATTTATTTTATTTTCCCACCACTTTACTAAATGTAATATTTATTGCTAACCAATACCAATAGCAAAACCATCGACAATTTATCGAATGAAAAAAAAAAACAGGTAATTTGCGTATAGGGTACATGTTCATGGTCATACGCGTGACTGGACAAGTGCGCATCTGGCACTATGTGTCGAGAGGTCAATATAGAAATACATAATATACGAAGAGCATGCTACCGTCGGTTTTCAAATTATCCTAAGGACAGCAACTGCACTTTGAAAGTCGAAGCTACACTTAGTGATTAGGTAAAATGATTTTCTGTTTTTCTCTTTTACCCTTAATGATTAAGGTAAGTATAAATTAAATTCATTTTCAGCATTGCAACCAAAACAAACGTTAAAACATCTTTAATCGATAGCAAAGGATTCAATTGTCAGCATCGTTCTGTAATAAACTTGAATGTTTTTCAACATTTGCGGTGTAAAATGTTTTCTCTAACCACACGAAGGACAACAACAACATAATGAAGAACTATTTTTTTGCTAAAAACACAGAGCACGACACAAGGAGTACTTTGGTTTTTAGACGGCCATCTTGCTAACAACTCTTTCTTTGGAATTAACTCATTTGTAATATATATCTGTCGCTGCGTGTTACGACGGTAAGGAGCACTGATATGCCGACAATGTGCAGCAAATCCTCACACACATCGACACGAGTGGTTATATGCTGCTAATTAGGCGTATTTTTACGTAAATTCGCCCTTTACGACATCTAAAAGTGAGTTAGTTTATTTATATCGAACAGTTATTTTATTCCTGAACCGGGCAATTTCTTTAAATTACATTACACCGTACATTTCCTTACAAATGAACATACCATCATCCAAACTTTAATAAACCACAAATATTACCAATAAATTTGATACACTGTTGTTAGTTATTCCTGTAAATAGAACAAGGTTTGAATTCTAGCCCATACTGATAATACTTAACATTTTTGTGTAAAACTGTCGTCGGTCGGGAACATTCTGGCATGCGTGAGACTCGAATGAGTTTTCTGACCAGCGTGTTAATAAAGCTGTTAAAATATTTCGACCACGAAAACAACTTGTTTTGACAATACGTAGATATAGTATGCTGTACTTGTCGTAAATTTTTACTGTAATTTTAAAATTGATGCTTGTTTTAGTATACTTTGCAGACTATAACGTAGTTTTAATGATAATTAGGTACAATGATATAGACCAGGCTGCTTAGTGATTAGTTGAGTCTGAAACAAAATTGTAGAAAACGGATTTTGATTGTTCTGTTACTAGTAGTTACATAGAAATATAGACTTAAGAAATTAATAAATAACCACATTCTAGGTTTTTTGGACAACAAAAGAACAGGTATGTTTCATGTATTTTTGCATTTATTACACGCGGGATGGCAAATGCGTGATAAACGTTTATTTTTGGTTCTTTAAAAAATAAATAGAACGATAAATATTTTTACTATATTGACGTCTCTAGTGACATTAATAATATTTATGTAATTTTTTTTCCTGAGTAACATGTTATAATACTATGTGAGATATGGATTTTATCTGAATTAAATGATTATTATTATTATTAGCAGAAAGAATACGTACAGAGTACATACAGAAATAAATAAATGAAATCTGAAAAATAAATAAAACAATCAACACGGTAGCGCATAAATATTGTTGAAATTAAATCAAGCTCATTAATTATATAAATTTAATCAATTTCTATTTTCCAAAATTTAATTTCTCGGACGCACAGATTGTCAGTATGTAAACAGTTTGGCCATGTTAAGTACAGATCCAAGACTGCTAGGTAGCCTAGCCATACTAAGTGTTTATATACTAACGTATTTCTAGGGTTCAGCAGGTTTCCACACAAAGCTGCCATTGGATTTTCTCCGACAGTAAAGGATTGGACAAGAAAGCCTGAGAAATCCGAGATTTCATGCGTTATTTATATTGTTAACTCTTTTATATTATTGTTTCTCGTGGGAGTAATATTTCTGGATAGGAACTATTGTGTTTCGCTTTAGAAACCATTAATGAGAATAGTTTGAATATTTTCTTCGATCCAGTAGAGCTACACGAATCCAGACATTGGTAAAAAAAAACAGAATGTAGGTTTTTTTTTATTGCTGATAGGTAATCCTTTGAACACAATCTCACCTGATGGTAAGTGATGATATGGCCGAACGTGTTAACAGGCTTAACCTAGAATTACTGGCTCTCAAGGACAGCTGCCGGAACACACCATTAGGTGCTTGGTGACAGATTTTCTGCTAGCCAGGCGGGCATTCGCAAAATGCCCTACCACCATGCGGTGAAGCCCAGGCCCGCGACAGATGTTCTACTCTGCTAGTAGCTAGCAGAGCAGGCGTTCGTAAAACGCTCTACCACCAAGCTATAACGACTGACGACGAAAACGCTCAGTAACGGACGTTGCTTAACTTAGTTAATCAGTTATGAACGACTAAGCAAGCTACGCTACGACCACTTCAATAAGTATAACTACGAGTATATGCGTCCATTTCAAGATTAATCTCGTTGTATATAGCAATTTTCATATTTAACACACGTCGATTGGTTGCGTAAATAAAATAATTTTCATCACACTTGCACGTAAACAGTATCTCAACATACAGGTTAACTTGAACATAATGCCCCATATAAAACCCTCGAGCTTTCTTTTTGTCATGAAAGGTTGGAAAGTATTTTTTTTTTAAATTTATAGCACAGCACACATGTCTTGCAAGTTCTAGCAAGGAGTTTACAAGCAATTGAAAAATTGTCATAAAATGTTATCTAAACAATAATTTCATCACAATCTCGCTACATGTTACTTAATCGATTTAAATAGTTTTTTTTTATCAAAACGTCGAAATTTGTTCGTTTTTTTACCCTCCGTCACTGCTGTATACGTACGTAAGTATTTACGTTTCTGAACGAAACATCTGTGATAAAGATAAAGATAAAGATATATTTATTGTTCAAAACATGGGTAAATTATACATAATATAATGATTATGCACAGAGTTGGGTTTAAAATTGTTCCACCATGTTTTGCCTATGCAGGCGTACAATTTTGACGAGATGGAGCAACCGTACATTCTTATTAAGATTAAATATAAAATTAAGCAATTATAAACATTATTACACCTTAGAAATGAAATATTAAAAACTATTATTTCACACTAAACACAAAATACTATATATCAATGTCATCCAGAATTTTTATAATGTCATATTTTAAAATTACATTTCAATTAAATTTTATAAATATATTGATTATGTCATTGGTTAATTGTCAATTATTGTTAATTAAAATTTATCATTTAAAAAGTCATACACATTATAATAACATTTATCAACTAATAATTTTTTACATTGAATTTTGAATGCATTGATATTTAAATCTCTCAACAATTTTGGGATTTTGTTATAAATTCGTGGTGCCATACAGACTGCACTCTTTCCCAGGAGAGCAGTGCTGCCTAAATATTGGCATACTATATTATTGTCACGTCTGTTTCTCTCTACAAAGTCAGATAATTTTGGAAACAATTCGGGGTTTGTTTTAACAAATATAGCTATTTCCAGTATATACAAAGACGGAAGGGTCATAATTTTATGTTTTTGAAAGTATGGCTTACAACTTTCTATTGTTCGAAGCCCAAACATTGCCCTAATACAGCGTTTTTGCATTTTGAATATGACTTCTTTATTAGTTGAATTTCCCCAAAAAATTACTCCATATCTAATAACAGATTCAACCAAACCATAGTAAGCACAAAGCAATGCGTCAGTGTTTAATATAGCGGAAAGTTTATATAAGGCGTATGCCAAACTACTCACTTTTTTACTTAGCTCTTCTATCTGTGGTTTCCAATTTAACTTTTTGTCTATAATTATTCCTAAAAACTTTGCACTGTCCACTACATTTATTTTGCTGTTGTTATAGCTCAAGGTAATGTTAGACGGGTTTTTAAAACGTTGGCTGAAATGCATGATATTTGTCTTAGTCAAATTAATTTTTAAATTATTATTATCTAGCCATGAAATTACAGATGTAAGAGCATTATTGATGTCAGTTTCGTATGAGTCAAAGTTATTACAAGCTATCGTTATGGTATTGTCGTCTGCAAACAAAGTCATTGGCTGCGTAACTGCATTGGGCAAGTCATTTATATAAATGACAAATAAGAGAGTGGTGTGGGCAAAAAGCCCGCCGTCCGCTTAGTTGTGCTATATTAACCCATTGGCATCGGCGATAATGATAACAACAGAATTTCATTCATAACTAGGACATAGTGGTCCTGACGATGCCAACTTATTAAGGCTAGTATTCATATTTATTTACTCGCAAATGTGATGAAAAACATTGTATGTTTCACGGGCGGTACGGGAATTACGAACCTCGACTCAGAAAGCCCTCACTCTTCGACTTCGGGCTTCTACTAGAGCCTCGATCGTAATTCTATCTATCTATCTCGATCGTAATTCCTTACTTACCGCCCTTAATACACAATGTACTATTACCGATCGGTGCTTTACTGGACGTGGTCGGTAGCACGCAGGCCTTCTCCTTGCGAATCACGAAACCAGTCGGATGTTACTTACTCCACCGCGCACCGACCTACGTTATTTAAGTCACAAAATCAACTATTATATAATGCGAAATCCTTACAAAGGTTTCAGTTAATCAGCAACTGTGAATGTACCTTGTTACCTGTTGAAGTACAGGTATATAATTTCCATTTGGCACATAAGAACGCGCATATACAACCCTGTAAACCCTGCTAAACATCTCGGCGTCATCCCAACAGCGCGGCGGCGGCGTGGGGAATGGCAACAATTTTAATAAATAATTATCCTTGCCGGTGCTCTCGGATAAACAGATACGGCTAATTCGCGCACACCCCCAAATTTAAGGAGGGTGCGGGAGGTTCCACATTTCTGGTTTTAATTTGACTGTTTTGGCAAGTGATTTTAGTAAGTAGGTAAGTATTGTGCTAAGGAAAGGCGCTGTGGAAAATTAAATTACTGCGTGAAGGAGACAAGAATTTATGTATCATTGGTTGCGAATGTCTATCAAGCGGAAAGGCAGTCGTATTGTTGTCACTCAGCAAACCACAAAAATCTTTTATCAATCCTTTATTATGGGCGTCAGTATGTATGGATATATGTAAGTATGTAGGTATGAATGTGTGTTTATGCGTGGTGTGTGTGTTTTTATGTTATAAACTGACGAGCGAGTCGGACCTGTTGTTAGCCTGATCGTAAGCGTCACGTCTGTCCATTACTCTTGAAGTGTCACCATCCTCATTCAGCTTGACACTGCCTGCTAGTTCTTATATCTCATTTGCCCAGTAATACTGACTGTTATTAAATTTCACAGATTCAGGTCCTAGAATAACACTTGAATACTTCTATTATTTTATGCCCATTTTGGGGGAGGCTGTGTTCAGTAGTGGACTATCCGGTTGATATAGTACTTCTATTCCGTTTTAATAAACTAAACATACAAGTGTTAGAACAATATTATATGTCATAATTCTTAAATTCGTATATGTTTAGTAATTTATGATCGTGTTTCACGTCATTTAAAAATTTTAGTACCCTCATCAATCGACCAGACACGCTTCGTCAGGAAACATTAATTACTCCTGTAATATATTATCGTACACGAACCGCAGGTTTATGTTTAAACATATGACTGGGTATTAGAGAAGATTATAAAATGACAGATCTATTTTGCGAATTGAAACTGTATACAACGATACTTTTACACACATAGTAGCCAAATTCTGAAGGTTGCAATTACTATTGCAAAAGTCATCACGGATTTTGTATAACAAATTTCCAGGCTGTGATTCATGAGCCGCAAACTGGTCGCGGGCACTCCCAAAACGCTGAAGCTAATTGTAGTAAGATTCCGTCCTTTGCTAATACGATATGTTACACGGGCGCGGCTGAAAATGCGATATTCTCCCGTCACAAATGATCCATAACCGTTTACGAATTTTGACTCTATGACACCTAACTTTAAAGCTTATGTTACAGTGTGTCGATTTAAATTTGGGCTGTTCCTATTGCGACGCGCCTTAATGGAAATTGTGAGCCGTGCCCGTGTCGTTACGCGCTGCAAATGTACATAATGTGTCGTCAAAAGGGTGAAATATACTTTAGCAGACTGTGATTTTGTTTGTGGAGAACTGAGGCCCACGGGCTTTCCAAAGCTTTTCCGGTGTGAGGCGATTCAACGACGGACTGCCGGACGAGCTTTTGGACGTAACATACTTATATAATATTATTTTTAACCTTATCGTGAATAAGGTTTATATTTGTCTGACATTTACAAATGTCTACTTGAAACAAATTAAAGGCTTCAAAATACAACAAGCTTTGTACTTATTATTAATTAGTAAATGAATCTACGAAACAAGATTCGAATTCTCGTTCTGTCACTAAGTGAAAATATTTGATACCTCCTCTAAATATGAAGCTTTTATTAAATTCTTACGTTTATTAACTTGAAGTGAAATTCCCTGACTTGCAGAGAGGAAGCTAAAAATAAAGAAAAAAAGTTTCTCGTATCTTTACTAAGGAATTTTATTAATGTTGCCAACATTGTTGGTTGGTGAAACATTATTGTTAGTTCAGCCAAGTTTCATCTCGTCTTACTAATAAAAAGTAATAAAGCAACTGCCGGTCGACTGTAAAAATCAGGAGTCGTTAAAGTTTTCACCTTGTGATGTGAAAAATTTATTATTATTATTATTATTATTATTTATTAGTCCATTTTATAAAATTTTTGCTATAGAACACAAACAAAATGTTGTTTTTTTTTTACCTATCTTTATTTATAGATGCTTATAATAAAGGAGTATTTGCCAAAAGCCTGTCCATAGATTATAAATATAAAAAAATGGCTTCCGGGACTTCAAACCACAGGAAACATTTTTATAACATTTTTGAAAAAAGCTAAGCCTTAGATACACATTCTAGGATGGAAGTTACGGTTGTTCTTGGTAGGCCAAGGTCTTTAAGTAGGTTATAAAGGGATTTCGCTGGTATACCCCTTGCTTCAAATTCTACAGAATATAAACTAACCACATAACCGTTTTTGGTTAATTCATTTGTTAGGTCATAATATTTGTACGTTTTTATTGTGTGGTCTTTAGGTATGTTTGTTTCCCACGGCACAGTAAGTTCTATAAGTACTATGCGTTTTAGATTTTTTGTGTATAGACATATATCTGGTCTGGAAGACGATACACCAATATCCTCAGGAATTTTGTAGTGTTTTTCATACGAGTCCATCAAAAGAGTCCAATCGGGAGTTGAGATTAGATAGAGCTTACTCTATCTTAGGCGCAACTCCCGATTATATTATATTCTATTTTTATTTGATATAAAAATCAAATAAAAATAGAATAAACATGCATCAGTACTCGATAACCATTTCTCAGAAAATAATGCAATTTTTGAACTGCCTATAAAAGGAGTCTTATGTGATCAGGGAGCATGTATATATGTTTGTGAGATTCTTTATTCCACTTTATAACTTCTTAGCGGCTTAACCGAATTAAATGTATGTAATATCGTTAGATTCGTCTTGATAGCGCAAGTAACACTAGATGCACATAAACAAATAAGAAACAAACTGGCGGATTTTAGACGCTATAAAGTAAGATAAAAATCATTTTTCTTCCAAACCCATCGAGTGTGGTATCACAATGAAGAGCTTTAAAAAACGATTCTATATAGATATATAACTTGCAGTTTTTAATTCAGTGGAAGATAAAACGTTACCGGAAATTGTGGTCGTTTTTTTTTAAATTATTTTTACTTGTTTTTGCGTAAACGTTCACTCTCTAGAATAATTTTTACGTGTAAAATCTCGATAATTACATACATTATCTATATATATATATAAGTTATTTTTATTATTTCTGATATGCGAGCTTATGGCCCTAATCTCACCTGATAGTAATTGATGATGCATTCAAAGATGTTGCTCAAGCTAACCTAGAATTAGTGACTCTCAAGGGCCGCTGCCGAACACATGGTTAGGTAGTTTTTTTTTATGCTTTATAGCTTAGCTTTTGACCACAATCTCACCTAGTGGTAAGTGATCATGTGGTCGAAGATGTTGTTCAGGCTAACCTAGAATTACTGGCTCTCAAGGACAGCTGCTGGAACACACCGTTAGGTGCTTGGCGACAGATTTTCTACTTGAGGGTGGTAGCTAGCCAGGCGGGCATTCGCAAAATGCCCTACCACTATGCTATAACGACTGCCATCCTAAGCAAATAATTAAACAACTTTAAACGGTTCAAATCGCGTATATTTATCATTACTTTTGTCCCGACGTTTCAAACACTTTGCAGTGATCAATATAACATTTCTGACGGTAGACCAAATAATTTTCTTAATGACTCATGTGACAAATAAAACCATTTAGTCACCCCGTGACCACGATCTTTGCAAAGTGTTTGAAACGTCGGGACAAAAATAATGATAAGTATACGCGATTTAAACCGTTTAAAGTTGTTTAATTACTATGTGTAATAATCGCGAAAACCTAAGACAACATCGTTAGGTGCTTGGGAAAGATTTTTTCAGAAAAGCACGGAAGCGCTCATTGGTTATGCTAGTAGCAGTCACTCATCCAACTCACAACATCAGCGGACGTCGTTAAACTCAGTTGATCGATTAAGAAAGACTCACCAAGCTCTGCTACAATCTACTCGTAGCAGAGTGCAAAAAATTTAAAAATAAGTAAAAAATATCCTTTCATAATAAACTACATTTTTAATTATTATATTTTGTTCTTTATTAATACATAATCTGTGCTTATTGTAAATATATCGACTTTTTAAGTAATAAAACGATATTTTGGTAGACGCTGATGTAAATCGCGGGAAATTTAACATATTTTTACGTTTTCTTAGTTTTGTTGCTAGGCCCTGTGTACTTGATATAATTTGATTAACGTGATTAATATTTTTTTAATACCTATGGAATTGATTACATTTTTTACAGGTGAAGGTGATTTTAAAGATGTTTAACGATTTAAGGGGTCATGTGCAGTGGTGTTTAAAAACTTTTCAAGATAATTCAATCAATATAATATTAAACTCACCTATACCATAATCATGTAGGCAATGGTTTTTAAATTGAAAACAT
Source organism: Plagodis pulveraria (assembly GCA_963890685.1). NCBI lineage: Eukaryota > Metazoa > Arthropoda > Insecta > Lepidoptera > Geometridae > Plagodis > Plagodis pulveraria. The sequence continues at coordinate 18,358,239 of OY982962.1, forward strand.
TGGCTATATATGCTTTTATTAACAAAATACTACGAACTGTATTAAACACTACAGTTTCCATAATTATAGCATTCAAACAACCTACAAGCCATTACAGACTCACAGACAGTCTCAATGCCTCAGCCCAATTCCAGTTGGCAGCGTGCCCAGCATGCTGGCAGCATTGCCCCCTAGTTGGATTGCGATATTTATTCGTTGAGCGAAATAAGTGCTAATATTTTGATCACACGTAGCATCGACCAAGCGCTATGAGTTTTGGTAAATACTATGAGCTCCAGGCCCCCACAGACCCTCCAAACCAAACGGCTCAAATAAGTAACCATGCACTAAACTGCTGAGATACTGGCTCCGCTTGAGTTGCTCCGCCGAAGTAGCCGCGATGCCAGCCCTCACGCTGGTTTCGGAAAGATTTGACGGCGCTAAAATGTCCGCAGGCCAGTAAGGCCGCCCTAAATTCCACGGAACCAGAGACATGCCGCCAGGTACTTTACAATCGTCACGCATTATACCATTCGGTTCATCAAGCATAGTTGCAACACTGGCGCTGGTATGATTGGCTTCTTACTACAGAATGTTTACTTCACCTTGCTACAAGCGTTATAAAACTGTTCTAATTTTAAATTTCCCTCCACAGAAGTGAATTTGCACCTTAAACTGAGAAACAAAAGTATAGTTACTAATTACCTACAAATTGCTGTAGACCTAGTCCATTTTCCGAACAAGTATTTTAATCAGCAGACCTAATTTTAAACAAGTCGCGGTTACCCAACTAATTTCATTTGACTATGTTGTTCCTAAAATTAATATGCTGTGGGTCATGTCAAATAAATCCCAATATACTGATGGTTAGCCAAACGTTTAATTAAATAACCGCAATTAATATATTTAATTATTTATCTAATTTTGCACTCAATGCTAACATTTTACAAAATATTATACGACTTCACAGGCTTCCAGATAGTTTGATATCTCTGAATTAAAGATCGGCATATAATCACGCCTGTAATCCCAGAATTCTGCCTACCACAGGTGTGTTACCAATTGGGTTTTGGTCCCATATAATAGGGGGCGAGCATATTAACCATTCACCTATTTAACATTTTGTATGAGCCTGTCAGTTTCAGGCTCATACAAAATGTTTTCTATAACATACTGATCGACATATCTTAGCTATTAATAAATTATAGGTACCTAAAAATACCTACAGGTTTTTCATGAGTATATTTAACGCTAAGCCGGCCCCGTTGGGTCTCGGGCTAGAACTGCATCCACCATATTATTCTGTGGAGATCGTGAGAGGCGGCTAAAGAACAAATACCAGAAGGAAGGCAGCAGCGACCGCTGCCAAGCGTGGGGATTATGGCAAACTCCCTCGTGACGGTGAAAAGTTGTAGCAGTGGACGATCCGACTGATACAGTTCGGTACATTCACCGCTCTCAAGCTGTATGGAAAAACAAGCACCCAATGGTTTTTCCGACTTGTGAAAAGCTAATTCATATTCTAGTTTTAACATTATACTCGTAACATCGGTTCTCAATCAATCAATCAATCAATAATTTATTTGCAAAAAATACAATACTTTCATAATATTTACAATTAGATCTTATTTTTGTATCGACAATTGTATTCTGCCTGCAAGCAGGCGTGCAAATATTAGGTAAGTTTATACAAACTAACACATATATAAAATAATAAAGTTAAAAATACAAATATAAAATACAATTAATAAAGTCAAGTTAGTTATTCAAATATTCGGATACATTATAAAAACATTTCTCTGACAGCCAATAAGTCAATTTAGTTTTAAATACATTGCCCTGCAGAAGTTTTAACTCATTTGGTAATTTATTATATATTATGATGCACATGTTGTAAACATTATTTTTATAGATCGTTTTATGACATCGAGGATGGTACAAGAGGTTTTCATATATAGCCCTTTTCTGTCGTGTGAAGACCTCACTGCGTTTTTTGAAATAAGAAGAATGTGTTTTAGCAAAAAGACATAATTCTCGAATATACATACAGGGTAGTGTAAGTATTTTACATTTTTTAAATAAAGGCTTACAAAAGTGTCTAAAAACCATGCCTTGTTTATGATTCGGATGCACCTTTTTTGTAGTTTAAAGGCTGCATCCGAATCAACAGAGTTTCCCCACATAATAAGGCCATAGCTAAGGACTGACGACACATAGCTATGATAAGCTGCCAGGGCTGCCTCTTCAGGAACTGTCTGTCTCAGTTTCTTGAGAGCGAAAACAAAACGGCATAGTTTCTTACAAACTGCATTTACATTAAGTTTCCAATTGAGGTTTCTATCTAGTAATAATCCCAAAAATTTAATAGACTCAACTTTGTCAACTTTCTGATCATTATAAATTATGTCAAGATTCATTGGAATAGTATTGTATGAATTAAAGTGAATTATTTTTGTTTTATTGATATTGATCTGACTGGTGATACTGGGAATCTGATGTACTGATGCTTATTGTTAATTAATGTAATATTGATCAGAGCGCACGTAGCTGAGCATGTCTGGTCAACCATCTTATCCAAACAACTATATTAAGAGTAGAGTGCACGAAGCGCTTTCCATACAATCGTAATTTCGTAATATTTTAAATACCATTTCAAAACTGGGTGAAATTTTGTATGCATATTGCTGAGCCTGATCTATGCTTCTGGTTTGCTAGTTTTTTGATTTATTATTTATTTCATTCCTTAATGTCAAATTAGCAAATCCCTCATAAAATGATATTTTGATTTATTTTTGAACATACCCTATTTTATGGAAATCTCAAGGATCTACATGCAAAGTTACACTGAGTTTGAACAGTATTTAAAATATGACAAAACTACTTTTGTATGGAAAGCACCACGAGCACTCTAGCCTTAAGCAACGTCCGCTTGTGGTCATTACTTGGTGGATGGATTAACGCTAGTGGCATTTACCATTAAGAGCTTCCATGAATAAGAATAAGAATAAGAAAAATTTATTTGCAAGATTACATTACACAGTAGTACAAATATTCGTGGAATGGTCTTATAGAGTACATCAGTCATTGTAATCAGCCTGCATGCAGACGTGCAAATATTTATACATGTTTGACACAATAAACTACAAACTGCTTAATGTCATAAAAACAATTATGCATGAGCCAGTCACTTATGCATTTCTTAAATTTATGTCCTTCTAATAATAAAAACTCTCTTGGAAGCTTGTTATACAAATATATACACATATTATACGCGTTTCTTTTATAAATATCTTTACTACAGCGAGGTTGATACATCAGGTTCACAAACTTTTCTCTTTTCTGTCTAGTCATTACTTCACTGCGCTTCTTAAAATACTCCGGATGGAATTTGATAAAAACACAATCATTTCTAATGTACATACTGGGCAGAGGAAGGATATTGCACTTCTAAAATAAAGGTCTACAACTGTCTAAGAACCAGGCTCCATTAATCGCACGTACGCAGCGCTTTTGAATTTTGAAAACTCTTTCCATATCTACTGAGTTTCCCCACAGCATTAGACCATAGCTTATTAAAGATGACACATAACCATGGTAAGCTGTTAGTGCAGCTTCTATGGAGACAGTTTGTCTTCTTTTTTTCAATGCGAAAACGTAACGCTCAAGTTGGTACAAAGTTGGTCTACATGCATTTTCCAATTTAAGTTTTTGTCAGTTAGAATTCCCAAAAAATTTATAATGTCAACTTCTTCGATTTTGTCAAATTTATATTAAATGTCAAGTTTTATTCGAATTGTGTTATATGAATTAAATTGTACTATTTTAGTTTTATTAGTATTAATTTTTAATTTATTATTTTCCATCCATTTAACAGTATCTGAAAGAGCTTTGTTCACAATTGTTTGAGCGTCTTCCTTCTTGTCACACTTTACAACAATTGTAGTATCATCCGCAAAGAATAAACATTTATGAGGTATAGCCTCAGGGAGATCGTTAATATATAACAAAAATAAAAGTGGACCAAGAATACTACCTTAAGGAATACCAGTATTGTATGTCAGTGGGGAAGATGTAAAATTATTTCTTAAAAGTACTCCTGGCGTGACTTTAACTGTTTTTGTTATTTGTGTACATTGTTGTCTGTCTTTTAAATGACTAACGATCCATTCAACTGCTTTGCCTCTGATCTCGTAGAGTTCCAATTTATTTAAGAGCGTTTGGTGATGCACAAAATCGAATGCCTTGCTCATATCTAAGAAGATGGATATAACTGATGTTCCATTATTGATGCTTTCTGTTATATCTTTTACTAGGTTAAAACAGGCAAGTGTAGGAGAACTGCTCTTCCAAAAACCAAATTGCTTTTTTTGTAATATATTGTGCTTTGTTAAAAAACTATTCAATCTACGCAGCCTTTTCTAATAATTTGGAAATAATTGGAACTATAGTTATAGGCCTATAACTACTAGGGTCTGACTTGTCACCTTTTTAAAAAGTGGTTTCACAATTATAGATCGTTTAAGTTTTTCCGGAAATATGCCTTCTTCAAAGAACAGGTTAATTATGTGGGCAAGAGGATAACATAGCCAAAAGGCACAATGTTTTAATGACTTTGTAGTAATGTCATCACATCCACTAGTTTTACTTTTATTTAAGGAAATTATTATATTATATGTTTCACTAGGAGTAATAAGGATTAAGAAAAATTGTATTTTGATTTATTTTATTATGGGTTACTGACGAATCCCTAATTGTAAAATTAAATGCATTGCAAATGTCAATAGAATTGGACAATGTCATATTATTATATTTAATTGTATCAATGTCGTTATTTCTATTATTGGTAGATGAAATCACATTCCATATGGCTTTACTTTTATTCTTATCCATATTTATCAGTGTCGTGTTAGCTATTTTTTGAGCTTTTTTTAATACATTTCTGAAATATTTTATTGTATTTATTGTATTTGATTTTATTTAACGTTTTATTTTTGTGCACATTTCTATAATACAAGTATAAGCAACGTTTCGTTTTACTCGCTCTCCTTAGGCCTTTCGATAACCAGCTTAGTTTTGCTGATTTGTTATTACGTTTCACTTTAATAGAAGGGAAACACAGATAGATTGTCAAACGAATTTGACAATGTATTCGACTCTGAAACCTCAGAGAAAGTGAGGGAAGATAAGTTCGCGAAATTTCCTAACATTATCTTTACTATAATCGCGTATAAATTCAAACCAGCTAGTGAACACTTGGCGCTTTTTTAACTTTATTTTAATTGATTGTGCAGTTTCATGATCTGATAACCCAATAACATGTATCATAGAACAGACGTGTTTGACGTTACTAGCAATTTGGTCTACGCATCGGAGTCATGCTTCGGAGGGCAAGTTAAACCATCGGTCCCGTTTGAAGTCTTAGGCGGCAGTCGTTATAGCAAGATAGTAAGGCATTTTGCGAAGACCACCTGCATGCCTACAACCCTCAAACATAAACCTGTCGCCAAGTTGCTAACAGTTTGTTTCGGTAGTTGTTCTTGAAGTGCAATGAACCACAGTTAGCCTGAACCAGATTTTCGATCGCGTCATCACTATTACCATCAGGTGAGATAGCAATCAAAAGCTAGCCTATCAGCAATAAAATAATTATACTAAAGCTAGGGAGATTAATACCTACACTTGCAAATTAATTGTTCAAGCTAAAGTCTAGGTTAGCCTGAACAACGTCTTCGACCACATCATCAGTTAGGTTCTCACCTAGAGATAGTGGTCAAACGCTAACCTATGACGAATAAAAAAATATTATAAATTATGTGTCGTACAGCCCCATAAAAAGTATAACGACTGCTCCATATCCGTCTATTAAATGGCGAACAAGGTGAGTAAGGCATAGAATACGCTACACGATCAGTATGAGACTTGAATAGGGTGTTGCTGCGCATTACACGTACGACTACTTTCTATCTTAACGCCCTCAAAGGTAATAGGTACACTTACTACCAACAAAAGGATTGCCACGGAGGGTTGGCGTCATACTGACGTCCGGAACTAAAAGCGAAGTTAATACTTTATACAAAGTGTTCTTGTATTCTTCTTTGTGTTACTGTAGTAAGAAGATACATAGAGAGAACAGGGAAGGGAGAAATAAGATGTTTTTAATCAGAAGTGCCGAACTTAGTGCATTAAGACACACGGACAATGCTTGCTATGTTTTTTTATGGTATTGTGACGGTACAAGCACGGGCCCACCTAATGTTAAGCGGTAACCTCTACCTATAACAGATGCACTTCGTCAAGTTACGAACTAACCTCACCGTGAAACATACAGTTGTTGAGTCTCTTGTGCCTGTAAGTTTACTGGCTTGAGGGTGGTAGCTACCCAGGCGGGCATTCGCAAAAAGCCCTCCCACCATGCGATGAAGCTCAAGACAGCGCGGTGGGGATCGAACCATGCACCTGCGGGGGCAGTCCATAGCTATAACCGCTCGGCCATCATTGCTTCTGTACCTTGCAGCTAATATACATATTAACAGACATATTGTAGATATATGATTTCAGAACGTCATCACTAAAAATTTGTCACCAACGAAGTCAAGCTAATATAATTATTATTCGAGCTGAGCTCGAAGCTCTGTGGAAGAGGTACTGAGCATTTGTATGGTCGAGTAAAAGTTTCGAAACGGTCTGATCAACGCGTCGTTAAGGTCGATAAGAAAGTTTTCCTTTGTTAAACCAAAAATCGTTGTCAATATAATTTCAAGCTTGCAGAATAATCAATTAATATTCAAATATTTAAGTAGGTACAATATAATGAATAGATTTAGGAGTTACTTTGCGGTAATCCATATTTAAATAACAAATATTTTTTAAATATTTTACGAAAACGTCAAATTAATATTTTAATAAAACACTTAAAAAATATAAAAATATATCTAGTGACAATTCCGCCTAATTTTCCTGCTATGCCGACGTGACTTCACAAACGCCACCCAGCCAAACCGGAAGAATTTTCGACGCGTTTCGGTTCTACACGAAGCATCCTCAGGAGGTCTTGACTCTACGAGCGCACGATCGAGAAATCGCACGATCGAGAATTTCTCGATCGTGCGCTCGTAGCAGGAAAATTAGGCGGAATTGTCACTAGATATATTTTTATATTTTTTAAGTGTTATATTAAAATATTAATTTGATGTTTTCGTAAAATATTTTAAAAATATTTGTTATTATTAGGTTAAATATTATTTTTATTTATTTTGATATCCATCGAAATACATTTTCATAAAATAGATATTTGTGTCATATGCTATTTCTAATTCAGTTTGAGTTAAGATATTCCGTTTTTGCAGAGTTTCTTATTTCAGCATACAGTCATAAGTAGAAAAAAAGAATACGTTATATGTGTAAAAATAGTGTATTTTTTGGGGCTATTGGGTATTCGGGTATATATACCTACTTCTACGTTTTTTGCTACAACGAAAAACAACCCTTCTTTCTAAAAGACAGTGTTGTTTGACAGTTTAGGTAGCTGTTATATTAACCTTTTTGTGCATACTATTTATAGACAATGAATAAAGTCAGTATTTGCTTGGCACTCGGTGTTGTTATTTGACATCCTCAATAAAATAAGTATAAGTACATGGCGCAGTCGGTAGGATACTATTATTTATGTTAATAACTTTACAAGTGTGGTAATCGTCACCTGATATTATATATTTTATTTACAATGTTTAAACAGAGGAGCTGAATGAAAGGATTCACTGAGGACGACATCAATAATTGCAAATTGTTAACTATCAAATGTTATATCTAATTTTCGTTATCATTTTGATGGATTTGTATTTGGACGACACACAAAACTGCCACGAATTTCTAAACTTCCTACTTATTAGGTATTAGACGAATATACCACAGATTACTGCACAGGCTATGGTATGGGGCTACCTTTTCATATAAGTATGTGGACCCTAATAAAAAAGTAAATTACCTTCCTTAAGTTAATTTATACTACCTCCAAAATATAATTTAATTAAATTTCGAAGATACTTACCTAATATAGTTGGTTTTAGGTCAATATTCGACACAAAATATTGAAATTTCAGTTTTGTAACTCATTTAATTTACGACCTAGAGACTCTTGATGTAAAGACGGATGGACATAATGACAGATAGATGACGAAGTGTCATTACTAGGTCCCGCTCTGCTCTCTGGGAACCACAAAAACAGTACTCAACGTTAATTAAGCATTCTATACAATGTACTCGAAATTTTATCAGCTTTTTCGCTTAGTAGGCGTGACTGTAAGCAATACAATGTAACAATATTTAGGTTACGTCCTTGTTAACGTTAGTACCTTGTTGTCTAAACTAGCTGTGTTTCCAGGCAACTTCATATAGACTATGGCTATAGAGATCGCCCCTGGGGTGCCGGGCTAGAATGTCACCCTCCCATCTCTACCCGCGGGTGTCGTAAAAGGCGACTTACACTGGTCTGGTGTATTACGAAGGGTAAAACACCAGAAGGTGAGCAGCAGCGCTTTCTGGTGAACTGATACCTCACACTGGGATCCCCAAGACGCCTGCCAAGCGCGGGTATTATGGAAAACCCCCGGGAGGCTTTGTTTAGTAGTAGACAATCCGGCTGATACAGTATAGAGATCTCTCTGCCCCGGTGATTATATAATATTAATTAAATAAAATTGCTTGGATGGCGCCAGTTCGAATCCCGTACATGACTATAATTTTTCCACTCATTGTAATTTTGTAGTGCAATCCGCGGAGCTTGCTTCATTGCAAAAATAAAAATCATAATGTTCTAAAATTCGAATAGAACGGTATAGCTCATATTGGCTGAACATGTGTCCTAAGCAAGTATGGATAGTCGCAGGTTGTATCCTTCTCTTAGTTAAAAGCTTTCCTTTCGCTGCCATTTTGTAAACTTATTCGCGAAATATAAAAAAATACAAAGTCCGAATTACTCAATTCATTTAGACCATAGTCCGACCACGAGAATGTATTGGAACAAACGCTTCAGTTTGAAAGTGAATATGATTATAAGCTACGTTTTAGATCACTATTTTCAGTACTGTACGATAATTATTGTATATTTCCAGGAAATATAGATAAAACTGTAGTTGGCAAAGTATGGGCCTGCAATGCGGCTGATTTTGACGTTTATCATACAGCGGGGAACCGAGCAAACCACGGCCGAGTCCGAGCTGCACTGCCCTTAATAAAATTCTTGGAACGTTACCAGCATTTACTAATCGTACTTACACAGGTACTTCTAGATTATAGTGTAAGTAAAAGCGAAACTTAGTGTGTATATGTATCGCTCATCTCCGTGAATCGGTCAATAACATATCTACTTAACGTAACCAAGTGTTTAAGCTTAAAGACAATGTAAGTCTAGAGCGTGGAAGTGCTTTCCAAATTATAATAACAATAGTAGTTTTTTTTTGTTTTTTTTTTTTATGCTTGATAGGTTGACCACTATCTCACCGGATGGTAAGTGACGAATTGGTCGAAGATGTTGTTCAGGCTAACCTAGATTGGCTTTCACGGACGGCTGCCGGAACACACCGTTAGGTGCTTGACGACAGATTTTCTACTTGAGGGTGGTAGCTAGCCAGGCGGGCATCCGCAAAATGCCCAACCACCATGCCTTAACGACTGCCATCCTAAGACGAAAACCGGGACCGACGGCTTAACGTGCCCTCCGAAGCACGTGCACGCTCAGTAGTAATGTCACTAGCGGTCACCCATCCAACTCATGACCGCGGGCGACGTTGCTTAACTTTGCTGATCGGTTAAGAACAGCTAAGTAAACTTCGCTACGAGCGCTTCAAAAGTTTAGAGTTAAGTTAACGTGTAGGTTAATACCACGACAGCAATTTTATTTTCTGTCGAATCGACTAGGTTGTCGGCATACTATACACCATTTAAAATAACACAATACATAGCATACATGTTTTTCTTCGTACATAAAATAAACATATTTAGAATATTCTCAACTATATTTATACCTACTTGCATACATTATTGTAAAAATGTTTTTTTTATGTTATTGTAACGGAACAAGCTCGAGGCCCACCTAATGCTAAGCGGACTAACCTCTGCCTATAACAGATGCATTTCGTCACAAGTCACGAATTTAACTGCGCCCGTCATCTTGAGACATAGTTGTTAAGTCTCATGTGCCTGTAATTTCACTGGCACTCAAGGACTATTGCCGGAACACACCGTTAGGTGGTTGGCGACAGATTTTCTACTTGAGGGTGGTAGGGTGGGTTTTATTTCCGAATTTTATTGCATAATTTCCTCTTCCAGAGAAGACACTGACTTTTGCAACACAACTAAAGCAAAAGGCAGGGCTTCACCAACTTACATATTGAGTCGTATTTTATTATGCAATAAAGTATAATGTATTTTATATTATACTCCTAGGTTAGCCTGAACAACATGTTCGACCACATCATCACTTACCATCAGGTGAGATAGTGGTCAAATGATAACCTATCAGGCATAAAAAAAAACACAAATGTATTCTCCGATTTCCTTCTGGATAATGCCTCTAGCTTATGCAATAATTTAAAATACAAAAGCTCTATAGCTGTACACATGTCACTATTATTTCCTTATTTTACGCAACTAATTGTTACTGCAGAAAATACGATGCTAAAAAATTTACCAAAAAAAAACAACCTCTAACATAAAAACGTACATTATTAGAGATAACTAAAATACTACTCGTCAGACCGAACTCAAATTTAAATGATAACCATTTGACAAGCACCAACTTTCGAAAATAAACAAAACATTAAAATCGGTACGACTTGTAAAGAGTTACGAGGTAACACATAAAAAAACTAACAGTCCAACTGAGAACCTCCTCCTTTTATGATGTCGGTTAAAATTTCAAAAAATGCTACGTTCAGAGGACTACCATGCAAATTTGAAAAGCTTTAAATAATTTGGATTATTATAGGCGCTGAGCTGACACTGAGTAAATTCAATAATATTTAAGATAGAGTATACTCTACCTTAAATATTATTGAATTTGCTCAGTTATGTAAAGACAAAAGGTGAATACGAAATGTCGAATTTGTGAATTTTAATCATATTACTCACACGCATCGTTCACTGTTATGAACCATACAATACAAGCTACTTAAACGAAAGTATTTAGGCAACCTACAGGCCATTGCAGGCCCGCAGGCAGTCTAAATGCTCCAACCCATTACCGGTTGGCAGCATGCCTAGTAAGCTGGCAGCTTTGCCCTATTGGATTGCAATTTTTAGTTCCTGAGCTAAATAAGCGCCAGCATTTTAATCACGCATTGAATGGACAAAATTTCATAATTGCTTACGGGCTCTCAAGGACAGCTGCCGGAACACACTGTTAAGTACTTGGCGACAGATTTTATATATGAGGGCGGTAGCTAGCCAGGCGAGCATTCGCCTAATGCCATTCCACCATGCTATTAAGCTGAAGCTGCGGGAGGAGATGATCCATAGACCTGCGCAACGACAGTCCATAGCTATTTCCACTCGGCCGTCACTGCTTTTCTTTGAGAGTAATGTACTAACAAAATTATCCGTAAAAATCGTTTGTATGGAAATTAGGCTGGTATAATCCCTTCCGGACCGATGACAGAACTACAATGCTCAACTGGTTGTGCCATGGGCACTTCAGATTCCCTTCTACACAATTGAGGTACCAACGACTCAACCCGGATCCATGGCACAACTACTATGCCCAGCTGGTTGAGTCGTAGGAAACTTAGAAATCACTCTGATTCCCCATCGCACAACCTATTTTCTCTAAAGAAAAGAAAAAAAAATAGACTTAACTGAAAGATGAATTGTTGGCCTTACCGCTGCTTTACCGTTGTTGTTATTTTATTCCCTCATTCTCATAATATTACTTTCGCAAAATATTACATTCGCAAAATATTACATACGCTAAATATTACATTCTCAAAATACTAGATGTACAATTGAGCACAATAAAAAAAAAATTTGAAGTTGTGTCGTATATACCCAGATAAATTGAGTGAAAATATTTATAATAATTTGTTCCTAGTAGACTTGAGAGTCCGTCTGCAATAGGGTTCTGTCATAGGCGTCTGCTCTTGAGGAGAGCACCATACAGGTTTGAGTGGACCTGTCCAGACAAAGGTACGTAATGACCCAGGTGCACAGAGGCGACTTTTTTAAATTGCTGCGACTTTATTCACAGCATACAACACGCTACAAACTAACCAAATTAAACCTGAAGTACCAGGAGATGAGAAACTTAGAGAAGGTTGCCATACTCTTTTAGACAAACAATACACCTGCATTGTACGTAGTAGTATGGTATTGCGGGTTGTCTCTATAGCTCTATCTATGCGCTATGCACTGAGCTCTATGTCATTTCAGATTCTATGTTTACGCTGATACCTTCTTTATGATTCTTAAATCTCCTGGTACTTCAAGGTTTGATTTGGTTAGTTTGTAGGCGTGTTATGTAAAACATTCACAACTGTTTTACGTGTACTGGTTTTACACCCTACAAAAATTTCACAAGTGCCTAAAATAATGTGTAACTAGTGATAACAAAATTCAACACAAGTTTTTGTCCATTTAATTAATTTTTTTCTCTAAGTCATTTTATAACATTAAACTGCAGAAGCCATTTACATAAAAAAAATAATAATAAAGTCCCTTTAAAACTTTTGATGATACATCACTATTAATTAGTGGTACTGATTAACTCTAAAAGTCCTACCGTACTACCGTGGGTATGGTTAGGAGTACGGTGGGTCTGAAGCGGTTATAACTTTGGCAGTGTATGGCCGTTTGCGTCCAGTTGTTTTCCCCCAGCGGATCAATCAGTTGTGTCTCAAAAGAACCCATGGCACAACCAGGGATTCGAGCATTCGTCAGTTGTGCCATAGGTACGTTTTTTTTCACCAACGGACCAATCAGTTGTGTAGAAGGGAATCAAAAGTACCCATGGCACAACCAGTTGAGCATTGTAGTTGTGTCATGGGTCCGGAAGAGATAATCGGATAAATTAGAAAACTGGAAAACTAGCAGAAAACGTATTAGGCTCGAGGACAAGGATGTAAATCCTTAATGAGTTCTAACATTTGGTATTATATAATATATATTAAACAATTGAATATATATTAATGTTGAGACTTACCAACTGCGTCTCAAAGTGACGGGCGCAGTGCAATTCATGACTTGTGATGAAACGCATCTATTATAGGCAGAGGTTAGTCCACTTAACATCAGGTGGGTCTCGAGCTTGTTCCGTCACAATAACATAAAAAAAACTTTCTATTTGCTTTTCATAAAATCATATACTAGGGGTTAAAGTATGAAATTGCCAATTTGTACTGAAAAGATGTTTTTTTTTTTATAATTTAACATATTTATTAAATTCAAATAATTAATTAATTACCATTATTATCTTTACAATGCTGCCATCTAATAGGAAGGTCATTTATGTCTTTGCGATAGAACTCTGGTGATCTAGACTCGACAAACTGTGTAAAAGCATTTTGTACCTCCTGAGAAGAAAACTTTGTAAAATGTAGAAAATTGTCCAAACCACGAAAAAAAAGGTAGTCCGTTGGAACAAGGTCAGGCGAATACGGAGGGTGACGAATGGTTTCTAATTGCAGTTTCTGTAGAGTTACAACGGTTTCTCGTGCTGTATGAGGTCTCGCGTTATCATGGAGCAATAATGGCGATTCATGAGTGGGGGCTGATTCACTGCTAGTTTTTCTATCATTGTTTGGAGTTCGGCACAGTAGACATCTGCCATTATTGCTTGACCAGATTGGAGAAAGCTATAGTCAATAACACCATACTGAGATTACCTTTTTATTGGTAAGCTTTGCTTTAGGACACTGTTGCGGCGTTTGACCTGGGGTCAGCCATTGCATTTTTCGCTTACGGTTATCGTAAAGAATCCAATTTTCATATCATGTCACAATTCGATCCAATATTCCTTCATTTCTGTATCGATTCAACGAGGCAACACAAGTTTGGACACGCGTTTCTTTCTGCTGACCAGTCGAATCATGATGCACTCATTTTTCATATTTTTTTATTTTATTGATTTGACGCAAATGAGTCAATATTGTTGGTAAGGTAAAGTTAAACCATGCCGCTAATCCTTGGGTAGTTTGGCTCGGATCGGCTTCCACCATCTCTTATAATTCATTGTTATTCACCTGTGTGGGCGGTCTTCCACGTGGTTCGTTCTTCAAATCAAAGTGTTCATCACGAAAGTGTTTAAATAAAATCGCACGGTGCGTTCATAAGCAGTCCCCTCTCTAAACGCAACATTGATATTGCGAGCTGTATCTTCCACGTGAGTTCCGCGTCGGAACTCGTATTCAATAATCACTCGAATTTTCAAAGTATCCATCTTTCTTGTCTAAGCTGAATAAAAAAAACAACTGAAAGTGGGTAATCAAATGTTGTACATATTTAAAAAAAAACAGAACTTCATAGGTACCACGTTAAAAAAGTTTCACTCAAAAATCCCAAACCATGAAGGTTCTATGTCAATTCGAATTACCTTACCTTCTACAGTAAAACAGCAATTACATACATTAAACCCTATTATTTTGTAGGTAGTGTTTATGATTAAAGTGGTACAAAGCCGAAAATAAGAGGTTGCGGAAAAAACGGAATGTTGTAGTAATTCTGTTTTTATGAATACGGTTTTTGGTGTTCTAATATCAAAAAGCAGTTCTTAACAAATGTTATTTTTGTTTTACATTATTTTTTATGTGGTTTTAGGTCGATGTTTTTTTTTATTCATGATAGGTTCGCGCTTGACAATCCCTGCCTGATGTTAAGCATTGATGCTTGCTTGCATTTGAAGTAAGCATACTTCATCTTAGACCAGATGGAGCACGCTTAACTAGAAGAAATCTATTTACTCTTGATTTGAAGACAGCCGTGTTGTATCCATCGGGAAAATGTTGAAGGAAATAATGATGTCATAACCAACAAACGTATTTTTTATACAAAGGCATCAATCGAGTTAATGTATCTACCTGTCAACATTAAGGTAGGCACTAGGTACATTCTAGGCATTGACATCATTACATTTACATAATGTAAGTATAATGTTAATCAGTGACGTGTACAAAGTGTTTGATCGTTATATACCTACCTACCCTAATCAAAATTGACCTTTTTGTAAATAACCGTATCCAAACTATGGCATCGACAACAATAGCTCACCACATAATGGCGAACTACCGCAAAAATTATCCTTTTGTATATGAAAAATCCTTTCAAAAGGCGGCCATTTTCCTTTTTTATGTAGAACTCGACACAACAATTGCTATTGCGTTCAACGGACAGTTTCCATTGAGGAAAACAATGTCTTTGTTATTATACCTACCTACTTACATTTTAATATTTTACCCTTTGCGTTTCTTAAGGACATTTTCCAATAGGGAATAAAAGGGTTGTTGAAATAATTTGTTTACTGTTTTGTTACGCCTGGATAACATTGAACCCAATAGGATCCCAGGACAGATGTTTTGTAATGTAACATTTAATTATTCTTACAGTTAATTTCAAAATTTTAAGTGGTGAATGATATATACTACACCCATCAAAAGTGCCTAGGGATCAAGTACGTTTTCGAGTATTGTCGCAATAGAGAACTTTATTCATGTGCTTTTCTGAAGAGTCTCGTTTCGGTATGCGGCCTGATACAAGACATACTCGAGTTTGGAAGAGCTCTGGACATCAAGAACGTTTAAAATTCTATCCAGAATTTCATCCATATGGCGGGGGAACAATAATGGTTTGGGCTGGTAGTTGGATCGGTGGAAGAACAGATCCCATTTGGATCAGGGGCAACCGCAATGCTCAAATTTATGCGGAGAGTATTTTTTCAGAAGTGATCATCCCTTTGCGAAGCTGTTTGGGTAATTCGTTTCGTCTAATGCACGATATTGCACGTCCACACACGGCGAGAGTCGTAACCCGCACTCTTGCCGATGCTCGCATCAACGTTCTGCCGTGGCCTGCTCAATCGCCAGACTTAAACCCCATTGAACATGCATGGGATGTGCTACAAGAAGAGCTCTGCCAAGTTTGGATGCCGTGCATACCCCACAACGGCTTTTAGACTTGTTACAAAGAACGTGGGTGATGAACTAGTTTTAAGCATGCCAAATCGCTGTGCTTATGTGATTCGTGTAAATGGTAGAAACACTGTTTATTAATTAATATGATTTTACAATAAACATAGTATAAAATCAAAAAGCTTTTAGTTTTTCTGCTATTCGATTGACGACATTAACATTTCTACAAATTGTTTTTCTTTATTCATACATAATATAGGTATTCGTGGTTATACATAGGATTTAAATTAAAATACCCACCTGGATACTTAGATTTGGTAAATATTAATTGAATCTTTTTTTTTTACTTCAAAATTATCCCTAGGCACTTTTGATGTGTGTATATAGTACTTTAATTTACTTTTTACTTCGAAAACCAATCCTCTTCCTTATGTATGCACTCACGCCAGACATGCAGAAGGAAGTATTTTGATGTATATTTTTTAAAGATCAGAAAACAAGGAGCATGGAACACTGAACACCTATTCTGCGACTTCAGTAGACCATCTAATTTACCTATGTAGCCATGAATGATATATCCCAATCTGTTCCGATTTTCGGTAAATTTTATAAGTCCATATACTGTATACTGTATCAGCCGGAACGTCCACTGCTGAACACAGCCTCCCCTATTAAGGAGGTATTTGTCATAATCCCCACGCTTGGCAGGCGGCTTGGGGATCGCAGTGTCAGATGGCAGTTCTTTAGAAGGCGCTGCTGCCCCCTTCCAGTATTTTTTCCTTAGTAGCCTCTTACGACACCCACGGGATGATATGGGGAGGTGGGGAGATGCAATTCTAACCCGGCACCCCACGGGTTAGTCCATATAAGATATGTCATAATGTGGATATATATCAAAATATTACCCAAAAATGTATATAGTTTGTGTGACCAGTAGTATCCTACATCATATCAAAGTACTTTAATCAAGTGATAGTGACCGAAAATTTTAAGACAATAATGGCGTAGTATGGATGACAATTTCACGAAAAAGGACGAAAAGCATGACTTAAGGGTGAACTGGCCGGTCAGTTCTTCATATAAACGCCGTAGGGTGATCACTCCATAATTTGAGGATTTAGGTCCAAAATAAAAATAATACCGATTGAACTCGTCATTATCTAGGTTTGTATCGTAACGAAATTTCAAAAAGATAATTAAGTTCAGAGTTATGAGCCTTGAAACATTTTCATATAAAGTTTTCAAGGCCCATAACTTTCAACTTAATTATCTTTTTAAAATTTCGTTATGATACAAACCTAGATAATGACAAGTTCAATCGATACTATGCTTAATTTTATACCTAAAATCTCAAATAATGGAGTGATCACCCGACGGCGTTTGTATGCAGAACTGTGCGGCCAGTGCAACCTTAATTAGGACCGCTAGGGGCAAATAATGCAATTTACCGGTGCCTATCAAAATGTGGTATGAGTTCATCTGCCAATTAAAACGCTGACTAGTTAACTTACATGCGCAAAGAGTAGTATTTAAAAATCTTTAATTACATCTAAGTACCCACCCTTGTAAGTACATAGCTATGGAGATTTACATAAAAACGAGCAACTCCCTATGTACATAATTATCCCTTTGATCTTCAACACATGACTCACTCATTTGCTGTTGAAATATGAAAAGGTTTCATACAATTGGGGACACTTTTATTTGCATAATTTTTAAGTAGATTGCAATATTAATTTGGCTTTCAAAATAAGTAACAATATTATAGAACAAAAACAATTAAACTGACTCATGTTTCAATAACGGCACTACCTTTTATGTTTGCTCCGGCACAATACCCATCCCTTGTATACTTTGGTAGTACGTTAATTAGGAAAGTGAGTTTGTATATCTGCTGGATACTCGTTCAAACTGAAACCACTTTTTGAGATAGTTGGCAGCCTGATCTAAACCTATACATAAGTAGGTATTTACAATGTGATTTTTCTACAGTAAAATATGCCTCACTAAAGGCTTTGTTAAACAGAATGCGAATCGAATATGAGGCATAGCGATTTTTTATGTAATGTATGGGATATCTTCAACCTGAATAGGTTGCCGACAGGGAACTGAATAAGTGGCAAAGCGTTATCTTTTTTACTTGATATTGTTATGTATTCACATAACTAAAAAAGATAACGCTTTGCCACTTATTCGGTTCCCTGTCTGTTTTAGAAACGATTATGTTAGAAAACTACCTACAAAACTAAACTTCTATGGACAAGTTATTACTTACAGTATACATAAGACTACCTACATTTCGGCTTCATTAATTAATTAATGGAAAAGTCAACATATCCCCTGCAGTGGGTCCCCTTTTATATTAACCGTTGCATACAAAAGTGTTGGCGCTTTTTACGAATATTAGTCGTGCTAGCAGAATATGAGTATAAATTATTTCAACTTCAAACTACGAGTCACAGTAATGCCAAAAAGTCAGGACAGTTTCAATGTCCTGCACTGTATTATGTGTGGGTGTAGAAGCACCTGTAACTTGAAGTATTCATAAAGCTGAGAACGTCAAGAACTAGACTAGACTTCGTAATTTAGAGTTGAGGAACGAAATGATTTAACGTTATAACCGTTATTCGGGTAGAGGAAACATACAATCTGGCGACGACATATACAAAAAAGACATCCTTTACCATTTTATCATTTTACAGAAGATTTACACCAAAATCTCTTAAATATTTAGCACTTTTTAAAACTGAGTGATTTTGGTTTAGTAAGCAACTTAATTTGCATACATTCATGATGAATATTGTATTAAAAACCGTGTATTATTGTATATTGTAAGTTTGCTAATTACATGTAATCAAAATCATTTACTGCATAATTACGTGGTCTTTTTTATATGCAGGTCCTAGTTAAATATAATATTAAATTTGTGTACAACGGCAGAGCGTTATGTCACCAATATTGTTGATGGGTCGGCCCGGTCTATTACTTCAAAAAGGTGGAGATTCTCAATTCGAATGTTATTTTTAAATACTGTATAATATTCATTCATTAACATTTATCATGATAATAATAACAAATATTTTAAAAATATTTTAAGAAATCATTAAATTAATATTTTAATAAAACGCTTCAAAAATATAAATTCCGCCTAATTTACCTGTTAAGACGACGTGACGTCACAAACCAGAAGAATCTTTGACGCGTTTTGATTCTACACGAAGCATCCTCAGGAGGTCTTGACGCTACGAGCGCACGATCGAGAAAAATCTTTCTCGATCATGCGCCCGAAAAGGATGCTTCGCATTTTCATGATTTCTGTTAATCTGTTATTGTTGTTAATATTTGTTATTATTAAATATGGATTTCCACAAAGTAACGCCTGAATCAATTCATTATCATTCAGATAATTGTAAAAAAAATTAGTTGTTTTTGATCTTTTAAAACAGGTATATGCTGCTAATTTTAATTCTTATTGTGTGTAGTGCGATGCTTAAGATGGAACTCATCAGGTTCTTATTTTACCTATAGCTTATAATATTAAGAACTTTAAAACCTGTATTCGTTTTGATATAATATTTTTTATATCTAAATCTTATATAAAATTATTTTTTATATCGAAGTTGAAATATTAAATAACAAGGATAATATACAACGATGTTTATCACGAATTATTCAGATAAATCATCAAAATTTAGGAAGTAAAACCACAAAAAGTGTTTAAAACCGAAATTAATGTGTTGGTGATTATCGGGAAAAATAACAAATTGTTATAAAAAGACAAGCCCGTATTACCCCAAATTAGTGGTTAAATTAGTGAATAAATATCATATGAGCTATAACCGTTATCAAAAACCGAAGCATCGTTATTCACAGCACGTTCCCACCCCTATAACACTGACAGTGTTACGAGTCGTCACTAGAGGTCGTCGGGTCAGCTGAAACCTTAGGGGGTGGTAGGGTGGCAAAGGGGCGCGCGGGCGTTGCCATGGCTACGGCGCCCCACAACACGCCGTCACGGCGCCACCGTACACACAACCAACCTTATTATGTATGTTTTATGTTTGTAACTCGGATTGCAACCGGTGTATCTATGTGGGCGTATAAGCCGTATGAACATACGCATGGGAAATAGAACACGCTTTAATATTTAAAAAGCGAACACGTGTAATACGGCACCGCGCTTAAAGTGAACTGTTCGGAATGCATTATTAATTGAGCTACAATTACCTATTTGCGATATGGTTCTCCCAGATCTTTATTGACTGTTTTAAAAAATATAATCAAATAGAAAACTAGTAACTACCCATACAATACGTAATAGCTGTTATTTAATACATTTTAGGGTTCCGTAGTCCTGACAAGGTACCCTGAAAACTTCGTATAGTTTCGTCATGTCCGTCTGTCCGAGGTTTTGCTAAGAGACCGTTTGTACTAGAAAGCTGCAATTTTGTAAGGGTATGTAAACTTATCACGCCGACAAAGAGGTGAAAGAAAATTTTAAAAAATATTTATTTTTGTGTTGTTTCCTTACAAGTGATGTTAGGATGATTATTATTTTCGTCGTCTATCCCATCGTATGGGATATCATTGAATAGGTATTTTAAAATCATTTAGGGGTTCCTAATACTATTTTTTGATTTAGTGCTCCATTTACGAAATATTCAACTTTAAAGTGCAATTTTTTTTAGTAGGGCGTCTCCCCTCCTCTTAAACCTAAACTGCTGGCTTGAAAAACCTGAAAAAATTCATGATGATAGTGCAGTTCATGAACTTTCAAGAAAAATTATAGCGGTTAAGATAACTTTATTACTTAAGCAGTACTAGTCGTTGAACTTGGGTGTTAGAAAGTTTTGTACCGAATACAAAATTCTTAGAATAAATCCTTTAAACTGACTAAGATGAAGTAGTGGAAAGACTTTAGAATCGGTATACATACTTATGTACTATAAGAAAGGGTGAAGGGGGAGAGGGGGAGTTGTAGCATCCCCATCCAGAGTGGTGGGGGATTACGGAAACTATTTTTTTAAATAATTATAAATTTTAGAAAATATGTGTTTCTACATACATTGGAAGGATATGATATCACAATTATTATTATTTAAGAAAACTTATACAAGAAAATATTTTATCACTGTTTATTGATCGATAAAAAAAAACATATATATTTTTCTGTTCCACAAAGCTGCCGCTAGATGGCAATGTGCACACGGATTCTGATCTGCGCTATCGTTGCGTTTTCATTCGAGTAACTATAGAAGTCCCAAATGATTTTTCGAACTTCAATTGAAATAATAACTTAGCAGCAATCGTACTCTTATATTTTACCTGTGACAGGAAGATTGTGGAAGAAATAAAAAAGAACAACAAAATCGTTATATATTATGATAACGTAAATATATCTAAATTAACTAAAACACGCGCTTGACCGTTTTATTTTGTAATTATAGGTAACTTAGTTTCCGGTTTAGGAACTAAGGCCAGTTACAGTGCTTCACCGACCGTCCGTCGGTACGTAGAGTGAACCTTATCTGACAGTACGCATTGACCAACTGTGTGTGTAACATTCAGTGCCTACCTGACCGACAACCAGTGCGTTCTGGCACAGCCATTTACGCAATGGATTTCATTACAAATTATTAAAGAAAAAAAAAGGTTTCTCATTATTTCATATCTTGCTGATTTTTGATGAAGGATTTGGTTATTTTACAATGAAATTCGTACAGTTTCACACATATTTAAATATTATATATTAACCGGGGCAGATACGTTTGCATAAGTGCCCGCCGCGCCGTCGCCGGGAGCTCGCAGAAGCAGCTGCGCACTCGCCCTGATGATGAGTATCGAATATGCTCGACACCCGGGACGACGTATTCGATCCGCAACGTGTGGTTTTTCGCCAGTTAATTTATAATATGTTAACTAGGTATTAGGTTTTAAATTAATTTAGTTACCTATATTTTTTACTACGATATCTGGACATAACACGATGAAATGGCGCAGAGTACCTTTACGTAATTCTTGTCAGGCTTCGACGGTCTTTTACAATACGTGGGTAAATTTAACAGTGGTTCACGAACACGAACGTCGGTAATTATACACTTGGTGTGGATTTTCATCGTAGAACTTCATTAACGTTCAGTGCAGAACTCTCATTAAATTTCATAGCGCGCCCTGCCGACGGCGTACCGCATGTGGACGCGCTCTGCGGACTGTCTTAGTACGCACTGCGTAGCGTCGTGCCCACGCGTACGGTCAGTGTAGCACTGTAAGGATTTAAATGAAATTCAATTGTTATCATTATCTATGATGCGCATTATATCATTACCTATGACACATATCTATGACCTTACAAATGACCAACGCGACCGACGTACGCACCGACGCTACGTACGGTGAAGCACTGTAACCGGCCTTAAGAATTGTTCCATATTTACTTGTTGGATGTTGTTAAAAGCAACTAAGGATTAAAAACAACTAAGGTTATGCATGGTTGAAGGGCATTTTATGAATGCTCGCCTGGCTAGCAACCAACTAAAATTAGAAAATCTGTCGCCAAGCACCTAACGGTGTGTTCTGGCAGCTGTCCTTGAGAAAGTACTTGTTGGCTCTCGCCAGTAATGGTTGGTTAAGCCTGTTAACACCTTCGACCACGTCTTCACTTACCATTAGGTGAGATTGTGGTCAGAGTCTTATCTATCAGCAATAAAAAAAAAGTACTAAGGGGAATAAATGCGCCAAATAAGCAGCAAGACAGTTGGCAGTTTGCTAATATGCAAGTTGAATCTTGCATATTAGCAAAACTTTGCCCGTTACTATCTAAACGCTCTCAATATTCAAAGGAAAACGGGAATGCTGCAATCAAAGGTTTTCTCGAGGTGGATTGGCATCATACAAGCTCCTGCTCATAGAGCCACAGCAAAAACTTTCTACAATAATTATTGAGGCATCCTTAGGTTGCTCGATCGGCTGTTCTTTATAATAAGATATTTTTCCCTGGACGTCTTTAGGCCAATTGGCCCAACCCTAATTACTTGGGATAGGGAGATGATGACTTTACTACAATATAGAGTTTTTAATTAAACGCATTATTGTAGAAATGTGATATTGCAAATTTTACTTTTGCGGTAAAATGTACAAAAGAATCTACGAGACTGTTGTATTTTACAATACTGTAATTAATCTAAGTGGAGGTTGTCTTTATCCTGTTATTTTCACTATTCATTTCTGTTTAGTGTTTGTATTTGGTGTTTACTAAAACATTATTGTTTGCAGAGTTGATTTTTATCGATCTCGCAACACTGCGGCATAAAAAGTTGATTGTTTGGCCCAAGTATAGCAAAGAGTCAGTATTTGACTGACCTGGTTGTTGTTTTTGCTACTGTGCATGCCAAAGACTAATAGGCTGCAACTTTTTCACCGTCGATCATGTTGACTTGAAAATAAATTGTGCATTAAGTATGTGCAGGTAATAATCGAGAATCTGTTAGAATTCTCCATGTTGACTTGTTCTGCTCAAAAGTATGTATTGATTTCTCACAAAAGGACATGAGTCCTTTTCTGAGAAACTCATACAATTATTATGAAAGTATCTTTTTGATTACTGATAGACTACTAGACCCCGTGGGGTACCGGGTTAGAATTTCACCTCCCCATATCTTCCTGAGGGTGTCGTAAAAGGCGACGAAGGGAAAAATACTGGAAGGTGGGCAGCAGCGCCTTCTAAAGAACTGCCGTCTTTCACTGCGATCCCCAAGACGCCTGCCAAGCGTGGGCACTATGGCCAAAACCCCCTAATAGGGGAGGCTGTGTTCAGCAATGATAATTCTGATCCAGCTGATACAGACTACTACCTTAGTGATATCTAAGTGAGGATGTGCTTGAAGATGGTAAACAGACGGTCTCGACGACAGCTGCATCTCATATCATCACGCGCTTGAGGACAGCTTTTCAGCAGGAGACCATAAAAATATCTTATCAAGTAATCTTGATTCTTCATAAGATCATAGTGTAAAATTTTTACAAATTGTAATATAATCATTTATTTTTAATGACAGTAGGCTTCTGGGATAAAATCAGGGAGTGATATTATAGGCGTGCATGAAGAACTGATGCGAAGAAGTAACCAAGCGAGATTCCGAGATCTAAGCAAATCTTACAACTAATTTTCTGTGGTCTCTACTTTCCCGTCCAAGAAACAAGAAGAGAATGAAGAGGTACATTATATCATAGTAGACATTCCGAACAAAATAGCCAGAGGTACTTCGAGTATGTTTGACAAGCCGTTCAATTACATCTTCGACTGGAATTCTCAACCAGCCAGAGACGGAAACTAAATGAAAGATCAATAGCGCTTGAACACAGTATTCACTTCTAATTTGGCTAATTCAGTCTATAGTCGCAGGCAGCCAAGCCCGGCTTGGTGTGGCAGTACCTATATCTTTTACTTAAGAATTAATATCCATTTTCAGTAGCAGTAGAATTAATTGTGGAAGTACTTCCGTATTCATACATTTACTATACCCATTTCTACAGCCAATCAGTAATGTGCGCATTACTGTGTTTCGGTTTGAAGAGTATGGGTTCCGGTGAAAATACAGGCACATGAGACTTAACAACTTTATGACTCTGGATGATATATATATATATATATATATATATTAATCATATAAATAAAACCATAATACAACATGTTATACATAATACAATAGTAACCTCATAATACCTTGCTTTTCGATAAGCCGTGTAATGTTGTGAATAAAATCAAAGAACTTTCTAATAACGGTTTGTGTTCATCCCACAGCTCAGCTGGCAGCCGAGACAAAAATGGCCCTTACTAAAGTTAAGATAAAATAACTCAATGTCTATACAGGGCGTTAAAGAGAATTAGTGATATACTAAAGCTGGGAGGTAGAGGACCTAGAGGGCTATCTGAATCACCCCCATGTATGTTCCGCGATTTTTCGTATTTTCGGAGTTATGACTTTTATTTTAATTTTTCATCTATCGCCGAGTACGATGAGATTTTTATTTATGGTGACGTGAATTATTGCTGTAGATGCTTGTTTTTTTTGTGTGCTAAGCTAATAGATAGGCCAATTCAGTAAGGTGGCGTGTCTGCCATTGATTGCCAATGATTGGTTCACGGTCTTCACTTTTATTGTTAACCGTCCCAAGTTTCACGTGGAGGTGTTACCCGTTCGGCGGCTAGTACAATACTGCCGAGTCGTCTGCAGTGTTTTGTGACGTAAGCTTCGAAGTCACAGTAATAGTTTCTCAAATGATTATAGACTAAAATAACATCGATAAATCAATGTGTTGCCAGTCTCATAGCAAACTCACTCCAGATACGCTTGATGTTGCTAAACGTAACTTACATGATTGCTTGATAGATAAACGCTGAGAACCCGATATGTTGTAATATGTGCTCACGCGCTGACATATATATAGGTATAATCTAAGCATTTTGTCAATTGTAAGTTTTACTAAGAACGATGAAATTACCCTCGTTGACTCATTCGTATAGTAGGTACCTGACCAATTCTAATTTCGCTAATTGATCGTGGCATAGAATAGGTATTAGTAAGCACGCAGGCCTACCATGTATAAGGCATTCTGCGGCAGCAGCTACAAGCTTCGAATATCAATAGCCCGAACCCATGCAAGGAATCGGGGTCGGGTATCTCCTCTCAATTTACGTAACAAGAAATAGCAGTAGGTAGGTAGATAGTATAGTTGTATAACATATGTATATACGACTTCACATATGCATGTGTGCTGCCTGCTGGTTGCATACAGAACCAATATTGATTTTCCTAGATAAAACTAGCATCACAAAGAGTTCCCTTAATGACTTTATTTCTGATATGATAACCTTGTGAAGTTATACACAATCAGATGTTCTTTGTATAAAACTACAATCAGAATAATTAGAAGGCTATTTTTGGAACTTTAACTGGCTCTCAAAGAACTAGCATATACTCGTTGATAGGCACTTCTCGATACTATAATAATATTCAATTTGACTTAGCCGAGCAATACTTCTTAAACTTTTCAGTAATATAAAACACAGCATAACAAAAGGACAGGTATAATTACATTTAAAATATCCATAGCCTAAAAATAAACCTACTGCAGACATATCATCAAGTCAAAACAAATGAACCCAAGCTAGAAAAATCTAGCCGCTAAACATGCATTTACCAGGGACGTTCACAAGGGCTATGCTGTAACACGAATATTTTAAAAAAGAACAGCTGATCACTGAACAGTCAAACATGGCTAAATATAATTAATGCATACTCTCTAATAAAAATGAGATACCTAATTGAAATCATAGACACACACACAGACACGCTACAGAAAAGCACTTACAACACCCCTTTTCCGTAGAGGGTTGAAAAGAAATTCTGTAATGCACATAACACAAACCAAAAGAAACCTCGCATCTAATTGCATTATCCCGTCGTCCCTCCAACTCGTAACCAGAAAGTGTTACTGTATACTCCAGTATCCATTAATTCCCTATTCAATTATCCAAGAAAGCCCTCAACTAATGTTTAGAAGAACATTTGGAGGTAATACAGTACTGTTATGGTACCTATAAGGTGCTAATTGACGCCCTTCGGGGCAATTTGCGCACCGGTGTTGGTTACTATAACAAATGATATGTTGTTCCTAGTTCTAGTCATTTTTACACACATAAGAATGCTATGATATCGTATAAATAATCAAATATAAATGTATATTCTTAACAGTACTACGATTCTAATAGTAGATTATTAACCAAGGGCTGTATGACATCAATTGCATGCGAGGTTTTTGGCGCCTGAGCGAAGCGAAGGCGCTAATTAACCCGAGTATGCAATTGATGCTTACGCCCGAGATAAATACTCTGCTTTACATATCGATTGTGAGGTTAGTAAACAACAAGACAGCAGGTTTCAATGAACATTTATTAAGAAGAAAAAAATGTGTATTTAATTAAAATTAATAGTAAAATTATTACAATTTGTAAGAGATATGGTCACGTTCTTTTTAGGAATATTTATAGTTTGAATATGAGTTTGTGATGATAAGACTTGAGTTTGAGTGACTTGAGGTTCTTGCATCGTAAATGGCGGCAGTTGACTGGTACTATTTTCTTCATTAAAAAATGGCTCAGATGATGTGCTTTGACGTGGTGATTTCAAGTTTATATTTTCTGTTATTTTAGAAGTAATTTTGCTTTTGTTTGCCATCGAATCTTCGATATAACCTTCGGCCAAAAGTGGCCGAAGGTTATATGGAAGTCCAGCAAAGGCTGGACTTCCAGCCGCCGTGCCTTTATAACAGAGCAGGGTTGCCAGATCCGCGAGTTAAAAATTATCGGAGATTGAATGCAAAATTATCGTGTTTTTATCGCAAGTACAAATTTACTCTATAAGTTACTCAACCGAGTCTAAAAAGACAATATGGCAAAAATTTAGGGTGTGTAACCTTAATAGACATCGTTAATTTTTTTTAAGTAGATCTTGATACGACCTACTTGTCATATTAGGCAATTTTAATGTTGGGCGCCCACCTAATTTTCAGGAAACTACACGCAGGTTGTTTCTATTGTTCTACAAATTAAATCTCTTAGATAGGTATATAAAACGTAATATTTTTTTATTGAATATGCATCTTATTTTAATTTTAACGGGCTCTGTTTTTTTTTCAGGGCCGTATTCTCCTTACCTATTCATACACTCAATCATGCTCGGTTTGGTATAAAATCAATTCAGCAGGTTTTTGCGCTACCACTGTCACAGCCTTCTACGCCCAAAACTATGCCATTAACAGTAGCTGTTATGAGACGGTGTCGGCTTTTTTATAACTTAATTTAAGTATTTTGGAAAAATCAATTCACATTCCACGTTCGTATGATTCTGGACTGCCTTAGATTATAGAAAAATATCACAAAAAATTACGTTCCGTTACAGATACCTGAATTCGTCTCAAAAATATCGTGTTTTTGACAAAAATATCGTAGAAGTTGGATAAAATATCGTGCGATATGTACTTATTATTTTATATCGCATGGTACTCAAAAATATCGTGGATCTAGGATAATTATCGCATGTCTGGCAACACTGCAACAGAGTGAGGTTGGCTCCCGAATCAGCCAATAGAGTCGCTGATGTTCTGCGAAAGCAATGCCCGGTGTATAACTCTACGTTACTCAGTTTTAAATATGTGGCTATTTGCTTTGGCATGCCTGTAAATTTGTTTTTTCCTATTACTTGTCTGTGGCATTTTCCTTTACTGTAATTAAGAAAAAAACGATTTGTATCCACGTTTTCAGGCCGAAGAGCTTGATATTTTTCAACATAATTTGCAAATTCTTCATGCACAACAAATGACCGGTCAATTTTAGTTTTTGTGTTAGGCAGTTTTATGAGTAGTAATTTGTTATGTTTTTCTACATTTTCTATTGTCAAGTTTGTCAATTCCACGGTTCTGCAGGCTCCCGATATCCCAAAAATTAGAACAACCTGTAAAAAGACATAAGTTGTATTAAAGGCACCAAATTCGCATAGTATTTTTGTGAAATATTTTGGTAACTTATTAAAAAGGGCAAGTAAATACGTAGGTACCTTTATTGCTAAATAAATTTCATCCGGAGCTTCATTTAAGAATTTCTGTACTTCTTCTGCAGTAAATACCTTCGATTTCTTGCTTTTAAAGCCGTCAGACTGCCTTTTCAAGAAAACAGTAAGTTTAGAAAAATCTTTCAAATTCACGTCATGTTTTGTCATCATTGTAGATTTTAGCATGGAATAAAAGCACCATAAACTGGAAGGTTGTAGCCTCTTAGATAATTCATCAAAATATGATATAAAAACACTTTCAGAAAGAGATTTCACTTTTTTTTCTGACCGCCATTTCATAAATTCGTCGTATGCCTTTACATATCTTTCTTTCGAGTTCGGCGGTAATATATTTTCGACAACTATTTTGCCCTTTCTTTAATAAAATCGGGCGTTAGATCTATGTCTTCGTCACTAGACATGTTTAAAACTTTTGAAAAAGAACTCAAACAAGAAAATTAATTATTTTCGCGATGCTTTCGCGCCTACTAGTAGACTGCCTTTTTTTTTTCACGCACGCAAGCGCGTCAAATCTTGCTGGCCAGTTTGATTTTTAAATCGATTCCATCTAACATACGATGTGGAAACAAATAGTTCCATATTTAAAATAAAATCTTTATAAAATAAATTGTCTAGATTCCGATTCGAGTAATTAATCGATACCGAGAAAAAAAAAATAACTTTTTAAAAATATTCTTCGTGCAGTATGAGTATGACAGTTCTTTTTTCAAATTCCAAAACTTATGCTGTAATGATAGTCATACACCCCGGCATTCAGGGGTGTAAGGGTGTACTTACAGAGCAAGAGATATGTAAAATACATTAAAATTGTTGTTATAATTATATGCATAACGTATGTATAGCGTATGCGTGTAGGTACTCTGCCCCACGTTAAAAAACATTACTGTTTTTTTTAAACCAAGTTTCATTATTTTTATATTGAAGATATTTTCTTATAAATACTAACAATCTGATGATTAACAAGTATAAGTTAATTAAAAAAGTAAAAAACCTGACTGCAAATTATTAATTTTCGTTAATCGTTTTATCGTTCCATTGAAACTAAAATTATGTTATAGATATAAATAGGTATCTTGTTCGTCGGTACTCATACCATGCTGATTCAAACACTCGAAGCTCACATTTTCAAAAGCTTTTCATATGTTTTATTGAGAGAAGTCGTATTTTTTATTGGCCTTCAGTAATGGTCTCCATTGGCCAATGTCACTGCAAAACTGTTTGACCAAAGTTGATGAAATTTAAACGACACCAAGTTACACCAAGTATACACAACCAAAAAAAGATCGGAAAATATCTGTCCACTTAGAACCTAGTAAATGAGTAAAGAGTACGTTAGATATAACGTTTCCATTCCTGCAGATTTAAAAGTACAAAAAGAATATAGTATATAACGTAAGTGTCAATTTGGCACTGTGTGATTCCACTAGCACAGCAATGCAAACAAGAGGATTGGTTACTGAAAAAAATTCCCAGAGGGCGCTGTATGTTTATTATCGGGCCAAATGTGATTTGAAATTAGTTTGTGATTTTTTTGTATATTGCTAAATCTTTGGGTTTACACAAGAGTTTTCAAGGCGTTGTACATTTACTGGTATATCATTAGATTGAAACAGGGACTACGAAAACGAGCTTTATCTCTTCAAAGAGGGATCAAAGTCAAAGTCAAAGTCAAAATCATTTATTTAATTTAGGCGTCTACGACGCTCTTATGAAAGTCAATTACAAATTTTAGTATTGAAATATTCTACATTGTACTGCCACGTTCAGCAAATAAATTGTATAGAGCCACTGCGAGAAGAACGGGCAAGAAACTCGGGGCCATTCTTTTAAACATCTTTTAACAATGTGTTACATACTTACTATATAATAGAGTTATTACAATATTTGTTTAAATTATGTAGGTGACAGGCAATAGCTTGGCGGAGGCGGAATTGTCCAGGCATTTTTCGTTTATGTAATCAGAAACTGTGTAGTAGGATTTCTTAATCAATATGTTTTTCACATGCAACTTGAATTTCCCTTCTGTGAGCGTTGTAATATAATTGGGAACTTTATTATAAAACCGCACACAATTACCTAAGAAGGACCTTTTATTTGTCTTTGCTAATCTAAAACCTGGCACCGCTATTTTATCTTCATTACTAGTATTGTAATCGTGATTTTCACTGTTTAATTTAAATTTACTCAAATTTTTACGAACATACATAATATTTTCAAATATATTCAGTCTTGGTAAAGTTAAAATATCAATTTCTTTAAAAAGATCTCTCACAGATTCCCTAGGACCCATTTTATATATGGCTCGAACTGCACGCTTTTGTATGATAAAGATTGTCTCTATCTCAGCAGCAGTTCCCCACAGCAATACACCATACGACATAATACTGTGGAAGTACGCGAAATAAACTAGGCGAGCAGTAGCTACGTCTGTTAACTGTCTTATCCTAAGAACTGCATATGCAGCAGAACTAAGTCTTCCGGAGAGATCATGTATATGTCAGATCACAGGATCCCAATGTAAAGTGGAATCCATTTTGATTCCCAGGAAGACTGTCGCTTTGTCAATAGGGAGTTTATCTGGGCCAAGCTTTATGTTTGGTTCAACATAAGGAACATTTGGTAAATAAAACTTTAAACATTTCGTCTTTTTTGAATTTAGGAGAAGATTATTAGCGGCGAACCATTTACAAATCTTAGATAGTATATTATTTACATGCGTCAGTTCACTGTCTTGACTATCTACTTTAAAAATCAGAGAGGTATCATCTGCGAATAAAACACTATCGCAGAAATCTTTGACCATGCAAGGCAGATCATTAATATATGTTAGAAACAGAAAAGGTCCCAAAATTGATCCCTGTGGTACTCCCATTTTTACCAATGACCCGGAAGAAGTATTGCCATTTATTTCAACCTTCTGTAGCCTGTCTGACAGATATGACTCTATAAGATTCAGAGCTTTTCCACGAATACCATAGTGGGAAAGTTTACGAATCAGAGTGCAGTGCTCTACACAGTCGAATGCCTTGGAAAGATCACAAAATACGCCAATAGCATCATGTGAACTCTCCCAGGCTTCCAGTATATGCGACATCAATTGAACACCTGCATCCGTTGTGGATTTGCTCTTGGTGAAACCAAACTGATTCTCATTTAATAAATTATACTTGTTAAAATGGGATAGTAGTTGTTTGAGCATAATTTTTTCGAATACCTTACTCAGAACAGGTAAGATGGAAATAGGTCTATAATTGCAAGAGTCAGATGTAGACCCCGACTTTAAAACTGGAGTGATTTTACTTTGTTTCATTAAATCAGGGAAGTTTCAAGGATTATTGGTCTGGTACAAATGTTACAATATATTTACTGTTTTATTCATTTTTACTTTACAAAAATATAAGCATTTACGAAATGTAATAATTAATAAAAATATATAACTACAAAACTAAATGTTTATAAATTAATATTATCCACCTGTTTCATTCTGTTTTTATAAAAATGTCATTATAAATTTTTTTAAAAATGATTTGTGGAATACAATCCATCCATATATAGAGCTATACATACTCTATACACTTGATTTCTGTTTGGATTTAAATCATGTAATAAAACATTTAAAAAGAAACATTTCGTATAAGTGATACCATTAATATTCATTTATGCTTAATCCAACGACCGGAACCGCATCAGCCATTCAATTGAAACAAATCCTATTATAAGGCGTTTTACAACTTTCTTCTTAAGAAAATTAAATTAAGTAAAATCAGAATAATATCATCTGTTCTCATACAAATTGACCTTTTCTAAGTTACAAACTTATAGCAACCACCTGAGTGGAACTAATTTGTCGGTTCCTCATAGTAGTCAAAACGATAATGCTGCAAAAAAATCCCTTTTTTTTTTTTTTTTTTTTTTTATGCCTGATAGGTTAGCCTTTGACCACTATCTCACCTGATGGTAAGTGATGATGTGGTCGAAGATGTTGTTCAGACTAACCTAGAATCACTGGCTCTCAAGGACAGCTGCCGGAACACACCGTTAGGTGCTTGGCGACAGATTTTCTACTTGAGGGTGGTAGCTAGCCAGGCGGGCATTCGCAAAATGCCCTACCACCATGCTATAACGACTGCCATCCTAAGACAACAACCGGGACCGACGGCTTAACGTGCCCTCCGAAGCACGGAAACGCTCAGTAGTAATGTCACTAGCGGTCACCCATCCAACTCATGACCGCGCGCGACGTTGCTTAACTTTGCTGATAGGTTGAGAACAGCTAAGTAAACTTCGCTACGAGCGCTTCAAAATCCCTACTAAAATATATTACTTACTTTGTTGCCTGCTCTATTATTTTACTGTAGCGTGAGAATAATAACAAAACGCACACGCTTGCACATATTGAATATTAAAGTCCACATTGCGAGAATATTCAGAAAATAATACAGTTATCAGAAATATCTATACAAAGTATTTTGTATATTAACTTTTAAATAACCGTATTTCAACGTTACAAATATAATACCAGTACATATTTTAAAGGTATATTGATCACCATTGTAACCCTTTATATAAGACGTAAAGACGACATGTAACAATACCTTTTTCACTCAAAAATGGTATGTAATGTTGCCATAACATCTCTAAAAAGTATCCATGAGAGTGAGACTGTAGTATGAGACTTAAGCCTTCGCTACGCTCAGGATTCTAATTCTATTTCTAGAATCCTTCGCTTCCATAAGTTTCAATAAAAACTCGCGCCAAATAACAATATTGCAGCCTTGCTTAGCAAATATCTATTACTACTACTAATTTTATATTCATTTATATTTACCCTTATTCTATTTTAATGTGGTATTGGTACAATTTTACTCTTATAACGTAATAACATAAAATACTACACAGGATACGTTGACTATTAAATAAGTAAAATAAATTGCTTCGGTTCTATAGCGCCGGGTGGGAGCCTAAACCTGGCCCTTCCTTGAAATTCACGATGGTATTAAAACTAACTAACTAACTAACTATACATTAGTACGGCTGTCCCCAGGTCCTTAAAAATTAACCCCTTTGTTGAAACAGGCCATCAGTGACGTCCAAAAATGTTGGCATATTGTAAACATAATACAAAGTGTAATTATGAAAAAACAAAAATTACGTAAATAATATGGACGCAAAATTGTCTCGGCACCCATAAGAATTAGATGCCAAGTACATACAATCCAAAATTCTATCAAAACAGTCGCACAGGGTCTGCCAATTAATATTGAATGCAGTGTTTTGAATGTGTATTACTTATTTTTATCTACAGATACGATTATAACATTGTACATCCTCTAGCTTATGTCTCTCTGTAACATAATTATATTGTAAAATTGGTGTTCAATAAAGAGTATTTGTATTGTATTGTATTGTATAACTTTCGCGTTTAAGCTTTTAAACAATTATGTAAGTAATTTAGCTTTTTTTTCTTCTTACTGATCATAGGCTAGTCTTTGATCTCTGTCTCAATTGATGGTAAGTAATGTGGTCAAAGATGTTGTTCGGGCTAACCTAGAATTACTGGTTCCCAAGGACAGCTGCCGGACAAACTGTTAGGTGTTTGGCGACTTTTCTACTTGAGGGTGGTAGCTAGCCAGGTGGACATTCGCATAATGTCCTACCACCAAGCAACACAAAATATCAGAAAATTATTTCCCTGTAGTCTGCGTAATTTATAGCAAACTCAATGACACTCAACATACTAAGTAAGGTATTTATTACTCTTTCACGACTTTCAAGTAAATTGACAATTATTAACTTCCTGGCTAAAGTTATTCGGCTAATAAAAGTTACAAAAATGGTTTTTCAATTTCAAAAAAACGAAAACAGACTTCTGTTTAACAACTCGATTGTTACTGGAAGGATATTCGAAGTTAATTCAAAAATTCGTTAAAAAATCTGTCAACAACGTCACTCATTAATTCGTCGAACATTATTTTAATCAAGAACTTTTTACCCAATATGGCGATCGCAATATCTACCATTTTTTTAAACCTATAAAAATGATAGATGATTCAAGAAGTAAGTTAGTGTTCACTTAAACTGTGGGTTAGTACTACTCAGCTATTGTGAAATTAATGTGCACGGTTACTTGTGAATTAAACTGGCAATTAGCCTACTCGGGACGTTACTTCATGGTCGTGAAAGAGGCCCTTAGTACGTAACTTTCTAGTGATATCGATCACCAGTGTTACCATAAACTCGACGTAACTAAATAACAATCCAAAATGTAATGTACATAATATTCTCATTCCTACAATGCAGCTCTACAACCAATAGAGAATAGTTTTTACGTAGATCCCTCTTTTATTTTTTCAGTTTGACAGATTTACGAGCATTGGAATTTGGCTACGACAAAAACAAAGCTTTAAAATACACGCTACAAAAGTAACTAATAGTACAATAAAAAGAAATGGTCAAAATATATTGTCAGACTACCAAGTGTCGATACACTGCATTTCTTTAAGACAGGTATCAAAATGTTGTTTATTCCTAGAACATCAAAAAAAATGGTTCGTGAAAATAGGTTTTCGCATTATTAACACAATACACAACTTTTACCTTCTTCAAATCGCGTAATTTGCCGGTGTATATCTATGACCATAGAGTTAAAAAAATCATAGATAAGTAGTACTTTGTTGATCTTTCTTTTATTTATTTACTCCCCCTTCGCTACTTCAAATATAAGCAGAGAACATATTCAATAACTCAGTCAGTTTTTCCCATAAAACATAATATAAAGTCGCATTTTTCTCTTTCACAGGTTTATGGTAAAACCGTCTAGCGCTTTAACATGCGTGTGGCACGCAAAATCTTAAAACGTGTCCCGTCCGTGCACGCAATGGAAATATAATAAGTAATTTTATTTGCATGGTGGCAGGTTGTGAATGCTCACATAGCCACCCTCAAGTATTAAATACAATTACGGTAAAAAAAAATAGGTAGAACTTGCCGAGAGCTCATACTCATCAGTAGGGGAGTCTATCCTATCTATTTCACCTTTAACTTTGTGTATTCAATTTATATTTGTGTGCTGTGTGTTTTATTTATATTTTAGTCAA
Organism: Plagodis pulveraria; assembly: GCA_963890685.1. NCBI lineage: Eukaryota > Metazoa > Arthropoda > Insecta > Lepidoptera > Geometridae > Plagodis > Plagodis pulveraria. The sequence goes on from OY982962.1 coordinate 18,394,053, forward strand.
ATGCACAATGATGTGAAAGATAAACGAACGCGCTAAACTGTATGTCCGAACCTTTGGTTCAGGGTATTTATGAGTAAGATTTTTTGTGTAAGAAATTTAGTGTATATACATGCCTTGTATATACACTAAATTTATTACAAATATCAGTTAACAGATATCACGCTTTACAAGTTGTTAAGCTTATAAAATATTATATGTTATACTTATATTAGATGTTATACTTATATTTTATATGTCATATTTTTTTTTAATATGTAATGATTTATGTCTGAAAAAGTCTTATTATATAAATGTCAAATTTCAACGTTTATCTGGAGAAGTGACTGCCAAATTCAAGCTTAAGATATTCTGAAATTGGATAAATCGTCATTAGATTTATCCAAAATTAGATGTTACCCTTCATATAGCTAATTTATTAGGCGTCTAGGACTAAACGGGTAATGAAACAAAAAAATACTACTACTTACTACGACGGCTGTTATTGTAATAACAGCCGTCACATGCAAGACCTATTATTGAACCAATGTTATCCCAACCGCGCAATAAAAACCAGAAAATACGTCATCCAAAGACATTTTTACAAACATCATAGATATTTTTCTATTGAATGTCACTTTGACAGCTGTCAAAGAATATTTTATTATATGAGTACATCATTATACATTTCAATACATCATTGTCTTTTTGACAACGACACAAATTATGCAATGTGCAAACAATAACTATATCTACAATGTTTAGAATATTACTGGGTAACAATAACTCGTAGAGTCAAGACCTCCTGAGGATGCTTCGTGGAGAAGCGACACGCGTCGAAAATTCTTCCGGTTTGGCTTCGTGGCGTTTGCGACGTTACGTCGGCTTAACAGGAATTGTCACTAGATATATTTTTTATATTTTTTAAGTGTTTTATTAAAATATTAATTTAATGTTTTCTTAAAATATAAAAAAAAAATTGTTATTGTTAAATATGGATTTCCGCAAAGTAACGCCTGAATCTATTGATTATCTTAAGTATCAAATTATTGGTGAAGTATAAAAGAGTCATCAATTTAAATTTGCTTATGTATCAAATATCAGCTTTTCATTATGTACTTAGGTACTTGATTAGGTAATAATGTATAAATCAGAACATAAATAAAATCATATATTCCTTGTAATTGCTTTTGAACCCCTCGCTCCAATCGGGCAGTAATCTACGAGTAGTCTTATATCTCAATTGAAGCGAGGAATTTACCTCTTGAATTGAAGAATCCTTTACACACATCCTTTACATTCAAGATGACAAAATGTTCCCCGTCACGTAAGACACTGCTTCCCCCCTTGGTGGTATTAGATCAGGCAAAACAAATGATTTTGAAAACATGTTTTTTAACTTAGATCTCCTGATGTCTATTCTCACTTATTGATATTAGGTATGTTATGTGATCGAATACAAAATTATAATCGAATACTAATTCATCATCATGAACAGCCGGAAGACGTTCACCATTTTTACAAATTCCTAATAGGGGCTCGGAGAGTTTGCCTAATCCCCACGCCAGGCTAGTGTCTTGGAGATCGCAGTGTATGATGGTAGTTCTTCAAAGGCGCTGCTGCCCACCTTCTGGTATATTTCCTTTCGTCACCTCTTACGTCTCCCACGGAAAGATATGGGCAGGTGCAATTCTACTCTCTCAGCATCCCAGGGAGTGACAACGGCGTCACATTACTAGGGTATGGCTTCACATTAGGCACACAACAGGGTCAATTTCCATATTCTGTATCCTAATAGTAGCGGATATATTACTCCAAGGAATGTCACCGTCGAGCTGAAGGCTGGTCATAAAACCAAAGCCAAAACTTTTGCAATATTGGTTATTTTGCTGTTAGAGGGAGAAACAAAAGGGCCATTCCAAAGTGAACGTGAGACATTTTTGCCCCGTTTGCTCAAACTTAAAGTAATGACTCCCTAACCACGAATCAAAAAAGTTTGAAAATGATAATGTATAAAGCCAGATATTCATTTGAAAAGAACTAATAAAATTAAAAATAATTCATAATAAAATAAAATTTCGAACGTGTGTTTTCAAGAAAACGTTTATACATTTATATGCCTTGGGTATTCGGATCTTGTAGGTTTTCTTTTTTCACTAGCCGGGTCATGCTGGTCCATTACGTCGACGGGGTACGGCCTCTACCTCTTATGCGTTCGGGGAGGCTTAGGGCTTTTTTGACCATATACTCCTCTGGTTTTCTCATTACGTTGCCGTGCCACCGGTGACGGGTTTCAGATAGTTTTTCTAGTATAGGAGTACCCCAAAGCTGCCGCGGACATAATCATTCCCGATTTTATCTAGCCTGGTTACTTACTCCTCTCAACCATGTCAACATGTCCATCGTATGCATTTTTAATATATGCGTGTTCGTTACCGTCCAATATTCTGACTAACCGCCATCTTATAAACTTTGCCCTTGGTAAGTACAGGCCTTCGAGGATCACAGAGCACCCCCGTTGAAGATCTCCACTTTTGCCATGCTACATTTCTTATATTTATCTGGTGAACTACGTCCGCATCCACTTCTGCAATGTGAGTAAGCATCGATCCCAGGTATTTAGTGGGTAACATTTGGTACAGATGTTGCATCATGGAAGTAGATCGTTGAAGTTTCATTAACAATGTTTGCATCACTAAAGCAACATTGCATGTGTTCAGTTTTTATCATGTTCACCTTAGAACCAGATTTTTCGAGTGTGTTGACCCTGAAAGACATAGGTAGATAGGCTGACATGCCATCATAAACGAAACAAAGTCTAACCAGGAGAATTTTTGTCGAGAATAGAGAGAGTGATAAAGAAATTTATTCTCAATCGTACCCTCGAAACGTCAAGATTACCTGATGATGCTTCGTGTAGAACGCATCGAAAATTGTTCCACTTAGGCTACGTTGCGTTTATGTCATCACGTCAGCTTTTCAAACAGAAAACTAGGCGGGATTGTCACTATATACCAATATATATGTTGAAAAGTTTTTTTGAAATATGCATTTTATATGTTTTTAAAATACGCCTGCATCTATTAATTATTTTAAAAACTTAATTCAATGATTCACACCGGAAAATATACATTTATGAAGTAGGATGTCGATGCCACAAGCCTGCCCGAGTTGAAGGCTTCACTACCCAAACGAAAAAAAAAATCTTTCATAGCTTTTATGTCATTTTGATATTTTAATAGCACTATGAACTATGCAAAATAAAAAAAAATCATTTTTAGCTTCTGACGTATGAGACGATTGACTTCATATTAGTGGCACTTCTACTTTGACACATTTCTTAACTATGTGTTGTAATGTTATAAAGAGGAAAGATTTCATTGTTTGTCTGCATTGAATAGGCTCTGTAAATACTGAACCGATTTGAAAAAATCTTTTACCATTTAAATCCTACATTATCCCTGATGAATAAAGGCGATAAGATATTTTCAAAGAAGTTAGGGATCCGAATGTAACCGTATGAAAACTTCGATAATGTAACCAACCAAATTCACGTGTGAAAAATGTAAACAAATACCAAAACATCGTTATATCGCGTACGGGTAATTATTGACATTAAAAGTGATATAATACAATTTTATAGAGGACATCTACATAAAAATCTGCAATACTATATGTCTAACTATTACAGTTATGTCACAATAACTACTTTTTATGTATAAAATATGTAGTACTTATAATGTAATTCGGTTAATCCAAAACATATCATTGCTGCCAAGAATGGTTAGATTAAGTACCTATAGACAACCTGGACTGGACTTCAAAATAAATATATAATAATATTTATATAAATAAAAAAGTGTACAGGGGTTCGTTCTTAAAAATTAGCCAGTAAATATGATAATTTAGTTGTGCAAGAATATCTAGAACTAGAACTAGTTTCATCACCCGTGTTTCAGCATACAGCGCTTTTCCCCGTATTATGGACTTATACTAGCAGGTCTGCTAATATAATACATCTCAAATACATTCTTGCAATAACCTATTATAACCTAAGAGAAACATTGTATGTTCTTGTTTATCTCTTTGTGTACTATTAGGGTGTGTGTGAGCTGTAAGAGCTGTATGTTCAATGTGTATTGATTTACTTTTGATCAGATATAACTACATGACTTAAAAATAATATCCCGCACATGACTTAAATTTTTCCTATCGTATATTTGTGATTTTGTAACAGATATAACTATTTATCGTATGAGTCTAGCTGCTTGTATTGGAATAGCAAATAGATTTTTTAACAATACCCCTCAAATATACAATAATGGCATCAATCTTTGGAGTACAGTGGTGTCACCGGAAATTGGCCCACAGTGCACGGGTCGGCGCGTACGCAGGAAATGAAATCGCATCCGACCGATGCGTCCGACATGCCAGTTGCTCTATTGTAACATTTTTAGCTATAGATTGTACTATAATGATTGTGTAGCAACAGCTTTATTGATACTTTTATGGTGACCGATTACGGTTTATGCTATACAAATAATGATATGTAGGTGAAATAATATTTTATTACAATTTTTTAACCTAAAAATTTGGTGGTGTAAAATGATTTTTAGATCACTAAACCAAGACAGATTCTTTAATAATCACAATCATAGAAAGTTCTGCTTTTTTTTTAATATAAACAATCACGATTATTAATAATTAATTATTAATTAATAATTATTATTATTAATTAATATTTATTATTAATTAATTAATTATCAATACTATATTTCTAGATATATGTAGCTTGAAGCACTATCGCATGCTAAGAGAACATGACATTTACAAATATGAAACTAATAAAGCGATGACTAATTTATTCAATAATTTTTGTTGCACTTAGCATAAAGTTAAGCTTAACTATGTCGGATCACATACCTTTCCAACCCTTGTTATGGTTGGATTTTATATTTAAACCAATTACTTCACTCATGGTTCAGTCCTAGAATCCCTCGCATACTCAGGTTTTAATTTTTTAAAATTTGTGCCAAAAAAGAACTTAGCAGCCTTGTTGCATAAACTATTGCGAGGTATTCAATACATTATTGTTTATTTCCCAGCACATAATGTAAAAGTAGGAAGGTATTTTCGTACTCTTAGATTTTAATTACATGTCATCGTTTAGAAGAGATTGAATAGGGTACAAATATATTTATCATGTTTTTTTATAACAAAATTAAAGAAACGAGCCCATTAAAGTTGTCAGTTTTAGATCATTTTTTTAAGTTCAAAAACTAAACCAGTAAGAAATCTGGAATTTCTGTATAGTTTATTCTGTATATATTTACTCTATATATACAGAATATACAAGCATAGGTTTTTTCTGGCAAGGGTTGTAGCTACATAATTGAGTAAACCCTGATTAGCATTTAAGAACAATGTATGCGCGTGGAAATGCTTTCCATACTATCGTAGAAAGAATTTGAACTCACTCTCACTTCAATGAAACAAAATACCTTGAAACTGTAATTTAGGTTTCTGATTTCCAGTTTAGCGTAAACAATGCATACAAAAATTGAAAATTATGCATATTTGCTAAAATTGTTGTGTATTACATTCTTATTTTAACATTTAAAGATAAAATGAATGACAAAACAGAAAACTGAGAATATAAGGCACAAGGCCTTGGATACAAAATTTTACAGATTTCAAACATTTAGTATTCAAAATATGACGACTCTTATGTTTTAGTGTATGGAAATCGTTTGTTTAGTATCAAGCTGAAATAATGATATTTATTAACCTTAACTGCTTTAAAAGCCCACGAGTTAAGATAAAGTTTACAATAAAGAGTAAAATTACTTGTTGTTTCCCTCGAGTGTGGATCAAATCTGCTTTGAAAACGTTGTAGCGGTAAGAGTTTTGGTTATTTCCTCGCATTAGTGACAATAAGTGGAGTATAATTGGTCATATCCCTTGTCTAACAATCTACTATCAATATTGATTGTCGTTCTTTATTAATTACAGTATTGGCTCTGTGTGATGAAGACCTGGCGACTTAAATATGATTTTTAATACGTTTTCAACCCCTATCTCCTCTGTTTTGAAAAATTTTCAAAAATCTGAATCGACAAAAAAATATATAAATATCGAACCTGATCACATTTCATGAGATTCGGTTGAGAAATGCGACCTGTAAAGAAGAATAGCCGGACATCCGCCGGAAGACATACGAAAGCATCTTTCCTCAAGCTGAAACGGGGACGTTTCGCGCTCGGTCAGTTTTTTTTTTACTTCTTGCTGGTATACTTATTGAAACGTGAAGCTATGAAGCTACGCGATTGGTGTACAAAGAAATTCACCGCTACTGTTTACCATAACAGTAACTAACACGAGAAAATCAAGAGAATGCTCAGATAACAAGTAATAATTACAAATGAATTTAAATTAATGCTCTTCGGAACGCTGCGCACGATGTACTGCTACTCAAACTGTGGATGCGCGTGCCCAGGATTTGAAATCGCAACTGGCCAATTACGGAGTTCTTTGATGCGTTAAAAACTAATGTGCGAACCTCCGCTGTTACTAAACTGCTATTTATACCATTTTAATATTGAATCACTAGTAAGTAACATCCTCTTGACCAATTCAAACTTGTGTAACTATATATGGTATCGATAGAATCGATACATGTTACAAACTCTTGTGTTCTACTTTCTAATTTGTACTGAATACGTGTACTTTATAATTTCGCGGGTAAAAAATCCTCATTTTAAATTTATAAGTTATTGATGTTAATCAAAATAACAATACCAAACTATCATAATTTGTTATTTGGTAACAACAAATGTCTTGTCTTTTAAGTAACTTCCAGAGAAGGACGATGGAAGACTCTCAAACCGTAGCATATTTATTTCGATAGGAATCGGAACGGGCAGGCTATCTTGGTGGTAAGTGATCACCGTTGCCCACGAACATCCACCACACCAGAGGTCTCGAGGATGCGTTGCCGACCTTTGAGGAGACAATATGCTCCCTTCTTGAAGGTTTCCAAGTCGTATCGATTCTGGAAAAACCTCACATTGTAGTTCCACACCGTGGCAAGGCAAGACAGAAAATGCCGTGAGAACCACATGGTTGTGAACTTCCGGTTAAATACACACGAATCGCTTTAAATCCAGTTTCATAATGCGTACGGCTAAAATATGGAACACCATACTAGCGTCTCTATTTCCCTATAGATATAATTTAGGAGTCTTCACGTCAAGAGCGCACAGGTATCTGCTAGGCAGGCATGTTCCACCGTGGACCGCGTCGTCACTTTCCATCAACTGTAGTCAGACGCTTGCTTATCATATTAAAAAAAACTTGTAAAAGCAATCATATGACAGAACTAATCAAAATAAAGTTACATAACCTCCTTTTTATTTCCACAAATTCCTATTATACAAGTAAAACCTGACCTGTAATAGGAATGCTAACAAAATATGTCTCCAAATTATCCGCCCATAATGTAGATTCCTGTTAACCTATGAGTAATTGCCTTAATTAGATGGTAGGTAAATACCTACCTTGATGGAACTCGGGTTTCAGTAGGCCTAAATATAGGAAAGCACGAACGTCGATATCCTTTATTGCTTAGCTGTATGGTAAAACGTTGGCATATAAAATAGGGTTGGCATCGTGCTTAAAATGTCTTATTCAGAATATGATATAATCACATAAATAAAAATTTAGCCATCAAGAATTATCCAGATAAAGTCAGAATAAAGTTAACTAGACCAACCAATACGGGAAAAAAACTGCATTAGATCACAAACCTGGAGCTGACAATAACTAGTCGTAATAACTAGAATAAAAATTCCCTGATTTGAGTTTATAATATTTTTATCAAAGGGGGCTCGAAGTTTTACAGAAGAAGGAATGTTTGTCAGCGATTTGAATAGATTATGAAAATATACGAACTCCAAATACTGATTACTGAAACGATAGGTTGGTACCAACCCTAACTGTTTCAAGCAAGGCAAGGTACTGTCGACATGCGAAGGTGGACACGCGAGTCGTGCCCTACCCCGTACGACTGTGCGTTTTATAGCTGAAATATTTTATTTTCTTACTGATTCACGAAAATAAGGGATCATTCAACAGCAATCATTTATATTAATAAAATTTAAAACAATATGTTATATATAGCAACTATATGCACCATATTTTTTTGACTAAGCGGAACCAAGTTCTTCCTTGTGGCGATTACCACCAACAACCCTTAAAAAGGTGAAAATGAAGGATCAATCAAATCGGAAAAGTATGTGGAGCTAGGCTATCAACACATAAAAGACCTGTCAGGATATGAATGAACTTGCAGGACTTCAAAGAACTACTATTAGAAGTATTTTGATTTAAAAAGTGTATTTTTTCGGTTTATTTATACATATTATTGTAAAATATTTATGTCAAAAAATCCTTGGATTGTTCGGGTTTAAGAAAATCGATATATCACTTCGGCTCGTACTCGTACCACGTTCACTACACTAGTCACTCGACAATATAAAGCTTCGGTTACACGTCACTTGATACTGAAAACTACTTTTCCATTTTGCAAGTAATGAGAATAATAACACAAGTTATAATATAAAACAAGTACATATAAATTAATTAAAATGTAAAAAAAACCGACTGCAATTTATTTATTGTTGTTAAGCGTTTTTTCGTTCCATTGAAATTAAAACTGCAAATGATAAATATTTATGGAATCGTTTCTTAAAGTTAAAGTCAAAGTCAAAATCATTTATTCAATTAAACGTGCAAGAAACTTGGGGCCATTCTTTTAAACATCTTTTAACAATGTGTTACATACTTACTATATAATAGATTTCATTCTAGTTTGTATTTTTACTTAAAGCCCTTCATTTTGATAGTACACTCTTACAAAATCCACCAGTTTGATTTTTTACATTTTCAACGTACTTAGTGTCACTTGCACTATCAAGACAAATCTTCCCGCGGTGGAGGACACGGCGCAGCACACCCTCGAGGTGTGTCCTTCGTGGTCCGAGCTGCGCCGCAGCTTGGTCGAGGTAGTCGGGCCGGACCTCTCGCTGCCCAGCGTGGTCAACGCCATGTTGGAGAGCGAAGGGTCCTGGGCAGCGGTCGCCTCCTTTTGCGAGGAAGTGATTTCGCAAAAGGAGGCGGCAGAGCGCGCAAGGGAGGAAGACCCCCTTGCGGCGCCACTGCGCAGACGAAGAAGGGGTGGGAGAAGACGATTGAATAATCGACATCATCTCCCACCCGGTGGTGAATAGCGAGAGAAAGGCGCGGGGGCACCTTCTCTCGCATTGCACCTATTCACCACCTCCGTCGGGCGGGAATGGCCAAGCATTCCTGGTCATTCCCGGGCCCCTCTTACCTGGAGGGGCGTGTAGGCCCCGCTGTAAAGCGGGCGGTCGTCGAAGGGGGACTGGACGCAAAGGCTCTGGCCGTCTCCCAGTCCTTCTCCACACAGACGATGCTGGAATGCCGCTGGGTCGTTTAGTGGGTATACCGGTCACCTACCGGGGAGTCCCACATCCCCCCTCCATCCCCCGATGGAGGGGCATGCGTAATGCATTTTTCCCAGCGAAAACAAAAAAAAAAAATCAAGACAAATCTAATGATATATCTAATAATACATTTAAATCGGTTACGTTGTTCAGAAGTTATGGTGGAATAAAGAAAGTCACAAACATACATACATACATGAACCCAGAAAAAATAATACTCTTTCTTTTGGCCGACGTGTAATAACCTAAACCTGATAGTAAACGCCACGCCTAGAGGAGTCAGGGACCACGTATCGCTACTTGCTACGATCCTGACACTCCTTGTTCATTTATTAACATCAACTTTCTCATATAATAAACGCCCGTCGCTTTAGTCTTTACCTCTCTTGTTACACATAATTTCCTATTCAGTGAAAATACGTAATGTGTTTATTTATATAATATTCTTCTATTCAATAGCCAAACCAAATCAAAAATATATTTTTCATTCAACGAACACATGAAAAGAACAAGGTTTCCAAGCATTCAATACAAAACAAAATATTAACAGTTAACAGGTAGATACCAAAAAAGCGAAGTCACGGAAAAATGTAATTTGAATTCAGTAGAGCCGGCTCTACGCACCTTTGTTTGGCTTCCTGTCGTTTACCGAGTTTTCACTTTGTCGGGGAAATGCGTCTATATTAGGCAAATAGAGTAAGTAGGCACCAACTGGCTACCATATCGTAGATCTATGTGTACCCTATCTGTTTTTCAGAGAACGGTATGTCAAATAAAGGACTCTACTTGTTTTATTTCAAATGATCCTTCGAATTTTTTGACTGGTACTTGACCGTAGACTAGACAGAATTAATAATAATCATTATCAACTCAAAATAATTGTCCACGAATGTTTATATTTCACCGAACCGAATAATATAACGACTGAAAGAGATTGTTTTTTAAAGCCGCCCATCGTAAAACAATAGATATAAGTTATATTATATTTTTGACTGTACCGAATATTTATAAGCTGTGGAAGAGAAGGCTTTTAGAAATATTGACACCCATTGTTCAATGATTATGTTAAGTATTATTCTACTCTTTTTAGTAGACAAAATATGCTATTATTATGGTCGAGTCGCTGAACATTATTATTCTGCCACAAAAAATCTCGCCCAATTGTTATATCAAGGAATCAAAATTAAGTAAAGGACTATTTTAAAGTGGTTTCTTTTCAGCGCCTATTAATTTTTTCCATTCTGTGTAGTAACTTTAAAATACCTTCGTTACGCTGGTAACTCTCTGTAGGCCGAATCAAACCCAATATTTCGCGATATGTAGTGACCAATATTAAATTTAATTTTAAACGATGTGAAGAAGACAAGTTATAAACTATTCAGCTCAAAAATATATGTCCCATTGGTTAAGAATATTTAATAATCTACACCGCTGTAAAACGCAGGGTAAGTTTAAAAATCTGGCTAAGCTCGTCATTGCTACGCCATGGTTAATAATTAAATACGTAGACCTCGCGAGCGCCGCCTGTAGACGGACTAAATCAGCTGAATTTAAGAAAACCTGCAATAAAAAAAATATTTCTATTTTACACTTGTAAAATAGAACCGCGTGTTTATTTTGTGTAGACAATGTTATAATTGTCTATTCCAAATAATATTATACTTACTCATTACAATATGAAATACAACCATTTTTTCATGTTGTAGCAGGTAAAATATTATCTGCTACGATTTTGATAAAATCTGATATATAGGGAACTATAAAAATATAACTACGATAAAACTCTTGCCACCCGGTACTGCTCCGATACGGGGGAGGGGGCGGGGTAAAGGCTAGTATTTTTTTATTCACTACCTTAGGAAAAGTGATGAAAGGCCTCTCAAAGTAAGGACGATATACACATAACTAGTTTTGATTATTGCAAAGCACAAATAATGTTTCTCTGTGTTTGAAAGCTATACTATGCGTATATTTCTTACGTATCTTTGTATATTAACTATGTTTTTTTTATGTTTAATATTTGTAAATACTTATAAAGTCACTTACCGAAATTGTCTTGAGTTATTCAAGAAATTGTAGACAGCCTCTGCGTAGAGCTATCTCAGTTTCTCTTCTCGTAGTTAAATGCACGTTCCAGTAAATGTATATCAATGTCAACGTATATCGTCAAAATATGAATAAATGCTCTTATCGTGTAAATATAAGGGATATTTATTTATAATATACAGGCACAGTAATGATATGTATTTTCGTTTGATTAAATTACAAGCTAAGTCATCAGTCCAGCAACACGCTCGTCTCGCTGCTTTTTTGTTGTGATGCACAGTGACATGCCATGAATAAAATCATGACAAAAACCAGAGTAATTCTGTAAATATTCAATCAAAACTCAGTCTCAGAAGCACTTCCGAATCCTTAGTTCAATAAACCGCTGTCCACTTCCACTGTTATCACTTTATTTCACAGTTATTTGGCCAAGTTATGGCGACTTGGTTTGGTTAGTTTAGAAAACCGCCTACAAAACAAATGCTTCAATTGAAGATTCGGTCGAAATTGAAAGGAGAATAAGTGGGTTTTTTTCACAGTTCATTAAAGAGAAAGTTTGCTTAGGTCTAGTGATTCTAAAATTCTTTTTTTGGGTGTAGATAATTCTTTGCAGTGATTTTCTAAGCGTGGCTGGCTGTATGACAGAATTGTCATTTGCGTCGCACATGCGCATTTTGAAGGTACTTTGACAGGTTCGGTGAAATCTGCGTGAAAGGTTACATTATCGGTAAAGCAGAGACTAGAGGGTTTACCGTGAAGGATCAGTATGTAGAGAACGTATAATATTATTCTTGCTGAGAAATAGAGAGTACTTCTAACCGGATTTGAGAGCGCACTTGCTTAGTTAAAAGGGCTTGGTTTTAAGTTGTGTATCGACTAACAAGTTTTGTGTTAGGTAGATATTTTATATCTATTTATTTATATACAAAAAATAAAGAACTTAAAAGCATTTTTTTTACTCGAAGTTGTGTTATCTACAATTACCATCAGAAATGAACTCCACCTGACCTACCCACAATCCATAACTTGCTTTTTTTTGTATGCATAGCGTGACACACGACTTGTATTATTTCATTTTCTACTATTTTGTAGTGCGATAAAAAAATACGTAGAGAAATGAACCCTACGGGCATTTTTCATAGGGCGATACAACGAGGAGTTAGTGAAGTTGCGTGATGTTTTAACTTTCCTGTGTGATTTTAATTGCCATTTAATCGGAAAATGTGCTTATGAAAGTTACCTTACTCCGCTTATTTACAGCGTTCTGAAAAAAATATTAAATTTAGTGTTTTTGTGTTGCTTTTTAACTTCTTAACGCGAAGTAATAATAATATATTTACAATAGTGTTATAATTGATATAAAAAAAACATTGGTTAAATCTATACTAAAACAAAGCTGGCACTCACGTAACTTCCGTTGAAATAAAGGCTCCCAAAATAGGGGGGTTTGCCATAATCTTCACGCTTGGCAGGCGTCTTGGAGGTCGCAGTGTAAGGTGACAGTTCCTAAGAAATTACTTGCTTTCCACCTTATGCATTAATACTTAAGGAGAAGCAGCATATTCATCGTATCTTACAACTTATTATGAGTTTATGGGGTATGCAATTTTCACCCAGCACGCCACGGGGGAAAAGATGGCACAAAATTAGTAAAAATGTTTTTCTTTATAATTATAATATGATGCCTGTTACTTAGATCTCACGGAGGACCAACTAAATAAGCTTGAGCGGCTTCAAAATTATTGCATAAGGTTTATTTTCGGTCTTCGAAAATACGACCACGTTTCCCAGTTTCGTACAAAGCTCAAGTGGCTGCCCATTCGCCTTCGCCGGAATACGCATATCCTCTCTCTCTCTCTCTCTTGTATAATATTTTATTTAATCCCCTTACTGCTTATACCTGAAATAACGGTTTGAATTCCTGAATAACTCAAACTACAGTCTTAGGTCATCAGAAAATCTGATACTGTCATCAACCGCCTCCAAGACATCTTTTTATAGCGGTTCATTTACTGTTGAAGCCGCACTTTTATGGAATGAACTACCAGTAACCATAAGAAAGGCCCAAACTTTAAACTCTTTCAAAAATCAAGTCAGATCTTTTTATCTTGCAAGATGATTATGAATTAATCAAAGTTTTCTTATGGCTGTCATATATAGTCGTAATATTTTTCTTTACTATCAATATTAACTAATATTTATATATTTTATCTATTAATATATATATATATATATTTATGGGTATTGTAATAATATGTATACGTATAATATGTATTTTCTTTCTATCTACATATTATTATTAATCTATACAAATTATTTACACCACCTATCTGTTTTATTCCTCACATATCTATATTTTCCATTCTAAGGTTGACTGGAAGAGATCGCTTTAAGCGATAAGAAGCAGTGATGGCTCAGTGGCATTGGCTATGGACTGCCGTGTCGCAGGTCCATGGTTCGAATCCTGCCGCGGGCTAGAGCTTCAAAGCCAGGCGGGTATTCGCAAAATGCCCTTCCACCAGGAAGGGCATTTTGCGAATACCCGCCTGGCTAGCGACCACCCTCAAGTAGAAAATCTGTCGTCAAGCACCTAACGGTGTGTTCCGGCGGCATTCCTTGAGAGCCAGTGAAATTACAGGCACATGAGACTTAACATCTATGTATCAAGGTGACGGGCGCAGAGCAATTCGTGACTTGTGACGAAATGCATCTGTTATAGGCAGAGGCTAGTCCGCTTAACATCAGGTGCGCCTCGTGCTTTATCCGTCACAATTACATTGAAAAAAAGTCCGCCCAATGTACCTTAGCTTTAAGAATTCTCTATATGTGTTTTGTAACATTTGTGGTGTACAATAAATAATTTTTGTATTGTATTGTATTGTATAATAAGTACTTAAATCAGCTGCCGCGGCGTGGCCTGGATCCTGTCCTGTCACGTCTAGTTTCCTGCTAGGAAGAAATGCTGCCCTCGAAGAGCCGTCTCGCTCATTGAATGTAAATACAGGAGTGGAAGACTGTAGTAATGAACATGCACAATACTTATTCGATGGCGTAGTGATCTCATTATGAATAGAAACTATGATAAAAGTAATATTAGTATAGCAGAAATTGTGAAAGCTTTACAATGAGTATTAAGTCAAGAAAAACGAATATCAGCAGAGTTGCTGAATAATGAACAATGCATCGTAGCGAGTCAGCTGTATCGCCTTTTAACCTTTGCATGATGATATAAGGATATGCGGGTAAGTATTATCCTAGCGACCATAGTTCAATTCTCACTTCTTCGTCAAATAAGACTTTTTAAAAGCCACGAAAGCACAATACTGCTTATCCAGCAGAGATATGCGAGAAAAATTCAAACCCACCAATACTAGTAAAATAGCACCAATAGAATAGCTTAATTTTTCTTACTTTGCTGAGCGCAGCGATCCTATAGCTGCAATTTTTCCTCGCAATCAGAAAATTTTCCTTGCATATATCTGATGGATAAGCAGCATTATGCTTTCGTGGCTTTTTAAAAGTGTTGTTTGACGTAAACGGAGAATTGAACCATGAGCGGCACTGTCGATTTTTCAAGTAAGCAGCATTTGAGCTCTGTATTATCTTTATCAGAATTCCAGTGCTTACTGTCCCGGTTGTGGTTTATGATGACGTATTTTTTGGTTATGATTTCAACTTTCGGATAATTTTATCTAAAAAATATTACGGAAAAATGGTTATGCTTGACAGCTACCAAAGTATGGCCTTTTTACTTAACATGGTGGCAGAGTATTTTAGTTCAGCTAGCATCCTGGGCACGCTACCGACTGGTAACTGCCACGGTCGATAGTTTTCCGGACTGTAGTACATTATATTTTTAATTATTATATACCTGTAACAGTACCACATATAGTATAGTATACAGTAGGTATATCCCTTTCTCAGAATATATTATCAAACAGTAGGTACGCAAGATATTGTCTAAGACACGCAATCTAATAATAAAGGTCGTTACGCACGGTAGCAGTGCATTGTTCCAGTGTACGCAATAAACAGACTTCACGTTGTAGATCTATTTCATCACATTGCAAGGATATAGCTTAAGACGCTTTCAAACAGTAGCCATAATGTAGTTCCAAGTCGAGATATCGACAAAATTAAACATGACGTTAGTTTGCTACGCTATTCTTATCAAGCTCGTACAGCACAGCACACCAGGTCATAGTTCTACGGGGAAATTATTTTTCTTTTTGGTGCACTGCCAGTATTTGCTTTTGTTACTCTGATTGGTGGAACAAAGCCACTCTAGATTGAAAATGGTAGACTACTCGTTTATCTGGTCAACTGGATTATTGATATTTCCCGTTATATGCGTAAGTTAATGTTTGTGTTTTCTCGTTTTGCCACAAGCTAAGATTTGATAAATAAAAATTAAACGGAGATGCCACACACTAAGAAATAAATAAATTAATGGTTCGTATGCAGAATACTCATTCACTCCACGTTGGTGAAATTAGGACACAGAAACAGAGGACATAAAAAGTATCCTTTTTGTATATTAGAGAATACTTTTTAACTCCACTTCAGATTAATAGGAGAGAGTGAGAAAGCATCGGGAAGCAGTACATACGCGTAATTATTACTCTATCAACTCTACCAATAACGAGGATATATTGTGGTGGGTATCCCAGTTATGACAGATTTACAACTTTCAAACAACAATGTAAATATAAATAAATAAAAATGTAATAATAATGTTTTCGACCAAAATTCAGTACACCGCAAACCGGTCACCAAAAAAAGGCACACAGAATATAAACATCCTAATCTGAGTAAAATTATTTGATGAAATTCCCTTACGTAATCTGAAAATTGCTTCCTTCACAGAATAAGATTGACTTTTTCATATGAATAGTTTCATAGTTTTTAGTACGCAAATAATGCAACTAGGTATGTGAGTAACTGGAAAGGGAGTGTTCTAATGACAGTATCTTTCATAGTATATCATTAGCCACATTAATAGTTTATATTGTTCTTTGTGAACGACCAATGGATCGGAACTGGCTTTGTTGCGATACTGTTATGGTAATCGCCGGTTTGGGACGGGAATGAGGTCACGTGACGATTGAGGTATCTCATCTATGTGATAGTGGTGGGTTGATTGGCTGATAGTGACCCTTTGTTATAAAGCTATATGCCCTGTACGTTTATCTGCATTTGTGTATGCAGTTTTATATAGAGTTCTTTCCTCAAAACTTCACATAACTTCGCATACCATACTTACAGGACGGTGTGGTCGCTAAGCGACAAAGCCCTTTAAATAAATAAAAAAAAAAACTTCGCATACCATGATAAAGTCATTGCGAGATCTTCACCGATTTATGAATAAACAACCGGCCTTGTGCAATTTAGACATAACTCTGTTAGGTATCCACATCACAAAAACCTGTGAATCACAACAAGAAAAAAAAAAGGTTCCATTGAAATTGACTGACATTGAATAATCAGAAATTCTTGAGCCCTACTTCAATTTAAAAATCATAATCATCGATAGATATTAAGTTTATCTATCGATTGACATAGGTTGGAAGAAAATTGACAATGTCGTTTAAGAGGAGTTACGATTTTTTACGCAACATAACGAAGCTTGTCAGTTACATTTCCCAGTATTTTTTTAAACTCGAACGTCAAATTTTTGGTGCTGTGTATAAGTATATGTTATTTGTTTATAAGTATATTTTTTACTAGCTGCGCTCGCGGTTATACTCACGTGGTGATGGATGATGATGATGAAAAGTATTCTATATGTTGAACCAGCGCCTCATCTACCTCCATACCAAATTTCATCAAAATTGGTCCATCCGTTGAGCGTGAACAAGTAAAAAACATTATCAACATATCATATACAACAAAATACACACTCGCAAACTTTCGCCTGTATAATATTATTAGTGTGATATTTTTTTGTTGTTAAGTTCTGTGAAAATAGCTTAATCGAGAAAGTCAGGATTGTAAGCATCCCAATCTCACCACTACTGTGGCGATTTGAGGCATGAAACGACTTTTATGATTATAAGTATCTACTACAGCTCGGTAGTACAGGTACTTATGTTTTAAAAGAAATAATATTTATGTTGGGTATAAGTAATAAATATGATCGTACCAAAATTAAACTATCATTTAATGCTACGATGTACTAATTAACACTTATTTTATGGGTAATTAACTAACGCGCTGTAACTCGTGTTAGTCGCTTCGTGACTCCGAGTCGAAGAACTTCAAACAGTCTGAAAATGGTTGGAAATATTCCGGTAAATATAACGAGACCTATCCGGTTTCTAATAAGCTAATTGACTTTTATTATTGTCTATACAGTTCCTGCTTAAGAATATAAAATAATATATATATATTTCTCAAAAATGTATGAAACTTATAAATAACTCATTAGAAGTGGCCTAATCAGTGGCAAATAATGCCTACAGAATCTACACTAAAATGTACTCTTGTGTTGTAAATTCTGCATTCCCTTCGTCCAACTGATATTGCGAGCTGTTTCTGCGGCGTCAGTTCTACGTCGGAGTTGGTATTCAAAAATCACTCGACTTTTTGAAGTATCCATCCTTCTTGTATAAGCTGAATAAAAAAACAACTAAAAGTCGATAATCGAATGTTGCACATTTTTAAAAGAAGAACCTCATACGTACCACGTGAAAAAAGTTTCACTTAAAAATCTCAAACCATGAAGGGCCATATAACAGAAGCCAATTTTAATCTCGTGTGTTTTTTGCAAAATCATGTTTTATGATATTTATTGTCCTTTGTTTTATGAGCGAAAACATATTGTAACGACTCCACGTGAGGAGGATAAGGGTAGAACTACGATGAGTTATTATTATAGTAATTACTTATTAACAATTGTTTTACCTAGAAGTTACATTTCTAGTATTTAAACCTTAGCAATGTTATATCGAGGGCATAAAATATTTTGGGGCAAAAAGCGATATACAATTTTAATGTCATCGTAGCGTTGTATTCGCTGGGGGATGCGTTATTTCCATACTAAAAAAGCCTTAACGCTAACCTTCGTACATAGAAACGGCCCAGAGCCCCCGAACAATTTACATTTCGTATAAATATTGAAGAATTACCAACTCTGTACGAGGTTGAGTAGCCTAACTGCGCCCGCTTTATCTCCAGATGGATATGGGTTCTTTACAAGATACAGAGAAACACGAATATCTAGGATTCAATTAGCAAAAATTTGTTATCAAAATGTACCAAATACTACCTAATTTTTTGACGCCATCTTTATTTACAAGACGCAGATTTAGTAGACATATAATATCGCCCAAAGAAACAAATTGCTTTACAAACTTTAACTTGCAAATATAAAAAAAAAAATAAAAAAATTGTTGCCTTCTTTGTAATAGATAGGTACAGTTTAAATATTAGTGCTTATGTACAGCCTGAAATTTTAACGGTAGGTACCTAGACTTAGTGGGTTTCAGTACCAAACGAGAAAATTGCTTTTCAAACGTTATTCAGAAACATGTATTCAAATGTAAGTCAAACACGAAATAACCTTGAATTAATGTTTTTAATAGCTTTTAATTAAGTATACATTTTGACTCAGCAACAAAAATAACAGTACATATAACTCTGTATTTTAATATATTTTTGAGTAATAGTTATTTACTTTAACATTTTAACAACGACCTCTAAGAAGTGAATAATTAATAATGAAAAATATAAAATAAGGACAGCTGTATCTTTATTTTTTGTTTCTGATAGGTTAGTCTTTGACAACTATCTCACCTGATGGTAAGTGATGTTATGGTTAACGATGTCCAGCCAGATCGTCTACTGCTGAACACAGCCTACTCCATTATGCGGGGGGGGGGAGGGGGGTATTTGCCATAATCCCCACGCTTGGCAGGCGTCGGATCGCAGTGTGAGATATTAGTTTCTCATCGAAGCGCTGCTGCCCACCTTCTGGTGTGTTACCATTAGTCGCCTCTTACGACACCTACGGGTAGAGATGGGGGTGACATTCAAGCCCGGCAACCCACGGGCAGGAATTTCAGGATGACATAGTTGTATTTTTAATTTTTTTTATGGTTCACAGAACTGGACGTACCTACACAAAAATAAACACAAGTGATAATAACATTACAAAACATGTACAGGCGCGCACGTTCCTCTTGCTGTGAACAAAGCAAGCTGGATTTACTTTTACACTATTCTATTAAAGAATTACTGGCTCGCAAGGACAGCGGCCGGAATATTCTTGGCGACAGATTTTCTACTTGATAGTAAGCTATTGTTGATAGTTGTATTGATAGTTGTAATCAATACTTAAATTAAAAAAAACGTAATTCTTTAAGTAATAGGCGTTGGAGCATAGTAAACGTTAGATTTATACGCAAAATTTATTCACAATATTGACTACAAGGCCATCAAAAATACTTAATATTGATATAAATCATTGCGTTATTGTTATACTATCCATTGTTTGTTGGTAAATTGGTTCAGCCTTGGGCAGCTTAACCAGTAGTGATGGAAATATCATCTAAATATCGATATATACGATAATATATCACTACGTAGTGTAAAACAAAGTCGCTTCCCTCTGTCTGTCCCTATGTATGATCCCCCCTTAGATCTTTAAAACTGCGCAACGGATTTTTATGAGGATTTTTTAATAGAGAGAGTGGTTCAAGAGGAAGTTATATATATTTATATATATATATATATATATATATATATCTATATATATATATATATATATCTATGCATGTATATATCTATGCATAATATTATAGTAGAGAAACACTGATAATTTTAGAGGTTTCTAATATGATGTCCTAAATAAACACATTTTTTTGCGCTTACATTGCATACGCTGGCTGAACGCTACGAAATAGATCAAAATAATGTACTACAGTATTGTACAACTTAAAAAGGTCTACAAAAAAGTCCGCGATGTTATATGTCTACTTTTAAGGGATAACCCACAATACCCATTATTTATCCTTTACTTTTTACGAGTAATATTGACTTATTTACGAAGCGATTTTAAGCAATACAGCAGTAATCCTTGTCCATAAGTACCTTAAATACATTTTGCATTTAATATAGATCAATTTGGCCCTTTACATCACGAATTCAAATAAATATTTTCGAAGATATTACAGACTAGCTGTACCTGCGACTTCGTTCGCGATTGCCGTACCTGCAAACTAATTATTCACATTTGAGCACTATTTGTCTCATATTAAGCAACGCTGTGGTCTGTGGTGAAGCACTCTTAGTGAAGCATAGCTCAGAAAGGAGCTTTTTACTTTGGGTTTGATAACTCCCAGCTTGTTTTTCCAGAAGACTGTAGTTGAGTAACTCAGAGCGAAGGTCACCGCAAAGGAACGGTTCGCACAATAAATGTTGAAGCAAAGTAGGTACTTTGTGCGTTTCTTTGTAATTTCGATTATAAAACGGTATCTTTTTGCCGAGGTCCTCCTTTTTCGGCGGTAGAACAAAAATATATTAGATTGTACACTTCCATTGCGCAGTCTCCGTGGGGTGCCGAGCTGCCCATGGGGGGCTGGGCTACCCGTGGAGTGCCAGGCTGCTCGTGGGGTGCTGTTATGCCCATGGGGTGCCGGAATGCCCGTGGGGTGCCGTGCTGCCCATGGAGTTCCGAGCTATTCTAACAAAAAAGAATCTTTGAAATCGGACTACGCGTTAATAAATTACAACTAAGTGTACATTTTGACTTTCATCCTCTTTCCCGAGGGAACCGTGCTGAATTTCGGGATAAAAAGTATACAATAACCTTCTTCGTAGTATAAACTCAAATCGTGTTATGTTTCATTGATTCCATTCAGTAGCCCATGCGGTGCTGGGCTGCCCGTGGAGTGCCAGGCTGCCCATGGGGTTCCGAGCTCTCTCATCACTATTCTAACAAGAAAGAGTAATTGAAATCGGACTACGCGTTAATAAATTACAACTAAGTGTACATTTTGACTTTCATCCCCTTTCCCGAGGGAACCGTGCTGAATTTCGGGATAAAAAGTACACAATAACCTTCTTCGTAGTATGAACTCAAATCGTGTTAAGTTTCATTGAATTCCATTCTGTAGTTTTGGAGTGATGCGCGGCCAGGATACAGACAGACAGACAGACAGACAGAAAGACAGACAGACAGACAGACAAAAAAAAAACAGTTTTGGCATCAGTATATCAGCTACAGAGTGCTCTCAATTTTTTTTTTTGCAAATTGTCTTCCATGTACAGAATTGGACCTGTTACAGTTTTATTATAAGTTAGATATAGATTATTTAGTATCAGCATTGCACCCGTGCGAATCCGGGGTGGGTCGCTAATTCTATATATACATAAGATATCAACATTTTGAGTATAAATACTTAGTCAAAACAAAACACTACACTGTATCCAAGCTACGAATAAGTTCTTAAGTTATGAGTTTAAACTCTAAATCAATTTTCTTTTAAATCGCGCGATTCAATTGGAGTTTACGAAAATCACCTTATTTAATGATAACGGTTGAAAGGGTTTATCATAAGGATAATTTTTCCTAAATAACTTTGCATCTTAAATAAAATACTTACAATGAATTGTTCATTTATTTAGTATAATTGCGTTAGACTTCAAATACGCAGAATTTAATGCTCAAAATGTGATCCATTCTGTAATATTTAAAGTCTCACGCTCCCTGTTGATTTAATTATCTTTACATGTTCCATTTTTGAATTATCACCGCAAGTCAAAAACACAGTCTTTATACATTTTTCTGCACAACATTTTAAATACAATGTTAAATGTCCTGGTCTTTTTTTTAAATAAGATCATGATGAAATAATTCTCATGATTTACCGGTTTGACGGTTATCATTTGAGTACGTTCGATACGACTACTATACTATATTTAAAAAATCTGTGAATGCATTCTGGTATATTTTTAGAAATAGCATGAAGTCTTCTTTTAATGAAATGTCTTCTCTTCAATATTCAAAGTACTTCCCCTTCGTGTGGTATAGTCGTGGAACGCCTTGTATGTCACGTAATAACATCGATATTATTTTATAGACATCACTAGTCTCACTACTAAGAGGAATAATTAGAAATCTGACTCAAACGCCTTTGCGTGCTACCGAAAACAATTAGCTGGCAGTTATCTAGGCAGCCAGGCCAAGACACTCTTGGCGAAGTTAGCGTAACTGTGTGAAGCTAATACGTAGTTACCGAAGAGTACCTATAGGAATATGTAAAGATCTGAGTATTCATTATTTTATGGGATTCCCAACCTATCGTACCTACATGTGTTAAGATTTTTTTTCTAAAACTCTACCTACTAGAACAATTTCAATATCAAACTTCACACATGTTAGAGTTTGCTTGTATATTTTTTGGCTCTTCACGTCTAAGCCATTGAATCATTTTTTTTACACTTCGTGCTGAGATGATATCTGTTTCTGATCTGTGACCTTTTTTATTCTATTACAACACAAAATATCATGATATTACCAAATTCAGCTAGCTATGTCAATAGCAGGTTCAGTTTTCAACATTTCTTTTGCATGGTGGTAGGGCATTTTGCGAATGCCGGCCCGGTAAGCTACCACCATCAAGTAGATAATCTGTCGCCAAGCACCTAACGGTATGTTCCGGCAGCTGGCTCTCAAGCCAGTAATTCTAGATTACTCTGAACAACATCTTCGAATACATTATCACTTACTATCAGGTAAGATAGTAGTCAATACTAACCTAGAAGGCATAAGAAAAAACAACACGCTGTTATCGTCAAAGCCAAATATAACATTTCTTTATATTAAGTATCTTATGAATACTAATAAAATATTTAGAAAAAAATTAAAAAATATATCTATTGATAATTTTCCTGCTGAGTCGACGTGACGTGTAATAAACACCAGAATTACCAGGTTAGCCAGAACATCTTTGACCGCATCATGACTTACCATCAGGTGAGATATATTTGTTGTAGGCCTAACCTGGCACTTGGCAGTGGGGTATTGCAGACAAACATTCTAGTGATGATTGTCTTGGAGCTCCCATACCTATAAACTAAAGAAGACCTGATATCACAACCTCCTACAGGTATGTACATAGATACACTCTGAAACACTTTTTTGAAGTGACCCAAATTAAAATAGTATTTTTTTAATACTGGACTAAAAAAACGAACAACTAATGAAAATCAGTATGTACCTACCAGGGTAGTAAGTACTTTGATTAAGCACCTGTAGCAGATAATATTTTACACGGAATCAAAGAAAACCGCACAACTTTCATCAGGATTCCAGAACGAGCCTCATTAAAACCGAGAGTCAATGAATTTTAAAAGCGGCGTTCCAGCGACTCACGCGCAACCCAATCCGCGCATCCAAGATGGCGCGTAAAGCACGGCGCACGCTCCATGTCCGCCGCGCTTGACCGCTCAAGCGGAAACGTTATTTTATTTTTCTACATAAACAGAGTAGAAATCGACGAGCGTGACTGCGGCCATTGTTGTACTGGAGCTAAACTCTGTGAATATCAGAGCGTGGTGCGGTAAAATAAAGCATAATGTTTTATAGATGTTATAGTTGTCAAAGGTCTGAGAGACACTGATGACTCACAGCAGAAGCATTTGGGACTAACTGGACTTAGTTATTAGCTAGATATTATTGGTACATAGCGAAACTAAGTAAACTTACTCACTACTTGTCTTTAGTCGCTGATTATGTTACATGTGTCGCCTATTCCTCTGAACAGGTAAGCTGAACATATAAGCGTCCATATTTCGCAAGATATTTTTATGTCCTATCTAAAAGGCGAAAAAACACCTGACCATGAGAGATCTCACGAAAGGCAAACATTCTTTAACAAAAACTCTCCTCTGTCCTCACTTATCATGCACAAAGTTGGTCTTTGACAGCTTCTTACTTTCTCGAGGTTTACCAGTGCGCGATGGAGTGTAGCATTTTCGGAATCAAATTCATCGAGCGTGTAAGGAATACAATGTAGCGCACCATAGCGAAAATATCTGAAGTCAGTCATAAATTAGGAAAATTACAATAGGACTAAGCTGGCCACATATGTTGCATGCCAGGCGAAAGGTGGGCTAAGATCACAACTAATTGGATCCCAAAAGAAGGAAGCGACAAGGCGGTCGGCCTAGACGAAGGCGGCATGACAAATAGGCTCACGGAAAGCTGATGCTTGCCGTGTGGTCCCATTTAAATTTCATCAAAATCGGGCAAGCCGTTTTTGAGTTACACTCCAATAACTGAAAATATTTTTCCTATCTGATGATATAGGTAGTCGTTGACAGTTAATGACAATCGATCCCATAAGTAGTAGCAAGGGTCACTGAAAAGGGTGAAAAAACTTTTTTTTTTTAAATGGAACTGTTTTCAGCTCTCGTTCATTTATTCATTCCAAGTGGACAATCTAGCTGATACGTAGTGTATCAGCTAGATTTTCCACTGCTGAACACAGGCTCCTCCACTAAGAGGGGGTTTGCCATAATCCCCACACTCGGCAGGCGTTTTGGAGATTGCTGTTTAAGATATCAGTTCCTCAGAAGGCGCTGCTAAGTGCTGTCTATACCTTCCGTTAATTTACCTTTAGTCGCCTCTTCCGAAACCCACAGCTAGCAATGGGTGAGTTACTTTCTAGCCCGGCACCTCAAGGGGCAATACTAATACAAATTCTGTGCAAAATGTAATCGTCTATCTATTACCGTATCAAAAATATAGACCTTTTAAATGTTGGACGGACGGTATCAAAATGACAGTAACAATCACAGTGATAGTGATAGAAGTGACAGTTCGGACGGCGGACTTTTACAGCTACGGCGCAACCTCTCAAGTCTCAACACCAGTTACGTGCTGAGGCCCACACTCGATGCTATGCAGAATCTTGACTCCCAGACGAAGAACTTCAAATAAGTTCGAAACTGGTGAAAGCCGGTGACTAAATAATAATTAAGGACGGACGGTCAGCAAAGGCTTATAAATAGGGTTCCGTTTTCTAGCACGGAGCCCTAAAAAAGAAAACAAATTCAGTTTCTTAAGCATACGAGTAGGCACACGCCTTCGTAAGCGTAGTGAAGCATAGCAATACGGGCTCATTGCGTATGCGCATCCATATCGAGCAATTTGAATGGACGCGCTCGAACAGTCTTGAACAAAGGATAAATCTACCGGAAGTGATAAACAAACGGGTTTCGAAGTGATAGCGAGGTTATATTGTATCATACAATTCACCGTATGTACCTTATACCTCGTTAGTGTATTGATGATTATAGGTAATAATTTTAATATCTTTTTAACAATGTGAGCAGATGGAGGAAGTAATTTGTACATGCAATATTACTTTTTTATTCCAAAAAATGTTCTCATTTAGACGGTATGTTATAATTTTTTAATAAAATAATCTTCAAAACCAATTAATAAATTAATTGGTTTTGAAGATTATTTTTGGTTGTTTAGAATTATACCTCCAAGTTGGTCTTATTTGATATCCTGATAGGTAGGTCTTTGACCACAATCTCACCTGATGGTAATTGATGATGTGGTCGAAGATGTTGTTCAGGCTAACCTAGAATTACTGGCTGCTGGTCAAGGACAGCTGCCGGAACACTCCGTTAGGTGCTTGGCGACAGATTTCCTACTTGAAGGTGATAGCTAGCCAGGCGGGCATTCGCAAAATGCCCTACTACCATGCTATTACAACTGCCATCCTAAGACAACAACCGGAACCACGGCTTAACGTGCCCTCTGAAGCACGGAAGCGCTCAGTAGTAATGTCACTAGCGGTCACCTATCCACTTTTTTTTTTTTTTTATGCCTGATTAGTTAGCCTTTGACCACTATCTCACCTGATGGTAAGTGATGATGTGGTCGAAGATGTTGTTCAGGCTAACCTAAAAGTACTGGCTCTCAAGGACAGCTGCCGGAACACACCGTTAGGTGCTTGGCGACAGATTTTCTACTGGAGGGTGGTAGCTAGCCAGGCGCGCATTCGCAAAATGCCCTACCACCATGCTATAACGACTGCCATCCGAAGACGACAACCGGTACCGACGGCTTAACGTGCCCTCCGAATGACGGAAACGCTCAGTAGTAATGTCACTAGCGGTCACCCATCCAACTCATGACCGCGCGCGACGTTGCTTAACTTTGCTGATCGGTTGAGAACAGCTAAGTAAACTTCGCTACGAGCGCTTCAGTTCGCTATCCTACTCATGACCGCGGCGGACGTTGCTTAACTTTACTCATCGGTTAGGAACGGCTAAGCAAACTTCGCTACGAGCGCTTCATATGGATGATGTAATGGCAACTTTTGTTGACGGTGAACAGTACTGTAAGCGAGTGACAGTGATCTTGTAAGCAAAACTCATACATAATAGTACATTGTACATGGGAGAGAATCTATCGATCTATTTCTGTTCGAGAGTTTGTTTTAAGTTAGCTTAAAGGCAACTCGAGAAAAGAAATAGAATTTTCTCCCGAGTGATACATAGTGCTTTATACTACACCTACCTACGAGGAAAATAAAATCATTATATAGGTACGTTTTCTCGTACTTACCTCGAGACTTCTCAGGCAGTAAGTTCTTTATGACTTCTTGAGCTGCATTTCTTATTTCTGGTGGCGTCATCATTATAAATTCATCACTTTCACTATCAGATGACATTTTGGAAAAATATTTAGAATAATTAAAAGTACTGTTAAAATATCAATTTAATAAAAAACTAAATTTAACCAAACATAACAAATTGCCGCGCTTTTTTCTCGTAGTGCAAAAAAACGTTGCCAACCTTCTTTCATTGAAAATCGAGTACAAATAACAATCACACCTCTTTTTTCTATTTACTTGATATAAAACCTTTTAGAGTTTTTTTTTTTTAATGTAAGCAGCTAATAACAAAAGAACGCTACCAGGGCAGGTATGGATTTTCATACAACATTCCTTCACTGCTACGGAGTGAAGGAATGAAAATCTATATAACTTTCCATGCCGTACATTTATAAGGGAGAAATGACGAACTTTATAACATGTTTTTGAACGAGTATAATGAGACGTTTTATAAGTGGGTGGTGGTATAAAAAAATAAAACAAATGTTTATTCAATCCGTACCGACTTCCAACCCTGAAATATATGAAATAACTTGTGGAAGTCAGACAATGGTAATGTGAGGTCAGTGTTTTGCATCAGCATAGTAACGACTTCAGCAAGTTATTTCAAACTTTTCAGTGTTGGAAGTCGATGCCATTGATTTCTGTAAATAATTTGCTATAATTTATAATTGTTTCTTTCTTTATTTTGAGTTTTTCATTATTACACGATGGAAAAATGTCCTCGTACCTACCTACTATCCTCCACCTTTTTTCTGTACTCGAGTATCAGGCGAATCCGCATGTGAAAATCGTAAGAGAAGATAAGCAAGATACCCGCTCACATCGATAAATCCGGTTTTTTTTCCCTTCAGTCGCCCTTTACTTATTTTTTTATGATATTCCATTACCAAACACGTACCCTTGCTTTTTTTTTTTTTTGTATTGTTATGATTGCAATACGCCTGCTAAGCGGTTTACATTACAAAATTACAAATATACGATAGGAAAAATGACATTGTCATGTTAGCTCAATTGGTTAGAGCATGCCCCGGCTAAAGGGGCGGATGGACGCGGGTTCGAATCCCGCACATGACTTAAATTTTTCCTATCGTATATTTGTAATTTTGTAACGTACCCTTGCACTTCTATTAAACAGTAATCTAGGCCTACACGAAAAGCATTTCATCACAAGTGACGAACTGCACTGCGCCTATCAGCCTGCGATATGCCTGTAATTTCACCGGCATACATGCCATTAGCTTTGCGGTAGAAATAGGTATGGTGGCAGTACTGTCTC
This sequence comes from Plagodis pulveraria, assembly GCA_963890685.1. Lineage (NCBI taxonomy): Eukaryota > Metazoa > Arthropoda > Insecta > Lepidoptera > Geometridae > Plagodis > Plagodis pulveraria. The sequence goes on from OY982962.1 coordinate 18,422,516, forward strand.
GAATGAACTCGTCCACAAAGGATGAAAGCAATGATAGCCTAGCGATAAAGTTACTGACTACGGTGCCGCAGGTCCATGGTTAGAGATACCCGCCGCCGCCCAGCTTGAGTTTCACGCATGGTGGGAGGTCATTTTGCGAATGCTCGTCTGGCTAGCTATCACCCTCAAGTAGAAAGTCTTTCGTTTAGCACCTAACAGTGTGTTCCAGCAGCAGCCACGAGACTCATCAACTGTATCTCTTAGGCTGACGGGCGCAGTGCAGGTCGTCTTCGTAGTTCGTCTCTCGTTCTTGTAACGAAATGCGTCACTTATAGGCGCTAAATATCAGGTGGGCCTCGTGCTAGTTACGTCACAATAACATTAAAAAGATTTCTACTGTTTCTAAAAGAAGGATGTATGTAATTTATGAGGATGTATATATCATCATTTTATATTTTTATACACTAACGTTAAGTATACATTATTTAAAATGATGATAAATAAATACCTATATATATATAATATAGGTGTTTATTTATCATCATTTATCACATATTAGATTTATGTTTCTGAATTTAATTATCTAACTTTAATTTATTGTTCACCACCGGTTGTCTGGTAGAAATCACTACTTAGCGATAAGACCGCCCATTGTACTGCCATAGAATAATAGTCTTAATAAGTATAATTTACTTTTACCTACTTGGTAAACAATAAAGAATTTTTGTATTTGTATAGGATGTGGAAAAATTCATATTATACTCTTAACCCATAACGTAAGTTATGAATAATATAGTGAAATTACATCTTAAATTGGTTGATGATATACTTTTTTTTAAGTTATTGTGACGGAATAAGCTTGGGCCCACCTGATGTTAAGTGGACCTCTGCTAAAACAGATGTATTTCAAAACAAGTCACGAAATGCACTGCGCCCGTCACTTTTGAGACACTATTGTTAAGTCTCATGTGCCTGTAAATGGCCTACCACCATGCTAAAACGACTGCCATCCTAAGACAACAACCGGGACCGACAGCTTAACGTGCCATCCGAAGCACGGAAACGCTCAGTAGTAATGTAACACTAGCGGGCACCCATCCAACTCATGACCGCGGGCGATGTTGCTTAACTTTGCTGATCGGTTGAGAACAGCTAAGTTAACTTCGCTATGAGCGCTTCACTTTAAAACAGTAGAATGAGAGTTTTATGTGTCAAGAATTCCATTTGTTAATGCAGTCCTTGGAAATGATAAATAAATAATTTATCGAAATACTACGTGCTCTACTACTCCGTGCTTCGGAGGGCACGTTAAGCCGTCGGCCTCGGTTGTTGTTTAAGGATAGCAGTCATTTTGGCTAGGTGGTAGAGCATTATATGAATGCTCGCCTGGCTAGCTACCACCATCAAGTAGAAAATCTGTCTCGAAGCAGTGTGTTCCGGCAGCAGTCCTTGCGAGTCAGTAACATTACAGGGACATGAGACTTAACAACTGCATGTCTCACGGTGACGAGCGCAGTGCAATTCGTTACTAACAAAAAAGGCAGAGGTTAATCCGCTTAACATCAGCCTCGTGCATTTCCGTCACTGTACTGTATCAGCGGGATCGTCCACTGCTGAACACAGCCTCCTCCATCATGGGGAGATTTGCCATAATCCCCACGCCTGGCAGGCGTCTTGGAGATCGCAGTTTGAGATATCAGTTCCACAGACAGCGCTCACCGCTGCTATGTTACTCTTAGTCGCTTCTTTTGACACACACGGGTAGAGATAGGGGGTGGCATTCTAGCCCGGCCTTTTCGTCCGTCACAATAACATGAAAAAGTATGTATCCTAGGTACATAGCAACCATCTGACAATGAATGCGAAAAATTAACCGTAAGCTTTCGGTTTTATCCCTTCCATTACAAAGATATTCTATAACTGCTCAAGATTTCAAACAGTCGTGGATTCAGGTCGCCACGCCACTAAAATCAATACCAATAGCGTCTACAAATAGTCCACGTTTAGCCCGAATCTAATATTTAACACACTGCATTGACACACCACTTAGGTCTTTACAGGGCCGTATTGTCTTTCATACAACATGTGTTAATTCCCATAGCTCATTGGCGTAGTATGTATAAATATTCCATGGATCGATATCACTTGGTGGAATAAAACCTTTGTTCTTTGAAAGCTATCTGTATCACAGAATAATTAATAGTACTTCGTACTTATTATTATCGGTAGGCTATATATGCTATATATATAAGCGATGATGTGTTCGAAGGTAGTACATTGAATGGGTTCTGGCCATAGAAGTATTACTATTATATTCTGTGGATCTGGCTCTCAAGAACCACTACACCATTAGGTGCTTAGCTACATATTTTCTAGTTGAGGTTGGTCAATATCCGTACGGGCATAACCTTGAATGGGATCTGACCTTAATAGTTTTACTAATGTGGATCGGGTTCTCAAGGAGTTGTCCTTGAGAGCTAGATCCACATTTCACCGTTCAAAACTTCCCCGTTAGGTGCTTGGCGAAACATTTTCTACTTGAGGGTGATCAATATCTAAGCGGGCATTCGCAGAACACTGTACCACCAAGCAAAGGTTCGGAGATTTCGGGCCACCCAAAGTCCTCCGACATGTCCTAACAACTGCCATCCAACAAACGGTTGCGATGACGACGACGGCTTTACGTGCCCTCGGACGGCTTCGAGGCACTGAAGCGCTCACCCAATTGTAAGCTGAAGTTGTAAATGCCACTGGCGGTCACCCATCCGAGTAGTTACGAAGTTATGAAGCGCTCATAGCGAAGTTTACTTAGCTGTTCTCAACCGATCAGCAAAGTTAAGCAACGTCGCGCGCGGTCAGGAGTTGGATGGGTGACCGCTAGTGACATTACTATTGAGCGTTTCCGTGCTTCGGAGGGCACGTTAAGCCGTCGGTCCCGGTTGTTGTCTTAGTATGGCAGTAGTTATAGCATGGTAGTAGGGCATTTTTTGAATGCCCGCCTGGCTAGCTACCACCCTCAAGTAGAAAATCTGTCGCCAAGCACCTAACGGTGTGTTCCGGCAGCTGTCCTTGAGAGCCAGTACTTCTAGGTTAGCCTGAACAACATCTTCGACCACATCATTACTTACCATCAGGTGAGATAGTGCTCAAAGGCTAATCTATCAGGCATAAAAAAAAAAAAAGTTACTTCAGCAAACTTACTAACCGGTTAATAATGACTAAGCATTTCCGCTACTAGGTACTCTAATGCTACAAGCGCATTAAAAAGTACAGTTCCAGATCACGAGTCTACCGTTTCGTATTGATTAATTAAAATCTCTTTTTTTACAATTGTATCTGCCCTCGTTGTCTATACATTTCTGCCATCTAGTAGGAAGATAATGTAGGTAAGCCTTTGCGATAAAGCTCTGTGGACTCCACAAACTGTGTGAAGACATTTTGTACTGCTTCTTAAGAGGCATTTTACATTTTAATGCGGTATACGAAGATTTTAAGCGCTTAATTTACTATCATAGGAAATATCTACAAGTTGTTTAATAATTGATAAAAATAGAATAATCTGTTCTCTTTTCAGTTAATGTACCAGATTTACAAACATAACATTAATTATTTTGTAGTGACCAATCTCCCGCACCTTTTTTTACGAATTAAAGTAAACATAGCCAACTTCAGAGTTCTATCTCTTGTATAAAGATTCATCAAATTAACTAAAAAAAAAAACTGTGCATCAGGCATATAATCCTGTTGACAAATAGTGTACTAGAATATCGATAATCAATCGTCATTGTAGAAAAAAAATAAAGATCTTGCGCCAATTTCCACGAATTATATCAGCAGTTTTGCATGGTGGAAGGGCATTTTGCGAATGCCCGCCTGGCTAGCGACCACCCTCAAGTAGAAAGTCTGTCGCCAAGCACCGAAAGGTGTGTTCCGGCAGTAGTCCTTGAGAGCCAGTGAAATTACAGGCACAATGAGACTTAACAACTATGTCTCAATGTGACGGGCGCAGTGCAATTCGTGAGTTGTCATGAATTGCAACTGTTATAGGCAGTGGTTAGTCCACTTAACATCAGGTGGGCCTCGAGCTTGTTCAGTCACAATAACATAAAAAAAAAAAAAAAAAAAAAAAAAAAACAGTTTACCACGATATATTGCGTTTAATAAAGTGTAATTCCAAAGAAATATTATATGAAAAGAAAGTTCATTCTTTAATTAATCTGATCTTTAATAAATTGTGCTATTGACTCTGTTTTGTTAGACAAGAAAAAATATTTAACATAACTCGAAATGCTCATAAATTGAAATGTACAAGTGCGAGGCGATCAGTACCGCGCGAGCGCTCATCGAGGTAGGACCTGCGTTCGTTTTGCCTTGCTCTGACGTCTCGTACGCGGAACGCTTAGACGCAAGTTTATAGTGCGACCACAGAGTTTTGATCATGTCTTTATTTTTTTAAGTAACAAACTATACTTTATTTTTGTTGTCCATAATATAATTATTGTAGTCTTGTTAAGTAACTACATCTTTAGTTTCTGTTCATCCATTGTGTTAAAAAAAGGAAACGTCACAATTATGCAGTCATATACAGCGTTATTGGAAAAATGCTAACAACCTCAGAGGTTTGACTTCTTATTTTTGGTCTGCTAGTTTTTATATTATTCTTGTTTAAATTAGTAACTCACTATAACTTTTGTTTTAGAAGGATAAGATGACAGGCGAATAATTGATTTCCAATATTTTTAGATTCAGTTAATGTCTATAAGTGAACACAGCGATAACTTCAGCAGGAAATTAAACTACCTTCCTAATTTGTACAAAACGGCCTCCCGGCTTTTCCATCATTTGTACAAACCGGGATACCAGTTAGCGGTTGATACTCGTATTTACAAATTTACCATAAAATCTGCGTAAGTGTTTTCTGCGTAAGTTTAAGTTTTGAAGCAGTGATGGCTCAGTGGCATTGGCTATGGACTGCCGCGCAGCAGGTCCATGGTTCGAATCCCACCCAGAGCTTGAGCTTCACCGCATGGTGGAAGGGCATTTTGCGAATGCCCGCCTGGCTAGCGACCACCCTCTAGTAGAAAATCTGTCGCCAAGCACCTAACGGTGAGTTCCGGCAGCAGTCCTTGAGAGCTAGTGAAATAACAGGCAAAATTGAGTCTTAACAGGTATGTCTCAAGGTGATGGGCGCAGTGCAGTTCGTCACTTGTGATGAAATGCATCTGTTATAGGCAGAGGATACCGCTTAACATCAGGTGGGCCTCGCGCTTGTTCCATCACAATGACATAAAAAAATAAATAAATAAAAAGTCCGACTTTCATAATCCAAATGGTTTTCAAAAAGATGCATCCTTGCCCATACAAGAAAGAATCCATACTTTTCTGAGATAACGGAAGTATTTTGAATATTTTGATGAAATCTGAAACCAGCACAAATTACATTTTGGCCCCAAAATATTACGTCATTTCATATTAATCTCGTAACTACGTCAACAGTTATAAACCTAGAAAAACGCAATTTTGCATATGTATAAGTCATTTTTCGCTCGATACATTTTGGAACGCAAACACTTACCGATGCAAATTTGCGTATTAAATAATCTCGTAACTAATTTTAAACTTCTAAACAAAAAAATCTGAATTAATACAAGTGTATAAATTATATGTAAATAATAATATCAAAGAAGGACCAAAGCCGTAGGTGGTATGGTTTTTCAGAAAAAAATATTGCTCTCCAATACAGTTTTCCCGCCAAAGTTCTTAAAACAATTGGGTTGTTTTAATCTTGTTACTTTAAAATATTTGGCGTAAAAATCTGTAACAATTCATGGCTAAAGAACAATAGTAAATTATCATATTAAAAGAAGAATCGAAGTTCTAGGTGATACGAAAAAATAAAAATAGCAATTAAATTACTATTTCCCACCATTTTTGTTCAAACCCCTTTTCCAGTATTTTTTTCTATAAAAAGGTGTTTATTTATTTTCTATGGAAAATAAATGATAATACAGGAAATAGTGAGAATAAGAGTATATAGTGAGAATTGCATTGGTACCAAGAAATGTTGATTATAGATTGCATCAAAGATATTCGATTTAAAAACAAAAAAACCTCAAAATGTGTAAATATATATTTACATTTCGCTGTTTGGTCTACTCAAACTAAATGGATGAAAATGTTATTTTTTTAAAGGTATAGGTGATATATTGTGGTATGGGAATATGAGGGTGACATGTTTAAGTACTGGAAAACCAAAAACGTCATGGGACGTTTGTGGTTGGTACTGAGTTGTTTTCAGGATGAACAGAAAAATAAACCTCAATCCTATGCATGGTCATTATGGCAGACAGTGTTAACGACTGGATATAGATACTGTGTAGAGTGTGAACGAGGAAAATAGCAATTTTTAGAAAATTTAAAAGAAAGAGCTTTTAGTCCGCAGCTTTTAATCAATGCCGTTCCGTCATATATTTATATAATTCTAAGCCGTATAATTATTTAAGTTTATTGTTACAATAAATGATTCAAACATATCTATTTTTTATTCATCAAGGATTAAATGTAAATATACGATTCACGATGTAGGTTGACTATTTAATGTATATGCCTACTTCTTTTCTATAACATTAGCAAGTAATCGACAAGAAATTGATTATTTACTCATGCCAATCACACAATTTTTAAATTCGCAACTTACATTTCTTTATTAATGAGTGCTAGTATCAAAATATGTTACTCACAGTCACGCTATTCCGTCGTCACTTCTTTCGCTTGTGTATGCGATGCGCTGGCATTTACCTAAACTTCAGTAGCTTGATTTTGTGAAATGGCTCTTAAAAATAAACTTTTTTCCGTTGAAAAATTAATTCTTAATCGCGGAGAAAGTGGTAATTTATCATGCACCCAGACCCACTTTTCATCGCATGCCACAATTCGGTCCAAAATCCGTGCATTTCTATTTTACAAGGTAAGGCAAGTGACATGAAAGAATGGAGTAGGTATAGATATGATAGGTAGTTACATAATGTAAATATTCCAAACTGATATAGTTTTTGAGGTACGGGTTCTGTACCAAAAGTAATCTAAAAGTTGCAGAATGACTGAATGTCTTTTTCTGTATGTAAACCGATTATTCTGTAAGATATCATAAAAAAAAATTGCTAGTTGTTATTCATATTGATTGATCAAACATAGGTATATATACATATACATACCACACCAAAGTCATTTGTGTAAACTCGTTATCACACATGTGTTGTTCATATGTGGTAGGAGACGAGTCTATTGCATCTACCGTATACAATTCCAGAGTTTGGAATTGGTTTACAGACCTTTTATTGGTCAGATAAACGTACTTATTTGTCCAAAGCATCTGCCGATGGAAAATTAGTTACGTGCTTAATACTTTACGAATTATTCTGTACATGCAAGGGAAATATTTACTCCACCATAGTAGATCCTAGAATGGTGATTTCATTTCATTCTTTCTCATTCGTCAAAATGTTAATAACTACTTAGAGTGAATAGCAAACATAACGTTCACGAACAAACGTTTGTTCTAGTTTGATAACGTCCCCATAAAATACTTTCCAGTTGGTTGTTTCAGTTTTTTATACAGACTTTGAACACGCGAGAATATTTTTCTGACACGAATGTCAACGAGTAACGAACGACCGTTGCCCTCACAGCTTGAACAAAAAAAAACTACGAGTCAATAGGGCAAGTCCCTTGGTAGTAATTAACAGTAGGTACAAGGAGACCCGCGTGCGCTTATTTATACCAGTGTATGACATCAGGCACGTTTTACGTTATTATAAATTTGACAGATATAATACCTTTGTGACTATTAAAATACGAATACTTATAAGTTTACGTGTACTCGTAGTAATCATTCTACTTGACTTCTACATTTAAATATTGTTTAATAAAACCTTTAAGACACGCATAAAATAATGATCACATAATTTGCGCTTATTGCGACCACATGACAGCCATGTTTGCCCATAAGGCTCAAGGGATGGATAAGGTCATTATGAGAGCGCGTTGTTATGTATTAGATCTAAGTGTTTGGTAACAAAAGAGATAGAGTGCATATGCCAGAAATGCGTATGTTAACACCTTCAATGATTCATCAAAATATCGTTTATAGACCAGGGTAGATAATTTCTGAAAGCAAAAAAAAATAGTAGGTTTAAGCTCGTTGAAAAGGAAGAGAATATAATAACAATGAAGGGAAAAATAATTTACGGGCGATCTGAGGTCGGGAAGTGGGAGGGGGTGAGTTTTTAAGGGAAAAAACGGTTTGTCTCGATTTCCGGCAAAACTTATGTTAACAAGTACCATGGAAAAAAAAATATGACAAAGTACACACTTTTTGCACTTAACCTCAAAATTTATGTGAAAAGTTCATATACAAAGTTTTTGGTTTTTTATTTTTATCTTATAAAAAAACCTTTTTTGTATTAGATTTGGTGAATACTTACCTTTTTATGTTCACGCTATAATTTTTTTAAATTAAAATATAATATATATTTTTCCACCTTATTTTGACTGATTATCTAATTTTGAATCGAAAATTCTCACGTCAAATTACAGCTTTTTAAAAAAATAAATTACCAATCATTCGTACCCGTTTGTTCGCATAATCTACCTTTAGTGAAATAGGTAGTAACCTACGATCTTGAATTGCCAGTCATTATATTATATATTTTGTAAATATAAAGCCTATATTATATATTTTGTAAATATAAAGTATATTTTATAAATAAATCGGAATAAAACACTTTGTATGGGTAATTAAACATAGGTACCTATATAATAAAATCTATGTTAGAACGGAAAAGAAAAAGAAGAGTATGCAATATTTAACCGACATTAAATGAAATTAATTAATATAAAATAACATATAAAATAAATTTTAAATTTAATTTAACACACGCTTTTTTACTAATAATTGTTTTATACCTTTATATAACGCGAATAGGTAATTTTCCTTTGTACAGTATCGACTAAATCGCCGGCCGCTGCCGCGGCACGCTCGCTAGGCGGCTCGCGCATTGTGTCACAGTCACAGGTAACCTAACGCTCCTCCTCGCTGCGCTCGTCGTCGCACCTAAATATGACTTTAGTAACTACATTTGGTGTTTGATTACAATTTTTGGTAAAAGAACTTTTTGTAGCGCTCGTAGCGAAGTTTGCTTAGCTGTTCTTAACCGATTAGCAAAGTTAAGCAACGTCCACCGCAGTTATGAGTTGGATGGGTGACCGCTAGTGGCATTACTACTGAGTGCTTCCGCGCTTCGGAGGGCACGTTAAGCCGTCGGTCCCGGTTGTCGCCTTATGATGGCAGTCGTTATAGCATGGTGGTTGGGCATTCTGCAAATGCCCACCTGGCTTGCTACCACCCTCAAGTAGAAAACCTGTCCCCAAGCACCTAACGGTGCTTGGGGACAGGTCTTCCGGCAGCTGTCCTTGGGAGCCAGTAATTCAAGGTTAACCTTGTAACCATGAATGATTAAAGAGCTTTGTCTTAAGCTTGCAAATCTAAATGAGGTTGCCGGACTGCCCGTGGGGTGCCGAGCTGTCCGTGGGGTGCCGGGCTGCCCGTGGGGTGCCGGGTTGCCCGTGGGGTGCCGGGCAGCTCGTGGAGCGCCGGACTCACTCGTCACTATTATCGCAAAAAAAGAGTAATTGAAATCGGACTACGCATTAATAAATTACAACTAAGTTTACATTTTGACTTTCATCCTCTTTCCCGAGGGAACCGTGCTGAATTTCGGGATAAAAAGTATACAATAACCTTCTTCGTAGTATGAACTCGAATCGTGTTCATTTTCATTGAATTCCATTCGGAAGTTTTGGAGTGATGCGCGGCCGGGATACAGACAGACGGACAAACATAACAGTTACAGTTTTATTAAAAGTATAGAAGATAATGTAAGTTCATAAATGAGTATGCAATATTTAACCGACATTAAATGAAATTAATTAATATAAAATAACATATAAAATAAATTTTAAATTTAATTTAACACACGCTTTTTTACTAATAATTGTTTTATACCTTTATATAACGCGAATAGGTAATTTTCCTTTGTACAGTATCGACTAAATCGCCGGCCGCTGCCGCGGCACGCTCGCTAGGCGGCTCGCGCATTGTGTCACAGTCACAGGTAACCTAACGCTCCTCCTCGCTGCGCTCGTCGTCGCACCTAAATATGACTTTAGTAACTACATTTGGTGTTTGATTACAATTTTTGGTAAAAGAACTTTTTGTAGCGCTCGTAGCGAAGTTTGCTTAGCTGTTCTTAACCGATTAGCAAAGTTAAGCAACGTCCACCGCAGTTATGAGTTGGATGGGTGACCGCTAGTGGCATTACTACTGAGTGCTTCCGCGCTTCGGAGGGCACGTTAAGCCGTCGGTCCCGTTTGTCGCCTTATGATGGCAGTCGTTATAGCATGGTGGTTGGGCGTTCTGCAAATGCCCACCTGGCTTGCTACCACCCTCAAGTAGAAAACCTGTCCACAGGTCTTCCGGCAGCTGTCCTTGGGAGCCAGTAATTCAAGGTTAACCTGAACAACATCTTCGACCACATCATCACTTACCATCAGGTGAGATAGTGGTCAAAGGCTAACCTATCAGGCATAAAAAAAAATATTAAACATTTTATGGTGGTCATTATATTTAATCCATTAAAAAAACTGATTGTGGCAAATGCATGAATGATTAAAGAGCTTTGTCTTAAGCTTGCAAATCTAAATGAGGTTGCCGGGCTGCCCGTGGGGTGCCGAGCTGTCCGTGGGGTGCCGGGCTGCCCGTGGGGTGCCGGGTTGCCCGTGGGGTGCCGGGCAGCTCGTGGAACGCCGGACTCACTCGTCACTATTATCGCAAAAAAAGAGTAATTGAAATCGGACTACGCGTTAATAAATTACAACTAAGTTTACATTTTGACTTTCATCCTCTTTCCCGAGGGAACCGTGCTGAATTTCGGGATAAAAAGTATACAATAACCTTCTTCGTAGTATGAACTCGAATCGTGTTAATTTTCATTGAATTCCATTCGGAAGTTTTGGAGTGATGCGCGGCCGGGATACAGACAGACGGACAAACATAACAGTTACAGTTTTATTAAAAGTATAGAAGATAATGTAAGTTCATAAATCCTACTATATTTTTAGCTCACTGAGATTTTACATGTTTATATAAGAGTTCGGAAGTTATTTACGCGGTTGAGCCCCAAGTTGGCAGCCTATAAAACGAAGAAGATATGCGACAATAAACAAGGAAGATAATGTCACATCTTTGAAAGGGGACGTTGACATTTTCAAGCTCAATTAGGTAGGTAGTCACTGTAGCGGTTTGTTGAACGTATACAGGGTTATTGGAAAAATGCTAACAACCTCTTAGAGCTGGCTTCTGTTGGTCTTAACAAACATATTAAGATGAAGGGTTTTTATGTATTTGTGACGGAGTAAGCACGAGGACCACCTGATATTAAAAGTCTCTTGTGTCTGTAATTTTTTTTTTATTACTTTGCGCGATGTAAATATTCAACTCTATTCAAAAAGCGCGGCGCGGTCCAGTGCTGCCATTGGAGTAGACACTGTCTTTTACTACGAGACACAGAGCTCAAACGTGTCAGACAACTAGAAAAACTTAATGTTTTAGGTTTTGAGTCTCGTAATAAAAGACAATGCCTACTCCGAGCCAGGAGCGCCCGCCGCGGTAACGCTGGACCTCGCCGCGCTCATTTTGAATATTTACATCGAGCAAAGTGATAAAAAATATGCAATAATAAATTACAGGCACAAGAGACTTAACATTAGGTGATCCAGCTTATTCCGTCACAAACACACAATTTTTTTTTCAATAACCCTGTATATGCTAGCACAGTGGCAATCCTGAACTGTCGCATAATGGGCCAAGGTTCGAATCCCGTAGCGGCATTGAGCATTGTCGCGTGGTGATAGGGCAATTAGCAAATTCACGCCTGACTAGCTACCACCTACAAGTAGAAAATCAAAGATCTAACGGTGTGTTTCGCTATCTGTTCTTAAAAGCCCGTAATTCTACGTAAAGAAACCTGTTTATATTTTTTTGCTGACATCACATAGCTTAACCCACAGGCGAGAAAGAAGACAAAGGCAAATCCAAAAATAATATCTATCGTTGGTTGGTGGTGATTGATGCATTAAATCAACCAATGTTGGCAAGTATATATATATATAACATCATCAGCAGCTCCAATTTGTTAGGACGTCGCCGTCACTTTGCGGGAACCATCGCTTACGAAGCTGATTGTTATTACATAGATGTTTATCTCTTAAGGTATGGTCATAAATATCGGTATCATATTTTACACGACGACCACACGATAAAAGGACCGTGATCTTTAGGGTTCATGTACTCGTATGTTACCTTTTCTTTATGCGGATGTGACGGAACTGGCAAACGGCCCACCTGATGTTAAGGGTGAACTGGCCGGTCCGTTTTCTATACAAACGTAGTAGGTGGATCACTCCCTTATTTGAGGATTTAGGTCTAAAATAAAGCATAATACCGATTGATCTCGTTATTATCTAGGCTTGTATGATGCCGAAATTTTAATAAAATTATTAACTTGAGAATTTTGACCTTCGAAACATTTTCATATAAAGTTTTCGATGCTCATAACTTACAACTAAATTATATTTTTCAAATTTCGGTTTCATACAAGCCTAGGTAATGACGATATCAATCGGTATTATGCTTAATTCTGGACCTAACATCTCAAATAAGGCGGTGATCACCCTACGACGTTTGTATGGAGAAGTGACCGGCCTGTTCAACCTTAAGGCCTGTGATAAGTTTCTTCATAACGCGTTCCATACAAACGTAGCTTCGTCATATTTTCAATACCAAGTTTTAGAACTCCGTAAAATTTTGCATGCATGTCGTTGTCTAAAATCTATGCCTCTGGTTTACAGTTTTCCGTATAAATGTGATTTTCAAAATTATTTGGAATAATCGTGTTGTATGGTAATACTTATTTTGACATTCAGAGACAAAATAAATTATAAAACGAAAAACTGGCAAACCAATAAATATTAGTTTTATGGACATGTATGCAAAACTTCAACGAGTTTGAATACTTGATATTTAGAATATGACGAAACTACATTTGTATGGAAAGAGCTACGACAACACTAGCCTTCAGCGGTAACCTTTGCTTATAACAGATGAATTTCGCCACAAGTGATGAACTGCACTGTGCCCGTCACCCTGAGACATATTCAAATTCAAATTCAAATATTTTATTGGCCTTATAACTGAGATTGTTACATTGGGCAAGTCATGTTAACATTTATCAATTAATTTTAAATTAAATTACAAATAATATAGATACAACCAAATTTATGAAAATTATCGAACTATTGCATATAATAATTACGTTAGACTTAAGTACATATAGATACCTTTACCTACATTCAAATATTACATATACATATTACAATACAAATGAATTTATATATAAGTTTGAATATACATATAAATTATACTCAATCCATTTACATAACATTGTTTTGAATTATTCCTGTCAATAATGTTTAAAACCATACTAAAATAATGAATAAAATAAAATTTAATTAATTATACAATATTATGTCATGACACGATGATGATGAAAACTCCTACATGTACTTACATTTTCTCTCTATTGCTTTGTATTTTGTAATAAATAACTAACGTAATTGTAATTGGTGATATTGCCCTTACGAGCTCAAATAATTAATAAAAAAATCTAATTAAAAATGTCAGAAACTAAAATGGTACATAACATATAAGCAGCTTTCTCACACGTCATAAAACATCATAATAATACTTAAACCTATTTATTATTTCCCGCACGAAATGTCAATTCATAAATTATTCTTTATACAAAAATGAAGCATCTCCTAAATTCATTGTCATAAATTCATTCAGAGAATATAATGGATTATTTTGAAAAAAATGTTTGAGTGTCATTTTAAAAGCATCATAGTTTTGTTGTGTAATTTTATCAGGAAGTTTGTTATACATTTTTATTTTCATACATTTCCCTTGCTTACTAACTTTTACCAATCTTACCCTAGGTTGGAAAAGTTTGTTTTTATTCCTTAGGTTGTAGTCATGTCTATTCTTAGGTAAATTTTCCTTTTCCGCGTGTATTTCTAAGAGACTGCTGTAAATGAACAGAGAGATAACGGTCATAATTTTGTTTTCCCTAAAGTGTTCTTTGGCAGATGTGCGTTTTTTCAGGCCATTTATAATTCTGATAGCTCTTTTTTGGAACTTTAAGACGGTTCTAATATCTGTGGCGTTGCCCCAAATAGTGATGGCATATCTTAAGATACACTTTTAGGTGCTTGGCGTCAGATTTTTTACTTGAGGATAGTAGGTAGCAAACCAGGCGAGCATGCGCAAAATGCCCTTCCGCCATGCTATGAAGCTCAACCAGGGGCGCGCGGTGATGGGAGTCGAACTATGGACCTGCAGCGCGGCAGTCCATAACTTTTGCTGCTCGGCTATCGTTTTGCCATGATTTTAATGCTATAATAGATTTGAATATCTAGGATATCGTTAGATTTCTTACATCATGCCGAGAGACACTGGCTATATTTTTGTAGCGGGGCAGTCGAGTTTTTTAAATTTTAGTAATTTTATTCCATACCTTAATGCAATAGGGTATCAAATTCATTAAAAGTCAAGATAGCTGCGTGATTGTGAGAGCTGGCTTCCATGGACTCTAAAGGTAGGTTGCCATTCGATCATCACCCTTAGTCAGTGATGTGAGTGGTCAAACATGACTGGAACACTCCTTGATGTTTCGCGACAGATAACCTACATGAGGGTTGCTTTTGCTGTTGTTTTGGCTTGAGGTAGCTAGCCAGACGAACAGTCGCAAATATGTAGCAGAATCGAGCCATACAAATGCCCATAACTGTTGCTAATGAGCTATCGCTGCTTCAAAAACCTTAAGAATTTTCTGATGACATATATTGCTATAGTTGCTCCTCTCAATTGGAAAATATGTAGCTAAGCACGTAAAGATTTTCTTGAAAGCTAGCTAATATTTTAAACTTAATTTTCCACGCACATCACGTTCACTTTTATACTGCGACCTGCAGAAATATCGCTGTCAAAGGCATAATAGTTAAAAGAATGCAGGTTAATAACATAAGCGGTTTCAGCGTAATAAGGTAGTCCTTATTACGACGGCTATAACGTGTATCATTAAATATTAAGCTTTACCCTAGTTCCGTGTCCCTGCAGAATACACGAACCAACCAGTACCTATCTAATTGTAGTTAATAATACACCCGATACAGTTTCTACGAAACGGAAACTATAATCATTTTAACTAAGAAATAATAGGCCTTAGTTTGAAGAAATTACGGTACTACGAAGGAAAATATCGATCGGTAAGCAAGGTTAGGAATAATAAAGTAGAGACAAGATATACGTAGCACACTTTTATTGCTTTCAAATGAAACAGTTTTATTTGTCATATAATATTTACTAAGGCAGGTCACAGTTGTCAAATTTTCTCACAGTACTTATCAATAAAATCTTTCAGCTGAAAAATATAACCAATTAAATAACAACCACTATAACGTTAGCCAAAACAGGCTTTTGCTAGTTGAACAGACATTTTAAGTGGACTTCCTTCCTATGTTTCGTCGCTAACACATCCCTTTAAGTTTGAACTGGCCGGTCAGTTCTCCATACTAACGCCGTAGGGTGATCACTCCTTTATTTGAGATTTTAGGTCCAGAATTGAGCAAAATACCGATTGAACTCGTCATTATCTAAGTTTGTATCGTAACGAAATTTTAAAAAGATAATTAAGTAGAAATTTATGAGCCTTGAAAACTTTATATGAAAATATTTCGAGCTCATAAGTCTCAAGTTAATTAACTTATTAAAACCTGTTACGATACGAGCCTAGATAATAAAGATATCAATCGATATCATTCTTTGTTTTGGACCTAAATCCTCAAACAAGGGAGTGATCACCCTACGACTTTTGTATGGAGAACTGACCGCCCAGTGCACACTTAACGTGTAAATGGATGAAGATGAACAAAACATTACAATAACATGAAATTATTTCGTGAGTCAACAACAAGGTTTTCCATAATAACATGCAAGCCATAAACTCAAGGCTTATTACTAGAAAAAAACAATACATCTTTGATATTATTTAAATTAGGGTTGAACCCCTATCTTGATGGTTATTAGCGACATGAACGCTTATAAATAGCTTGTAAATGTACCTAATAATTTAATCGTAAGCTTGTACAAAATCCTGTAATCGATATTAATAATACATATTTTGGTCACTAAAGACTAGACAACAGTTACTATCAATTAATTATATATCTATGTAATATAGAAGCCATCCTTAACCAAATGGTTCCAGTGCAATAACAGTTTAAATATATTCAAATATATATAATAACATAACACCAAATACTTCAAACCGTAGGAACAAGAAACATGAATTCACACATTATCATATATTCATCATATATATATATCTACAATACATAATTTGTAGGTACTAACTATTACCCGGTTTATGAGGTTCCTAGTTATGTGCTCATTAGCTATTCGACTTATCCGTAAAACAAAACGATTTAAGTAGCTAAACGAGATAAAGAACACGAACTCAATAGACGTATTTTTTTAGAATTTTCTTATCCTATTTTGTTTAGGAATTGTAGAATCGAATATCGTTCAATCCCGTCTGATCGTCCATCAGTCCGTCTGTTTGTTGAGGGCAACTGTATTTGTGACATACGCTTAGCTTTTTTGCGGTTTCATGAAAAATATAAATTTATTATGTGTTGCATGAAAATCAACTTTAGAGATGTCACGATCACGGAAACTGTTAGATATGCTTAAAGGATGCAGAAGAGCCTGCTTAGTTAAATATTTACAAATGTCCTAGTTGTTTATATGGATAAACGTTTAAAGTTGATATTTTTCAGTTGTATTATTTCGTGATAAACATTATCAAGTTCTTAATTAATAAACATTATTGCCTCGTGGGGTGCCGGGCTAGAATGTCACCCCCTCATTGCACCATTGCCCTGAGGGTGTCGTAAGAGGCGACTAAAGGTAAAACACCGGAATGTGGGCAGCAGCGTCTTCTGAGGAACTGATCTTAAACTGCGTCCCCAAGACGCCTGCCATGCGTGGGGATTATGGCGACCCCCCCCCCCCCCCTTTAATGGGGAGAAGCTGTGTTGAGGCAGTCGACAATCCGGCTGATACAGTACAGTATATTGATTTTTATTCTCAGTAAATAGTTGTGGAGAGCTATAGAAATGCATTTTTAATGAAAATACGAATTGTATAATGCACATTCACAGGGTATTTTTTTGTAATATTAAACATTAAAAGGTAGGATTTATAAAAAATATAACGATATTTTTAATGGGATATGAGGACAAAATTAAATGCAGGTTGCTTACCTGGTAGTAAGAGATCACTGTCGCCCACGAACATCCGCAACACCACAAAGTTCACGAGGTTACTTTGACGATTGTTAAGGAGAGAATATGCTTTTTTTGAAGGCTCCTAAGTTGTTTAATTATACGTACACTTGAGTTTCTAAGCGTGTGAGAGTACAGGAAGTCGATATTAAGATGAGACGTTCTTAATTGGATATTGAATACAGTGAAGGCGTTATTCATTTAAAAATATCGTTATATATAAAGACATTTTATTGAAAATTTATTAAATTAATTAGGTCCTGCATTTTACATGAATACTTATCATAATAAAACTTTATTATGATAAGTATTCATGTAATATAGCTTTCGTAGCTTCATCTCGACAAGACCAGCATGTATCGCTAAGTCTTTTCAACATGTAGAACTGTTTGTTTGTTCGATAGCTTTTCAGTTAGCATTAGGTATCTTTCTGTACTTACTGTGAAAAATGCATATAAATTCTGAACGAAACTAAAGAATTCAACAGCCGATGTGCAAGCATTAGGAGCAAACTACCTTTCCAACTAAATTAAGAGTATGACCACAACATGGTAAAAACACTGATAAAGGATTTTTCTCCAAAGAGAGAGCTCCAGAGCTTGCATGCCTTTGTAGTGCCGCTCATATTTGCAGCATTATCGTATGATTTGTCGCGACAGTCAAGAATGTCAATTTGGTTGTCGCCTAAAAGTTTTAGTAGTGTTTGCTGTGGCTTCACTAGTATGGCCACTATTTGGTAAGAAGGTCAGAAATATTTCCTTTGGCATAGATCCTTCAATATATCGAACAACTATAGTCCTTGATCGATATGAGATTCGTCGGGCGTGGTATCCACTAACACCGAAAAATAGTTAGGTTTTATGATTCTTGATATTATTTCATTGAGTTTTTCACTAACTTTATTACCCATGGAACTAATTAGTGCTTCACAAATCGTAGACGAAAGGTAATTAACATGACCACTATCTTTATTTGCATTTTCTTTCAAATAGTTTGCCTGAAGTGGTTTATATTCGGCTAGCAATTTCCATTTTATATTGATAAACCAATAATTTAATCATCACCTCGGAAGTCTAATCCGCGCTCAGCAATCAATTTAATAGTACTGACATAATTCTGAGGATTTTCCGCCAACACTGGTTTTTATTTATTTATTTATTTATTCTTTTGCACAAATAAGTGTACAAGGAGGACTTAATGCTATGTAGCATTTTCTACCAGTCATCCTGGATGTGCAAGAAAATGGTAGCGGTGCAGTAAAAAATAGTAAAAACAAAATATGTATTGTACATTTATTTTTGTTTTATTTATTTTGGTTTTCTTGTGCCTCTTGTATCGCTGGCTTTTGATCAATGCGTCCTGTGACTTTTCTCCGTTGCACTAAACTCTTTACCGATTCCAAGTGAGTCTTTGACGTCTCGTGCTCGTTTAGACGTAGAGTTAGATTGCGACGGAAAAATTGGCTGTATGGCCGGATTCTTGACCCTGACAGCTGCTGCGGTTCTTCATTATGATGGTTATCAACATCATTCAAAATATTGAGAAATAAACGGACACGATTCTAACTTCGAGTAATATGATATGTATGAATTTTCGTGTAGTTCGAGGAGCACGCTTTGCACGCACGCAAAGCAGGTTCGCAGTCAATAAGTGTAGCGCAGGAAATATTGCGAAGCTTACATTTATGCCTGTCCTCTTCTTTATTTTCTCAAAAACGTTGTGCTAGCGCTTTTACCCTTTTCTGCCACACCAACATGTGGCATGGCCTCACGATTGACAGGTAAACTCCAGTTTTTTTAAAACCATTCTGCAAAATTACTGGGTTTACAACTACCTAATTTTTTTGTAAATATTCTAGCAAACTCGTATTTTGGGAGTTTGATCTAATATAGCCTCTGTCATTTTATTATTTCATCTTCCCATATTTGACGGATTTCATGGTGCTGCAATCCAGTGGTTGCAGAACGTCCAACGAATGCGGCGGGATTTTCAATATAGTGATATTTCTATTACAGATTTGCTGTGATTTGTTTATTAGTTCCAATTCTGTGACCACTTTCTCCAATAACTCAAAATATCCATAGACTACAAAAAAATCAAAGGCTTTGTGTCTTGTCAGGGCCGGATTCAGAGGTGTAGAGGTCCTGTGGCAACAAGGGAGTGGAGGCTCCTAATTGCTTTTCAAATAGGTTTAGTAATATTTTTCTTGCAAGTGTTTCAATAATTTATTTATAGAATCGTATGTCACAAAAAGATAGAACAATCAATGAAAAATCATTAATAAATAATAATAATAAATAATCTTTGAATTAAAGCCTCTCATGCAAATGGCTCCTTCCCAGCTTTTTGCAACGAAAATTCATTGATGACTTTGCTAAAATCCAGCTCCCGCAGGACCAATATAACAGACACCATTATAACCAAGTACATTCGCAGTGTGATTTCGATGTTTGGGAATGTAGCTCTGAAATCTTGATTATCGAGAATTTTAAAATATAACAACTCCTTAGACGTGTTCCTTTTTATAGTCTGGTTTGTATAAGTTAATCAAAGATACAAATTGAACCAATTCATTACGAAGACGAGGTTCTAAGTCGTCTTTGTAAACTTTAATTCATCTGCTGCAGCATACAAATTCATCCATCTCCTCTAAATGATTAATAAATCCAAATTTTGAGCGTACAGCATCATATGCACGCAGTCTTTCAGGAAGTGAAACACATAGGTGATCGATCACTGGGATAAAGCATGACAGTTTAAATGTATCTTTTGGTGACAAGTTAGCATTTTGTGGTTTCATATAATGCGGTTCCAACCTCACATTTCTAGTTAAATCTAGTTAAAACCTACTCATCAAACATACGAAATACCATTGACTACAAAATAACAGCAATAGAAATAAAAATTCAAAGTAAAATTCAGCCAGATGAATCAAGTTGTGAGCTTAGCAAGATCGAAGTCAATACGCAGAACAAATATTACGGAAACATTAAATAAATTAAAACTGTCACCTAACTTCCATGCTAAGCCAACATGACGTCAATGCCACATAGCCTAACCAATAAAAGAATGTTCAACACATTTTGATTCTATTTTGAGGTCACACTATCATCAGAGTTAAAGGATAACCAAGAAGGACCAGGTGGGCGTGCAAGAGTACGTGGTGGTAAGTTTGGTTCGCAATATAATCCAAAATAAAAGACGTCAAATTTCATAGAAATATCGACATCATATATAAAGACCGCTTCAGAGCATGAAAATCCACCAAATAAGCCAAATAGGCCATGCAAACGTGTTTCAACAAGCGGCGGTAAGTCTTGTTCATCTGCTAGTTCTAATATCGGGACTACAAACACAAAAGAATTAACAGCGTTTATCACAACTACTTCAGAACAAGAAAAAATATTAAATAACCAAGAAGAACGTTGCAAACGTGTAAAAGCAGGTGGGGGTAAGTCTTGTTCAGCTTCTAGTTCTAATATCGGGACTACAAATACAGAAGAATTAACAGCGTTTATCACAACTACTTCAGAACAAGATAAAATATTAAATAACCAAGCAGAACCATGCAAACGTGTAAAATCACGTGGTAATAAACCATGTTTAGCTTCTGCTTCCATAGCAAAGGCTACAAATATAGAAAAATAATTAACAGCAATTATCGGAATCAATTCAGAAGATGATAATACATCAGATGAATCTGAAAACACAACCTTGCCTATATCAGAAGAACACAAATTCTTGAAGGCCCTGATGAGAACTAAGATGACTTGATTTTTGATGATGATTTTATTGAAATATGATTGATTCTGAAAATTACAATGACTCATCAATCGAAAGTGAAGTTCCAAGCAATACTGAGGATAATCAGGAAAGATCAAATCAGCACAGACAGACTACAAGAATTAATCTAATGTTGAAGGAGATCCCATAGGATTGAAAATTCAACCTGAAGGTTCAGAACAAATTATTTTAATCTTATAGTGACTAGTGTATAATAAAATATAGGA
Source organism: Plagodis pulveraria (assembly GCA_963890685.1). Lineage (NCBI taxonomy): Eukaryota > Metazoa > Arthropoda > Insecta > Lepidoptera > Geometridae > Plagodis > Plagodis pulveraria. Next base: position 18,444,025 of record OY982962.1, read on the forward strand.
AAGATATTTGTAATTTTAGGATTGTTTTTCCATATAGGCACTATTAAATTGAACCATTAAATTGGAAAAAAACATCCATTGTTTACGATACCTGTAACGATTGACGACGAAGTAAGACTCGAAGCTTTCTTTAGTTGAACTGACATAATTTAATTAGATAAAGAAATTGAAGACGGTTAAAAGTCTCTACCTACAAAGAAATATAAATATTGCCAAAAAAGTCAACAGAACGCCAGTATCGTGATATTGTCAAATCAAACTTCAATCTATCTATCCATATTCACAAAAAGGGATCAGTACTTAGTGATACATACAGAAGCCTTTAATAAATTTGCACCCCGTATCAGAACTGTTCCTGCACCGCACTATAACAAAAATAATTTTCAAGTGTTGTGTGTTACCACAAAATATCAAATTTACGAGAGGAAAAATTATAGTCACGTGCAGGATTCGAACCCGTCATCCACCCCTATAGCCGAAGTATGCTCAGACCGACTGAGTTAACATGACATATGACTCATAACTTTAATTTTTACTCTCGTTCTTTAACCATCGTATGGTGAAGGAGCGACACCTATAGTTCACGGCGCAAAATAATTTATTGGTTTTATATAACTGCTTGATATACCAATCATTTTTAATTTTGTTGGGTTTACTTATTATGTCATCGAAAGAAATTTCATATTGTGTATCAGAAAGTATGTGCCCAAATACCCTAATAACACATACACACTAAAATCAGCGTTATGGCGATCCTGCGCGAATTGCAATACAAAACAATGTATCGTACACGTCACATCAAAAGGGCTGTTCGGCAGCGCGTGGCGTCAGGGGGCGAAGTGTGTCGTCTCCCATACGTTATTCTGGTAACAATTTACAAATTATTGCGCGGTATCTGAGTCTTCAATACCCCGTACATGTAACGCTTTCAGCGTGGCTTACATACTTTTTACCTAAAAAATCTCTCCTCCTGGCCAATACATATAAAGTGATTATTATTTAGTAACCGGCTAGGACTCGCGTAATATTTGCCGGATAATGCTCCGACCAGTATCGAACTTATTTGAAGTTCTTCGTCTAGGAGTCACGATTGTGCACAGCGTCGAGCGCGTACTTCGGCACGTAACTGTTACGCTGTTAGGCCCGCGCTTGCAGCATTACCCGGTAAATATTACGCGAGTCCTAGCCGGTTACTAAATAATAATTATGGACAAAACTCGCGAAAGTTTTTTAGCTCACAAACAAAGTGCATAAAATCTAGAGGTAATACGTGATTGTATCTAGCTAAAGACTGACCATCTTATTCAGAGGCTCATACTGGCACAAACATAAAATAAATATTACATTATACTAACAGCAAAACACTTATACATAACTACCATGCAATCCAAGGTGGCTGATTCATCTTTTCTATGTGCACATGGGTCATGTTTATAGGAAGGTTGATGACTGCATAGGTTTTCTTCAATTTTCTTAATGTTCTTAGTATGTTGAATCCGCTTCTACCGAGTAGAAAACCCGCCGGTATATTTACGTCTACCTTCATTCTGAAAAAACATATATTTAAATTTATTATTATATGCGTATGCAACCTTATGGGATTTAGGGCAACCCTACTAATTCATTTTCGTATGTATAAAGCAGAAGTTAGTCGCTACTTGATTGCCTCGTTGGTCGAAGCGTCGTCGCTTTGGAATCAACCCTCAAGTCAGATTTATTAAGTTTTCAGGCCAATTAAATTATAAGTTGCAATTCAGTCAGTAACTGTACCCAGTTGTTCACAAAAGGCTTGCCCCATGGCGTAAGATCCGTAAAATGAGAAAATGTAAGTGGTTAGACCACTTTGACTTCCCTTTCGGGGATTTATAGGCGCTTAGGTGGTAATGAATGTTTTCGCAATCGTTATTTAAGCTTTATGGGTACGTAAAGCTAACATGCTTATATCATTTCATTTGTCATTGGAATTATTAAGAGATGATAGCTTTGTAGTAGTGATTGATGACTGCCGAGTAGATCCGGTCCAGGCAGTAGTATTAAATCATCACCGTGGCCGTCTTATCTGGGTATGACATTAGCTTTTTCCGATAAAAAATATCAATAATAATGAAATATCCATACAGTCACCATATAGTCGTTAAACGAAGGTGACGAAACGTGCGGGGTGTGAGCGACGAAACGCGGGGGCGCCGTCCCAAATTTCATACACCACGGCCATCATATTTAGTTTGTAGTCGGGGACAGACCGATTAGGACTTATATGTATTTGTTTCAATAAAATATAAAGGTGTATAAACGTGTGCCGTACGAATTTACTAGTCACAACAATGCTGAGATTACTCCAGCTTTATCCGTCTAAGTTAGTTAAAATAATATATAATAATATATTGTAACGATAGAAATATTAACTCACTAACTCTAGTTTTATCCGTCTAAGTTTGTTTGATATATTTTGCAGTAGAGCAACTTTGGACGTTGAATTATTGTTCCTAATAATATAATTGTTCATATTTTCTCAATTGCATCATTTTCTCATCTGTTCGTTCACATGATTACTACAATTACTGGCCTAAATTGTGACGTATATTGATATATGCTTTACAAACTTACTTATCATCTACCATTTCAATAAGATGGTCTAAAGACTCATCCCATTTATCGACAGATTCCGTGATGATCACCGCTCTTGCGCCGGCTTGCTGTGCCTTTGCTGTCTTGTAAACAAATGAACATTCCCTGAAAAAAAAAGCAATAAGATATCTTAACTATAATTACACATGGGAAAGTTTTTCTTCGATGTTACTATTTCACGCTTAGGTATATAGGCACATGGATACCTGTCGCCTGAAGGGGGCGAAAGGATACTTTAACACAACGATAGTTGATCTAAATAATCATATCAAAGAATTAAAAACCCAGTACAACCAAATACTATAATTTAGTTATACTGGGTTTTTAATTTTAATATTGTGATGTGCACGCCTGCAATGGGGATTACATTGCAAAATTACAAATATATCAATTGGTTAGAGCATATCCCGGCTAAAGGGGTGGATGGACACGGATTCGAAACCCGCACATGACTTAAATTTTTGCTCTCGTATATTTGTAATTTTGTAAAGGGTTTTAATTCTTTGCATATTTCATATCCGGAAGATCCCAGGCTGGAGAGCCTTCAGCATCATTTCAAGGGTTATTTCATAGGATACAATCTCTCCAGGCATCGGATATATGGCAACAGAAAACATTTAACATAGCAAGCAACTTAGAACCTCCACCACATTACGATACACGAGGTTCTTGCCAGATGGACTAGGTCTCATTTTACGATGGACCGTGAGGTCCTGGTGGAAGGATCCGGAGTATGGCCCTGTACGGGGCACCTGTTTGAGTGGACGCCCTCATCCGCGACAACAAGATTCTGCTGCGACGTCCTCAGCGGGTTGTCGCGACGAGGGCGATACGCAGATACCGGACGGTGTCCTGCACGGCAGCCTGGGTGTTGGCCGGTGATCCCCCATGGGAGCTCCAAGCGGAGATCTCTGCCGAAGTTTATCACTTCGTGGCGGCGAGGAGATCCCGTGGAGAGTCCCCAGTGTGGGACGTGTCACACGCATGGTGAATGCTAACGCGATCCTATCTTGCCCCACCTTGGCGGAGGACTGCTCACGGAGGGGTTTTAGTCGGTTCAAGTCCCACACATCCCTTTCCACCACCCCTGTGGTGGAGGGGCAGTGCAAAGGCATTTCCCCCCTCAAAAAAAAAAGGCTACTCTGAGCTTCTTTATAAAGGCGACAGTTAAGGACCATGTCTCAGTGCCATAAGTCATCACTGGCATCACACAGTGGTTGAAGACTTTGGTCTTCATGCTCTGCGGGATATTCGACGAAAAGATGTCACATAACGAACGCTGCCTAGGAAACGTTTCTATAGAAACACTTCAGTGCTTGGATATACCTATAGTCGATTTGGCATCGCTGAAGACACTGCTGTACCGCCCAGGATTCGATTGAATCGAATCCTTTTTGCCCGCCTGGCTAGCTACCACCCTCAAGTAGAAAGTCTGTCGCCAAGCACCGAAAGGTGTGTTCCGGCAGTATTCCTTGAGAGCCAGTGAAATTACAGGCACAATGAGACTTAACAACTATATGTCTCAATGTGACGGGCGCAGTGCAATTCGTGACTTGTGATGAATTGCAACTGTTATAGGTTGAGGTTAGCCCACTTAACATCAGGTAGGCCTCGAGCTTGTTCCATTACAATAACATAAAAAAAAGGCTTTTTCGTAGTCCACAAACGCTACACATAATGGCCGATTATAGTCCTCAGTCTCCTGTATATTCTGTCGGAGCGCATGGACGTGGTCGTTGGTGCTAAAGCCTTTTCGCAAACCAGTTTGTTCGGGAGGCGGGAAGTCATCAAACATAGCGCATGGATGGGGTCTAAGGTACTAAATCCTTTTCAGAAACTGGCTTGTTCGGCAGGCTGGAAGTCACCAAACTACGAGCGAAACCATTCGTAATGACTCTCGAAACCAGCTTATATACAAGGCTCAAAATTGGCATGGGACGGTAGTTCTTCAGTAAGGTCTTGTCATCTGTTTTGAAGAACTACACTTCTGCTCCACGCTTCCGGGGTCTAACGTACAAGGATGATGGAATTAAATAACTTCTGGAGGAAGAGAAGAAATTCTGTTATGATTCTTCGATCACCTGGCGCCTCGTTGTTCTTAAGCCGTTTGAGAGCCATTCTAATCTCATATAGGATGATGTCCGAGATATCTTCGATATTGTGTCGGGTCAGTTTTGTTTTCTAGTCTTGCACTAACAACGGATTCTCATGTCGAGGTGTATAACTGTCCATACAACCTCTATAGGTGTCTCAGAATACCCGATTTTGATGAGATGATTGTACTATCGTCGATCTTCAGATTCGTCATTTGGTTTAGCCCTATAGACAAATGCTTTGCGAACACTTTGGAGCCGTTACGCTCGATTGCGACCTTGACACGGTTTGTATTGAAGGTACGAAAGTCATGTCGCAGTGCCCTCGAAATCCGTCTTATGAGCTTATCGTATTCCGACATATCGGCTGAAGATTGTCATCTTATTCCGGTTTTCCATCAACTTGTTGGTTCTTCTGAGAATTTCTTATGTTTATTTCGGCGGGAGTTATTATAGAACTGAGACCCTACCGCTTGGACAGCTTCCACCAACACGATGTTTATCTCGTCCACTGTTTCGCATTCAGCTAGGCACTAAAAGCGGTTGTGTAGTTCGAGTTGAAAGCTTTCGGGGATAAGAATTTGAGCAACGATAATCTTGTGGTCCTCCTTGAGCATACGTACGTTGCGTGGTGCCCTGGCACTGGCCAAGGGTAGTCATTTTAGAGGGCGGTAGCCGGGCATCTGCCGGGAATTCCTCACACCCCCTGCTCCTACGTTACCTGACCTGCTACCAGGGCCTGGAATAAATCTACAAGCATGAAGCTGCCGGGGACTGGGGTGTGTTATTTGTGTTTATCATTTGGGGGGATTTTTCCATAATCCCCACGCGTAACAGGCGTCTTGGGGATCGCAGTTTATGGTGTTAATTATCAGGCACTGCTGCCCACCTTCTGGTATTTTTACCCTAGTCGCATCTTACGAAACCCATGGGAAGATAAGGGGGGATGACGTTCTAGCCCGGCACCCCACGGGCATTTTATCCACTTTCAAATAATAAAAAATCCCTACAGCGGAAATATTGAAATATGTCTCCGTTTTAAAGAATTTGCAAAGAATGTGGATAAAATTGTCTCCATATAATCGAAAGGGAGAAGTTAACTTGTTTCAAGTAGTGGGCATATAATCTACTAATTGAATATTATAATTTGCGCTAAAATTAAATACTGTGTAATATCTTCGGTAACTACATTACTCACTATGTGATATAGCGGCCAAAGACTAGCGTAAAAAGTATTAAAAGACTGACAATATTGATAATTACTATTTAATTTTATTAAACATTGTTATATATACCGACAGTAACAGAGAAAAAGGATTTATCGATTGTGGATACATATTCATCGGTGTGCGCATGTTCCGAGCGTAGAAAAAAAGTATGTCTCCAGTCTCAGGTGACGAATCCTGGATATACGCGTACGAACCCGAAACAATAAACCGGTCACGAGTATGGGTGTTCGAAAATGAGTTAAAGCCAACATAAATTGTTCGTTCATGGAGTGTTGCAAAAAAAATGGTGGCCACGTTTGTCTCCAAAACCGGCCATGTTGCGACTATTCCTCTTGAAGGACAAACAACGGTTAATGCAGAATGTTATGCTAGCATTTGTTTGCCAAAGGTCGTTTCTGAATTCCGTAAAGAGAACTGCAACCGCCGCATCATCCTCCATCACGACAATGCGAGTTCTCACACCGCGCACAGAAGAGTTAGAGAGACAGAAAGCTTTTTCTTGCTCTAAAAACAACAAAAGAGTTTTTAGAGCAAGAAAACAGAATTATTAGACCATCCGCCTTACAGCCCCGACCTATATAATCCCTAATGATTTCTATACTTTCCCTAAAATAAAGAAATTGTGTGGTCAGAGATTTTCATCACCTGAAGAAGCTGTGGACGCCTACAAAACGGCCATTTTAGATACCCCAACTTCCGAATGGAATGGTTGCTTCAATGATTGGTTTCATCGTATGGAAAAATGTGTCAAATTTCGCGGAGAATACTTCGAAAAGCAATAAACACATTTTTAAATAGTAATGTTGTGTCACTTCCTTGATTCCCGAAATTTTCAGTGCCGCCCTCGTAATATAAGCCCAGTCTGCAAGCCGGGCGAGCAAAGTCACGGCCGTTTCAGCTAGTAGTAAATAATTAGAGTAAATACATAAATTAATAATTACCCTCTTTCTGACAATGCAATGTGACCAACAATTTCTTCATGATTGAGAATGTCAGAACAACTGTGCAATGGTACAGTAGGCACTAGCCGGGCTTTCACAAAATGTAGACTTTCATTCTGAAAAAAAAATTATACAATATCATGTACATGTAGTAAAACAGAGTATTAGTCTGAATGTAACATGACATTTCCCAAACAAAGTTATAAATACTTTTTTGCTATTACCAGGCCTGACTACTTTTTGCTATTACCTCCGTACTTTAGATACAAAGCTATAAGTACGTCTAGACGGGCTTGTTCGTCTAGATGTACTTGTAGTAATTAAACTAATACCTTAACAGATCGAACAAACATAACATAATATATACCTTTTAAATATAAGAGTACAGAGGTACATAGTAAAATAGTTTTCTGCTAATACTAGGTACCTTATGTTTGAAATATATTTAATTGCTTTAATAGTTATTGGTACAGTATGTGTGTACGTACATAGCCATACATAGCATGTGAGCACACACACAACTCACCCACATACCGTGTCAGAAGTATGAGCTATGCGATAGAAAGAGAGGCGCCTTTTAGGTGAATATAAGTTTTAGGTGCTTAGCGGTGCGCGATCTGAATTGCTCTTTATTGCGTTGTAACACAGTTGCTTATTTATTTAAACGTCTTTGCGGAGAGATCCGGTCCTTTTTATTCTGAGCTATTACCTTAAGAGTTAGACAATCCTGAAATGGCGCTGACCTTTGCAAGGTTATGTGGGTCACATAAGTAGAGCCATCTAGCGATCCCAAGGCTGAAAATAAATAAGAAACTGCGTACGCTAGAAATAGAAGCTACCGCTTGGATAGTATATTTTGTGTACTTCCACTGCATGTGCACTGATGCCATGTGGTCTATTGTTGTGGGGAGCAGCAGCTGCTAAAGAGAATATTTTTGGCTAACTAACTAAAACTATATTAAGAAAAGGATCCTTGTAAATCGCAGAGATCAATTTAATAAAATAACTACAATATGATGAGTTCTTGCAAATAGATAAAATGGTAGTATTGATTGGGATAAATTTCAAATCTGATACAATACCTACTAGGATTATGAATTTTATTTTCGATCACAATTCATTGAATAAATTCAAAATGAAAGCATGACCTTCACAAAGAGGGTTTAGGTTACAGGCAAAACACTATACTGTCCTCGGCAACTGTTATTTTTTTCCGGATCTAATACCAAATAAACAATGCATTGCATTTTTGAGAACATCAGCTTATTAACAGTTAGTTCGCCCTACTACGAGTATGTTGCAAGATTTATGTAGGTAATCAATAATTAATTAAATATATGTACTCACAAAATGTGCACCAAAATCTTTAGCAGGCCTGATGCGGTAAGAATATCGCAGTTCTGGTGGTTCTAATACTTCAAAAAATACATCGCCAGCAATCACATCTGCCATAGATGATCCGTCGTAGAAATGTAAATCATTTGCTGAAACAGAATAAAAATCTTTCAGTCTATAATCTTAGGCTGTACTAATTATCTTAATGTGTGTGTAGTGAATTTACTGTGAACACGGACTCTTCCACGCACACCGCATACACACCGCAGACATAAGAACTAATAATTTTGACAATGTGTGGTGTGCAATTTTAGACTGGATTACCTCTATCTATGTTTATTTTAATATCAAAATATACACTTACAGAAATTCTTTCAGTAAGTATAACTAACTGCTATGATAAAGGAATACTTGGTGACAGAACACTACCCTCAACTAGAAAATCTGTCGCCAAGCACCTAACGGTGTGTTCTGGCATCTGTCTTTGAGAGCCCATACTTCTAGGTTAGCCTGAACAACATCTTCGACCACATCAACACTTACCATCAGGTGAGATAGTGGTCAAAGGATAAACTAAGATGCATAAAAAAAAACATTCTCCTCCTATAAGAGTCCCAGATCATAAGAAGAATTTGGTATTCCATCTACCCAGATTTACTTGGTTTTGTTCTCAACCCTTCAGTCCATTCACAGAACTCGTCCACTTTTCATAAGTTCTTGACATTGTTTTGGTTTACGTTTACAGTATTGCAAGGTCCTCAGCATAAGCTTATATGGACTCTGTGTATCTGTTTTTGATCTTACACCGATAGCCCCATTTTTTTGTTGATTTTGGCTCAATAAATGTTTTCTACTTATCTAATTGTTTAACCCATTGACATTGGCAATAATGATAACAATAGAATTTCATTCATAAAACTAGGACATAGTGGTCCTGACGATGCCTACTTAATAATCATCCTCACCATTGATAATAAAAAAATCCTTATAAAATACATATGGTGCAGTAAAAAATATTTTTGCTCTTAGCCCTTGATTTATAAAACGTTTAAGACCGCTGGTGTAGAGATTAGTACCCCTTTGTTGAACTGTTTTAAAAATAGACTACTACTTGACCGCCTTTGCTCTAAATTTATATCATCCAAATAAATCATTAATTTAATGTTTTCTAAAATAAATTATATGGATGAAACAAGTTGTCAATAGATAGTGTTTACAGTAAGAAAGAAGTATAGAACAAACAGGTTTTGATTTCAATTAAAAGCGTGGACTTCTTCCGGCTACTGCTGATGATGATGATGATGATGATGATGAATCAAAGATAAGTCTAAAACGTTACCTCCAGGCAAAACTGATGTTACAAACAAAAGAAGCAGAAGAGCAAAATAGACTGAAGCACGTATATTTATATGACGGTACATATCTATAAAAATCATGAGTTGACACCAGTCTATGCATTAATTATTATACAAAGTTAAAAGGCAATAATGTAACACTGAGAAAGTATTGTACACTGAGGAAGTAATATTTTTGGCCGCAGCTATTTCCCCGCAGTAATTTTAGCACAGACTAAATATACCTGTTCGTTCTTCAGTGTAATGTTACCATTACTAAGATTTTTAAGTAACTCAGTATTGGCCATACAACTGACTTGTAACCGTGAATGGGATGCTTTGCCAAGCGATTTATTATCTGTGTTATACGTCTGTCGATGATTAGGTTTGTTTACATTAATGTATTTTATAAAACTGAAGTTCTCTAAATATAAAAGCTATTAAAGATTGATTGTTTTAGAAATTGTCCGTCAAGTCCGATCTTATATCAAATGTAAGTAAGTCCAGTATAATACAACAAAACGTCGTTATGAAAACCTCTAACTGTTGCATGGTAGGAATCACTGTAAATACTAACAATTTGCCATTAATAAAGAGATGCTTTTATTTTTTAATAATGAAACGCCCTCCTAATCTTGAAATAGGTCAGTTGAAAACGTTACTAATGGTCAATTGGTCACCTATAATAATATAACCTATATGGTCAGTGTCGCAAAACTTGCCATACCTATCTATCTTATTATAAAATACATATGAGGTTATAGCTTCGCGATGTACTAATGTATTTCTCATACCTGGATTCGTCTTCCTGTAGGCTGCTAATTCTTTGTCTCTGCTTCGCCTTCGTTATGGGTTGTTGTTGTGTCTCAGCCTGCTCTCTACATCCACCTCCTATAGATATTAATGCAAGATGAGTATACCTAATCACCCATCCTGCCGCGGAGTCACGGTAAGCCCGTGGCGCTCCTCGGTGCACTACTTCTCGGTCAACTGCAAACATAACTAGTATCAGGGCAATGACTAAAATTCAATCACTGTGTCGCGATACACATAAAATCTCACTCTCAAAGGCGCGAGTGATATACCAGACGTCTCCGGTAACCCATGAAACGTAAACTTGGTCAAGTGCGCACCCCAAGATTCTGAAACAACCCAGATCTCACCCCCCCCCGCCTTGGAGACGAAATATGTGCCTGGGTCGACTTTGGAGCTGTAGTTAGCATAAGATGAATACCAGTCAGGATTGATCCCACACAGCGTGTGTAGGCAACCATCCAAAATGGCAATCATAATAAAGATGAAACAAGGGTATCAAGTTAATACATGATACACCGAATAGACCGTAAGCACACACGTAACAAACCGCAAACAAACATGGTTACCAAAGTTATACACAGCTTGCGAAGAACTCCTGCAGTCTATCTTCCAAGTGTCCTTCCAAGTCAAAAATGAAATAAATAAACATTAGCCTTTCCTAAAAAAGTTACTCAAAGATAGCTGACTAACGTTAAGTTTACTTCAACACCCATATTTAGCCATAACATATTACCATACTGTAGGTAGCTCATTTTCGCATCTTTTGAGTGAAATTATAGGTAGTAATACATTTGTACATTTTTGTTACATGTCTTCAAAAATTTTGAATAATAGACAGGTCAAAAGGTCTAAAGCTAAAATCAATTTATTTTACATAACACAGGGTGAGCGGGTTCTTTCCATGGGAAAAGTTAAGTGAATTTAATTTTTATATCTAATATGCACACACCATATGTACATAAAATCTGGCTTTTGATGCAAACCAGTAAAGAAACGGAATAGAGGCAAAGGAGTGGACAAAATGTTTTTGTTTTCTTGTAGGATGGGCACAGGAGCATAAAGTTAAATAAACAAAACATTTATCAGCTTTTTATTAAAGGACGATGATAGAAAACTTTCTTATAAATTACTTACTGTAAATAATTATTTTAGTCATTTTTATTTTTCATATATTTATTGTGCCTTATATATAATTGAATGATAAATTCTAAATCTACATACAATTTTTAAAGCCCTTGCATGGCTTTTCAAATATACACTCTTGCATGCGTTTTAGTAGGAATACCAATATTTGAAAAATAAAAAATATTATTTCTGTAGGTGGTTTAAAATCATGAGTAAATTCATTGAACAATGAACAAATTTAAATTTATAAGCAGATATTTATACTTGGATGTGCTGAACTTTTCTCTGCACATACGGCACATGTGATTAAACCGTGGTTTGTTTTTTTGCGATACCAATGATACTAAATATATTGACTATTCTTTTTATTTTTTTGTACCTGATAGGTTAGCCTTTGACCACTATCTCACCTGATGGTAAGCGATTATGTGGTCGAAGATGTTGTTCAGGCTAACCTAGAAGTATTTTTTGTAATAGGCTGGTTTGTTTGTGGTAGGTAGGTAGCTTGTGTGTACGTAGATAATCAGTTATTTTTCTGTATAAGTAGTGAAGCATTATTTGTACAAGAGACAAATTACTTAGCATTCTATGGATTCACCGTGCGGGTGCCGGGTCCATCGCGTTGCAGAGGTAGAGGCTAGAGGGGCCTGGGACTTGCAACCCAGGAGTAGGGTTAAGGGGCCCCTTTATGATATATCAATGCTCTCTTCACCGAGCCAGAAGGCTCGAGCGGTGAAGGGAGCATTAAGGGGAGGACCCCTACCTAACCAAATTTGGTAAGATCCTACTAATACTGCCTTAGATACACATTATAGGATGGAAGTTACGGTTGTTCTTGGTAGGCCAAGGTCTTTAAGTAGGTTATATAGGGATTTCGCTGGTATACCCCTTGCTCCAACTTCTACGGCATATAAATTAACCACATAATCGTTTTTGGTTAAATCATTTGTTAGGTCATAATATTTGTTTGTTTTTATTGTGTGTATAGGTATGTTTGTTTATCATTATCATCATAAGCCCGAAGACATACAATTTTGAACAAATGCTTCCCCCATCCTCATAATATGTACTTAATTATTACATTAGATTGCATATGCTGGGATTTTGTCCTTGTGTCTGGTCTAAAACTTATTCAAGTTTGAATTAGTGGAATCAAACGTCTTTGCCAGATAGATTTTAATAACAATCAAAACCCTTGTGCGCATGTTTTTTTTACCATGGCAGAGGTTATTTACACATCATTTTCTTTAAAAAATTATTAAGAAATGGTCAACTTTAGTTGATGTTTTGTTACATGTGAGTATAACACACTCATATAGTATTTTAGTCGGCAAAGTACTTGAGTCAATAACTTATTTTAAATTAACATTTGAGCTGAGTGCTTTCATTGACTATAAGTTCAGTGTCAGTCAGAACATGTAAATGAAATAGTCTATCAGGCAAGGTTTCAAGGTTCTTAGAACTATTTACAATAATTATATAAATAGGTACTTATTTTTGTACGAGAACTTCAAATGTATTAAATAATTTACTTGTATTTTGATTCGACGACAATGGTGTTTGGTGTATGTTGTGAATTTAATCACTACTGCCATAACAAGGGTACTTTTCCAATGGTCTAATAAAAGTACTTGTAAAAACGTGTTGGTAGAAAGATATTGTTTGGATTTTACACTTATTCATGTACAAACTAAAGGAACGAGATTTTAAGCTAATGTACTTTATACTGCATCTCAGCAGTTTTTTTAGTTTTTTTTTATGCTTGATAGGTTAGCCTTTGACCACTATCTCACCTGATGGTAAGTGATGATGTGGTCGAAGATGTTGTTAGGCTAGCTTAGAATTACTGGCTCTCAAGGACAGCTGCCGGAACAATCTATTAGGTGCTTGGCGACAGATCTTCTACTTTAGGGTGGTAGCTAGCCAGGCGGGCATTCGCAAAATGCCCTACCACTATGCTATAACGACTGCCATCCGAAGACAACAACCGGGACCGACGGCTAAGTTAAGCAACGTCCGCCGCGGTCATGAGTTGGATGGGTGACCGCTAGTGACATTACTACTGAGCGTTGCCGTGCTTCGGAGGGCACGTTAAGCCGTCGGTCCCGGTTGTCGTCTTAGGATGGCAGTCGTTATAGCATAGTGGCAGGGCATTTCGCGAATGCCCGCCTGGCTAGCTACCACCCTCAAGTAATGTAATCCGCATAGCAGGCGTTATTGCAAACCTAACAATATTAATCTAACATAGTTATGTATATAGGTACAATTACTTAATCTGTGATTTGTTATACTGTTATGCATTAAACTATAGTAGAGCAATATTAATGAGTTTTTTGTTACATTTTTAGGGTTCCGTAGTCCTGACAAGGAACCTTTATAATGTCGTCATGTCCGTCTGTCCGAGGTTTTGCTAAGATACTGTTTGTACAAGAAAGCTGCAATTTTGTAAGGGTATGTAAACTTATCACGCTGTTAAAGTGGTAAATATTTTTATTAATATTTTTTTTAAGGTAGCTCCCATATAAGTGATGTGCGGATGATTTTTTTTTGGTCGTCTATCCCATCGTGTGGGGCATCATTGAATAGATCTTTTAAAATTACTTCGGGGGTTGCTTAGTATTAGCAACCCCTAAGTCTATTAGAAGAATTTTTGTGTTTATTGTAATGTTGCTCCTGTACAGTAACGCGGCTGAACGGCAATGCAGGCTAGATCTTTGCAGTATTATGTTTATAATGCATGTTTCTGTTTCAACTTACTTAGGGGGCTCTGCTTCCTCAGGCTGCATGTCTAGTAAATAAGGTGTTATTACAAAATCACAAATATACGATAGGATAAATTTAAGTCATGGGCGGGATTCGAACCCGCATAGCACGCGTTATTGCAAACCTATATTAAAATTATAAGGTTGCGTCCTCATTTACAAAGTATAAAACCAATTGCAAAATTGGTCTTGTTTGTAGTACAACGCAAGTGGTACTATAGATGTCGCTCCATCCCAATACGATGGTTAAAGACCGGTGGGAAAGATTTGAGTTATGACGTCATGTCATGTTAGCTCAATTGGTTAGAGCATACCCCGGCTCAAGGGGTGGATGGACGCGGGTTCGAATCCCGCACATGACCTAAATTTTTCCTATCGTATATTTGTGATTTTGTAATGTAATCCGCATAGCAGGCGATATTGCAAACCTAAGAATATTAAAATAAGGTGTTAGTATATACTTGGCTTATAAAATTATAAAAGATGAGTGTTTGTGTAACTCCGCCTCATAATGTTGAATTTTGACATATATGATGCCGGTCCTCAGCCCGGACAAAGGAGGAAGGCACACACTTTACTAATCATCCTACAATTACTGGCTCTCAAGGACAGCTGTCATTTTGCCAACCACCTAACATCTATCGCCAAGGTAGGTGCTTGGCGACAGATTTTCTACTCGAGGGTGGTTGCTAGCCAGGCGGGCATTCGCAAAATGCCCCACCACCATGCTAAAAACAAAGTCACAAGTATTACTTACACACGTTGTGCTGTGACAGATGTTAACTTAAGTTCACTTATCCCTATGTATGAATATTATTCACTATATGTATGTCTGTTAAGACAGACAGCACAACCGGTAGATTGAAGTGGAAATCTTGGTAGGGATAGGTGTACAAGCCGACTATAATGTAGAGATTTCAGATTCCAGTAACGTAAAACCAAAATCTTGGAGTGACGAGGGCAGAGCAGTGCCACGCACGTATTCAGATCTAAGCTCCTGGGTGACATTGCAATGGGAGCACGGGTGGTGCTTAGCTTCAGGCACAACTTGATGCTGCTCTACAGATATTATTACGCCAGTTGAATAAGATGTGTGCTATTGCTCTAGGGCTATGATAGCAGTGTTGTGCTGTGATCACATCGCAGCTTTGTATACAGTCAATAAGAACTTGTTGAGACATAGGTACTGATGAATATAATTTCCATTCTTTTTCAGGAACGTAAAATCTTTCTCCATTGACGTCTTCAATCAAGTCTTTAGTCAAGCCTGTGTACAGTCAAGCATATTCCAGTAACGTTTTTGTGATAATATCAATGTGCCTATGTTTCAATACCTAAATAATTTACTATCTAGAAATTCTTTATAAATATTAAACTCTTCCTGTAATAACTGAACTGCTTTATTTATTTCTTTTCCATTGCCCATTAGTAGTATGACATCAACAAAGTGTTATCCATATTCCGTTACCTTTGTATAGGCATATAATAATCATGTTTTAATCTCATAACTTCTCTTTGGGTAGACTGATTTAGATTAAACAAAAACCTAAACCTCAGGACTCCTATAAATATATAGGTATTAGAAATAAGAAAAAATATTAGAATCTAACACCTTCCTATTTATTAAAAAAGATTTTTGTTGGTATATTACCAAGAAAAATGTTTATAATAATTGTTTTTATATCTATGATAGGCTAGCCTTTGACCACTATCTCACCTGATGGTAAGTGATGATATGGTCGAAGATGTTGTTCAGGCTAGTCTAGAATTACTGGTTCTCAAGGACAGTTGCCGAAACACACCGCTAGGTGCTTGGCGACAGATTTTCTACTTGAGGGTGGTAGCAAGCCAGGCAGGCATTCGCAAAATGCCCATCCATCATGCTGTAACGTGGGACAACAACCGGACCGATGGCTTAACATGCCCTCCGAAGCACGAAAGCGCTCAGTAGTAATGTCAGTAGCGGTCACCCATCCAACTCCTGACCGCGGCGGACATTGCTTAACTTAGCTGATCGATTCAGAACGGCTAAGTAAACTTCGCTACGAGCGAATTCAATTATCTGTTATGTACAGACCGACGACTCTTAATTGCGATTTCAATGCTAGCAATTTACTGTTTCTTATTTCGCTGTTAGGTGGAAAGTCAGTCTGGTATTTTAAATTATTATCAATTGTACTTCCCCATATCTTCCCATGGAAAAACACTTGAAGATGAGCAGCAGCGCCTTCTAAAGAACTACGATCGTAGACTGCGATCCCCAAGAAAGAAAGAAACATTTTATTAGGTACTTACACAATATAGAACACAGAGCCAATATCTAACAAATGAATAACCAAGTGGAACACACAAAGATACATATGTACATAAAGTCACGCCTGAACCCTGGAGGGGAAGGCAGACAGAAACTACGGTTTTAGGTAACTTCCGCTCATCTCATATGTGTTTAAATACTTCTGAACGCAAGTACCTACCTAACTGGTGTTCAGCTCAGCATGTGTTGGGTGTATTACAAACACCCAACGCTGGTTTTCAGCTGTAACCAAGACGCCTGCTAAGCGTGGGGATAACAAAAATACCCTCTAAATGGGTAGGCTGTGTTCAGCAGTGGACTATCTAGCTGATACAGTACAGTAAATTGTACTCCAAAGAAGTAAAAACATATCACATTCACCAAGAAACTTTATTGGTATTTGTTATTAAATTTAATAGTATTTGCTATTGTCCACGATGAACACTATTTTAAGCGAGTGAATGTTATTAGAATTTCATGAGTTTGGCCTATACAGCTTCGTTAGTTACTCTCTTCAGCTCTTCGAGAAAGTAACCCGAAGAGACGCCATTCTATTAGCTTTGTAAGAAACAAATTTCTGTCAATTTTTCTCATATCGAAACACGTTCTAATTGGCTAAGCCACGACCACGTAATTTATAGTGATGGGACGGAACGAATGTGCAATTTTAATCGATATCGATATAGTGCATACTTAGAACATCAACGTGGTAATATATCTATAAACATCTTAAGCGTTGAGTGTGAATTCTATTTATGCTTGTCTGTAAGAAGTAGGTAAACAATGGAAACTACTGTGTAACAAAACCTAATGTTAGCAAATTACAACGTCAAATACACTTACAAACTGCTGTATTGGCAGGATTGTCCACTTCCGAACACATTCTCCACCATTTAGGGAGAGTTTGCCATAATTCCCACGATTGGCAGGCGTCTTGGGGATCGCAGTTTAAGATATCAGTTCCTCAGAAAGCGCTGTACCTTTCGGTATTTTACCTAGCAATGGTGGAGTAAAATTCTAGCACGGTAGCCCAGGGGATACTTATCAATTAACACTTATAAATTAACATGAGTCACTCACCGTGTCTATTCTGCTAAGTCTATTTTTAATAAAGTCAGCGCATTTTAGCTAATCCACATAATGTAAGTTAATATTTTAGTTTTCACAGCTATCAATAAGATAAAATAAATTACAGAAGAAATACGAAGCAGTGATGGCTCAGTGCCATTGGCTATGGACTGCCGTGCCCCATGTCCATGGTTCGAATCCCGCCGCGGGCTTGAGCTTCAAAGCATGGTGGAAGGGCATTTTGCGAATGACCGCCAGGCTAGCGACCACCCTCAAGTAGAAAATCTGTCGCCAAGCACCTAACGGTGTGTTCCGGCAGCTGTCCTTGAGAGCCAGTAATTCTAGGTTAACCTGAACAACCTCTTCGACCACATCATCACTTACCATCAGGTGAGATAGTGGTCAAAGGCTATGTAATTAACAACTATGTCTTAAGGTGAAGGGCGCAGTGCAATTCGTGACTTGTAACGAAATGCATCTGCTATAGGCAGAGATTAGTCCGCTTAACATCAGGCGGGCCTTGTGCTTGATCCGTCACAATTACATAAAAAAAAGACTAAAACAACGGAAAAAATTTAAGTTAGAATACTCATTCTAACTTATAATTTTACCAAACTCATTCTAGCTTTCCAAATATTGTTTTATAAGCTTTAAGTTATATATATAGGTTATAAATAAAGTAATTACTATGATTCGCATCTCTTAAAATAAGTAAAATATTAAATGACTCCCTAAATAACCTAATCAAATATCTACTACGACATTATTGAAAAAAATTAGATCGCTGAGTATTAAGAAATTCGGTATTTGAAAATATTAAAAATGGTTTATTATATAAGGCTTCCTTCGAAGTGTAACAGGTTTATTTATAAAATAAGTATTTGAGTGTGTTTAGATATACATAAAACTAATTCAAACAAATAAAATAAAGATCTTTTATACAATACATATACATTGTATATATACATATAAATTGAATAATAATAATAATGGCCATATTATAAGTGTATAGGTGTAGTAGATATTTTACTAACTATGTAAGACAAAACTATATAGATAGAAATTAATAAGTTGTGCGATATCTGTTTAAATTCCACTGTATCTTTTAGAAGCAGTGATGGTCCAGATGACTATGAATTTCCGTGTAAAAATTCCTTAGTTGGAATCAAAAATTTACCATAAGAAGGGTATCATAATATCGACAATTATCTATATAAAATCGATATTCACCACCATAAGTACTGTAATCACAACACTAGGAGGAAGGATATTTTAAATTTGGAGTGTGTCCGATACAACACACTAGTTGCCAGATAAACCGAACCATGAATTCCACTCTCGAGGTTAGTTTCTCGATGCTTCAGCTTTAGGCTCGTGTCGTCGATTGATATCTGAATAGTTTTTTTTTATGTTATTGTGACGGAACAATCCCGAGGCCCACCTGATGTTAAGTGGACTAACCTCTGCCTATAACAGACGCATTTCGTCAACGACGAATTGCACTGTGCCCGTCACACTGAGACGTCCAGTTGTTAGGTCTCATTAGCCTGTAATTACCTGCTGCCGGAACACACTGTTAGGTGCTTGGCGACAGATTTTCTACTTGAGGGTAGTCGCTAGCCAGGCGGGCATTCACAAAACGCCCTTCCACCATGCGGTGAAGCTCAAGCCCGCGGCGGGATTCGAACCATGGACCTGCTGCACGGCAGTCCATAGCCAATGCCACTGAGCCATCACTGCTTCAAAAAAGCTTCAGCCCTGCTATAGGTAAACCCCATAAATATCTTTTATTAGTAAGTAATATATAATAAGAATATATTAGGGTTTGCATTGTAGACCACATGGGGTACTTTTTATCCCGGAAGAGTGGTGTGATGTGATAGCCACTATGCACGTGTATGGAAACTGAAGCCTTGTGACTACATAACTTGTGAACAAATACATAGACAAAATAAATTATTACCAGTACCTACGTCATATCAAATGGTTTAAATTTCCAAATATCGAACATGTACTTACATCTGTATGTATTCAAAAATACCGGAGATGCCTATGATATGAACAAGATAGTAAAAAGGCCATGATCAACCAAAAACCAGTAAAATATTTAAAATTTTATTTCAATAGTGTAAACAAATTCTCCCTTCCTATTTGTATGTTAATATAATTAAACATTTATCTATGATTTCTTGATGGGATAAAAATACTTAAATTGTATATCAATCGAACTAAATTAAAACTAAAATAATGTACGTAATATAAATATCTAATACTTTCCGGCCGTGACTCCGTCCGCGCGTATGTAGGTTATCGTTTTGCGTAGTTGGAAAGAACTATCCTATGTCCTTAACATTATTTTTCACCCTCATTAGTGACCCTTGCTACTTATGGGATCGATTGTCATTCACTGTCAATCAGTATATCATCAAGATCAAAAAAGGCTGATCCACTTTCCGATTTCCGATGATGAAATTTAAATGGGACGACACGGCAAGCATCAGTTTTCAAATAAAAAAAGAATCATAAAAATCGGTTTACCCAGTCAAAATTTCTGCGGTAACAAACATAAAAAATAAAAACACAGACGAATTGAGTACCTCGTCCTTTTTTGAAGTCGATAATATGTTGATTGGAGACTGCCACAAATAAACTCGATTAAAAAACAAAATACCTCAAAATCTGGAAAAATATATTTTTATTCGCTGTTTGATCCACTCAAACTAAATGTATGAAAATGTTATTTTTTGTATGGTATAGGTAATATATTGGGGTATGGGGATGTTAGGGTGACATGTTTAGGTAATGGAAAACTACTTAGTACTACAAAAAAACGTTACGGGGCGTCGCGGGATAAAAAAACGTGAGCAGTTTGGACGATTTCGTCATAGGAGGTGGACAGATTGGACGCACGAGGGGTTAATTAGTGTAGGTAGATATCAAATTCTCATGTCTGAGTGTTAGTATCAAAACTCCTCCGAAACGGCTTAACCGATTCCTATGAAATTTTGTGTGTATATTCAGTAGGTCTGAGAATATGACGTAAACTATTTTTCATACCCAACATTTTATTTTTATCTTTCGGACAAAAACATTTTTTTAATTTATCTACGATTTGGCATTAAAATACATTAAACCCTAAAATTTCACCCTTCTACCACCAACACCTATTTTTTAATAGCTATACAAGTAGGTACTTTAATAATTTTCTACTCTCGGCGGTCGATAATTGATCAGGAAATGAATTGCCTAGAGATGAATTTTCTGTGGCCGTTTTAGGGCTGCTATTACCACTCGTTCTGTTATTTCCGCCAGGCGTCTATCGGTGTCACTTCTAACCCCGTAAACAGCATGGTGTAGGCAGGACTCCTGTCTTTTTCACACAATAAGCTTTCTATCACTTCCTAGAGTTTAGGGCTTCAACAGTTTTATTTCCTAAAATTTCACTATGTTCACAAATGTTCACGGATATCCAAAATAGCATAGCATGTTGAGTACGATGAGAAGCAGCAAACTGGCAAGTAATTGTGAATGAAAGAATTAACGCAATATAAAAAAAAAGGCTGTATTTTGTATTGAAAATATAAATGTAGACTAAAAGATGTAGTTTAAAATTTATTAGTTAGGTAAGATAATAAAAGGACAATGAATTCAAGAAATGTATCTTTGTTTTGTTATTTTTATATGCGGTTATCGTTAATAGCGCTTCTTTCCTCTTCCTTTTTTTACTTACTTACATTAAATAAGTTAGTCATTTTTATGTCACTAACAAAATATTCACTAGATATAATTTATATGGCAAAACAACGTACACCGGGCCAGCTAGTATTGATATATGTCTATAAAATTTCTTATATTTTCTTAATTTACTTTACATTAAGTATAAATTTATTCTTAATCCTTTTAAAAAGCCATTTACATATATTTACTAAAACAAAATTCGTATAGAATAAGAACAACTCTTAATTCCGTGTCACGGAACGTATATCTTCGTAAGAACGTAAAAGCCTTATACATACAGCACACTATAAAAGAACCAGTCTAAAAGACCCCTACAATCTAGAAAGGCGAACGGTGACAAGGGTTATTTTATACTGGTACTGCGGGGAAATAGCCAAAACATTGCCCACGCAGTAGCACACATACACAAAAACCTTCACACTTTCAAAGAAATACATACACACATACACATATTTCTGACACTCCGGGCACCCATGTTGCCATTTTTTACAATATTCAGATTTCGTATTTATCTAGGACAATGTGAACAATATATGTTCATACAAAAATCAAAAGGAACGAAAAAAGAAGCAAAAGGAATTGTTAATGAAATATTTTTCAATAGTTTTGGAATATTTCTATGCTCCCACAGCTATTTTTCGTCAGTAAAAATCAAATAATTAAAACTATGAAAAGCTGCCCATTCACGCACTCAGTTTTACAGGGTTCATTCACTCTTTTATATTATCTATGCAAGGTTCCACAGATAATATATTCCTGTCATTTACTGCGGGGAAATAGCTACTGCGAATATTTTTGGTATTGTAGTTTGGGATCAGTGTTGCCAGATCCATGAGTTAAAAATTATCCGAGATTTAATGCAAAATTATCGTGTTTTTATCGCAAGCCCAAATTTACTTTGTACGTTTCGCAACCTAGTCTAAAAAGACAATAGATTATCCGGCTAAAATGTATGGTGTGGCACTTTAACAGATGTCGTAAATTTTTTAAGTAAATCCCTAATCTATATAGGACCTATTACTAATTAATTATCATATTATAGGCAATTTTAATGTTCAAATCAAATCAAATCAAATCAATCATTTATTTACAAGAATACATAGTCATAAAAAGATCTTAAACACTATGGCGATTCGTTCTTGTATTCTGCCTGCATGCAGGCGTGCAAATATTAAAAAGTATTTTTGTCACTTAGGTCTATAAACTCTTTTAAACTATAAAAACATTTACATAATAGCCAGTCACATAATCTATTTTTAAATAAATCACCTTTCATAATTTTAATTTCTTCGGGAATCCTATTATAAATATTAATACAATTATTATATACATTTTTTTTGTAGATATCTTTACGACATGGAGGTTGATATAATAAGTTTGCGAACTTGGCTCGTTTTTGCCGTGAATATACTTCGCTTCGCATTTTGAAGTGTTCTGGATGGTCTTTAACAAATAGACAAACGTCTCTGATGTACATGCACGGTAGAGGGAGAATGTTACATGCTTTGAATAACGGCCGACAACTATCCAGAAACCAAGCTTTATTTATTGCGCGGATGCAACGTTTCTGGATTTTGAAAATTCTAATAATGTCAACCGAGTTTCCCCACATTATTAATCCATAGTTAAGGATCGATGCCACATAGCCATGGTAAGCCGTTAGTGCAGCTTCCATCGAGACTGTATGCCTAAGTTTTTTTAATGCAAAAACATATCTATCCAATCTCTGACATACTTGATCGACATGCATTTTCCAATTAAGGTGTCTGTCTAAATTTACTCCTAAGAATTTAATATTGTCAACTTCATCAATTTGCTCATTATTATAGGTGATTTTAATGTCAATTGGATTAGTGTTATAGGAATTAAATTGCATTATTTTTGTTTTGCTAATATTTATGATTAAGTTATTACTGTTCATCCAGCTGATCACATCTTCCAGTGTTTTTTGGACTATTCCTTGTGTTTGGTCTTTTTGGTCACATTTTACAAGTTGGGAGTAATAACGAGTAATTTTCTGGAAATTATAGGCAGGATCTTTCTGTTCTTCTACAAATTAAAAATAAATAATATTTTAAAGTAATTTCTCCCTCAGAATCAGAACTCAATGATTGAAATTCTGCGGATGAGTCTGAAGGCTTTTATGGGCTGTGGTATTTTCAAGTCCGTAAATTCCTGAGCCGTTCATACACTCAATCATGCTCGGTTTGATATAAAATTAATTCAGCATATTTTTGCTCTACTACTGTCATAGTTCAACTGCCTTCAACAGCCTGATCAGCCAAAACTCTGCCATTAACTGTAGTTGTTTTAAGACGGTGTCGGCTTTTTTATAACTAAATTTAAGTATTTTGGGATAAAAATCATACCACATTCTACATTCGTCTGGACGGCGATTCTCGTGCAGGGATATGATTATCATAGTAGATAAATATCGAGAAAACATGGCGAATATCGAGTCGTGTAGTTTTAATGTATTCTCGCAATATCACTATCGATAAATATCAAGCCCTAGCGATCGACACGCAACATTGCGATATCGGGATTATCATGATACTTTCTATACACATGAACACAAGTTTATCTGTGGACATATTTTTATATCCACCACTCGCTAGAATAGTATTTTTTTGAAAAATCTATTTTTTTGGGATATTAATAGTCTATTGGTGACACGGGATAAATATCGAGAATCGATACATTTATCCCAATTTTGAGAATTGCCCCCCTGGAGTCTGGAATGCCACAGATTATAGAAAAATATTACAAAAAGTTGCGGTTTTGTTACAGAGATCTGAATTCATTACAAAAGAATCGTGTTATTGAAAAAATATCGTAGACGTTTGATAAACTATCGTGCGATACGTACTTATTATTTTTTATCGCATGATACTCAAAATCCCCTAATTTGTATCCGTCGCCCTGCCGGATTTGCGGTTATCTGTACAGACCGACCTGGTGGTCGGCGGTCAATAGTCGTGTTTACAAATTTACCATAAAATCTGCGTAGGTTCGATTTTCATAATGCAAACGGTTTTCGTGAGGATGGATCCTTGGCTATACGAGAAAAATCCATAATTTTCTGATATAACAGAAAGTATTTTTAAAATTTTTATGTAATCTGAAACCAGCTCAAATTCCATTTTGGCGCCAAAATATTACATCATTTAAAAAAAAATATCTCGTAACTACTTCTACAGTTATGAACCTAGAAAGCTGTAATTTTGCATTTGTATAGGCAACAAGTCAACCCATGAATATTAGTAGCTATTTATTTGGACATTTTATAATTTTATTTGACATGTATTTTACTATTGTTAATTTTGTTTTCCATTGACTTATTAATTCATGTAATGACTTCTATGGGAGGGGGTGTTGCCTCCCATAAAGAAAAAACAGGAGAAAGTTCCAGGGAACCGTATATTAATACACTGACACAAGTTAGGTATCAAAAGTTTACAGAAAAGTTCGTTGGTTCGAAACTACTAGGGCGTTCGGATAGCCTATCGGTGCCAAAAATAACACTCACAAACGCTAAAAATGATCACACGGGCCGTTCGTTTTGGGACTTCGTGAGCAAAAATATCGTTTTCGCTCACCGTTCGTATAGCTTTGAAAACGCTACAAATGACAGAGAAAAGTGATATTTTTGACCCATGTCTTACCGTGGGATCGTTGTGATCGTTTTTTGACAACTGCTGGTTCGACAGTTGTATTTGACGCGATTGAAGAGTTTCATAAGTTTTTTAAATAGGTAACTATCAGAAGCCATTAACAATGAAATAATAATAATATAGGTACCTACTTTTTTGTTAATTTTAGAGAATGATTCCATGTTTCGTACTGTGCAAAATTGTTAAAACATTGTCGGTTGTCAAAGTACGTTTTAAGCCGTTCGGATAGCATGCAGTAATTGGTGGTCAAAAATAGCAAAAGCTTCTATCCGAACGCTAATACACAAATGCCACTTTTGAAACTGCTACAAACGCAATTGAGCCAAAACGAACGCACCTTACGTCACGCGCGCATACAACCGTGTCGATCGTGAGTGGAAGGACCACAGAGTACTTTTTATATACGGAAAAAGGACGACAGGGGTGCGTTCCCGCACGCCTTCGGCCAAGACATATTTTGGTCTAAGCGCGGATATACGCCGTTCCAGCACTCCAATCGAGCTTAATTTGATCCTGGCAAGATTTGATCATACCCGTTCCGGGCGACCTGTCAGAGCTAATTTTGCTCTACTTGGCGAAAATTTTACTACCTTTTAAATCGGCCAAATCTTGGCTAGCTGTCAAATGTGACAGATTGTACAATAAATAATAATTGGTGTACAAGCTAAGCCAAGGATTAGTGATTACTATGCTATCATTGCTTAATTACGTAATAGGGCTCATTCTAAAACATACAGAAAATATTTGATCACTTAAAATCATCGCTGTCAATTTCATATTGTGACAGTAGAGCCAAAAGGTCGTTCCAGGTACCTTGGATCAAATCTAGCTCGACCAATATTTGGCCCGGCCTTACTGGAACGCACCCCTGGCGCTGCGAAGTTCGAGCGGCTCACGTTTAGCATCAGTTAGTAACATAGCATCGTAGAACGAAACACCAAACGTGGAACGCGCCAAGGTGTGAGCGAGACGGTTATATGCGCCTACTCAAGTAAACGCGCGGGAAGACGACCGCGAGAGGCACGAGCTGGCAACCAATGAGGAATTCTAAGGTCAGTGCTGGCAACCTTGGGGAATGGTTTACTATACTTCTGTTTTAATTGTATTTATTAGTTTTTTAATGTAATTAATGTGAGATGAATGTAAATGTTTGTAAAATCGTTTTTATCTCAATAAAATAATTTAATTTAATAATCTCATCACGAAGTACGAAACTCGGACTTTTAGTAGTTACCATACACAGTTACTACTAAATGATACCAAATTTTCAGATATATTTGACCATTACTTTCAGAGGTCCAGGTGGCTCCTCAATTCAGATGTTTAGATTGAGGAGCCACTTTTAAATTTATTGTATAACTTTTGATGCATTATACTACAAATTCTAGAAGTTGTCATACAAAATTTTTAGTATTGCTAATTTTTTTTGTAAATATGACTAAACAAATAAGGGTGTGGGTTTCATTTTAAAATCTGGAGTGGCTCCTCAATCCATACGAACATAATATACCTACTCAGACTGTTCATTGTGCTTTTGCCCTTCCTAAAACCATATTGTATATTATTGGTGTGACAATAAAGAATTATCTATCTATGATCTATCATATTGTGATTTAGCAAGTAATTCGTTATGTTTAACGAACTAATCTATGGCGTCTGTGCACGCCATTATATTAGTTTTAGTCTGGCAACACTGCCGAGAAAGTTACAAGTTACTACTCTCTGCTCGATAACTTGTCGTAGCGCACACGCCTCAAATTGTATAGTATACTAAATAATTTATATTATAGTTTAGTTGAAGTTCTGCTTATAGCAATTATTGTGGAAGTGCATAAATTTCATGGTGGCAACAAACGGAGATGTGTTTTATTAGACGAGATCTACGCCCAGCACGCACTTCACCAAATTGGTGACCTTACGACGTGAACTTCAACACAGCCTTACAGAGAGGTTTGAACGCCGGTGAATACGATAACTCCGGCCCAACAAGCGTGCGGAGGCATTTTACCGCACGCCACGAGCCCACGACGCACCTAGTTCGAAATAATTCGACAGCAAAAACATCGCGACGCCGCCCCGGCGCCGACATCGCAACGAGTCGAGACCTTGTCGCCGGGTCAATCATCGAGACGAGAGCAACAACAATACGTGTGCGGAGGCATACTTCCCGCATACACCTATACTGCGCAACAATCTGGTGATATTGTTACTTTAATTCATAAACTTTGTGTTTCGTAACGCCATTTTGCATTGCACGCTACTAACTTAGTTCCCTTGTGTTATCGCATTGACGCTAGCGCCACCGCCATTACAACTGACTAATTGGGAACTTACCGAATCTCCCGCCGCAAATGATCTGTGTCAGTGTGCTTACGTCAAACTTTTAACTGTCAGTATTATCATCTGTTAGCTTCCGGTTCATCGTAAATACGACTTACAGTGTTTCGGAACATTCTAACTGTATATTTGTGATTTAGTAACATTCTAACTGGTTTTGGACACTTCACTAACTTGCTAGGCAGCATTAACTTAGGGCCTGTTCCATTAACCGCTAAGAA
Organism: Plagodis pulveraria; assembly: GCA_963890685.1. NCBI lineage: Eukaryota > Metazoa > Arthropoda > Insecta > Lepidoptera > Geometridae > Plagodis > Plagodis pulveraria. The sequence continues at coordinate 18,471,619 of OY982962.1, forward strand.
CGTAAATTTCGATAATTTTGATCACATTCTGCGTCTGTGGTTGTGATCACGTGATCGTTTGTAACTGTCATCCCCGTTCCATTTTTGGATAAGAACGCTAAGAACGCCACTAAAACTTGCAACTTCTGTCACTTTTGACATTAGATGTAGCGTTTAAGGCGAAAATAACGCCAAGACCCATGTGGAAAACTTTTTGGGAGTGTGATCGTTTTTAGCGTTTTTAGCGAATCTCACTCAAATGAAACGCACCCTTACTGCATTTTGTGTGATTGCACGTTGTTGTGTTTACATTATAAGGCATATTGCTATTTATTTTATGTTCTGTGTATGTTATCATTCCCTTACGGATATAAATACGTGTGTGATACTAATAACAAGGTATTAGGTTTCTGTTCTTTTATAAAATGGCTCAAAATCCTGACAATGAGCCACCGCCTGCATCCTCTGCGCAGCTTTTGCCTCCCGTTGATGATGATGGATTTACGGATGCAGCGTCTGAGGTGTTTGTTAACAGGGTGTCAATACGCACACCTCCCTTTTGTAAGGATAGGCCGGCCCTCTGGTTTGCCAGCTTAGAGGCACAATTTTATATTAATAAAATAACACAAGAGGCTACTAAATTTAATTTTGCTGTTGCACACCTGGACACTAACTGCACAAGGGAGGTTGAAGACATAATTACTAAGCCACCTAAAAGCATGCCTTACAGCACTTTAAAAAATGCAATTATTTCCAGGTTCTCAGATTCATACGAAGAAAAAATTCGAAGACTGTTGGAAAGGGAGCTCATGGGTGACAGGACAGTTAAATTTCCGCTGGTTTTCTGTCGAGCTAGCCACTTGCACATTCGAAGTCATTGAACTCGTATAGGCGTCATGTAGCAACGTGTTATGTGCGTCATTACAATGTCGACATGTTTTTTCTGATAAGCACTCCTTGCCATAATGATGATATAGACAGTTTTTACACAGTTCTAATTCAATTAATATTGTTTTAAGTTTTGAATCTGGTTTTGCTTCCAAAAAGGTTTTATATTGGTATAAATGATGTTTATATGTGCAAAGTGGACATTTTCGTTGCGACATAGTTTTAGCCATAGGCTTAGGATGTACAAGACCAACAGTGACGGATGAATGGTGTAACAAAAAATGAAATGTAAATGTGTGAGTGACATAGTGTTGTAATGACGCGAGCGTAATACTATCGACAGTTTTACTTGTTGAATCTTAGGACACATTCGTTTGAAATTATGCCCTATATAGTTCATTGAGACTATTGTAATGAACGTAAACAACACTGAAATCACAGAAATGCAATATATGCAATTTCATTAACTTGAACAACTTATTTTTCAAGTTATTATGATTTAAAAACTAAACTACTTAACTTTATGATGAAATTTCAAAGGGATGAATCCTAAAGTATATCCTTTCAAACAAAATACGATGTTTTCAAATGAAAATCAAACCAAATATCATATCATGAATACAACCTTATTGAGAACCTGCTCCCTTTTTGATCTGTTAAAAATAAAACTCATTCAAAGTTGAAGTCAAATGCATTTATTGTAGGTCTAAAATGGTACAGCTCTTTTAAAAGTAAACTACTATAACTTCATCGTAACAAGATGAAATAAAACTTACCATTACTAAGTATTATGATTACCATTAACAAAATCATTAAGCTACAAATATACAGGTACTGTAAATTATTAAATTATATTTATCTGAATACCATTTGCGTAAAGCATTCACATGTGGTAAGCAAAGGTCGAATTTGTCCCTTGTGTAAACATAGCTCCTTGGGCTGTAGAAATGACGATGTGTACATAATTTCGATTATCTTACTAACTGGCCTACAAAACATATAATTCTTTAAAGTCTGCTTTTAAGTCTAAAAGCCGTTTTATCATTATTTTTGTTTCAGCTTTTAAACTTCTTAAGAGCTAATTTTTGTCACAATTTAGAACATTAGTTAATAGGTTTTTTCCCTTGGAGACAGTACTTGATTTGAAGGGCAGGTAATGGCTAACGGTGGTAATATATCTCTATTTAAGTAAGATCAGGGCCGTCTTATTTTCAATTTGATCTGAAAGGAAAAATAAAAATTATTTTGTGTCAGGATAGCCATATAGCTATCCAGCGCTGCAATGAAGCGAGTATTGTAGATTTATTGCACCAGGGACGCTAAGGGAAGGGTTACTAGATTGACTCAACATATTCTACAGTCTTTACATGAAAAAAAAATATTTGACCATGTATTTTACAACAAATTAAACTTTTCGTTACTTCTGTGATCATTTCCTAAAGCTATTGACTACCATTTCCACAGCTTTATGCATTCAGGGACATTAAAAGTTGGTATTGAGTCTTTCATTAGTATACATCGATGTTTTCTTTGTATGAAGCATTTTGATTCAAAGTTTACTACAAACTGTAGAGTTTTTATTTAGATTGCGTCATAATCCGAACCCTTTTATCACATACTGAAAATTTGTTGGTAATCTGTAAGAACACAAACATTATTATACGCGTGCATATAGTTATTTCAAATTCTGTTAAATAGCCATTTGTATAAAGATACTAATATTTTATGATAGAAGTAAGAGATATTTCCAATTATTTATTGAGAGTTAGGGGAACTTTTTACAGAAAACATCATAATGAATTTTGAATAATATATCTTGTGATAATATTTACTCCCTTATTCGTAAATACTCAATAAGCTATAAACTGATCTGTCAACTTCTCGCTAATTATTATGTAATTATATTATTTTTAAACAAATTTATGATTAAACTAACTACCGGTTATTTTTGAGGTTCGAAGCATTCACGTCGAAGCTACAGGTCAGACATAAACTATCGACTTTATCGATACTTGTGACGTCAGGATTTTGTCAAGGCCTATCGTAAACAAATGTTTTTGTAATTTTCGTAAAATACCAACCAATTCTTCATTTAGCAATGTAATTTGATGATATGTATGAAGAGAAACCTATTATCTAATATTTCCATAGTTCATTTAACTAATTTTAAAACAAAATGACAAAATAATGATTATCCAAAAAGCCGTACAAATAAACATAAATTACCTGTGAAACGTGTATATATTCGGGTTACTGTGTCTTGTAACCTCACATTCACTCACTGAACAAGACACCACGCTTGCAGAATACATATTTTATATAATAATCGTAAGATATTTGAGCAAATACACAAAATTCGCGCCGACTTGGTAGAGGCCGGGACGCTATGGCCTCTTACTCGAGTAAAAAATTACATACCGTCTTCTTGTTTCACTATCTCTTATTTTCACGCGACGGTTTGTAGCAGCTTAGGACCTTTCACTCACACACTTCGTAGGTCTATTGAGCGTAGCGAAAAAATCCTAGGTCTGTGGTTTTAGCAGTTGAAAGATTGACAAATGATTTATTTTTATTGAGGTTGTTACTAACGGAAAACTTGCTCGGCAGTTTCTTGTAATTAATGTCATGCTGTTGCTGTGGTGATTTTGTCGAGTCTTGTTTTCTTCGCGATGCTTCTAGCGAAGTAAACTTGCCTTCCAAAAATTGAAGAAAGTCATGTAGTGTTGGCAAATCTCTAGGGTTTTTCAACGATTCAATGTAGTCATTATGCGTTTGAACGTCTAACTTCTGCGATAATATATGGACCACAAGTGGATCCCAATTTGAAATGTCTACTCCTAGACTTTTAACAGCATTTAAACATTCATTTGTAGTGTCATGTAGCCTCTTGATCTGAGTTGTGGTGTGATTTTGAATGGTCGGCAAAGACAACAAGATGTTGATATGCGAGTTAAAAATTAATTTAGTGTTATTGTATCTCTGGTTTAAAATATTCCAACAACACAAGTAATTAGATGAGCTAATTTTTAAATGTTGTACTAGCCTCTCTGACTCACCTCTTAGTTTACTTTTCAAAAATTGCATTTTTTGAGCCTGATATAGTGATTTGTTCTTATGAATGGATTCACTAAATAAGTCTTTGAATGAAAGCCACTGATGGTAATTGCCGCTGAACGTAGGAATATCCATTTTGGTGTAAATTTTTCTCTATTTGATACATCCCACATCTTGCTATTAGTAGCCTTTTTAATGCTAATATATTGCTGTTCGTACTCATTGAAGGTCACATCATAATCTTCATTTTCCTCAAGAAGATTGCTATCGATTTCCCAATGTATAGCGTCGATAGTAGACCACCTATAGTCTGGTTTTTAATTCGAGATCAAAAATGTAAACAAAGAAATGTCAATATATGTCATTGTCAAACTGATAGGTCAGGGTGTTCAATAGTTTTTCTTCAAAAATATTCTCACAAGTGTGGCTATTAAAAACAAAAAAATCTTACACTAATTTTTTCAGGCTTGAATATATGCGTAAATATGTACGCGCATACAAAAGTGTTTTATTGTTTCATAATAATGCTATAAATTATAGCATTAAATATATTTTTACATTAAATGCTCCATCCGTTCCCAAAATTAGAAAAATTACCAAGTACTTGTAATTTTTTTGCACGGTTAACACCTTTGTTTACATTTTTGATCTTGAATTAAAAACCAGAGTATAGATTGAACTGTTTTTAATATATCCTCAAATTCCCACAGGTCCGATACATTTTCAAGATCTATAGCCGATATAGTGCGAGAGAATGCCTTATAATTACTTTTTTGCTTTCGTAGCATCTCTTCTAACTTGCTAGCATTGCCTTGGGCGGTGAACTTTGGTACAGGTAAAGTACCCGACTTACCCGGTGTTAATAGTGCCTGTTCACCTCCTTTCATGGTACCTATCGGAGTCGTAGGTCTAGGAAGACATTGCGTTATATGCGATTTTGCGTTGGTATAAAAGTCGAAAGCTTGCTGGTAATGCTTCTCTTTAAAATAAGAAAAATTTTCATCACCAAACTCACGCAATTAATAATAATAATAATAACAATAATAAGGAAGAGATAAGCTGTTCCATCGCTGTGATCAGCGTTCGTTGGTTGGTCAGAAGATCTTCAATATTTTTAAAAAGTGGTTATTTATTGGTAAATTGGAAAGATCTTACTTGGTTTACTGATGTCGTGACTGCTTGGCTCAGCACCGCGAAATTGCTTAAGTAAGCGATTGCGAACCCCACGCACCGCCCCTTTGTCCACGGCTACGAAACTTGTTGAAATCCAGACTCTGGTCAATGGTCTAGATTCCGATTCGTTCACTTTTGGTTCACCTTATATTACACTGGTTTTATTAAGTTCATTTGGTAGTTCCACAGTCACTGGTTTCACCTTACACGCGGATGATCCTACACGTGCCAACATGCGCGCAAGGACACGATGCTCGAAGGACCACTATGTACGGTGTTTTCCGTACATAAGAAAATGATACGCAGAGTGAGGGAATAAATGGGGCTTTAATATCCCAAACTAAGCTAATATGGTTAATGGTATGGTTGATGAATACACGCGGATGGTACGGTGTCCGATTGAGCACTGGTGCCGCGGTTTACTAAATGTTGCATGAATGCGTAAACCGCTGACCGCGCGTACAGACTGGAATATACCAATCGATCCCGTAAGTAGCAAGAATCAAATTTTTTTTGAACATAATATAATGAAACCATATTCTAAAACTATAAAGTGTAAGATAACTTGTCGAAGACACTATGACCACATTATTGAGATCGTACTTTCAAACTGTTATGGTACCGACTTCAACATTCAGACTTTTTGGTATGAGAAGTCTGTTTTATTTTTGTTCGTTTTTTATTAGATGATGAGTCCATTTTATAAAAAAGAGCATGTTTTATGTGTCACGAAGAACAAATATCCTATTTCTACTTACTTTAGAGACTATTAGATTTGCTACAAAAACAGGTGTAACATTTTATTTATATTATATATCTAGTACGTCAGCTCAATCTATTTTCGTCATATTGTAGACTTTAGAATATAAACTAAGATTTCACAACATAGGTATACTTAGACGGATAGGTAAAATAATAAATTTATTAACAGGTAAAAACTGATGTCTGAACAAGTTTTTTATTTTATTATATTGGGGGCAGATAACCCTATATAATAAAATAAAAACATTAAAACAGTCTATAGTATATTTCTAAGTTTCGATAATTCAAATTTAATATTCAGAAAAACATTATTATTGGTAGAATCGATATATCTACACCATCGATTTTTTCCATCATGATTGACGACTCTAACGGCTATGAGGCATGAGTGCATTACCATATAAGGTCATGGAACGGACAAGAGACTTCCGGCAAGCCTCGGATGTCCTACCGAAGATATTTTTAGCGACACTTTGCTACCAGCCACACAACGCGCACCACTCACACTAAATTGTGGAAATCACAGCGTTAATCTTCCAGTTCTAAAATATAGACTTGCGATTTAATAATCTAATGACAAGCCCCAAATCTGGGTATATGAGTTGTAGTGAATAGGTACTTGACCACCCAAAATTCTAACCTAATTTTTCAACATCGGTATGTACTCTAATCGTAATTTTCTGTATATTTTATTATGTGTCTTACTTGCTCTCTCTTGTTTAATTTATGTGTTTTTCTGTGTTTTCTGTTGCTTCTCAACTTTCTACTTCTGTTCTTTTTTTTACGCCCTTCTGGCAAACTTTAAAGGGTGTTGCTGGTAGCTCGCAATTCACGAGGTACCTAGGCTAGTCCCTTATTGCTCCGTAGTGAACGGACCTCGTGGATTGTGCGCACCTTTACCGGCAACACACCTATTTGGCCCTTCTGGCATTCTGAGCGGCTGGTGGTTCGCATCCGCGAAGGGCCTAGCTAGTCCCTTTATGCTCGGTAGCGGAAGCCTTAGCGGATGCGAATTCTTCACTAGCAGCATCTACCTCTTTGGCCCTTATGGCATCTCTTGTTTGCTGGCGGGCCACATCCCTAAAGGACTGCGAGTCCCTAAATGCTCAGCAGCAGAGGGACAGTGGACCCACCAGCTCAGAATCATTGCTGGACCATCATGACCGGAGCCCATGTGTTTTCCAGGGTTCCAGTACGAGGCTGAATTCCAGTAGTACCCGACTTCCAGGAGTACATGACTTCTAGCAGTATACGACTTCCAGTACACGGCTGTGTACACGACCTCTGAACTCCGGCCGTCCTCTGACCTCCAGCACCGACCGCGGCCATCTTCTCTACAGCGACTGCTGGGAATTTTTACCGGCGCGGCGGTGTGGAGCCGAGCCCTGCACGGCAGACCTGCTGCTGAGAATTGACTCAAATACTAGCGGACCGGAGCTAAGTCCTTAAACAAGGAAGCTTGCCAAATTTGCCATACCTGTCTGAAATCCACGACCCTTTCTATTCATTATACTTTATACTGTACTCTTCTCTTGTTTCTCTTCATGCTCCCTACTACCAACCTTAGGTAGGCAGGTGACACTATCCTAAGCGATAACGAAGGATAATTTGATAAAAAGAATGGAAGAGATATTCTTGCTCGATGTGGTATAAGACAAGGACTAACAATGCCGTATACGCCGGAACAGAACCTATATACCTATCTCTAGTATGGGCAGAACTTCTGAATACAGCTGCATACATACTTAAGAGGCATTTTACATTTTAATGTGGTATACGAAGATTTTAAGCGCTTAATTTACTATCATAGGAAATATCTACAAGTTGTTTAATAATTGATAAAAATAGAATAATCTGTTCTCTTTTCAGTTAATGTACCAGATTTACAAACATAACATTAATTATTTTGTAGTGACCAATCTCCCGCACCTTGTTTTACGAATTAAAGTATACATAGCCAACTTCAGAGTTCTATCTCTTGTATAAAGATTCATCAAATTAACTAAAAAAAAAACTGTGCATCAGGCATATAATCTTGTTGACACATAGTGTACTAGAATATCGATAATTAATCGTCATTGTAGAAAAAAAAATAAAGATCTTGCGCTAATTTCCACGAATTATATCAGCAGTTTACCACGATATATTGCGTTTAATAAAGTGTAATTCCAAACAAATATTATATGAAAAGAAAGTTCATTCTTTAATTAATCTGATCTTTAATAAATTGTGCTATTAACTCTGTTTTGTTAGACAAGAAAAAATATTTAACATAACTCGAAATGCTTATAAATTGAAATGTACAAGCGCGAGGCGATCAGTACCGCGCGAGCGCTCATCGAGGTAGGACCTGCGTTCGTTTTGCCTTGCTCTGACGTCTCGTACGCGGAACGCTTAGACGCAAGTTTATAGTGCGACCACAGAATTTTGATCATGTCTTTATTTTTTTTTAATAACAAACTATACTTTATTTTTGTTGTCCATAATATAATTATTGTTGTCTTGTTAAGTAACTACATCTTTAGTTTCTGTTCATCCATTGTGTTAAAAAAAGGAAACGTCACAATTATGCAGTCTTATACAGCGTTATTGGAAAAATGCTAACAACCTCAGAGGGTAGACTTCTTCTTTTTGGTCTGCTAGTTTTTGTATTATTCTAGTTTAAATTAGTAACTCACTATAACTTTTGTTTTAGAAGGATAAGATGACAGGCGAATAATTGATTTCCAATATTTTTGGATTCAGTTAATGTCTATAAGTGAACACAGCTTAGCATATATAGCAGCATAACTTCAGCAGGAAATTAAACTACCTTCCTAATTTGTACAAAACGGCCTCCCGGCTTTTCCATCATTTGTGCAAACCGGGATACCAGTTAGCGGTCGATAGTCGAATTTACAAATTTACCATAAAATCTAAGTAAGTGTTTTCTGCGTAAGTTTAAGTTTTGAAGCAGTGACGGCTCAGTGGCATTGGCTATGGACTGCCGCGCAGCAGGTCCATGGTTCGAATCCCGCCCAGAGTTTGAGCTTCACCGCATGGTGGAAGGGAATTTTGCGAATGCCCGCCTGGCTAGCGACCACCCTCTAGTAGAAAATCTGTCGCCAAGCACCTAACGGTGAGTTCCGGCAGCAGTCCTTGAGAGCCAGTGAAATGACAGACAAAAATGAGACTTAACATGTATGTCTCAAGGTGATGGGCGCAGTACAGTTCGTCACTTGTGATGAAATGCATCTGTTATAGGCAGAGGATACCGCTTAACATCAGGTGGGCCTCGCGCTTGTTCCATCACAATGACATAAAAAAATAAATAAAAAAAAGTCCGACTTTCATAATCCAAATGGTTTTCAAAAGGATGCATCCTTGCCCATACAAGAAAGAATCCATACTTATCTGAGATAACGGAAGTATTTTGAATATTTTGATGAAATCTGAAACCAGCACAAATTACATTTTGGCTCCAAAATATTACGTCATTTCATATTAATCTCGTAACTACGTCAACAGTTATAAACCTAGAAAAACGCAATTTTGCATATGTATGAATCATTTTTTGCTCGATACATTTTGCAACGCAAACACTTACCGATGCAAATTTGCGTATTAAATAATCTCGTAACTAATTTTAAACTTCTAAACCAAAAAATCTGAAATAATACAAGTGTATAAATTATATGTAAATAATAATATCAAAGAAGGACCAAAGCCGTAGGTGGTATAGTTTTTCAGAAAAAAATATTGCTCGCCAATACAGTTTTCCCGCTAAAGTTCTTAAAACAATTGGGTTGTTTTAATCTTGTTACTTTAAAATATTTGGCGTAAAAATCTGTAACAATTCATGGCTAAAGAACAATATTAAATTATCATATTAAAAGAAGAATCGAAGTTCTAGGTGAGTCTAGTTACGAAAAAATAAAAATAGCAATTAAATTACTATTTCCCACCATTTTTGTCGTGTGTTCAAACCCCATTTCCAGTATTTTTTTCTATAAAAAGGTGTATTATCATTTATTTTCCATAGAGGAAATAGTGAGCATAAGAGTATATAGTGAGGATTGCATTGGTACCAAGAAGTATATATGTTGATTATAGATTGCATCAAAGATATTCGATTTAAAAACAAAAAAACCTAAAAATGTGTAAATATATATTTACATTTCGCTGTTTGGGCTACTCAAACTAAATGGAAGAAAATGATATTTTTTTAAAGGTATAGGTGATATATTGTGGTATGGGAATATGAGGGTGACATGTTTAAGTAATGGAAAACCAAAAACGTCATGGGACGTTTGTGGTTGGTACTAAGTTGTTTTCCGGATGCACAGAAAAATAAACCTCAGTCCTATCTCAGCTCAGCATGGTCATTATGGCAGACAGTGTTAACGACTGGATATAGATACTGTGTAGAGTGTGAACGAGGAAAATAGCAATTTTTGGAAAATTTAAAAGAAAGAGCTTTTAGTCCGCAGCTTTTAATCAATGCCGTTACGTCAAATATTTATATAATTTTAAGCCGTATAATTATTTTATTATTTAAGTTTATTGTTACCATAAATGATTCAAACATATCTATTTTTATTCATCAAGGATGACATGTAAATATACGATTCACGATGTAGGTTGACTATTTAATGTACATGCCTACTTCTTTTCTATAACATTAGCAAGTAATCGACAAGAAATTGATTATTTACTCATGCCAATCACACAATTTTTAAATTCGCAACTTACATTTCTTTATAAATGAGTGCTAGTATCAAAATATGTTACTCACAGTCACGCTATTCCGTCGTCACTTCCATCGCTTGTGTAAGCGATGCGCTGGCATTTACCTAAACTTCAGTAGCGTGATTTTGTGAAATGGCTCTTAACAGAATTGGTCCAACTCGTGTAGAAAGAAAACGCCCTACGAACTCTGGTTTGGTAAAAAAAATGAACGTCAAACAACTACGTGTTATCGGCAGTACGTGTGATGTTCATATTCCAAAACAAAAGAGAAGGAAACTTCATAAGAAATCTGTTAAAAGCATTTTAAGATACGCGACCAATGGCCCACGCCAGACGCACCGCACGCGCTGCACGCAACGGGTCGAAAGGATTTGCCGATGGCATGCATCCACTGTATCCGCCGGATTTTTGTTCAGTTTCCAGTGTTTCCTTGTTTTGAGTTGCCGTAAACGGTCTTGGAGATTGCCGAAAATATTGTGATTATTAGTTGCATGTTGGAAGATGAAGAAAAACATTTAAATAAACTAAATGTAGAATGTGGGTTCATAATATCAATTTCACGCGACCATTATTTGAACAGTATCATTATTTGTTCCTGATCTACTTCATGATTAAGAAATATTTGATAATTAGATATATTCATTTTCTTCATCATATATTCATATATTTTCTTTAGATATATTCATATTTCATGAGCTAAATTCATGAAAAACATTTAACGAACGACTTAAGACAAGACATGAACTTAGAACAGCTCGAGATTGAGGGAGAGAATATAGATGAAGAGAAAAATGTTGTAGTAAAAAACATCGACCCTATAATAAATTTCTTGTTACCGAAGAAGATAAAGTGAACCCGCACCTTCGAGGTACGATCTACGCGACAGGTCTACTCTTCAACGTCCAAAACAACTCGATAGTTACGTTTCTTCAGTATTAAGTAGTACTGTGCATGAACCACAGTCGTATCGAGAAGCCATAAACAGTAATTAGAGGAAAGAGTAGATAAATGCTATGAAGTCGGAGATAAAGTCTCTGAGATTATGGTACACGGGCTGTACGAGATCTGCCGGAAGGAAGAAAAGCGATTGGAATGTTTTTTCCTCTGCGTACTATTTAAATATTTTTTTTATGTTATTGTGCAGGAGCAAGCTCTAGGCCCACCTAATGTTAAGCGGACTAACCTCTGCCTATGACAGATGCATTTCGTCACAAGTCCGAATTGCACTGCGCCCGTCCCGTTGAGACATAGTTGTTAAGTCTCATGTGCATGTAATTTCACAAGATCTCAAAGACAACTGCTGGTTCACACCGTTAGGTGTTTGGCGACAGATATTCTGTTGTTGGTGGTCGCTAGCCAGGCGGCATTCGCAAAATGCCCTTCCACCATGCGGTGAAGCTCAAGTCCGTGGCGGGATTTGAACCATGGACTTGCTGCATGGCAGTCCATAGCCATAGCCACTGAGCCATCACTGCTTCATATTCAATGAGGGAGAATGTTAGAGCTGGCCTCGAAGACATCAGCACTTGCCATTGAAGTTTAAATTTAGATTATAAAGAAGACTGTTATGGTTTTTTTTTTTTTTTTTTTTTTAATTTATTGCTTATGTAATAAAAGGGTCTTTGTCGCGTAGCGACCACATCGCCCCATCGGTACTTAAAACTATTACTAACTAAATACAATCTAATTCCTATCAAAATATTTTGTTACGAGAGCATATAACTGTTGGGCCTCATCAGACAGTGGTGAGGCCAATATGCTATTACACAAACCAATCTCATAAATCTGTGATGAACCAAATATGGTTCTTCTGAGATCTGCATTCCGGGAACACTCCATCAATACATGTTGTACATCCTCTATTGAACCGCACACTTCACAATTGGGCGATGCCACTTTTCTCATCAGAAATGCAAACTTGTTCGTTGGAATGTGCCCAGAACGCAGTCTGAGGGCTGTCATCAATATTTGTCGGTTAAGGAAAATTTGATCAATCCAGGGATAGGTTGTGATTTGAGGTTGTATGGTCCGATACCAGATCCCTCTTTCTTTTGACCTTTCATCAAAGTATTCCTGCCACAACTCTTTACATTGTTTTTTAATAAGACGTGTATAATCAGTGTGTAATGGAATAACTGTTAAAGGAATACCATCAACGACTGCTTGTTTAGCCAGAACGTCAACTTCCTCATTCTCTTTAAGCTGAACATGTGACGGGATCCACTGAAGGATGATAGATTTGTGCTTTGACTGTAATTTAAAAATCGATTCTAAAATCTTATACGCTATCGGTGTGCCTCGAACATGTGAGGTGCACCGAGCGATATGTTGCAACGCACTCTTTGAATCACTCAGGATTACAAATTTGTTGCATTCAAAAGAATCAATATAGGAGAGGGCCTCCGCTATGGCAACTAACTCCAAATGCATGATCGAAATGTTGGAATTAATTTTTAATTTTATATAATTTCCCAAAAGTGGATCTAAAAAAGCAGCACCTCCCTCAGCTCCGTCTTTGGAACCGTCAGTGAATACTTTATAAAAGTGACTATATTTTTGTTCAATGTAGTTGATACATATATTCCTTAAATCATGACAACTATACGAGCGCTTAGCGCGGTCTACTGCGGGAATGTTGTCAATTACAACATTGTTCAAGTTAATGTTGCTTACCCAAGTACATAATGAAAACATTTCGTGTTGTTTGCTGGCATGAATGGAAAATGAACTTAATGTTAAATTAAAAGAAGTAAGGATAGGCAGCTTTTTGTGAAGCCAATATCTCGAGCGACTAGATATTGATAGATCATTAATGAGTTGAATAGCTTTGTTATTACAAAATGACTTTGACTTCAACCAAAACTTTCCAGCCAAGTATCTCCGTCTAACTGAAAGAGGGGGCAAACTTAACTCGTTTTCCATTACATGTATTGGTGTAGTTCTAATAAAACCACCAATCACGCGCATGGCTTGGTTTTGTACCTTATCTAATTTAATTAAGTTAGTTCGACAACTGTTGTCATATAAAAAGCTTCCGAAATCGATTCTACTACGAATTATAGATATATATAGTCTTCTTAAGTGTTTTTGATGCATTCCCCAACCCGATCCCGCTAAAACTTTAAACAACTTGATAAATTTCTGTACGTTATTGACAGTTTCATTAATGTGTTTGCCCCATCTTAAAGATCTATCGAGCCACATACCCAAATACTTAACCGATGAACATACTGGTACCGAACAATTATTTATTCTAAAATCAAACATGTCTCGAAAAACACCTTTTTTAAAAACACAAATTTTACTTTTAGTGGGTGATATATCCAGGCCTATTATACTTATCAAATTAGTAATCACATTGAAGGCTGCCTGTAATTCGCAAACCGCCTCATTAGCATGTTTTTTACTAATATAAATTACAAAATCGTCGGCATATTGGGATATTTGTACATTTTTAACGCTTTTACATAATTTAATAGTGGCGACGTTAAAGAGGAGTGGGGATAGCGGGTCACCCTGAGCCAATCCTCGACCTGTCCATCGCGTCAAAACACCTTCATCTACCGTAATTTGAAGTTTTCTTGAATTGAGGTACGACCATAAATACCTACATATTTTATGTCCTACTTGGAACTCGTCAAGAATTTTTATCAAGCTGGAGACGTCCACGTTGTTATAGGCATTTGTTATGTCAATAAAACAACCTACAGTCACTAAATTGCTAGAAAAACCTATCTGTATATGTGATGTTAAGCATGTAAGATTTTCTAGGCACGATCGTGCCTTGCGAAAACCAACCATAACGTCAGGGAATAATGATTCCTTTTCAAAATACCACTCAAGTCGTTTATTAAGAATTGAGTGTAGTATTTTACACAGACAGGATATCAGTGAGATAGGCCGTAAACCAGCTGACGGGCCATGTTTGGGTATTGGGATGATTTTTATATCTCGCCACTGCATGGGTACAAAACCAAATGAGTAGCAGCGATTATAAAACTGGACCAAAATAAGCTTAGCATTTATGGGGAGATGTTTTATCATGGAAAATGATATTTCGTCGCAGCCGGGGGCGGTATCATTTTTTTTTATGCTGTTTTCTAATTCTTGAATGGTAATATTTGATTCTAAAGTTATGTTACTTGAATGTATTTGTGGAAAATGAGGGCTCGCGTAATCAGGACTTAAATCAGATAGTAATTTTTCTGCACTTTCCTTACTAATATTCTGTCTATGTGAGTACCGACCCTTTATCCATCTCATTCTACGCCACATCTCAGTTGCAGAGGTGATTTCATCAATAGAAGAACATGAATTCCGCCAAAAACTACCTCTAGCCGCTCGAATTAGCCTTTGTGCATCAGCTATTTTATCCCTAAGAGTATTTAGATTTTCTGGCGAAGGGCAGCGTCTTAGGTTACCCAAGGCAAGCCGACGTTCTGCCACACTTTTTGACAGCTCAGGGTTCCAGTAAGCTTTTGGCGTGAATTTACAATTTATATCAAAAGGTATTCTACTATATGGTATATGCGCATCTGCTGCATTTTGTAAAACTTTTAAAAATTGATCATAAAATAATTGATGATCTGCCGGGACTTCAAAACTTGACATTATATTTTCTATGTATGAAGAATAAGAGTTCCAATCACTTCTTTTAAAGTTGCGTTTTTTTGTTGAATTCTTACTTACTCTTACAGTACAAGATATCTTTATAACTAAATGATCACTGCCAAGGGACTCGTTAGTAGTTAGCCATGAAAAGTTCAGTGCTGTATCAGTGGATGCAAATGAGATGTCTGGTGAGGATTGCTGCAAAACGCCAGCGACCATTTTGACTCTGGTATGAGAACCATCATTAAGGTAGGTAAAACTTGAGTCTAACATAGCCTGAATAATTTGATTACCTCTTCTATTGGTTGTATAGGACCAATTAGTGTGATGAGCGTTAAAATCACCCAAAATAAGAGTTTTACTGTGACATATAGAAAATATATGGTCCCAATCATTTTGCGTAGCCTGTACACTTGAAGTGCAGTAAATAGCGATAATATTCTCAATATGCCGACAGTTAAGAATTTTTACATGTAATAATTCGATTTCAGAGTTTAAACTTCGTGTCGGGCAGATACGTGCTTGAACTGACCTGTGTGCTAATATGGCCACACCACCCCATGAATCTGATCTGTCAAGGCGATAACATTTATAGCTATTGATATTAAAAGTGCTCTCAGGCTCTAACCATGTTTCACTCAAAACAGCTATATGTATTTTTTCTTGTGACAGAAGTAATTCAAAAGGAGCTGATTTAGGTCTTAAACTTTGACAGTTCCATTGTATTAAGTTAACAGAAAAATTAAGACCGCTGCTATCCATAATTAAGGCCAGTATTTAAAAAAGATCTGGCCGTTATTCCACTAATGACTTTGGTTATGACCCACTCTATACATACCTTGACAGATAGCTCAATCTTCTTATCTAAAGATTCCCTACTAAATATTATATTTTTTAACTTGCTAAGCAAAAGTGTAAACTTAAAGGTTTTGTCTTCATTTACCGTTTCTTCGAAGTCCATGGGCGTATTTGAAGCTACGTACTCCTCAGAACACTCGGAAGGGTCCTTATCCCAGTTAAACGTGTTTTCTGAAGCTTGAGGTTGTTTACGTTTTTTGTTTTTCTTTCGTCCTCTTCCAACACCTAAGCCTGCTGGTTCTGGACCCGGAATCTGACCTGGTACTTGACCATGACTGGTACTCAGTATTGGCTGTTGTTCCTTAGTTTGCTCGAGAGAATTTCCCTTACTAACAATCTTTGTTTTAACCTTATCAACATACGAACGGCTCGTATCAACGTCGGGTACACAAGAAGGTTCACCCGCTGTTATCAACGGTGAGGTTCTTTTATCATCTTCAAAATCAACCGTTGGCCTGACGAGTCTCTCTGACACTGGAGTAGGTGGCACATACATTGTTAGAGCTTTTCTATAGGTAACGTTAAACTCAGACATCAGCTCGCGAATCTTTCTCTCTTTTTTGAAGATCGGACACGTTTTGTGCATGGCCATGTGAGAACCATAACAGTTGACGCATTTGAAAGTTGTGGTCTCGCAGTTTTCATGTTTTTTGGTACATTTAGGGCAGACGATCTTTTTATGAGGGCAAAATTTTGACGAATGACCGAATTTCCAGCATTTGCCACATTGAGTCACTGGGAAAACGTAAGGGTCCACTTTGATACGCATATTGTGTATAAACACATGTGAAGGAACTGAGGATCCCCTAAACCCTAATCGAACTGACTCGCTAACAACCCAGGCATCACCCTTATCTTCTGTATTGCGTCTATTCAGCCGTTTTGCAGACACTATCTCAATTTGACACGAAAGGCTACGTAGCATTATTTCTTCGGTTAAATTCATCTCAATATTTTTAATAACGCCAAAAGATAAGCCAACCTCAGACGTTTTGATGCACTTCCATTCTAACTCAGAAAACGCTTTTGTTTGTATAAACATGTCCGCGCTAGCCTCGTTACCAAATGTGATCAAAATTTTTGTATTACTGACATATTTGACCTTTGTAATGTCCTTAACTTCATGTGTTTGAAAGAGTTTAGCTAATGAAAATTGCTTAGGTAACGCATTCTGACATGTAACGCAGACTTGAACAGACTCGTCCACTTTATCTTCTTCTACCGTCCTTTTTCCTGCTTTTCTTCTTCGGGGAACTGTCAACCACCCTTCCTCTGATGAGGCATCCTCCCTAAATTCGTTTTTCCTCTTCCTTAAGCCGTTGGTAGCTTCTAGTTCCATCTCCTCTAATTGGGTATTGTCCTCTTCTCCATGCGTAAAAACATACAAATTATTTTCTTCACCGCATCCTGCCACATCAATTTGCACCGAATCGTCCACACAATTAGGTTCCGAATTCATCGCGACCGAGCGCTGAGCGGCCTCGGACCGGCCGGCCCTCGCACAGATCGCGATAAGAACTTGTTTCTGTACTAATCACTCGGCGACAAACGTATAAACACGACCAGTTCACTCGGAGTGCATACGGTGTATTGACTGTTATGGTTTGTTGTTTTATCTGTCAAGAGTTTATAAAAATAAATTTGTGTGTCAAGTTAAAAAAAATTAGTTTTCTTTATAAATGTTATCTCCATTTACTTTTCGATTATGTTTTCCGCTATCCCAATGTTCCACTAAAGAGCACATCACAACAGTGGGTCCAGCGCGGTTCTTTGGTGTGAAGGCCTCCATACAATCCCTAACATTACAAATTGCCCTAAATTATAACCGTACTCGCACCGCGCACGCCCCGCATCCGGTGTGCAGAGGGCTTTAACAGACTTTTGAAATACTTAATCCATAGGTTAGTGAAATACATTTGATTGCAATGTACAAACTACAAGATTCTAATGTGACACCAAAAAAAATATCATACCCCTTATCCCTGTAGCGAATCCGGTAGTGTTTAGACCAAAGACAAATATATTTCGTCTCTTATCCGGAATGTTTGCTCTTTACGTTCCGTATTAGATTAGTGATATAAACTTTAAGTCCTAAACGTGATGTGATATAACTTAGATACATCAAATCAAGGTCAATAATATTTATAAGAATCAATTATCTGTGATAATCATTATCAATATTTTTATCAGGTTCATAACCCCTCGTGATCATACATCATGGTAAAACATAATGTTTAGATTAAATAAAGCTAATTAATACCTACGTATAATGAAACCAAAAAGTCAAAAGCCTGAGTTTCTATCCTGTTAAAACTACCAATATATTAGGGTAAATTTTAAAATCGTGACGTATTAAATACGATATTTCCTAATGCCAATTTTCAACCAATTAATTGAAACCCGTAGCTTTTCCTAAGAATACACACCACTACAATAAAGTACAATTTTGAGGTTAGTGTCTTTACAGCGCTTTCCATGCCAATGTAGTTTCGACATATTATATATTCAATACCAAGTATTCAAATACGGTGAATATCGTATGAATATCCTTTATCTATGCCTGCGGTTTTCTTGTTTTTCGTGATATTATTTATATTATCTCTAAATGTGATATAAGTGTTCCCATACAAAGCAAGTTTTCCGAATAATACATAATATGACATTAAACTGGCAAAACAGAAGCATAGATATTAAGCATGCATAACATGAATGCAAAAATTAACCATGATTGAACACCTGGTAAAGAAAATATGACGAAATATGTTGTATGGAAAGCACTATGAATATACTAACCGTTATTATTCAGTATGTAGAAAATAAACCATTAGCAGTAATTAGAGCGAGTGAAGTGAGCCCTATGATTATCCCACAACTTGAACATTTTGTTGTCCCTTTTACTGAAAAACTACCACGAAAATAGTTTTGTGATATATAGTGATTTAACTACATATCTAGATGAAGTTAAATTACTATTATCTGTCAAATAAAATATAATTTTATAACCATTAAAAAAAACATTAACAGTTTTGTATTCATTCGATACAAAGTTATTGTACTACTAACGCCATCTGTTAGAAAACCAAAGAGTTAACATCGCTGCAACAGAACTAAACTCAATACTTAAATACATCGTAGTTAATCTACAAGTCAAGTAAAGTCAAAATAAATAAAAAAATATGCAGCCACCGCGAGAAAAACGGGCTAGAAACTCAGAGCCATTCTTCTAAACGTCTTGTAACAATATTTTATAATTTAGCAATTCTTTTAACAATTTGTTACATATTTTTCAAAGCAAGTCTGCAATGGCTTATAGGGATCTAAATGCTTTTATTGTAGTAGCTGTAGTGTTGTATATAGTTCGTAGTATTTTGTTAATAAAGGCATACCGCCGGTAAAAAAAATAATAATATTGAATTACATATTGTTTGCTGATTTCATATGGGAGCTCCCATAATAATTATAATATATATGTTACAGCCAAAGTAACAAATCTGGATATTATATATAATGTCTACTTAATTTAGATAAAGTGATAATTGACACAAAAATTTGATATTATTCATGAGACTCATATTTCTATTGGTCACGGAGGGCGCACCAGAATGGCTAAAGAGCTTAAAAATAAATATAAGAATAGTAGTAATTTATGTGGCGCATCGCCGGCCGCTGCCGCGGCACGCTCGCTTCGCTCGCTCGGCTCGCGCGTGTTGTAGTCACAAGTAACCTAACGCTCCTCCTCGCTTCGCTCGTCGTCGCACCTAAATATGACTTTGCCCTAGACTAAATGATATTTAACCCCTTTTTATAACTTTTACCAATATGTGTCGTGAATTATTAATAAATACTACTTAAAGTAATATATTTCGATCGTTTATTCACATTTACCAAAACAATTTTGTGTCAATTATCACTTTATCTAAATTGAGTAGACATTGTATATAATGGCTAGACAGTATATATAATATCCAGATTTATTACTTTGGATGTGACATATACACCCACAAACGTTATATTAAATTAGTGGTATGGTGAGTATAAAATTGGCAACTTTCATTTGTATGAGGGTAACCCTAACCTGTACAGTACTTTTCTTGTTTTGATTTGACGTAATCAAATCAGTCAGATCAGACGTACGTATTGATTTGTACCGTCCCGTCACGATTTCCGTTGAATTACTTGTTTTCTTTACATCTTACATCATTTCTTGTGATTTTTGTGTTTGTAGCTCACATAAATAAAATATCTACTAATGATGTAATAGACCAAATTAAGGCATTCTTTTGTTTTGACATTTGTGATATATTCGTCCATCGTTCATCTGAAAAATTTTGGACCGGCAAAATTGAGTAAGTACATAGATGTTCTTTATGTACGTATGTAAGTAATATATTAAGTAATGAATCCAACTATCATATATATGATAAAATATTAATAGTTAACTGACATCAATGTATTATACACATAAAATAATAGTAGCCTTTCTACCGGTCTTCTGCCTCACGGGCCCAAAGTTTGTCAAAGCCTCACTAGGAGCTTGACCTTCAGGTTCGCTAAATACTATGTCAAGATGTTTCTAGAATACCGTCATATTGGAATCTAGAAAGCCAGTTCCAATATTATTATATTATTGTGATTCAATATCATAACATCGGTACAGTCTATTTGATTTTTAAAAAAGGGTTTGTGTTATGGTTTAGTTTATAAAACATAACGATTTAAGGGGTGGTGGGTAGACCCCCCTTTGAAGGTGAATTTGCGATCCCTCCCCCTCCCCTTTCTGAGATATGTTTTTTATTATTATTTATAACCTCATTATTGTCAGACATCAATATTTAGAGGGGATGGACGGTGTGGGGGAAGGGTAGACCCCCCCTGTGAAAAGGAAGTTGTGAACCCGCCTTCCCGCCTTACTGAGATATAATTTTATCTAATATAATCATTAAAAAAATAACTTTTTCATAATACAATTTGACTCTTTTATAGGCTCTTGCCAGAACTCTCGCTATAGCGCCCCTGAGTGTCACTTCACCTGCACAACCTTCGCTCCGCTTCACTTGCCTCGAGGCCTGCTCCACTCAGGATCTCCATAGTGAGCCAGAAGCTCACTCTGGAGATCCTGAGTCCTGGTTATATGTTAGAAATGGGGGAGGGCGGGGATTGCAACTGCCCCTTCACAGGGACGGGTCTACCCTGCTTTGTCACAATTGGTCACTTTTAAAAAATGTTTGTGCTTGTCACAATTGGTCACAAGGAATCGTCCTCTAGAACTATAATAATACAATATCATCTTAAGTAAGCTTAGCTTGTTGTGTATGGTAATGCTTATAAAACAATGTCTTCCCCAAAAGCCCAACATGCAACAAGAAATCTTCAGCGCAGTTTATAATATTTAGTATAGTTTATAAAGATATATTACTCCAGGGTACCATCTGCAAAAGCACTGGAGAATCCCACCCTGGGCATCCAATATGGTGATACTACAAAAGGTTTTAGAATTTACTCTCCACTTAAAAATTATGTAAGGAACAAGGGATAGTGATTTTTATACAACAATTTAAGATAAACACAGATATAAATAAAATTCAAGAACAGAATCCAGAAGAGCCTTTTCATGTGTCAAAACAAAAGTTACAGTCAGAAGATTGGATAGAAACAGGAAGCAGAAAATAGTCTGATGACAAGAAGGTGAATTTCATATTTTTCTGGAATATGACCAGAATCTAGTGTAGGCTATTACTACATTACTGCATCAGCCGTATTGACCACTGCTGAACACAGTCACCTCCATTAAGGAGGTGTTTGCCATAATCCCCACGCTTGGCAGGCGGAGTGGGTATCGCATATGGCAGTTCTTTAGAAGGCGCTGCTGCCCACCTGCCAGTATTTTCCCTTAGTTGCCTCTTACAACACCCAACAGATGATATGGAGAGGTGCAATTCGAATCTGGCACTCCACGGGAGAGGAGTGGTAATTATAGTATTCAAAAGCCTAACAGAAATTGAACAAAAGCATATAGAAGAATTTAGCTTAAACAGTATGTCTGTATCCATATTGGAATGTCTGTTAAGCAAAACCTCTAGTTAGTCAAATTGACCAATTAGACCAATGTCAGCATCCTAATGTGTCCATTTAGCTGTGATGCTAAGTAGCAGAATGTCAAAATTGTGCTAGTTTTTTTTTTATGGGAAGAAAAGTTAAAGTTAATCTATACTATATACATAACAAGTAAGCAGGTAAGCCAATATTATTTTATTATGATATTTGTCTTAGGCATGATAAGCATCCTTGACATTGTGCTACTTAGGTGAATTGTATTTATGGCTGTTTTGCTCAGTAGACATTTTGAATCTTTAAAATTAAGCTACCTGGGCAACTTGCCATTTTGATGTTTGACATATTAATACCTAATTGATTTGTTAATTTGTCATTTTGCTTAGCAGTCAGTCTGATATGGACAGGCATCTGGCATGGTGGTAGGGCATTTTGCAAATGCCGGCCTGGCTAGCTACCACCCTCAAGTACAAAATCTGGCGCCAAGCACCTAATGGTGTGTTCCGGCAGCTCTCCTTGAGAGCCAGTACTTCTAGGTTAGCCTGAACAACATCTTCGACCACATCATCACTTACCAACAGGTGAGATAGTGGTCAAAGGCTAACCAATCAGGAATAAAAATGAAAAAAAACATTTATGTCTAAACTAAAACAAGCCGTGAAAACAAGTAAACGG
The DNA here is from genome assembly GCA_963890685.1 of Plagodis pulveraria. NCBI lineage: Eukaryota > Metazoa > Arthropoda > Insecta > Lepidoptera > Geometridae > Plagodis > Plagodis pulveraria. The sequence continues at coordinate 18,494,398 of OY982962.1, forward strand.
TCACAGATGAATAAAAAATTACCAGGAAATGTTAACCATTATGAATTGAGTTTCCTCAGGGCTGATAATAATAATTCTACTCCTCACGCATATGAAGAAGCAATTAACAGTAAATATAGATTAAAGTAGAAAGAAGTGATTAAAAAGAAAATTATATATAAGAAGATAACATATGGCTAGAAGTGAAAAAGGTACCAAAGGGGGTCAAGGTAATTTCTAGCAAATGCGGTTTAGTATAAAGAATGGAAGCGAAGAGACAAATTACATGGCTCTATTAGTTCCTCAGGGTTTTGAAAACCTAATTGTGATTTAGATGATTCTCCTGTTGTAAAGTAAACCAACTTTTAGAATATTATGGCTGTCAATAATAAGCAAAAACTGCCAGTATACCAAATGCATGGCCTTTTTAAACGAGAAGTTTAGTGGTCTATCTAAAGCCTCCAGATGGTAAACTATGAAAAAGTCCCTTTATGGTCTTAAAAGGTCTCCCAAGTATTTAGATAAGACAAATTATAATAAACATTCCATGGGTTCACTGTGTGGGTGCGGGATTCATAGCGTTGTAGAGGAAGATACCTAGTCACAGGTACCTGGGACATACAACCCAGAGAATAAGGTTAAGGGGCCACTTTACGATGTCATCAATGCTGCTTGGTATAATCCTACTAATGCTGCCTTTGATACACATTCTAGAATGGAAGTTATGGTTGTTTTTGGTAGGCTAAGGTCTTTTTTAGGTTATATAAGGATTTCGCTAGGATAGACCTTGCTCCGACTTCTACAGCATATAAATTAACCACAAGCATTTTTGGTTAATGAATTTGTTAAGTTATAATATTTGTTAGTTTTATTGTGTGGTTTTTAAGTATGTTTGTTTCCCACGGCACAGTAAGTTCTATAAGTACTATGCGTTTTAGATTTTTTCAGTATAGAAATATATGGTCTGAATGATGAAACACCAATATCCTCAGGAATTTTGTAATGTTTTTCATATGTGTCCATCAAAAGAGTCCAATCGAGAGCTGCGCCTTATATGGATTTTGTTTTTGTAGATGACCAAAACTTCTTTTGCTCTTGCTACTAAGAGACTCACAGCTTCTTGTATGATTTCGAGGTGACATGAATAATGACTCCTATTAAGGAGCACCTTGCATCCTACCAATAAATGCCTTGCTGTAACTATCGCCTCGCGAAAAATACCGCAAGACTTTTCGGTGGCTCTCCCCCATCTTAGTTTGGTCTGGGAGGGTCTTCTGAAAGGCGTTAAGATAGAATTTGAATAACGCAGGTGACCAGTCAAGGTGCGTAACTTTAACGCCAGAGGGATACAAAATTCACCTATGATTAGCCATTCGTTTAGCATTTCCAAGCTCATTGCATGCACTTTATAGCTATCATTTCGTCTTGTTGTAGAAAAGATTTTTACAACATCTTTATCTTCAATTTTCTTTCTCGAGCCAAAACCCGCTTTACTGGACTGTGCACCTGTCATAAATTGCTTTTGGATTTGAAGCCTCGAATCGAGGTAGGTACTTTTGTCTTTTGGGAGAGATGCAAGTATATTGTCCTGAGATTTCAGTAAGACATGCATTTTGGTAACTCATAGAGCTCTTTCATTTCATCCCGAAATTATTTTGAGCCCTCAATAAAAAGTCCCTAATGGAAACTTAATTGGTGAGTTATTTTTTTGTATGTTTGCTTGATCATCTAACTATTGTACTCGATCACATAAGGCTCCAGATCATGGTTGCCAACCTTTGAATTTTTTTTCCTCATACAGAGGCAGATAAAAACCTCGTATTTTAGCTTTCGAACCTCGTACACACTCATATTATGTGAAAAATGTGATAGAATAAAGAAAAAAGCATTTAAAAGACGTTTTACACAGATAATGCTTCTTTTGAAAGTTAGTTCCAAATACATAACTCAAAATCTCGTACATAATTGTACGAGGATAATATCGTCCTCGTACCTAGTACGAAAGACCAGAAATCTCGTATCTGTACGAGAAACCTCGTACGGTTGGCAACATTGCTCGAGATTCGGATAAGAGTTTGACAATATCAAGGCAATGTAGGGAATTATGTGCATTGGTGTTCAATCACTGTTCAAAATAAAATACCTAAGCAATATTATTTTAAACTCACGAATTCCATGGTGTTGTAGAATGGTTACGAAATCTAGCTACAAGCTTGAAAAAACTGTTGAATTTTGAGTTCCCGCCACAGACAAGTTTCTTCCGTAACAAAACCCTAGGTTTAATATAAATAAGTTCTAGTATACATTTGATTAAATTTTGAACTCTTAAATCGTTGATGAAGTTAGTTGTTGATAAAATTATCTGTTGATCTCATGAACCACTGATTTTATAATTCAATGATATGGTAAACTGTTGAAGCTTTGAGCAATTGACCAATTGTTGTTGACATAATACATTTTTACTAAATGGATGTTGATCTTCAGTACACTGTTTTGAAGCTGTGGTCAAAACTATTTTTTTTCTTTTATCGGCTGTTGCAATGCGGATCTTTCATAGAGCGAGGCCTGACTTGCACTTGACAAGCTGTTATGATAATTCCACTTCCACCCTGGGGAAAATTTCCACATTTTTGCTAATAATAACTTAATTTTCAGCATATACCAGTATTTTCTCGCTATAATACAATCAAAAAACGCCGGACGCGATCTCCGATAATTTCCCGTTTGATTGCGCCGGTGTCATAGATTTTAAAATATTAACAAATGACTGAATTTTTCACATACTAAAATTCACCTTAGGTGTACCACTTCCCCATACGTTAGGGAAATAACAAATTTAAATCCACTTTGTACCATAGCGTATAATATACCAAAAGTTGCAACTCCAGTAGCGTGCCAACTAAACAATAAAATTACACTTGCTTGATACTAAATTTTTACACCCGACAGCAAAAATCTGTTTTTGCTTCAAATTTACAGATATTAACAACATTCTAGACACACATGCTAAGGTAGCGTTTACTCATTACTAGCATGCTTTTGTGCTACTAAGTAGCGTGTCGATTTGTACCAGCACTTTTCATTCCATGTTCCAAAGCCGGCTGCTCGTCATTATTATTAGCTATCAATATTTTAGGTGATACGCCAAACAGTCTTGGAAAGAAGAGGGGTAATTGGTTTAACTTTTTTTTAATATATTATTGTGACGGAACAAGCAAGAATCCCACCTGATGTTAAGCGGACTAACCTCTGCATATAACGGACGCATTCCATCACAAGTCCTGAATTGCACTGCGTCCGTCAGTTTAACACATAGTTGTTAAGTCTCATGTGGCTGTAATTTCAGAAGATCAACCACAAACATACATAGTCCAACTTAGCCTTTGCTGACAAAGTTGCAATATTGATATGTAACTCAACCAATGTCAGCTGGACAAGAAGTGCATGAGTTCTATGCATAGCTGAATTGAGTACAAAAGTAAATGATACATCTCTCAATGTTTGGGTATATGAAATCTACCTCTTACGATCTAGGATTCTTTACAATGTGTTTGCACAATTGATCAAACCATACAATTTTTTTTACTATAAAGATAGATTACAAAAATCCATACTATCCATACTAATATTATAAATGCGAAAGTAACTCTGGCGTGAAAGCGAGACAGACAGTGTCTTGCTTTCACGCCAAAACTAAAAACGAACTAAAACGAATTGGATGAAATTTGGTGTGGAAATAGTTTGAGATGCGGGGAAGGACATTGGATACTTTTTATCCAACTGCGCAAGAAGAGTTTAATGTTTTTGCTCGATAACCGACATACGCGGTGGCGGAGCCGCGGCCGGAAAGCTAGTATAATATATATAATCTCTTAAAGCAGTAGTAGATTGTTTTGTAAATTAATAAACCTTATCCTGTTTACTATTTATATAACCACAGATGTTATGTTGATTTTACTTCTAGAATCTTACTACCTAAGAACATTAAGTAGGTATTGGACCTACGGCTACCGTATGCAAGAATACTGGACCAATTTTCACAATACTTGTACATTATTACTTTGTGCAAATATTGTTCGATATTTGCAATAATTACTAATGCCTAGCCATGCGATTATATTGTACATTTTATTGTTTTACTATAATTATGTACCATTAGCATTTACATCAACACTAAAACATACGAAGGAGGCCTACCTCAATAATGTATTTATTGTGAAGGGCACCTTCGTGAGTGAACAGATCTGTACAAAGTTAGCTTATTGGATGGGTTATGCTATTATGTGTATTTTTTCACAGGTGGTTAACATGGAGGAAGAGCTTTGCTCCCGGCCGTACCAGGCACAGTTAGAAGAAATTGCCAGCAAAAAGAACACAATAATCCATTTACCCACAGGTATGTAACTAGGTACCTACTGCATAGAATAGAACCTACCACTTAAACGTACGTAGTACGGTATATAAAACGGAAACCTTAGTAACTTTTAGGTCCTTAGCCCATGCGTAGACAGTAAACGCTATTGAGACTCAACTCCGCCTGCAGGGACTAGCCCTTGACTTGAGTTGTTCTCATCTCGACCGGTATTATGCGCGTCGTTTATGTGGCAGCTCAAAAAAAAATTGTTTCAGCATTTCATGACGTGTCAATGTCAATATGCATTGGTAGACGACTTTTTTAATGTGGTTATTATATTATCTTTATCACAGTACTCATAACATAAAATAATAAAATAAAATATGTCTCTGATATAAAGTGCCAGTTATTTAATGTAGTTTTGGTAATTTAAAAATTGCACTATATATATCAATTTCTGCAGTTAAAATTTAGCAGTAAAGTAAACATTCATGAGTCATAAAAATAATGAAATGTAATAAAATAATTAACTTTCAGGTTAAATTTTTTTTTTGAAATTTGTCACGATATCAGTCTTGATAATGAAGAGATAAATCTATGTCATTTATTTATTTATTTACAATTAAAATGGTTTACACCAATTACATTAATTATTATCAATTCTAATACCTACACATTGAAATATAATAATGTCAGATATATATATTAGGTCCTTACATATGAAATTGGCGTTTTGTATGGGAGGAACAAAAAGTCGAATATTTTTTAATATAATATATTTAATTAATCAAAGTATGAACCATTATTTTCTATGCACTTTTGCCATCTCATAGGTAGTTCATTGATCCCTTTACTAAAAAAACCAGTCGGACGGGAATCAATAAAATCTTTGAAGGCGATTTGGACTGCCCCATCGGAGTTGAATTTTTTCCCTTGCAAGAAGTTATCCAAATTTCGAAAAAAATGGTAATCTGTTGGAGCAAGGTCCGGGGAGTACGGAGGATGTCTTAGACTTTCCAATTGAAGCTCTTCTAATTTAGTAGCCGTCTGTAGCGCAGTGTGTGGTCTAGCGTTGTCGTGAAGCAGCAGTGGCGTGGAGCGATTGACCAGCCTAGGTTGTTTAGCCGCTAGCTTTTCCATCATGGTTTGCAATTCCTGACAATAGACATCAGCCGTAATAGTCTGGCCAGATTTGAAAAAACTGTAATGAACAATACCGGCACTAGTCCACCAAACGCTTACAAGTAACTTTTTTGGGGTTAATTTTCGCTTGGGGCAGGATTTGGCTGGCTGGCCAGGATCTAACCATTGCGCTGAGCGCTTCCGATTATCGTAAAGAACCCATTTTTCATCACAGGTAATGATTCGGTTTAAAATACCTTCATTATTGTGCCGGTTTAGTAATGTAACGCAGCAGTCGACGCGCGTTTGCCGGTTTGTTTCAGTCAATTCGTGAGGTACCCACCTTTCAAGCTTTTTAATCTTCCCAATTTGCTTCAAGTGAATTAAAACAGTTTTATCACTAACATTGCAGCCTGCAGCTAACTCGGACGTGGTTTGCGATGGATCCGCTTCCACAATAGCCTTCAACTCTTCATTATCAACTTGAGTCTCAGGCCGTCCACGGGGCTTGTTCTGCAGGTCGAAATTTCCAGAACGAAAACGTTGGAACCAAAAACGAACTGTGTTTTCTTTTGCAACACGACCGCCATACACATCATTCACCCTTCGAGTTGTTTCCGCAGCACTAGTGCCACGGCGGAACTCGTACTCGTAAATAATGCGATATTTAAGGTTTTCCATTTTGTAAAATGAGTGACGCAAACAGAAAAAAACAGAAGAAAAAAAACAAATGAATGACGATCATCGAAGCACAAATACATGAGTCTATAGCTGTACAAATTTGAATTTGGAATTCCTTACCAAAGAGGAGAAATTCGTGATTAAAGTGGCCAGTACGAAAAACGCCAATTTCATATGTAAGGACTTAATATATATATATATATATATCATTCGCCGGGCTTTTACCAGCGCCAATGTTCCAGCTGTTCTCGAACCGAACGGTCTGATGCGTGACGATGGTAAAAGACCTGACGGCATGACTCTGGTTCCATGGAAGTTAGGACGGCCCTTAGTGTGGGACGCTACATGCGTAGACACTTTAGCGCCGTCACACCTTTCTGAAACCCACGTGAGGGCTGGCGCCGCGGCTACTTCGGCAGAGCAACTCAAGCGGCGCAAATATGCTAACCTCGGTATGGGTTACATATTTGAGCCGTTTGGTGTAGAGACGTTGGGTCCGAGGGGACCGGGAGCTCATCGTATTTTCCAAAATTTATCAGAGTGCTTGGTCGATGCGACGCGTGATCAAAATGCTGGCACCTATTTGGCTCAAAGAATAAGCATTGCAATTCAACGGGGCAATGCTGCCAGCATGCTGGGCACGCTGCCAACTGATAGTGGGCTAGAGCATTTGGACTCCCTTCGAGTCCAAATGCTTTTACTGTAGTAGCTGTAGTATTGTAGTAGCTGTAGTGTTGTATATAGTTTGTAGTACCTACTTGTTTAATAAAGGCATACCGCCATTTAAAAAAAAAAATTTCAGATAACACACACAACTAATAATTAGACAGTAAAAATTTAATTATATTTAAATAGCATACATTAAAAATATTAAGAATAGTAATAATAATAAAAATAATACCATGGTTCATAAACACAATTTGACTAATTAAAATACCCACATACAATAGTAAAATTGAGATCATTCATCCCTCTCACAAAAATCATGTATAGTTCTGCACCTAAAATAAGTGAGTGACTTATTTAAAGAGAAGTGACCGCCTAGTTCATGTTTAAAAATATAATATCAAATATTTTAAGACAGCATTAAATAAATATTTTTATAAAACTTTTAAATTGCATGGTGGTAGGGCATTTTGCGATTACCCGCCTGGCTAGCTACCACCTTCAAGTAGAAAATCTGTCGCCAAGCACCTAACGGTGTGTTCCGGCAACTGTCCATGAGAGCCAGTACTTCTAGGTTAGCCTGAACAACATCTTCGACCACATCATCACTTACCCTTAGGTGAGATAGTGGTCAAAGGCTAACCTATAAGGCATAAAAAAAAATACATTGGTGACAATTTCGCCTAATTTTCTTGCTAAGCCGACGTGACGTCACACAGCCAAACCGGAAGAATTTTCGACGCATTTCGCTTCTACACGAAAAATCCTCAGGAGGTCTTGACTCTTCGAACGTACGATCGAGAATAATTTGTCGACCGTGCGCTTATGGATGCTTTTTTTTAGGTTTTATTAAAATATTAATTTAATGTTTTCTTAAATTATTGTTTATTATTAAATGTGGATTTTCGCAGATTAACGCCTGAATCTATTCATTATCTTAAAAAAAATATTTTCTTGCAGGATCTGGCAAAACATTCATTGCTGTCTGTGTTATCAAGAGATTCAGAGAAGCTCTACAGCTACCATGGGGCCAAGGTGGAAAGCGCACCTTCTTTTTAGTGAACACTGTACCGCTGGTGAATCAACAGGTCAGTTTTATTTTTATTTTATAGCTAAGTTATAACTTAGGTTTACCAACATTGTAGGTTGTCCATTATTTGACGACTAAGTGGATAAAAATACTTATGTTTTGAAATTTTCAACTAACGTTAAGCATTGCTTTTGAGTCATAATCATATAAAAACAATATAGGACCTATACCACAGATTATATTGTACATATAGCTACTCCACTAGGATTCCCTGTATCGGGGTAGCTATTTTTTCTTCCCATATCTGTGCTTAAAACAAAACTGAATGTTGGTCCGTACATACACAGTAATGAATAAGGTTGAAACAATAATTATCTATATTTTTTATGAATAGTACTATGTAGGTAGGTATGTGCTGTATCTTTTTAATGATAATATGTCACTATATTGTTTTTGTTTATATTTTAATGATACTTAATATGTATATACTAATTAAAATAATGTTATTTATAACACATATTATATAGAAGAAACAGATGGTTCACTCTATAGAAAAATATCGATACCTGAGATAATGAATAGATTCAGGCGTTACTTTGCGGAAAAAAAATACGGGCTTGGATTTTGTACACCTAATGCCCCATATACTGATGCCCTCCTTGGTATTTGTGAAATTATTGTTACTTCTTTACTTCTGCCGAAGAAGACAATGAGTATACATATTGAACATAATGTAATTAATTCTTATTACCAATAAAAATAACAAAACTATTATTTTTTTACGCGGTCTACCTCAAAATCTCAACCGAAATTTTGGTACACAATATACCATTTCGCCTTTTAGCCAACAAATACGAAAAACGTCGATCGTTAGTCGCACGAACGAAGAAGAATGTAGTATTTTCAGTAAATATTTTTTTCTCCGGTTCATTTCGTTGACATTGATGTAAGAGACCTTTAATAACGAGGCTCGACCCGCACTTGGCCTGTTTTTTATTTATGTTTAATTTTTTGACAATGTGTAAGAAATTTCTGATTTGCATCCTTCGGAGGACACGTTAAGTCGTTATAATGGTGGTAGGGCATTTTGCGAATGCCCCCCTGGCTAGCTACCACCCTCGAGTAGAAAATCTGCCGCCAAGCATCAAACGGTGTGTTCCGGCTGCTGTCCTTGAGAGCCAGTAATTCTAGGTTTGCCTGAACAACATCTTCGACCACATCATCCCTTACCATAAAGACTTTTTTTTATTCACATTCATTTTCAAAGAAAGCAATTAGTCAATTACAATCACGAACACCACGCTTTTATAAGTCACGTAATTTTAATTGAAAGTAGCTCATCTGCAGCTCATCCATCTCAAATTCACAATTTCACATGCTTAATATAGTTGCCGTTAAAGTTTTCATGGGATGTTTTTATGCATATGCAATGTCGCTATAATAATATTTCGCTTTTAGGTTAACATATATTAATGCCAATTTTTAAGTCACCAAAGATTGTGATGTGTGAATTTTATATTATTTCCGGTACGTTTGTATCATTACTCGAACGTTGGAATTGTAAGTTGCAGTTGAAAAAAAAAAATATTCTTGTATAGTTCCTTTAGGCAGTAGTATGAGTCTATGGCAGTACAATGAATTCACTCTCACATTCAGTTCGTAAGTAAGGGAGAGTTCATTTTTATGTAGGTACATTTTTGATTTTCGGACAGTCGCGGTCGGAGACAAAATGTAGCTATCATTTTCTGCGTTAATTATTTCATGTTTAGCATGAATTTGATCACTATATTTATGTATTGCGATGGATCTCGCTTCATTACCAGAACTGTAAGGAAAACGATTTATTTCAGTAAAAATACAATAACTATATTACATTTTACACACTACACGGCTCCAATGCAAAACAAGTTACGCACGGCATTTTATGTCGTGTAAAACTGTACATTTAGATGACCTGCATAATAAAAAAATATATTGTGCATGTACATATTACATATCTACAATATTTTTAATAGTGAACTAAACGCTAGGTTTTCTTTTACATATGTATCTCAATATAATTGGACGAAATAAAGACGGAGACAGGGGTAAGACATTTTTTCGTTAACTCCGAGAGAGTTGGTACCTGTGATGTTATTTAGGGGGGGAATCCATGAGTTTAATAACTTCAAGGTAAACTCCTCTTTAGAGGATTTATATTCAGTAAAAATTCGAAGCGCTCGCAGCGAAGTTTACTTAGCTGTTCTTAACCGATCAGCAAAGTTAAGCAACGTCGCCCGCGATCATGAGTTGGATGGGTGACCGCTAGTGACATTACTACTGAGCGCTTCCGTGCTTCGGAGGGCACGTTAAGCCGTCGGTCCCGGTTGTTATCTTAGGATAACAGTCTTTATAGCATGGTGGTAGGGCAATTTGCGAATGCCCGCCTGGCTAGCTACCACCCTCAAGTAGAAAATCTGTCGCCAAACACCTAACGGTGTGTTCCGGCAGTTGTCCTTGAGAGCCAGTAATTCTAGGTTAGTCTGAACAACATCTTCGACCACATCATCACTTACCATCAGGTGAGATAGTGGTCAAAGGCTAACCTATCTAGCATAAATAAAAATACATATTATGTTTTGCAAGACGTTTGGCAAGAAATCCGTCGTGTAAGTTTTTTCATAACTGCTTGATTAATAGGTAAAAAAAGCGAAGTGCAGCTATTTTCAAGTATCTTTTTTGTAACTCCTCGTCAACTACGTCTTATAACAACTTTCACGAAAAGTGACCAAATTTTACATATTATCCGCGTGGACATACACTTACATTAATGCATTGCGATGAATCTGGGTTAAACAAACCAACCAAATCTATAATTTGATAGCACTAGTAAACACTAGTACTATCAAATTATTGATTTCAATAAAAAATGATACTAACAATGTTACATGATCGACACACTACACTGATCCAATTCGGACAAAGTTATGTACGACAGCTAGTTTTTTATTAAACTGTACTTAAAATGTCCTGGATGTATACATATATCGAAACTGAATTACATATTCCAATATTATTAATGGTTTTCTAAAAGTTGTTATTTCTTTTATTTATGCATCTCAATATAATTGGATAAATAAAAACACAGTCAGAGGTAAGGCCTTTATTATCTAGGAATTAGTCTACCTATTGTTGTGTTTAACGCATGATTGAATGTGTTTTTTAAAAGTTAAATGTGGTATTATTTTATTTCGATTATTTTTTAAACCAAAGTTATTTGTAAAGAATAAAAATGTGCCTTGTAACTGGTTTATTACATACATAAAATATAACCAAAATTTTTCTGTCTGGTTTGCATTTGACCACTATATTTTTCCATTGCGATGGAACTCGGTTTCTAAATAGTGCTGTCAGAATAACGAATTCACAAAAAATATACAAACAAAGTTTAATCGACACACAACACTGGTGCAATTCGGACATAGTTATGCGCGGCAGCTTGTTTTGTATTAAACTGTAAATTAAGATGATCTGCATAATAATACATACATCAAAAAAGTCTAAGAAACATGTACTAATTTAAATTTTAGGATGGTTCTTCACATATATTTTATAATATTTTATTATTTAAATATATTGTACTGTCTTAATGATGGAAAAATAACAGCTCTTGTCTTCAATAGTTGTTTTTATAACATAAATTAACAATATTGAATATGTACAAACAGTACGACGAGCGCGGTTCCCGTGACGTATCGGCGGGCACCTGATTGGGCGTCGAGCTCGTAGGCCGTACTCATGCAGTCGATTTCACACAGTTTGGGGACTTACAAAAACACCTCTTGAATTCTATGGCCTCAAACTTATATCTCGAGCGGTTAACATCGGCTGGCGTCTTGCAGTCAGTTGTATGTACCGGTTTTGCCGAGTGGTTGTACTCCTTCCACGGCCTGGATGCTGTTCAGCGGGGTCTCCTGTATTATTGTAAAGCTGCCAAAGACGACAAATAACGCTTCGATGAATACGAAAATGCTGAGATACCTGAGATTGATTTCTTCCCGCTTGCTACATCTCTACAGCTGTTTGCATTTGATCTGCCGTCAAATGGTGTCGCTCCATGATGTAAAGAATGTCTCACAACCCAACTTTGTCGCTCACTTTATTCAAATTGTTGGTAAAATTATTAAATCAAGACTAAACGTAGCAATAAAAACGGACTTGAATTCAAACAAGTTCGCATTTGTTTAAATTTTATGAAAAAACAAAACAGAATCGAAAAGTTTTTTACAACCAACCAGTATGTCATCAAAAACAAAAAAGTTTACATACCTACGCACCTGGAGTGAGTAAAATCTTAAAAAATATTAATATAATTGGTAAAATTTGTGACATGATGCATGTTGCTGAGATTTTTTTGATGTGTGTATCTTATACATATATCGCAACTGAATTACATATTCAATTTTTTTAATGGTGTACTAAAACTTGTTATTTCTTTACTGATGCATCTCAATATAATTGGATAAAAAAAACACAGTCAGAGGTAAGAACTTTTTCATTATGTAGGAATTGGTATCTACCTCTTGTTATGTCTAACGCATGATTGAATGTGTTTTTGTAAGTTGAATATGGTATTTTTTATTTAGATTATTTTTTAAAACAAAGTTATTCTTAATGAATAAAAGTGTGGTCTGTAACTGGTTTATTGCAATCGAATTCAAAGGAAAAACGACTGAATAAAATATAACCAATACTTGTCTGGCTTGCATATGACCATATTTTGGCATTGCGATGGAACTCGGATTATAAATAGTGCTGTCAGAATAACGAATTCACAAAAAATATACTAACAAAGTTATTTGATCGACACACTAGACTGATCCAATTGTGACATAAGAGTAGTAACAAGCGGCAGCTAGTTTTGTATAAAACTGTACATTTAAATTACCTGCATACACGGTAACATTCCCAGGTGTATGGTAAACATAGATTACACAATCAAACACCGAGCTGGCCGGCGAGCTCGAGGCAAAAGTATAGTCCGGATTAGTGTCTCACCAAATAGTCACAGAGTAAATTTCTGTAGGGCCTACTCTCAACGGTACAACACTGCAGTTGTACCGGGGCAATTATTTTTGACCCCCCAGTTTCTCTCGGCAACGACTCAAAACGAGGTCTTTTTCAACCCTACTTATAGTAGCGTGCGTGTTGGAGCCCCGCATGAGACGAAGGTAGAAAGCGCTTTCGCTTTCTACGCCCGTCTCGGGAGCGCGATAGCCCTGGGAAGGCCCTCTATAAGAGGGTCTTTCCTCGCCCAAAGTCCGGTGGAGTTGTACAGCCGACCGTGACAGTCAATATCCAAGCCCTCCCTAAAAGAAAAAAGACCTGCATAATACATATTATATCTTAACTGAATTACATATTTCAATGTTTTTAGTAGTGTACTAAAAATTGTTATTTCTTTTATATATGCATCTCAATATAATTGGATAAATAAAAAACACAGTCAGAGGTAAGGCCATTTTCATTTTCTAGGAATTGGTTACTAGGAAAACCTATTGTTATGTTTAACGCATGTTTGTATGTGTTTTTTAAGTTGAATATGGTAATTTCTTGTTACTTTTTTTTTTATACAAAATTATTTTAAATGCATAAAAGTGCGGTCTGTAACCAGGGTTGGATTCAGACCCTCAAAAAATTATGGTACATGGAAAGTAAAATTATACTTTTTGTCCAAAATTATACTACGTTTGTCGTTTCAAGTTTTTTTCGTATCGTATAACGTTTCGTTTTTCGGCATTTATGTTTTGAATTAAGGTAAAATTGACGCCTTTGGCAGGATATAAAAAAATATTTTTCCTTATATTTTTTTGATGATCTTTTATATATTTTACTAGATTGCGTGAAACGCTATATTCGGAGACGAGATTTAACAATATCTAATATATTTCTGCAATACTTATCGAATATACCATTACCATAATAATATATACAATTTGTCACGACTAAACGTATTGTTATTTTTATGACGGTATAAGTGTCCAATAAATGTTCAAGATAATACGAGCAATACTATGTAGAACTTGCGTATACCAAAATCATGTAAAATGGGTGCGAAACCTAGATAAAACCGTGTAAAATCTGTAATTATATTTGATTTCCCGCCACAGATGTAAGTTTACAGTTCACCAAATAAAAAATAAAAATGCATTCGTAATTCGTAAGTTATAATCTTTTATTCAGTCGAGATAAAAATATTTACATGATCCTATATTGATATCAAGACTGATTGATATCAAGTTCAGGCAAGTGGACGTCGATCTTGGCTAACTATTGGCGAGTTACTATTGGAACTTCATCCTTAGTTATTATTACGCTAACAGCTTACGACGTAACATGTTGTCAGACGGTATAAATTCTATGCAGTTATTGGATTTACTTTGTTTTAACTGCATCGCAAGAAAGGAACAAGGAGTCAATGGAGTGAGTTGCAGGGTCATTCTTTAATTTGGTTATTGCTAAATTAACTTTGCTGAACACTCTTTCACAATCAGCGTTTGCGTGAGGTAAAATCAGGAAATCAAGAGACAATTTTGTAATATTTTGAAAGGGATAGTTTTCAGACATCAACCCAAGATCTTAGTAGATGTTGCCGTATATACAGAAAATCCCGATATTGTAGGGTAAATATTTAAAAGTAATAGGATTTACCAATAAAAAACAGTGGGTCGACTTGAAGAAAAAATTATGGTATTTTCGCGTAGTATAGTGACATAACGATACTATATACTGCACAATATGAAATTATGGTACAAATAGTATAATTATACTACGAAATCCAACACTGTCTGTAACTGATTTATTACAATCTGAATTAAATGCAAGCAGGCGGTGTGAGAACTCGCATTGTCGTGATGGAGGATGATGAGGCGGTTGCAGTTCTCTTTACGGAGTTCAGAAACGACCTGTGGCAAACAAATGCTAGCATACCATTCTGTATTAACCGTTCTTTGTCCCTCAAGAGGAATAGTCGCAACATGGCCGGTTTTGGAGACAAACGTGGCCACCATTTTTTTTGCAACACTCCGTGAACGAACAATTTATGTTGGCTTTAACTCATTTTCGAACACCCAAACTCGTGACTGGTTTTTTGTTTCGGGTTCGTACGCGTATATCCAGGATTCGTCACCTGATACCAACTATAAAATCTATCTTTTGCCGGATACATTTTGGCAATGGAAGTGTACAAACTAATATATTTTCTTTCTACTTGGCGGTAGTACAAGGGAGCCGGCAAAAATACGACGTTTTATAATCGAAATTCCAAAGTAACGCACAAAGTACTTTGCTTCAACATTTATTGTGCGAACCGCGAAAGAACTCTCTGAGTTACATATCTATTGTCTTCTGGAAAATACAACCCGGGAGTTATGAAACCCAAAGTAAAAAGCTCCTTTCTGAGCTAGTACTAGGAGTGCTTCACCGCAGACAGCAGCGTTGCTTAATATGAGATAAACAGTGCTCAAATGTGAATAATTAGTTTGCAGGTACGGCAATCGCGAACAAAGTCGCAGGTATAGCTAGTTTTCAAATATATACAGACTTGGTAAAGTTAAAATATCAATTTCTTTAAAAAGTTTCCTCAGAGATTCCCTAGGATCCATTTTCTATATGGCTAGAATTGCACGCTTTTGTAGGATAAAGATTGTCTCTATCTTAGCAGCAGTTCCCCACAGCACCATACGACAATACTGTGGAAGTACGCGAAATAAAATAGGCGAGCAGTAGCTACGTCTGTTAACTGTCTCATCTGTCTAAGATCTGCATATGCAGCAGAACTAAGTCTTCCGGAGAGAACATGTAATCAATAACAAAAAAAAATCGTGCCAAAATCTTTGTTAGGACTAGCAGAAGTGAACCCTAAGAGGTTGTAAGCATTTTACCAATAACCCTGTATAAGTTTCACGAAAATGTGCCTAAATATATTCTTTACAAATCTTTGTTGAAAATATTGAAATCGGACCCTCGCATACATGTGAAAAGTATTATTTTGCGCATTTCGGACAAAGTAAAACTCGTGGCCTGGCGCACGTATAGTGCGCAATGAAATTGAACTTTATATAACCTTTGTTTTATTTAATTTCCATTAAAAGCACTCAATTGATCTGAATCGCTCTCTTAGAGTTTTGTTAGTTGTATGCCGTATATTTTTATTTCGTATTTGTTTTGTAACAAATTTATTTTTGGATAATAATAGTGTGGAAATTATTTCGGATGGAAAAAGATAACTTCCAGCGGCACTTGAACCTGCATCCCCAGAATATCGTCCTTATGCATTTCCAATTATTCTATGGAAGCGGGTGCTGACCAGTCGATTTTTCTCCATCTGTTTGAAAGCATGTCATTTCTTACGCTGGCAGGTAGATAAATCAATGAAAACATTTTTCATTTCGACTAGTATTATTTAAAAGAGCCATTGACGCATGCTTAGCGAAAATATAGAAATTTTCGTTTAGCGTGCGTAAATGATCTATTAAATAATACAAGTCAATGATAGTGTGCTCTGTAACTGATTTTTGACGATGGAATTCAGTATGCAAACGTATCAATAAAATGCAACCAATTTTTTTCAGTCTGGTTTGCATTTGATCTCTATATTTTGGCATTACGAAGAATCTCGGTTGTAAATAATGCCCTCGGAATAATTATTGCACAAACAATGTACTAGCCTAATAGTTATATGATCTGCACAGTATGCTGATCCAATTCGGACAAAGCTACGCGTGGCTGCTGGTTTCGTATAAGACTTTTTATAAAGACCTGCATAATACGTATATCGTAACTGAATTCCACTATTTTTAATAGTGTTAATAGTTGTTATTTCTTTTATAGGTGAATCTCAATGTAATTGGATTAACAAAGACACAGGCAGAGGTAAGGCCTTTATTTATTATGTAGGAGTTGGTACTTGTGATGTTTAAAGGGGCAATTTTATGATATTGGTAACTTTAAGGTGAACTCCTCGTAACTTTAAAGTTATCATTCTTTAAAAATACATAATATTATGTATGGACGTTTTGTCGTCATAACCGTGGTGAAGGTTTTTTTAAATTTCTTGATTAATAGGTAAAAAATATATATGTTTAATGCATTTTTGTATAAAAATGATTTTGGTACTCTTCTTGAACCATAATGAATATTTACTATCTATACTATACTATCTAACTACCACGAAAATTTTACTAAATATATCTTTTAAGAAATTGGAGAGTCGCATCCTTGTGAAAGTATTATTTTGGGCAGTTTGGTAGTAGTCTAGTAAATTTTATTTAATTTGTGTTGTTTTTTTTTTACCAGATCCTAATTGATCTGAATCGCTCCTTTAGCACGTGATTGAATGTTTTTTTTAGTTGAATGCAGTATTATTACTGCGACTAATTTTAGTAACTAGAGAACTTCAGAGAATAAAAGAGAGCTCCCTAACTGGGTTTATTACAATTGAAACCAGTGGGCAAACGGAAAAATAAATGTTATTGTGACGGATCAAGCACGAGGCCCGCTTGATCTTAAGCGGACTAACCTCTGCCTATAACAGATGCATTTTATCACAAGTTACGCGCGGCAGCTAGGTTTGTTTAAAGCTGTACATTTAGATGACTATACTAATATTTTAATAGTATACTAAGATAGAGAGATTACTCTTTATTGAAACGCCATCATTTATACAAAAATAACAACTAAGTACTAACAATCTTTACAAAAAAAATAACTAAACGTTGCGTTTTGTTTTATATATGCACCACAATATGGATTAATAAAGATACAGAGACAGGTAAGACCTTATTTAGTTATCTAGGATTTGCTTCCTGTGGTGTTGTTTAGCGCATGGTTGAATGAGTTGTTTTAGTTAAATGTCGTAATTTTACATTCCGATGTTTTTGTGACAAAGTTATCTTTAGAAAATAATAATAATGTGTCGTTTTATAATCGAATTTGGTGTGCATTTGACCAATCTACATCACACTTTGGCTTTATTCGTACTAGCATAAATAATATCTTACACGAGCTTATATTTTCTGAGATAAATATTTGTTTTGTAGGATGAAATACCGTGGATTGTTGTTAAAAAGACGTTGAAGGAATCACTGTCGCCATATTCGCCTCAGTTTCGGAGCATTATTATATTTCCTATGTTAATAACTACGTTAATAACAATGTATGGTATGTTAATAACATATTAGGATCTTAAAGAAGCCAATAAAAATATCACTTTAATATCGAAATTTACTAACTGATTTTTTTTAACTATACCTACCTGACATTTATATTTATAAACAAAGGCGTACAACTGACCATCTGTGTATGTAATTACATGTTTATATTCAGCATAGATTAATTCAGAGTCGACTGCGCTTAGTATCGGTAGTCTGTTGACCTGACAGTTGGCATGGCTCTGAGCCTACTCAGAGCCCAATTAAAAATTAAAGTTGCCCAATATTAGAAATTGTATGCAAATAATTCCTAAGTTATTCGCATACTATTTCTAATATTAGGCAACTCATCGTACTTATTCGCAAAACCATTTTCTTTTATCAATATTGTACAAATACGCGTAACGCGTATAAACATATAAATGAAAAGAAACAATAACGTAGAGGAGGGGAGAGGTGTAAATAGTATAGTTTGAGCAATTGTTTCGGCTACATTTAGTAATAATCGGCTTCATCGGAATGGTTACAAACTATAACCATTCCGATGAAGCCGATTATTACTAAATGTAGCCGAAACAATTGCTCAAACTATAGCTCAACTTTAGCTCTAGTAACTGATAAGAACACAGGCAATTATTGCTCGAAAAAATATAATGGCACCTTCTGCTCGTATGTATATATAAGCTGTTTTGTTGGGGCCATATTATCATACTAGAATGATAATGATGATGAACTTTATTTTGACATTTGAACTCCATAATGTGCATCGTTTTGAAAGGAACATGTCTAATTTTTATTACCATTCTCATCATCATCCCATCAACCAGAACGTTCACTGTTGAACAAGGTCTCCCCCATTGGGGTTTGCCAATTTTAATTAGATAATAAGGCTTTTGATTGGCTAATCTTCATCCACTATCCCATCTGTTGGTATTTCATGCTATGCTCGAAGATGCTAGACAGACTCAACCAAGAATTGGAACTGGGTCAGGAAAGCTGCCATACTCTTTTAGGTGCTTAGTGACAGATTTTATATATGAAGGCGATATAGCTAGCCAGGCGAAAATATTCGGTCAATAGAAGGCTGTCTATGGCTATTGCCACAGGTCCATCGCTTTCATGGCTTCAAATGTTAACATAAAACTCGGTAACTTGTACGGTAATATTTGCATTTTCTGTGTCTATCCCAATTCAATATGTTAGCTCATACTTTGTTGCTATACCTAAACAATTTCCTATTGTTCTCAATATTGCTCGAGTTTCCATTCAACGATATGGAGTTATTGCAAAATACAGCATAAATTTTGTAACGATTTGCCAAATACAAAACAATTTTTCCAGTTTCTAGTAAACTCAAAGCGAAAATAGTAATAGAATTATTTTTAAGCGTTTACGTCGTACGTGGTGGGTTCGAATCCCGCTAGTAGCCAATTTCATATTATGGTGATCTCACACAATTATTTTTTTTATCCATGATAGGTTAGCCTTTGACCACTATCTCACCTGATGGTAAGTGATAATATAGTCGAAGATGCAAGCTAACCTAGAATTACTGGCTCTCAAGGACAGCCACCGGTACTCACCGTTAGATGCTTGTGGACAGATTTTCTAATTGAAGGTGGTAGCTAGCCAGGCGGGTATTCGCGAAATGCCCTATCACCATGCTAATGTATGTATTTTTATATTGCTAATAGGCTAGCTTTTGAAATTTTATTTTACTTGTCACTACCTGGTGAAGTGGCCGAAGATGTTACGACGTCATTATTAGACCTATGAAAGATAAACTACTATTTTATGTTACCCGTTAATGTTGTCAATACGAAAGTTTGTTTGTAGGTTGTATATTATGTGTTTTTTCTCTTTTCACGCCGCAACTACTGAACGGGTTTACATGAAAATTGGTACATATGTTTAGGTCCTAGAATACAGGGGCGTTGACAAACGTTCAGAACAAACGTCCGCGGTTTAAATTCTTATGAATGGATTGCCTGAAAAATTTTGAAATGTGTGAAATAGTTTAGAGACATGATAACTGATGGAGAGTAGAATGTAAGAAGAGTAAAACGTAAATTTTGTAATCGGAAATTTATTCCAATTTTTTTTGAGGGACAAGGGTTACGAAGAGCAATTATTATGTAGGTAGGTAAGATATTAGGTATGCTCAGTCTGATATATTATCTGATATGTATTCTTTGCCATAAATATGATTTAGTTTTGTAATGAATATTTTACTAATAGAAGACGCAATTGGCCGTCCTTCTTGCATACGAGTATAATTTAACTTTTAAAGGCCAGCCAGTCTTCATTTACACCTCTGGTGTTGCTGATGTCATTGGGATACGGTGATCCCTTACCACTAGGTGAGCCACCAGCACGTTTTTCTCTATTCTAATATTAAAAAGTAGATACAATTACATTGGGAAATTTGTCTGTATGTATAATAAATATTATCTTTTACCTAATCTGTCACGGGGAATGTTCCGAGGAACTGTTCGATTTACACCTACAGCTCAAATACCCCATCGGACGTCTCGACAAAGCATAATGTTTCATCAATTTCATGTCGATGTCTGGAAGTCCACAACCTTGCGATTTACACGGCATTTCCTACCTCGCACACCACAAATTGGAACCAGCTGCCCGTTGAGGTACTTCCGAGCAGATACTACTTAGGGGCCTTCAAGATGAGAGCATATTTCCTCCTCAAAGGCCGGCAACGCATCCTCGAGACATCTACTGTTGCGGATGTTCGTTGGCGACAGTGATCACTTACCACCAGGTGAGCCGCCTGCTCGTTTGCTCTCCTACACCAAAAAAAAAAAACTCAAAAATTAATATCGGTAGCCGGGAGATCACGTCAGTAGTTGTCTACACAAGTGATCTCGAACCGAGCTTATCATCTTGTAATTGATAATATTGATAACCTTCCTGTGCCACTGAATCCAACGAAACCCAAGTTTTTTTTACTCTGCGTAGGTAGAGCAGAAAACGGTCTATCCGCGGTAGCTAGGATAGATTACCGGGAGAGTCGGCAATAAATATAAAAGCTTTTTATGTTAGACTACAAATCTCGATCGCATTCTCGTTTCAGTTAGATGAGATTATAATAAGCTACTGCACTACTGTACTTCCGAAAGAAAGTTTTTTTTTAAACCAGCCTACGACCTCAATTAGGGTTGTGGGCATGCCCACTGTGCCCACGGCCCACCCCCACACCTACCGATCAATGCGGTAAGTGTTGTCATAAAAATAACTAATGCAACCACATATAAGTTTAATATGTCCTCCGTCCTACCTACTCTCTCTTCAGTGGCACCAAAGAGTTGAAATACAGTTTAAAAAAATCTTAGTGTGGCACTGTGTTTAAGAAGTGTGAGTCACCGCAGATTTAACTTTGAACACGTATTCATCATTATTAGGTACATGTGAAGCAGGCTACGCGGACTTCTATCATACGTGTACCTACTCTGCTACTTCAGATTATACTACAATACAGCGGTCAGGTCACCATGATACAATTGTTGTAATAGGAATATGATATTGCGTCATTTTTGTAAACCGACATGCATTGTAACTATACTAATGATGTAAAAACATTTTTTTTTAAATTATAAGGTATCTTGAAGCCCAAAATTTGTATTTATTCTATTAACTGACTAGATCGTGAATAATTAGCGAGCACTAAACTAACTCTGTCACTAATTACACTTGTTGGTTTAGTGCTGGTAAGTCGGGTTTAGTGCTGGTAAGTCGGACTATTATTGCCAGACTGAGAAACTATATTGAGAACGTAATTATCTCTCTCAATTACCTTTTAACAGTTAAAATCCGTTTTTGTTTGAGAAGGTAAGGAGGTTATGTATTTGTTTTGAAAAATGGACGATGTCAAAAGGACGATTTTGCTTGTTCCGAATTGATAGTAATGCAATGAGCGTGTATATGCAAATCGGTCCAATTGTTAGTTCTGTACAGTAAGTACTGTACAATTAGTACAATTGGACCGATATTTTCAATTACTGTTGGTGCAATTCGGACCGCACCCCTAAAGTAATTGAAAAATAAGTCCTTAGTGTAATAATACTTTTTTTTTTGGCAATTTCGCAAACATAATTCTTTGTTACTTTAATCGATTTATTCACACACATCCCCCAGTATGATTACAGTAACGCCAGTAGATAGGGAGGCATGATATATACTTACAGAACACAAGCTTCTGACAATACTAAATTTTGTGCTTATTAAATGTGTTTATTTTGATAGAGATCTGTGTTGTTTACTTTTGTTTAGTAATTAACGGCCAAATTAGTTTATATGACTATTTACTTGATTGTACAATTTATTTAAAAAATATTTAATTTTAATGGGGTGCTGGAAATAATTTAATACGAATAGAAATTTAACCGTTATTTTCTGTTTCTCTACCCATATATATAGGTCTTTTATACGCAGACGTAAATCAAATTACACAATTACAGACAATGTGGAGGACCAGAAAATGGTCTGCCACCATGGTAAAAAAGCTGCGCTATATTATTTTCGACATTTGCCACATAAATTAAATTTCACAATCATCTTCAAAACAATGAAATTCAAAGAGGCAGACATCTACACATCTGTGATGATTTACTATAGGTTGATCATAATGAATGTATTTTTAAACACGATTCTCACGCTAGTATTTTTAGACTTTTTAATTAAGCTTGCTTTTACAAAATCACGAAACTATATCATAATACTTAAACTACTATTATTGAGCCGCATTCCCATTATGACGTATTAATTTAAAAAAAATACACCTCTTAGTTAGTGAAGAAAATGTTTACCAACTTTTTAGGGTTCCGTACCCAAAGGGTAAAAACGGGACCCTATTACTGAGACTTCGCTGTCCGTCCGTCTGTTACCAGGCTGTATCTCAAGATAGAGATTACGTACAACAATACATGGGATCATTATTCATATTATCATTAGTCCCCGTGAACTTCGCGATTTATTGTCGTGTGCTCGTCATTTATTAATACATACTGAGAAAGAACATTTTAAAATTTCAGAAGAAAGTGATAGAGCACTTGTGCCCCGTGTCTGGCGTTGGATCGTACAGCGGTGAAGATTGTGTCGATTACTGGAATAAAAATAAATGGGACTACGAGTTGGAGAAACATCAGGTAGGTATACCTAGTTACATGAATACCTAACTCGTCTAACACAATAAGCGTCACCTCTGACACAATGCATAGGTTGCTCGATTCATTCAAAGCATTTGCCCTGTACATGAGAATTACCGCAAGGATAGAGTTTAATATTTTGGAATAAAGCACATCACACGTACATTTGTATTTTAATTAATTACGTTCTTATTCTCGTTCTTCAAGTTTTCGATCTAAAATATAGCTAGCAGTGTTCCAAAAAGGGAGGTGGTTCTCAAATTGACGTGTATTTTTTTATATGTTGGCACATATCTTTTTACTTTAAGGCCCTGTTTCAGAATGCTCGAGTAAGTTCCAGTTATACTACCCAGAACATATTTAATAAATAACACACTATCTTTGCGTTTCACAGTAATCGATTTAGCCTATCCATCGGTTAAAGCTTGAAACGCGCTGCATGTCAGGTGTCATTTTTATCATTCAATTATTTTATGTTCTGGGTAGTATAACCGGAACTTACTCGAATATTCTGAAACAGGCCCTAAGTGACTGAAATGAAACAACTTACTTCAAAAACATTATATGTTAATATGATAAAAAGTTGTAAGACTATTACTTAGCCTCGGTTGACCGTCTGTCCGTCTGTCTGTCTATCCGACCTTTAAACGACAGAGTTTATTAAACTTTGGAACCGTTAGAAGTAACAAGTAGATTGTTTTAATATGTGTTCGTATGGCGGATTGCAAATAAATTGTATTTTATCGTTTTTTTTTTTCGCCCTATCTTGAGTACATATATTAGGTCCTTACATATGAAATTGGCGTTTTTCGTACTGGCCACTTTAATCACGAATTTCTCCTCTTTGGTAAGGAATTCCAAATTCAAATTTGTACAGCTATAGACTCATGTATTTGTGCTTCGATGATCGTCATTCATTTGTTTTTTTTCTTCTGTTTTTTTCTGTTTGCGTCACTCATTTTACAAAATGGAAAACCTTAAATATCGCATTATTTACGAGTACGAGTTCCGCCGTGGCACTAGTGCTGCGGAAACAACTCGAAGGGTGAATGATGTGTATGGCGGTCGTGTTGCAAAAGAAAACACAGTTCGTTTTTGGTTCCAACGTTTTCGTTCTGGAAATTTCGACCTGCAGAACAAGCCCCGTGGACGGCCTGAGACTCAAGTTGATAATGAAGAGTTGAAGGCTATTGTGGAAGCGGATCCATCGCAAACCACGTCCGAGTTAGCTGCAGGCTGCAATGTTAGTGATAAAACTGTTTTAATTCACTTGAAGCAAATTGGGAAGATTAAAAAGCTTGAAAGGTGGGTACCTCACGAATTGACTGAAACAAACCGGCAAACGCGCGTCGACTGCTGCGTTACATTACTAAACCGGCACAATAATGAAGGTATTTTAAACCGAATCATTACCTGTGATGAAAAATGGGTTCTTTACGATAATCGGAAGCGCTCAGCGCAATGGTTAGATCCTGGCCAGCCAGCCAAATCCTGCCCCAAGCGAAAATTAACCCCAAAAAAGTTACTTGTAAGCGTTTGGTGGACTAGTGCCGGTATTGTTCATTACAGTTTTTTCAAATCTGGCCAGACTATTACGGCTGATGTCTATTGTCAGGAATTGCAAACCATGATGGAAAAGCTAGCGGCTAAACAACCTAGGCTGGTCAATCGCTCCACGCCACTGCTGCTTCACGACAGCGCTAGACCACACACTGCGCTACAGACGGCTACTAAATTAGAAGAGCTTCAATTGGAAAGTCTAAGACATCCTCCGTACTCCCCGGACCTTGCTCCAACAGATTACCATTTTTTTCGAAATTTGGATAACTTCTTGCAAGGGAAAAAATTCAACTCCGATGGGGCAGTCCAAATCGCCTTCAAAGATTTTATTGATTCCCGTCCGACTGGTTTTTTTAGTAAAGGGATCAATGAACTACCTATGAGATGGCAAAAGTGCATAGAAAATAATGGTTCATACTTTGATTAATTAAATATATTATATTAAAAAATATTCGACTTTTTGTTCCTCCCATACAAAACGCCAATTTCATATGTAAGGACCTAATATATGAATATATACATACATACCTACCAGCCTAAAAGCGTCAAACTTTTTATGACATGAGTCCAACATCTAACGTAACTATAATAACAACAAATGATAAAAACCGGCCAAGGTCGGAGTAAGGATCTCGATTTGTTAGAAAAAATAAATCTTTTTTGGTACATTCTGTGTTGGTACCAGAACCCGCGGTGTGCGAGCTCAATTCCCACATGGCCGGTTTACATCAAAACCGGTTCAGCCGTTTCGTAAATACAATCCTATGTTATATGCGTAATACCCATTAACTAAGAGGCAAAGTGATGTTACATATATACGAGGGTGAATCAAAACGTTCTTAGAAGTGCATATATATGAAACCTTTTTGGATCAAGTTCGATATTCAAATTAAAGAGTGTCTATCACACTATATTTATGCAGACTGTCACTTATTTTTGTCAGTTCGTTCGCATGTAATAAATTTTTTTGTGCAACGAGTTGCTAAAAAGTCAAAATTATGGATAAAAGTGAGTTACGTGCGGTGATAAAATATCTCAGTTTGAAAAAAATGTCTACGAAGGAAATTTTTTTGGACATTCAGCAGACATTAGGGGGTGATGCTGTACCCTATTCTACGGTTGCGTACTGGGTGGCTGAATTTAAAAGAGGTAGATCAAGCTGTAAAGATGACCCGCGTTCTGGGCGGCCTTCAACCTCCGTTACAGAAGAAAATGTCAAAAAGGTTGAGAATCTGGTTTTGGAAGACAGAAGAATGACTATAAAACATATAGCTGAGATCCTAAAGATATCTTTTGGTAGCGTTCAATCCATTTTAATTAATTCACTGGGGTTCAAAAAAGTGTCTGCAAGATGGGTGCCACGAATGTTAACCGACGAAAACAAAAAGCGACGTTTGGAAATTTCCAAGCGTAATCTCGAAATGTTCCAGCGTGATCCGGATAATTTTTGCCGTCGTCTTGTCACCATGGATGAAACGTGGGTCCACCATTTTGATCCTGAAACTAAAAGACAAAGCATGTCTTGGAAACGACCATCCTCTCCATCCATTAAAAAATTTCGAGTTGCTCCTACCGCTGGCAAAGTTATGGCCTCTGTGTTCTGGGATAGTGAAGGAATCCTTTTTATTGATTACATGCCAAAAGGCCAGACGATTACTGGACCCTATTACGCAAATTTAATCCCGAAAGTGCGTGAAGCGATTAAAGAAAAACGTCGTGGAAAACTGTCGTTGGGCGTGTTGTTCCTTCAAGATAACGCTCCTGCTCATCGATCGGAAGTTGCGGTCAACGCAATCCGCTGTGCTGGCTTCAATCTCCTTGACCACCCACCATATTCTCCGGACTTAGCCCCAAGTGATTTTCACTTGTTTCCAAAATTAAAAGAGGAAATTCGTGGAACAAAATTTCACGATAATGACGCGGTTATAGCTGCCGTAGAGGACTTTTTCGAGAGTCAAGAAAATATTTTTTTTTCACAAGGAATAAGGAAGTTAGAAACGCGTTATTCTAAATGCATTGCATTGGAGGGAGATTATGTAGAAAAATAAAATATTATTATTTAAACCTTTGCATTTTTTAATATTGATTCCAAGAATTTTTTGATTCACCCTCGTACATTTAGATATTAGACAGTATTTTTACAGTTTTTATGCACTACATTAGAATCATTTATACAAGGTGTCCCAAGAAGTAGTGATATACTGAAGCTGGGTGGTAGAGGACCTAGAGGGTTATCTGAATCACCCCTATGTATGTTCCGCGATTTTTCGTATTTTCGGAGTAATGACTTTTTTTTTAATAATCACCTATCGCCGAGTATGATGAGATTTTTATTTATGGTGAAGTGAGTTATTGCGGTAGATGCTTGATTTTTTTTTTGTGTGCTAAGCTGATAGATAGGCCAATTCAGTATGGTAACATTTACTATCGTTAGATCTTTGAATGGAATAAAAAAAAAGAAATGCCAAGAAAGATAAAATTACCCAGTATGTTCACAACTTCAAGGGCCCTTAAAAAATTAAATCACTAGAAAAAATTACCGTTTAGCTTTTAAAAACTTGCTCTATCTATCAGCTACCCTGAAAATTTCATTTTATTATTCATAAGGCTTCAATCAAAAAATTTAAATCTAAATGTGGTAAGTGCAACATTTTAATTTACATGATGATTAATGCAAGCAAAGTAAAACCAATTACAAGGTGTTTAATTACAATAAATTTTCAAAATGGTGTTGCTTAATGCTTGTGCGACATCGCCGGAAAAAGTTGTCTTTGAAACGTCTGAATGCACTTCTATTATTTTTAATGGTTTCTTCTGCTACTCTCCATTTCCTCTCCATTTTTTCATTAACTCGTCGAAATTGCGGTATTCTCTCGAGTATCCCCATACAAAAAAAAAACAATGGGTTTTAGGTCGGGGGACCGTGGAGGCCAGGCATATGGCAAGCGTCACCCTGGCCGCAACGACCAATCCATCTTTCGTGATTCAGATAGCCCTCTAGGTCCTCTACCTTCATAGCTTCCGTATAATAATATTTACGTTTGCAGGTGATTGTAATGACAAGTCAGATTCTCCTAGACATGCTTGCACATTCGTATATACGGTTAGCTGACATAAACCTGATCATATTCGACGAATGTCACCACGCTGTCGATGACCATCCAATGCGCTCGATTATGAAGTATTTCGAGAATTGCCCCGTCGAAGAGCAACCTAGAGTACTTGGTAAGTACACTAATATGTTATGATTCTTACTTAAATCTATTCGATTCATTGACCTATTAATGTATAGTATTCGACGAATGTCACTACGCCGTAATGTGATAGTATTCGGCGAATGTTACGACGTCGCCGTTGACGACCATATCCAATGTACTCGAACAATACTGTTCTTGTTAAGTGCCACAATATCTAGTGCCTTGTGTGACAATCAGCCTTTGTTTTATAGTTTCCTTTATTCTGTTATTCGCAATGCGGGTGAGATTGCTTATGATAAATAATACTTCTAACATTGTATATCTACATCTGTGCAACATTCGCCTCTAAGCAAATAAGCTTACAAAATTATAACGAACGGAAAAGTTGGCTTAGCGGGCGTTAATGAAAGAAAATAACAACGTTAAAATTTATAAAGTTTGACATTTCTTACATAATATTTTTTCTATTTATGGTAATAATAAGGATACGTTTTATTTTATTTTACTTAATAACACTCGAGAGAACATATTCTAGAAATATATTTTAAAATTTTCAGTTCCTAAGAGTAAATATATAAACTGTGTCTCCACACACAGTTTGTCGGGCTAGAATTGTAGCTCCCCAATATCTTCCAGTGGAAGTCGTAAGAGACGACAAAAGGAAAGTGTCAGAAGGTAAGCAGCAGCGCCTTCTGAAGAACTGCGATGCCCAAGGCGCCTGCCAAGCGTGGGAATTATGGCTAACCCCCCATAATGTGGGAGACTGCGTTCAGCAGTGGACAATCTGGCTACAGGCTGTTAGTGCTACTGGCTATGTACTGTACTGTACGACACTAAACTAAAGATTTATCTACAATCGCAGTGTAAGTTTCTCAGAAGGAGCTGCTGCCCACTTTCCTGTAGTTTACGCTTAGTCGCTTCTTAAAACGCCCAAGCGGAGAGATGGGAGGGGGGGGGGGGGGGTGACATTCTAGCTCGGTACTAGAAGGGTAACGTTAATACGAACAAATAAGATTAATAGCACTTGACTTTAAGTAATCTGTGCTATGACGTAGTTCCTGCGTTCGAACTTGATGCGCTCTTAATCTCACTTGCAGCTGTAATTCATCATCATCAGCCGGAAGAAGTTCACAGACTTTAAATATGTTATACGGCAATTGCACGATTTGCACGACCAATGCCAAAAAAGAAAAATATCCAAAACCAAAATAATATCCAACAATATAAACGTCCAAACGGAAAAAACATTCAAGTATAGAAAAGTCCAACTAGAAAAATAACCAAATATAGAAACGGCTATTTCGAGAAATCTACAACAATAGGAATGCCCAACCAGAAAAATGTCCAAATAAGGATGCCCAAAATCATAATGATACAAACTGCTTCTGTAACTGTATCTTTTTAGATAGGGTCATTATCTCTAGTTGGGTGACATGCGCCATGATCACGACTAACTAACGGCTTAGATAAGATGACTGGCGCTTGCAATAGTGCCGAAATATCGATAGCTCCAAAATAATAATATAGGTAATATTCTAATACACAGTAAATATGCTGTAGCCACAAATAATACTGCCACTTGATGTTAAACATTGTTTGTTTTTCAGGTCTGACTGCGACGCTTCTCAACAGCAATGTCCAGATTAACCAAGTGGAGTATACCTTGAAGGATCTTGAAATTACATTTCACGCCACAATAGCTACTGTCAATGAGCTTGGTGAAGTTCTAACGTAAATATCAAATTTATTTAGCTTTAACATTACTTGTGATACTATCATGTTTTATTTACTGAACGGGTCTATACGGTCGATACGTATACTAATTCCCCCTTTGATACACGTTCCAAGATAGGGAGTCGTAGGCGAGGCTTTACTAGGTTTTATTCCCGAGTCGTAGGTGATGGTTTGTTTCTTATATTGTTTCAAGTTACGGTTGTTCTTGACAGGCCAAGATCTTTTGGATTTATAAGATAGAGGGAGCCGGTTTTAGTCCACTGGGGGTTTTATCAAAATAACTTCATGTGTAACTCTATTCAAATTGTCACGGTTTTCTGATAGTTGACATGATAATTCATGAATAAATTTAAGAATTTTAGAAATAAGTTGGTGGTGGGTAGCGCTCAAAACAGTAGTAATGAATAGTGTTCTGGAAAGTATCTACTTGCCTATTTAAATCTTGTTTAGATCCTGGATGTTCTAGTGTGATTGCCAAGTTTTGGTCATGTAGTTTCCTAGGTTACTGTCTAAGGGAACGGATGCTATGAAGTGTCCGGTAGTTAATGGACTCCTAGCAGTTATTATACAATGGCTCACCTGTGCATTTTTAAGGTCAACTCTATCCACTGTGATCCTATTATTTTTTTATAAGCTAAAGTTTGTTGGTTAGCACTTATCTCAGTAACGGATTTGATGAAAAGTAAATAGATTTAGTGATTTTATAATTTATGTAAAACGAGTAACGGCTTTTACTGGTGAACTTATTATGGTTCCGTAATAAAAAAAAAGGGCTCTATTACTAAGCCTCCACTGTACGCCCGTCCACGCTCCAAATGGCTGTATCTTAGGAAACGAAATAAGTACCGGGTTTAAATTTTCGCATAATATGTGTTAGTACAGCGGATTGCTTCAAGGCAGATATTTTTTGCTATGAAGAAACTTGATTGACAAATCGTCTGCCTGGTGGTAAGTGTCACTCTTGCCCCTTACATTTGTAGTGTCACCGTCCTCGTTCTGCATGACAATACACTGCACTCGTCACTACAAATTCACAGATCACCGACGTTAGTTCTTAGGTCTCGTTCGCCCAGTATTTCATTTGCTATAGTGCCCTGCACGCCTAATCACAGTCATATTACTCACTACTGCTTCGAGGCAGAATACCCGACATTGCGGTGGTACCCACCAAGACGAACCCCTGTTAAAGAGACCAACCACTTAGTGACATTATTACACTAGATCGTTCACCCGTACTATTTTATTGGATTCCAGAGGCGCTGTAAAAATATATTAGAGAAAACTTCAGTAACAAAAGTTACATTAGGTGAAGCACAGATGGCCCAGTGGCAATGACTGGTCTGCCTCCCAGTCCACGGTTCAAAATCCGCGGGCTTGAGCTTTACCGAACGGTGTTTGGGCGTTTTGCGAATGTCGGCCTGGCTAGCTACTACCCTCAAATAGAAAATCTGACACCAAGAACCTAACGGTGTGTTCTGGCAGCTGTCCTTGACAGCCAGTAATTCTAGGTAAAGCATGTTATCCCATGCAACGACATAATCACTTAACATAAGGTGGTCTAAGGCTATCCTTACAAAAAAAAACTTAACTATGTAAACACGTATCGTCTATACAGACAGACATTGTTAATAAACTACTAATCTATTTGGCTCCTTATATGTTCGTTACAGTTATTCAACAAATCCTTACGAGATAGTACAATATTACAATGTACCGGAACCGTCAGCCGCAGCCCGAGAAGCGATTGCACTGCTCGAACAGTTACAAAGCCTTGTTATAAGCGTTGATCTTCCTAAAGCAAAGAAAGATCACGAGCTTAATCTGACAAGTAATCAACATGACATTTCTTCTGATCCCAAAAAGGTATGTGGCTCTTATAATGTTTTGGTGTGTTCCGGCAGCTGTCCTTGAGAGCAAGTAATTATAGGTTAGCCTGAACAACATCTTCGATCACATCATCTCTTATTATCAGGTGAGATAGTGGTCAAAGGCTAACCTATCAAGCATTAAAAAAAATGTAAATCATAAATACACCCGGGATAATTTTTATGTTATTGTGACGGAACAAGCTCGAGGCCCACCTGATGTTAAGCGGACTAACCTCTGCATATAACAGATGCACTTCATCACAAGTCACGAATTGCACTGCGCCCGTCTCTTTGAGACATAGTTGTTAAGTTTCTATGTGCCTGTAATTTAACTGGCTCTCAAGGACTGCTGCTGGAACACACCGTTAGGTGTTTGGCGACAGATTTTCTACTTGAAGGCATTCGCAAAATGCCCTTCCACCATGCGGTGAAGCTCAATCCGGCGGTGGGGATCGAACAAAAGTACTGCGGCACGGCAGTCCATAGCTATTACCGCTCGGTCATCATTGCCTCAAAATATATATTCGTCTGAGAGTTGCTTTAAGAGAGAGCTTCGAGCAAATGACCCTGTTAGTGCGTGCGTAATGAGCGTGTTGTATCATGATAAGGAAGACTTCAAGGTTGGTAGCATCGCTGTACCCTTGTTGTTTCGTTAATTAAAATACAGAACTTAATAGATGTGAGTTTGATGAAAATGTCGCAGTGACTAAGCTAAGTGCACAGAACTATTTTACGGACTAGAACTAAAGTGGTCCAGTAACTATTAGACCCTATACTTGCTAATTGAATACTTGCGAAACGCCCTCCACAGTAAATTATTGATGCGCATTTGTACGGGTAGATGTCGTTATTTCTTTACGTCTTAGTGTGTGTGTAAATGTACATACAGTAAAACAGTAAAATTAAAAATATGATTGTTTGGGTGGGCAGTATTTCTAGCAAATACACTGAATAAAATATAGGGGGAAGCTTAGTGAGTAAGTTTTTTGAGTTCCCTATCTAAAAGATAAATATGAAACCCTATTATAATTAATATCAGTCTGTTTTCCGTCTATCCGTCCGCATGTCAGCGTTCTCGTATCTCGTAACACGAACGATTCACAAACCTGAAATGTCGATATTTTTGTAGAATCGTGATCCGAAATCGACACTAAAACAAAATATTAAATGTATTCATTTGTCATATCTGACCAGATGCTTAGCGACAGAGTTTCTACTTGAGGCACAGAATATAAAAAGGGCTTGAGGGTTACTACCCTCGAGCGGCAAGCTGCTGTTTGCCAGGCGAGATTTCGCAAAATGCCCTAGCACTGTGCGAAAAATCTTGAAAATGCCTAAATGTGTGGATAATGTTGTATATGTATGTCAGATGTAAGTCTTGATTTTCAGATTTTGATGCATTTGCTAACGCTGTCAAGTTTTTTTTTAATATCTCGTGCTATAATCATATGCCCCAGAACTTGAATTGGCCGCGATTGATCTGCAGTTTAGCGATAATTTCAAAGAAAAATATAAAAAACATACTCTTACACTCACACAATTTGATTTGCTTGTTGCTTGTTGTATATTTACACTTTATTTAAAAAACATTTTCCATTATTAAATATACAAATACAGATCCAAGTAAAGCGTAATGCTTTACTTGGATCTGTATCTGTATTTGTTTAGTAGTAAAGGTAATTTGTCTTGTCTTGGTATGTGTTTATACTAATAATACATACCAAGTATCTTTAGCAACAGTCATAATCATCAGCAACCTAGATATTCTGCCCCGACCCGAAGCAATAGTGTGAGTATAACAGGAAACCATAGAAAATAAATTAACATTATTTTCCAGATTGTAAAAGCTGTAAAGAACATGATAGCTTCCATGATGTTGACAATAGAAGAAATGGGTGCGTATGGCGGGTCTCTATCCATACTCGCCTACATCATATTACTGGAAAGGCTCAAGAGGAAATCTTCCTCGAAAGAAGAGGAGCAGTTGTATTTGTTCACTCGGACACACATCACCGAGTGAGTTGTCATTTCTCTAGCTTGTATTACGGTTAGGTGTTTCCGTTTCTGCCTGTTTTAGATGTTATTTTACCACCCGTGGGATGCCGGGATAGAATTGTGCGCCACCACTCCATATCTTGCTGTGGGAGTCGAAAAGTGGCAACAAAAGGAAAAATACCAGAAGGTAGGCAGTAGCGCCTTCTGAAGAACTGGCATCTTACGCAATCCGTAGGACGTCTGCCAAACGTGGGGATTATGGCAAACCGGCTCTAATGGGGGAGCTCTTTGTGGAACGGCAGACGTCATGGCTGTAATAGTAGTTTTACATTTTATTTAATATAAAATAAAAAATAAAAAAAGTAGATGTTTTAGCTACATTCATTCTCCTTACCATGTTCTCGTTCAATACACGTTACGATTGTATAGAATAAAATGCTGAAATAAGTTCAATTAGCAGATATTTTACGAGCCAAATATAAATAATAGAATTCTATTTCATTTTGAAATTTATCCTAGCTTTTATTACAATGAATAAAAAATATAATGTTAAAAATAAAAATAAATGATGAACGTTCAAGTGATTTTCGTTCCGCGTGTTGTTGCTTGGCTTACTAGGACCAGTGCAAAATTTTCGCAACGAACGCTTTTGTGCTATGAAAATAATATGACTAGAATACAAAATCAATTGTAAATATACTTGTGAATTTATATAGATAATAGTTAAGTTTTTTTTTGTGTGTTTATCTCTCCGTGTGTAAATATTTGTCAATACTTATAAGATTTTCTTTTTATTTGTTTTTTGAAAATGGCATATAAAAGTAGGACTAAAACATGGTTAAAGCCTAAGGAAATCTTGTTATTAAGCATCGACATCACACCTTTTCGCATACCAGTGGCGAAATGTACGAACAAGCCGATTTTCGTCGGCTTGTCATAATCAAAAATCTGCACCTCCTT
This sequence comes from Plagodis pulveraria, assembly GCA_963890685.1. Lineage (NCBI taxonomy): Eukaryota > Metazoa > Arthropoda > Insecta > Lepidoptera > Geometridae > Plagodis > Plagodis pulveraria. The sequence continues at coordinate 18,528,896 of OY982962.1, forward strand.
CTTTCTACATTGATAATAATTAAATGGTGTACATGAAATTGTATACAATAACGCCTTTGAAATAAAATTCTAAAGCCTCAATTTTTTGCTATAGCAATGTTTATTCACGATATACATACGAGTAGATAGGTATGGCGGCTATGCAAGGATTGACTAATAAATATATATATATACATAACTTGGTTAACCTATTGGCATGTCCAAATCATAGCTTGGTCATAGTCGCCTCTATGCTACGCCAATTGAACTAATGATAATATTGCCGATAATTAAATTAACACAACATACTAAATCAATACATGCTAATGAAATTACATTAATAAAATTAAAAAACAATATAGCTACAATGTCAAATCAAATGTAGCTATTACAAATAAACGAGAGAAAAAAATATAGTCATGTGCGGGATTCGTACCCGCGTCCATCCACTCCTATAGCCGGGATATGCTCTGACTGTGTGACTCAACTTATGTTCTACTACAAACAAGACCAATTTCGCAATTGGTTGCGGATTACATTACAAAAATGTAATTTTGTAATGTAATCCGTAGAGTTTATTGCAATTTATTGATCTGTTATTGCAAACAACAATATAAAAAATAAATTAACTATATTGTATTTTTGTGATGTCACAATTAGAATAAAATTTGAGTTAAAAAAAATCTTGTACAAAATAAAATTTACCTTATACCTTCATAGAAAAACATATATTCCGACATAATGTCTTTCCAATTGTCAATTAACACGTCAGAATCCTGATTAGCGTTAAGTAATGCGTTGAGCGCAGTAAGTTACAGTGTTCTGGAATGTCGCGTGTGCAACTGTTCTACAGTTCAGTTCTCAATTCACTACAGAGCTCAGGCTCATCTGTCTTCCTACGAAGGATTTTGCACATTGTCGCGAACTTGTCATGAGAGTGCTTGCCTGACCTCCAGAGTATTGTATCCCAGGTGCTAAATCTCGATGGGTAATAACCCTATGGGTAATACCCATACATCCGCTAGACCTTAGGAAGGCCTTTTGAACCTCCAACAAGAGGGTATACTTGTCCTCATGCGGATGTCCTACATAGGCACAAGCTTCAAGTTTGGTTCGAACCAACGCGCTGCGCAATATTGCGCATATCTCTAGAGATTTTCAACACAAAACCCACGGTCGAGTGATAGGCTTGTGTGTACATGTCAGCCGAATTTATATGAAAATTCGATTGGGCATCGCATTCGAACGAGTCATAACATGACGAAACATTGGAATCTATGTCTTCCTGAAGCTTCAAACAGACCTCTACTGTTACTCTCGCTAAATAATTTTGAATCATCAGTGTAAACACTGAGTGTTCTGCAACTGGAGGAAGATCATTGACCATCAAGTTGAACATCAAAGGGCTTATTACTGATCCTTGACTCACTACACTCATGCATACCTTAACAAATATACGGCTTTCTAACTGTAACTCCATGCATAAATAATTGTTCCATTAAATGCTCTTTATCTGTTATTTCCAGGGCACGTATGATATTACTGGACTCAATGGAGAATGAGACAGGTTACCAGAAAATCGTGCAACATTCTACACCAAAAATTTTACAAATGCTAAACATATTGAAGGAATACAACCTTGAACTGATTGATACACCTGAAGGTGAGTTGACTTTAATAAAAAAATAATATGTTGAGTTGAATAAAAAAAAACATTATTAGAAAGTAATATTCCGTTATTCTATTAATATTATTTGCGAAAACATATATGTATTATATGTAAACATACTATATCTATTCAATTTTACAAGAAAAACTGAAATTACATCCTTTGTTTTTAATAAATTGAAATTGGCTGTCTGTCTCCATGGAATTGTAAGTTGTCATTAAATTTTGTGAACAAATATGTCAAATATGCGATTTCTGCTTTAATATTGTGATCAGGTTTTCTTTTAAATCATTTACTTTCCAGAAACTCTATAACTGATTCAAATAGTGAGTAAAATGTTGTTAAAGTACGTCAGTATGTAAGAGCAACTGTTGGAAGTATTTCATAATTTTCGTCGCACAATTGTACAAATAAACGCGCATGCAACGAATTGCTTCTTCTTAGGGTTCCGTACCCAAAGGGTAAAAACGGGACCCTATTACTGAGACTTCGCTGTCCGTTTGTCTGTCCGTCCGTCTGTCACCAGGCTGTATCTCAAGAACGGTGATAGTTAGACAGTTGATATTTTCACAGATGATGTATTTCTATTGCCGCTATAACAACAAATACTAAGAATAAAATAAATATTTAAGGGGGGCTCCCATACAACAAACTTTTTCTTGCTCGATGCTAATAACGGTGACAGGTAGACGCTCTAACTATTCAGATTATATTTAGTTACGGAACCCTTCGGGCGCACGTCCCACTCGCACTTTTTTTTACTGCATTAATAAGAGATTGAAGCTATCAATCTATCACTCAAAGCTTTCGCTATTAAGTGTCGTCGGACACAGTGAATTGCAGTTACCTCTGGTATAATTATTTTAAGATGGCTCAGAAACCCATGATATCGCCCTACCATGGCAGGCTCCATCTGTTGCCATCGAAACAACGTTAGTGAATAAAATCAATTTTAACATTAAAAAAACACAGTGAATTATTGGTTCATCTTTAGTGTTCGTCTCCAAAGTTTTCGCGAATAGTTCTGAATGTGCTCTTCATAAATTTCTTCGCCCATAACATAACGAGCATATGTCAATAATAATGCTTCATTACCATGTAAAGTTGACTCGTCCAGTTGAATAGAAAAATGGGTTTGCAGATATTTAAGAAACTTTCAATATCAGAGCCCATTTCATCAATACGTATTTGTGTAGTGTTGTTATTCAAAGAAATTATTTTGAGTATAAAGTTGTTTAATTACTATCAAACGGAGATAGTAATTAAACAACTTTAAACGGTTTACATCGCGTATATTTATCATTATTTTCACAGTCCCCCCGTGACCACGATCACTGCAGAGTGTTTGAAACGTCGCACATAGGAGTATTTACATGATCTAGCCGGCCAAAATTACATTTCTCAGAATTACGCTCAGGTAAAAAAAAATGCATTCCTAGAAGAGCCAGGAAGTTGGGCGACCCAACCCTATTGTTATTTTTTTTACCCACCCCAAATTGAACAAGATATAGTCAGTTGAAACTGAGACATTGCTCGAAGCGGTTGTTTATTTTCAATATTCGTGCTTTAAAACTCAATTTTAACTATTTTTTATTTTATGTTGTGTTGTGAATAATCCAAAATTGGCTATGGATTCTGAAACTGCTGGTAAGTGACTTATTTTACATATTTAAAATAGAGGGTTTTACCTACCAATAAAACTTACCTATTATTTTTCCAACGATATCCGGAATCCATATTGAGTCAAGCACCTGTCTTTTAGCGTTAGTTCTCCCGAGCGACTACCTCCCTTCGGCTTCCGGCGCCACTGTCGTATTGGTATTGGCGGGCAACATGGCGACGACCGGAATGGCGGTAAAGCTTTTCTTCATTATACTCACGATATACCAGGTAGATATTACCTGGATTCCGGATATCGTTGGAAAAATAATAGGTAAGTTTTATTGGTAGGTAAAACCCTCTATTATTTGTTCCGTTACGATATCCGGAATCCATATTGAGTGATGTGTTTGTTATCTCCTGGTAGCCAAAATGTAGGTTATGATGACGCTATAATGTGTTACCCAAAAATATTTTTTTTTTAATAATTGATTGAAAAAGAAAATATTATTCAGTAATGAATTAATAATCGAATACGAAACTTCATTATTACTTGCTACCGCACTGCTTTAACATAGTTAAACAATGAAACCGAATCTGGTAAATTATTGTTACTTGAATGATTACCCAGAAGGAAATTGATGATCAGCGATTTCGCTCTGGTAATAGATAACTTTCTAAAACTGTGTTCCTGCTTCCAATTGCTGTTTCAAGTATATAATCAATTGAGTTTTCCTAGCCAGAGATGCTACTGCCGAACGTTCAGAGTCTAGAGATGCTTAAACGCCTGCTTCTTTGAGTACCGACTTGATCCAGCCACCTATGATACCCTCGGTGCTAGTTTGAGATTGGTGCTTTCCTCTGGAGGTTATAAATAATGATGTCAGAGTACCTGATTTTCGACGATCATATGAAGTATTGATTAGCTGACGAATCCAATGTACACAATCCAGGTTTTTCTTCTAGGATGAGCGTTCAGCCTCCAGCCAGATTGCCTGTAGCTACTGTCTTCGGTATTTGATCCAAAACTAGGCCAAATACAAGTGCATCACGCTAGTCTATAAATTCGTCGGTATCACAGCAGAAGTATCGCTGAACGTCTGGAAACTTGATACAAAATTATTTTCATCAGGAGTCTTATTTTCTAAATATTCTAATACATGTTTTGCATTAGGAGGTTTTACTGACACCGAAGTAGCTTTAATCATATGTTTGATAAAAAGCTTTGATGACAGGTCTGTGTTATTTAATATATTTGTAAATGTACTATTACAGACTAGTAAACTAAAATGGTTCTAAAAGCTAATCCTTCGTCGGTGTGTAGGTGGTAACGGGCCACTTGCAGCGGACTCGGATAGTTATATAAAGTGTTTATTGACGCACACCATGCTTTCCATTTGTTCCATGCGGTCCTGTAAGAATTTAAGGTAGAGTCCCACCAGGTACAGTAAAAGTGGTTTTTCTTCTACTGACCAGTTATGAAATCTGTCCAGCCGAAAACAGCCATGATTCTAAAGTTATTGAATTTCTGGCGGGCGCGTCCCGGTCCTCGTGTCAATCAGCACTTGTCGGTCTTGGCTGGACCGGACATGTTAGATCTGCTTTTCAAAATACTTTGTACCACTTCGGAGCTATCAGAATATACTACTGACCTTGGTCTGAGTTCAGTTGGGCTAGAACTTGAGGCATGATGTTGGAGCAGTGGAGGGAATAACCATGCCAAAACGTAGTCCTATTGGTGCAGGAGTGCATTGTAAGACTGTGCCTCCATAGTGTCCAGAGAGCTGTAATCGCTTACCACATGAGCCTTTCTGGAGCTGAGGAGTGCGCGAATCGCGAAAATGTTCCGCGCTGCAGAGGTCAGGTGCTATTCGGGGCACAACTTGCCTCGATAGAGCATCAACCTCGGCGTTGAACTGGCCCGGTAAGCACAAAGCTTCCTTGTTGATATAGGCTACAACTGTTCGGTTGTCTGTCTGTAATAAGATGTAAGCATTGTGAAGATGAATGAGTCTTGATGAATTTCTGCGTAGACTGCAAACAGCTCTTTGATATTCACATGCCACGACAGTTGTCATTTTGTCCATCGCCCTGACATTCACCGAAGCCGAAGTCAGATGCGTCTGTGGTAAGGTGAGAGAACTGACCTGTACGTATTGGTAATGAGCCCTGCGCTGCTTATGACCACCACTTTATTTCCATAATGACTGGATCTGGCAACTTTATTCGTACGTAAGGGTGCACTTTGGCAAGTAATCGGCTGTGGTATTGTAGAGTGCGACGATGTAACCCTCCTCTGCGTATGACGAACGAGACGAAGTTGAGTCCCCGCAAAAGAGATTGGGGTTGTGTGAGGGACCAATTGCCATGGAAACCTGAGTTGCAAGTGTTCTGCGTAGCGTTTGACACTTTGGTTTGACAGGGACTTCGTAGCAAACGAGGAAAAGTTGTCCCCCAGAAGAAACTGGGTCTGTGTGAGGGAACAACAGCCTCTGGAAATCTGAGTTGCAAGTGCTCTGCGTAGCATATATGGCACTTTGGTTCCGACAGGGACTTCGTGATGAGTTGTGTCCCACGTGAGGCGCGAAAAAAAAATTCGAGACGGCGAGTCGGAACCAGCACAGATCCATGTTTACTGTCTAAACGAGTTGACGTATTAGGTTCACTATGTGATGGATGCTATGTGATGGAGTAAAATCTGTCAGGACTGATTCACAAGCAGGAAATCGCCTAAATACACCACGCACCTTATAATTCAGTTTTTCAGAAACTTCGCTATCCAGTTCGTCAACGATGTAAGCGTTTGCGGTGCTGACGACAGACCAAATGAGAGGCAGGTCGTCTGCAGGAGCTGGCCATTGAAGAATTCGTATAAGCCATCTGCGCTTTGTAGTTATGGGCTCCAGGACCCAGAACTGACTCTGTAAGAAACTAGGAATTCGGAAGCGACAGAGTTGAAAACCTTTTAGCTCCACAACATTTGTTCAAACGTTTCAAATTGAAGATTGAACTGAACGTTCCATCCGTTTTCTTTACAAGAAAAAATGGCGTTAGATAGCTGGCATTCGTCTCGCCATTTTTAACAAATGTGTGCGATTATAACAAATGTGTCTAGTATCTTAATTTGTTTTGTCATAATGTAACTTTGCTTGGTCGCGAAATTTCTTAAAATCTATTGGTTTGGATAGACGGTGGCTTCATAACGAATGGAATGCGTACTCTTCTCAAAAGTTTGCAATTATAGTCGGGGGCTCCTAGATTTTTCCATACATATAATTATTACTTTAGACAGCCCCCCCGAAATGTTTTCGAGTCATAAACGACTGTTTCTATTCTGCGAGTTAGATTGGGGTGGCTTACCTTTGGAATATAGTTGCTTGCTCTTCCCATCGTTACGTTTCTTGTTGTTGTTTGATCTTCTCACGTTATCCTTGAACTTGTCCTTGGAATAATTGCCTTAAAAATTAATAATCACGTGCTTTCTCGTAGATGATTTGGGTTTAACATCGTAGGCACGCCTTGGTCCCGATGTTGTGGCTACTGCAGAGTGTTGTGCAAGCTGAAAGCAAGTTGTTAGTTTGTCGCCCCCTCCAATTTTCTGAAGATACGAGGCAAGTATGTCGCTGGGTTCTCAGCACTTTGTGGGATATTTTGTTGGGCCCCGTTATTATATCCTTCGGTTTAAGAACGACCTCTCTTTGTGAGTTCATGCAATCAGTCTACTTACCGCAAGATATTTATTAAATATCATCAAGTCAACAACAAAGTCACTTTTGTGTACTTCGAATCTTTGGAAAACATTTATTCGATTTTTATCAAAAAGAGTTAAAAGAAGGCGTAGTATTCTTATCATTAGACCCACCTAATAAACTCTGTAATACGGCACGCAATTTATCTTTGTTACAGAACTGCACTCGATAATGCCGCAAAGGTTCTTTCAAGCAAGTATGCTCGATTGTAATTGGAACCGGATGCGTGGAAATGTAACTCATTATTCACTTAAAGTACAAAACCGGGGGTAGTTGCACATTTATTTTGAGCTTCCGAAATATGTAAAGCGCACCAATTATTAGTTATATATTTGCAGTTGTGTGATTTTATCTACACGTCCATCCTTACATCTAGGAATATGAGGGTATTTTAATGTAGTTGAACAGAACGGACAATTTAAGCTGTTGCTCATCAGCTTCACTGGCATTAGGCGGCGGGCGCAAACCTAGTTCACTATTAGCCGATTTGGTTGGCTCTCAAAAAAGCTCAGCAACACGTGAAGTGTGTTGGTTGGGGCTCTTAATGTTTTTGAGAAATCATATTCGTCAAAAATGCCAATTGCTGCGACAAAAATTAAAATTTTCAATCACTTACACTTTTTATCATCAATATCCTTGCATAAATCTTAAATCCTCATCCGACGAATCACTGTGGGAACTTGGAGAACGACTCCTTTTCCGTGACACGTGGTCATTTTCACATTTGCTACGATGCATTTCCACGTCACTGTTTTTTCCATCGTCCTCCATAATGAAGGGAGAAATGAACTAAATTGAAATTATTGCAAAATGAAATTTCGTCAAATTATTGTAATTTATCGCGGAGATGTTAACGCTTCGAAAAACGACGCTATAATGAAGAAAAGCTTTACCGCCATTCCGGTCGTCGCCATGTTGCCCGCCAATACCAATACGACAGTGGCGCCGGAAGCCGAAGGGAGGTAGTCGCTGGGGAGAACTAACGCTAAAAGACAGGTGCTTGACTCAATATGGATTCCGGATATCGTAACGGAACAAATAATATTTAATTTTGTGACGGGATTATATTATTTTTCGTCATTTGAAAAAATACCGGTTTAATTCCCTAATTTTTTCAAGAAAATTTAGTTTTACGAGGCTTTTTGTTTTAGTGCCCGGCATTACCCGGCTATAATTTTTATATATTCGTAATACACTTCTGGACTCATCTATTGGCCCACCTTGTATTTTCAGTTTCGTTTGGTCCTAGCTAAAATTTTATATTAGGTCGAGCAAAAAGTTTTTATGCAGTTTTGAACCTGGCACATTTTACCATCTTTTTCGATCGTATTGTTTTAAATTTGAATTCAGAATACCATACGACATGGAGCTACGCCTAACAAGTCGGATATGCGCCTTGTTAAAGGCAATTGATTTTTGAATAAAAAACATGTTTTATCAAATAAAGGTTTAATTTAATAACGCGTGTTGCCTCCATGGGCATCTACCACAGCTCTCATACGATTAGGCATAGAGTTTATCAACCGCTCTATGAAATTTTGAGAGATCATCTCCCATTCCTCTTCTATGGCAGTTTTCAACTCCTGCATCGTCTGGGCAACTGGCTGACGAGCCCCAACACGTCTTTTTAGCTCGTCCCACATGTGCTCAATAGGGTTCATGTCTGGGCTTCTGGCTGGCCAGTCCATAACTGTGATGTTCACATCCCGAAGCTATTCCCTGACGATGCCGGCCGCATGGGCTCTTGCATTATCATGCATAAAAAGGAAATTTGGGCCCACATAGTCCGCGTATGGTATCACGTGAGGTTCTAAGCACTCACGAATGTACCTTTCAGCATTTAATGTTGGCAGCCGTGGTCCTGTAACAACCTCAAGTTGAGTTTTGCCGCTCGCGGATATACCGCCCCAGACAGTCCATGAGCCACCGCCATAAGCAACCCTCTCTTCAAAGCAGCATTGTGCGAAACGCTCTCCCTTACGTCGGTAGACCTTCTTCCTTCCATCATTGCCATGTAACACAATTTTAGACTCATCAGAAAAGAGTACACGGCTCCAATCTTGCTGTGTCCAATTTAAATGACTGCGTGCGAAATGAAGGCGCGCTGTTCGGTGGGCTCGCGTTAGTTTGGGCCCATTAGCTGGCTTGTGTGGTACCATATCGCGTTCTTTTAACCTTCTCCGAACAGTTCGAGCGCTCACAGATACTCCGTGGAAGTCGCGAAGTTGGTTTTGTATCTCAATGGAGGTAAGGTGACGATTTCTCAAGCTGGTCGTCACGATGAATCGATCCTGCCTTTCAGTTGTGACCCGAGATCGTGGCCTTCCTTGGCGACGAACAAAGCCGCCAGTCTCTAGGTACCTCCGATAAACATTTCGGACCGCAGATCGACTTAAATTAAGTTGAGCACTCACGTTTCTTTGGCTGTGTCCGGCCTGAATAAGTGCCACAGCTTGGGCGGCGACTTCAGGTGAAGTATCCATAGATTATTGATAGAACCTCACCTTAATGTTAAGAATAAGTAATGTTTGTTGCAAAACCAAAGATATCAATCACTTTTTCAAGAATTAAATCCAAGTAAACCAATAAAACCAAGTTTTCTTAGTATTCGATTGTTTGATATCAACAAACAGGCTCCAAATTGTCTTTTGTTTCTTTAAATTCTGTGTTCGAAATTCAAAAAAAGACTATTGAATGAAATTGTGAATGTGCCAGGTTCAAAACTGCATAAAAACTTTTTGCTCGACCTAATATAAAATTTTAGCTAGGACCAAACGAAACTGAAAATACAAGGTGGGCCAATAGATGAGTCCAGAAGTGTATATAGACATTCTACTTTTAAAAAAGGAAAAAATTGGTTCCTACGAATTCCTACTCCGTCATCTGGAGCGATTTTAGATATCGTACTTAAAAATGTAAAAAAAATGAAATTTTGATTTAATTTAGTTTTTATTATTTCAGGACCATCTGGAAGTACTTTAATGACTCGCAAGGAGATATTTGGTATAATGAGATCACAAAATGATCTCAATTTTAACGACCAATTAGAATATGTTGAAAATTATTTGATTTCACATAAGTCGTACTCGGAAGAACAAATAAAGGACATAAAGTGTAATTTTGCACGCATGAAATCAGAAATGAAGCATCGATGGGTAGCAGCAAAATATAGAAGAGATCTATTTGAAAAAACCAACGAAAAATGGCTGAATGGGACTTTTGAATTACCTCTAATACCCACAAGAGCAGGTAGACCCGCTAAACCGTTTGAAGAGACTAGTGAACGAGGCAAAAGACGTAAAACTGAGACAATACGTTTGTCGGATAGCCCTGAGAAAATAATTTATGCAGCTCAAATGGAATTGCAAGCCCAGGGCAATAGAAGTGCTTCAAATATTTTGAAAGAGATTTCGGAAAATAGGGACCGCGCTAAGGAATACCGGAAGTCAGTAGACCGTGACATGGCAAATGTTAAGCATATCAATCCAGAAGAAGCGCTGGCAATGTTTGTAGATGCGAATCTTTCAAGGTTCCAATATGAAAGGATCAGACAAACCACAGGAAATCTTCCATGCTATTCAGTTTTGCAGCTGTATAAGAAACAATGTTATCCTTCCAATGAATTTTTTAGCGTAACCGAAACCTGTGCCGAAGTGAATTTACAAGGAATAATGAATCATACTGCCGAAAGATTACTTATTCACTTAGAAGACGTTTTGAAAACCCTTAGCGATAATGAGAGAGATCTTCAAATGATCTGTAAATGGGGTTGTGATGGCTCACAACAGGCTTAGTTCAAACAAAAGTTTGAAAATGATAGCGGATGCGACTCGCACATTTTTCAAAGTTCATTTGTGCCTCTACGCTTAGTGTATGGGGAAAAAAATAAAATATTATGGCATAACACAACTTCATCATCGCCCCGCTACTGTAGACCTATCCGTATACGATTTTTAAAGGAAACAGTTGATATAACGAACGACGAAATCAACAATGTGGAAGCCGCAGCTAAAAAATTAGAACCTATATCAGTAACAATCGGTGGAAGATCATATGTTGTTAAAACCAAAATGATGCTAACAATGATAGATGCAAAAGTGTGCAACGTGGCAACTGGTACAAAATCTACAATGAGATGTTACATATGTGGAGCAACATCAAAAGATTTTAACGATTTGAATAAAACAAATGTAGTTAATACAGATACATTGAAGTTCGGCTTATCTACTTTACATGCCAGAATTCGGCTATTTGAAAATTTATTACATATTGCCTAGAAGCTCGGTGTGCAAGATTTGCCACCAAAATCTGAAGCAGACAAACTGCTAATACAAAAAAAACAAAGAAAAAATTCAAAACTAATTTAAAAATAAACTAGGTCTTCGGGTAGATTTTCCTAAAGCTGGATTTGGCAATACAAATGACGGAAATACCAGTCGAAGATTTTTTGAAAATCCAGAGTTGGCAGCTGAAATTACAGGTCTAGATATAAATTTTATCAAAAAAATCAAAGTAAAGTGATTCTTGAGTGCATTTCATGTGGGTACAAAATAGACGCAGAAAAATTCAAAACATTTACTACAGAGACTGCCGCACTTTATGTTAGTTTATATGGTAGACATAATATGACGCCTACTATGCATAAAATCTTAATGCATGGGGCTACTGTAATAGAAGATGCACTTTTACCAATAGGACAATTATCTGGAGAAGCAGCAGAAGCAAGAAATAAACATTTTCGCTTATACAGGCAAACTTTGCAAGAAAATTCAGCAGATTAGAATGTAATACATATGTTTTGAATAGAGTGTTGTTAACATCAGATCCCCTACTTGCATCAAGAAGAATTGTTAAAAAAATAAAACAAAATCATTTTATGAAGGAAACATTAGAAATGTTAATATGTGAAGAAAGTTATGCTTAATTATTATTTATATTTTAAGTTTTTAAATTTGTTTTGCGATAGTTGTTTATTATAATTATATTTATATATTATTTTGTGTTATAAAATATATTTTCTTATACAAAACTACGCTTTGTTTTCTACCGCATCTTTTTGTCTCTTTATTCAAATTTAATGTATGAATTTGTCTTGTAACTGAAGGTTAAGAGTATTTATACACTTGTATTTAAGGTTTTATGAGATACTGAACCATTTCTAATTGATTAGGAGCGATAAATAATTTTGGCCAGCTAGATGTCTCAAATACCCCTCTGTGCGTCGGGACAAAAAATTATAAATATACGCGATTCTAACCGTTTAAAGTTGTTTAATTACTATGTGTAATAATCGCGAAAACCTAAGACAACATTATGTCAAATGTAGATTTGTGCTTCTGCCGTTCTTAAAACCTCTTCAACAGCGGGTAAAATTAACTGATCTCCAATGGTGTGCTGTTTTCGCTATAAGAAATGAGATATTGTAAGATGCCCGCAAGCCATCATAGTTTATTTCAGACGTTAAAGCGAACATACTGTGCACATTGGATCTCATTTCATATTTTTCCTTTAATGCTTCAAACAAAATATTTCAAATCTTTACCTATTTTATCACGATGACACATTCTTAGATGATCTTCGAGCTTCGATGGTTTCCTGGAGTCATTTCTCAAAACTTTGTTGCATAAAAGGCATATGGGCAATGCTTGTCTGCCTTTGATGGAAGACAACCAAATTTTAAATAATCATCACTGTACTGTCGACTTATCTTCTTAGATTCAGCCATGTTTCCTATCAGTTACATACTAGTAAATTAAAAAAAATGATTTTAATAATCATAAGGCTTACTTAGCAGGATATGGTTATTTTAACAGAATAGGATTGATTATTGCAATGAAATAAACAAAGTACGCTAAGATCCATAATAGAGTTTTATGAAAACGGCTGAACCGATTTTAATGTAATATAAAACTATTTTTCATAATTATATATTAGATATTTCTGTCAATTCTATAGAAAATACTTTTAAATAATACTATGATATCAAAACTCCGCGATTTTAATTATTTATTACTTTGATGCACGTACGTAAAGACGCGTACAATTTATGAGAATATATTTTATTAAGTTATTTAGCATTGGCAACTACGAGGTACCTGAAATATTTGCAATCATGCAGGTCAATCACAATTCATGTTTCCTTTTGTGGACCATCACACAGTCAGGTAAAATAATAATGACTAATAAAGTAGGGACAAAAAGGTCAACCTTTCTCGGCTTTCTGTTCTTTGATGGAAGTATTGGCTCTGTTCAGTATTAATTTTTTAATACGTACCTACTACACGCAAACACTACCAATATACTTATTACAACATTCCGGAAACAAATGAGTTAGTTTTATTATTAGCATTCGTATTTATATTGTTATTGGTGAAGAATCTAATAAGTTCTTGCAAAATCGCAAGCGCACACACCTCAAGTCGTATTTCCTCTCTTTGCACGCCTGAACAAGCGTTGCGGCGGCGGCGGTAGTGGCGGCACATTGCAAGTTTCGACACGTTGTACTGAATATGCAAGTTTTTACAATTAACAGTCGCTAAAGCCTGGTTTTCACAGCCCCAGTAGCTGACGGTCAGTGAAGGACAGTTACTGTCTGGCAACTACCATGAAAACAATTTTGAGCCCGTAGGGATCGAATCAGTTGCTGTCAGACAGCTACTTCAAAATTATTTGTTTCTACAGACTGTCGAATGTTTACCAAGGAGTAATGCCAAAAGTTGTATATTTTTTCGAATTGTATCGCACTGATCAGCCAATTTGCTAGCGCCGTGAAAACAATGGGCCATAAACCTAAGCCAGAACTAGTAAAGTAACACAGTAGCTGTGTACTGCTGTCTCCCAATGCAGACCCAGTAGTGAGAACACGTCGGGAACTGTATAGACAGCAAAATATACAGTGGCTGTCTACTGGGTGGTCAGTACCTGATCCTGTGAAAATCAGGCTTTAGGTGCCATAAATATTATCTGCCTACATTGATAGGTGAATTCAAGCCAACATTTTAGTTCTTCACTATCGAAAGCAGATAAATTTACGTGGAACCCCGCTTACGAATTGTGAACCCCCATTTTTTGTCACACCAACCTGGGGGTCTAAACTAATCTGGACATAAATAATTAATATCATTTTGCAGTTCTTAAAAATAAGTACCTAGGTAACAGTAATCCATACAAAGCCTTAGTTTGTCTAAAACAAGTAATTTTAATAATTTAAACGTGTATTTCAAATATCGTGGAACTTAACTTTTTTACTAGTTTAAAGATAATTTGTTACATTAAATAAGTTACGCAGTTTTGTACAGATTTACCGTATGAGTTCTTGAAGGAACTTTTAGTAGTGTAGGCTTGCAACCTAGGGGCGGTAATAAAAGCCTTTTGAGTCTCAAATGCTCACCCTACCCGAGCTTTTCCTCTCAGCATAGCTAAAAATCTATTTCTAAATGTACTACTAAATATATATTCAATTCCGTGCAGCATATTTAATATTAAACGCTACGATAAGGAAAGAAATAAAAAAGAAAGTTATGGCTAAACATAGAGGTTCTGGGAGGAACCCCCGGTAGTGCCTGGGGCTTGCAACACAGAGGCGCTTTGAAAGGCCTTTTTACTGAGTCTCAAATGCGGACCTACACTATCCAAACTTCCAAATGTACTACTAAATTTATATACAATCCCTATTCGTGCAGAATGTTAAATAAACCCCTTGATAAGAAAAGAGATAAAAAAGGAAGTTATTGGCCTCCTTGTGTTGTCATAAAATAATATATAAGTAACTAGAACTTACCGAAATATGGATACAATATAAACACACAGTAACTGTGCTAAATGTAAAACTTGAAGTTAATCTACAACTTCTGCAATTTTATAGCAAACTAATGTTAGCAACCAATTTTTATTATTATTTATTTCATTTCTAACTTATAGGTTAGCCTTTGACCACTACCTTACCTGATGGTAAGTGATGATGTGTTTGAAGATGTTGTTCAGGCTAACCTAGATTGACTTTTTTTTATTTTTTTTATGCCTGGTAGGTTAGCCTTTGACCACTATCTCACCTGATGGTAAGTGATGATGTGGTCGAAGATGTTGTTCAGGCTAACCTAGAAGAACTGGCTCTCAAGGACAGCTGCCGGAACACACCGTTAGGTGCTTGGCGACAGATTTTTCTACTTGAGGGTGGTAGCTAGCCAGGCGGGCATTCGCAAAATGCCCTACCACCATGCTATAACGACTGCCTGTAATTTCCCTGTGTTGTGCCCTTCCACCATGCCGTGAAGCTCAAGCCAGCTGTGGGTATCGAACCAGGGACCTGCGGCACGGCAGTATATAGCTATTACCGCTCGGCCATCATTGCTTAAAAGCTAACCTATTATCAGAAACATTTCCGTGTTATTATTTATGCTTTTATATCATATTACAGTGGCACTTCAAGTGAACCATGCAAGGAAGCCCTTATCCGCAATCATTTTCACAAAACAGAGGTTCACCTCCAAAGTGCTGTACAACCTACTGAAAGACGTGAAGGAGACGAATCCTCAGGAGTTTGGATTCCTAAAGCATGACTTCATAGTCGGTTTCAACATAAATCCGACCAAGTGTACTAGAGAACAGCATTATTTGAAAAAGTTCACTCAAAAGGCGCTCTTGATGTTTGGAAGAAAGTACGTTTTGTAAATTGTTATTACCCTACGAATAAATATGTAAGTAAAGAAATGTTAGTCAAGCTTAAAAATAGCAGAACACAAACCTTACCGCATTGGTTAAAAAGTGTGCCGTGTGGCATAACAACATTACCTTGACGCGACCAATGGGCTGCGGTCATTTCTAAGCGCCAAATCAATTAACCTGTCCAATTGAATTTGGATGATTGTGCGTGTTTTGTGTTTTTGTTAATTATGAACTTGATGAGTCCAAAATAAGAGCGGTAACTGTATGAGAGTTTCACTTCTTTAAATATTTACTCATAGTTATACTAAATTTCATTGATTTTCATTCAATATAAATTTGTCGGAGTTTTTTTATTGATGATAAAAAAACTGCTGGCCTTTGATCACTATCTCACCTGATGGTAAGTGATGATGTGGTCGAAGATGTTGTTCAGGCTAACTTAGAATTGTAAGTGTAATATGGTGCAACATGAATCGTTAGTTAGTTATCGTTGTGATTTCGACTATAAACGGATGTCGCGTTGCAGTGCGTCTTGTTATGAAACAAAGGAGAAGGGGATTTAAGGTTGTGTAGATCATCCAATCATTCTCCGAAATAAAGCCTGCAAAATACCGTCCAGCTGCTTGATCATGAAAAGAGACTCATTAGCATCGTTGCGATAATCACTGATTATCAATGGAATCCAATGCTTCAAGCGGGTAGGTAGCCGAGCCTTACAGGAGGCTGCAGTATTCTATAAAAGATCGAAGTTAGGCTTTATACAGATTTAGAAGCAGCACCGATGAGAAATTCTTACGCACTTTCCATAACCTTTAAATGTTCTTTACAGTGAGTTGAACTGCCTTATATCGACGAGCGTTATTGAGGAGGGTGTGGACATTCCGCAGTGTTTGTTGGTGCTGCGGTACGATCCCCCATTGGAATATAGATCTTATATACAAAGCAAAGGTATCAATAAAAAATACTTAATACAATTTCTATACATTCTGTTTTCAGAATTAGTTTCTTAGTATGCGGAAGATCCCTCTAAGACAATCTAAGTGATAAAATTTCCCCATTGTACATAAGATTTCTTTGCTGTATTGGTGGTAGACCTATATAGTATAGATGACACGACTGTCTGTACTTCAGGTGTCATATCTCTTGCGAAAATGGACAGTAATGCTCTTCTTTTATTTAGTTGCGCTCCATCGTTATCGGTACCGGACGTCAATAAAAACTTTTAAAGATGCCTAATTGAGCTGTGAAAACTCAACAGAAGAAAATTTGAAATGCTTGTAGCGCAGTTTGCTTAGCCGTTCTTAAGCGATCAGCTAAGTTAAGCAACGTCCGCCGCGGTCATGACTTGGATGTGTGACCGCAAGTGACATTGCTACTGAGCGCTTCCGTGCTTCGTAGGGCACGTTAAGCCGTCTCGGCCCCGGTTGTTGTCTGACGATGGCAGTCGATAATGATGTTAGGGTATTTGCGAATGCCCGCCTGGCTAGCTACTCAAGTAGAAATCTGTCGGAAAGCTCTTACCGGTGTGTTCCTGCAGCTATCCTTGAGAGCAAGGCGTTCTAGGTTAGCGTGAACAACATCTTCGACCACATCATTAGGCTAGCCTATCAGCTATAAAATAAATAAGTAAAAAATAGAAATTCACAGTAAAGGTTACGTTTCACTTTTGTTAGGTAGAATAAAAGTGTCACGCTTGTCATAAATTTGAAGCGACATTATTTATTCTAACCTACGTCTGTTGTGGCAATTGAGCACTATCTCTCCTGATGGTTAGTGACGGTATGGTAGCAGGCACCACCACAACACGTTGTCTCTTTATCGCGTACATATGGTGGAGTTTTGCAGTCCATTATTTTTGACTGGTTAGATTATACATCCTTCATAGCCATTGAAATTTGAAGTTCTAAGTTGCAGATACCCTGCAAAGTTGATTCATTATGATGTGGTCGGATATGTTATCAGTTATCTCGCATTTAAATTGGATCTGATTCTCAAGGACAGCTCCCGAAACATACCGTCATGTGCTTGTCGACCGATTTTACAAGTTGTTTATGAAATAGCTTGCCAAGCGTATATGCTATTGACGTACCACTATGATGCAAAACTCAATCCTAAGTAATATTCGAACTTATGACCGCCTGGTTGACAACCGAACCTCCAACCATGAACCTTCGTGGTTTTTTAAAGCCTTTGACCACAATCTCACCTTATGGTAAGTGATGATGTGGTCGAAGGTGATAACAGTCATAACCTATAACTACTGGCTCTCAAGGACAGCTGCCGGGACATACCGTAAAGTGCTTGGGGACAGATTTTCTACTTGAGGGTGGTCGCTAGTCAGGCGGGCATTCGCAAAATTCCCTTCCACCATGCGGTGAAGCTAAAGCCCGCGGGAGGATTTGAACCATGGACCTGCTGCGCGGCCCATAGCTAATGCCACTGATCCATCAATGCTTCAAAAGCTACACCGCTATTTGTAATGTCATGCCGGCATTATTTGCCGTGTACATTCTAACATACACAAAGACTGCCGAAGAGAATTCCCCAGCATTGTGTTTATATATTTTAGGTCGCGCACGGTCTAAAGACGCTAGTTTTGTGATAATGGTCCATGATGAGAACAGAAGGAAGTTTACCAAAAGCTATGAAGATTTCCAGAGGATAGAGAAGTATATTCAAAGGGTACGTGTTATTTTTTTTCACTTACGCGGTCGAGCGATTATCAATAATTCTGTTAATGAAAAATTTAACTCATAAGAGCCGCTCCAAGCATATAAACCTGTTTTTTAATAATAGTTATGTTTTCTTAGTATAATGACAGAATAAAAAGGACCAGATAGATCTCTCCGCAAATACTTTTATATAAATAAGCAACTCTGCTACGACTAAGATAATGAATAGATTCAGGCGTTACTTTGCGGAAATCCATATTAAATAATAACAAATATTTTTAAAATATTTTAAATAAACTTAATATTTTAAGAAAACACTTATATAATAATATTTAATATTTCAATAAAACTAGCGATCGTGCGCTCGTAGAGTTTTATTAGTCGACGAGTTAAGGCCTCCTGAGGATGCTTCGTGTAGAAGCGAAACGCGTCGAAAATTCTTCCGGTTTGGCTGCGTGTCGTTTGTGACGTCACGTCGGCTTAGCAGGAAAATTAGGCGGAATTGATATATATTTTAGATTATTTAAGTGTTTTATTAACAGTTTTTTTTTAACAGTATGTGTTTTATTAGAAAAATATTTTTTTTCTTTTATTTTATATATGTTATTATTCTGCTTACTACTCATTAAAGAGCAATTCAGATCCCACATCGCTGAATGCCTAACTTTTATATTCACCTACAAGGCGCCTGTCTTTATATCGCAGAGCTTATTTCTCTACTGATGCGGTATGTGGGCTAGGGTTGTGATATTGTGTTCAAATGCTGTTACAACTATGCATGTACATATTGTACCTATAACTGTTAAAGCAATTAAATACATTACAAACATAAGGGACTTAGTATTAGCAGAAGATCTGTTTTATTTTAAGAGCCATTTCACAAAATCACGCTACTGAAGTTTAGGTAAATGCCAGCGCATCGCTTACACAAGCGAAAGAAGTGACGACAGAATAGCGTGACTGTGAGTAACATATTTTGATACTAGCACTCATTAATAAAGAAATGTAAGTTGCGAATTTAAAAATTGTGTGATTGGCATGAGTTCTTGTCGATTACTTGCTAATTTTATAGAAAAGAAGTAGGCATGTACTAATGTACATGCCTTATACAATAGTCAACCTACATCGCGAATCGTATATTTACATTTCATCCTTGATGAATAAAAAATAAGATATGTTTGAATCATTTATTGTAACAATAAACTTAAAAAATTAAAAAATTATACGGCTTAAAATTATATAAATATTTGACGTAACGGCATTGATTAAGAGCTGCAGACTAAAAGCTCTTTCTTTTAAATTTTCCAAAAATTGCTATTTTCCTCGTTCACACTCTTCAGTATCTATATCCAGTCGTTAATACTGTCTGCCATAATGACCATGCATAGGATTGAGGTTTATTTTTCTGTGCATCCGGAAAACAACTTAGTACCAACCACAAACGTCCCATGATGTTTTTGGTTTTCCATTACTTAAACATGTCACCCTCATATTCCCATACCACAATATATCACCTATACCATTAAAAAAATAACATTTTAATCCATTTAGTTTGAGTAGACCAAACAGCGAAATGTTAATTATATATTTACAGATTTTGAGGTTTTTTGTTTTTAAATCGAATATCTTTGATGTAATCTATAATCAACATATATACTTCTTGGTACCAATGCAATCCTCACTATATACTCTTATGCTCACTATTTCCTCTATGGAAAATAAATGATAATACACCTTTTTATAGAAAAAAATACTGGAAATGGGGTTTGAACACACGACAAAAATGGTGGGAAATAGTAATTTAACTGCTATTTTTATTTTTTCGTAACTAATTCACCTAGAACTTCGATTCTTCTTTTAATATGATAATTTACTATTGTTCTTTAGCCATGAATTGTTACAGATTTTTACGCCAAATATCTTAAAGTAACAAGATTAAAACAACCCAATTTTTTTAAGAACTTTGGCGGGAAAACTGTATTGGAGAGCAATATTTTTTTCTGAAAAACTATACCACCTACGGCTTTGGTCCTTCTTTGAAATTATTATTTACATGTAATTTATACACCTGTATTATTTCCGTTTTTTATTTAAGTGTTTGCGTTGCAAAATGTATCGAGTGAAAAATGACTTATACTATGCAAAATTGCGGTTTTCTAGGTTTATAACTGTTGACGTAGTTACGAGATTAATATGAAATGACGTAATATTATGGGGCCAAAATGTAATTTGTGCTGGTTTCAGATTTCATCAAAATATTCAAAATACTTCCGTTATCTCAGAAAAATATGGATTTTTTCTTGTATGGGCAAGGATGCATCCTTTTGAAAACCATTTGGATTATGAAAGTCGGACTTACGCAGATTTTATGGTAAATTTGTAAATACGACTATCGACCGCTAACTGGTATCCCGGTTTGTACAAATGATGGAAAAGCCGGGAGGCCGGTTTGTACAAATTAGGAAGGTAGTTTAATTTCCAGCTGAAGTTATCGCTGTGTTCACTTATAGATATTAACTGAATCCAAAAATATTGGAAATCAATTATTCGCCTGTCATCTTATCCTCCTAAAACAAAAGTTATAGTGAGTTACTAATTTAAACTAGAATAATATAAAAACTAGCAGACCAAAAAGAAGAAGTCAACCCTCTGAGGTTGTTAGCATTTTTCCAATAACGCTGTATAAGGCTGCATAATTGTGACGTTTCCTTTTTTTAACACAATGGATGAACAGAAACTAAAGATGTAGTTACTTAACAAGACAACAATACTTATATTATGGACAACAAATATAAAGTATAGTTTGTTACTTAAAAAAATAAAGACATGATCAAAACTCTGTGGTCGCACTATAAACTTGCGTCTAAGCGTTCCGCGTACGAAACGTCAGAGTAAGGAAAAACGAACACAGGTCCTACCTCGATGGGCGCTCGCGCGGTACTGATCGCCTCGCGCTTGTACATTTCAATTTATGCGCATTTCGAGTTATGTTAAATATTTTTTCTTGTCTAACAAAACAGAGTAAATATCACAATTTATTAAAGATCAGATTAATTAAATAATGAACTTTCTTTTCATATAATATCTGTTTGGAATTACACTTTATTAAACGCAATATATCGTGGTAAACTGCTGATATAATTCGTGGAAATTGGCGCAAGATCTTTATTTTTTTTTCTACAATGACGATTAATTATCGATATTCTAGTACACTATGTGTCAACAGGATTATATGCCTGATGCATAGTTTTTTTTTTTAGTTTATTTGATGAATCTTTATACAAGAGATGGAACTCTGAAGTTGGCTATGTGTACTTTAATTCGTAAAACAAGGTGCGGGAGATTGGTCACTACAAAATAATTAATGTTATGTTTGTAAATCTGGTACATTAACTGAAAAAAGAACAGATTATTCTATTTTTATCAATTATTAAACAACTTGTAGATATTTCCTATGATAGTAAATAAAGCGCTTAAAATCTTCGTATACCGCATTAAAATGTAAAATGCCTCTTAAGGCGTGCTTAAATCTTTTGTGGTAAGACGGAAAATGTTTCATACAGTCAAGGCTGCTTCACTTCACAGATATACTTGTAAAAGTCAGATAAAGAAACAAAGGAAATACAGTACCATAGGCATTAGGTAGATCGTCTATGCCTAACAATACAAAACCGATGTTTTATATTAACTATTACATTCTTCCCGTGACTTCGTTAGCGTAGTACCTATAGGTGGAACATGTTTCGGGATAGAAGTTAGTGCATGTTAGTATATAATGAAAACAGTTTAAAATTACCAATATTAATATATAATAGTAATATGAAATAGATAATAACACGTAATTTTACTAAGAAAACGAAAATAATAAAAAACTTATAAACCTGGACAACCGGCTACGTATGGATAAATACCCGGGTTTTCTATTAATTTTTAGTATGGCTATAAGACCCGGGATTTCGGTAATTCGGGTTGGCATTCCCTAGTACAATCTTAAAAAGTTAAATTTCCATAGACAATAAACAGTCAAGCGCGTGTCGGGCCACGCGCAATGTAGGGTTCCGTAGTAGCCCGTTATCATAATATAGAATAATTCTGTTGTTCTTTTTCTTTTTATCTCTCTACCTATAACTCTCTAAGCAATTTGTTCTTTTGTTTATAAATTGTGATTGCTTGCACGTGTAGAACCGTGACTATTAAGTAGGAATCATTGATTATCTATACGTTTCTTAGTTGCTCACATACTTTTTTCTTCTCTCCATTTAACGACACCTCTCTATAACGCCATAAAATGCACAGTCCCTTGAGTTTACACTGTATATGTATATATATATATATCTATATATAGTGTAAACTATATAACGACACTGAAGGGACTGTGCATATATATATATTTATATATATATTCAAGAACCAACAAACAGAGTCACAATATTTTCCTAATGGAAAATTATTCTTATTTATAATAATAATTATGAGACGGCGAGGACGAGGTCTAAAAAGTACCTTATACCGAAGCTAATCGATAAACTCTGTACAGTCATATCTGTTATGACTTATGATATACTCCCAATCCTTTGCTATATCTTTAGCAATTCCATATCAAATGCTACAGTCCCTTCAATATGGAAGGAAGCAAAAATTATTCCCTTACCGAAGAAACTCAATCCTAAATCCTTTTCTGAATACCGTCCAATATCTACACTTCCTTTTCTATCCAAACTCCTCGAGTGTCTAGTTCACCAACAATTAAACTCATTTCTCATTCATTCTGAACTCCTTAATCCTTTCCAATCTGGATTTCCACCTGGACATAGTACAACTACAGCTTTAGTTAAAATTACGGAGAACATTCGTTTTGGAATGGAAAACAGAGAGTTAACATTGCTGACTTTACTTGACTTCAGCAACGCATTCAATTCCGTTGACTTTGATGTCCTTCTCGCTCTACTTCGCTCCATTAACATATCTCCAACGGCAATTGACTGGTTTCACAGTTATCTGTCTCGCCGCCGACAGCGGGTTCGCCTTGATGAGTCTGTCTCCTCTTGGTGGAACATCACTGTCGGTGTGCCTCAAGGTGGCGTTTTATCTCCTCTTCTTTTCGCAATTTTTATAAACACTATATCTCAATGTCTTACTTCTTCCTACCTCCTCTATGCAGACGATCTCCAAATTTACTGCCAATCCCCCTTAATCGTTTAGATGAAGCGGTAAAAATTGTAAATATAATAATAATGATATACGTTACATTTCGGACTGGAGCAAATAACCCAGGTTATCATTTTAGGCAACGGTTGTCTGGAAGAGATCGCTTTGAGCGATAAGGTCGCCAATTGTTCACTATTTTTAAGTCAAACATTTTTTATTCTAGTTTAGTTTAAGGTGTTCAATAAAGGGTTTATCTATCTATCTATAGGTCATACAGAAGCATATTTTCTAATTGTTGCCTCCTAGAGTTTAATTGGAATAATTTATATTTGTTTAGCAGCTCTTCATAATGATTTAATATTATGCAATAAATACGTCAATTCGTTGTTGAAGTTACTAGAGGACCTTATGACAAAATTATATTTTTTTAAACCACGTGCTATTATTATATTATTTTGAATATTTACAATAACGATTAATTTACTATTTAATATTATTCCTTAATCCTTTATGACTTGAACTTCATCAAAGTTAGAATCTCATAACGCATATGTAAAATTACACATTACAAATCACATACCCTTCACGTGCACGTATACTCAAACATACAGAAACACGCACCGACACATACACCTTTCAAATTCCTCACAAACATTCACTTAAACTCGTACAACAATACTACACCACAGAATAATGACTACACGTAAATATTAATTATCAAAAATATACAAAATGACGTTGTCTTAGGTTTTCGCCATTATTACACATAGTAATTAAACATCTTTAAAAGGTTTAAATCGCGTATATTTATCTTTTTTTAGTCCCGACGTTTCAAACACTTAGCAGTGATCGTGGTCACGGAGTGACTGATAACAAAATGACGTTAATTTGGAATAAAAATAATTTCTTTAAATATTTTTCCTATATGTATATATTGTTACGAGCTGAGGGTTCGGGATAAATAATGCAATACGTTTTCGGCAAACTGACACCTTTATTCACAGTTCTACAGTCACTTAACACTTCACTGAACACAACACTAAAACACTGACTGTTCGCACTTTAAAGATCACTGATCACACACTTCACTCAATTTAACTATTCGCGCTTGGAGCACTTGGTCCAAAGGTAATCGCACTGTAGCTTGTTTCGAACTCAAAGTAAGACTGTCTCGTCGGCCCGGACCCGACCCTATTTATACCCAAAAGTCAAAGCTTCCGGAATATTCTATACTAGTCTAGATAGAAAAACAATAGGGGCCATAAATCACTCGTTTAACGTAAACAACTTTTGTATGCAATTCAATGGAAACTAACTACTACTTATTCTGTGGTTGTTTACTAGTTGCCTGAGAACAAAAGGCGACCCTTTTTTTATAACATTTTTTGTGAAGAGTAGGTACATTGTTTGACTTGTTTATCGACCTTGGATTACTCTAGATTGTTCGATTCCATGCGCCGTAACACTGCCCCCTCCTAAGACATGCTCGTCCCGAGCATAGTTGGAACCACGGTATGGCGCCAGTCGATCCACATGAACAATCTTAGATACTCCTCGTTGACCCTTTCGTATCCGGTACGTGATGTCGTTGATTTTTGTCACAACCAGGTATGGTCCATCCCATTTAGGCTGAAGCTTCGGTGACTTCCCTTTACTGCGTATAGGGTTATGCAGCCACACCATAGACCCTTCGGTAAATCCGGGATTAATCAGTCCTCCACTGTACCGGGTCTTCTTCATGTCGGCAATTCCAAATCTGTATTGATCTTGACGCTCGCAGATATTCTTCTGTTTGCGGAGGTCACTCACAAAACTCTTTCCACTGCTTGTTTGAGATGCTCTTCTAGTAGCACAAATACTGCATTTGTTACACCAGTCCACAACATCGCTCCGACAATGGATCCAATAAAACTGCTCTCGTATCTTTAACAGTGTCCTTTTCACTCCAGGATGACTTCCTGAACATTCGTTGTGACATTGTCGTAGAATCTCACGAATTTTTGCTTCCGGAACAACCACTTGCAGGTGATAGTTATCGCCCCGAACATTTTCCCATTTGCGGCACAGCACACCACTATGGATCACCAAGCTGTCCCACTGCGCCCAATAAACCCTTGTTGCCATACCCATTCCAACAACATTCCACTTGGGCCTTCCAGTGCCAGCTTCCATCCATGACAGAATAGGCCTGATATTCGCATCATCCTGCTGTGCACGTCGCATGGATTTCTTCCAGTCGTCGGTTATAACTGTTCTCATCATCCTTACTGGTATGACTTCCTTCACTTTGCCGTCGTGAGTTTCTCTAATGTCGCTGCGTTCAATATTAGAGTGAAGTTGGTCGCGCTGTTGATTCCATCCTTGTCGAAGTCTGTCTTCCACTGTCAACTTCCATCTGGGGCAACTGGATCTCAAATGCCCTTTTTCTCCACAGCTGTAGCATCTCGGGCTGAATCTACGATAATTTGTATCAGACAGTGTATGTCCTTTCCTGGTCTATTGCATATTCACACCAGTAGAAAGTTTTCTTTTCCATGTTCTATCGTGTCTTCTGTCACTCTGCTGCGGGCAGTTATGCCGCAAGTGACCCCTTTCTCCACATTCAAAACATCGAGGGCTAACTCCCTGTTTGTCATCACGGTAACGTTGTGTGGTAACCTCTCGAATGTGATGCGATCGATGATCATGTCGAACGGCTTCCACCTCCAAAGCATGGGCTAAGGCGTCCTTAATTGATTCATGATGACCCAACCTCACTGCAGCTCTAACTTCTAAGTCACGTATCCCATCTACGAATGCTTGAAGTAGGATTCCGTCGATGAGTGCCGGTGATGATTGATACGCCTTCCGTACGAGCATTTCCACTTCCAGCGCCCACTGCTGGATATTTTCACTGCTTCGCTGGGTTCGTTCTTTAAGCTGAGCGCGGAATACATGCTCCAGATGAGCATCACCGAATCTAGACTCCAATGCCTCCAGAAGTTGGTCAAACGCTATGTCTTTTCCAAGCGCCTCCAGAACTGTTAAGGCTTTGTCACGTAGGCCCAGTGTAAGCGCTGTCATAGCCTGCGCTTTAGTCCAACCGTTGGCCTGCACTACAGCCTCAAATTGAATTTTGTAGGCCGACCACGAAGAGGTTCCGTCGAATGGTGGTACTTTAAATCCTCGAGGTGATGGCGCAGGTACTACTGACGCAGGTAATCCAGCTCCAGTTTTTAAAATGCACAGCGTTTTTTGCATGTCGTCCATTCGGGCTTCCACTTTCTCAAAGCGGTCCTCATGCTGGTGGACCTGATCTTCCACCACTTGGAGTTTCTTCCCAAACGTTGCGTGTAGGTCTTTCATCAGAAGAGTCTGCTCCTCTTGGCGACGGGTCTGTTCCTCTTGGCGACGTGTCTGTTCTTCTCTGTCCTGTTGCAATTGGTCCTCCAGTCGACGGGCCTGCTCTTCCTGGCGGCGGACTTGCTCCTCCTGGCGGCGTAACTGCTCCTCCTTGTCTTGTTGCAGCTGCTCTTCAAGACGTCGGGCCTGCTCCTCCTGGCGTCGGGCCTGCTCCTCCTGGCGTCGGGCCTGCTCCTCCTGGCGTCGGGCCTGCTCCTGAAGCATTGCCATTAGTGCAGCAAAGTCAGTGGCAGCCGGAGCAGCTGTAGTCGAAGGGGCTCCCGACATAGTGGCGGTGGTTGCCTCTGCAGTCGGCTGTTCTTCGGAGAGAACTGGTGGTGTAGCTCCTCCAAACCTTCGTTGGTCGATGTCCTGTTGCCGCTGACTCCTCGTTCGGATGCCCTCAACGTCGTCCTTTGGTAGCACAGGCATTATTTATCCCCAATTCTGACACCAATTTGTTACGAGCTGAGGGTTCGGGATAAATAATGCAATACGTTTTCGGCAAACTGACACCTTTATTCACAGTTCTACAGTCACTTAACACTTCACTGAACACAACACTAAAACACTGACTGTTCGCACTTTAAAGATCACTGATCACACACTTCACTCAATTTAACTATTCGCGCTTGGAGCACTTGGTCCAAAGGTAATCGCACTGTAGCTTGTTTCGAACTCAAAGTAAGACTGTCTCGTCGGCCCGGACCCGACCCTATTTATACCCAAAAGTCAAAGCTTCCGGAATATTCTATACTAGTCTAGATAGAAAAACAATAGGGGCCATAAATCACTCGTTTAACGTAAACAACTTTTGTATGCAATTCAATGGAAACTAACTACTACTTATTCTGTGGTTGTTTACTAGTTGCCTGAGAACAAAAGGCGACCCTTTTTTTATAACATTTTTTGTGAAGAGTAGGTACATTGTTTGACTTGTTTATCGACCTTGGATTACTCTAGATTGTTCGATTCCATGCGCCGTAACAATATGTTTCAATGTATTGGTTCAATTTTGAATTGTTACTAAATAGTATATTTAAAAGAAAAAATATAGATGTGTTACAGATTCTCTAAAGCCAGGAAGGACCTGGCTCTTGAGATTCAGGCCACCAGCCTAGTTTTAGAGTCATAGACTCATCATAAATGTATCACAATAAGGAGGAATACAATTAATTTGTATTTGTATAAAATTATTTGTTTTTGTCTAAGGAGTAAAATTATTTTTAATAAAATACACTAAAAATCTGCCCAGATCCTTTTGTAATTTTAAGTGGTCTTGACAAGTATTTATAGAATGATACATTCAGGTCATCTGCATGTAATGGCAATTTAAAATACTTAATTTTTTTTTAGTAAACACGCTGTTTGTTTGTTTGTTTGTTATTGTCTACGTTTTAAATATTTCAGTAAAGCTTCGATAAGGCGGGCAAAATTGAGATTGGGCGATAGTTTGCTACAACTTTAAATAATCATTAGGTTGAATATTTGGTGGACTGGAAAACAAATGGTGTCAGCGGTGTATTTAAGAACTTATGGTTAAACATTATTAACTCCAGCGCCCTTAGTTGGATCGAGCCTACGTAGTTCCAATTTGATATACATTTGATTATAGTAAAACAAACATAACTGATAATTAAATCTGACGTGTGGTTATCTTCAGAAATATAAAATTTATTATCTGCATTATAACCGTCGTCGGTAACAGTAGAGGGTTCAAATACTGATTGGAAGTAATTCGAGTAAATGTTATTAATATGCACTGGATCACTTGCTTTTTTTGGAGCACCCATCTTCCAAGCAGTCTTGTCTGTCCTACCCCTAGAGTGTTTTTATAAGCTGGAGACGCAGAGCGGCGCAAGTCTACTGCGAAGGTGTAGCAAGTACGTTGCGATAACGTTTCGAGAAGACTAAAGCTGCTTACCCACAGCGCCAGAGCTGTCATAGAATTACTTCACTTCTAATCTTAAGTCTCTAAGCCTAACCATTTTGTGTTGACGTTTTCGTGCTTGTGATATATGATTAATTATTTTCATGAAGAAGAAGCTAATTTTGGGAAATTTCATTAGTATAAAAAAAACTATAGGTTTCTGTAACCCCCTCCCATCAATGGGGAATATTCCGCTCTCTCTCATCCTCCCCAATGCACAAAATATATACATATACTCGTATACCCATACCTAAAGTCCTTCTAATGTATGTATAGATACACATTTCTTTTAAATTATTATTATTTAAAAAATTATAGTTTCCGCAATCCCCCACCCCTCTGGGAGGATGCTACAACCCCACCCTCTTCCCCCTCCACCCCTTGCTATAGTACACACCTATCTTTACCGATTCTAGTCCTTCCAGTACTTCATCTTAGTAGCTTTAAAGGATTTATTCTAAGAATTTTGTATTTGGTGCGAAATTATCTAATACCCAAGTTTAACGACTATTACTGCTAAAGTGATAAAGTTATCTTAACCGCTATAATTTTCCTTGAAAGTTCATAAAATGCACTATCGTCGTGAATTTTTTCAGATTTTTCAAGCTAGCAGTTTAGGTTTTAGAAGGGGGGGGGACGCCCTACTGGAACAAAAATGAGCACTTTAAAGTCGAATATTTCGTAAATGGAGCATTAAATCGAAAAATAATATTATCAACCTCTAAATCATTTCAAAATACCTATTCAATGATACCCCACCCAATGGGATAGACGACGAAAAAAAAATTCATACTTACAACACTTGTATGGGAGCTACCCTAAAAAAAAATATTTTTCAAAATTTTATTTTACCACTTTGTCGGCGTGGTAAGTTTACATACCTGTACAAAATTGCAGCTTTCTAGTACAAACGGTCTCTTAGCAAAACCTCGGACAGACGGACAGACAGACGGACATGACGAAACTATAAGGTTTCCTTGTAGGTACTACGGAACCCTAAAAAGTCCCTTGTCTGTGGAACCCCCTCTGAACAACTTGTTTTACCATTGAATGTCTTTTGACGCCGAAACAAAATTACTATATGACTTGTAGTATAATGTGTATTACGGTTAGAAGTTGTATAATGTATATTACGTATAAAGTATACTTTATACGTAATATACAGGTATATCAGACGCTTTAGCAAAAGTTGCGGCCCTAAAGAGCAAAACTAAACCCGATTACGACCAATGCCCGATTTCATTCGTTTAAAGATTAATCCGTTTAGGAACACTTGACGAATGGAATCGGAGATACGAAATTGGAAGACAAAGCGGCCACAACGAAAGATTTTATTTGAGTAGAAGAAATCTGGTCAACGTAAATTTTCACCGTGTTTGAACTCTGGAGGCCCAAGAAGTTAACAATGCTTACAATTATGCGATAACTATTGAATATCGCAAATTGGTGCTGTATTATTATGCGTGTCTCTTCCTTTCTGCCTTTGCGTATCTCCACCGATAATTCAAATTATGAGTGTGTATAAACCTATATAATTAATTTTGTAGATATTGATCGGCAACTCGGATAACAGAGATGCCCCGTCGCAAAATGCTATTCAAGAGAATCTGTACGATGAAGACGAAGTACCACCATACATCACACGTAATGGCCGTGAGTGTTTATGAACTAAGGACTATCTAGTCTATACTTACTTATCTAAACTATAGGTTTTACTTATCTAAACTTCGAATCCCGCACATGACTATAATTTTTTCTCTCGTAAAATGTAATTTTGCAAACATAACAATATTAAAATTATATGGTTGCGTCATCATTTACAAATTTAGTACTACAAACAAGACCGTTTGTTTTTAGTATAACGCAAGTTGAACTAAAGGTGTCGCTCCATCCCGATACGATGGTTGAAGAACGAGAGCAAAAATTATAGTTATATGAGTCATTGTGTCATGTTAGCTCAATTGGTTAGAGCATACCCCGGCTAAAGGGGTAGATGAACGCGGGTTCGACTCCCGCACATGACTATGTGTTTTTCTCGTAAATTTGTAATGTAATTCGCCAAGAAGAAGATATTGCAAACATAATAATATGAAACTATATGTTTTTGGCAAAATTATCTCAATTGTCAATTCCTTATAAAAAACTACAAATCTGCTTTTTATTGCCGTTAGACTAAAGTATGTAGCCGAAGATAGTAAACAGGGCTAACCAAATTATAATTGCTCTAACTAATCAGACCGTATTCAAACTTGAAATCATTTATTCAATTTAGGCCTGATTTTCATAAGATCATCAGATAGCCAGAATAAATGCACGCACAACCACTTTAAAAAGAACGAATTTTGGTAGTTCATTTGTTTTAAATTTGATCGGTTAATATTTTATCTGTCTGATATTTATTATTTGAAAAACCAGGCCTTAGGCGTCTACGATGCTCTTAACCCATTGGCATCGGCGATAATGATAACAATAGAATTTCATTCACCACTAGGACGTAGTGGTCCTCACGATGCCAACTTATTAAGGATGTCAATAACAAAATTTTGTAATGAAATATGCTAGATTCTCGCGACCAAAAAAGTTTTATAGAGCCACTGTGAAAAGAAAGGGCAAAGATCTCGGGGGGAATTATTTTGAAAGACAACATATATACCTTATAAATATTACACTATTATTTATAATTATCTTGGCTGCCAAATTGGCAGAGGCTGAATCATCCAAGTAGGCTTTCTTCATCAAAAGTTTTTCATGTTTATTTAAAATTTTCCCTTTGTGAGCACTGTAGTATTAAAAAAACTTATAATTTAATTTATTTTACCTTTCCCTAGAATGAAGGCGTTATATATTCCAGAGTCAGGATCAGTCATAATAAAAACCAAGATTTTGGTATAATATGGTTAATGAGTGAGTTGTAAAATATAAAATATTGACAATTATTGTAAAGAATTTCATACAAAAATAATTATCTGAAAATCTTCATTAACTAAGACGCTGCTTTAAACTAATGAAAACGTATATAAATAAATCTAGATAGATAATTTGGACGTTGTTTTCTAGTGACAATCAATATTCCGCGTATGTTAGTTACACTTGGTATAAGATTGGTTGAATACAGCCTTGAAAACAAATAATTAATTATGTATATGTTTCTTTGAACAGAAAGACTATCATCAGTATTGGCGATCAGCTTGCTGAATCGTTACTGTGCGTTATTGCCACACGACCAGTTCACTGTGATCACTCCGGCTTGGGTGAAAGAAGACGTGAAAGATGCTCGTGGCATATCCATCAAATCACGTGTCATAATTATGATGCCGTTAGCATGCCCTGTTAAGGAAGTTATCAAGGTAAGGAAATGTGAAGAAATACCTCCTACTTTCAACTTCTCAGTCTCTTCAATTCTTGTATTGTAAATGTTTCTCTCGGATTCACGTCAGGTTTAGAAGCAGTGATGGCCGAGCGGTAATAGCTATGGACTGCCGTGCCGCAGGTCCCTGGGTCGATCCCCACTACCGACTTGAGCCGCATGGTGGAATGGCATTTTGTGAATGCTCGCCTGGCTAGCCACCACCCTCAAGTAGACAATATGTCGCCAAGCACCTAACGGTATGTTCCGGCAGCAGTTCTTGGGAGCCAGTAATATTCCCGGCACATTAACAATTGTACCTATGTCGTAGTGTGACAAGCGCAGTGCTCATCACTTGTGACGAAATGCATCTGTTATATGCAGAGGTTAGTCCACTTAACATTAGGTGGACCTCGCGCTTGTTCCGTCACAATTAAATAAAAAAGGTCTTTTATCATCCATTAGTAAAACCGAAGCCTGAGAGACCATATTTGAATATTCGCGGTTAAATAAGGGCAATAATTGTTAACTATATTTTAATATAATTTACCGGCTACAATACGTAGTAACAAATTTTAGTTACTAAATATTCAAATGTCTTATAATCTAATGTTAATAAACTTTTTATTGTGATCGCACAAATATAAGTCAATTATAGTTTAGCGCATCATATTTTATCCTAAGAGATACGACAGGCAAAGAAGATCGTTATTACAATCGAGGTTTTTGTTTCGTTTCTTAATGCATCTAGAGGAAGAGAAAATTATATGGGTTCAAGATAAATCAGTGTTTAATTGTTACAGGGTAATCCATATTACAACATTAAGACTGCTAAACGCTCGGCCGCTCTGCAAGCATGTATAAAGTTGCATCAGGTCGGTGAATTGGACCCAGTTACACTGTTGCCTGCCAAATATGCGTGAGTTAACACATAGTTTTTATTTTGATCGTGAGCCTTTCTTTTTACTATATAGCAGGACAGCTGCGGAAACAACGTTAGTTGCTTGTGGTTAGATTTGTTACTTAAAAGTCGTTGCCAGTCGACGTAAATAAGATATACCTCCACGCGTGCAGCTCAAGCTCGCGGCATGTATCAAAGCTGTAGACGATACGTGAGCCGCTGGAGCATAAGCGCTTCACTTTGTTTTTGCTTCTGCACGCGATATGCCGTATTTTTTTCTTGAAGACAATTCTGACGTCGGGCACTCTTCGCCCAACGCATTTGTGTATTCTTAATCTCTTAGCAGCTCGAAATCTTACAAATACTAATGCTATGTGACCGATCATATTCGCAACTTATTTATTTAATAAATTTTGGTTGATCTTCAGCTTATCGTAAGTATGTAATAATTATTTTTATATAATTTCATTCGGTAATATTCTAATTATGAAATAAAATACAGACTTTTATTGGCATATTTTATTTATATACTTCTTTAAGAAAATTAAAAAGTTAAATTAAAGCATTATTCTCTTAACAAAACAATACTTTAAAACAATTTCTTAATTATTAAAGTACAATGTGTCCCGACCATGGAGGTTTCAATTCAATTTAAGTACACATTATCTATGGTGAGTGCGCTGCGCGCGCAACGCGCTGGTTCCGAGCCATAGACCAATAACAGACTTTTTCCATTTTGGCGCTATTTCGTACATACGAAAATGAGTAATATTTTGTTGGATAAAAATTTTAATTAATGTAGCTACCTATAGCCATGAGATTAAATAAAGAAGTGTATGCAACTGCATATAATTAGGTATTAAAACACTCGTGTAATCTTATTTTGAAACTACACTCATGTTTTAATACCCTCTATTATATGACAGTTGCATACTACTATTATTACTCTTAACATTTTTAGTCCGTTTTTTATATCACGAATACCGTATTTATTGTTTCTATTTGTAGCTTCATTAGTAAAAGAGTTACCTACTGTGTTATGATTCACATTTCATTATATTTATTGTAACTATGTATCAACAGGAGCGTAGATTTTGACGATGTTAGAGAATGCCTGCCTAATTGGCCATTCGACGGGAGGCCCGACGAAGAAGTCGAAGAAGCTCCTAGCCCAGGAACTAAGAAAAATGTTCGCGTTCACAAAATCATGGTAAGAACTGCTCATATAAATAATAAGTCATTCTTAAGGAAATATCGTATTTTGATATAAACTAACGTATTAAGTAGAAGATAATTTGTGAGACGTAAAACTTTTCCTGATTAAATAATATCAGTCGACATATAACTGGGAGCAAGCTTTTAAGCCAACTACCGAGATGCTAGACCCCGGTGTTACTATCTCTAGAGAAATCTTTTCCTATATAATGTCATCTAAAACATGTCGAAATTTTGGTTATATACAGAAGTGAAGATATTTATTCATGTATGATATACAATTTTTTTTTAACAGCAACATCTCCTATTAACTTCAAATTGAATGTGAAGTTAACGTTGGAATTAGGTTGAAATCAGAACTATTTTCGCAGATTTAATAATAACAATGTAGCATTAGTAAATGCTTATCATTGTTTATTGTATTTTAGTATATATATATATTTTTTATAGTTGCCATATTTTTTTTCGTAAAGTGCAGTATTTCGAAGCAGTGATGGTTCAGTGGCATTGGCTATGGACTGCCGCGCAGAAGGTCCATAGTTCGAATCCAGCCGCGGGCTTGAGCTTCACCGCATGTTGGTAGGGCATTTTGCGAATGCCCGCCTGGCTAGCGACCACCCTCAAGTAGAAAATCTGTCGCCAAGCACCTAATGATGTGTTCCGGCAGCTGTCCTTGAGAGCCAGTAATTCTAGGTTAAGCCTCTTAACACTTTCGATCATATCATCACTTACCTTCAGGTGATATTGTGGTCAAAGGCTTACCTAAAGTGCACTTGTATGTATAATTTGTGTTTTATTCCAGTTCCCAAAATGCCTCGACGCGGTACCGGGATCGACTAAATTCTACCTGCACATCATCAAACTGAAGGCAGCTTTTCCTGAGCCCGTAGAGACATGTGACCGAGCCTTGTACAAATTCCTCCAATCACAAGAGGGCTACGGTTTCCTCACGCAACGCCCTCTTTTAGACGTATGCGCGTTCCCAACGTTTTTGACAGTCGGTGAGGTCACCACTGAGGTCAAAATGAACTATGCGATAGTCGATCTTAATGATGACCTGTTTGAATTGGTCAAAGGGTGAGTTACTTACTAAACTGTTATTATATTAATTTCTCAATGTTTATTTCATAATAATTTTTTTCATAAATTTGACCAATTTAGTTGTAATTTTTGTATACACGATTTTTGGGCACTTAAGAGGTTTGATTGTTAGGTTTGATGTAGGGCTAAATGATCATAACGTTTTCAACAATAGTTTTTAAGCGCAAGCGGCTCTTAAAGACTATTTTAGGACTATTAGGTGGGCAACAACGCCTTCTCTGGAACTGTGATCCCAAGACGCCTGCCAAGCGTTAGGGCTATGGCAAAACCCTTCCTCATGGGGAGGCTGTGTTCAATGTGGTCAACTCAGTGGACAATCCGATTGATACAGTAATATAGAAATATCAAGCGTGGGGATTACGGCAACCTAATTTCCTCTGCCTAATTTGGGAGGCCTTTGTTCTACAGTGGACGTTAAGGATCATGATGATGATGAATATAAAAATATTGCATTCGTTGAGGTCAGATTGTCTTTCTAATGTATATATATTTGCAAATAAACATACTAATATAAACGAAAATAAACACGGAACCTACGAGAAGGACTCCAACACAAGGCACGATAGGTCCGTCTTTTATAAAATCAAAACTTCATAATAACTCTAATGCAATGGTCACATCCCATTTGGGGTGTGACCATTGCATTAGAGTTTAAGAGTTATGTGGTTTTTGCAACCGTTGTATGAGTAAAGATACATTAAGGTTTATAACTTTGATATTCCTTCGTTATTGTGTCACTCCTTAGGTAAAACCGTTTAGTCACTAAAATCAGTCAAATCGTATAACTAGAAATTTTTGTTTTGCAGGTTCCACTACGTAGTATTTGACCAGGTCCTGGCAGTATCCAAGAAGTTCGTAGTATTCGAGGGAGTTCAAAACTGCATGTATGTAGTGCCGGTGAAAGATAGCGACGGATACGACATCGATTGGCATACCATGCAGGAACACACAGAAATACCTGCCTTTGAAGTGCCGCAGACCCCCGTAAGATAACTTATACCTCGGTTTGTTGATAAATTGTTGCAAATTAGCAATCGCGCACCTAACGGTGTGTTCCGGAAGCTGTCCTTGAGAGCCAGTAATTCTAGGTTAAGCCTGTTAACACCTTCGACCTGTGGACTTAGAATGATGTGGTATATCATACCATCAGGTGAGATTGAGGTCAAAGGCTTACCAATGAGCAATAAAAAAAAAGATAATTTGACACGTATAACACACAGAAACGGTGTGTCCGGAAACGCTCTTTGGGAATCAGTTCTAAATACTTTCTTTTATCATTAATTGTTCTTCTGTGCGATATTAATTGTACTATCATGCAAAGGCACACGGAAATTTCTTCCTATGAAGTGTAAAAACTATTGAAAGCCAAACATCAAAATATGTCATATTTTTGTTTCATTTCGAATGTTTGTTTCATAGATCAATGTTTAGATTACGTGTGAAAAAAAAAACACTTTGAAATCTAACACTATGCAGGTTGTAATTTTTGTCAAAGTGGCCAGTTTGTTATAGCACTTATATCGCAAACTTAATATATTTAAACCCTTATCATGTGAGCGGTCAAATAGAAAGAAAAACCAACGTCGACATGTGATTTCATAGGCAAAACAAATAAATATCCTGTTGGTGGATTCATGATCCACAGCTTTGGTAGAAAAGTAACCTATTTGTCAATTTATTTTTATCTATATGCCTATCAGATATAGCCTTTGACTTACTATCTCACCTGATGGTAACTGATAATGTGGTCGATGATGTTGTTCAGGTTAACCTAGAAATTTTGGCTCTCTAGGACAGCTGCCGGAACACACCGTTAGGTGCTTGGCGACAGATTTTCTACGTGAGGGTTACCACCCTCAAGTAAAAAATCTGTAGTTGCAAGGCGGACATTCGCAAAATGCCCTACCACCGTGCCATTACTTGGTTATATTATCGTGATGCTGGAAATGAATTAAATTGAGTATCAGTTAGGCGTTGCAATTTTTCCTTAGAAACCGTTTCGACCGTCCAAACGAGGGGTGCCGGGCTAGAATGTCACCCCCCCCAGCTCTACCCGTGGGTGTCGTAAGAGGCGACTAAGGGTAACACACCAGAAGCAGCACTTTCTGAAGAACTGGTATCCCACACTGCGATCCCCAAGGCGCCTGCCAAGCGTGGGGATTATGGCAAACCCTCCCATAATGGGGGAGGCTGTGTTACTATCCGGCTGCTACAGTACAGTCCAAACGGGATGATATGGGATAGTCCTGATGCATAAGTCGAGAAATAACAACTTTATTGAGTCGTGTACTGTACGGCTTCAGTTTAATAAATGTGTATAAGATTCAAACCTTTGTAATGTTTCGTCTAGGAGAGGCGAGCACTCAAGGTCACTCAGGAATCTTACCAATACAGCGTGGTGACTCCTTGGTACAGGGGATCAATTTTACCTACAAGGTAAGTTAATATGATGCCATTGTTACGCCTGTTTTTTCCTTAGCCCCAGTGTCTGGAACGTTTGACAATGTCTTAGACCAATTAGTATTCAGTATTTAGTCGGTCCATTAAAATGAAGTCTTTGACAAACGTTTCAAAAACTGGGGGTAAGTCACATGATATTAAAGAATATTAAGTTAGTTTTTTCATTGCTGTTAGGTTATCCTTTGACCACTATCTCACCTGATGGTAAGTTATGATGCGGTCTTAGATTTTGTTCTGTATCAGCCGTATTGTCCACTGCTGAACACAATCTCAACCATTATGGGGGAATTTCCAGAAATCTGTTCCTCAGAAAGCGCTGCTGCCCACCTTCTGGTGTAACCCTTAGTCGCCTGTCGCCTCTTACGACAACCGCGGGTAGACATTCTAGCCTGGCACCGGGACGTAATTGTAAGATGTTGTTCAGGATAACCTAAAATGACTGACTCTCAAGGATAGCTGCCGTAACACACTGTTAGGTTCTTGGCGGCAGATTTTCTACTTGAGGGTGGTAGATAGCCAGGCGGGCATTTGCAAAATGCCCTACTTCCGCATTCTCTACTATATCATAATTATTTGTAATGACGATCTTATGGGGTTGC
The DNA here is from genome assembly GCA_963890685.1 of Plagodis pulveraria. Lineage (NCBI taxonomy): Eukaryota > Metazoa > Arthropoda > Insecta > Lepidoptera > Geometridae > Plagodis > Plagodis pulveraria. The sequence goes on from OY982962.1 coordinate 18,567,309, forward strand.
GGTTCTGGTCAAGCTGGAAGTTGCCTTAGATATGGATTTAGAACTACATTAATATTTCGTTAGCCATTCCCAACCCGACATGGATTTTATTTTTGATTTTAGATTAACCCCTACCATTTCCAATCCTGCAAGTATTGTCACATAGACTGCCCCCCAAAAAAAAACCTTTGACGACCATTCCACCAAACTGTCATGAGGCTGTTGTATTTCTTTAGCCTGTTTGAAAAATATTTTGTGATCAAGTAATTGTTTTTTTTTTATTTTCGGTTATGAATTTTATATTATTTTTTCTCCGCAGGTATATTGTATCGAATGTTTTGGAATATAAGACACCGAGCTCGCATTTCGGTTCTTCTACCTTGTTAACGTACGCGGATTACTATTCGTCCAAATACAACCTGGACATTATGGGACCTAAAGATCAACCCTTACTGGAGGTAAGTAAATAATGTACCAGTTCATACGTACGAATAAATATGTAAACAAATGTAAGTCAAGCTCAAAACAGCAGAACACAAACATAACCGTGGCGGGCGTGGTTTAAAAAGTGTACCGTGCGGCGCAACAGTACCTTGACGCGGCCTATCATTTATAAGCGCTAGATCAATTAATCAATACTGTTGAATTTGGAAGATTGTGCATGTTTTGTTAATTGTGAACTTGAAGAGTCTGAAATCAAAGGGTTTGAAAGTAACACTTCTTTACATATTTATTCGCAGTACATAGCTTAAAGAGAAGATGATATCTCTCTTATTAAGATGTTTTTTAGAGCGAGAAATAGATTAAATTATATATATTTCACTCTAAATCTATGTGTTGAAAGGAGATGGCTGTATTTTCGATTTCTACAGAATTGGTGCTAGTGCTTTCAGAGAATCGATGCCTCTCGAGCACCCATGTATGAAGAAATCGGTTAGTGGTTGCACTTGCAATCTCTTTGTCCAAATTCATCCTTAACAAATTTTTTTTAGTACCAGTCGTGATATAGCCAGCTGTTGAGTTCTTGTTAATGCCTTAAAACTTTGACGTGATTTAGTTTCTAATATTGTATTTGTATTTGCCTGATGACAAATAAGCTTACAAAATTTCACCGAAGAGATATTTTATTCTTATTATTATTACCTAAGTATGTGACACAAGCGCTTCAAATTTTATAAAAACCATGCGTTGTACATATTCTCATTTACTATGATGTCACTAGAGCAATTAAGCAATGGCAATAACATGTCGCGCGAATTCAAATCAAAGGCACTCGAGGTTCTCGAGGTTTTTAATTTCACGGGTCTCGAGAATTCTCGACCTCGATTTCTTGGGTCGTCCCGAGACATCGAGAAATAAAAAAGAGAAATTTAAGTTTGTTACTTTTTTTTAGTTTAGTAAATAAAAATGTTGGTAATATATGTATATATATATATTCTACTTCTATTGCTTTCGCGGCAAGTTTTGCTAAAATTTCTCACAAAGATTTTTTTGGTTCAACTTCGTTAGTGTCTGTTACACACATTCAGAACTATTTCTATATCTTTCTGGCGCTGTTACTGCAGAACTGGTCAATGCTTTTAATGTGTCAGTTCGTGTGGAATCCTTAGAATGTATGTCAATATTGAGTAAACGAGCTAAATGTCTAACCAGACCGCTTGTCTTGGAACATTTACAAGCTATGGTAATAGGACATTTTAGTTTTAGTCCTCCGTTCCCTTTAAGACGATAAAACAATAGAAACGAAAGAATAAATTTAAGGTACGACTTAAAATAAGTGATGACTTATGCATTTTGCTATTTTTTTTTTTTTTACGGGGTAAGAAGGCAAACGAGCAGGCGGCTCACCTGGTGGTAAGTGATCACCGTCGCCCACGAACATCCACAACACCAGAGGTATCGAGGATGCGTTGCCGGCCTTTGAGGAGGGAATATGCTCTCTTCTTGAAGGCCCCTAAGTCGTATCCGTTCGGAAATACTGCGCCTGGCAGCTGGTTGCATATTGTGGCAGTGCGAGGTAGAAAATGCCGTGAAAATCGCAAAGTTGTGGACTTCCAGACGTCGACATGAAATTTATGAAACATCATGCTTTGTCGGGAAGTCCGATGGCGAAATTGAGCTGCAGGTAGTAAATCGAACAGTTCCTCAGAACACTCCCCGTGATAGATGCGGTAGAAGATGCAGAGTGATCCAACATCTCTACGTAGTGCCAAAGGGTCGAGCCGGTCGGAGAGAACTTGATCGTCAACGATTCGAGTCGCTCTGCGTTGTATGCGGTCAAATGGAAGAAGCTGGTATTGGGGAGCTCCCGCCCAGAGATGAGAGCAGTACTCCATGTGAGGCCGAACCTGAGCCTTATAAAGTTGCAGGCGATGGGCCGACGTGAAGTACCGCCTCGCCTTTCCAAGCACACCAAGCTTTTTCGAGGCTAATTTAGCCTTATCTTCCAAGTGACAGCGAAATTGAACGACGCTCGATATGTCGACGCCAAGTATTCCGATGCTAGTTGATGGGGCAAGGGGAGTGTCGTCAAAACGGAGGGATACGACAAAGGGGGATAGTTTAGCGGTGAACGCACAAACTTGTGTCTTCTTGGGGTTAAATTGAACTAAGTTCAGTCGGCCCCACTTCGAAACATTAGACAACATGGTCTCGACTTCAGACACAAGTTTGTTCCGACTCTCCACAACGTTTTCCCGAGAAATTTTAGCACGGCCGGTGTAAGAGGCATATCCGGTACTGTCATCCGCATAACAATGAATATCGCTGAGCTGCAGCATGTCATTGATGTGCAAGAGAAATAGAGTCGGAGATAGCACACAGCCTTGCGGAATGCCAGCATTAATTGGCTTCAAGTCGGAGCATGCACCGTCGACAACGACCTTGATGCTCCGATCTGGCAAAAAACTGGAGATCCATTCGCACAATTTCTCGGAAAGCCCATAGGAAGGAAGCTTCGAAAGAGCGCTTTATGCCACACCCGATCAAAAGCCTTCGCTATGTCCAAACTAGCCGCCAACGCCTCACCCTTGGAATCCACCACCTCCGCCCATCGATGCGTAAGGTATACTAAAAGATCATCAGCTGAGCGACCGCGACGAAAACCGTACTGGCGATCGCTTATCAGCTGGTGCTCCTCTAGATTCTGCAAGAGCTGGTTGTTGATAATGGATTCCATTATCTTGGAGAACAAAGACGTTATGGCTATAGGGCTGTAGTTGGACGGATCTGAGCGGTCACCTTTTTTAGGGATCGGGTGCACCAAGGCCGTCTTCCATGTTTTTGGGACAGCGCCTGATGTGTAGCAGAGCCGGAAAAGACGCCTTAGAACCGGTGTCAATTCTGGAGCACAAGTCCGCAGCACTATTGGAGAGATGCCATCAGGCCCACTCGACTTATGAATATCCAAGGAGAACAGTGCTTTACGTACAGCACTTTGCCGGAAATTTATATCTGGCATCGAGGTATCACACCGTGGTATAGTCGGTGGTGAGTTTCCTTGGTCATCCAAAGTCGAGTTTGACGCAAAGAGAGTGCCCAGAAGATCGGCTTTCTCCTTTGCGGTGTGGGCCAGTGTGTCATTCTCTCTGTGCAGGGGCGGTAGAGATGACTGACAAAAATTCCCCTGGACAGCCCTGGCGAGAGACCAGAACGCACGTGTTCCCGAAGGAAGGCGGGCTAATCTCTCGCCAATTCTGCCGATATGCTCCGACTTCGCTCTTGCGATTACTCTTTTGAAGGACCTGCAGGCAAAATTATATTCCTTTTTGAGATCGCTGGTATTTAAATCCTTAGATGCCACTGAGTTGGCCCAAGCTTGGTAACGCTCTCGTTTTTGGCCAGAGGCCATTTTACAAGTACGACCAAACCAGGGCTTGGAACTTCCACCGATGGGCACTGCAGAATATGTAATAAAGAGTTCCATACCCTGAAGCACTACATCAGAAACATAGTCGGCTTTGACATCTGGATCATCCGGCAAGAAACAAACTTGCCCCATGGGTAGGATCCAAAAAAGGACCGCATCCCGTCCCAATCTGCAGCCCTATAGTGCCACACGCGACGACAACCTTCAAAACGGGGTCGAGTTGGGCGTGTAACCGGCACTGAACTCCGGATCAGGTAGTGGTCCGACGATCCGAGAGGAGCGTTCATGGACACTGAGTAGTTGTCCGGGTGAGAGGTCAGCAGAAGGTCCAACAGGGAAGGTATATGGTCATCCACATCTGGGTTACGCGTAGGCGAGGTGACCAGTTGTGTAAGATCATATACCAAAGCGAAGTCGTGAACAGATCTCCCCGCATGATCGGTGGTGCGCGAACCAAGCCATTCGGTATGGTGGGCGTTGAAATCGCCAAGTATCACGATCTCTGCGGTGGGGATCTGATCAAGCACGGAATCTGTAGCCATCTGTATGTACTCCATGAACTGATCTATTTCGACATTACCGTTGCTATTGGACCTATAAAGGCACGCGTAGATTCGCGGATGGTCATCGCAGTCTACGCGCAACCAAATGTCCTTCAAGCCTCTTGGGCCTCCGGAACTCCCACAAATGATCGAAACGCAATGGCAAGCCACTACTTCACGTCGATATCATGTGGGAGAGTGGTACTTCCCCGGTCGTGCCGGCCCATGCAGCTGTAACCTGAAGAGCTACAGTGTGGCACTACCACTTTCTTTTCTATACCTACCTACTTATAACTTACTCTCCCTAAAAACCCATTGAAACTTATTAAACGTACTTTTACCACGCTAATTGTACATAATTATTAGTTGACTTTTGTTATTTATTTACTGTAGTTTTTTTTGCTTTACTCTTTTTTTGCGTATCAATATTTACTATGGAGGGGCGTGCTTTCGTGAGTGAACAGAACAGTATACTGTAATTTAAATTTTCAGGTATGCAACATAAGTACAAGGATGAACTGTCTGTTGCCTCGTGCGGCAACCATCAACAGTTTTACCGAGAAACAAAAGAAACTGATATCAATATCACAAGGAGACGACAAATCTCGGACGTATTCAGAAATCTTCATACCGGAGTTCTGTATCAAGTACGAGTACCCTGGAGTGCTGTGGTACAAGGCAATGATGCTGCCCAGTATATTACACAGGTGAGTGGTCTGATCTGAACAACTCATATTTAATAATAACAAATATTTTAAAAGTATTCTAAGAAAAAACTAAATACATATTTTAATAAAAACTTTGAAAATGTAAAATTATATCTAGTGACAATTCCGCCTAATTTTCCTGTTTAGCCAAATAAGACTAAATTTTAAAATCAGTCAAACTAAGACTAATTGTCGAGCGCACGATCGAGACTAAATGTCGAGCGCACGATCGAGCATAAATGTCTCGATCGTGCGCTCGTAGAGTCTAGACCTCCTGAGAATGCTTCGTGTAGAAGCGAAATGCGTCGAATAATTCTTCTGGTTTGACTGCGTGGCATTTGTGACGTCACGTTGGCTTAACAGGAAAATTAGGCGGAATTTTCACTAGATATATGTTTATATTTTCTTAGTATTTTATTAAAATACTGACCAATAAACCAAGTTTTTTCGTAGAATACTTTAAAATATTTGTTATTATTAAATATAGATTTCCGCAAATTAACGCCTGAATCTATTCATTCTCATGAACGACTCATATATTTGGATTTAAAACCGGCGTCCAAAGTTTCTTATGTTTTATTCCGTAAACATATTTTACAAAATTCAACACCACGATCGACCCTTCGAGCAGGAAGATCAATTTAAGAGCGTACTCTAACCAACCAAGTTAGTGCAATAGTTACCTATTGCACTCATCAATCATGCCCCCATCATTCTTAGCATACGTAATGCTGTTATCACAATAATCACTACATAGTATACAACAAAGTCGCTTCCCGCCGTTTGTCTGTCCTGTCGTAAGACAGGGTAGAGAGCGACACGCGCACGACTTCGAGGCCAGTCGCGAATTGGGGTTACCATACTCTTCTAATTAATATTAATATTCGCGACTGGCCTGTTAATAAAATATGAGCAGTAGAGAATTAAGGTACAAGTTGGTAGCCGAATGCACGCAGCAGCAGCAGAGGACATGTCGTCGCTTCATGTCATTATGACACGTCGTTGCGTCATGTCGCTGCAGTCATGATTTTGAACCCGACTGCAGACGGCAACAGCAGATGGCAACCAGTTGATTTTGAGTGCTCCATTAAACAAGATGTCTGACGTGTTCGAGAATAGTGATCGCATTTTTTTATATCTTTTATTAGAAGAGGAAGAAGACGATGATGACTTGTTTTTATTATACTGAAAATGACGAAAAGCCACACGTCCTATATGCTTAAATGCAGAGCAAGTGAGGGAACTTATTCAATACTGATGAAAATCCATTGAAAAGCGATATGAAAGAAATTCATTTTGAAAAGAAACACGCTCGACGTGTCGTTGCTCCGGCTTCTGCGGCGCTACTGATCTGCGGTCGGACGACACTGCTCGACGACGCGTCGCTAGCTTCATGTCGCTAACTACGGAGGGAATTTCATAGAAATACGTAGAAACCAGTAGTGTCGCTGCGACACGTCGTTTGCTGCAGCTTCATTTCGTCCGCTAATAACTTGTACCTTTATTGTAACCAGTCCTGGCATATCACCAAGTATATATATCGATCTTTTGAGTAGAAGATCGGAACAACTTCCTACGATTTTGAGGACTGGAGATTCAATATTTTGCGAAGGACAGGTGCCGACAGCGGCTGGATACGAAATAGTACATTACTGCAGAATCCAGTAAGTAAGCCTTCCTGGCCAAGTATTATTTAACCGGGCCGAACTGCAGGTGAGGTCCGGTTATATACGAGGCTATAAATTGAGTGCTATAAATTACATACTTACTTACTGGACAGTAGCAGATTCCAAATTTAAAATCTCGCTTCTTACTGGACAGTTGTGAATAAGTCTCTGGTAGAGTTCACTTTCTGGATACTTTTAGAGATGTTATGGCAACATTACATACCATTTTTGAGAAAATACTATTATAATATAAACTACTAATAACTTATTTACTGGGTTTTTATTACAGAATCCAGATGCTTCTAACCGCACAGGAGCTCATATTGGAAATCGGTGAGGACATCGATTATGGCAGTCCGGTTTTACCTAATAGTAAGTGTCGACCTATTTTCATGGTTTGTAAGAACATACTATAGTTAAGTATTTTATATATGTTTATTAAATCTTTTTCATGGCAGAAGGCATCCAGAAAATAAAAAAAATATGGAGGGAATTGATGAATTAAAACTCTCATACCCTGCATTGCCTTAGCGTAACAAACGTTTCCATTGGAATTGGAAGCATTATTTTATTAGTTGCTTATAGTTTAGCTATAAGGCTAAACTATAAGCAACTAATAATGCAAACAATCTCCATTGATGGTTAGTGATTGTGTCGTCAAAAATGTTAGAAGATTTAACCTATAATTACTGGCTACCAGGGCTCACTGTGGTTGTTGACAGATATTCTACTTAACGGAGGGTCGCTAACACGCTAACCAAGATAGCATACAAAATGCACTGCGTTATGAAGCCCGTATTCGGATTTAGACTTAAGCCCGTTTTATTGTCAGTCCTATATTTTGTATTTTTATTTATTTGAGATGCACAATACAAATAACAATCATTACATCAACTATAAGTGTATATATATAAGTGTACAATATATATATATAATATAAATATATATAGTTTTGAACTGGATTATGATTTAAACGGATGTGCATTCAGCAAAAACAAAAATTATCGAACGGGCACAAAATAAAGTTAAATCATATATTTTCAAAAAAGTAATTTTTAAACCTGCAAGTTAATATAATGATGCTTATGTGGGCACCCGTGTATGACCATGTAAACAAGCTAACCGATATGCTACAAACTATAACGATGAAGTAAAGCATTTACTGATATTTAAGTACATAATAATATTATTTAACTTGCACCAATTTGATAATTTATTTTAGTTTTTTTTTCAAAGCATAGCAGTCGTTTGTGCTAGTCACGACGTTGAAAATCTTTAAATCATCAGCGTATAGGAGACACTGACGGAGAAAATACGGTTAATAATAAATATGACAAACATGAGGGGCCCTAAATGAGACCCTTAAGGTACCCCTGAAGCTACCTCTAAAGGAGACGAAACATACCCTCTCAATGTAACCAATTGACTCCTGTTATCGAGATAGAAACATATCTAGCGGAATAAGATACCGCTGATTCCATGCATGGCAAACTTACTTCGTAGTATTCTGTGGTTAATGCTATCGAAAGCTTTAGAAAAATCGGTGTAGATAGAGTCGACTTGACCCCTACAGAAAGATTTTACAATGATAATTCTTATATTCTAAGAGGTTAGTCATTGTTGACCTATTTTAACAAAGCCATGTTGCTTGGTGGAAATAATTGGTTTGAAGTTATTGTATAAGTGCTAAAAACCGCTAAAAACACCATTGATTAGATTTGGTTAAGTCAGGCATGTAATATCGAAGTTAGAGTTAAGTATTACATAAAATTGTGATAACTTACTACGAATTTTAGTAACATTCTGATAGTAGATGGTAATCATTATTAAGTTTTAGATATTATTAAATACAAAAGCTATATTTAACTTATTAGTGTAGCGACGAGCACGTTCGTAATAAGTTAATATGGATAAACTCGCGATAGTTTTCAAAGTAAAAAAAAATATATTTGTTTAAAAAGTATAAACAAACTCTTCTTTTGCTCTTCTTGGGATTCTCAAAAGTTGTCCCTCTTTTCTACTCTTAAGCTGCTGTTTACGAAAGAATTCAACGTTTATAAATGATAAAAAACTAAAACAAGATACGGCGGCTCACCTATTGGTAAGTGATTACCGTCGCCCACCAGAACATCCGCAACACGAGAGGTCTCGAAGATGCGTTGCCGGCCTTTGAGGAGGGAGAGATCTCATAATATGCTCTCTTCTTGAAGGCCCCTAAGTCGTATCTGTTCGGAAATACTTCACCAGGCTGCTGGTTCCAAATTTTGACAGTGCGAGGTAGGAAATGCAGTGAATATCGCAAGGTTGTGACACTTCCAGACATCGACATGAAATTGATGAAACATCATGCTTTGTCGGGACGTCCGATGGCGAAATTGAGCTGCAGGTAGTAAATCGAACAGTTCCTGGGAACACTCCCCGTGATACATACGGTAAAATATGCAGAGTGATCCAACATCTCTACGCAGTGCCAAAGGGTCGAGCCGACCGGAGAGAACTTGATCGTCGACGATTCGAGTCGCTCTGCGTTGAATGCGGTCAAATGGAAGAAGCTGGTACTGGGGAGCTCCCGCCCAGAGGTGAGACAAAACGGAGGGATACGACAAAGAGGGATAATTTTGCGGTAAACGCACAAATTTGTGTCTTCTTGGGGTTAAATTGGACTAAATTCAGTCGGCCCCATTTCGAAACATTTGACAACATGGTCTCGACTTCAGACACAAGTTTGTTCCGACTCTCCACAACGTTTTCCCGAGAAATTTTAGCACGGCCGGTGTAAGAGGCATGTCCGGTACTGTCATCAGCATAACAAGAATATCGCTGAGCGGCAGCATGTCATTGATGTGCAAGAGAAATAGAGTCGGAGATAGCTCACAGCCTTGAGGAACGCCAGCATTCATTGGCTTCAAGTCGGAGCATGCGCCATCGACAACGACCTTGATACTCCGATCTGCCAAAAAACTGGAGATCCAAGCGCACAATTTCTCCGAAAGCCCATAGGAAAGAAGCTTTGAAAGAAGCGCTTTATGCCACACCCGATCAAAGGCCTTCGCTACGTCAAAACTAGCCGCCAACGCCTCACCCTTGGAATCCACCACCTCCGCCCATCGATGCGTAAGGTATACTAAAAGATCACCAGCTGAGCGACCGCGACGAAAACAGTATTGTCGATCGCTAATCAGCTGATGGTCCTCTAGATACTACAAGAGCTAGTTGTTGATAATGGATTCCATTATCTTGGATAAAAGAGACGATAACGTCTCTTTTATATATATATATATATATATATAAAAGAGTCGTCTCCATATATATATAGATAGCCATAAGGCTATAGGGCGGTAATTGGACGCATCTGAGCGGTCACCTTTTTTAGGGATCGGGTGCACCAAAGCCGTGCCGTTCCATGTTTTTGGGACAACGCCTAAAGTGTAGCAGAGCCGGAAAAGACGCGTTAGAACCGGTGTCAACTCTGGAGCACAAATCGCTCGACTTATGAATGTCCAAGGAGAAAAGTGCGTACTGCACTTTACTGGAAAATTATATCCGGCATCGAGGTATCACACCGTGGTATGGTCGGTGGTGAGTTCCCTTGGTCATCCAAAGTCGAGCTGACGCAAATAGAGAGCCCAGAAGATCGACCATCTCCTTTGCGGTGTGGGCCAATATATCATTCGCTCTGTGCAGAGCGAATGATATACGCTCTGCACAGAGCGGCGCGAATGATATACGCTCGGTCCCAGCCATGGCTGGGACCTGCCTCCGATGAGAATGGCGCACCAAAGTACCAACTCCAGTCTCTCGATGCTATTCAGCGTCGAGCGGTAAGAATTGTCGACGACCCCGAGCTCTCTGTCCGCCTTGAGCCACTGAGCTTCCGTAGAGACATCGGTTTGCTCTGTATACTCTACAGGCTCTATAACGGGGAATGCTCCCAAGAGCTGTTTGAGCTCATACCGGCATCGCGATTCTATCATCGTTCCTCGCGTCACCGGTTAAAAGCTCATCCACACATAATCGAGTCCTGGAAGTCTCACACAGCTCGATTTATTCGCTCCTCCCTACCGCATACTTGCAAAATGTGGAATGATCTTCCGTCTAGTGTTTTTCCGCAGGGCTACAGTATGGATTTCTTCAAAAAAGGTGTTAAAAGAGTCTTACAGGGTCGGCAACGCATTGGCAACGCCCCTGGTGTTGCAAATGTCTATAGGCGACGGTAACCGCTTACCATCAGGTGGGCCGTCTGCTTGTTTGCCAAACCATTAAATAAATAAAAAATGGTCAGCAGTGACATCTGGATCATCCGGCAAGAATCAAACTTGCCCCCATGGGTAGAATGCAAAAAAGGACCGCATCCCGTCCCAATTTGTAGACCTATAGTGCCATACGCGACGACAACCTACAAAACGGGGTCGAGTTGGGCGTGTAACCGGCACTGAACGAGGAGCGTTAACGGATACTGAGTAGTTGTCCGGGTGAGGGGTCATCAGAAGGTCCAACAGGGAAGGTGTATGGTCATTCACATCTGGGATACGCGTAGGCGAGGTGACCAGTTGTGTTAGATCATAAAATAAAGCTAAAACGAAGTCGTGATCAGATCTCCCCGCATGATCGGTCGTGCGCGAACCTAGCTATTCGGCATGGTGGGCGTTGAAATCGCCAAGTATAACGATCTCTGCGGTGGGGATCTGCGAGGGGGAAATGATAGCGACGACACCTGCGGTATACTCCATTCACACATGTAAGAACTCTACGCTAAGCAATGAATCGCTATTACTAGGCACAACTCAGCTGTTTCGCAAAGCTATCTGTTCTGTCGGATGTATCAAGTGTTAAGATGATTGATAAACAGCTGTACTGATATTGAGAATGAAAAAAAAATTGCCTCGAACACATTCAGTTCTCGATCTAACGACCCCTTGCAGTTTTGGAAGTATTAATATCCACCTTATATATCGCCAAACGGAATCCTCTAAATATTTCCATTCTAAACTGTCCTTTGCTGTATGAGTCCATAGTGGGGTAAATATACTGTAAATTAGATGCCATTCCAAATTTGACTCCAGAGCATTATAATCGCAACTTTCGCCGGTGAGTGTTTAGAAAAAAATACGATAGTAAGAGAGATAGCTAACTCAAATCTCAATACATTGGCCCTTCAAATGCTAATACTGATTGCGGACCAATGTAAAGACGATTTTAAGTCAGTGTAATTCTCATTTTTTTATTTAATTTTTATTATTATGACGCTTTGTTACAGAGGAAACTTGGCTCCCGGTTGAAGTGGACATGCCAGTGGCTGTCAAGTCACTGCTCTCCAACATCGAAGAACCACCGGATATGTCGCTGAAGATCATTGACAGGTAGAGTTCAGTGTGAAATCGCGAACTACATTTTAGGGTTCCTTACCTCAAAAGGAAAAAAAAACGGAACCCTTATAGGATCACTTTGTTGTCCGTCTGTCTGTCTGTCAAGACCCTTTTGTCAGGAACGCGTAAAGGTATGAAGCTGAAATTCATATCAAATATATAATACCATAACTTTTACTAATATACCTACAGGTTTGTACGGCACCCTCGGTTCTCGATTCCGACTCGCAAGTGGCCGGTTTTTGCTTGTTCCGTCACAATATAATAAAAACAAAAAACAAACTAAATCTGACATAGCATTTAATTTTTTTTTGTTTCTAGGATTAACAATACTACGGGAATCAGTCCACCGTCTGCCCCAAGACTGTCTACCATGAAAGAGAGTCTGTATCAACTTCAAAAGCAGAAAATTAACAAACAGTACCCCTGGCAAGTAAGTACCCTTTTTATGCTTCATTTACAACTTAGTATTAGGAACATTTTTTTTGTCTCAATATATTATGCTATCAAACTGTCCTGGTATTTTAATTATTTGTTCACAAAATTAACATATTTTAAATAAAATGATTACATTCTTAAAAATTGGCGCTTAGACACTTATTTCGATTATGGTCTATTTGTTTTCGCCATAATACTATTTCCGGTACAAGTTCTATTGCGGAAGGTTCGAGTGACGGCGAACGCGTCGAAAATCCATCCAGCTTACGTGACGTTTCGGACGTGACGTCTGTGTATCTAAGTTGGAAGATTTAAAAGAATTATTCCTAGAATCAGTCAGATATGCTGCATCGATGCAGTAGCGTGAAAAAATTACTGTGATTAGGCGCGAAGGGCACTGGTACAAGTTAAATTACTGGACAAACTAGACAAGCAATAATGTCTCGAATTAATGCGATGTTGTGGACCACACAACATCGCATTAATTAATTAATTTTTTTACATGCTTGGTATGTTAGCCTTTGATCACTCTCTCACCTGATAGTAATTGATGATGTGGTCGAAGATGTTGTTCAGGCTAACCTCGTAGCGAAGCCTGAAGCGCTCGTAGCGAAGTTCTGAAGCGCTCGTAGCGAAGTTTACTTAGCTGTTCTCAACCGATCAGCAAAGTTAAGCAACGTCGCGCGCGGTCATGAGTTGGATGGGTGACCGCTAGTGGCATTACTGCTGAGCGTTTCCTAGGTAAGCCTGAACAACATCTTCGACCAAATCATCACTTACCATCAGGTGAGATAGTGGTCAAAGGCTAAACTATCAGGCATAAAAAAAAAACCTAGATTTACTGGCTCTCAAGGACAGCTGCTGGAACACACCGTTAGGTGCTTGGCGACAGATTTTCTACTTGAGGGTGGTAGCTAGCCAGGCTGGCATTTGCAAAATGCCTCACCACCATGCTATAACGACTGCTATCCTAAGACGACAACCGGGACCGACGCGACGGCTAAACGTGCCCTTCGAAGCACGGAAGCGCTCAGTAGTAATATCACTAGCGGTCATCCATCCAACACATGACCGCGGCGGACGTTGCTTAACTTTGCTGATCCGTTAAGAACAGCTAAGCAAACTTTGCTACGAGCGCTTCACAACCCTGTTCAGTTGTCCTAAAAAAACAAGTTATGGACACACACACACACATTTATTTTATTTGAAAATTAAAATTATTATACTTACAAGATGTCTTACAAGTTCCCGTAACTCACTTTTGCTACTAAGTTGGGCAGAGGTTTCACCTGAAGGGTATACTAGTACTGAGTCTGTACTGGAGTTATCACAATAATTCTGTACACTTAATTTTGGAAGCCACCGTTTATAGAGAAATATACGGCTGACAACGCGTAAATAGGTTGGTGAGGGATTCGGGCCTAGATCAGCAATATATTACGTGTAACAGAGCACATTGCAGTGTTAAGTAGAACGATGTCTGTGACACTACAGGTGCGTTCGTTTTGGCTCGATTGCGTTTGTAGCAGTTTCAAAAGTGGCATTTGTGTATTAGCGTTCGGATAGACGCTTTTGCTATTTTTGACCACCAATTACTGCATGCTATCCGAACGGCTTAAAACGTACTTTGACAACCGACAATGTTTTAAAAATTTTGCACAGTACGAAACATGGAATCAATCTCTAAAATTAACAAAAAAGTAGGTACCTATATTATTATTATTTCATTGTTAATATTAATTAATATAAATTATTTATGTAACTATCAGAAGCCTGATAGTTACATAAATAAAAAACTTATGAAACTCTTCAATTGCGCCAAATACAACTGTCAAACCAGCAGTTGTCAAAAAACGATCACAACGATCCCACGGTAAGACATGGGTCAAAAATATCACTTTTCTCTGTCATTTGTAGCGTTTTCAAAGCTATCCGAACGGTGAGCGAAAACGATATTTTTGCTCACGAAGTCCCAAAACGAACGGCCCGTGTGATCATTTTTAGCGTTGTGAGTGTTATTTTTGGCACCGATAGGCTATCCGAACGCCCTATACAACTGTCATTGACATGCGTAAAGCTTACCATCAAGCCGGCGACTTGTCCGTAGTACTCAATGACTTATGTCATTCGTTTTTTTCTTTATATCTATCAGGCAGGCTACAGAAGGTTGGAATAAATGGCAATACTTCGTCCGGGCCTTTGGTAAACATAGGAGTACCGCAAGGATAAATTTTAGGACCTCTGCTGTTTCCTATATTAATGATCTGCCTAACATGATCAAATATTTCTGCGATTTCGTTTTAATACGCAGATGAAACCTAATAGAGGTATCATACAGTAGATAGAAGAGATTATTAACTAATTCAAGTAAATAAAGTGTTATCTATGATCTCTAAATGGTTCACCGCTAACAATCTTCTCTTAAATTCAATAGATACTAAATGTTAAAAGCTTTCTCTACTGAATCAATATGTTAGTGTTCGCTAACCTGCTCAAGCGGTGGGGCCGCTGCTCCTCGCTGCATGTGGTGGGTACACTAGTGAAAAGCTCCCGATATAAAATACCTAAACTTAGCAGCGCTACGCGGAATAAAGGCCCTTACGTAGAATGTTTAGCAAAGAAACTTCTATATGTATTAAGTATATCTTATCTATGAACAGGAAGAACAAGAACCGTTAGACATCGAGAGGAATATATCCTCGGCAACAATAATGGATATTGAATGCTACGATGAGTTCGTATCGGCTAACATGTTGACCAAAACTGAACCCAGTGTAATGTCGCCGATCCGGGTCGGGAAGGCCACAGCGGCCATCCAACCGCCGCCACCTAAGTAAGTATTTATTGAATGTATTTTTTGCTGTTCCATTTGTATTAGAGTTCACGTAATTTTGAAATGAGTTTGTGTCGACCGAGGCGGCTAGCACTATCTATCAAGAGTGAGACTATCCTGAAGCAGGGTCCCAGCCCTGGCTTGATATCTGTGAAGATCTGTCGCCACTACGTCGTTACTGCAAAATTACAAGCACAAACACCCTGTATGCCTCAGGCTGTTGGGCGCAATGCAGTTCGTCACTTGTGACGAAACAAATGTGGCATGTGGCGTGAACAACTTATGAAGATATCTACTCGATTGAGCTTTTCTTATTGCATTGCTTTGTTTTTCAAATAGATATGGTTTTTTTACAATAACACTTATTTCGTAAATGTACAATGAAGGCACAGGAAGAATCTTAAGTTCTTTAAACAGTGGTTCACAGCTATCCCGTTAATAAAATGTTTTGAATTTCACCAGGCAGGTCTCTTTAGCAAGGGTCCGCCTAGGTGGTTAGGGTACCACCGCTGTGTAAGATCTGTTTAGGACCCTCTCATTTCGCTATCGCTGTGTGTCTTTTGTATCGATAGAATCGACACAAAGCACGTGATGAGGTACTTTGATTTATTTATTTAATAAAAAGTTACGATTGAAGGCGAACGCTTTGGCGGGAAATTCATAATATTATTATTAATTTGGTTTTGTAGCTAGATTGTCTAACTATTGTACTTGATCACGTAAAACGCTCGAAAATAGTTTTCCCACAAAATCTATGCATTAGTGTCCTAAAACTGTCAAAGATAATACGAGCAATATGATTTTAAACCCGCGAATACCATGATCTTGTAGAATGGTTACGAAACCTAGCTTTGAACAGGAGTGAAAAGACCGATAAAATTTTTCTCTAGCCATAGACGTCAGATTCCACCTTATTATTTTTAAAAAATGCGTAATCTAAGCAAAGGTAAAACTTTTGTTACATTAATATAAATAGCTGACATACATTCATATAAATAATAAATTTGTATAAAATAAATCATAGATGTACTCTATATTTGTAAAACTTATCATAAGGCGTGAAGAGCACTGTAGCAAATTAAATTACTGGGCGAACGAGAGATATTGGATTGGAAGTGATGAGCGCATCACAGTGTCAAGCAGATCGAGAACGCTGACTCTGCAACTGTATTGAACTTACGGGTGACTTATCCGTCTCATCATATGTAGACGCGATAATTGCATCCCGAAGGGCTGTTGTCTCTCTGATCGCTCAATTTGATATATTTTATTTCCACAAAAAAAATGTAGTTACCTATTTAATATGATTTTTTGCAAAATAACACATGTATCTACAACTTCCAATGTTCTCTTCATAGATACATAGACAAGATAAAAATTCTGAAAAAGAAACCGGAGGGTCGCGGACCGGAACTTCGCGACGTATTGGCCGCACTCACTACGATCAACTCCCATGATTCATTGAATTTGGAGCGAGCTGAAACACTGGGCGATTCCTTCCTCAAGTTCGCTGCCAGTTTATATTTGTTCCACAAGTTCCCGCAACGTAACGAAGGCCAGCTGACGAATATTAAGTGCCGTCTTATCAGCAACAGGTGATATATGAGTCATATTACTTGAATACGAACAATTTAATAAGTAAATTTTGTCTAGAGCGAGTCGAAACACGGAGCAGATTCTTCATGAAATTAGTTGCCAGTTTATATTTTTCCACAAGTTCCCCGAATGTAACAAAGCTCGGCTGACGAATATCATGCGCCGTTGTATCAGCAGCAGGTGATATTACTTTACGGTCAATTCGAATAGTAAGTTCTGTCTGGGTGACGTCCGAGCTGAAACCCAGTGTTCGCCTTCGCCGTGAGGTTCGCTGTGATTCTGAACTTGTTCCACAAGTTCCCGAAATGCAGAATTTTTGAAGCAGTGATGGCTCAGTGGCATTGGCTATGGACTGCCGTGCAGCAGGTCCATGGTTCGAATCCCGCCCAGAGCTTCTTCACCGCATGGTGGAAGGGCATTTTGTGAATGCCCGCCTGGCTAGCGACCACCCTCAAGTAGAAAATCTGTCGCCAAGCACCTAACAGTGTGTTCCGGCAGCAGTCCTTGAGAGCCAGAAAAATTACAGGCTAATGAGACCTAACAACTGGACGTCTCAGTGTGACGGGCACAGTGCAATTCGTCGCTGACGAAATGCGTTTGTTATAGGCAGAGGTTAGTCCATTTAACATCAGGTGGGCCTCGGGCTTGTTCCTTCACAATAACATAAAAAAAAAAAAAATGCAACGAAGATCAGCTAACAATTTTTAATAGTAAGTACCGGCTGGACAGAAACTATTTATACTGAATCCTTCCACAAAGTCGCTGCCAGTTTATATTTGTTCGATAAGTTCCCGGAACATAACTAACTGACAAATATAAAGAGCCAGCTTATCATCAACATATGATATTTGATTTTTTTTCACCACACTTCCACGTAAACAGTATCTAAACATATAGGTTAACTTGGCCGTATTGTCCCATATAAAATCTCGAGCTTTCTTTTTGTCATGAAACCTTAGAAGTAATTTTTATTAAATTACTCTCTTTAATTTACGTTTCGCTACATGTTACTTAAATACTCAACTAATGTTCTTAACAATCGATTTTGTCAGTTTTTTTTGTAACAAAACGCCGTTTTTTTACACTTTCATGGCTGTATACCTGAGTATTTGCCCTTACTAACTTACATGTAAGAAAAGTACTTAATTTATATGTAAGAAAAGCCGTAAAAATACGTTGCTGTTGGATTCCAAACCGTAAGAAATATTTTGTTATAAAATCGTAAGAAATATTATGATATTATCAACATTTCCTGTGACTTTCTTATTCTGATTTCAAACATTTGCACAGTATTGTATTTCTGCACAATTACTTTGACTGTTGGTTCCCTAGTTCAATACGCATATGTCTAGCTTTGCGCCCACGCACGAGCACACTGCGTTCCGCTTAGTGTTCACGCTAAAAATCTACACAACACAGATCATGTGGAAACATAATGAAAGTCCACCTTAATAATATTAACTTCAATAGTGAATTCTGTCTAGAGCGAGCTAAAACATGGAAGATTTTTTCTTCAAGTTCCCTGCGAGCGTATACCTAAATGTTCCCCAAGTTCCGGGAACGCAACAAAGGCCAGATAACAAAAAGCCAGTGTTTTATCAGCAACAGGTGTTTGTTAAATGTAATAGTGATATTGCATGTATACGATTATATTGACATTTGAATAGTGAATTTTGTTTGGAGCTATCTAAAATACTTGCAAATTCTTAAGTTCTCTGCGAGTCTATTCTTGTTCCACAAGTAACTGGAACGCAACGAAAACCTTCTAATGAAAAAGTAAAAGTGAATCAGTAAATCGAAATCGAATTAAATTACTTATATCACTTTAAAACGGTCATAATTATAGCGATTCATAAAACTTCTGAATAATTTTTAAGTTCCAAGATCGCATTCGATCGATCATTGAAAATCAAATGCCAGGATTGTAATAAGTTTTACCTAATTACCAGGAACCTTTATTATGCTGGTGAACGCGTCAACCTCGGCGGTCGCATGAAGGTTGATCAGTTCAGCCCCCGAAAAGACTTCCTGGTCCCCGGATTCTTTGTACCCAAAGAAGTTAAGGAGTTTATCCGAGAGAAAAAGGTAAGTGAGTTGCAATAAAATTTACTAATGCTTTTAAAAAATTAACTACCCCGTCCATCCATTACCTCAATCTTGACATGTGGTTACTTAACGAAGTATTAGTCTGGTGAAGAACGTTCCTGGATGAGTACCACCAGATCAACCTTAACATGTGGTTATATAACCAAGTTGGTCGCCGGACTCTTTGTTACCAAAAAAGTTGAGGAGTTAATCCGAGAGAAAAGGGTAAGCGATATTTCAATAAAACTAGCAAAAGGCTGAGCTTTGTGAGGACTCGCGTTTATTTAACAACCTGATTTTATTGGTGTCATCTAATATTAAAAGTAGATTAACTACGTACGTACTACTGTATTTGAGTATTGAGTTTAGTTCTGTTGCAGCGATGTTATCTCTTTGGTTTTCTAACAGATGGCGTTAGTAGTACAATAACATTATATCCAATGAATACAATATTATTTATTTTTTATGGTTATAAAGTTGTATTTTATTGACAGATAACACACCTAGATATGAAGTTAACTACTACTACTACTAAGTTACTATGATAAAGCACAAATAGTTAATAGTATTTCAATAAGGTGTGCCACAAAATGCTCAGGTTATGGGATAGTGATAGGGCGAGCGAAGCGAGCCCTCATTAACCAATGATTAGAGGTAGTAACTGAAAAAATTAACTGCGATGTCTTGCACGCTGATGGTAAATGCAAAATTTCAACTTCTTTTCCCTGTGTTGCTTAAGAGTCTGACTATTGTACATGATCACGTAATACGCTAGATAAGAAGAAGATTTCTTTCGATATCTTATACAAGGTCTCCCAAGAAGTAGTGGTAGAGAAGCTGGGAGGTAGAGGACATAGAGGGCTATCTGAATCACTCCCATGTATGTTTCGCGATTTATCGTATTTTCGGAGTTATGACTTATTTTTTAATTTTTCACCTATCGCCGAGTACGATGAGATTTTTATTTATGGTGAAGTGAATTATTGCGGTAGATCCTTGATTTTTTTGTGTGCTAAGCTGATAGATAGGCCAATTCAGTATGATAACATTTACTATCGTTAGATCTTTGAATGGAATAAAAAAAAATTACAAGAAAGATAAAATTACCCAGTATGTTCAAAACTTCAAAAGCCCTTAAAAAATAAAATCACATTAAAAAAACCGTTTGGCTTTTAAAAACTTGCTCTATCTATCAGGTAGCTGAAAATTTCATTTTATTATTCATAAGGCTTCAATCAAAAAATATAAATCTAAATGTGGTAAGTGCAAATTTTTTATTGACATGGTACAGTTACAAGGTGTTTAATTACAATACATTTTCAAAATGGCCCCCCTGTTGCTCAATGCAAGTGCGACATCGCCGAAAAAAGTTGTCTTTTAAACGTCTGAATGCACTTCTATTATTTTTAATGGTTTTTTCTGCTACTCTCAATTTCCGGGTTAACTCGTCCAAATTGCGGCATTCTCTCGAGTAGACGAGGTCTTTGTAGTATCCCCATACAAAAAATCAATGGGGTTTAGGTCGGGGGACCGTAGAGGCCAGGCTATAAGGCAGGTGAACAGATGCCGGAACCTACCGTAAGTACTTGGCGACCGATTTTCTACTTGAGGGTGGTAGCTAGCCAAGCGGGTATTCGCAAAATGCCCTACCACCTTGCCTAATTACCCTAGTATAGAATAAAATAAAACACATGCGACTATAAGTATTAAGTCAGTCATAATGACTTATTCTGATTTCCCCTTGAGTAAAAAACCTGTCGCCAAACACAATGGTCTATTCTGACAGCTATCCTTGACATCCCTTTCCCGTTCTTAGGTGTATTCTAATATAAAGACATCGACCAAAGACATCGAACATCTTACAACCTCATCCATAGCTATCAACAGGTGAGATAGTGCTCAAAGATTAACCCATCAGTAACAAAATATAATGCAGCAAGTGATAATAAAACTTTTAATCGGATAAAATATACTTAGCGCACATTCCAAATAGTTTAATATAATAATTAACGGCAGGAAATTATTTATTTTGCATTTTTGTTGCTAGCACATGATATTTTTAAGTTCCAATCTCATAAAACGCCAAATTTCTAAGAAGTTTTTTTACAATACAGTGTTAGTGAAATTATAACATTAATAATAATAATTTATTCAGAAAATAATCATACAAATGTGAAACTAAATACAGATATCAACAAATCCTATTTAAGCTAATATGGCATCCATTAAGACGGGAAGGAAGTCTCGAATTTTCATACAAAAAGAGAAAACGTTTCTCTCCCCCTAAAACATCTCCGATTTTGATGATTTTTGGAAATGTTATAGATATTATCATAATCTAGGTTTATAGGTTTTGATTTTTATCATTTTATTAATGGAATTTGAATTAATGGGTATTTAAATTCCGATCTTTTCTCAAAACTTGTTTCTCTAGTTGGTGAATTGTTTATATGAAAACTAATGATAAACAAAGAAAAAGGAAAACCTATAAACCTAGTTTTTTCTGTCTGTTATAAAATAAGACCAAAATTTTTAGATTTGATAAATATTTACTATAAGAGAAACGTTTTCTTCCAGAACGCAAATTATGCGGAAATTCTAAGTCAAAACTTGAAGAAGTTGCAATTGTCCTTATCGCACAATTCTGTTCGGGGGGCAAGGTAGCTGCACAGAATAAATAATAGTAGTATAGTATAGGTATTTGCATTAGTGATGTCAATATGCCTTTTCGATATGTTGGATGGTGAGTGATGGGAAAAAATCGATGCTGTAGATATTTTTATTCTACCAATATGAATGTTTTTCTGAATACTACATTTGAATTATTGAAACTAAGAAATATATTATAGACGTACAAACCCCGATATAAAAAAATCAAAACATGTTCACAGATCAGTTCTTAGCTATAAATAAATTTCATATTTTTACCTATCCTTCTAAGTATACCTATGTTGTGAAATCTTAGTTTCCATTCTAAAGCTTACATTATGACGATATTCTCAATTGAGCCGATGTTCTAGATATATAATGTAAATAAAATGTCACAACAGTTTTTTGTAGCAATTCTAGTAGTATCTAACGTAAGTAGGAATAAGATATTTGTTCTTCTTGACAAATATTATATAAACATGTTATTTTTAATAAAATAAACTCATCGCCTAATACAAAAAACCAACAAAAATGAAACCGACTTCTAACACCCTAAAGTCTGACATAACTTCTTGAAGTCGGTACCACGTCAGTTTAAAAGTATGATCTTAAGATTGTGGTGATGGTGTCTTCGACAACTTATTTTACACTTTTAGT
Organism: Plagodis pulveraria; assembly: GCA_963890685.1. Taxonomy (NCBI): domain Eukaryota; kingdom Metazoa; phylum Arthropoda; class Insecta; order Lepidoptera; family Geometridae; genus Plagodis; species Plagodis pulveraria. The sequence continues at coordinate 18,589,696 of OY982962.1, forward strand.
GTTAGAATTAGTTTCCATCATTTTGTTGAATAAAAACACCACAAGTCCCGATTCGAACCCGCGAAAACGAAAAAGAACGATAGGAAAGATTTTAATTATGACGTCATGTCATGTTAGCTCAATTGGTTAGAGCATACCCCGGCTAAAGGGGTGGATGGACGCGGGTTCGATACCAGCACATGACTTAAATTTTTCCTATCGTATATTTGTAATTTTGTAATATGAAAACAAAGTTTGTTGGAAAAAAATATTGATTAGGAGCGGGATCAGAAGCTACAATTACAGGTACCTGTAGTTGTGGGCTCGAATCTTGCCAGTAGCCAATTATATTTCCATCTAGCAGGATTAAAAACAATATTATATTAAAATCGGTGACTCAACTGTGTGTCCGGTAATATCAATATAATTTAAAAAACCCTCAGCGAATTTACGTTACCATATTATAATTAACAATCAAGTGACTAGGCAATTTTATGTAATTTTTTAAATAAAATATATAAATAGTATAGATATATTATATAGCATGCAATATAGTAGATTATACGGACGTACGAAATATTAATTAAAGATGTCAATAGTTTGAACAACAATAAAACGAGTTTGCTAAAAGTAATATATTATAATTATATATATAATTATAATTATATTTATAATTATATAGACTATAAAGTCAGACAAAAAGAAATCAACAACATTAAAATATGCAAAACTTAACAAAATGTGAACTATCGTTATTTAAAAAAAATGATCAATTCTGATATCAGCCTTTTGCAGTTGATCTGTAGCATGGTTAATCCGTTTATTTCTCTAAATTATTTATGAAACTACGCTTCAGTAATTCTTGCCTTTTTATAGCTGATAGGCTAGCCTTTGACCACTATCTCATCTGCTGGTAAGTGATGATGTGGTCGAAAGTGTTGTTCAGACTAACCTAGAATTACTGGCTCTCAAGGACAACTGCCGTAACACACCGTTAGGTGCTTGGCAACAGATTTTCTACTTGATTGTAATGGTAGTGTGATGGTACCTATAGCCAGACGGACATTCGCAAAATCTCCTATCACCATGCTGTATGACTGCCATCTGCCATCGTAAGACAACAACCGGAACCGACGGCTTTACGTGCCCTCCGAAGCACGGAATGTCGCTAGCGGTCACCCATCCTACTCCTGACGCGGCGGACGTTGCTTAACTTAGCTGATCGATTAAGAACGGCTAAGCAAACTTCGCTACGAGCACCATCTTTTAGAATGATTGTTAGGCAATATAATTTAAGTTGGCATCTTCTTCTAAATAATTTAATGAAGCTGGTATTTATTGGGGTGCATTTTGACAATGTTTTTATTTAATTTAAAATGCCAGACTTCCACAACATGTTCGGAGATGTTCCTTATCAGTACACCATATGTATACGAAACTTTTGTCTTCTAGCCATTGAGTCACCATGTAGTCATGAAGGTCTTGTACTTCTGCAGTTTCTCTGTGAGTCCTCCGTGTGAGTCCTTCATAATATAACACCAGCCTTCCCTGATGCGTTCTTTTCCAGGGTACCAGTCTTTTGCGCTTCAATTAAGTATTGTTGAAAAGCAGTTCGTATAAACTAGTAGCTTGTTAAGCGTAATAATTACAGCACAATTGTAAAAAGCCAATGAGCACCTTCGTCTTGTTTTATTTTTATAAGGACAAAGAAACAGTTTCACAATATTTTCTTAAAGTAAAAGTATTATTATTTATAATAATAATTTTGAGACCAACACGATCGTTTGTTCAGTTTGGATTTATTCACTTGATTAACTAAGCAGATTTATACTACCTTGAAAGTATGAGTAATATATATGAGTATACTAAATATAATACATATTTTTACTCAAGACGACGACGATAAGTAAGCAGCTACGCGGCGCGCGGCCGAAGACGCGCGACGCGGCGCGACAGCGGCGGGCGGCGCGGTGGCGCGGCTAAAGTAAAATAATTGTGATCGTGTGACTCGACTGCACGTCTCTCTGTAGTACCTATACATATATGTTTATAGGATTTGGCGGAGGTGCGGGGCGCGGAGCGCGAGGCCGGCGTGTAGCGGCGAGACAGCATCACTTTGTTGAAATACGTATTTCTCTGTTGGTGCTTCTGTTCCTTGTCCTCTTAATACTCATAGATAGTCACAGTGTTGTCTTGCAGAACCTACACTAAGAAAAATCTTGTGTCGTAGATTCTGCGTTTCTAATACCGTCGAAATCAAATCAAAAATCAAAAATAATTATAATTAGAAATGATAATAAAATACGTTTTTTATAATGTTTTTGGATTGTTTAGGGGTAAATTATCGAGTAAATATGCTTTTCAAGATAATAAATTGCAATATCATTTTAAACTCGCGGATATCATGATTATGTACTTATACATGATAACCAAACCTAGTAACAAGCACGATAATTCTGTAAAAAAATTGAATTTCCTGCCTTAGGCGTGAGTTTACACCTTAAGTAAATACCACAGACAAATTATCAACATCAAACACTCGATTCTCTAAAAATACTGATAAGTTGTGACACAGATTGCATAAAGAACTGATCCTATTATTTACAAAAAACTGCGTGAGAGCGGGTGACGTGGGCTTGATTCCCGCCCGGGATTAAAATGTTGGGCTCTAATTATATGTACTTGTGATTTTCGCTTTGCACTCGATAGTGCTTGTAATCATATTTAGAAAGATCCTCCCCTTCATATAAAAGATAAAATACCCAACGCTATAACCTACAGAATATTACAGGTGCCTAAACGTATCTTAGGTATAGTGCGTCCGAGCGATTGCGTAACAATCGACTGATATTTTGCCCGCTTTACAGGACAAGCGCTAAAGGTACATTATTAGCCAGTAAGCTGCACGAGTGATGGATCCCTAATCGTGATATCGATAAGCTCCAAACTGTTAGCGGTATCAATCGAGATGCATCTCGTTAACATTCCTTAATCCTTTTCATTATCCCGGCGTCATGTTTTTTGTATGAGATGGTGACGGAACACGCCCCACACCCATTTGATGTTAAGCGGTAACCTCGGACTATTTTTATTGGTTACCAAACCTAGATACACGCGCGATAAAACTGTTTAAATTTAGAATTTCCAGCCACTGACGTAAGTTCCCACCATAAATATCCGATTTTCTTATACATACTAAAAACCTTCTTAATTAAATTAATACTATAACACCGGTTTAAACTAAAGCTACTTAGCAGAAAATCTATAACAACGAATTGCTAATATTTAATGCATTAATTTTCTCCCATTATCGATGATTAAAAAGCAGACAGCTACACTAGAAAATGCAGGCTAAAAATAAATGCATTACTATATTAGGGTAGTTTACGTTTTATTGTACATATATTAAATAAGCCAGTCATATTTTTTTTGATAATTTTATTTTCATTTTCGTGTAATAAACTGAATTATGTGGTCAATAAATTTGAGTAGAATTATGTTCGTTTTTAAGTTAAAATTAATTCATTCATTTGATGTAAAATTAACGAGGAATAGAGAAAATTGTCCGATTTTGGTAAAATCTAAAACACACAAAAGCAGACTGCGTGTGTTTGTTTAAAAAAACGATTTCTCTTGCTCGCAATCGGACTCCAAAAACTGGAAAGTAGTTATTGTAATTGGCTCGTAAGTAACTAAACTTTATATAAAAAAATAAAAAAAAACTTGTTTGTAGTACAAAGTAAGTTGTACTATAGGTGTCGTTCTAGACAATACGATGGTTAAGATAGTTACGACAGGACAAATTACAGTTATGATTCATGTGATGTTAGCTTAGCGGTCAGTGCATACCCCGTGTATAGGGGTGGATAGCGTACCGCTCATGACTATATTTTTTTCTTCTCGTTGTAATATTGTAACATTGTACTACTGATTAATACTAAATAGACAATTTAAATTATTGTTGTAGTATAAATTCACAAATAAGTAACAAATCTATTGCGATATCACTTCGATTCAAAGCTTGTTTACATCACCCTCGAAAATGTTATTAATAAATAGATAAAATTACACACGTGGAATTAATTACATTCTTATGTAACTAATAATTAATAAAACCACTATTTTTACGATTCTAACGTAAAACTTGTTAGCTAACAATTTGTCATTATTAGATATACCATAGTTCAGGTAATTACTTTTGTAATAAACTACAAATTGTTCAGATATCACTTATTACCATCGTGGCCTTTGATCGCGCTTCCAATCGTTGCATGTAAACATAAAAAAATACACGTGGTATAAGAGTTACACATTAACTTCTAAAAACATACATTATTATATTTATATATATAACCATCCTCGACCTTCGACACCAGTATAACAGCATAAGCATGATCCAAAGATCACATCACATATAACGTAGGTGTATATGTATGCATGTAACTCGGAAGTTGAACCGCAAGTGGGTCCAACAATAGGAATAATTAAAAATAACGCGAGCGCAAAATAAAATCGACGGCTCCAAATAGTTCCGCTGCTAGTATAAAAAGAAATTACTTCCGGCTCATTCAATTGTTTGTGACCTATATTGCTGGGCTGACGATTGTGTAGTGGCGGTATCAAAATGTCGTTATTTTTTTTCCAATTACAAGTATACACGTGTTCCTTACAAAGAGTAAACTGAATTAATTTGCAATGATAATTCGCGAATTTCGCGATGTGATATACAAATATTACAATTATTTTAACACTGATATAGATACTATGTTTGATACTAATAGCATGATCACAACACACAAACATGAATATGACTCAGACTAAGAATATACTTGTAAGAATGGCCTTGATTTGAGATTTAACGTAATTTAGATTTTTTGAAGAAAAAGTGGTGCCACAATGACACCCGTTCCCTTTTTCATGATTAAATACTAAATAAATACTAATACACCGTCTATTGAGTACTGTTAACGCCTACGTCATTTTAATGATTTCTGTTAAGTCTCAATAAATTAACTCCTATCACTTAAACCATTAGGTACTACGGCCAGCAATTTCGTGAAATCTAACAAATTCTTTTGTCGCTGCAAAAATATCGTCCACTAATACTTTTGGCGTGTGTAGAGCAGCAAAGTGACCTCCAAAGTTGTATGTAGTCGAGTGTAATAGATTCGGAAATTTGTCCTTTAAAATCCAGTCTGGATGGTACGCCACTTCATACAGGAAATTGATCGCGGCTGTTGGCACTTTTGTAGGTATTCTGAAAAATAACATTAAAATGATTAAAGTTATTAGTATATACCTATATCAAATGCTCATCTGGTTAGCTATTCCCGCCAAGCACCTAACGATGTTTTTCGGCAGCTGCATAGCGTGGTGTACTTTCGTTACTCATTTTGGTCTCTTTTTTATAAAGTCAAAATCATTCATCAGTCTACGACGCTTTTATGAAGGTCAATTACAAATATTAATATTGAAGTATTGTACATAGCACTGCCACAATGAGCAAAAACTTGGAGCCATTCTTTTAAACGTCTTGTAACAATGTGTTATATACTTTATAATAGAATAATTACAATACATAATTGTTTAAATTACTTAGGTGACACGCGATAGCTTGGCAGTGGTGAAATTGTCCAAGCATTTTTGTCGTTTAAGTATTCACAAAATGTGTTGTAGGATTCCTTAATCAAAATGTTTTTCACATGCAACTTGAATTTTCCTTCTGTGTGTGTTGTAATATGTTTGGTAACTTTATTATAAAACCGCAAACAATTACCTAAGAAGGTCCTTTTATTTGTCTTTGCTAATCTAAAACATGGCACCGCTACTTTATCTTTATTCCTAATGTTGTAATTGTGATTGTCACTGTTTAATTTAAATTTACTCAATTCTTTACGAAGTTACATAATATTTGCAAAGGTATACAGGCTCGGTAAAGTTAAAATATCAATTTGTTTAAAAAGATCCCTCAGAGATTCCCTAGGATCCATTCCATAAATCGAATTTCACGCTTTTGTAAGATAAAGATTGTCTCTATATCAGCAGCGGCTCCCAATAACAATTATAAAAAAAATATGATAAAGCTTACTTATGCACGAGGTTAACAAGAGCTCCTGTAAATCCTTCCGCGTACAATCTCATCGATGTGACAATACAGTTGTTCACCCAAGTTATGGTGACCGTGTCTAATACATCGTCCAAATCTAAGTTCTCCAAACCACCGTGTGGCGTGTCGAGTTGGTCTCGATTACTGCATATAGCTATCTTCTCCATTAGATAGGCTGCCAAGCCAGCCGGGGAATCCGTTAACGCCACTCCTAGAAATAAAAATTATTATAGTATGTGATCTATAATTCGTTTTCAACATATACCAGATGTCTTAAACAAGAGACCATCTTGGTGGGTACCACCTTGTGTTTACCCGATACCCGGGAAGACGATACCCGGGATCGTCATCCCAGGAATTTGTCTGGTCTCGGTCTCGAGAAAACTTGAGACAGCAAGACATTAGGATTTTACAATAAAGCTACAAATAGTATTCACATGTATGCATTTCTTCACTTGGACTCTTTGTCATTTGCCGCGCGGCGGCGGCATCCTTTGACAAGTCAGCAGGTGGTTGTCAGTGGAGGTCTGAGGATTTTTGGAATGTGTCAACTCGCTGACACATTACAAGCATCGACCAGTTCTGCAAGAGCGCCAAGAAGATCTAGAAGTGGTTCTGAATGTGTGCAGCAGAGACTGACATTCGAAGTTGAACATAGAAAATCTTTGGGTGAAATTTTAGCAAAACTTGCCGCGAAAGACGTTTTTACTATCAGGGTAACTACAATGTTAAAGACGATTGAGCATTTTTTTAAGTTAAAAAATGCTCTGTTTGATTTGCATAGCTCAAACCCGTGGAAAGTAGACAATATTGCTGTACTACAAAAACTGCAAACGATATTGACCCTACCAAAACTTACAGTGGAAGCATTAGGTAGACAAGATGCCAGCTTGCTTACGGCAGAGTCAATGTGTTGCTAAAAAATGTATCAACAATACTTTAACTCTAAAAAGCGAATCTACTAAAGATTCGCTTAAACTGAAAATAGCGCCTTAATACATCTTTAATATCATTGCTGAACTTTCTACACAAGACCAGAAAATTTCATGCACAAAAAGTAATTATTTTTCTGCAACAGCAAAACATTTTTGATCGCATACGCTGAAGACGTTTATACTCCACCGTCACAACATTTTACCGATTCACCGTATACACCGAAAATGATGAATGAAAAGCGCCCAAATTTGGAAACATTATACAAAGCATTAATATAAACCAAGCCAATTTCCAACAAAAAATTAATGAGTTTTCTCCAGGCGGGTAATTTTATTTTATATTTTTATCTTTTAAACATTTATTGGTAATTTCTGTTATGAAAATATATGTTTTTAACCGATAATAATAATAAAAATTAGGAGGTTCTCTATATTTCGTTTCTATTTTTTTGTGTGTTCCTCAAAACATAACATAACTCTTTACAGGGCACCGATTTTGATAAAATTATATTCGAATGCTGGTGCTTGTCATGTGGTCCCATTAAAATTTGAATGAGATCTGCCGAGTAGTATTTGAGTAATCCCTAATAATGCGTATTTTATGTTTGAAGTCAGTTTTATTTATTATAAGTACATATTTCGATAATTTCTGTTTAAGAAAATATCTGTTATTGAAGGTATTTGAGAGACTAAGTAGATCTTTGCTCGTGTTAGAAAACAAATAAGCATTCCTTCGTTTTTATTTATTCAACTGAAAAAGTAGTCGTCATATATTTATCAAATTCCCAGGACGACCCGAGAAATAAATTAAGGGCGAAAATTCTCGAGATCGTATGGCTGCGCTCACCACGAATTAAATCAGTGCGCTTCTAACCAGCGACCGTTTCAGTGTAACATAACAATTAGTAAATTCCATTGTAGCAGAAACAGAAAAAGCAATAAGTAAAACTTACCTATAGTATCAGGTTTAGTAGCTTGCAAGTGAAAGTACCCACTTTCTCTTATTATATACGCCCAAAACTTCGATAACGGATATATCCTTTCGGAGTTGGGCGTCAAAGATGGGAACAAAGATCCGAGTAACATCTTCACATTGCTAATCGGCCTTGATGATAGAGGCATGTTTGTGTGGAATCTGAAATAAGAATTAATGTATTTAGTTATTTGATAATGTTTGCAAAGCTAGGCAAAGTTAGTGTTAGGCAATCAAACCGAAACGAAAACGTTAACGAGATTAAAGTCTTTGAGTTTGACCTGGCCGGTAACTTTTCCAAACAAACGACGAAGGGGGATCACTCCTTTCTAGGAAAGGAAGGAAGGGGGATTCTAGTGGATACGCATGACTAGAGATGTACGAGGATGCGCGTCGTAAGAGGAAAAAACCGGCCAAGTGCAAGTTGGACACGCGCACCGGGGGTTCCGTAAAAATCTTTATGTATATAAGTTAAAGTTTTTTTTATGTTTGATAGGTTAGCCTTTTATCGCTATCTCACTTGATGGTAAGTGATAATGTTGTCGAAGGTGTTGTTCAGGCTAACCTAGAATTACTGATTCTCAAGGACAGCTGCCGGAACACACCTTTAGGTGCTTGGTGACAGATTTTCTACTTGAGCTAGCTAGCAAAATGCCCTACCACCGTGCAACACAAAGTTATAGTAGTTTTATTGCTAAATGTAATGCAATGCAATCCATAACATTTTAAAATTAATAAAAATAATTTTATTATAATAATATGATGTAACTAAAAATTTATGCTTTTCGCAAAATTTTCCTTTATTTGTGCTAGAAGACGTTGCTTCGTACCAAATTTCAAGATTCTTTGCTCACGGGAAGTACCCTGTAGGTTTTATTTCCCTTACGAGTGTCGAAAATTTGCGGCATAAACGGATGTATCTTTTGATTGCGTAGGCTTAGAAGTTTCATTTGTTCACAGCTCCAAGGGACAGAGACCTGAGTATTTGATATGAATTTCAGCTTGATACTTAATACTCCACTAGTTCCTGTGAAACAGAGTCTTGACAGACAGACGGAAAAATGATCACTTTATTGATTCTATAAGGGTTCCGTTTTTTCATTTTGAGGTACGGAACCCTAAAACCCACCAATAGGATCGCTTCATTTTCCTAGCCTCGCTGACCGCAGCAATCCTATTGGTGGTGTTGTTCCTTGCACACCGCTCATCTCCCTCGTACGTGTGTGATGGATATGTTTGCAGCATTTTGAAGTTTTAGGTCAAGAAAGCTCATGCTTTCTTATATATGCTGGCAACGTAACAGATTTGTAAAAAAAGATATTAACTTGAGCTTTATAACGCTACAGCCGGATAAGGTAGTGATAAATCGATATCATTATCGATAACTATGTGCTCGTAAATCTTGTTCAAGATAACCTAGAATTATTGGCGCTCAAGGACAGCTGCCGGAACTCACCGTTAGATGCTTGGCGACAGATTTTCTACTTAAAGGTGGTAGCTAGCCAGGCGGGCATTTGCAAAATGTCACCAGCGGTCACCCATCCAACTTATGAACGCGGCGGACGTTGCTTAGCTTTGCTGATCGGTTAAGAACAGCTTAGCAAACTTCGCTACGAGCGCTTCGAATTATCGTATATTAAGTTTTTTTTCTTCTTAATCCAATGAATGATCCTTTGAAGAGGGGCTCACCTTCAGTGACCAAAAACAGGTAATCGCCCTCATTAATGATAATAACATCTTTCATTAAAACAGCGCTATCATATCCCTCTTAAACCGGCTTGTCTAAGATTCAATCAAATCGATAATGATATCGATTTATCACTACCTTATCCGGCTGTATCGTTATAAATCTCAAGTGAATATTTTTTTTACAAATTTGTTACGAAACCAGCCTATTGTACAATGAAGAGATAAATTGATATTGAGCTTAGTTCTGGACCTAACTTAAAAAAGGAAGTGATCACATTCCGACGTTTGGAGAAGAGGCCCTGCAGTTCAGCTTTAAAGGCTTGGACAAGTTGTACCAACCCTTATAATAGTATTCATAAGGGTAACCTTATGAATACTATGATGATAAGAAGATTGTGCTTATTGTGAGCGCTGATGTCTATGCCAGGTTTTTTAAGACTACGTACCTCAAAAGGTAAAATTTCTTCCTTTAGCATCATTGTATATTCTAGAGGCTTGCCTATTTGTTAAACAAAATTTAAATAGCTTTGACATAAAAATTACACGTAAGCCACGAAAAACTCGTAAAAACTACTATGTGTTACCCCCTCAGGGCTCCAAAACAAAATTTTTTAGCAAAAGTATTTACGTAATGTGTACTAAATTATACAATCATTTAACAGATACAATGAAAGCTATGACATTCATCAAATTTAAAAACAATCTAATGAAACTATTACTGAACAAATGCTATTACACAATTGACAAATTCTTAAATGATAATAATCTTGACATTTTACCTATAAAATAATGATTGCATGACATAATATTAATTAGAATGTAATTAATTGTATCATATTGTAATATTGATTTATGTAATATTGTACGCCCGAAAAGGTAACTGTTGACACTTTCATCATTTTGACCAACATGTAACACACAGCTGACAATAAACAATTATTTTTTTTTTTTTTTTAAAATACGGGTCCCTTATAGGATCACTTCGTTTTCCGTCTGTAGACCCTTTTTCTCAGGAATGCGTGGCGGTATCAAGCTGAATTCATATAATATACTCAGGTCTGTCCCTTGGAGCTGTGAAAAAATCAAACTTCTAACCCATCGCTTCTTCTTGCTTCTAAGCTACAGGGTAGTTCCCGTGAACTCTGAATCTTGAAATTTGGTAGGAAGCAACGTCTCATAGGTGTGATAAAGGAAAAAATTACGAAAAGCATAAATTTTTAGTTACATCATAATTATTAAAATATTTTTCTGACGATTTCATATTTTAGCAATAAAAATACCATAACTTTTACTTATATACCTACAGCTTTGTACGGAACCCTCGGTGCGCGAGTCCGATTCGCACTTAACCGTTTTTGTTGCTATGTCTACTAAACAATGTGATCATGTCATACGCGAGTATCATATTTTTTTAACGATACTTGATATGTATACATATAATATTTAATATCTAGAGATTGATTACATATGTTACGGGTAAGCATAATTTTATTGCATTTGACGGGATTAAGTGTAACTTATGGAATCATGTGCAATGTAAAATAATTCATCAAGATAATACGAGCAATATCGTTAATCTCGCGAATACCATGATTATGAAGAATATCCAAACCTTAAATTTCGATAAAACTGTTTTAATTTCCGCCACAGATGTGAGTTTCCGCCTTAAAATTGCACATTAGGTTACTAAGTACGTAGATAACAAAAAATCCTGCCTAGATTCCCTGGACGTCTGACTACAATTCCAAGGACATCCTCTATTAGCAATGGAATGGGAACGGTAAATTGGTACATAACGCAGTAAATTAGTGCCTAACTGAATTGTTTTTCATTTTCATCTAGGCCGGATAACTTAGTATTGGTGACGCAAAACTAACAGATTCATTTATGAAAGAATTTTGGTATTTCCCACAGATTCATAACAAAAATGGCATTGCAAACGTTTGCTAAGTATTTCCTCTCCCTGTAATTTATCTCGCTTATAAAATAAATTAGAAGAACACAAATTTTGTAACATTTTAGCTAGTTTCAAGAAGCGTACAAGTCTTCTGTGAATAATCAACCAACTAAGTCTGAATGAACAGGATTTCACGCGGGTGAAGATGCGATCGGGTCACCTTGTAACTTACTGTATCACCTGGATCGTTCACTGAACGTGTCCTCCACTAAGGGGCATATGCCATTATCCACACATTACTGGCAGATGGCTTGGGGATCGCAGTGAACTCGTAAGATGGCTAGTTTTTAAGACGCTTACAAGTCTTCTATGAATAATCAATCAACTAAGTAGTTACAGAATGGACACCATTCCACGCGGTTGAATTCGTGGGCGGGTCAGCTAGCAACTTGTTAAATGTTTCCTTACCCGAGTACTTGATCAGGGAATACGGTGACTAAATGAGTCGCGCACTGGGACCCCCAGTCGCCGGCTTGGATGTAGAACTTTTCGAAGCCCAACTTCATCATAAGGTTTCGCATAATTATTGCAATCTCCAGTGGAGTTAGCCCTGGTTTGTTTGTACCCTGGAATTGATAAACAATTACTTTAAAATTCCATATATACCTAGTATTTTTGTTCATCTGACCATCTAATATATGTTAATATGCTACCCTTTCTCAGCTTCAGAGATAATTCAGCGTGAGGTCCTTAACGCAAGTTCGACCCACACTTTTTATTATTTGTTGTAGTTTTACCAACGCCAAGTTTGACGCTTGTATAGTTTACAATTATTAAATCGAGCAAAAATAAAATTTTAATGTATTACTTTTATGCTGCCCATTATTTTTTAAGGTATTTTTTATTTTTTCATAGACATTCTTCCTTTAATATCTAGCACTACTACTACTACGGTTCGGTAAAGGATAGGAATGATACCTATATAGGACGGACGGACGGACAGTGAAAGCCTATTAATATGGTCTTGCTTTCTCGTACGGCCCGTAAAGGGTAAACATAGTCAAAATTAGATGATCGTTGCTAGTGAGTACGAAAATCAAGCAAAGTTCTTTAAAAGACAGCGCGCGCTGTAAGGTTTCGTTAATATCCTCGTCCAGCTGCGACGCGACGTGGTGGTATCGTTAATTTCCTCGTCCGTTAGACTAACTAATACTTTTTCATTTTAATAGATGCTATGTAAAAAGAAAGAAAGTAAGCAATGCCAATAGTTAAATAAGGTTACTACTTATTTGTTTTCTTGTAAGTTTTCAAGTCTCAAGATATAGTAGATTGCGAGACAGTTTTCAATTTGAGTCAAAATATAACATTTACTTTGATATTTTGTGTACCATTAAAAACATACAATATGTTTGTGCGTTTAAAGAACTAATGTCTTCGTTAGTGAAATTACCTGAAAATATCAATTTCATGATTGTTTCCCCATTAGCAGGAATTTGACTGCGCAATAGTGTCGCGTTTGGGTGTATGTTTACTTTCAACAAAATACATGCTACATCGAGACAAGCAATAGCGCTTTACAATTCCGCGTGCTGATAAAATCAAACTATTGCTAGTTACACGGGAATCGCACAATCTCAATCGAAATTATATTATCAATTATGCTATCTTTGAAATTATTATGATTACCTGCTTAAGTAGTAAACTAACATTCACTCGATTATGCAAAAGTTTTCAGAGATCTGTCAAAAATGATTTTTTTTAAGTTATACTTTGACCGCAATATCACCTGATAGTAAGCAATGGTATGGTCGAAGATGTTAAAAGTCTTAAGGCGCCGACAAGTGCTAAAAAGAAAAAGAAGAAGAACACCTTTGACCACATCATCGCTTCATCTCGCCATCAGGTGAGATAGTGGTCAAAGGCTAATCTATCAGGAATATAAAAAAAATTGCTATACTTTGGAAGCAATGATGGCCGAGCTAAAAGGTATGGACGGCCGTGCCGCAAGTCCATGGTTCGATCCACACCGATGACTTGAGCTTCACCGCATGGTAGAAGGATATTTTGTGAATGATCGTCTGGATAGCAACCACCCTAACATAGAAAATCTTTCGCTAAGCAGATGCTTACTGGTTCACAAGCTGACTGCTGCCGAAACACACTGTTAGATAACAGTGTGTTTCGGCAGCAGTCAGCTTGTGTGCCAGTAAAATTATAGGCACATGAGACTTGACAACTATATGTCTCAGGGTGACTTGCGCAGTGCAATTATAGGCAGACGTTAGTCCGCTTAAGATTAGGGGGCCTCTTGCTTGTTCCGCCACAATCCCATAAATAACCAAAATTTTGTAGTAGGAAGAATTATTATAATTATTCTCTATGGCCAAGTTTTCCGAAACATGTTTCCGTAAAGTTTTCTCGATGGAATAAAGTTACAAAGTTTACTCTAAATCACGCTTGTATCGTAATAGTAAGTTATGATACAAGTGAGCTAAGTTGCTCATTATACACGAGGCTGTGTGTTGCAGCCCGAGCCGTAGGCGAGGGCGTAAATCAGCCGATTGTATAATGAGCAAGTTGCTAGTTTTCAACACTCTTGCGAGGAAAAAAAAATCTATTGCACAAATGCGATACAAACAACATACGAAAATTATGGAAAATAGCGCGCAAGTTTTTTTTTTTGCGCGCGGCAAATGGTTGATTACATATAAACCTCTTTGATGTTACAAATCTGTATTACCCGGTTAAATTGAAAATGTTCTGTTTACTCGCATATAATTTGCAGTTAGGTACTAACTTAACTTTGTAGGAATAATTCTATTACGCACTAGTGTATAATATTATTTTGCACGAGGGTATTATAGTTCGGTTTATGGCCCTAAGAACGATATAATAAAGCTCACTTTACGAGTAAGGGTGTTGAAAATTATCTTAATTATTCATGTATTTATGTATTTAAAAATATAACAATAAAACAGCAAAACCATATCAAGACTTATTTTTTGAAACGCTCGTAGCGAAGTTTACTTAGCTGTTCTCAACCGATCAGCAAAGTTAAGCAACGGTGCCCGCGGTCATGAGTTGGATGGGTGACCGCTAGTGACATTACTACTGAGCGTTTCCGTGCTTCGGAGGGCACGTTAAGCCGTCGGTCCCGGTTGTCGTCTTAGGATGGCAGTCGTTACAGTCGATGGTGAGACATTTTGCGAATGCCCGCCTGGCTAGCTACCACCCTCAAGTAGAAAATCTGTCGCCAAGCACCTAACGGTGTGTTCCGGCAGCTTTCCTTGAGAGCCAGTTCTACTAGGTTAGCCTGAACAACATCATCGACCACATCATCACTTACCATCAGGTGAGATAGTGGTCAAAGGCTAACCTATCAAACATATAAAAAAAAAGAAGACGGACAAGTTAAGTTACATTTTCGATTTAAGTTACTAGTTAAACACAAAATTAGTAAGTTTTGTGCTAATAAGTTTTTTGTGGTATTCACCCATGCTGATAGCAATTTCATCATCGCTGCATCTCTTTCGCTCCTAATCAGTCCGATAGTTATACAACTTCAGCTATACTTATTTTTTTAACTGTTTGTAAATTGAGCTGTAACATTTTGTGACTGACATATGACCTTTTTTATTATTTTCTTAATATTTTTTTCATAAGGCTAATAGGTACTCAACAATTGCAATTGTATATATCGGGTAAGTGATATTCTATATACGCCAGCAATTCTGTTACTATGTAGTTACTTTATAATAAATAATATATTAGTACTCGTACCTACAATGCGTGTGCGTGTTAATCTTATCAAACAGCTCGTGTCGTTGTACCTTCTACACGTGTATAGGCTATAACAATTAGGTGAACGTGCCAAATTACTTGGCTACATCCTATTCCAACTTTTTTATTCTCCTACTTACTGCTCATACTATATCAAGCAACGTCCGCCGCGGTCATTTCAGGAAAGGTGACTCCAGTGGAATTATTAATGATCGCTTCCGTGCTTCGGAGGGCATGTTAACCGGTGATCCCGGATTTATATCTTATATTGACAGTCGTTACAGTCGATGGTGAGACATTTTGCGAATGCCCGTCTGGCTAGCTCTAGCAAATCTGTCGCCAAGCTCCCCAACATATGTCCCCGGCAGCTGTACTTGAGAGCCAGTAATTCTAGGTTAGCCTGAACAACATCTTCGATCACATTTCACTTACCATCAGGTGAGATAGTGGTCAAGGCTAGCCTATCAGCTATAAAAATAATCTACATGTCCAGACCAACTGAGCAATACGTTTCTCGACACAATAATATTCTGATTCTGTCGAACATATTGCTTCTTATCATGCTGTTCCTCACTCTCACTTTCTAAGTCACAATATATCTTATATCTCAATTGCAGTTATTCATCCTTTATCAACCTTTTGGCACACACACAACTACCTACAATAAAATCCAAGTCCAATATGTAAAAAGCCACATTGTGTGATTTTGCATTATATATTATTTTATTTTTTTACTCACTCATATTATATTAGTCATAAGAAAGCATCAGAATTCACAAGTCGACCAGAAAAGGCTGTAACTCCGCTATAAAAACCGTAAAAATGACCAATGGCCTTTCTCAATTAAACCTTAATACGCTAGCAAAAAAATAGTAAGAAACTACAAATAAATATGTAAGGAATTGCTAGTCAAGCTCAAAAATAGCAGAACGCGCAAACTTTACTGTTTGAAAAGTGTACTGTGCGGCGCAACAACATTTTCTTGCCGCGACGCTTTTTTGAGAGCCAGTACTTCTAGGTTAGCCTGAACAACATCTACGGCCACATCATCATTTAGCATCAGGTGAGATAGTGGTCAAAGGCTAACCTATTAGGCATAAAAAAAAGACCAATCGGATGCGATTATTTCTAAGTGCCAAATTAATTAACCAATCCAATTGGAAGATTGTGCATGTTTTGTTAATTGTGACTTTGAAGAGTCTAAAATCAAAGCGGTAACTGTAGGAGAGATACACTTTACATATTTATTCGTAGGGTTTTATCTTATTGTGACGGACCAAGCTCGAGGCCCACCTGATTTTAAGCGGACTAACCTCTGCCTATAACAGATGCATTTCGTCACAAGTCACGAATTGCACTGCGCCCGTGACATTGAGACATTGTTGTTAATTCTCACGTGCGTGTAATTTCACTGGCTCTCAAGGACTGCTGCCGGAACATTGCCGGATTATTTCTAAGTGCCAAATTAATTAACCAATCCAATTGGAAGATTGTGCATGTTTTGTTAATTGTGACTTTGAAGAGTCTAAAATCAAAGCGGTAACTGTAGGAGAGATACACTTTACATATTTATTCGTAGGGTTTTATCTTATTGTGACGGACCAAGCTCGAGGCCCACCTGATTTTAAGCGGACTAACCTCTGCCTATAACAGATGCATTTCGTCACAAGTCACGAATTGCACTGCGCCCGTGACATTGAGACATTGTTGTTAATTCTCACGTGCGTGTAATTTCACTGGCTCTCAAGGACTGCTGCCGGAACACACCGATAGGTGCTTGGCGACAGATTTTCTACTTGAGGGTGGTAGCTTGCCAGGCGGGCATTCGCAAAATGCCCTTCCACCATGAGCCTGCGGCGGGGTTTGAACCATGGACCTGATGCGCGGCAGTCCATAGCCAATGCCACTGAGTCATCACTGCTTCAAAAAGATAGGAAACGATCGGGATACTAAATTTTTTCTACAAATTTTAATATACCATTCTGCTCGCTGCGGTTCCATGGCAATCGATACTAATCGGTTATAAATCGGGTGTTTGATACTCGTGATGGATAACGTTGCAAATAATAAGAAGGCAATTTCAAAAAAATCTTGTCAATAGAGTATCTAATCAATTGATGACAAGATGTGCAAGTGCAAGAAACAGTGTAGCACTTTCATGGTAAGACAAAAATCGCCTAATCATATTACGTAGAATTATATAAGATCGCGGCTAAATCCCAAAATCACAAACACGGCATTGCCTTGTCTTGGTCATCAATGTTATAACTGGCCTTGTGAATAAAAACTTACACGTGTATACATGAGTCATATTTGGTCCCGTTAGATACTCTTTTAATGTCAGTCGTTAACACCTTGTATTATCATGTCACTGAATATCACATAGAAAACATTTTCTGTATCCTGCTATAGGTAGCTTATTTCTAGTTTTTTTTGGAAATTTTACTACGGAACCTTTATATTCGGTTCGATGTAAATTTTCAGAATGATTACGTAAATTATTTAATTGTGTATTATAAAATTTGGGTTCATATATTATGTTTTTTTTTTATATAATTGTGACGGATCAATCACGAGGCCCACTTGATGTTAAGCGGACTAACCTCTGCCTATAACAGATGCATTTCATCACAAGTCACGAATTGCACTGCGCCCGTCACCTTGAGACATAGTTGTTAAGTCTCATGTGCCTGTAATTTACTGGCTCTCAAGGACTGCTGCCGGAACACACCGTTAGGTGCTTGGCGACAGATTTTCTACTTGAGGGTGGTCGCTAGCCAGGCGGGCATTCGCAAAATGCCCTTCCACCATGCTTTGAAGCTCAAGCCCGCGGCGGGATTCGAACCATGGACCTGCGGCACGGCAGTCCATAGCCAATGCCACTGAGCCATCATTGCTTCATAATATGTTCGGGGGAACCTTAAACGGTTTTTCTGAAGTATAATTTTATTTAAGTACATTTGCTTAGCAGTTATGGATGACCTATTACTTTTGTTTGTACCTATCAAGTTTAACAATTTCTGTAACTAAATGTATATGGCAGCTTTACAGACAGATATGCATGGTGAAACTATTTAAATGCCTGTTTCAAGATTATCTGTGTTAATCCATCTTTGACTACAGAACCGAAAGATAATTATTGTTCACGGCCGTGTTCCTTTTCTCGTTATTTTTGATAAAAATCTTATCCATTATATCGTTTCAAATAATACCGTGTACAAGCATAATCAGCCCCTGCTGAACCTCACTTGACAATGGCCTAAATACGAGTACAGATTTAATAAGGGCTTCCATAAAGGGCATTCATAATAACAAGTCAGTTTAACCATGACCCTGACCTACATGGTAAAGAGGAGTGTTCCTCACATATTTACAGACTAAGAATAAACTTCTATTTTTAATCAACTTGAATGAAGGTTTTTACTAAGATCCGATGTTATTATTTTATTTTTGAACAGACTTCCAATAAATGTTTGTAATTCGGCGTATAATTTTTTTTTTTAAATGTAGTTTACATGATCTCCGTAAGTTGTGAACCGATTTCGATGATTCTTTCCTTGTTCAATAGTGTGTGTTCAGAGTGATCTCATAAAAAGAATTTTCAAAATTAAAACCCTTAAGTGGTGAAATAGGGATTCAAATTGAGAAACAATCAATTGTTTCAGAATTTAAAAGGTGGGCAATAAAAACTATATTGTTTGTTATATCGTGACGGAACAAGCAAATGGCCCACCTGTGGTTAAGCGGTAACCTCTGCTTATGCAGTTCGTCACAAGTGGCGGTAGAAATAGCAATCATAGGATGGCATTAATTTTCCGAACGAACTCGCACAAACAGTTCTACAGCTACGGAACTCAGAGACTCAGACTCAGAGACTCAGAGACTCAGACTCAGAGACTCGACTCAGAGACTCAGACTCAGAGACTCAGACTCAGAGTCTCAGACTCAGACTCTTGTTAATATATTGCATAGAAACATTGATAAAATTATTATTACTTTTTAATTTTCTAGGATCAAATCCTAGGAATCTGTTAATATTTGCGGCGCACGTGTCAGAAATAATAACATTCTAGGTAATTAAATCGCTATATCACCAAGAAGCTTAAACATAAAATATTATAAGTACAGGTACTACTCGTAAATCTTAATGCTGACTTGGACGATTAATTGAAATAAACTCACCTCAGAAAATCCGTATCCGGGAAGATCAGGAGATATGACTTCAAACACGAAATCGTATCCCTCTTTAGGCGTAGTCAACATCGGTATAACTTGGACGAACTCCTTAGACGAACTTGGCCAGCCATGAAGCATAAGCAGTGGCAACACTTTGATACCGTGTCCCACCTTTGGTTTAACTCTCATGAAATGAATATCTAAACCTTGTATCTTAGTCTTGTAATGGGAAAACTGGTTTAATAACTCTTCTCTTTTCTTGAAGTCATACTTATTCAGCCAATAATCTAGAATTTTCTCCAGGTACTGAGTGTTCATTCCATATTCGGACATTATGTTCTCCAGAGGTTTAGTCAGTGGGCGTCTATTTCTCAATCTTTGTTTTAAGTCTTCTATTGTCTGGAATCATAGTTAAAGTATAGAAGGTCTAATCGTATCAATATATACATACTAGCTCCGCTCTCATGAAATGGCCTATTATTTTGCTTTTCTTGCGGAACTTCTATAGTAATATCAGCATATAAAGATATGACCCAAAACCAAAAGAAAATTTCGGAAGTGATTAGCAACACTCACACACATTTCACATACATAATATTAGTAAGATAATACATACATACATACATAAAATCACGCCTCTTTCCCGTAAGGGTAGGCAGAGACCACGGATTTCCACTTACTACGATCCTTACATATCTCTTTCCTACACTCATCAATCTTTTCATACATAAGCGTCGATTTAGGGTACTCTTGACCTGGCCTTTTTTCAGAACGTCTACAATCTGATTTCGGAACGTTCGCTTAGGTCTTCCCCTTCCAAAACTTCCGTTCACTTGTCACATGTATATTTGTTTAGTCATTCTTATTTCATTCATTCTCTCCACATGTCCAAACCATCTTAACATACCTTTCTCGATTTTTGTCACTACATCCTCATTCACACCACATCGTTCCCTTATCAGACTATTCCTTATACTGTCACTCCGTTTGACTCCAATCATGCTCCTCAATGCTCTCATCTCCACGGCATTTATTCTACTTTCATGCTTTTTTTGCCACACCCAAGTAAGATAATGTATTGATAGTAAGTAGAGTAAGATAGTAGTAAGATAATGTATTATGTTATATAATTATTAGTATTGGTAAACATCGTAACTCCATATTCTCAAAGGATGGCATTAGCGAGATGCAGATAACACCCAGTAGTAACTACTATTTTTGCTAATAATTGAAAGGAACTCGTTTTTTAATTTTTATATATTCTAATATTTGAAGTTACACGCTGCAAAAATTCAGCGTTGTAAGGTGTCCTTTAGCAGCGAGATTAAGAGCCTATCCTCCCCTTCTAGGTCTAGCTTTCTAGTCAAAAGTCTTAAGAAAGCTGCAATATAAACGTGGTGACTTTTATAAACTGTATTATAAAAAAAAGGTTTAGCTTATGACGTATTCAAGTATGTCGGTAATAGTTTAACTTGATCGTTCTTACCGTATCATTAAATTCTATCTTAAAAGGTCTAATGGATTCGTCCACATGAGATGCCTTGGGGCCAACTCCCCACCACTTATCGAGATCGAGTTTCGGAAGATCTGGTACTTCGTAAAGTTTGTGTGTGAGGAGAATCCCTGCGCCAATCGCAACAATTGCCACTAGTATGCTGAGCATTTTGACCATCTGCAACCGAGTAGCTGTGTAAGTTGAATGCAAGTAGACAACAGGAGCATGAAAGTGCAGTTCAAAACGAAGAACTCTTTTCATTTATCGTTTTTAGTTTTATATTGTCTGAAATCAAAATGTAGATCGTAACGACGAGTATTATGCTTTCATACTTACGCCCGCCCAATGCTTAAGTCCTAAGGAATAAATGTAAGTAGGTCCTAAGCTTAAAAAAAATGTGATAAATTGAGGCGACGATCTAATCGCCCTGGTGTTAAGCATCACGGTTGTTCATTACATTACAATGTCAGCGTCTTAGTTTTGCATGATTACGATACTGCACTAAGCACATCACTCTGAGATTTTACTTAGTATATCCCGTTCACCCAGTAATTTCACTTGCCAAGTAATAATAAAGTCTTGATGAAACATATTTGGCGATACGTAGGGAATGGGAACCGCAGATATAAAGGCGCTGGGTTTTCTCTGAATTTTGAAATTTACTAGACTAAAATAGACATAAAATTTAAGAGTTGAAACATAAATAAGGAAAGAAATAAAAAGAAGCAACTTTACTTTAAAAAGAGATATATATATTCATTTTTGATGCTTTAGGTTTTGATTGAAAAGTGGTCGAAAGTAAAAGAAGTAAGCGAAAAACAAGAACATTATTAATATCGTAGAAACTATTAAAATGAAAACCAAAAATGTATGTAAGTGTACTAGTATTCTAAAATAGAAAAAAAAATTAAAGGATTATTTTGTGTCTGTACTGACTAATAACATAGGTAGGACATGCAATATAGCAATACTATGATTACTCCTTGTTTGACTGTGGAACCTTTTTACCAAAATTTTGTTAAAATACTTCTCAAAAACTTATTTTACTCCAAAATTCATCACATACTGACATAGTAGATGCTATAACATTAAATTATTAATAATATTTTATTTACTGTAAAATGTATAATAATTTTAAAATATTTAGTCATAATATGAGCGATGTCGGGAAAAAGCTTTTGAGTTGTAATTGATTAATAAGATTATTAGATGACAATTACCTATAAATCATGTACTAACTTATTGAAGGGAAATTAAAATTTGAAGCTGTATGACCAGAACGTATTGACTTAGCTAGATCCTTATTCTTATTTGATTTTTCTTATTTGATTTTCCTTGTGAATTACAAAATTACTCCTTTTTACTTCCTTGTGAATGTTATAACTAAGATTTATTTATCTATTAACTGAAATTCCTCTACGTTTTTTAAAGCAAATTTGGTAGGTAGACACTGCGATTAAAAGAAAAGAATTCTGTTGACTTGTGTCTTTTGTTAAACTCGATCTTTGTACAATCTGCAGTGTCCCACTTTCACTTTACCAATGCACTGCATTCATCGCAAGCGCATCTCTCACCCTTTTAACAATGTCACCAATTTTAATACTATATTTATCCTTAAGTACCTTTAACAAGCGACATTGTCGTTGGTAATATGTAATTTGATGCGTTTATAACCTTCAAGGAAATCGTTTGGAATCTTTGAATATAAACATTCCTTATATTTTTTACCATCATTATTCGTGTAGTCTACCAAATCAAAGATCGAAGTTTTTCTGTGTTATTTCGAGGTAGTAAACATGATAAAAAATCTATAAGATCCTGTACTTGCAAAGGCTTTAGGTACGAACCTACGTAACAAAGATGATTATTAGAACTTTTAAAATTGGATGCAAATTTATTTTCGTTAGTTTTATATAATTCACTATTCTTTTTTAATTTTATATCTTATCATTACAAAATAAGCGGAGTAACTGTTCAATACACCTCGCCGGATTATTTAGAATAATATATCTGTGCTAGCTTACATTTAGTTTTCGAAATTATTTTTACGGTATAATAATTTTCGGAATGAAATACAAGAGAAAAAATAGAGTTACTCTTACACAACATTTATTTTAATAATTGTCATTAAGTAATAATATTATTATACATTAGTAAGTTATGTACAGAAAATCATAATTACTGACAAGTTTCACGAATCCTTCAAAAAAACATAGAAACTATGTAGATTACCGTACAACGGTTTCGGATCAGATTCCAAGGTTAGAGAAATACCGCTCCGTGAAGATGGGTGTCTACACTTCCGTACCGGTACACTTCCGTACGGGTTCGATTGATACATAGACTGTTGTGCCGGTAAAAAAAATAGCTTAGAATAAAGGAAATATTTTTGATACCTTTACATATTCCACAAATTCGTACAATCACATTCCACTACACTAGAACACCCGGAAGTCGCGATGTGCGCATATAACAGACTTTTTTTCTTTTACACGTGCGCACGCGATGGTGGTCGCCGAAATCTTGTGAACGGCTGATCACCCAAGCATGGCTCACGGGGCGACCGGTCGTTTATCGTGACCATATTATTGTGATATGATAAGGCTTGTCTTGTCGCAACAAAATTGCTACGCTTTGCAATATCTTCGCTCGCTGTTTATGTACATAACTTAATGGGTTTGATGACTTGACTCGCGTGCTATGTCCCTACTAATTGCTCTTTCATGGCAACGATTGTCGAACATTTGCATGTATTGTTTAACTCGTAAGCCTTTGCCCTTTAAACGAAGTTGTTTCTTAATTTTAATATACTTTTTCAGCGATTGTTATCATAACAAAGCTGTTTTTTTATTGCTTATCTATAATTTATACTAAGTACAGTGTTCATATTCTTTACGATAAAAGATAATTAATGTCTGATAAATATGAACTAACTTGGCAATGAATTTATATGAATTATGATGAATAAGTATAGTACAAAAAGGAGAAGTGGTGACGATACATTTTATATTTATGGTTACTCTTATTTGAAACAAATACCGTAGAGGTATGTTTTAGGGTCCCATACCCAAAATATGAGAGAATGTTGCGATGCACAAACCTAATGGAGTGAGACCCGTCTCACGATTAGCCGTTTTTTGTTAATGTCTTTTTTTATTTATTTTTAATGCCCCTTGGGGTGTCTGGTTAAAAGAGCACCTCTTCGTATCTTTCTGTGGGAGTCGTAGGTGGTGACTAAAAGAAAAATACCAGAATGTTGGCAGCTACGCTTTCTAAAGAACTAACACCTATCACTGCGATCCGCCTGCCATGCGTGGGGATTATAGCAACCCCCAGCCCCCTCCTAATAGGGAAGTCTGTGTTCAGCAGTAGACGATCCGGCTGATACAGTTATACGTTTGATGTATGGTTGGTGGTAATCGTACCAGGCTAGCATAGCCTGGCTAGCTACCACCTTATTAACACCAACTGTGTGTTCTGGTAGCTGACCTGGAGTCTCAGTTCCCAGACAGTAGTCAAAGCACAGAATTCATATATAGCTATAGAATATAGTACCTAGTACTTAGTATAATACTATATAGTATACACGTTACCTACAGAACTGCCACCCTACCCCGTAGTTCGAGAACAAGTAGGGCCGTCGCCTGATAGGTCGTCGGTACCCGGTAGGTCGATTTTTTTGCGATCCGTACCCAAAGGTCAAAACGGAGCACTTTTATTAAGACTATTTTGAAGCAGAGAAAGCTGAGCGGTAGCTATGAACTGCCGCGCCGCGAATGTCATTGTTCGAACCTGATCGCCGCCGCGCGCCGGTATGAGCTTCACTGCATGGTGGTAGAGCATTTGCGAATGCTCGCCCATCTACCTACCACCCTCAAGTAGGACATCTGCCCCAAAACACCTTTAAAAGCGTATTCCGACTTGAGAGCTAATAAGTAATAATTATGAAATTACATGCAAATGAGATATTTATATATTTATTTAATTCTTTATTGCACTTCAGTACAAATGGAGGACTTAATGCTAAAGCATTTTCTACCAGACATCCACATATTAGTTATAGAGAAAAGGACGTAGGCGTGCAACAAAAAAATATATTTAAATACTCTAGAACAGAAAACGCAAAGAATATTACAGATATAAAATATTATACATACCTTTATGCACAAATACTATACAATACATGCTATACATAATAACAAAAATAATATACAGATTTTGTGTAGAATATTGACCCAAATATGCAAAAAGGATTAGAAATTCAATTATTTTCATTTTCAGGGGGGCTTCAATACATAAGAAGTAAGCAGAAGCGCTCGTAGCGTATGTTGCTTTGTCGTTCTTAGTCGAACAATTTTTAAACATATAAAAATTACTTGTATGGGTGACCGGTAGTGGCATTTACTACTGAGCGCTTCCGTGCTTCGGAGGGCACGTTAAGTTCGTAACTGGGTTTTGTCTTAGGATAGCAGTAGTTAAAGCTCTATGGTAGCCCTACCAACATACTATGACATCCATAATGCCGCCCTAAGACTACAATTAAGACATTTCGCAAAAAGCCCATGTTGCGAATGCCCTTCTGTATAGCTACAAGTACTACCCTCAAGTAGAAAATCTGACCTAACAGTGTCCTTAATTGTAGATT
Source organism: Plagodis pulveraria (assembly GCA_963890685.1). Taxonomy (NCBI): domain Eukaryota; kingdom Metazoa; phylum Arthropoda; class Insecta; order Lepidoptera; family Geometridae; genus Plagodis; species Plagodis pulveraria. The sequence goes on from OY982962.1 coordinate 18,615,371, forward strand.
AAGCCAGTAATTGTACAGTAAAACACATCATCACTTACCATCAGGTGAGATTGTGGTCAAAAGGTGACCAAATAGCGATAAAAACGGGGTGTCATCGTCTATCTTAGAGCTCACTGAGTACATTGTACAACGAATGTACAAAATTAGTAATTTTAGCCAAGACGTTTAATAGACCGAGTGTAGGTTAGGGCTGATATTTAATTCAAGGCGAAAATTGTTTTTAAGTACGAGATATAATTATACATTTAGATTTCCACTTCAATTGCGAGGAAACGAAAGTACGATATTGAAGGATTTAATTTTAATTAAAATTTCAACTGATATTTGAGCAATGTTCTATTTTGAGTGTCATTGTTTCGATAGAATGTGTATATCTGGGTGATCTGGGTCGTTGATAATACCTCTTATATATAGGTTCTTATTATAAAAAACATGCAGATTTGCTAAACTCTTTGAATAATTTTAAATAAAATAATCATTGAATACCACAACGGCTATTAACCACTTGTAACCATTGACTACTCGTGGCTCTTCAGATGTCGTCAGTCCACCTAGTGGGGGGGCCTACCGACGCTACGTCTTCTGGTGTAATGTGGTAACCACTCGAGAACCTTTCTTCATCATCGGTTATCAGTTCGTCGACCAATGTGGCCCGCTCATTTCCACTTCAATTTGCAAATTCTGAAACTAGATAGTTTTGGTTCTTCTTCAGTGACTTTGGTTCTTCAGCGAATTTCCTCGTTTCGGATTTTATAGCGCAAAGAAACCCTGAGCATAACTCTCTTCATAGATTGTGAAGCGACTTTGAGCTTGTTCGTATGGACTACAGTTAAGGACCACGTCAAAGTGATTACCAGCTACACTCACTAGTTGAAGAATTTGGTCTTCAGGTTCTGCGCGACGAGAAAATAACGCTTATTTTCCGAAAGCTTCTCATTCCAGTTGAATTCGGGACAGTTTGTCCTAAGTAAATATAATGGTCAACAACTTAGAGCGTATCGTTCCCAACAATTATTGGTACGGGTGCAACATGAATAGTAGAATTTTTTCGTCTTGTCCATGTTCATTTGTTGTTTATTGTGACCATACTTCATTTGTATTTTACCATGATACTGAAGACCTTCTAATACCACTTCAATAACATTACAATTAAATCCACACATCTCCACAACACGCACGCAAAAACCCACACACCTACCCTAACACACGCACACAAATCCTCACACACATAAACACGCACACTAATACCGGTACACACAAACACATCATAATAGCTAGAATAAATGTTTAATTATATTTTTGTATTGTATAAATATTTAGTTTAATTAGAAGATTCTTACACTCATTCTCTGATAATATTTAGTATTTATTATATTTTTTTATATTTATTATAGGTTAAACGGAACTACTAAAAAACTATTTTAGTTCGGACTGACATAGGGATCAAATCTTCAAACACATAATGTAATTATAGCATCCAGTAGCAGAAATCTTTAGTACATATTAGCCATTATGGCACACTGACGATATGGCGTCGGCCTAGATAAAAGAGAGCGCGGGTCATTATTAGGCAGTTTAGATGATTACGACAATCTAATATGCCTGGGTAAGGAGTACGGACCATAAGGGTAACTACTCTCAAATACTTTATGTCTACAATATTTTATTTAATCCGTACATTTGTTTTTCGTACTCAGATCCGTCCAACTTTCATGATCGGGACGCAATTCTCCACTGAAGAGGCCCTTGCTGGAAGACTGAACCCTGAAAGCTTTGAAGCGCTCCAAAAACGGTTCGTGGATGTTGATGGCTCAGCGGAGTACGAACCGCCGGGATGTGCTCAAAATGCCATGCAGTGCTACTTGCATTCACAAGCCGTCTCTGACAAGGTAAGCTTGTTTTTATTGCTTGTAGGTTAGAGTTTAACGGACTACGGACCCCTGCTTGGAAATTCATAGTCATTCCGACTGCAACTTGACTATTATTGCTTTCTTATAATGCTACAGGCGTACAGCTACTCCTACGAACTACCCCTTCATTATTTTTATTGCCGGTTGCTCTCAACCACAATGTAAACTGACACGGGAAGTGATGGATGTGATCGAAGATGGCATAGGCTTAAATGATAACTGGCTCTCTGAAGGTGTCGAAACACACCACAAACTAAGTGAGCATTCGCAAAATGTCCTTCCGATTTCAGGTCCGAAGGCTTCCGACATACCGAAATAACAGCATCCTTGTGACAAAAACCAATAATGACGGCATTCTGAAGCACGGAAGCGCTTAATAGTAAATGCAATTATCGATCAACCATCCAATTTATAACTGCAGCGCATATGACATAAACTAATTGATCGGTTAAAAACTACTAGGCAAGTTCCGCTACGTGTTTACATAAATGTATATCTATGGATACATAAATGTCTATGGATACACAATTGTGATAATTAATGTCACAGTTTGTAATATATTTACATTGACATCGATAAACCTATTGGTATTACATTTGCAGAGTACCAAATAAATATAGGTATACCTACTACTCGTGCCATAGAATCAAACGCAAAAATTATAACCCCAGAATTATTTTAATCCAATTTGAAAAGAATGATCGCTTTGTCCTGACTGACCTTCCATCCGTTGTAAGTGTTACAACCACATACACGTGTCCTGTAGTTGACACGTGTTAAAAGGTCTCGATGATTATGAAAAATTACAAAGTAGTTGGATATTAAAAACTTTAATATGTTGATTTAGCACTTTTTGCGAGGTTCGTGCTGACATGACACCACAACACATACTCGTAGATATTCAACACAACAACATATAATACTATAGTAGTTTACCGCGAACTGTAACCTCAGTAATATTATAGTAATATATACCTTGGAGCATGAAACGTTCAAGTAAAGAAGCGGTGATGGCTCAGTGGCATTGGCTATACACTGCCGCGCAGCTTGTCCATGGTTCAAATCCCGCCGCAGGCTTGAGCTTCACAGCATGGTGGAAGGGCATTTGGTGAATATCCGCCTGGCTAGCGACATCCTCAAGTAGAAGATCTGTCGCCAAGCTCCTAACGGTGTGTTCCGGCAGCTGTCCTTGAGAGCCAGTAATTCAAGGTTTAGCCTGTTAACACCTTCGACCACATCATCACTTACCATCAGGTGAGATTGTGGTCACAGGCTTACCTATCAGCAATAACAAAATAACTGTTGATCAAATCGCGATAGTACTTACATTATTACATACATTATGACGTAAAAAGTTTTAATCAACTTTTTCACTGTAATACAATACCCCACTCAAATTATTTATGTCACTTAAAATATTTCAACCCTCCTTGATTAAATTGCCTCTACGATCAGTAGTATGAGTTTTTATAGTTTACGAAACAATTCGAAACAAAGTTACGTTTTCATCACATACGTGTTTGTACAGTATCCAATATCAGTTATCTTTCTCTAAAATATTCAATTCGATTAGTACTTGATGGTTTTGGTGTTTATGGCATTTTCAAATCGTTTATTAGTTCAGGCTACCGACGCGATAAACGAGTGCCAATTGGAATACTATTGTCGTTGTATCCGTCCTCGCACAGCAATATCAGTGAGACAGTTGATCTCACAACATTTTCGACCACATCATCACTTACCATCAGGTGGGATAGTGGTTAAAAACTAGCATATCTGCTATAAAAAATAAAATAAAAATCTATTAAAAAGGATTGCATGACAAAATTTTCGTTGAGATTAGAAGTTAGAGTCTTCAGAAGCTGACCGGTGCGATAAAGAGCAGCATTAGCTTTACGGAAAAATTGCATATTCAGCACCTGTTTTATTCGGCGATATCGTTTTCTGTTACCTGCTTTTGAGTATTCAGTCGATACGCTTTCGGAAGGGCACCGATCTCAAAAGCTCACTAATTTCCTTAGAAGCTAAAGTCAACCAAATGTATTTAATTTCTATTTCGGAAATAGGAAACGTTGAATTCGCTTAAAAAAACTTTGGCCATCGTACTTTGAATGTTTGTAAACAAAATTTTAATTGAAAGTTCAACGTTCTACCTTTGAGTGGTCACTTGTCAGTGCGATCTTGGAAAATGTGTGAAAATGGTTTTTTTTAATGTTATTGCGATGGAACAAGCTCTAGGCCCACCTGATGTTAAGCGGACGAACCTCTGCCTATAACAGATGCATTTTATCACAAGTGGTGCCACAAAACACCGTTAGGTGCTTGACAGATTTTCTACTTGAGGGTGGTAGCTAGCCAGGCGAGCAATCACAAAATGCGGTGAAGCTCAAGCCGGCGGTGGGGATCGAACCAGGGACCTGCGGCTCGGCATTCCATAGTTATTACCGCTCGGCCATCATTGCTTAAAACGTATAGTTAGCAACGAAAATATGCAACTGTCACCTATCAGCTATTTAAAAGCACTTAAATTTACCGCTACAATACCCCTAAGTTGTTAAACAGTAGCATGTTTTATTGGTTACAGTCGGTCGCCGATTGTGTCGAAGCTATCATCGGCACCTATCTGCTTAGCGGTGGCATATTGGCAGCCGTGAAAATTGTGGAATGGTTGAAGATAATTCCCGCCCAAGTGAGTATCAATCATCTACATGATACTACGACTACATATTTGATAGTTTAATCCATAAAGACCCTTCATGCTACACTGGATGCTACGGTCCTGGGAAAACTTGTATGTGTCCCGTTCAGGCGTACATAATCAAAAATACATAGTAAAGTTATTTATGGATTTATCTATGGTCTGAGCCCGTTGCGGTCTTGTTACTGTATGAAACAAATGGGTTTACGGAAGATATGAATTGGCGAGGCGGGCAAGTCGTCCGCCTGTAGCTTCACGCCTGCATATTATACTTGTATTAGTAGTAGTTCTTCGTGACACTGCGTTACGTTCCACTCTTCGAACTTGTTACGTTCTGTATATTTATTTGCTACAGTGCCCTTCAAGCTAAAACATAGTATTTTTGCTTAAGGGCATAATATCTCACAGTGTTCGGTGATACATACAGATATCTATATTTGCAATAATATTCTGAAGATGAAAGTGTTTTGTTATTCTTTTATTAACAAAATACTACAGCTACTACAATAAAAGCATTTAGACAACCCATAAGCCATTGCAGACTCACAGGCAGTCCAGCCCACTACCTGTTGGAACGGTGCCCATAATGCTGGCTGCATTGTATTCCAATGCAAACACTTTCTCTTCCAATGCAGCCAGCATTATGGGCACCGTTCCACCGATCGATTTAAAAAAATATTTCACCTTTAGAATCCTACATTATCCCTGATGGACATAGAATATTATCAAAAAATATTTCTTGTTATTTTTTGAATTTTTTGTTAAATATACCCGTGTAAAGCCGGGGCGGGCTGCTAGTAAAAAATAAAACTTAACCGTCTTACAACAATTATGAAGTAACTTGTTGATGTTGGTATCATGCTGATTCAAAACACTGACCTCATGGTCCGTCTTCCAGAAGTGATTTCATACTTTTTAGTGTCGAGAGTTCAATTTTTTTTTATATTTCACGTCATCACTTGCTTAAAATAGCGTTCATCAACAAGAGATGCAATTTACAATAAATAATCTAGATATGCAAATACATTTTCAGATTGTCGACTATAATTTAATAACTATTCTACCGGTTTTGATGAAATTTAAATGGGACCAACTTTGAGGTATACTCTACCCATCAAAAAAGAATCATCAAAATCAGTTTATGACTGAAAAAGTAATGGTGTAACCATATACAAATTGAGAACCTCCTCCTTTTTTGGAAGTCGGTTATAAACTCAGCGCAATACATTTATTTTAGAACTAAACTTCAACTCTCTTATTTTTTAACTTTACTCGCTGTTATACATTTAAGTTTAGTTTTATAAACATTAATTAGCAATAAATAATTCAAATACTGTGATTCAGGATAAGCTAGCGGAGCTTCTGCACAAATCCGTGCCGACTGTACTGAAAGAAGGGAAGGCGAGTACTGCAGACATCAAGTTCCTGCTAAATGGTTTCCAATCGGACGTTGAGCGGATTTTGAACTACAAGTTCAAGGACGCATCTTTCCTGCTAGAGGTATGTGACTATGCAGTGACTGTACGATTCACTTGGTGGTTAACTGGTTGGCACACTCTATGCCGTGGATAGAGGCAACCTTATTGATATCGCCTCTACTCAAGCCGTCGTACTATCCAAGACGAACACTTACAAAATTACAAATTTACAACATACGAACATACTTACACGGTGGAAGGGCATTTTGCGAATACCCGCCTGGTTAGCGACCACCCTCAAGTAGAAAGTCTGTCGCCAAGCACCTAACGGTGTATTCCGGCAGCTGTCCTTGAGAGCCAGTGAAATTACAGGCTCATGAGACTTAACAACTATTTCTCAAAGTGATAATCCCCGCGCTTAACGTCTCGGGGATCGAAGTGTAAGATGGTAGTTCTTTGAAAGCCTACCTTCTGGTATTTTTCACTCCGTACCCTCTTACGACTCCCACACTCCCACAGAAAAATATGTAGGGAAGCAATTCTAGCCCGCCACCTCCCGGGGAATGAGGTATCAATTGGAGATAGTGAAATTATAAAACCTTTTGTAACAGCAACGATGAAATTTTAAAAAGATACTCAATTTGGAATAATCTAAAAAAAAATTATGTCCATAGGCCATGTCTCACGCGTCGTACATGCGTAACCGGCTGACGCGATCCTATGAGCGGCTGGAGTTCCTTGGCGACGCCATCTTGGATTTTCTTATCACTTCGCACATTTTCGAGAACAATCCAGGGTTGTCGCCCGGAGACCTTACTGATTTGAGGTCTGCTTTGGTCAACAATGTGACCTTCGCAGCTTATGTTGTGAAGCTTGGACTACACAAGTGAGTACTAATACTGTAGTTAATCTGACTTTTGGTAGTATATTGACCCCGAAAGTGACGGCATCTTGTTTTTTTTTTATTACTTCGCATATTTTCGAGAACAATTTAGCCTTGTCACCCAAAAGTGTGTTTGCGTTTCCGTGTACTGTATAGGAGGCTGTAGTGCTTTGAAACACACATACGATATAATCATTACTGACACGTGTGGAATTCAAAACGCGCGTCCCTTTTTCTCAAACGGTATGGGAATAAATTACTTATAAACGAATGTTTTGATAAGCGATTCTGATTTATATGTAGGCAGTACTGTCTTGAAATTGAATCTCGCTTTGGTTTGTTGAAATAAAGAATCGATATGATTGTTTGATGTTTATTTGTCAAAAATCATGGATTTGACAACGTTTCCATAAAATTATATCGATTGAATAAAATTGCAAAGTTGAGATAAATAACAATAAATATCCTAATTATTAAGGTAAGCATGTATATAAAAATGGAACAATGAAATTGCAAAACCTTATCATGAGGGACAAGTTAAGTTTTACTTTCGATTTAAGTAACTAGTTTTGTGCTAATAAGCTTTTTTTTCGTTTTGCACCCAAAATTATCGAGATTTTACCTTGGTTGCCTCCTTTCACTCCTTTGCAGTTCGATAATGACATAATGTCAGTATTTGTCAGCGTCTTAGTAAAAACAAGTGAAGTAGGAAAAGATGCGAGGCGCGTGCGAAAGTTGTTTGTCTAAATAAGGCTGTAACAAAACTATTCCTTATTTAGTACAATAATAGATAAACAATAAACGAATCAGTTCTTCCGACGACAGCAAAATGGTTCGGTTTTAAATTATTTTATCTCTGTGTGTGTTACTACTGACCGTAGCTGTCGGTTGAAAGCGTATAGTTAGTCCATTTAAACATGTCTATGGTTACTTATTGTATTGATTTGCCGAAGGTCTCGTGATCCATGACAAAAAACGTGTATATGTGTGTTGTATTTATTGTTTTAATTTAATGTGTTATTTCACAATATCTTCTCCGCAGGTAAGAGCTAGAAAGCTTCTCACCTCAGCTTTCCATTGATAGATAATATGTTTTGTTTCACTTCAAGCGTGTGGATATTTTAAGCGCGTGGAGCGGTATACACCCATACTTTGGTGTGTCATCAATAGGTGGGTGTAGTAAAAGGTGTACAGAGTAATGTTTCTGTTCTACCGGCAGTGATGCTACGATTTTAGTGATGCTACACACGTGGCATCACTAAAATCTACTAGACCGAATTCGATGAAATTTTTCACAGGTGGGCCAGAGCACAAGGATATTTTTATAACCTGATTTGTTAAGTAGATTCAAGGTAGCAACTTCAGCTCTCCATACCATGTGGATTATACAGAGCGAGGGAAACGACACGATTGGAGCTCAGTCTTCACGGACTTAATATGTTTAAGTTTCTAAGGACTGAAGTTCAATAGACGTCCTAAAGACGTACTAACACGCCAACGAAGTATTGAGCGCTAGTCACAAAATATTATAAAAAATCGGCCAATTGCGGGTTGTTTTCGCACTCTGAGGGTTCCGTGCCAACACATAATGCCCGGATGCTTAATAATAGGGTCCCGTTTTCTAGTACGGAACAAATAAATAATAGTACATTGTACATCGAGGGGAGAAAACGATCGAGAAATAGAACTTTCTCCCGAGTGATACATAGTGCTTTATACTATACCTACGAGGGAAATAAAATCATTATAAGTACGTTTTCTCGTACAATGCGATTAAAATAAGAATAGGATCGGCCTAGCGCCATGTTGTGACGTCAAAACTAGAACTTGGTACAGTGTGCAAAAAAAGAAATGATAAAACATGTATAAATTAATAGAGGAAATAAAAAACCCTACTGCAAATAATTTATTTTCTTTAAGTTTTTTATCGATCAATTGAAATTAAAACTGCCAGTTAATTTATTTATGGATCTTTTTTAAAACCAATCATTTTGATACACAACACGAGCTTTGGAAGAAAAATAAATTGTTTTTCTCACTATATGGCGTCTAAAATCCACCAGTTTTTTTTTTGTGTACATAGTATAGTGTCACTTTAGCTATCAAGATAAATCTAACGATATCTCGTACATTAAAATCGGTTAAGCCGCTTAGAAGTTATGGTGAAATAAAGAAACTCACAAACAAACATACATACTCGTACTTGAAACCTATAAACTTAACACTCGTTTATGTGGGCAGTCGTGTAAAAAAACAAGTAGTCATAGGTAGGTTAACGAAGTTGTAGGTGACTGTAGGTACAGCAAACACAGAAATAATTTGAACTGATTTTATTTGCTAGCAATAGTACTTAGGTATCTTAATTTGATTTGCTCAGCTCTTCGATGCTGCATGTCCTGATGGCCCACTGAGTCAGACTCATCGTTATCATTGTAACGGGTAACAAAAACAAATAAAACAATCAAAACATATTAAACAGTCAACAAGAACAAATTAAACAGTCAAAAAACAATTAAACGAGAAGATCAATAAACACTAGGAAACGTGCCGCGTAGTAGTACACTGTCGGAGAAATAAGACCCTCACGCCCGCGTTTTCATCAAACCAAAATGGCGTCTGTGCTGTCAACCTTAAAAATATGAATTTATTAAAATTAACAATTTCGGGTCACTCATTTAAAATAACCTATAAATATATGGCACTGCTTTATTTTTAAGTTTGTTCTGCTGATCGTACTTATTAGAGAGAATATGAGTGAAGTTAGCCGAGAGCCCGTCCTATTCTTATTTTAATCGCATTGTACTTACCTCGAGACTTCTCAGGCAGTAAGTTCTTTAGACTTCTTGAGCTGCATTTCTTATTTCTGATGGCGTCATCATTATAAAATCGTCACTTTCACTATCAGATGACATTTTAGAAAATTATTTAGAATAATTAAAAGTACATACGCTATTAAAATATCAATTTAATAAAAAACAAAATTTAACCAAACAACAAATTGCCGCGCTTTTTTTCTCGTAGTGCAAAAAAAGGTTGCCAACCTCCTTTCATTGAAAATCGAGTACAAATAAAAATCACACCTCTTTTTTCTAATTATTTGATATAAAACCTTTTTGAGATTGAATTGTTTAATGTTAGCAGCTAAAAACAAAAGAACGCCACGACCAGGGCAGGTACGGATTTTCATACAACATTCCTTCACTGCTACAGAGTGAAAGAATGAAAATCCATATAACTTTCCCCGCCGTACATTTATAAATGAAAAATGACGAACTTTATAACATGTTTTTGAACGAGTAATGAGACCTTTTCTGAGTGGGTGTGATATAAACATATTAATTGCAGATTATCTACGTGGCTTCGCAAAATCGTTTCTATGCCGGTCTCTCGGAAACAACATAGTAAATAGGTATAAAAACTATCCTGTGTCCTGAATCGAAATAATTTATGATGTATGCTTTTGCAGATACATATGCAAGGAACTGATCCCGACCCTCGACAGGGCGATTGTGGAGTTCGTTGAACATCAAGCGCAAAGAAACAACGAGATCGTTGAAGACGTCCTGTACTTGATCAACGAAGAGGAATGCCAGATTGCGGAATACGTCGATGTTCCTAAGGTGATCCTAACAATGACATACAAATACCCCAGGATAATAAACAAAACATTCTTATATATTTCGGCTATAAAAAAAAAGAAGGAAATACTTTGCCTATTTAGTTACTATTGCGTATGGAATTTCTTATTGGGCTTTACAGTGGTTGTACATAAATGTTTTAAATATGTTGTTCTGTTTTTCTGTGAATTTTCGTGCGTGACGTCACTTGCCAACCAACGGAAGACCAGCGCTGGTTGTTCGCAGCCAGCATTATGTTGAGTTGGGGTCGGTTTGTGGCAAAAAAACTATGATGTAGGTATTGTACTAACAAAATATGTTGTAATATTTATTTTGTCTGTTTTTTGTCACAAATATAGCTATGTCTATGTCTAACCAATCGATGCGAAAATGGCGCCGCTAAACCTTTCGCACTATTGCTGTGTATAGTGTGCGAGTGAGAGGTTTACTGTATCAGCCTGATTGTCCACTGCTGAACACAGCCTCCCCTACTAAGGGGGTGGGGGTTCGCCGTAATCCCTACGCTTGGCAGGCGTTTTGGGATCATAATTTAAGATATCAGTTCCTCAGCTGCCCCACTTTCCGGAATTTTACCTTTAGTCGCCTCTTACGACACCCACGACGACACAGGTGGCAATTGGGGGGGTGATAGTCTAGTCCGGCACCACACGGTGTGAGTGAGAGGTTCAGCGGCGCTATTTTCGAATCGATTCGTTTCTTTACCGGGTTATACATTGTCACGCCTGAATTCCCAAGTGGTAGCCGCCAGACAGATTTAAGTGTTTTTTTTTATGCCTGATATATGTTAGCCTTTGACCACTATTTCACCTGATGGTAAGTGATGATGTGGTCGAAAGTGCTGTTCAGGCTAACCTAGAATTAGTAGCCCTCAAGGTCAGCTGCCGGAACACACTGTTAGGTGCTTGGCGACATATTTTCTACTTGAGGGTGGTAGCTAGCCAGGTTGGCATTCCCAAAATGCCCTATTACCATGCAATAACGACTGCTATCCTAAGACAACGACCGGGACCGACGGCTTAACGTGCCCTCCGAAGCACGGAAACGCTCAGTAGTAATGTCACTAGCGGCCACCCATCCAAACCCTGACCGCGGCGGACGTTGCTTAACTTTGCTGATCGGTTAAGAATAGCAAACCAAACTTCGCTACGAGCGCTTCAAAAGTGCTCGTAGTGTAGCTTCTCTAGTCGTTCTTTACCGATCATCTAGGATAACTCTTAGCTACACGAATTTACATATAACTGTTTTTTTGGGTTATAATAAGTTATCGAACTATTTGTACATATTTAGAGATTTTTTACGACACCTAATATAATTGTTTTAATTACTTATTGCATTGCGTACATTTGTTACGCGTTTACTTTTTTATATATAGCTGATAAGATAGCCTTTGACCACTATCTCTTGTTATTTTCACCAGAGTAATCGACTACGAATTTTGTGTTTGCTAGACTCTGAGCGATATCTTCGAGGCCCTAGTAGGTGCGATCTACCTGGACAGTAACGGTTCCCTCGATGCAGTGTGGGCAGTGGTGTACCCCATCATGTGCGCCGAAATCGACACGTTCAGCGCTCGGATCCCGCGGCAGCCGGTCAAAGTGCTCTATGAGATGATACACGTCTGTCCAGTGTTTGGGTGAGTTTTTAAATCTATACTAATACTAGCTGACCCGGCAAACGTTGTTTTGCCATATAAATAATTTAAAAAATAAGGGTTGATCGTAGAAGGGTGAAAATTGAGTATTGTATGTATTTCTGTATGTTGTATCATAAAAAAATAGAAATTAAAAATTTTGTCTAAAAAATAAAAAATAAAATTTAGGGGTGGACTACCCCTAACATTTAGGGGGATGAAAAATAGATGTTGACCGATTCTCATAGATACCGGATAAGCACAAAAAATTTCATCAAAATCGGTCAAGCCGTTTCGGAGGAGTATGGCAACGAAAACTGTGACACGAGAATTTTATATCTATACTAATATTAGAGGAGGGCACGTTAAGCCGTCGGTCCCGGTTGTTGTCTTACGATGGCAGTCGTTACAGCTTGGTGCTAGTGCATTATGCGAATGCCCGCCTGGCTAGCTACCACCCTCAAGTAGAAAATCTGTCGCCAAGCACCTAACAGTGTGTTCCGGCAGTTGTCCTTGGGAGCCAGTAATTCTAGGGTAGCCTGAACAACATCTTCGACCACATCATCACTTACCATCAGGTGAGATAGTGATCAAAAGTTAGCCTACAAGCTAGAGGAATGATTTGTATTTTATATTTTTGTATGCAACTAATAAACTTAAAAACTACTGGACCGATTTGAAAAATTCTTTCTCCGTTAGAATTCTACACTATACTGATGGAACTATGAATGAATATTTTCAAAAAAGTTAGGGATCCGTATGAAAACTTCGATAATGTAATCCAACGCGTGAAAAAAATACCAAAAAAAACATTATATCGCGTTCGCTGCGGAAATTATTGAGAATAGAGCAAAGTGTTGTGCTTTAATTTTATATAGGACATCAATATCTACAAAATGTCCGCAATACAATATATTGTCTAAATATTACAGTTATGTCGGAATAACTACTTTTTTTATGTGTTTAAATTTATGTTTTTTTGTTAAATACCCGTGCGAAGACGGGGCGTGCCGCTAGTATAATATAACGTGGCAGTAACTGCCGTGCTGCAAGGCCATGGTTCGATCCCCACCGCTAGCGTGACCATCACCACATTGTGGATGGGCATTTTGAGAATGCTTACCTCGCCAAGCACCTAACAATGTATTCCGGCAGTCCTTGAGGGGATGATAAACGGACGAGGCCTTGAATTAATGGCTTAATTCTAGGTCTAGTCCGTTTACCATCCTCGACCACATCATCGCTTACCAACAGATGAGATAGTGGTCAAGCAAGCGCTGCTCTGTCAGCTGTATTAAAAGTTAGTTCCATTTGATCTTGAGACATTCTCCAATATCGGCTCGGAAAAAATTGGAAACCTAAATTGGTCTTACTATCTTGAACCCTTCTTTTCTCCCCTGTGGGGTTACCTAGTTAGAATTGCACCCTCCCATATCTGCCTGTCGGAGTACCGTGAGAGGCGAAGAAAGGAAAAATAACAGGTGAGCGACAGCGCGGCACACAGCGATAGGTGCTTGGCGACAGATTTTCTACTTGAGGGTGGCAGCTAGCCAGCTGGGCATTCGCAAAATGCCCTACCATCATGCTATAACGACTGCCATCCTAAGACAACAATCGAAAACGACGGCTTAACGTGCCCTCCGAAGCACGGAAGCGCTCAGTAGTAATGAAAAATAGTGGTCACCTATCCAACTCATGACCGCGGCGGACGTTGCTTAACTTTGCTGATCGTTTAAGAACAGCTAAGCAAACTACGCTACGAGCTCTTAAATTAAAGCGCTTAATGTCTCATTATGGTACCTTTTATCAATACAATCGAGATAACTCACAAAACATACTTGTTATTCCACAGTGACGCACGTGTCGTAGATCCCGACATTCCCAAAGTGATGGTGCCGGTGTCATTCACCAAAAACGATGGAAAATCCACCGTATACGGTGTTGGACGGAACAAGTCACAAGCGAAGCGAGCAGCGGCCAAATTAGCTCTCAAAGTACTCTCGTGCATGTAAACTAGTGAGTCTTGAACGGCTACAAGATAAGAAATATTCGTATTTTCGCTTAATTATGAATATGATTTTTGTTTTTTGATGAGCTCCCTATATTTCTAAGCGATTGCAACCATCATGATCGCGGGACGACTGAACTGCGTATGATTGAAAAAGTGTTTAATAAATATTATATTTTTCGTTACAATTACATTAAGTAATATTAAGTAGCTAGACAGAGGTGTCTGTAGAAATATGTTTATTTTATTGTTTTACTATGTATGTGTAATTTTTTAGTTGGAACGTTATTGGCATGTTATACACGATGGACCATGACCACGTATTCAAGATGGACTTGAGTAAAATAAAAAAAAAATTGGTGAAAAGTTACGTCTATAGTGGCAAATTCAAAATTTAATCAGTTTCTTACCTTTGTAGTTGAGTTTGGTGACCATTCTATATGATCGTGGAATTCACAGGTTTTTAATAAGTCGTATTGTCTTCTCAACTTCAATGCACATGATTTCATATGATACCTCTAAAACCATAAAAAAAAATGAGAAGAATTACGTTTACACGCAAAAAATTCAATCTATTCTATAAGTACTTAAAATGTATTAGATATCGTATAAAATATTCTCCGAATCGCGCGAATTACAGGATCAAGTACAATAGTTAAAAATCTAGCAACAAAAATAAAAAATAAAGATTTCCATGCCATGTGCATTATTGTTCACCTTATGGTAATTAATTCGCGCTAATTATGTAGGACTTGTATGAAAAAAAAAACATTTTAAAATTATCTTAGTGTGGGACCTTAGTCCGTTAGTTTCTTACTTTAAATACAGGGTTTTATGGTACCATAGTTTGATTAGGAGCATGTTTAGGATAATGTATTCATTATGCATTTAAATCTTCATTAAGTAATGGCATAACAAAATTTAATTGTCTAGAAAAAAAGTTCCTCTCATTCCATCAAGCGGTGTTAAAACAAGTTTTTTTTTGGGTGTAATGGCCGACTTTAAATCCCGAGCTAACTAAGTCGTTTAGACTTAAATCACAAGCGTAACGAGTATACTATTCTTATAGACTATAGAGGCTACTGAGCACAGCGTGGGATTTAAAGGCATGATACTTCGAAAAGTTTGCAGTCGTGTGAAACATATAACGATCAATCTCTACCAGTGAGAAAAATATCAGTTATAACACACACTGAAACCAAAATTAAACAAACAGTTTATTCTAACTTATAGTTACAATAAAAGTCCTGGGTTGAAAGTAACAGTTTTTGTTCGGGACTCATTTTTTCTCACGCTCACACCAAAAAACGATTTTTTGCCAATTTATAAACACCAAAACCATACTTTTAGTTAATTAATAAATTCAGTCGACACTTTACGGTAACCAATATCTAATGGTAACAAATATTTAAAGAAAACGTTACATTAATATATTAGAAAAAAGCTAAATATTTATATTCTTTTTGTTATTGGTTGGGCTACGTGGCCGTATTTTAGCACCTAACGGTATGTTACGACAGCTGTCCTTAAGAGCCAGTTCGAAGTTCATCTTGCTTACATCCTCGATCACATCATCACTCACGTACTGGAGAGAAAGTGGTCGAAGGGTAGCCTGTCAATATTTTTTACGTATACGTTTAAGATATCTTTGCAGTAATATGCCGCCATGACAGTAAAGGAAGGTATACAAAATGGCGACGCTAATCATTACCTCTCACTATAAGTACTACAACGTATGGGATTATACTTTAGATTAGAATCACCGTTTTCTATCCCTTTCTTTATTGGCGCGGCTTAAACGTTCTATTCAGAGTGACGCTGTTAACTGCAGGCTAAGAGCCGCGGCTGCATGCAGTCGACCGTAACATAAGATATTTTTACCTGTAGATGAGTTGTGAACTCCCCATATTTACTAGACACATGCAAGGTAATTGCCGTAGTCGCTACCAGTCTTGCACTTCCGAGCGTCTGGTGAATACGTTTCCGCTAATCGTATTTTTAGGAAATAGTTGTGGACAATATGCTTTCCTGTGTCTTTAGACACTTACTGCACTAATTATACAGGCACAGTGAGAGATAAGAAAAATTTTTCATTTCACGCATAAGTATTGCTATGATTATTGAAATACAAAATATCGTCATTTTCTTTTATCTTAGGCGAATGTTGTCACAATGAAATGGATGAGCGTGATGTGTGGATCGTTTTGTGTGAGAGAGTGAAAGACATCGCAGCGTAATGGTGCTCGGAAGGTCTCGTGGTGGTGGAAGCACAAATTGCTTATTTATCTTTTTCTAACAACAGATATGACGCATAATATTTGAATATTCTTTCCTTGTCATTACAAACTGCATATATACATGTGCGTAGGTATGTATATAGGTAAATTCTAGTTAGTTTTTAGAGCAGTGGTGTTCGGATATAACTACTCTATGTATTTCAACTCTCTGACCGCAACGGCATTACTGGTTTGTATGTAATTCTATGAAATAACTTCCGAGCGCTGCGGCAGCAGCCAGTGCGGTTGCGGCAGTAAAGCACAGACGCGCGGCATTTGCAGTCGGCAGCGTCGCACGGAATAGAACCTGCAGGGTAACGTAGAAATGTTTAACAGCTACGGTACCCGTAATGTGCGTGTTAGACATGCTTAGTCTGATTGTATTTTTGATTATAAATTATACCCAAAGGGTTTTTAAACACTTTATAAAGAATCTCTCGGCTCGATTCACTCGCTGATGGCACAGCCTCACGGTCCTATAACTGATGGAAAAATCATAAAATTTTTGGATTAGTTTTTGTTGTATCTCAATGTAACCCCTTCTCCCTCGGGAACTAAGTAAAGAATAAACGAATAAATAAACAGGCAAACGAAGGCACTTGAACAACTCTAATGTTAGGTCTTAGTAATTAAACAACTTTAAACGGTTTAAAACACTGCAAAGTGTTTGAAACGTCGGGGCAAACTGATATATACGCGATTTAAACTGTTTGAAGTTGTTTAATTACTCTGTGTAATAATCGCGAAAACTTAAGACAGCGTTATTGGTTATGTTTTTAAAACTTCAAAATTTAATACTCTGACAAGAGCTGAATCAATCACTAAGGTCTGCGTAGGAGCGAAAATGACGATAGAGAAATGTCGATGCGTTTGGGTGAAATTAAATTTTGACTCCAACAAACTCATTGTGAAAACTTGATGAGCTATTTTAATGTATTTTGATGTTTCTGTCCTGAGTTTTCGTAAACTTGCTTGCAGAATTTTGTCAATCATTTGTTAGATCATCCTAGGATGTATTATAGTTCCATATAATTTAAAGCACCTTCTCGTATAATGTGTTTCGGCCTTTTATATATCTGTTAATACTCGTATGTACGTACTAGATGCTTTGTATGAGCTGCCTAAAAGCTGTGAACATAATGGACAGAGTAATAAGTGTATTTATCGATGTTTTATATTATAATTATGGAGGGTAGAGGTAAGGAGAATTATCTGTGTACATGATATTTCATGTACACACGGATACTATTGTATCCGTCTAAAAACAATAAACGAGCAATAAAAAAGTCCTATTCACAGTTCACGAAATAAAATCACGCTCGTTTTCTCATAATAATTCTTTAATTTACTACATTACTTACTCAAGTAGTTGAAATTTTCAATAAGTAACTAATCTAGTCTACAGTAAAATTATTTTTTCTGACTCGGCATACTTCAATTCGTTTACGATTGCTATTTTCATCATACCCTTTATCTACACCAGCGCCATTCTGAAAGGTTTTTGAACTGTTATTTATAGATTATAGCTGGACACTTTTTTTAAGTTCTCTACCATATGAGATGACTCTCCTTACCTTCCATAATTATTATACAACTAGATTACTTTTCTCGGTATTTATATAATTTGACATCTCCCTTAGGTCACGGCGGCATCGTAAAATAGCACGGTGGCGCCGCGCCGTGGAGAAGTGTTCAGGCTCTTAAGGGAACTGAGGTGGGAACTAGTCACAACCTAAAGGGTTATGATATGACTGATTTTGTTGCTTATAGACATTCGGTATAATTATAATAGGCATAGGTAATGGTGTGCATTATATAACTCCGGAGATTAGAGTGGATTTTGTTATTTATATTTTATAAAAAATTTACATTATGTAGGTTATATCCCAAACGACATTAGCGTTCTAAAATATAAATGTGGATGAGTAATGAAGTATGTATGCCGAAGTGTTGGTTAAAAGAAATATGTAGAAAGAAAAAAATAGTTGTCATTATTATAAATTACACTTTCGCAGTTTTCATTCATAAGCCGCATCAATTTTAACTACAGCAAATTAAAGCGCTAAAGACTGCAGGGAAGTCTCGAATTTTCATACAAAAAGAGAAAACGTTTCTACCCCCTTACACAATCACCGATTTTGATGATTTTTGGAAATGTTATAGATATTATCAATATTCAGGTTTATAGGTCTTGATTGTTATCATTATATTTAAGGAATTTAATGAATGGGTATTTAGATACCGATATTTTCTCAAAACTTGTATCTCTAGTTTGTGAATTGTTTATATGAAAAATAATGATAAATAACGAAAAAAGAAAACCTAGTTTATTCTGTCAGGTATAAAATAAGCCCAACTTTTTAGATTTTAATTAATGTATACTACAGGAGAAAAGTTTTCTCCCAGAACGCAAATAATGCTTAAATTCTAAGTCAAAACTTGAAGAAGCTGCAATTGTCCTTATCGCACAATTCTGTTCGAGGGGCAGGGTACCTGCACAGAATAAATATATTACAAAAGATATGCGCGAGGAAGATGAGCGGTGTAATAGGAAAAAGCCATTAAAATAATCGCTTCTTTTTCCTAGCTGAACGCAGCCCTATGGAGTTTTTCTTGTTTTCTTGTTACACAGCCCATCTTCCTCGCACATGCACATACGCAGCCTAATTGCTTATTCCGGCAGCTTTCATTGAGAGTTTGTTTTAATTTTACATAAGTTTGCTTGCGAAGATGATTTTTCGGCCACCTCATTTACCAACAGGTGTTACAGTAGTCAAAAGATTCCCCTTGAGTTCTGTTATGATAAGAAATTCAAAGTTATAGTAGTAGGTACATATCAAAGTTGTGATGCCCTCGTGCGCTAATAAACTTTATTAGAATGAGTGCGCATGATTACCATCGCACTTTTATTATTAGCACTTTTTTTGTTTTGTTCCATTAAAGTATATTGTGAATCTGTACCTTATTGTCTAACTACAATGGTTGCTTTTTTATGTTGCAATTTAAAGATCTGAATACGAAGGCCTTGACATTTCAAAGATAGTAAGTTATATAGTATATGTATTGATTATCTAACTATTATTAATTCGGCTTGGGTCAGTAGTCCGATAATGTAGTTCGATGATCGGACTAATGTGACTATTTCGTCGCAGTAGTCCGATGTTACAGACAATCGGACTACTGAGCTTTTTAGCACCACCTTGTGTAGGTACCTGCATGCAACCCAAATACTAAAAATAAGTTTTCTGTTCAGATTTTAAACATAAGTTTATAAGAAATACTTAACCCGTCCTTGGCGTCGGCAATACTGATAACAATAGATTTCATTCATAACTATGACGCCGGGGTCTAATTTGATAACAACGAGTTAATAAATAAATATACTTTTCAAAAACTATGTAAGAAGGTAATCATAATATAAAAAATCGTGGTTTTCGGTGTCAGTAAATACCTAACTATTCTTTAGTTTGTATCGAATTATAAAACAGATAGTAATGTCTGTGTAAGTAAACCTAACCTAAGCTTTAGTCAAATACAGACTTGAAGATATTGGGTAACATATTTAAGAAATTATTTAATAACACCACCAGTAGAATCGGCAACACTTTTACTTACCTTTTTGGAGTTAGACAATAAGGGAACAGATGAAGTCTAAATTACTATAATATTATATTACTTATGGTACATTCAATTTAATCAAATCGAATTATCGGAATGTATGCATGTATTCAGATTAAACCTTTGTTCATAATTATAGTAAAGTAAATACACTAAGTATGTTTGAAAATACTTTTTTAAAATATATTGTTAGGTTAAGATACCCATTGTTTTCATTTTAAATTAGTAGGTACTGCTCTGATGTTGAACTAATGTTCGTTTTATATCCGATAATCATATAAACTATTTAAAACTAAGTATATTTATTACAATTAACTTTGAAATGATTTAAAAGTATTGTATATTAAGTCGGGGCATTGTAGCCACATTTCTGAATAAATGTTTATATTATAAAACGGCCTTTTCCTGTTAAGTCCTTTTAAAGCTTTATCTGCATGGTCAACACGCAATGTCACGGAAGGGAAAAGTACTGGCTTTGGAGCATAGCGAGAAAATGTGGGAAAGTCATCTGGAAGGGATCACGACGCGTAGTTACGCGCCGTAATCGCGCGACGTGGACCAGCAGAGTAGCAAAGCGTCGTTGGGCAAGTACGCCTCACGCAGCGCCGCATGCCACCAGTACCATTTTGATTGAGTGAGTGTACGGTTGCGCGCGTCGGTGAACTGATGGATTATTTAATCATACTATATATATCATCATTTATCATAAAGCGAAGTCGCAGTAGAAGTCTGCAACCAATTAGCCCGTTTGTGGAATTCTTAAGTGGAGAATTTGTGACCAATTTTACAAAAAAGATTTGAAGGGATTGATGACATTCTCTTCCATACTTTTTTGTTTTACTTAATAGTTGTAATTTGAAAGTAGTTGACAACTTGTGTGGTGATCGTTTCACTCCGGAACCATGGTCTCACTTCGATGTCCCACTGGTAGTACAAAAGTTTTTGGTTTTTATTTAGCAATATTATTAGTACCTACTGATAAACTAATAGATACCGTTCGTTAATATTCACGGATATAAGTTATTCAAGTGGGTACCTACATGGCATTCTGGGTTTTTTTTTTTGTATCACGCAAATTCTGATTATTGGAGCACTTTTGTACGCGCGTATGCCCATGAAACTTATGGGAATAACTTCTACGACCATCTTAAGAACTGTCGTAGTTACCTTAACTTAGTACAAGATTTATTTATAATATACATATTTCTATCAGAAAAAAATCCCCGTGTGGTGCCGGGCTAGAACTAGTGTCGTAAGAGGCGTCTAAAGGTAAAATACCTCTGAGGAACTGATATCTTAAACTGCGATCCCCAAGACGCCTGCCAATCGTGGAGATTATGGCAAATCATTCCCTTAATGGGGGAGGCTGTGTTCAGCAGTAGACAATCCGGCTAATACAGTAATCAGAAGAAGCTTGAATGTAGCACCTGTGAGGGAGAAGTTCGACTATAGTACCACCAACTTAACTGTGCAGATCTCGAGGGCGCTACTGGTCAAGGAAATCAACTACAAACTGTCACAATTTTAGGGTATTTTGTAGTTCTTTTTTCTGCCACCTGAACAGATAAGTTGGTGGGACTGTAACGTACTAGGCTCCAAACAGTCCCAACCTAGGGCTGGTGGCTGAGGAGGTATAGGAATGCCAAAGTAATTAACTATGAATGGACTGCGTGAAGGATATGTCTGCGAAATGTATGTGATGTAAAGAGATGACGAGCAACAGAGTGGTGAAGAAGAAAAATACAAGATACAAGATACAAGATACAAGATGTCTTTATTAACATAAGTATTACCAAAATTTTACAGAAAAAGTATACATTGTTTGGAGTGGATTACAGAGTGTAACAGATTTTCAGTGAACCCCAAACTAAGCACGAGGCCTGTGTCTTGGAGCTCGAGGGCGATTTTATCTATACAGCAAATTTAGTCAAGAATTGCCTTATTTGGTTAAACTAGCTAATTTCTTATAAAAGGTAATATAATACTAGGAGACTTACAAAGTAGACTAAGAGTGGGATATTATACAAAAAATACAAATGTGGTAATTATTTGAGTAAATGTGAGCTTGTGTGGATGGGCGTGGATAATAAGTGTGCTTTGTATATAGGTGTTGTGTGTACATATGTTTATGTGTTGTGGTGTGTTGTGTGTGGTGCGTGAGAGTGCAAGGCAGTATTATTGTGAAAGTTTAAATTAATTCCTCGGTTTCGTCGTATGCAAGTTCCAGTAACCATTGTTTTAAGGTCTTTTTATAAGCAAACATGGAAAGAGACTTCAGATTACACTTTTCGTTTACTTTATTATAGGTGCGTGGGTGTGAGATTGAAGGACTACGTTTTGCTAGAAGGCTGTCGGTTCGAAGGAGCGGAATTCTGAGTGTACGCTTTTTGATTATTTCATTGTAATCACTACGGAATTTCAAACTTTTGTGAGTTTTTAATGTGGCATTATACACAAACAACTGCCGAACACGCAAAACTCCAAATTCACTGTACAAAGTATCAGTAGGATAGCGGAAAGGTTTTCGTAGCAATACTTTAATTAAAGCCCTCTGTGCCCTTTCTATGCTCAGGAAAAATGTTTTTCCTGCGCTGCCCCATACAGATATACAATACTGGATAACAGGCTGACACAAGACAATATAAATTTGTCGAAGTAAAGGTATTGGTGTACAGTCACGCAGATTTTTCATAATATAGATCAGTTTTCTGGTCCGAGCTGATAGTTCCGTTATTTGTTGCTTATAAGATAAATTTTCATCTATCGTTACACCGAGATATTTTAAACAATTTGCCCGGTCTATAGTGCAACATGAGCAGTCCGTTTTACGGGACATCGAATCATTAGTACAATAATGTATTTTAAGCTCTTTTTCAAGTGGGGGACTGGCCACGCAAGTTTTGGAGAAGGCTACATACTTTGTTTTACTAGTGTTTAGAGTAAGGAGGTTCTTTTCCAAAACTTTTGCAATGACTAAAAGGCCATCCTCCGCATTATTGTATACTCGGTCCCACGTTTTTCCATGAAATATGATTGCAGTATCATCAGCGTACGTAATGATGTCTGCGTTATTCAACTTGCTGTTAAGTAGATCATTTACGTACAAAACAAACAGCGTAGGGCCGAGTATACTACCCTGCGGAACGCCGAAATTTATCGGAAGTTCTTGGCTAGAGTGATTGCTTATTTTAACATACTGCCTACGATTTTTCAAATAACTTTTGAACCAATCAAGAGTCACTCCCCTTGCCCCCAGCGATTCTAGCTTCTTTAGCAGCAGATCAACCGAGACCGTGTCGAACGCCCTCGCCAGATCGAGAAATACACCTATACAAAACTCGCCATTGTCAGTATATGTTGAGACTAAATCGGAAAGAAGCGTGACAGCATCTTCGGTTGATTTGCCCCTGCGGAAGCCAAATTGTCTATCTGAGATAATTTTATGTTTTTCTAAGTATTTTATTAGACGAGTATTAACTATCTTTTCTAGTACCTTCGAAAAAACACTTAACAATGCTATTGGTCTGTAGTTATTGGGGATATTTTTAGGTCCATTTTTATATATTGGGGATATGGAAGCCACTTTCCAGCAATCCGGGAATCTACCAGACTCTAAACTTAAGTTGTAGATGAAGTTTAGAGGTAAAAGCAGAGAGTTTATTGATTTTTTGATCATGTCTACAGAAAACATATCTGGGCCGGGAGCGCTATCCGTTTTAAATTTTGAAATAATTTTAGCGATTTCATATGGATCTGTAGGGTACAAAAACAAGGAATGAGAGATAGATGACAAAGGTCTGTAAGATTTTGTTAGGGATTCTTCAGTTTCGCTTAGCCTTGATAGAATATTGTCTGATAAATATTTTCCTACGGATACAAAGTGCTGGTTGCAGTGGTTAAGTGAAGTATTAGGACAGTTACTAGTTGTTAACAGCTCAGATGAATCATTTCTGCGGCTGGAATTATAACATATATATTTTATGGCCTTCCAGAGCTTCTTGGGATCGTCTTTGTTTGCTTCTAGTTGTTCTTTGTAATAGTTTGATTTTATATTGCGTAGCAGCTTATTACAAAAGTTGCGATACCTGATGTAGATTTTCCTTCGTTGGGTGTCGTTTGGGCACAGTTTGCAATCGAGATGAAGTTTATCGCGGTGACGCATGCACCTTATTAACCCGGGTGTAATCCAGGGTTTCATGGTCACCATTTTTCTTCCAACTTTTACTTTTACTGTATTTTTATTAACAACGTCCGTGATAATATCCTTGAAGATGGTTGCTGCAGCGTCAACGCAACCATTTGTAAGAACCGAAGACCAATCAGTTTTACTTAACTCTAATGCGACAGCCTCAGAGTTTGTTTTAAATTTGAAACTTGATTTGTTTACACAATTCAAAGACTGACGTGAGACACCTGCCATAACAATGCTGTGATCAGTAATCGAAGAGTTGCAAACAATACCAACGCACTTTGTGTTACATTTGATAAAAATGTGGTCAAGACAAGTTTTGATTCTGGTGGGATTGGTTATTGCTGGAAGTAGGCCATGTGTTGCCATGACACAATAGTAGTCTGAGACACTTTTGTCCAATGAATCACATAAGTCTATATTTATGTCCCCAGCGATCACAGAGAAGCTCTTATTTTGAATATACTTTAACGTTGAGTCAAGTGAATTTATAAAAGTTTCTGAGACAGAATTAGATGGAGACCGATAAATTCCCAGTACTGCAGCATTACCTTCCACGAATATCAAAAGGGAATCAGCATCTACAATGACCGGTTCAAGGAATGTAGTTTTATAAGAATTTTTAATATAAATAACTACGCCACCGTTTTTGTTTAGTTGCCTGGTTGTTCGAAAATAATTGTATCCTGGAATAGAGGCTAAGACAGTTCTTTCAGTCAGCCAGCATTCAGTCAAGATTATAGCGTCAAATTCTAGTTTGAACCGAGTTAGGGCGATCAGTAACTTATCAATATTACACTGATAACTCCTAATATTTAGGGACATGACCTTAAAGTTGAAATCAGTATTGACATTAAAAAACTGTTGACATGTTTCCACGGAGTCGAGATTATGACAATCAATTGAGGTTGATGCATCTATGTCATTTGCTAAACTAACTAAATCCATCACGAAAAAAAAAATAAAAAATGTGATGCATTCAGCGATAGAGCCCAGTGCGTCATAATATTGCTAATTGTTACAAAACGAAGTAAATTATTGCAAATATCAACGAAAGGTACCAAGTAATCAATTAAACGAATACAAGTGCAGTAATGTAAATTAAAGTTTGAGTGTTGCTGAAATTTTGTTGTAAAATGTTTAAGTATGTGTAAGTGTATTGTAAGTGTAAATATTCTACAAAAATATCGTAAAGTAGAGATTAATCTAAAGTAGGAATAATATAGCATAACTAAAAGTGATGGCGCCATTTTAAGATGATGAAAGTTTGGGAGTAGGCATGTAACGCTCGAGGTCCATTGAGGATTTGATTGTAATGGCGGGATTTCCTTCCTGCCTGCGCACGTGAATGACTCCGTTTTTTGTCCAACAGTATTTAAAGCCTGCTTCCTTAATGCGCTCTCTGGCCAAACGAAATAACTGTCTATTGTCCTGAGTCAGCCGATCATTAAAATATAGTTTTCTGGAGACCCCTGCAACTCCAATGTCATTGCTAGTCAAGTTGTTCCGGCTCTTTGCTGCCCTTAAAAACTCATCCCTTTTATGGCGACACACGAAGCGTACAACTAATGGCCGTGGCAGTTTTTTGTCAGAATTAGGTGCGTCGCTGGTGGCAGCTGAAGAACGCCTTGGGCCCACTCGCATTACAAAGTCGAAGTCACGGTCTTCGATGGTAACTCCTATCTTCTGCGCTGTAACCCGTAACAGGTGTGTCGGATTCTCTTCGTTGCATTCTGTGACTCCTGCTATCTCAATTTCGTTTTTTAAGCTGTTTTGCGCCCGCGAGTTTAATTCCTCCCGTAATTGTTGAACGGTGTTTTTTAGATCGGAAAATTCAGCTTCGCGCCTTACTTCACGTTCCTCTAGTGCCCGTAACTTGTTGTCGTAGTCATCCATTCTCGTAGTAATGTGCTCTGTAAGGGATTTCATTTGGGACTTCAAGTCCCCCATATCACTATGTAGCAGTTTCAATTGTGAAACTATATCGCTTAGCGAGTCCGAGTCAGCCGTGATTGATGGTGAACATGGAGGCGGGATATTTATTTTACGACTGACTTCACGTGGTACGGTCGCATTGACTGGTCGGCCGTCGCTTTGCGCGGACCCCTCCGATGACGCAGCGGCCCGCACAGGTGTATTCGAATTGTCACGTCTTGGCTCTCTAGATGTACACATTGGACAAGTCCAGGCCGACTTTACGTCCTCAGAAACTTTCCGAGGGTCAGACAGGTTAACACACATAGCGTGATAGAAACTTGTGCATTTTGAGCATTGTATATGTGGTGTAGCCGAACGAATTGGCTTAGTACACGCCGAACAACTGATAACCATTTTATGTAGTCGTTTGAATGTAGGCTCAATAAATACAATAAGTATAAGAAGTTACAACTCACTACGCAGCGTATCGACTCAGCTCGGGCTCGGGGTTCAACCGGTTCTGCAGTGCACTAAACAGGTGTGCGAGTGCGATGGGTTGTTTAAAATACGCAGTCCGTCTTCTTTTCACCACGAGCAGGTAGATTACAAAGTTGTACTCGGTAATGGCACTAAGTGAATTAGCAATATGAGCAATAATGCTGTGAGATTAACTTATTATGAGTGTGAACACGCGAAACGCGACCACACCTTGCCAAAGCCAGAATCGCACTCCAAAAATAATGCAAAAATATCAGTAAATACGCTTTGTTACCTCGAAGATCAGATGTACCTGGTTGGTAACCTACCCTGGGTTTGTTCCCGAGATAGAAATAGAATGGTTATTGGGATCTTCTGACTAGTTTTACAAGCAGTCGTAACTGTACCCTGTAGATATTAGTAGCTTGGAAAAAACGCTTCCTAGAAGTTTCACTTGAAATTACTTAATCCTGAAAGTTGCCAAATTATCATATTTACTGTAATTATGTCCCAAATAAACTTCGATGCTATGTGTGTGTTAGCCGACGTTATGATACACCATATGGGTCCAGTCACGAAAAAACATTTTTTTAATAAAAAACGGCGAACCGCGCCTCCTATTCCCTTTGAAGTGAAACTAAACTAAATTTTATACTATTCTTATTTTTTTTATGCTTGATACGTTTGCCCTTGACCACTATCTCACCTGATGGTAATTGATGATGTGGTCGATGTTGTTCAGGCTAACCCAGAATTACTGGCTCTCAAGGACAGCTGCCGAAACACGCCGTTAGGTGCTTGGCGACAATTTTCTACTTGAGGGTGGTAGCTAGCCAGGCGGGCATTCGGAAAATGCCCTACCACAATGCTATAACGACTGCCACCTTAAGACGACAACCGGGACCTACGGATTAACGTGCCCTCCGAAGCACGGAAGCGCTCAGTAGTAATGTCACTAGCGGTCACCCATCCAACTCATGATCGCGGCGGACGTTGCTTAATTTTGCTGATCGGTTAAGAACAGCTAAGCAAACTTTATTAATAGCGCTACAAATCTTGTTTTAACGTCCTATTCGATGGTAGATAAAGGTAATGTAACAAAAAATGCCATGACAATTGTATCAAATGGTACAAGCAATATTGGTTGTATAAATGGGAGGTATCCAATTAGTGGGGAATGGCTTCCACCCTGAAATTATACAGAGTTGACAGCAAAGTTGGTGACATTATGCAAGCCAATCTGTAAACATTCACTAGTCTTGAACAAAACAGCACAAATTGAGTCCACATCACATGGTTTTTATTATAGTTGCATACAATAAAATTACAGGAAATATGTGCTTGGCCTCTTATAAGCGAAGGTGTTGAGTTTCTTGTAGTGGTGCACGCGTTTGGGCAGTGGGAAGCTGATCTTGCTGTTGTGGAATTGCTTCACTTGCGGCCGGCGGCATGCAGAGGCTTTGATTACTTCCACTTTGATGATCTGTGAAAAACAGAACGAGAAACATGGTAAACTTTGACAATCTGTGATTGGAAAAAATGTGGTAAATTTTATGATGTATTGTTGAACCTCCAAATAAAACAGACCACCCCTTATCTATGGTATAGCTTGGAAAATGTATTTTTATTGCTGCCCTCAATCTCACTTTATAGTAAGTGATGATGTGATGCTAGAGCTCTTGTTGAGGTCGAAACTGTTTGTTATATTGTGTGTGTTATATTGGGTTGAGTGTATCTCAAGATACATATGCTTTATATCTAAAACAGTTTTGCAATAAAAAATAATTACATTTTTACACAAACATCTCGGCATAGTAGTTGGTTGTGTGTCAAATTAAGTTAAAGATTAACATTTTATCTGTTACAGTATGTACAATTATATCTAAAGCTGTTTAACTTCTATACATTGTAGCATTTTTTTGCCATGGCAAGTTTGACATGCAGTAGCCATCTACTGCATGTCAAATGAAACTCCGTAAAGAAGACTGGTACCCCTGAAATACCAGTCTTCTTTACAAAGTGGCACTCAAATGTTGACCTCAACTAAGTTTACCTGATATGGGTTGACAAAATAGTATGATAGAATGAATATTTAGTGGATAAAGTTTTGGGTTAATTATTTCAAAGTTGTTATAACATTATAATACAGTTCCAACCACACTACCTAAACAGCGTGCCAAAATGTTGCAATTTTCCAATAAAAAAAAATTATGCCCCAAAATATATTCATCAAGAAAAATAAGATTTAAATAAAAGACTTATAATTACTATAAATAAAAGAATGTCATGTGAGATTATTGACAGTTCATTAAAAGACCAATTAGATATTATGATCATGTTTATCAAATTATTATCTAAATATGATTTACAATCACGATCGCGTTTTTAGAGAAAATCAAAGTTTATAAATTACTGGAGCACAAAATTGTATGCCCCGTGCACGAATCAAACCCGCGTCCTCCGATTTCGCGGTTGCCCGGGGCATAAAATAGTACGCGATAGTGCTTTTAATCATATTTAGAAATATAGCAGGGTAGCGACATCATTCCGAGATTTAAGTTTTGAAAAAGCAGCTCTTTTAATCAGATGAAGTCTTGTAGTCTGGTTGGTGGCCGCGCATTGTCTCCTATGACGGTTAAAGTAATACAATTGGAGAACGAAATTCCGGCTCGATAGAGCGTGCCCAAGAGGCCGACTGGTTTAGGCGTCCGGCGAAATCAGAGGACGCGGGTGCGATTCCCGACCGGGGCATAAAGTTTTGTGCTGTAAAAATTATTATCTGTGGGGTTGGCCAACATTTTACTAAGCTTGCTGTTCTGGCTGTAAATTACTGATTAGTTCTCAGCTTAGGAATATAAAATCCTCCATTCTAGGTTAAGCCTGTTCATTGTGAGTGATGATGTGGTCAACCACATCATCACTTACCATCAGGTGAGATTGTGGTCAAAGGTTAACTATCAACAACAACAAAAAAATTTAATGTTGACATATGTAATGTGCAAAATGTGACTAATATAGATTTCTACCACTGATATTGGCTAGAGGCTCTTCCAAAATAGAATTTCCATGAACAGTTGGCAACAATAAAACTAATGCCATAACTTTTTGCAATGAAATCCTTGAGTTGTCCTGTATAATTTAGAACCTAATACAGCAGAGCCTTGATAATCCATACCCCCAGTTATCCAAAGGCACTCTCACACACATCACTTGCCAGTCACCTGTCATATATTGCTGGTGTCAAACCTGTGTGTTCATAGAAGACATATTGTACTGAGCCCACATTAGTGGGATAAGGATAGGAAGCTGACGATTATTCAAAACATACTATGTATTGGTAGCTCAATTTAAGCGCTGAAGAATTATAAATAACTTGAAGATACTTTTAGCAAAACATCTTTAGTTTGTAGTCATAAGGAAATTATATAATTATCTTGATCACATTTTCTAAGGCCTAGTTAATTCAGGAACATGTTTCTGAAAAAAATCTCAATAGAATAAAATTGCAAAGTTAACAAGTTACACTTCTAACAATTCAAGTTTGTATGTGTATAAAAAATATAACAATAAAACAGCAAATTCTTATCAAGAGGGACAAAAGTAATATTTTCGATTTATGTTACTAGTTTTGTGTTAATAAGTGTTCTTTCGTTGTTCACCCAAACTGACCATGATTTTATCATCGCGCATCTATTTGTTATCATATTAACAGACAATTCAGTGACACAATGCAACATTATATAATAAATATAATTACCTGGATAGAGTGAGCACGGGCTCTATGTCTGGCTCCCATGTCACGGTAGCACTGGGTGACGGCTCCTCCTACACTCAGATCACGGTACTCCCTGTACATATTGTGAACACCAGACCGGGACTCATAACGCAGCCAGATACCAAAGTTCTTGATCTTGATGGGACTCTTCTCTGGTATTTCCTGCAATATTATAATAGGTCATGAATTGTCTATTTTAACTCTTTTATATTATTTGAATTCTTATTTCTATCTTCCAATGAGCTAGACTTGAAAAATGTAACATAACTCAGTAATAGATGATAATGCAGAGTTTACACATGATATTGTCTATCTCTTCAGGTTCAAATTTGGCCAAAAATTAGACGACAAATTTCCTGATAAGATATCATTTAAATTTAGCACTGAATAATTTTTGATATAGTATGGAAAAAGTACTTGTTGAATGTAATCAAATATGAATCAGTAATGTATGTACCAATATATTATATTAATATTACTGATCCCATCTTGAGTCAACAAACTAACCGTGTGATTGAATGAATTCCATCATATTATTTACAACTATTCCTGACCACCTGAAAATGTGATAGCACCAACCAATTTCTTTCCTTATGATTAGAATACTTTTTCACACTCTACTCTATTATTTCTGCATTATTGCAACTGAATGACTCAGGTCATTCCTGTAACACCTCTAAATTGAACAATAATGAAAAATTAAGATGTTAAATTCATCTTCCCAGTTCAAATAATATACTCAAGTAATAGTGTTTAATTGTTATTTAACAACATTTTAACATTAATACAGATTGAATTTTTTTTTTTCTTTTTACTTATATTATATGTCATTGAATGTATAAAATGGTAGCATTATGAATGATTGTGATGAAATTGTGAACCATTTCATCATGTTAACCTTACTCACACTACAAATGTAAATAGGTAAAAATAGGAAGTAATTTTTTCACATGAAAATGAATAAAGTAAAAATTATTAATTTGAGTAGATACCAAATCTTTTAGGTAATTATTTCAGGTACTTTCATGAGTAGCATCAATAAGGATTTGAGTACTACTCATATGAACAGGTATCAATACCCTGGTGGTATTGGAAAATCACTATTCATACCATTCATAGCGCAATAAAATTTTACTTTTTAATTGACTAATATTAGACTATTCAAGAATCAATGGCCTATACCACACTCTCTATGATTTTCCTTATCTTATACTTTTTAATTTATTATTAAACAACAACACAGCTGTATACTTAATCTTTTACTTGTCAATTCACATGACGGAATGGGTAATAAACAAAAGACGACAAAAATATCAAACAATAAAATAACTGAAGCTTTCTTTTCAACAATAAGGTCACTTATAAATTAATACTCACCCTGATAGAAACAATTTCACCAGTAGTCTTTTTGAACTTTTTCAGCTGTCTCAAAAAGTACCAGAAACGAGATTTGGCAACAATCTTGTCCGGTGAGAAGATTCTCATCTTGTAAAGGGGAGTTTTCGGCTCACTCTCCGAGGGGAGCTTGCGTCCAATGACTTCATATTCCTTCAACTGAAAGCAAATATATTGGTCAAGATAATTAAATTTGCTCAAAAGCTCAAGTCATACTTAACCTACCATTAGTATAGCAACAGTTACCGGTTATCGCCCTATCTTTAGAATCAGTTACAACTAAACTCAGCCATGGAGGGCATTAGTGTAGTCCCGTTGCTGCTTTAGAATCAAAATCAATAGGGTATGTCACAGGCCATCTAGCACTCTGAAATCTCCAGACACTAGGGCTGACCCATAGCTTATCTACAAAGCCACATTGAGTGAATGTGGTGGATAAGGCTATTACTTTCTCTCCTCTGAAAGAAAAGCCAGTGTTCCAGCAGAGGGCATTTGATAGGCTAATATAGACATCATTCAGTAAAAAGTATTTCTAGCTTAGGTGAATCATGTCATATTGAGGGAACATAAAATTCTACCACTGAGATTCTAAATAAAGTTCCTTATCTCCCATCCATAAACATTTACAAACCAGTAATATTTTATACATAATGTTGGGAGGGTATGATTGGTTGCTTACAACACAGAATGGTAAATATTGTTATTGAAATCTTGATAGAACAATCAGGAGGCCCATCTGGTTTTAAGAGGCAACTTTTGCCTATAGCGGATGCAGTTCGTCACATGTGGCGAACTGCACTGCACGCAGATACTTATAGTTGTCAATTAAGGTCTTGTATGCCTGATATTTCACTGGCAGGCATACATACTCTTCATATCGGAAGTCAGTACTAACAGTAATGTGAACATTAGTGCTTGGCGGAAGAAATATAAATAGTGGCAGTACTTCCCTGGATGAACTCGCACAGAGAATTCGACTGCTACTAAACACAACATGACATAACCTCAAAGCTTTATTTACGGCACCACTATTCTTATATCTTTCAAGACGGGAGAGGATAGAACTTTAGGTAATTTAACATTCCAGTTTACAATCAAGAATAATAACGGAAACTTATATTATTGTGCATTATCACAAAACTTTGGGCAACGTTTAGATGCGACAACGTGTAAGGTTCACGCATTTTTAGTTTATAGTCTCACTTGTGTAACAAAGAAGCTCTCAAACCTGCAGCTTAGTGATAGGACGCGTATAAAATATATATTCACGCTTACGAATCACTGTTTTTACGTTAAAATCTTAAAACTCACCTCTCCTTTAGCCTTCATTTTTGCAGGTTTTTACCTAAAAGGATCTGTCAAATTGACGGAAACGGAACACTAACCTCAGAAACAAAATGGCGCTGAAAGAGTGTGTTCCGTTTTATGGTTTGAACCATAGATCAGTTAGAATATATAAAGTGGTTTGAACAGCGATGGCGTTCAAGGATTTCAAGGATGGCAGCTATAGTCATAGGGGTTAAACTACGATGAAATTGCCGTTTTATTGTAGGGCATACTCCACTGACCCCAATTTCGTTATTTTCGATGATTTTGATTACATTTGTGTCTATGGTTCATATTAAATGTGGAACCGTAGTCGCAAACTATGGTACAAATTTTCGAAAATAACGAAAATGGCGTCAAGTGGAACACGGCTTTCGTATTCCACTTGACTCCAAAAAGGTACTATAAATTGACATAGAAGCTTCGTGGTTTGAGATGTTTGATTGAAACTTTTTCACATGGTACCATGGAAGTAATTAGTAGTTGTACACAGTACTTATTACTTCCATGCATGGTACCCATGAGGGTCTCCTTTGAATAAATGTGCAACATTCGATTGTCGACTTTCAGTTTTTTTTTTTATTCAGCTTAGGGCCGGTTTTAGTATGTTCGAGTAAGTTCCGGTTATACTACCCAGAACATAAAATGACTGAATGATAAAAATGACAGTTAACATGCAGCGCGTTTCAAGCTTTAACCGATGGATAGGCTAAATCGATGACTGTGAAACGCAAGATAGTGTTTTATTCATTAAATATGTTCTGTCACTTCTGGGTAGTATAACCGGAACTTACTCGAACATTCTGAAACAGGTCCTAAGACAAAATAAATAAATAACCGTACCAGCAGGCACAGCTATATGTGTGCACCTTGTCACGACAAGACGCGTGGGGTTTACAGGGACATCCGCTCGGGTACAAAACCGGATTGAATCTCAGCGTGGGGACCAGGTAAAGTTGGGCCACAAAGCAATACGATGCAGACGATAATGTAGTTTGATTTATCACAGTATTAATATTGGATTGTAAAACCATAATAGAACCAGACAAGGAGATTTTGTTACTCTTTTTATGTTATTGTGACAGAACAAGCTACGTTAATTTTTAAGGGTGTTTTTATATTTTCCGGTAAATAGTTACTCAATATTGACGAACGTTTAGCTGTAGCCATAAAAAGTATAAAGATTTTTTTTCCACATCACCGAAATAAGAAACACTTCATCAATTATACGTCTCGCAGCATCGTATAAGGTATCTATCCCCGCGACTCTACTGCTGTGTGTGTAATACTAGTAGTGTTAACTGGAGATTTTGATCTCCTTCGACAATACTATAATGTAACAGCGGTGCTAAAGAAATTCCGAAAAATTAAATATATAAAATTGTCCCGAGAGCCACAACTATTCTAAAAATCATGAATAATGAATTGATTCAGGCGTTACTTTGCAAAAATGCATATTTAATTACCAGTCAGTATACTATGAATGTTACGGCTTAATGAAATGAGTTTTTTGTGTATTATTAGTTTAGGTCCAAAACCTAGTAGTGTTATGAAACTTCTGCTTTGAGACAAAATATCTGACACTGCGGCGGTACCCACCAAAACAAACTTAAGCTTTTAGCTGACGAGACCTACAGCCTAGTAAAAATATTTAATTATTATAGGAGATTAGGACGCGATATAATAATATGTAAGCAATGATTACCATTGTATTATCTGCGTACCCTCGTGCATATTCATAAACGGGATACTTCTGTTACTGTTTCAGCCTGATTGTCCACTGTTGAACAAATCCACCTCAATTTAGGGGGTTTGCATAATCCCCACGCTTGGCAGGCGTATTGTTGATCGCAATTTAAAAATCAGTTTCCCAGAAGGCGCTGTTGCCCCCCTTCCGGTATTTTGCCTTTAGTCACCTGCTATGACACCCGCAGGTAGAGATGGAGGGGTGACATTCTGAACCGGCACCCCACGGTGAGTAGGCGGCAAGTTTAGTGGACACTTACCGGTTAATAAACCAGCAATATTATACATTATTATCGAAAATATGTTTTACACTTAGAATTTGCCTCATTTCCAAGTTTCCCGCCGAAACCCTTATTCTTATCCATTTTTCAATGAGACACGATATTTCAATTTAGCTCGCCTGATGTTAACATCTAATTCGGTATTCGATGGTCCGATTAATCGGACTAACCTCTGACTATAACAGATGCATTTCGTCACATCACAAGTCACGAATTGCACTGCGCCCACCTCCGAGTTTTGAACTTTTTGTGATAAATGTATTATTAGGTATTTTGATATAGGTGTATTAACCTGCATAACAATGTCATCTGCCAACTGAAGAAAGTTGCTCCGATTTGAATGAAAATAAAAATCTAGGTTGTTCTGGACGTCCTCATTCCAAATTGATTATGATATCTAGGTTGTTCTGGATGTCCTTATTCCAAATTTGGATTGTATTTGTCGATGACGTCTGCAAAGTGGAACAAGTAACTCCGATTTGGCTAAAAATCGATATCCATGGTTGTTCTGGACATCCTTATTCCGAATTCAGAACTTTACTTCGATGACATCTGCCAAGTGAAAAAAGTCACTCCGATTTGGCTGAACTCGATGTCTAGGTTGTTCTGGATGTCTTTATTCCAGATTCGGAATCTATTTTTCGATGACGTCTACCAATTTGGTAAAGTTACTCCAATTTGGATGAAAATCGATATCTAGGATGTTCTGGACATCCTTATTCTGAATTTGGAATTTATTTTTCGATGACGTCTATAGAACGTATCTATACGATCTAGGTACACACATCGGGTGACAAGGTAAGGTCAAGATCAGACTTTGTATCTAAGTTACTTAATGTTCTCTTTAATATTCTATAAGTTACTCAATCTTCAATTTTTGAAAGTAAACTTTAATTTGAAAAATTAAAGAAGAAGTGTGTAGGACGAAAGAATGGTGTAGGACGGAGATACCTCGTTTCTCATGTGAGTGAGCTAAACAGAACTACGCTATATTTTAATAGTGTGAGAATTTTCTATATAGACTAGCTTCCAACCGCGGCCTGGTCTTTAGAGATTTGCTCTCTCGAGAACTAACCATATTTAACATGGTTGTAGTGCATTTTAAGAATGCTCGCCTGGCTAGCTACCATATAACTATAGGGTACTCGTGACCTGGCTGCCTTTCAGAACGTATCCAAACTGGTCACAATACGCTCGCCAAGGTCTTCCTATTTCAACTGTTACATTGACAATAATGGCATTGGCCATTACCTTCTATTTCCTTTAGTTCCCGTCATCAACTGTCACTTCGACATCTATCATGTCTGCCCATCATTATGTCCATTCATTTGCTCGTATGTGCTGATTGATGAATTCCAACCCGCACTTGCCCAGTATTTTATTTTCCATGTACTTGTGACAGCCCTATAAAAAAAAGGTTAGAATTTTGGACTTTGGAAGCTTTCCTTCTGTACGGTTCTTTATTCAAGTGGCTTAGACAAGAAAGATCGATACTTCGAAAATTCGATTGATTTTTGAATACGAGTTCTGACGCTGAACTAACGCGGCTGAAACAGCTCGCAATTTCAATGTTGTGTTTGGCGCGGGGACTCCTAATGAACGCACCGTGCGATTTCGGTTTCAACGCTTTCGTGATGGAAACTTTGATTTGAAGAACGAACCACGTGAAAGACACAGGTAAATAACAATTAATTGAAAGAAATGCAGGAAGCGGATCCGACTCAAACTACCCAGGAATTAGCGGCATGGTATAACGTTACCTTACCAACAATATTGACTCATTTGCGTCAAATCAATAAAAATATAAGAAAAATGGGTGCTTCATGATTTGACTGATCTGCAGAAAGAAAAGCGTCTTGAAACATGTGTTGCCTTAGTAATCAAACAACTTTAAACGGTTTAAATCTCGGCACGTAAATCGTGGCCACGGGGTGACTGTGACAATCACCCAGTGACCACGATCACTGCAAAGTGTTTGGAACATCGCTTGGGATAAAAATAATGTAAAATATACGCGATTTAAACCGTTTAAAGTTGTTTAATTACTATGTGTAATAATCGCGAAAACCTTAGACAACACTGTGTTGCCTTGTTGAATCGATACAGAAATGAAGGAATATTGGATAATAGAGTGACATGTGATAAAAAGTGGATTGGCCTTATTCTAATGTTAATGAGACATAAGAACAAATGTCTTGGGCACAGTGAAGTGTCAGAAGTGAAAGAATCAGAATGGTGGCACTGCACTTAGGGGGTGGAGTGACACTTACAGATGGATAGTTGATATTTAGGAATCAGGTGTAGCATGGAGAAGAATAACCACCATTAGATTATATTGGAGAAATCAGGGGAGTCCTTTAGCTAGAAACAGGCTGTTGTATTGAAAAATATTATGATAAAAAGATATATTAATACAAAAAACATGAAACTAAAATTGGTTAGAGCATTCTGTGATAATAAAATAACCGTTCCTGTCATTTGAAGGACTTTTTCCTAAAATATATTTGGTTTATAACTGTTCAATTTTGAGAAATTGTAAATAAAATAAAAAAACCAACAATACTCGTTAAATTTATCTAAGGCGTCTGCGACGGGAGCATATCATATGCGTGTCCTGACACGCTCTTGGTCGATTATTGTCTTCGTTAGTCATCAAAATGTAGGCTTTTGCCCAACTGTGGGACAATTTTGTAATAACTTTTAACCTGCAAACTTTTATAAGAAGTATCAAATTTCTTGATCGAACTGTCTAACTACTATAGTTGCAGTGATAACAAAGATATTGCACTATAACTATAATAAATTAAATATAACTATAACATGATTAGTTTCAAAACTCTTTACTCGTTATTTCCACTAAAAGATAAGATAATCCCTAGTTTTCCTAATAAACATACGCTTGTTTAGATGTAAAGTATATAATGTTACAGCTACACCAACCGACTATTAAAAAAAAACTGTACACTTTTGGAAACAACCTAAAATGTATGTCTGGCAACACTTTTCTTTACATTTTTATTCGAAATTATAACCTAAATTGCGTTGTATAATATTAAAGAAAGTACATTATATATAATACTTACCTGTGTTTTAATACTCAAGTCGGTTTTAAATTTATTAATTCTGTTATGTGTGACGAGAGTAATGTGCGACGGTCTATCGTAATGAGGACAAAATTGGCCGAATTTGGATACGTTTGTGTGAGTGAGTTATGTCTTACATAAAATTGGCCGAATTTGATGCTTCATTTTTGATTTTCATTAGACTCCCTCTTTCTTATTCATTTGGAACATCTAAAAATGGCGGATTAAGTAAAAAGATCTTGAGCTCGTCAAAATTTAAACTTGTAACGAACTTTTAATTTACATTTAAAAAAAATAGTTTAACGGTTTTGCGTACTTAATGTACGTAATCAAATAAGATGACATAATTTTTTTCTATATTATAATGTATCTTGTAGTATTTGATTCATAGATATTTGATTATTTATAAAACCATTTTTTATTAATTTGTTGCAAAATATAATGAATAAATATTTTTTTGTCCAAATATGATTACAAGCACTACAGCGTGCTAAGCGAAAATCACATTTAAAAATGATTGGAGCCCAACTTTTATGCCCCGGAATTGAACCCGCGTCCTTCGATTTCACGCCGGATGCTTAAACCACTCGGCCACCTGGGCACGCTCTTTCGAGCTGAAATTTCGTTCTCTGATTGCATTTCTTTAACCGTCATAGGACCGTCCGGTGCGCGGCCATCAACCAGACTACTAGACTTCATCTGATTGAAATAAGTGTCTTTTCAAATCGGAATGATGTCACTACCCTATTTATAAATATGATTTCTATACCGATACAAAAGTAAGCACTAATACTCCTTTACGTAGGTACAAACCCATAGCATATCCTGGATTATATGTCATTTATTATTCCATTTAAGAAAATACAGAACCGTATTAATATAAATTAAAAAGGAACGCTGACACTATATTTATTGTGAAAAGTTACGACAGCAGCCTTCAAACCACACAATACGATACGACGAGATACACGAGAGAGTCAATAGTTACACAAAATGTTACCTTTCGGCAACGCTGATTTTGCGTGACATGTTTGTCGTTATCATTAAAAATTTGGCTTTGACATTATTATATTCGTATTAAAAAGAAGAAGATGATGAAGTTTTTTCTTATGTAACCTCGAGACATGGAAGTAATAAGTACTAGTTGTACGTAGTACTTATTATAATCAAACTTATTATAATTAAAATCAGTTAAGCCGTTTTGAAGTTATGGTGAAATATAGAAACTCACAAACATACATACATACATGAAACCTGAAAACTTAACACACGTTTATGTGGACAGTCGTCTATAAAAACAAGTAGTCATAGGTGTGTAAACAAAGTTGTAGGTGACTGTAGGTACAGCAAACACAGAAATAATTTGAACTAATTTTATTTGTTGGCAATATTTTGTACATCGTTATCTTAATTTGAATCTCTTAGCTCTTCGATGCCGCATGTCCTGTGGCCAACTGAGTCAGACTCATCGTTATCAACGTAACGGGTAACAAAAACAAATATAACAATCACCAAAAACATATTAAACCGTCAACAACAATAAATTAAACAGTCAAAAAAATTTATTAAACAAGAAGAACAATAAACAAATACTTTTAAAATATTTTAAGAAAACATCAAATTAATATTTTAATAAAACACTTAAAAATATAAAAATATATCTAGTGACAATTCCGCTTAATTTTCCTGCTAAGCCGACGTGACGTCACAAACGCCACGCAGCCAAACCGGAAGAATTTTCGACGCGTTTCGCTTCTACACGAAGCATCCTCAGGAGGTCTTGACTCTTCGAGCGCACGATCGAGAATCGTGCGCTAAAATATTTTAAAAGTATTTGTTATTATTAAAAATGGATTTCCGCAAAGTAACGCCTGAATCTATTCATTATCTTAAGAACAATAAACACTCGGAAACGTGTTGCTTAGTAGTGAACTGTCGGAGAAATAATACCCTGACACCCGCGTTGTCATCAAACCAAGATGGCGTCTGTGCTATTGTTCATTTTAATAAATTCAGATTTTTAAAGTTGACTTAAAAATATGAATTTATTAAAATTAACAATTTCGGGTCACTCATTTAAAATTGCGTATAAATATATGACACTGCTCTATTTTTAAGTTTGTTCTGCTGATCGTATTTATTAGAGTGAATATGAGTGAAGTTAGCCGAGAGCCCGTCCTATTCATATTTTAATCGCATTGTACATGTAAGTTTATTTGGAATTGGACTCATCTTTGTTAGGTTTTTACTCCGTGCAAAAGATTTTATTTTATGTAACAAGGTTTTCAAATAATTTGGGATATTAAGTTTTACACGGTAAATGTAAAGAATTCGGACTTTTCCTTATCGTGAAAATATTTAATGTCTTTTTTAAATGATCTTTATTTGGTCTAGGCTTCTTTGATCATACCTATTATTTCTCTGCCATCCACGAATGCTAAGGTAAAACGAATATTCAGCAAAGAATTTTGAAGCAGTGATGGCTCAGTGGCATTGGCTATGGACTACCGCGCAGCAGGTCCATGGTTCGAATCCCGTCCAGAGCTTGAGCTTCACCGCATGTTGGAAGAACATTTTGCTAATGCCCGCCTGGCTAGCAACCACCCTCAAGTAGAAAATCTGTCGCCAAGCACCTAACGGTGTATTCCGGCAGCAGTCCTTGAGAGCCAGTGAAATAACAGGCAAAATGAGACTTAACAGGTATGTCTCAAGGTGATGGGCGCACTGCAGTTCGTCACTTGTGATGAAATGCAAACTTTACTATCCTGAAGATTTATTAAAACAGATTGTAGATTGTCGCTTGTCCTGCCAATGAGTATTGATTCTCAAAGTGGCCCGTCAAAATCACAAGCACAAGGTGAATAAGTTGTTACAAATATTATTGAATAATTAATTGTATGTGTAAATTTACTTAAAACTAGCACTGCATTTTATTTATATTAGGTTACTATATATTTTTTCATTTGATATTAGTATAATGAAGACTTGGCAGATTTTAGTACAATTAAGTCATGGATCTATGAAATCTAAAAAGTCCAAGACCGTTTTTAGCATTATTA
Source organism: Plagodis pulveraria (assembly GCA_963890685.1). NCBI lineage: Eukaryota > Metazoa > Arthropoda > Insecta > Lepidoptera > Geometridae > Plagodis > Plagodis pulveraria. The sequence continues at coordinate 18,656,698 of OY982962.1, forward strand.
AGCACGTTTTTAGCATTATTGCCGTCAAAGTTTAGCATATTCTACATTTAAAACACGGCAGGGTGGCCGTGCCGAACCTCGGTTAGATCGCACTCGGAGTGCAACTTTTCACTCTACCGTCGTCGTTCACAACCTTCGAGTAGAGCGCAACTTTTTAACTATCAAAATCGGTCGTTAAACGGTTGCATCTTTAACTGACATGACCTTGACATTTCTTGATGAGAGAATTATAGGCACTCTTTTGTATTTTGCAGATAGCGGTAGTTATTGCTTTTCAAAAATCATAAAAATTCAATATTATTTTCTAGTTCCCTGCCAAAAATCGATATTTGAGGTTATTAAACAACCGAGTCGTTCCGAACCTTTTTTTTGTCATGAGGAATACGCATACACAATTACACATCAGGAGAGAAGGTGGTTATGTCAGACTCAGGGTCAATAGGGACCCCACTACCGACTAAAAACCTAATGGTGTTCCGTCGTCTTCGACTAGTGGCAGGGGTCGCGGGGTCACTTGCGCTCTCATCCGCCGCTACCACCGACGTTGCTGCCCGCTTAAACAGGCCCAGCCTCTGGCAATAACTCGCCCCCAATGCCGCCTCATGTGATACCCTGGAACACGAGGGCATCCATACCTCATGAGAACCCTGATGGGGGGTGCCGGTCGTCCCCACGGCCGACACGGACGGAATGCAAGCGTGATTGCCTCGACTCCGTGTCCGCGCTCTGCGGAGTGGAACAGAGAGAGAGTCCCTCTCCCTATCCCGCTCGTACGCCTCCCTTTATGAGACAATTGTCTCAGTAACGAGGCCACCGCCTCCCACGACCTCTCGTCACCGACCATCTTTACGATGATGGCCGGCAAGGAGATGTCGGACCCCACAGAGTCGTTCCGAACCTTGGAGTAAGTTAAAACAACCAAACAACTACACTCTGAGGCTCGGAACGGCCCCCAGCACTGCGTGCCAGACTGCTAGCAGGGCCGCGTTCCAAGCCTCAGAGTGTAGTTGTCGGTTGCTTTAACCTACTCGAAGGTTTGGAACGACTCGGTTGTTTTATAACCTCAAATATCCATTTTTGGCGGGGAACTAGCAAAATATATAGAATTTTTATGATATTTGAAAAGCAATAACTACCGTTACCTGCAAAATACAAAAGAGTGCCTATAAGTATCCCATTGAGAAATGTCAAGGTCATGTCAGTTAAATAATCAAACTTTTAACGACCGTTTTTGATAGTTAAAAAGTTGCGCTCTACTTGTGAACGAAGTTAGAGTGAAAATTTGCACTCCGAGTGCACTCCGAGTGCGCTCTAACCGAGGTTCCGAACGACCCCCGGCCCTCGTTATATAGTGGGGCCTATTCCATTTGACGCTAATTTCGTTATTTTCGATAATTTTGATCACATTTGCGTCTATGTTTGTGATCACTGTGATCGTTTGTAACTTTTCTCCCCTGTTCGATTTAGGATAAGAACACTAAGAATGCCACTAAAATTTGCCACTTCTGTCACTTTTGACATTAGATGTAGGTAGCTGTTCCAGTAGCTTCATAGCGTTTATGGCGAAAATAATGCCAAGACCCATCTGGAACAACTTTTTGAAAGTGTGATCGTTTTTATCGTTTTTGGCGAATTTAAGTTCAAATGGTAAGCACCCGTAGAGAGTATAGAAACTATAGAGTAGTGCAGTAGTGATGTGATCTATGCATGCAGTAGTGTTCTGTGAGTGGCGGGGCCAGGCTGCCAGCTGAGCTGATCGTATCAAATTTTTTAAAACGAGGTACAGCGAAGGAGTTATGTGAAACAATATTCAAGAGCCCACGGTTATTTAGAAATATGTTAACGAGACGTCTGACGCGTGTGTTTAAATATGGTTTATATGGAACCGTAGCCATCGGTGGAACTGTGGCAGTTGCAAAAATTCAGGATCCTGATTATAGTGTTGATTCCATGACCATAGTAAGGATTACAAGGACAGCATGTACGGCAATAGACATAGGAAGGACTTACAAGACCATGCTGTACAGTAAAGATTGGGACAGACAGTCAGACGAATATATTGAAGAGAGAAGTAAAGCTCACAAAATTGGGGCAGAGAAATTGTTAGAACTATGCAAAGCTAACAAAGGTGTGTATATAAAAGTTGGACAGCACATTGGGGCTCTAGATTATTTGCTTCCTAGTGAGTATGTATCAACATTGCGAATATTGCATAAAGATGCGCCAAAGAACACTGTTGAGGAGCTGTACAAAGTTATTAGAGAAGACTTGAAGAAAGAAGTAAGTATTATTATTATCAACATAACACAGTAGGAAAATTACATACCTACTTTTATTTATTTTTTAATATGATTGCCATATTTACAAGGTTAGTTTCTCAAATCAGAAATGATGATGTAACCAATAAAAAAGATGTATTGTATACGCACCTACTTATTCAATATTTTCTTATTATTACATATACAAAGATGAATTACTAACCAAAAAGAACTAGACAACAAATATCACCTATTTTGTAAAATTATATTTTTAACATTTGGTTATGATTGATAAATAATTTCTGGGCTGGTCTTTAGAATCAGTATACACCACAATGTATCTTCATTCATATTATCAGATAGATATATTCTCTTGAATATTCACACAAAATTTTATCTTATGGAAATCAATAGTTTTTGAGAAATAAATTATTGCAGTTTTAATTTTAACCTTATTTGTTTGTGTATTTTGCACTTCTACTAAGTACATGGTATAGCCTAAAGGATTCAAAATACTTGTCTGACTGTGAATTATTCAGGTGGGTTAGATTAGGTTGAATGATAAATAAGCACAAAATAACAATTGTATTTTTTACTTTTTGTAAAATAATGTATTGTTGACTTGTATTTTATATATGAATAAATAAAAAAAAATAATGGTGTGACAGAACCAAATCGGAGCACCTACCTTCCAAGCAGTCTTGTCTGCCCTACCCTTAGAGTGTTTCTTATAAGACTAAAACACTGTGTACCCACAACACCCGAGCTCTTATAGTATATTATTACTTCACTTTTAATAAAACATTATTAAAAGTGAAGTAATTCTTTATTATGATGAAGAAGAAGAAGATAATTTTGTAGGTTTCTGTAGAGTGTTTTACCATATGGAAATCAATGATTTTTGAGAAATATAATGAAGCACGAGTATATTGAATGCATGCAGAGATGACTAATCAAACAATGCACAGTCCACAGATAGCAAAATATTTCACAGAATTTACAGCTTACATTGTTTGCATAATTATGATGGGTAGTACTGTCAATAATTATGTATATGACATAGCCTAATGGACTCAAAATACTCATCTGACTGTTCATAACTGTGAATTCAGGTGGCTTGGATTAGTTCAAATGATGTGATAGAATCGGATTGGGGCACCCACTTTCCAAGTAGTCTTGTCTACCCTACCCCTAGAATGTTTCTTATAAGCCAGATGCGCAGACGGGAAGAAAGTATGATGGTATCTCATTACATCATACTCGCTACGCCTCCAGCTTCTCTTCGTCTGCTGCTCCTTGCCGCAAGTAGACTAAAGCGTTGCACACCCACAGCGGCAGAGCTGTCATAGAATAACTTCACTTCTAATAAAACATTTGTATCTTAAATCTTACCTTGCACTTTATCGTACAATCTTCAATGTGTTTACAGTCTGTTCTGATCTAATGTACATGTATATTAATTTAGACATGCATTAATGGTTATACATTTAGATTACATAATACAAAACACAATTAGTTGAATGGTGTCATTTAGTTGTTGACAACCAACCAGCAAAGAAACCAACCCCCCTCTCCCACTTTCCACTTCCTCTAGTACTTACCGATATAACTAGACCGATACTAAAGACATTCCTTAATAATTACACTATTGTCAGGGACAAAGCAATATATTTTTTAGTTATATTGCAAATTGAGTAGTTAATCTAAAGATATAAAGTCAATAGAAGTAGTTAAAATGCAATATACTACTATAACTACTCTATTGTAAGCTGCAAGCTTGAAGCTTACTACAAAAATATAATTGACAACTTGTTAGCATCACACATGCCCTAATTCTGGCATTTATGAATGAAATTCAATTGTTATTACAAGTGGATGAAATTAATGGAATGAGCTCCATCATCGATCACATCATCACTTAACATCAGGTGAGCTAGTGGTCAAGTGCTACCCAGTTTGGAATAAAAAAAAACACATTCTGCTTTAAAGAAGCAGTTATTTAGTTCATTTATATGCAGTTGTAGTCAGAATGAGCAATATACCAGTGAAATCCCTGCATAACCTAATAGGGCTTGACCTGCCAAATATAACCATAACTTCTATCTAAGAAATATTGGACTAGGCAGGGAGGAAGCTCAAGTAGTGTAAGGGAGCTTTGATGTTCACTAGAAAGGGGTCCCTTATTCTAACATTCTGGGTGTCAAGTCCCAGCAATGCCTTGAGATCCTTCCTCTGCAATGTTATAAAAAAAATGTGATATTTAAACTATAAAGATGCAAGATAAGAAAATGATTATAGGAACTATACTTAATTACTTTTTATTTTCACAGCCTACTGAGATGTTCGATGACTTTGAACCAGAACCATTAGGTACAGCATCACTAGCACAAGTACACAAAGCAAAGTTAAAAGATGGCACAGAAGTTGCTGTAAAAGTTCAACACCATTTTGTCAGAAAAAATGTTGTGATTGATTTACGATGGATGGAGTTTGTTATAAATACAATGTCAAAAATATTCCCAGAATTTGAAATGCAATGGCTTATAGATGAAACAAAGAAAAATATTATGATAGAGTTGGATTTTCTACAAGAAGGCCATAATAGTGAGAAAGTTGCTGCTATGTTTAGTCATTACAAGTGGTTGAAAGTGCCTAAAGTATTTTGGGATTACAGCACTGAAAGGGTACTAGTAATGGAATATGTTAATGGAGGACAAGTTAATGATGTGAACTATATTGATGTAAGTATTCAAATCTTACTTTTATGCCCAAAATGTTATTTTGATTCAGTGTAGTATGGCTTAAAACTACTATATCTTATTTTCTCATATTGTCAAAAGACTTAGCAAAAATATATGTGTGATTTGACTTAGTATTTTGTTAAGCTATTTAAAATGAGCTGCATGTATTTTCATAAAATATATCATGCCATAATATCAAGGTTAATTAAATATAGCCATTGTATTTTAATATAACGTTAATTAAAATACAAAAAAAAATGTTTCCTGTACTACATTGATGTGTCACTAATAGAAGTTATTTGACCATTTTATATATAAATAATTTTTAATTTATCGAGACATATTTGTAAAGCGGTGGCAATTATTGCGTAATAATGTCAATGACTGTCTTGCTGGATTGGTGAGTGTTTCTTTGAAATCTTGAGGTTCCTGGTTCAATCCCTGGAAGGATAATATGATAGAAATTGGATGTTTAAGAAATTTTATGTGGCAATCTGGTATTTGAATCTTACCTACCCTGTAGATACATTATTATATGGGACCAAAACATGTCTGGCCAAAATATGATAGGCTAGATAAGACATCTCCTCTGCCAACACCATTAGGGATTTTAAGATGTGATGATAGTATATCCGTTTAATTGCAATGAAGAGGCTTTAAGATTGTGTCATACATGTTAATATATTTAATATTGCGGGGAGTACACACCTAATTATCCCAACATGAACGCTTATAGGAAGGTACAGGTAAATTTTTATCTATTTCAGTATGGCGATAAAATAAATTGATCTAAGTTTCGAGTTAATCAGTGATGTATTTAATTTAATAAATCACTTGAACCCAATAATCATTAAATAGAATATTTTTTGATATCAAAAATGTTTCGACGTTACAAAGTATTGAGACCACCAATTCGCCCATATGATGGCATCACACCTGTTCATTACAATTGCAGTGTCACATTTCTCGTCCTGTTTGATACTGCACTGCGCTTGTCACTCTGAGATCTTAGTTGTCTCTTTCGCCTAGTAATTTCTCTTGGTACAGTGCCACTTCACGCTTTAACAAAGTAGTGATTGTACCCAACTGCTTCGAGGCAGAATAGCTGACACTGCAGTGGTATCTACCAAGATGGACTCTAGCTAAGGAGACCTATCGTTTGGTGATTAACTGTAAATTATATAAATTCGTCAATTTCATTGGTAGTGTCGAAATTTTATTGCCATTATGTTGCCAAAATGTGTGTATGTCTCCAGTTACTCAATTGAAGTTTCTTAATTCTAAATATGTCAATATTTAGAGCATATTTAGTGCAATTATGAATACCAACTCAAAATTTAGGTGCCAAGTAAACTTCGATGCAACATGTGTTTATTAGTGTGTTAGCTGACATTATGGTCTTCACACATGCTGTATATACGAAACGGCTGAAGATGTGATATACTATAGCCAGGGATTTTGGTCATCATTTGTGCCGGTGGCACAAAAAAATTAAAACGCCCTACTTTAAATATGTAGAAGTAATGACCCGATTACAACGTGTAAGCTGGAGACGTATGTCGTAGCTAGCACACGTTGTACAGCTCAAACGGGAAAAGCTAGATTACTATTTAAAAGCTTAAAATGTTGGGTAGAATTTGTGGTATTGGCACCGAAATGTTCAAAACAATGGGCCTCATGGATTTTGAGCAAAAACATTTTTTCCCACCAAAATATTTAGCAAAAACCAGCTATGTTTTGATCCCGACAATGCGAAAAAATATTTGGGTTGTTTTGGTGTGGGACTGTAAGTGACAGGCCATCAATAGCAGAGGTTATCAATGACCATTCTTTTAGGACTAATATTTTATAATTCCAGAAACACAAAATTAACAGACTTGATGTTAGTTCAAAACTTGGAGACCTATACGCTCATATGATATTTGTCGCTGGTTTTGTACACAGTGATCCACACCCTGGCAATATTCTACTTAAGCAAGATCCAGAGGATAAGGAAGTTACCGTTTATTTGCTGGATCATGGTCTGTATGCTGTAAGTACAAATAATGTTTTTTTATAGCAGAATAAATAGGTGCTGAAGCCTCCTGCTTTAATTAGTTTTAAGTTTGCTTAGACAGTGGTCCTTGTCAAATAGTACTTCATGTTTTGAGAACACAGAATATGAAAGCATCTGAATGTAGATGTGCCAATTCTTGTCCAACTTACAAAGAAGGTTTATATTGCATTGTGTGAGCATTCGCCCACGGCATTGTCCGCTTGGAATTTTGTTATACTCGAAGCGAAGGAAGTGCTATTAGTAAATAAGTAAGTAATTAGCGGGGTAGTCTTCAAAATTAGATTTGTATAAGGAATACGTGACTTATGTAATTTATGTACTAAATTTATCAAAATCAGTTTTGTTTCGGTGGTTGTTGGACTAAAACATTGCTACCATTCTAATCTATTTTTATTAAATAGAGATGAGATACACCTTAACCTTTGATTAAAAAAAATAGACTACGTGTGCCACATGGTTTTTCTTCAGACTCTTGTTGCATTGACGATTGATTGACTGATCATGTCTTGTGTGTGGTCAGTGTATGGTTGGAGAAAAAAAAAGATCTTAACAACTCAGTGAACTGAATATGTATTATAAGGTATATAGGAATATAAAAGTTATATATGTACTATACAACTATACGTAATTTAGATTGTTATGTTTTACTCTTGAGAAAAATTTATGAATGAAACAACAATGAAACTTGCTTCTTCACAGTTGAGCTCAATTGGTCAATTGTTATAAATGACACATCTTTTTAAACACCTTATGAAGATATGAGAGATTCCTGATAAATATAAATATTAAATAATGGACCATTAAAGAACTTGACTGTTATTTTTTATAAGATTGAGTACTTTCTTGAATGCTGTGCAATCAATTATAATCTCGTTTACTTTACTCTCGCTCTTACGCCCCGTGGGGTGCCGGGTTAGTGTCACCCCCCATTTCTACCTGCGGGTGTCGTAAGAGGCGACTAAAGGTATAAGACCGAAAGGTGGGCAGCTCCTTCTATGGAACTGATATCTTAAACTGCGATCCCCAAGACGCTAGCCACACGTGGGGATTATGGCGAACCCCTCCTTAATGGGGGAGGCTGTGTTCAGCAGTGGACAATCCGGCTGATACGGTTATCTTACTCAATAGATCTCTTTTTCAGCAATTGACTGAAAAGTTCCGGTATCACTATTCAAACCTGTGGCTGTCCATAATAAACAGAAACCGCGATGCAATGAGGTTTCATTCTGAACAGCTCGGTATACGCAAGGAACTATATGGACTGTTCGCTTGCATGGTCTCTGGCCGACCTTGGGATACCATAATGAAAGGCGTCTCATACACTAAACCTTCAAACGAAGAGGTATATATATGATAATTTTTTGACTATAGTGCTAGTAATTATTTAAATTAAAAGGCGAAGAGTATCGATGAGTCTCGTCTTGTTTTGCCACAGTCTTGAATTCTTATTCTTGCCCCACGGTATGCAAGGTTGGCAGTGCCAAACATACTATTGCGTGTGGAACTAAATCCTACTACAGTATAATGTATGACACTATCTCACCTGATGGTAAGTGATGATGTGGTCGAAGATGTTGTTCAGGCTTAGGTGCTTGGTGAGATTTTCTAATAGAGCTAACCAGGCTGGCATTCGCAAAATGCCCTACCACCATGCTAAAACGACTGCCATCTTAAGACAACAACCGGGACCGATGGCTTAACGTGCGTTCCTAAGCACGGAAGCGCTCAGTAGTAATGGCACTAGTGGCCACTCAACCAACTCATGACCGCGGCGGACGTTGCTTAACTTAGCTTATCGGTTAAGAACAGCTAAGCAAACTTCGCAACAAGCGCTTTTCTTAATCGCACATGTCACACTGTTATGTTACTTAGAGATGTTGCTTCCTTGAGGGAAGCCTGCGATTAGTCATTTATCATTTCTATACTATGGGTGCGTACCATTAGCGTGAGATTCGCTAAAAACGCTAAAAACGATCACACTCCCAAAAAGTTTTCCACATGGGTCTTGGCGTTATTTTCGCCTTAAACGCTACATCTAATGTCAAAAGTGACAGGAGTGGCAAATTTTAGTGGCATTTTTAGCGTTCTTATCCAAAAATGGAACGGGGATGACAGTTACAAACGATCACGTGATCACAACCAGAGACGCAGAATGTGATCAAAATTATCGAAAATAACGTTCTTAGCAACTAATGGAACATACCCTATGTCTTAACCTATAGTCTAGAACTTATACATGCACGTTTATTTATGTGTTTCCGCTAACACATTCTGTAACTCGGAGACACAAATGTATGCTTCTTTCACTCCCATTTATAATTTCTCATTTCATTTATAATGCACACGTTAAGTCCACTTTCGGTTTTATTCACGCAATCCAATATTACCTCCATTGTACTTCCTCTAGCGGTATTAACAAGCACGCATAGTCGCGTCGTGATAATGAGGCGCGGCGAGGACGACGTTGAAATGACGCAGAAGCGAAAATTTGCGTTGCGCAAGCAAGTTGCTCGTACAAGCACAACGCTTCTGTGCTCACAAGCTTGTCTCTTTGCTTTGTCTCTTATGCTGGCACAGCGTTGGAATATTATTGCGTTGTAGTATGGAGTTCCGTACAAAGCTACGGTATACACCTTTCTTTAAAGGTTTGAGTTGAAGCGATGTACGGTGTTTGGAGCATGGAATGGTGTGCGCCAATCATATTACTCCTACGCCATATACTTACTCAAAATATTTCTAGTTATGTTATCTGTTCTCAAGACATATCCGTACCGCGCTTTCGCAACTTTACTATCCCTGGTGCTTATTTTTATATACATCCTTCATCTATATATAGACATCAAACATTGCATACTGATTTCTAATCTTACGTACATTCTCTGTTACGATTAAAGGAGTACGTTCAAGAGAAAGTTTATCTTAAAAAGAAACTTGTTTCGTTCATATGCGAAGTTTTAGTCATGTTAATTGAACCAGATCAGGAAATAGACTAGGACTAGACCGAAAGAAGTGCTTTTTTCAATCACAGCGCCTCCTAATATTACAAAGAGGAAAGATTTGTATTTTTGTATGTAACGAATAAACTTAAAAGCTATTGGACCGATTTGAAAAATTCTTTCACCATTAGATTACACTATCCTTGATGAATATAGGCTATACAATATTTTCAAAAACTTAGGGATCCGTTTGAAAACTTCGAGAATGTAGCCTAAAGTGTGAAAAAAAAACAAATAAAAGTTATATCGCGTACGCTGCGGAAATTGTTGACAATAGAGCAAAGTGATGTACATACTACAATTTTATAAAGGACATCAATATCTACAAAAAAATCCGCAATACCATCTAACTATTACAGACATGACAGTTATGTCACAATAACTACTTTTTATATGTTTCAATTTATATTTTTTGCTAAGCCGGGGCGGACCGCTAGTACATAATAAAATTCGAGTTCGTCCATCCAGTCTCGATGGCTGAGTGGTTAAGGCACCCGGTGCGAAAAGCCGGGAGACGCGGGTCCGAACCCCGCTCAAGATGAAAATACACGTCCCTAATTTTTTTTTGTAAATGTATTGTATCATCTATTTGTACCAAACATACAACTAAACAATTCCTGTCCTTGGGGTCATAGAGAATATTCCACAGACAGGTAATGCGTAATTATTTAAACAAATCGTGTTCGGCATATAAATCGTAAGCAAAAAGGTGATAAATGTGGCAGTGTTGCGGCGGCGGGTTCCGCTCTTGTGTTTCTGCAACATGCTCTCCTTTGTATTATTGAATACTAGATACTCTTAAGTACCACAACGGAAATAATTTGCTGCCTTCCTCCTATAGAAGTAAATAACTATTGCTGTGAATAGATATGTTATATATATGACATATATATAGGACAGTTACACAATGCCTTTAGTCGTGAGGGGTGAATACAGTTCGATTCGTTATTTCTTTATCACGTACGAAGCGAGACGCTTCCACTTTCACTTCAGCTACGTTGAGAATATTTTATTTCTCGACACATATAATTAGGAAGTGTTCAAGAAAATAGTGAATGTAGGTCTGTGATCTATATGCGTGTTACAACGATGACCGTAAAATGTATTTTTTTGTTGCTTATATCACCACTTATATTCATTAATATTTGCAACTAACTGTATTAAATGAAGATTATTACCGGCGCGTATGCCTTTATCAACAAAATACTACGAAATATATGCAATACTACAGCTACTACAATAAAAGTATTTAGACAACCTATAAAGCGAGCCAAATAATACCAAAGGCGGTGAACATATTAAAACCTTGTTAAAAAAGGTTTAATCAGTTCAGTCAAGTCGAGATAAGTTTACAAAAGCGATAACTCAAGCGTAGTCCGCTGTGTCTACGATTTATATTATGAAAATATATTAGACTTGAAAAAATAGATTCTCAATTTGGTCGTTTGTAAAAGCATACTTTTGTATGTTTGTTATACTATAACGCTTATATTTTGTATGTTTGTTATGTATGAACCGCATTTGTTTAAAGTAGATACTTTAGATTGTTCGCATAAAATGTCATGTAAATAGGTTAATTAGTTTTTTTTCAGTTATATTGATTTTTAAAACCAAACTGATCAACCAATTTAGATGAAATTTCATAAACAAAATCAATTAAAAAAACAAAACCGACTTCCATTGAAATGTATGAAAGGCAATTTGGTTTTATTTACTTGGCTGACAGGTTTTTTTTCAGTTATTTTCATTTTTAAAACCAATGTCATCCTAGTAAATAAAGCCAAATTGCCTTTCATACTTTTCAATGGAAGCCGGTTTTGTTTTTGTAATAATTTTTTGTAGGCATGATATTTAAAAATAAGAAAAACTTGGTATAGTAACTAAAACTACCGTTACTTATAACTAACCGTTTTGAGCTCAGTGCAGTACAACCCACAATATAACACTCACAAGTACACAAACTCTTTGAAAAAATCAATAGAAAGGTGATAATAGCTCACCGGAATAATCTATTCATAGTCACATACCAAAAATAGTTGTCTACACAGGTACGTCCACATACTAATTCATATCCGTGTCAATACTTATTGAGAGGGTTCAAATACCTTTAGTAGGTAGGTATGCACACACAATTAACACGCTCTTTACTAAACTAATATACTAGGCTCTGACGTTAAATATGACGCTAATGTACCGAATCTTGCGTTTGATCAATCACTAGGGTTTGGTAATGTTAACCTTACACATACGATATAAGAATAAATTTTTATTTAAGCATGTTTTTGGAAGTTTTTGCATGGTGGTAGGGCATTTTGAGAATTGGATGGGTGACCGCCTGTGACATTACTACTGAGCGCTTCCGTGCTTCGGAAGGCACGTTAAGCCGTCGGTCCCGGGTGTTGTCTTAGGATGGCATTCGTTATAGCATGTTGGTGGGGCATTTTGCGAATACCTGGCTAGCTAACCACCCTCAAGTAGAAAATCTGTCGCCAAGCACCTAACGGTGTGTTCCGGCAGCTGTCCTTGAGAGCCAGTAATTCTATGTTAGCCTGAACAACATCTTCGACCACATCATTACTTACCATCAGGTGTGATAGTGATCAAAAACTAATCTATCAGGCATAATAAAAAAAAATTTTTACTCCAATTTCATTTAAATTAGCACTAATTATTATGTCAAAAAATATAGTGTATATAATGAAGCGCTCGTAGCGAAGCTTGCCTAGTTGTTTTTAACCGATCAATTATTAGAGTGCACGTAGCGCTCTCCATAAAATGTAGTTTCGTCATATTTTAAATACGAAGTGTTCAAACTCCGTGAAATTATGCATGCATATCCAATGTCTAATATCTATGCTTCTCTCTGGTTTGCCAGTTTTCCGATTTAACATATATTTTATCCCTGAACGTGAAAATAAGAATGATTTTTCGAAATAATTTTTAAATGCATAAAATTACGGAAAACTGGTTATCCACTAGCTATAATAGATATTAAGCTAAAGAACATGCATGAAATTTTTTACTGAGTTTAAACACATAATAATTAAAATATGACGAAACTACTTAACTGAAAAGCAACGCCCGACATGACTTAGATGGGTGGCCGCTATTGGTATTTAGTACTGAGCGCTTCCGTGATTCGAGGGGCACGTTAAGCCGTCTTTCCCTGTTGTTGTCATTAGATGGTACTTGGTAGTCGGTATAACATGGTGGTAGTGCATTACGCGTATGGTACTTTCTTCTTTAAAACTTCTTCACCTTGACTGATAATCAGTTCTTCTAGCTATAACGCACAAATATTTAAGCTCTAAAATATTTTCAATAGCTGTCCCGAATTCATGGATACGTGTGGGCATAGCAAAAAAAATATCTCGTCTGATTGCAAACGCGTAAACGATACATTGCTATTGCATGACGTATGCAGCAACTGGATACCTCTAAATCCGCCGGAATGACGATTAAGTACCTAATTACAAAAAAAGACAAGCACTTGAATATGAAAACTAAAAAGTTTCATAAGATCTAAAGGTAAATGTGTGTAAAACGATGTCTTTTGTCGATTTGTTATATGGGACATTTTAATTAAAAATGTGTTTACCTTTTACTCATGATCTTAGTCTGTAGGTAGAGCATATTTATCTAAACGTCGGATCCCCAAAATGAAACAGCAGCTAACCACTGGGTTTTTTATTTAGCTCCTTAACTGGTCAACCCCTGATATTAATAAGTTACATCGAGAAACTCGTTAAATTTCATACCTGCAATTGCATTGATTAATGAGCAAAGAGTTGGGTTGGTAGCACCTTGGACTTGCACTTAGGGAATTCAAATTAATTGCAAATGGCGTCTTGCTTATTAGCAACATGCATTGTATGCAGATGATAGCACGAACGTTATCGAACTAACGCGATTTATGCGTTAACCGCTAAAAACAACAATTTGACACAGCTCTTCGGTATCAGAACATCCTATAGTAACTGTATGATAGTTTAAGTAAAGTTTTATGAAGCTTATAGTACTAAATAAAGCTTTACTGAGTCACCAGATGTTGTTGTATTTAGCCAATTCCTAGATCGCTCCGTCCTCGGCTCCCCCCTTTAGAATCAAGCGCCCTTGTCCAAGTTATTGATATTTGAAACGAAATACATATTTTCAGAAAACAACATTCCAAAAAGAACTACCAAACCTGATCACATATCTGACTGAATGCCTGGAGCACGTGGACAGACAAGCGCTGCTAGTCCTGAAGACTAACGACCTGATCAGGAGTATAGAGTATGCGCTGGGCACCCAGGAGAGAATGTGCGGGTTTGCAGTCATGAGCAAATGCTGTGTACAAGCTGTCTATCAACAGGAATATCAGGTAATTATCTCTCTGTTAAAAGTTCCCGGCTTAATAATACAAGGACTATTCCATATTCTGTAATTATATGTCGTAAAGGGTGACTAAGGGATAAATGGAATTTTCAAAGCGGTCGTAGCGGAGCCATTACTTGGATAGGTGATCGCTAGTGATATTTACTATTGAGCACTTCCGTGTTTCGGAGGACACTTAAAAGCCGTTATCGGTCCCGGTTGTTGTCGTAGGATATCAGATGTTAGAACATTTTGCGCCTGGCTAACTAAGTAGATGTGCCGCCAAGCACGCAACGGTTTGTTCCAGCTTGTCCTTGAGAGCCTCGTCTAAATTATAGGCTAGCCTGAACATCTTCAACCGCATCATTACTTACCGTCAAGTGAAATTGTAGTCAAAGATAGCCTATACGCAATAAAAAATATGCCGCCACTCATGTCGATGTGAGTGCGGCGTTACTGCACGTCGGGCGTACAACAAGGCTCCTTACTATTTATGTTTTTTTACCTGAAAGGTATTTCAGGTAACAGTTTCAAAACGGGAATACTGCCAACGACAGTATTCTCAAAAAGAAATAGTAATCATTTTATTTATTGGATCCATTATAAAAGTAATTAAAATAATATTCAGGTTACCATAATAAATCAAATTACTAAAAGATTTCTAAAGATAATTTTTATATAATAAAATCATGCATGCTTCAATTTCAATAATAATTATTGCTGTATCAGGCGGATTGTCTACTGCTGAACACAGCCATAATCCCCACGCTTGGCAGGCGTCTTGGGGATCGCAGTGTCAGATATCAGTTCCACAGAAAGCTCTGCAGTCCACTTTCTGGTGTTTCTGGTTACCCTTAGTCGCCCTTTACGACACCCACGGGTAGAGATGGGGAGGTGACATTCTAGCCTGGCACCCCACGGGCAAATAATAATTAATAGGGTCATGCTAACAAACTTACCTATTATAATAACTACATTTCAGAAATGAATCCATAAAACGGAAGACAATTAACACTATATACAGTAACTATGTTCTTGTGTTGTTGGAGACATATGTAGGGCGTTCGGATAGCCTATCGGTGCCAAAAATAACACTCACAAACGCTAAAAATGATCACACGGGCCGTTCGTTTTGGGACTTCGTGAGCAAAAATATCGTTTTCGCTCACCGTTCGGATAGCTTTGAAAACGCTACAAATGACAGAGAAAAGTGATATTTTTGACCCATGTCTTACCGTGGGATCGTTGTGATCGTTTTTGACAACTGCTGGTTTGACAGTTGTATTTGGCGCGATTGAAGAGTTTCACAAGTTTTTTATATGGGTAACTAGCAGAAGCCATTAACAAAGAAATAATAATAATATAGGTACCTACTTTTTTGTTCATTTTAGAGATTGATTCAATGTTTCGTACTGTGCAAAATTGTTAAAACATTGTCGGTTGTCAAAGTACCTTTTAAGTCGTTCAGATAGCATGCAGTAATTGGTGGTCAAAAATAGCAAAAGCTTCTATCCGAACGCTAATACACAAATGTCACTTTTGAAACTGCTACAAACGCAATCGAGCCAAAACGAACGCACCTATGGTATCACGTTCTTAGATGAAAGTGTGATCACGTTCGTCCTGTTCAACAAATCGTTTTGCCATCCGCTGCAGCAATGTACTATTTTGTCTTGGACCATCCCTCACGTTTCCACCGTAACAATTGACGAAAGAAAAGAAGTGTATGTGTTGCTAATACTCTTTGTTTTCTTTTTTCAGCGTGAAAATAACGTTGCAAAGAAACAAGTACTCACTCTCAGATACGGTTGGACAATGCTAGTGTTATATCTGTATAACTTCTACCTGAAATTGTTTTATAAGGTATACATCTGATAGAATAAGTTACGATTAGTGGCTAAAGATCCGTTCATATTTACCAGCTTGGAGGGCAGCAAATGTTCACAGTACTTAATAAAAATAGCTTTAGGTCATTGATGCGGGATTTCTTTTTATAATTCACATATTTTGTTTTATGAGAATTTTATATATTAATATTATAAATCTCATTCATTTCCGCTTTGGTAGATATGTTTGCGGCGAACTAAAATATTTCTTCATCAGAACTATCTAAGTCCATGTTGCTACTTAAGAATGAACGATGCTTGCGAAGAAATTCACGTAATCAACTTTGAATTCGTTGATGGCTGAGTTTCTGTATAGAATACTGATTTTTAGTTGAAAATTAAAAGATAATCAGTTTCCTCTACAAGAACCCATTCATGTATTTGCATAAAATATAATCCAGCTTCTGACATGCCAGTCATTTTATTTTTTCATTAACGAATTATTGCGGAATTATGACCCTGAAAATCACAACCGTTTTACCGCAATGTTCAGAGGGCCATTAGATAAATTTTAAAATATGTAATATAAAAGAAAATGATAGGAGCCTAGATATACTTTAATATTTTTATTTTTGATACATGCTCCGTTGATTATATTACAAAATAACAACGAGGAGAGGAAAAATTTGTTATGCGCGGGATTCCAACCCGCTCCATCCACCCCTACAGCCGGGGTATGTTCTAACCGCTACGCCAACATGACATATGACTCATAACTCTAATTTGTCCTCTCGTTCTTAACCATACAGCATACTCTGGCTGGGTGGATGGTGCGGGTTCGAATCTCGCACATGACTATATTTTTTCCTTTCGTTGTAATTTTGTTAAGCCTAGAAATACTATTAAAATGTTGATACCAAAATAGAATTGAATGGCTCAGTTTTCGAGGAGAGAACGTGAACTCAAGTAAGAAAACATAGACTGAGAGTATGATTCCGGCGCCTAGAGTTAGATATATGCTCGATTCCGAGCGCATCCTCCGGTCTGTGTAAAAAAGTATGTCCTCTTCGATACCCTTAAAGGCGGGTCTATATGAACGGATACTACGGCGTTATAAAAGGCGTGGTTTTTAATGTGCTGTATACAATCTTGAGTTTCTTAGGTTTGCTCAGCTTTAATTTATTAAATGAGATGGCTGATTTATAGAGGCATGTATCCTATGAGTTACTACTTAGTTATCAAACTAGTCTGACGAAGTACCTCCTGTGGTGGCTTAAGAATTTGTACATAGATATTGTTATTTGTAAATAATATATACTCATAAGGATCAAATTATATATTTTTTACTCACCATATTGATGTTGCATAATCCTAGTTTATTTATTTTTTGAAATATAGATCTTTATTTTGCAATATTTGTTGTTTTATTTTAGGTACCTCCACTAGACATCGAAGTTTTTTTTTATGAATACTGCGAAAAATTTTACGTCTACACCTGTGAATGATTGGCTAACTTTGGCTAGGCTAGTCACCACACACCTAAAATAGAAAACAGAGTCAATATCTAGGTTGAGCCCATATATTTACCATTCTTGAATTCTTCACCACTGTGAGATGTTGCTAAAAGACTAGACTATCTGTTATATATTATATTTCTTGTAATTTAATCGCAGTAAGTAAATCTAATAATGTTATTATGTGACCGTTGAAACAATTGAACCAAATGAAACATCATTTTTTTATCACAGCGTTATTTTATTTTCAAGAGCACTTAATTTATTACTCAGGGTGGAGAGATCATTTTGAATTTTCATCAGGAGGTTAGTGAAATTGTCCTGACTCTTCCTTCCATGAAGTCTGAATATCGAAGATCTTGACATTTTGCAGGATAGGTCGGATTTCTTCATATCCGAGTACATTAAATTAGTTTGGACTCGCAACTTGTTCAATGCTACAGTTTCACTGGACAATACTTTCTGACCTAAAAAGATATATAGGTATGTAAAGCTTTAATATACTGAAAACTTGAGTACAATCTAAAACTATAAAAAAAATACAATAATGTAACTTTGGATTGTTTCCAAGCCGCCTGCCAAGTGTGGAGATTATGGCAAACCTCTCCCTTAAAGGTGGAGGCTGTGTTCAGCTGTGGACGATCCGGCTGATACAGTAACTTTAGCTAGAACGGCATTTTGCCACTTGGGGGACTGAACATAACAAAATAATACGTGAAGATTTTCTAATTGCTTATTTTCAACCATTATTTCACCTGTCGGTTAGTAATGCGGTTTATCCTGGAATATGAAAAGTGTTTTGGCGAAAAATGCCCCATTATATACCGTGCAATGTATGTGGAGCTACGAGTAAGTCCTGCTAATTTCGGTCTGGAGATTTCGTCGAGATGATGTTTCAGGCTGGAGGTTTCCAAGTGATGATTCTTTGTAAAAAGGTATCTACGCAAGTAGGTACTTACCACGACTGTTTTGATATGCCCCGATACATGTACTCTTATAGTAACTCGCTACCATATCTAGTAAGTACTGATATAGCCATAGTCTCGCTGGAAGTTATCTTTTTCCATTCCGAAATAATTTCTACGATATAGCCATGGCCCATGTTCGAATCTTGCTTGCGGGCTTGAGGGTCATGGCATGGTGGTAGGGCATTTTGGAAATGTGCACCTGCCTGGCTAGCTACTGCCATGAATGTGTATATGTCACCGATTGCGGTAGGTACAAGACAGCTGTCCTTGAATGCCAGTTTTTATTATAGTTTTAGCCTCAGAACAGAGTACTTAGCCCTTTGACGAACCACCGTACAAGTCTGATAATATTTTTGAACCAATTATCACTTACCACCTAGTGAGATGGGGCAAACCCATTCTTCAATAATAAATAATATATTGTTCCCAAGGAAAACATTTAGCCAATAATAGATTACTTAGGTATTTAAAAATAGTTATGTTCAGCATAATAAGTAATAGGTATGGTCTACTCACAATCGTCAGGGCACTCCTTATTTCCTTCACTAATACTGACCGCTGACCAGTTGGAGGAATTGGGGTCATTATTTTTATATGCTATCATGTTATTTAGTACATTAGTTGCTGTAAGAAAGTAAAAAGTCAGATAGAAAAAAAAAACATAATTGAGAATAGACCGCCATCCATATAAGAGGTAAGTATAAGTATTTAACTTAGGCACTACTTCTGAATTTGATTACATTCGAAAATTTCGTGTGCTTGGTTGCTATATCAAGTGGTCTTCTTCGTGTGACAAGGTGTGGGGACTGAGTATTTGTGTGTACCTATGTATATTTGTCCAGCGACAAATTTTTAACGCCTGATCTTCATAAAATTTGTTAGCAAGCTTAGTTACCAGAATTTAAATTTAAAAAAATATTCTTACTTTGTTATATCATGTCCACAAATTTTAAGAGCGCAAAAATTTGAAATAATTTTGCTATAGTGCAACTTAAAAGTTGACCGATTGAGGCACCACGACCTCGAACCAAAACAGCGCTCGCCGCTTTAGAATATAAATGGTGCCAAAGATGAACTAAAGATGGAAATGAGCTGCATGGCGCCACTCACGCCGGTGTGAGTGATGTGTTGCTGCACATTTAGCGCAAAGCATAATCTGATTCCCTGAAAGGAACCGGGTATTATCAAGGAGAGCATTACATTCCGAACAATGGTTTTCCGCCCACTAGGTTCGCGTCAGTAGGCGGCAAAGCATAAATCCACGGCAAAACTTTTTTATGCAACCACTTCCTTATGTACCTACTTGAGTTTTTATAAAGTCGTTCCAACGAGTAAAATTTTTTTTTGTCTTGTTCGCCAAATGTAAATGTTTCGAAACCTGTGTGATACAAAACCACAATTTCTTTGGATTTGTCACGGCTCGCGTTCACACTGCAACTTGGATATGTATACGCTCTAGTCTTATAATGACAGTCAAGACATATTGGACCGACCTTGCGTTATTGGGATAAGGGTAGAAAATTATGACCAAAAGTTTTCTTACAATCTCGCTTCCCCGGCAACCACACTTCCAAAATGTAAGGCTTTTGCGGGTCGTTACCACGGCGTAGCTCAGTAAGTGGCATTTCCACTCCGGTGGGAGACTTCAGTATGATCACCTCTTCGCAGTAGTCAGGCAGCTCAAGTAAATGCCACACTTTCTGACGCAGCACGAAAATAGATGCCGATGGCCTTACTGCTATGTACCTCAGGTTATCATTCATTACTGGAAAATTGTTTATAAATCAAACATGATCATGCCCAAATGACATTTAAGTAAAATTAAATAGGTATAGTAGCATGATACGATAATATACTGCGTCCTTGGATCATGTGTAGTAGTTTAATAGACATAAGAAACTTCATATCGTGAATTTTCATAAATTGTTTAGCATGCATCTTTCCTCTAATTTTATGGTGATAGAGACAGATTTTCTACTTAAGGATGCTAGCCAGATAGCTAGCCAGGCGGCCATTTCCAAAATAAACACCCTATAAGTACAATGTTCAACAATACACAAATTTTGAGACCGCAAAAATATTCGCCTTGTACAAATCATTTGCGGTGGACAATCCGCCTTAACACCGCGGACTCAAACCCTCGTCTTCCGAGTATAAGCGGTAAGGTTCATGCCCTTCCACTTATTAGTGAAGCTAGAGTCCGCCGCAGTATTTGAGCCATTAGGATAGCATCTTTCCCATGCAATTATCGTATAAAGTAATTGTTGTCGCTTCCCAATTAGTAATTGTTGGACCTTCAAATGGCCTTCCTATGTTCATGAGCGTAAAGGTACGCGTCGTACTTAAAGTCTATTTATTGAATTATTCTATGTTTGTAGCAACGATAAGTAAATATTTACTAACTTCCTAAGTCATGCCGATGGACGATAAGGAACGTTATGACTTCTTTTCTGAACAACTTAATCGGTGCCATCAGGAGCTTCGTTAAGGACATATTGGAGTACCATCACTTCAGCTCCAGGAACGGCACATAAATTGTGGTTTATTTCATGGAAACATCTTTAATTTATTTTGTTTACAGCACAAATTTCTTAATATTACTCTATGGCACAAATAACCACACAGGAATCTATCAGAGACAAAGAGTATTTATCTTTGATCAGGGATTCCATGTCAGAGATTATACCATTCTCTTCATATATATATATTTCTCTTTTGTTGTACTTTGTGGATTTCACAAAAGAGAATATAACTGCTCTGACCATGGAATAATAATTATCGTCTATCATCTATGTGCTTGCTCCTCTATTTACTTGTAAATTTTTACAAGTAGGACCTGGAGACTTCTGTAATCTTTAGTTGGGGCCTCTTTGCACTTATTCAGTCCTTTGATTATAGTATACCTAGGTACCTACTTCTTGGACCAAGAATCTATACGTATCTTGTTCTAAGGTATACCCACTTTTATATCATACCAAAGATAATGTTTTCATCTATTGATATCGAAGCAAATTATGATTTATGACTTTGGATCGATCATGAGAGAGATGATGAGATGTAAGCTTTGGAGCTAGGAGTAAACTTATCTACGGTTGATATCCTAAATCTGGGTGTAACCGACAGTTCCAGCTTAGTTTACTTTTCCTACATAGAATATCCATATTGAACAAGCTCATGATAGAAACTAATTAAAACTTTGGAAGTTTATTTCACTAACAAAAAATTAAACACTTATTTTCAGGATCTAAATAAACAACAAAAACCAAATTTTCTTATAACTACTTAATCTTCACGGCTTGTAAGGCGTACATAAGTTGCTGAGAGCTGATGAATTCCCAAGTATTCGATAAGAAGTGGTAAAATGTTCCGTGGATTAACTCGACGTGGCAGTCATCTGAAAAAATAAACAGAATAATTTATACTACATGCTTCATATTTTACACAGTTACCGTTTAGGCCCTATTATTGAATCGCACCCATACATGGTTAAATGGATCAAGAACATTTCTGACAAAATTTAGGGTATTAAGACACCTCTTGAAGCAGGTCCATGGTTCAAATCTCGCCACGGTCTTGAGCTTCACCGCATGATGGAAGGGCATTTTGCGAATGTTCCGGCAGCTGTTCTTGAGAGCCAGTAAAATTACAGGCACATGAGACTTAACAACTGTACGTCTCAGTGTGACGGGCACAGTGCAATTCGACGTTAACGTAATGCATCTGTTATAGGCAGAGGTTAGTCAACTTAACATCAGGTGGGCTTCGGGCTTGTTCCGTCCCAAAAAAAAAAGAAACTGCCTACTTCTTCGGGTAATACAGGCATGATGATATTGGTGTTTCGTCATCCAGACCAGATATATTTCTATACTCGAAAAATCTAAAACGCATAGCACTTATAGAACTTACTGTGCCGTGGGAAACATACATACCTAAAGACCACACAGTAAATCTAATAAATATTATGACCTAACAAATGAATTAATCAAAAACGGTTACGTGGTTAATTTATATGCTGTAGAAGTCGGAGCTAGGGGTATACCAGCAAAATCGCTATACAACCTACTAAAAGATCTTGGCGTGTCAAGAACAACCTTAACTTTCAACCATCTTAGAACGTGTATCCAAGGCGGCAGTAGTAGGATCTTAAAAATTTGGTTGGGCAGTGGAGGAGGCTCGAGCGGTGAAAGGGAGCATTGATGCATCATAAAGCGGCCCCTTAACCTTACTTACTGGGTTGCAAGTCCCAGGCACCTTGACTTGAGCCTCTTCCTTTGCAACGCTATGGACCCGGCACCCGCACGGTGAATCCATGGAATGCTAAGTAAATTCGTCGTTTATAATGTATCTCAGAGCGTAAATTGAGTTGAGACAACTATAGTAAATATAGTGGTTCTCAACACAATTTACACGGTAATAGCGAAGCCTAAAGCCAATCCGTCACCGTGATGCCATCTCTTTGAAACATTACATTATATGAATAATATTCCACTGTCTGGGTCCCAGAATGCATATATATTGCTAAGTCGAAGCGCTCGTAGCAAAGTTTACTTAGCTGTTCTTAACCGATCAGCAAAGTTAAGCAACCCGCGGTCTTGAGTTGGATTGGTGACCGCTAGTGACATTACTACTGAGCGCTTCTGTGCTTCGGAGGACACGTTAAGCCGTCGGTCCCGGTTGTTGTCTAAGGATGGCAGTCGTTATAGCATGGTGGTAGGGCATTTTGAGAATGCCCGCCTGGCTAGCTACCACCCTCAAGTAGAAAATCTGTCGTCAAGCACCTAATGGTGTGTTCCGGTATCCTTGAGAGCCAGTACTTCTAGGTTAGCCTGAACAACATCTTCGCCAACATCATCACTTACCATCAGCTGAGATAGTGGTCAAAGGCTAACCTATCAGGAATATAAAAAAAAAAGTAAATTACAAGTCTAACTACTTACTTCTTTCTAAAATGAACGTCAGTTCAGTTGGTGTGATGAATTTATCATACTGGTGTGTTCCTCTAGGTACGATGTTCAGCACATACTCCGCTACACATATAGATGCCAGCTGGGATACCCTTGTCCTATTCAATGTTGTGAAGAATATTTTGCCCCCTGGCTTCAAGGCTTCTATGCAACATTTGATGAATGTTTCCTTATTGATGACGTGTTCAATAACTTCTGACGCGACAACACCATCGTAGAAATCTTTATGTTTGGGTGCGTGCTCCTGTAATAATTAGATTGAATTTAGTAAAATAATAAAATGCCCAAGCGCAAAGTCGGTTTGTAACGAATCCTGAGGACACCAATTGCAAAATAACCATTGGTTATTAATTTAATAACCACGGAATTGCTCCGTTAGTCTAACAGGGGTTCAAACACACCATGTTTTCTTGATGTTCACCACTCAAGTAGAAAATCTGTCGCCAAGCACCTAACGGTGTGTTCCGGCAGCAGTCCTTGAGAGCCAGTGAAATAACAGGCAAAATGAGACTTAACACGTATGTCTCAAGGTGATGGGCGCAGTGCAGTTCGTCACTTGTGATGAAATGCATCTGTTATAGGCAGAGGATACCGCTTAACATCAGGTGGGCCTCGCGCTTGTTCCATCACGATAACATAAAAAATAAAATAAAAAACTCGTAGAACGGTTAACTAATGGAACATTTTTTAATGACTGGTATAATACT
This sequence comes from Plagodis pulveraria, assembly GCA_963890685.1. NCBI lineage: Eukaryota > Metazoa > Arthropoda > Insecta > Lepidoptera > Geometridae > Plagodis > Plagodis pulveraria. Next base: position 18,681,084 of record OY982962.1, read on the forward strand.
ATTTTGAAAAGATGTCTCAGTATACAATTAACCGATTGACAGATATTGTAAGGTAGCTATAATATCACGTGCGTCTGTGTTATTCAGCATCCATTCTATTCTTAGAAAATAGTTCAAGTACACCATGAAGTCTCTTTTATGTTAATGTATGTACTTCCCCCACCCAGCCTGTGTTGACCAGCTCAGGTACTGAATTACTGGTAATAATATTAAATGTTGTTTCAGTTTGTGCACTAACATACTGAGGTTTTTAAAAGAAATTCAGTCTAAACGGGAAAATCTAGAAACTACAATAAACTTCACTTTGCAAACTATCGGGAGTTTTATCCATAAGTTATTAGGAACCGCGTTATATTTAAATGAAACGAAACTGGTCGTAATCTTTCCGGTAAATATAACGCGGGCTCCTCCATCCTAGCCGATACCTTATAAGTGAATACTTACAGAACAATATAAATATTGAAAAAATATCTAAATATTGAACTTCTAATCCTATATTTATTTTAATTCTACATAAAACATTTAAATTTCGGGTTTGTAACTAATTCTGTATACGAGCTAGAGACCCGTGACAAACCCACAGGGCCACAGGCAGACATACCTTGGACGGTTGATTTATTAGAAAATGGAGCCTCATTAACGATAGGTTAGGCTAAGATAGATAGATTCGCAAAATGCCCTGACTCCATGCACTGTCGGAGATTTCAGGCCGCAGAAAGACTTCTAAAATAGTCTAAATAACGGCTACCTTTCAACAACAATTAGGGTTGGAAAAATATTTTTTTAATAATTAATCCAAAAAGTAATGTTTTTTTTCAAAACTTATGAAACGGACGCAGTCCTCAGCGTTCGAAAAAACGTGACGTGAAAGTGACCACCTGTTGTGGTTCAGAATAGTTGGAACGATCCAATTTTATATATGTTTCACAATGTACGTAACATCCGTTAATATTCAAAATGTATGTTTACCAAGTTAGCTTTTTAGTATAAGAAGGGGTACAAATCAAAAACGTATATTATGTTTAAAATTAATAAGTTCATAATGCATTATTTCAAAATAAGTACATAAATAAACTCAAAATCTGTAAAGATTTTAACAAAAACGGCAGGGCACCATGGCGATACACAGTCCTGTTGTGCGTTTAATGCACACAAAACCCTACTCACACATGACAAGTGGCATGCTGCTCATCTGGCGCACTTTCCCCTTAATTGCCTCTTACGCCACCCACGGGAAGAAATGGGGAGGTGACATTCTAACCCGGCACCCCACATTATATACAAAAAATATATTATTATTGATATTATTAAATTCAATATCCTTAATATTAATACTACATAACTACATTTAAAATACAACATAGTATTCGGTTTCAAATCATTATGCATTTGGCACTTATTATTTTAAACACAAAGTTTGATAAATACAAAACTGTAACCCCGAGCAGCTTTTTTCATAACTTAAAATGAAAAAACTCAATGTTACCTCAATAGTAGTAAAATGATATTCAGGTTTGTTGTCAGCTATTTTAGGATCACATTCCTTGTGTTCCTGAGCTATTGCAATAAGTTCTTTAGTTGCATCTATGCCGGTCACATTCGCTCCAAGTCTTGCTAAGGCCTGAAAAGTAACAATACATAATGTATAAACTACGAGAACCCCTTAAATTCGCGTTGTATAAATTGGACATAGTTTAGCGTATGACATTTTACCAAGTGCTTGTTCCGTAATAATTCCACAGCAAATCAAAATGCGCAGGGAAGCACCAAGTACACAGGCAGTGAACATCGAAGCCCGAAGCCTCCACCGAGGGTGAGCGCTGGTCTTGGTGATCGCAAAAATGCAACGGTGATTTCCGCGCTGACGTCTTCCTCTGCCGTCAGCGGTAAAGACCCAAGCAGGGAAAACGCACCTGGCTCTAAACCCCAAAAGGGCAAGAAGGCAAATGTGGCCCCTACCTCCAGCCTTTGGACGAAGGTTGGCCTACAATGGCGAAGCATGGTACGAGGAGTGCAAAACGTGCGGAGGCCCCAAAAGCACCAGCGTCAGTGCCACGGAGAATGGAGAGGTCAAAAAACCAGAGAGCGGCTCGAGTAGCCTCGAGCTCTGAAGTATGCGCGGCCGTAGCTATTAAACTGCGGTCGGTGGCCGAGAGGAGCTATACTTAAGAGGCATTTCACATTTTAATGCGGTATACGAAGATTTTAAGCGCTTAATTTACTATCATAGGAAATATCTACAAGTTGTTTAATAATTAATAAAAATAGAATAATCTGTTCTCTTTTCAGTTAATGTACCAGATTTACAAACATAACATTAATTATTTTGTAGTGACCAATCTCCCGCACCTTGTTTTACGAATTAAAGTACACATAGCCAACTTCAGAGTTATATCTCTTGTATAAGGATTCATCAAATTAACTAAAAAAAAAACTATGCATCAGGCATATAATCCTGTTGACACATAGTGTACTAGAATATCGCTAATTAATCGTCATTGTAGAAAAAAAATAAAGATCTTGCGCCAATTTCCACGAATTATATCAGCAGTTTACCACCATATATTGCGTTTGATAAAGTGTAATTCCCAACAGATATTATATAAAAAGAAAGTTCATTCTTTAATTAATCTGATCTTTAATAAATTGTGATATTAACTCTGTTTTGTTAGACAAGAAAAAATATTTAACATAACTCGAAATGCACATAAATTGAAATGTACAAGCGCGAGGCGATCAGTACCGCGCGAGCGCCCATCGAGGTAGGACTTGTGTTCGTTTTCCTTGCTCTGACGTCTCGTACGCGGAACGCTTAGATGCAAGTTTATAGTGCGACCACAGAGTTTTGATCATGTCGATATTTTTTTTAAGTAACAAACTATGCTTTATTTTTGTTGTCCATAATATAAGTATTGTTGTCTTGTTAAGTAACTACATCTTTAGTTTCTGTTCATCCATTGTGTTAAAAAAAGGAAACGTCAAAATTATGCAGCCTTATACAGCGTTATTGGAAAAATGCTAACAACCTCACAGGGTTGACTTCTTCTTTTTGGTCTGCTAGTTTTTATATTATTCTAGTTTAAATTAGTAACTCACTATAACTTTTGTTTTAGAAGGATTAGATGACAGGCGAATAATTGATTTCCAATATTTTTGGATTCACTTAATGTCTATAAGTGAACACAGCGATAACTTCAGCTGGTAATTAAACTACCTTCTAATGAAAATTTGTACAAACCGGCCTCCCGGCTTTTCCATCATTTGTACAAACCGGGATACCAGTTAGCGGTCGATAGTCGTATTTACAAATTTACCATAAATCTGCTTAAGTCCGAGGAAGTATTTTGAATATTTTGATGAAATCTGAAACCAGCACAAATTACATTTTGGCCCCAAAATATTACGTCATTTCATATTAATATCGTAACTACTTCAACAGTTATAAATCTAGAAAACCGCAATTTTGCATATGTATAAGTCATTTTTCACTCGATATATTTTGCAACGCAAACACTTACCGATGCAAATTTGCGTATTAATTAATCTCGTAACTAATTTTAAACTTCTAAACCAAAAAATCTGAAATAATACAGGTGTATAAATTACATGTAAATAATAATATCAAAGAAGGACCAAAGCCGTAGGTGGTATAGTTTGTCAGAAAAAATAATTGCTCTCCAATACAGTTTTCCCGCCAAAGTTCGTAAAACAATTGGGTTGTTTTAATTTTGTTACTTTAAAATATTTGGCGTAAAAATCTGTAACAATTCATGGCTAAAGAACAATAGTAAATTATCATATTAAAAGAAGATCGAAGTTCTAGGTGAGTTAGTTACGAAAAAATAGAAATAGCAATTAAATTACTATTTCCCACCATTTTTGTCGTATGTTCAAACCCCATTTCCAGTATTTTTTTGTATAAAAAGGTGTATTATCATTTATTTTCTATAGAGGAAATAGTGAGCATAAGAGTATATAGTGAGGATTGCATTGGTACCAAGAAGTATATACATACATACATAAAATCACGCCTCTTTCCCGTAGGGATAGGCAGAGACCACGGATTTCCACTTACTACGATCCTGACATATCTCTTTCGCTTCATCTATACTCATCAATCCTTTCATACATAAGCGTCGGTTTAGGGTACTTTAGACCTGGCCTTTTTTCAGAACGTCTTCAATCTGATTTCGGAAGTATATATATGTTGATTATAGATTGCATCAAACATATTCGATTTAAATACAAAAAAACCTCAAAATCTGTAAATATATATTTACCTTTCGCTGTTTGGTCTACTCAAACTAAATGGATGAAAATGTTATTTTTTAAATGGTGTAGGTGATATATTATGGTATGGGAATATGAGGGTGACATGTTAAAGTAATGGAAAACCAAAAACGTCATGGGACGTTTGTGGTTGGTACTAAGTTGTTTTCCGGATGCACAGAAAAATAAACCTCAATCCTATGCATGGTCATTATGACAGACAGTGTTAACGACTGGATATAGATACTGAAGAGTGTGAACGAGGAAAACAGCAATTTTTGGAAAATTTAAAAGAAAGAGCTTTTAGTCCGCAGCTTTTAATCAATGCCGTTACATCAAATATTTATATAATTTTAAGCCGTATAATTTTTTAATTATTTAAGGATTTTGTTATAATAAATGATTCAAACATATCTATTTTTTATTCATCAAGGATGAAATTTAAATAAAAGATTCACGATGCAGGTTGACTATTTAATGTACATGCCTACTTCTTTTCTATAACATTAGCAAGTAATCGACAAGAAATTGATTAATTACTCATGCCAATCACACAATTTTTAAATTCGCAACTTAGATTTCTTTATTAATGAATGCTAGTATCAAAATATGTTACTCACAGTCACGCTATTCCGTCGTCACTTCTTTCGCTTGTGTAAGCGATGCGCTGGCATTTACCTAAACTTCAGTAGCGTGATTTTGTGAAATGGCTCTTAAGTGCTATCTGAAGCAAGGACAAAGGTAACAACCGCCGACCCGACTTAACGAGGCTCCTTTTCGGGAAACGGCAACGGGTGCTCGAATACTGTAGGTGCCGGGTACGACTAGCAGCAACAAGATACTGTCGTGTAAGAGAAATATACGATGTCCGGTAGTCGCCACTTGGAATATTGGAGAAGGGGGCCATCTTTTTGTCGGTTCGGTGTCGTCGCTTGTGCACTTGCTGCTGATGCCTCAGACTCAGCAGAGTTGTCGCTGTTTACAGGCTGGACACGTGAGAGAGTAATGCACATACGGAGTTCGTGGCAATGGACATAAGGGTCTTTTTCGCCACACTACATACTTGCGGTATTTCCGCGCGCCACTGAGAGATGAATGAATGGACTAACTTCTCAACGGGAAGAGGACAAGATCCAACTGCCTTGGCAGCGGAAGAGTGCGCAAGCGTTCCCGTATCCCCGGCATGCATGCGTCTTCTAGAACCACCGTGTGGTTTTTTGTTGGTACTTGGTGTGGGAGTAGTTGGTGTCAAGTCCGACATATCCCAGCTTCCCCTCCCGGGGTTGGCGGAAATACATAAATTCACTGCGTTTTCCATTCAAAATAATTAGGTGATATCAAAGATTACGAAAGATACGTTTATACGTTAAAACAACGTTTGTAAACGACACCCGTGCCGTCAATTGATGTTTGTACTTGTATAGATAGATTATGTTTCGAAGATGCGCCGGAGTGCGACATAACATCGGACATTCTATGTGAGCAACAGGGATAGCGCGCAACGAGGTCGGAACTAAGATTATTATTTCTACAGATGCGACAGGACAAATTCAGTGGTTCGGAGGATTAATGCATACTTATAATTTTATATTATTGTGTAAAATTTATTTAAAATTATCTATTTTTACCATCACAAGCTACTTAATTATCGAATGTTAATAGTTTTTTAATCGGTTACTTAGTAAAAAATTGATGGTTACATTTTTTTTTGTGAAAAATACAGCGCTTTGAAATTGATTATTCATTTTATGTTAAATTTTTGATATAATAATATGGATAAATCATACGGAATTAATATCAGTATTAAAAAAACACAAATTTCGTTTATAATCATTATTTATATGCTAATTAATTATTTTTTTTCAAAAGAATTAGCTCTATCTTACTGCATATTCATTTAGTAAAGTAGGTACTCCTTCTCAGATGCAATGTCACACATGTCTACTCTATTCATCTATGACACGGAACATCGCGACCGATAACCGCGCTCTCCATCCTTGTCCTGCGCACTACTCCATACGTTTTACTATCCTTTTCTATGATTTCAAGCACTCGTTTTCAGAAATACATAAAAATATTTAAAATACTAAGAGAAAATGTCAATTTATACAGACTGATAGGTGATACATAATCCCTTTTGTTTTGTATACTGTCCTATAATTATTACCACAGCTCTGTACAAGCAAAATGGCATTTTTTTTAAAATTATATACGTCTCAAAGAGACGCGCGCACGTTGGACTGTCTCTTGCTGAATGAGTGCGGTCAGATAGGAGACTGTCCCGGGGGTCGTTTAGATGAGGCCATTTCAGTGCGCCATATAACATATCTTATATATAATATCATTGAGTGATATAATATAATGTTGTCTTAGGTTTTTCCACACATAGTAATTAAACAACTTTAAACGGTTTAAATCGAGTATATTATCGTTTGAAACTCGGGACAAAAATAATGATAAATATACACGATTTAAACCATTTCAAGTTGTTTAATTACTATAGGTGATATAATGTCTGACCACCGTGTGTTACACAGTGGCATACCACAGGGCTCAGTTTTTGGCCCAGTGCTGTACATTACATACACCATTAATATTCCCTATTGCCTATAATTTGATGTTTGTATGTTTGCTGATGACATCAAAACATTTGAAAACCCACAGATAAAACTCTTATCGGCTTCAATATGATTTGAACATAATAAACAACTGGTTTAAGGAACGGCTTATTCTCTACTAGCGACCCGCCCTGGATTCGCACAGCTGCAATGCATGCAATATCAGATTAGAAACCTATAAAATTATCAGTGTTTCTCTAGTATACTATGCATGTACTATACATATAAACCTTCCTCTTGAATTACTCTATCTATTAAAAAAAACTGCTTCAAAATCTGTTGCGTAGTTTTAAAAATCTAAGCATATATAGAGACAGACAGACAGCGAGAAGCGACTTTGTTTTATACCATGCAGTGATGCTTCGAAATGTACAGTATTGCACATAGGCGGTTGCAAGCCCTGTCTGACATAGAAACTGGGTGACACTAACCTGATGAAGGTCAAAGAGCAAACAGACGTAGTAGTTAAGATAACAGAAGACATACGGATAGGAATACCAATTTAACGTCAATCACCAAGATAGCTAGAAGTCTTATTTACCTATTTAATAAAACCTTTGGGGTTTCGTCATCTATAATGATGCTACAGATCTACAAAACCATTACTACAAAGTTTACTCAAAGGTGGATTATCTGGATTTTCTTTTATATAGACTGGGTAGTCTGTCAATAATTAATCCGGGTAATGAGGTTTCTACTGAATGTAACAACATACTATAAAAAAAAGTTAATATTAGTGAGTATATTCTCACCTCTGACAATATGCCTCCTCCACACCCAACATCTAAAATCTTCTTGTCTTTCAATGGCTTCAGCGTTTTCTTTTCATTGCATAGTTCAACTAAACCATCTCTGACGAATGGTACCCTGTAACAATACTACAATTGATATGCTAATATTTATGTGTTTTGTACCGTTTACCTGTGAAATGTCTAAATGGATTTTAATGAAATTCTTTACACCCTCGATAAGGACAAGACCTTTATGCATTGTAGTAGGCCATTTTGCAAAAATTCACCAGCCTCAAGTAGTAAATCTGATGCTGAGCACCGAACAGTGTATGGCAGCTGATCTTTTTAGCAAAAACAAACATCTTTAATCACATTATCACATACCATCAGGTAAGATAGTCTCCACAAGAACAGGAGATATTCCTCTCTGTAGGTATAACAAGAGGCATTACTAGTAGGCCTTTTGTAGGACAGGTTAGGCACCAGATGCATGAGATTTGTATCCTTAAACTAGGTGAGCATCCAGAGCATACTTTTCCTGGTAATTCCAGCTTTGGCATACTCAACCAGGTCTTTTTACTTATATCGCAGGATTATAATGATAATTATTACTAGGCAGCACACTTCAAAATCTATTGTAGGTCACATCTGTAATGATGTGATGAGGGTAATTTATGAATCTTGTAAGTCTTGCAATATAAACATGAATACACTCCATGATAGGTTGGATACAATGTGATGCATACATTTCATCATGTTACAATAGGCAACTCTACCATAACAACAGCTGTAATGTTATAATGTTATTTCCTGCTTTGTCTCCAAAATGTAACTCTGCTTCATTAGCAATATGTCTTTTAAGTTTTAGGCAGTTAAGTGGGTGCTCCTAACTGGATTTGCAAATAATTCATTCTAAATTAACATTTAGCAAAGTGAGTAGTGAAGTGAAAACCTTCTAAAACTAGAACTCACATGTTTCCAAACTGTATGTGTACATAGTCAGAACAAATAATCTGAGTTGTTGAGAGACAATGGAATGATTCCTCATATTCAGTAAGCTCATTATTTTATACTAAATACAATCTATGATTAAAGTGTGAAAACATTATATCTTCAAATACCAGCACCAAAATAACTTATCTCGAGTAGATGATATACATTTCCACAGCAATTAAAACTTTCATAATTAAGACATGCTGCATATTATCATAAGAATGAGTGTTGTTGTTTTAATTAATGTCAAGCTTCTTTTAAAGTAACATAAGATCTTGTTTTTTAGGCCATGTATGAATATGCTGAGGCAATGTAAAACAACTTGATGGTACTTGTCTTTTGATTCATTGCTTTCAATATTTATATTCTTGTGCCATGTTCAGCAAAAATAAATATGAGTGAGTGAATGAGCAAGAAACTTGGGACCATTCCTTTTAACAATGTGTGACTAACCATATTACAAATTTGTCTAAATTATGTACCTAGATAATAGGTGATTGCTTGGCAGAGGTGGGATTGTCCAAGCATTATTGTCATTTCACATAAGTAATCATCAATTGTATAATACGATTTCTTGATCAACATATTTTTCACAAGTAATCTAATTCAGCAGCAGCTCCCTACAGCATTATGATATGACATATTATTGTGGAAGTATGCAAAATACACTACAGCTATGTCTGCTAATGTCTTATCTTACGACCTGCACATATGCAGCAGAACTAAGCTTTCTAGATCCCACTGCGAAATTCAATCTTTTTTGTAACATCAAGCTCTATTAGATGCATAGAGTCTATTAAACTACCAATAAAAAAAAACCAAGTCCAATTATTACTTACCTACCTGATTGTGTTCATTGAATGTAGAGCTTTCATTGGCCCGTCTGGATTCCACCAGTCCTTCATTGTGGAGAAAAGCTTGATTTCTGCATCATCCACTGTTGAGTTAGTATTTAGTTTTTCCTTCCAGTAAACACTGGAAGACCCCAACATTCGTGACTTTATTGATGATGATACACTGTAAAAAAAATATAGAAAATTAACATAAATACTTACGAATGTACTTCCATAGAAAAACTATTGATTTATAACAGATAATAATTAACATAAAAGCTATTTTAGCTAGAATATATAAAAAATGACTTGCACAGGGATTCATTTATGAATGCATCAGTAGAACATCCATGGATATGTAGTTTCTTAGAACAGTTAGACGAGACTTACACATTCTTGTTATTTTTACTCATGGACCAGGTTAACCGAAAAACTTTGGTCATTTTGATATTCTGAAATTTCTTGGGAAGTGAGAACACAGGGGTAAAAGAAGTCAGAAATTAGCCGTCTCGCTGTAAAATATAGTGATAAGTGAATTAGTCCTGCGTAAAATTTATTTCTATTTTCTTTATAAATACAGAAACAGAACACCGGTGAGTATATACAAATAAATCCGGTTTCAGTATATACAAAGTTACTTTAAGCACCGGTGTATTACTATTCTCTATGACATGACAGAACAGAACCACAGATTAATCATATGTAGCCTTAGACTTAGGTATATAAGTAGTGCGTTCGTTTTGGCTCGATTGCGTTTGTAGCAGTTTCAAAAGTGGCATTTGTGTATTAGCGTTCGGATAGAAGCTTTTGCTATTTTTGACCACCAATTACTGCGTGCTATCCGAACGGCTTAAAACGTACTTTGACAACCGACAATGTTTTAACAATTTTGCACAGTACGAAACATGGAATCAATCTCTAAAATTAACAAAAAAGTAGGTACCTATATTATTATAATTTCTTTGTTAATGGCTTCTGCTAGTTACCTATATAAAAAACTTGTGAAACTCTTCCATCGCGCCAAATACAACTGTAAAACCAGCAGGGGTGCGTTCCGAACCTTGGTTAGAGCGCACTCGGAGTGCAACTTTTCACTCTAACGTCGTTCACAACCTTCGAGTAGAGCGTTCGGTTGTCACAACTGGACCGTTCCAAACCTTTGAAGGTTGCAACTTTTTAACCATAAAACGCGTGACATGAAATGACTATGACGTTTATATCATATTCTATCTGATGCGCTCACCCATATATCTCAAAAAATATACTAATATAATTTCTCAAAATATAAAACTTAAATAAAAATGGAAAACGAATTTGTGATAGTGTTAAATAGCAATTATTATTACGATAATGATCTAAGTATGTCAATGTCACAATTTGTTTGAGGTTATAAAACAACCGGTCGTTCCGTACCTCAGGGTAAGTTGCAAAACAACCAAACAACGAAACAACTACACTCTGAGCCTCTGAACGCACTCCAGTTGTCAAAAAACGATCACAACGATCCCACGGTAAGACATGGGTCAAAAATATCACTTTTCTCTGTCATTTGTAGCGTTTTCAAAGCTATCCGAACGGTGAGCGAAAACGATATTTTTGCTCACGAAGTCCCAAAACGAACGGCCCGTGTGATCATTTTTAGCGTTTGTGAGTGTTATTTTTGGCACCGATAGGCTATCCGAACGCCCTAATAGTCTAAGTATGTAGCTGGCTAACCAAGGGTAGAGTTGCTCGATGAGTATCACTTTTCTATAAGCTCGATGATCACCGATGGTAAGAGGCAAAATATCGATGTTCTAATATCGATGTTACAACGTATTATATTAGGTCCTTACATATGAAATTGGCGTTTTGTATGGGAGGAACAAAAAGTCGAATATTTTTTAATATAATATATTTAATTAATCAAAGTATGAACCATTATTTTCTATGCACTTTTGCCATCTCATAGGTAGTTCATTGATCCCTTTACTAAAAAAACCAGTCGGACGGGAATCAATAAAATCTTTGAAGGCGATTTGGACTGCCCCATCGGAGTTGAATTTTTTCCCTTGCAAGAAGTTATCCAAATTTTGAAAAAAATGGTAATCTGTTGGAGCAAGGTCCGGGGAGTACGGAGGATGTCTTAGACTTTCCAATTGAAGCTCTTCTAATTTAGTAGCCGTCTGTAGCGCAGTGTGTGGTCTAGCGTTGTCGTGAAGCAGCAGTGGCGTGGAGCGATTGACCAGCCTAGGTTGTTTAGCCGCTAGCTTTTCCATCATGGTTTGCAATTCCTGACAATAGACATCAGCCGTAATAGTCTGGCCAGATTTGAAAAAACTGTAATGAACAATACCGGCACTAGTCCACCAAATGCTTACAAGTAACTTTTTTGGGGTTAATTTTCGCTTGGGGCAGGATTTGGCTGGCTGGCCAGGATCTAACCATTGCGCTGAGCGCTTTCGATTATCGTAAAGAACCCATTTTTCATCACAGGTAATGATTCTGTTTAAAATACCTTCATTATTGTGCCGGTTTAGTAATGTAACGCAGCAGTCGACGCGCGTTTGCCGGTTTGTTTCAGTCAATTCGTGAGGTACCCACCTTTCAAGCTTTTTAATCTTCCCAATTTGCTTCAAGTGAATTAAAACAGTTTTATCACTAACATCGCAGCCTGCAGCTAACTCGGACGTGGTTTGCGATGGATCCGCTTCCACAATAGCCTTCAACTCTTCATTATCAACTTGAGTCTCAGGCCGTCCACGGGGCTTGTTCTGCAGGTCGAAATTTCCAGAACGAAAACGTTGGAACCAAAAACGAACTGTGTTTTCTTTTGCAACACGACCGCCATACACATCATTCACCCTTCGAGTTGTTTCCGCAGCACTAGTGCCACGGCGGAACTCGTACTCGTAAATAATGCGATATTTAAGGTTTTCCATTTTGTAAAATGAGTGACGCAAACAGAAAAAAACAGAAGAAAAAAAACAAATGAATGACGATCATCCAAGCACAAATACATGAGTCTATAGCTGTACAAATTTGAATTTGGAATTCCTTACCAAAGAGGAGAAATTCGTGATTAAAGTGGCCAGTACGAAAAACGCCAATTTCATATGTAAGGACCTAATATATTGATGCATTGTTGTCACATGAAACAATTGTATGAAAGTACCTATTGAAAATCGAAAGGTTTTAACATTTCCATTTATACTACATTTTTTAAGAGCCAGTAATTCTAGGTTAGCCTGAACAACATCTGCGACCACATCATCACTTACCATCAGGTGAGATACCGGTCAAAGGCTAACTTATCAGGGATAAAATAAAAACATGCATTATATCGTAACATCGACGGCACGGTATGACATTGGTGTCACTAAATATTATATTTTATGAGAGTATTGAAAACCTAACGGTGTTGTAACATTTTCCATAATTGCTAGATACCCACTTTCATAACATCGCGCATGTATGTGCATATGGCATCGAAAAAATTGTATGAACGTATTGAAAATCGAAAGGTATGATAACATTTTTCATTATTATTACATGCCTATTATTGTAACATTGATATATGGAAACGTTCTATCAGAACATTCAAGAACTACTTAATTGTATTTTATAATTTTACATATATAACCATTCCAAATTTGACATATGAATAGTATGAATTTCACCATTTTTATAAAAGTAAACAAAGTATTTTTCACGTGTGGTCAGTGATGTGAAGTAAAAATTATTGGACATTGGCCATCGAATGGTGAGCTATCGATGATAGCATCGATAAGACCAACGATGCAACATCGATCATTCCTACCTAAAGAGTACGAATGAAGACTATTACACCGGTGTCGATCGCGATATTCGCAATTTATCGAATCATTTTGATTCAATTGCAACCCGTAGTAGAGTGATCGAATCATCTTTGACCCGATAGACGTCAATAGTTGTGTTTTAGTTACGATTGTTACCAACGCCACCTCGTCAGGAACTAACAAAGCGTGTACATCAGTGTTTCCACAATGAAGGGAACTTCCACTTTTGAGGGGAAATTAGGGTCCTGAGGGGAAGAAAAACAAATCGTCGACAATTTTTGTCGATAATTTTGCTGACGCATTTAGTGTCAATAATATTATCATAGTATAGTATCACCAGAGGCGTGGGCAGGTTATAGAAAAAAATCGATAAAAACCTATTATTTTTTAGTTACTACACTAGGGCCAAAACTAAAAACAACAGCAGAAACATTTTTGAGGGGAATAAAGCCCTGAGAAGGGGAAATCTGAATTGAGGCGTGGGGAACGGAAATCATTAAAGTGGAAACACTGGTGTACATACACAATGGGCTGGGTAAGTGCTGGGTAATTTAGAGACCAAATAATTATTATAACTTATGTTTTTTTTAAATTGATACATATCTAATGTATCAATACAAATCCAATATTCCATTGATTAAACTAAAAAAAAATGCCCGAACGTGACAGTCAAGGATTGCCTCAGCTCCTCCACTAATTCTGCAGCCCCCATCAGTGTAGTGGAGGGTGCCTGCATTTCTATAGTACCTAGTCGCTGCCGCAGCGGTGTTGGCGGCGGCGGCCTCGGTCTTAGCTTCAGTGAAGCCGCACCGTAACGCCTTCACCTCCGCCTTCCCCGATTCAATTTCCAGCTGTTCTCCGCTCTCAGCCACCGCGTCTCATCCACCTCGCTCCTGCTAGCCAGAGCGTCCACAACTTCCCTTAAGGTTAATGCAGACCTCTTAAGACGGCCCACAAACTCGCCTTTAAGGTTACCAGACTTTCTGGGTACCTCCAAGATGCAGGCTAGCTTATCCCCCGCATGTGCCCATAACTCCTGGGCGTTCAGCGTGCTGAGGTCTCCAACTGTTGGAACGACGTCGGTCTCACATCCGACTTCATGCGCGAGTCTGGCGATGGCAGCGGCTGGCCCCTTCCAGAAGTGCCTGCCTCGCAGGACACTTCCCTTCGATCTCCGTGTCTGAGTCCAAATACCCGGGCACGAGGAACGGCTGTTGGTCTCCGCATCCGTGGTCATTACACCACTGGATAAGGAATCCATGCTGGGCGAACGCTCCAGCATGATCCTCAGTTTCCTCTCCTCTCCAGGGACAGGTCTAAAGAGGAGTCTCGAGATCGAGAGTGGCCCTGAACAGGTCCTTTTGAATTTTTCCCAGAGGATTTGGGCATTACGTCTTTCACAGCGAGACGGCTCATATTTGCGAGTATTGACCTACTTGGACACCTGCGTTACCGAGTCCAGTCCAGTCCAAGGACAGTTTCCAGGGGCACCACGTGGAGGTTCTCTGCGCATTTGGGGAAGCCCCCAGCTTTACAAATACTTCATCAAGCTAATGAGAATTATTCCAGCGATCATTCATCCTACCCAGCCAACGAGCTTTGAACCTCTACCCAGCAGACCAACCGAATGAATCTCTCAGCAAATCAGTGGTAATCAGGTGGTAGGTAAATGTCCATTTTAGTTTAAGAAAAGAGCTTAGTTTTAAGAACCCAGAAAAAGCCAATCTTTTAAAATTGGTGAACACAGTCCGAGATATTTTGAAGGATTGTAAAGTAAAGGTTAAAGATACTTTAATAGCAACAGCTTTTGACTTAAAGGACACACTCTCTCTTCCTTTTTATATACGGTGAAATCTATTATCTAAGGCACCTTTAGATGCTCAATTTCGGAATACAAGAAGGTGTAAATATATCACAAATGCAAATAATAAAATTTTGTTAAGCTTCAAGCCTCATGCACTTCAATGATGACTATACTCAAAAATTTGAAGTTATTGACCTATAGAAAACCTATAGACTATTATAATAATGAAGTAGCCACAACTCACAAGCAAATTTTTACAACAACATTAGATAAGAACAAAGTCAACGATGCAGATAGGACAATTAAGTGCATGGTTCGGTTTAACAGTTGAATATCTTTTTAGAAGTGTAGGTTATATGACAGCTCTGGCGCTGTGGGTACGCAGCGCTTTAGTATTCTCGCTACCTCCATAAATACGCTCTAGTGGTAGGTCAGACCAACACGGTCGGTGCTCCGATTTGGTTCTGCCATGCCATTTGACCATACCTAAGCCACCTGAATAAATCGCAGTCAGGAAAAGTCTTACGAATATTTTGAATCCATTAAGCTATGCCATGTACCTACATTAGTAACAGTACAATATATGCCGTACGTTATTACGCCCACAATGTTAGCTGTACATTCTGTGAAATATTTTGTTTTCTGAGCGATATTCGATTAGTCATCCATGCATTCAAGATCCCAATTCTAAAGGCGAGCCGACCTCGATTTCACGTCATAAAAGACGTGATATACCTACCTACCTGTCATCTACGAATAAATAATGTATATACTTATATCGTACGGTAAAGCGTGAAAAACTTTCACGCTAATATTTTTTAAATAATAGGTTGTGATACAACTGAGATAAGTTGCTCATTACACACGAGGCTGTGTGTTGCAGCCCGAGCCGGAGGCGAGGGCGTTTATCAGCCGAGTTTATAATGACCAAGTGGCTCACGAGTTTCATACGCACCTTTTCAACACCCTTGCGAGGAAAAAAAAATATATTGCACAAATGCGATGCAAACAACATACGAAAATTATGGAAAATAGCGCGCAAGTTTATTTTTCTTTTGCGCATGGCAAATGTATGTTGGTTGATTACATATAAATCTCTTTGATGTAACAAATCTGTATTACCCGGTTAAATTGAAAATGCTTTGTTTACTCGCATATAATTTGCAGTTAAGTACTACCTTAACTTTGTAGGGATAATTCTATTACGCACTAGTGTATAATATGATTATGCACGAGGGTGTTATAGTTCGGTTTATGGCCCTAAGAACGATATAATAAAGCTGGATCACTTTACGAGCAAGGGTGTTGAAAATTTATTTATTTCGTAAATAAAAAAAAATACTGAAACCATGTCGATACGATGTGAAATTGCTACCTGGGAGATATACATAGACAACGTCGATGACTTACCCGTCTTGGCCCGTCTTCTTGTTTGCAACACATGCATGGCATGATAAAAGAAATTTGACTAAATAAATACACACAGAATTGTATTTTGCGGTAATCCTTAGAACACCAACTTCATTTCACAAACTCCGACGCCCGTATGAAATTGCCGTAGATACATATCAGCCATCTAATTTGGTGAAATCCAACGAAGACTTTTATATTTCTGTCGTTATAATTTTGGCTTAATTATAACGATAGAAATTTAGTCTCGATCGTGCGCTCGTAAAGTCAAGACGTCTTGATGATCCTTGGTGTTAACGAATAAAGAAGCTAACATCAGAAATGGGATCGAAGCACGTGACGTGCCGCGAAGTCGAAAACGAACAAAGAAGAGGAGGCGTGCCTCGATATCCTCAAGCTCAGAACAATCGTCATGTTCTGAGAGGTCACAATCGTCGAGTAGCAATGATACGGATGGAAGGATAAAAGTGCGTCACCCGCAGTAAGTCAAACTGTTATACTTTTTTCAGTGATTCCGGAATTTGATCCGTTAGTGTGATGTGGGTTAGTGTTGTTGAAGACAATGTTCGCGCTTTTGGGTGATCTGATCGTATATTAATTATAAAGCCTTGCAAAATAAGGGAAATATTAGAGTCAGGAGACGCCGAGTCAAATAAAAATATATAAAGAGTAAGAGCTTCGCATCGGGTAAATTGAAAGTTCTAGTGAAATAACCTATGATGCCAATACATTCTTACATCTTGCTTAAATGAAATCTCTGCGGATACGCAAATATAACGCTTTTACTTATGTCAAATGCATTTCCTTTGAACACTTATATTGGTATTCTTTTGGGCTGAAATCGCCATAAATGCTGGTCATGACCATGACATTGTGAGGCTTTTATGTCTGAATATAATGCCAGAGTTTGTAATGACATGCAACTAGGGTTGTCGACTGCTTCGCCTAGGGTAAATTGCAAGCCCCGATAAACTTACCGCTGATGGAATAGTTTTGAGGCCCCAATGAATGGCAATATACCTAGTGTTCATGTGTTAGTGCTACAACTTTTTGTGTATTTATATTTTGTTTCAAGGACATTAACACACAACAAACGTTTCAAACATTTAATAATAAACTGTTATATTTAATTGATGTTATCAGAAAATGCATCAGTCTTCAACGCGGCCGAGGACGGCTGCGTGCGCAGGAGGGCCGGATGTTGTCGCCACCTATAGCAATCATTAAACTGCCAGAGAAAAACGGCATCACTACTGCCATCTATCTGGCACTTATGGAGGTAGATAAACTTAAAAGTATGGATTTGGTTAGAAACTACCACTAGCGTCAACGAATTGCTTCCGATAGTCTTTCTCTATGACAACATAATCGCTTAATATCCGCAAAGGTATTGAGTCGTTAATGCCGGTCACTTTTGACTTGGCGTTCAGCAAGAACAGACGTTTAGGTTAGCTGTATTACCTATATTAAGTTAACGAATAAAGAAGCTAACAGATGTAGTACCTCCTTAAATACAAAAAGATGCACGAGCTATCAACTGCTGTACCTGTAGTATACCTACCGGGTTAAAGTTTTTTTTTTTTCGACAACAGGTTGACATTTTTCCCAATTCGGTACCTTAGTTGATTTGCACTAATAATATAGTACATGCATGGTGGTAAGGCTGTCAAATAGTCAATCTATCATCTAAGTTGTAATCTAACAGTTTTCCTTTAGGGCCAGCAACTCTAGATTCGACCGCATCATTATTGACCATCAGGTGACATAGAGGTGAAGGTCCCCTGATGATCAATAATGATGCGGTCGAATGATTCAGTAACCATCAGAATTTGTTCATAATATATATTAAAATCTAACTTTATTTTGATAATAAGTAATAATATTGTCAGCGTTCTTATTATATCAAATAAATAATTAATAAAATGAAATGCTACCCTGTCCTGTTCATTGAAGTTATCTTTCATCATTTATTATTAATGGGATTATGATGTGCCCACCACAAGTCAACCAACAAGGTCGCAGTATATGGTTAAGTGTCCAATTGTGTCCCTGATTCGGGGCACCATTTTTATTTTTTTATTTTTTTTATTTATTAAGTACATATAACAAATTACAATCAATAAGAAATACATGAGTGATCCAGAAGGAGCACAGAATAATATTGATCTGACCTGGATTGCAACTCAAAACATGTGTACGATATAGAAACTTATTTAGTCTTAGGCTTACAGACAAAAACAGGTCTCGAGGGTATTATATTATTACGAACATAAAAAATAATAATTAAAACATAAGAAGAGGATACTCTTCTTGTGTATACACTCAAATTATGCTTTGTACCATTTTCCTATATGATATAATATGTTGAGTCGGTACAGCATGTTTTTTATTACAATACACAGGACGAAACTGGAAAATACTGAGAAAAAATAGCTTCCTTTGGATTAAATAACCAGCCATCTAGCTCTTCTTGGGAAAGCTCTTGCTATCATTATACGTTCCACCATTCCAAAATTGCTTTAGCTCAATCTCTCTTGCTGCCCATTCTTGACTACGCTGACCTCTGTTATCTCGATCTAACTGAGGACCAGCTGAAGAAACTTGAGTGACTTCAAAATGTTTGCATTAGATTAATATTTTGCTTGCGCAAATATAATCATATTCCAATTTCGTTCTAAGCTCGTGGCTTCCAATACGTCTTCGCCGGAATACTAACATTCTCTGTCTCCTTTACAACATATTGTTCAATCCTTCATCCCCGCGCTATCTCGAGGAAAGTTTTCATTTCCTTCAATGTCCATCATACATATAAAATTTTACCAACCAAACCAGGTAACCAAATAAAAAAGTTCTATCTATCCATATAACGCTTTTCATTATAAACTGTGGTATTGCTTATTTCTGTGTTGTAAGTATTTATTTATTGTATGTGTGTACTATATATATTCATTTAAATATTATATATATGTAAGATTATTTATATTAGAATATGTTTATGGTATGTAGGAGTTATATTTGAAATTGAGTGTATATATTAGTAGTATTTTACTAGTTAATTATATCGCTTAACTGTACCCCGTCACTATCGGTTTTACAAATCCTCTCCATCCAAAGGTTGCCTGGAAGAGATTACTTTTAGTAATAAGGCTGCCCATTTTAACACTATCACTGTAAATTATAATTTAACCTCTTATTTATTGTCTTGTGTGGTGTAACAATAAAGCATTATCTATCTATCTATCCATCATTCAGGTGCTAATGTATCCAGTAACTTTATAGTGCATACATACATTGTGTGACATATTTCTTATTTGATTATGAGATCAAAATAAAGAAAATACATGCTCTTGAGGTGTGGTGCTGGAGAAGAATCTTCGGGGTGTCATGGACCGAGTTTCGCACAAACCTCTCGATACTTCAAGAACTCAGTATTAAGCAGCGTCTTTCAGCTATAGTTCGATCGCGGATCCTCGCATTCTTTGGACTTATTTGTGGCGAGGGAGCCAGTCTAATGAGCGTCTTCTCGTTCATGGCAAAGTAGAAGGCACTAGACCGCGCGGGAGGTCACCCATGCGATGGACTGACCAAAATTAAATCTGCGGTGGGCGGTCCCTTCAATGAGGATGACCGTGAGTAGAAGTCGATGGCGTGACATTGTTAGGCGCATTACATCTGCCCCCACTACAACTACATGACGACCACGACCGCGGTCGTCATGTAGTCGTCACCCATCCTGCACATAGCCCCGACCTAGCACCCTGTGATTTCTGTATTTTCCCCAAAATCAAAGATTTGATGAGAGGTTTCACTTTTGCCAACTCCGAAGGGGCAGTGATAGCGTTCAATCAGCACGTAGAAAACGTGCCTATGGATGTGTGGTCCTCCTGTTTTAAAAAATGGTTCGATCGCATGAAAAAAATATAATGAAAAAAGATAAAATGTAATGGAGAGTATTTTGAAAAGCAATAAACATAATATTTTGTTTATAACATGTTGGTTTTTATGTTACGCAAAACTTTTAGTGTGACCTACGTATATCAAAGCAGGGTTTCCTTTTTGGTTTGTATAGGGTTAAAAATATATAACTCAATGTTTAATACCTAACCCACATATTTATTAAGTAAATTAATCGTACTTAAGGCTACAAAAAAGACTTATTTTTAAAAAATAGGTTACGACCCCCTTCTATATCCAACCAAGGCCCCGGCCATTCAGTACACTTTCATTCGAACAAGTTGTTGTTTAGTTGGTTTGGTTGTAGGCATGAAAATGCAAAACATTATTTATTATTCTTTGACAGCTTGAATAGCGTACCACAGCATTGTTGGTGAGGTCCATGCCCATGTATTATTCAACATATTAAACACTAGTCCTCGTATGTGTTCTATATGACAGCCATCTGTAAACAATCAACAATATTTGGTAATGAATAGATTCAGGCGTTACTTTGCGGAAATCCATTTTTAATAATAACAAATACTTTTAAATATTTTAAGAAAACATCAAATTAATATTTTAATAAAACACTTAAAAAATATAAAAATATATCTAGTGACAATTCCGCTTAATTTTCCTGCCAAGCCGACGTGACGTCACAAACGCCACGCAGCCAAACCGGAAGAATTTTCGACGCGTTTCGGTTCTACACGAAGCATCTTCAGGAGGTCTTGACTCTTCGAGCGCACGATCGAGAAATTCTGTCGTGCGCTCGAAGAGTCAAGACCTCCTGGACCTCATTTGGTAAGTATACTCGAAGTAGTAGTTGTAACATATCGTTTGCAGGGTTTTGTTATTAATTTTAAAAAAAAATATTTTAGACTATCATTCCCGTGAGGCGATGTGGTAGTCTTTATAGTATATTAAGTTTGGTGTTTCAATATGACCTTCTAATATTGTTGAAGGTACGTAATTCTTGAATTGATTTATATCGGATATTACGTTTTGTATCCCTAGTAATGTAATTTAATTCCATTATCCACTTCTATCTTTGAACGGACGAGATGGCAATACAACATACTCAACACCTAATGATTCATTCAACAGCCATGGCGTCAACCGTTGAATATAGCCTCCCCTACTAGGGGGGAGGGGGGGTGATTCTTTACATCTTTATATATATTACGTGTTATAGCTAATAGGAAGCGCTCGTAGCGAAGTTTACTTAGCTGTTCTTAACCGATCAGCAAAGTTAAGCAACGTCGCGCGAGTTAAGGAACCCCAATACACCCAAATCAGCTTCGTCAACAAAACCTCACCACTAGATCAGCAATAAGTAATTAGGACATGAGGCACTGGTGGGGAACTGCTGAATTACGGAAAAGTAGTATATAAGGTTTAGATTTTGTAAAATAGATTAAATTATTATTTGTATAGACTAAGTTGTCACTCTGCTTGTTTAAATAAATTATTTTTTTTAAACAAAACCAGTTGTCAGATACTTAATTGGCGCTAAGGACAGGATTGCGAAATACAAATAGAAGAAATCATTATAAATGCCACTTCAAATACGACAGATTCCAGTCTTCAACTTCCAGTCATTCAAATACCAGAACTGCAGTACAACATTGAAACCAGGACCAAGAAGATGGACTTACGAAACGTGGACTTTACGGACATAAAAGAAGTGCTACGAAGTGCAAAATTAAGTTATAGTGATGGTGCAAATGTAGAAAATAACATAGTTACATTTAAAATTAGCATATGGACTGTATCTCTTTATATTATTGTGTCAATTTTAGGAACGACTTTCTTTATGTTTAAATTTCAGCATAAATTATATTGTCGAAATTCTCCGAAGTCGTCTGGGTCACCTTCGGATAATTTCTCTCTTGGGGAGGGAGGAGTTAAGGAACCCCAATACACCCAAATCAGCTTCGTCAACAAAACCTCACCACTAGATCAGCA
Organism: Plagodis pulveraria; assembly: GCA_963890685.1. Lineage (NCBI taxonomy): Eukaryota > Metazoa > Arthropoda > Insecta > Lepidoptera > Geometridae > Plagodis > Plagodis pulveraria. Next base: position 18,703,443 of record OY982962.1, read on the forward strand.
ATAAGTAATTAGGACATGAGGCACTGGTGGGGAACTGCTGAATTACGGAAAAGTAGTATATAAGGTTTAGATTTTGTAAAATAGATTAAATTATTATTTGTATAGACTAAGTTGTCACTCTGCTTGTTTAAATAAATTATTTTTTTTAAACAAAACCAGTTGTCAGATACTTAATTCGCGCGGTCATGGTCATGAGTTGGATGGGTGACCGCTAGTGACATTACTACTGAGCGTTTCCGTGCTTCGGAGGGCACGTTAAGCCGTCGGTCCTGGTTGTTGTCTTAGGATGGCAGTCGTTATAGCATGGTGGTAGGGCATTTTGCGAATGCCCGCCTGGCTAGCTACCACCCTCAGGTAGAAAATCTGTCGCCAAGCACTTAACACTTGTGTTCCGGCAGCTGTCCTTGAGAGCCAGTACTTCTAGGTTAGCCTGAACAACATCTTCGACCACATCATCACTTACCATCAGGTGAGATAGTGGTCAAAGGCTAACCTATCAGGCATAAAAAAAAATATATATATATGTATAAGACACAGTATCTTTACATAGCCTTTGACTAGTTGATACTTATTTGGTCAGACCAAATAAGTATCAACTAGGCGAGTGTGCACCATCGTCGTCGACTACATTTCATTAGCGGTCAAAAGTAAAATATTGCTAATGATATAATTAGGAAGATGGACCACGCTCATCATCAGAAAACAACACATGACCATAGGAATAAACAGACATAAATAAAATTACAAAATTAAAACTTACGAGAGAAAAAAATATAGTCATGTACGGGATTCGAACCCCTGTGTCATCCACTCCTTTAGCCGGGGTATGCTCTAACCAATTGAGCTAACATGACACAATGACTCGTAACTCTAATTTTTGCTCTCGTTCTTCAACCATCGTATCGGGATGGAGCAAAATTTAAACCTGAATTTCTATAAATCTAATATCTACTTACTGTTCTCTAATAAGAATCGAAGATCGGTAGGCGTTATAAATGTCTTGTACTGATGAGTTCCTCTAGGGGGTCGGTTCATAACATATTCTGCAAACCATATGTTTACAATCTGAGATAATCTGGTTTTGTTCGGAGTGGTAAAAAATATCTTTCCTCCAGGTTTAAGAGCTTGGATACAGAATTTCACAAAGAGCTCTTTATTGTCAATGTGTTCAATCACTTCGGATGCCACAACGCCATCGTAGTGGTTTTTATACTCTGTTGCGTGCTCCTAAAATACAAATGATAATAAGTGTAAGCTAACTAGGTATATTTATTATAATAATATCTAGTTACAACTTAACTAAGTTTGAGGTGATAAAGACTCGTAAGAATTATTTCATTTTTTTGTGGTGCCAATTCAGACAGTGATTTTTTCCTTGAAAGTCTTCTTAAAAGTACTTAAAGGTTCCCAAACCTTCTCAGACAAACAAGCTTTTCTCTATTAAAAAAATAAAATAAAATTCGTCGCGTTTTTGACCTTTTCAGGTAAAAAACGCTCTGAATAACGTCTTAATTTTTTAAGTATGTGTTTTGGCACATATATATATTTGAAAACAATAGCATTATATTAAACTAGATTTTAAACAGCAGTTACTGAATAACTTAGTATAAGTAATAAAATGTTGAAATAAAATATAATGAATGAAGAACTAATTACGCACGGCCACAAAAAATGGTATATACATATACCTATAGTATTATTTTTTCCTTGACATGCAAAACAACCAGTTAACAAAATACTACGAACTATATACAACACTACAGTTACTACAATGAAAGCATTTAGACAACCTTCAAGTTATATGCATAAACGTAGTTACATATTTCATTTATCACATATTTGCTCGTAAAGGGTCTCTTTTATTCACCAATTTCATAAAAAACGCACGGTTTATCAAGATGCTACGTCTAAAACGAACGGTACTTTTATTTAAAAAGAGTTTTTATGTCAAAAAAGTGGTCAAAATTTTATGGATAAAATCAACTTTGGGAGTTAATATATAATATTTTTTTTTTTATTAATTTTGAACTTGACGGCCAGATCTGAGAGTTATAGCTACCCAGACAGCTATTCGCAAAATGCCCTATTACCATGCTATAACGACTGCCATACTTAGACAAAAACCTGGACAGTGCCCTGCGAAGCACAGAGGCGCTCAGTAGTGAATGCCTTTAGCGGTCTCCCATGCAACACATGACCGGAGTGGACGTTGCTGAAAACTAGTTAATCGGTTGATAGTGACTAGGCAAGCTACTACGATTACTTTATAAGCGCTACGGGTTGCACGAATGCAAGAGAATCACACGCTCTTGAAAAATAAGGAACGTCAATTGGACGGAATAACCCTAGTGGATTACTTGCAGCCCAGTAAATCTAGCTCTATCGTAAGAATAAAACCACATTCAATTGAAGGCAATGAAGAAGGTGAAGTTTTTTCAAAACTCCTGTTGCTCGGAACTCACTGTCACTGGCTGTTATCAGGTCATCATTTCATAAAAGACCGTGAAGCACTTTCGTAGCTGATTGGCAATAAATATAATTTATGCTGAAGGTTCACATATAACACACAAGTATCACACAGTAGGTAGATATCATTCAGGATCTAAAGAAACTGTGTATCAAATTTTATCTTCAGTGATGTTTATTCTTTTATGTTAGTATCCCACGGGAACCGAATATTATTTCGGGGTATATAAAGTATACCATTTCCAGAATATATTCATAATCCAGGAGCAATCAAATGTATATGCATGAATTTCGCCAAAACCTGTTTAGTTGTAGACTTACTTTGAATTTTAAAATATTAGTAGGATTATACCTAAAATTAATTATCAACATTTTTTTTATGTTCCGTATAGACAAGCATTTGATTGCAGTCTCACCTAATGGTAAGCGACGACGCGGTCGGCGGTGGACCATGCTTGCCTAGAAGATATTCACTCTATATTTGAAGACATCTAGTTTGTAGCGCTCGGGGAACAAAGACGTGGGGGGGTGTTCCATTCCTTCGCGATCCGTATTATAAAGGTGGACGCAAATCGCTTTGTGCGGACAGGAGGAATGTCAACCATATACAGATGCCGTGTTTCCGTACGTCTTGTAGTGGAAAGGAGATGCAGGAATTAAATTATGTAACTCCATCGCACACTCTCCAAAATATATCCTGTAGAACACTGAAAGACTTTGCGACGATGTTCAAGGCTGGTATTTACCAAAGCATCGCAGCCAATGAGGTTTTTTGCAATGAAGTCCAATGCTTCGAGCTGGTATTTTGCTGAGCGGTCCCAGATATGGCCGCAGTATTTCATACATGACCGGACTTGTGCTTGGTACAGGTTATGAAGCTGCCCTGGTGTGAAATACCGCCTAAGACTCCCAACTTCTTCGCAGCTAATTTTGCCTTGGACTCAATGTACAAGCCCAAAGGTCCGATGTGAGGGTAACACCAAACAGTAGGCTTGTCACAAAGATGCATTTCGGAAAGCGGGAGTCAGATGGAACTGACTTCGCTTGGCGGTGAATAGACACGCCTGGGTCTTAGAAGCATTGAAGCTGACCAAATTGCCATCATACTTAAATAATTTCATTTGATAATCATGTCATTGCTGTATATAAATACTTAACAAGTCTTAACTGATAGTGATAAATAAAGAAGGTTACCTCTATAGTAGTGCAATGGTATTGGGGCTTTATTTTCAACTGTCTGTTATGATTTCTGTGTTGTATGGCGACATGGATGGTTTCTTTGCAGATATCGATTCCCGTTACGGAAGCGCCGCACATTGACAAAGCCTTGAATTGATAATATGATTATTAGTAGTAAAAAACAGCCAACTTCAAATCTGAATTTTGTTTAATCCCAGCGACGGATTTTGCGAATGCCCGCATAGCTACCTCCCTCAAGTAGAAAATCTATCGCCAAGCACCTACGGTGTGTTCCGGCAGCTGTCATTGAGAGCCAGTAATTCTAGGTTAGCCTGAACAACACTTTCGACCACATCATCACTTACCATCAGGTGAGATAGTGGTCAAAGGCTAATCTATCAGGCATAAAAAAGCGTCTTCCAAAGAACTGCCATCATAACACTGCGGGCACCAAGGCTCCAGCCAAGCGTGGAGATAACGGCAAGCATCGAAGTTAATGAACTTTCACGGATGGGCAAACACCCACACTGAGACTATCCAAAAATTCTTATATTCATATTCCCAGTTTAGAAACTTTTTGTAAGTAAATTTAGGCGAAATGTTTCAGATGTCGTGTATTACTTAAAAATTTTGAACTCACAAGTTGATAGCGCTGAATTGCTGGAAAAATCTATCTTCGAGTGCCAACTATTAATTCGCGTTTTACGCCCCTTACTAGCTATTCCTTAAGACGAAATATAAACAAAACACTTTCTTTTGCAGAACCCCAACATTCATAAACGAATTCATGAAAAGTAATATTGAACTTGATATATTCTCAGATGATGTGCGTTCAATTAGTCGTAGTTTTGCTTCTGAATTTTTTGGCTCTCAAACTTAATATTTCGACACAATTTCCCGACACATATTAACATATTATATGATCAAAATTGAAAACTTGTAATTGGCCCAGTTTTCAACTCCTTAGATTAATTTTAATTTGTTTGTAATAATTAGGCTGTAAGTTTTCCGATGAAAATAAAATAAAATAATCTAAATCAATCTTTACGTTTCTTTTTTATCTTTTAAATTTTTTTATGAGATTAATCTTACTTCAGATAGTATTCCGCCTCCACAACCAACGTCTAAAATCTTCGTATCGTGTAAATCTGCATTATTTTGACCCATCAAAGCTTCTGTTATGAATGGCACCCTAAAACAAGGAATTGATGAGCATGGCATACATGTGTTAGTAATCAAACGCTAAAGTCTGTAACATTCACATAAATTAAAAGCTTACCGGCCGCGGCTCCGCCTGCGCATATGTCTGATATCAAGCAAAACTTCTTTTTACGCATTTGGATAATAAATATCCTATGCCTTTCCCCGAGTCTCAAACTATATCCATATCAAATTTCATCCAAATCGGTTCAGTAGTTTTTAAGTTTATTGTTTTTTAATTTATTAAAATACAAAATACAAATCTTTACTCTTTATAATATTAGTGTAGATATAGATTGAAGCTAGGTATCCTAACTGTGAAAAAGTCGTCGGTATCTTATTTGCTGAATTGCTAAAGAAATTAACAACTACCTACATATCTAGTCAAGGATGTATGTAGCCTATGATGTAATCATACTCGTGGCACAGAATAAAATGGCTCGCGGGCAACTAGCATAAGCATACCTAATGATAAATTTCTTTTATAACATATTTTAATGTATTAATCGAATATAAATGCAGTGCTCTTTTGTTTAATTCCGGCTAGAATTTCATGGATATCACCCTTAAAAAGATGTTGGACCACATCTTCCTAAGGTCATGCACATGTTGCCACAGAAACAGACTAATTGGCTGTAGTACGGTTTAATGTCGCTTGCCAGTAAGGCAAGAAGTAAGCCCGACCGATGCAGTTTCAACGATCCTGTTCTGCTTGACATGCACTGCGCTCATCATTCTGAGACATTACTTGTATATTTCTTACAGTTATTTCACTTTCTACAGTGATCACTGGCTTTAAAAAAGTAGTGCCTGCATTCCACTGCTTCGAGGCAGAATATCTGACACTGCGGTGGTATCCATCAAGACGAACTCTTACTTAAAGACCTTCCACTTAAACCACTATGAAACTTCCGATTTCTAAGGTTTCCATAAACCGAAAAAGGTGAATTGATATGACGATCAGTCATATCAGTTCACCTTTCACACACCTTTTACATATCAGGTCAACATAATATATAACCATAATCAGAGAAACCAGAAAAGTCATCTGCAGAGATGTTGGCACTTACCCATAGGCTTACATGACGACGGCAATGGGTGTTGATTATGAGAAATTGACGTACTTATTTATATATTTTTTTATTGCTGATAGGTGAGCCTTTGACCACAATCTCACCTGATGGTAAGCGAGAATGTGGTCGAAGTGTTTACAGGCTTAACCTAGAATTACTGGCTCTCAAGGACAGCTGCCGGAACACTACCGTTAGGTGCTTGGCGACAGATTTTCTACTTGAAGGTGGTCACTAGCCAGGCGGGCATTCGCAAAATGCACCATCCACCATGCGGTGAAGCTCAAGCCCGCAGCGAAAAGGGATTCGAACCATGAACCTGCTGCAGTCTATAGCCAATGCCACTGAGCCATCACTGCTTCGAAAACTGTCCTTGTAACAGGCATAATATTTCGTAGTGGGCGGATGTTCGGCCTGATACAGTATATTTGGTTCTATTTAGTGCTCCGGTTGTAAAGCCGACGCACGAGGCATACGCGCTAAAGTGCTAAACTTAACCATCACGTCACGACTTGGTAGCATGCTAAGAACGAATATGTATAAATATGTATTTAGCCGTAGGTAGCAGTTATAAAAAGCGTGGGAGGAAACTAGGCACCTACCGAATTTTGTTAAAATCATGCAGTCCGCTTATCGGGCTATTTGGTTCCCACCACATTTGTGTAATACTTGGATTTTTTTGAACATTAATTGTACTAACAAGTTTTTCGCGCTTCGTATGTAAAGTAGCCGTTGTAGATACTTGCATGTTGGAGCGTTTACTGTAAACAAAATGTTGAATTATTCGTACTTAATTAAACCTCCACACCTGCTCACTTTCGACCTTCAATGCAAATAACTGTTAAGTCTGTCTATAGGGTCATTGTGGGAACAGTGGATCATGAGTACACAGCATTACTATAGAAGGTGTCCCAAGAAGTAGTGATATACTGAAGCTGGGAGGTAGAGGACCTAGAGGGCTATTTGAATACTACGAAAAATCGCGGAGCATACATGGGGGTGATGTATGCTCCGCGATTTTTCGTAATATCGGAGTTCTGACTTTTTTTTCATTTTTCACCTATCGCCGAGTACGATGAGACTTTTATTTATGGTGACGTGAATTATTGCGGTAGATGCTTGATTTTTTTGTGTTCTAAGCTGATAGATAGGCCAATTCAGAATGGTAACATATTCTTTCGTTAGATCTTTGAATGGAATAAAAAAAAAATGCCAAGAAAGATAAAATTACCTAGTATGTTCACAACTTCAAGGGCACTTAAAAAATAAAATCACGAAAAAAAATATTACCGTTTGGCTTTTAAAAAATTGCTCTATCTATCAGGTAGCTACCCTGAAAATTTCACTTTATTATTCATAACGCTTCAATCAAAAAATTGAAATCTAAATGGGGTAAGTGCAAAATTTGAGTTTACATGATGATTAATGCAAGCAAAGTAAAACCAATTACAAGGTGTTTAATTACAATAAATTTTCAAAATGGCCCCCCTGTTGCTCAATGCAAGTGCGACATCGCCGGAAAAAGTTGTCTTTTAAACGTCTGAATGCACTTATATAGAAGACTCGTCTACTTGAGAGGATGCCGCAATTTGGACGAGTTAACCCGATAATTGAGAGTAGCAGAAGAAACCATTAAAATAATAGAGGTGCCGATGGTACAAAGTTTTTAATTAAAGATTACATATAAAATATTTGTTTTCTTTTGATATAGCCTGCTTTATTTACTGTGCACATATAATTACGATTCACTGTATATCCATAAGAGTAGACAGTGTATCATTTCTCATTTAAAATAAAAACCACAATATCATCAAAACGGTTAATAACAGTTGCACTCTTGCCAAAATTTGTATTGGTATAACAGTAACAACCGAACTAGCTCTTTTTACATTATAAAGGTTGTAAGTTATAACGTTAGTTAACTACGTTGCTTTGACAAAATACTGATTCACTTCACTTCTCACATGTCCCTACGCGGTATTCTTAACACATCATCAGATTTTAATTATTAAATCTAGACGTGTATTTACTTAAATTCTAAGTTATTTACGTACAATTTTAATAAAGTGTAACTTACATCATAACCGTTCGATGACGACATTTTACACTAAAACCAAATTTTAATTCAAACAGAGCCTGCATTTATTTTATTTCTATGTGACCAGACCGAATGAAGTATGGACAATGACTGCCCATAATAATAGGTATAATTCTATTAAAATAATATGCTAATGTCTCTAAACTCGTAAACCCAAGTTTAGTTAATTTTTGTATGATTTAGAGTTCCTTAGTTGTTTATTAAAATTATCATAGATTTCCTACGTTTTAATATTTTTATGTTTGCAATAAAAATAAGGCCTGCTTACCGAATTACATTACAAATTTAAGAGAGAAAAAAATATAATATAAGGTATCCTTCGTTGTTCAAGTGGCGTAAAGAGGGTTCGAAGTCCTGCTGGGTTCCATCACTGGAATGGACACGCATTGTATGACAATAATTGGTATAAAATATTAAACAAATATTGAAATAAATTTGTTGTAAGCTATTGTAACATGTTTAAAAAAATTACCCGCGTTTCTCACCCGTTCTTCTCGCAGAGGTTCTATAACACCTTTTGGCTGACATATGAAAATAATGTAGAATAATTCAAAATTACAGTATGTAATTTAGCTTCATAAGTGCGTAGAAATGTAGAAACCCTCAGTGAATAAATTACTTTGACTGGATTTTACTAACGAAGATATTTTATATATAGCATTATTACGAAGTCCAAAACTTTGCCCTGTTCTTGCATGACTGTGGAATGGCTATCACTGTCATTAGAAATTCATTATAAAGGGCCGCATGCAGCCCTGAATTACACGCACTTTTGTAAAAATACTAAGTACATCAAATGAAACTAAGTACCATATATACTAAGTGCATTGGAATTAGTAAAACTTGTATTGAAAAAACTCTATCGAATTGAAGTCAATCGACAAAGCCTACAAACCTAAAGCACTTTCCGGTAGGAACTCACACTTGAAATCGAAGACCTATTAATGAGACTTCGCTGTAAATCTGTCTGTTTGTCACGGGTTCCTAGCTTGTAAACGGAATGAGTTAAGATATGAAATTTAGATATTTTGTGAACGTAATCCCAAATACGTACATAAGACTAAAAATTCAATTTTTTGTTAAGGGGGCTACATACAATACGCAGGAAGGTAGCCTAAAAACAAAACTTTACTCTAGATGGAGCATTGAGATGAGAACGAATATGAATTCTTTTTATTTCTAAAAATAAAGAAACAGGACGAGTCGTCATAATTTTTCATTTTATATTCTAATTATGTCTATGTAAATAATAAAATAAAATATAAAAATCATAATGTTTTTACATCCAAGTAGGCATACATTATTTATATTTGCAATGTCATTGTTCACATAGGTAGAATAAGAGTAGGGTCATAACTGGGAGGCACAATAAGTTAATCCTACCCACGTGCCGCATCAGTAGATTTAACAGGTACGCGATGGAAAGAGGTGAATATAATTAGATAATTCTTAAAAAGAGTTGATGTCACCTTCCTACCTATTCAGGGAGCATAAGAGAAAGAAGAGAAGAAATCAGAATACAGTATATTAGAGAGAAGGGTCGTGGATTTCAGACAGGTATGGCAATTTGACAAGCTTCCTTGTTGTAGGACTTATCTCCGGTCCGCTAGTATGAGTCGATGCTCAGCAGCAGGTCTGCGTTCAGTGGCTCAGCTCCACACTGCCGCGCCGGTAGAATGTCCCAGCTAGATGCTGTAGAGACGTTGGCCGCGGTCGGTGCTGGAGGTCAGAGGACGGCCGGAGTTCAGGAGGAGGTCAGGTACTGATAGTCAGTACTCTAGTCTCTGCTTGTAATCATATGCTGGAATTCAGCCTTGTACTGGAAGTTGGGCACTGCTACCCGGATACTGGGACCCTGGAAAGCACATGTGATCCGGTCATGATGGGTCCAGTGTGAGGTTGAGCTGGTAGGTCCACTGTCCCTCTGCTACTGAGCATATAGGGACTCGCAGAGGGCCTTAGGGATATGGCCCGCCAGCAAACAAGAGATGCCATAAGGGCCAAAGAGTAATGCGGCTGGTGAAGAATTCGCATCCGCTAAGGCTTCCGCTACCGAGCATAAAGGGACTAGCTAGGCCCTTCGCGGATGCGAACAACCAGCCGCTCAGAATGCCAGAAGGGCCAAGTAGGCATGTTGCTGGTCAGGATGCGCACAATCCACGAGGTCCGTTCGCTACCGATCAATAAGGGACTAGCCTAGGTCCCTCGTGAATTGCGAGCTACCAGCAACACCCTTTAAAGTTTGCCAGAAGGGCGTAAATATAAATAAAAGTAGAAAAGCACAGAAAATCACAGAAATATATATATAAGTTACACAAGAGAGTTAGCATGTAAGACACATAATAGAATACAGTAAATAAGTTGAGAGTACATACCAAAAGGATAGTTACACGTTTTCAAAAGTAAAAAAATTGGAGGTTATAATTTGGTGGTCAAGTACACTTTCACTACAAAACACAAACTTACCCAGTGTCTGAGGTTTTTCAGAAGATAGGAGGTTATAGTTAAGTTTTAGAAACAACTTTAAAATGTAGAGATTTCATTTGAGTTGCACGGTGGCCGACTCATCTTCGAGGAAAGACATCAAATTTTGCCGGAAGTTCTAGGTGCATTTCATTACCATATAAGGTAATGCAAAAGGCCTCAAAACCGTTGGAGTCATTTATCCAATCACTCCACTTTATTTGATTTTTTTTTAAATAAAACGTATGTCTAGTAGGAAGTTCAAAATCATTCGTGGTATTTTTTTTCTGACATCAGATAGTTTGACAGTGCAGAACTGTGAAACTATTGAGCTTCAGACTGATGAGCAAGTACTACAAGATATTTTATATTTTTGTATTTATAATTTTCTTATTAAATAGTCCAAATAATTATTGTTATTTATTTTAAGGTTTAAATAATTATTTAGTAATGCTGATATATTCTAAAAAGTTCTATGTCCACGGCGACATCTACTATTTCAGATAGAAAGTTTTCTTTCAATCTGAAGGGAACTAAACCTTTAGATAGTGATATGAGACCTCTATCGGTGTATCGATGAACTACCTCAGCGCGTAGCAAAGGTAGTGAGCTCTCAGTGATTTAATGGATAGTTCATTGTGCGGTAACTAGATAGATGGCGTTATTTTATTATATTATTTTAATTACTAAGATATAATTATTATTTTCACCGTTTTTTAGAACGGTTACATTGACTATAATAAACTATTCAGCACTGTGTGATCTGGATTGCACCTTATTGCATAGTAACCAAAGTTATTTATTTAAATATCTAAATCCATTACAAAATGACAAATATACGATAGAAAAATCATGTGCGGGATTCGAACCCGCGTCCATCCAGCCCTTTAGCCGGGGTATGGTCTAAACAAATGAGTTAACATGAAATGACGTCTTAACTCAAATCTTTCTTGTCGTTAACTAACCATCGTATTGGGATGGAGATTGGGATCTATCGTATATTTGTAATTTTCTAATGTAATCCGCATAGCAGGCGTTATTGCAAAAATAGCAATATTTAAATCTAAATCCGTTGATAAAGTAATCTTCCATTTCACGATACTTCATTACGATACAGTTGAATTACAATATATAAGGGAAACTTCTGACATAATAGTAGTTTATGCAACTGTCATATAATAGAGGGTATGAAAACATGTGTAGTTTTAGCCGCAGGCGAGTTTCAAAATAAGAATACATGAGTGTTTTAATACCTAATTATATGCAGTTGCATACACTACTTTATTTAATCTCATCTCAACAAAATATTACTCAAATTCGTACAATGCGATTAAAATAAGAATAGGATCGGCCTAGCGCCATGTTGTGACGTCAAAACTAGAACTTGGTATATACAGTGTGCAAAAAAATAAATGCTATAACATGTATCAGTTAATAAAGAAAATAAAAAACCTGACTGCAAATAATTTATTTTCGTTAAGCGTTTTATCGATCCATTGAAATTAAAACGGCATGTTAATATATTTATGGAATCGGTTTTTAAAGCCCTTCATTTTGATACCCAGCACGATGGCCTTGGAAGAAAAAAATAATTGCTTTTCTCACTATGTGGCGTCTAAAATCCACCAGTTTGTTTATTATTGCTTTATGTACATAGTGTCACTTGAGCTATTAAGATAAATCTAACAATATCTCGTACAATAAAATCGGTTAAGGCTTTTAGAAGTTATGGTGAAATAAAGAAACTCACAAACTTACCTACATACATACATACATGAAACCTGAAAACTTAACACACGTTTATGTGGGCAGTCCTGTAAATAAACAAGTAGTAATAGGTGGGTAAACGAAGATGTAGGTGACTGTTGGTACAGCAAACACAGAAATAATTTGAACTGATTTTATTTGTTAACAATATTTTGTGCTTAGGTATATTAATGTAGGTATTAGTTCTTTATAGGATATTTGTAATACTGTTGGTCTTCCTAAGAAATAAATTAATTAATTAATTTGAATCGCTTTGCTCTTCGATGCCGCATGTCCTGATGGCAACAGAGTCAGAATCATCGTTTTCGTCGTAACGGGTAACAAAAAAATATAACGATCACCAAAAACATATTAAACAGTCAACAACAATAAATGAAACCGTCAAAAAAATAAATTAAGCGAGAAAATCAATAAACACCCGGAAACGTGTCGCATAGCAGTACACTGTCGGAGAAATAAGACACTGACGCCCGCGTTGTCATCAAACCAAGATGGCGTCTGTGCTGTCAACAATAAAAAAATGAATTTATTAAAATTAACAATTTCGGGTCACTCATTTAAAAGTTATATGGCACTGCTCTATTTTTAAGTTTCTTCTGCTGATCGTACTTATTAGAGTGAATATGAGTGAAGTTAGCCGAGAGCCCGTCCTATTCTTATTTAAAATTAAAGAAGTATGTAGATAAAATATGCCAATAAAAGTGTATGTATTTCATTTCATAATTAGAATATTACCGAATGAGATTATATAATAGTAGATTATGATACAAGTGAGCTAAGTTGCTCATTATACACGAGGCTGTGTGTTGCAGTCCGAGCCGTAGGCGAGGGCGTAAATCAGCCGAGTATATAATAAGCAAGTTGCTCACGAGTTTCATACGCACTTTTTCAACACCCTTTCCTAGGAAAAAAAATATATATTGCACAAATGCGATACAAACAACATACGAAAATTATGGAAAATAGCGCCCATTTTTTTTTGCTCGTGGCCAATGTTTGGTGATTGATTACATATAAACCTCTTTGATGTTACAAATCTGTATTACCCGGTTAAATTGAAAAGGCTCTGTTTACTCGCATATAATTTTCAGTTAGGTACTAATTTAACTTTGTAGGGATAAATTACCCGATTAAATTGAAAATGCTCTGTTTACGCGCATATAATTTGCAGTTAGGTACTAACTTAACTTTGTAGGGATAATTCTATTACGCTCTAGTGTATAATATTATTATGCACGAGGGTGTTATAGTTCGGTTTATGGCCCTAAGAACGATACAATAAAGCTCACTTTACGAGCGAGGGTGTTGAAAAGTAACATTATACATCAGGGGTGGCCAAACTTTCGAACCATGCGGCCTACATTATAATTTAAAATAACTCCACGGGCAACCGTCAGCAATGGATAAAAAATGCCAAAACTGTTGTTTATAAGTTTGTTTATGATTCTATACAATATTAGGTAACAAACTTAATTACAAAGTTTTCATAGCAATAAAATATGTACCTACTTCACTTATAATTTTTATATTTCACATTTGAACATATTGAACAACAATATCATTGGCTAGATTTTTGGCGCTGCACAGTTTCCACAAGCTTATCGTGCTGCACAGTGTATGAACTAACTGTAATATGCAAGCAGGAAGTCAAATGCTCGGCCGTCTGACTGAAGTGTCGTTATCGCAATAAATGAAAAAAATATTTTGAAAGTTTAATTCTTTTTTATTAATAGGTCCACAAAACTGGTTGTTTCACAATGCTTACATAAATTACTAACTTATTATATCTTTCTCATGTGAACAACCTTCTCGATGTGAACACAACATGCTGCTTATCACACTAATCTAATGAATCTTATACATAGATCCAAGGATCTAAAAAATACCGTCAAAGATAATAGTGTAAGTTTTCGGATACATGTATCAACTGATAGATACATCAAAAAATAAAATTCCTGTAATTTAAAATGCTCTTGCTTTCAATAAGATGTCTCACCTAATTTCGCCAATTTATTCCTTGACCGAAACTGATTCAGCAGCGATGAATTCGCATATTTTAATAGATAACACATCAATACCATCATGCCTTCACATAAAGGAAAACACCATAAATCAAGAAAAAATAAGTTTAAATTGTTATTGGTTGTAATTGAGTTGACGTTTGCGACTAATTTATTCCTCTTTATTGCAATGTTTCGATTTGCCGCTTCTCACGGGGCCTTCGCGGTCGACCAGTCGACAGTCGTGGTCGACGTCTTGTCTTGTCCACCCATATCATACATCCTTGCCACATGAATAAAATATATTCATATGTGCATGCTTTCTGTAAACTGACCATAAAGTTTGCATATACTGTTTTTGGCTTTGCATCAATTACTTTTCTCTATGCTTTGCATATACTGACATAATATGTAATCTTTAGTTGTACCATAGACATATATCTATCATAGATCCATGGGTTGTACCAAAATATAACCTTTGTATACAATACAATAATATAGACTATATACCTATATAGTCTTAGGCATAGAGAAAAGTAATATATGGTCTTAGGCTGACATTCACAGACGAGTTCGAGTTTAAACTCAAACTTTTTTATGTCAAAATATGAGTCTAGACTCAAACTCCAAGCAGTTTATCATTCACAGTCGAGTTCGCCCTAATGGAGTACGAGTATATGCTCAGCGGAGAATGAGACGGGCTGAGTCGCGAAATCGGCGACTCCACCCAAACTCAAACGTCACGCGGCGCCAAAACGCCGTCATCTTTGCTATATAGTTGGAACTGAGATATGATTCGTACTTAATATTTTTACGAAAATTAATAATAGCGATGAAGTATTTCCAGATTTAGAGCAAATAGATAATTTCGATCATTTTGATGTTATTGATGAACAGTATAACCTGCCAAGATTTTCCAACATGTACATTCGCACTATAAAGGATCCCTTAACATATTATGACAATGCGGTGTTCCAAAACCGTTACAGGTTCTCAAAAGCTTCCTTTCGGAATGTAATACTGTTTACACAATACCTGCGCTGTAATACTGTTTATTGACATAACTCCTCTTTTATTTGGGTTTTATGGAAATGATATTGGTAGTAAGTACCTAGGTGCCAATGTCATATTTTTTAATAAGTACTTAATTTAAGTTTCTAGGCTGTTTTTGGTGACCAACACGGCATATCTTAGCCCAGTCAGCCGAATAATTAAAAATATACCTGTCAAACTTGACGGATTAGCAGATTAATTTTTAAATTTCCTGCAAACTTATAAGAGGTATTTAGTAACTTCCAAAATCAACTTGAAGGCACTTTAGGTGGGGACAGTGGCCACCTATAAATTGACAACATTCATTAACCCAACTAAACCACAGAATAGATTCAATTGTGTGCAGGTTAGTACACGCACTAGGAATGTAGTTGAGCGGTTTTTTGGTATATGGAAAAAATATTTTCTTGTCTTCAAATCAGTCTCGCTACAAAATTGACAACATCCACAAATATGATTGTGGCTTGTGCGGTGTTATACAACATGAGGATGAACTGCAAAGAATTTGACACGACATATGACTTGGAAGTGGCAACCGATAGTTTATCCATCCGCATTTCAAATATAATAGCTGATGGTTGCCGAACCATTGTTTTAATTACTATACAATGTTTTAGTAGGATAATATCATTGGAAAATCATATTTAGTCTGAAGAATATCATATTTAGTCTGAAGTATATATAAAATAAATTTAATATTTCTGTACCATTAAGGTAGAAGTTTAAAGTTGACGATAGCGTGTATGATAATTTCTTATTATGTTAGCTGTAAAGAGTGTGTTAAAATAAAAAAAAATACATCATATGTATAAACAAACAGTCATATTTATGTATGACATTTAGAAATTTCCTTTCAAATAAAAAAACAAAGCTTTCTTACCTAACTGATCTGAGACAAGTCTACACACTGTACATTTTATTATCTAGTTTAAAAAACAAATAAAACCTATCGAGTTTGACGGCCGTAGACAGTTTGTGACCATTTTAATGTTTTTTTAGAGTTTATCTCACAAAGAAATGACAATCTTAAAGTAGGTATACTATGTATCATCTGAGCACGCAGTACTATCATATATTTTTAAAGCTGTAATCAAATCGGATTTTTCTTGGGACTAATAGAGCATGCACTTGGCCAATTTATGTAACTTAACACATCAGAAGTGATTTGGGGGATTTCCGTTTTCCTTATCACATATTACCAAAATGTATTGAAGATTATCATTGTACTAAATACTCGATACTAATCCGTTACTATCATAAAATTATACATACCATCGAAAATTATATATTAATTATTAATTTATAAAACCAAAATGTCCTTTTGCGTACCAGTTTTAGGCTTTACTAACTTTAATGTAATGTGTACCGTTGCGTAGCACAATCGTACCCCTGGAAAAATAAATATAAAGTGGCGGTTAACGTAGCTCTGAGCTTAATAATTTCAAGCTCTTAGGTTTGATTATCGATGCGGAAACTAAATTTAGGTGCCACAGAAATTACAGACACGCACCTATTTCATAGAACTTTAAAACATTACTAACGATATGTGGCTACCCTTTCCATAATAAACAAAATTGATTGTGTGTTTTATTTATATTAGATATTTCATGTAATTGTTGACTGTAACGAAATCCATCAGTAGCCTATGTAAGATCCTTACATTACAGATGCTGATTTAATTAGACCTTATTAGTTTCAACTCATAATATTATTTATTTAGGTGTTTTTCATCTTTGTCGTAACTAATAGAATATAATTTTTCAAAAGTTATGAAATTATTGATTCGCAGAAAAAGTTGTTATAGTCCTGTATCATTACCATAATTATGTATTTGGTTTTTATAAACTGGGTCATGTTAGATAGCTGATATTTTATTGAACTTTCTAATTACAATTAACAGTAGTTACAATATATTCCATCTTAAAATAGTACAATCGGCGGCCTTATTGCTGGCAGCAATCTCCTACAGGCAATGTGATCTACTGGGTTGGGACAGAAAATAGCTCTACCGAGCTCCCGGTTGGGAAACTCTATTATATACTAATGATAGACTAGCATTATTGTTTTATAATTTGCTAAGTTTTATATATTCTTCCTCAGCTATATCCAGTAATCTTCGTTTTTGTTTTAATTACATTAACAGAATTTTCTCTTGAATATCATTAGTTTTTCTCAAATGCAACATATTTAATTCTGGTTAATTGGGCAGGTATGCCGCGAAGATTCAAATTCAAAACTTCAATTCGCGCCCTTTCATAATGCTCTGTTTCACTTACTCTCATAACTTTTTTTCTATGTTTGTCCCTTTCTAACATAATGATACCAGACAATAATAAAGAAAATTAAAACAAAGAAGTTGAACAATATTTGTCTATGGCTGGAGGTAAACTCGATGGAGTAGGTATGGAGATCGCGTTCGTTCTCAACTCTGAATTTAAAAAGGCTGAGTAAACTCGTCAAACCTGGAGTTCGAACTCCTGTGAGACCGGTCGAAGTAAACTCGACCCACTGTCTCTGAATGTCAGCCTTAGGGTCTTATTCATAATCGCTCCATAACTTGAATATGGGGGTTAGATTATAACAATATTACCTTTCTCTATGATTTTAACAGTATTTTGAGATGAACATTTCATTATATTTTAAAACGAGATGAATAAAGAAAAAAAGGCGACTGTAACTACTCCTGATTTGTCTAAATATTGTAAAAGTACATTCACACTTACGTTTGCAGTAGAAGTTGTTGGCCTTGAAGTGTGGCAGGATTACAAAGAGGGATGGCTGGACCAAGGCCCTTGCGTACAGAATCTGAAACTGCAATATCAGTTATACCCGGGACAAACGTTTGATCTTGATGTCCAGATTTGGCCGCACACAGCTAAGGTTAGTCGGGCAAGGTTCGAGAATCCATAGAAATATAATACAGGAGCATGGTGTCTAATGCATTTTATTTGTTGTATTTATATAGGCGTATACTTAGCTAAATATTGCAACAGTAACCTAACCAGTTTTTTAAGTATGTTTTCACTTTCTTTCCTATGCTAATATCACAATTACAAAATGTTTAGAGTACAAGATGTGTATCACCAACAGGAATCGAACCCACGCCTTCTGGCGTCAAATAGGAGTTTGTAACGGAAAATATATAACAAAATGAATAACATAAGTTCAATCTCAATGCGAGCTGCACGTGATTTCTACGATCTTATGTTTGTCCGAAATGGGCGAAAATTAGAGAAAACTTTCATAGAAAAGTGTACGCTTTAAAAATGTTTAACACGGATTTATTGAGGATATATTATTGGTGACATTTTAGCAAAACTTAGATGTGAAAATTCATTATCGTTGAGAAGTCGGAAAAATAGCTCTTAGCGAAGTTTACTTAGCTGTTCTTAACCGATCGCAACGTCGCGCGCGGTCATGAGTTGAATGGGTGACCGCTAGTGACATTACTACTGAGCGTTTCCGTGCTTCAGAGGGCACGTTAAGCCGTCGGTCTCGGTTGATGTCTTAAGATGGCAATCGTTATAGCATGGTGGTAGGGCATTTTGCGAATGCCCGACTGGCTAGCTACCACCCTCAAGTAGAAAATCTGTCGCCAAGCACCTAACGGTGTGTTCCGGCAGCTGTCCTTGAGAGCCAGTACTTCTAGGTTAGCCTGAACAACATCTTCGACCACATCATCACTTACCATCAGGTGAGATAGTGGTCAAAGGCTAACCTATAAAGCATTAAAAAAAAAATTGTTTAAAAAAGCTGCACTTAAGATTTTTTTCACCTATTAATCCTTTGACATCTGAGATAAAGAGAACAATAGAATTTTATTCATAAATGGACTAAATCGTCCACGCGGATGCCAATTGGAGGCAGTTATAATCTTTCGCACGGATTAGTTGACTAAGCGTCCGTACATAACATATCATTATTTCAGAATCCAAGTAATGAACCTCTAAGGTGGAGTTTACCATCAAAGTAACGCAATAGGCAGATATAGAAATATCTATAGGTACTGCCTATTTTAATAGGTCTATTGCACCTCTCTGACTCCTAATCTGATGATCTCGGCCGCAAGTATTCACATGGTAGTAGGGCTTTTGAAATGCCTGCGTAAATTAAATTACATATTACATTATTTGTTTCTCCCTCAAGTAAAAATATGTCGTCAAACACCAACAGCAGTTATCCTTGTGAGCCATTTACCATACTAGGCGTTAAACCTGGGGGCCAACTCTCACCTCTTATAGTAATAATAAATTAATCTTACTGCTAAATTGTATACCGCCACGTCCATTACGCAAGCTTACAATCGGTAATGGAATCGCTAAGCGTTTTGATGACGTCAAAACAAATTGTTCACTCTATTCGCGAACTCTGACTTTACATATAATACGAAGTATTACTGTTCCAACGAGAAATCCGTTATGTTTATCCATCTTAAAAAATTTACTTTCTAGCAGCGGATTTAAACTTTATTTTGACTATTTTACGATAAAAATGGCTTCATAATGTGTAAATTACGTACAATGTTTTAATTTCTATTAAAATTTAAAATAAATGCAGTAAAATTATTTGATGAGTGAAAGTATAAAAAGCTATAGACAGTTGTTGTGAAGCAGACAATAAAATGTCGTTAAACTATGGTTAAACCGTTCCATAACATCGTAGTTGGGAACAGTGCGAGCGGGATAACGCTATATTATAAACATATTGTATCTCGCTTGCACATCCGTGATACATATTTCATTCGTTCTTCAAGTAGGATCAAACCAATATTGGTTGACGCGCCTGTGGGTCGGTGATAGTTCGTGAATGCGAAAGATTATTTTAAGCATGAAACATAACGCTCCTTCTTTATGATGGTTTCGTAAAAAGTGGGAGTTGGCCCCCTGACCTAGAATGGGAATATTTACCATAAGGCGAGAGTATGGTCAAAGGCATCAGTTAAATCAAAAGAGATTTTCAATAGGGACGCGCGAACTTTGACAGCGCATAGCGGCCATCTTGGTAAAGCGATAGCTGTCAAATTTGGCTTGAACACATATTTAGTTGTGACATTTCACCATGGAACGTTACACCTTTCAACAACGCGTAGAGATTGTTGAAATTTATTATCAAAATCAGTGCTCTATTTGCCTAACGTTCCGTGCATTGCCTTCAATTTATGGCGTTCATGGCCGTCCTGCAGAGTCCAAAATCCGTCGTTTAATGAAGAAATTTGATGCCTGGGTTAGGTGGTATGGATCTCTATTTATTTTTAAGTTCGAGCGCCCTTTACTTTATTACCTATATTTTTTGAAGCAGTGATGGCTCAGTGGCATTGGCTTTGGACTGCCGTGCAGCAGGTCCATGGTTTGAATCCCGCCGCGGGCTTGAGCTTCACCGCATGGTGGAAGGGCATTTTGTGAATGTCCGCATGACTAGCGACGACCACCCTCAAGTAGAAAATCTGTCGCCAAGCACCTAACGGTGTGTTCCAGCAGAAGTCCTTGAGAGGCAGTGAAATTACAGGCACATAAGACTTTACAACTTTGTCTCAAAGTGACGGGCGCAGTGCAATTCGTACTATAGATGAAATGCATCTGTTATAGGCAGAGGTTAGTCCGCTTAACATCAGGTGGGCCTCGAGCTTGTTCTGTCACAATAACATTAAAAAAATATATGTAAATGAAAGTCCTGACTCACTGACTGACAGACAACGCACAGCCTAAACTGCTGCTAAACGCTGGTCGCAGAGACTTGAAATTTAGAAGGTATTCGTCTGTATAGGTAGGGGTGTACTAAGAAAGGATTTTTTGAAATGAAACCCCAGGGTGGTAAAAATGGGTGAAAACGTTTAAATGAAAGCCCTTTGTTTTTCAACTTACAGTTCTGAAAATTGGTATTCGGATAGATCATTCAAAAAATAAAACGAGGTGTTCAACATTTTTTTGACAGGGATGACTTAGGGTGGGGAAATCGTGGATGAAACCTTGTATGGAAAGGTCTTAGTTTTCGAAGTGATAATGATGATGGTAACTGGATAGACTTTTTAAAACAAAACATGTCACAATAATATATTTTGCTAGGGTTGATTATAAATAGTGAAAATGGGGAGAAAAGTTTATCTCCTGAACCTAAACCGCTGGGGCTCAGCCTGTTCGTCTATCTGTCATATTGGTGTATCTTTTGAACCGTAATAGGCAGACACTTAAAATTAAAATAATTAATATTTTTAATACTAAAAGAAAATAAAAACTAGCTTACTAATTAAACTTTATTATAAAAAAATATAATATTATTGCATCTTTGTACAGTTAAGATAATTTTCTAAATCAGTCTTTAAGCTTATAATACTTTATAATTACAAATTGTTTTTATAAAGCATGGAGAGAATGCTACGCGCTGAGCATCGGTATTCGGATGAGACGTCCATCACGCGTCAAGTATGACAGGTAACTCGAGTATAGTGTTGCGATCCATCACGTGGTGCCTCAACACTGAGCTCGGACCGAGGTTACTTAAGCGATGAGCTTTTCACTTTCAATCCTTGTCCGATTTATTCTATGGGACTCAGCAAAGGGCAAGTCAAAGAGATTGTCAGTTTGCGATCTTGTCTCATGATGCTAAGTGTAACGGAGACAATTTCACCACTACAGCTGAAATTCTATCGATATGTTACAACACTCGACATAAGGCACTACGTTTGAACTGGTAGCCGCGGGAAAGGATATAGTTTTCGGAGTGTATGAGAATGGAAAATTTGATACTGAAGGTCGACCTATAAAACGATTACGATTATAAACGATTAAATACGGGGCTAATAAAAAATAAAAATTAAAAAATATTAAAAAGGATTAAACAGTAACTTTTTTATATACGGCACGTTTTACACGGGTCCCGAAAACCGGTAACGGTTCCTGAGGGATAGTCCACGCGGGCGAAGCCGTGGGTAAAGCTAGTTCTATTATATACTACATATGTGATCACCTTGTATTAAAACTGATCTAATATTTTTTCCCCTTTCTAATACAAACATCTTGGATTCTATGACGTGGACGTGATTGGAGTGCTTTCTCAGCAGCAGGCGACAATAGGCTCATTACGTAGTTTGAACTCTATGCTACAAGAGAGTTCAAACTACTAGCCGATTGCTGATGTTAAGAAAACTTTACCACTCTACCGTTTCGGGGATGATAAATTACAAGTGTTAGTTGTTACAGCCATTAAAAATAATTGCAGTACCTACCTGTTTAATATAATTGAACGAATTTTCCCGCATTATTATAACTGCGAAAATGTGTGTATCAGTTTCGTTTTTGACGCAGTTGTATCAAGTTAATTTTGGCATTAATTACCGAATATCAATCTATAACTAACTATTTATAACTAACGCAATAAGTTCCAGCGGCGATATGGCCCAATTCCACACAGGTGAAGGTGCAGGCAGTTCCTATGAGGTTTTAAAATTATTGCACATTTTCATTTACAGATTTGGTGCAAAGATCAATACAGTTGGGTGCGGACGTGGCAGTTCTTAGAACGAAGATGGTTTACTTTCTCTATAAGTCACGCATTTCCGGTGAGGGTAGAGAGTTTGCACGATCATTTGGTGACATTAACACCTAGTTTTGGAGCAGGATCCATTGGGGCTAAGTTAGTTGAACACTTGTGATGATTGAAGTTTTATTTATTCCTAGCTGATCAAAACCCTAATGAGATGTTCAAATCAATCTCTTGGCCCTTATTTATTACAAAAGACCGGTTTTTGTTTTTAAATACAAATGGGCAAGATCTTGACATCAATATTGCTTGATGACTGAAAGCGAAGATTTAGTCTAATCTGGAACTGGTCAATGTCTGGAATGACCTTGCCCAGAAGAAAGGCTTCTTCAAAGTACAAGTGAATAGGTGTTCACTCGTACTTTGAAGAGTTTGAAGAGGTTCGGGTTATAAATTCGTGGAAATACAGCCGTAGTTAGCAAGTTCCACTCTTTAACTGTGCGCATTAAGAAAGACGCTGTGAACCGTTTTGTTCCAAGGGTTAAATGTCAACAAGGTAGGGATTATAACCTGCTGAGCGATTGGATTCCCAGTGGTCAAAAGGTAGAATGAGATCATGGAAGTCATCAGCACACTCTCCCTAGCACATTCTGTAAACACTGAAACACAGGCAACCTAACGACGATAGGCTGGATGCCTGCTTGACACCAACTCTAGTATTGCATCACTAATACACCATAATTGTCATTGTCGTTCCATTTATTTTTCTACGATGCTCAGTTTATCTCTTAGGAGGTACCGCATATTCCAGTGTGCAATATGATGTAGAAGATGGGTTTCAAATGTCTTTTGTTGGGTATATTTTGAAGCGCTCGTAGTGAAGTTTACTTAGCTGTTCTTAAACGATCAGCAAAGTTAAGCAACGTCTGCCGCGGTCATGAGTTGGATGGGTGACCGCTAGTGACATTACTAGTGAGCGCTTTCGTGCTTCGGAGGGCACGTTAAGCCGTCGGTCCCGGTTGTCGTCTTAGGATGGCAGTTGTTATAGCATGGTGGCAGGGCGGGCATTTTGCGAATGCCCGCCTGGTTAGCTACCACCCTCATGTAGAAAATCTATCGCCAAGCACCTGACGGTGTGTTCCGGCAGCTTTCCTTGAGAGCCAGTAGGTAAATCTAGATTAACCTGAACATCATCTTTGGCCACATCATCATTTACCATCAGGTGAGATAGTGGTCAAAGGCTATCCGATAAGGAATAAAAAAAAAAGTATCAGTAGCATTTGCTGCCGCCCTGGGAAACCATGGCAGAGTCTTCGGTAACCACCTTTATACTTAAAACCTCGGTATCATCGAGCACCGCGGGATGTCAAACGGATCGTCCGTCCTCGCATATCCATGTATCGTATCATCATCAGCTCTGGACATTCTATAGAAAGAATTTGTCGTAGTGGTTTCGCCTTGCCTTCGTACCAGGATATTTAAATGTCTTTTAGTCCATCAAGATCCTCGTAATTTCTCCTGACTAGTGTGCCCGTCAGAGTTGGGTTATCATATCCATCGTCCGATGCTCAGCGTTGTCGGCTCGTTTAGCACTATTCGGCGGACACGTGTAAGATAGTTGAAAATCAGTAAAAAATGCGAAAAAATATTTAAGAAAAAAACGAAACGGCCTGCCAACACTAAAAAGTAGGAAATAGTTAGTGGAAGTCGGACTATGATAATATGAGGTCTGTGTTTGGAATCAGCTTGGTACCAACGTCAATAAGTTATCTCATACTTTTCAGTGTTGGGAGTCAAGTTGCCTTTGGATAATATCTCACCGAATGATATGTTAATGGTTCTCAAGGATAGCTGCAGAAATACACCGTTAAGTGCTTATAGACAGTTTTTTTACTTGAGGGTGGAAGTTAAACTTTGATGTGTCAAATTTGTCTTTTTAATTTAGATCCGATGAGATTCACTTCAGAAAATCCAACCACAGTAAAGTTTCATCCCAAGATTACAATTCGTAAAGAATATTAAATTTTAATTTCCCAGCGCGAAAAACGACAAAAACTTTGTAGTGTATCTACCGCCTCTGGGATTCGGCATGCGTCGGTACTTTGCCCCAGTTTGGGAGGCGGAAAAAGAAACTTTGGTGAAATTTATTCAAGACTTAGTATGGCATTCTGTCATGGAATATATACCTTGGTCGTGTTTTGATGAATCGTTTGACATGCCACACGAAGTAACAGGTAATATTTCAAGAGAATCATTTTATGTGTATATATTTTTTTTTCCGACGTATAGTTAAATTGATGTTTACGGTGAACTGTATGCGCAGTGCTTTCTACATTGACGTATTATTATATGTTCTATGCTATGACGTTGTTTCGTTATATTTAAAAGAACAACCCCTTATTAAAAATTACTTCATAACTTTTTTGATAGATATGTCAAACGTCATTCACTGGCGACATCTACCTACGTAGTCGTGCAACAAGCGCTAAGCGTTCGTCGGGATGAGGTTATTGAGATATAATATGAGATAGATATACCTATATATTGAGATTATTTACCTACATTAAAAGTACACTAACATCTAAACACATTGCATGTCGCAACTAAGTTGTGCGTAAAAAAAAATCTATAGTTATATGTGTGTACGTCTCGAGCTTCCTCAATTGAAATTACTTGATTATGAACATGTCAATTATTAGAGCATATTTAGTGCAATTATGAATACCTTCTCAAAATGTAGGTGGCAAATAAACTTATGAGTATGACTATGACACATTCAAAACGTGAAAGATACAAACTCAAAACCAAATAATACGACGTCAACTTTGACAGCTTTCTTATATAAGACCAGTTTTACGATCGGTTGTAAACCAAACGGGAAGATGAAACAAAAATTAGATGTCAACTGTAAAAGTGACAGCTGTCACATATAAATCACGTTTAATTTTCGCCTTCCTATCGTACTTGCAGCTTACAATCGAACTTGGGAAATCCTCTATCTACAATTGCGTAAATTCGAATCAAAGAAATTTTGCCACTAATTAGTGCCTGAATCTCCTTTGATCAGCAATCAAGACCCAAAATGGGATTTTGCTCCTAAATGTCCCAAAATCCCCTTCAAAGGGAAAAGTAAAACTGTTTCGGGACTTTTCAACACGAAGGACGATAAGAAAATTTCTTTTGTTTCAGTTTTGGCTTCGGTATAAATCTGTCTGCCTGTTGCCAGTCCATTAGCGACATATTAAGTACTTCTTGTCTATACACCATTCAATGAAAGAGGAAAATGGAAATATAACTAATATTTTTTCTTAAACAGATGTACGACACCAAGACACGTGTCTTGACAGTGTTCGAGACCTAATTTTAAGCCGACGTGGACATGATGACTTCGAAGATTATTCTAAGGAGGAACTAGATGAAACTAAACTTGATAATAGCAAAGATAGAAAGGAATCTAAAACACATAAAGATGTCAAGAAAAAAGTTGTCGAAACTGTTAAGTTTGAGATTCGAGTACCAGGAGAAAGTGTTTTGGCAGGTACGTATCATTACGTCTTTATATCACTGAATGTGAAAACTGAGGTGTCTAAGTATAAATGATTTAATCTTATGTAAGCGAGGGTTAGCTTATTGCCATCTACCGGTTGCAATTGCAGTCTTTGTACTGCTACTGAAAACCTTGATTATCATTTGACAAAAAACCTTAATTACTAGACCTCGGGATAATATCTAGGTCCTCGACATTATATTGTGGCGTTTTACGTACCTGGACCAACGGCGACAAGGACGAGGCAGATAAATTTATGTAAATTCATGGTATAGGCTAACAAGAGCATTAACACCATATTTGAAAAAAAAATACTGCAGTGAGGTAAAATGCTTCTAGAATTACCTACCAGTACTGTAGGTACACTGTACCTTTACAGCACGAAAGCATTGATTTCCTATAAGGTCATTAATTTTGTATTTCTTCAAAATTAAATTAATGAACTTAATTATGTGAAATATTTTCGTTGTTTTCTAATTTTGCTCAGTACCATTTTGTAGTTTATTTTATGTGAAACATTTCTATTGAGAGACTCGGATCGATAAAGGTGATTGAGATTATTATTTCTATATATTGACTGATCCAACTGTAGAATAAAGTTGCCGTAAATGTTGGTTGAGATTTGATCGTCACTACTTGTGATCTTAGAAAGAAAACTATGAAAGACATTTCCAATATCTTCATAGTTTTCCAAACTAGTTAAACTGATAGATAACAGGAAGGCTTTTCATTCAATAAAATTATCCAAAAATTGCGAAGCCAGTGTATACATGTGTTTCAGTGGTGAAGTAAGTTCTTATTATGTATGAACGAGTTTATTCTATGATTATGTACATATGTCTGCGATACTGGAAGCGTAAGTAGTTATATTACAAATAAACTGTTGTTCTCAATTTGGCAAAGAATAAAAATAACATACGGGGGAAATAATAAATATGTAATACACATCTCACGTGGGTAGGAAATTGACATAATGGACACAATGAAAGTCACGTTGACTGTAATTTGTACGAAAAACCCGAAATTTGACTAGTTTTATATAATTTGGCTATAATAATTGATGTACTCGTAGGGCAACCTCAAGAGTTTCAAGGGATCAAAAGCATCTCATTAAACAGGTTGTTATATGTAAGAAATTGCTACTTGAATTGGTATTGGATTTTGCAAATAACCCCATTCGAGAGCTTTTATAAATACTTCAAGAAATAGCAAAAGGGTTCGTTTATATTACAGGTCAGCTATATTTGTCTCCAAAATGTACAAAGTTTGTACATGAGTTGGAGAAATTTTATTAATATATTTCACCCTAGTGGACGGCCGCCTTCTCGCCGGCTTAGCAAGGGTATATAAAAATCATTTAAAAAAAAATACAGCTTCTCTGTAAGTACTTTAAACACACCGTGAAAAACTTTAACAACACAAGGAATGTGACTCTACGTCCCATCGTGAGCCAGATAGACTTACGATATTGCAAAGTTGTCAAGCGACTGTGCTGGAGCCGCTCATAGGTAAAACTCTGTCTTTTGTAAAATATTCTGTCCATTTCATGTATTTTGTCGAAAACCCAAACGAAATCATGATGAGTTTCGACGTTGAATAGCTTTTTTGTAATTTTATTTTTATTTTGACGGAACAAGCTCGAGGCCCACCTGATGTTAAGCGGACGAACCTCTGGCTGTAACAAATGCATTTCATCACAAGCCACGAAGTACACTGCGCCCGTCACCTTGAGACAAAGTTGTTAAGTCTCATGTACCTGAAATTACATTGGCTCTCAAGGAATGCTGTCTGAACACACCGTTAGGTGCTTGGCGACAGATTTTCTACTTGAAGGAGGTAGCTAACCAGGCGGGCAATCGCAAAATGCCCTACCACCATGCAAAATGTTCCGTTAAAAGAGTTTCTAGGGGTAATAAAGGTATCCATCGTAACCACCTCCCAGAGAATTACATTGTTCTCCTAAGGTATTGTTTGGATGGAAATTATTTCGTCTACCGTAACCAGCACTACCTCCAGGTGGATGGCGTTGCCATGAGCAGTCTGGTGGCACCAGTTATAGATAAAGTCTGGATGGAAAATAGCGAAGAACATTGATCTACTGTTTGATGGGGTAAGGTTGTGCAATCGTTTGGTGACGTGATCTGCATAATGAAGGGTGACCAAAATAGGGTAGAACAATTTTGGATTACTTTAACTATAATTTTGGCTCGTTGGGACATTCTGCGTATGTATAGAAAACCTAAACATTTACAGTCTGTAGCCAGATCTTAAATAAATAGAGCTCAATATCTATGTGACCCTATACAACTGGGAGCAGAAATTGCACATGTTCAGGCGACATTGAATAATAACAGATAAACCTCAACACAGATGGAAAGGGATGAAGATGGAAGTAGCTAGAGCAAGAGGATTTTTGTGACAGATGCCGTTTGTGAAAACAGGAGTGACGGATATAGATAGAACAGTATTAAAGTCCTTTAGTAGATTACGATTAGGACTGTACATGTGTAGGCCATTGTCCAAACTGGTAGCGCAAGTCAGCCCACTCAAAGATAGTATTCCTTTTCAAACATCTAGTGTATATAGGGTAGATTGAAGCTGCGGTAGTTTGTATATTGGACAAACCAAGCGAACTATAGCTGGCTGTTCAAAGAACATATCACAGTTGTGAAAAATCGCCAGATGGAGAAATCTACTGTAGCTGAACTAGCTGAACTGCTAGAGTCAGGACCTGACCACTGGATTGAGCTTCACGACGGGAAAACCCTCGCAACGGAACGTTACTATCATTCTAGACTAGAACGATAAGTTATTGAAATAAGGAAATATCACAATTTCAATAGAGAGGATGGTTTGAACTTAGCTGCATCCTGGAATTTAGTGCTAAGAAAATGCACCAATAAAAATATATAAATAAACAAATTCTACGAAAATAAATTCGTATGGTAGGATTTGATTTCGGATGTAAGCTAAAATACCAACTATAATATACAAAGTATATTTTACGAATATATTGTTATAGTTTATTTTCTATCGCAATCTAGTTTAGGAATCATAACTATATTTATGTGTCAATGATATAACCTATACTTACGATAGTATGTGAATGAATCACGCTTGTTGGTGAAAGCTAATACATAAAAATCTTGTTCATGTAAATGTATAGCAAAACTTCAATCCGTTATAAGAAAAAAAAAACGCCTAGATCCAGTAACCATTCTGCAACGCTGGGAAGGACCAATTTGTTATTACATGGAAAATTTATAAAACCAACAACAGTATTTTAGTCTTAGTAAATCTGGTGTCAACTTACTAGCAGTTAATTAAAATTAAGATAAAAACGTATAAACATATGTGCGAGAATAACCACTTCTCGATGCCAAAAACGCCATGTAAAGATTTTGTTTTTATGCTTGTTAGGTTAGCCTACGACCACTATCTCACCTGATGGGAAGTGATGATGTTGTTCAAGCTACAGGCTAACCTAGAATTACTGGCTCTGAAGGGCAACAGCCGGAACACACCGTTAGGTGCTGGACGACGACAGATTTTCTACTTGAGGGTGGTAGCTAGCCAGGCGGGCATTCGCAAAATGCCCTACCACCATGCCGTAACGACTGCCGTCCTAAGACAACAATCGGGACCGACGGCTTAACGTGCCCTCCGAAACACGGAAGCGCTCAGTATTAATGTTACTAGCAGTCACCTATCCAACTCATAACCACGGCGGACGTTGCTTAACTTTGCTGATCGGTTAAGAACAGCTAAGCAAACTTCGCTACGAGCTCTTCGAAAATTAAGAACTTTTTCGGGCTAGTGTATTGAAAAAGCCCCGTGGGGTGCCGGACTAGAATATTACCCATAGGGGGCAATGGGAGGCCATTGCTGCCTGTGGCTGTCGTAAGAGGCGACTAAACGTAAAATGCCGGAATTTGGGCAGCAGCGCCTTCTGAGAAACTGATATTTTAAACTTCGATCCCCAAGACGTCTGCCAAGCGTGGGGGATTCTGGCAAACTCTTCCTTAATAGAGGAGGCTGTGTGAAGCACTGGACAGTCCGGCTAATACAGTACAGTACAGTATTAAAAAAAAAATTACGTACTTCATCATAAATTTATGTCTTATTATTGTTGCATGGTTGTACACCACCCCTATTCCAATTGATCCTGAATCAAATAAGAATTCTTAACAGGCACCGGCAGGATAATTCCATTCGAGAAGGTTGGCCCGACTCCACCCGATTCCCCCGAGATAATAGCCCTGATTAGCAGCAATAATTTACCAGCACAAGACGATCTGCCGATAGTTTTCCTGAATGTCCAAAACTTGTGCCAGATACCTCTAAATGAGTTCAAGATACTGAGGTAATAAATAGTTAACTTGGTCAGTTAGGGAAGTAAGTTTGGTCGCTTTGTTTTACTTAAGTTGTTAGTATTACGAGTATTAGATTACATTCTAGACCGAAGATATAACTTAGTTTCCTAAATTAGCTTATATACTAAGAAAGTTGTTGGAGTTAAAGTTCCTTAACAGATGGTTTCATCTCAAGTCCGAATAATTTATCATCTGACATAATGGGCCGTGTTCCATAATTACAATATTTTAAAACGACTATGTATAAATATATGTATATAATGAAAAAAGGTGTTCAGGTTTTAAATTATCTAACTTATAAAGTAAATACCCGGAGTGCTTTTTTTATTTTTAAGGTACCAATTCACTCGCGTTTTGAAGACCCCAATATTGTATTTAACCGGAAACGCAGACTCAGGCAGGTTGTACCCTTCCCTGGCGCCTCGTATGATGAACGAAGATGCAAATCGCTTCGTTCGGGTAAATGGAATAAATAAAATAAAATAAAAATAAATAAATAGTAAAGCACTTACGAGTATCTCAACAATCAATCATATAATGATGCATGATTACTTTGCTACTATTGTTGATAAAATTGTATTATTTTCAGGTAAAAATAAACTTCACTTATAGTTTTCACTTAAGTATTTTAAATATTTGCAGAATAACAAAACTATACATAAAATGGAAGATCGGGGATAAAGAACATAGTTCGATGCATCAACCACTGAAATTTCAGACTAACATAAATTTTAAAGATCACCGTGCTCTACCTATACCTTATGAACAATTGTCAAACACAACTTTAGGTTTCTTGGACAGTAAATTTGTGATTGAGGTTATTATCAAGAATTGATCACACTTAAAACAGTTATGTGGTTTTTTTTAGATTCTCCCTACGAATAAATATGTAAAGGAGGGTAACTCTCATACAGTTACCGCTTTAATTTCCGACTCATCAAATCAACAATTAACAAAACACTCACAATCTTCCACCTTCAATAGGATTGGTTAATTGATTTAGGCGGTAAGAAATAATCTCATCCGATTGGTCGCTCAAGGTAATGTTGTTGCGCCGTGCGTACACTTTTTAAATCACGCCTGCCGCGGTAAGGTTTGCTTTCAGCTGTTTTTGAGCTTGACTTACATTTCTTTACAAATTATTTATTCGTAGGGTTCTTCATTAGGTTACATGGATCGATTATTACTATATATTTGTTTGTTTTAGTTACGTGGTATCAGACAACCTTTGGTAACAAAACACCCAAAACTATTTGGATATGAAAAAGGGGATCGTGATTTTGGAAAAACTGTGCCTAAACATACCAATGAAGTATTAGATTTCCTCATTGCTGTCACGAAAATTGACACAAGAAGTTTAGCAAAAGGATCCAATTCATTTCTTGCAGGAGAATACCCCTTGTACCCACCTACAGTGACAGTACAGCCAACTAAGCGTGAAGTATTTTGTACAAACGATATTAATTCTATAAGAATTCCTGTAGTTCCTGACTTGATTGTCCAGCCTGACGTTATACTTCTAGCCCAAATGACTTTAGAAGTTTCAATTGGAGTGGTCGGTTGCAAAACTTGCCATGGCTTAGAGTGTTTTTCAAGAATGTTCTGTGCAACTACTGACTCTGAAGCGGTTATAAAAATCCTACGATTCATTACAGACATAAACGACGAAGCTATAGCAATGGCAAAAAGAAAAGATGACTTACTGTCTGGATTTGCTCTCGATACGGGCAATGTAGTGGTTTTATTTGTGGAAGGTCTCAAAGATGGTCATATCTTACGAGTTTGGGAAATGACTGAAGATTTCTATCCCACTGTGAAACCAATGTTTTCATGCTCAGACAGATATTCTACGAGAATTTATCCCGGTGACTATGAATTTAGATACTTAGTTAATATTTATGGGCTAAATGTCCTTGTTCGTTTACATTTAGTCATCATTTCGGTATTTTATTTATTTTATAATTACCACTTCATACACATGCACATGACATGCTTCTCAATGCTCTCATTTCTACTGCACTTATTTTACTTGCATGTTTTTTCTGCCATATCAAACTTTCACTACCATACATTAGTGTCGGAAACAATACTATTTCTGAAACTAAAACACTATTTTATAAAATGTGCCTTTATGGGCTCTACCTTGTATTTCATTTGGATGAAATGTGACATGACCGACAATATATAGGAAAGTTCTAGTGCCGACACTAATGTACGAGTATGACAATGAAAGTTGGATATGGAGACGAAGCATAATTGTCAACAATAATATATGAAGTGAAAACTTTGAAAATAAGGTATGTGTAGTGTGACTTTAGGCGAACAACAAGTGACATGAAATAAGTGTAGAGGGAATATGGGTAAGTATATTGTAGAATGGTTTGGACAGAAGAGATTAATGGGATAAGTATAAGTTATGTTTAAAATTATCTCGTGATCGTACTGGGTAGAATTGAAAGGTCACCTGTCGAGCCTCTGGGAGACAGGTGTGACGTTAACAGAAATAATCATTACATATTAGAGCCAAAACTTAAACCTGGGGCCTTAGAATCCAATAGAATGGTACTTAATGAAGAACCTAATTTTTATACTTTCCTTTGAAAACTATGCCATATTAAGGAGTTTGAATCTCGAAATAAAGATCATATTCATCACCATTCGAGTTATATATCAAGGTCTCTGATCTTTATTAGTATCAACTGAAGAGGTTATGTTCGGTATAAAGGTTAGATTTGTTCCAGAATTTCTCGCTGCAGCTGTGCCGTTTATTATACTGAAGATGTACGTTCCATTGGGTGTTCTATTGGCATGCCCACCTGTATATACGCGTCCAGCTTTGCCATTACCAACTCGATCGGTGAGAATCTTTAATGTTAAGAAGCTTTAATTTAAAGGAAATATTTTTTTTGTATTTTAAGTCTACCCTCGTTGTCTATATAATTCTGCTATGTAATAAGAAGGCCTCCACAAACTGCGTGAATGCATTTTGTGCTTTCTGAGAAGTCATTTTATTTTCGGCCAAAAAGTTGGGTCAAATCGCTGAAGAAATAGTGTTCATCCAGATTCACTTTTCGTCACATGTCACAAAAGGGTCAAAAATCTTTTGATTTCTGTTCCAGTTTAACAAGGTAAGGCAAATTAATGTTTTAAATTGTCAGCTGTACTCACGCGTATTGGTCGAGATTGTCGGCCTAGGTTTCGGGCATATGAATATTTTGTAGCAATGATGGCTGAGCGGTAATAGCTATGGACTGTCGTGCCGCAGGTCCTTGTTTCGATCCCCACCGCCGGCTTGAGTTTCACCGGTTGGTGGAAGGGCATTTTACGATTGGCCGCTTGGCTAGCTACCACCCTTGGTAGAAAATCTGTCACCAAGCACCTAATGGTGTGTTCCGGCAGCAGTCCTTGAGACCCAGTAATTTTAGGTTAGCCTGAACAACACCTCCGACCACATCATTACTTACCATCAGGTGAGATAGTGGACAAAGACTAAACTGAACAATAAAAAAAAAATTATGTAGTAAATAGTTATTTAGTAAATACTTATTCTCTCGTATTTTTACAGGCAGTTTTGAAAATCGGAGGTTTAATCAAGAAGAATAGGTATAATTTTCCATCGCGATGCCAAATACCGACAGTGGCTGAGCTGAGGAGCTTCCGGTTGGAGTTGTGCGTTGCCCCTCGTCCGGCTCCAGTTGTTATATCTGACAATACTGCATTGGGGAACTTTGGTAAAAATCTTGGTCGTTATTATCTTTATTATTCTTATATAGAAAACACTTTTTAATTTCCAACCGAACCTTGCAGATCTTTTTATGGTTAAACTATGACAAAACATAAAGCTGACTGTTGAATATGAGCCCTAAATGATATGACGACTGTATTAAAACTGTCATTAAAACCACAAGCCGCCTGCCAAGCGTGGAGATTATGGCGAATACGGCGATTAATGAGAAAGGCTGTGTTCAGCAGTGGAAGATCCAGCTGATACAGTAAGAATGAAACTACGACCAGTAAATTTCTGTTTTATCAGAAAATTCTTTGGTAGATACCACAAAACGGGCCTTACATTGGGGTGGCTAGCATTGGCGCGATGCAAATGCTGGCTTTATAAGGCACCTAACAAAAGATGTTCGCGGTTAAAGGATGTAAAGAGGTTCACTGGGGTTTTATTGAGGCGTATCTAGTGGTAGGTACGTAGTTAAGGCATAACTATAGAGATATACTGAAGAGAATTATAGGATAGATCTGTGCTTCTAGCGTTTGCCTTTTATATAAAACCTTCATTGAAGTATGGCTTTCGCGTTCCTTCCTATATACGGTCAACTGTGTAGAGGTCCAGGGTCTCATTTAGCCTTAAGCAGTTTGAGGGACAATCATAAAATCGGTGTCATACAATGATCTCGATCTGAAAGTAGTTATAAAGTTGTTGTCTTTCCAGATGAACTACGATCTTCAGTGCAAAGTGTATCGAGAATTAATTGGGATAAAAAATAATGTATTTTATTTATGTATTAGTTTACTTTATTGAATGTTCAATTTCCTTTTTACATTAAACTCCTTTTAGCAAATAAAAAGTACTTATTAATACATACCTATTATTACTGTATCATTTTTTTGACAATTTCTGTTTTATCAGAAAATTCTTTGGTAGATACCACAAAACGGGCCTTACATTGGGGTGGCTAGCATTGGCGCGATGCAAATGCTGGCTTTATAAGGCATTTTATTTATGTATTAGTTTACTTTATTGAATGTTCAATTTCCATTTTACATTAAACTCCTTTTAGCAAATAAAAAGTACTTATTAATACATACCTATTATTACTGTATCATGTGTAATTATCCGGTAGATGGTGATAGGCTCTCACCATATGATGACATAGTATTACATTTTTCAAATGGACGAAGGACACAAATACATCGAGAAAACGTTGTTCAGATCCGATGTTGGTGGTTCGAAGGGTTGCTGGATGTGCGTACGATTTTAAAGAGAAACGTCCGATTCATATAATGTTTTTATTGCTGCCATCTTCGTATACTCAACCCAGTCTTTAGGCGTTAACCAGAGTACGTTAGGTAGGTTAGGTAAGATTTAATAAAAAAAAAAATGTCTTGTATTTCCCAAATTTACCTTCATTTTTCCTAATTTTCCTTTCTACATCTTATTTTTTCCGTAATTATATTAAAATTTTCATATATATTTGTATTTTTCTCAATATTCCTTTATTTTATTATTTTTACTTAATCTGTCCTTATTGATGTCGCTAATTCCTCATCTCAAATTTTCTTCTCCATTTTCTTGAAATGCCATCCCGGCAGCAATATCCGTTTTATGGCCGGGTCTGGCAGGGTCGATATGTTCTTTAGTACTGCCTCACATCACATTCACAAACTGTTAGATATAACTTACTCTACAACTATACATAACTTACTCAACACACTACACGACAATCCACGTCCAACTATGAGCCCACATGAGCCTTTATATTTGTCATAAATACTCGTTCTATGGCCATATCTGCTGATAGTGAAGCAGCCATCCTTGACGGAACTCCAAAGGAGTTATAACATCCTCGACCTACAGCATTTGTTATAGGTATAATATGTGAGCAAAATTTGCATTGTTGAAATGTTCCGCAGCGTGGAAATACGGTATAATTATTTGACACAAAGCAACTAAAAGGGCAGATTGTTCAGCTCTCAATAACGACGTATGATGCCAAGCATGACAAAATATCGCACCCACAGCTTTACAGCTCGGCACCGTCTACATGAAACGAGACCCAACAGCTTTGCGTCAAAGAAATCTGCTGTCTGGGTGATGTACTCAGACAATACCTTATTTTTCTTCAAACACTTTTAATGTTTTCATTTCTGTAATGGACTTTAACAAAGCTTTGTTGTTATTTTTATTTATCCTTAACGAATAATATAACGAATATAGAGCAATAACGAATACAATCCAGTGCTCGGTTCTGTAGCTAATCGAAAAATGTAATATGGCAAGGGGGCATATTTATAAAGAAGGCGTATTTTGTCCATAATAGAATTTTGGGTATTTCAGGATTTTAATAAGGATATCATTCTTATCATTTCTAACAATTTTAGTTTGTTATTTAAACGATCTCGGTTCGGGTAACTTTTTCTATTGTACTGCTTAGTTGAAGTCGTAATTGAAAAATGCCTGACGGAGTGACCTCGAATTGCATGACCGAGTGAAAATGAACTACGCAATAGTTAAATATCGTTAGTGCCAAATTTTAATTTCATTAAATAGAGTTTTTTTCAATTATCGTGATAAGTATCGTATTTTATGGCTACTGAAGTAAACAGATGCTATATAAAATTTTATGTGGTACTATTTTCTGTATACTATATAAAATAATGTTAAAGCAGTATTTTCTTTCCTCAGCATATATGGTGCACACTTTTCTTAAAATAAGTTCAATATTACACTGTTCTTTTTATTATGTGACTTCACCTTAACGTTTTGTAAAGAGTTTCATTGAGTTTGCATTTGCCGTTTTAAGTTTTAATAAGCAAACTTGAGTATTGCGTGTAGGCAAGCAGAAACTACTTAAGTGATGTTGTATTGTAACAGCGTATACATTCTGGAAACTTATGCGAATTAGTTACTTAACTAGAAAGTTGTCCGTAGATGTTTGCCGCAACTTCCAGTCCGGTTACTGTATTTCTTTACCATTCATATCTTAGGAATCCTAATAGTATATAAGCGAAGCTAATCACAACGAATTCATTTCTTTATATATTTGGATCAATGTTCTGACGTGACACAGAATACGAAATAGTCTACCAGTTACATAGTGTCAAAACCCTAAAATTTAACTATAGTTCTAACATTACAGTTTGTCATAACTAGAAAAAATTAGAACCAGTCAATAATATTCTAGTACTCCCCCCCCTTCCCGTGGGGTGCCGGGTTAGAATTGCACCTCCCCATATCATCCCGTGGCTCTCGTAAGAGGCGACTAAGGGAAAAATACTGGAAGGTGGGCAGCAAGCAGCGCCTTCTAAAGAACTGTCAACTTATACTGCGATCTCCAAGCCGCCTGCCAAGCGTGGGGATTATGGCAAATACCCCCTTAATAGAGGAGGCTGTGTTCAGCAGTGGACGATCCGGCTGATACATTACTCCGCCCCGAACGTAACCCTCAAGATTTAGTTAGATAATACAATATCCAATTGCCTTTTAATCAATGGTCAAATCTACCTTGGAACTATTGTTTGGATACAATAATATGCGTATACAGAAATTACTTAATTTTTAGTAATCTTCTTTGTTCTCGCATGGCGTTCTTTATCTCCAAACATTTCGGATATGTGACATTTCACTTTTTGTGGTACCCACCATATTATTAAAAAAGAAATTGTTTGCATATATGTCCTCTACCTCTACCTGTATTATATATGACTCATTAATCTTGCTCTAAAATTTCGAAAAAAATAAATTTGTGTCTGGTGTGTGGCATCGCCACAAAGTTTCTATTCCCTCGATAACTTAAAGAATTTACGTTCATAAGAATATGAGAAATCTGTGTACCTATGGTCAATGTTTCAAAATGAAATACATCCTGATTTAATTCAAATAATAAGGTTACTCTAAATTAGAGAATCCTTGAGAAATGTTAGAAATTAACTTTTTTTTATAGATGCCGAATATATGCAGCGATGAATTGTACTTTATAATTTAGTAGTCATTAGGTAATTACTTTACTACTAAATATTAGTATCACTGGCTTTTGATTTTGTTGTGATTTCAGGTAGGTACAATAAATTATTTGTATGCAAAACGTCAGGATTGAGTTTTACTAAATCTACTCAGTTATACTACCTTATTCCGATATTACAAATTTGAACAATTTCTACTAAACTATAATAAAGTCAAACGTATTAATGGACCGATCACATGATCGGAAATCCACCCTCTTTTATATAAATTGAGGAGCCACACTAAATGTATTGTATCTTTTTTCATTTCAGCAGTAGAAAACTCGGACTTTTAGTAGTTACCATACACAATAACTACTACATGGTACTAAATTTTCAGATATTTCTTATTTTCGGTGTTTCAGGTGGCTCCTCAATTCAGATGTTTAGATTGAGGAGCCACTTTTAAATTGATATAACTTTAGATGTAATAATTATACTACAAATTCTTGAATTTGTCCGACACAATAATTTGATTGCCTATGAATTAAGGGTGTGAGTTTCCTTTTAAAATCTGGTGTGGCTCTTCAATCCATACGGACATTGCTTGAATGCATCACCACGCTATTCAATCCATGTTCGACTTAATTACTACTACTTGCTTATTTCACACACAATAAGTGCTTACTTGCACTATAGCATAGCATCATCCGGAATTGTAAAAAAGAAAGACGTATACTACGATAGTTCATAGTATAAAATTGTTACAAACTACAGGTGTCCCTGCCTCTAAAACAAATCAGAGGATCCAAGAAAACAAATGAAATCAAGAATTTACGCTCATAAAGCCAGTGTAAGTGGGCATTCGCGAAGGCAATAAATTTCATGTCATAAAAAGGAAAACGGTAAAGCAATAAAATATGTCATCTTAAGTAATGCCACCGTGTTTTAAGCTTATCATCTAATGGCGACAGAAATTTTCGCCACCGTTAAATCGTTGTGACAAGGGAAAGAAGATTTTGGGTACCAAAATGTAAACTTGCGCCGGATGGCGGCGGGTCAATAATTTTTTTTAAGAGTGAGAGTATCCGGTTAGGTTAGGGTCTGCTGGATTTTGTTTTAGTTGAGTCTGTGTTTTTTGTTTTGAGTTTTCTCTGGTAAAGTTTGTAATAAATAAATAATTAAGATAGTTTGTGATTACAATTACTTTACGATTCTATACTATGTCCGAATAAGTCTTCGATAGATTAGAAATTAGTGTACTGTGGGCCAAAATTATATCGATTTATCTATAATTTTGAAATATTACATACGTATTAGCGATCAATTATAGCATTTGTTTCCTTCTTTACAATGCTGCTATTGTGAATAGTATGTCAAAAAATATGATCGACCCAGCTCAATATGTATGTTATTGTGACGGATGAAACACGAGGACCACCTGATGTTGGACTAACCTCTGCCTATAACAGATGCATTTCGTCACAAGTCACGAATTGCACTGCGCCCGTCACCTTTAGACATGGTTGTTAAGTATCATGTGCCTGTAATTTCGTTTTTGCCTGCTTAGGGTAGGACCGATCGTTTTTTTCCATTGTTATATTTGCCCAAATTGTTTTATAAACATTTCAACAGCTATTGTCGTCAGCTTCTTACCCTTATCTCACGTATATAGGGCCAGATACTATGTTTTCACTAACAACATATAAGACCACAAAATACCATAATTGTAGGTATTTAACTTATTGCTCCAATTTTATACTCAGGCGCTTTCCCGGCGAAAACCTCCTTGGGAATGTTTTCGTAAATATCTTAAAAATTTTTAAGACACGTGTGTGCCTAATACTCAATAACACGCTCCTCACTTCACCCTAACACGGCAATTATTATTTATTCTTATACTATGCCTAAGGCCATAATTTTGTTAATAAGGTATGCAACAAGAAATCAAAACTAAATAAATTCAATTCTTTTTGAACTGTCATAATTCATAACACAAGATGGATGAACCCTCGGTGTGTGAGACCAACTTGCACTTAGCTAGTTTTAACTTGCTCTATCTTAAATGTTAATATATTATCGTCAATTTTGGTAAGAATATAGTGAAATACCCACCGTATACATGTAACCACAAGTACCTAGGTACAGACCCACCAGCTTATCTGTTCAGGTGGCAGAAATAAGAACTACAACATTCCTTCAAATTGTGACAGTTTGTATTTGATTTCCTTGATCAGCAGCGCCCTCGCTAACTGCACAGTTAAGTTGGTGGTACTATAGTAAAAGCGGCCGTGAAATAAAGTGCAGGTCAGACTCCGTCTACGGAGTTACGTACGATCTTAAACTAAACCAAAATAAAAATTAATAAAAAACCGACTTCAAATATAAAATACGCATTATCGGGGATAACTCAAATACAACTAGTCATATCTTAGTCAAATTTAAATAGGATCGCATGACAAGCACCAGCTTCTGTATATAAAAAAAATACAAAAGCGGTTTAAAGGGTAAAGGGATACGAGGTAACATACAAAAAAAACATACGGGCGAATTGAAAACCAACTTCTATTATTGAAGACGGTTAAAAAAAAGGATATTTTTGGTACATTCGTGTTGGTACGGTAAGTTCAATGTGCGAGTCCATTTTGCACTTGGCCGTTTTTTTTAACGCAACGGTCGTAATTTTGAAAATATAGAGCACACTATTTGTTTTTTTGACCCTGATGCCGAAATTTTAAAATTCATTTTATGATTCATTTTTCGTTGCTTAGGTAAGTCTTTGTCATAATCTCACTTGATGGTAAGTGATGACAGGCTTAATCTAGAATCACTGGCTCTCAAGGCCAGCTGCCGGAACACACTGTTAGGTGGTTGGCGACAGGTTTTTTTTGATACCGGTTTAAAGGCTAAGGAATTTATTTCCTAAAGTTCACACTGGTATATGTCAGAAAAATGTGAAGTTTGTTGTCCCTACTTTGAGTGGGTAAGAGATATATCTAGATAGGTATGATTGATTACAATAGGATACGTATACTCTAGTGCTACGTTATTATATTTGCTTGTAACGATTGATATTAGGGATGATTTATATTAGACCGGGCCGTGCCCGTGGCGTGCCGTGTACGTGGCCCGGACGGGGCATTTTGTATGAAGCAGTTTATATTAGACAGTGCCTGATCCGTGTCCTGTCCGGGCCCGCCTACTAACGTACGCTCCGGCCCGCCCCGTCCTCGCCCCGGCCCGGTCTAATATAAATCATCCCTTATGCTGTTAGCTTTTTTGTCGTTATCACCATACGCATTCAATACTGGCTGTGCCACCAAATGTTACTTTTGTTCTTCAATTTCAATATATAAATATTGATATTCACTTTATCCAACCCTATAATATGAGAACTACAACTGATAGCTAAACATCTTCTTATATATAAAATTCTCGTGTCACAGTTTGCGTTGCCATACTCCTCCGAAACGGCTTGACCGATTTTGATGAAATTTTTTGTGCTTATCCGGTATCTATGAGAATCAGCCAACATCTATTTTTCTTCCCCCTAAATGTTAGGGGTAGTCCACCCCTAAATTTTTTTTTTATTTTTTAGACAAAACTTTTAATTTCTATTTTTTTATGATACAACATACAAAAATACATACAATCCTCAATTTTCACCCTTCTACGATCAACCCTTATTTTTTAATAGCCAAAATTATTTATATGGCAAAGCAACGTTTGCCGGGTCAGCTAGTATCCTATAAGACTGATTTGACTTTTTCGAACTAGATTTATGGGTGAGACTTGTGAACAGCGCTCGCATGGGTGCCTTCGTCGACCGTTTCTACCCGTCATTTGTCAGTGTCCTCGCCCTTATCAGTTTCGTAAACTGAATGAATTTTGGCAACTGCCCCATCTGAAGACCTTTGTTATTTTCGGGCAGATAAACAATATATAGGTGGACATTCAGAAGCGCATCTATTTACGATCCGTAAAACATCTTCTGAAGTATATGGGTGTTAAAGATACTACATTTGAATACCTTACATCAACAGTGTTACTTAGAAGCATAGCTGGCTTGATTTTTACTTCCATTTTTAATTTTTATTAATTTTACCTCGCACTGCCACAATATGGAACCAGCTACCAGGTGCAGTATTTTCGAACGGATACGACTTAGGGGCCTTCAAGAAGAGAGCATATTCCCTCGGCCAGCAACTCATCCTCGATACCTCTGGTGCTGCGGATGTTCGTGGGCGACGGTGATCACTTACCACCAGGTAAGCCACCTGCAAGTTTGCCCTCCTATCCCAACAAAAAAAAAATTAGATCTTAGTAAATTAACACAAAATATGAAATAGTCAAACCGTTAGTAAAACGCGAGGAATAATTATAATTAGGTAGTTTATCATCATAGATACAAATCGCCAAAACAATGTATAATTTTATAAGAACAAGATTATATTTATTTCTAGCTCTGAGTGACAAATATCTTAAAATTAAGCTTCCTAAGGTCGGCTTGCACAAAGTTCATTAAATTTGTTTAAAGGGGCTCTTAAAACGCATTTCACTGCGTCTTGCACAACAGCTAAGTATTTACTTTCTAAATTAATTAAGGAAACTGTAACAGTTAAATCATTAAAATCGGAAATAAACGTCGTTAAATCTGTTTAGCATTTGCTAAACATACGACGATTTTAATGCTAATAAGTAAAAGTACATAACAAAGAAATTTGAATTGTTTATTTTGTAGAATATCGAGTAAAATTACTAGGCACTGCTGAAACTAAGTAGATCCTGCAATTTAAAATGACAATGAAAATGATAAGAGTTGGTGCGTTCGAATAAACTTTGCATGTGATATAAAATGGCTGTATGTACTTACATACGAAAAATAGAAGTAACAGGATATATGGAACTTATATTACGAATGTTTCATATCTTTTTCATTTGAACATTTATATATTTATTTACTTGGAAGACCAACAGCCATCATGTCAAATAGAAACATGTATACAAAGCAATGGGCCAATTATAGGTCCTCACGAATATAAACAATTTATACAAATTAATAACAATAGTAACTATAATAATTAACTATACTTAACTTACTTTTACAAATATCACACAATTAGCCGGAAAATCCCTGTAAAAGTTCGGGGCAATCAACTGTACCTGCTACTATTTTTATGAGGTATGTAAGATCAGCAATTTCCCTTCTTA
Source organism: Plagodis pulveraria (assembly GCA_963890685.1). Taxonomy (NCBI): domain Eukaryota; kingdom Metazoa; phylum Arthropoda; class Insecta; order Lepidoptera; family Geometridae; genus Plagodis; species Plagodis pulveraria. The sequence continues at coordinate 18,747,017 of OY982962.1, forward strand.
CAGATGAAATATTCTACAGAGACTTAAGTAATCTTCTGACGAGTACCAAACTTTTTGTACGATAGCATAGATATTTAATGAACTTGATTTGTATTCGCTCAATTCGTTCGATGTACTTATGATACTGTGGATTCCATACCTGGGATGCGTATTCTAAAATACTACGTACAAAAGTGCAGTAAAGAATTTTGTAGGTTAATTTTGAAAGAAGCTCAACTTCTCATCACAAATCATAGTGATTTTGACGCTCTAGTTGCTATGTTCTCAATGTGTTCATCAAATAAAAGTTTGGAGTCGTGAACAACTCCTAGATCACGAATGGTTGAGCTCTTACTAAGAGTTTGATTTGTTAATCTATATGTAAAGGAAAATAGTGTTTTTACGAGTGTATGTCATAGAAGAACATTTGGAAGGATTTAAACCTAGTTTATTTTGTAGACTTTATAAATCTAGACGATTTAGGTCAGTTTGAAGCTTTATAATGTCTTCATGTGAATTAATTTTCATAAAAACTTTAATGTCGTCTGCAAAGCACAGTAAATTAGAATAAGATATGCAAGTAGAAATGTCGTTAATGCCACTTGGAATGGTAATCCAACTCGAAATATAATTACTACTGCTTGCGTTCTTCTTTCCAAATAGGATGAAAACCACCGGTATATGGTACCTCTTATGCCCGCGGTACTGAGCTTATTCAACAATGTCACGTGGTCTATTCTGTCGAATGCCTTGCTGTAGTCAGTATAGACTACGTCTACCTGACAACCACCTTCCATAGCATTTTAGCCAAAGTCTTCGAAAGGGTGGTTTATGATCAAGTATATGCAGCTCTTAGGAATACTTTCCAAAACACACAGCACGGCTTCGTCCGAGGTCGTTCTACTTTGTCTAATTTAGTTATTTTAAACAACTATATCTTCAGTAATATAGTCGTTTAAAATAACTAAATTAGACACCGTAGAACGACCTCGGACGAAGCCGTGCTGTGTGTTTTGGAAAGTATTCTTAAGAGCTGCATATACCTGATCATACCACCCTTTCGAAGACTTTGGCTAAAATGCACAGCTTTGATATTGGCTATAATTCTCGACATCAGTCCTGGATCCTCTCTTATGTACAGGAGTAATAAAAGCAGATTTCCAAATATGAAGAAATTTGCATTCAGATATAGATTTATTAAAAAGTAGCGTTAATGGGACTGCGATGCTTTCCGCACACTTAACAAGAAAATAAGAGCTAACTTTATCAGGTCCAGCTGCTTTAGATGGATCAAGTTTAAGTAGTAGTTTCAACACCAGTTTTGTATTTATATCTACTCGCGATATATCCGCCAGTTGGGAAGTACTTGAAGGTGACTCCCTTATACTCGACAAGGAGCCTCTGGTTCATGAACATGAACTGAACATGTTCATTCAACAGAAATGGTACCGACTTCGACTACGTGTTGCCCACCTTCCAGTATTTTCCCTTAGTCACCTCTTACGACCTATAAGAAATAAAATAAACAGAAGTAATGCCTCTTAAAAACTTTGATTCAAATAAGTTTTGATACAGGAACATAATTTGGTGTACATTTTTTTTTATTTATCAAAAAATGGAAACGATTTCAACCCTCAAAAGTATGAAATAACTTGTCGAAGTCAATACCATGCGCACAATATTGTGATAATAGGTAGGTACTTTTAAACTATCATGTACCGACTTCGATAAGTGATTTCACAATTTTGAGTGATAAAGTCGTTCCATATATTGGTAAAAATTTTTTTTTACACAAAATTATGTTCGTGTATCATAACTTATTTGAATCAAAGTTTTTGAGAGGCATTAATTCTGTGTATTTTATTTCTTATTATTATTATTTCTGAGTTTCCCGCTTCTTGGATATTTTGTACGTATTTATATATATAAGTACATATGTACGTATTGAGTATATGATATACTGTAAGTTGTATATGTATTCTATATATAGCCCCGTGGGGTGCCGACTTAGAATTGCACCTCCCCATATCATCCTGTGAGTGTCGTATGAGGCGACTAAGGGAAAATACTGGAAGGTGGGCAGCAGCGCCTTCTAAGGAACAGCCATCTGACACTGCGATCCCCTAGACGCCTGCCAAGCGTGGGGATTATGGCAAATACCCCTTATATAGGGGAGGGTGTGTTCAGCAGTGGACGTTCTATTTGATACAGTACATACGTATTGTATAAATATATGTATGTATTTTTGTTACCACCGCCGTCTAAACGTTTCACTGATAAGGCCTTGACTTATTTTTTGACTGGTGAGGCCTTGCGATATACCTAATAAACGATTTAAAATTCCAAATATAATACAGTATGGGCTAGGAAGACGTACGATTTTAAAAACACTTGCATTGAAACGGTATGAGGGAGCGGAGTGAGGCCGGTGGGCATAAGTAGCTATAGATTCACCATGGAGCGCTTCGCTTCACGAGGGTGCAGCGTGAGTTCTGTGTAAAAAGTAATGGAAAAATGGCTTCCGTGCTTTGTTGTTCGTCGTTTATTTCGTTCTGATCATCATTAAACCAACAGACAATCCACGATAAAAACATCAAAGCCTCTGCATTTATCACGACAATCCGGACGTGCCCTCCGAAGCTCGGACGGGCTCAGTAGTCATTACTACTGAGCACTTCCGTGCTTCTACACATGAATTTATTCATGTGCTTCTAGTGCACTAGTGATATTTCACTAGTGGTCACCCATCTAAATCGTGACCGCGGCGGACGTTGCTTAATTTGCTGATCGGTTAAGAACAGCTAAGCAAACTTCGCTACGAGCGTTTCAAAAGCCTGTCAAGAACAACCGATACTTCCATCTATTTACACATAAAGTACAAAGCGACACACTTACAAGATTATATTGAATTTGGCTACGAAGGCAAGTATGGATGTTCATCACAAAGGGCTCTCTTAACACTTAGGGCTTTAACTCTCCTGTAACGCATTGCGTTACAATAAGATATCTTTGTTATAATATCGTCCGATAAGAAAGCCGTATAAGCCTACAAAAATACGAAAGATATATCCTTTTCTCTTCTGTGTAAGAGATATGAGACAACGTGCGGGAAAACACCCTTTTCATCCCCTTACGTGACGTGTGAGCGTAGTGGCTGATTTTTATCACAATTAATTTCGTTTTACTGCTAAAATATTCGTTCAAACTTGATTGTATAGCCTGTTATGGAAGATTAAACGGCTTCATTTAAAAGTTTTAGACAAAATGTAATCCACAGTTATAAGATCATAATATCCATCCCATTTCCCATTTTTGGCGTGGAAGGGAAATAAAGAAGTTTGTATTCGACAACCACTTTCTTATTATCAATGGGGTCCATTTTACTTGTGGAAGTTTTTTTTTATTGCCGATATGTAAGCCTTTACAAAATTACGAATGTACGAGAGGAAAAATTTAAGTATTTTGTAATGACTGTAATCCTCATAGCAGGCGTTATTGCGAACATAGCGATATTAAAATGTAAGCCTTTGACCACCATCTCACCTGAAGGTAAGTGATGATGTGGTCGAAGATGTTAACAGGTTTAACCTTGCATTACTGGCTCCCAAGGACAGCTGCCAGAACACACCGTTAGTTGCTTGGCAGATTTTCTTCTTGAGGGTGGTCGCTAGCCAGGCGGGCATTCACAAAATGGGGCATTTTCTCAAGCCCGCGGAGGGATTCGAACCAAGGACCTGCTGCACGGCAGTCCATAGCCAATGTCATTGAGCCATCACTGCTTCTAATAGTAAAAATCGTTAAAACTGTAACACCAAGTAGCTGGTTATACCTACTCTTTGCAGTCAGTAAAAATAAAGTTTACCTATGTAGTGGTCAATTTGTGAAATGGATGGGCACTATTGGATGAAACCTAAGGTGATGTATTTTTAATCGATCGATTTCGATCGAATAAATACCATCCTCAACCAGTTCATCGATTACCAATAGGCGAGATAAAAGCCGAGATGTAGTAAATCTGCTTCCTAAAGCCGTAAACCATCCGGTGGAAATATGTTATATGGGCAATAATTATTAAAAGGTCTTACATCCTCATTCCCAACAACCCTACCAAACGTACTGAATTTATCATCCTTAGAGTTTTTGAATGCTTTGGAGTATTTTCGAGACCTCGAATGAGTGAACCCACTAACGAGACGGTGACATAGTAAAAATAATAGCAACACAGTGAACCCTGCAAGACAAATTGAAGAACATAGACAAAGTTTCTCGGGGCTTGTCGAAACTTGTTATTGGTTGGCGTTGGCCCAAAGCGAAATTTGAACACTTCACTACAAACTAATCAATTATACTGTAATACAACTTAGGGCAAACTGCTGTTATGTTAATCTAATTGTTCTAAGATCAGAAGCGTTTCAATAACAAATGTAACGTGTTTCAAGGTAAGTAAATTATACCTTCTGTATCCTTCATTCTGTCAATCATCTGAAGACAAGAAAAAGTGGCACTTTTTATCCATTGGAGTCCACTGGTTAATCGTTAACTTTACCATGTATTTTTTTAAATATAGGTGGTATATTAGGTATCTTTGACGAAGTTCATTTAGCAATGATGGAATTATAGAATACTTGTAATCCATAAAAAATACATTAATTTTAAGTTTGCAATAATAATTCCTAGATAATAAAAATTTTAATTAAATTATGTGCCAGCATTCCTGTCACGTGTTGCGACGTGACAGGAATGCTGGCACATAAACATATTTGGTTCCACCTGTATTTCCCATAGGGAAATAGATAGTCCCTCAAGACGTATTAGGTAAACGCCTTGAGAATAATACCATTTTTATTTCTAAATATTGTTGGTTTAGGCACCGGGCGCAAAATCGGGGGACATGGGATCGGTCCCCGCCTGGTATAAAGAAAATGAATATATATATAAATCCGCAGCAGCCGCAGTCGGATTGTTGTTGATCGTTGTTCGGACCATACATACGCAAGCGTGTCTCCAAAATTTCTTGAGGGAATTCCTGGTGACTGCGCCCGTAGCCATCGTGTAGCTGCGGAGGGGATAATTTTAATAGCGGAAGCCGGGGTTAGTAGTGATGTCAGAGTAACCACTGACACCTACTCTCCCCTGTGGTCACGCAGGTCATCTCCGACGTAGCTGCCGATATGGACCCCTCACCGGGACCATCTCAACCAACTAGTGCCGGACATATGTCACAGCAACCTGAAAAAGGCTCTTCTCAGAGCCAAACTGTAACCCATGCCCAGTCCCATGAAGAGGGACGAAAAAGCCCTTGTCAGGGCTGGTATGTAACCACCCCGACGTCGGCTACCAGTAGCCCGACCTATGCGGCGTCATCCGCGACAGCACTCTCCCCGAAGGGGCAACACGAAAGTGATATTCTCACTTTCGCCCGACTTATCGAAATCGGGGCCCTTTCTGGGGGGATGATGTCGTGGATGGCGTTGTACATACGTCTCCAAGAAGCCGAGCTCGAAGGAATAGAGCTGAGCGGGGAGGACCGAACCATTCTCGAGTTCGCCGCTCGCTCTATGATAGCACTGCCTCCTGTCTCAGAAAAGACGTTTATGCTAAGACGGCAGAAGATCACCAGCCCTCTGGTACCATTATCAGAGCGCGCAGTAGCGAAGCGCCCACGCGCACGCTCAATGTCGGCCTCCCCGCCGTCGGCTAAGAAGCCTCAACGCAGGGCGGTGAGCCCAAAAGCCCGCCCTACCGAAAGCGTTGAGCACCAAACAGCTGTCACCAAAACCATAGAAAAGGCATCTGAAAACATGGAAGTTGATGCCCCGAAGCCGCAAAGGCACCCCAAAGGGGTACAACCCCCGTCAAAACCCCAGGGAGCTACCCAAACTAAAACGAGGTCGTTCGCCGAAGCCGCGCAGTTGGCGGCTACTCCGCACGCGCCTAAACCGAGTCAGCCAATCACAGCGCAGAGCTCGGCAAAGGAAAACCAAAGTCGCCAAGTCACTCAGAATGCCTCTCAAACCAACAAGCCAACTGAAGCAAAGGCCCAAGAAGATAAAGGGCCCAAGTACCCACCCTTAGTAGTGGAAAAAATTGAGAATTGGACCCGCCACTTCAAAATCTTAGCAACTAAGTTTGGCAGACCGCCAAGCGGAAAACCATACGGACGTGGTATTCGTTTCACACCTATAGAAGAAAACGAATACCGCGTCATACAAGCCTATCTGACAGAGCTGGAAAAAGAGGAGAACATCTCATGGTTCTCTTATTCTCTGCCAGCCGAAAGAAACCTTAAAATTGCAATTCGAGGCCTACCGGCGGACACCGACCCGGAAGAAATAAAGCAAGACCTTATTGAAAAAGGCTTCGCCGCCGAGTATGTTAAGTGCATAAAAGGCCGCCAAGGCTTTCCGGGCTGCATATTTTATGCACAAATAAAGAAGACTCCAGAGGTTACACCGGCAATATATGACGTCACGGAGCTGCTCCTGATGCCCGGTGTAACTATAGAGGCATGGCGCGGTAAGAAAGGCCCGTCACAGTGTCATAAGTGCCAGAAGTTTAGACACAGCTCACACCAATGCCACCGCGTACAAGCATGCGTGAGGTGTGGCGAACCCCACATGGCAAAGGAGTGCCCGAGACCACTGGAAGTGCCGGCCACATGCGCAAATTGTGGTGGCTCGCACCCAGCCAACTTCAAGTCGTGCCCCGTGTTTAAGCGCGAGATTAAAAACAAGAAAGCGGGGACGGTAGCAGAATCCACAGAAAAGGGAAGAAAAGGCACTGTGCCGGTCGCCCCGGCAATAGTAGAGGAAACGGCGACGGCCTCCCTAATGGCCCCAGCGATTCTACCATCGAAAGGCAGGCGCGGTAAACGTTCCCAGAGTCTGAAAAAGGGAACCAAACCGCAGGCCAAGCCGAAAGAGAAAGAGACGGAACACACAGGAGTGAAAGAGACAGCAACAGCAGCCACGAAGCCCGCCGACAGACGCGACTCCCTGGGGCAAACAATAGGGGTTCTAAAGGATATTTTAGAAGCCGTTCAAACGGGAATGGACCCGGAAACCGCCACCCTCCGCGGTCTAATGAAGATATTAAATGCCCAAGATGGATCCAGTAAATAATGTGATATGCTACTGGAACGCCCAGGGGCTCGCGAGGGAAAAAACACGACTGACCGTTTTCCTTCGCGAGCACAAAATTAATATCTTCTTGGTCAGCGAGACATTACTAAACCCAAAGACGGATTATAGAATAGCAAATTACCACGTCTATAGAAAGGACGAGACGAACGCGGAGGGCAGAGCCATGCGCGGACTCGCAGTAATGGTCCACCGCAGAGTCATACATCAACTCCTTCCTATTGTGGAATTCAGATCCTTCCAAGCACTGGGTGTGCTTGTGAGCTTAGCGGGGCAGGAATACCGCTTCTACTCCATTTACCGACCTCCAAACAGTGACATTAACGCAGCGGAGCTCAAGAAACTTTTTGATGGCAATACGCCCACGGTCATTGCCGGTGACCTGAACTCCAAGCACACCCACTGGAATTCCAGTAAGACGAATAACCACGGTAGACGCCTGTACCAAGCTGCGGTGGACCAAAACTTCGACATTATTGGGCCCAGCGAGCCGACGCACTACACGCCAACCGGCGAAGGTGACGTCATAGACGTCGTGCTTATGAAAAACACAACAGCGATGCCTACTCTCACAGTCCTACCGGACCTTACCTCAGACCACAGGCCCGTGCTGATGACCCTCAATGACCTCCCAAGTAGAGTTGCCGCCCCCGCCGGGAGGCGGAAAATCTGTTGGGAGTCATTCACGAAAGAGATTCACATCAGCACGGAAACGATACCTATGGAGTCCGCCACAGATGTCGACAGGGCAACGGAGATACTAACAACAGCGCTACAAAATTCCCTCAAGACCGCTACTATCACCTCCGCACCGGGAGCGAGTACCGACCCCCTCCCGCGGCGGATAAGGGACTTAATTAAACATAAAAAGGAAACCCGCAAGTTATGGCAAGCCACCCGTTGCCCTGTCATAAAGAAGAAACTTAATAAGTTGATAGAGGCTGTGAGAGTAGCCCTTGAAGATTTCTCTGGAAAGACGTGGGATGAGCATATCGACCGTGTGAGCGAGAGAGTACCATCAGTGCATCGCTTGTGTCGTCACCTGTCCAAGACACGCCCACCTACGAGACCACTACTCGGAAAAGATGGTTTGCTCAAATTTAAAGCAGCCGATAGAGCAGAAATTCTCGCAGAGCACCTCGAAACACAATTTCAACCAAACGAGTGTAAAAACGCAGATCATCTACAGCACGTTGAAAACCACCTGCGAGAATACTTCTCACGGGCACAAGCGGAGCGCACTGGAGAGACAGAGACGGAGATAGACGACCACATTGTCTTCTCACCCGGTCGAGTACAGCGCGCAATAAGCAAGCTCCCCACGAAGAAAGCACCGGGCCTAGATAGTATCACCAATGCAGCCCTGAGACACCTCCCGCCGAAAACCGTGGCCGCCTTAACCCGCGTATTCAACGGGATCATGAGAACCGGGCATTTTCCATCCTTGTGGAAAACTGGAAAAGTCATAATGATACCTAAACCCGGAAAAGACCTCAAGAAACCTGCAAGCTACCGCCCCATAACATTGCTGAGCACCCTCTCAAAACTATTTGAGAGGTTGCTGCTTACGCACCTTATACCGCACATCAAGCCTAGAGACGAGCAGTACGGGTTTAGGTACGAACACTCGACGACACTGCAAGTCACAAGGATGGTAAATGAGATGGCCACGAGTTCAAACAAGAAGGAATATGTAGTGGTGATACTACTAGATATGGAAAAGGCGTTCGACAGGGTATGGCACGAAGGGCTCCTGTATAAGCTGTCGAACGCCGCCCCCAGACGGCTAGTACAAGTCATAGCGTCCTTCTTGAAAGACAGAGAAATCACAGTAGCGGTTGAAGACGCGCTGTCCTCTAAGAAACCAGTGAAGGCCGGAGTACCGCAAGGAAGCTGCATCTCACCCGTATGCTACGCCTGGTATACCAACGACATCCCGGTCGTTGGGCAGGCGCAGCTTGCACTCTACGCTGACGATGCAGCCTACTTCGCGTCGTCATACAGACCAGCCTTCGCAGCCAAGAGAATCCAGCCGACCTTAGACGCCCTACCTGACTGGCTAGACAGGTGGCGACTCGCGGTCAATGTGGACAAGACCCAGGCGATGATCACAGGGAACACTCTACTGCCAACACCACTGAAACTACTAGGACAAGACATCGCCTGGAGCCCTCACGTCACATACTTGGGAGTCCAGATTGACCGTCGACTGAGCTTTAAACACCACATTGATGCCACGATTGGAAAGGCTAAAGGAGCAAGGATGCTTCTGCAGCCCATTCTGAAGTCCAAGCTGCCACTCCGGACCAAGACGGGGATCTATAAAACCTATATAAGATCCCGTCTCACGTACGCGGCTCCGGCGTGGTACGCATTTGCATCTACGACTAACCGCAAGAGGCTGCAAGCTCAAGAAAACTTAACGCTACGCATGATTGTTAACGCGCCGAGATATGTGCGCAACAAAACCATTGCAAGAGACTTAAAACAAGAAAACTTGGAAACTTTTATTACGCATCTGACATCAAGAATGTTTGCAAGAGCCGACCAAGCGGACCATGAACACCTGCGGGGGCTAGCCCCCCAACACAAGCCGCCGTGGCTTGTGTCGCTGATCGGTCCACTGGGCTTCCCCCGTGTAGGCGGGGGTTCCACCTGGTGCGGCCTGATCGCCCTGGCTAACTAAGCGGCGGCCGGGTCTAGGCCGCCCTGTTGCACAATGAAGTCCACCAAGCACCCAGAAATGGTGCAAATGACATGCCTGTTGTCACAGGCATCGATTGAAGCCTAGGGAAGAGGGCAAAGCCCTGACCCCTATTTACCCAAACCCAAGGGGATGGGAATGATGAAAGCGAAGTAAGCCGCAGTCTATCGAGCATTCCGCCTTGCGCCGCCACGCCGAGCGCACCTCTCCGCAGCTGCAAGTGACCCTCCAGTGAGACCGCAATAGTCCCCGCACTATTGCCGTCTCGCCTGGACCATCGTTCCGACGCTAGTTGCAACAGTGCGCATTGAAGAGCGTGATCCCGATTCAGCTTGTGTTTGTCTGTGCAGGAGCTGAGAGTTTCGTCGAACGCCGTGCGACGCGAGCTTCGTGCTTGCTGAGGCGGCGCTCCACCGTCGAGCAACCACCGCCCCGGACAAGCCCGGGTCGGTGTTGCTGCGTTAAACTGCACTGAAAAGTGCAGTTTATTTCTTGTTTCTCGTCTTTGTTTCTGCACTAACAACAACACCCGCTCAACAACACACTTTGTGCTGTTAAGCGGCATCGTTCAGGCAGGTGGAGCCCTACCGGGCTAAGCTCGCTCGAACGATCAAATCCGCCATTTGCTGCGGTCGCAGAGTGATCCCTAACGGTGCCAACTACCTCTGTTGATTTTTGGTTTAACCTTGTACCGCGGCCTTTTCCCGCCTCACGGGATCAGCCGAAACAAGCAGGTCTCCGGGGCAACTGGCCTTGGGGTCGCCCCTAGTCAATCCCGGAGTCGTTAGGACACCCCTTCACCGCCCCAGAAAAAAAGTGCGGATAGGGACACACACCTAGGGATACACAGTAGGTACTCACTCCCTCTCACACAGTGAGCTCACAGGTTGTGCGAGGGAGACACTACCCTGGTTAGGGCATCCTGAGTGTACCCCTCAGGATGCAGCCCCGCCCTACCAATAGTGAGGTCGAGGTCCTTCAGACCTTTGCCTTACGGTACCCCGAACTCTATGCTGCTCATCAAGCAGCCCTCACCTCAGACGCAGAGAGTGCCCGCCTCACGGACACTCCCATTGCTCCCTCCGGGACCTCCGTCCCCACTTACGATGACCCTCCGGCGCCATCCTACTTACAGGAGAGCCCGGACTCCCCCGCCCCCGGCCCTGATAACAGGCGCGCGGTAGTAGCCCAACCCCGTTCTCGCTCTCGCTCACCGATCGGTCGGTTTGCGAGCATCGAACCTGCCTATGTCGTTGTCGAGTCAGTTTCAGACTCGGAAACGGACATGGAGGTCGACCAACCCCGCGCCTCACGCACAGACTCCGAAGATTCCGACAACGACGGCTACACCGTCGTAGATCGCAAACGCAAGCGCGCCCCTAAGGCCGCTAACTCCGGGCCTTCCGCCCCGCCCGCTAAGGCAGCCGCCAAAACACCTACCGCCGGCAATAGGCCGACCCCCGCTCCGCGCCCCGCGTCCCCGCCTTCCGCAACCGCCCCGGCTGCAGCGCCCTCTCAGGACGCTAACGCACGCCGCGAAAAACCGCCACCGCCTTTGTTCATTCAGGACAAAGGCAAATGGGATATGCTATCCCGCCTCCTCACTGATCGTAAGATCAATTATACGAACGCCCGCTCCACGCAGCAGGGCATTAAAGTTCAGGTGACTTCAGTTAGCGACCACAGAGCGCTAACAAAACTCCTCCAAAAAGAAAGCATAAGTTTTCACACTTATGCTCTCGAAGAACAAAAAGTCCTACGCGTCGTCATACGCGGAGTCCCGAAGGAAGTCCGTACAGACGCTGTACTTGACGACCTGAAAAGACAGGACTTCCCTGTACTTGCCGTACACCGCATGTACAGTGGCAAGGACAAAAGTCCATATGATCTAGTACTCGTAGTACTAGACCGATCCCCGGAGGGCAAGACCATCTTCAACTTGAAGACAGTCTGCGGTCTCTCCGGGCTAGATGTTCAGGCCCCCTACAGGAATGGCTCTCCTTCCCAGTGCCATAACTGTCAGTTGTACGGGCACGCGGCCCGTTTCTGCTATGCTCGTCCTAGGTGCGTTAAGTGCCTAGGCGATCATGCTACAGAGCATTGCTCACGCACGAGAGACTCACCCGACCCACCCAGCTGCGTTCTGTGCGGCACCCAGGGGCATACCGCCAACTACCGCGGTTGCCCGAGGGCGCCACGCACAAACCGCAGGGTGGCAACGGAAAGGAGACCTCCGCCACCTCCCCGTCCCACCTATGATAGATACCAGCGGGTCAGCCCTAAGCTGACAGTAGCACCTGCCTCACAGGTGACTCCCGCTCCTCTACCAACTAAAAACAACGCTTGGTCAAAGCCACCGAGCATGGTTAAAACCATCGCTCCTACTCGCGCCCCGGCCCGCGCACCCGTCCCCGCCCGTACCGCGGCCCCTGCCCGCGCACCGGCCCCGGTCCGCGCGGCACCCCCGGCACCTCCTGCCCTTATTCCACGCGCCGCTCCTCGCGTCGCCCGGCCTATGGCCCCACCCACTATGCCACTGATGGACACCTCTCTTCAAGAGGATATAGCGCTAGTCAGCGACCTAGCTATGTCCATCAACATAGAGGAGGTCCGTGCACTAGCACGCAAGATGTACTCCGCACAATCACCTGCGGAAGTCATCCAGTACACGCTGGAACATGCCAGCCTTCTTAGCGCTCTAAAGCGCTTCGCCCCGCAAACTCCCCCCCAGTACACCCACTATGGGTAGTACAACCTTAAGGACTAAACCGCGCTCAGTTTCGTTAGCGTCCTTCAACGCTAACGGCTTCTTCAGACAACGTGACCTTGTCCATGACTTTTGCAGTACCCACCTGATCGATATTATATGCGTGCAGGAAACCTTTTTAAAACCGGGAAGGGCGAATCCCAGGTTTGCTAATTACCGATGTGTACGTAATGATAGGTTGACTTCCGCTAAGGGAGGCACTCTTATCTATTACAAAAGGTCCCTGCACTGCATCCCCTTAGATACCCCGACTCTGAGTACTATGGAAGCATCTTGTTGCTTACTAGCTATGACGGGTCATCAACCCATAGTCATAGCATCCTGCTACCAATCTGGTTTAAAGCGCGTCGCCCGCGCAGACTTAGAAGCTCTCTTCTCTCTTGGAAGCGCCGTCCTTCTGATCGGCGACTTCAACAGTAAACATATCCTATGGAATTGTAACTCTAACAATCCTAACGGTATTATCCTTGACAACCTAGTCGCTGACTTGAACTTTGACGTAATTGCACCTATCGAGCCAACGCACTACCCCGAGAACGTCCGCCACCGACCTGACGTCTTAGACATGGCACTGTTTAGAGGCGTAACCCTTCAGTTACGCTCTATAACAGTTTGTCACGAACTACATTCTGACCACCGACCCATTATACTGCGACTAGGCCCCGACCCTACAGCAGATTTACCCCGCCCCACCAAGACGATGGTGAACTGGAAGCAATTAGGCAATTCCCTAAAGGCTATCAGTTCACCCGACCTCGACAAAATCCCTGACGACATTCTGACCAAAGATGACGTATCCCTAGCGATCGATTCGTTCACTAATCACCTCTCCACCGTAGTAGGTGCATCCTCAAAGGAAGTCATTGTGCCGGACGACCGGCGCCTTGTCATTCCAGTGGATGTGAGGCGATTAGTGACGAAGAGTAAAGCAGTGACCAGACATTACGACTCCTACCCAAGCGAAGTAAACAAAACTCGGAAACGCCACTTTGAACGCATGGTTGAAAGTCGCATGTCCGAGTTGCGTGACCACAGCTGGGGCGACAAGCTTTCAAACCTCGTGCCTAGCCAGCGGGCTTATTGGGATCTCGCACGAGGTATGAAAGGTGTCGGACAGAGCGACATACCTCCGCTATACCCACCAGTCCCACGCGCCCCGGCGTTCTTTGACGAAGACAAAGCTGAGTGCCTAGCTGATAGCCTAGGGGCTCAGTGCTCCCCCAACGTAGATCACGTAGACCAAGCCCACCTCGATTCGGTGGACGCTGAAGTCGAACGTAAAAGCTCTGTGGTCATCTCTGAACTCCCCCCGCACACCCCAGTATCTTACGCTGAGGTGACGAGACTGATCAAGGACCTCAAACAACGTAAAGCCCCCGGTGCCGACGGCATCTCCAACAAGGTACTTAAACACCTTTCTCCCCCCCTGATTCATCTACTAGTAAGCATCTTCAATGCGGCCATGAGCCACTGTTTATTTCCCGACGTCTGGAAATGTGCAAATGTCATTGGCATTCACAAACCAGGCAAAAACTCCGCTGACCCTACCAGCTACCGTCCCATCAGCCTTCTCAGTGCCCTAGGCAAGCTATACGAACGGCTCCTTTCGAACCGTCTCTCGGCTCATGCGCAGGAACACCACCTTATTCCCGATGAGCAGTTTGGCTTTAGGCCCAAGCACTCATGCGTCCAACAGGTGCACCGCCTCACGGAGCACATCCTTGAAGGTTTCAATAAGAAACCTAAACCCCAAACGACGGTAGCAGTCTTCCTCGACGTAGCGAAAGCTTTTGATAAAGTCTGGCACAATGGCTTGATTTACAAGTTATACCACTTTGGCGTGTCAGTACGTCTTGTGCTCACCTTACAAGACTTCCTAAGGGACAGAAGCTTTCGCTACCGCGTGGAAGGCACCCTCTCCACCCCCCACCCAGTCAGTGCCGGAGTCCCTCAGGGCTCCGTACTATCTCCCATTCTCTTCGCGCTGTATACCAGCGACATCCCACGCTCACAGCCCAAGGTTTTCATAGCCCAATATGCGGACGATACCGCCATTTATTCCACTGGCTGGCATATTAATAGACAGACCTATTTTCTCCTTCAACGGGCCATCACCGAGATCGGTGACTGGTTCCGTAAATGGCGCATTGCAGTCAACCCGACTAAAAGTGCAGCTATATACTTCAATGAGAGTACTCACTCGAACCCCCGCTATCCTAAACCTTTAACTCTGTTTGACGAACCCATTCCCTGGGTTGGTAAAACAAAGTATCTTGGAGTCACCCTTGATCGGCATCTCACCTTTGCCGCTCACATCACTGATGTTCGTAACAGGGCGGCCTTTGTTATGGGTCGCCTAGGTCCCTTAATTCGTACAGAGAGTAAAATGTCTCTTAAAAATAAGAAGACACTTTATACTACTTGCATCCGCCCCATCATGACATACGCTTCAGTAGTGTTTAGTCATGCTAGCGAGGCCCACCTACGTAAACTTCAAATCATTCAAAACAGGTTCCTCCGCCAGGCAACCGGTGCTCCGTGGTATGTACGGAACGCCGAGTTGCACTGCGACCTAAACCTTCCCTCTTTAGCGCAGTTCAATAAGGACTGCGCCCGCCGATACTTTGATCGAGCGCCCCACCACTCGAACCCTCTAGTTGTCCAGGCATCGAACTACTCGACTGCCTCATCCGACCCATGGTTTAAACCCCCCCGTCGCCGACCACGGCAGGTATTGGACGACCCGGATGACCCCATCGCAGCCATTACGTTGGCAGCTTTAGCGTTGTCCGGAAGTCGTCCTGGTAACATCCCCAGGTGTGCGGTAATCAGAGGTTACACAATCAAACACCGAGCTCGCCGGCGAGCTCGAGGCAAAAATAAAATCCCGATTAGTGTCTCTCCAAATAGTCACAGAGTAATATTCAATAGGGCCCATTCTCAACGGTACAACACTGCAGTTGTACCGGGGCATTTAGTTCCGATTCCCCCTTTGTCTCTCGGCAGCGAGACAAGCCGAGGTCCGAACCACAGTGGTGCCCTTGAGCTCGCTGTCACCCCTCCCGATAGTAGCGTGGCGTTTTCGGCGCCCGCAGGAGACGGAGGTATAAGGCGCTTTTCGCCTTATACGCCCGTCTCAGAAGAAGTGCCCTCAGCGCTTCTTCCTCCTGGGCTATAAGAGGGCCTCCCCTCGCCCAAAGTCCGGTGGAGCTGTACGTCCGCTTAGCGGTAGTCAGCATCTATGTCCTCCCTAAAAAAAAAAAAAAAAAAAGTCTATCGAGCCAGACTGGTTTGATATATGTGCGGATTTAAAATACTATTCAAATTTATACTTGTTTGAAGCCGCAGACGCGAACTTTGATAAAATTTTTGTGCTTTTGGAATGTTCTGAAAATATTTAAGCTACCTTCGTAGTTTGCTTTTCCGTTATATTAGTATTATGTTTATCTTATTTGAGGAGTAATTAATATAGAATGAAAAATATAGAAGACAAAATGTAAATAAAAAAAACTATATGTTTTAGATCTAGTTTAATGTCGCGATAAAAAAAATACAACATTGATGTTAACTCAGGCAGCAGCCTACGAGTATACATATATGTTTTTTTGTATATTCCCATTACTTAACATTTTTGCTGTCATTTTTGTATGTGATCATTTATCAATATGTGTTATAAATCTTTTTACCGATGAGATTACCGAATGAGATTATCATTCGGTAATATTCTAATTATGAAATGAAATACAGACTTTTATTGGCATATTTTATTTAAATACTTCTTTATGATCACTAAAAACTTAAATTAAAGCATTATTCACCTTACAAAATGCTTTAAAACATTTTTTTTTATTATTAAAGTACAATGTGTCCCGACCAAGGAGGTTTCAATTCAATTTAAGTACACATTATCTGTGGTGATTGCGCTGCGCGCGCAACGCGCTGGTTCCGAGCCATAGACCAATAACAGACTTTTTCCATTTTGGCGCTATTTCATGCATACGAATTTGAGTAATATTTTGTTGGATAAAATTTTTATTACCTATGGCCATGAGATTAATTAAAGTAGTGTATGCAAATGCATATAATTTATAATTAGGTATTAAAACATTCGTGTAATCTTATTTTTAAACTCGCCTGAGGCTCGTTTCAAAAAACTACACTCATGTTTTAATACCCTCTATTATATGACAGTTGCATAAACTATTATATATGTTATTTTAAGGTATATATTTTATGGGCCTGTGTTATTTATAATGCTAAGTTGCCTGAAATAAATGATTTATTATTATTATTATAAAAGGTTACAATTACCTCTCAAATTTAAGTTTTATACCTAGGTACAGAATTAAATTTTACAATAGTACTAAGATACGCACAGTTGATGTATTTAACTGTAACAATGCATCTTTATAATCAGGGCGGTAGATTCTGCGACTACCTTTTTCCTGTCCTTATGACTTAGTGGCTAAGTGGGTCAGCACAGCAAGCATTTTCCCTGCACTGCACTTCAAGCATTACCTCCATACTATATAGTTTTTAATTTTCTCTTCCATATATCCGTCAACATTCTTACTCAACACTGCTCTCGTTATAATTTATCTAGTAATTATAACGAGCGTAGTATTGAATAGAATTTGTCTGTTGTATCTAGTAGTACCCTTTAATATTTCTGTCACTTTTAAGCTTCCTCTGATATAAGATTTCCTTATATTGTCCATTCTAGTTACACCATGTATCCATTTAATGATTCATATCTTCTTTTTTGTACAAAATCTGTCACTAAACTTCTAATGGTGTGTTCCGACAGCTGTCCTTGAGGGCAAGTAATTAAAAGTTAGCCTTAAAAATATCTTCGACCACATCATCACTTACCATCAGATGAGATAGTGGTCAAAGGCAAACCTAACAGCTTTAAAAAAAATGATATGGACTAGAATGAATATTTAATTGGAGAAAATTATACAGAGTAATATTAAAATATTGCAATCAAAAATAAAACATAGGTAGTTGGAGTTGGACTGAAGATCAGCAGAACAAAAACCGATCTCATGTCATGAGGTGAGATCAAAGTCAAACGAAAGAGCTTCGGTAATAACTAATATATGTGAATATGATAATACCAATTCATTAGGAAATCATTATTACGTAAAGCGAATAATAATAAGGAAAGTAAGGAAAAAATTGCATCTAACTAATTATCATTATTGGGTCCAAAATAAAGCAAAGCCTATCGCCATTTATTATTGCTTCACTTTGGACCCATCACATAAACTAATGTTTTAATTAATCATTCGTTTAATTAATAACAATATGTAAATAGATAATAAGAGCACGTCAATATCTTATTTAAATGTTTAAGTAAATGACACTATTAATTATTAGATGTGATAGAGTGGATCCCGTGAGAGGGTAAGAGAAAACAAGGAGGGCAGAAAAAAGGTGGAGAGATATATTCATCCAAAGGTGTGGATCAGATTCAAAGTCAAAGTCAAAATCATTTATTCAATTTAGGCATCTACGACGCTCTTATGAAGGTCAATTCCACATTTTAGTATTGAAATATTCTACATTGTACTGCCACGTTCAGCAAATAAATTGTATAGAGCCACTTGCGACTTACGTGCAAGAAACTCGGGGCCATTCTTTTAAACATCTTTTAACAATGTGTTACATACTTACTATATAATAGAGTTATTACAATATTTGTTTAAATTATGTAGGTGACAGGCAGGGCGATGCCCCGTCCACCTGTCAATAGCTTGGCGGAGGCGGAATTGTCCAGGCATTTTTGTCGTTTATGTAATCAGAAACTGTGTAGTAGGATTTTTTAATCAATATGTTTTTCACATGCAACTTGAATTTCCCTTCTGTAAGCGTTGTAATATGTTTGGGAACTTTATTATAAAACCACACACAATTACCTAAGAAGGACCTTTTATTTGTCTTTGCTAATCTAAAACTAGGGAGTTTATCTGAGCCAAGCTTTATGTTTGGTTCAACATAAGGAACATTTGGTAAAGAAAACTTTAAACATTTCGTCTTTTTTGAATTTAGGAGAAGATTATTAGCGGCGAACCATTTACAAATCTTAGATAATACATTATTTACATGCGTCAGTTCACTGTCTTTCCTATATACTTTAAAACTCAGAGAGGTATCATCTGCGAATAAAACAATATCGCAGAAATCTTTGACCATGCAAGGCAGATCATTAATATATGTTAGAAACAGAAAAGGTCCCAAAATTGATCCCTGTGGTACTACAATTTTTACCAATGACCCGGAAGAAGTATTGCCATTTATTCCAACCTTCTGTAGCCTGTCTGACAGATATGACTCTATAAGATTCAGAGCTTTTCCACGAATACCATAGTGGGAAAGTTTACGAATTTGATTGCATGTCGAAGGCGGGGGAAAGGACACTTTGGAAGACTTTATGGGAGGCCTACGCTGTTGAGGCGACTACTACAAATAAATAAATAACTTGAATACTTACCAGTGTCAAGTTAATTAAGTTTCAGTTTTAGACATAGTACACTAAATTGTAAATAAGTAGTAGGAATAAGATTTTTTATTTTATTTTATAATTTATTTTATTTATTCATTATAAGATTATTAATAGAAGTAAATTAACCCATAATACTTTGTATTGCAGGGCCGTTACAAATAAAATACAGTCATTAAAAAAATCTGTTCGAATTATTTGGCCCTTAAAAGGCGGCTTAGAAAATTCAGCAAGCTTCCTGGGCTAGGCTAGGCTTAAAAAACCGCCATTGTTATCAATTTGCCTTAGCGAAAACAAAACTGATTACTACTCAGTACATATTTATCAACGAATCAAGTCCATCTATTATGCCTAGATGCCCTTTCAAAAGCTGCTGTGACACATCGCTACGTGCTTGGTGACTGATTATTAGAAGAGAGTGATAGCAAGCTAGGCAACCATTCAAATAAATACAGCAAAATATTTATATTAAAATTTTTACATATAGTCATATGATTATAGTTCGTAGTGGAGCTTGCCAAGTCATTTCTAACCGAAAAAAACTGAGTTTAGCAGTTGAGTTGCTAGTGGCATTGACTAGTGAGCGCTGCTGTGCTTCGGAGGACAGGTCAAGTCGTCGGTCCCGTTTGTTTTCATAGAATGGTAGCCATTTTGACATGGTGGTACAGCATTTTGAGGCAGAATGTCTGCATAGCTAACTACCACCCTCAAGTAGAATATCTGTCGCCAAGCACGTAACTGTGTTTTTCAGCAGCTGCCTTTGTGCGCCAGTTTCCATTGTAGGTTAAGCATTTTCACGATCTTTGACCACATCATCACCTACCATGAGGTGGATTGTTATCAAAGGCTAGCCTTAAGGTTATTAAAATATATATATTCAAGTCAGCGAGCAGCTCGAAACATGTTAATCCATGCAATAAAATGTTTAAATAATGACAATATCGATACTGTGAATCATGTCGTTCTTCGTGGGGATCAATCTATTATGAAAACTAACGTGGTTTTCACTCAGTTAGGTAAAGACCTTCTCGAAAAAGACCACCGGATGTGTTTGAAATTATAGTCGGAGCTATCTGACTTATTCACATGAGTATATAAGTCAGATAGCTCCCTACATATTCACACCCGTATTATTTTCTAAAACATCAATCTAGATTGGATGTGACATATAAATATAAATATAAATATATTATAGAAAGGTACAAGTAAATTATATTTTGGGTAGTCACCGACAGCGCAATAGCTTACACATGAATTTCTAATAATCTTTGTTGATATAATCATTATTTTATGATGATATACAGATTTCATAACATCTATATTACAAACAACAACAGATTTTATATTGTGCACTTTGTAACTTCAAATTTGAATTTGAATATCGCACGTTGTATCAAAAATGTTTTCGACGAAAATGCATTTCGCTCAAGAGTTTCCATCGCGCAAAGCATCCTTACCTACATCTTACGAAAGGGAAATATTTTTCAGATTGTAAAATTACAGTGCCCGGCAATGTATTTGACATTTAAAAAAATATACTTACTACTATATACTTACTATGATAAAATTTTCTATGCTCTGTAACTTTATTTAGAGTATAATATGTTACATGCAATCCCGGCTTCAGAATGAAACTGTACCGTGCCTCCAGATTTTATATCGATGAGTCAACTAAGAGATAAGCGAATCTGCAGCATAAGTAACACTACTAGTGATAACTCACGGGAAGATTAGGATCAGGTGGCCAGCAGTAAAAAACCAGTCCTACAATATGGAGACAAGTCTAAAATATTAAGTACGGAAATAAAATCCACATACGAGAGGCTCCAAGCAATTTCCACTTTCGCGCTCGCAATAGTTCACATACAAGGAAATAAGGCGCACTACGGTTACATTTAGTTTGTTAACGCAAATAGATTATTCTCAAACAAGAATTTTACTTACAAAAGTAATGAAAATATGTAGACTCCTATACCTTTTTTTCAGTACTTATGTTCCTATATTGCACGAGAAGGTAAATGCTAGAAAACGAGAAGTATGCAAAGTAATAAAATTTGAAAGAAAGGTAGATAGATTATAATATGTAAGATCCAGAATCAATCAAAAGAAAAGAGTTTTGGATTAAAATGGAAATATGTGTGTAAAGTATTTGAGTTTATGTAAGGGTACTGGGGATAAAAAAAGAACATAAGGATAGTTTTTGAGGAGTGGAAAAATGTTGATCTTGGAAATGCCGCGGTCAAAGAGAATAAAATGATGAGGTACTATGGGTGTTATAAGAACGCTAGGAAATCAGTCGCAATTACTCAGTAAGTAACACAACGTAAGTTTTTTTGAATGAATAGACCTTAGGGACGAAAACAACTATAAAATCGGACGAGCATAGAAAGGAGGAAATAGTGAAAGAAGTATTAAATAAATTAAATAAGTATAAAAGATGACGAAGAAAAGTTCTTGTTGAATGGTGAGAAAATAAATTATTGTTGTATGGAATATATTGAAAAAAAAATTAAATTATCATATGATTTGGACGAAGTGCTAGTGTGTATCCTACTAAAGTTTACAGTTTTGCAAGAAGTGAGTGTGAATAACGTGAAAGAAATCATGTGGTTTCCAATAAATGGTAAGGCAGTTTGGCCATAACAAATTACGAGGCGTATCCTCTTTCTCACCTTACCGGGGACGATGGCACTTGATTTGTGTCATTTGGCCCGGTAAACATATCACCGGGCCAGTTAAAATTTTTTCTTCCCATGTGGCCCGGCGCCGGGCCAAGTCACCGGGCCAGATGGGATACACTCAAAATATATACCTACCTGTTGATATATGAATGTTTTTGAAGATTTGTAGATAGATGGCTGAGTTTATTATTTACTGAGTCATTACAAAAGGAGGTGATCCTAGAAGAATGATGCATCAGTTCACACTAGCCTATTTTAAAACAAGGGGTTTGCACTAGGTTCTAACAACTACATGTGAATAGGTAAAACTTATGTCACTAACACATGTGAATAAGTAATACTGTGTAGATTTGGGACAGAGTGATAGATTCAGGTCAGACATCATTTGTGATGAAAGGCTAGAAATACTAATATTTCTATTGTACAAAGTACTGTATATCTGAAATTCAATATTATACATACATATACACAATCACGCCTGTACTCCCCGAAGGGGTAGGCAGAGGTTTGTAAACACCCACGTTTCGCCAATTGAGTTTCGCTCCCATGTAATAGGGGGCGAGCCTATTGCCATTCAGTGGGCACAGTTTCAGGGTCATACAAAATGTTTTCTTTACCTCTAACACACTGGACGAAACACAAGAACATTCTTATTACGAATAATTTTCGCTAACAACATCGAAGACAGGAACACAAGAACATATAACATCGCGTGATCAAAATGCTGGCACCTATTTGGCTCAAAGAATAAGCATTGCAATTCAACGGGGCAATGCTGCCAGCATGCTGGGCACGCTGCCAACTGATAGTGGGCTAGAGCATTTGGACTCCCTATGAGTCCAAATGCTTTTACTGTAGTAGCTGTAGTATTGTAGTAGCTGTAGTGTTGTATATAGTTTGTAGTATTTGTTTAATAAAGGCAGACCGCCAGAAAAAAAAGAACATATTATATGAAACCCTGGCAGGGCACTAAGATGATATACAGCCCTGTTGTGCGTCTAATGCACACAACACTCTACTCATATCTACGTGAGAAGTGACATGCTGCTCATTTGGCGCACTTTTCCCTTTTTTTTATATTTTACATTACTGTAAATATTCACATGTAGGTATGCGAACTTTTACCAGAAAAACTTAAAAAAAAAACTAACTACCTATAACTAATAATAATAATAATAATAATAAATACGTTTATTTTCCTTGCAAATAGGTTTACAATTCATAATAAATATCATACAAGCAAAACTAATATTATTGTCTAATGTAAACCCGCATTGCAAGGACTGGTGCCTGAAGTAGACATAAATAGTCTGTATCACAGGTCACCAGGCCCCACTCAACGGATCTGACATCATAAGTAAATATTAGACTATAACTCATAACATAACTAGTAGGTAACTGGTTTTATACAAAATAAATATAACTATTTTACAACATATTTTGAAGGTAGTTATAAAAATGCTATCAGAGTCATTTCACAGTTTAAAGTGTAGTGTATGTGTGTTGTGTTGGTGTACGTGTGTTGTGTTGGTGCTCGTGTGCGTGAATATGAACTAGTATGTTTATAGAATGAAAGGCTGAGTTGTGTCAACTGCAAGTTGAATGTGTGCACTGCGGAATGCATAGTTTGTATCTTGACGTACCTATTGTAAGCGTGTGCTCCAACCGCATTGATAACATTGTAACATTAGTGATACCTATTTGTTGACGTGTGCGTGTGCGTAAACACATCGATTTGCTTATTTTACTTGCAACAGTATTGCGCGTGTACAGACTGTAGGCTACGTAAATTACGCTAATGTTTGTGTGTTATTGTTATGAGATTCTGTGTAATGAGCTTGTTGTGATTAGCTGTGTGATTATAGTCAGAGAGGTGGACTCATTTTTGAAAGGTAAAATGGAACCTGAAATTAATGGATTATTATTTATTGCTATTTGTATATATATATATATATACATATACACGTACACATATATATATACATATATGTATGTGTACATATACATATGTGTATACATATTCAGCTCGTGCATGTTAACTATAGAACTTCAAGAAAAACAAAAGACTAGTCGGCAGGCTAAATAGTAGACTACAATCAAGATATATAGTAATCAGGAAGGCACAGATAGTAAGTTTTCAGTTTCATCATAGGTGAGGTTTTTTAAAAAAGCTGTTACGGATTTATTACATTGAGACTTAGACTGAGGGTAAATAGTTAGTTTATTGTTGAAACAGTTGTAGAGGTATGGACCCATGAAACAAAAAAAATTATGAGATAGATTGGTATGGAATTGTAAAGCCTTGCAAACAGTGCCTTTACGGCGCTTGTCCTTGACCAGCTCAATATCATATTTAGTTATGGAGTGCTGTTTAAGGACTGTGCGCAGAATGAATGTTTGTCGTACTGTAAGAACATCCCACTTTTTGTATAAATCTGTCGTGGGGTAACGGAAAGGAAGACAAGCACTCACTTTAAGAATAGATCGCTGTGCTCTTTCAATCTCAATGAGATGAGTCTTGGCTGCTCCACCCCAGGAGGTTATACAGTACTCTACTATAGACTGACAAAGGGCAGTATAAACTTCTTTAATTATATAGTGGTCAGCTACATGTCTTATTGATTTAAATATATATATCAGTTTTCTAAGTCTGGTAGCCAGTATTGCAATATGGGGTTTGAAAGTGAGCGTTTGGTCTAAAATTATACCTAAGTATTTGACGGTTTCATTTCTGCTAAGGGAGGAGCACAGGCAATTACTAAAAGTGTTGCATGAATGCGCAGTTAAAGTTAAGTTCCTTGATGGAAGGTGGTTTGATCTCAATGCAAATGTGATATAATTAGTCTTAGAAACATTTAACGTTAGCATATTGTTACGTAACCACGTGGAGACACAGTTAAAACCTTTTTGAGCCAAATAGAAAACCTCATGCCAGCTGTTTCCGCTGAAAAAGAGAGCTGTATCATCAGCAAAAGTAAATATACTACCCTCCTGCAGTTTCAGGCGACAGAGGCCATCTATATAGATCAGAAACAGCGTCGGTCCAATAACACTGCCCTGCGGCACGCCATAAGTGATCACTTGTTCATCACTCAACAAAGTGCCAATCTTTACCCGTTGCGTCCTGTTAGTCAGATAGTCCCGGAAAAGTTGATGTGGAACCCCTCGAATTCCGAGCTGATCAAGCTTGATAAGAAGATGTGGAATAGAGACTGTGTCAAATGCCCGGGCTAAATCCAGGAATATAGCGATGCATTTCCTCTTTACATCAAGATTTTGAATAATGGAATTAATAAGTTCATGAACTGCGTCACCAGTTGACAGTTTGGCACGAAAACCAAATTGTCTTTGTGATAGCAGTTTATTGGATTCTAGGTAATTTACTAGACGCTTGTTCATGAGTCGTTCCAATATTTTTGATAGTGTTGGAAGAATTGAGATAGGCCTAAAATTATTGACACAGTCTCTATCTCCACTTTTATGTATAGGCTTGATGAGCGCAATTTTAAAGGCTCGCGGGAATACTCCCGTACAAAGAGCTAAGTTCGATATAAACACAATAATAGGAATTAATATATGCGAGTATCTTTTTAGGAACTTTCCAGATATCATATCTACCCCAACAGCACACTTATCTTTTAGGCTTTGTATGAGTTGGGAAATTTCTAGTTCGTCAGTAGGGAGCAAAACCATTGAATTTACTGGTGTTGTGTATGGAAAATCTAAGTTACTAGTGGAAGGGTTAACACTCAGTCTAGTTTGGGATGATTCTGCAAGATTTTTGCCTACATTAGCAAAATAATTGTTAATTGCATTGATGCTTAAGTTTGGGTTTTCTACCGATAACAGACTAGATGCATAATCAGGCGCTTTTTGCTGTCCAGAAATGTTTTTAATGACCTCCCAAAGTTTTTTCTTGTTTCTTTTTGCTGCTTCAATCTCCTCTTTCTCATAGTTCCTTTTAGCTTTTTTTAGTTGACAATTGCAAAAGTTCCTATAGTTTTTGTACGTCAGTTTAAGCACCTCATTATCTGGATCTCTTTTTAATTTCCTGTACAAATTGCCCCTATTACGCATGCAACGTACCAAGCCATTAGTCATCCATGGTTTGATCAACTTTTTTCTCCGTGATACTTTACGAGACTTAGTGTGTTTCGTGATCGCAGCAATAAGTAGGTTGGTAAAAATGTCAGTAGCTTCATTGGCATCAGTTGAGTTTAGAACCGGTTGAAAATCTAGAATGTGCATGGTACTATCAAGAGATTCAAAGTCGATATAAGTAATAGGTTTGTTAGTAAAGTTATGCTGAATTTTAAGATTCATTGTTAGGGCAACAGCATCATGATCAGTGATCGATGACTCGATTACATAGCAGGTAGCTTCATGCTTTGTTTTTAAGAACATGTGGTCTAGGCACGTCTGCACGTCATAATCCATATAAAATGTAAACTGATCCGAATTACATTTTATATGGATTATATTTTAATTTTCGTACGGTATTAAATTCCTAAATAATGTATTAAATTCCTAAATAATGGAAATCCTATGACAAACAGTCACGCTCCTATGTGAATGAACAAGCTCGAGGCCCACTTGATGTTAAGCGGACTAACCTCTGCCTATTAACAGATGAATTTCATCACAAGTTATGAACTTCACTGCGTCCGTCACTTTGTGACATAGTTATTAAATCTCATGTGCCTGTAATTTCACTGGCTCTCAAGGAATGCTGCCGGAACACAGCGTTAGGTGCTTGGCGACAGATTTTCTACTTGAAGGTGGTCGCTAGCCAGGCGGACATTCGCAAAAAGCCCTTCCACCATGCTGTGAAGCTGAAGCCCGCGGCGGGATTCAAACCATGGACTTTCTGCGCGGCAGTCATAGCCAATCATAGCCAATGCCACTGAGCCATCACTGCTTCAATTGCTATAAAATATCTTAAAAATTAATTAAAAATATAGGCATAACAACGCAACCGTGCTCCAACAACAAGGTTTTGTAGAGGCATTTTACAAATTATCTGATGATACTAAATTATATTTAAAAAATGTTTTAATATACATTGAGTATTTGCACACCACAATAACCCACAACGCAGAGTTGTACCACATGAATGCTACTGTGTGATTGTGAGAATTTTACGTCGTTAATATGAAATACTGTTCTATAAATCAAAATAAAAAATAATGTATAGTGAAAAGAAGCGAGCTTAGAGAAGGTTGCCTCAATAAATAAACTACAATGTATAAATGTTATCTGCGTTTACTACGTGCATCGGTTAGCGTTCACTACTAAGCTTTTTGGTGCTTGGGGCACGGAAATCTGTTGGTCCCGGTTGTTGTCTTGGGATGGTAGTTCCGGCAGCCTGAAAACTACAAAAATAATAAGTGCTAGGGCTTTTGCGAATGCCCACCTGGCTAGCTACCACTCTAGTAGAACATTTTCCAACAATCACGTGTGCTCCGGAAGCTGTTTTTGAGAGCTTGTTCCTAATATAAGCGCACCTGTGACGTGCTATAGGATATAGAGGCTATAGGAATATCATATGAGTTGTTTGTTTATTCGATCTATATAATAGGAAATTATACGCAGTTAATTGAGGAGATGCTAACTATATTGCCAGGCACTCTATAATGTTTGAACGCGAAGATGCTTTTAAAGTCGCAATAGAGATCACGTATCGTGTCTGTGTGCCTCGAATCGACAAGTTTCAGAAATGTAAGTCATCTTAGAACGAAAATGTAGTTTACAATTCGCATATGTCTGGGAAGTTAGCGGGTGAGTCGATGAAAACTAAAAAAAGGATTCAGTATCGAGAGAGATATAAAGTTGGATGCGGAGAGGTTGATTTAAAAACGACGTTAACAGTTTATCGCATCGGATCATATTCAGCTCGAGTTTTAGGAGTGCCTAAGGTTCAATTGTTTCCTCTATTTTTTTAAATTACTACAAGCTAATGCTGATCACTATTCTATACATACTACCGAATGTTAAAAGCTTTTATTTAACTTGCAATGTATGTATGTAAGTATGTTTGTTCGGGTGGAATCTTTGAACTCAATTTTGATGTAAATATCTTTAACCAATTGAGCTGAAATTATGTGTACACGTTTAGTTTGGATGACAATGCATGATATAGTGTGTGATATTATTCTAAATCCAATGTGGCGGACCATCCAAGATGGCGGAATAGTTATTTAAATACAAATACAAATATTTTTATTGTCCAAAAAAGTGAATATTAAACATACATAGACTATTATTTAAGTATCTTTAAAACTATGCATCTATAATAAATATTTTTAGTACTATCTAAGTTACAAATATAAGTATCAATATGAGAACATTGCCTAAAATGATACTCAAAGTACTAATATTGTTAATACATTTCTACAACATGGATATCAAATAAAAGGGCTTGTTGAGAGTAACTCGAAAAATAATATGACGTCATTCTAAATCCAATATGGCGGACCATCCAAGATGGCGGAGTAGTTATTTTTTAAATGAGGTGTACGTGCTGCAGTTCAGATAAATGGAACGGTGTGTTCACTACATATTCGTTCTATTTCATTAAATCGTATATTTAAATTAGCGCTTTATTGGTTTTATTATTGGTTGATGGTCAACCAATAATAAGGCTCGATAACCCAGAGCATACGCACTTTCCTCGGCTCTGATTGGCTCTGGCAGTCAGTGCATAAGCGTTCTTCATGAAGTGAAGCAACTTGTGTTAGTAATCTTTTGTGTGCATCTGTGTCAACATCAAATAGGAAAAACGTCGGTATTTCTTTCCAAAACAACAGATTATTAAAACCTTTATCAACATAGTTATCCTCCGAGTGAAGTGTAGTGAAAACCTTATGATATCTAGCTGTGTACTTACCACGAGAAAGCAATCTCAGGGGCAAGACGCACGCGCAGGAGAAACCTACCCTACGTAATCGAGATATCATTTCATTAAAGTTCAAGAGGCCCGTTTCAAGACTGGATAGCTAAGGTAAGGTGCTGTATGTATACTTGTTATATAGGGATCTAGACCACTGAACTACACTCGATTTTCTACTAACGGCGGAGTCTTCAACATTACATCTCCGACCCAGAGTCCCAATCAGCAGGGTCTTTTCGTTACAGGGTCAGGGACACTCATGTCCAATATGACCTATTTAACATAGGGAAGAATATTTTACATAACAAAATCGATTTTTAAATTTTCTTTTTTTTTTGCATGATCAATCAATGTATAAATAATCGATTTTTATTTTAAATATAATCGATTTCTTCATTTAATTGATTTTTTCCTATTTTTTTTCAATTAATTCCATAATAAACACGATGATTTTGTATTAATCACAGTATTATTAATAAAAAATAAACAACAAGTATAAGAGAAACGAGAAATAAGAATTGATTAAATAACCAACACAAATTAAAATTTGAGAATTTTATCAAATTATCCAGCAAACTAATAGGTTTTAATAAAAGCTATAAATCAGATAGGTCAGTATTTGTATATATGTAGGGGTCAAATTACTTGGTAATTAATGTATTTTAACTAAATTCTAACTGTAGGCTCTTACTTCATTATTTTCAATACTACTACTGATACCAGAGTATTATAGATACTCGTATATTCTTTCCATGTGCCGTTTTATATTGGTGGTATCACTACAGATTTTTAAAATATTAGGACAATATTTATATTTAGCTTTGCCATATTTACTGTCAACATGAAAATATTGACACCAACTAGTTGTCGCTCTTTTGGTCGTTGACATTTCTGTAATTAAGACTTTCAAAAACACTAAACCAAACCACTTAACACTTTTTGACACGTTAAACTTTCTAAATAATAAATAAAAATTTTCGTATGAAAATGAAGTTTCGTCAATGATATAAGAACATCGGTTATGACAACCGATTTTTATAAATCGATTATATTTTCACATCTATAATGTAACAGAGTGAGTGAGAATATGTATACAACTCACTAATATTTGATATCATTTATAATATCATCTTTGGTTGAACTGGTAACACTATCTTCACGTCACGTGGGCGACATGACTGCAGAACAGCGACTCGACGACTGCACCCAGCCGTGGTCAACTTATTAACGCGTTTTTAAATACCTACAGGGGCTAATATTGCCATTCAAATTTCCAGTTCGATTGAACCGTGTAATATCGCCTATGGCAACACTATCTAAATATCGCTTGTTTGCTTGCGTCTCTAATATCGTATCGTCGAGTTTTCTCCCTTTGTGTGTCAGTGCAGTATTTTCCCAATTGGAGACAGAGACTCGTAACCCAAAATGTTGTGAATTTGTGAACTGAGATAGGACTCTATTTGTGTTGAGAATAGATTCGTAGCAAATGTTTTATTGAGACAGGACTCGTGATTTTATTTAGTTTAGTGTTTATGTAGTTTATAAGTTGAAAGTGAGATACGGACTCTGCGCTGCTCATGACCGGACTTTGGTGTTTGTGAAAATGGCGTTTAAAGAAAATAGCAGAAAATGCTTCAAATGTGGCTGCTCGCCGGCTTTGGATAAAGTCAAGTTGTTTCGATTTCTTGATGGTTGTCAGCAACATAAACAAGAAAATATAAATAATGTTTTGAACATGGTGTCTTTTATATGTATTATAAGATTTTGTATATTAAGAAATAGAATATTTTCAGAAGAAGCGTCGGCTACCGCTCTTAAAAAGAAAATAAACATAATTCTCCATAAGTGATATTTAATGTAAATTGCTATATGTAATACAAAAGAAAATTTCACGATATCTTTTTTCTTTTATTTTAGACACTAATATTATTCGAATTTTTTTTTTGATAAGGCATTCTGCTACTTAGAGAACTATTGTTCTTTTAGTAGTTGGAGTGGCTTATCAAAAATTGATTATTAGTAACAGAATCTTATATATATCCGGAGTCTATTTGAATTTCCCGCCGTGACGTATTTAAATCTCCCGCCGTGATGTATTTAAATCTCCCGCCGCGAACGTTGCCTTGAGCTGTGGTGGGCTGACTCTAGATAAGCAAGTGAGCTACTGTCTTTTTTTAATGTATGAATATTTTGTTCTTCTCCGGTAGGAGTAATATTGTTCCATGACTGCACCGCATTATCCAATTACGGCTGAACTGCTAACAGCGATTGTCAGGAGAATACTTGTCCGCGGCGTTTTTAAGATTCATAATAATAAAAATGTATTCAAGAAAAAAGCACAATTTTACAATCTTAAATATTATTACGCAATTTACATTTTGTTTCTAGGGTATCTGCTGGCAAACCAAGCTTGTGGCCTGTATTTCAGAATACAGCGCCCCCCCCTATGGTAGTGCTAATCTAGCATACAATATTATCTTTATTTTACATCGAATCAGTAGTCAATAAGAAATAAAACAATAATTCCAATGCTTAGCTTCATCAAAAGCCAAATTAAATCAAGGTAAATTGAAATACATTTTTTACCGTATTTTTTTACTATTTTTTATCCCTGGTTTGACCACTATTTCACCTGATGGTAAGTGATCATATGGTCGAAGATGTTGTTCAGGCTAACCTTGTACAGTACAGTACTGTAAAGTACTGGCTCTCATGGACATCTCATGGCTGCTAGAATACAACATTAGGTGCTTGGCGACAGATTTTCTACTTGAGGGTGGTAGCTGGCCAGGCGGGCATTCGTCCTACCATCATGCTATAATGACTTCCATCCTTAGACAACAACCGGGACCGACGGATTAACATGCCCTTCGAAGCACATAAGCGCTCATTAGTAATGTCACTAGCGGTCTCTCATCCAACTCATGGCCGCGGCGGACGTTGCTTAACTTTGCTGATCGGTTAAGAACAGCCAAGTAAACTTCGCTACGAGCGCTTCGAAATTGTCTAAGTTTCTAGCTAGGAAGTTTACGAATAATACATTATATATATTCGTAGTATGAAGTTGATTAAATCGTGTACTGCGTCATCCGTGGACTTACCAAGATAAAAGCCAAACTGCTGCGATAATAAAATATTAATTTGTCCTAAGTAATTTATTAATCTGGAGTTTATGATCCGTTCTAAGGATTTGGAATAGATGGGAGAATATAAATAGGCCTATAGTTGTCTGATAGTATACTGATAGTCTACCTTTTGCCTCACTATCTCACCTGATAGTAAGTGATAATGTGGTCG
Organism: Plagodis pulveraria; assembly: GCA_963890685.1. Taxonomy (NCBI): domain Eukaryota; kingdom Metazoa; phylum Arthropoda; class Insecta; order Lepidoptera; family Geometridae; genus Plagodis; species Plagodis pulveraria. The sequence goes on from OY982962.1 coordinate 18,778,978, forward strand.
AAGATGTTATTCAGGCTAACCTAGAATTACTGGCACTGAAAGACAGCTGCCGGAACACACCGTTAGGAGCTTGGTGACAGATTTTCTACTTGAGGGTGTCAGCTATTCAGGCGGACATTCGCTAAATACCCTACCACCTTGCTATATTGGCTGCCATGCTAAGGGAAAACCAGGACCGACGGCTTAACGTGCCCTCCGAAGCACGGAAGCGATCAGTAGTAATGCCACTAGCGGTCACTCATCCAACTCATGACGTTGCCTAACTTTGTAGATCGGTTAAGAACAGCTAAGCAAACTTAGATTACGAGCGCTTCAAAATATTATATATAACTATTTTGGGATTACTATTTTTCATACAATGGAATTACAACTTTTTTAAATGCAATAGAAAAGAAAGATATAAATGTCTACTTATTAGGTAAGATAAAATCTGAGACAAAATCACAGAAAACTGCCAGTAGATATTGCCAGTTGTGATTTAAGCCGGCCATAACACCCTGTTTAATTAAGGACACCGAATGAGACTCCCGATCTAATGAAAAATAAACTGGGCTTGAGCCGGGACCGTTGTCACGCGGCAAAAATTACCGAAAGCAAAATGCAGACGTGGATGTAGTAAGGGAGGGGCCTTAACCTCATCTTAAACAGAGGAACATATTTTCTTATAATATTTAGTTTAATCTGTACATATAATAAAACTATACTGTATATAGCCGCGCATCACGCCAAAATAAAGGAATGATTTTCTATGAAACTTAGCATGATTTGAGTTCATACTACGAGGTAGGACCCTGTATACTTTTATCCCGAATTTTAGTAAGATTCCCTTTGGAGAGAGGATGAAAGTCAAAAATACACTTAGATATTTTTTTTTTTTTTAGGGTGGACATAGATGGTGACTACCGCTATACGGACGTTCAGCTCCACCGGGTTTTGGGCGAGGGAAGGCCCTCTATAGCCAGGGAGGGAGAATTCTCCTGAGACGGGCGTATAAGGCGAAAAGCGCCTTATACCTCCGTCTCCTGCTGGCGCCGAAAATGCTCCGCTTCTATCGGGAGGGGTGACAGCGAGCTCAAGGGCACCACTGTGGTTCGGACCTCGGCTTGTCTCGCTGCATATAATACTCTTCAGTACCCTCATATAATATTCTTCAGTACCCGCTTATATACTTTCGTGGCATAGATGGATACAACTTTGGTCTTCGACAAGTGAATCTGACAACAGGCGAGACGGTCGACAGTAAAAAAGTTACCGCAATGCAATTCTACGCCTACATTTTTCAAGTAAGTGAGGTTTGCATTGCAAACCTGCAAAGGTTTTAAGGTATCTTCAACCCCTCATTCTTATAATGTTACATTCGCAAAATATTATATCAACCAGTTTCTGGTGGATGTTTACGTAAAAAATGAAACGATGCGTTTTGTATACATCAGATCCAACCAGAGAAGACTGCGCGCTGAGAATTATGTTGAAACTTGCGAAAATTCAGGCCGCCTGGTTATTCTTCCTTTTAGTTTCATTGATCGACCACGCTACATGCACGATATAGTTGCTAGGGTATTTCATCTGACCTCAAGTTGATGATAGAACTACTGACTAAAGAAAACGTTTTTTTTTTATGTTATTGTGACGGATCAAGCCCGCGGCCCACCTGATGTTAAGTGGACAAACCTCTACCTATAATAGATGCATTTCGTCAACGACGAATTGCACTGTGCCCGTCACATTGAGACGTACAGTTGTTAGGTCTCATGTGCCCGTAATTTTACTGGCTTTCAAGGATTGCTGCCGGATTACACTGTTAGTTGCTTGGCGACATCGGTGAAACACTTTGCTAGGTGTACAGCATCGAATGCCAGAAGAGAGGCTTGCCCGCATGCACATATGCTTTTATGGCTGCAAGAAAAAAATAGGTCAAACAATGTTTACGACATATTTAGTGCCGCATTTCCGAACCCCAGCCAAGGTACACTTACTAATTTCCTATTCCATTTTAAACGCGTGCAGTTTCCAGTAAGTGTATGCTTTGCGATGACGATCAACAAGGCGCAAGGCCAGACGTTGCGTACCGAAGAGGTAGGTCTCACCATGAGCTGCTTCAGCCACGGACAGCTCTATGTGGCTCTATCTAGGGTGAAAGATGCTACTAATATGTTCGTATATTGTTGTGTTAACCATAACGAAGTATTACTTACCAGGGAAGCTCTTTAAATAAAGATAAAAACGCCACAATATACGGATGGACATATTACTGAAATTGCATACATATACAAGGTTATTAGGAATAGGAATATGAAGCACTTTAACCACGAGGGTAACCTTAAAAATCGTCTGAAAAAAAAACAGCTGTACCAAGAGTTCATTTAGGCGCAGCTAAACTATGAACAACTGTTAATAAATAGATTCAGGCGTTACTTTGCGGAAATCCATATTTAATAATAACAAATATTTTTAAAATATTTTATGAAAACATCAAATTAATCTTTTAATAAAACACTTAAAAAATACAAAAATATATGTAGTGACAATTCCGCCTAATTTTCCTGTTAAGCCGACGTGACGTCACAAACGCCACGCAGCCAAACCGGAAGAATTTTTGACGCGTTTCGTTTCTACACGAAGCATCCTCAGGAGGTCTTGACTCTACGATCGCACGATCGAGAATGAGCGGCCGGTTTTTTTTTTTTGGGGAGGACATAGGTGCTGACTACCACTAAGCGAACGTCCAGCTCCACCGGGTTTTGGGCGAGGGAAGGCCCTCTTATAGCCCGGGAATGAGCGGCCGGCGCTCAGCCCGCCTTTATATAGACTCGGGCTGAGTCAGCACGCCTTTGTCTAGACTCGAGCGTGAGTCACTGCTCTTTATTGTAGCTAACAATTGGTAAGTAAGTTGTTTTTGTTGTAATTGTCACTTTAAAAACGTATCACTTACCAATTGTTAGCTACAACAAAGAGCAGTGACTCACGCTCGAGTCTAGACATAGGCGTGCCGACTCAGCCCGAGTCTATATAAAGGCGGGCTGAGCGCCGGCCGCTCATTCTTGATCGTATGCTCGTAGAGTCAAGACCTCCTGAGGATGCTTCGTGTAGAAGCGAAACGCGTCGAAATTTTTTCCGGTTTGACTGCGTGGCGTTTGTGACGTCACGTCGGCTTAACAGGAAAATTAGGCGGAATTGTCACTTGTTTTAAGTGTTTTATTAAAATATTAATTTGATGTTTTCATAAAATATTATAAACATATTTGTTATTATGAACAACTGTTTTTTGTGTACTGTCCATCCGCTTTACTTCTTTCTTGAAATTTTTCAACTTAATTTTTGAAACTTTGTTTCAATCTCAGTACTCAATATTATTTATATTTTATTATTTATGTGCATCTACGAAAATACCATTGTATTATTGGAGTATTTTGAGATTTCTCCGCTAAATATCACCTAGATATTATTCATTTCACTAAAAGGCAACGAGGCAAGAGATACTCACGAGCGCAAAGCTTGCCTTGCTAAGATAAAGTCTAAAATCTGGAACATTCACCGTAATCAGCTCTTTTAAACTGTCTTTTGACGGACATATTTCCGAGACTACGCAATGGAACTGCACAATCTAATATATCTTAGTTCTACCACCAAACAAGGAGAACCTCGGCAGAGAACACCGTTTTACAATCGAAATTCCAAAGACACGCACAAAGTACTTTGTATCAACATGCATTGTGCAAACTGCAAGGGAACTCTCGGAGTTACCTACTGTTTTCTGAAAAATACAACCTGAGAGTTTTAAAATTCAAAGAAGGAAGCTTCTTTCAGAGCTATGCTTTCAAGATCAAATCTGAATAATTAGTCTGCAGGGATCGCAATCGCGAACGAAAACGCGGTACATCTAGTAAAAAATTAAAATTTAATTTATTATGAAACCACTCACGGGTCCAAAAACGTCACCAACTTCTGAGAGTCGATATCACGACCAACATGATGGCTTCTAGTCAAAACCTTTATCAGAAACTTGAGTATGGTACGTCCGCCGCGGTCGCCTCAATTTTATGAATGGTTTGCCAAACAATGTTGTTAAATCACAAGAGTTTAAAACTTTACAATACGACCTATCAAATAACAAAAACAAAAATAAGAATGAACTATATTTCAGAATCGATCGTCCATCAATATTAATTTAAATATGTTGTATTTTCATACACATTCCTACATAAATATTTTAAATATATTTTAGGAAAACATTATATAAAAATAATATTAATTTAATGGTTACATTGCAATAATTGCCAATCAAATGGGCTAAAACATAACGGGCGTATGTGGGGATCGGATATCTTTGCCTACCCTTTTGCATGAAATTAAAGTGTCTGCATTCTATTTTTTGGATATATTAAGATAAATTTTAAATCCTTTTTACTTCCCTTAGCAAATCAAATTCATAATCAGCCGGAAGATCACTGCTAAACGTATAAATCTTTCCATTAAAATAAATATCTATATTATATTAAACTTATCAGAGCGCTTGGTCGATGCGACGCGTGATCAAAATGCTGGCACCTATTTAGCTCAAAGAATAAGCATTGCAATTCAACGGGGCAATGCTGCCAGCATGCTGGGCACGATGCCATTTGGTAGTGGGCTAGAGCATTTAGACTGCCTATGAGTCTGCAATGGCTTATAGGGATCTAAATGCTTTTATTGTAGTAGCTGTAGTGTTGTATATAGTTCGTAGTATTTTATTATATACATTCTGCCACTATCTACAAGCTTGGCAAGTATCTTGGAGGTCGGTAAATTTTGTTTCTTTTATTACTCGGAGGCATGTTGCGAAGATTCTTTCAGCTTATTCTGAAACGCGCGTAGCGAAACTTGCTTATTCATTCATAGCCTACTAACCTAGATAAAATAGGTTAATGATCTCTTCGGTAACTTCTTCTGAGATGAGTGACCGCTTGCAAAGTCAAAACCAAGATCATTTTTACAATTTAGACGTTGACGTCGCTCTTATGAAGGTCAGTTACAAATTTTAATATTGATATATTCTACATTGTACTGCCACGTTCACCAAAAAAAAATGTATAGAGCCACTGCGAGAAGAACGGACAAAAAATTCGGGGCCATCATTTTAAACGTATTTTAACAATGTATTACATACTAAATAATAAAATTATTATAAGATTTGTTTAAATTACGTAGATGACAGTGACAGGTGAGAGCTAGGCAGAGGAGGAGTTGTCAAAGTATTTTAGTCGTTTATAATTAATCACAATGATTAATTTATAAACGACGAAGATGATGATGATAACAAACTTTGTATGTTTTCCGAAGAAAATAAAATATGTAAAATATTTTTCACATGCAACTTGAGTTTTTCTTCTGTGAGCGTTGTAATATGTTTGGGAACTTTATTATACAACCGCACAATAATACCTAGGAAGGACCTTTTATTAGACTTTGCTAATCTAAAACCTGCCACCGCTATTTTATCTCTATTCCTAGTGTCGTAATCGTAATTGTGACTGTTTAATTTAAATTTACTTAAATTTTTAAGTACATACATAATATTTTCAAATATATATGGACTGGGTAAAGTTAAAATATTAATTTCATTAAAAAGATCCCTCAGAGAATCCATAGAATACATTTCATATATATGGCTCGAATTACACGCTTTTGTAACCTACAAAACCTACAAACATTCTAAATGTGTATTTAATTGTTATGTAGTCCCTTCGGGGAATAAAATCCTCAGAATGCCTAAAAATTAATTTAGCGAAATTAATTTTAGTTCCCCCTAGGCGCGATCCTGATTACGATCTCGGCTCATGTACAAAATTCGTGGCTCACTGCTCCTTCTTACTACAATTATCTCATTAAGTGGAGACAAACTAGACAGATTACTTACAATTTTCATGAAACAAGGATCTATTTTGTCTCTCACTTAATTCGCATTACGAGGTAGGTATCAAGCCATCTGAAAGTAAGTAGTAAAATTTGTCTCGAGCAAGACATTTTGTACTACAGCGTATGGTGTGAAAAGGGTTGAAAGTATGAGAGATAGGGTACCAAAGCTCCACAATACAGATGATTACCATCAAGCGGGCGAATTGTCCATCTAATAAAAAAACCTGTTAGGTTTTTTTTATGCCTGATAGGTTAGCCTGTGAACACTATCTCACCTGATGGTAAGCGATGATGTGGTCAAAGATGTTGTTCAGGCTAACCTAGAAGTACTGGCTCTCAAGGACAGCTGCCGAAACACACCGTTAGGTGCTTGGTGACAGATTTTCTACTTGAGGGTGGTAGCTAGCCAGGCGGGCATGCGCTAAATGCCCTACCACCATGTTATAACGACTGTCATCCTAAGACAACATCCGGGACCGACGGCTCAACGTGCCTTCCGAAGCACGGAAACGCTCAATAGTAATGTCACTAGCGGTCACCCATCCAACTCATGACCGCGGGCGACGTTGCTTAACTTTGCTGATCGGTTGAGAACAGCTAAGTAAACTTCGCTACGAGCGCTTCAAAATAGGTATATGATATAAATAGGCTTAAGCTAATTTTTCTGTCCTTCGTTTTTAAACGATAAAGACGTAATCAGTTGTCTAGTCTAATCCTTTTAGTTGTGTGCATGTTCTTTTCTTAGTCTTTCTGATTCTCGGCATGCCTATTAGTCCTATTACATATTATTGTAATATGCTATAACAATATTTTTGTTTCTTCATTAACTCCCAAGTTTTTTTTTACGGAACTGTCGTGTTATGGCAAATTAACTTTGATATTGTAGGGTTCTCAAAATAAAATGTGTTTCTTAGAGTATTAAGGTGTAGGTATTAATGATGAAGTGTTTGTGATAGTGCACAAAGGTCGTAAAATATTTCAACAATAAGAAAAGTTAAGTTCAGTTGCGCTATTAAATTTATGTAATGCTCCCACCTCTTTATTAAACATGTTTGTGACTTATCGATACGACTTCTATTCTATATGAATGATATTTGACCGTGAGACCGAATATAGAAAAGGCACCTACTAGACAATTCGATACAATTTTAAAGTAAAAAAATTGGTCTAAAATAATTTTTGATGTTTTGTCTCTAGATTTAAAGAGTATAAAAAAGAACAATGTGCAAGAGACGCGCAATATGTTTCCTTTCAAATCTAAATGTAACATTTTAGCAAGCGCAATAATTAAGAATAAAGATTCACGCTATTTTAATGCAAATTAAATATGATACAAAACTTATTTCACGAATAACTCAATGCAAACTATGTTAGTTCAAAGAACAAAATATAAGAAATTAATAAACTCAACAAATATCGATTCAAACAATATTATGCCGCGCAAGGTCACTTAACGTTAGGTACTCAACTACTTGGACGATATATTGATTCTTCATAGCTAAACTGTCTTCTGAACATGTGAAAAAGAAAAGCTGATCGACCCAACGCACCCATCCCATATCATTTTTCTCATACGTTTTCAATTTTGTCACACGTGATACAAGTAAAAATTATAGCGTGAATGCTATAATTTTTGTTATGACACAATAACAAAAATTATAGCATTCACGTAGTGTTCAACTTTAGGATTTAAATTGAGTTGTTGTAGTATTTGAAACATATTCCGTAACGTTCAATAAATCGTTTCAATCAGCCCATCGCGGCGTATGTCGTAAGCTCACCCTTAGCTGAATGTCTAATTTAATTTGACATGATTTATCGATGTACGATGTTCGTGATTCAACCTGTTTCATTACTCAAGAAAATTAGATTGAGCCGCATGAAAAAATATGCTGAAAATCGCATGTTATTATGGCATAATGCAAAGTGAAGCCACGAAACGTAATAATATGGTAATAATCAGCGTTGGCGGTAGTCTGTGACTACATGAAAACTTTGATCACACATTGTTCAATGGAAAATTAGTTAACATTATGTACGTAAAGGTTAGCTGTCATATTCATATAAAAATCTCAAGTTACAAGATACACAAAAATATATTTTAAAATAATTTTGGTATGCGCAAATATAACTTGAATAAATTCACTGAAAACAGTCGGGCTGTTGTGAATTATTTTCACTTAGCAGCTTAAAGAGATCTGCCACAACACTCTGTTACCTAACAGAGTGCCAAGTATTTTCTTTGAGAATCAATGTCCATGCAAGCTTAGACTGATCTAACGTCTTTCAATTAAATACTTCGTTTCTTACCTTCTGAGCTCTAGGCTTAGCGATAACGTTGCTTAGAATATGACCAGTAAAAAAAAGGAAATATAACGAAAACTCTTATCGTAACCATTTGTACAAATAATTAATATAAACAATATTCCCTAATGTACGGGGTTCTACCATCCCGATTCGATCGGGTGATTCATTCTGATGCCATTTCACCCAATAGCTTTCATTTGTGCGCCAGCCATATTATTGCTGTTATGTTTCTACGCGATAAGCTCATATCTTATCTCGCAGGGTTTGGCGTAGAGTGATGACGTCATTACCGCAGCTTGTAGGTATACTCAAGTAATTTCTTCATAACAAAGCTACTGAGAATATGAAGATTCTTCTTTTATAAACTCCCAAGGCAACAATGGAAAAAATCCTTTTGTGTACAATGCTGAAACTTTATTTGAAGCATAAGTTTACACAAGTACTATAATTCAGCAGTATTACATTTCTAAAAACTATTTTGTCTAATTTTAAAGCTTACTTTACTGAGCTATAAAGCCCACAGCTGACAAATACTGTAGACTCTCTGTGAATTTGAGATAAAGTAGAAATTTGAAATGGTGTAATCAAAAAAATCTTATTATGTATTATATCTTTTTGTGTAGCCAAGTAAGATTTTTCATCACTGGGCATCAGTTAATTAAAATTACTGCTCTAAAATAAGAACTGGCTGGTACCTTGGGCTTTCTCCCTAGGACACTGAACTTGATGTTTGTAATGATTTATGGTAATATGCAGTGTTGATCATGATTTTTGCTTGAGGTTGTGTCTGAAGAATAAAATATCCTTCAAAGACAGTTTGTAATAAGAGTCATAGCATAAATAAGAACTTACCATTAGCTAATTACCATTAACAATATAGATAACTTTATAAAACGTTGCCATGAAAATAAATTATCTCCGAGAAAAAAAACATGTAAAAAACATGTATATATCTTATATTAAATTATCTTGTGAGACCAGAAAATTTAAAAAAATATTTGTGTATGCTGCCGTCACCAGCCACCATCAAATTGATAATCTGTTACGAAGAACCTAAGGTGCGCGTAAGTAAGGCTGCCTTCTTGAGAGTCACTTATTATTTTAAGATGATAGGCTAGCTTGCTTGCTAGTTAGATTATAAAACAATGTAAGAAATGATCTATCTTCTATTTGATAGCAAGTGTAAGTAGAAGGTTTAGCTCAGAGTAAACGGCGAAATGCAACATGAAGATTTTATAAAGATTGTTTTTAACTCGATATACCTATTTCGCCTACAATTTTATTTCGATTAGTTCTATACAGTGCCCCAAAACTTGCTTAATATTAACGTCCACAATGAATCAATGTTAATCGAGGTAGCCTTTATTAAAAGGTCTTGAGTTCTTGGGTGTTACCCAAATTAGTACCACAAATCACTTGAGAACTTCACAGTCCCGTTTTTAATCCATTCATCGCCAAAATGAAATTCTGAATTTGTACGGAGCGTAGTAAGCGCTCTAAAGCTCTCTGGTCACGAAGTAAGCGACTGGCTTCAGGCCAACGCAAAATGAAAATATTTTGTCAAACACATATTACATCTTCTTTGGGCTAATTTGTTATGACTGCCTAGTTGGATTGGAGTGCTTTGCTTGGCTTTGACATCTGGTGGTGCTGAGTTTATTCCCGCCGGTCAGTTATTTAGTTTTCTGAAAAAAATCAGACCACTGTCCTGAACTGTGCCCGGTGGATGGCAATAAATCGCGCTCCTAATTAGATGGGTTCAAAGTCTAAACGTTATTGTTTTGGTATATAGACCTCTGTCTAACCTTTTAGGGATATATGTGAATATAACATGTGGTTTCTGATCACGAAATAGTCCGCGTAGACAGAGAAAAGTAAATCAATATACTTACGAGTAAGTATATTGATTTACTATATGTGTGAGGGTAAGATTTATATAAGATTCAAATATAAACCTCTCGTTTAGCACACAATGTAGTGAAGCACATTCCATGATACGTATCTTATTGGTTCAGATTCAGATAAATTTATTATAAAACTGTGTTACATTAAAGATCTTACACATTATTATATAGTCACAACTGTGTGGTTTATCATATCGAACAAACAGTAATATAAGTAACTAAGATTTAATAATAACAACTTAAATTTTCATGTCAATAATACATTAATATTAATAAATTTCCACTTAATTTTAAGTTAATAATAATGGGTATAAATTCAACAGTTATTTCGTCAAGATTTAATATGTCATATCACAAGCAATTGGATTTTGTCTTCTAAAAAGTCACTTACTTTATACTATTGTTTCTTAAGTTCATCCTCGTGGCCATATTACTTTGGAAAAACAGTTTAGCTAAGTACAGGAACAACCCGTTATAAGCAAGAGTAGGTGGGCACGGTAAGTTTGCCTTTGTGTAAATACAAAAATTGGATTAATGGGAATAAACTAACCCTCATAATACAAAACCGGAACATTCATGGGAATGTTTGGCATTAGGAGTTTGTCACGTTCGTTGGTCGTATAAAACAGCCGTATACACATTTTAACTCCAACATTGTCTTTCAAAAAGAGTTAGATACTTTAGTTAGTTTTTTTTAATGTTATTGTGACGGAACAAGCTCGAGGGCCACCTGATGTTAAGCGGACTAACCTCTAAGCCTATAACAGATGCATTTCGTTACAAGTCATGAATTCCATTGCGCCCGTCACCTTGAGACATAGGTGTTAAGTCTCATGTGCCTAGTATTTCATTGGCTCTCAAGGACTGCTGCCCGAACACACCGTTAGGTGCTTGGCGACAGATTTTCTACTTGAGTAATTTCTTTACTATAGTAGATTATAGCCATAACAGTGAATCATAATTTTCAAAAAGTGTGTATTGTTACGAAAATAAATTTGTTCCATAACTAACATCAGCAGTAGCAGTGCTTGCGCTCTGCCTCACCCCCGCGAAAACTAAACAATTGCTATTTTTTGACCTGCTCACACGACGACCGGCGTTTATCACTGTACGCAGCGTATAAAGCGTTATACGCTGCGTACAGTGATAAACGCCAGTTTGCCAATAAATATCGAAGTGTCGCCAACAATATAAGGGTACAAAAATCTCAACCTCGATTGCTCATTGGCGGTGGATCAAAGCCAAGTATTAAATATGAGTGGCTCATCATTAGAGCCACAAATTACCTTCCGAAAAAGAAAGTAACATTCTGGTCAGGAGTGCTGATGCCTTAGCGAGACAACAGCAAATGTTTAAAAATAACGTATATATTATTTTTAAACATTTCCTTTAGGAACGGAATTTAAAACGGAATTAAAAACAACAAAAAAACTATTTTTACTTGTCTCTAAGCATAAGAATATTCAATAAAAAGGCTTTTTGAGTTTATTCTAAAAATATACCACTACATTATATTTCAACTACTTGTTTTAAAACCAGTAAACATTTTTCAACATACCAAGTTTGGGTTCTGCCAGATACGGTTGATTAAATATACGTCAAACTACGAATAAATACATTATTTATTCGTAGACGTCAAATAATACTAAGTATTCTCATATTTACATCAAGGAACAATTTTGCAAATATTTACATTCAATATTGTTATTATACATATTTCATTAATACAGTGGGACAGTGCCTATAAAACTTGAAACTTGCTGTTTATGTTGGTCGTATTGGTGTTATCTAAGTATGATAACGATCAAAAATAATCCGTGACCACAAATATCAACTCTGTCTACACTTACTGTCCCTGAAAAGGGAAGAATTTTCCTGGATATTAACAATTTCGACCGTGTATTGTGAAATGTTACACCAAATCAGGATACCAATTCTTGATGGCTAATGAACCTCCTGTTTACGATGTTGGCATTCATAAATAATATGGATGATCCTCGCTGTGATTTGTCACATGTGAATTAAACTCAATGCCAAATGTTTGTCAGCGATGAGAAAAATCTCTCGGTAATCCCTCCCACCCCACTCCTTACTCAAAATAAAGCCAGTGCTTTGAGTAATTCAGACATGTGTTCATAAATGTAATAAGAATGAGCAGGTAATGGTGTAATCTTGTTGGATTACTTACGTTTTTACGCAATATTCAGGAATAGCTTTGTGATCCTAACTAAAGCTTGTGTAGCAATAAATTCTGACTAACACAAAAATGAGGGTTATTATATTATTTATGATTAAGTGATGTAATTTTATGACTTAAATGCTGATTTTTTTCTTCTCATATTTTTCTCTTTGATAAGTTATGTATTTTGAAATTTTACCCAGATGCATAAGAATATTATGTTTGAATGTAGTGGTTTCAAACCGCATTTCCTAAAGGGCCACCTATAAAGTTTAAACTGTGTAACTATTATTAAAATCAATCTCACATTTCCATTCAAAATAAGTTTTAGTATAATTGACCTATTTTTGTCACTTGTAAAGTTTCAAACCTGTTTTGTGGTTTAATATGTCAACAACCTCTTAATTTTTGTTAAGCAAACGTACTCATGATTTTATGTTTATTTGACTTACACACCCCCAAATTGCCACAAACACATGATTTCGATCGTCATATTCGTGTTTTTTGTGTTGGATGTGATTTTCGTACACTAAAATAGTACTTTTGAGACGAATTATATTTCATTAAAATAATACGATTTTAGGATATAAAACGTAAGAAATTTAAAGCAGTGATGGCTCAGTGGCATTGGCTATGGACTGCCGTGCAGCAGGTCCATGGTTCAAATCCCGCCGCGGGCTTGAGCTTCACGGCATGGTGGAAGGGCTTTTTGCGAATGCCTGCCTGGCTAGCGACCACCCTCAAGTAGAAAATCTGTCGCCAAGCACCTTACAGTGTGTTCCGGCAGCAGTCTTTGAGAGCCAGAAAAATTACAGGAACATGAGACCTTACAACTGTTCGTCTCAGTGTGACGGGCACAGTGCAATTCGTCGTTGGCGAAATGCGTCTGTTATAGGCAGAGGTTAGTCCACTCAACAACAGGCGGGACTCGTGCTTGTTCAGTCACAATAACATAAAAAAAAAAACATATTTATTTTATACCTCAAGGTACCATAAGCTCATTGCCAACCTATGCTAAAATTCAGCATAGGTTGCAAAAACATTAGCCATATACAAATGGATATTCCAGAGTTGTAAACAACACACCAAATCGGCGACTTATACTTATCCTCATAGCATTCCATATCAAATAGGATACTTCCTATTCAAATGGGATGCTATGGAAGGTTTTTTAAGGTTATGTCACAATATCACTGGTCCATAACAAGTCACGGTGATGGTCCTAAAGCTTGTCATATCGCATAGGGAAACAGCAAGACGTGACCCTGCATTATGCATGAAAAACTTTTGTTACAGCAAGTTCCCACTGCGTTGGATGTAGCTTGGATGAAAAATTGTTAAAAAATATTAAACATATATACATGTAAATTAAATACAATAATTCTAATTTATTTGTTACAAGCTTCCAACTGGGACTACACCTATTCTCCATGGTACATAAGTTGTGTCAATAGGTATACAGGGCTATTGGTAAAATGCTAAGAACCTCTTAGCGTTGACATCTGCTAGTCCTAACCCATGTTGAGATGAATTTTTAAATTTTTATTAATATAAAAAACCGCAACAAGTATTAAGTATTTGACGCAATAAGCACGAGGACCACCTGATGTTAAAAGTCTCCTATGACTTTAATTTATTATGTCATATTTATTATTACTTTGCTCGATGTAAACATTCAATACTCTATTTAAAAGGAGCGCGGCGCGGTCCAGGGTTTTCGCGGCTGGCGCTCTTACAAGGTTTTTTAAAGAAGTGGTTGTGGTTCTTTGGATTGGTATACTTAGCTAAATTAAGACGGTCAAAGAAGCTGACTATTTCTATGAAAGTCCTAGGCTTTTAATTTCACGTCATTAAATGCATTATAGTTTGATCAATTAAAGTAAAATGGCCAAACGCAAGTTGGACTCGCACACTGAGGGTTCCGTCCCAACAAATAATGCCAATATCCTTATTATTATTATTATCATATGTATAGTTAGGGATCTCTAGCATGAGTTCGACAAGCGCTTGACCGGTATTTTTCTTGTTTATTGTTATTATACTGAACTACAAAAATATTAAGTATGACTCTTGTTACAAAATCACAAATACACGATAGGAAAAATTTAAGTCATGTGCGGGATTCGAACCCGAGTCCATCCACCCCTATAGCCGGGGTATACTCTAATCAATTGAGCTAACATGACATGACGCATTACTCAAATCTTTCCTATCGTTCTTTTACCATCGTATTGGGATGGAGCGACATCTATTGTAAAAACTTACGTTGTACATACTACAAACAAGACCAATTTTGCAATCGGTTTTATACTTGTAAATGATGACGCAACCATATAATTTTAATATTGTTATGTTTGAAATAACGCCTGCTATACGGATTACATTACAAAATGACATGACTCTTGTGTTGTAAGTTTTAGTATAGACGAAACATTTTTTTAAAAATCACGTTTTTTATGTAGGGATCCTCTTATATTTGAAGTTATACGATTCGAACGAGATTAATTTAAATACTAAGCATGCGAAAATGCAGTAAATATATAAAAAAATACCCCCATTGTTAAATATATTTTTTTACCGATACCTACCAAATCAGACATGGTGTGAACAGGCCACTGTACCGAAGGGATTTGAATTCACCGTCTCGATCCCATACAAAATAGAGCCATTTATAACTGGGGAGAAGTTTACTAAGTATCCGTCAGACGTGAGATAAAATCTTTGTGTTGCGTTGTGACAGCGATGAGAACGATTTGCGTCTCGTCATTTGTCCAAAGAAACTAAATTAAGCTCCTCGGTGCACGTATGTGAAAACACGTGAAAAGCTTTCAACAATACATTTGAGTATCTTAGACAACTCAAACTGGTTAGTTTTATTTATCAATGTATAAGGATAAATGCATAATTTTACATAAAACCCCATTAAATAGGCTTATGCTATCATAGAAAGTAAACCAATTTTACAGTTATTATATTTGTCAGATTTTGGTCATAGAAATTTGAAAACTCACGGATTGACTTTTACCATTTATTATAACCTACCGTCAAATTTATGAGTATAATTTCATTATCTTGGGATCGACCTTTTCTTTTGCTACAGCTGCTGCCTCCTGTAATTTTTTAATACCTAAAGCTCAGTAAAATTTAAAAATACGGCAACATTATTGGCCATCTATGGCATAGATAATTGTGGGGGAAATGAAATTAATTATCCTTGTATAGTTGATTAAATTCAAACATTTGATTATGGTTTGAATTTATGGTATTACCATTCCTAGTTACTTGCACTATCCGTGTCTCAAGCTAAGTAAGAGCAGATAATATATGCTAGCGTGGCACACACTGCATTTTAATTGATGCATTCCAAGCGGTCGTCTACCGTCGGGAACGTATATCCGATGCAAATTCTGAAAGGGAGTTCAATTATTCGGTTCAGCACATTCAATTTAAGTAAATCTGCCATGACTTGGCATACTTACCATGAACTTTCGTAGCAGTCCTGAACGTACAGATCAACCATTACACTAGGTAGCAACGACTGCACGTGAACGAAATCTGCTTTTAAATCGAACTTTGATGCTGTATACTTTTGTAATGTGACAATAAGTAGGACATAATATTTTAAATAAAAAATGGATTTGAAACATTCACTATAATTGAGGTTAAACATCAAATAAAAACTCTCTAAAATTTGTCAAATACTCTAGCCTAAGACTCGATCTCTGTAACTTTCAGTGGCTTTTTATGACATTAGTGTGATGTTTAGACACCAACAATGAGCAGCCCGCTGCTTCTCACGTCATGTGAGTAGGGTGTTGTGTGCATTAGACTCACAACAAGGCTGTATATGGTATACAGACCTGTTGTGCGTCTAATGCACACAACACCCTAGCCCTGCCAGGGTTTCATACAATATTATTCGTAATATTATGTGCTTGAATTTTGTCCAGTGTGTTAGAGAAAACATGTATGACCCTGAAACTGTGCCCGGTGAATGGCAAGAGGCTCGCCCCCTATTACATGGGACCAACACCCAATTGGTGAAAAGTGCGTTAATTACTTATCGCATAAAACATTTGAACATTCATTATACGCGAGACACGCTTTCCGCTTGACCAACAGTGAATCAATCAATTGTCTCTGTTAAACTAAACATAACCAAACATAATGTTATACTAACGCCTATCGCTTATTAATCAAGAAATGAATTTAACAATAGATAACTTGTATTTAAACCTAACTTTGACTCAACCTTCAGTTATGGTTTGCTGTTTTAGTATCCGCAAATCATAACATGGCTTTTTACATTGAAAAATAAAGAACTGATTACGACAATCGAATCTAAACTAATTGTAATTCTATTCATTCATATTTAGCTGATAAAATTTAACTTATTATAAATATTTTTAACGTTTAAATCAGCCTTGCGTCGACACGGCCGTTCTGCGAGACAGTGTGCGTGCTCTGCACCAGTCGCGGTTCTGAAAATGAAAGTTAATTTCTCTGAGCTAGGTATCCATTCACAGGTACACTAGCTGATAACTCGTTTGTGGTTGGAGGTGCATGATTTCAAAAAGATTCTG
The DNA here is from genome assembly GCA_963890685.1 of Plagodis pulveraria. Classification (NCBI taxonomy): domain Eukaryota; kingdom Metazoa; phylum Arthropoda; class Insecta; order Lepidoptera; family Geometridae; genus Plagodis; species Plagodis pulveraria. The sequence continues at coordinate 18,795,846 of OY982962.1, forward strand.
TACATGTTTAATGATAGCCGTTTCCAACAATTCAAGTTATCAGCAATTACATTTAGTCTTGAACATGGGGTTATTTTGTTAGGTATTCTAGGTAATAGAATATCGAAGTAAGTATGGAAACAATAAAGTTCATACAAGTAGTCAACAAATAAGATGTGCTGTACATAGGGAAGTGAGTGTATATTGAAGTGCTTGTAATGCTACACGCTTACTCGCAAGTTTATTTAGTTATATCAATGCAAATGCTCCACGCATACATGCATGATTTGATTTCTCGTAGACAGGGATGATGCTGTGGTGCTGGGCGGTCTTGTACGCCGTGGTCCACAGGGGCTCTAAAGGAAAAGGGAACTAGGGCGATGCTGAGGCCTAGGCCTTATATTTATGACCGTGGTCCCCAGGGGCTCTAAATGAAAAGAAAATAGAAATAATTCTTACATGACTGTTTATACAGCTTGTTAGGGTTTGATGCTGTGGTGCTAAGCGGTCTCGTACGCCGTGGTCCACAGGGGCTCTAAAGGATTTGGGAAGGACGATGCTGTGGCCTAGGTCTTATTTTGACCGTGGTCCACAGAGGCTCTGAAAACTTATATTGTGATTTGTAGATAAAAACTCACGGGAATGATGCTGTGGTGCTGAGCGGTCTTGTACGCCGTGGTCCACAGGGGCTCTAAAGGATTTGGGAAGGTCGATGCTGTAGCCTAGGCCTTATTTAGACCGTGGTCCACAGAGGCTCTGAAAACTTATATTGTGATTTGTAGATAAAAACTCACGGGAATGATGCTGTGGTGCTGAGCGGTCTTGTACGCCGTGGTCCACAGGGGATCTAAAGGATTTGGGAAGGACGATGCTGTGACCTAGGCCTTATTTTGACCGTGGTCCACAGAGGCTCTGAAAAGAGTGTAGAAAGGAAGCAGGGAATTGGGATTGTACAGTCTTACTATTTAACAGTTTAAGGTGGTTGATACCTCGTCAACAAAATGCCAATAAAGGACCTCCTTACTGTTGTTGCTAACTGTTTTATAAATCATTCAAACTCAGTTATTATCATCAAGGTAACTGTAAGAAGGGAGAAACTAACCATTATTTAAGAGGCCAGCATCTGGGCAGCTTGGGAAGTGGACGGCTGTGGCTCATCTGACTGCGGCGTACTGACTTCCTGAGATGTATTTTGTTGTACTGTGACATCAACAATGTTCTTCGAGGAGTCATCAACGTCTTCATTATACGTCGACACGGTTTCCTGCTCGCCTGGTTGTGGAGCTCGACGGAGCTGGTCGTGAGCGACCTTACGTGGACGCCCCCTGCCGGTCACACGCTTCACCATGTATCTGTCATTGTCCAGGATCCTATATACCTCGTATGGCTCGCTGTATTTCAAGTCCAGAGAAGTCTGGTTACGGGGATTGTTCTTGATAAGTACGTAATCTCCTCGCTGAAACGGACGCATTTTCGCCTTATTCCTGTCAAATCACTGCTTGTCATATTGTCCCGCAGCTGTCATTTTCTCTTGCACGTGCTGCTCAAGCAAGTCAAAGTCTATACATTCGTTATCGATATTCACCAACCTCAATAGTTCTGGTGGTACACTGTGTTGGCGGCGGGTGAGTAGTGTGAGCGGTGCAACTCCCGTTACTCTATGTGGAGTGCAGTTAAATGCGAGTTGTAACGCTTCTAGCGCTGTCTGCCATTCTTCAGTATTGTAGTTTTTAATAATGGTTAATGCATTTTTCAAAGTACCCATTACTTTTTCTACCTGTCCGTTTGCTCGGCTGACTCCTGGCGCAATAGAATGTATGTCGATTCCGAAACGATCCGAATAGACTTTGAACTCACCAAGGAATTCTCGACCTCCATCCACTACGACTTGCGCGGGGGTTCCAAACAGGTGCACGACGCGTTTCAGAGCTGCAAGGCTGCTGCTTGGGCTTTTGTCATTTGAGTAGTTAAGCAGAATGTACTTGGTGTATGCATCAATCGTTACTATTACATACTCATCTCGTCCTTCAGCATTTCTCGTACCCAGCTTGCCAGTGATATCCATGTGGATGACCTGAAACGCTGCAGTGGGCTTCTGAATCGGATGAAGTTGGGCTTGAACAGCACCCGACGGCCCTTTGGAGGTCTTACATACAACACAATTGTCTACAAACCTCCTGACGATTGTGTTCATTTTATCAAACCAGTACGTTTCTCTTAGCTTTTGTAAAGTTTTCTCCCAGCCGGGGTGTTGTAGAGCGGCATGGAAAGTGTTTATCAGGCTCCACTGGAATGACCTAGGGACTACTATTGGTTTATATATACCCAGTATGGAATCCGTGAGAGTTTTCTTAAGCACCCCTTCTTCCAAGGCATAGCCTTCAGCTGGACTGTCGCCACTCATGGTGTCTATTAGCGGGCGTAGCACGTCGTCTCGGCGCTGCTCAATCTGCAGCCACTCGGTATCTCTGGTCAAGATGTTGATAGATATTTCAGTGGATGGATTTCTACTGAAAAAATCCGCGTGCTGTAGTCGCTCACCTTTTCTATACTCAACCTCGAACTCGTAATTCTGCAGGAAGGCCCACCATCTATGGATACGAGGAAGGAGATCCTTTTTGTTCTTGGATGCTTTCAAGGCGTTACAGTCAGTTATTACCTTGAATTTTCGCCCGTATAAGTAATGCCGAAAATGCTTGACTGCCCTTACTACCGCCAAGGTCTCGAGCTCGTACGAGTGGTAGCGGCTTTCGGCGTCGGTGGTGCGCTGGCTCATGTACGCGACTGGATGCTGGCGGCCGCCGACGGTCTGCACGAGCACTGCCCCGTAGCCGATGCTACTGGCGTCCGTGTAGAGCTCTGTTGGTGCGTCTTCCTGGAATAGCATAAGGGTAGGCGCAGTAGACAGGTGTTGTATGACACAGTTTCGAGCTTCATCATGCCTTTCGTTCCATTCCCACTTCGCATCGTTCTTGGTTAGTTCGTAAAGGGGAACCATCACACGCGAGAAATTGGGAATGAAGCGTCTGAAGTATCCAGCAAATCCGTTAAACTGTCTTACTTGTTTGACTGTTTTCGGGATAGGTGCCTTCGTTAAAGCCTCCACCTTTCTTGGGCTAGGACTGACTTGTCCGTTAGCAATGATATTGCCCAAATACTCGATAGAGCGTTTAAAGAAGGCAGTTTTATCAACATTGATCGAAAAACCGGCCTCTTGGAGGGCAATCAATATACGTTCGATATGGGATAGGCCCTCAGCGAATACCCTACATTTGGATAACACGTCATCAACATACACCTGACAAACCTGTTCTGGCGAGTTCAAGAGGTGAGCTAGGGCCCTATTTATACAACGTTGATAAACTGACACTGAGTTACTGAGTCCAAATGGCATACTTAAATATTCATATTGAGCGTCCGGCGTAACGAAAGCAGTTAGTTCAATAGAACCCTCCGAAATAGGTATCTGATGAAACCCAGCTGCCATATCTATGGTCGAGAAATAATGACCCCCCGCTAGTTGATCTATTTGATCTGAAATAATCGGTAAAGGATAGTGATCCCTCAGAGTGTTCCTGTTTAGTTCACGATAGTCCACGCACATGCGGTCCTTTCCATTTTTCTTTTTAACCAATATTATTGGACTGGAAAAAGGAGATTTACTTTCGCGGATAATTTTATGCTTGAGCAACTCATTAACGATATCCCGAACCTTTTCGCGTTCAACTGGGCTCAACCGGTAAGGTCTGCGTTCGACACACTTGCTGTTATCCTTTAAGCGTATTTCGAGCTCACCGGTATTGACGCGTGAGTGGGGGTAACCTTCAATAAACAAGTGTTCAAACTTGTTCAACAAGATTTTCAATTCGTTGATTTGATCGTCATTAGTCAAATCACAATCTAAGTTGTCAAACTTTTCACTTTGGGATCGCATGTGGTAAACAACCGGTTGATGAACTAAAGTTGCTCCCTGAGAGTTCACTAGCACACTTAAGTTATTTTCTTTTACAAGATTCATGCCTATCAGAATGTCTGAGCACACTTCGTAGTCCGGCACCACGTGAAATACAAGTTCTACCCGTAAACTATCGATGACACAAATCGTTGTCAACGTTGAAAGGGATATCACTGTAAATTGACCTAGCCCCTTCAAGTAGCTCACTCGATCAACTCGTTTCCCAGGTAGTTTCGCAGCTACAGACTCGCGTATTACTGAACATTCGGCTCCGCTATCAAAAATCGCGAGTATATTCAAGTTTCCAACCACCACTGGCATCGAATTCAATTTAGATGTACCTACACAGTTGATGTTAGAAACTACTGCGCGTTCTCGCTTGTAACACGTTTCGTAAGTGTGACCAGCCCTTGAACAGAACGTGCAATTAAGTCTACCTACATTTTGAGGTGCGTTTTTATTATCATGTTGACGCGGTTGAGGATTTTCAGTTTTGTCACGGTAACGGCAGTCTCGTGTATCATGACCAGACTTCTTGCAAATTTGACAAAACAAAGAGGGCTTATCAAACCGTGGTCGCTTAGTGGCACCCGGATGTGTACTTGATGTACCCAGCTGAGGGCGCTTAACACTACGTATAGAAGATGCAACCGAAATAAGTTCTGGTACTGATGTGGCCCTGGCATTCAACAATTCGATTCTCAACCGCTCATCTCCAATACAACCGATAACCGCCTCAACTGCGTCATCATTCGATAATTTATCTTTAGTAATACGTCTCCACAGTACCCAAGCTTGTGACAAGAACTGCGCGATGTCTTTTGTATTATCATAATTATGTTCTCTAAAGCGCACAATGTCCCGAGAATATCTATTCTCCGGTTCAAAAGTCATTATTAAAACATCCCGCAACTCATGCCACGTGGTGGTGGACACAAGCCAATTGTCAACCCATAACCTGGCGCGACCTTTAAGCAAGCTACCAGCTTTCATTCTTACTTCAAAATCGCTCAGGCCATAGGTTTCCATGGCTGTAGTCACATGTTGACACCACTCTCTAACCCCAATATTGGTGTCTGGATCGTATGATGGCAAAAATACATCATTTATTTTGACTTTGGGCGTGTCTGGTTGTGTGGTAATGCGATCCGATATGTGGTTCATCATTCGCAACATCTGAGTGAAAAACTCCGTCGGTACCCCATTAACAGAAGCGATTAAGTTTTCATTATTCGAGTCAGATGGACGGGCAGAAGTGGGGGTCAATCCCACTTCTGATAACGAAGCACCGGCACTATTCGCGTTTTTAGAGATAGTAACGTCAGCAGAGCTGACGTCACCATCCCCACGGCTAATCTCACTCATTGCGAATAACAAAACACACTATTTACTCTACTCACGTTTTATTATTACTAGTACAAAACAATTTAACCTTAAGGTCTAAACCAATAATTGACAATGGTACTTACAAGATATTAAAGTAAAGCCTCACTTGTCGGTACAAAATTCTCCGTTCAAATGTGGCCTCGCAGCGGCCCGCCTTTCTCATTTCAAGATGGCGTGGACGTTGCGAAGTCATTACATTTATTAATCACCAATAAACAGTAACATTCATTGAAGTATCAAACAATGATTTGTTAATTCTTTTTACCATTTTTAAGACCCTATTTTAACATTCGCTTAATTACTTATCGCATAAAACATTTGAACATTCATTATACGCGAGACACGCTTTCCGCTTGACCAACAGTGAATCAATCAATTGTCTCTGTTAAACTAAACATAACCAAACATAATGTTATACTAACGCCTATCGCTTATTAATCAAGAAATGAATTTAACAATAGATAACTTGTATTTAAACCTAACTTTGACTCAACCTTCAGTTATGGTTTGCTGTTTTAGTATCCGCAAATCATAACATGGCTTTTTACATTGAAAAATAAAGAACTGATTACGACAATCGAATCTAAACTAATTGTAATTCTATTCATTCATATTTAGCTGATAAAATTTAACTTATTATAAATATTTTTAACGTTTAAATCAGCCTTGCGTCGACATATATGTATATAAATAAATTTACTTTGCCAAGCAAAACCATTGATTCTTACATTCTTATTTAAATTCCTCGCAGCAATTCCCTGTACATATAGAGGTTCTCGTAAATAAAACCAAAGTATACAAAGTAGTGTACACATGAGACATAAAATGGGGCATATTTCGAGCTCACTGCCAAGCCAGCGTGTTGCAGTTGTTTGGAGTTTACTAAATTCATACACTACATTTTTACTGATGTACTTTTTAAATTTTTACCTATTTATTTTATTTTTACAACAATTAATTTATTACATAATGTCTTATTATATACAACGTTCACAGCATTCTTGTCATTAGACAATACCAACATGTTTTCTCTAGATGTTACTCTTGAAAGAGCGACCTACAGTTGGCCATGTGAAAAACAGTCAACGCTCAAATCTAAGCCTGCAGTGTTGAAGGTTTGAATGCACCCTGCGATTTATTAATGGTCATTGCAAAAGATGTTTATACCGGAAACTGTAAACGTTTAAATTGGAAGGGTAAATCCAATGGTATCAGTGGGATTGAGGGAATCAATACATATTCTCCGGTACGCCGGCCGGAACCGCCGCATACGCTTCTTAATCTGTAATATCTTATATTCATTTAAATCATAATATTCATATAAATCATATGCTGTAAAGGGCCATATAGATCTATATAAAATCAACAATGTATTTAAGGTATTTAATTAGATAAGGGTTATTGCTGTATTGGTTAAAATTGCTTCGAAAATAAGCCATTATTTGTCGTAAAAAGTAAATGACAAAATAATGTTATTGTGGGATGTCCATAAGAGATAGACATATACCATAGCGGAGTTTTCTGTAGATCTTTTCAATGTGTACAATACTTTGATAAATCTCATTCATTATTTTGATAGATCTCGTAGGGTTCAGCCTGCATTTGCAATGTAAGCGGAAAAAATGTAATTATTTACGACGTCACATTAGAAACCTCAAAAATAGCAGTATTTATCCACTATTTAATGGATGTTATTACACATACACCTTTCTCTTGAATTACTCTATCCATTAAAAAAAACTGCAGCAAAATCCGTTGCGTAGTTTAAAAGATTTAAGCATTCATAGGGATATAGGGACAGAGAAAGCGACTTTGTTTTATACTATGTAGTGATGATTTGTTTTATTTGGAGCTTGAATTGTTGCATGACTATGTCAGTTCTTCAGCTTTATATACATTCATTTGTAGTCTACTTTAAAATTGAGTACATTAAAAGTAACAGAGACTTTGCCGCGTCACTTAATGGTGCGGACAGGATACCTTGACTTGCTTCTACCTCAAGAAGATTGGAACTGTGCACTGCTTCTTGAGGTAGAAGCAAGTCAAGGTATCCTGTCCGCACCATTAAGTGACGCGGCAAAGTCTCTGTTACTTTTAATGTACTCAATTTTAAAGTAGACTACAAATGAATGTATATAAAGCTGAAGAACTGACATAGTCATGCAACAATTCAAGCTCCAAATAAAACAAATCATCACTACATAGTATAAAACAAAGTCGCTTTCTCTGTCCCTATATCCCTATGAATGCTTAAATCTTTTAAACTACGCAACGGATTTTGCTGCAGTTTTTTTTAATGGATAGAGTAATTCAAGAGAAAGGTGTATGTGTAATAACATCCATTAAATAGTGGATAAATACTGCTATTTTTGAGGTTTCTAATGTGACGTCGTAAATAATTACATTTTTTCCGCTTACATTGCAAATGCAGGCTGAACCCTACGAGATCTATCAAAATAATGAATGAGATTTATCAAAGTATTGTACACATTGAAAAGATCTACAGAAAACTCCGCTATGGTATATGTCTATCTCTTATGGACATCCCACAATAACATTATTTTGTCATTTACTTTTTACGACAAATAATGGCTTATTTTCGAAGCAATTTTAACCAATACAGCAATAACCCTTATCTAATTAAATACCTTAAATACATTGTTGATTTTATATAGATCTATATGGCCCTTTACAGCATATGATTTATATGAATATTATGATTTAAATGAATATAAGATATTACAGATTAAGAAGCGTATGCGGCGGTTCCGGCCGGCGTACCGGAGAATATGTATTGATTCCCTCAATCCCACTGATACCATTGGATTTACCCTTCCAATTTAAACGTTTACAGTTTCCGGTATAAACATCTTTTGCAATGACCATTAATAAATCGCAGGGTGCATTCAAACCTTCAACACTGCAGGCTTAGATTTGAGCGTTGACTGTTTTTCACATGGCCAACTGTAGGTCGCTCTTTCAAGAGTAACATCTAGAGAAAACATGTTGGTATTGTCTAATGACAAGAATGCTGTGAACGTTGTATATAATAAGACATTATGTAATAAATTAATTGTTGTAAAAATAAAATAAATAGGTAAAAATTTAAAAAGTACATCAGTAAAAATGTAGTGTATGAATTTAGATATTCCAAAGATAGCAGGAAATCTTCATGATTTAGGAAAAGAAGAATTGTTTTACCCCAAATTAAACGCGTGCGGGCCACGGGCAGTAATGAATAAATCAAAACTACTGGATCGATTTTTATCATTTTTTCAGAGAATGGCATAGGTAATATATTTTATATCCGTGCAAAGCCGGAGTGGGCCGGTAGTAATAAAATAAAGATTAAAAAAAAGCACACTTGAAGATGCCGTACAGGTTTTTCGTAATGTTCGGATATATACAAATGTCCAATTATAGAATGATTGAAAAGTCGCATGTTTATGAGCCTTATATCCAGGGTTATTGGTAAAATGCTAACAACCTCTTAGGGTTGACTTCTGCTAGTCATGAGAAACATTTTGAGAAGAATTGTCACTGAGACGTTACGTCTGAGTTGTCCTTAACAGTATATTCTGTCCCAAAGTGTATGTCATGCGAATTTGAGTAGAATTTTGCTACATACCTAACCGCTAATGATGTCACTGTTGAAGCATACACATAGCTGAAATATATTATTGTGCTTACGTAACGATATACAAAGCTTCTAGTAATTATAATAGATTATACACTTATAGACACGAGGTTCAAACAATGAGGTTAATTAATAGTTTCTTAGATTATCCATGATTATTTTAATAGAATCAAAGTGAAGCTCTAAACTCTTGACAAACAAAGCATAATAACTATGGTCTGGTGCATATATGTTCCTTTCCGTGGTGGTTATACTCGAAATTATTAAAATTTGTAATTAACCTTCATTAGAGCGTCGTAGACGCCTAAATTGAATAAATGATTTTGACTTTGACCTTGAGTCAACAACGGTAGAATGCACAAGCGACCCACACGGACGCCGAGGCTCATCGCTGGACTTTAGTGGATATATCCGGCAGTGAGCCCAGCGAGTCCCACATAACCACGCGGTTACCCCAAGAGCTGGCACGCGAAAAGCGTGTTTTCCTAGAGTTACTTAAACGACAAAAATGCCTGGACAATTCCGCCTCTGCCAAGCTATCGCCTGTCACCTAATTTAAGCAAATAATGTAATATTGTATTTTATAGTAAGTATGTAACACATTGTTAAAATAATTGTTAAATTGTAAAATATTGTAACAAGACGTTTATAAGAATCATCCCGAGTTTCTGGCCCGTTCTTCTCGCAGTGGCTCTTTACAATTTTTTGCGGAACGTTTTGCGAATGCCCGTCTGGCTAGCGACCACCCTCAAGTAGAAAATCTGTCGTACTGTAAAATTACAGGCACATGAGACCTAACAACTATTCGTCTCAGTGTGACGGGCACAGTGCAATTCGTCGTTGACGAAATGCGTCTGTTATAGGCAGAGGTTAGTCCACTTAACATCAGGTGGGCCTTGGGCTTGTTCCGTCACAATAACATAAAAAAAACATTTAGCAAAGATTTACTGCTTATTTCGGATGTTAGTAACAATGGCTTATAAGGAACGTGTTGTAAAAGCTAGCCCCACTCCTATAAAGACTACAGTGTTGCTTAGAATCCAATTACACCGTTCCAATCCAGTTGGCACGAAGCCATATTGGATGCATAAAGAGTAGAAGGCAAGTCAACGTTTTTCCATTAACAACTTGACGCAGCTGTTTTCTACCCATGAACGTGATATGTGGCTAAGTGTGATATTTGTTAATTTGAGTTTTATTATGCTTCGAGAGCTTGGATAGTGATCCACATCTCCAGGATGTGACTGTTGACATAAACTGAATTAGACACAGTAGCAGTATTGGGAGAGGCCGCATCGATAAAAAACCCTTTGAAATTACTTAACCGTAATTAAGCTATGTACATACTTTGCCCGTAGGGACCAGGGCTAGAATGTCACCCCCCCCCATTTCTACCCGTGGGTGTCGTAAGAGGTGACTAAGGGTAACGCACCAGAAGGTGGGTAGCAATACTTTCTGAGGAACTGATGTCTCACACTGCGATCCCCAAGCCGCTTGCCAAGTGCGCGTGGGATAATGGCAAACCCCCAGCACAGTACATCCTTTGAGTAGCCGTAGAACTTTTTGTGTAAGTTCGTCTGGAGAAGTACTGCCACCATACCCATTTCTACTGCTAAGAAGAAATGTTTGCATTACTGTGTTCCGGTTTGAAGGGTATGGGTGCCGGTGAAATTAAAGGCACTTGAAACTTAACGTTACGTCTCAGGGAGATGGCTACAATGGCAGTTTCTTAAGAAATGCAACTCAACGAAACAATCCGCAAAGAGATCGTGCTTGTTTCAGCACGATAGAATTTATAAAAAAAACAGCCAAGTGCGAGTGGGACTCGCGCACGAAGGGTTCCGTACCATTATCTGTAACCCAATCTTGCAAGTTACAGTCAATTTTCGCAGTGTCCGATTGAGCTGGGTAGGTACGGCGAAAACATCTTGTATTATATAGGAGTCCCCTTAATTATATATTTTATTTTATTTTAAGTAATTATATTTAAAGTGAACATAAAACTTAATATTCTGTGAATAGTAAAAGCGTCTACCTGTCACCGTTATTAGTATCGAGCAAGAAATGATGCATTTCGGGGAGTGTGCCACGGAACTGCATGATTTGATTCCGCCTTCCCCATTCTATAACCGGACATCCAGGGACACTCAGAAGCGCCACCGCTATATGGTTGATGTTCCATTTGCCCGAACGAAGCGATTTGCGTCTTCGTTCATCATACGAACCGCCAGGGAATGGAACACCCTGCCTGAGTCTGTGTTTCCGGTTAAGTACAACATGGGGGTCTTCAAAACGCGAGTGAATAGATACCTTCTGGGTAAGCGCGCTCCATCATTGATCGCATCTTCACTTACCATCAGGTGAGATAGTGGTCAAGTGCTACCCAGTTCTGAATAAAAAAAAAAAAAAAAACGGTAAAAAAAAACAAGTTTGTTGTATGGGAGCCCCTCTTAAATATTGCTGCATTTTTAGTATTTGTTAACAACAAATACTAAAAATGCAGCAATATAAAAACATCATCTGTGAAAATTTCAACTGTCTAGCTATCACCGTTCTTGAGATACTGCCTGGTGACAGACGGACGGACGGACGGACAGCGAAGTCTCACTAATAGGGTCCCGTTTTTACCCTTTGGGTACGGAACCATAAAATCCGGCGAAGTGCGATTCGGACTCGCGCACCGACGGTTCCGTACAAACCTGTTGGTATATAAGTAAAAATAACGGTACTTTTATTGCTAAATGAAATCAATAACATTTTAAAATAATTAGAAACATATTTACTAAAAGAGACAACTAAATATTTATGCATTTTGCAATTTTCCCTTTATCTGTGTTATTAGATGTTGTTTCGTACAAAATTTCAAGATTCTGTTCACGGGAAGTACCCTGTAGGTTTTAATTCCCTTGCGAGTGTAAAACATTTGCGGCATAAATGGCTGCATCTGTGGATTGCGTTGGCTTAGAAGTTTGGTTTATTTACAACTCCAAGGGACAGTAGACCTGAGTATTTGATATGAACTTCAGCTTGATATCTCCACGCGTTCCTGAGAAAAAGGGTCTTGACAGACAGATAGACGGGCAATAAAGTGAGCCTATAGAGTTCCGTTTTTCCCTTTTGAGGTAAGAAGCCATTAAAAATAATGAAATTATTAATACCTGCTATGATATTTTTTTTAGATATATAAGTCTTGATCTCAATCTTATCCCTATCAAACTCATAATAAAATATTAGTTGAAAAGGCGGTTGAAATATGGATACAGAAGCAAAGAGCATCAACTCTAAATAACGCCTTCAGGCCAAAGGCTAATAAAAGTGACTTACCGAAAATTAACGAAAAAATACGGAAGCCTAATTGGGATCGGAAAAAAGTTATGAGCATATTACATATCCACGTTGATACTGTAATCACCATCAAGCAACATGATGCGCCGAGTAAGCAGTGGCACTTCATTGGAAATATATACGAATAAATTAATATTTATTCGTAGGAAATACTCAATCTTGATTCATTCTTTGAAGGGTCATCACCTACTAATGGATAATTAATACGGTAAAGTTTTTTTACATTTTATATTTAATTTTAAGTTTTTAAATTTTATTTGGCTGTGGTCTTCGTAATTTAAGCAGCACCTTATACGTTTGTTTGAAGTATACTAAGTATAAGAAAAACGTACATAAACCCAGTAGCTGAACAATGGGCATAATTTATAACAATAGGTACACCGGTCTCTAGCAAATAGCAGACCCGGGTGAATAGTACGGTAAAATAAATGACCTGAACTACGCATATAATATATATTTTTATATATTTTAATTATTCAGGTCCTACAAATCAATATATTATATTGATTCGTAGGACCTGAAGCGAATTTAAAAATATTGTGCATTGATTTTTTTTAATTAGAATGTAACACACATTTTCTTGAACTTTTATTGAATAAGTTTGTTTGTGTCTTATGCTCAACTAACGTTGTACGAATTCACGCTTGCCTTATATACTATTAACCTGCGTTCATTCAACCTTTATACAACTTTATATTGTAGACACCTTAAAAAAATCTCCTTAGGCACTCTGCTATAGGAAGTTGCTATTTGTATACGTTTATAAAACCTATGTCGTAGTTTTCCTACTTCTATTAAATTAGTGAAATACTGTTAGAGATGTTTATAAGCCTTTTTTAAAAGATGCTATTTTTCATATTCATTTTATATCTGTTCCTTGGACCAATTAAAATTAAAACACCTGAATTATGCTTTCTACTACCTGATAATGACATCAAAATCATACGCATATTTTTTTCAGTTAGAAAAGGGAAAAGGGAAATTACACACCAATGTTGCATAAGAAATAGGCACTATTGTGTCTGTAACGATCCAAACACACTAAAGTTTTTACAAATATGATCCACATGCTCAGTGAATATATAGATAATACATTTGCTGCACCTCGGGCAGCATGGTTAAATAATCTGCTAAGTAACATTGAAGCGTCATACCCGCCCGAGGTACTATGTAATTTAAAATTCTAAAGATTTGTAAATTCAATGCATTATTATCCACCAGTTTTGACCGAAGTTTACATGATACTCATCTTAGCCTTGGCTTTTTAATAAAACTTAAACGTACATTTAGTTAAACCTATGGCAAAGTCCTCCTGAACAAAGCTAAACAAACGAGATAAAATAAATCCTTCCATTTGCAGTCACTCCGCTTTGTATGTTGTTTCAGATCTCATCAAACTGTGATAGTATTATGCAAGTTATCCCTCTTGATTTGATGGAACAAGCTTTTTATTGTTTTATTTTCGAACCTACTAGTTTATGAGTGTTTGTTTAATGTCTTCATAGGAAGTTTAAACTTATTGCTAAATTTTCGTTGGTACCTACCGTTCCTCTCCAAAATGTTGAAACAGTTAGTAGGATTCCTTGTAAACAACGCATCAAAAACTATACTTCTTCATAAGGCACATTCTTAAAAGACATTCACACTCTTTCACAGTATGGATTTTATTTGGTTGGATTTACAAAACATTAACATTTTGCAGCCCTCTTGGAGATCACTGTTACAGTTCCGTGGTGTTTTACTAACTTAATTTTCTTTTGGTGGTTCCCTCGACAAGTTGATCCCCGATGTCTGAAACGGTTCTGCCCTTAGTTTCTCTCGATCAGTTGCGCCCTGATGTCTGGAACGATTTTCTCGGTACTGACGGGAAGAGAAGTGTTGGGTTGAAGATTACGACTGGATCACGAGGACCTATGATTTACCATTTAGACTGTTGTCGGTGCGGTTAATGAAGGTTTTTTTGTTGTGATAGGTTAGCCTGAATCACTATCTGTTGGTAAGTTATGGCTTGATTGAGGCTGGTCTTCAAGGACAGCTGCTGGTGCGTGTTTTGTTTGGTGTTTGGTGACGGGTTTTCTACTAGATAATTGAGGCTAGTTACGTAGGCATTCGCAAAATGCAATGCTGTGTAGCTCAACAAAATCCAAAACATGGAGTTCCTGTACGTTAAAAGTACATTGCTTTTGAATCACCATTACTTCAAAGCATCGATAAACCTCCTAAGATTTTCTATTTTACTCAGTGTCATACACACTCTTTCATATATTTGCGACTTTGCGATTTATGCATGGCCTTCATCTACCTAGATTTCCTTCCGTCATCGCTTCGTTGATGTTTTATATACAACGTTGCTGATAAGTACCTGGAGATACGTGTCAGAAGTAAAGAGTATAACAAACATTAAAAAAATGTTTTGTCAGTGTTGTTTTTAATTGGTCGAGTGTTTAGACTTACTGTATCAGTCGGATTATCCACTGCTGAACACAGCATCCCCGACTAAGGTGGGGGTTTGTCATAATCCTCACACTGGGCAGGCATTTTAGAGATCACAGTTTAAGATATCAGCTTCTCAGAAGGCGTTGCTGCCCACCTTGCGGAATATTACTTTTGTCGCCATTACATGTTTTTTCTATTCTTTGTGGAAACAAAACGCTCAAAGCGTTTTGTTAGTGATTCTAACATAGTACAGTATTGTGTGTCGCTAAAATGACATCAGTCCAGTCACGTATCGCCAGTTAATTAGCAGTAACATTGTATAGAGATAAATGTGCCATACGGCAATTATATGGCCATCTTTTTCAAAAGAAGTATTCGATCGTGAAATAAACAGAACCTTGGCCAGAACAGGATTCCGCAAAAATAAACACAACAATAAAAGCTAGCACTAAAACTTTAAGAAGCTCGGTCCACAATAAGCAATGTCACCATGTCACAACTTCACTATAAGATTGGAATAGACTAACCAACTATTACTTCGGACTAAACATGTTACGTGGATGCTAAGAAATCTCTCCCTACCTCTTCGGGCATATATTTCCAAACATAGCTCTATCATCAGCAACAGCTGGAAAGCGTCCACCATTGACCCAATGCATCCCCCATTGAACAGCTATTGTCCATTTGCATCCATCGCTTATCATCACGCCTGTAAATACATTAATTTGTCATCGTTAGTACTGTACCGTGCTAATCGCAAAAACTTTAGAAATTAATGCCTACTTATTATTCATCCTTGTTGATTTAAACATCCAAAGTAGGTAAAGTTGATCCCGTTAGGAATTTATTATTGTTGCTTACCGTTTCATTTTAAAGAATTCAAAGTTGGAATGAGTCTGAAAACAACAATTTCATTCAATAAGGCTAATTAAATTACGTTTACCTTAATTGGATTCGTGTTTCATTCATAAGGAAAATTATGTTACTGAAATCTAACGAGATGGTTTTCGAGGTAAACAATTAATTATATATAATTTATAGAGCAGATGGTACCTACTTAACAAGTAAAAGAATCACATTACGAACAGATTTTATGCATATCTTTTATAAGTATTAAGAGTTTATGGATTGTCGTAAGTTGCCAATTAGTCAAATGCACCGGATGAACTGCATACCTTGACGTGAGTAGGGTGTTGCTGTATATTAGGCGTTCAGTTATATGTTATGCTTTATTGAACCGAAAAGTAGCTGGTTTATAAAGCAACAAATGCGTTTCCAAGGGTTTACGTCGACAGGCGGCTGGCCATTAAACTTAAGTTAAAACTCTACTTCATACCTTTTTATTATGCGAAAAAACATATTGTTACAACCTCTCATACATAGGATAAAGAAAGCTTTAATGAATATTCACATTCCCAATACTTAGGACATTACTTAGATAAACACTTACTTATTTATCATTCCCTTAGACGAAGCAGTGATGGCTCAGTGGCGTTGGCTATGGACTGCTGTGCAGCAGGTCCATGGTTCGAATCCCGCCGCGGGTTGAGCTTCACTGCATGGTGGAAGGGCATTTTGCCAATGCCCGCCTGGCGAGCGACCAATCCAAGTAGAAAATCTGTCGCGTAGCACTTAACAGTGTGTTCCGGCAGCACTCCTTGAGAGTGAGTAAAATTACAGGCACATGAGACCTAACAACTGTACGTCTCAGTGACGGGCTCGGTGCAATTCGTCGTTGACGAAATGCATCTGTTATAGCCAGTGGTTAGTTCATTTAACGTCAGGTGGGCCTCGGGCTTGTTCCATAGCAAAAACATAAAGAAAAGACACTAAACTTTAGTATCTTAAAACTCAACTATTGCATATGTTCGTGTATACACAATTAAAGCATAATCATAATGAGGTTCTCAGTTTGACGCGTATTTATTATTTCTTTTTAATATATATACTACCTGATATCTTCGCAAGTTGTGAACTATTTTAATTAATCTTTCTTTATTAGATAGTTTGTCCAATGTAGTTCCATAAAAAAAGCTTTTTCCTGCTTTATCCATTTTGACCATCGAGCCAAAATAGATAATTGTTAATTATATCATAAAAAAAATGTATACATTATATTATATGCTCTTATGTTATATTTGATATTATATGCTCGGCGCGAGCTCCAAATTTTATTCAAAACTTCATAAAGAAACTTAATTTGATGTTCATAAATGAAAAGTTCTTCATTTATTAGCAGGTTTTACGGGATTTTAATGGAGCATGCTCTACCCCCACCTGGTGTAATAGATGCATTGGCTTTACCACTAAGTCAATTATTGCACGATACGGGGAATATTTATACAATATAAACAAAATATAGAAAATGAGCTCTACTACGATCTACAATTGAAACAATGTCAACAATTTTCCCCCTTAAATTTACCATATTTAAGCTGCAACAACAACAGGTAATAGATCAAATTCCACAATCCCGCAAACATATCAATCACGATTAGCTTAACGAACAAGCTCTGGAACCCCGAAAATATATGCGAGTAAAATTTAAAATGGTATGCATCTTTTCGTATATGTTTTTACTGGATTAAAAAATGGAAACTCGGTAATAAATGGCTATTTAATGAACATAGAGTAAAATGCAGATATTATGTTAAAATTGAACCGAGACTTATATATTCAACAAAGTTTTTAACTACAAATAATTGATTTACTAGTCCCTCGTTGGTGCTGCCCAGGAATCTTGACTTACTAAGTTTATACCCCGGGTGAGTCAAGTTATTGGGTTATTCTGCTAAAGAAATATTCAGTAACTTTTCAAGCATTGATAGCCGATCGGTATGTGTGGAGCCGTGCTAGTCAGTAGAGTCCCCGACCCTCGACGACGTGGCTTGGCGGAATAGTTAAAGAGTTTATGAAGGTTTTGGGAAATCATGTTTTTTGTAAATTTGGTACGGAACTTTCCGCCAGAAGGATAAAAACTCTTTGGAGCATTTGCAGTACTTACAGAAAAATTCAAGTACACATTTTTGGTGCGAAGATTGTTTGGGGTTTAATCTACAATTATATACATACCTCACGATATGATGACCCATTCATGATTTGTCATGTCTATCTTAGCGACACTACGCTTTTAAATTGTAATCCATTGTGCCGTCTTATCTCGAATTATAAATCAATAAATGCCTAGGTACATTTATTTTATAGCTATGTACATAATTTTTATTTTGTAGTGCCTCGTAGCAGCTATTTTTGTAAAATACTGTTGCAATTCTAAATGTAAAACATTTAGTTGCTTGGAGACGCAAAACACGCAAATAACTGCAAATGCAAACTAACGCTCTATGCACAATTGAATTACAACAATTCCAGTACTTTTGCAATTGCGGTAAATGAGAATATCTGGCTTCATTGAGTTAAAATAATTGTGCTCAATTATTTTACAGTCTTCTATGCAATTAGCTGTACAATCCTAGAGGTTGAAATTGGACTGGAATTCTGGATACAAGTCTTTACCTTAAATTTAATGATTTTATAACTTATTTTAAATTGGCAATTTAGTAGTATTGATCAATGACAAAAGTCACTGAACATGGTCAGCTTCCAAAACTCCTGAAAACATATTATTATTAGTTTACTGATATAACTAATATTAATAGAACATAATTATAAATAACTAGATGTGTGAATTCATTCAGGATTACCATACCTGCAGACTAATTATTCACATGTGCGCACTGTCTGTAGTCTGCGGTGAAGCACTCTTAGTAAATCATAGCTCAGAAAGAAGCTTCTTACTTCGGATTTGAAAACTCCCAGGTTGTATTTTCCAGAAGACAGTATAGTCAGGTAACTCGAGAGTTCCTTCGCGGTTCGCACAATAAATGTTGAAGCAAAGTGCTTTGTGCATTTCTTTGGAATTACGATTTTACAAGATAGTTAAAAACCTGATAGTGGCGAATGTTCCAGATTTTAGAGATTTATCTTAGCAAGCTTGCATAACTAAATAAGGGTGCTGGGCTGCCTGTGGGGTGCCGGGCTGCCCGTGAAGTGCCGGGCTGCCCGTGGGGTTTCAGTCTACCTGTGGGGTTCCGGGCTGCCTGCAGGATGCCGGGCTGCCCGTGGGGTGTCGGGGTAGTATGTCACACCCCATCTCTACCCGTGGGTGACGTCAGAGGTGACTAAGGGTGACACTACAGAGGGTGGGCAGCAGCGCTTTCTGAGGAACTGATATCTCTCACTGCGATCCCCAAGATGCCTGCCAAGCGTGAGGATTATGGCAAACCCTCCCATAGTGGCTGTGTTCAGTAGTGGACGATCCGGCTGATACAGTATCAGCTACAGAGTGCTTTCAAATATTTTTTTTTACAATATCTTCAATGTACTCAATTGGACCTGTTACAGTTTTTTTATAAGTATAGTGTCGTTTATTTACAGGAATTGGTGACTATTATTAGAATTTAATTATAGTTTATGTGCAAGCGTTCATCATTATCTTTGTTTTCTTATTCCACGTTTGTTACAAGTTGCAATTATGTTTTCTCCAAAAACAGAAAGGACAAGTCAAGAATATTAATTGCAGAAAGTTTGGGTTTTGGTTTTATTTTGGATCGCCTTCCTGGCACAGCCCTCTTCCAACGGGGCAATGCTTTCAGTTGGCAGTGTAACCAGCATGCTGGCAGCCAACTGGTAGTGAGCTGGAGCATTTCGAGTGTCTGTGAGTCTGCAATGGCTTGTAGGCTATGTAAATGCTTGCATTGTAGTTGCTACAGTGTTGTATGTAGTTCGTAGTGTTTTGTTAATAAAGGCGTGCCTATGTATGTCTTGATATATTATCGTGTATTCAACTTTTTCAAGCAAAAACACTTTAAGTGTAGAATATAACATAGCTAAGAGAAAAGAGAACATGAATAAGTGGAGTAGTTTATAATGAATAAGCCTACTCATTCATAATTATAATGGCGTCACCTACGCAACGCACCTGTTGTCAAAATACACACATCAAAAGTGCCTAGGGATCAAGTAAGTTTTCGAGTATTGTCTCAATAGAGGATTTTATTCGTGTGCTTTTCTGATGAGTCTCGTTTCGGTATGCGGCCTGATAAAAGACGTGTACTCGAGTTTGGAGGAGCTCTGGACCTCAAGAACGTTTAAATTTCTGTCAAGAAGTTCACGCATATGGAAGGGAAACTATAATGGTTTTGGCCGGTATTTAGATCGGTGGCAGAACAGATCTGATTGGGATCAGGGGCAACCTCAATTTTCCGATTTATGCGGCGAGTATTGTTTCGGAAGTGATCATCTCTTTGCGAAGCCGTTTAGATAATTCGTTTCGTCTAATGCACGATAATGCACGTCCACAGACGGCTAGAGTCGTATCTCGCACTGTTGCCGATGCTCGCATCAACGTTCTGCCGTGGCCTGCTCAGTCGCAAGATCTCAACCCCATTGAACATGCATGGGATATGCTACAAAGAAGAGCTCTGCCAAGTATGGATCCCGTGCATACCCTTGTGTGCATACCCCATACAACAGTCATTCCTCAAAGTGATTTGATGAAATGATTTTAAGCATGCCAAATAAAAAAAATGCTGTGCTTGTGTGATTAAGGTAAATGATAGAAACACAGATTATTAATTAATATTAATAATATACAATAAACATAGCATCCTTTTTTTTTCCTTTTTCTGACTTTTGATTGACGACATTAACTTAGGTTACATTTGTTTAAACAGCAAAAACTTTTTTTTGCTTATTCTTACATAGTAGGTACAGGGATTCGTTAATAACTTAAACATAGGAATTAAATTGTAAAAAAACAGCCTGGATAATTAGATTTGGTAAATTATTTATTGAACGTTTTTTTATAGTTCAAAATATACATGATCCCTAAGCACTTTGAAGTGTGTATATTCAAGTGTAATTAAATAATTTATCAACTATTCAATTAACTAATCTAATAAAAGAGGTTGAATCAACCCTTTTCTTAGGCATAACAATAGACAACCATTGTATCTGCAAAGAGCACATAAGCAGGGTCTGCACAAAACTCGAAAGGTTTGTGTACGTCCTTAAACGTCTCAGGAATGTAGCCTCCATAAAAGCTGCGCTGAGTGCCTATCATGGCTATGTTTCCTCAGTTCTTCGCTATGGTATCATAATCTGAGGTAATTCAGTTGAAGCATCAATGGTCTTTATCTCGCAAAAAAAATGTGTAAGATCACTGTGTAAAGCTGAGCCACTAGACAGCTGTAAATCACTATTTAAAAATAATCGTTTATTACCTTTACCTTGTCTCTACATTTATGAAATCTGTGTATTTGTACATAATAACCCACTTTATTTTAAAAACCATAACGATGTTACATTAAGAGTCAACAATAGAAATAATTACAATATTTATGTACCGAACCAGATCCTTAACGTATTTAGTCACAATGTTATACGCTTATACAATTACCTACCAAAAAGTTTCAAGGAACTGACACCTAGTATATTTAAAAGAAAATTGTTTAACTTTTTAATAAAAGAATGCTATTACACCATTAATGAGTTTTTAGTTGACAAATTTAAGCAGAATTTATGAATGTATTATTTAAGATTATGTAATTTATGACATTTAGCATTGTTTTATATTGACATTATCAATTTGAAAAATTTTGTTTAGTTAGTTAAGTTTAGTTTAATCCTTAGTGTAATTCATATTATGTGCTAAAATTTTTATAAATATTTGCACGCCGGCAGCGGTTGAATATTGGACTGGACTGATTTATATTATAGAACCTTATATACAATATTCTTATGAATAAATTTATTTGAATTTTGAATTTGAATAATAAAAACAAGAAGACAGCCATTAAAAGTAACAGTAAAAGTAAACATATAAATATTTTAAATCCCGTCGATCCTAGAAAAAACATTGAATAGGAGTATCTGCTTAGAATAACGGCGCAGCTATTTAACTGGGTTCCACAGATTTTGCGAAGCATAAATTGCAGACAGCCCGCCCGTTATTCAACTTCCCGGTATATTGCCTGCGAGATACAACTATTCTTTGAAAACCTACGCTGGAATAGCCCTTATAATGTAGTTGTTAAGGTTGATGATGCATCTACATAAAAATCTGAAGTTTTTAACGTGCAGTTTCATAAATCCTACCCCTGACCGCCAGTGAGTATTGCGGGGCGTGCACATAACAACGTGTGCAAATTGCTTCCTGACATTTCAACATGAAAAACTTGTGAAAATGAAATACTGAACGATGTTGACATTTATTTGAGGAAAGGATAGAACCTCTGTTCATGTTTTGAAGATTAAAGGTTAAAAAATTACACAATTAATTATTAGACTACCAACGGCAGTTATAGTGAGTATTTTAGATTGCTGTGTTCTGTTGACAGAATAAAACACTTATTAAGCACGATTACAGAGTGAGGAACGAATATACTTAGGTATTGCTATAATCTAAATCTAGTAAACATTTTCCTCAAATGATTTACAAATTTTATTGCTAAGGACTGAAGCAGAGTATCAAGCTTTGAGTTTTTTTTTTATTTCTGATAGAATTTAAAAAAATAATGCGTTTATATATACTGTGAGTAGGAGTTAATGATGACATTCGTCTTAGAACATTAGATTTAAAATGTGAAGAGAGAAAAATTGTGATTTAAAAAAATATATATTAAAAATGATAATATGAGCAGAAGATTTCATTATGAAATTTAAGTAACATTTTTAGTTAGTTTTTTTATAAGTAGGTTCCTTATATTTAGTAACTACCACCCTTATATAGGCTATTTAAAATTTTAAATATGGAACATAATGGGTCTTACAGGGATCCATCCCTTTTTTTTTTATTGTTGATTGGTAAGCCTTTAACCACAATCTCACCTGATGGTAAGTGATGATGTGGTCGAAAGTGTTAACAGGCTTAACGTAGAATTACTGTCTCTCAATGACAGCTGCCGGAACACACTGTTAGGTGCTTGGTGATAGATTTTCAACTTGAGGGTGGTCGCTAGCCAGGTGGCATTTGCAAAATGCCCTTCCACCATGCAAATGAAGCTCAAGCCCGCGGCTGGATTCAAACCATGGGACTGCTTCGCATCCCATAGCTAATGCCACAAAAATAATTTACTTGAACTTCTTAATCATTATTTGATTTGGATTTTATTTAAAATATTTTAATATTTATTAATAATAATAAAATTCTGCATTGAATATTTAGGTATCATTGCGAATAACGGCTTTTGGCCTGTTACTCATTACGTTTAAAAATACGAACAGAAAGACGTACAGACGCAGAGTGACCGCAATATATCCTTCGCTCTTTGCTTTGGGCATGAAAACCGTGATCAATATATTGTTCAACACGAACTTTCATGTTCATATATCTGGTTCATTATTTCATTATATACAATATTTAAAACGAAAAGTAGTTTATTTATAAAACAAAGACGTATTTAATTCACTAATACCAATAAGCTATAACTCGCAACTTCGCTTAAAGATATAAAATATGTCAGCTGCTTTTCAAGAAAACCCCTATATTTTATGCTACTAACCCTACTTTACGATTCTTTTGACAAAAGTCAGTCACCGACATATCGGACATATATTTTGGCTTCCATCCATCTATTCATACATAGTCCCCAACCTTACGACCTCCCACGATTTATTTAGGGACGACCAACGATTTCGGAGATACGCCTCATAAATTAACATCATTAGGAAGGAAGATAAGCAAAAAATTAGGATCTGGGAATGACGGAACATGCCAACTGAATACACTTCTAAATGTTGGTAATCTACCTTTGTACTGGCTATTGTTTTATGATGAAGCCCTTTTTTGTTTTGTTTTGTTTGCTAAGATATTTTTTTGTGTCTCTGTATTATGCAAACAATAAATTTAATCACATATTTACGTAACTATATGGAAAGATTATAATTGACATAAAATGATTGACAGAACAAACACTCATCATTTTTATCATAATTTTAGCCGCAAGAAGTCTACTGCTGGATATAGGCCTCCTCCATAGACTTCCAAATAGAATGGTTGGAAGCGGCTTGCATCCAGCATTTTCCTTAATAACGTCTTCCGTCCACCTTGTGGGAGGTCTTCCGACGCTGCGCTTGTTTGTTTGTGGCCTTGATTTGAGAACCTTTCGGCCCCATCGACCATCAGTTCTGCGTGCTACATGACCTGACCAATTGACCATTGCTACTTCAACTCGCTAATCCGCCGGGCTATATCAGGGCTTTCGTTCATCTACGGACCTCTTCATTCCTGATTCGATCTCGTAGAGAAACACCGAGCATGGCCCTCTCCACAGATCGTTGTTGAGCTTACTTATAAGGCCCACTGTTAGAGGCTCACAGTTAGAGAACAGACATTATGAATGCACATTATTGCTTTTATCGATATCGGAAACAACAATCACCAAATTATGATGTTTCAGATCATGAATGTTGCAACTTAGTCGCTACATTTATTATTGACTAGCTGTACCTGCGACTTCGTTCGATCGTACGATTGCCGTACCTGCAGATTAGTTATTCACTTATGAGCACTGTTTATCTCATATTAAGCAACGCTGTGGTCTGCGGTGAAGCACTCTTAGTAAAGCATAGCTCGGAAAGGAGCTTTTTACATTGGGTTTAAAAATTCCCAGGTTGTATTTTCCAGACGACAAAAGTTAAGGCGATGACCGTACCGATGAAACGCGACTTTTGGCATCTTTTTTACTTTATGGAGTTCTCGGGAGAGCTTGAAGAGCGATTCTCTATTTAGTTTTAATCAACCTACATAACACAGATCATGAATATCCATATCGTACCTAAAGGTACGTATTAATTTATTGAAATAAAAATATGACAAGGATAACTCTAAAACTTAGATTTAATCCTTTACCATTTATACCAGAGTAGGGATTAGAATCTCTTATGGGCAAGTAAAGTACCAGTACCGGCCATTCAAACTACTTTACTGGTTTTACTATTAGTTTTACTAAAGTTAAAATTACATTTTGATTGTAAATTATATTTGATTAAAAGAGCGCGAACGAACGAATGAATCTTATTCGCGAAAGTTT
This sequence comes from Plagodis pulveraria, assembly GCA_963890685.1. Taxonomy (NCBI): domain Eukaryota; kingdom Metazoa; phylum Arthropoda; class Insecta; order Lepidoptera; family Geometridae; genus Plagodis; species Plagodis pulveraria. The sequence continues at coordinate 18,820,675 of OY982962.1, forward strand.
AAAGAACCTAACTGAAATGAACCCTCCACCAGTGTGATAATTAAAAGCTTTTAATGCTCGAAGCTTAGTTTCATAAAAATTTTACAAATCCACAGTTTTGTCGTCGGCGTGAAATTCTGTTTTAACCGTTGTGCGGCTCGGGTAAGCCCTGAGTAACAATGTAAAGTAGTGTACCAAATTATTAATATTTCACTGGGTTCATTCATCTATACAGCTTAATATCTATAAGCTGAGTTGGCTCATAACTCACAGAAACTGTGTTCATTTTATTTGACTTATCATATTCAACGCACATACACATATCTACTTTTTCTAGCTAATGCCAGATGATTTTATGGAACTGATTGGGTTATTAAATGTTGCCAATAAAAACACTGAGATATATTTTACCCATTCATTTCCCATAAACGTTGGACGGTATTGTATGTTTTCTTTGACAAAGGCAACGATACAGGTTGCTTGGCACCAACTCTCATTGAAAATCCATGACGGTTACCTAGAGAGAATAAAATGATTATGTTAATTAGGACGCCATTCAGGTGAAGCGAAACGAAAACATTCCTCGTTTCGAAGAATTTTAGCGCGGTTATAAATCAGACTACTAGATTTCATTTAATCTAAAAACACTTGATTCTCGCAATGAAGTCGATAACCTCCTATATTTGGTAAATATGCCCTTATAATTTGTAAATGCGAGTGTCACTTAGCACGTGATTGTGCTTGTAATCATATTACCCACTTAAAAAACAAAGGACTTTCATACAAACTTTCACCCATTTTTACCCCTTTAGGGGTTGAGTTTCACAAAATTCTTTCTTACTACACCCTTACGCATACAGACAAATACACCCTGCAAATTTCAAGTCTCTGCGACCAACGGTTTAGGCTGTGCGTTTTCTGTCAGTCAGTGAGTCAGGACTTTGATTCTTATATATATAGAAGATAGATAATTACTACTGAGATTAATGAGTAGTAAACATGAGTATGAGATTTAGTCCTTCAGGTGGCTCCTGCTGTAACAATATATCATCGGCAAGAAGAAAATAACTGATAATGTTACCTTATTCGTTCGAGTACAATATTCGTTTGAGTACAACAGCCCGAAATCGTTATCAAATATATTCGTTACGAGTAACATTTTCGGAGAAATTATGGCTGCCTATCTTTACGCCTCAGTGCATTTAGAATAGTTTAGTCACTGGTCCTGTATTCGTATCAAGATGGGTTCTATATTAACTATTTTGCATGGTGGTAGGGCATTTTGCGAATGCCCGCCTGGCTAGCTACCACACTTCGACCACATCATCACTCACCATCAGGTGAGATAGTTGTCAAAGGATAACATACCGGGCATAAAAAAAAAATTACATGTATGTTCTTGTGCACCTCATTATTTAACTACAAAATATTTATTTCCACTAAACCTACCATTACATGTTGTCTTGAAAATATTTTTGGCATAAGAATAACAAAAAATTAATAACACATTCATTCTTATGCTTATTGATATGTGTGTCGTTCATAAAATATACTAAATTAAATAATAATAGTGCGTAATGATTTTCCAATGACTACATTTCACTTCTATTGTTTTTGTTACTGTTAACTAAATAAGAACATCCTTATTTGATTAATAATAATAATAATCTTTATTTCCACAAAATAAAATTAACATATTGACAATGTATAATTGTAATGAATACAAACATTTAATAGGCCAAATGTTGTATGATGAACCTCAGATGCCTAAGCTAGACTTGAGAAAGCCTGTAATATAGGCATCTGGGCTTCCCCTTGTAATGTACATCATATTATTTGTACCAGTTACAGATTGCAATGGATCAAAGTTAATAACAATCAAATTATATCTATGAATAAAACATGATATTTTGATGAAAATTAAAAAAAAAAAATTTTTGTTTATACGTAAGGCATTACTGTGCAATGTCCCTTAAATGTCGTATTGTGGTCCGTCAATAATCAAATTATTGGGAACCTACTATGTGGTTCCATCGGTATCGTAAGAAGAAGCTTTCAAAGAAAAATATTTTAGCAAACCATTACTTTCATTTCAAGCAGTTAATATTATATAAACTTTGTAAATTCGGTATACATATATATCATTATTTTTTGCAAGACCATTGAGTTAGGCGATGAATACGCACTTGAGATCTTAAAATATATTTGCTGCGTTGCGTGAATCTTGACGATACGTTTGAGAGATCATAAGGGTTGAAGGTCACCATCGCCATTTTTAGAATTGTTTATATTTTATAGCTAGAGATTTATAGTCGTTTTCTTTTTTGATTAAACATAATTGAAAAACGTAAATATATTTACCCCGTAGGGTGCCAGGTTAGAATTGCACCTCCCCATTTCATCCCGTGGGTGCGATTAAGGGTAAAAATACTAGAGGGTGGGCAGCAGCACCTTCTAAAGAACCGCTATCTTACACTGCGATCCCCAAGGTGCCTGCCAAGCGTGGGGATTATGGCAAATACCCCCCTAATAGGGAGGCTGTGTTCAGTAGTGGACGAGTCGGCTGTAACAGTAAATATATTTACCAACTTGCACAAATTAATGTACTGTCATCGTCTGGTTATTATGTTTTTTATAACAATATAAAAGTTGACACAAGTGCTTATTGCAAAAAGTTTAACTTCCGTATTATGGTAACGTTCTTATAATTAGTGTCCGCTAATTTTCGCGTAATAAATCGGGTGTTGAGCCTTACTATACGCCTAATATGCAGCAATATCCAATACTGACGTTATTGGAACCATGCTGCTTCTTGGATGCATTTTGCCCTTATGACATAAAGGAATAAAGGACTACCTATGGAAATAAAGTAGGTACTTACGCTCTTGACATAAGGCTTAATAGTAGAACTCTCATTACGTGGGCATCGTGCAAATGAGAAGACACATATCACTGAACACTATTTATTGGTTCATTCATAATCCACAGTTAATAGGGGGCCCCACTGAAATGGTCTCCTCCACTGATAACCATTCCAAATCTCAACATGCAGAGTATTCTCTTCACCCTTCACAATCTTCTCTGACCAGAAACAGTAATAACCAGTAATGAACGAATTACTCTTATTACTGGTCAGCACTGTGGCGTGTCTGCCATAACGTATGTCGTCAACAACGTCTGCTGCTTCAGGAACTGCTGTTACTTTTCATCACTGATTAGATCACGGTCCTCCCTTTCAGTGTTAACTGTTACAAATTGAACTTTGACGTTTTGGGACTGCCGAGTCAACTGCGATTTCGAATGGCGTAAGCTTCAAAGTCACAGTTACAGTTTCTCAATTGACTTGCACCGTTTACAAACTAGAAACAACATCGATAAGTCAATGTGTTGCCATTCCCATAGCAAACACACTCTGGGTTGAAGTTTCTGAATATAATCCAACCTGCACCTGTCCGCACTCACGCTCCGACACGGCTATTCTGACATCTCACACGTCCTCGTGTGTTAATCTGAAAATAACAAAAACACAACATCCATTCGACCATCCCTTTTTTTTTTTTTTTTTTTGAGGGGGGGAAATGCCTTCGCACTGCCCATCCACCACGGGGGTGGTGGAAGGGGATGTGTGGGACTTGAACCCACTAAAACCCCCCCGTGAGCAGTCCTCCGCCGAGGTGGGACAAGATAGGGTCGCTTTAGCATTCACCATCTTGCCCCGGCGGTAGGCCCAAACTCCGTCGGGCCTCTGCGCCTGTGGAGGGGCGACCTTGCTCACCAAGGCCACCCCCCAAACGTGTGGGGTCGTGCAATCTGGTGAAGAATCCCCCGTCTCTTCACCAGTGACCCCACTACGGAGAAGGGAGGAGGCGGGCGAACTGCCGCCTCCTCACCCCCGTTCGTCTGCGCCGGAGCGGGGCAGCATGGGCATCGCCCTCCCTGACCCGCTCCGCGGCCTCCTTCTGCGCCATTACCGCTTCGCAGAAGGAGACCACCGCCCGCCACGATCTCTCTCCTCCGAGCATGGCGTTTACAACGCTCGGCAGAGAGAGATCCCCTCCTATGAGGGCTGAAAGTGTGTGCCGCTGCGGGCCCCATGCGGCACACACCTCCAGCGTATGGAGCGCCGTGTCTTCAGGCGCCCCACACTCGTGGCAGGATGGGGTCGCCTCCCGTCTTGCGATCTGGTGCAGGTACTTCCCGAAACATCCGTGTCCGGAAAGCACCTGCACCAACCGGAAGGTCAGCGACCCGAACGGCCGCTTTACCCACCTCTGGAGGACCGGGCGGATCGCCTCCACCGTCCACTGCCCAGGGACCGGTGGAGCCAGGTCCTCCGTCCACCGCCGCAACAGGGCAGTCCTGGCCTGCCACCGCATGCGTGTGACCTCCTCCCATGCTGGGGGCTCCCTACGTGATCTCCTCGCCGACACGAAGTGGTAAACTTCGGCGAGGATTTCCGCTTGGAGCTCCCATGGCGGATCACCGGCCAGCACGCAGGCTGCCGTCCAGGACACCGTCCGGTATCCACGTATCGCCCTCGTCGCAATAACCCGCTGCGGACGTCGCAGCAGGGTCTTGTTGTCGCGGTTGAGGGCGTCCGCCCAGACAGGTGCCCCGTACAGGGCCATACTCCGGATAACTCCAGAGTATAAACGGCGGCAGTTGGCATTAGGGCCACCAACATTGGGCAGCAGCCTCCCCAAAGCGGCCGCAGCTCCCACGACTTTTGGAGCTAACCGGGCAAAATGGGCCCTAAAAGCCCACCTCCCATCCAGGATGAGACCCAGATACTTCATCTGGGTCCCAACCGGGACCAGAACCCCCTCCAGTGATACCCGCGTTCCTGGAGGGGGTCCACCCCGAGGCCCATGGAACAATAGGGCCTCGGTCTTGGAGAGGGCTACATCCAGTCCCAATGCACGTATACGGTTGACCACGAAAGCTGCACCCACTGTGGCCAACCGCACCGCCTCCCTTAGGTCCCTCCCCTTGGCTACGACTAGGGTGTCATCCGCGTAGCAATCCATTCGACCATCCCTGACACAACATCTGACACTTCTAGGTTAGCCTGAACAACATCTTCGACCACATCATCACTTACCATCAGGTGAGATAGTGGTCAAAGGCTAACCTATCAGGCAAAAAAAATAATAATTTAATATCATTACTAACTACTACGAACTTAATTTCATTATACTTTACTACAAATTATAGAAATCTCGGGTTATTTTTTTTATGTTATTATGACGGAACAAGCTCGAGGGTGGTCACTAGCCAGGGTGGCATTCGCAAAATGCTCTTCCACCATGCGGTGAAGCTCAAACCCGCGGCGGGATTCGAACCATGGACCTGCTGCGTGAAGCTGAAATTCATATCAAATACTCAGGTCTACAGTCCCTTGGAACAGTGATAAAATCAAACTTCTAAGGCAACACAATCAAAAGATACAGCTGTTTGTGCCGCAATTTTTCTACACTCGTATGGGAATCCAAACCTACAGGGTACTTAAAACAACGTCTTACAGCACAAATAAAGAAAAAATTGCAAAAAGCATACATTTTTAGATAGTCGTATATTAATTTAAAATGTTATGGATTTTATTTAGCAAAAAAATATATCATAACTTTTATTTATATACCTACAGGTTTATACGGAACCCTCGGTGCGCGAATCCCACTTGCACTTGGCCGGATTTTTATGTGGCTTAGTATTACACTTATTGACATTATACTCATTTATATGTGCTTAAGCTTATTAGAAGCAACACATGTCGACGTCAAGGGATAATAATTTATACGTAACATTACATTAAGCGTTTTATAATTAGATAGTACCAGGTACCTCATTATGTAATACAGTCATACATTCAGTTTTATCTAGTGACCATCAAGCCTAACGAGATATAAAGTATATTTTAAACACTTATCCATTAGCATATAATAGAAAAATATACATTATTATCGTTTTTTGTATCTCATTTTAATCCATAATGTCGAGATTTAAGGTACACTTTGTTGTTATTTTACTAACTTTGTTTTCCGTTCTGGCAAAACCTCAGTATAAATTGGTTGTAAAAAATATTCGAGAGTGTGAAAATCCCAACCCTCCATATGAAAAGAACAACAAGACAAAACTCACAATAACAAGCTACAACAAAAGTAATAAAACTATATTAAAAGGTACATGGATGTCGAGAATAGACCTCAGCGAGTATTTCTGGAGTTTCAGATATGGCAAGGAGCAATTCGGTGTTGTCAAATACAAGTTTGACTATAAAAATATTACTTGTCACAATATTATACCAAAACTTCTTCTTAGGGCTTCAAAAGTGAAGTACGATCAACAAAAATGTTTAATATACAAAGGTTATTATGCATTTGACAATATCGATCCGAGTTATATTGATAAACATATATTTTTGATTCCTGCCAGAGAATTGGGTGAGAATGTTATAGAGCTAAGTTTTTATAGCCATACTGAAACCAGCTATTGCTTGGTAATCACTATATTGTTTAACATTTTATGATACATTGACATATCAGCAACTTTACATAAGTGATACTATAATCTATTAAATTAATATAATACTATCTAATCTTTCAATGTAGCATATTCAGCGGAAGCTAAAAATATTTGCTTTGCCCATTGGCTTGTCCAAATACTGCATTCCCTAAGGTTTTATCCTCTAAGAGACAGTGCAATCGGCCCTCTGCGAACTAGCATGGAAAGATCTTTTAATAACTTTCCTGACGTCGCAGATTGTGCTCTCATTTTCGCTGTTTCTGTGTGGGTATCTGGTTTTTAGTTACAGGCCATCCCTTCTTTTAATACTGGTAACCTTCTTGATTTTTTTTCCTTCTTTTCATCTCAGTCTCCGTGGCCTGTATGGATGTCGAAGTTCTAATCGAATTTCCAGGCTAGCCTTAACGAATTCATCCGCCGGGCTATTATTACCAGCGTAATTGTTGCAGTTATTCTCGAACCAAGTGGCTTAATGCATCAAGATAAAAGACGTGATGCTCTTTTCTATCGACGTTAAGGCAGCTATTACTGTAGCTGTGAGCGTTGAAACTGTAGCGATGCTAAATCTTTCTGAAACAAGCGTGCGGGCTGACGCCGCGGCTTCTTCAGCAGAGCAACTCAAGCGGCGCGAGTATATCAATCTTGTGTCCGGTAGTTAAATAATTATGCCGTTTGCTGTAGAAACATTGGGTCCATGTAGGCCGGTAGCTCACCTTTTTTCAAACCTTAACAGAGCATTATAAAATTACAGCGAGAGGAAAAACTATAGTCATGTGTAGGATTCGAACCCGCGCCACCCAGTACTATCCGAGGCATGCTTTGACCGCCAAGCCAACATGACATACGACTTATCAGTCTATTTTTTCTTTTCTCAACTATCAAATAGGGATGTAGCGACATCTATAGTTCAATTTACGTTGTACTTAAAACAATACTATTTTAAGCTTGTTTTACGATGACAAGCTCTTGGTTGATGCAACGTGTGATCAAAATGCTGACATTTATTAGGCTCAACGAATGCTTGAGACTTGCAATCCAATGGGGCTATGCTATGCCAGTATGCTGGGAACGCTGGCAACGATTGTGGCCTGGAGTATTTGGACTGCATGTGGGTCTACTTTGGCCTTAAGGTTGCCTAAATGCATTCATTGTAGCAGGTGTAGTGTTGTATATATGTATTTTATATTAAAGGCAGAACTAAAAAAAAATCTTTTTTTTTTAGTTCTGCCTTTGGGGAATCATGCCAAATCCCGCTTTATAGGCAGATTGAATTCAGCAGTGGATAATCCGGCTGATACAGACGGTATAAAAGTGCTCTTTTATTTTAGTGTCTTATATTATTTTTAATAATTATCTAAGATGTACTGTAAGAAGATATTGGTTTAATTTTTAGTTTAGTTTTTTTAACAAATACAATACATTTATACTTATCTAGTGACTATTTAAAATGTCACCGTCTATTGAGCTTGTGCTCGTAGCGTAGCTTGCTTAGTCGTTCTTGACCGATTAATAATCTTTAGCAACGTCATTGCGGTCATGACATGGCTAGGATGTGTAGGGTATTACTACTCAGCGCTTTCTTGCTTCGGAGATTGATCCCTGCTGATGCCTTATAGGTGGCAGTTATAGCGTTGTGGTAGGGCATTTTTCGAACGCGCAACTTGCTAGCTACCACTCTTAAGTAGAAAATCTATCGCCAAGAACGAATCTTTTGTTCCGGGAGCGAAAAAAAAACAAAATATAAACTAAACAAAGTTCATTCAGTTTGTACGTCCAAAAATCGCGAAATTAACACTTTTGACAGGGTTGCGGTTGTCCGATTTTCAAATTTTCAACACGGGTTTCGTAAGGTTGGTTGGTCAAATCGGTCACATTTGAGCATGAGTTAGATGTAAACAATTTGCTATTATTGAGGAGGAATTCCAAAAAAATATCTGAACACACCTGCTGTTTTTTTTACCTTTTAGTAAAGTAATAATGAAAAAGCATTCAGCATGGAATTACACGTGGGATTTACACGTCACAATCTAACCTGACGGTAAGTGATGATGTGGTCGAAGATGTTGTTCAGGCTAACCTAAAATTACTGGCTCTCAAGGACAGCTGCCGGAACACACTGCTTGGCGACAGATTTTCTACTTGAGCTACTTTCTGGTAGCTAGCCAGGCGGGCTTTCGCAAAATGCCCAACACCATGCTATAACGACTGCCATCCTAAGACAACAACCGGGCGGCATAACGTGCCCTCTGAAGCACGGAGTTGTTAAAATGTCCGTACATATATTTCTCAGGATAAAAATATTAAATTTATAGGGTTGCGTCATCGCAAGTTTAAAGCCGATAGTAAAAAATAATCTTGTTTGTAGCACAACGTAAGTTGGACTATAGGTGTCGCTTCTTCGCCATACAATGGTTAAGAACGAGATGAAAATTGAATTTATGAGTCATATGTCATGTTAGCTTAGCGGACAGAGATTACCTTCAAGTTCTTTTGTAATATACATGCATAATTTCACATAGTTTGAACACTTGGTAATTAAAATATGCTGGAAATACGTTTGTATGGGACGCAATCTGCCTATTGAATAGAGCGCCCTCTCTTAAGACTTTACTCCAGAGATATACCTACTTGTATATAGATGGCGGCACATGAAAAGTTAGTTGAAGTGTTATTAGAATGAACTTCAATAATTTTCGAACATAATAGGATTATTATTTACTACTCAAAAATTACTCGAAAAGTTTTGAATGCGTGTCCATCTTTAGATGACTAATATCAGTGATGACCGTTGAAATAAATTTTCTGTAAAGGTGCTAATGAAACAGGCTCAATTTTAATAGTATTATTCGCCAGTAGAAATCTACATTTCCTTCTTAATTACTTAATCTACCACACATAGTTAACGAGCGTTTGGATAATGCCGGGTACAGACCAAGCGAACGAGACCGAGCGAATGCTAACGAGTGTGATTTGCCGATCAGTGCCGCACGCTCGCTCGCTTTCGCTGTTGTGTCCACAGTAAGTGAACGCATTGAAGTTCATTGACTATCGGCGAACCACGGCGAAGCGATACTCACGTAGTGTTTTGGTGATCATGAACAACAACGGTCTTCAGTAGCTAGCGTTGCATTTATTGAGATAAACGAAAGTACTCGATCTAGAAGAAAACGGTGGCACTGGTGGATGCCGTCGTTATTACAAGCAGGTTTTTGTATGATGGAACCCAACTAATGCACTACTTACAAAAAGAGAGATCTGTGAAAAATTCAACTGTCTAGCTAACACGGTTCTTGAAATAACTACAGTCTGGTGACAGACAAACTTAGTCAGACTTGCACTTGGCCGATTTTTAGTATTTGTTTATAGCGACACCAGAAATACATCATCTGTGATAAATTCAACTGTCTAGCTAATAGGTACGGTTCATGAAATAACTACAGTCTGGTGACAGACAAACTTAGTCAGACTCGCACTTGGCCGATTTTTAGTATTTGTTTATAGCGACAACAGAAATACATCATCTGTGATAAATTCAACTGTCTAGCTAATAGGTACGGTTCATGAAATAGCTACAGTCTGGTGACAGACAAACTTAGTCAGACTTGCACTTGGCTGATTTATAGTATTTATTTATAGCGACACCAGAAATACATCATCTGTGATAAATTCAACTGTCTAGCTAATAGGTACGGTTCATGAAATAACTACAGTCTGGTGACAGACAAACTTAGTCCGACTTGCACTTGGCCGATTTTTAGTATTTGTTTATAGCGACAACAGAAATACATCATCTGTGAAAAATTCAACTGTCTAGTTAATACGGTTCATGAAATAACTACAGTCTGGTGACAGACAAACTTAGTCAGACTTGCACTTGGCTGATTTATAGTATTTATTTATAGCGACACCAGAAATACATCATCTGTGATAAATTCAACTGTCTAGCTAATAGGTACGGTTCATGAAATAACTACAGTCTGGTGACAGACAAACTTAGTCAGACTCGCACTTGGCCGATTTTTAGTATTTGTTTATAGCGACAACAGAAACACATCATCTGTGAAAAATTCAACTGTCTAGCTAATACGGTTCATGAAATAACTAGTCTCGTGACAGAAAAACTTAGTCAGACTCGCACTTGGCCGATTTTTAGTATTTGTTTATAGGGACACCAGAAATACATCATCTGTGAAAAATTCAACTGTCTAGCTAATACGGTTCATGAAATAACTAGTCTGGTGACAGACAAACTTAGTCAGACTCGCACTTGGCCGATTTTTAGTATTTGTTTATAGCGACACCAGAAATACATCATCTGTAAAAAAATCAACTGTCTAGCTAATACGGTTCATGAAATAACTACAGTCTGGTGACAGACAAACTTAGTCAGACTCGCACTTGGCCGATTTTTAGTATTTGTTTAAAGAGACACCAGAAATACATCATTTGTGAAAAATTCAACTGTCTAGCTAATAGGTACGGTTTATGAAATAACTAGAGTTTGGTGACAGATAAACTTAGTCAGACTCGCACTTGGCCGATTTTTACTATTTGTTTATAGCGACAACAGAAATACATCATCTGTGAAAAATTCAACTGTCTAGCTAATACGGTTCATGAGATAACTACAGTTCCATAATCGTAAATTGATAAAAAAAAAATCGCTGTTATCGAGACGTCCGTTACGTGCAATCCCCGCAACTGAATGAGCGTTCGCTCGTCCGTCCACACCGCGGCCGTACGTTCGTTCCATTTCTCTTTGATGTACCGACAGCCGCCGGAGCACGGCCGAAGGCGAACGAAGGCCCTCGTTTGGCTTCGCTTGCTTACGGCATAACGTCCACACTGATTCGTTTGCACTCGCTCGTTACCCTTCCCTCGCTCTCGTTCGCTTGGTCTGTACCCGGCATAATACTATCTGAGCCACTTTATCTTCAATACAACTCAGCGTGGTGGTTATTTTAAAGTATTTTTAACCAACTTCAAACAAGAAAGAGGTTCTCATTTCATCAGTTTTTTTATGTTTGTACTTTTAGTACTTTTTTTACTTTTAACTTTATCTTTTAGTACTTTTGACTGGGTGAACCGATGTAGATGATTTTTTTTAAAGCTGATGCTTGTCTTGTGGTCCCACTTTCTTACACTTCTAATTTCTTAAATAAGCAACGGGTAAATAAGTTAACCTCTAATAAACTAGTTCGTATTTACAACGCCAACTAAATCTCTATTTTTATTTAAATTCTGAATCTAAACAATGATCTTCTGAATAGTAGTTAACCTTCAGTTCAAGTGACCAAATCAGGGAATCACCTCCTTAAGCAATATAGCATGAACAACAGCTTTGACCACATCGTTACCAACAGTCAGACCTGATAGTGCTCAAAGGCAAGTCAATCAGTTATGATTAAAGATAAGACCTCAACTAAATTTCATACTAAGCCTACGTGAGAAACGGGGGTGTACCAAACATTTTATTTAAGCCTTTTGCAATTACGACGCTTACATTCGCAGTATTTTTATTTCAAATATTAAAATTGTGCTTTCTATATGTTACCAACCATCTTTTTCTTAATAGGAGTGCATTTGATAGTAGTCGCATATGGTGGAAAGTGACGAAATATTTAAAGCCTTTCGCGCTCTTTCTATGGTTTGGCTACTGCGTATCCTTAAGCACACGGCTTTATTCGAGTGGACATCACTTATGTATATAGCGTTTTTTCGATTACTTAGTGAGTCGAAATAAGATGTATGTTATTTCCTAATCAGGATGTAAGAAATGTATGTTGGTACCAAATTTTATGCAATTCGTTCAATCATTCGTTGGTGATAACATTTTTTTAGGTAACACATTAATTATATTATTTGTAGCTTCTCTCTTCATAGGGAACTTTGTGATCAACGGATCAAGATAAAAATAAGTTCAACATGCTCCAATTCAGACTGTCTATGGCAAATTATATTTAAATCTGTCAATAGTAAATGTTTGTGTAAAGTCCAGAAGCTTTAACGTGAAGCGGAAACTTTTAACGAGACAAACTTAACAAATATTTATTCATGTTAAGTAACTACGTAGTTAACTAACTAAACTGTACAATTTAAGACTTTTCCTAATTTATATTTTGTACAAAGTGTGTCAATATATAACATAGTTTCCAGCTCGAAAACCTTAACTGTTCTAATATTATTTTTTTGATTGCTGATAGGTAAGCATTTGACCACAATCTCACTTGATGTTAAGTGATGTAATGGTCGAAGGTGTTAACGGGCTTAACCTAGAATTACTGGCTCTCAACTGGCCGGAACACACCGTTAGGTGCTTGGTGACATATTTTATACTTGAGGGTGCTCGCTAGCTAGGCGGGGATGCACAAAATGCCATTCCAACATGCGGTGAAGCTCAAGCCCGCGGTGGGATTCGAACCATGGACCTGCTGCGCGGCAGTCCATAGACAATGCCACTAAGCTATCTACTTCAAAAAATGGTTGCTGATGAAGGTGATTAAAGGAAAAACATGATATTATGTACTAAGAACATTCTCTACCATGTTTTCGCCCATGTTAGAGGCAAACAGTAGCGGTATCTTGAATCTAGAATACGGCCTCACAAGCAGTGCTATTTGGCATCACAAATAATAATAATTAAAGCATCACGGATACCTCTAGCTATATGTTTTTCAAATGTATCCTGTGTTTTTATAAAAAACTCCTATTATTTTATCTAATTTGTCGTAATTTAATTTTTTACGTTTTATGAGTTTGAGCAGGCATGTTGATTCCACTGACTTTTTAACTTATAATGACAAAATCAATATGTTATATTTCCTGTTTGGAATTGGTTTTATGGCGAAAATATACCTTCTTGATGTTTGCAGCATCTAAATATATGTACTCCGATAAAGTAAATAACGTATGCCCTTTATCTAGGTTTGTCTGATTTAAACCACTGATTTTAATACCTTGTTTTTTATATATATTTACAGCTCCAATGGTGTTAATAGGTCTTCATATAATGTATAATTGAATATTAATGTTTTCAATAACCGGCTGTACTCACGCGTATTGGTCGAGATTGTCGACCTAGGTTTCGGGCATGTCCGATGCCCTTCATCAGCCGTCGCCGCGATTTAGACGCGTGAAATCACCTGATGAAGGGCATCGGACATGCCCGAAACCTAGGTCGACAATCTCGACCAATACGCGTGAGTACAGCCGGTTATTGAAAACATTAATATGTCTCATACTCACGGGAACTTTCAAACAAAAATAATTGAATATTAGTACAATTTGAAACCAAGTTATAATAAAACGTAAGACCCTTTTAATTGGAAAAAGCCACAACATAAAACGATTTAATTTTACTCTGAACTACCAAAGCTTCTAAAGCTTTATAAACCTGTTAAGTTTATTAAAATGTAATTAGTATATTCCAACAAAATTAGACGTTGTTAATAGTAATGTTAGTTAATTGCTTGCATTACTTAATTTATTACGAACCTCATTTACACTTATTTATCTAAAACTTATCAGTTGTGTACTAATAGGTACTAAACATAGGTTAAGAATTAATAAGGCCTTGTTCAAGTGTCTTTTCTATGCCAATAATATGGTAACATTTTTATCGTTAGAGCAAGAGTAGGAGATGGTGCCCATTATACCCAGCATTTAAAAGAAACACAATGAAAGATAATGTACGTGATAAGACACTAATGAGTTTTAACATCATTATGAACGTATATCAGCATAAAATGAGGACACACTTTCATGACCAGCCCGTGCTCAAATCCTCAGGACTGAGAGTGCGATAAGGAGAAAAGTTAGTGCCGACGTATGTTCGGAAGCAGAAGGATTAAATTCGAATAAATGCTGTTGAAATGAGAGCTGTGAGAAATATGTCTGGTGTGTATTTGGAAGACAATATGGTGATGTATGAGCAATATGGAAATAATGATAATTTAGTAATACGATAGTGGCGAAAGTATCCTGAGATGGTTTCGACATGTAATAGGATAGACGAAAGCATATTGAAAAGCAATTCAACAAGGAGAGTGTGATGGAACAGTCAGATCTCAGATATCGTACCTATTTCGACCAGATTAGATGCGTCTGGAAAAATACTACGAGTATCCTTTAACAGACGGTTGTGTATATTGAAGTAATAAGAAAGACGGAACTAAGAAATATCTGTCTAGATGTGAAAATTCGTGATCTCGCCAACCCCTGTGGGAACAGGCGTGATGTAACGTATTCTTGCATAGAAACGTAAAGATGTTGAGGAGTACGAATTAACAAATAATGTTTAGCTACCGTTAAGCGAGGAAGTTTTACAAAGGAACATTCAAATCAAAACAAATATAGGCTATATGTATAAGTATGCGTGCACCTGTTAATTTAAAATGCCCATTTGCTTGTATAGCAGATGTAACTTTCATTTGTGTGGTATATCCAGGGCTTTATTTTTCATTAGACCAGATGATAGCTAAATGAAATATTTGTACATAAAAATATACGTTTGTAAAATTTCTTTCTTTTATAATTTACATAATCTGAAAACTTATTGCTTATAATATTTTTTCTACTACTCTTCTACTTCTGTTATTTCCGTTACACATGTACGTGAGGATGGTGTTTACATAATACGCACCAAAGTAAATATACTGTATTATCATAAATTAAAAATCTACCACGGGACAATCTCCTTGTGTGAACATGACTGAAAGCAAGTCAACAAAACTCCAGTTGCAGGATTATGTATTCAAGTAAGGTCGGCACCGATATTTCTATCATGGAAACGTGGTTCCACGCTTATCTTGAATATGTATAAATTTAACCACTTTTTACCATGTTGTATGTGAATGTAATATTGTGATTTTTTATTTGTGACTTGAGTGATTGTGACGCAAGTCTAATGTCATCTATATATCAGTGACTATATTGAATATTCCTCTAGAAAAAATAGTATCATACTACACGTAGTTGGAGCCGTGGATCTAACGCGAAATTTTGCGGTGATCATTCCCCTGCATCAAGGATCAAGGATTCAGGGCATTATGAAATCTTACGAAACACCCTTAAAAATAACCGAAAACCATGAAGCAGACGTTAATTTTTTAAGACCTTAGAAGTTAGTAGAAACGATAAAAATGGAACTACGTCTGTAAAAATCACATCATTTCCCACTCTTCGATATAAAAAAGCATTATAAAAGGAAGAATTAATGTTTTATTACATCTTAAAACTAAGTAACTGATTTAAGCAATGCTTAATCTACAAATTGTCTAATCTATTCTGACTAAATAACTAGGTTACATACAGCAAATAACTGGTAAATTTGTTAATAAGAAGCCTGGTATGAACGTCATTAAAAACTGAAACATGTTTACAATCTATAACACTTACTTACTGTACTGTACTATATCAGCCGGATTGTCCATTGCTGAACACAGCCTCCCTAATTATAGGACGGTTTGCCATAATCCCCACGCTTGGCAGGCGTCTTGGGGATCGTAGTTTAAGATATCAGTTCCTCAGAAGGCGCTGCTGCTCACCTTCCGGTATTTACCTTTAGTCACCCCTTACGACACCCACAGGTACGCAGTGTAAGATAGCAGTTCCACAGAATGCTGCTCACTTTCCGGTATTTTTCCCTTAGTCGCCTCTTACGACATCCACGGGAAGATATATGGGGGTGACATTCTAGCCCAGCATCCCTTGAGTAGCCTGGGTTAATACATATATATATATATATATATATATACATATAATACAAAGATGATAGGGCGTGCTGTGAATGGGCCGCCTGACTAGCTACCACTCTTAAGTAGCAAATCTCTCTCTGCCGCCGAGCACCTTAAGGTGTTTCTAGCAGTCGCGGCGTCTTGAACTACATCTTTAACCACATCATCAGGCGAGATAGTAAAGAGTACCCTCAATCAAATGAATATTTTTTTTATAATTTTTGAGGGACTTTGGTCTAAGCAACCATGAACAGTATATAATAATAATAAAACGTCGGTACTCGTTACACAACTAATACAACAAGAAAAATTCTGACGTAAGTATATATCTGTTTCAGTCAAGGCATCGTTATATGACATATCTATAACGTCATCCGACAAGAAAGCCATATAAGACCCAAAATGATGCGAAATATATATACTTTTTTCTTGTCTGTAAGAGATATGAGACAACGTGCGGGAAAACACACTTTTTATCCCCTTACGTGACGTGTGTACTGCTGAAATATTTGTTCATACTTGCCTGTTATGGAATAAAAAGAGGCTTTATTTAAAAGTTTAAGACATGTAATCCACAGTTATGATAAAGATTCTAATATCCATCTCATCTCCCTTTTTTGGCGTGGAAAGGATCCCATCCACCGTGTCCCAAAATTCAACGATAAGCCGGCATCGGTGCATGGAACTACTCATGACTACTCGGGAAAAAAAAAAAAAAAAAAACCTCTTTTTTTTTAATTACAGAGACTTTTATAAAGTTGCGCCAACTTTTAATAAAACTTGCCATGGTAGTGTCCATACTTTTTTTTTTAACCCAGACAATAGAAAGTGCATAGAATGTTAAAATCTATGAAAATTATAAGAAAAATTTTTTTTTTACGGATTTTTGTAAAATAACTACAGACTTTCTGTAATTTTAAAGGCTTGTGGTAGATAGCCGTCCTTCTTAGGTTGCTAATGCACAAAAAATATCAAAAATATGTCAAAAATTGTGGTCATGGTAGTTGAAAATAGCATAATGGGTATCGAATATCGATGAAATTTATAAAAGTCTCTGTAATTAATAAAAAAAAACAGTTAAAATTTTTTTTTTTTTTTTTTCCGAGTAGTCATGAGTAGGTCCATGCACCGATGCCGGCTTATCGTTGAATTTTGGGACACGGTGTATATAAGTTTGCATTCGACCAATTTAACTTTTTTGTGTAATTTATTACGTATATTACATACATATATCATAACGCAGCAGTTTCAGCAGTTTGCGGACAAGCTAGACAAGAAAAACTCTTTAGTCATGTTTTTAAATATGTCGAGGGATTTTGCTTGCCTTACGGTCAAAGGCAAAGCATTCCACAAACGAGTAGCTTGCACTGTGAATGATTTTTCTGAAAATTGTTCAGGAAGTAAGCGAAACTAGAATAAAGGTTTTGATGGAGCGCATTGGTCTAAAAGAGACTACAAAATCAAAACGTTTTATTTATTTATTTATAACAAGAGAATAGAATGCTAACAGTCGAAACCAAAGCGCAAACTACTTAAATATTAATTATTTAACTAAAGAATGACATAGAAATATTTTTAATATATAGGTGAGAATGGTATTTATATTATCATTCAATATGTAAATATGCTGGTACTCGTATGTAAAATCATTGTAACTGGCATGCTGTCGTGGTACGGGACACGCAAACCTCTCATGCCGTCGGCGACTTCCGGACCGCAGGTAATTATAAGGCTCGTGCAGACCAATACCGTCCATTATTTGTGAATTGTTCACTTTACTGTGCGGTATCAGAATGTATTGCATTACAAGCTGGAATTTCCGCCTAAGCTCCAATGTATCTAGCTAGCCCTATCATTCCGGATATAAATAATGACGGGTACAGATATGGATAGTAGCCGTAGTTTCATTAAAAAAGTATCGAGCAAATTTCCGCTGAAGCCGTTCCACCATCATAGTATATTCGGCTTCCCGGGGGTCCCACACAATGGCACAGAATTCCGATTTACTGCGAACAAATGCATTATATAGCATTACCGCGACCCCTACGACGCGACCCTAACATCTGAGAACTGAGAAGATGTGCGCAGTATAAACCCTAGAGTTTGTTTGCAACTTTACAGGTGGAAATTATATGTTCACGGAAGTTGAGGTGGGAATCTAAGGTGATGCTATTTATGAGATACAATAGATATGGTATTAGGAAAGAAAAGTATAGTATACAGAGTTAATTGTACATGCATGTTCCGGCGAAGACGAATAGGCAATATAGGCTTATCGCGGAATTGAGACACGTGGTCATACTTTCGTAAACCGAATATGAAACGAATACAGAAATTCTGTAGACGCTCTAATTTATTTAACTATTCTTTGGTAAGATCCAGATAGCTGACATTCCAGATGTCAACGTCGTCGAGTATTGGCAGTAAGAGAGAATGAACTAGCGCAGTTTTTGTGTTAATTGGAAGAATGTTACATAACCTACGGAGAGCCTGCTGAGGCGAAAAGTTTAACTAACTAATTTATATTGTTTTTGCTCCGATATTTCGAAATTTCCATTAGTAATGATAATAAGTTCGCAGCCCGAGGCGTCTTCTGTTGGAGATATTTATCGTGCGTCCTATCGATATATTTTGTCTCGAATATAAGTGTATTACGTTATCTGTTCAATTAAATATGTTAAATATCAAATGAATTGTTCACATGAATCTGTGTTCATGCATCGGTGCCAAAATAAAGTTTTATAATACTAACAGAAAGAGTGAACCAGGAAAAATAGCTGTTGTTGTGTTGCCTTCTTATTAATTGTTTATTACAAATTCTTAAAATTCGTGTGTGCACAAAAGTGAGGGTGTATTTGGTTACATCTCAAATATGAAAGGAGTGTTTAATTTGAATAATCCTGATTGTAATTTAAACTTGTAAATAAATGTTAAATAAATCAGTGGAAAAATGCCACAAAATGTCAGATTCATCGTAGTTCTAACCGTTTTTCCATTTTGACGATACCTTAGATTTTGGATGAGAACATATTTTGTTTCTTTAATAAGTTTTTATGAGACACGTTAATTGTTTATCGTTTACCATATACGATAATTAGAAATAAATGAACTATTGTATATTAATATATTGTATATTACCTCATGATATTACAAAATAAATTATTTACATTTGACTTTTACTCTGTGTTCGATCCGTGAAGTGCCGGGCTATATAGAATGTCATACCACATTGCTACCTGTGTGTGTTGTAAGAGGCGACTTAAGGTAATATACCGGAAGATGGGCAGCAGCGCCTACTCAGGAATCGATATCTTAAAGTGCAATCCCCAAGACGCTTGCCAAGCGTGGGGATTATGGCAAACCCTCCCTAAATGGGGGAGGCTGTGTTCAGAAGTGAACAATTCGGATGATATAGACCAGTACTAGTACAGTACTTTGTCACACCTTTTTGTACTTTAGTCGCTTTTGACCACGCCGCGCGCCGCCAATATATATCTTGGGAACAGTATTATATCTTGGGCGGATCTAGAAAACATTTGCCTATGTGTTCTGAACGTGTTACGGTCAGTGGCAGAAGCTTAAAACACCATGAATGCTAATTGTTCATCCAGAAGCAATGCAAGATTAAATGAGATTTCGGAAATATTAAACTAACAGTCATAATAATATCTTTAAATAGAAAAAAATACCTATTTCACTAACAACTATGTTTCAAATGATACATATTGTTCTTGGGTGATATTTTACTGTCTTCATCTGGATTATCAGTCAGATCATCAATCAGGTATAATATATCATTTACTTATATTATAACCTATTTACTATCCGTAAAAGTAAGCTGTAGCGAAATTTTCGATACAATCAGCAAAGTTAAGCAACGTCCGCCGCAGGATGTCATGCCATCATGAGTGGGAAGGTTTTTTTTTTTTATGTTATTGTGATGGAACAAGCTCGAGGCCCACCTGATGTTAAGTGGACTAACCTCTGCCTATAACAGTTGCAATTTATCACAAGTCGAGAATTGCACTGCGCCCGTCACATTGAGACATAGTTGTTAAGTCTCATTGTGCCTGTAATTTCACTGGCTCTCAAGGACTACTGCCGAAACACACCTTTCGGTGCTTGGCAACAGACCTTCTACTTGAGGGTCGTAGCTAGCCAGGTGGGCAATCGCAAAATGCCTTTCCACCATGCGGTGAAGCTCAAGCCGGCGGTGGGGATCGAACCAGGGTACTGCGGCACGGCAGTCCATAGCTATTACCGCTCGGCCGTCATTGCTTTAAAAGTAGACCGCTAGTGTCATTACTACTGAGCGTTTCCGTGCTTGGGAAGGTTCATTAAGTCGTAGGTCCCAGTTGTTGTCTAAGGATGGCAGTCGTTATAGCATGGTGGTATGGCATTTTGCGAATTCCCGCCTGGCTAGCTACCACCCTCATGTAGAAAATCTGTCGCCAAGCACCTCACCGTGGGTTCCGGCAGCTGTCCTTGACCACTTCATCATTTACCATAGGGTGACATTTTTTTTTTATGTTATTGTCAAGGATCAAGCGCGAGGCCCACCTGATGTTAAGCGGTATCCTCTGCCTATAACAGATGCATTTCATCACAAGTGACGAACTGCACTGCGCCCATCACCTTGAGACATACCTGTTGAGTCTCATTTTGCCTGTTATTTCACTGGCTCTCAAGGACTGCTGCCGGAACACACCGTCATTGTTGTAAAAGGCTTACCTATCAGCAATAAAAAAAACAAGAGTTTGAATAAACTTACATAAGGCACATAACCTTACCCAACAATTTTTCTGTTGAACATTGTAACACTTACTATCAGACACATCTAACTTTCAATCGCTTAGTTACGTAAAGTGGTAAGCTAAGTATTAACTAGTGCTATTGTCCAAACCTTATTTCACTGAATATACGGTTACTGAACTTGGTCTCTAGATCCTGCAAAGAGTTATCGCAAATACAAAGTCAAAGCATATCGGACGAATTGGCGAGAATAACCTGCCTTCTCTCGTGAACAAATGCATTTTGTTGACATTTGCCAGTGCACTGGTTTGCACTGTGAAGTAAAAAGCCAATAATCTGAGCGCTCTCCTTGGATTTAACTCTTCACTTTACAACACCAAAGGAACTCACCTTACCCCGATGTGATACTTCTATGCCGGCCATTATTTTCTGGAAATCTGTAGTATTTAAGCACTGTTCTCTTTGGATATCCAAAAGTCGAGTGGGCCTGATGACATCCCTCTGATAGTGCTGCGGACTTGTGTTCCAGAGTTGACACCGGTTTGAAAGCATCTTCTGTGGCTCTTTTATAAATCAAGCATTGTGTAAAAATATGAAAGACCGCTAAAATGTATCCGATCCCCAAACAGGTGACCGCTCAGATCCATCCAACAATCGCCCTTTAGCTGTAAGATCTCTGTTCCCTCTGTATTTTATTTCTTCTAGTCAAGAAATTTAAATCATTCAAGTTGTTAGGACAGAAATTACAAAAAAATCAATACAAATATATAATAACGGAATTGATACTGTGACTAGTAAGTAAGTTGTGAATAACTCCTGCAGAATAAAATATCGTACATATTATGTTTCTCACGAATTTAGCATGTAACAATGTGGGCTTTATACTAAACATAATATTATTAGTGCTATCATGCAGCCAAGATTTTTAAAACGGGATTATGAATATATTTCCGGTCCTGGGTATCCACTCATAAGTAATCTCAGGAAAAATTATGTAAAAACACTGAGGCAAAATAATTTTAAAGTATGGAAAATGATCCAATACATTAATAATAGCTCGCTAAGATACCATCATTAAGAACTGTTAAACAGTAAGTACTTACTTACAGTGGTTCTACTATATTTTATGGAGATATATTATTAAAAACCACAGGTGTTTCTTCACAGGCGCAAACAAAACAAAAGATCTTAGAAAACAACTGAAATTAAAACATTGCGCATATAAAGCCAGTGTAAGTGGGCATTCGCTAGGGTAATAAATTTCATGTCATAAAAAGGAAAACGGTAAAAAAAGCAATAAAATCTGTCATCTTAAGTATAACGCCATCGTGTTTAAAGCTTATCGTCTAATGACAACAGAAATTTTCGTCGCAGTTAAATCGTTGTGACAAGGGAAAAATATTTGGCGTACCTAAGGGTGAAAACTGACGAAACTTGCGGAGGATAACGGCGGTTCAATAATTTATTAAAAGAGTCTGACAGTTTCCGGTTAGGTTAGGTTTTGTTGGGCTTAGTTTTAGTTGAGTTTCCCTTCTTTAACCGACTTCAAAAAGGCGATGGTTCTTACTTTTACTGTATTTTTGTGTGTGTTACCTAATAACTCTTTACAGGTTATACAGATTTTGACGATTTTTTTATATTAAAAAGCTGGTGCTTGTCATGTTGTCCCATTTATATTTGAATGAGATCTGACAAGAGTATATGAGTGATCCCTTATAATGCGTATTTAATATTTCAATCAACATGATTTTTGTCAAAAAAATTGTTCTGATTTTTCTCTGTTAAAGTTTGTATGAAAAATAAAATGTTCCTTATTTGTGATAAAACTTACTTTACGATTCTGTTTGGTATGAAAATATCAATACTTAGATCAGAAACACACTGCTACGTATACATATTGAAATTATTATTCAATTTTTTTTGTTGTTTGTAACTTGTGAAAACGATTTTGCGAATGATGCTAGTTTTTTTTGTTTTCAAATTCAAATGCATTTCGTATCATATTGTTTATGCTATTATTTATATATAGGTACTATCAACACTGAAATAAAACTGCGGGCATGGGATATACGATATATCTATTTATAATCACGATACTTTAATATATATCCCGCTAAGTTATCCAGACCGTGCTCAATTAGGGTTCCCCATCGTAACAACCAATAGAAGAAACAATGTTTGATTGTTTTGATTAAAGCTTAAACTACAGACTTAGCCTATAAAGTAAATCTACATTTTGAAGGGTTTGTTGCTGAAATAACAGATACGGTACAAATTTTACCAACATTCCTTACTAGCTTAGTATTTTAGATACTCGTAAAAGCAAAAAGGTGGTCTAAAACTGACAACTCTGACATTCCTGTCATATTTTTTTAAGGTAAATTTACGAACACATATAATTTGTACTCTTCGCAGCAAATTATAGACACTACAAAACCTTAGGGCAGAGCGAATTTTTTTTCAGCTTCCTTAATCTTTGTCTATTTAACCCACATAAAAAAATGTAATATAAGGGGCAATGCTGCCAGCGTGCTGGGCACGCTGCCAGCTGGTGCCAACTGTTAGTGGGCTGGAGCATTTGGACTGCTGGTAAGTCTGTAATGACTTATAGGTTGGTTAAATGATTTTATTGTAGTAGCTGTAGTGTATAGTTTTTAGTATTGTATATAGTTCATAGTATTTTTTTTAATAAAGGTATACCGCCGGTAATAGAAGAATATAATAATTTCTAATTAATTTTGAGTCAAATTGATGCTTCATATGTAACTCTTTCCGTTTACTAGCTAGAGGCTCGTGACATTGACACAGACAGACAGACAGGAGAGTGACATTAATAGGGCCCTGTTTTGCTCTTTGCTTACGAAACCTTAATTGACTGTCTCTATGTTCTACCCGAGACAAGAGCCAAGTGTGAAATTTCAGCAAATGTTGGCGTTTTATATAAATAGAACAAAGGTATTTAAAATAATATATGTATGATTATTTAACAATACAATTATTGTAATTAAATTATTCAACCCAATCCTCCAACTCCAATTCATGTAATACCTAGAACTGTTTTGCACACTGGGATAAATCCGAATACTTTCGCCTTCTTCGTAACAAATTAAGTTTATTTGAAAAAATATTGTAAGTACATGTTGGTATCGAGTACGTATTTAAAGGACCTTTTTTCAAATAGAGATTAATACTAAGATATAATTAAATTACTTTTTAATATTGCGACATAAGGTTTTTGCCTGAAAGTTCACAAGCTGAACAAATCACGCTCCTACATCTCCGAAGGAATAAGCTGAAACGTTATTACCACTCAAGTTTTGTCAAATATTTTTGGCTGATGAAATAGGAGGCGAGCCTTTTCCCATATATGGGGCAACGTGTCAGACTCAAGACAGCTATTGATAATATCTTTGTCAAAAGAACCCTATAACTTTCAGACAAGAGACGGGAACCCAATGAGAAGGCATTCCTTAGCACCGCTTTAGCCACATGACCAACAAGGCAAAGCTGATGAAGAAGAAATAGAAAGTTAGTGCACCTATTTATTATGAGAACAAATTAATATATTAACAGTTTTATTCCATAAATGTTGATATGACGATAAAATATGTATCCACGTAATTGACGGAGCGTTAAGCGATGCAAAATCTCTTTGGCAAGTCGGGAATCTGAACATTTCCAGGTTTGTATAACATACATACACGTTATGACGATTCAATGATTACCTTCAAGGCCTGACATATTTATAAGATTTAGCAGGAAAGTAGTTTTATAAATAAAGCATGAAATTTAAGCGCGTATAAGAACTACTTACGTATTTTTAAATGTTATTGAGGTTGTACTTGTGCCAACACGTGTAAAAGTTTTTACAGCAAATAGAATAGTGTAACTTGTTGGAAACCTGAATAAAAAATATGCTTGTAGTACAACGTAAGTTGATCTATAGGTGTCACTCCATCCCCATACGATGATTACCGAACGAGAGCAAGACTTAGAGTTATGAGTCATAATGTCATGTTAGCTCAGTCGGTCAGAGCATACCCTGGCTATAGGGGCGGATGGACGCGAGTTCGAATCCCGCACCTGACTATATTTTTTTCTCGTCAATTTTTAATTTTGTAACGATAATATAGTTTCAACAGCGGGTGACCTGATAGGTACCTATAGTTTTGTTAGTTTACGAAAAAAAGTTGCAACGACAATCAGTTGGGAGCCCGGGTGATCAGTTGGGATCATTTTCCCAACGAGTAATAATTTAGATGTTGTATGCTGTGGGTAGTCTACGAATAAATTAATGATTTTATGATAAATACATTATAAATAAATATATTTAATCGTAGACTGTAGTGCTGTTAGTCGTTACGGCTAGACTTCGAGAAAGTAACCCGAAGAGACGCCATTCTATTAGCTTTGTAAGAAACAAATTTCTGTAAATTTTT
Source organism: Plagodis pulveraria (assembly GCA_963890685.1). NCBI lineage: Eukaryota > Metazoa > Arthropoda > Insecta > Lepidoptera > Geometridae > Plagodis > Plagodis pulveraria. The sequence goes on from OY982962.1 coordinate 18,846,101, forward strand.
CTCATATCGAAACACGTTCTAATTGGCTAAGCCACGACCACGTGATTTATAGTGATGGGATGGAATGAATGTGCAATTTTAATCGATATCGATATAGTGCATATTTAGAACATCAACGTGGTAATATATCTATAAACATCTTAAGCGTTGAGTGTGAATTATATTTACGCTTGGCTGTAAGAAGTAGGTAAACAATGGAAACTACTGTGTAACAAAACCTAATGTTAGCAAATTATAACGTCAAATACACTTATAAACTGCTGTATTGGCAGGATTGTCCTCTTCCGAACACATCCTCCACCATTTAGGGAGAGTTTGCCATAATTCCCACGCTTGGCAGGCGTCTTGGAGATCGCAGTTTAAGATATCAGTTCCTCAGAAAGCGCTGCTTCCCACCTTTCGGTATTTTACCTTTAGTTACCTCTTACAACACCAATGACACCGATAGCAATGGTGGAGTAAAATTCTAGCACGGCACCCCACGGGATACTTATCAATTAACACTTATAAATTAACATGAGTCACTCACCGTGTCTATTCCACTAAGTCTATTTTTAATGAAGTCAGCGCATTTTAGCTAATCCACATAATGTAAGTTAATATTTTAGTTTTCACAGCTATTAATAAGAGAAAATAAAATACAGAAGAAATATGAAGCAGTGATGGCTCAGTGCCATTGGCTATGGACTGCCGTGCCGCATGTCCATGGTTCGAATCCCGCCGCGGGCTTGAGCTTGAAAGCATGGTGGAAGGGCATTTTGCGAATGCCCGCCAGGCTAGCGAACACCCTCAAGTAGAAAATCTGTCGCCAAGCACCCAACGGTGTGTTCAGGCAGCAGTCCTTGAGAGCCAGTGAAATTATGGGCACATGAGAATTAACAACTATGTCTCAATGTGACGGGCGCAGTGCAATTCGTGACTTGTGACGAAATGCATCTGTTATAGGCAGAGATTAGTCCGCTTAACATCACGCGGGCCTCGTGCTTGATCCGTCACAATTACATAAAAAAAAGACTAAAACAACGAAAGAAATTGTAAGTTTGAATACTCATTCTAACTTATAATTTTACCAAACTCATTCTAGCTTACCAAATATTGTTTTATAAGCTTTAAGTTATATATATAGGTTATAAATAAAGTAATTACTATGATTCGCATCTCTTAAAATAAGTAAAATATTAAATAGACTCCCTAAATAACCTAATCAAATATCAAACTACGACATTATTGAAAAAAATTAGATCGCTGAGTATTAAGAAATTCGGTATTTGAAAATATTAAAAATGGTTTATTATATAAGGCTTCCTTCGAAGTGTAACAGGTTTAGGTATAAAATAAGTATTTGAGTGTGTTTAAATATACATAAAACTAATTCAAACAAGTAAAATAAAGATCTTTTATACAATACATATAATAAATTGAATATTTATATTAATGCCTATATAATAAGTGTATAGGTGTAGTAGATATTTTACTACTATGTAAGACAAACCTATAAAGATACAAATTAATAAGTTGTACGATATCTAATTAAATTCCACTGTATCTTTTAGAAGCAGTGATGGTCCAGATGACTATGAATTTCCGTGTAGAAATTCCATGGTTGGAATCAAAAATTTACCATAAGAAGGGTAACATAATATCGACAATTATCTATACAAAATCGATATACACCACCATAAGCGTAATCACAACACTAGGACGAAGGATATTTTAAATTTGGAGTGTGTCCGATACAACACACTAGTTGCCAGATAGACCGAACCATGAATTACACTCTCGAGGTTAGTTTCTCGATGCGGCTAGACTATATGGGAACCCACCACATTTCACTATGAGCTACTAGTACAAGTAAGTGTACCATATGTTGTACTTAATTTATCTTGAAATTATTACGAGTATAAAACTAATGCAAGACTTATTTAGCTAAAACAAAATATGACAAACTAGACAATTTGAGAACCAGACGATTGGGAAAAGCAGTTATTAAGTCGCTAACATATTTATTTATTATATATTCTGATAGCTAAATATAGGGTTACGACCTCGAGTAGCTAACGTAGTCTATGGTAATTGTTTTATAACAACCTGAAAGCTCCTGCCTGCGAGAAAAATTTCACAGGATGAGCATTGAAACACACACCCGCACGGTGAATTCATGGATCTTTCCTTGCATTGGTTTGTTTAACATTGGCTGGAGACATGTGAGACGTATATAATATTATTTTATTGGAAAATAAGCAATTTATAATTTATTCGTTTGTAATAATATGTGTAGGTATGCCTTATAAAAGCAGATGTTAAAATGTTAGGCTTCAGGCACTGACAGATGCTAAATATCTTTACTTGAACAGATTTTTAGCAAAACATATTTAGTTTGTACTGTACTGTACTGTATAAGCCGGAATGTCCACTGCTGAACACAGCCTCCTCTATTTAGGGGGTGTTTGCCATAATCCCCACGCTTGGCAGGCGTCTTGGGGATCGCAGTATATGATATAAGTTCCTCAGAAGGCGCGGCTGCCCACCTACTGGTATTTTACCTTTAGTCGCCTCTTACGACACCCAGAGGTAGAAATGGGGGGATGACATTCTAACCCGGCACCCCACGAGGCTTTAATCTGGCACCCCACGGGGAATTAGTCCGGCATTTAGTTTGTAGCAGTTATGAAATTATTTATTAATCTTGATCATATTTTTTAAGTTAATTTCAAAACATGTTTGCGTAAAATTTTCTAGATAGAATAAAATTGCAAAGTTGAATCTAAATTATAACGTAAATATCTTAATTATTCCGATATACATGTGAATAAAAATGGAACAATAAAATAGCAAATCAAAACAGACAAATTAGGTTATATTTTCTATTTATGATACTAGCTTTGTGCATGTTTGTAGCATCTAGAGCAATTTTTTGTCATATAATCTAGGTCTGCTATAGAAACGCCCCTGTCATTTTTTTTTAGCGACAAATGCATTATAAAGAAAACATTAGCCTGAAAATAAACTCTTAAAATCGTTTTACCGCAATTATAAAATACCAAGACAAATCCGAAAAGTTTTTAACTTAAAGGAAAGTTATGGAAACCTAGATATATTCCTTAAAAAAAATATGCCAAAATTATTTAATAATTATTTGACTTCATTTTGGCGTAGAAAACATGGGAATGCGAAACGTCGACTTCGTGAAGTTTCTTCAAATTCCTCTCAGGCTCGCTCATTCTAAAGTCTAAAATACCACCGTATAATGGATCGTCCTATCGTGAGACGTTTATCCATAGCTGCCTTTGGACTATGCAATGGGCGAGGCGTATAATTCCTTATGTATTTCTAACATTGTTCTAACGCCTACTAAGCGAATAAGCTTACAAAATTACAGGAAACATTTTAACCGCGAGCGGGATACGCACTTCTGCGTCCTACGCCACTGCATACGGTCATCTGCCCTTCAGGCCGGGACACGCATTGGCAATCGTATTAAGTGATTCCTAGTTAGAATTTATCATTTCGTTCTTATTGTTTAACAATCTTAAGGGAAGGGAGCGATATCTGCAGCTAAACTGAATTGAACTACAAACAACACTAATTTTTAATTTTACAAACTTGCCTACGATGACGGAATCCCATAATAAAATCCATTCGTTGTAATTTTGTAAGCTTATTCGATTAGAAGGCGTAGGTGCAAAGCTTACCATGTTAGATTTTACACCCATGCAAAAGTTTGAAGTTTCCTTCGAGTTTGAGAAAGTATTCGATTACTTATATGTATAATTATGTTCTTGTAACTAAGCTATTTTGCTTAGAAGTGAGAGTAACTAAGAATTTAGGAAACAATTGGAGTGCATAAGTTACCTAAAGGTATCAAATTATTAATTAGAAAACGGTTCTGCCGGGTAGGTACAGCGTGGTTGTCCCGATGTTTTCTTATCTACAACACTAACAACACTTGGCTGTAGATTTAACTGTTGTAGTTATAAGACTATGTATAAAAGGCATTATTTAAAAAATAACTTAGGTACATAGCGTTGTTACCATTTGGTTCATACAAGTGTCGCAACATGTTTTTGTATACCATATAGTTATATTAGGCCTTTGACCACTATCTCACCTGATGGTAAGTGATGATGTGGTCGAAGATGTTGCTATCCTAGAATTACTGGCTCTCATGGACAGCAGCCGGAACACACCGTTAGGTGCTTGCCGACAGATTTTCTAATTGAGGGTAGTATTCGCAAAATGCCATACCACCATGCTATAACGACTGCCGTCCAATAACCGGAACCGAATCGACGGCTTAACACGTGCTCTCCGAAGCACGGAAGCGCTCAGTATTAATGTCACTAGCAGTCACCCATCCAACTCATGACCGCGGTGGACGTTGCTTAACTTTGCTGATCGTTTAAGAACAGCTACGCAAACTTCGCTACGAGCGCTTTAAATTTTTCTACACGACCATACTTTGTTTAAAAAGTAAAATCATTTTTTACACAACCGTCAATTAAAAAAAAACATTGAATGAAACATATGTAAAAGTAACATTCTATTGAATAATATACAGTATGCATCGCAATACGAAAACAGTTATAGCCTTGAATATACTGTTAAACTTACATCCAATGTATGGCAAATAAAAAAGCTAATGATGCTTCATGACAAGTTACTGTACCTATTACTTATTCTGAGGTAGAGGCAAATCATTGCATGAACAAAATACTACGAACTATATATAATACTACAGCTACTACAATAAAAGCATTTAGACAACCTATACGTCATTTCAGACTTACAGGCTGTCCAATTGCTCCAGCCCACTACCAGTTGGAAGCGTGCCCAGCATGCTGGCAGCTTTTTCCCGTTGAATTGCAATGCTTTTTCGCTGAGCCAAATAGTTGCCATCATTTTGATCACGCGTCGCATCGACCAACGCATCTGATAAGTTTTAGAAAATACGACGAGCTCATGAATAACAAGTAATATCTATGAAGATATTCTATTGTATTAGTTTTATGGTTTTTAGGATTCCATCTACTATTACTGTATACTGTCTATCTGACCCTCTGTCTACATTTGAAGGGCCGTATATTTGGAATCTTAATAAGTAGCCGTTTGAAATGTTCACAGAAAATGTAGTACAGTTAGTATGGCGGATTGCTACTAGAGCTATTTTTATCGCACATCCACGGTATATGGACGTTGAGGATATACGAGTAGTTATCTATTTCTTTCTTTTACTTCTCATGGGACAATTATCAAAATTATTACATTAATTTTATGACTCCATACGGTATAAGAGTAAGAAAATTTATTCCCTAACGTTCAAACTAAGTGTAAAGGTAAGTTTGTTATCAGTATTTTGAGTAGGTAAGAAATATATTGATAGATAAATGATTACTTATCTATCAAATATTAATATTGGTGGAGGAATTGTACTACACTTGAATACTACTGCTACGTTATTTTATTATGAATGCATGTAATAAATGAAATTATGATTTTAGCTTGATGCATTTCGTCACAAGTGACGAACTGCACTGCGTCCGTCACCCTGAGACCTACCAGGCGGGCATTCGCAAAATGCCCTTCCTCCATGCATTGAAGCTCAAGCCTTATTATCGCAGGTAGTATTGATTGTTAATCCAAGTGTCATTATATATATTTTTTTAATCTATATACCTATCGCTTTATAAAACACTGCAGCTGACAGCTAAATAATATTTTCTAAGATTTTTCGTTATCACCATACGCATTTTATATTGGCTGTGAATCTCAAAGTATTTTTTATTCTGCAATTTCAATATATAAATATTTATATTCACTTTATCTAACCCTATAAGATGAGCTCTGCAACTGATAGCTAAATATATCCTTTAAGATTAATTTGACTTATTCGAACTAGATTTATGGATGAGGCTTGAAAACAGCGCTCGCATGGGTGCCTTCGTCGACCGTTTCTACCCATCATTTGTCAGTGTCCTCGCCCTTATCAGATTCGTAAACTGAATGAATTTTGGCAACTGCCCCATCCGAAGACCTTGGTTATTTTCGGGCACACAAACAATATGTTGAAAGACTTTCTGAAGCGCTTCTGTTTACGATCAGTAAAACCTGTTTTTATGAAACGAGTGTTGGAGTTACTTGCATTTGGCTGAATAACATCAACAGGGTTACATAAAAAGATTAGCGGGCTTGAATTTTACTTACTTCTTACCCGATTTCAGGTAATGTTTTTAGGGTTTATCTTGTATTTAAGTCCGTTTATTTATAAATTTCTTTATGCTCTCGTATCTTTCAAACGACTACTTGGTTGTGACAGTTAAGATATGGTTATATTCGTGTCAAAATACAAGTTTCTTTAGATTTCTGAAGAAATAAAACACATACGGATTTTTGGCGCAAATACCACAAGATAATATTTAAAAAAATATTGGGATAACAAAAAATCTAAAACAAAGCATATAATTTAAAACCGGACTGCTCTAACAAGACCGAAACAATAATCAGTTCATAATATACACCAAAAGAAAATTAATGGGTTTCGTTTGCAACTAAACTTGTGCGGACTTTTCGGTGCCGGAATGATAGTACTGAAAAGTCCGCATAAGTGAGGTTTTTATTTTTATATATATAGATTTTATAAAATCTTTTTATTAATTCCGCCCTATGTAAGAATCACATAAGTCAAATAATCAAGGACTGAACTGAAAAGAAATGAATAATAAGTAATTTATTTTGTTACATACAATCTCGACAAAAATCTTAATTAAAAAAAATTACATCATATTAGCTAATAAGTTTAAAATGCTTTTAATTGTTATTAGTTCAAAATAGTTAAAATATATGATTGATGATAATGATTTATCAGCCATTACCAAGATTTCGATGAAGCTGCAACTTTGCACGCTTATCAAGTTCCAATGACAATACAATATTTTGGTTAGAGGACGTGATCACTCATTTTAGAAATAAGTTTTCATAATTGTTTTGGATTTATAATATTTTGGATAATAACATAATATATGAAACATTTATAATCACACAATTCTAGGTACTTCACTTTGGAAACTATCGCGAGTTTTATCCATATTAACTTATTAGAATCTTTCCGGTAAATATAACGCGGGTCCTAGCCGGTTCCTAATAAGTCAATTCTAGGTACTTTAGATTTGCGTAGTATAACGGCTGACAGTCGAATTCAGCATAAGTAATCAAACACAGAGTTCGATTAATTCGAAAGTCAGTCGTGTTCCGGCATCGCGAAAGTAAGATGGATGGCTCATCTTGCTGTAACAAAAAAATATTAAATTAAATCTAGGCATTATGTGTTAGCAATTAAAATCAAAGCTACATCAAAACCCAAAAATGTGCGAGATATTTATGTAATATTTGATTTAAAATGTCACACACTGATATTCCAGTGATTTAAAAAAAAGGAAACATAATTAAATAATAAGATACATATATGCTTTTCTCTTCCCTGTTGTGTGGAAAAGCTCCCTTTTCATCCGCTGGTGTGGGTGCGCTTTTTAGTGGCTGATTTTTATCACAATTAATTTCATTTTACTGCTAAAATATTCGTTCAAACTTAATCGAATCGCCTGCTAAGGAAGATTATACCCACGGCTTAATATAAAAGTTTCCTAAATCCATCTCATCTCCCTTTTTGGCGTGGAAGGGAAATAAAGAAGTTTGCATTCAACCAATTTAACATCACTTTCATTTTACAAATGGAATCATTTTACTTGTGTAATTCATCACGCCAGAGAGTAATAATCGAAGCCATTAGCGTGGTTTATGAGCTTCGTGAGTTATGTTCATGATTTCAATTTAGCCATGACCTTAAAAACTGTAGGTAACACCAAATAGCAGGCCATCATCTTCGCAATCAGAAAAAGAAAAATGTATGGTGATGTATTTTGAACCAAATTCTAAGAAAAGAGGAGGTTAATTTTACGTGTATTATATATTCTAAGGTGCAAATATCAGAAATTAAAACAGAACTAGTCAGTGTGAGGCGCACGGATTTTACCAAGATTTAGGGCTTTTATCCATAGCGGGAATCTGACTTGACTTGACTGGTTTTTATTATGTATAGTTCAAACAAGATTCACGCTTGTATTTATAACCGTTTTTACGATGGAGCAAATACAAAAAACGTTGAAGAAGTTATGTAGTAAGCAGAGGTGGCTCAGTGAAATTGGCTATGGACTGCCACGCAGCAGGTCCATGGTTCGAATCCCGCCGCGGGCTTGAGCTTCACCCAACTGATGGTCACAGCTGTCCTTGAGAGCCTAATTCTAGGTTAAGCCTGTTAACACCTTCGAACACATCGTCACTTACCATCAGGTGAGGTTGTGGTCAAAGGCTTACCTATTAGCAATATATAAAAAAACTGTAAGTACCCACTTTTTAATATCTTACTTTTTCGGGTTTCGTACTAGAAGAGATACCCTATTACTTAGTCTGTGTGATCTATAAAGTACGATAAATAAAGTAAATCCGTTATTAGATATCAGAAATAGTTTTTTAAGATGCGTGGATTTTGTGATAAAGGAAAAAAAAAATTACAATAATTTCAAATATAATTCAAAAAATTGTTTTGTATGGGAATAATTATTTAGTCATTTAGAGATATAAAAAAAAATAATCGGAAAACTGGCAAACCACAAGCACAGACATACGGCTCAGCAATATACAAAAGTTTCACCGAGTTTGAACACTTTGTATATTTAAAATATGACGAAACTACGTTTGTATGGAAAGTACTCCGTGCACTCTACTCTTGAACGTGTTTATTACGTTATTTAATTTGTTTTTATCATAAAAACTGTAGTACCTACATACAAGCATCAATCTTGATATGATTATATCCCAACATCTGACGTACAAAACAAATAGCTACTAAAAACCAGCCAAATGCTGGTCGGACTCCCAATAAAGATCTCGATGTATATGAAAAAAAAAATAACGTTTTTTTGGTGTATTTAGTGCTGGTACGGCATCTTTGGTGTACAGTCCAACTCGCACCTTAATTGATTTTATAAATTTGTCGTTTGTCATAACAACATATTTTATATGACAATTTCAATCCGCTGCTTATTATGGTTTAACAGATACAAAACATTAAATGTAGGAACGATGGACGGACGGACAGAGTAGGCTTGGGTAACACAGTCCCATTTTTTTCGTACGGAGCCTTAAAAATCCGCACGCTAATCAAACTGTAAGTAAGTAAGCATTATTATTGCTAAATTACAGGCTAATGAGACCTAACAACTGAACGCCTCAGTGTGACGGGCACAGTGCAATTCGTCGTTGACGAAATGCGTCTGTTATAGGCAGAGGTTAGTCCACTTAACATCAGGTGGGCCTCGGGCTTGTACCGTCACAATAACATAAAAATATATATATATATATATATAGATATAAGAACATGTATTATGGCAGCTCCATAGGCTAATCAGATATATGACATATTTGTTGTTGTGTTATTTTGCGAAATTTATGTTTCTGGATCATTGCGTGAATATTGGTACCGTATTACGAAATTAACGTAATGGACAATTTCACTAGTATGCTACATGGACGTGATGAACTTCCGCTTTGCTAACATTAGTAACAAAAACAATCATATTGCGCGTTACTTTGCAGAATAACAGAGTCAGGTGAATTCTGTACAATTTGTTCACAATAGAAATACTCAAAAACTTGCGATTATTTGATTTTTGAAGCGATCGTAGCCATATTTGCTTAGCCGTGCCCCGTCCGCCGCGGTCGAATTCGAACCATACACCTGAACGCAGTAGTTCCATGGTTCAAGTCCCGTCGCGGGCTTGAGTTTCAACGCATAGTGGAAGGGCATTTTGTGAATGCCCTGCCACTAGCTAACTCAAGTAGAAAACATATCGCGAAGCACCTAGCGGTGTGTTCCGGAAGCCGTCCATGAGAGCCAGTAATTCTAGGTTAGCCTAAACAACAACTTCAACTAACAGGTGAGATCGTGGTCAAAGGATTACCTATTAGGCATAAAAAAACACTGTAACATTACGACTAAACTGGACTTCTGTGTGCTTTAATGCCTTACAGACTTAATAGCTATACCTTGGCCTTCCGATGTTACCAGGATGATAATAAATTTCATCTTTGGGTTTGGTATTTTTTATAATTGGATCTGGTAAAATAGTGGTGACTTAAGTGAACTGTCCACATTTGTGATAAATTGAAATTTTTTTTTTGTTTATTAATTAAAATTTAAATGATATCTACTAAATAATTGATGTCTGTATAAATGATTTGTACGAAATAAATATAAATTAACTAAATGAGTATATAATTAGCTGTACAATATATTTTTTTATAAAAGCTAATGAACTTATCTATACCATAGAAAAAAAATGCAAGGAATCATAAACAACATAGAGTTAGAAATTGCTCAAGGATTGTTGTGACAGTTTTTTTTCCATTGTGTAATTTTTTGTCGGTATGACTCTTCTACTAGAATTGGTGTGTATACGGTGGATAACTAACTTCTAAATATTTAGAAATACAATGTTTTATTCGTATTAATACCTTGAAGGTATTAACTAATATTTTAAAATATTTTTTTTATTTGTGTTAAGCATGCTCCGCGGATTACATTACAAAATTATGATGAGAGTGAAAATTATAATTATTTGGGGTACTCATTCTTAACAGATCATATGATGAATTATAGTTTTTTTTAGTTATATCTTAATAAACCCATAATCTCTGCCTACTACTTTAGGGAACATAAGGTCATAACACGCGTTTATATAATTTGAGTTTGAAATATTTTCAAACTTCTAAGTTGTACTTTTTAAACTCCGAGTATTTAGATCTTTCCATGATTATTAAACAAATTTTGTCAATGTTAATTTTCTCCTCTCAAAAAAACCTAGTGAATTTATCAGATTCACTAGTTGGAAAAATCTGGTTAGAAGGTGCCACTTCTTCTTTTTTTTATGTTATAATGACGGAACAAGCTCGAAGCCCACCTGATGTTAATCGGACTAACCTCTGCCTATAACAGACTCATTTCATCACAAGCCACGAATTGCACAGCGCCCGTCACTTTAGGACATAGTTGTTAAGTGTCATGAGCCTGTAATTTCAGTGGCTCTTGGTGTGGCTCTGTAATTTCACAGGTGCTTGGCGACATATTTTCTACTTGAGGGTGGTAGCTATCCAGGCAGGTAATCGTAAAATGCCTTTCCACCATGCAAAAAATTGTCAAACGAAGGATGCGGAGAGCATAATTTACTCACGTGTTTATACACTGTGTGTTTTCATTTATAATCTTAGATCATTATGATTGACATTTGTCAGTTACTGGTTTTATGGATAGTTGTCGAAATACGCCGTAAGGTTCTGGTTATCTGGTTCTGGTATCAAAGTCAAAGACAAAATCATTTATATAATTGAGGTTCCTACGAAGCTATTATGAAGGTCAAGTAACAGCTGTTTTTAAATGATACGAATAATAAAGTCATATTTAACAGCCTTCACAGAGAACATAATCAGGAATATTATGTGATGCGACGAATTACTTAGCATTCCATGGACTCACCGTCCGGATGTCGGGTCCATAGCATTGCAGAGGAAGAGGCCCAAGTCACAGGCGCCTCGGACTTGCAAACTTTGCTAGTTATCACACAATAGCTCACCTTAAAATATACGATGGTCAACTCTATCCGCAGTGATTGTTGAAGAACTTACCGACGGCTGTCGCACTTACGTGCTATGTATTTTAAAATATACCACAGTAGATTGTTTACCATTACACTTTGTATACCATTGAATCCAGTGAGGAACGAAGGATGTTAGAGTAGAATCACGAGCGTATAACCTATTAATTTAACGTAGAGTAAGCTGTAACAAATCATGATATTATTTAGTTTTGTTTAAAGTAACACACAAAAAAGAATAACACTACAACTGCTAAATAAGTTGGAAGAACACAACTGATTTCAACCAGTTGGTGAAATAAAGAGGAAGGAATCACTACTGCTATTGCTTAAAACTTATTCCACTGCACATTCTGCTATCGCAGTATAAAACTATTCTTTTGCCCCAGAACATTGAAACCGCAAAACAAGTAACAAGGCGAAAGGTTTATTCGGAAACTACACAAGTTTCACAGTGGCTCTAGCTTTGTGGTGACCCATGTGCCAACAAATCCATAAAGTACTGCATTGGCACTACAACTATATGAGTTGGGGTGTTTACTCATGTGCTGCAACTGTAAATAAATCTTAACAAATAGGGATTGTACTTATTGAGTTGCTGTTATACACAGATATATAATTATATAGATAATTATTTTGTTAAACAGAAATATATTTAGAAAAAAAAAATACTTTCAACACTGAAAACTATGAAATAATTTGTGGAACTCGATACCATGCTTGACTGCCGTGGGGTACGGGACTAAAATGTCACTCTCCCAACTCTACCCGTGGGTATCGTAAAGAGGCTACCAAGGGTAACACATCAGAATTTAGGCAGCAGCGCCTTCTGAGGTACTGATATCTCACAAGACGTCTGCCAAGCGTGGGGATTATGGCAAACCCCTCATTATATAGATCTTTAAATTTGTTAATATATATATTAACAAATTTAAAGAGACAATAAGCTCGGTGTCAATGGACACATACTTAGTAAAAATCTATTTAACAGTTTAGGTCAAAATGTAGTTACTTAGTAGCCATTATCAATAGGCTAGACTGTTATGTTATTGAAGCACATTTATAGGTAAACTATTAATTAGATTTAGTAGTTTGAGTACTAATTATTATCAGGTGGTGCTTACTATCTTAATCACACTAGCGCCTACACTAGGATTCCCTGTGTTGTGGGTGGCTATAGTCTCTTCCGAGTGCATAATACATATTTGTTGTACATATTTGTTGAAAAGTTTTGTCATAAAAGTCCTTTAATACAAAATATTAGGGTAGGCAATACACATAATCAAAATACTTTAACATAGGCTAATTGGTGATTTAAATAACATAACTGTAAATTCATTATTTGTGTGTGACACCATCAATAAATTTATATGCACTTTTATTTTAATGTCATGTAATTAATACTGAAAAAAACTCACAGATCACATCATAAAAGTAATAGTAGATATTGCCTAGTGTGATTTAAGCTGGTCGTAACACCCTGTTTAATTAAGGACACCGAATGAGACTCCGACCTAATGAAAAATAAACTGGGCTTTGGCCGGGACCGTTGTCACGCGGCAAAACTTACTGAAAGCAAAAGGCAGAACGTGGACGTAGTCAAGGTGCCATTGCACATTTTTTATTAAAGGAACGTCTTTGCATATTTATAGTTTAAATGTATATATTAAATTTCAATTAGTTTGAGTCAACGACTTCTGAGAGTCGATATCACGATCAATACGTTGGCTTGTGTTCGAAAAATCTATCAAAAATTTGAGTGGGCGTCCTCCACTGTCGCGTCATTATTATGACAGTTACTATTACATCTAAGAATTATTTCCGGCATTTTTATTTCCTGACTGTAGCTTAAAAGTATTAAATTGATCAGTGCTATTACATCTGATTTTTTGATGGCAGGTATTATTACAACTTTGTGAAAAGAGCAGTTGAAAAGCGATGCTTTCAATAGCTTTTTTTTATTAAATATAAACATGTTTATTTAAAAATTAAACTGCTTCTTAAGTTATTATCCGGGTTTTCAATTTATTACGAGACCACTGCAACTTGATATTTGTATTGGTATTTTTATAAATATCTTGATTGTCAATGTATTTGGATGGCAGGCCGTAACAGGACAGGCTTCACTGGAACTGAAAAACCTCAGTATGTTAAAGCTAAAAACATTGCGAAATTTCAAACCTAATGGTATGTTCCTCTTTTGGAAATAAAATCATAGGAATTCCTAACAATTATTAGTTAGGTGCATTTGTTTTTAATTCCCCCTAGACAAGATCCTGATAACGGTCTCAGCCCAAGTACAAAATGCGGGGCTCACTGTTCCTTATTACTACAATTATCTCATTAAGTGGAAACAAACTAGTCTAATTACTTAACATTTTTAAGAAATAAGGATCTTTTGGTAATTTGCGGTTGGTACCAGCTAGCTAATGGTAGATTTTGTTTCTAACAAGGCGTTTGGTACTACTGGTAATTTGTATGGTATGATAAGGGCCTGAAAATTCAGTCAGGGTGCCTAAGTCAATGACAATACAGGAAATTATATAAAACCTATATTGGATGGCAAACACAATGGCCACTTCTTTCGTTTCAGCCTGGTAGCTTGTACCTTTTGAATATAGTTACAGTTACAATGCAACTTTATCCGCATTTACATGTCAACTCTATCCGCAGTGATTGTTAAAGAACTTACCGACGGTTATCGCACTTTCGTGCTATGTATTTTAAAATATACCAGAGTAGATTGTTTACCATTACACTTTGTAAACCATTGAATCCGGTGAAGAACGAAGGATGTTAGATTAGAACCACGAGCGTACAACCTATTAATTTAACGTAGAGTAAGCTATAACAAATCATGGTATTATTTAGTTTTGTATAAAGTAACTTAACACAAAAAAGAATAACACTACAACTGCTAAATAAGCTGGAATAACACAACTGATTTCAACCTGTTGGTGAAATAAAGAGGAAGGAATCACTACTGCCATTGCTTAAAACTTATTCCACTGCACATTCTGCTATCGCAGTATAAAACTATTCCTTTGCCCCGGAACATTGAAACCGCAAAACAAGTAACAAGGCGAAAGGTTTATTCGGAAACTACACAAGTTTCACAGTGGCTCTAGCTTTGTGGTGACGCATGTGCCAACAAATCTATAAAGTACTGCATTGGCACTACAACTATATGAGTTGGGGTGTTTACTCATGTGCTGCATCTGTAAATAAATCTTAACAAACAGGGATTGTACTTATTGAGTCGCTGTTATTCACAGATATATAATTAAGATAATTATTTTGTTAAACTAGAAAAATATTTATAAAAAAAAAACAGAACGTATATATACAGTCGTAATAGGCGAGTAAGTGTAACACATCAGAATTTAGGCAGCAGTGCCTTCTGAGGTACTGATATCTCGCAAGACGTCTGCCAAGCGTGGGGATTATGGCAAACCCCTCGTAATGAGGGAGGCTGTGTACAGCAGTGGACAATCCAGCTGATATCGTATAATTATAGTAAAGATACCATGCAGATTCGTGAAACCGTCCAAGCCCAATTATGTTAGCTTAAACACTGTCTACATGTGTACCTATCCTGCGACGATGTTACTATGCTTAGCCGGAAAGTAAATAATGTTCTATGAAATGAAACAATGCAAGATGCAATTATTCGTATTTTGTAAAACTTGACACATTATTATAATAGGTATTGATAGAGTTATAATGCCCTTGATTTGAAAATCAGACTAATTCATTACCTAAACATTCTCCAATTTTTGCTTTTTTTTGCCATACTTGCGTTGGACAGTATTTATTTTTGTGAAAATCGCATAAGACACCTAGATAAGACTTTTGCTTGCTATAAAGTAAAAATAATGATCTTTCTTTTGACATAAAATCTTTGTGCGTGTTAGCAATTGGTACCCTAAATCTAGGTTATTTTCTAAATACGTTCTTAGTCATTATTTTTACACGATAAATTAAACGACATCAAACAATGTTAATAATGAATACCGAAAAAAACTCACAGATCACATCATAAAAGTAATAGTGGATATTGCCTAGTGTGATTTAAGCTGGCCGTAACACCCTGTTTAATTATTAATAATATAATAATAATCTTTATTAATCTCTAAAAACATGAGCTAATGTTAACAATTATCAGTTCGTAGGTAGGTATCCATATATAATATATATACATATATAATAACAAATTTAAAGAGACAATAAGATAGGTGTCAATGGACACATTCTTAGTAAAAATCTATTTAACAGTTTAGGTCAAAATGCAGTTACTTAGTAACCTTTCTTTATCAATTGGCTAGACTGTTATGTTATTGAAGTACATTTATAGGTAAACTATTAATTAGATTTTGTAGTTTGAGTACAAATTATTATCAGGTGGTGCTTAGTATCTTAATTACACTAGCCCCCATACTAGGATTCTCTGGGTTTTGGGTGGCTAGTCTCTTCCGAGTGTATAATACATATTTGCTGTACATATTTGTTGAAAAGTTTTGTCATAAAAGTCCTTTAATATAAAAGATTAGGGTTGGCAATACACATAATCAAAACACTTTAACATAGGCTAATTGGTAATTAAAATAACATAACTGTAAATTCATTATTTGTGTGTGACACCATCAATAAATTTATATGCACTTTTATTTTAATGTCATGTAATTAATACTGAAAAAAACTCACAGATCACATCATAAAAGTAATAGTAGATATTGCCTAATGTGATTTAAGCTGGCCGTAACAACCTGTTTAATTAAGGACACCGAATGAGACTCCGACCTAATGAAAAATAAACTGGGCTTTGGCCGGGACCGTTGTCACGCGGCAAAACTTACTGAAAGCAAAAGGCAGAACGTGGACGTAGTCAAGGTGCCACTGCCCAATTTTTATTAAAGGAACGTCTTTGCATATTTATAGTTTAATGTATAAATTAAATTTAAATTAGTTTGAGTCGTAGTGAGAACGACTTCTGAAAGTCGATATCACGATCAATATGTTGGATTGTGTTCGAAAAATCTATAAAAAAATTGAGTGGGGTACGTCCTCCACTGCCGCGTCATTATTTTGACAGCTAATACATCTAAAAATTATGTCCGGCATTTTTTTTGCTGACTGTTGCTTTAAAGTATTAAATTGATCAGTTTTAGTACATATCTGATTTTTTGATGGCAGGTGTTATTAGAACTTTGGGAAAAGAGCAGTTGAAAAGCGATGCTTTCAATAGTTTTTTTTTAATTAAATAGCAACATGTTTATTTAAAAATTAAACTGCTTCTTAAGTTATTGTACGGGTTTTCAATTTATTACGAGACCACTGCAACTTAATATTTGTATAAATTAACATATTTAACTTAAAAAACTTAAAATGAGTTAAAAAAAAAAAAAAAAAACTAATCCAATGTTCCGCTACCATTAGGCAGTGTCCCCAAAATGCTGGCCGCATTGCCACGTTGTATGGCAATGCTTATCCTCTGTGCAAAGTATATGCCAGCATTTTGGTCACAAGTAGCGTCGACCAGACGTTTTGAGACGTCTTTGAATAATAATTTGGCGCTCGGTCCCCACGGTCCCAGCGTTTCGACCCCAAAAGGCACAAACATGTAACAACTACTGAGATTACTATATTTGCGCCTTTTGAGGCCTTCTGCTAGTTCAGCCGCCGCGCCGGCCACTTTTTGGGTTGCGGGAAGATGAGAAGGTGCTAAGGTATCGACACAGGTAGCGTCCCATACCAGAGGCCTTCCCATCCTCCACGGAATCAAAGTCATGCCGTCCGGCCTCTTACCATCGCCACGTACAAGGCCACTAGGTTCCAAGATGGCAGCGCAGTTGGCGGTGGTAAGAGCCCGGCGAATAATGTCATTAAGTCCGGCGTGGCGAGGAATTCTTCCGGTGCTTCTCGTACAGGATATTTGTATTGGTATTTTTATAAATATCCTAATTGTCAATGTGTTTGTATCGCAGGCCGTAGCAGGACAGGCTTCACTGGAACTGAAAAACCTCAGTATCTAAAAGCTAAAAATATTACAAAATTTCAAATGTAATGGTATGTTCCCCTTTTGGAAATAAAATCATAGGAATTTCTAACAATTACTTAAGTGCAATTGCTTTTAATTCCCCCTAGACAAGATCCTGATTACGGTCTCAGGCCAAGTACAAAATGCGGGGCTCACTGTTCCTTCTTACTACAATTATCTCATTAAGTGGAAACAAACTAGTCTGATTACTTCACATTTTTAAGAAATAAGAATCTTTTGGTTGATTGAAATTTGCGGTTGGTACCAGTTAGTTAATGGTAGGTTTTGTTTCGAACAAGGCGTTTGGTACTGCTAATTCGTATTGTATGATAAGGGCCTGAGAATTCAGTCAGGGTGCCTAAGTCAATGACAATGCAGGAAATTATATAAAATCTCTATTGGATGGCAAACACAATGGCTACTTCTTTTGTTTCAGCCTGGTAGCTTGTACCTTTTGAATATAGTTACAGCTACAATGTTTATTAATACTCCTGCTTTAGTACATGGGTAATTTGATACGTTAATTCGCTAAGCTACTAACCACCCGCAAGTAGAACATATGCCAACAAGCACCGGAGCGTATGCCTTTCAGGTGTTCATAGCTAATTCTTATTCTGGTCTTAGCCTGCTAACATCTAGACGATATTGCTTAGGTTCCAACAAGTGAGACTAACAGCAAATTTTCTTTATACGATATTATCATCGTCAAACGAAATACGTCAATTTCAACCCATTGGCATAGGCAATACTGATAACAATAGATTTCATTCAGAACTAGGACGCCGGGTAGACAAGATAACAACGAGTGTGAAGTATCAATGTTGAATATAGACCTTTATTCTTAAAAAGAACGTAATGAAAATCAAAGTGATTGGATAATATCAAATGAAATAGAGAATTTAAGTTTAGTTTTTAGTTCGACAAAACAAATGAAAGTTACGAAAAGTGATATTTTGATTCAATACCTGAAGCGTTTAATGGGAGCAATCACATTTTGTTACAATATTTGGCTTCGTAATACCGATATGATCTCCAGTTTTTTTGTCAAATAGGAGTATCAAGGGCGTGTTGATGGTGCATACTCTGACTTAAAACTGGTCATTGATGCATGGAGTACCGCAAGGCTGTGTTTTATCTTTGACTTTGTTTCTCTTGCACATCAATGACACGTTGCAGCTCAGTGATATTAAATGGTATGCGCACAACAGTACCTACCGGACATGCCTCATATACAGGCCGTGCTAGAATGTGATACAAAACTTATTAATACTAAAAGTAACAAATTCAAACAATATTCTGCTGCGGAAAATAAGTTCACTCTGTCTTCTGGTATCATCGGAATAGTGTGTCCATGTACTTGTTATGCATATGGACAGAGGCAAGTGAAAAACAAGGCGGATTAATGCCGATGTCGCCGTGCTTTTTTCATAATTTGCAGTTTTCACACACGTGGAAACAATATTGCGTAAAATCGAAAAATACACCATTCGTGCAGTGATCAATTTGTAAGATTTGAGTTGAGTAGTAATATTCTATTGTACAACCACTTGATATGCAGTATGCAACCAGTGATAGCTCAGTGGCATTGGCTATGGACTGCCGTGCCGCAGGTCCATGGTTCGAATCCCGCCGCGGGCTTGAGCTTCACCGCATGGTGGAAGGGCATTTTGCGAATGCCCGCCTGGCTAGCGACCACCCTGAAGTAGAAAATCTGTCGCCAAGCACCTAACGGTGTGTTCCGGCAGCAATCTTTGAGAGCCAGTCAAATAACAGGCACTTGAGACTTAACAACTATGTCTCAAGGTGACGGGCCCAGTGCAATTCGTGACTTGTGAAGAAATGCATCTGTTATAGGCAGAAATTAGTCCACTTAACATCAGGTGGGTCACGAGCTTGATCCGTAAAAATAACATTAAAAAAATCTTACGTCACGCTAGAATCATAATGTTTTATTGATTTACGATGTTTGTATTCTTAAGAAAATGTCCAGTTACCAGTTACATTTCTAAAGAAAATGAGGTTCATTCGAACGAAAATTATGCTGAAATCGCATGTTATGATACCATAATGTAAAGTGTAGCCATGAAACGTAAAAATATGGTAATAATCAGCGCTGGTGGTAGTTTGTGAGCGCCTTAAAACTTTAATGACGCATTGTTAATAGAAAATTACTAAACATTATTTAAGTATAACCCGGTTTACTGAAGAAACGAATCTAAGACATTGTACCAGTGAGAGGTAATGATTATGGGCGTCATTTTATATTGGTTTTATTACCAAACAAGTTAAGCTGTCTAATTTATAGAGTCATACATTACAAGGTTATTTTGCAACTTTGTACACGAATATACATATGAATTAATTCACTGAAACTAGTCGGTGTAGAAAGACAAAAGGGAACAATGTAGTAATCCAGCGTGACATAATGTCACATCAAATTAGTGTGTATCAACAGTCAAACATTTTAGAAAAGAAAAATATGGCAATTTAGTTAAAGTAGAAGCACGACGTTCTTGACAACATTGATTGAAACAAACAAGTGTACCAATATTTATCTTGTTCTTCTGAATTCATTAGGAATGTTACCAAAATTATACAGGGTTATTGGTAAAATGCTAACAACCTCTTAGTGTTGACTTCTGCTAGTCCTAACAAACATTTTGAGATGTTTTTTTTGTGTTTGTTTATGAGTATTTGACGGAATAAACACGAGGTCCACCTGAAGTTAAAAGTCTCTTGTGCCTGTAAGATATTATTTCATATTTTTTATGACTTTGCTCAATATAAACATTCAAAACTCTATTCAAACGGAGCGCGGCGCGGTCCATTATTACCGCCGTGGGCGCTCTTGGCTTTTTTTTCGGGAAAAAAAAAAACAAAAAACAACAGTTCTTTGTTTACTGAAAATATTTGTTATGGCTAGCAGAAGTCAAAACTAAGAGTTTGTTATAATTTTACCAATAACCCTGTATACAAAACTACTTCTTTACATTAAACAAGCATATTGTTCCAGTAGCAGTGACAACAGCTACACAAAGGGACTATGGTTCGGATCCTACGGGCGTGGATTCAGCATCACCATATGTTGCTAGACGGTTTTGGATATGCTCACTTGGCTATCTACCACCTTCCGGTAAAAAAATCTTTCACTAAGTTTCCAATCTGTTCTGGCTCACTTGGATGCCTTGACAGCTTTCCTTGTGTCAGTTTCTATTCTAGCTTAGACAGTTTTAACGACTTTCGACTAAATCGTCTTTTACCTTCTAATTTCTAAGTAATGAATCACAATACATGGAAGGAGAGACTCACCGAAAGCTTGAAGCTCTGTGAATGATATAATTATTTAAATGTTTTTTATTGCATATATTAAATTTTATCTATTATTTTTGATTGTTGTGACTTTTATTTTGACTCACCATTTGAATATTTGAACATTCGCTCAGCTGACATTATATTTTTAAATTGATATTTATTTTGATGTTTGACAATTTATAGTAAGTATTAAGGTAATGTTTGTATATTTTTTTATCGTTAGTGTAAGTGGTGTATGTAACTGTTCTAATTGAATTAATAAATAGTAAAAATAAAGGGAGCTAATCCTTAAACATATCCGCAATAAATAAGCTCATATTATATAAAACTCGAATCATAACCATTTTGTATATTCCCTAATCCACGGAGTTTATTTGTCCCATTTTGATCGGGTGATTCATTCTGGTGTCATTTCACCCTATGGCCTACATTTTTGTGCAGAAAAAAATGTTCTATTTGGTTTCTACGTGATAAGCTCATATGTTATCTCGAGCAGTGGCGTAGAATGATGACGTCATTAACGCAGCTAGTACTCAAGTATTTTTTTTCATAATAAGGCTAGGGGAAATATGTGGAATAACCTTTCTTAAACTTCCAAAGCAATAAGTCCATATATATTTTTGTACAAAACTCTGCCCCATTTACTAGTAAATTCTCTTATATATAATTAGGTAAATTATACAAAGCTCATGTTTATACAGGTAGGTACTTTTCTGTTGAATTAATTTGCAATAATTTCGAAGCTTTAAGCATACAATTATAGCGTGTGCTGCATCAAACTTTACAGCTTACAGCACACTTGATTACCGACAAATTACCTATGTAACTTGTGTGAATTTGAGATAAGTTGTTAAATCAGATAATCTGCTGTCATCAGAAAAATCCGGGTTTTCATAGATTGCTATAACATTCTGACTATTTTCCTGCCAAGGCATTTAGTCAAATTATCGGTCAGGTTACAAGTATGCGGCCCGTGGGGTGTCGGGATAGAATATCACCCCATCACCGCTACCCGTGGTTGTCGTAACAGGCGACTAAGGGTAACACACCAAAGGTGGGCAGCAGCGCTTTCTGAGGAACTGCTGATCTTAAACTGCGATCCCCAAGACGCCTGCCAAGCGGGGGATTATGGCAAACCCCACATAGTGGGGGAGACTGTGTTCAGCAGTGGACGTTCCGGCTGATACAGTACAAGCACTGTCATAGTAACAGGTCTATTAAATTACAACTACTGATCAAAAACAACAACCAACTGACACCTAATGGCTTTCTCAGATTCTTACTGAACTTTATAACTGATTGTCTTAGGAGAAAATAAAATTTTCGTAGTCATCGCTTAATACGGGTCATGGCATCAACAATAACTTACCTTTAACTTCTTTTATACAACATAAAAAGATTCTTCAATAAGACGCTGCCACGAACTTAAATTCTATTTTTGCGACAGAAAAATAAATTAAATGTAAATTTTCGATTATCCATTTCTCTTCTGAGACCAAATAAATTAAGAAAACGTGATTTGCATAGAGAATGCATACCCTCAACGCTCCCCATACCAGCCACCACTAAGTTGCAAATATGTCACTAAGTGCCTAGCGGTGTGCTCCGGCAGCCGTCCTTGAGAGTCAGTTTTGTATTGTTAAAAAATAAAATTTTACACCGCATTATAATTTTCTCACAAGTATGATAAATAATGCTCAGAAGCTAGATTATGCTATATAAATATACTAATGCCCACAATTTAGATTAGTGCTATTCATTCAGTGCCAAGACTTGCTTGATATTAACGGTCACAATGAATCAATGATATCGGTGGTAGACTTAATTAATAGGGTCTTGAGCTCTTGGGTGTTACCCAATTAGTACCAGAATTCAGTTGAGAACTTCACAGTCCCGTTGTCGCCAAAATACAGTTCCGGATTTGTATGGGGCGTAGTTAGTCTTGTAATGCTCTCTGATCACGAACCAATCAACTCCAGCGCAACGCAATATGAAAATGTTATATCAGATATGACCATCAAAGCAAAAAAATGGCGTGTGGCAAACCTTATTGGTGGATTGGCGTGCATTGCTTTGATAGGTCCTCTGTTTGTTCTCCAGGCCGCAGTCTGTAAATGAGTCCGATCGTCGAAGTAATTTTTTATTAGATGGTGTATGGTATTAAAAAAAATATGGGGGAATCCTGAGTTCATGCAGTTTGGTGGCAATAACCTACCTATCTATTGATGGAGTCTACCTAGCAGCGTATGATCTAGTATGGAAATACTCATAAAAAAAAATCAAGTGAAGAATACTACAGATATTATGTTATATATTACTTGTTCTCAAACATCCTTGAAGTTTAATATGTTTGTCTAAAATTAATGTAATTATATTTAAAAAGGAGCTGATTGCTGGAGATTTTCCAATGAAGAGCTTTCGCACCGCTTTGAGTTAAGCTGGTGAAGGTGGAATCTCAATATTTTGGTACATTCTAAAACCTCAGCTTCACACCGACAGATGGGGCGAGGGTCACGGTCAGAATACAGGATGTTACTCCAATAGCACAATTAACATAATGAACACCCTAGCATACTAATTACGCCCTACGTGCCAACAACAGTTAATTAAAGGTAAACAAATAATGTCTTTAGAATATCATACTCAATATGAAGACTTGAAGCAGTGATGGCTCAGTAGCATTGGCTATGGATTGCCGTGCAGCCGGTTCATGCTTCGAATCCCGCCGCGGGCTTGAGCTTCACCGCATGGTGGAAGGTCATTTTTCGAATGTCCGCCTGGCCAGCGACCACTCTCAAGTATAGGAAATCTGTCACCAAGCACCTAAAGTTGTATTCCGACAGCTGTTCTTGACAGCCAGTAATTCAAGGTTAAGCCTGTTGATACCTTCGACCACACTTACCATCAGGTGCGATTGTGGTCAAAAGCTTACTTATCCTTATATAATATTACACCTAATACAAGAAGAAAACATGACCATCTAGCCATTCAAATCTCTGTAAAAATAAGCACTAGCGAGGGTAAGGGGGTTAAATTTTACATTAAAATTAGTCTCATATTTCATTCCAAAATCACTACGCGTAACATAATAAAAATTTTATAAGGACGAAAATCTTTTTGATTTCTATACTCTCTTGATCTACTTTCAACCCATTTTGTGGTCTTGTATCTCAACAACCTTTTATTTAGCGTCAAACTAACGTACACGATTTTATGTTTAGGTATTAGACACAATTGTAGTAAGGGCTACTTCAACTTGGGTGTATTTCGGTTGGATCTCGGATATTTATAAAAAGGACTGCTTATCCGAGAAATAATTTAATTTTGATTGTAAAATTCGTGTTTTTTGAGGATGGGTGTTCATATCTAAGCCTTGATCGTCATTATTAATATTCATTAATTAATACTCCCATTCCGCGCTCATCTTCAATCCGTGTATCTTTTGTATACTTCTCTCTTGTATACTTACGTATGAAATATGGAATGAATTACGATGTGTAAAATTATGAGATAATACCTGATACTAACTCGTGGGGTGCCGGGCTAGAATGTCTGTGGGCTAGAAATGTGATTTTGGAAAACCCCCCTTAACAGGGGATGGTTCAGCAGTGGACAATCTGGCTGATACAGTACCTGATAATACACCTCATTCTATTCATCCATTCATCCCCTTCTCTATAAAATATTAATTTTGAAAATTGCACAAATGAGAAAGAACATGGTGCTGAAAATTCAAAATAAAACAAATCGTATTAGTGGGAATTTCAGTTAAAGATATTTCCGGTAAAATTATTCAATAGCTTCTGGTGGGATCTATTAAAGATGTAATGGGGGCGAATCAGATCAGTTTTTAACGGAAAATTATACAAATAATTAACTCTACATAGTTTAACCTCAATGCGCACTGAAAGTGGTGTCTGCGACCTTTTGTTAGTCCGTAATACGCAAAAATAAGAGAAAATATATATGAGATATATAATATCTCATAAAGGCTGTTGTTGCTAATTATTTTTTTACCATATTAATCAAACAGTTATGAGAAACACTTTAGTACAGGTTCGATGCCAAGACGTCCGTTAATAATATATATTTTTACTGAGTTCAAACATTGATTCTCTGAAGATGAGTTTACCTTTCTAAAATTAGGGAATCGTCCCACATTGATACTGTCCGTGGGCAGCCTTGGGTCACATGCGGCCAACAGGCCAAATGTTTAAAATGACTGAAGTATTATATAGCGAATGATCATGACTGCACCAATACGCATTTCGATAAGTGGTATGGTTTTCTGCCGGATGGCGAAAGTCTATCAGGGGAAAAATTCGTCTACAAGCATTAACCAAATAGTTCACTTAATAGTTATGTCAACTCGGCTAACCTATGTTCGACCACATCATTACTTGCAAACTAGTTTGATAAGCCTTTGCCTTTGAGCACTATCTCACAAGTGTAGCAGTTGTTTACCGCAAGCCTTAGGCACAATTCACGCCGAAATGGCAGCGGCCGTTTTAGTAATATACATTTTAGTGATAGAAACCAAGTCGAAAATGGTTTGACAATGAAACTGCCGGGCGTTGCGGTGCGGGCTGCTGCTTCGGTTTGAGTTGAGCTTTGAAGTGGATTCAGTTTTCTTTTTATGATTCTACTTATTTTTTCTTTAATATTTAGTTGAAATATATGTATAAAGCCATGTTTTTTATGACACAGTTCTGCTGGACTCTCTAGAAATAATAGACAATCTGATGGTGAAACAATATTCCTATATTATACTTATTCTGGAACCACAAAAAAACGAACCATTTACTACTGCCTTTATTATACTATATTTTCATACCGGTACATTGCTATCGAATTATCTTTCATTTAAATATAATTTTAGAATTAAGAACGTCATAATTATTTCATCTACAGCAGGGTGCCAGAAATTAATTCAATTAGATAAATGATTTAACTGTTGATTCAGAAAGTACCCAATCTTTAGATATGCCAAAGTCATATTTTTGTTAACCCAGAAAACTGTCACTTGTTATATGTTAGTTACTTCCTTATGACAGCCCATATGTATACAATTTAGAAAAGCTTGCGGAAACATTAACTATATACAATTGGACATTTCAAAGATGTAAATCACACAAGAAGTGGGCGACTTATGATTATCCTCATCGCATTCCAGATGAAATAGGACACTTCCTATTCAAATCGGATGCTATGGAAGGTTTTTTAAGGTTATGTCAGAACATCACTGGCCCATAACAAGTCACGGTGATGGTCCTAAAGCTTGTCATATCGAAAAAGGAAACAGCAAGAAGCAAACTTGCATTATGGATGAAAATCTTTATCGTTACAACACGTCCCCACTGCGTTAGAAGTAGAGATCCTTTGTAATAGTGAAACAAATTATTATAAATACAGTTTATATTAAATAAACGGCCCTAATATACTTTTGTACTAAGTTTTCACACGTGACTAGTAATATTCAATAAGTACGACGTAAATAATATAGTAATACTGTATCTGCCAGATTGTCCACTGCTGAACACAGTCTCCACCGTTAAGGGGGTTTGCCATAATCACTTTGCTGGCTGGCATCTTGGGGATTAGTGTAAGATAGGAGTCCCTTAGAAGACATCTTCTTTCTTGAAATCCTTTTTGACTTTATAAGTAGGAACCAGACATAAAAGCTTTGGTTCTGTTTGTTGACATACGGTACCATGCTGGTTCCAAAGTACCTATGATCACAATAATGTGCGCATGGTACAGACTTCGTAAAGTTATTTCACACATTTGAGTGTTGAAGTTTTTTGGTAAAAAGAAAATGTCATCCTTTTTAGTGACCCTTGCTACTTATGGGATCGACTGTCATTCACGACAATGAGTATATCATCAAGATAGGAAATACTTTTCATTACAAAATCACAAATATACGATAGGAAAAATTTAAGTCATGTGCGGGATTCGAACCCGCGTCCATCCACTCCTTGAGCCGGAGTATGCTCTAACCAATTGAGCTAACATGACATGACATTTAATCCGCATAGCAGGCGTTATTGCAAACCTAACAATATTGAAATACTTTTCAGTTATTGAAATGTAACACAAAAACGGCTTTACTGATTTTGATGAAATTAAAATGAAACTACACGGCAAGCATCAGCTTTCAAATAAAAAAAGAATCATCAAAATCGGTTCACCCAGCCGAAAGTACTAAGGTAACAAACATAAAAAAATATATACAGACGGATTGAGTATCTCCTCCTTTTTTGAAGTGGGTAAAAATTGTCGACACACAATAAGGTAACGAAAAACCGTATATTACTAAACAGGATTGTGTATAATGTGTATATCTACGGTTTTAATAGTGTTGTACATTGAACGTGGGCTCCATATTTTATCTATTTGCCATTATTCACATCTATATCCACAACGTTAAATATTTTATAAAACAAGAAACGAGATACCGACCCTATATAAATGGTCAATGGAGGTTCGATTTACCACACGATATCGCAATATTGGCTTACACGAGTTTCCTGTTAGGTTCGTTAACGATCAAAGATTTGTTTGAAATTTTACAGTAGGTCTACAGCTCTTTAGTAGTAGGTCTATTTATATGTGAAATTTAAATATTGTTATTATTACGTTACATATGTACATATTTGCTGTATTAATAAGATATATACTATGAAATACAGACACAAATATTGTAACTAATTGCTTATTACCTTAAATGTTAATTCCTTTCCTACATACACAATTGCAACTATAACTGGCACAATAAAAATAAAAAAATTAACAGGGTTTTAAATTTCTAAGGTTATTCAGTCATTCAACACAAGTATCCGTTTGACTAAGAATAAAAATTGAATGTATATTCGTAGTCGTATGAAAAATTATATAATATACAAAAATAGAGGCATACCGCCGTTAAAAAAAACATCTTATGACATAAACTTTTAAGTAAGGAATACTGAAATTTTGCCGTGACTAGAATTAATGTGACGTGGCGTGGCGGAATAGCTAATGAGCTTATGAAGATTTTGGGCAATCACGTATTCTTGTTTTCTGCACATTTGGCATGGAATTTTCCGCTTGGAGGATATGAATTCTTTTGAGGATTTGCAGTACAGAAAAAGCCTAGTATCCGTTTTACGCGTGAATATTGTTTGAGTTTCAATCTATATGTTATTTATATCAAAATTTATGTTCGTACCTCATGCTATGATGACAAATTTACGATTGTTATATCTGTCCCAGTATCACTATGCCTATATATTGTCCATTGTTTCGTTATCTCTTGAAATGTAAATATATAAATGCCTATCTACATATTGTAACTTACCGTGATTATTTATTCTGTGCCGTAACAGAGCTCAGGCACTCGTAGCTCCATAACAGAGTTTGCCTAGTAGTTCTATACTGATTACTAGAATAAGCTTTAATCTCTGTCGTCAATAATTGGATGGCTGATCGCCGCGCCGGTGACAAGGCATAGGAAAAATAAAAAAGTTCTTCTCATCAATTACATGTTTTATTAGCTTACTAAAACTGTTTTTTTTTTAAATACTGTTTTGGTTCTAAATAAAAAACATTTAGAAGCTTGGAGACGCAAAAACATAATTAACTGCCGAATGCAGATTGATGTGTGTGTGTCTTCAGTGTCTTCCGCCGCCCCGCACTCGTGGCAGGCTGGGGTCGCCTTCCGTCTTGCGATCTGATGCAGGTACTTCCCGAAACATCCGTGTCCGGAAAGCACCTGCATCAATCGGAAGGTCAGTGACCTGAATGGCCGCCTCAATCACCTCCGAAGGACCGGGCGGACAGCCTCCACCGTTCACTGCCTAGGGACCGGTGGGGTCAGATCCTCCATCTACCGCCGCAACAGGGCGGCCCTTGCGTGCCGTCGCATGAGTGCTACCTCCTCCCACGATGGGGGCTCACCTCGGGATCTCCTCGCCGCCACAAAGTGGTACACTTCAGCGAGGATCTCCGCTTGTAGCTCCCAGGGGGGATCACTGGCCAACACGCAGGCTGCCGTAAAGAAGTTATTATTTTGTAACACTGATATTATTATTAGATATTGATGTCAACACAGTGCCAACTTAGAAAATAATTTTGCAAACATTTAAATTAAATAGGTTTCCTTCGATGCTTTTAAATTATTATTCAAATTCAAATTCAAATATATTTATTGCATGAACATGGGTAGTAAACAAGTTCTTAATTATACAAAGTTCTCCATATTCCACCTTTATGGTATGCAAAAGTTAGTAAAATTGAATTTATATCAGATTATTATTACAATATTAACATACATTATTTATTATACATTAAAATATGATCCAGATAAATTAAATTACTATATTAAGTTACATTAGTCATTTCATTACATATAAATGTCAATTCACAGTGTCAATGATAGATATTTTTACACAGCAATAAGCATAGATTAAAAAATATATTATGTCAATTTGAACTTCACTTTTATCAGTTCTAACAAGATTAAAAAACATGAACACTAATTATAACGGTCATCTAAATATTCGTTAACTGTGTAATAACTTTTATTAACTAGAAAAGTATAAAGTCTTTTTTTAAAGGTAATAAGGCAATCAGAATCTAATATCGATTTTGGTATGTGGTTGAATAACTTTGGAGCCATACCAAATAAGCTTTTACCAAACAATGCAGACGTATGTGGGAACTCGGCGACTTTGTTTTTATAGCGATCGCTTTTAAAAGCCTCAAACAAATTCCTATTTACATAGGTAAACAAGCTTACCTCATATATGTATAGACATGGAAGTGTTAATATCTTGAGTTTTTTAAAATGAGGTTTACAAGAGTCTGTTGTTTGTAAATGACACACGGACCTCAAACACTTCTTTTGTGCCTTAAATATTGTTTCCCTATTCGTACAGTTGCCCCAAAATATAATCCCGTAGCGTAGGGTAGAAGTTACATATGCGTGGTAAGATGTGAGTACTGCTGATTGGCATACAACTTTTGAAAGCATGTTCAGCGCGTAAGAATAACTGCTTAATTTAGCGCAAACTACTTCAGCATGTGTTTTCCAGTTGAGGCATGAGTCTATATGGAGTCCTAAAAATATTGTTTCTGAAATGTCATTTATGGATTTATTAGAATGATTAATGTTAAATGTCAATTGCTTATAGTTATTAAATATCATAATACTAGTTTTGTCAAGGTTTATTAATAGATTGTTGCATGTCAGCCAATTAATTAAATTATTTAAGGTAGTATTTATCTCCGGCTCTAGAGATTTTTCTTTGTTTCCAACGAAAACAACGGTACTGTCATCTGCAAAGAGCACCATGGGATGGTTTATGATGCTGGGCATGTCATTTACGTATATTATGAATAGTAATGGTCCAAGAACGCTTCCCTGTGGCACACCATATTTGACTAGATTTTTTTCAGATGTATATGTCTTTTCAGTTTTAGTAAGTGGACACAATTTAGTAATTTGGGTTACTTGGTACCTATTTTCGAGGTAAGATTTAAATAGACGTAAAACATTTCCACGTACCCCATAGGCTTCAAGCTTATTGACTAGTATATTATGATCAACGTAGTCGAATGCTTTAGTTAAATCCATAAACATACAACACACAGGTAATCTCTGATTACAGCCGGTAATTATTTTTTTCAATAGATTATAAATTGCTAAATTTATGGATTTGTTTTTTCTAAAACCGACCTGCTCGTCCAAAAGTATACAGTATTTATCAAAATAATTGTATAAATTGTTATGAATAAATTTTTCAAATATCTTTGAAAATATTGAGACTAGAGCAATTGGTCTATAATTATTCATTACTTGTGGGTCCTGTTTTTTGAAAATTGGCTTAACAATCGTTAACTTCAATTTGTCTGGGAATACGCCACTTTCTATACATAAATTTATTATATGGCTAAGTACGGGTGAAATAGTATCAGCAACGAATTTTATGACTTTCGTATTAATTTCATCGTATCCAGTACTGTTAGTGTTTTTAAGAGAAAGTATAATATGAAAAATATTTTCTGGAGTCGAAAGGCAGAATACATAGAATTTGGTCCTGTAATTTTGAGTGTATTTGCATTCTTACTGTCAATTTTGCTCGGCTGTACTAGATTACTAAAAAAATTGTTAAAAGCTTGTACTATATCATATGGATTTGTCGAAAGTTTATTGTTATCTTTAATTTGGTCAATATCACATCTAGGAACCTTATTCTTGGATCCATTTATTATATTCCAAGTGGCCTTTGATTTGTTGGAAGCAGTTTCAATAGCATGGTTATTACGTGATCTTTGAGTCAATTTAACAATATGCTTTAATCGTTTAGTGTACGACTTAAAAGATGTGTAATTTGCTAAGTTAGGACATCGTCTATACGTCCATAACATTTGTCTTTTCCGTTTGGTACACAGTTTTATACCTTTTGTTATCCATTTAGATTTCTTATAAACTATATTTTTAATTTTTGTCAGGGGAAAACAAAGATCATATAACAACTTAAAAGTTTCATAAAAGTTATTAAATGCATCATTTGGGTCAACACCTGACCGCACGTCACTAAAACTCAAGCTACTCAAATAATTATTTTATACGATTTTCTGTACTGCAATTACGTTGAAATTTATACCAATACTTTATTGAATAGAAATTCTTAACAGGACACCTAAAATACTGAGCTGTATGATCAGACAAAGCTAGTTCAACGACTTCACAAGAAGAACCACGCAAGTTATGTAAAAAGTTGTCGATACAGGTTATACGCGCAAGTCGAGTCGGCTCATTTACTGATATTTTAAGGTTACAACTTCTGATTATGTCTTTAAATTTACGGGTGTTTTTGTTGTTTTTTAATATGTCAATATTAAAATCACCACATACTACTAGTTTCTTGTTTTTAAAACAAAAGTTTGTTAAAATTAATTCAAAATTTTCAAAAAATATGTCAAATGCTATCTTATGTTTTATAGGTGGTCTATAGATGCAAATTATTATTAATTTATGTTCAATAATTTCTACAGCACTACATTCAATAATATTGTCTCGAGCAAATAAACTAACTTCAGTTATTTGTCTGTACCTGTGAGCATTATTTATTAATATGCACGACCCACCATTGCGTTTTTTCCTATGATAACTAGCAACTATAGTAAAATTGGGAATATTAATTAATGGAATATCGCTTTCCTTCATATAATGTTCAGTTATACATATGACATCTACTATTTTGTTATCTTGTTTTAGTTCTTCCAATTGAATAGTAAGTAAGTCTGATTTATTAATTAACCCGTCAATGTTTTGGTGTAATACATTTATATTTTTACGAACGAAAAAACTGCTGTGATTTTTGGTTATTTTTAAAGTCGCTCCCGCTAGCAACTGCATCATTTTTAAAGTCTAATTCAGTTTGCGTACCTTTATTCATTTTAACTGCATTAGCGTAATTTACCTTTTGCCTAATTTTAACCTCTTGTAATTTTAGTTTGTAAGATATATTCAACATTACCTTCATTACAGATTTACAGATAGAGTTACAGATGATGTATTTGTTTGGAATATACCTGCTATAATCCATATCGATATAAGTGACATGACTGTACTCTGAAGATATGAATCTTAATTCATAATTTAGTCTCTTTTCATTAAGAAACTTATTGAATGGAATTTCAGTCACGACCACATTTGTAAATCTGTAATAATTAAAAAAATTACTTAATATGAATTTAAAAGAACATGGGTTGTAGTCATTCATACCACCTAAGATAATAATATAGTCATGTTTTGTTAATGACAACAGTTCATTTTTGTCTGAATTTAGAATATCGCCCAACGTAGCGTTTTGTTTCCAAAACGACTTTACAATATATTCCGATCCTACAAGGCGCTGTAATGTTTCCCTCAAGATAAATCCACGTTGGTCAGCTAATATAATAATTTTCCTTTTTTCTACCTCTTTATTTTTCAAGTGAGAGCCACTAAAATTTAAACCCTTACAATCATTTTCATTTGACTCCGATAGACATGCGCCACTTTTTCTTACATAAGACATTTCTTTGTCCGAGGAGATACGTTGTTGTTGTTCTTCTTTATTACTTTGAATTCCCTTTTTTGAAGCTGCATCGAGACTTTTTCTACTCTTTATTTTGTTTTCGTGATTTTTCGCAAAGGACGTAGTGGTTGTGGATTCCTGATTTAAGTTTGTACTAGCTTTTCTGTTTTGTTCGTCCTCCGTTGATTTCAATGGAGAAGACGTAAAACTCTTGTTGCCTTTCTTCTTCTTCTTCAATTTAGGTGACTTTTCCCGACTAGCCGTTTGCTCCTCTAACAGTACAATTGATTCGGACACCTCTGTGTTTTCATCTTTTTTTTGTAATTCCAATGTCAGTCGTTGATTTTGTTGTCTTAACTTTTTATTTAATCATTTGCACAAAGCAGATCCTCAGTTAATTTGTCAATTTTATTATTTAATTCGCTATTTCATTTTCATTTATGGATGTATTAGGCAAGCTCATAGTTGTCGAATTAAATATTGATGAATCCGTAGACAATTCTGACACAGAACTGCACTTACGCAGTTGTTCACGCTTAGTAACATAACTATATTCCATTTTCTATATTCAAATGCTCACAAATTACGAAAACTATTAACTTCAGTAATAAGTTGACCAAATTTTATCAGTTTTATAAGATTTTCAAATTTGTTATTCGGGCAACATTGATCGATATGGTATGTCAACGATTATCATGCAATAGTGTCAATAATTTATCTATTTGTCAATGTCAAAACAAAACCTTGCAAAATGTCAGCTGGATGGTGTTTACATTCCGTAACGTTTTCTGTTCTGATCTTATTGGTTTATAAAATAAGTAAAAACGTATTTATTCAAAATGCTTATATGTGAGTGATAAATTTGAAAAAAATCTGTTTATATATAATCTTTTTCAAGTGATTTAGGCTTCAAAATACCTTAATATCCAGTTTTGATGTACGAGTAATATGTATTCAAGTTTCTTCGTCTGAGTTATTGCACCGTAACAAGGTATTACACAGTTTTTACCACTAATAACTATTTATTTTCTGGAGAAACTTTCAAAACGTATTCACACAACTGCACCCACACACTCATTTTTCATATAAGTATTGTCTATACACTCATTATATTTTTATATAAGTATTGTCTATATATAGATTCCTATAAAATACTTTTCTAACACTTTGTGATTGTGACGAAGTCATCCTCTTCACGAAACGAACGACACGAACGACGAAGTCATCACATCATTTCATAATTTGCTACTGTCCCTATATATTTTTCATTTTCCAATTCTCATTTCATTCAAATAAAAACAATCGCCACAACTCACACTTGCCTAATTTAATGCATTAAACCGGAGCTCGCATTGCGAGCAGTATATTGATTAATTAATTCTTGTTTTAATATAATATATTTAGGTACCTACTTAAATCTACTTAAAATCTAAAAGAAAGAAGCTTATTTGTTAAAAATGTTTATTTGTCAAAATAACAATACTTTAAAGTGCTTTTCAGTGTATCATCGTATTCCTGATTTTCGCTGTTCCTGGTTAACCATGTTCCTGATTCGTACTATTCCCGAATCGTCAAACCATTTGTGACAACGAGCAGTTCCCCTGAGCCGGCCGGTAGCACTTGGGGAACCCCCAACGTAGCAACTTTTCTAGAAAAATCATTTTTGATTTATTTTTATGGAATATGATTGCAAACGGTCAGGTGTCTCTCCTGGTGATAAGTGATCACCATCGCCCACGAACATCCATAACACCACATATTTCGAGCAAATTTAAGAAGCGAATAAATTATATCTCTTGATTGACCATTTGTTGTATTTTTGGAATAACAAAGTCAAATCGTTCAATATACATATACATCAAATTAGTACGACTTGTAGAATAACACAATGTTTTATAATAAATATATGGTGGTTGGAATAGTTTATAATATTTATTTACAGAATAAATACTTCTCAAAGTACTCATGTAGACTCAGACCAATATTTCTTATAATGTGCTCAAGATCCATTGGCCGGATAGGATGAGTGTGAAATAAGGGTGATAGCAGAACAAACTGCTGCAGCCACAAAAAGTAGAGTTAAGCGTGTAACCGACACTGTACTCTAGATCCGGCAATGGTCCTATTAGCCGAGAGTAGATGAACAGGTGAGAGGTCAGCAGAAAGTCCAATCAAAAACCCTTCATATATAATGCATACATATGGCGGGCTTTTGATTGGTATTGAGTGCTCAAGGCGAGAATCAATTGACTCAGGAAGCAGACAAATCATATAAAAATTGGATAACGAGTAAAAACAATATATACATTTCACCATTTTTTCTTTCCAGAACTTAGGATCTCTCTGTGAGTATTCGGTTTTCATGGAATAATCTTGTCCAGCCCAAACAGCAAATGAGAATGCATCCATATCTGTAACGTTCAATTGGCACTGAATTTAAAAATAATAATCATGGTTTTGTCAACCGAGAATATGTTCTTTTTAAGATTGTATTTCCAAAATACTATTTGCTTCGCTTTTATAGCATTTTCGGGGTCCATATTTTTAGCTTCTATTGGACATATCATTTTTCTAATCCAGTTTCTACGTAATAAAGTAATTACTACGTAAATACGCTCCGGTTATAATATGCAGAAAGCAGTATAATAAGCAATAAAACAAATAAAGTTGACGATATTCTGACCTCTTAATTAAGATAACGATATTCATCTAGAAAAAAATTATCAACGCATTTTAGAGACGAAGATATGGTTCTATTTATGCGCTGAGCAGTTCTGCTCTTTTCTTTTATAGTACTATGTAGCAAGTGCTAAAACCTAACCCGAAATGTGGCTGGGCACGTCAGCGCCGTGTTTATAGTTTGATTTACTAATTACACTCCATCTTTTTGAAACTTAAAAAAATATGTAGCGATAGATTATATCAAGAATTTTTATTTGTACCAATTATTTTTATAAGTTACTTTGCTTTAAAAATATTTCAAAGTTACGCAAATTAGATGTTTCGCTTCAACTTTGTAAAACTGCAGCCTTAAAGAAAATTAATGAGAAATGTGGATTAAATGTCGGCAAAATACCTTGCGCTTTTAAAATACTTTATACGTATATTGAGTACTAGCGGCCCGCTCCGGTTTTGCACGGATATATAACAAAAAATTCAAAAAAGTTTTAAACTTTTTAAAAATATTCTATAGCCTATTTTCGTCTGGAATAATGTAGGATTCTAATGGAGAGAGTATTTTTGAAATCGGTCCAGTAGTTTTAAGTTTATTCGTTACATGCAATAATAAAAATCTTTCCTCTTTATAATATTACTAGCTGTACCTGCGACTTCGTTCGCGATTGCCGTACCTGCAAACTAATTATTCACATTTGAGCACTGTTTATCTCATATTAAGCAACTATGTAGTCTGTGGTGAAGCACTCTTAGTAAAGCATAGCTCAGAAAGGAGCTTTTTACTTTGGGTTTGATAACTCCCAGCTTGTTTTTCCAGGAGATAGTAGTTAAGTAACTCAGAGAGTTCCTTCGCGGTTCGCACAATAAATGTTGAAGCAAAGTAGGTACTTTGTGCGTTTCTTTGGAATTTCGATTATAAAACGGTATCTTTTTGCCGAGGTTCTCCTTGTTTGGCGGTAGTACAAAAATATAATAGATTGTACACTTCCATTGCGCAGTCTCCAAAATGTATCCGGCAAAAAATAGATAGTTAAAAAAATTGATTACGGCGAATGTTCCAGATTCTAGAGTTTTATCTTAGCAAGCTGGCAAATCTAAATAAGGATGCTGAGATGCCCGTGGGGTGCCGAGCTGCCTATGGGGTGCTGGGCTGCCCGTGGGGTGCCAGGCTGCCCGTGGGGTGCCGGTATGCCCATGGGGTGCTGGAATGCCCGTGGGGTGCCGGGCTGCCCTTGAGGTGCCGGGTGGCCCGTGGGGTGCCGAGCTGCTCGTGAGGTTCCGAGCTCACTCGTCACTATTCTAACAAAAAATTAATAATTGAAATCGGACTACGCGTTCATAAATTACAACTTAGTAACATTTTGACTTTCATCCCCTTTCCCGAGGGAACCGTGCTGATTTTCGGGATAAAAAGTATACAACAAACTTCTTCGTAGTATGAACTCAAATCGTGTTAAGTAACATTGAATTCCATTCAGTAGCCCATGGGGTGCTGGGCTGCCCATGGGGTACCGCGCTGCCCGTAGGCTTCCGAGTTCACTCGTCACTATTCTAACAAAAAAAGAATAATTGAAATCGGAGTACGCGTTAATAAATTACAACTAAGTGTACATTTTGACTTCCATCCCCTTTCCCGATGGAACTGTGCTGAATTTCGGGATAAAAAGTATACAATAACCTTCTTTGTAGTATGAACTCAAATCGTGTTAAGTTTCATTGAATTCCATTCAGTAGTTTTGGAGTGATGCGCGGCCGGGATACAGACAGACAGACAGACAGACAGACAGACAGACAGACAGAAAGACAGACAGACAGACAAAAATTAAAAAAAATATAGTTTTGGCATCAGTATCAGCTACAGAGTGCACTCAATTTTTTTTTTGTAAAATATCTTCAATGTACAGAATTGGACTTGTTACAGTTTTATTATAAGTATAGAAGTAATACGTACTTATTCATTAATAAGTACCATAAAATGTATAATAAATTGCGATATTAATTCATCAATTTAAAATCTGCATAATACATTATGAATATAAAATAATCAGTCTGACTTGTATATATACTTACCTACATTTGTATTTTTGTTACACAATATTTTGTATAGTATTTATGAGCTAGACAGATATTCCTAAATATGATTGATATAGCAAAAGCAGCATACAAAATTATGGCCATTTGAAGTAATAGTGATGTAAGTAGTGACCAGCGGTTAGTACCGTTTTCACAAAAAAAAGAGAAATCATTGTCCAATATAAAAAAAAAAATTCGTTTATTATAATTTACGTTTCCACTATTGCGAATTTACATCTATTACAGGTAAAGTTGGGATTGAATGAAAGCATTTAACTGTACTATTACCACTGCAGGGGAACACGTTGATTACCAGTAACCCTGTATTTCTCAGCTACATGATACATATTGTGGCTCCAATTCCAAAATCCCGTTTGATTGAATCTATAAACAAGCTGCCCGCAACCCACACAAGGCATAATGTATGTTGCAAGCGAGCGCTCGGGTACTTTGTGGTTTCGTTTCGGTCTCGCTTGAAACTTATAGACGTCCATATATGAAACTCTGATAGGATAAGGATACTCTTAGATAAAATAATCTTTTGGTAAAATAATTATACTTCACACTTTTTACTTTGGGTAAAAAGTGAAAGTTTGAAAGTGAGTGAGGATTGTTGATGAGAGAGTGCATTTTTGATGTTCCTATTTGCTGAAATTGCTGAACGAATTTGGATGAAACTAGTCATATGATAATAATAATAACTATAAAATTCTTTGTTTCAATCAACTAGAATCATACACACGTACAACATAATCTACGACATATCTACATAATCTTCTAAATTACTTTTTTCATTAAATTAACCCTTAAACATCGACTGCAAATACATAGACAATATAACAATTTTCTATTGCAATAATTACTTATCGATATAGATTAAAAAACTCGAACAAAAATTTCAAATACTCTTGGCAATGACTTACGAGGACCTGTATGATCACATTCCCTGAATTAAAGAGTGAGGCCCTAAATCTGGCAATGCGATGTCTAATCAGTGCATCGAGAGCCGGCACACGAGCCGCCGCAAACATTTCGGACGCGCTGCAGTACCGCGGCAGGCGGAAAGCGTCGTTATACTGCACCTTAAACGTTTGGTAGCTTTCAAATTCATAACGCGACCATAGTTGTGGAGTGTATAGTGCCGTACAATACGTTTTAAACATTATTATCTTAGCCTCCCGCGAGCAAGGTTTCCTCGAAGACGTCCAGGTCGTCTCTCAGGTCACGGGTCAGTACGTGGCCCAAATACTTGAATGTGGCCACGAAAGATGGCATATATTGCCGTTCAAGTACAAGGAAAGGCAAGAATTATCTTTATGGTACGTACCAAATACCATTGCCACCGACTCATACACGTTATACACTAAATTGTGATCATTTGCATATTTATCACACGTGGCCAACAATATTCGCATCGCACCAATCGCAGGGGTGGTTAATAAAAACAATAACTAAGATAAAATAAAGGATACGAGTACTTTCATAATTATCTACACGCGGGTGAAACCGCATGGCGCAGCTGGTAGAAGATAGATATATATATATATATATATATAAATATACATAATATGTTAATCTGTTTGTTCAAATCAAATCATATTTATTGCATTATTACAGGTTACAAGATAGATATTATCATAGTAAATTAAATGTCTCTGTAATATACCATAATTGGTGAACAACATTTAAAAATGTTCTGCTTATAGTCTTTTAAGCTATCTGGTAGCTTATAATAAAGTTTAAGAGCCGTGAAGTACACTCTGTTTTTTAAATATACTGTCCGTGACTTTTCATAACGTGACAATATTTCAATTTTGTTCCGAGTTTTACGTGGGCGTGTATTAACTTTTAATATAAACTGTTCGGGATGCTCCCTTACAAATAGGCAAGTAAAATATAATGAACTAAGAGTAAGAATTTTGAGTTTCTGGAATAGAAGCTTGTAAGTTCGTCTTTGTCTTGCACCGAACATTGCCCTTATGCAACGCTTTTGGACTTTACAGAACGTCAAAATTGCCCCATGGAAGAATTTCGTATTACAAATTTGAAGATACAAAACCATGAAACGCAGTTACAGCCGCTTTACGTGATGAGACTTGCGTTAACTTCTTCAAAGCGAATACAAATCTGCTTATTTTAGTGCAAATATATTTTATGTGTGCCTTTCAGTTAGCGTGTCTGTCAATTTGATCTCCTAAACATTTTATTTTGATTCACGTTTTCAATAATTTCATCATTACATTTTACATATAAGTTAATGTCTTGCTGCTGTGGTAAACGAAATTGAACAGATTTTGTCTTATTTTTTTTGGTAAAGTTTATTAGTAAATTATTAAGTTCTATCCACTGTATTACATTATTGAGAGCAGAAGATGGTACAAATTCGTCACATTCCTCATTTTCTTAATGAACTAAAATAGTCGTCAATGGCAAATAAAATTATTTTGTGGGTAGTACATGTCGACGTATAACTTATGTAGAACAGAAATAACAACGCATGTCATGCAAAACCTTCATCGGTCAAATTAATCTTGCTGAATTATATTAACTGTATAAATTATTAGTGTTTGTTTTATCAAAACCAGCAGCATCTGATAGAATCTAAATTCATTGATTTATTTAAATTTATTTCAAATTCATTGCTGGTGCATATAAGCTCAATATCAACTATGCAATATATGATATATATTAAAATAATGAAGAATCGATCGGTCGATTGAGATTATCCGTACCTTAGATTGGAGTTAATTATATATAAGTACTTAACCGTTTTATACGTATCGTCCGCATGATCTTGTACATATTAAGCTATCACTACGTACTTACTGAACGATCCAAAACATAGGCATATGTAAAAGGTGAGCAAGTTAGGTATGTAATTTCTGTAATGGAATAGTATTCATAAGCATTTAGTACAGAATGATATATGTGGTGAATTATTTGGAAGATCCTCTGTTTTGGACTGCTGCGGTAGTATCGTGATATAAATACGACATTGCTGATTGTTAGCTCATTATATTTTGTCGTATTCTATTTTCGTTATATTGTCCGAAATTTTTGAGCCTTGTTTCAATCTGTCACTTTGTCGCTACTATTTATACTTCTACTTTCATCTTTCTTCAGTACTTAACGAATTCTGCGCTTTATCGATGTGATAGGTCAGTTAGTAGTGAACTCAGTGATCATCCACAGTTGTAAATTGGAATCTACCACTGGATCTTGACCTTCCCTCTCATAGCATAGTGGTAAGACATTTGGCATACTGAGCTCAGCCTCCCTCAATAATAAAATAATCTATATAAAAGCAATTATATAGTCATGTAACAACCTCACAACCCTTAGTGTATCTAAAACCAAAGTGAAAGCATTTAGTATCTCCGTGAAGACAGCGCACCAAGTCAAGTCAAAACTTGTAGTGAAAATACACAACTGAAAAGATAACCTCATCAACACCTGTCAAATGTGAATATGTCACCTTAAAATTAGTGTATTCTTTGAAATATCTATGAGTTATAATAGACGCAGTTTTGAAGCAGTGATGGCTCAGTGGCATTGGCTATGGACTGCCGTGCCGCAGGTCCATGGTTCGAATCCCTCCGCGGGCTTGAGCTTCACCGCATGGTGGAAGGGCATTTTGCGGATGCCTGTACTGAAACTGTCTCCGGCAGAGTGAGAGAACTTTATGTTTATCTTTATATGACTGAGATCTGTAGCTGATACCGAAGTGATGAGGCTATAGTCTACTTCTCCATATGCCAGTCAATTCTTGATTAAAGTCAAGACCGCGGCGGACGGTGTTTAACTTAGCTGATCTGTTAAAAAGTTAAGCAAACATATATACGAGCGCTTTACAAAGATTGGTGATAAGAGGAGGTGGAGAACAGGAGTGAGGGTCTAGCCTATGAGCTTAAAAAAAGTATCATCAGCTGTTACTAAAAAAAAGTTAGCCGTTTTTTTTATGTTATAGTGACGGAACAAGCACGAGGCCCAACTGATGTTAAGTGGAGTAACCGCTGCCTATAACAGATGCATTTGGTCACAAGTGCCTGTAATTTTACTGGATCTCAAGAACTGCTGCCGCAACACACTGTTAGTTGCTTGGTGATAGATTTTCTAATTGAGGGTGGTTAGCTGGCCAGGCAAGCATTCGCTAAATTCCTTTGAAACTCAATCTGGTGGTGGCAGGCAGGTGTTGCA
Source organism: Plagodis pulveraria (assembly GCA_963890685.1). NCBI lineage: Eukaryota > Metazoa > Arthropoda > Insecta > Lepidoptera > Geometridae > Plagodis > Plagodis pulveraria. Next base: position 18,888,166 of record OY982962.1, read on the forward strand.
CGGCAGTCCATAGCTATTACCGCTCGGCCACCATTGCTTCAAAATAAGAAGAAATCGAAACGTTTTGCTTTTTGTAGGTAGAAAAAACAAAACAATTGCGGCGCATAATAATTTATTTATTTGTTTGAGGAAAGCTTGAAGTTTATGTAAATAATGCAGAAAACAATGCAAAATGTGTAATAAAATAGAATAATTAACACCGGCTACTTAGCGTTAACGACACTTTATGTAAGTGTCGTTTGATTTTTCATGTCAGACAGAATTTTTCAGTTTCTTGCATATTTACGTTACTTTCTTTGTTGAAATTATATAGCCTTGGTGGGTGTTATTTTCTTGCAAGACTTAGAATTATTTATGTATTTGCTTGAGTATTTCAGCTCAACATAAGTAATACATTTTAAGGGTCATTTTTGTTGAACGCTTATTGAAACGACTGTTTGGCGTTTGTTTTTTAGAATTAATGTAAAAAAGCCTTTTTGGTATCCTGCGTATGTTATTTGTATTTTTTTATTTATTTATGGCTGATAGGCTAGCTTTTGACCACTAACTCTTTAAATGACTGAAGGGGTCGAATATTTCTTTCAGCCTAATCCAGAGTTCAGTAACTCTGGATTAGGCTGAAAAAAAAGCTCTCAAAGGCCAGTTGCCGGAAAACACCATTAGGTGTTTGGTGACAGATTTTATACTTGATAGTGATAGCTAGCCAGCCAGGCAGGCATTCGCAAAATGCCCTACCACCATGCAGGCCTCGCAAAGTTTTTATGTTTTTTTTAATAGTGTTGTGTTATATTCTTTTACAATTATCTCACCTATTGGTAAGTTATAGTGTGGTCGAAGATGTTAAGAAGGCTTGGCTAGGTTTAGAAGTTGCTCTTAACAATGACAGATGTTGGGACATATCTTAACGTGTATGTCCTATTTAAAAATACATTTAACAGTAATGTCCATTCATTCGCCTCGCCATGAAAACTGCCTGTTTTCTTCAGCCGTGGTACGAAATACTAATAGTATTTGTGTATCAGGCATGTAAGCTTACTGTTCAATTTAAAGTAATTATTAAGTGCTACAAAATGTTAATGAATTAGTATCATTTTACATTATTATGTTCCTTTTCCGGTGTGCGATAATAATTAAACAAAATTTACTTTCATAACTTGGCAAAACTTCATGGTAGGTCTAAGGGTAAAGTCCCACGTGTAAGTTTGAAGTTTTGTTCGAGTTCGAGAAGGTATTCGTTTACATATGTGTATAATTATGAGTAATATGCTAATTTGCCCAGAGTAAGAGTAACCAGTATTCAGGAAATAATTGGAGTGCAAAAGTTTTGTAGTAAGATATCCAATTCATATTCAGGGCTTTATTGTATAAGAGCTTAGCATAACGCCAATAACCTTGAACGTCGGCTAGTAATGCATGAGTGGCACTAATGGCTCGTCACTCGCACCGCGCAAGGGCCCCGCAGTTGCTTGGAAGTAAATGTCGTAAGCGCCAAAACTTTATCTTTTAATTTCGAGAGTACCGTTTTACTAATCCCTTTTTTGTCATAGCGAAACTGTAGCACTATATTTGATTTATTTTTTAATGTAAGTATGAAGTCAATAAGACAAATTGATTCAGAGGAGAAGGCAAATTAAGGTATTTTGATTCATAGAACAAAATTTAACAATACGAAAAATGTCCTGGCGCTTTTATACAAAATGAAATGAAATAAATACATCTGCAAGTATATGAATCCTTATATTTGAAAAGAAGTAGGAGATCAAATATCCCGGATATTTTGATATTTATAAGACAGCATCCTTAAAGAGGAACCTACTGACGGAATAAGTGGTTATAATATACATCACATTAATTGTTTATTTTACCTTTTTGTTTTTGTCTTATAGTATTGTGTGATACCTTAAATAATATTTTTCTTTAGTTTAGGCAACCATAAACAGCCGGTTCGTCCACTGGTGGATACAGCCCCCCATTAATTGCCATAATCTTCAGGTTTGGCAGGCGGCTTCGGGATCGCAGTGTTAGATGGACGTTCATATAAGAAATCGATGCTTCCACTGAATGGTGTATTTCCCCCATGAAGATATGGGGAGGGCAGGGGGTAGCTAATCTAGCGAGGTAGGTACACCGCGGATTTACCACAAAAAAGTATTTTTTATGAATAGAGTTCCAGATACAATCTGTAGTACCTATATTAATTCTGTTGAACATATCATTGTTATAATGTCGTCCGATAAGAAAGCTTTATAAGCCCTAAAATAATACGAAAGATATATCCTTTTCTTTTCTCTGTAAGAGATATGAGACAACGTGCGGGAAAACACCCTTTTCATCCCCTTACGTGACGTGTGTGCGTAGTGGCTGATTTTTGTCACAATTAATTTTGTTTTACTGCTAAAATATTCCTTTAAACTGTATTGTATAGCCTGTTATGGAAGAATAAACGGATTAGTTTACAAATTTAGAACAAAATGTAATCCACAGTTATACGATCGTAATATCCATCCCATCTCCTTTTTTGGCATAGAAGGGATATAAAAAAGTTAGCATTCGACCAATTTAACATCACTTCAATGTAAAAAATGGAATCTATTATAATTTTCAAATTCACAACGCTATAGAGTAAATAATTGATGGCATTACAGCGTGGTTAATGATATTGGTGAGTTATGTTTATGACTTCAATCTAGACATGATCTTAAAAACTGTGTGCCAATAAGGTACCTTTATCGCACTGGGGAAGCCCACTATCAAATTTGTTCCACCCAGATGGTGCTAGTTTGTTACATACTGTATCAGCCGGATTGTTCACTGCAGAACACAGCCTCCCCCATTAAGAGGGGTTTTGCCATCATTCCCACGCTTGGCAGGCATCTTGGGGATCGCAGATTAAGATATCAGTTACTCAGAAGGCGCTGCTGCCCACCTTCCGGTATTTTACCTGTATGGGGGGGACAATCTAGGCTGGCACCCCACACTTACATAAGGTAAATTTGTATGGAAAATTTGATGATTTATTGTTGTTGTATTAGCACCAGACAGTTGAAAAATATAGGAATATAGGAATTCCTGAGTTATCCTAGGAGAAAGAGAGAGATAAGATCCTTAAATGTTTATTATAAATAAAAAAAATATATTAACGGATTTTTTTATTGCAGTGAGATTCAAATAATATAATTTTAAATTCTGATCTATTTATATGCAATAAATTCACACCTAAGTACTTGTTTATGATAAAACTATCAAGTTTCAACTAATTTCATGTATGGTTGCAATGATGTACAAAAACTGTTTTAGGGGAATTGAAACTAAGAAAAAGTTTTAAGCTAGATCTGCTTACCTCCCAAGTAAGTAATAAAAAAGTTAGCAAATTGTTTATTTTAACTTCTTCATTAGTCAGTCTTCGTACCAGGTATATCATAAATAACTAGAGAACTTGAATACTTTTGTATTAAACCAAACAACAAGTAAAATACGGAGTAAATTGAAGATCAGTGAATATGCTAGACTTATGCCAGGTAACCAATATATAGCTCTATCTGTGAAATAGTTTTCAGTAATCTACCACCTTAGAATAGGATGAAGTATATCGTAGGTGACGTTTTTTTCACATAATTTCAAGAAAAGATGAAATTCCTAATAAAGGTTGTTTATTAAGTGCAATCACAACAAGTATGCGCTTGTATGCATGATTTTAATTCAACAAATTGTAAATTTTAACCGACCTTAAAAAGAAGGAAGTTCTCGGCTCGATTGCTTTTTTTTTGCGTGTTTCCTCATAACTTGTTACAGGGTGCATTTCAATGTTTTTTATACTCGAAAGCTTGTGCTTGTCATGTGGTCCCATTTAAATTTGAGTGAGATCTGACGTACGATTAAATAGTATTTGACTTCGTACCAGATAAACATCAATGTGAATAAATTATAATTAGTTTCTTACTTTTTGAGATTATTTTTGCAGTTGTGAAACGAAATACTGCCGTGGAATCGAAGCTATTTTCTTATATACTTGTTTTATTTTTAGGACTATAAATTTTACCGATCAGCTGTTGCAGTAATGGCCAGTATAGCTATTATACTTGGAATTCCACCCCAGGCGAGTTTCACCGCATTTTTGCGTATACTATTGGCTAGCTACCACCATCGAATATAATCAGAACTTAAGCCGAAACAAATGTTTAAAAATCGATATTCACGGGTTGCTCGTAACCTTCTTAGATGATCACATTCGGTTCGATTTAAGGTTATACTTAAAGTGGCTGTTAGTTGGTATTAATAATTAGGTAAAAACGAAAATAGTACATGAATTTATAGCATTTTGGAAAGTAGTCCTCGAGATACAGGAAATTGTAACGTGATTTTTTATCAATAAACGTTATTATTATCAAATTCTGGCGAAATACTATGTGTTATCATAGTCGTTTGCCAGAACTGATGCGATGAAGTGAATCAAAATTTAAAAAAAGAGCATGCTTAGAGATTTGAAATATATATCTTGTTTTCTTCTCCAAAACCGAATCGATTCAATTATTTTTCACCAAAGATGAGGTATCTGGCAATTAGAATGATATTTCTAAATTTCGAAAGAGGTAGTAGAGAAATGTCACATTTTTCTTCCCATATTATGTTGTTATTTACAGTCTATCTCAGGCATTAAAAAGCCACACATTTTTGTAACACTTTGTTAATATCTTCAAGTATATCACTTATCTTGATATTGTATTATAAACTATTATTTTGCCTCTAGTGTAAACTGTCAGCAATAAAAAACGTATACCTAGATCACCATCGTTTTAATTAAGCTAAGGTGAATTCATCTTGTGTCATATCAAGTTCCGTTTCCGTACGATCAGTGGAAAATGTATTCGGGATTTAATCTTGTCCAGTGTTTCTACCTTGTATGGGAGTCAGATTGCAATGGAGCTCGATTGTAACCAAGTGATGTCAAAATGGCGATATCAATCAGATATTGATTCCAACAAGTTACACGATCGCCCTGCTTAAACCAAATATATCACTTCTGATTCTTAATGCTTGAATTCAATGTATTTAATTCTCTACTTGAAATTGAATTTTTCAATTGAATTTTCAATCGAAGACTAGATCGAGTGCCTTACACCTATTCGGAACTACGAATCGCAGCAAAGTTAAATTGACTCTAAATCAGGAACCCATCGCACCAGTCTGGTCGGATATTTGTGCGGGTTTAAAATATAACTCAAATTTATGGGTATTTGTTTGAAGCCGCAGATGCGATCTTTGATCCAAAATGGCTCTACCTTGGAATGTTCTGAAAATATAAACGTAATAAGCTTCTTTTGAATTTTGCTTTTCCGTAATGTTAGTATAATATTTTATTTATTTATTATAATAAACACGGCAGTTATCACTTACACTTATTATCATAATTTAGAAATTGTTACAAATATAAAGCGCACACAACAATTGACACAATTCATTGAAATTAATAAACACATTATTATTATTATAGAATTCAGTCACTTAATGGAATAAATTTTGTTTAAAAACATTAAATGAAAAATTATAAACATGCATCTCAAATCAAATGTCATCAAATTAAATTATATAGATGTCAATTATGTCAAGTAATAATAATAAAAATAACTAAAATATTTCATATTTTTCACAAAATGTCAGTAGTAATTTGTACATATTTGTACATATTTCCATTTGTCACAAAACATGTCACATTCGGTGCTGGCGTGAAGGAATGCGTTGAGACCGGTAAGGGAACGAGACAAGGGGGACTGAGCTCGGGCAACGATGTGGCTAGGGGAGTAGCGAACAGCGCGTGTCTACGGCTCGCCTTTCACTGAGATATCTATCAGGAACATACAGTGCGCATAGGAGGTTGTGCAGGTGAGAGCAGTCGATGTTGCCTCTTAGGATTTTGCAGCAGGTAGAAAGCTGTTCCATGACCTTCTAACTGCTAGCGAGTTAAAACCAAGCTGCCCTAGAAGAAAATATGTATGACTTATTGTAAGAGTATTAAAATAAATAGTAATAATTAGTAATTCATATAATAATTAGTATTTAAATAAAGAAATTGTAAAAATAAGACTATAAAGTGATTGTAAAAATCTAAACAAAGATTCAGATATAGTTTATTGTGGCTATATAAAAAATCTATTTTTTTCCAGAATCAGAATCATTAATTGCATAAGCTGTACAGAAAATGGTGTTATACGATGTTTCATTGAGTCTCAACAGTTTCGTCATTTTTGGACATACAATATTAAATTATAATATTAAATTAAGTTAGTAATTATCATGCAAGTCTATTTACGTACTAAAATTACTTTTCAACGCGTGTAAATCAGTTTACAAAAATACAAACAATATGTCATTCAATACATATAAAAATATTATAAAAATGTCATACTACGATTAAAAATTACATGTTTGCTATTCTATCATCAAAGAAATTCTTTAATTGTATAATAGCACTTAGGTGTCAACCAATAAAACAGTTTGTTTATAAATACAGTTATTATATGTTTCTCGATTCCAGTATTATCTGAAAGGTATGGGAATAAGATGATGATGGACTCACAGTAGGTATCCGGGGTTAGCTTCGACGTTTATTATCCTTCGATTGTTGAAAGTGTTTCCGTAGGCGATTACCTCTCAAATCAGCTGGTGGTCTCCTTTTCGTTTAACACAGTTTTATATATATTGTGGCACACGCGACCGCGTTGTATTGCATTACTTAATTTTTCGGTAATTTTGTTTGTATTAACGTTTATTTAGGCAGATTTATAACTTGGTACTTCTTAGCGACGAAGCATCACAAGGAAGAATGACGAGGAAGGAACAAAAGGAATGTGTGAATGAGTGAGTGTATACAGATAATGTGCCATTCATTAGAACAGGTAATAAGTATAACTAAGCGGCGCGTACATTATCTATTTCGACAGCAACATTGCTGTTAGCTCAGATAGCAACTGTGATTCTGAGATATTAATATGTGTACTGATTACTGCGGCACAAAAGGACCAACGTGGGGTCATCATCCATATGTTTCCTGTAAAATCACAAATGCGGCAAGATCATGTATCGTTGTAGTTAACGTTTTGGCTTCAATTGTATGGCTATCTTCTGCCACCAAATAAAGAATTCTCTTTTCGGTACCTAGTATATGAACTACCTCTCTGATAATGATGGCTTTAAAGTGGTAACGAGACAAGTTATGTGCTTGATGTGCATAGCAATATCCTTCCTACTCACGCCGGCTATTTCTTCCTTTTCATCAACCAGATAATGATAGCAGTATGCTACCAGACTGTTAGAGTACAAAAATGTTTTTTTTATGTTATTGTGACAGACCAAGCTCGAGGCCCAACTGATGTTAAGCGGACTAACCTCTGCCTACAACAGATGCATTTCGTCACAAGTCACGAATTGCACTGCGCCTGTCACCTTGAGACATAGCTGTTAAGTCAAATGTGCCTGCAATTTCACTGGCTCTCAAGGATTGCTGCCGGAATACATCGTTAGGTGCTTGGCGAGAGATTTTCTACTTGAGGGTCGCTAGCCAGGCAGGAATTCGCAAAATGCCCTTCCACCATGTGGTTAAGCTCAGACCCGTGGCGGGATTCGAACCATGGACCTGCTGCGCTGCAGTCCATAGCTTATGCCACTAAGCCATCACTGCTTCAAAATTGTATCCTTACATAATATATCATTGAGATTGAAATATTTATGAAATATATTAACAATTTAAACTTTTTATTGCATCACATTTTAATTCAAAACAGCCAATATAAATAACAATAAAAGTTATTTGTCTCATAGTAAAGTCAGCTCATACAATTCTGAATTGACATTTTGAGTTATTGCTTGTTATTCTTGTTAAATATTCAGTTTTCTAGTAAAGCACTGCATGCAGCTACTGCTTTGCGCTGGCTCGGTACGGCCTTTTGACTATTTTCAATCACAGGCACTTTGTCAGCGAGATGTATGTTTCGCCTAAAAGATATTTTTATAGACGTTATATTGGGAAATTCAAATACGGCGGATATTTCTAGTACAGTTCGATGAATGCGTTCGAGTTTTTTGGAGACGCAAGAACTCAGATTGGAAAGTGAATTCGAAACATTTTTGTTTGACTTAATAATTTCTATCGAGCTTCGAACGCATATATTTATGTGATCAAAACTATATATACCTAAAACCTTAAAGCCAATTGGTTTTCTTCTAATCCCTATTCAAATATTTATATTTTGTTGTTCTCAACAAATATATTACAAACTCTCTCTAGTCTGGTCTCAAGTAAGGCTGTAAAATTTATGTTGAATCCAAAAGCCATCATTTCAAACAACGATGCATATCCAAAATAAATTTATTTATGAGAATGTTTAACTGCAATTCATTGTTTATCAAATAAATCAACAGGTTTATAAATAACCTTAGATTCACTTAATCAAATTGAAATCAATTGATTTAAATATTCTAATATTGATAAGATTCGCGTTATTTAGTACAGATAATTCAAAGTTTTAGTGCTCTAAAAAGTAAAAACGGTTTTGTGTGGGACGTCCCACACAAAATAACTATATTACAAACAACTGACGATATATTGAGCTCTGTGATTTCTGTTTGAATTTTAATATCGCACGTTGTATCAAAAGTATTTTAGATGAAAAAGCTTTTTGCTCAAGAGCTTGCTTTGCGCAAAGTTTACACTTGCGAAAGGAAAATATTTTCAGGTTTTTAAGGTATAAAATCACCCAACTAAATCTTAAAGTGTGTAAAATATTTTGCTCTTACTATGTAAGGAACTTTAAACTTAATTACTGACTTCATGCTTTAATGAATCGTTACAAGAGAAGGCGATCCTAGAAGAATGACGCATCGGTTGTGCAAATAAATATTTGAATTTGAATTTGTGCCTTTTTTTAAATAAAGGATTTGCACTTGATTGTAACAAATATAGAGGAACATGACTGAGATCTGTAGCTGATACCGAAGTGATATGGCTAGTCTACTTCTCCTTATGCCAGTCAATTCTTGATTATTGGACGCACCAGCCATGGGCTGAAGCGTCCAAAACATACATATCGATGACTGAACGTGCTCAATGTGCTGTTATTAAAGTAGCCCACAAGATGCCACGCGTCTTATGTCACTAGCAGTCACCTATCCAAGTCGTGACCGCGGCGGATGGTGTTTAGCTTATCTGATCAGTTAAACAAACATATTTACGAGCGCTTTACAAGGATTGGTGATAAGAGGAGGTGGAGAACAGGAGTGAGAGTCTAGCTTATGAGCTTTAAAAATAAGTATCATCAGCTGTTACTAAAAAAAAGTAAGCCAATTTTTTTTATGTTATAGTGACGGAACAAGCACGAGGCCCACCTGATGTTAAGTGTAGTAAGTAACCGCTGCCTATAACAGATGCATTTCGTCACATGTGCCTGTATATTTACTGGATCTCAAGGACTGCTGCCGCAATACACTGTTAGTTGCTGTTAGTTGTTGTAAGATTTTGAGAAACCATAAACCTTTATAGAGTACTTAATATGTTAGCAACACCAAACATATATTATCTATGACTCTCACTTCCACTCTGTTCGTTTTTTGCTAAGTTGTTTTACACTGTAATTTATATTTCATTAAATGAGTTTTGTGTTATCACGCAATAAAAACGTTATTTCATTATATAAACATCAGGTTAAGGGCCCAAGTTATCGTTTCAAAACAGTAAAATCAAAAATATAAAAGTAAAAGTGCAGTGACCTAACCTAAAAACACGTGCCCGGTCCGAAGTGCCGGCTAATTTATGAAAAGAAAATGTCGTCGAATAGTACAATGATGCTAATTGAAAAGCTCACGGGACGTGATAACTATGCTACATGGAAATTTGCCGTCCAAAACTACTTGGAGCATGAAGAGCTGTGGGCATGCGTTCAAGGCACGGAAAAAGATGTCAAACTCAATACAAAAGCGAAGTCAAAATTGATATTGTTAGTTGATCCCATTAATTACATTCACATACAAGAAGCAAAGGGACCCATGCAGGTGTGGGACACCCTCGCAAAAGCATTTGACGATAAAGGTTTGACAAGACGTGTGGACTTACTAAGAGATTTAATCACTACAAAATTGGAAGGCTGTCAAAACATCGAAGATTACGTTACTAAAATAATGGTGACCGCCCATAAACTAAGAAATATTGGATTTCTTGTTGATGACGAGTGGCTAGGTACCCTATTGTTGGCAGGACTACCCGATGTTTACCAACCTATGTTAATGGCCCTCGAAAGTTCCGGTGTAGTGATCACATCTGACGCAGTTAAGACAAAGCTTCTGCAAGATATAAGAAGCTCCGAGTCTTCAGCATTATATGTAAATAACAAAACCAATAGTAAAAACAAAATGAAGTACCTACACAAACAATCACAAAAACAACTCTGAAGCACAGAATAAAGGCCCAAGGTGTTATACCTGTAATAGGTATGGGCATATTAGTCGATATTGTCGAAACAAAAAAGAAAGAACCAAAGGCTAAAGATGATACAGGCTATGTAGCCGTGTTCTCTGCATCTACGAGTAATAACAGTGGCTGGTATGTTGATTCTGGAGCATCCATGCATTTAACAATGCACCGGGACTGGCTATATGAAGAAAAGTCACCTCCGATTACAAGTATTAAAGTAGCTGATGATAAGAAACTACTTGTGAAAGCCTGCGGTAAAGTTAATTTGAAAGTTTTGAACAAGAAAGGCGAAGTAGACACTATACAAGTTTAAAATGTCTTGTATGTTCCTGTGCTAGCTACAAATTTGCTATCAGTTAGCCAGATGATTAAAAGTGGATGCCATGTTCAGTTTGATAAACAAGGCTGTAAAATTTTAAACAAAAATAATGTGCTAGTTGCAGATGCAACCCTGACTAATAACATGTACCGGCTGAATACTGAAAGTACTGCAGCATACTTGTCTGAAGCAAATAATAGTGATGCCTACCTGTGGCACCAGAGAATGGCACATCTGAACTTTGAAGATTTAAGGAAGCTTTCTGAAAATGCTGGAGTAAAAATAGAAAATAAAGAAAAGATAATGTGTGTTTCCTGTTATGAAGGAAAGCAAGCAAGAAGTCCCTTTCCTGTGGATGGTTCCCGGGCTCAGTCAAAGCTAGAACTTGTTCACTCGGATTTGTGTGGCCCCATGGAAGTACCATCTCTTGGAGGTGCTCGTTACTTCGTCACCTTCAGCGATGATTACACCAGGAAAGTATTCGTTTATTTTCTTAAGAATAAATCTGAAGTATATGAGAAATTCACTCAGTGCAAAGCATTAGTTGAAAATCAGCTCAGTTGTAAAATTAAAAAGCTCCGTACAGACAATGGCACCGAATACCTCAGTAATGAATTTAAAATGCTCTTACAAAAGTCTGGCATTTTGCATCAAACATCCACTTCTTACACTCCTCAACAGAATGGCTTAGCTGAGCGAATGAATCGTACATTATTAGACAGATCTAGATGTATGCTTGTTAATGCCCAATTACAGAAGCAGTTTTGGGCAGAAGCTGTTTCAACTGCAGCTTACATAACCAACAGATGTCCAACTCGAGCACTACAATATTCTACACCAGAGGAGCAGTGGACTGGTAAGAAACTAAACATCTCACATATGAAAGTGTTTGGTTGTGAAGCTATGATGCATATTCCAAAAGAGAAAACAAAGAAATTTGACCCAAAAGCCACAAAACTGATTTTCATTGGATATTATGAATAAATTGTATGATAGGATAAGGAGGATATAAATTGTATGATACAAAGGCAAGAAAAGTTTTGATTAGCAGAGATATAACATTCTTCGAAAATTCAGTTAAAAGAAATTATGCATCAATGCCATTGTCAGAAAATGTAAATGAAAATACTATTCAAGAAGAATCAATAGAAGAGGAGAAAAGTGATGATTCCTTACACTCTTGTGATGAATCAGAATATGAGCCTGATGAGTCTTTAGATCTTCCAGTCATTGATAGAAAAATAATGACAAGATCGCAAACCAAATTATATAAAGAAAGAAACTCTTACCTTTCAGCACAACATGAAAATAATCAAATGGAAAACATCCCAGACACTTACAGTGAAGCTACGTCACCTACTTGTACTGATGCTGAAAGATGGAATCTATAAATAGAAGAAGAGTTAAAGTCACATGCTATAAACAATACTTGGAATCTGGTTAAGAAGCCACCTGGAGCAAAATTGATCAGCTGCAAATAGGTTTTTTCGTATAAAACATGATCCATCTGGCCCTATTTATAAATCAAGATTGTGTGCTAAGGGATGTGGGCAAAGAAAAGGAAAATATTATACTGAAACATTTGCACCAACTGTAAGATATGATTCTGTACGTATATTACTTTCAGAAGTTATACAGCATGACCTGCAAATGGTTCAATTTGATGTTAAGACTGCTTTCCTGTATGGGGACATATCCGAGGAAATATATATGACTCCACCAGAAGGTTTAAGTATTGAACCAAATCAGGTATGTAAACTTAATCGTTCCCTTTATGGTCTGAAGCAAGCACCAAGATGCTGGAATCAAAAATTTGATGAAACTTTGAAGAAATTTGGTTTCAAAAGCAGTCATGCAGACAGGTGTGTTTATATTGGCAAGGTTAATGATGAGAAAGTTTATTTATTGTTATATGTGGATGATGGTATATTGATTTCAAAAGAAAAAGAGACTTTACACAATATTCTTAATCATTTGAAAAATAACTTTGAAATCAAATCATTTGAGCCAAAAGTATTTGTTGGTATGGAAATAGAACGATCAGACAGTAAAATTTTTATTCACCAATCAAAGTACATTAAACAGTTATTGTTGAAATTTAATATGTCTAATGCTAATGGCACAAACATTCCAGTGGACCCTCACACAACATTAGAAAAGAGTGGCAAATTGCCTGATGCCAGTCTCCCCTACCGAGAAGCAGTGGGTTCACTCATGCACGTGGCCATTGTGAGTAGACCAGACATAATGTATGGAGTGAGTATGGTGAGTCGATTTTTAAATTGTTTTGATCACACACATTGGAATGTTGTCAAGAAAATAATGAGATACCTGAAAGAAACTAAAGACTATGGTCTGTGTTATACACCATCACAGCAAAATAAGCTTGAAGCTTTCAGTGATGCAGACTATGCTAAAGATATGAGTACAAGACGCTCATTAACTGGATATGTTTTTATCAAAAATGGTGCAGCCATAACATGGACAACACAAAGACAACAAAGTGTTGCATTGTCCACCACTGAAAGTGAATTTATGGCTGCATGCTTAGCTACAAAAGAAGCTATATGGATTAAGAAGCTATTAATAGACATTGGTGAATTTAATCAAGACTCAGTGATATTGACAATCGAAGTGCAATTTGTTTAATTAAAAACAAAGACTTCCACAAACGTTGTAAACATATAGATGTTAGATATAATTTTATAAAAGAAAAATATGCAGAAAAACAAATAGATTTAAATTATGTATCTTCAAAAGAGCAATATGCTGATATTTTTACAAAAGCTCTGTCTAAAGAACAGTTTCAGTACCTACGAATGAAAATTGGTGTTATCAATAGTACATGAAACACTTAAAAGTACCTAATATATACTTAAGTCTATTTCACCTACATAATATGTTCATTTTGTAATATGATCTAAAAATTTTGGTTTGAATGCTCACTGTAGGAAATAAGTTGTAATTAAGTATTCAGCTGAAAATAAATATAGTTATTATGTAACAGTTTATTTGATAAGTTATGTACCTACTTTAGTTTAGGTGAGAGTATAATAATATGTATCTAAAATTAGATTCTGTTTTGAAAAGGTTTAGTTTTGGTGAGAGTGTTGTAAGATTTTGAGAAACCATAAACCTTTATAGAGTACTTAATATGTTAGCAACACCAAACATATATTATCTATGACTCTCACTTCCGCTCTGTTCGTTTTGTGCTAAGTTGTTTTACACTGTAATTTATATTTCATTAAATGAGTTTTGTGTTATCACGCAATAAAAACGTTATTTCATTATATAAACATTTTTGGTGATAGATTTTCTAATTGAGGGTGCTTAGCTTGCCAGGCAAGCATTCGCAAAATGCCCTTGAAGCTTAAGCTGGCGGTGGCAGGCAGGTGCGGCACGGCAGTCCATAGCCATTACCGCCAGGCCATTTCGCTTTTTGTAGGTAGAAAACAAAGGTAAGTAATAGGTTATCTATTTCAATCTGCCTGTGGTGAAACACTTATGTTTAGTTACCTGCGTTGGGACTTAAAAAAAATTGAGGCGCATAATAAATAATTTATTTGTTTGATGGTAGGTTGCAGTTCATGTAAATAATACAGAAAAAAATGCAGAAAGTGTGACAAAATAGAATAATTAATACCGACTACTTATCGTAGTGTCACAGAGTGCCGTTTGATTTTTCATGCAAGACAGAATTTTTCAGTACTTGCATATTAACGTTACTTTTTTTGTTGACGTTATAAAGCCTTGGCGGGTGTTATTTTCTTGCAAGATTCTTGGAATTATCTATGTATTTGTTAGAATATTTCAGCTCAACATCAGTTAAACATTTTATGGTTATTTTGTCGAACGCTTATTTAAACGACTGTTCGGCGATTGTATATGATTAAAAAAATTTATATAGAATTAATGATATTTCTTTTTGGTATTCTGTGTATGTTTTATATGATATTTTATTTATTTATGGCTGATTTGCTTTTGACTTCTATCTCCTTAACTGGTGATGGGGTCGAAGAATTTTTTCAGCCTATACTCTCGAGTTACTGGCTCTCAAACGCAAGCTGCCGGAAAACACCGTTAGATTTTTGGCGACAGTTTTTTACTTCATAGTAGTAGCTAGCCAGCCAGGCAGGCATTCGCAAAATGCCCTACCATCATGCATGCCTCGCAAAGCTTTTATATTTTTTTAATAGTGTTGCGTTACTATCCTTTTACAATTATCTCACCTATTGGTAAGTGATAGTGTGGTCGAAGATGTTAAGAAGGCTCAGCTAGGTTAAGAAGTTGCTCTCAACAATTAAATATGTTGGGACATACCCTTTAGGTGTATGTCCTATTTAAAAATACACTTAACAGTAATGCCCATTCATTCGCTTCGCCATAAAAACTGCCTGTTTCCTTCAGCCGTGGTACGAATAGTATTTTTCTATCAGGCATGTAGGCTTACTGTTCAATTTAAAGTAATTATTAAGTGCTATAAAATGATAATGAATTAGTATCATTTTAAGTAATTATGTACCCTTTCCGGTGTGCGATAATAATTAAACAAAATTTACTTTCATAACTTGGCAAAACTTCATGGCAGGTCTAAGGGTAAAGTCCCACGTGTAAGTTTGAAGTTTTGTTCGAGTTCGAGAAGGTATTCGTTTACATATGTGTATAATTATGAGTAATATGCTAATTTGCCCAGAGTAAGAGTAACCAGTATTCAGGAAATAATTGGCAAAAGTTTTGTAGTAAGATATCCAATTAATATTTAGGGCTTTATTGTATAAGAGCTTAGCATAACGCCAACAACCTTGAACGTCTTAATGCATGAGTGGTACTAATGGCTCGTCACTCGCACCGCGCAAGGGTCCCGCAGTTGCTTGGAAGTAAATGTCGTAAGCGCCAAAACTTTATCTTTTATTTATTTAGAGATTACCGTTTTACTAATCCCTTTTTCGTCATGGCGAAACTATAGCACTATATTTGATTTATTTTTTAATGTAAGTATGAAGTCAATAAGACAAATTGATTCAGAGGAGAAGGGAAATTAAGGTATTTTTATTCCTAGAACAACATTTAACAATACGAAAATTGTCCTGGCGCTTTTATACAAAATTAAATGAAATAAATACACCTGCAAGTATATGAATCCTAATATTTGAAAAGAAGTAGGAGATCAAATATCCCGGAAATTTTGATATTTATAAGACAGCATCCTTAAAGAGTGCTGCTGACGGAAAAGTGGTTATAATATACATCACATTAATTGTTTATTTTACCTTTTTGTTTTTGTCTTATAGTATTGTGTGATACCTTAAATAATATTTTTCTTTGGTTTAGGCAACCATAAACAGCCGGTTCGTCCACTGGTGGATACAGCCCCCCATTAATTGCCATAATCTTCAGGTTTGGCAGGCGGCTTCGGGATCGCAGGGTTAGATGGACGTTCATATAAGAAATCGATGCTTCCACTGAATGGTGTATTTCCCCCATGAAGTTATGGGGAGGGCAGGGGGTAGCTAATCTAGCCAGGTAGGTACACCGCGGATTTACCACAAAAAAGTATTTTTTATGAATAGAGTTCCAGATAAATATCAGTGGTACCTACATTAATTCTGTTGAACATATCATTGTTATAATGTCGTCAGATAAGAAAGCTATATAAGCCCTAAAATAATACGAAAGATATATCATTTTCTTTTCTCTGTAAGAGATACGAGACAACATATGGGAAAACACCCTTTTCATCCCCTTACGTGACGTGTGAGCGTAGTGGCTGATTTTTATCACAATTAATTTTGTTTTACTGCTAAAATATTCGTTCAAACTTGATTGTATAGCCTGTTATGGAAGATTAAACGGATTAGTTTAAAAATTTAGAACAAAATGTAATCCACAGTTATACGATCGTAATATCCATCCCATCACCTTTTTTGGCATAGAAGGGATATAAAAAAGTTAGCATTCGACCAATTTAACATCACTTCAATGTAAAAAATGGAATCCATTATACTTTCCAAATTCATAACGCCAGAGAGTAAATAATCGATGGCATTACGGCGTTGTTAAGGATCTTGGTAAGTTATGTTTATGAAATTAATCTAAATATGATCGTTAAAACTGTGTCCCAATAAGGTATCTTATCGCAGTGGTGTAGCCCACTATCAAATTTATTCCACCCAGATGGCGCTATATGTTTGTTACATAATGTATCAGCCGGATTGTCCACTGCTGAACACAGCCTCCCCCATTAAGGGGGGTTTCGCCATAATTCCCACGCTTAGCAGGCGTCTTGGGGATCGCAGTTTAAGATATTAGTAACTCAGAAGACGCTGCTGCCCACCTTCCGGTATATTACCTTTAGTCGCCTCTTACAACACCCACTGCTAGTGACTTTCTAGCATGGCACTCCACACTTAGATAAGATAAATTTGTATGAAAAATTTGATGATTTATTGTTGTTGAAGCACCAGACAGTTGAAAAATAGGAATAAAGGAATTCCTGAGTAATCCTAGGGGAAAGAGAGAGAGAGAGAGAGAGAGTGTATAAGACCCTTAAATGTTTCTTATAAATAAAAAAACTATATCAACAGAATTTTATTTAATGAAATTATGAGATTTTTTTATTGCAGTGGGATTCAAATAATATAATTTTAGAGTCTGATCTATTTATTGTAACTTATTAAATTCACACCTAAGTAGTTGTATAAGATGAAACTAACAAGTTTTAACTAATTTCATGTATGGTTGCAATGATGTACAAAAACCGTTTTAAGGGAAATTGAAATCAAGAAAAACTTTTAAGCTAGATCTGCTTACCTCCCAAGTAAGTAATAAAAAAGTTAGCAAATTGTTTTTTTTAACTTCTTCATTAGTCAGTCTTCGTACCAGGTATATCATAAATAACTAGAGAACTTGAATACTTTTGTATTAAACCAAACAACAAGTAAAATACAGAATAAATTGAAGACCAGTTTATATGCTAGTCTTATGCCTGGTAACAAATATATAGCACCATCTGTGAAATAATTTTCAGGAATCTACTACCTTAGACTAGGAAGATGTATATCGTAGGTGACGTATTTTTCACATAATTTCAAGAAAAGATGAAATTCCTAAAAAGGGTTGTTTATTAAGTGCAATCACAACAAGTATGCATGCATGATTTTAATTCAACAAATTGTATATTTTAACCGACCTTAAAAGAAGGAAGTTCTCGGCTCTATTGCTTTTTTTTGGCGTGTTTCCTCATAACTTGTTACAGGGTGCATTTCATTGTTTTTTATACCCGAAAGCTTGTGCTTGTCATGTGGTCCCATTTAAATTTGAGTGAGATCTGACGTACGATTAAATAGTATTTGACTTCGTACCAGATAAACATCAATGTGAATAAATTATAATTAGTTTCTTACTTTTTGAGATTATTTTTGCAGTTGTGAAAAGAAATACTGCTGTTGAATCAAAGCTATTTTCTTATATACTTGTTTTATTTTTAGTACGATAAATTTTACCAATCAGTTGTTGCAGTAAAGGCCAGTATAGCTATTTTACTTGGAATTCTACCCCGAGCTTGAGTTTCACCGCATTTTTGCGAATACTCTTGGCAAGCTACCACCATCGAATATAATCAGAACTTAAGAGGCATTTCACATATTAATGCGCGTAATCGAAGGTTTTAATTTACTATCATAGGAAAGACCTACAAGTTGTTTAATAATTGATAAAATAGAATAGTCTGTTCTCTTTTCAGTTAATGTACAGAATTTACAAACTTAACATTAATTATTTTGTAGTGACCAATCTCCCGCACCTTGTTTTACGAATTAAGGTACACATAGCCAACTTCAGAGTTCTATTTCTGGTATAAAGATTCATCAAATTCACTTTTAAAAAAATCTCTACACAAGGCATATAATCCTGTTGACACATAGTGTACTAGAATATGAATAATTAATCATCATTGTAGAAAAAAAAAAAATCTTGCGCCAATTTCTACGAATTATATCAGCAGTTTAACACGATCTATTGCGTTAAATAAAGTGTAATTCCAAACAGATATTATACTAAAAGAAAGTTCATTCTTCAATTAATCCGATCTGTAATAAATTGTAATATTAACTCTGTTTTGTTAGACACGAAAAATTATTTAACATAACTCGAAACGATTATAAATTGAAATGTACAAGCGCGAGGCGATCAGTACGGCGCGAGCGCCCATCGAGGTAGGACCTGCGTGCGTTTTGCCGCGCTCTGACGTCCCGTACGCGAAACGCTTAGACGCAAGTTTATAGTGCGACCTCAGAGTTTTGATCATGTCGATGTTTTTTTTAAATAACAAGCTATACTTTATTTTTTCTGTTCACAATATAAGGATTGTTGTCTTGTTAAGTAACTACTCTAATCTTTTGTGTTATTAGTTTTTGTTCATCCATTGTGTTAAAAAAAGGAAACGTCACAATTATGCAGTCATATACAGAGTTATTGGAAAAATGCTAACAACCTCAGAGGGTTGACTTCTTCTTGTTCTGCTAGCCCTAACAAATATTTTGAGTTTTTTCTTGTGATTTTTTAAATGTGCTTTTGGACTAAGCACGAGGACCACCTGATGTTAAAAATCTATTATATATAAATTACAGACACAAGATCCTGTAATTTATTATTTTTATTACTTTGCTCGATGTAAATATTCAAAACTCTATTCAAAGCAAGCGCGGCGTGGTCCAGTGTTGCCGTGGCAGGCGCTATTAGCTCGGAGTAGGCGTTCATAAGACAAGAGCCTCTTGAAAAGATAACTTGACGAATCAATGGAAGTTATATTCGATATATTTTTATACTATTCCAGTTTAAGTTAGTAACTCACTATATTTTTTTGTTTTAGGAGGATTAGATGGCAGCCGAATAATTGATGACCAATATTTTTGGAGTCAGTTAATTTTTTATTTATTCATTATTTACATCAAAAACTTACAGTCCAGGACCTAAACGTTTATGAGCTATAGTTACGAATAAAAACATAAGTCAGGTATGTGTCGTATACAATTTTCCAATATAACATTAAATTTAGTATGAAATAAATCGATATCTGGCTGACGGCTTATGAGGTCATTGAGTAGTTTGAGTGCGTGATGTGTGGGCGCGTGTCGCGAAGTGTCTTATTTAAGAGCTGGCAGTAATGAAAAACGAGTGCACACTTTCACTTCATCTCAAGCGTTTGCAATCCTACCATACCGCTAACAAATAAGGAGGGATATGACCAACTGGGATAGTACCCATAGATCTTCCTATAAATAAACCTTGCAAATTTCCTTTGAAGACGCTCTAGCAACAGCGTATACTTTTTTCGTGTGGGTCCCAAATCAACGCATTAAATTCTAATTTGCTGCGCACTAGAGCATAATAGAGGGACAATATAGTACTCTTATCATTGAATCTAGCCGATTGACTCATCACAAATCCTAATGATTTATATGCTTGCTTACACAACTCCGTAATGTGGGTATTAAATGTGAGTTGAGTATCGAGCGTGAGTCCCAAGTCTCGCATCTCCGTGACGCGCTCCAGCGGGGACCGATACATTTTGTAATTATGAATGTGGGGTGAGCGTGATCTTGTGAAAGTTATTATTTTACACTTTGAAATATTAAATTCTAACCTGTTCTGCTCACTCCACTCAACAACACTATCAATATCACGCTGCAATGCTTCACAGTCTGCGACACCATCTATACCTAAGAATAACTTCAAATCGTCAGCGAACATAAGGCATCCAGCCGCTCTAACAACATCAGGCAAATCGTTGATCATGATTGAGAACTGGGTCGGTCCTAATGTGCTTCCTTGGCTGACTTCTGAAAGAGTGACATGGATCTGATTGGTATCCTAGGTACTGAACAAATTGTATCCTGTTATAAAAATAATTTCTAAAAAGTTTAAGTAGATTAGCACAGAACCCAATCTCAGCGAATTTTTTTAAAAGTATGTCATTATGTACGCGATCAAAAGCCTTTTTGAGATCAAAGTATGCTGCATCTACCTGCCTATTTCGATCCATGCTGATCGTCGCGTAGTCCACAAAATTGATCAGGTTGGTAGTTGTGAACTTTCCAGCACGGAAACCGTGCTGACTTTCACTCAGCGAGCATCGAATTTGCAGGGTGATACGACGATTTAGGATAGACTCAAAAACTTTACCAAAAGTCGAGAGAACGGCTATAGGCCTGAAGTTCTAAATTTTCGATTTGGTCTCATTCTTAGGTATAGGAGTGACTCGAGATATTTTCCATATCGCCGGATAAATTGACTAAATTGAAGCACCCGATATGGATATAAAAGGTTATAAATATGAAGCAGTGGTATTTGAAACGCACTTACGCAATCCTTTACAATAAATGGTGGTATACCGTCCGGGCCCGTGGATGAGTGCGCCTTAAGACGCCTAATAGCATACGAAAGATCAGCTGGAGTTACGTTTTCTATCGATATGCACGTCGAGCAGACGTCCGCGGCGGCGGCGTCCCACTCGGCGGTCTCCACAGACAGGGTAGGAGCGTCTTTTAAAAATAAGGACTCGAAATATTTTGCGAATGCATTAGCGGCATCCTCGCCAGTGACCATGCGACCTTCGTATTCAAATTCGTTACAGATATTATATTTCGGCAGACCCGCTGATCTGTCACAAATTTCCAGAAAGTTTTAGAGTCTTTGGAAATATCTTGCTCAGTTTTCCGAATGTACAATTCGTTAGCTTCTTGAATGAGTTGTTTCGTATGTTGTCGATAATATTTAAAAATTTCAAGGTTAAATTCTTTACCAAGCTCCCTATACTTTTTCAAGTGAAAATATTTATATTTTAAATTACGAATTATTTCTCTCGTAAACCAAGTTGGGTACTGAACAGAGTTGAATATACGTCTTTTTTTTTAAGGAACGTAGTTGTTCAAAGATAATCTAATTTTTTCATACAATAAATCTACAGCGTTATCAACATTTTCGATTTTTATAATTTCGTCCCATTCAATACTTCTAAATGAGGCATACAGAGATTGGAAATCAGCTTTACGAAAATTGTACTTGAAAATTGTATCCTCTGGCTCCACGATCTTTATCCCTCCTTGCATACTCACACACTCCTCACCAAGACTACTCATTACTAAATCCAGTATCGAGTTATACTTATTTTTTTATTTTTTATTTTATGCATGATAGGTTAGCCTTTTACCACTATCCCACCTGATGGTAAGTGATGATGTGGTCGAAGATGTTGTTCAGGCTAACCTAGAAGTACTGGCTCTCAAGGACAGCTGCCGGAACACACCGTTAGGTGCTTGGCGACAGTTTTTCTACTTGAGGGTGGTAGCTAGCCAGGTGGGCATTCGCAAAATGCCCTACCACCATGCTATAACGACTGCCATCCTAAGACAACAACCGGGACCGACGGCTTAACTTGCCCTCCGAAGCACGGAAACGCTCAGTAGTAATGTCACTAGCGGTCACCCATCCAACTCCTGACCGCGCGCGACGTTGCTTAACTTTGCTGATCGGTTGAGAACAGCTAAGTAAACTTCGCTACGAGCGCTTCAACTTGTTGCATACAGTATTGTATTGTTTCAAATTACAATATGCTAATAAAGAATTGAATTGCATGCTTATATTTACACTACAAGAATTAAGATTAAAGTCACCAAATATTAAGACATCAAGTTTTGAATATTTCACAACAGCATTTTCTAATACCAAAAATGTTTTTAAATTTGTCAAATCATCTGAATTAGGGGGAATGTACACAACACAACATAAGATTTCTTTGTATTTTAAAGTCACAACAGCCATCACTATTTCGATATCTGTAGTGTAGCCGTCTATATCTACCACCTGCCAGAGCCTGTACTGGTCTTTGATCACCAATCAAACACGATCCTGCGTCGGCTTCCCGGTCGTGGCGCACCACCTTGTATCCCGCAGGAATAAACTCGGCATCGCTAATGCTGCTAATTAAAAACGTTTCCGTAAACGCGAACATATCGGGTGCTTCAATTAGTAATGCGATTTTACATTTGTCTGTTTTTGTGCGTAGTCCACGAACATTCTGATACACCTAATGAAATGATTTGAATTTGTCCTTATCCTTCCTCTTAATGTCTATAAGTGAACAAATTTACCATAAAATATGCGTCAGTTCGACTTTCATAATCCAAATGGTTTCCAAAAGGATGCATCCTTTCTAAAAAAAACATGTTTTCTAAGATAACGGAAGTATTTCCAAAATTTTAATGAAATCTGAATCAGCTCGAATTACATTTTGGCGCCAAAATATTACGTCTTTTAATAATAATCTCGTAATCTCGTAACCCCAATATATCATTGGGGTATGGGGATATGGGGGTGACATGTTTAGGTAATGGAAAACAACTTAGTACCAACCAAAAACGTCATGGGGTACAGAAAAATAAAACTCAATCCTATGCATGGTCATTATGGCAGGCAGTGTTAACGACCGGATATGGATACTGAAGAGTATGAACGAAGAAAAGAGCTATTTTTGGAAAATTTAAAAGAACAAGCTTTTAGTCCGGAGCTTTTAATCAATGCCGTTATGTCAAATATATATATTATTTTACGTCGTTAATTTTTTTAATCATTTAAGTTAATTGTTACAGTAAATGATTCAAACATTTATATTTTTTATTCAACAAAGATGAAATTTAAATAAAGATTCACAATGTACATTGACTATTTAATGTACATGCTTACTTCTGTCCTATAACATTAGCAAGTAATCGACAAGAAATTGATTATTTCTCATGCCAATCACACAATTTTTAAATTCGCAACTTACATTTCTTTATTAATGAGTGCAAGTATCAAAATATGTTACTCACAGTCACGCTATTCCGTCGTCACTTCTTTCGCTTGTGTAAGCAATGCGCTGGCATTTACCTAAACTTCAGTAGCGTGATTTTGTGAAATGGCTCTTAAGCCGAAACAAATGTTTAAAAAACGAGGTTCACAAGTTGCTCGTAACCTTCTTAGATGATCACATTCGGGTTGAGTTTAGGTTATACTTAAAGTAGCTGTGTTAGTATTAATAATTAGGTAATAATGAAAACATCACATGAGTTTATACCATATTAGAAAGTGGTCCCAAAGATACAGAAAATTGTAATTTGATTTTATATCAATAAACGTTATTATTATTGTTATAGTCTTTCGCCAGAACTGATGCGAGGAATTGAATCAAAATTCAAGAAATCATCGTTAGGCTTAGAGATTTGAAATATAAATCTTTGGGCATTCCCTTGTTTTCTTCTCTAAAACGGAATTGATTCAATTATTTTTTACCAAAGATGAGGTATCTGGCAATTAGGATGATATTTCTAAATTTAGAAAGAGGTAGTAGAGAAATTTCTCATTTTTCTTCCTATATTATGTCGTTGTTCACATATCACGCTTCTCAGTGAGAGATCATAAAAAGCTACACATTTTTTATATTCATTGTTAATATCTTGAAGGATATCATTTATCTTGTTATTGTGTTGACAAACTATTATTTTGCCTCTAGTGTAAACTGCCGGCAATAATAAGCGTAAAAAGAACCATCTTTTTAATTCTTAAGCAAAGGTGAAGTCATCTTGTGCCATATCAAGTTCCTTTTCCGTACGATCAGTGTCCCTATTTCTATTAAAAATTATTTTGTAACTATAGCCATATATAACACGTAATTTTTTTTCAATGAATAACTATGAACTATGTTTGCAATGGAGCTCGGTTGTAACGTTGTCATGTCAGAATGGCGACATCAATCAGATATTAATACTAACAAGTTGCGTAGTCGCCCTGCTTGAACCAAATATATCACTCCTGATTCTTAACGCACGATAAATTCAACGTATTTAATTCTCTAGGTACTTGAAATTGAATTTTCCAATTGCATTTTCTCTTTACGTAGACTAGATCGAATGCCGTAGTCCTATTTGGAACTACGAATCCGCAGCAAAGTTAAATTGGCTCTAAATCAGGAACCCATCACACAAGTCTGGTCGGATATTTGTGCGAGTTTAAAATATAACTCAAATTTATAGGTATTTGTTTGAGGCCACAGATGCGATCTTTGATCCGAAATTGATCTGGCTTTAGAATGTTCTGAAAATATAAATGTAATAAGCTTCTTTTGAAGTTTGCTTTTCCGTAATGTTAGTATAATATTTTATTTAGTTTATTTATTTATTATAATAAGCATTATTACTATCATAATTTAGAAATTGTTATAAATATAAAGTTATTATTATTATTATAGAATGGCACTTAATGGAATAAACTTTGTTACAAACACTTTAAATGAAAAATTATATAATATGACATTTGATTTGAGATGCATCAAATCAAATGTCATTAAATTAAATTATATAGATGTCAATAATTATATCAAGTAATAATAATAAAAATAACTATAATGTATCATATTTTTCACAAAATGTCAGTAGTAATTTAAAAATATAATTCTATTTATCACAAAACATGACACATTCAGTGTTGGCGTCAAGGAATGCGTTGAGACCGGTAAGGGAACGACACAAGGGCGATTGAGCTCGGTTACCGGTGTGACTACTGGGAGTAGCGAACAGCGCGTGTCTACGGCTTGGCCTGTGACTGATAAATCTATCAGGAACATACAGTGGGCATAGGAGGTTGTGCAGGCAGTCGATGTTGCCTCTTAGGATTTTTCAGCAGGTAGAAAGCGGAGGGACCTTCTAACTGCTAGCCAGTTAAAACCAAGCTGCCCTAGAAGAAAATATGTATAACTTATTGTAAGAGTATATATTATTTAAATAAAGAATGAATATAAAGTGAATGTAAAAATCTTAACAAAGTTTCAGATATAGTTTATTGTAACTATTAGAACAAATCTTTTTTTTTTCATAATCAGAATCATTTAGAGCATAATATGAACAGAAAATGGTGTTATACGATGTTTCATTAAGTCTCAACATTTTCGTCCTTTTCGGACATACAATAATAAATTATAATATTAAATTAAGTTATTAATTATCATGCAAGTCAAGTGCGTACTAAAATCACTTTTTAACGCATGTAAATCAGTTTACAAAAATACAAACAAATAAAACAAAATGCCATTCAATACAGATAAAAATATTATAAAAGTGTCATACTACGGTTAAAAAGATATAAACATTACATGTTTGCTATTTTATCATCAAAGAAATTCTTTAATTGTATAATAGCACTTAGATGTCAACCAATAAATCAGTTTGTTTATAAATAGAGTTATTATATGTTTCCCGATTCCAGTATTATCTATTTCGACAGCAACATTGCTGTTAGCTAAGACAGCAACTGTGATTCTGAGAATATGTGTACTGATTACTGCGGCACAAAAGGAACTACAACGATACATGATCTTGCCGCATTTACCTACTCAGAATGAACTACCTCTCTGATAATGATGGCTTTAAAGTGGTAACGAGACATGTTATGTGCCTGATGTATAGCAATATCCTTCCTACTCACGCCGGCTGTTTCATCCTTTTCATCAACCAGATAATGATAGCAGTATGCTACCAGACTGTTAGAGTACAAAAATGTATTTTTTTATGTTATTGTGACAGAACAAGCTCAAGGCCCACCTGATGTTAAGCGGACTAACCTCTGCCTATAACAGATGCATTTCGTCACAAGTCACGAATTGCACTGCGCCTGTCTCATACCCTTGAGACATAGTTGTTAAGTCAAATGTGCCTGCAATTTCACTGGCTCTCAAGGACTGCTGCCGGAAGACATCGTTAGGTGCTTGGCGGCAGATTTTCTACTTGAGGGTCGCTAGCCAGGTGGGCATTCGCAAAATGCCCTTCCACCATGCGGTTAAGCTCAGGCCTTGGCGTGATTCGAACCATAGACCTGCTGCGCTGCAGTCCATAGCCTATGCCACTAAGCCATCACTGCTTCAAAATTGTATCCTTATATAATATAATTTATCATTGAGATTAAAATATCTACAAAAATGTATTATCAATTTAAACTTTGTATTGCATCACATTTAAATTCAAAACAGCCAATATAAATACCTACCAATAAAAGTTATTTGTCTCATAGTAAAGTCAGCTCATACAATTCTGAATTGACATTTTGAGTTATTGCTTGTTATTCTTTGTTAAATATTCAGTTTTCGAGTAAAGCACTGCATGCAGCTACAGCTTTGCGCTGGCTCGGTAGGTACGGCTTTTTGACTATTTTCAATCACAGGCACTTTGTCAGCGAGATGTATGTTTCACCTAAAATATATTTTTGTAGACATTGGGATTGGGAAATTCAAATACGGTGGATATGTCAAGTACAGTTCGATGAATGCGTTCGAGTTTTTGGAGACGAAAGAACTCAGATTAGAAAGTGAATTCGAAACATTTTTGTTTGACTTAATAATTTCTATCGAGCTTCGAACGCATATCATTATGTGATCAACGCTTTATATACCTAAAACCTTAAAGCCAATTGGTTTTCTTCTAATCCCTATTAAAATATATAATATATTTTGTTGTTCTCAATAAACAAAACAAAAGCCATCATATCAAACAACGATGCATATCCAAATTAAATTTATTTATAATGAATGCTTAACTGTGAACTTCAATTCATTGTTTATCAAATAAATCAACAGGTTTATAAATAATCTTAGATTCACTTAATCAAATTGAAATCAATTGATTGAAATATTCCAATATTGATTAGATTCGCGTTATTTAGTACAGATAATTCAAAGTTTTAGTGCTCTAAAAAGTTAAAACACGTCCCACACAAAATAACTGTATTACAAACAACTGATGATATAGTAATTAAACAACTTTAAACGGTTTAAATCGCGTACATTTATCATTATTTTTGTCCCGACGTTCAAACACTTTGCAGTGATCGTGGTCACGGGGTGAAAGAATTTGATCCAATCATTAGGATCATGTAGTATGCACATTTGTAAATAAATGTGCATACTACATTTATTTACAAATCCATAGGAAAATTTACAGCTAGGTGTGTTACTTTAGGTTTATTGACATATTTATGCATCTGAAAGTTACATATATATATACGCGATTAATGTACGCGATTTAAACCGTTTAAAGGTGTTTAATTACTATGTGTAATAATCGCGAAAACCTAAGACAACAACTGATGATATATTGAGCTTTGTGATTTCTGTTTGAATTTTAATATCGCACGTTGTATCAAAAGTATTTTAGATGAAAAAGCTTTTTGCTCAAGACCATGCTTTGTGCAAAGTTTACACTTGCGAAAGGAAAATATTTTCAGGTTTTTAAGGTATCACACAACTAAATCTTAAAGTGTGTAAAATATTTTGCTCTTACTATGTAAGGAACTTTAAACTTAATTACTGACTTCATGCTTTAATGAATCGTTACAAGAAAAGCGATCCTAGAAGAATGACGTATCAGTTGTGCAAATAAATATTTGAATTTGAATTTGTGCCTTTTTTTAAATAAAGGATTTGCACTAGATTGTAACAAATATAGAGGAAGAGGTAGGTAAAGTTCAATGCAAGTCTACTTAAAGACAAAAGAAGCGTTCGTAGTCTACATATCTCAATTTGGTTATCCAACGTTCTCTGCGGTTACTTCTTGGGTGACCGGCAGTGGTATTTTCGTCGGGCACAGTTTAAGCTGTCGGTGGCTGTTTTGCCTTGAGATAGCATTTCCGGCGCCCCGAAAACTTCAATACTTTGCACGGTGGTAGGGCTATTTGCAAATGCGCACCTGGCTACCCTTAAGTAATTAATCTGTCACCAAGCACGTAACGGTGTGCTTCGGACATCTTGTTTGTATGTTCGATCTCTTGATTTCATATGAAAAATACACAGTTTTAGCTAATTTAGAGATGCTGATCGGTTAAGAACATATTAGTAAACTTCGCTAAGAGCGCTTTTAGGATCCTAATGATTGCGTCAAATTCTGTGCATACTACATTTATTTACAAATTCATAGGAAAATTTACAGCTAGGTGTGTTACTTTAGGTTTATTGACATATTTATGCATCTGAAAGTTACATATACAGGAAGGGCAATTAAAAGTTTTAACACATAAGTATTAGGAATAGTAGATTAACAGTAACAGTTAACGATGATTATTATTAACAGAATAAAATAAATATAGAAAAGTATCATGTAATACGTGTGAATGTTCGCACGCGGGCCAAATTGTTGCCTTATTTATGAAAATAAGTACATATCGTTAAGTTGTCGTTACTTGTGATTTTTTTCTTTTTAAATGATATTGTGACGGAACAAGCGCAAGGCCCACCTGATGTTTAGCGGACTAACCTCTGTCTATAACGGATGCATTTTGTCACAAGTTACGAATTGCACTGCGCCCGCACGTGAGATTGAGATATAGTAGATAAGTCTCATGAGCCTGTAATTTTACTGGCTCTCAAGGACTGCTGCCGGAACACATCGTTAGGTGCTTGGCGACAGATTTTCTACTTGAGGGTGGTAGCTAGCCAGGTGGGACCGACGGCTTAACGTGCCCTCTGAAGCACGGAAAAAGTAAAAGCAGAAAGTGGGTAGTAAAAGCTTCTAGCGGTTATCCATCCAAGTCATGACCGCAGCAAAACGAAAAAACGACTACGTAAGCTATAAGAACGACTAGGTAAGCTCCAACTTGAGTAGATACTTGAAAAGCACACAAGTCTAATAATTATACTAGTATAGTGCGACCCGTTTTCCTAATTCGAAACAATATGAGGTATACATACTTACTGCAGCTCAGATAACTCAAACAGGGTGTGTTCGGTATGACCTAATATAGTGCGTGAGCACATAAATACATCACTGATCACTATAACCTAAAATGTATAATACAATCTTTAGTTAGACCGGTTATACCATCCAGTACCATTTATCGTCATAAATGCACAATAGCAAATAAATTACGAGTCCATAACTGCACCGCATTATCCAATTATGTCTTAAGTGCTGGAAGCGCTTGTCGAGAGAATGCTTACGCGGCGTTTTCAAGATTCATCCATTAGGAGTAAAGACCGCATCTCGCAGTAACAGTTAATCTTGGTATAACGAGCCTATTAAGCAGACGCGTCTAGTATCTACTCGGATCTTTCTCATTATGTCTTGTATTATTGATATTAGCCACGGGCGTGATATGTAGTTTAATCAAATGCATGTAATTTTACTGACTGTTCATCGGATACAAACACCAATACTTTTATATATCATAGAACACATGTCCTTTCCAACACATCAACATATCAACGGTATCTAAAATTAATTTTGATGTTTGATGGTTCAATTTGAGAGAGACTAGTGACAATTCCGCCTAATTTTTCAGTTAAGCCGAAGTGAGGTCACAAACGCAATTCAGCCAAACCTGAAGAGAAACTGGATCGTGTCTCGATCTAGCCTTGATCGTGCGCTCGAATAGTCAAGACCTCCAGAGGATGCTTCGTGTGCCAGCGAAACTTGTCGAAAATTCTTCCGGTTTGGCTGCGTTTTGACGCCACATCCACTTAACAGGAAAATCAGGTGGAATTGTCACTAGATATTTTTTTTCATTTCAAAAGTGTTTTATTTAAATCTTGACTTAATGTTTACTCAAAATATTTTTTAAATATTTGTAATTATTAAATATGCATTTCTGCAAAGTAACGCCTGAATCTATTCATTATCTATATTGGTGATCAAATCAGACATAAAATCACAGATCGTGAACACCATATCCGTAAAAACTTCCGACAGGTATTGCCCGACGTTAGTTAAGCCGAACATAACACCCTATGTAATTAACGGCACCGAACGAGAATCCTGATCTAATTAAAAATAAATGGGCTTTGGACCAGGACCATAGGCACGCGGCAAAAATTATTAAAAAACAAAATGCAAACGTGGACGTAGTTAAGATGGCTTTCGCTCCATCTCAATCAAAGGAACATGTTTGGGTATGTAATTGCATAATTATTTTTCTTTTATACTGAAACTTTTGCACTACAGACTCTGGGTCCGTACTCTTATTAAATCTTCCTTTTTATTATCAGTTTAATACAGTTTACAAAGTAGTTGTCGTCTCCAATAAATCAGTCGTCCTGAAGGGAAGGGTGTTAGTTAGTTACAATCTGTTAAGTGTTTACTAAAGTGAGTACATTTTAAATGTTATTTATTTGTTTAGTTATATTTGAATATATATATTGTACCTTTTTTATTTTTGTTCTTTGTCTTATATCCAGATTGTAAGCAGGTGAAAGTTAAATTAAAATAAATATTTACAGTATTTTTGTTATCCTAGGTTAAAGGGCCGGCCACTGGTTCCGGCGTTGCCCTTGATGTTTGTATGCAAACCTTTACGACCCCTTCGTCCCTCGCATAATTCAGTAGGTATGAAAACACACTCGGGTCGAAAAGCGTCAACGACTTCTGAGAGATCAATACCAACATAATGGCGTCTACTCGATGCTTTTATCAGTAACATGAGTGTGGTGTGTCTGCCGCGGTCACGTTACACACTGTTTTGTTGAACATACATACCATGTAAAAGTTCAAAGCTATGCTATATATCTGTTAAAATATCCTGATCAATGGCATTAGTCGAAACCCTTGTCAAATGGATTAAAATATAAGTAGCAAAATATAGGATTTTAAGGGGAAATAAAAGTATCAACTTTTTAGGGTTCCGTACTAGACAACCCTACCCTATAACTAAGACTCGGGTGTCCGTTTGTAAGTCTGACCTTTCTGTCTTTTCTTTGGAACGGAAATAGGTAGCCGATTGCGAAATTTTCACAGAATTTGTGTTAATGTGGCACAACAACCACAAGAAATAATACCCTGAATGTAACAGTTAAACATAGTATTATTTGATTACGAGCAAGCAAGAATGCTTGCTTTTTCGTAAATCACATGACGGATTTTGAGTTTTAAGGCTGCAATCGATTCGATTGACTCCGTATAGACTCTGTCCTTAACATAGCCCCACAAAAATAATCCAGTGTTGTTAAATCACACGATCTGGCTGGCCACTTAACCGCTGGATTTGTTGAAATTATGCAATCGGGAAATTTCATTTTCAATAAATTGATCGTTTCATTGGCTGTGTGACATGTGGCACCGTCCTGTTGAAACCAAATGTCAGTGATATCCACGTCATCAATAATAGGGCAAAATTTAGTTAACATCTCGCGATAAATATCACGAATTTTACGAAATGTAACTTTAATAGAACCAGCATTTTCATAGTGGATTTTAGTTATTTTAATGCAATTTTCGAGCGAAATTGAATTCATTTTAACAATTGCCAAATCATTTACTACGAATACGTCAAAAAAATATATGTCAAAACTGTCATGCTGTAGGTGCCTAATTGAAAAACAGAGTTCTTGTTGAAAAACCCTATATAGATACGTGGTAAAGTGTAGTTGCGGCGGGCACTCTTGGCAAAAAAAAATACTTCATAAAAATATTTTTTCATCTCAAAATGTTTTTTAGGACTAGCAGAAGTTAACCCTAAGAGGTTGTTAGCATTTTACCAAAATGCTAACAACCTCTTAGGGTTAACTTCTGCTAGTCCTGAAAAACATTTTAACCTTGTATATACATACATATATATTTATAAAAAAATACCCATGGATAAACTATACAAAGAAACACAGGTAGTGAATATTTGCTAAGTATATATACACCGTGTCCCAAAATTCAACGATAAGCCGGCATCGGTGCATGGACCTACTCATGACTCCTCGGAAAAAAATAAAAAATAAATTATAACTGTTTTTTTTTATTAATTACAGAGACTTTTATAAATTTCATCGATATTCGATACCCATTATACTATTTTCAACTACCATGACCACAATTTTTGACATATTTTTGATATTTTTTGTGCATTAGCAACCTAAGAAGGACGGCTATCTACCACAATCCTTTAAAATTACAGAAAGTCTGTAGTTATTTTACAAAAATCAGTAAAAAAAAAATTTTTTCTTATAATTTTCATAGATTTTAACATTCTATGCACTTTCTATAGTCTGGGTTAAAAAAAAAAGTATGGACACTACCATGGCAAGTTTTATTAAAAGTTGGCGCAACTTTATAAAAGTCTCTGTAATTAAAAAAAAAAAGAGTTATAATTTTTTTTTTTTTTTTCCCGAGTAGTCATGAGTAGGTCCATGCACCGATGCCGGCTTATCGTTGAATTTTGGGACACGGTGTGTATATATATATATATATACTTGGCAAATATATATATATATTTCTTTATTGGTTCTGTTTTTCAGAAAAATCATAGCAAATTACTAAAATTATATGCATCACCTACTAGTAAGTTGTGCTTTATGGGCACACAAATCAATTTTTCAATACTATTATTTTTCTTTTGAATTCAGTAATTTGTATAAATTTACAGTACTATATACATATATTATTAGAAGTAAATTAAGCCCGTCGTTTCTATGACAGCAACTATGGACTGCCACGATATGGGTCTAGGGTTCGAGTTTGCGCGAATACCACGGGCTTGAGGTTCATTATAATATGTTCCTAGACGATTTTGCAAAGCTCGTCTGGCTGTATACTCCCCTTAATTATTCACTTAGCACTTAGGTGCTCCGTTAGCGGAGTGTTCTGGTTTCTGTTTTGTCCAATTAGCGTTCATTCTAGCTTAGACTGCTTAACGTCTTTCAACTACATCGTCTTATTACTTCTAAGTCAGATCATCGCTAAACTTATCCCTAATAAAAACAAGAAATATTAAAATAAAAACTCGTATCAATCAAAACCATTTTGTACAAGGAATCAATGTTCCCTACTGCACAGAGTTTTTCCGTTCCAATTTCATCGGGTTATTCGTTCTGGTGCTATTTCACTCAATGGCTTTCGTTTGTACGCCAGCCAAATATTGCCATTATGTTTTTCTACGTGATAAGCTCATATCTTATCTCGAGCGGGGCTTAGCTTAGACTGATGACCTCATTACCGCAGCTGGTACTCAAGTATTTTCTTTAAAACAAAGTTATGGGTATAATATGAGGATTTCAATCTCATATACTCCCAAAACATAGACCTTTTTTTGTAAGAAACCCTGACTTCGTAGTCATGTCAACCTATTCGTGGTTAGTCAGGAAACAAGTACATGGTGTAGTTGTTGGCCCATTGAATTACAATAATTGTTCTTAAACAAAAACTGGCTTCAACATTTGTGCTTCACCCTACGAAATTGACTAAGTACCCTACGAAGTTTTTTTGCAGTAAAATACCTTACGGTGCGTTCAGGCAGCCATCCTTGGGGTCATCTCATTTTTTAGAGCTTTTATAGCGGTTTTACTAATAGCTCTTGCTCCCTATTTATTTATAAGCTTAGCTACATCACAAAAATATATTAGTGAATGATCTACCTTCTTGTATAATATGTAGTATGTTGTATTATATTGTAAGTGTAGTATAGTGCAGTACATAGCGATTTTATAGAAACTATTTTCACTCGGTATACCTATTAATGTGTACAATATCAATTAGTGCTAATCCGGGCCATAACTGAAAACTGCTTGAAATTAACGGCTGCAATGAATCAATGACAACGAAGGTGGCCTTCATTAAAATAATCGAATTCTTGTGTGTCTTATTTCGGTAATAAGTACTGCAAATCGCTGGAGTTCTCCAGTCACGCTTTTAATTCGTGGAATAAGATATGAAGCAATGATGGCCGAGCGGTTATAGCTATGGACTGCGGTGTCGCAAGTCCATGGTTCGATCACCACCGGCCGGCTTGAGCTTCAATGCATGATGGGCATTTTGCGAATGCTCGCCTGGCTTGCTGCCATCCTCAAGTAGACAATCTGTCGCCAAAGCATCTAAAAGTGTGTTGCGGCAGCAGTCCTTGAGAGCCAATAAAATTACAGGCACATGAGACTCAACATCTTTCAGAGCTTGTAGATAACAAAGGAATTAGTTAAGAGCACTATTTTCTGTAAGCTTTATTTGAATGCGCGTGTGTATTGGAAAGACAAATAAATACCTTACAATATATATCCTGCAATGAATGCCTCAGGGTGACGGGCGCAGTGCAATTTGTCATTTGTGACGAAATGCATCTGTTATAGGCAGAGGTTACCGCTTAACATTAAGTTGGGCATCGAGCTGGATCCGTCACAATATCATAAAAAAAATATTACGCTAAAATGAAACTCCAGCTTTGTATAGAACGAGTGCACGCAGTAACGTTCTCGGGTCACCAAGTAAGTGACTGGCTTCAAGCCAAGGCAAAATGAACATATTATATGAGATATGACAGTCATAATGTAAATATTTTTGGGGCTAATTTGTTGTGACTGCTATGTTGGTGGTATGGCCTGCATTGTTTTGACATCTCGCAGTCCTGAGTTTGTTGCCCAGATCAGTTATTGTTAATGAATTTGTTGATTGAAATAAGACCGCAACTGAAACTTTGATGTTTATATTTAGATGATTGCTACCCTTTTCACAATACAAGTTATGTTATATGATATTCTAAAGTTTCAGCTCATGACTTTGAGCGCGTGGGTAGAGAAACTCAAAACAATAAAAGAGGATAGGATTTGGTTTATTTGATATTTGAAAATAGGTGTCTCAGATGGCGAACACGATATAGTGTAGTCCAATTATACTTACATCGACTCTGTTCAATAATGTCAACACTTGCAAACAAGTGAGATTAGCCTTTGGCCAGTATCTCACTAGTTTGTCACTTGAATATTTCAAGTATAGCAGGACTATATATTGAGTGCTATTTTTATACGAACAAATATTTTATTTTCAATTCACTAGGAATACGAATAAAACCATGGTCGCTATGATAGAGTTCTGCTGGAATATTTTAAACTTATTAGCGAATCTGATGTTGAAAAAATACTCGCAGTTTGAACTTACTTTGAATTAACAAAAGATACCAACCACTAACTGCTTTTAAATTTAACTTTCAAGGATATTTTTCAGCCGAATTGTATTTAATTGTAATAATACAATTCAATAGAATGCAGAGCGGAAGGCCGCATTTTTCAGCAGAATTCCAGAAATGATGTCACAGTAGGTATCTATTTAAATGCAATTAGATAATTGATGTATCATTATGATTATTCAGAAATGGGTACTCTTCACTCTTTACTATATCAGCCGGATAACTTGCTGAACACATTCCTCCCCCATTATGGGGGGGTTGACCCTAATCCACACGCTTGGCAGACGGCTTGGGGATCGCAATGTGAGATATCAGTTCATCAGAAAGCACTGCTGCCCACCTTCTGGTGTGTGATCCTTAGTCGCCTCTTACAATAGCTACGGGTAGAGATGTAGGGGGGGGGGGGGGACTTTCTAGCCCAGAACTCACTCTTGAGAAAAGACATAATCATCTTTTTGGCAGCCCATAATGTTGTCACTTATAGTAAATTCCTCATGCATACCCATGTATAAAATTCAGCATAGGTTGCGGAAACATTAGCTATACAAATGGACATTTAAAAGTTGTAAAGTACATACCTTACTTACGATTATTTTCACCGCATTCCATATCAAATGGAACACTTCTTATTCAAATGGGATGATACGGAAGGGTTTTTTAAGGTTATGTTGGAACATCACTGGTCCATGACAAGCCATATGGTGATGTCCTAAATGTCATATCTCAAAATTAAACAGCAAGACGTGACCTTGCATTATGCATGAAAACCTTTATCGTTACAGCACGTCCTCACTGCGTTGGAAGTAGCTTTATAAAGCATCCGTGGAAGCTTGTCAGATAAAAATATTTAATTTGCAGATTATATTAAATAATTAATCATAACATATATAATAATCCCAATACGATGGTTAAAGAACGGTAGGAAATATTTGAGTTATGACTCATTGTCATGTTAGCTCAATTGGTTAGAGCATGCCCCTGCTAAAGGGGTGGATGGACGCGGGTTCGAATCCCGCACATGACTTAAAGTTTTCCTCTCGTATATATGTAATTTTCTAATTAGTCATAATTTATGTTTAATAATATTCCACCCGTGAATCTGCCCACGTGGAATTGTTTTTTTACAATCCTATGGGATCAACTACTCCATAAAACCGAATAAATAGTCTTTTATGTACAGCAAAAGTAATCACCAAATTTTCGTAAGTAATTTTTCTCTCAACCGTCATTAAATAATTTTTGTCAATTAAGCGTTATTTTTAATGTTTTATAGTAACGAAACTTAACATCAAATACTCATTGACTCATTATTAGTTAATTAAACACAAAATTTCAAAATATTACAGAACTATTACTTGACAACTATTCTTATTATCAACCAAGAATTGTTTTTACGAAAGGTTTCAACTAAGGATCCTATATGGATGTAAGTATAGAAAATCGTAGTATAGAAAAATCCCAGGACTTGGAAGGGAGATGCCAAATAGTGTTCTGATAACCACTTAAAATATATAATAAAGTAGGTTTATACTAGAAACAATTACGAGAAAGTTATCATATATATGCTTTTTTAAGAAGTAATGATGATGATTTTATAGAATGGAAGGGCTAAATCAAGTCTCTCAAAAGGGGGCTAACAGTTTGTGTGAAAGTCTTATGTTTTTAAAGTCACGGTATGACATTCTGTATTTATATTTATCAGTTAGAGTAAAAAGGCCAGGCTGGAGCCAAGAGAAATTGGGACTTTAATTTCTGTACAAACGCATAATGTACCAGTAAATTCTTATTATTTTAATATATTACGAGATCTTTGCCATGAGTACGACTCGCATTTGACCAATTTTTATTATTTGTTATTATGTGTCAGATAGGACTATGAAAAAACCAAGTTTGATGCTTGTAGGTATTTTAGTTTATTCGAAAGAACAAAAAACTAACATGAAATAGACTTTTTGAGTAGGTATCCCCTTACACTTGAAGTTTCATAAAGGTATGTAAACGGGATATAATTAATGACCACGGATGCGACAACGCTGCAAATAAATAAAAACAATAAAGCCATAGTTGTGAATAAATTTTTGCCGATACTCACCAAATCCATACATACTGGGAACTGTCCGCTGTACCGAAGGGATTTGAATTCACCGTCTCGATCCCATACAAAATAGAGCCATTTATAACTGGGGAGAAGTTTACTAAGTACCGTCAGACGTGAGATAAAATCTTCGTGTTGCGTTATGTCAGAGTTTACGCGCAGAGCATTCTCATCCCTGACTTAACACTTTAGTAAATAACTAAATAGTCTCGTCGTTAGTTCGAATAAAAATGTATTAATCACCTCGGCACACGCTTTTAACAAGACATTAGAGTGTTTTATTACAGCTTACACGGTTTCATTTCAGCAAATTTGGGTTTAAATGAGTACATACGGATATAATTCTGAGCTTCTAGCGTGAATGCGATCCGCACATGACTGACTTTTGATGAAGTGTGAAGTTTTGTTTCATTCTGGACTATGAAAACCCCAAATCAGTATAAAATGTTCGTGCTACGTTATGACAGGGATGAGAACGTTATGCATCTCGTCATTTGTCTGAATAAAAAAATTATAATCTCCTCGGTACACGCTTTCACAAGACATTGGAGTGTTTTAGTACAGCTCAAATGGATTTGTGTCATCAATCTAGGGTTTAACTAGGTTAACGTGCGTTATAATATATCAAAATGTAATTTTACTTGAATTTTGTTGTCAATAAATGTCAAATAGTTTTCAAAAATGTTAGATTGATGTCATGGAAATTTAAAAACTGATTTGTTTGACTTTTATGACTGTAGGTACTTGTCGCCAAATTCAACGGTCATACACATCCATAATGTTGAAATAGACCTTTTCCTTTGCTGTACCTGCTACCTGATGTTACATTTAATTAAAGTTGAAACCGAGTTTTAATATTGTTAGGTTCGCAATAAC
Organism: Plagodis pulveraria; assembly: GCA_963890685.1. Taxonomy (NCBI): domain Eukaryota; kingdom Metazoa; phylum Arthropoda; class Insecta; order Lepidoptera; family Geometridae; genus Plagodis; species Plagodis pulveraria. The sequence goes on from OY982962.1 coordinate 18,926,863, forward strand.
GCCTGCTTTGCGGATTACATTACAAAATCACAAATATAAGATAGGATTTTTTTCCCTTCACATGACTTAAATTTTTCCTATGGTATATTTGTGATTTTGTAATGTAATCCGCATAGCACGCGTTATTGCAAACCTAACAATATTAAAATTATAAGGTTGAGTCATCATTTACAAGTATAAAACCAATTGCAAAATTGGTCTTGTTTGTAGTACAACGCAAGCGGTACTATAGATGTCGCTCTATCTCGATACGATGGTTAAAGAACGATAGGAAAGATTCTAGTTATGACGTCATGTCATGTTAGCTCAATTGGTTACAGCATACCCCGGCTCAAGGGGTGGATGGACGCGGGTTCGTATCCCTTACATGACTTAAATTTTTCCTATCGTATATTTGTGATTTTGTAATGTTGAAACCGAGGTTAAATGAAAATACGGTTAAGTTATTAACTTCCCTAATTACTCTGTTTACTAGGTAAATAACTTATAAGATTTCTACTGATCAATTTATCCATATGGGATGATAAAAAAAATGTATTTGTACTGTAATAATTTTAGGTGCTAATAATTACAAGTCCGTGTAATAATTTTTAGGTGCTAATAATTACAAGTCCGTGGGTTGCCGAGCTAGAATGTCACCCCCCCATCTCTAGCCGTGGATGTAGTAAGAGATGACTAAGGGCACAGAAACCAGAAGGTGGGCAGCAGCACTTTTTGAGGAACTGATTTCAAAGACTGTGATCCCCAATACGCCTGCCAAGGGTGGGGGTTATGGCAAACCCCCCATAAAGGGGGAGGCTGTGTTCAATAGTGGACAATCCAGCTGATACAGTAATACAACTTACCAACTTACTAGAAAATAATAACAGAACAAATATTATGTCAAATTGTATTAAAAAAAAAAACCGTGACAGATGAATCTGTTGAAATGAAATCATTGACATTGTATAAGGAATAAATTACATTTTCGGTAAATCTCTGACTTTAAAAAAATCAGTGACGGAAAATAAAACGCATTTCAAACTGTCGGAAAGTCAAATAACTAATATAATGATAAATTCAAGAAATCCTCCGCGGGCTGCCTTACCGTCACTGTTTCCAATTTTATAAATCTTAATATGTCAATAAATAATAAAACATACAAATCTACACTGTACTGTATCTGTCGGAATGTCCACTGCTGAGCACAGTCTCCCTCCTTACTGATTAAAAAAAAAACATCTGAATAAAAAGCCTAATGAGAGCTACAACTTCTGTGAAGAAACTGTCTACGGACGCCTTTTAATGTTTACAACTGGCACTCAAAATAAAGATCAAAATAAAAGCAATTACTTTTATAAATAAACTAATAGTCTAAAATCAATAGTTTCTGTGATAAAGCCTATTTATTTTTGACAGCTGTCATCCTAACAAGAGCTATAAATTCCGTTAAGAAACATGTAGTCTAGGTTCCATGATTAATGAGATATAAGCTTTTTAATGTTGTACTGTCATTTTGATTGAAATGTATAAGCAACATATATGATTCCATAATACACAGATCCCCTGCTAAGGTGTTTGTTTTGAGTCTTGTATTTTATCTATAATGTGAAATGAAATCCTAAAAGTACAACCCGAACTGTCACTTTGACAGTTGTTATATTGAATTCCCATATACGTATCAATTTTGAGACAAGTTTATCCTAAATCAGTCAGGAAAATATCGTTCTGAGAAGCCATCAAGCATTCTGGCATTGCCTTCTGATGGTCTAAAAACGTAAACATGCTCTGAAATAAAAGTAATATACAACTTAAAGGTTTTTTTGGAATGAAATTCTTATAATTGATTGAATTCCTATAATTGAGTTTCACACATATTTAAATATTGTACATGAAACCGCCCTGATGATGAGCATCTGATATGCTCGAAACCCGGGTTGACGTATTCGATCTATTAAACCTAAAGGTTGTTTGTATGTATGACCTATGCTATACCCTGATATACCCTAAATACGCCTCCGTTCAGTTTCTCCCGTCGTGGGTAAAACGTATATTCAAGTATATAAGGCGTTACGCTTAATTTTTTCTAAAACATCTTTCCCTCGTTGGTTGAGCGGCTAAAGCGACGCTAAGGAATGTTAACTAATCAAAAGTACTGAAGAAAGGTTCCAATCATGGGCCGAAAGTTACTGGATTGTTCAGACAAAGACACTTTCCAAAAAATGACAGTAGTTTGAAACCAGACCCCATGGATGACAAAAGACTTGCCCCTATTTAAATAACGCCAAAATGATGTGTTCAACGAGTGTTTGTTTTTTAAGCTAGTTAGATTTTATCCAATCTGGAGGTCAAAAATGTTTATAAATTTTGATATCAAAAAATGAGAAGAGTTTAAAAGATTTTGTAGAAATGCGAACTAGATACCAAACTTTGTTACAGGCGTACAAGTATCAAAGCGATTTAATATGTTATGTAGAAGATCCACGTCTGCAAAACGATTCCAAGTTTACACTGCGTAAAAAGTACGAATAACTTAGTATAACTTACAATAATTGTATAATTATGTAATCAAATACCCATATTTTATTTATATTAAACTGCAGCACACCAGGTGCTAGAATATCAAGTAAGGTACTTGTCAACTGCAATGGGTGGAACATCAGGACAGGTAATTATGTTCCTTATGTCACGGGTCTTTAGCTGATACACTGAAAGATTTACACATGTGCATTTCATTTCCACTATATGTGTAGACTACTGAACTAAAAATTAATGAGAAATTTATTCATAATATTTAACAATATTAGTTGTTAATTTGAACTCAATCCTAAAGAATTGGGTAGCTGAAAATTAATTTTGTAGCGTAGCTTGTGCGGTGTTTACAATTTGTTACGCAGACTACATAGTAATATGTGGTATTTTTATATCTATGTATTTGTAATGTCAGAGTTACCATTTCCGTTTGATCAATACGATCAAAAATGGTTTCTTAGCGATGCGTAAATTTCTCGATCGAAGAGACAAGACCTTTCAAAGTGAGTCGAATATTTTTCACGGCTGGGCTACGTGACGTTAATGACGTCACGTCGGCATATCCAGAATATTTGGCGGAATTGTGTATATAATATTTGTTGAAACCAACAAATATTATATACTTTTAAAATTTATTGTCTTCATAAAATGTTTATAAAATCTGTTATATTATACGAATCTCCGTAAAGTAACACCTAAATATATTTTCTAATGCCGAACCTCGAAAATATCGAAATCAAAGTAATTTATTCAATTTAGGCGTCTACGACTACGATAAAAGTGAATTACATATATAAATATTTAAATTGTTATTCTTCATTCTATTGCCACTTTCAGAAAAATAGTGTTATAGAACCATTGGAATAACAAACTTACTCAGGGCATTTTTTTAATACAACTTTTAACAATGTAATACAAAGTCAATTATAAAATTATTATAATATTTAAGATTAGGTAGCTTAACAGAGGCAGATTTGACCAAGGGTTTTTGTCTGTTTTACAAAGTTTTTTTCACTTTAACTCATATTTTCTATGAATACTAATGATAATCTTTAGCAATGAGAAGTAAAAAAGTAATGAGCATCTTTAGAAACTTCATACATTCTTCGCATACAATTCCCTAAAATGACTTTTTATTTTAATTTGTTTTTGCTAATCAATAACTTTATACTGTGTTAATAAAACAGGATAAAGTTAACACAGTGTTATAATCATGATTATCATTGTTTAATTTAAATTTACTCATACTTACTCACCAACTTGGTACATATTTCGGGAGTCGGTAATATAAGGTATCTTCATTACCTACTTTTATTAAATATAGTGCTTAAATCAGTGTAGTAGTAATTTATTACAGATCCTTGTTTTGACAATGATATCCAAAAACTTTCGCGAAACAAGCGTGTCAAACATTGTAGTTAGAAAATCGTATCAGATCACAGAATTCTCAGAGAATATCAATGTTAGAAAAATGCATTACATATCGCTATCGTACACAAAGGATTTTGGATAACGACAGAAATGAACTACTACTAATAAACCACTAATAAAATTGAAATCGGATTACATTGTCAGTAGAATTTATTTCTTATTTAGCACATGCCTAATGCTGCAATTCCCCTTAGCATTGATACAATTCTTATATCAAGTACTGCAAGAATCGTTAGTTAGAAAACATACTTCCAGTTAATTATTATGAAAATATTTTTTCCATATAGTAATCCCTTGGTTACCATATCTTGTAAGGTAAATCCCAAAAATTACGATTACTGCATTCTTTATTATCAAGGCAGACAAGCTAGGATCCAATTCTAATACAGCACCAATTGCACTATCTGGCAAGATAGAGACTGTCGCTATCCCACTGACACATTGAAACCATCTTGATTCTCAGGGGGAATGTGCGTTGTCAATCGAGAGTTTATCTAGGCTAAGCTTATTGTTTGGTGCAATTCAACAATATAATTGATGTTACTTTGTTACGTAACAAGAAATAAACGTGGTAATCGCTATGTATTACAAAAGTTATTGCATGGTTACCTAAGAAATTTAAAAGTGAGAGAAAAAATATATGAATAGATCTCAAGGTGGAGGAAGGCAAGATTTCACCACAGCTAACTACATACCCACAGTAATTAAAATCTTGGATTTCTAATGATAAAATTACACAAAATGAATTTGTATAATTTTTAGTAATGTTCAAGAAAACATCTTATACCGCCCCGCATTAATGGGATTATGATAAGAAGATAATGATCCTTAAGATTATCGTCATCATAGCGCTTTCTTCAAACGTAGTTTTGTCATATTTTATATACCAAGTGTTCAAACACGTTGAAATTTTGCATTCTTGAGCCTTAAATTTATGCTTCCAGTTTGTCAGTATTCCGTAAATTTTGAATTTTCTAAATTATTTGGAATAATAGCTTTGTTTGGGAACTTTCGTATCCACAATCTACATTTAGCGATAAAATAAATGATTAAATTAAATAACTGTCAAACCAGAAAATTTATATGTTATATTAAGCCCCGAAACACACAAAGGATTAAAATAATTTCACTCGTAAACATTTTAGGAAATTAAGCTTCGAGTATTTTGGAGTTTTTGATTTGAGCACAAATGGTGGGTTAATGACAGTTATTTTTTCTCAATGTGTGATAAAACCGAAGCCTACATTGTTAAAGTATTTGAATTGTTATTTTATGATAAAATAAAGACTACGCACCTTAAGAGTGTTATGAGAAGAAGAGTTAATGATGAATATTGGGACCACGATGCAATATTCATCATCCAAATAAAGAAAAAATCATAAAATTGAAAGAAGAAATCATCATCGTTATAAATATGTTAAAGATTGTGAGTGGCGATTGCTTACAATGGCACAGCAAGAAATATCTTGGCAAACATAACTAAACAAATCAGAACTTCATCAGAACACAAAAGCCTTCATAGTACAAAGAGAGATTGCCAACATTTAGAAGTGGAGCACTCAGTTGGTATGTTACCTATTTCCAGATTCTCAATTTATGTTTATCTACCTTCCTAATGATGCTAATTTATAGATATTATCTCTAAAATCGTTGGTCGTCCTTAAATAAATCGTGGCAGATCTTAATGCCAGGGACGATGTATGAATATATGGATGGAAGCCAAAATACATCACCGATATGACGGTGACTGATTTTTGTCAAAAGAATCGTAAAGTAGAGAAATAGCAAAGAATGGGGTTTTCTGAGAAACTTGCTGTCATATTTCACCTCTGATTATTGATAAAGTTGCGAGTAATAGCTCTCGATATATTAAAAAACTCCTTGTTTCATACTTTATCTTAATCGCGTTTTAATTATTGCATAGAATGAATGAACGAACCAAGCACGTGAACGTAAATATTCGAGTATAACAATTTTCCACACTGTTCTGCTTAGGATTCTGTAACCAAAGTGTAAAAAGAAGCCTCGACGTGGAGTGACAGCAGTATAGGCTACTGCTGTCACTCCGCGTCTGCATGCCCCTCTGTCCAAATCTTAAAATGTAATGACTATAAGACCTACAGCCGTTTTTCGCAATCTGAATTTTAATCGATTAAATCCAAAATAGAACAACGAATCAGAATTCAATAATAATTTACCTATCTGATAAGTTTGCATACAGACATAATTATTAAATTACACGTATGTGCGTCGATATAATATAACAACAAAAACAATCTCACAAACATACAATAACATATAAGACAACATCAGAATATATTGTGGTAAGTGTTGGATTCAGTTTTATGACGACCATTTTAGATACGAGGTCTCAAAAACTAAACTACATTTGTAACGTTCATCTTATAAAAAGTGACATTGAGAAGTGAAAGCAAGCATTGATATTCATCGTAAAGGGGTCATATAACCCTATACTCTGAACTGCAATTCCCAGGCCTAAACAGCTCCTCTATGTTACAATGGGAAGAAACTACGTTAAAGCTAAGGATCTTCAAATGTTAACTTAACATTTTATTTGTCTTTAGAAAATGAGCTAATAGTTTTTTATAGCTGATAGACTGCATTTGATCGATATCTCACCTGATGGTAAATAATGATACGGTAAAGATTTGGTTTCTGTACCTACAATTACTGGTTCTCATGCACAGCTACCGGTACACATTCTTGGGAGCTTGGTGACAGAATTTTAGCTTGTGGGTTGTAATAAGCCAGGCGGGCATTCTTCAAACGCCCAACCGCCATGCAAATGGATAAAAGAATATGTATATTTATAACATCGGAGCAGTTCCCTGGATTCTCACACTAGGTTCAGTGTAAAAATAATATGTTTAGTTACTTCGGTGTAGGTAAAGTGATTAACATGCGTATAAACATACATACTATAAGTATTTTATAAAAGTTTGGGAAAAAGTCAGTCGGATATCCATTTTGATAAGGATATCGTTATTATAATGTCGCTCGAAAGAAAGCCATATAAGTCCTGCAATAATACGAAAGATATATAATTTTTCTTCTCTGTAAGAAATACGTGACAAAGTGCGGGAAACACCCTTTTCGTCCCTTTACGCGAACTGTATGCGTAGTGTTTGATTTTAATCACAATTAATTTCTTTTTACTGCTACCATATTATTTAATACTTATTTGTATAGGCTATTATGGAAGGTCAAGAAGCCTTATTCAAAGTTAAAGACAATATGTAATCCACAGTTATTAGATCACAATATCCCACGCTAATATTTATCTCTGGCGTAAAAGGGAAATAAAGAAGTTTGCTTCGGACCAATTTAACATCACTTCCATTTCCATTTAACTCGTGTATTCCATTAAGCCAGAGTGTAGTTATCAAAGCCCACGTTGTGGTTTAAGATTAGGGGGTTATATATTTAGAATTTCAATGTAGACATGACCTTTAAACGTCACGGTTTAAGATCTTAGGGAGTTATCTTTAGGATTTCAATATAGACATGACCTCTAAAAGTGTAAGCACTAAGTAACATGTGGCCATACCTCTTCGCATTAAAAAAGAAAGAGTGTGAATGTATTTATACCCAACTTTCAAGAATGAAGGAGGTTTTCAACTTAGCGCATTTTATATTTCATGGTACTAATGTCAGAAATATAAATAAATTCCGCGAAATGTGAGTCTCGCACAATTTATCAAGAAATCATATTTTTATCTTGTTCGATATTCTTACCGGGAGTCTGACATGCACCAGACTGGTTCTTATTACGTGCTATCACACCAAATTTAACGCTTGTATGTATTATTGTTTCTACGATGGAGCAAATACAAAAATCGTTAAGGAAACACGTATCTTAGTCGATAAGCTTTTTAATCTGTCTACAGAAACGTATAAGGCGTTCCGGGCTTTAGAATCCTCGACCACATCATCTATTACCAATAGAAGAGATGTTAGAAATCGATAAAAAAATTAATAAATATAAAAAAAAACATATAAGTAGGTAGTTAGAAAACATAACATGGCAAATATTATGAATTGGGCTTGTTCCTAAACCTTTCATAAAACTACTTAACATTGTATTAGATTACTGGATCTTAAAGTATTATAGCATTCATCTGATGACACAGAAGTAAAACTATATAGTAACCAGACTCATTAGCCTAGTTACTCTGGTAACTTTGCTCCGTTTTTGTTCAAATTTGTTTTTACTGGCTGTATGCCTTTATAAACAAAATACTACGTACTATATACAACACTACAGCTACTATTATATAAGCATTTAGATCCCTATAAGTCATTGCAGACTCATAGGCAGTCCATATGCTCTAGCCCACTACCAGTTGGTAGCGTGCCCAGCATGTTGGCAGTATTGCCTCGTTGAAATGCAAAAAACTTTTTCTAGCTTACATGCTAAATATGTACATTAGACTAACTTCATCCAACAATGATGAATACAGTACATACAAAATAACAATAGTGAGTTTAACGATGCAAATAAAATTCCAAGATGACAAACGCGATCAACGAAAACGCTCCGTGCACTCTTAATTTATTTGACCCTTTTTTAGCAACCAGACCATTTAGGAGCTTCCGCTCGCCTTTTGGTCGATAATTATTTTCATTATCTGATCCCCGTCATAAGACATCTTCTATGATGGAGATTAGACAATAAAAAAATATTATAGGCCACATTGCAGCCACTGATTTCAGAAAGATATAATAAAGAGTCACACTTTTTTGTAACTGTATGTTAAAATGTTCAAGGTGTTGCAACCATAAGTTGACAGTATTTAGTAAAGATTAATATGAGCTCAATACTGTCAAATTATAAAAGTTACTGTTAACTTCATTGGGGCAATCATAAACGTCTAAATAACCATCAGCTTAATTCGTAATCTGAGTTCACTTTGTGTCATATAAAGTTTCGTTTCCATACGGTCAGTGGAAAAATGTATATGTCTATTCGAAAATTAATCTTGTCCAGTGTAACAAGTATGGGATCATTACGACAATGGAGCTTGGTTGTTAATAGTGGTGTTCGGATGGCGGTATTAATCAGAAATTGATACTAACATGCTACACAAACGCTTTGCTTAAGTCACATAGATCATTCCCTGATGCATGATAAATTCAAGCTTTTTAATAACCTACCTTAAATTTAATTTTTCAATAGTTTTTTTTCTTATATCCATGTCGAAGCCTAGATTGAATGCTGTTCGGATGAGCAAATCCGCAGTAAAGTTAAATTGGCTCTAACTCAAGAACCTATCGAGCTTGTCTGGTCTGATATTTGTGCGGATTTAAAATACGATTCAAATTTGTTTGAGACCTCAGACAAGATCTTTGATACAAAATTTATCTGCCTCTGAAATTTTCTGTAAATATTGAAGCTTCTTTTGGACTTTGCTTTTCCGTAATATTAGAGTCTGTTTAGAAACAGAGTGGACTAAGGATTTAATGGCGCAACTGTTTACCTTTTTAAACTTAGCAACACAATAACATTTTGATCCGTTTATCATATTTATTAGTTCACTGTTAAGATTCTGACTGAATGAAACCAACTTTCGAATATAATTCTAATAATATGCAGCATTAATAGTCCATTCCGTTCAAGTTACAATAGCGTAAAGCAAAATAAATAAAATAATTTCACATTCAAATGTGTATTAACAAAATAAACGGGTATTCAAATACTTAAGCATTTATTATATTGTTTCCTGAGTCTGCAAGAAAAGGTTGTATTTTTGTCTATAAAATGTATTTTGTTTTGGTATAAAAAATAAAATTTCAATTTTATGTTTGTTTCACTAAACCTTCTTAGGAATGCTCTTTTTTTAATAAAAAAAGGGGTTGGGTACTCCCAATATAACTAAGCAATTTCTTTCGGATAATGACAGCTTGATGCGATATATAATGAGCCCCGTTATGCGCCTGATGAAATAAAAATATAAAGTAGCTTATTATAGCGTGAGTAATGAGCATCCTATTCATTTCCTGCCGTTTACGAAATTTAACAACGATTTTTATATGAGTAGCTATATAAAAAAAAACTCATATTAATGCGAGGAACTGAATAAAATATTGGGCAGATAAGAAAATCATTTTTACAAACTTATATGTTCTGCAAGTCCTGAAATGAAATGATATAAATGGTCAGTGGTAGAAGCTAAAACATTACGTGCGCCATTTATTGATTCCACAATTTATAAGCTCTTTCCTTCACCTCAGTTACCGATGAAGCAAAGGAAAAACATTGTTTTTCTAACACGAGATTTCGGGAATAAATTTACTCACACAAATAACTTGAACTATTCTAACCAATTTAACAAATGTGAAGTATATTACCATAATATAATAACCATATAGTATGTTTTAAATGATACATATGGTTATTGGGTAATATTTTAATGACTTCACAGAGAACATAATCAGGTAAAATATATATGTTGTTGGAAAACCTACTAATTTAACATAAAAAAAAGCTGGTAAGAGTTTAAATAAACTAACATTTTTCATATAACCTAACACAAATTTTTTTTTTGTTGAATACTATACTTGCCACGTTGATCACGATTGATCACGTTGACTGCATAGGCACTACAACTGCACTAGTTGTTACTCTCTTGCTGCAACTGTAAATATATTTTTACATAATCGTTTCATTGAATTGATACAGTGATGATTTTCTGAATAGAAAACTATTATATTGATAGCTAAAACAGTTAATTGGATTATGTAATTGATAAAGTTGTATTTCATGTATATTACTGTCATTCGATTTTTTGGGTTGGGATTATTGTATTCTATTATTAATCAATGTATGATAAAAGGTAAGACCGAACTATCAAATGAAAGTCTTAAATTTGTACATTACTACCAAGATACGCACAGTTGATATATTTAACAGTAACAATTTATCCTTGCAAACAGAGTGGTAGATTCTGTTAGCTCGTTTTTCCTGTACTTATGACTGAGGGGCTAGGTTTGTCGACAACGAAAACCGTTTGGGGGATAAATATCCCAAACGGTCCCGTTGCTCTCTCATCTCACTCATTTACACACATATCTACTATTTTACTCATTACATCTACATATATTATTTTGCCTTGCTCTTTTCATTTACCTATCGGTTAACTCTATACTAGTCTCATTATATATTTTTCGGCCCTCTACATACAAAATTTGTATTATTCTCTTCAACATTTATGTCACGTATAAGCTTTCTCTGATATAATAATTCCTTATATTGTCCATTTTAGTTACACTACGTATCATTCTAAAAATTTGCATCTTTACCACTTGCAATATTCTTTCATTCACGTCTTTTGTTGCTCACAAATAATATCCATATAATATGAAAATTATAAGATCTTATAAATCATACTTATTAGATATTGCAATTTCACAATAATCTTATCCTTTTCCTCACGTACAGGTCAGTGTCGCTGTCATTTGTTATCATTGAACTAATTATTGTTATAGAGAAGAAGTAGGATAACCCTCACTTATTCCGTGGTAAGCTACCAATGAGAAGGGATACCAGGATATTACCTTGAATAATACAGATAACCGATCCATGCCCAGTTGAGCAAGTACCCATGTCTGTTCTGTGACCCTGCCCGCGGTGGACGTACCACACTCAAGACCCTGATGAAGGCTTCCGATAGAACCTGAAACATTGTCCATCGTGATATCAACTAATAGTAAGTTACAAAATAGTTTCGAACCCGCGCCAACCACTTTTTTTTTTTTTTTTTTTTTTTAACGTGTTAAAAATGCATTTACGCATTCCCGTCCACCCCGGGGAAGGTGGCCGGGATATGTCGGGCTCGACACCAACTACTCCCACAGCAGCAAGTGCCCCTACCGACTAAATAACACACGGTGTTCCGTCTCTACCGCTTCTCGGCGGGATCGCAGGGTCGCTTTAGCACTCAACCACGAACCCGCCACGGTTGTCCGTTGCCGGACCCCTCCTGGGGTGCTACCCCTCACGACGCACCAGAACACATGGCACGTCGGTACCACCCGGGGACCAAGCCCGCAAATGGGCGTCAGACGACCCCGCTTCCGACGCCCAAGGTCCCCCTGCGACGGGTCAGATGAGTAGCCCCGTCGCCTGCTACTTCGGCCGCAGAGGATAGGGAGAGCGGCGCCTCGCTATACCAACACTCCTCCTCCCCTGCGGCCCCTCCGCGTCCGCCATCCAACGGTGGCGGCCCCGCCGTGGCCACGGAAGGTAGGGAGAGCGGCGCACCGTGATACCGGCACTCCTCTCCCGCCGTGGCCCCTCACCGTCAGCTGTGGTGTCGCCCATACAACACCACAGCCCGCCTCAGATGCGGTGCTGCCCATACAGCACCGCAGCCTACCCGTTGCCGCTCCAGTCTGGACTTAGAGGCAAAGCCCAGTGGAGCGGCCCCTCTGGGGCCGGCCGACTGCCCAAGCCAGCACGGCCCCTGGTTCCTCTTCGCTTCACCGTGGGTGACGAAGCCACGGCTACTAAGCCCCACCGCCACGACAAGGCGGGAACCCTTCGGGGGGCGCCAACCACTAAGCGAACATGAAATAAGACGCATGACTCTAATTTGTCGTTTTTTTTAAATTATAGTATGGGGATGGAGCTTCGAATCCTGCACATGCTGATTTTGTACTGTAATCAGCAAAGCTTGCGTCATTGCCAAATTCAATTTTTTTAATTAATTTATAAGTAGTTTACTCTCTAACACACGTGTTTGTCAACTTTAAGACTTGGTTTCAAGTTAACGTGTAAAATTGAGGTATTGGTGCAGCGACAAATACAAATTAGCGTGGTGCTATAACTTTCAGCACTTATTACATTTCTGGTGAAAAACATTTACCGAAATAGCAAACCGAAATCGAGAATAAGGCTAGATAACGCTACATTACATCCTTTTCAAACAGAACACAAAGCTATTAAGTAAACGAGTTAAATGCGATGCATTTTCCTAATTCAAAGTAAATGAGGTGTACGATATGACCTTTACAGTACGTGGGAAATACATCACTGATAACTGCTATCAATAATAATATCTGACTGAACAACAGCTATATATATTACGACTCGATAACTGCACTACATAATCCAATTGCCACTGAAGTGCTGGCGGCGCTTGTCGGGAGAATGCTTAAGCGGCGTTTTCAAGATTCATCCATTAAGAGAAGACTTCATCTCGCAGTAACAGTTAATCTTGGCATAACGAGTCTATTAACCAGGCGCGTCTAGTATCTACTCGGATCTTTATCGTTATTTCTTAAATTATATTGGTAGCGGGCGTGATATGAAGCTAAAGCATATGCTTGCAATTTTATTGACTGTTTATTGGATGCAAACCTATGTTTACTGTACAAAGTTATAGCACAAGTCCTTGAAAATCAATATAATTGAAAGATATACATTTAAATAAATTTAGACGGAAATTAAATTTGATGTTCAAATTTAACTATTATACAGGGTTATTAGTAAAATGCTAACAACCTCTTAGGGTTGACTTCTGCTAGTCCAAACAAACATTTTGATATGTATATTTTTATGTATTTGACGGAATAAGCACGAGGACCACGTGATGTAGAAAGTATCTTAAGCCTGTTATTTAATATTTCATATTTTTTACTACTTGGCTCAATGTAAATATTCATTACTATATTCAAAATAATCGGTCCTGGTTTTTGTCTTAGGATGGCAGTAGTTATAGCATAGTGGTAAGGCATTTTGCGAATGCCCGCCTGGCTGGCTACCACCCTTACGTAAAAAATCTATCTACAACCACCTAACGGTGTATTCTGCCAGCTGTCCTTGACGGCCAGTAATTCTTGGTTTGCTTAAACAACATCTTCGACCACATCATCACTTACATACTGAAGTTTTACAGTTCCCGTGTAGCCTGACCTGCTACGACCTGCGATCCAAACATATTAACAATCGAGATATCAGTTAAAAACCAGTTACACATGTTGGTAATGTTGCAGTGGCCTCGTTACTTATATAGAAATATATATATATAAAATCTATCGATCACCTAACGATGTGTTCCGCCAGCTACCTTTGAGGGCCAGTAATTCTAGGTTAGCCTAAACAACATCTTCGACCACATCATCAGTTACCATCAGGTGAAATTGTGGTCAAAGACTAACCTTTCAGGTATAAATAAAATATATCTATCAGTCTACTCACACAGATTAAAACTAAAAAAGTTTCTTATTGAAGTCCAAATACGGCATGGTATGATAAATGTGGACATGTCGCTTATATAGCCAATATAGTAAACGCCTCACTTATTTAGATAATGGTATAATAATAGCAAAAATCTATCTCTCTATTTGTTTATGTACATAATATATAACGTATTATTTGTGACCTTGCACAGATATATATATATATATATATTTTTAATATGTACCTATATACCTATGTCTATATATATAAAACTTCACTGTTACCACTCTTGTTCATATAATTTGTGATACAATATTATACTTATGATACCTAATGCTTCTTTGTTATATTAGTATGTACCCGATCTTCCTTTGTATGTTTTTTTTTTGTTTACTATCACTGCTGCACTATCTTCTCCACTTTTTTGGTTACAGCTGAAAACCAGCGTTGGGTGTTGGTAATACACCCAACACATGCTGAGCTGAACACCAGTTAGGTACTTGCGTTCAGAGGTATTCAAACACATGAGATGAGCGGAAGTTACCTTAAACCGTAGTTTCTGTCAGCCTTCCCCTCCAGGGTTCAGGCGTGACTTTATGTACATATGTATCTTTGTGTGTTCCACTTCCTTTATTAATTTGTTAGATATTGGCTCTGTGTTCTATATTGTGTAAGTACCTAATAAAATGTTTCTTTCTACTCGTGACCACGGTCAATGCAACTTGATCAAAACGTCGAGGTTAGTCAAAATATAATTATTTTGATGTTTATTCGTGCGTGAAAAGACCCGTTTAGGATTTAGAAACATGAGCTTAGTTCACGAAAGTTTAAAGAAAAGTAAAATATATCTATATTAGTAGAGAGGCCACTGCAACATTATCAAAATTTGCAACCGGTTTTTGATTGATATTTCGACTGTTAATAATATGTTTGGATCGCAAGCCGTAGCAGGTCAGGCTTCACGGGAATTGTAAAACTTCAGTATTCAAAAGCTAAAAACTCTTAACATAACTTCTATGTAATCGGTATTTTGTCTTAACAGACAATAAAATCCTAAGAATGCCTAACAATTAATTAAGTGAAATTGCTTTTACTTTCCCCTTGGCGATATCCTGATAACGACATCGGCCTAAGAACGCAATTTGGGGCTCACTGCTCTTCTTACTTCAATTATCTCATTAAAGTGGACCAACTAGACAGATTACTTAAAATCTTCAAGAAATTTGGATCTATTTAAGAAGCAAGTGTGAATTAAGGTAAGAGATCAACCAAGAAGTTGGTAACAAGCCAGCTGATGGCAGGATTCCTATCGAGCAAGTCGATACTAACGCCAATTAATTCAATAGCCAAATACTGTGATAAGGGTCAAAAGTTCTTTCGGATGGCAAACGTAATGTTCACTTCTTCCAACACTGTAAAGCCTGACGACTTATAATTTCAAAGTTACGATTTACATTTTTACTGACGCACTGCGGCCTTAACCCACGCATAGATTGCAAGGGTCTTAAACTATGTATGACTGGCTATCACCATTGAATAGAAAATCTGTCACCAAGTAAGTTAACATCCACACACTTAGGTACCAACAAGCGTGGTAGTGGAGGTTGCAGTGTATGACAAAAAAAACTATGTAAATTGTTATCGTCAGCCGGAATACGTCTGTTGATATTGTTGATCACATGTCTTTTCCATCTAATCGTTTCAATTCAGTTTTTTTTAAACAATTTAATATAAATTCTTCAGAGTGATTGCATAAAATCAGTTGTAACGGAGAGCTAAATTTTATCAGTTCAACAAAACAAATGAAAAATATTTGTTTCGGTGATATTTTGATTAAATACCTGAAGAGTTTCATGGAAGCAATAATAGTGTTTTACGAAATTGCCTTTGAAATGCCCAAATTTTTTCTGTATTTTTTTTCTGTGATCTATAGCGAATACATACAGAATGTGAGTACATAACATCACGTCCGTCCAGTTTTGAGCATCAGATGGCAAACATTAATTAAGGTTGTTAATATTCTGACTCTGACGTTAAATTTTACTGAAAAAAAATTAATGATTTTAAACAGTCTTCCAAAAAACGGGAGGATTCTCAATTCGACTGTATGTATATTTTTTGGTTATAAGATTACTCCGCCAACTATACATTGATTTTGGTTTCCCGTTGGAAAGAAAATACATCAAAATTGGTCCCATTTAAATTTTGCTAACATCAGTCGAGTATTTTTCAAATAGTTTATTTGTTAAAAGTAGTTGCATGTACCTGGATGATGAGAGGGTAGTTTTT
This sequence comes from Plagodis pulveraria, assembly GCA_963890685.1. Lineage (NCBI taxonomy): Eukaryota > Metazoa > Arthropoda > Insecta > Lepidoptera > Geometridae > Plagodis > Plagodis pulveraria. The sequence goes on from OY982962.1 coordinate 18,943,295, forward strand.
TTTTAACTTTTCGTTACGGAAAGCAATATTTTAGGTGAGTGACAATGATTTTGTATGCAGTATGCACACAATACAAATTGCACTAAAATGAGTGAGACTAACAAATAAAAAAGAAAGAAAAAGACTTTCAACACTGCCAGGTATAAATTAACTTGAGGCGAGTATTTTCAATCATTATGGTATCGAATTCCACAATCTCTGTCACTCACCCTTTTTGTAGTATTTCAAAGAGAATATCTTTAGATTGTATGTCAAACTAAATTTTAATTTATCAATTAATGAAACATAAGTATTCATTAAGGGTGAACTGGCCGGCCCGTTCTCCATACAAACGTCGCTGGGTGATCACACCCTTATTTAAGGATTTAGGTCTAAAACAAAGCATAATACCGATTGATCTCGTTATTATCTAGGCTTGTATGATGGCGAAATTTTAATAAAATATATAACTTCAGAATTATGAGCCTCGAAACATTTTCATATAAATTTTTCGAGGCTCATAACTTACAAACTAATTATCCGTTTAAAGTTTTGGCATCATACAAGCCTAGATAATGACGATATCAATCGGTATAATGCTTAAGTCTGTACATAAAACCTCAAATATAGGAGTGATCACCCTACGACGTTTGTATGGAGAAGTGACCGGCCAGTTCAACCAAGTATTGATCCGCAGTATCAACGATGTCAGCCGTGTCAATGTTCCGCTAACTGGTTGATATAGGCCCTATGTTTTCTCAGGTACTGAGTATGAGATACTAAGGTAAAGAAGTAATATTTTTCGTTTGCTTGAATTTATTTCACTTTTCTGTATTACTCGTATATATATATAATAAATTTGTCGTCAAGCACCTAACGGTGTGTTCCGGCAGCTGTCCTTGAGATCCAGTAATTCTAGGTTAAGCCTGTTAACACCTTCGACCACATCGTCACTTACCATTAGTTGAGATTGCGGTCAAAGGCTTACCTATCAGCAATAAAAAAGAAGAAAAACATAAGGCGGATCGACACCTTTGCCGCTTCCATAGCGCTCCTTACCGGCTACTTCCAGAAATTCCCTTAGCTACTGGCTTCTGGACAAAAAGTCCAGAAATCCCCTTCGCAGGGGATTTCTGGACTTTTTGTCCAGAAATCTTCTGCGCGTCGTCTTTGAGTGTTGGAAGGGGATAATTGGACAATAAGTCCAAAAATCCCCTTAACTATTTAACTGGACAAAAAGGCCAGCCATCCCCTTAAGTAATTATTTGCATTAATATTAAATAAAAACAATTCATTAGGTAATCAGTCTTTATTTTTTATTTATATGAATCTAAACTAACAGTTCACTAGCATATATTTTGCACCTCCATAAAATCTCTCATATATTTACAATAGTATAACAAATGTTGAAATATCACATTTTACAGTAATTCTTATACAAAAAAGGTCTATAATCACAGATGATTTGTACAATATTGCTTTTATTGATTATATAATATATAAAATCTATATTAATAACGTCTTAAATACTATAGTATACAAGTTGTATTATTGAACAATCACAATAATTATTATGTATATATACTTAAAAAACACTAAGTCTAAAAAAAAGTATCTGACAAAAGGTGGTATATAAACAAAATTGCAAAACTATCAATAATTAAACTAGGTATCCCCAAATTCAAATACAATTTTACAGTCTCCTACTAGAACATAAAACCAGACATTATTTTCACTACAATCTTTGTAGGAATAGTATGTAATTTATTAAAATGAAGTATTATCTGTCTTATACGCTAGTGGTATCACATATAAATCACTTCCTTACAATAATTAACACGAGCAGAGACATACAACGTACTAATATATTCTCAAAAAATCAAACTTAACAGTAACAAGGTGCTTTAATCACAGATTATACGTACAATTATATATTATATAAGCAATAAAAGCAATATTGTACATAGACCTTCTCTGTGATTATAGACCTTCTTTGTATAAGAATTACTGTAAAATGTGATATTTCAACATTTGTTATACTATTGTAAATATATGAGAGATTTTATGGAGGTGCAAAATATATGCTAGTGAACTGTTGGTTTAGATTCATATAAATAAAAAATAAAGACTGATTACCTAATGAATTGTTTTTATTTAATATGAATGCAAATAATTACTTAAGGGGATGGCTGGCCTTTTTGTCCAGTTAAATGACTAAGGGGATTTTTGGACTTATTGTCCAAATATCCCCTTTCAACACTCAAAGACGACGCGCAGGGGATTTCTGGACAAAAAGTCCAGAAATCCCCTTCGCAGGGGATTAGCTAAGGGGATTTCTGGAATGAGCCCTCCTTACCATGTATGTACATTTTCCGTTTAAGAATACGTGGTCCAATATAGTTTCTTATCGAAAATATAACATTCACGAAGTATTCAACTTTTACGGATCCTAATTTGAGCTGTTGTAGTATTCTATTCCACTTAATACATTTTTCCAAACGTCATGCTTCAATCTATCCTTTCAATCAGCTTGCCATGCGTCGTGAGCTCACCCTAAGCTGAATGTCTAATTTAATTTGACATGATTTATCGCTGTACGATGTTCAGGATCGACCAGTTTAATTTTTCAAGAAAATTAGGTTCATACGAACTAAAAAAAATATCCTGAAAATCAAAGGTTATTATGTCATAATGTGAAGTGAAGCTTTGAAACGTAATAATATTGTAATAATGAGCGTTCGTTGTAGTCTTTAAGCGCCAGAAAACTTTGATCACGCATTGTTGAATGGAAAATTAACAATGCGTGATTATGATCGTGAAAATTTGATTAGTAAATAACTGTTTTACCGAAAATCTCACAAATTACAAGATGCACAAAAATATATATTGCAATTTCGTTGTGTGCATATATGACATGAATAAGTTCAAATTTCTATCATATAAATGAAAAACTAAGGTCACGATCTTCTTGGGCAATCTTGTATATACGGTAGGTACTATCAGTACTAAAGACCTTACGTGACATCGACTGATCATTGTTACTGCTGAGTAGTTGAATTGATATAACTTTTTTTTGTTTTTTATGCCTCAGCCTCATCAAGTTAGCCTTTGACCACTATCTCACCTGATGGTAAGTGATTATGTGGTCGAAGATGTTGTTCAGGCTAACCTAGAATTACTTGCTCTCAAAGACCGGAACACACCGTTAGGTGCTTGGCGACAGATTTTCTACTTGAGGGTTGTATCCAGGCGGGTATTCGCAAAATGCCCTACCACTATGCTATAACGAGTACCATCCTGAGACGACGACCGGGACCGAAGACGGCTTAACTTGCCCTCCGAAGCACGGAAGCGCTCAGTAGTAGTGTCACTAGCGGTCACCCATCCAACTCATGACCGCGTGGGACGTTGCTTAACTTTGCTGATCAGTTAAGAACAGCTAAGCAAACTTCACTACGAGCGCTTCAAAAACAAATTATACATACCTTAATCTCTAGTACTGCCAGTGTAATAGAAACACTTTAAGGTATTGATAGTACAACTAAACACTTACCATGACTATGAATACTCTTTATAGTTATAGTAAAGTTTATAGTCGTCACTTACCTCTCAACACTAGGTGGGTGTCTGTAAAAATAAAAACCAGAATGAATATGCTTGTACATTTTTATAGTAACAGCGCTTTCTGAGCAACTGATATCTGACGCTGCGATCTCGAAGACGCCTGCCAAGCGTGGGTATTATGGCAAAATGGAGGAGGCTATGTTCAGCACTGGACAATTCGGCTGATAAAATAGCATAGTACGGATACATGGTCGTATAATTTGTACTCCCAGCTTAAATTCAACTTTTTAATTAGTATCAAAACCCAAGGTTTTTTTTATATGTTTGTGATTTTTTTTATTCCACCAGAATTTAACTGATTTTAATGTATGAGAAATCGTTGGATTCGTCTTGTTAGCGCAAGTGACACTAGGTCGAATTTTGGACTACCCTATTGTGAAGGATACAAAAAAATCATTCAAACCCACCAAGTGTGGAAGGGCTTTAAAAACGATTTCATAAATATATGTATGTCACTTGCAGTTCTTATTTCAGTGGACCGATAAAACATTTAACAAAAATAAATATTTGCATTCGGGTTATTTACGTTTTAAATTTATTTATACTTGTTGTAGTAGTACTAGAGATACTGTATTGTACTGTATCAGCCTGATTGACCACTGCTGAAAACAGCCTCCCCCATTCAGGGGGATGGTTTGCCATAATCCCCACACTTGGTAGGCGTCTTGGAGATTGCAGTTTAAGATATCAGTTCCTCAGAAGGCGCTGCTGCTCACTTGCTGGTATTTTACCTTTAGTCGCCTCTTCAAATACCCACAGGTAGCAATTCCGGGTGACACTCTAGCCCGGCACGCCACTGGGTACTAGAGTTACTAGAGACACATGGTTGTATACCTTTGTACTACTTACATACCGGTTAAACATTAACTTTATAGTTAATGTTTAACTTAATTAATAAAAATTAAATTTTTGAAGCTCACATTTAGAAAAGTACTTCTAGTTAGTAACTGAAAAATTACATCAAGTATTACCTAATGTATTTATATAAAATAACCTGTATGGCACTGAACTATAGAGCTCCCAGCATATCTAATTGCCGACAAATTCTTTAAGCACTTTTGAAGTTGCGATTAATTTTGAATTTTAAAGTTAATATGAGAAAACCATTTTATTTTTTTTTCATCAAAATATTTGCACTTCTCGTAGTCTTTAGTTAAATTAGGGTAGCCACGGCATATGCAATCGTTTTAGAAAAACTGGTTTCTATGTTGTAAGTAATAATAAATAATAGTGGTAACTAAGGAAAAAAATATGGATTTTTTATCAATACTCAGAGAGTTACATGGGTATATATATTATATATTCATTAAATTTTACTTTAATATAAAAAATAAAAAAACTTGCAAGCTTTAACTAATTTATTTAACTTAACAATTGTATTTGTAGTTGTTCTTAACTGAATATGATCCTAACATTTTAATTTATGTTTTTCAGTAGTAACATAAATCAGTGTTTAGCGACTAATGACTTAATGTACCAAGACACCACTCATACTGATATGAGTGGTGATATGCTGCTCATTAGGCGCTTTTCTGCCTTAGTCACCCTTTTTTTAATTATTGTTTACCAAGAACTCTACTTATCAAGAACTTTCTCTTTTATTATTAAAAATCGATAATTTTATTGTATGTTACTCATCGGATAAAGAAGCTAATTGGCAGATGAACCATGAAGAAAGTTAGTGGTCACCTTAACTGTGGGTTAACACTACTCATAAATTGTGACATTCATATACACGATTACTTATGACCAAACCGGCATTTAAGCTACTCGAGATTTTACTTGAAGGTCATGAAAGAGGCTAAGTGTTCAAACTCAGTGAAAATTTGCATCTATATGCTTCAGCCTAATATATATGCTTCTGGTTTGCCAGATTTCCGTAAAATGAAGAATTAAAAAAAAACTGTTGTTTTGAATTAAAGGATTAAATATATAAAAAATCGAAAAACCAGAAGCAAAGACATTAGACTCAAAAAGTGCATACAAAATTTCAGCTAGTTTCAATACTTGGTTTTTAAAATACGACAAATCTACGTTTGTAAGGAAAGCTCACCGTGATCTCACTCTTAAAAAGCATATGCAAATTTGCAATTAATAACGAAACAGGGTTGTGTATACCTCCGGTATGATAAGAGTTGTTGTTCATTGAACGTGGGCTGCATACTTCCTCTATATGCCCTTATTCACCTCTATATCCACAATATTTGCTAAAATTTCAGAAACGAGATACCGACCTTTATATTCGCTGAATGGAGGTTCGATTTATTCCTCACGATATCGCAATATTGGCTTACACCAGTTTCCTGTTAGGTTTCGAGTAAGGACCGAAGACTAGTGAAATTTAACGGTAGGTCTATTTTTAAATTATTTACATCTTATATGTATATAATTAATATAACATGATATATTCTACTATGAATAAATTGTATACTCTGTTAACATAATAAACAATATTGTAATTTACTACCGTAATATTTTATTTATTTCCTACATTGTACTTGACTATAACTGACACTAAAAATGTTTCAATAATCTAATTGGATTAGAATTTTTAAAGATCGACCCATTCGATACAACTTTCCGTAGGTATGACATAAACTTTCAAGTAACGAAATAATGAAATAACACCGTGGCTGGAATTAATGTGACGTGGCGTGGCGGAATAGCTAACGAGCTTATCAAGGTTTTGGGCAATCATGTATTCGTGTTTTTTGCACATTTTCCACAGAATTTTCCGCTTGGAGGATATGAATTTTTTTGCAGTACAGAACAAATCAAGTATCCATTTTTCTGCGTGAAGTTTCTTTAGGCTCTAATTTATATGATTGTTGTTTATAGGAAATCTTATGTACATACGTCATGCTGCGATGATAAAATTTAAGATTGCTCCTATCTGTTTTAATATCTCTATATACTTGTCTTTTTTTCCTTGTTTAAGAAAAACTTTATAGAACACTACATCTGCTACTAAGAAAGCATTTAGACAAAGAAAAGGCCATTGCAGGCACACAATTATTAGATCGTATAATCCAGCCCACTACCAGTTGGCAGCGTGCCCAGCATGCTGGTCGCGTTGCCCCGTTAGATTGTAATGCAATCAGCATTACAATGTTGAGACAAATAAGTGCCTGCGTTTTGATAACGCATCGCACTGACAAGCACTCTGATTTATTTTGGAAAATAAGATGAGCTGATGGTCACCAAGGACCTAGTATCTGTTCACTAAACGGCTCAAATATGTTACTACTACCGAGATTAGCACACTTGGGCCGCTTTAGTTGCTCGACCGAAGTAGCCGCGGCGCCAGCCTAAACGTACGATGTTATTGAGGGAATATCATAAAGTGCGGGGAAACTGGAAGTAAAATATACGTCTCAACTTAATAAAAAGTCATAATGAATGTATATATGATCCCCCATCTTCATAATGATTGAGTAGCAACAAGTACAAAACCGGTTTTATTTGAATTTACGTTTTTAATATAACTTTTGTAACTTGTAGATCCATCCACTTTTCGTCTTAGCTTATGCTTAGGTGGAAAATGTCGTGTTGCCCATCACTGCCTGTATGGTACTGCAGTTGATCAACACGGTAGTCGTGCCCTCTCTTGCTCTCGAAGTGCTGGTCAAATATCCCGCTGTACCAGTCCTAAAGATTTCATCCACCTGGGTTAATATTGGAGTTATTCTCGAATTGACCTTTCAATGCGTGACGATAGTAAAAGACCTGAAGGCATGACTCTGGTGCACTTAGTGGTGGACAATGCACTTAGCAGGAAAAAGTATATTACCGTGATTTCTATCTTTTGCTTATCGTTTTAGTATACTCATCAATACGATAAGCAATATAATTCGCAAGATAGAGTTTTAAGCCTTTGATAGGGATCAGAATCTAATCCCATTCAAAAAATATACATAATTATGCAGTTCACATCGCAGTCCAAATTGCCCCAGTGTTATAAAACAATAGCAAAGTTTGGATCGTGGTGCGAACACCCCATTCAAAAAAGCTCCTGGTGATTCAAACCACGGGGCGAATCACGCAAGGTGTGAAAAGCTCTAATTCTCGATATATTGACCCAAGAACTGTATTTTACTTATTATTTAACATCAATTAAAGATATTTTAGTGGTATTGTGAACTTAGCCCATGGCATTATTATTGTGATAGTGTGGTGGATAATTGTAATGTTGTTTTATTTAAAATCATCGATTTTTCTCAAAAGATAGCGCTATATGAATATTATTGTTTTATGACGGCCATGGTACGAATCTCAGTATTCATATTTAAGACTTGAAATAATGACGTTTGTTTTTCATAATAGTTTTTAAAAGACGGGATCGGTTTCGGGTTGGGCCCCAGACCGGACTATCTCTAGTAAAATAATCATTCTTTGACACAGTGAAAGGCGCGCGCGCCCATTTCAGACTCAGTCGCTCGTTTTGTAATTCCATAATTAATGTTTTACCTTGTGTACACAAGCCTTATATAAACCACACGTATATATACACAGGAATATTGCAAAAATGCTAACAACCTCTTAGATTTGACTTCTGAGCACGAGGCCAACTTATATTTAAAGTCTCTTGTGCCTGTTATTTATTATTTCATAATTTTTCTTAGCTCGGAGTAAGCATTATCTTTTACTACGAGACTCAAAACTTAAAACATTAAGTTTTTCTAGTACTGTCTGACGCTATTAAGTTAAGTGTTTCGTAGTAAAAGATAATGCCTACTCCGAGCTAAGAGCGCCCATAGCGACAACATTGTTGGAGAATTAATTCATTTCATTTTCAATATATGAATAGAGTTTTGAATATTTACATCGAAGAAAGTGATAAAAAATATGAAATAAAAATAACAGACACTAAAAACTTTTAACATCAGGTGGTCTTCGTGCTTATTCCGTCACAAAAAATTTTTGCTAGGACTAACAGAAGTGAATTCTCAGAGGTTGTTAGCATTTTTCCAATAACCCTGTTTATACAAGCTTTACATCCATTTACAGTAACAGTAAAAGTAAACGGATATATCCATTGAATCCCATCAATCCTAAAAAAACATTGAATATATATATCTACTTAGAATAACGAAGCAGCTATTTTACTGGGTTCCACAGATTTCGCGAAGCATAAATTGCAGACAGCCCGCCCGTTATTCAACTTCCCGGTATATTGCCCGCGAGATACAACTAGTCTTGCAAAATACTACCCTGAAATAGTCCTTATCACTAAGTAGTTAAGGTTTTTGTTGCGTGGACGTAAAAATCTGAAGTTTTTAACGTGCAGTTCCATAAATCCTACCCCTGACCGCCAGTGAGTATCACGAGGCGTGCACATAACAATGTGTGCAAATTGCTTCCTAACATTTCCACATGTAAACTTGTGAAATTGAAATACTGGCCAGTTTTGACATTAATTTGAAGAAGGAAAGTTTTGAAGCAGTGATGGCTCAGTGGCATTGGCTATGGACTGCCGTGCAGCAGGTCCATGGTTCGAATCCCGCCCAGAGCTTGAGCTTCACCGCTTGGTGGAAGGGCATTTTGTGAATGCCCGCCTGGCTAGCGACCACCCTCAAGTAGAAAATCTGTCGCCAAGCACCTAACAGTGTGTTCCGGCAGTAGTCCTTGAGAGCCAGAAAAATTACAGGCTAATGAGACCTAACAACGTCTCAGTGTGACGGGCACAGTGCAATTCGTCGCTGACGAAATGCGTCTGTTATAGGCAGAGGTTAGTCCACTTAACATCAGGTGGGCCTCGGGCTTGTTAAGTCAAAATAACATAAAAAAAATAAATAAGGAAATACAATATTATTAAATATTTTAATATATGCGTAAAAATAATGCAAATCATTAAATATAAATGATTTCTTAGAAAGTTGTGTGTTATAAGATAAGTAGAGACGTTCGACTGAATAAAAGTTATGTTTTATGAACATTATTTAATATGAGTATTTCGTCGATGGCTACCCACAAGCAGTAGTGCTTTTTTTTGATAACTTTTATTTTATTTCCGGGTAGAGTAATGTTACTTCTAGTCCCTAGTAATATTATTAAATTTGTAGTCCAATATTCGTCTTTGTTACAACGTTCTTCACAAAATATATTTCAGGATTGTAGTTCAAATCGTTTATAATCTAGAGGCTCGTGACACACAGACAGACGGAAACTACAGACAGCGCAGCGTAGTTTCATAAATAGGGCTCCATTTTGCGGTTTGGGTAAGGAAAAATGTATTCTCACAGAATAGATTTAGTTATTTAAGTCAATATTTTATTGCGTTCTCTACTTCGTGTGAAAATGATTTGCAACGCTTACGAAAGAAGTTACGTTATAAAATCTGCCTTTTAACTACTTACTCGTGTTTTAACCAACTTCCAAAATAATGTAGGAAAGTTTCGAGACGAGTAGCATTTACTACTGAGCGCTTCTTTGTTTCCGGGCATTGGTCTCAGTTGTTTTCTTAGGAAGGCAGTCGCCAAGCAAGGTGGTATTGCATTTTGCATATACCCGCTTGGCTAGCTCCAACCCTTATAAGGAAAATCTGTTACTTAGCATCTAACGGTGTTCCAGCAGCTGTCCTTGAAGCTAATTTCCATTCTAGGTAAAGTGTCTTTATCACCTTCGATCACATATCAACTTACCATCAGATTAGATTGTGGTAAATTCTAGGAATCTGGCATTTATATAGTCACTTAAGATATTAGGGTGGCCTGGGCTGAAACGTATGGCTGAAAGTATGTAACAATATGTTGTTCCAAACTTTACCGAAATCAAAATGAAATAAATCGATTTGGAGGCCGTACTCCATTGCTTTAAATATGTAGTCCAATAGTAATTTGTGTTTACGGAGCGTTATATTCGCTAACCATTCGATAGTGCTTTGTTATTATATTTTGAAATACAATAGTTGAATATTTAGACAATAACAAGGGAGCATACACAAGGGAGCATAACCAAGTCGACGACACAACTGATTTATTGAGGCTACCGCCATGCTTAATACTATGTGGGAAGACACAGTACCCTAGAGGCAATGATGTTTGATCTTTCACTTCAAAAGATTGTTAGTGCAGTTGCTAGATGCAACAAATAATATTAGAGGTTAAAGTATGAAACTGCCGATTTGTACTGTTTTTTTTTGTTTTATTTTTTAATTTAACATATTTATTTAATCAAAATAATTACCATTATTATCCATATTTTGCTGCCATCTAATAGGAAGGTCATTTATGTCTTTGCAAAAGAACTCTGGTGATCTTGATTCGACAAACTGTGTGAAAGCATTTTCAACTGCCTCCTGGGAAGAAAACTTTTTATCACGAAAATTGTCTAAATCACGAAAAAAATGGTAGTCCGTTGTAGGTCTGGTGGTCAAGGTCTAGTGAATACGGAGGTGGACGATATCTGATTCTGTATCGATTCAACAAGGCAACACAAGTTTCAAAATGCTTATCTTTCTGCAGATCAGTCAAATAATGAGGCACCCATTTTTCATATTTTTTTATTTTATTGATTTGAGGCAAATGAGTCAATATTGATGGTAAGGTAACGTTAAACCATGCCGTTAATTCCTGGGTAGTTTGGTTCGGATTGGCTTGCACCATCTCTTTCAATTTATTGCTATTCATCTGTATGGGCGGTCTTCCACGTGGTTCGTTTTTCAAATTAAAGTTTTCATCACGAAAGCGTTTAAACCAAAATCGCACGGTGCGTTCATTAGCAGTCCCCTCTCCAAACGCAACATTAATATTGTGAGCTTATTCTGCCGTGTTAGTTCCGCGTCGGAACTCGTATTCAAAAATCACTCGAATTTCCGAAGTATCCATCTTTCTTGTCTAAGGTGAATAGAAAAAGCAACTGAAAGTTGATAATCAAATGTTGCGATTTTTAAAGAAGAACCTTATATGTACCATGTGAAAAATGTTTCCCCCAAAAATCTTAAACCATGAAGGTTCGATGTAAATTCGAAGTACCTATTACAATAAAACGGTAATTTCATAATTTAACCCCCATAATTATACATACATTATACGAAATTTTACTATCTATTTATGATGTTACTAACAATGTCTTGTATAAAAGGATTTAAAATCTAGTCCCACACCTAAACAGACTATTATACAGCGTGGCTTCGAATCCAATTGTACCGTTTCAATGCAGTTGGCACGAAGCCATCTCGAATGCATAAAGAGTAGAAGGCAAGTCAACGATTTTCCATTAACAACTTGACCTCCCGGTGGCTGTTCTGATATGTGTTATGTAGCTAAGTGTATAGGATATTAGAGTTTGACTAACTTACACATTTTAACGGTGTGATTTTTGTTGTAAACTGTGTAACTGACAAAACTAGTACTTAAATAGAAAATAATATTATGTATTTGTATTACAATATGTATAATTATTGAAATTAAGGAATTTCAGTGGCATTTTTATAGGTCTAGCTTTTTACAAGAACATAATATTATTATACAACTACATAATATTATTTTCTATTTAACTACTAGTTTTGTCCTGCGATTTCACCCGCGTAGACAATGATGAAAAAGTACTATGTGTAAATCCTGAACTATATCTAAATTCTCTAATCAAATACTTAACAATATAATTTTCATCGTAAATAAGTAAAAATATTTATATCAAAAAATGGAAACGACTTCAACACTCAAATGTGTGATATGACTTGCTGAAGTCGGTACTATGATGGTTGAAAAGTACCTATTATATTGTTCTCATGGTAATGACTTCATAAGTTATTTGACACATTTGTGTGTTGAAGTCAGTTCCATTTTTTATTAAATAAAAATTTTACCCTTTTTAGTGACCCTTGCTACTCATTGGATTGATTGTCATTCACTGTCAATGACTAAATCATCAAGATAGGAAAATACTTTCCAGTTATTGGAGTGTTACTCAAAAACGGCTTGACCATTTTGATGAAATTTGAATGGAACTACAAGGCAAACATCACCATTAAAAAAATAATAGAAATCACATAAAAAAAATAGAGACGAATTGAGTACCTCCTCTTTTTTTGACGTCGGTAAAAAACATACACACTCACATCATCACTCACTTTAATAATTTCGTATATATAATGTTAGTGTGTGACTTTGTTGGCTTGAGAGATAACCCTGATGATCTTTAAAAAGGAAACTTTGGGACACGTTCTCTATGAATTCTACTTACTGAATAATGCTTAAATTTTATCTAACTTAATTTACTGTTTGAGGAATAAAGGAGAAACAAAAATAAAAAACTGGAAAACCAGTTTACAATTATATTTGCCGTCAGAAAGTTTTACAAAATGCTTCTATAAGTAATTTATGAAGATCTCCCCGCATAAAAATAAATAACGCAAAGCTGCAATATATCACTGATCTGCAAGAGAAACAGAGTTGGAAATAGCATTCAATGCCGGTAGCCTTGCGGGATACTGACATTGAATGGTTTTACGTCGGAGCATGCACCGTCGACAGCGGCTTTGATGCTCCGATCTATCAAAACCTAGAGATTCATTCGCGCAATGGTTGGAAAAGCTCATAGGAAGGAAGCTTTAAAAGAAACGCTTAATGCCACACCCGATCAAAGGCCTTCGTTTCATCCAAACAAGTCGCCAATACCTGACTTTTCGACAGCACTGCCTTCGCTCATCGATGCGTAAGGTATCCTAGAATATCATCAGCTAACCGCTACGAAGACCATGCTGGTGATCGCTTATCAGCTGGTGCTCCCTTAGGTAATAAAAGCTGGTTGTTGGTAATGGGTTCCATTATCTTGGAGAACAGTGACGTTATGGCTATATAGAGCTGTAGTTGGATAGATTTGGTTTTCGTTGGAGCACTTATTTTTTTTTTTTGACCTCCTTTTTTGGAGATCGTGTGCTCCAAAGCATATTTTAGTGATAATGCCTGATATGTAAGCAGTCGGAAAATAACGCGTTGGAATAATGTGTCAACTCTGGAGTGTAGTCCGCAACACTGTCAGAATGATGCCATCAGTGGTGAGTTCCCTTGATCATCCTAAATCCAGTTAGACGCAAATAAAGAGCCCAGAAGATCTGGTTGGTGCATTTGTTTTCCCACAAATTTATCGAAACGCACTGTACTGTACTGTATGAGCCGGATTGTCCACTGCTGAACACAACCTTCCCCATTAGGGGGGGATTTGCCATTATCCCCACGCTTGTCAGGCGTTTTGGAGATCGCAGTTATAAATTCCAGTTCTTCAGAAGGCGCTGCTACCCACCTTCCAGTACTTTACCTTTAGTTTCCGACACCACCGACTCACCAGTAGTAATGGCCATTCTAGCCAGAGTGCGTTTCGCAGTGCGCGACACCCCACGGACACTGCAAAACGCAATTGTAAATGTTTGGCCCATTCAGTTGTATCCCAAGAAGGCGCTCCGTACTTCTACTGCTGTTTTGTTGTTTCGAGGTTATAACGTAAAATCACACATAAAGAAATGTAGTATAAAAATAATGAAAATCTTATATCATCCTGCAATAGTGTAGATACATAAGTGTTTAATGTTGTCTTAGGTTTTTGCGATTATTACACATAGTAAATAGACAACTTTAAACGGTTTAAATCGCGGGTTTATATCAAGCGGGTATAAACGATCACTGCAAAGTGTTTGAAACGTCGGGACAAAAATAATTATAAATATACGCGATATAAACCGTTTAAAGTTGTTTAATTACATAAGTGTTTCTCTCAATCTGGTCCTTGTCGATCTCATAATAAATAGTAGAAAGGTGTAGGAATTTAATCATTTTAAATCGATACAGAGGCAAAGAGCATCAACGCTATACAACGACTAGAGACTCAAAAGGCGACAATAGTGTCACTGATTGACTTCAGACATTCACTACGTATCAGGTAACAACGTGCTACTCACAATGTCGCTCGTGCTGGATTTGGTTTCCATATAAAATACAAATCATCATATACCATGGATTTTCCAAAAATCATGTTTGTTTGTAATAATAAAGGAAAAAATACCTATGCCCGGTAACTTAACAATGTGCATGTTTTTGCAATCCGCAAAACAAAAGTTTCAAGAACAATACGTAGGTACACCTGTCCCGAGCGAATAGCAGACCCGAGGCAATAGTACGGTAAAATACATGACTAGAAGGAACTTTCTGGTCGATTTCCATATATTTCCATATATAGATTATAGCATCCCTATTAATCTTTCAATTAAACCCTAATTAAAACTGAAAAGTAGGAGTAGGTTTTTTTTATTGATGATAGGTAAGCCTTTGACCACAATCTCACCTGGTGGTAAGTGATGATATGGTCGAAGGTGTAAACAGGCTTAAGCTAGAGTTAAGCCTGTTAACACTGGCTCTCAAGGACAGCTGTCGGAACACACCGTTAGGTGTTTGGCGACAGATTCTCTACTTGAGGGTGGTCACTAGCCAGGCGGGCATTCGCAAAATGCCCTTCCACCATGCAGTGAAGCTCAAGCCTGCGGTGGGATGCAAACCATGGACCTGCTGCGCGGCAGTCCATAGCCAATGCTACTGAGCTTTACACATAGTAAATAGACAACTTTAAACGGTTTAAATCGCGGGTTTATATCAAGCGGGTATAAACGATCACTGCAAAGTGTTTGAAACGTCGGGACAAAAATAATTATAAATATACGCGATATAAACCGTTTAAAGTTGTTTAATTACATAAGTGTTTCTCTCAATCTGGTCCTTGTCGATCTCATAATAAATAGTAGAAAGGTGTAGGAATTTAATCATTTTAAATCGATACAGAGGCAAAGAGCATCAACGCTATACAACGACTAGAGACTCAAAAGGCGACAATAGTGTCACTGATTGACTTCAGACATTCACTACGTATCAGGTAACAACGTGCTACTCACAATGTCGCTCGTGCTGGATTTGGTTTCCATATAAAATACAAATCATCATATACCATGGATTTTCCAAAAATCATGTTTGTTTGTAATAATAAAGGAAAAAATACCTATGCCCGGTAACTTAACAATGTGCATGTTTTTGCAATCCGCAAAACAAAAGTTTCAAGAACAATACGTAGGTACACCTGTCCCGAGCGAATAGCAGACCCGAGGCAATAGTACGGTAAAATACATGACTAGAAGGAACTTTCTGGTCGATTTTTTATAAAGCATGTTCTAACATTTTTTGTTTAAAAATGTTACTACGTTTCCGTGTACTAAGATTTGGTATGTTTCTGTTTGCCAATTTCTTCTACTTTTTACAGTTATTGACCGTATTCAACCGTTATTAACCTTCCTATACTCGCGCGTTGTTCTGTGAGACCGACGAAACACATTTTCGTTATTATTTTTATGCAGGTAAATCCCAAGAAGTCGAGTTCCTTGCTAGCTGCTGGATTTGTTTTTATCTTCATTTTCGTGCATGCCGCGCGTTCGTGCGAAGTTCACGTATTGTAGCATTATACTTAACATCAGCATCGTCGATGATCGAATCAGATTGCTGCTCGATATATTAAGTTCTGGTTCTAGCTATGAAGACAGAAATGACAGTGAGGTGGAAAACTATGTATAGGTACAAGAAAATACGTACAGCATCGAGCAAGAGGATAACAATGGCAGTATATATGACACGCAACAACTGCTCCACCTGCAAAAAATACTTTTGTTTGGAACATGCTGTAACCGTATGCCCTGATTGTTATTGTGAAGGTCAAAACTAAGCCAAACATAGATTAATATGTCCTTTAATATATTTTTTATTATTATTTAGAAGTTTATTTGGTTTTCAAAAAAATATACCAATTTTATTTTTGTTTTCCTAGTACTTATGGAAAATAACTCAAATTCGATGACTTATTTGTAATAGACTGAAAGAGATTAATTATTACCACATTAAGTAATATTAATACATTGTTACATTCATACTATTTTGCTTCAATTTACCCTAAACTTTGAAATATTATTTAATCTTTTTGGCTCTATAGTAAATAAATATGTTATAGAGGTACGAGCTATCGGTCTGTGACACCATGCGCGAGTATAGGTGTTACAAAAATTGGCGCGAGTATAGGAAGGTTAATCTGCTTTTATTCGCCCATTATAAAATCTATTTTGTTTATACCAATCTTTATTACCGTACAATATATTTTGCCGTAGAAAGTAGTTTTTGGATTCTATCCATAATAAAACCGCAGTTGAATTTTATTGCTGCTCCTATTGAATTAGTATTGTGATAAGATGTTTTGAGTTTGGCATCAGCTGCTTAGAACAATATTAGAATATTAAGAAAATTAAAACAATATTAAAATTTCCGTTTTCTACCTTAATGCAGACATTATAAGCATCCCTATTAATCTTTCAATTAAACCCTAATTAAAACTGAAAAGTAGGAGTAGGTTTTTTTTATTGATGATAGGTAAGCCTTTGACCACAATCTCACCTGGTGGTAAGTGATGATATGGTCGAAGGTGTAAACAGGCTTAAGCTAGAGTTAAGCCTGTTAACACTGGCTCTCAAGGACAGCTGTCGGAACACACCGTTAGGTGTTTGGCGACAGATTCTCTACTTGAGGGTGGTCACTAGCCAGGCGGGCATTCGCAAAATGCCCTTCCACCATGCAGTGAAGCTCAAGCCTGCGGTGGGATGCAAACCATGGACCTGCTGCGCGGCAGTCCATAGCCAATGCTACTGAGCTTTCACTGCTTAAAAGATGAATGTAACGACCCAAACACAATATAGTTTGCTTATAGTTCACAAATACTTTCAGCATGCATACTGAATATCAAATGTATTGATACTATATTTGCAGCACCATTGACAGGAATTCACATGATCAATGGTTATATCGTCCTGTAAGTAAAACAGAAGAGTCATCCCCCACCCGAAATAATAAAATATATTCCAGAGTTTTGTGAATTGAATACACTATTACTCACCAGTCTTGGCCGGAATTTCCATGATGCCTTTTTAAGCCGTGGCTAAAGTATTTGTATAAAACTGAAACGTGCATTTAGTTAAGCCTATGGCAAAGCTCTCCCGAACAAAGCTAATCAAACGAGATAAAATAAATCCTTCCATTTCCAGTCACTCAGTTTTGTTTATGTTGCAGATCTCATCAAATTGTGACAGTGTTATCTAATTTATCCCTCTTGATGCTTGATTTGATGAATCAAGCGTTTTCTTTTTCAATTTTGGTACCAACTAGTTTGACTTTTTTTTAATGACTCCATAGGAAGTGTAATCTTATTGCAAAGCTTTATTCCGTAACTTTCGTGCCTCTCTAAAATCTTGAAAATGTTAGTAAAATTTCTTGTAAGAAACGCTTCCAAATGATGAATTCTTCGTTAGTTACTTTCTTTTAATACAATCACGCTCTTTCACAGTATATATTTTATTGCCATTTTAGCCCACTTGGAGATATTTTTTTGAGTTCCGTCATTTTGTTCAATCAGTTTGTCCCTGATGTCTGGAACCGTTTCCTTTTTGATGGTTCCCTCGAAGAGTTAGGCCCTCATGTCTGTTACTGTTCTCAGGGTGCTAACAGGAGGAGAAATATTTAATTGAAAATTTAAGCTGTCGGTGCGGTTAATAAAGATTTTTTTCTTTTTGCTGGGACAGGTCAGTCTTTACCACTATCTGTCGGTAAGTACCTAATGGCGTGATTGAAGCTGTTAAACTAGCTAAATTAAGAATGAAAACTGGTTTTCAAGGACATCCGCTGGTGATTACACTATTTAGTGCTTGGCTATATATTTTCTACTTCATAGTAGAAGCAAGTCAAGCATTTGATAAATGCCAACTTTACTATGCAGGAAGGTAAAGGAATTCAATGTTCAAATTCTTTTGTATCTTGCTAAGCTTAGTCAAAGCATGTATTCTTTTAACGACGTTTATATTTAGAAGATTTAAATTAACTAACATTGCTTTATTAAAATTACTAACATTGCTTTATTAATATTACTAACATTGCTTTATTAAATTTCCGTGTTAGCTACTAAGCGTATCAAACACGGAGACTTTAGAAATGTTTACCTACTTATTAGTCTAGCCGATTCCAACACCCAAAAAAGGTTGATCTCGTTACGCATTTTTCTGTGTTACTTTTTTGCCTTTTATAACTCACGCTTATATCCATTGGATTCGTATTTCATTCAGAAGGAAAATTATGTATTAAAATTACTATATTATTTACTTTTGCAATTTTTATGAAATTTCAAATCCATATTTTTCGCATTGTTTTATTACTTTCATATGAAAAATTCTCTAATTGGACCAATTAAAGTATAATCAATAAAACGGTCAAGCACGTGTCGGGCCACGCGCAATGTAGGGTTCCGTAGTAGCCCGTTATATAAAATAATTCTGTTGTTCTTTTTCTTTTTATCTCTCTACCTATGTATATACTTTCGAAGCAATTTGTTTATAAATTGTGATAGCTTGCACGTGTAGACTGTTGTTGACCGTGACTGTTAAGTAGGAATCATGGATTATCTATACGTTTCTTAGTTGCTCAAAAACTTTTTTCTTCTCTCCATTTAACGACACCTCTCTATAACGCCATAAAATGCACAGTCCCTTGAGTTTACACTGTATATGTATATATATCTATATATACTGTAAACTTTATAAAGACACTGAAGGGACTGTGCATATATATATTCAAGAATCAACAAACAGAGTCACAATATTTTCCTAATGAAAAATTATTCTTATTTATAACAATAATTATGAGACGGCGGGGATGAGGTCTAAAAAGTACCTTATACCGAAGTTAATCGATAAACTCTGTACAGTCATATCTGTTATGACTTATGATATAGGTCATACAGAAGCATAATATCTAATTTTTGCCTCCCAGGGTTTAATTGCAATAATTAATATTTGTTTAGCAGCTCTTCATAATGGTTTAATATTATGCAATAAATACGTTAATTCGTTGTTGAAGTTACTACAGGACCTTATGACAAAATTAAATATTTCTAAAACACGTGCTATTATAATATTTTGAATATTTACATTAACGATTAATTTACTATCTAATATTATACCTTAATCCTTTATGACTTGAACTTCATCAAAGTTAGAATCCCATAACACATATGTAAAATTACACATTACAAATCACATACCCTTCACGTGCACATATACTCAAACATACAGAAACACGCACCGACACATACATCTTTCAAATTTTTCACAACCATTCACTATATAATGACTACACGTAAATATTAATTATTAAAAAATAACAAAAAAATTACGTTAATTTCGAATAATAACAATATCTTTAAATATTTTTCTTATATGTGTATATGTTTCAATGTATTGGTTCAATTTTGGATTGTTACTAAATAGTATTTATAAAAAAAAAATATAGATGTGTTACAGATTCTCTAACGCCAGGAAGGACCTGGCTCTTGAGATACAGGCCACGAGCCTAGTTTTAGAGTCATAGACTCATCATAAATGTATCACAATAAGGAGGAATAAAATTAATTTGTATTTGTATAAAATTATTTGTTTTTGTCTTAGAAGTAAAGTACCCACAGCGCCGGAGCTGTCATAGAATGACTTCACTTCTAATGAGACATTTGTCTCTAAGCCTAACCATTTTTTGTTGACGTTTTCGTGCTTGTGATTTATGATTAATTATTTTCATGAAGAAGAAGCTAATTTTGGGAAATTTCATTAGTATTAAAAAAACTATACTTAGGTTTCTGTAACCCCTCCCATCAATGAGGAATATTCCACCCTCTCTCCCCCTCCCCATTGCACAAAATTTATACATATACACCATACCTAAAATCTTTCTAATGGTTGTAGATACACATTTTTTTTAATTATTATTATTTAAAAAAAAAGTTTCCGTTATCCCTCACCCCTCTGGGGGGATCCCCCCCTCCCCCCCCCTCCAACCCTTCCTATAGTACATAACTATCTATACCGATTCTAGTCCTTCCAGTACTTCATCTTAATAACATTAAAGGATTTATTCTAAGAATTTTGTATTTGGTGCAAAATTATTTAATACCCAAGTTCGACGACTATTACTGCTAAAGTAATAAAGTTATCTTAACCGCTATAATTTTTCTTAACAGTTCATGAACTGCACTATCATCATGAATTTTTTCAGACTTTTTAAGCCAGCAGTTTAGGTTTTAGATGGGGGGACGCCCTTTTGGAACAAAAATTTGTACTTCAAAGTTGAATATTTCGTAAATGCAGCAATAAATCGAAAAATAATATTAGCAATCCCTAAATCATTTCAAAATACCTATTCAATGATACCACATTCGATGGGATAGAGGACGAAAAAAAAATTCATACCCACACCACTTGTATGGGAGCTACCCTAAAAAAATATATTTTTCAAAATTTTATTTTACCACTTTGTCAGCGTGGTAAGTTTACATACCCGTACAAAATTGCAGCTTTCTAGTACAAACGGTCTCTTAGCAAAACCTCGGACAGACGGACATGACGAAACTATAAGGGTTCCTTGTAGGTACTACGGAACCCTAAAAAGGTTATGATGAATAGGGTTATGATGAACATTCGAAGTGTATTTTCTTTTACTTTGTTACGTTTGCTGGGTACCTGATATCTTCACAAGAATGCCTATTTTTGTATTCAGTGCAGTTTCTTAAAAAAAGTTTTACATAGGCGACATAACCGCTTGAACATCAAGACTGATGAGTATGAGTCATGCTTCAATTCTATCCTCAAACGCATGAAATAATATTTTGTAAGAGTTATTTTTCTTTTTCATCTTATCCTCAGATATCTCAAAATTCAGTCAAGACTGTTAACTATCTGCATGCAGAGAGTTCTGAAGCTCTTCGGACACACAGTCAGGCGAGACCCAGACAGTCTAGATAGACTAATGATTACTGGCTGTGTTGAGGGCAAGAGAAGAAGGGGACGCTAGCCAACACGATGGACAGATGCAACTTCTTCTTCTTCGTGTCGACGACTCATTGTTATCAGATAGATGACTGCCAGTACTGGGCTGTAGCCACCCCAAGGGTAGAAGCCTCGTACAGGTCACCCAAAGTGCAAGCGTTGGGACACTGTGGGCAGGACAGCAGGTGACGCATGTCCTAGATGCAACTCAGGGTGCAACAAAATCAACCCTTCAGGCCGCCATCAGATGGCGCAAAGTCGCTCAGTCATGAGGATACGACTAAGAAGAAGTGTTATTTTACGTAATTGAGGTCGTCAGAGCTTAAAAAATATTTTAAAACTGCAGACATGACAATATGAAAATTTGTTGATTTATTTGCAGATATGCTTTATTTTACCTGAATATTAACTCTTATAATTATACTGAAATTATGAATATATTCATAAAATCCACAAAACTAAGGAAATAAGCTCTATAGTCCACGATTTAAACAATATCAAGAATTTTTCTTCTGAAATAAGCATATTGAAGGTTTACTAATAACAGGTAAGAGATCAAATTCCACAATCCCGCAAACATATTAGGTATATCTATTACGATTAGCTTAATGAACAAACCTTATACGCGGAATATAAATACGAGTAAATTTCAAATGGTATCGTGAATCTAATCGTATTGTTTTTCCTAAATTTAAAAATTGCAAGCTCGGAAATAAAATGTCACTTAAATTTACACAGAGTAAAATGCACGTCTACTACATTTTGTAACATTGTATTTACAAAAATCAATAGCAGTATACACAAGAAAATATTTAACGAAAAATACTATCTTTTACTAGTCCTCACTGGTGTGTGCGTAAAAACGCAGCTGCTTTGGCACCTCAACAGGCTAGGTTTAATATACGGGACGCACAAGATATTGGAATTTTCTGCTAAAGAAATTTTCAGTAACATTCCGAAGTGTGGAACCCAGTCCGGTATAGCAATACGCATGCAGTCTATTATATAGGATCAAAACATGTCTGGCGATACGTGGGGTGTTTAGACATTTCTGCGTATCCTATCACGGGACACTTATATACAGGTGTGCTTTTTTAGTCATTTTAAATAACAGCTATCTGGATGCGTTATTTATATATTTCATGAAACCAAAACTTACCAACTTATTGAATAAACATTTTTGCACGGTGGAAGGGCATTTTGCAATTGCCCGCCTGGCTAGCTACCACTCTCAAGTAGAAAATCTGTCGCTAATCACTTAACGGTGTGTTCCGGCAGCAGGCCTTGAGAGCCAGTGAAATTACAGGTACATGAGTCTTAATAACTATGTCTCAAGATGACGGGCGCAGTGCAATTATTCCGCTTAACATCAGGTGGGCCACGAGCTTGTTCCTTCACAATAACATAAAGAAATGGACCTACCCCTTCAGGACAATACAGCATGATGATAGTGCTTTGTATATTTACCATAACTTGTGCCAAAACTTTATTCCCGTAGGGGAAGTTTAGCGCGAGCCCGTATCACACTCCATAGCTTGAGACCGACTCACACTTGAACCAGTTTGTACTATTTGTTGCTAAAACAGTATTATGGCACATACCTAAAGTACAACAATTCCACTTTCCTAATTATTTAATTTAGTTTTTGAGATAGACTCTACACTATAATGGTCCTCAGTAAACTGAAGCCTAAACTTTGTACAAACTTTGTACTAACCCCGCATATGTCAGACAAGTTTATGTAAATGACAATATCTTGTAGCAAAACCTATCGAAAAAATAATAAGGGCACGGCAGAGCCCCTGCCAAGTTGAGCAAAAAACATACGATCCTTTTCTTAAAGCAGTTTAGGCCTTTTTCCACCCCTGTAACGGCGTTGTGGATAAAACTAGAATTTCTTTTAAACTGAAAATCTGAATTTTCAGTAACCAAGCTGGCACTGTAAAATACGGCAAATTTTCATTCAATTTGAACCAGTAGCTTAAGAATTTTATCTAGCCAAAGTTTCTTAGTTTTGTCACTGACTGTCTGACCGATCATTAAACTTTAAGGCACTACTAGCAGACATAGCAGCTTTAAATTTAGAACACATATTTATAGTGATAAGTATATAAACCAAGAAAAACTAAAATGTTTAGTTTTTTTAGATTTTGCACTTTATTGAAATAAAATTCTGCACTACATATTTAATATTAATTTCTCACTGAAAGTTTAAGTTTTTGGCCTGTTTCTCATGCCGTTTAAAAAGTACGAAAAGACATACAATCGCGGAGTGACAGCAATTTAAGTTTCGTTCTTCACCTTGAGCACGGACTCTTAAAAATAATACCGTGATCAATATACATTGTTAAACTCGACTTTCATGTTCACGTGTTACCATTCTATGCAATAATTAAAACGAAAAGAAGTTTACATAGGAAACAAAGAGGTACCCCTACCTATTAAAAGCTATTACTCGCAACTTTCCTAATAATAAAAGATAAAATATGGCAGCAGGTTTCCAAGAAAACTCCAATATTTTGTGCTACTTCACGATTCTTTTGACAAAAATCACTCACCAACATATTAGTGATGTATTTTGGCTTCCATCCATCTATTCATACATCGTCCCAAACCTTTATGACCTCCCACGATTTATTTAGAAAAGACCAACGATTTCGGAGATACGCTTCATAAATTAGCATCATTAGGAAGGGAGATAAGCAAAAAATGGGATCTGGGAATGACGGAACATGCCAACTGAGTGCTCCAATTCCAAATGTTTGTACTCTCCCTTTGTACTGGCTATTGTCTTCTTATGAAGTCCTTATTTGTTTTGTTGTTTGCCAAAATATTTCTTGTTGTGTCTCTATGTGCAAACGCCACTCAAAATTTTAATCATTTTATAAGGTACTTTGTCTTACAAAACTTTTGATATTAGGAACAGACATTATTGATCCTATCGATATTGGAAAAGAATAAAACGACGATGTGGAGATAAACCAACTCTTTCGTTGGACCAAAAATATGATAATTTTGTTACAGTTTTGCTTTCGAATTTATCACATATTAATAAACAAAAACCGAAATTTACCGTGCGAAAAACCCTACAATCTAAAATTCCAAAATGTGTAAAGCTTACTGTCGTATACAATTTTTACACAGTAACAGTTTTAAGTTCAGCGGCGTGAAATTCTGCTTAATCCGTTGTGGGACTCAGGGCTTAGTGTAACAAATTATGAATATTCCTCTGGGTATCTATGCAGCTTAATAACTATAAGCTGAGCTGGCTCATAATTCACAGACACTGAGTTCATTTTATTACACCGCTCTAGATTTAACGCACAGATGAATCTGTGCCCTGTCTGGCTCATTGGGTGCCAGACGATTTTAATAAATGATAGCGTAATTTAATCCTACCAATAAAATAAAAATTAAACTAAAGGATCAATATCTTCTTACAATAGTCCCAATAAAATGAGGAAATGCTGTTTGTTTTCTTAACAACACTGAAACACAGATTTTCTTGCAACAACTTTCATTGGAAATTCATGATGGGTACCATCATTTTAGGGAATCTAAGGCTTCAGAAAATTAAGATGCCCTTCCGATGGAGCGAATCGAGTAAAGTTCTCGTTTTGTTTGCGATGCATGTGCCCCCTGCTCTATCATCACCAGCTTGCTATTAAAGTTAGGAATACAAAACAAATTGTTTCAAATCAAGTTTAGTTTGAAGATATATAAATGAATGCCTATATAAGTAAACGTATAGTGTAAAACCTTATCTATGTACACAATTTGTTCCAAGAGTTATGTACATCAAAATGCTTAGAGCCGTTTCTGAGATATTAGAAATTTATTTCTATAATACATGTAAGTATAAGAATTGCTTGTATAAAATAGAAGGTAAGGGACTGAAGTGATGAAATAAGTAGGTCGTGGTTGTGTACTTCTATGGTAACAGTAATACCATCTGCTCTTTGTTTTTGTAACTAAGTACATGTTCAATAGGTCCAGATATCATTAGCATCCTCTAAAGTAATTCAAACTAAAGCAGACGATTAATTCAGGTTTATGTGACAAAATTACTTCATTAAAGTAGAATCTTTGAGGTCTTTAAATAACGAGCTATCTACGACAATGGAATGCAAGATCACGTCAGGATGGATAGCCTTGATGAATAGCAAGTGAGAATTTCCCTCGGGACAAAACTGTCTTACAGCTTTGTGGTATATGTTGAACCTAGATTCTGTAGTAGGATTTAGTTACTCGTTTACTTTTGAGTATTTATTGTACTATAGTATATATTTCCTAATGGTTTTTTTTTTTTTTTTTTTATAATTTATAAAACAATATCACCAAGAAAAACCTGTTGTTTGAAATTACGTGCTTAAATTTTTTTATATGGGAAAATCTAGTCCTGAAATTTCTCCTTGTAATATTGCAGGGTGCAAATGTAAGTATATTCAGAGGTTTTTTTTAATTTTGAAAATATACTCGAACTAACACAATTGTCACTGGAATCATGTTAACCACTTGTGTTTCCACTCTCAGTTAACACTTTTCATTACAATTAAACATATTTTTACATGAACCCATCATTATCAAGATTGCTGATTTCAGCCAGTTGACGCAAACCGTTGCAGACAGCACGGAGTAATAATGAATATTATGTAATTATAGTAATATTATTTTTTATAAACATTTAATTATTAAGTAACTGATTCGATCAATTTGTTGTTTTCCCCTCCCTCCAACCCCACCTGCATGTCACTTAAAGTTAAACCGTACCGAAACTGTTGAGTTAGTGTTAATTTATTTAGTATTACAACGGAACATCATTGAATTTGACAATGTAACACACTGCACTTTGCTGGAATGCAGTTGTCCTTCTTGCTCCTCCCATCACCTCCTGATGTTATCATCGCCAGGTGCAGAGTTAATGTGACCTTGGAATAGAAGTTTCTAATGTCGAAATATTTTCAGATAAGTATGCCCAGAAACTTACATACAAAACTACAGCTACTACAATAAAAGCATTTAGCCAACCTATAAGTCATTGCAGTTTCACAAGCAGCTCCATTGCTCCAGCCTACTTTCAATTGGCAGCGTGCCCAGCATGCTGCCAGCATTGTAGCGTTGGATTGCAATGCTTATTCGTTGGACCAGATTTTATCACGCGTCGTAACCACCAAGCGGTCCTATAAGTTTTTTAATTAATATATTTCTATTTATTTAATGAAAAAACTGAGTTGGTCATATTTAAACACACACCTGTTCGGTTTAGTACAACCATCTGAGTGATCAAATCAAGCTATATATAGCTGAATTTTTTGTATTTTATTACAATTTTATTATTTATACATTACCTACTACTACGACTCCAGGCATAACATTGTCATTTTATTTATAATCATGTTAGGGTAATGAGAAACATTTGTTATTCTGAAGTAGGTATAAGTAAGAAGAATAAGTAAGAAAATGTTGTATGTGCTACTAATATCTCTAAAAACCTCTGCATACCTTCAATATTACAAATGTATTCAGTGTAATATGGTTGAAACAAAGCACATTCAAAATTATTACGTGGTCAATTAATACGCATACAAATTACCAATATATATCCATGGCATAAAACCTTAACAAAGAGCACCCACCTCGACAATAAATTTACGGCGCGCCCGTCTATGGACCAATTAGTACAAAACATAATCCTTCTTCAGCATTAACCAGATTAATTGACGCCTAATTGCGCTCAAAAAGTGCTATTATGGGAACGTGGGGCGGTGGAGTGGTTTGTTTTTTGGTTAACTTAGGGGAAGTTTTTTCTTTTCAATGGTCATTTGGTTAGGTTTATTGTCACAGTATTTTATTGGCGTAACTGAGCCGATTGTTTTTACTTTTCTGTGCAATAATTCTATCAGCAGCAAAAAAAAACACTACTCGATGTCTGTAATGATAAATTACTTCTGATCGCACGTTATTGTTTAGAATGTTAGAGCAATGGTCGTTCCTTTGGTAAAAAAAGAGTGGGGAACCCACCGTACCCTTTGGGTAATCAGAGTCTTAGATGGTATAGAACTTTATTGTTTGCCTAATATGACGCAATACCCCAGTCAAATATATATCAATGGGGTGCTGCTGCATACAACAGAAGGATATGGAACAGCACTTATATTCTTAAGCCAAGAATTGAACGGCATCAAAAGTAAAATGTCTTAGGTAAAATAATGCGAAGGAAAAAAATATTATGAAATTCAGGTACGAGTACTAACGAGTAGGTGACTTTTGCTTAAAACTTAATTGGGTTTGTGATTAAGTTCAACAGTAATTGCTTCACTTAGTCAGTTTATGCTTGAGAGCGACGCAAAGAGAGATTTTAATCTTGTTAATTCTCTTTTATGGCATATACTTAACACGTGGGCAACAGAGTTCTTAGTTAAAGAGCGATTTTATAAAGTTTCAGTTGAAATTGCTCATAACATAACGATAAGCTTCGAATTTGACCAAACAAGAAAATGTTATGAATTATAGAGGAGTCTTGGAGTGAAACTCGTAATAAAACCAGCTTGTTCTAACTTTGAAAGTTTTTGAAGTGTGAAAATTTTTTTTTTAAGAAATACGGGACTTCCCTCAATGTGATATTTTGAACTGAAGCAAGGTATGGAGTTGTTTTTTTTATAAGTGCCTTCATTTGTCCTCATTATCGATGGTTTGCTCGATCAGTTAATACCTCCTGATGATGATTCGTGTAGAAACAAAACGGGTCAAAAATTTATCTAGTAAGGCTACGTGGCGTTTAAAACATCACGTCGGCTAAGCAAAAAATTTGGTGGAGTTGTCACTCGATATATCCATATTATTTAATGGTATTTTTTTATTTATATTACGTTTTCTTAAAATATTAACCCGGCGAGGATGTGGTACAAAAAGGGTACATCGAGGATGTGGAGGGTCTTGATGACCCTGTATTTAATTCATATTTTAAAAGTATTCATTGCAATTTTTTAACATAGGATAGGAAGTTAACTTACGCATTAGTTATTTATATAAGGATTTTCATGAAAAGAAACACTATTATGCGTATAAAAAGTTTCATTATTTCAATTTTACAAAAAGTCTTATTTTAGTCAACTTTAGCAGGACTCTGCCATACATTAAAAAAAAACAAGACATACAAATATTATTACAAGTAATTGGTAATTTTTGGTAGGAATTTATATAATATATCATGTTTTATCACAAAATCACTAATAATCCAGTCTTTTAGGCTACTAATCATCTCTATAATATGGGTCATAATTGCCCTATTTGAGTTTGCGCACGTTTACCTGCTTGCACGTGTTGCACCCGACTAAGTGGAGGTGGGAAAAAGGGAGGGTATTTTATTGACTACAGCTACTGACAAACTCGACAGCATGCGACTGCAGGTAAAAAAATAGCACACAAATTATTCGTAGCCTTCATACAAGCGTCAAACTTGTTGTGAATAGGTTATATACTCTATTTCATTTTAATAGAGTATTTTAATAGAATAAGGCTTTATGAAGCAATGATGGCCGAGCGGTAATAGCTACGGACTGCCGCGCCGCCGTACCCTGGTTCGATCCCCACCGCCGGCTTGAGCTTCACCGCATGGTGGAAGGGCATTTTGCGATTGCCCGCCTGGCTAGCTACCACCCTCAAGTAGAAAATCTGTCGCCAAGCACCTAACGGTGTGTTCCGGCAGTAGTCCTTGAGAGCCAGTGAAATTACAGGCACATGAGACTTAACAACTATGTCTCATGGTGACGGGCGCAGTGCAATTCGTGACTTGTGATGAAATGCATCTATTATAGGCAGAGGTTAGTCCGCTTAACATGAGGTGGACCTCAAGCTTGTTCCGTCACAATAACACATAAAAAGTAGAGGAGAGAAGAAGATAGTATCATTTTAATAACTTATTAAAATCTGGCCTAGTACGGATCAGACATCTGGCCTACTGGCCAAATACGAATGGAACTAAAATGAAAAGTATACGATTAAACAACAAATACCATATTGTGTGTTGGCTAAGCTCTTTGTGTTTTAATCCGAACAAAGTAGGTAAACTAAGGCCATTTAGAAGCGCTCGTAGCGTAGCTTCCTTAGTCGTTGTTAATCGTTCAACTAATTTAAGCAACGCCCGCTGCTATCATGACTTCGGTGGGTGGCCGGTAGTGACGTTACTAATGAGCGCACCGTGCTTCGGCGGGCACGTTAAGCCTTTGGTCGTGGTTGTTGTCTAAGGATGGCAGTCATTATAGAATCTTGGTAGGGTATTTTGTGAATGCCCGTCTTAATAGCTACCACCCTTAAGTAGAATATCACAGTTAAACTACATGTTTATGAAGGAGAAAAAAAAAAAAAAAATTGATAATTACGTCAGTTCTATAAAACTATTATAGATGTCGATTAATTATGCCTAGTTTTATTGTGTGTTATCATATCTGGCGATCGCAATATGGTAGAAACCGGATATTTGTGGGCGACAGGTGTTTTGGAATGATCAGCCACATTAAAATTTAATTGGGACAAATCTTTGGTGTAATCGACGATGAGAAGACACATGAGTACATAGTAACGTAGAAATATCTGATTACTTAATAAATATGACATGAAAGGGAAGACCTACAATTTTAATGTACATTTTGAAGTTTATTCTCCTCGTGAACATTTTACGACGGTATAATTATTGAAAATAATCTTATTCTTAGAGCGCTGAATATATACTCCAGCCCGGCAAAAATCTGCGATGCGTGAATTCATGTAGAATGCTTTGAGAGCTCGTGAAACGTCTGTGTCGATGTTGTGGCCTACAGTATTATCGGTGGTTTCCAGAGGTAGAATAAGCGACAGATTCTTAAGAATGATATCAGTCGTTACGAGAATTCTTGGAGTTTATGCACGTTTCCATGTCATAAAAGTAAAATTATATATTATTTTTTCTTTGATCAAATTTACCTCCGTAGCAGGGCCTTCAAACCGAGCTTTGCTGTGGTTGAAGTTTTTTGTATAGTAGTCAAATATAGTCTTCCATTTTAAATTTCTTAAACCATCATCTATCGTTGTAAAAGTCGCCTGCTAAAACAATTTGGATGGCTTATTTTAAAAACGGTAATAGATAGGTATGGGACGGTTAAACAAATGTCATATAAAATTGGGACCGTAGTCGTATCACACCTTTCGAACGATCACTTAACATATTTTCCTGCATTTGAAGTTTTTCTCTACTATTGGGTAAACAAAAGGTTTGTAAGGAGCTTTATTTTGATTTTCATAATAGTTATGTAGCGAGATATAAGAGCGAGCGTCTTCTGAGGCTGAATGACAAGGCATTATTAGTAATGTCTGTGACTGGTCTGTTTTTCAAGAACTCCAACAACTGAAGCTGTACTTAGGTGTGAGGGGTTTTGTAGTTTACATAATTACCACAGGGGTATATAGATGATGAGACTGTATGTACTTCTCGAGCCAACAGGGCGAGACATGCTCTTCTCTCAATGCTTTTGCATTAAGTTTTCGCTCCACCGTCATTGCATAAGCCTTTGATTGAATTTAAAATAAAGCCTAATTGTGACATGGGATGAAAAAAATCCTCAAAAAAAGTTTACCGAGGTTATGAAAACATTTTCTTTTAACTGTGACTAACTTTGCTAATATAATGTATGTCATTTATTTTAATAGTAAATTGTTTACCAAGGTATCCAAACAACCATTTTAAAGGCGAGAGTGTATCTTTGAGTTCAGAGCTAAACGAAGGATTCTAGTGTAGAATCACGAGTAGAGCGAGCGATTCTAAATTAGAATCCTGAGTGCAGTAAGGGATTCAAAATTAGTCAAGCTTAAAATGGTTGTTGGCTCCCGAAGTGAACACTCTACTTTTTACTATCCTCTTATCCTATTCCTCCTATTTGAGGGAATAAGTAATTGCAACTTATGAATAACAATATTACTAATAGTATATATTTAGACATAATTAGAAAACAAAATACATAGCAGAGAAATAGTTCATATCTGAACAAGTATGGAAGTGCATCGTAACAATTTTACCACTACTAACCGTTACAGCTTGACAATTAGAACACTCAGAAAACGTCTTCTCAGGATGTAGTTTTGAGAAACTATAGCCCTCAGAAGCACGTAAACGCTCAGTAGTAATGCCACTAACGGTCACCCATCCAACTCATGACCGCGGCGGACGTTGCTTAACTTAGCTGATCGGTTAAGAATACCTTAGCAAACTTCACTACTGGCACTTCATTTATATAATAAACTTAATTACGAAGTTCTAAAAAGAGTAGCATTAAAAAGTTCTAAAAAGAATACGGACCAAGAGTCTGTAAAGTTGTAGTTTTATTTAAAAAGTAAAAACTTAATGACTAAAAGGTTGCAATAAGTAATTTTTATTAATGTAATTCTTCACAACTTTTCGATGACTACACTTCACTTCTTATTGTTTTTATTACTCTTATCGATTAGAACATAATATATTGATAGTTACTTTGTGGATAATAACAACACATATTTATAAAATATTAAAAAACAACATTATAACTTTAGAAAACGATTGACACAATATTCATTTTCTTCCTACAAACTGAGGGTTCTGCCTACAAAACTAAGTTCCTGGAATTGGAGAGAGCACAAAGAGCTGTACTGAAAGCCATGACAAATAAACCCTTTCGATATCCCACGGTTCAGTTGTATTCTGAATGTAAAGTCCTTACAATTAGACAGCTGTTTATTTTTCAGGTAACAATGCGACAGCACGTATAATGACAGTGGTTTAGTTCGGCGTAGAAATTACATGGTCTGTAGGGAGGAAGTCTTCCACTTAGAACTAACTCGTAGACACTTTTATAACCTTGCCCCACGTCTGTATAATAAAGTCAACAAGAATCTTAGCATATATCCTTTGACATTTCATAATTGTAAAGAGGTAATAAGGGGCTGGCTCCTAAGTCTAAACTATCATGAAACTGAGAACCTTCTCAGTGGAATTAACTTGTAAATTCGTGGGTATAGACTCAAGGCACAACAATACAATTAATGTATTCTACGAGCTTGTAAACGCCCAATTTTCTTCTGAGAAATTATCTTCTTCAGAATCTGCCATCTTGGAACTGTACACACACACATACACACAATGTTGACATTACACACCCCATCACAAATTTCGCACAATACACTCTCTTAAACTATATGCACCATTGTATTATTTTATTACGTTAACTATATATATTACTTTTAAACGGTATTACCATGCTGATTATTATTGTATCATATATTAAGTAATCACCTCACGAAAGGGGATCCACTAGTTTCTGGAACACAGAGTAAAATCTCTTGTCTAGAAACACTGGGACTTAACACTAATTGTTATTATTATTGTTTAGTTCTTATTCTTTTCAAAATTGAATGTAAAAGTTTCATGTATGATTAGTCGTAAAAATATAAGTATCATTCATTACATTCTTGATTTTAAATGTGATAATCGGGTAGTCTTGACACTCATCACACAGGGTATCCTAGTTTGGGGTCTTACTGCACGATATGTCTAGGTCGCATTAGTTAACATCTTAACGATACATGTAATTTTATTCGTTTTAGTGTCTGTTATTTTGTTTTTAAAATAATTACTGTAAACTTCACACTGATACATTTATTTTCATATAGCTTATCTACTTATTAGAACTTAACAATATTGTATATCGGGGTATATTGTTGCGTGAACAATGGCAACCTCGATATTAATCTGTATACTCTTTCATTCATTCAATTTAAACCATAGACTACTATTTCAGTATGATGGCACTGCCGGGAAGGATTTATTTGGGGCGTATTCCATTTGGCGCCAATTTCGTTGTTTTCGATAATTTTGACCACATTCTGCGCGCGGTTGTGATCAATGTGATTGTTTGTAGCTGTTCTCCCCTTTTCCATCTAGGATACGAATGCTAAGAATGCCACTAAAATTTGCCACTTTGGACACTAGATGTAGGCAAATTCAGACTGTTCCAGTGGCTTCATAGCATTTGTTGCGGAAATGATGCCGAGACCCATGGAATAACTTTTTGGGAGTGTGATCTGTTTTGTCGTTTTTGGCGGGTTTGACGCCGAATGGTACGCACCCTTGATGTGATGTTTAGAAAATTATTAGTTCTCTTTTCTGCCACTTCAGTTCAATGATTAAATCTGTAGTATAACTTCATGATCATACAAAGATAAAAAACTTGTGTACTTTATTTTCATGATCAAATCTATCTCTGACCTATTATACTCACATAATAAATAGGTAAGTATTAAAAAGTTCGTAAACCTACAGCAGGCAGTGTTCAATTTCATAAATTCTAATGTTAATTGTGTATAATTACTCTTTTTTGTAGAAGATTATGTGCACATAAGGATATGCATTTCATTACATTAATGTGGAATAATGTGTTGTTTATACTTGTGGAACAAACAAGTCAGAGATGTTGTTCTAAAATCAGGATGAGAAACCAAAATGTTAATGTTTTTTCCCCACAAATGGATGGCTGTGCAAATGTGTTTGCTTACTTAGTGAAATATATACACATTGTGTAAAGTTAATTGTACTCGGATATGGAAGAAGGGACTCTGAAATTCCTTTTCATATCATACTCAGGTAGGTGCCCACTTGTAAATTTGATGCCTGCAGAAACCATGTTTGATGATTGATCTCCACTACTGTAATATTTCCATATGATACGAACCTCTAAATTGTTGTCCCGACTATAATGTAAGTACATTCTTTCAGTCTTTTCGCAGTTGTTGTAACTATGTTGTGATCATGTACAATCATTCAGCCAGCCACCATTTTGTCGCTTTTTTAATTTAAATTTATATTTAATTAAATTATTTTTTAAATTCTTCAATTAGCTAAAGGTATGCTTGTTCACAAATAAGGTCTCCATAAACAACTTCAAAATTTTTTTTTGTAATCAATGTTGATTTTTGTAACCTTGATGATCTAATATTATAATTAGTGTTTAAGCAATGTAACTTTTTTGATCAATAAACAAATTTATTATTATTATTATTATATACATTTAGTGACAATTCCACCTACTTTCCTGCTAAACCGACATAACGTCATAAATGCCACATAGCCCCAACCGGAAGCTTTTTTGACATTGCAACTCTACACGAACAGTTACGATCTCGCTGATGATGATTCGTGTAGAACCGACGCGCTTCGAATTATATTCTAATAATAATATTTGTTATATTTATATTAGAACGTCCTTCCTTCTTATATTAGATATAATTGTTTATAAGATGAGCAGAAGAGGCGTGACAGTTACAATATCTCTTAAATATTAATATAATGTAGAAAACGAAACTTATCAAACAAATAATATTATTCTAACTTCGATATATTCGGTGAAAATATTTCATAATATTTTTGCAAACCCATTGAGTTTGGCGATGAATACACACTTGAAATCTTAAAATATATATTCTGCGATGCGTAAATCTTGAAGAGATATTCGAGAGATCGTAAGGGTCAAAGGTCGCCGTCGCTATTTTAAAAATGGTTTTTATTTTCACAAAGGCACAATTGTTTTATTTATTCGTAGAATACTACGAATAAATAAAGTAAAGAAGTATAACTCTGATACAGTGACCGCTATGATTTCGGCCTCATCAATTTCATAAGTAACAAAACACGCACAATTTTCCAAATTCAATTGGATTGGTTAATTGATTTGGCGCTTAGAAATAATCGCATCTGATTGGTCGCGTCAAGGTGATGTTGTCACTGCCGTCATTGCCTAAGGTCAAACCGCACTACCGCGACACAACGCGGCAGCGAAACGGCGCGGCTCGGAAAACATAATTTGTATGGATTTATAAATGGCGTAAACCGTACTATAGTGATGTGGCTTCGGAGAGGCACGGCGCAGTGCTACAGAGATGTCTCCGAAGGCAACTCTGCGTCACGCCTGCGCCACGCCTTTCGGCACTGGAGAGACGCGGTGCAGTAAATTAATCCAGTAATTTCACGTTCCACCCACGTCTCAACAATTCATAAGACCTTATTTTACGTTTTAAAATCTGTGTGAAATCGATCATTATCTCTGAAGAGTCATGAAAAAGGGTTTTTTTTGAACGAGAATTTTGTTATATCTTGCACTCAAATATAACACTTATTAATTGTACAGCTATATCTACCTCTTTGCACGACACCACGATTATTTTACTTCGATGACTTCATCCATTTCGAATTTTTGCCATTAGTTGAAAGAACCGTTCTGCTACGCCGTATTGTTATTGTGAACGAAAAAGTCGCGCCACTTCGCTGCAGCACTGCTTTGCACCTCTGTATATGCATATTAAGTAGTGACAGTCGCTCAGGGGGCCAACTCCAACCTTTTAGCGTTTTGTTTCATGCTTAAAATAATCATTCGCAGCCACGTATAATATAGCGTTATCCCGCTCGCATTGTTCTGAACAATGATGTTATGGAATGGATTTACCATAGTTTAACGACATTTTATTGTATGCTGCATAATAACTGTATGTAGCTTTTTATAGTTTCACTTATCAAATAATTTTGCTGCATTTATTAAAATAAATGCAGCATAAAATGCAGTTTAATAAAAATAAAAACATTGTACGTAATTTTCACATTATTTAAACCCATTTTTATCGTAAAATAGTCAAAATCAAGTTTCAATCCGCTGCTAGAAAGTAACTTTTTGAAGAAGCATATACATGACGGATTTGTCTTTGTAACAGTAATATTTGTAACGTCAGAGTTTGCGAATAAAGTGAACAATTTGTTTCGACGTCATCAAAACGCTAAACGAATCCATTACCGATTGTAAGCTTGCTTAATGGACGTGAAGGTTTAAAATTTAGCAGTAAGATTAAGTTATTATTACTAGAATAGGTGAGAGTTGGCTCCCAGATACCGCGTCGCGACGCAACTCTGTAGTGCGTTCCCAGCTTTAGATACGCGTGGATTGCGTTATGCCACAATATGTAAGATTGTTTACGTATTCATTTTCTATTACAGGTTTTTTCAATAAAATATTTTAGGTTTTTCATGCACTTTATTTCAGTAGATTGGAATTACTTTCTTGGAATATTCTATAATTTAAAAGTCGGTATTATAATGCGCTGAGAAAAAAAGGGATTTCAAGTTTTATTTTATTCAAGTTAATATTACTTAGTACTTAGAATTAAATAAGATTTTAAAAATGTCTTATTGCGTTTGTTGTTTGTTTGTTAATAAGTACATCAAGTTTTTTTGGCGCTATGTATTTTAACAAAATGCTACAAACTATTGTAAATACTTTTAGCTACTACAACGAAAGCATTTAGTCAACCTAGCTGCCATTTCAGGCTTGCAGCCAGTCTAAACACTCCAGCTCTCTACCAGTTGGCAGCGTGACCAGCATCCCCAGAACTATTATTCTAGTATTCCATTGTACCAAATTAAGTAGATGAATTATATTATATACCTATTGCAACTAACAAAACCGCAGCCATAGGTGTGACAACTATCAACGTGGCAGTTGATGTAGTATTTATCTGTTTTAATTTCATGTTTTAGGTACAAATGACATTATAGTTATCTAGAAATAGATCTCAAGCATGACAGCTGTCGCAGCCGTTTCTATTTCATATTTTGGATTAAAATTACTTAAAAGTACCTAGAAATTACTCTTACGTATGACAGCTATAAGACCTAAGATCAATTTATTTGCAATTATTATGTCCTTTGTATCCCAAAAATTAAATCAATACTGAGAAATACGACATTCATTGACACTGACAGCTGTCAGATCTAAGCCCTACTTCTAGGATATTTTTATGTCATTAGAAGCACAAATACTAAATTAGAATTGAGGAACTTCATCAAAGTATTTTTTATGACATTTGTAGTACATGTTTGATATAAAAAATTAAGCATACGAAAATAAATTGGGAATTGTTTTAAAATGTTCTCAGACAATGTTTCGAAGTTATTTTTGACTTAATGTAAAATTCATGTTGCATAAAACTATCCATGGTAGTCAAGTATGGGTTTCCAAAATATTGTTATATACTAGTTTATACTAGTTATTCCCAATTATTTTATATCCGTATGGCTTTTCCACCATTTTACTACACAGTATGGTATTTTTTCAGAATTAAACAACGTAGAAGAACATTGATAAATTCAGTTTAAAGTCATCAAAATTCCCGCGGTACAACCGCATGACTCGAACCCACGCGGTGAACTGACAGCGCCGCGCGGTACACTTTTTAAGCCACGCCTGCTGCGGTATAGTTTGCGTTCTGTTGTTTTTGAGCTTGAATTACATTTCTTTTCATATTTATTCGTAGGTAGAATATGATATCAAAAAGTGAATTACCTTTTTATTGATATGTTATGGGATAAAACAAACATGATCAAAGGAAATTAATGTCATAATTTGGCTGTTATGGTTTACTCTAACCAGTGAAAGGACGACACAAGAACATGGTTGGGCTCTTATAATGAATATCCTAGCAATTTTTTTGGTTATTAGGGCGATTAGTGAGCATTGTTGTACGCCTAATGTGCAGCAACACCCGACGCGGTTTTTTATGTGATTTTTACGGAAGAAGCATATGCCCATCTGATGCTAAATAGATTAACCTCTCCCTATAACAGAACATTTCATCATGTGACGAATTGCACTGCGCCCATCCCACTGAGACATACAGTTGTTAAGTCTCATGCGCCTGTAATTTTTCTGGCTCTCAAGAACTGCTGCCGGAACATACTGTTAGGTGCTTGGCGATAGATGTTCTACTTGAAGGTGTTAGCTAGCCAGGCGAGCATTTGCAAAATGTCCTTCCAATTAACAGCAATTCAGTATACCTACCTACACTACATCTATAGTATTTCTTATTATAAATACAATACCTATGTGCAACGAAAACTAAAGCTTGTTCTTTCTCGAAAGTCAATTTCGTTTTAAATTGTCATTATTGTAGAAATTACAATGATTGAAATTTATTTACTGCTTACACTTAAAATGAATAATGAATATTTTTCACATATTATAAGTATATGAATATAACTGGATCGTTCACTGCTGAACACAGCCTTCCCTATTTAGGGGGTATATGCCTTAATCCCAACGCTTGGCAGACATTTTGGGGATCGCACTGTAAGATGGCAGTAATTTGGAAGGCGCTGCTGCCCACCTTTCAGTATTTGTCCCTTAGTCGTCTCTTACGATACCCACGAGATAATAATATGGGGACGTGCAATTCTAGCCCGGCACCCCATGGGCAATTTCGAAATGAATTTTGATATGCATTTAGAATATTATTCTAAAATGATATACTACTATATATTTCTAGAATGCATTTTAAATATTTCGAAAAATCAATACGATGCAATTAAAAATATTCTTATGCAAGCTTTATTATGCAACCTAAGCCTTATATAATTTCTATGATGGTAAGAATAATAACTTTGAAAGCCATTGAACTCATTTAAAAATGTGAATTTAAATGCGCTTAAAATTTTAAGAACTTGCCTTTTCAGAAAATTATGTGTACATATAAAATTTATAGTTAAGTTTTCCTTTCCAGCAAAACCTCAGTACCAATTGGTTGTAAAAATATACAAGATTGTGAAAATCCTGAATACACAAATATACCCTCCGTGGGGTGCCAGACTGGAATGGCATCTCCACACAGCTATGATAAGGAAGAAACTGACTGATAGTCACAGTCAGAACCTTCTGAAGAACTGTCATTTTATGCTAAGATCCCCAAGACGCCTGCCAAGCGTGGAGATTACGCCAATCCTAATTAGTGAGTACCTAGTTCAGCAGTGGACTTCGTAGTTATTGATGATGATACAAACTTAGGTGAAATATTTAAATTATAGACCTACGAAATATGTTTCTGAGGTCTTTCGTCTATACCTGGTATTTTAAAAGGCCAATGCACACTTATCAATTCTCCATGCGGCACCATATCGCATAGTGCCCTCACCTTATTATAGCGACTACTCCCGCGCTTGTCCGGAGTCTAGACGATGTCGACACCGCGTTGTTTAGAAGCGTTGTAGCATGTAATATCGAGTTCCGCACAATGAATACTACGGTTTGATTTGTGGCTAGTCCGATATGATTGCGGGTGTATCAATGTGCGCCAACCATTATTGCCTAATTCTACCTCAGTAACATGCTTATGATATTCAAAATAGGCTATGGCAGACGGGAAAGAGGTATTTTTGATATTTTAGAATGTTATGTTACATTTGGCCGCATCGTATCAATCCATATGTAAAAGAGTTAGTAGCTGAAATTCTATAATATGAAATAGTGGCATATTTCAACTTTACTTTTTATTAATTAGATCTTTTAGTTTTTATTAATTAATTAAAAAATAGTATTTATCCCAGTTACACGTTCAGATTGATTTAATCACCATCAAGCCTAGCATAACAAGACAAAACTCACAATAACAAGCTACAAAAAAAGTAATAAAAATATATTAAACGGGTATTTATTGAGTTTCCGAATTGGCAAAGAACAATCGTTGTTTTTATATTCAAGTTTGTCAAAAAAATATTACTTGTCAAATTCACCATAACGAAACTTCTTCTTGGAGTTTTAAAAGTTGAGTACTATCAACAAAACTTAACAAAGGTTTAAGCATTTGATAACATGGACAATAAGATGTATCTATGTAAATAAATATATGTTTTTGTTCCTGCCAGAAAACAGGCGGAGAATGTTAAAGAGATAAGTTTTAATAGTCATACTGGAACCAGCTGAAGCAGTGATGGCTCAGTGGCATTGGCTATGGACTGCCGCGCAGCAGGTCCATGGTTCGAATCCCGCCCAGAGCTTGAGCTTCACCGCATGGTGGAAGAGCGTTTTGCGAATGCCCGCCTGGCTAGCGACCACCCTCAAGTGGAAAATCTGTCGCCAAGCACCAAAAGGTGTGTTCCGACAGTAGTCCTTGAGAGCCAGTGAAATTACAGGCACAAGGAGACTTAACAACTATGTCTCAATGTGACGGGCGCAGCGCAATTCGTGAGTTGTCATGAATTGCAACTGTTATAGGCAGAGGTTAGTCCACTTAACATCAGGTGGGCCTCGAGCTTGTTCCGCCACAATAACATAAAAACAAAAAACTACTACTTGATAGTCACTTAATTGTTAAACCTTTGAAGCATTAGAGTATTGATTTGTCACTGCTTTGGTATGCCTTTACATGTAAGTACCTTTTTCCCTCTTTACAAGGTACGCGTAGCTCTCAAAACGTACATATGTAATGGTGTATATTATTTTATTGTTTTTAATTTTATTCAAACATGGTAACTTTTGCATTGAAGCCTGCTAAGCGAATAAGCTCACCAACCCTCGATCATGCAGCCCTATAGCCGGGACAGGCTCTTGCAATTGAGCTATGTTAGTGAGTGAATTATAGCTCAAATGTATGCTTTCATTTTTATTGTCTAACCGGCTATAGGGACGGGTGGTCGCGGTTTCCTTTCGTTGTAATTTTGTAATTCTCTTCAATCTTCAATGATGAAACTGGAGAATTAAACGATATCGCCAGGTCATACAAAAAAATATTACCTACTAACGATGCCGAAACAATTTAAGCAAGAATGGTCCAGCGGCAATGACCATGGACCTTATGTTATTCAACTTTAGCCTGCCTCTTTAGATCTTCGAATATATAGTTTATTGCACCCGTGTGATGTTGGCTGCAAAATGTTACAGCCAATAATTCGACTAAATTAAGAGGTAAAAATTGTATTATGAATTTATCAAACCAGAACCAGCAATAATAACTTTACTTATATATCGCTTAATAATATTTTTCTAAAAATCCAAGAGCACTAAGTACATCTAAAACTTAAATCACCTATTTGGCCATTATAAGTAAAAACCATTAAAAATAGGTAACCATAATAATTCCTTCTGAATGGATTCCGACAAAATTTTCACATACTTACATTGTTTTGGCTGCTGAAACTTTTTGATGTGTAGAACCCCAGAACGGTAGAAAATTGAAATAGTCTCGTAAAGAAGATTAGACAAACTATCACAGAAATAACAAAAGAACACGGCTAAAACAAAACTTACCCCTTCAATAGGTAACAAGTAAGTACTTACAAAAACTCTTGAACTAAAAGTATGGGTTGTGACTACTCAGATCCCAGAACTTTCCAACTAAGCTTCTATAAGTTACTTTCTAACTCTGTTAAGATACTAAAAAAAACATAGATTACACTTAAACTTGTCATCCATTAGCAAACTCTCGTGTTGGATAATAAAATACATATTGGAAATCCGGAGAATGATATAATTCCATTTTCATTTTCTTTATGCAACTTTTTGCAAAGTAACACCAATGGAAGTAAGGAAAGTACTAAATGGTATTTATTATCATAAATAAATTATTTTTATTTTATTTTACTTGTATTCGGGGCTTACTTTTTTTACAAAGAAATATTGATACAAACAAAGAAGAGCCATTTACAATATTATCCCCGTTTAAAGTTTTGTGGAATAACATTATATGTTTTATGATTATAATGTTCCGATTTGACACTTGGCCATGATTCTGAAAATCATAGATTTTCGTTATAACATGCAATTATGTTTCACTGTCTGAAGTCGTGATTCCTTGTGAACTGCAATTTTCTACTTATTTCATTCCACGAATTAAGTAAAATATATTTATAATCCAGGATCTAAGAAATATAATTATCAATAGCTAGATAAGGCCACATTGCTCAACAAACCGAAAGCCGATGGGGAAGAAAAGCTCTCGAGCTGAACACCAGTTAGGTACTTGCGTTCAGAAGTATTCAAACACATGAGACGAGCGGAAGTTACCTAAATCGGTAGTCTCTGTCTGCCTTCCCCTCCAGGGTTCAGGTGTATTATTATATGTTCTATGGTTCAGGCGTGACTTTATGTACTTATGTATCTTTGTGTGTTCCACTTTGTTTATTCATTTGTTAGATTTTTGAAGATTTGTTATATCGGCTCTGTGTTCTATATTGTGTAAATACCTAATAAAATGTTTCTTAGTTTCTTTTCTTTCTTTCTCTGGTTCTGAATTACACCGTCCACGTCGAGTTAATAGGCGTCGCACTAGGTGAACTGACGACATCGTCAGAGTCACGTGGAGCTTATGGATACAAATCATTTATACCTATTAATTGTGGCGTTCTTTGACTTAGTCATTTGTTTAAAAG
This sequence comes from Plagodis pulveraria, assembly GCA_963890685.1. NCBI lineage: Eukaryota > Metazoa > Arthropoda > Insecta > Lepidoptera > Geometridae > Plagodis > Plagodis pulveraria. The sequence continues at coordinate 18,986,020 of OY982962.1, forward strand.
TGAACGTTTCCCGGCTGATGTTGATGAAATTTTATCAATAGTCATTCGAAGGTTCAGTAGTAACAAACAATTATTTTATTAGTTATCTTGAACTCAATGCAAAAAAAATCATGCACATGGATCACCAAGGAATATTATGTGTTTAATGCTCAAAATAACTTTTCATCTCATTTCTTTTTCATTAAATTTATTAAATAGATAAACAACGTTTAAAATAAAAGTGTGTATGCAATTTTTTTTTGTAACTTACAAATCTAAAAACATCGAAAAAATACATACGTCTCAGAGTCGAATGTTTATGAATAGTATATCTATAAAGTATGTTCATGAATCTAGGGTTAAAGGAAACATGCTTTTATATACGCAGCCACCTTTTTGCACCCTCACTAGAGGAAAACAGTAGCGGTCTCTTAAATCTTAAAAATACAGCAACATAAACAGAGCCATTTGGCAACTCCAATAATAGATCAAACGGTGACATTCATTAAGGAGTTTTCCTTAGCAGGAATTTACACGAAGGTGCAAAGAAAAATTACATAAATACAGATATAAATGATAAATTAGTGTAAAATAAAATACATTCTGTATAAAATCAACCATTTATTTCCAGCATATAAAAATATAGATACGAGTTCATATATATATGTATATATATACTTAATGGTAACTATTCAGGTACAGTATAGATATTTGTGATGTCAGGGTAAAACTATCAAGAGATTAAAACACTCTACACCATCTTACAGAAATACATATAAATTTACTTATAGTTTATCTAGTATGTATTAGGTTGGTAAGTAAATAAATAGACGAGTTCCCGAGGACGTTGTGTGATAAAGAAGAACTCGGGTAATCTTTGAAAAAAATACACCGAATAAGTTTTATAAGTTATGGGTTTTATACTATAGTTGGAACAACTAAACGCTCAAAAATTACAACGAAAAGTTTTTTTTAACTAACTTAGTAAGTGGGATTTGAATGACCATCGATCTCTATATCTGGGACATCTCTTCCAACTGAGTTATTGTAGTGAGTGAGTCATATCTAACTTTATACCTTTACCCCTATCATTTAACTGACTACGAGTGGGAATTTAAACCGCCACCATCCGTCCCTATATCCGGGACATATATTGTTTCAACTGAGTTTTTGTAGTGAGTAGCTCAATTTTATCCTTTCGCTCCTATTGTTTAACCATCTTTCAGTTAGCAAAGGGATAAAACTGCATTAAAACCATAACACGGTTAAACGATAGGAGCGAAGGTAAAAATTTGAGCTATGGCACTCAATACGATAACTCATTTTATACGATAATTCAATTGGAAGAGCATATCCCTGCTACAGGCACGGGTGGTCGCGAGCTGGAATAGTATTATTGTAGTAGCGTATTTTATATCAATCGTAGTATTTTGATAATAAAGGCATACCATACCGCTGGTGAAATAAAAATTTTGTTACAGCTTAATAAGTTTTGCCAATAAATCATTATTATTATTATAATTTAGGTCACATTTGCGTTAGGTCAGATTTTCTTTGCTTTCAAATAGATCCATGTACCGTGAGGTGCCGGGCTAGAATGTCACCCACCATTTGTATTTTACCCATTTTAACAAGGAATGGAAATACAAATACTCCGAGATAGCAGTAATATAAAATACTTATAGCGAATTAAGTTAGAAATATCAATAAAAACGAAAAACTATAAAAGCCTCGTAAACAAATTAAAGCTTCATGGAAATCTCTAGTGATAAATCCTGTATTTTTTATGGGGCTCTAACCTTGTTTTCAGAATAAAATCCCTATTATTTTATCTACTGGCAAACAATTTACCGTTGTCGTAATTGAATTTGCTACGTCTAATGAGCTTCATCAAGCTTTGAAGCTTCACTGTTTTCCTGTTGTACTATAATGACTTGTTTGTTTGCCCTCCTTCGAGCGTGCGGCCCCAGTCTTATCCTAGCTGGCTCTCCGGACTCTTGAACCTATAATGACAAAATCAATATGTTACTTTTCTCCCTCTTTAAGCAATATGTTTGTATTACTTCTGGTGATGAAAATACATTCTAGTTCTTTGATATACGTCTCTTAATTTTGTGAATAACTTAAGTCCTTAAAATAAAAACGTTAGTAAGTTAAGTATTATACTGTTTTAAATAAAAACAGACTTTAGCGTTGCTAAAGTATAAATTGGCCACTTTGGAATCTGGACGAACTTCATTAGATGTCCGGGTCAGACGTTTATTGGCATTAACTGAAAAGAAAATGTGAGTAGCAGTCAGGAGTCTGAAGCCGTCTGCGCTGGATTCCAATAAGGTGGCTACCCTATATAATTTTTTTTATATATGTCAGCTACCCTATAATCATATGTTTTATGTTCATGTAATAAGGGGCTCCTTATTACATGAACATAAAACATATGTAGCAAAACGTGAGTAGATATGACAACTCTCACATTTTTTTAATATTTTACTCTCCAGTGATACATGCTGCCGATACAATTGAATTTGTCTCTCGTCTAAAATAATGGTACCTATTAGCAATTATAGTTATTAATATTAGGTCAACTTGATACTCCTGGATTGTCAGCGCGCTCCAATCTACAGATATGAACTCGTACATAAGTGGCGAGTCAAAAGAGATAATGCAACCGCTCGGCGCGTAGCCATCTTTATTAGGCATATTGGTATATACTTGATTGAGTATATCTATAGAATTGATCAATTGCGAGTTGGACTTCAACACCGAAGGTTCCATACCAACACAGAATGTTCAAATTCTTTTTATATTTTAATACTTATCCTTAGCTAACGAGGAGTCCAACGTGACTTTATCGGTTTCTAGTATTTATTGTTGTAAGTTAGATATTGAACTAAATACATACCAAGTTTGACGCTTGTATGTATATCTTTTTACGATAGAGCACCCTTTTTGATTTTTATTCTCTGTTAATATTATTATATTTGTTACACAATTGAAGCTACGAGACTGCGGTGCCGCAGGTTCATGATCCGATCCCGCCAGCTTGAGCTCCACGGTATGGAGGGAAGGCATTTTGCAAATGCTCGCCTGGCTAGCTTCCAATATATACGCGACCACTAGAGAACTTTCCTTCTCTATTCGGTTGTTGAATAAACAATAAAAACTGTATAAGTAGTCGGCAATTAAACTCTCAGCGTCAATCTGCACTGCCATGTCTAAAAACATCAATTTAGAAACAAAACAAAACCCAAAATGAAATATCCGTGAATGATGAAATATTCAACCGGAACGTTGGGCTTTCAAAAAATGGAGAGGAAAGTAAAATATGACCAAAAGACAAACTTTAATGAACATTATTTTCGATGGAAAGAAGCTTTGAATTAAAAGCTTTTGCTCGAAATAACAAAGACAAACCTTTTGTTGAAAAATTTATTTCGCTTACCTGAATTCTTTTACGGGCCGGGACATTGTTTTCTAAAAATTTATTTACAGCTCCAAGAGTGTTAATAGGAATCTGAAAATTTAAAAAAGTCGTCTTTGTGAATTAACTTATTGGAAATTAGTACCATTTTTAACCAAGTTATAATAAAGCGTTAAAACTTACCCCTCAATTAGAAAAAAGCCACAATACAGAAATTAATGTTACTCCGCACCACCGAAGCTTCTAAAACTTCATAAACCTGTTAAGTTTATTACCATAATTAGTATATTCCAACCAAATTTAATGCTGTGTATGTTAGTAAAGTGCGTTCATTATTTGTTTTGTACCAATTAATATTGATGCATCTAAGTCAAGTGTTTTTTCTATACCAACTATCAGATTATATTTTCTTCGTCAGAGCATACGTTTTATAGGATGGTATAGTTATATCTTTACACTTTGAGCATTTAGGAAAAATAGAAATAAAGATATTAATATCAGTAAACAGCAGAGTATGACAGCATAATAATAGTATGCGTATTCAAAACGGGTTCCAAACGACATGACTAGAAGTGCATAGAGGAAAACATGTTTTTTTTTTTTTTTTTTTAAGCCTGATAGGTAAGCCTTTGACCACTATCTCACCTGATGGTAAGTGATGATGTGGTCGAAGATGTTGTTCAGGCTAACCTAGAAGAACTGGCTCTCAAGGACAGCTGCCGGAACACACCGTTAGGTGCTTGGCGACAGATTTTCTACTTGAGGGTGTGGTGTGTAGTGATACGACAGTCGAGACAGGTATCACTTTTATTAAAATTATATTTATAGGTAAGACTTTGACCACAATCTCACCTGAGGATAAGGGATGATGCGGTCGAAGGTGTTAACAGACTTAACCTAGAATTACTGGCTCTGAAGGACAGCTGCCGGAACACACCACTAAAGTGCTAGGCGACAGATGTTTTACTTGATGGTGGTTGCTAACCAGGCGGGCATTCTCAAAATGCCCTACCACCATGCACAATTAACAAGTATGTATAGATAGGGAACTTAGAAATACAAAATATCTCAAAATAAAATTTATATTTAGTGGCTTGATTGAAAAAAACGTTAACACAATTTCCGAGTTTATTAAAGAATAATACCGTCCTAATGTAAACCCTAAAGTTCGCGGCACTAATGTAATCGAATAGTAAAATTACTTATGACCGCTTGGCAGGTGATGGCTGCCATTCCGTGACTGATAATTTCTTACAAATGCGTCAGTGAAAAGGTTTATTGATGCAACTTTAGATTTAAGATAATAATAAAAAACAATGCCTACTCCGAGCCAAGAGCGCCCGCCGCGGCAACACCGAACCGCGCTCCCTTTGAATAGAGTTTTGAATATATACATCGAGCAAAATAATAAAAAATATGTAATAATAAACTACAGTCACACGAGTTTTTTTAACATCAGGTGGTCCTCGTGCTTATTCCGTAATAAAGATATAAAAAAAGTCTATAAATGTTTGTTAGGACTAATAGAATTCAAATCTAAGAGGATGTTAGCATTTTTCCTATAACCATACTAAATCAAAGAAACTAACTGTATTAATATAACTCCAAATATATCAACCACGGGACAATCTCCTTCTAAGAAGAAGGCTTTGATAGAAAGTCAACAAGACTCAGGCCGGAGGATTATGTATTCAAGTACGGTCGGCGTTATCATATTATCGGTTGAATGTAAAAGGACGCGAGTCTAATGCTATCTATATAAGTATCAGGCATTATACTAAACATGCCTTCAAGGATTTTAAATAAATATGAACCTAATTTGCGCTGTGGCTCTAACCCGGAGATTCAAGTTCAGACGTGGGAATCAATCCTCTACATCAAAGATCAAGGGCAGTCTTCGATCTTACGAAACATCCCTAAAACCAACCGAAAGCCATGAAGCAGCTGATATTTTTAAGACCCATAAATTGTTCAAATCTTGATATTTATCATAGAAAAACTTTGTTACTTATAGGTAGGAGCGATAAAACATGGAACTACGAGTGTAAAAGTGCCATTATTTCCCACTGTTTGACATAAAAAAGTATTAAAAAGAAAGCATTTTTTTTATTAGACCTTATACACATTAACTGGCATTAGACCTGCCTAACTTCAAGTTGTCTGATCTATCATCAATAAATAACTACTTACTTTATATAAAGAACCTAAAACAGGTATATTCATAACAATTTTAGCCTGTTCTATGCGTGTTTCAATCTGCAATGTATCTACGAACTTAAATAAATAAATCAATAAATAAATATACTATCTATTTATTGCCTTCAAATTTACCTAATTACAAAATGATCGCGAATAATTATAGGCAATGGGGTTAGGCTCAGCTTGTGCAGCAATGTTCTCTTTGCTGTTCTCGTGAGGATGTTTACCGAGACATAGATTTAAATGCTATTTTTTATCTGTTCATATTTAGTTCTGGGCCACATATGACTTGCGAATTCACATTAAATTGTATAGTAGCTCTAAGGGTTTTTGAATCACACATAGTTACTATGGATACTTGAAGTTACATGTAATTCCCGAGAGAGTCCGATTTAACAATACACTTCAAGGACGAAGACGCTGTCCTCATAAGATGCCCTAAATACAGTAGGGATTTGCCATAGCAAGAAATGGGGTGGTGCATTTACATCTCTACATAAAAATTATATCAATGTTATTCTGGTCCGTCTTCTTCATAATAAAACTAATAAATTATAATTTCTAATTAAACATGCTCTATTAAGTTAGTCCCAAAAAATAACGGGTATTGCATGTTCGGTTTATTTGCTATTTAAAGCATAAATACTTTGTAACAAGCGGAATAACTATTAGTTCTATGTATTAAAAAAATTGCAAAGTTGTTACAATTAGGAATGTGGTTATAAATCGTAACATTCCATGGACTATATGCAATATATCAAAACTTTACAAAGCAGGAAAACTGCAACCACGCAACCAATCTGCTAATATTTTTATGTTTGTTCCAGTAAGAAATAGAATTGCTCAATAAACTGCATGTGCCAGTTCACTAACGAAATTAGAATTGTGCTAATATGATGCATGCCGTGCGTGCAATGTATCCGTTGCGCATCACTGGAGTCGTACAATGCAAAGCAGGCCTGACACATGCAATGAATTTACGGTTCAAATTTCTGCAACTCTCATTGAGTACCGAGCACTTTTAAAATTCTAGTGCTAAATAAACTAAAATTTAAAACAACCTCAGCCAATATATAATCCATAGTCACCCCCCTTACGATCATCTACCCATTAAGATCTCTTTTCCCCCCATAGTATACTGGTATACTGTCACATGAGCATCTGATGATGCCTAATAATCACCACCTTATACTTCTATCACCATTCTTAGTACCAGCTTAATGAAACAATATTATTCAATGATTTTAGAAGGAAAAGAAGTAGATGCGCTCTTAAACCAAATTCGATGTTTAGAAGCGGCACACTGCGTTACCGACGCACGACTCGCATGGATATAAAACGCGTATGTTTTTATTATGACGTCACTCAAGGCAAGAGTAAATTTGGGAGAAAGATGGTGTACTAATAGCCACAGCTCTATTTGTGGCGCAAAAATAATACACAAAATACGTGCAACACTTTCATCGATGACGCGATGGCAGACCTCAGGTTTGCTAATTAGCAAGGTTTTGATGTGCCACTTCGGTGCACGTCTATCTGTATAACCTATCTACCTCTTTTCTAATATCATTGATTATTATTTTGCCATCAGGGTTCAATCTAGCAAAGTTTTTAGTACACATCCACCAGACACAGTGCCACACTCTCGTCTGTTACTTCTCAGTAACTTCCTGTATCGAAAATACAAAAAATCTTGTCCAGTCCGAGGATCGCACCCAGAAACTCGTAGTTGTTTATATCACTACACCAATGAGGCTGTCAGTAGGAGAAACGGAAGATGTTAGATATTTAACCGTTGCGAAATAGTTAGAGACTTAGAAAGTTATTGGTGAATCTAATAAAAGCGTTGTTATAAATGGATGAATGATGCACTTACAGCGAAGATATCGTCAATGATTTTTGAAACACTCGGTGTCTGTACCGATATATGTGCTTCTGATTCTGATGACTTTGATGATGATGATAATGGGGCATGCTTCGACGTTATCGCATCTGCCTCTGGAGTAGATAAAAAAGACATCAATACAATTAGAGATTTAATTTTATCAAAAAATATATAAAATAGTAGGTACATAAAAGACATGACATTAAACTTAAATGTGGTAGTTGTAAACATGTATTTAGAATTTAAAGTATTATGTACTTTCTACCAGAAGTTAAATCATAATAAATTTATCTAAATACTGACATAAAATAAAAAGATGATTTTAATAAAATAACGAAAGATACTTTAGCATCACTTAGTTTTGACTAAACATACATTGAATTACTATTTTGTAAGAGGGTAAGCTCCTTAACTACATAATACAGCTTTGACGTATAACTGTGTAAATTTATTTTACCCTTACAAGTCCACCAATGAAATGTTCAAAAAAAGGGATGCTCGTAAAAAATAAAAACGTAATAAAAGCTTGGAGATAAAAACATCATCAAGATTACGAGCAGAAAGAAACGTCAAGATAATCTTCCGCCCTCTCTCCCGTAAGGTCCTCTAAATTTCTTATCATGCTGTAAAACTGGGATAAAATAAACGAGTTTATTAAAATTAAACCTAGACATAATGTTACTAGCTTGTAAAAAGCTTAACTCGTGGAATTAATTAAGTGGAATTAAAACCAACTTCGTAACAAGTTCAATATGCAGACCGTAGCTTATTTTAAATTCAAGCCAAATTCGAGACCCATATGTTCATTGTATAATAATTATATTCTTACTGAGTAACTAAACCAACAGTATAAAAGGTACAAAATTAAAAATTAACATCTTGTTGCATGATAGTTTAAGCGTAGGCACCTGCTTGAACTGATGCAGTTTTTTGTACTGATACTTTTGTATTTGCTGCCGAGTTGCTGAGGAAGCTACCCACAGCTTGTAGCGCCGAGATGGGAATCTGAAAAGAAAATGGCTTTCTTTGAGTCTCTCAATTTGAAAGCAAGTTTATATTTAGTCGCAGCATTGGTCATAAACTGATGTTTTAAACTGTTTGTAATAAAGCTTCTCCGTAGCAATTTTAACAATTTTAGATTGAAGAACAGGGTTGCTACTCGTAGAAAATTACAGACAGAATATATATCACGTTTGTATTTATATGTTTAGCGGCAACATCATGATATTACACTGGCCTATGCAGTATATGCCTGATCTGTGATTCCGTAACATAAAATAGTTTGCCAGGTTTTTATCGCCATCAAATACATTATAAAATTGTGAGATAAATATTTTTTTTTTTTTTATAGCAGATAGTTAAGCTTTTGACCACTAACTCACCAGATTTTAGGTGATGATGTGGTCAAAGGTGTTAACAGGCTTAACCTATAATTACTGGCTCTCAAGGACAGCTGCCGGAACACACTGTTAGGTGCTTGGCGACCATTTTCTACTTGAGGGTGGTAGCTAGCCAGGCTGGCGTTCGCAAAATGCCTTTCCACCATGCGGTGAAGCTCAAGCCCGCGGCGGGATTCAAACCATGTACCTGCTGCGTGGAAGTCCATAGCCAATGCTGAGTCATCACTGCTTCAAACTTCTAGTATCATTTAAAAATATTTTCCTGTTAGCTTTGTTAATACAAAACTAGTAGTTATAGTTTTGTATTACCAAAGCGAACAGGAAAATTATTGTAAATGATAAATACAAGAAGGTAAAACAATTTTTTTTCATTTTAAAATTACATGAAAAGTGAAGATAAAAATCATTACTATACGTAGATAGCGGGCAAATAACATTTTAATGCTTATTTCTTACATGAAAAGCAGATAACAACTAGCGGTCTATATATCAACACCAACAGCGTCCACTGTTAAAAATACACCACCAGCATTAGGTGGAGGGCATATTCTTCAAGCTTGTCAGGCGCCTTGGTGATCGCAATATAAGATGGCAGTTATTCAGAAGTCGCTGTTGTCTAGCTTCTTTAACTATTTTCATGTCGCCTTTTACGACTGCTACAGAAAAATATAGGGGGTCCAATTAAGCCCACTACCCTATGGAATACAAAGAGGTAAAATAAAAAAATATATATATTATCAGCTGTTAATATAAAGACTCTAGGATCGAGGATGTAAATAAGCTGTGACCTAAATTAAAAGCTATAAATCGTAGATTGATTTGCTTACATTGAATATATCTTGATAAAAAGTGGGATTCTTCTCCACAGTCACTTGTTTAGTAATTGTAGTTTGACCACCACCATGTCCGCCAGCAACCACTCCTACGTTTCCAGAACCTTCAACTCCAACGTCGATTCGTTTCTCGATCGGGGTGTAAGAAGGAGGAGGAGGAGGAATTGCAGCATCACCACCGATGTAACCACCGATGTAAGCAGTCTTATGCACGTGGTGATGATGAGGTTTGTAATGAGTGTGTATCTTGGTCTTCTCGATGATGTGTTGTTGAGGCTCGACGTGTACCTAATAACATTTAGTATTTAGTATCAATATTTTACTCAAAGATTTTTATAATATGTGTTAATACAACATTCTTCGTTCTTCTTCTGTTTTAGTACAAATTTCAACATTGACATCAAATGTGGACTGAAACCGTTCACAAATTCTTTGTGTTATGATAAACGGGTAAAAAGAGTGTTTGTGCATCAGTCCTCATAGTAGTTAGGGACTTATTAACAAATTCAAATTATGTTTAATTCGAAAAGAGAAATTGCTGGCATAACTGCTGATTCAATGCCAGTGGTGCGTAAAAACATCTTATACCAAACTTGATAAGTCAAACCTGAAATTGTAAATGTTTTTGTGGCATCCACCAAGGCCGCTGCCAGAAGGTAACGCCCGGTATTTTAAATACCTCCGAGATTAAATTCTGAAAATTAAATATGAGAGTATCTTAATTAAAATACACATAGTTCAATCACACTTACTTCTTTTAATAAAACTGCTGGATTCGCATTAGCATTGACATCAACTTGAGCATCAATATGTGCTTCAGCTGCTGAAGTCAGAGGTACATGCTTGATCTCATTATCTGCATCGAACTTAAATTCAGTGTGCACTTTTTTATTTTCTTTATCAAGAGGTTTAGATTCAACTGGTACTACGGAAACTTCTGTTTCTTTTACCACTGTAGTTGGTATTCCATAAGATTGTGTTCCAGAGAATTTGTATCCTGTAGATCCGGCTGATGAAGACTGTCCGCCCTAAAATATTTTTTGCTTAACTTTATTTCTGTTATATTAAGTTATCTTCGTAACAAGATGAAAACATTTCATGCATCATAAAATGGGAGCACGGCTTAAAGTTTCATGCATGTAAGCAGTAGCGAGTAGATATGACTACGTTGTAAAGGAAGTGCCAAAAACCGAGACGTGAGATCCGAATGAATGTGCATTGTAATAGCATGCTCAGAAGGCTTGGTATTTTTACCGTTCGTTCCATCGAGTACTGGTTTATTCCGGTGGGGGTAAGTGCACCTATATTTTGTTAATGAACATCATCGCTATTATAAATAGCAAGAAAAGGGACAAAGTCGATAAATTGTTAGAGGTAAATGAACAGACACCTTAGTAAATTTATTAGTAATTAAATTTATTTCAATATTAATAATATTTATTAGTTGTAAAGTTCTTATACTTATTAACGTTAGTAAATACGGTACCACATTAGTAAATTAATCCATAGTGATGGAGTACAATAGATAATAATTATATAATGTTAATTTCTTTCACCACACAATGCCTCCATTCTTAAAATTATCACACGTTTTTGTTTATAAGGTTGAATCAATAAATTTTTCTATTAGTTCTTAATTGGTTCAAATTCCTCATAGCACCTACCAGTCCTGACGAGGCAACAGTGTTTCCAGCTTGTGCTGTTGCAAAACCGTTTCCTGCTGCATAACCGCCGTTGCTTGTCATTCCGTTAAGACCTGCTGATGCATGCACGTTTTGTCCAGCGGTCGCACCGGCAAAAAGACCACCTTGAATTAAAGAAAAATAAATATTTTATAAATAACTATTTACGACATCTGAAGTGACAAGCAGCAGCAATGACAGCATGTAATGTATTAGTTAATGTATCGCTGAACATGTAACATTAACTGTCTATTAAAGGCGGATGTGTATTTTTGTTACTTGTAATAATTACACATTAATCAATCATCAATGTATGTATATAATAAGTAAGAAACATATCGAATCATCCTGTTCTCATGTAGAGCCGATCATGCATAAAAATGATAAGAATATAAAGAAATTTTGGTGAGATATTCAACAGGTATAGACAGTTGTGGTAAATTTTTGTACAATATAAAAATAAAAATTGGTTATTAATTAGTACAAAATCATCTTAATGTAAGTAAATATTAGTCATTGATCATAATGAAGTTATCATGATGTAAGAAATATACTGAATCATGGTCTCTTCATTTAGATCCGATCTTGTGCGTAGACTATAAGAAGATTATGAAGAAGTTCTAACAATATGATCAATAGATATAAAAGCTTTGGATTCTTTTTGTACTTAAAAAAAGTGGAACTGGCTTTCACTGAAAGTATGACATAACTTGCCTAAGACGGTGCCGTGCAAATTCAAATCAATCGAATCTCACATTTTCATGGTCCAATTTTCCATTGTAATTTTCAATAAATTTTTAAGTTAATTGAAGGTGTTAGAAGAGGCAACTAAAGCTTAATACTGGAAGGTTGGAAACAGCGCAAATAGATTTTTTTTTATGGCTGTGTTTAGCAGTGGACGATCTGACTGACACTGAGTGTAACTTAACTACACAATTAATTTGATAAATTATAATTTGAGATGATAAAATTCAAATCAAAGACCAACTTTCTGTGTACTTGTACTGTACTGTCTATGAACAGTAATCTACCAGACCAAAAAAAAAAAATATGTCAACAAGATTCAGTGAAAAGTAACGCATATGGTCATAAGTTACTTAAAATTAAACGCGTGAACTTCAGAACAGTCCTCCTTTTTGCGGAAATCGTTTAAAACATAATATTTTATTGGGTTACGAACGACAGAAACCATAATTTTCTATATTGATTCAAAATTATAAAACAAAAAGATTAATCGAGTATTAAAAAGAGTCAAGCCGGTAAATAAGCGGATCCATCAAAACCGGTGGAGCAAATAATAAGCTCTGAGAAAAAAGATTTCATAACATTTTCTTCAACGTTGCGTCAATTTTAAAGTAACTTTATGGTAATCGTGCCCTTCTGACAGGCAAGACAAAAGTGTACGCTCAATTAACTTCATAATGCCTTGAACTTGATAAGATAGAACTTGGAGACATTTTAAAGTACATTGTAATATTATCTTCGTCTTCAGAGCGATAAGTCTATCTAGTAAATACTTATTAAAATATTCCTCCTTAGAGAGAATCCAGACGATGCTGTTACAATGAACATAATTATAATCTACTGTTATCTAAGAGCTTATGCCTATAAATTTGATATAATATGGCTATAAAGAACATTGTAAAAAACTCCCAGTTCGGTCGTAAAAGTGTTAATTTTTGTTCACTAAGTAGCTCCCAAACTCGAAGTTTATCCTGACTAATTTGACTACACAAAAATGACCTGTTTTATTGCTAGAGATGTTTAAAGCGTCATTTTGGATTATCTATAAATAGGGTTTGATCCTCTGGTCAGTCATTAATTATTAATACAGTTGTAATCCAGATTCTGAAACTATGCCATGTAAATAGCAAAAGTCTCACCTCAATCATGGGAACAAAACATACGTGACGAAATGTGGGCATTTAAACACATTCACTTATCCCATATGCTTCAGGGATTTAAAGGCGTCTTATTTTCCTACCCTTTTCTCACTCATGTGAGATCGGTACAATATTACTTCTCTAACAACATAGATGCTAACACTGGAACATATAATAATTAGAATAAGTTTACACAACTCCAGCACATAATAGTAAAAAGTTTTAGATTCGGTTTCATGAACGGCCGCCTTTCCTTGGGAATAATTTTGTAAGTATTATATCTACAAAATTTTAGGTAAAAAAAATTGCTAAGTGTGTGCCTAATGTGCTGCACCACCACTTACAATGTGAGTATGCTACTGTTTAATCGAATTTTACGGAAAATGACACGAGAATATAAAAGGGTCAATGATCAATTATTGTAAAAGTTACTAAGAGTAATGATAAATAAAGTAAGCTTGAATAAAAGAACGAATCAAATAATTTAATTTTAATTAATACTTACACAAGAGTGGAATTTTGTAATAACCAACCATTACTTTTAAAAAAATGCGTTATTCTTCAGACACATACCTTGAGATACTTAACATTTTGAATGAAAGATGCTTTATTACAAATTATGAATTTACCTGTGTATCCATATTTATTGCCCATTGAACCTCCTATTCCAGCCATTGCATTTTGGCCATGAGGAGTTCCAGCTTCAGCAAATAGGCCTCCGGTTGCTGTAAAGCAAAAAAAAAATTATGTCAATACCGATTAAACCAAAGATCTTTCCATCATTCGTTTTCACCTGCTGCGCGGCAATCTATAGCTAATGCTACCGAGCCATCCCTGCTTCAAAAGCTAGTAGTTAGTAGCTAGCCAGACGGGCATTTGCAAAATGCCATACCACCATGCTGTAACGATTGCCATCCTGAGACAACAACCGGGACCGACGGCTTAACGGGTCCTCCGAAGCACGGAAGCGCTCCGTAGTGATGCCGCTAGCGGTCACCCATACAGCTCATGACCGCAGCGCACGTTGCTTAACTTAGATGGTCGGTAAAGAACCGTTATGCCAGCTTCGCTACGAGCGCTTCAGTTTATAAATACTTGTACTGTACTGTATCAGCCGGATTGTCCACTGCTGAACACAGCCTCCCCTATCAAGGGGGTATTTGCTATAATCTCCACGCTTGGCAAGTGGCTTGGGGATCGGGATCAATACTTAACTGTTAACAATTCACCATTGTTTTCTAAAAACACTCAAAGGGAAACAATTTTTGAGAATTAATATAATGATATAATATCAAGTACATATGATTATCTTTGACGTTTATTTTTAACCACCGGTACATAAAGTTTACATTGTCTTTGGGAATCTACAACGATGTTAACATTATGCCATAGTTTAGCGTTTTTATGACAAGTTTAATTGGAACCATGTTTTGTTGAATTAATTTAAATTCAATTTCAATAATATTGCATAACGATATAATATACTTACATCCACCAATACCCACACCAGCGTGGTAGCCGCCAAAGTTGACACCTAATTTCCCATCCTTCCATGTGATGAATTGCGGCGCCTGTAAACAAGTGAAAATATCATTATAGACATTTTAGATTATTAATTAGAGAATATAAGCAAATTATACGGTAATTTTTAAATAACTGTACCTACTGATATGAATATATTTATTTTATTCTCATTCAGATTCAGAAAAAAAAATTCTTCTATTTACTAGTCTCGTTAAACCACCTATCAGAGAACATAAACAGAACATTAATTATTCTTCCCTTAAAATCTTCCTTAAATTTCTCCCTTAAAATTAATTTTTGGTAATATATTTATGTGTTGTACAGCCTTTTCTACCAGTGGGCAGCATCCCTAGCGTGCCAGCAGCGTGCCGTCGTTAGGTAACACTTATAAATTAATTAATAAAGTTAAAAACCCGACTGCAAATTTATTAATTCCCTTACATGTTTCATCGTTCCATTTAAAATTAAAACTGCAATTTATATATTTTTATGGAATCGTTTTTAAAGCCCTTCATTTTGATACCACACTCGATAGGGTTGGAAGAAATCAAAATTTTAAATTTCATTATATTATCTAATATATACATCTAAAATCCGCCAGTTATTTTTTTTATATACCTAGCGTCACTTGCTTTATCAAAAAAAAATTAAGGATATATCATACATTAAAATCGGTTTTGCTGTTTAGAAGTTATGGTGGAATAAAGAAACTCACAAACATACATGAACCCTGAAAACATGTGAAGGTTAGTCTTACACGAAGAAACCCGATTTAAATGGAAAAAAAATACTGTTTTGCGTTAAATACATACACAAGTTTTATTGTATGTTGGTACATAACACTTGGCGTTCGAGTCTCAATTAACCATAAATTTGTATGCGACCTTCGAACATTATTTATTATAATTTTTTTTTCTAAGTACGTACCTACTATATTGATCGATGTCTGGGGTAAACAACTTAATTGATTTTTTATATAATATTGATATTAACATCAAAACCCACCGGACAACGTTAGAAAATTAGACAACATTTTTATATTAAATATAAAAAATGTTATTTGAAGATTAATTTTGCGCTCGTAGCATAGTTGGCTTAGCCGTTCTTAACCGATCAGCTAAGTTTAGTGACGTCCGCCGTGGTCATGGGGCGGATAGGTGACCGCTAGTGGCATTACTACTGACCGCTTCCGTGCTTCGGAGGGCACGTTAAGCCGTCAGTCCTGGTTGTTGTCATTGCATAGCACGACTGCTATGCAATGTAACGACTTACAGCATGATGATAGGGCATTTTGCGAATGCCCGCCTGGCTAGCTACCACCCTCAAGTAGAAAATCTGTCACCAAGCACCTAACGATGTGTTTTAGCCAGTCCTTGAGAGCCAGTAATTCTAGGTTAGCCTGAATAACATCTTCGACCACATCATCACTTACCATCAGATGAGATAGTGGCCAAAGTGGCTATGCAGCTACACTGAGAAAAACGACTTAAAGGCTTAAATCAAATTTGACCTTTTGCCGTTGAATTGTTACTACGTAAGATGAATTCACAAGTCTTAAAATGATTTTCACCAATCAATAAAAATGTACCATGTTTTATAATAAACACAACGACTGCTCACCCAATACTTACAAAAACATCAAAAGACAAAGAATAGAAAAGACAAGATTTTTATTCTATTTACTCGTATTAATATAGCTTAAGGAATAACTCACTACTTATATAGCGTTTATGTTCCTTACCTACCATGCATCACAATTGCCGTACTTCACAGAGAGGATCGTTTTTTTTCACTTAATTAAGACGGATATTATAAATGTATTTATATACGTTTATACGTCCTCGTACGTAAAAGAACTACATTAATTACCTTTGTGTTTTTCCATGACTAGATTGCCGCAAGATTACTCTTGTAATAAAACATAGCAAGGTTACCTTGTATAGTAAAAATAAATAAGTCCCCTAAGTATAACTTTAAAGTTTGGGCTGATATAAGTGTTCGTAAGTAAAATGTTGGAATAAATGTTAGTTAATTAGATCTGCTTGTTTTTGCCCGTGGGGTGCCGGGCTAGAATGTCACACCCTAGTCTCTACCCGTGGGTGTCGTAAGAGGCGACTAAGGGTAACACGCCAGAAAGTATGCAGCAGCACTTTCTTAGGAACTTGATATCTCACACCGTGATCCCCAAGCCGCATGCGAAGCGTGGGGATTATGGAAAACCACCCCCCGTATTGGGGGAGGCTGATGCAGTACAGTACAGTATTTTTCCGTGCTATAAAAACATGTTTGTTACAAATACTTATTGATGGAGTAGTGTTTCGTTTATGCTTTCTAAGGTATATTTTTAAAGTCTATTATAGTTTTTAAAATGTATGATTGTATTAAAACTTTTGTAACTTATATTCATTTACAAGTTTTCTTCGACATATAAAAAGTTTATTTCATGAGTTTCCAAATGAATCCAACTTGAATAATAAATGAGATACTTTTCCTTACGTTGCTTGTTTTGAATGGGTTAGGTTACATCGTTGTATTTATTGTTCATATTTCAATGAAATGATAGTATAACACATTTTTTTTCTACAATCATTTGATCATAAGCTGACTTTTTTCGCTACATCTACTCTCATAAATCCTTTTATACATAAGCGCCGGTTTAGGGTACTCCTTACCTGGCCTTTTTTCAGAACGTATTTTATTTGAAGTCGGAACGTTTGCCTAACCCCCTTATCCTGTCAGTCCGTTTGACTCATGTTTCCCTATGTTCTCATCTCCACTGTACTATACACTATACTACTTTCATGCTTTTTCTTCCACACTCAACTTTACTAACATACATTAGTGTCGGAACCAACAATTAATAAATGGCAATAATATATTTAGTGAAAAAACCTAATTTTCCTGCTAAGCCGATGTGGCGTAGTAAACGCCACGTAGCCATAATGGAAGAATTTTTGACACATTTCGTTTCTACACGACGCATGCTAAGGAGGTCTTGACTCTTCGAGCGTACGATCGAGAAATTTCTCTATTCCCTGTCCCTCAAATTATGTGATTATGAATGGCGGCGTGGTATTTATAACTTTAAGATTGGCTAAAAAAATATAAATTGTCTTTAGAATATTTTAAAGGTCTTTAAAAACGGTCTTTTCAAGTTAAAAATAAAAAATATAATCTAAAGTAATGCACTAAAAAAACGAAACAAGATTGAAAATAGAAAACCAAATAAAAATAAACTACAAAGTAAACTCTACTTCGGTTTAACAGACTAAATTATGAGCTGAAAGCCTAAAGGTACCGCCTGCTACGATAAGTTGTGGCTCTCAAGGCTCACTCTTAGAATCTATAAAACGGTAATTTAAAAGTAGATTGGGTTTGAAGTCCAATTCTGGTTTAAGAATCCGAAGGGCCTTACAATCAAGTGAGAAGTAAAAACCGCACGAAAAGCATTCTAGTCAATGCCTGTCAAGAATTTCAGGAGGTTTCGTTATTATTCATAGATAAATGTTATTCTACTATCTCCCCAGATGGTAAGTGAAGATGTAGTCTAAGATGTGGTTCAGACTAACCTGCAATTAAAGGCTGTAAAGAAAGCTGCTGGAAATGTCCGTTTGGTGTTTGATGACAGGTTTTCTACTGCAAAGTATTTAGCTAAGCGTTGGCAGGCATCCTGGGTATGCCCTACCACCAAGCTATATCGACTCCATACTTAGACAATAACCAGGAGGGTTTGATGGCTTTAAAGCACGGAAACGCTCAGTAGGAAATGCCACTAGCGGCCTTACATCCAAGTAATGACCGCAGCAGACGTTGCTTAAGTCAGCTGATACCGTATAAATAACTAGGCAACCTAATGTGGTTAAAGATGGTCACACTTACAGATGGGAATTTGCTGTCAAAGAAGGTTTAGGTAGCGTGGTGGTAGGGAATTTTGCAAAGATCCCGCCTGGCTAGCTACCACCCTCAAGTAGAAAATCTGGCGATCAAGCACCTAACGGTGTGTTTCGGCAGTTGTCCTTGAGAGCCAGTAATTCTAGGTTAGCCTGAACAACATCTTCGACCAGATCCTTACTTACCAAAAGGTGAGATTGTTGTGAAGGACTAGCCTAGCTATTAATAAAAATAAAAAAAGGTAGCATATTTGCGACAGATTGTCTACATAAGGGTAATATCATAATAGTTTTGCAATTTACATGTGTGTTTCATATTTGCAGTACAAATGTTGGAACCATAATGTATTTATTCTAAATCTGTGAAAGGAAGTCAAACCGCAGACTAATGCGACACTCCATTAGTCTCCCGGATAATCCACAGGCAATTTGGCCATTGAATACATTATCTGTGTTGTTCTATAAAAATCTCTATGTTTGATTTTTTGAACACTGATTCTAGATTTGAGCTCTATACATTCTTGGGACGTATTTTCTTAATCCCCGTTTTCTGAACTTACAGTAATAAAAGGAATATTGCGTTTCAAGTTCTAAAAGTCCCTTATATAAGAAATCTAGATGATATATCGAACCTAACCTATATTTTGGTGAATTACTTATTAAAATACTTTTCAGGATTATTTAAGGATATTATACCTACATGATGATACATAGAATGAGAACGCAAATCTTCTTTTTGATAAAATTTTATAAGAGGTCTTGGTTGGAAAGTTTATTTACATTTACCAGATTGGTTGTCAGAACTTTATATCAAAAACTGCATGCTTACCATTTGCCATTACCATGCTGCACGCTTACTCAAACCGTTTTACTTTTTTAAAGTATTTGAATCTCGCTACATGTCAACAAGGAAGCGAGTTAAAGGTACAGGTGGAATAAATTCAAGCTAAATATTTGCCTTCTATCACAAACAAAACACTCAATGTGCGGTTCCAATCTCCCAAGACCGAGATAAAGGAAACAAACAGCGCCCCAGAAGCAATTATTGAACGTATTCAATTATTGCCACACCTGCGTACTAATGCCGCATTTGCATCATAACATCACATTACGGAAGCTGTGCTGGGATTATAAACGACTGGAAATTACTCAAAGGGTCTTCTGACAATCGACTTTATCTGTATTTAATAAACCGATATGTACTTGATCTTGAAGTAAGAATAGGGTATTTTAAAGTAAAACTGAGATCCAATTTTTTTGTTTTATGCATTTTGTTATTTGATCGATTGTGTGAAAATAACCATGATTAGAGAACCTAGCTTGTAAAAACGCACGTGGTTTGCTATTATCGTCTGTATATACTATAGGGATGTAGAAAACGTAGCACGTACAAAACCACAATTAGAATTCATTAAATACATAATATTAACATAAAGTTTGCAGATATAACGTTCATGTAAATTTGTATCGTTACGTGACGATTTCATGACGTAGGTTGTTGGTCAGCATAATGTAGGTTGGTTAGGTATTAAAATGGAATGCTAAAATCCATAAGTTTATGCTAAAAATTTACTCAGTCTGACATAGTTAACGTTCAAACCACAAATGTGGACGTCAGCATATTATAAAGCAATAGTTTTACAAGACGATTTATACCTTACGAATAAAAACTTTTATAACATAACTGTACTGGATACACCTTACTATGCTGGTGTGCCGAGGAGGGTGTTGCTTGAGAGAAACAAGTATTGAGAGCTTCTTGTTATTTATTCTTCGGAGTTGTTTTCTTGAGGAGAGGTGAGCACTGAATGAATTTCACCATCGGGTTGTCTTCCCGCGCCACAGGTGGTGTGGCATGGGGGAAATGGGTGTCAGGGCTAGGCCCTCTGACCCAGGCTGGTCTCACCCCTTTACAAAGGGGCGGTCTTTGGCACCTTTTCTCGGTGCTAGAGGCGTCGATATTGTGTGGGCCTAGGCCCGGCCTCCGCTCCACCAGGGCGATCAAGCCGCGCCAGGTTGATCCCCCGCCTACACGGGAGAAGCCCAGCGGACCGATCAGCTCGCTGGCAGCGGCAGCCGGCGGCTTCCACACATCGTACTCTCTCTCTTTCTCTCTCATCTTTTGGTATTGTTTTGGGTATCTTGCGTTTCATCTATTCGCGTAAGTGAGTGGTGTGCTTGCGTTTAGGCTCTCTTTGATCGTCGGTCTCATCATATGCTTCATTTGCGGAAGCTGAGGGCGGCGACTAGTACGGGCCTAGGCCCGGCCTCCGCTCATCCAGGGCGATCAGGCCGCGCCAGGTGGAACCCCCGCCTACACGGGGGAAGCCCAGCGGACCGATCGGCGACACTAGCAGCGGCAGCCGGCGGTTCCCGCACTGTCGCTCTCTCTCTCTCTTCATTGGTGTCTGCGTTTTCTTTCACCGGGATGAGGTCCCGGGAATATGGCTTCTGTTTTCTCTTCCCTATTTCATCTGGCGGTCTTGCGTGGAGCGGGGCGATGCCTTGTAGATGCACTTCGTTGGACTCGTCTGCGCGCTTGAACATTCGAGTCGTTAGTCTTGCTGTGAAGGCGGCTAAGTTTTCATGTTTCAAGTCACGTGATATGGTGTCGTTTCTAACGTAACGAGGCGCATTTACTATTGCGCGGAGGCATAGATTTTCCTGGGCTTGTAGTCTTTTTCTGTTTGTCTTTGTCAGGAAAGCGAACCACGCCGGAGCAGCGTATGTAAGGCGGGATCTAATGTAGGTTTTATAGATCCCTACCTTTGTCCGGAGTGGGAGTGAAGACCGTAGAATAGGGTTCAGGACGGCGCGCGCTCCTTTAACCTTCCCTACAGTGACGTCGATGTGCTTTTTGAATGATAGGCGTCTATCTATGTTCACACCCAGGTATGTGATGTTCTGACTCCACGGAATGTCAGTTCCTAGGAGGTGGAGGGGTTCTGGCAGCTTCGTGTATCCTGTCAACATAGCCTGGGTTTTCTGTACGTTGACTGATAGACGCCATTTGTCTAGCCATTCGGGTAGGGCTTCTAGGGTCGGTTGTAGGCGTTTCACGGCGAATGCGGGTTTGTAGGAGGAAGCGTAGTATGCTGCATCATCTGCGTATAGTGCGAGCTGCGCCTGCCCGATGACTGGTATGTCATTAGTATACCAGGCGTAGCAAATCGGAGAGATGCAGCTACCTTGGGGCACACCTGCACGAACTGGCTTCTTCGACGATAGGGCATTTTCTACTGCCACTATGACCGTCCTGTCCTTGAGAAACGATGCTATGACTTCCACTGTCTTCTTGTGGAGGGCTGACTCCGACAGTTTGTATAGCAGCCCCTCATGCCATACTCTGTCGAACGCCTTCTCCATGTCCAACAGGATCACCGCTACGACTTCTTTTTTGTTGTGGCTAGTGGACATCTCGTTCACCACCCTCGTGACTTGCAGTGTAGTCGAGTGTTCGGACCTAAACCCGTACTGCTCATCGCGCGGTCGGAGATGGGGGATCACCTGCGTTAGCAACAACCTCTCAAAGACTTTTGAGAGGGTGCTCAGCAAGGTGATCGGCCGGTAGCTTCCTGCTCTTTTGGGGTCCTTTCCGGGTTTAGGTATCATCACTACTTTCCCCTCTTTCCACGAGGGTGGGAAGTGACCCGATCTCATAATCCCGTTGTAGATCCGGGTCAGGGCAACTATGGACTTCATTGGTAAGTGTCGTAGGGCCGCGTTGGTGATCCCGTCGAGCCCGGGCGCTTTCTTCGGGGGTAGCTTAGAGATAATGCGCGCGACGCGTCCCGGGGTGAAGACAGTGGGTTCCTGCTTGGCACTCTCTGCCTCTCGCTCGCACGGTACTTTTCCGTCGCACTCTATCTCTCTCTGTCCACCGCCTGTCGCTATCTCGCTCGGCTTCTCAAAATAGCGTGTGAGGTGGGTTTTGACGGCTTCGGTGTGTTGCGGGTTCTTGCAGGGATTTGGCTGGAATTGTTCTTCCAAATATTGCGCAAATATCTCTGCTCTGTCTTGGGCTTCGAACTTCAGTAGGCCGTCGCTGCCTATTAGCGGTCTAGTTGGTTGGGGTACGTTTGACAATTTCCTGCATAGGCGGTGTACCGAGGGCACGTGGTCTTTTGCGGAGTCAATGAGCTCGTTCCAGGAGTCTCCCGCGTGGTCCTGTAGGGCTACCCTTGTTTGCTCAATGAGTGAGTTGAGCTTCTTTTTGAGCACCGGGCATCTAGTTGCTTGCCATTGCTTCCTTGTTTCCCTTTTTTCACGAATTAAGTCCCTAATCCGTGCCGGGAGGGAGTCGGGACGCGCTCCCGGCGCAGAGGTGTGTGAAGATGCTTCAAGGGAAGCTTGGATTGCGGCGGTGAAGCTTGCACACTCGCGTTCGACGTCACTAGCTGTCATAATTGGGCCTGTCGTGGTGCTTTCCTGCGCTTCTTTCTTGAAGGACTCCCAGCAGATTTTCCGCCTCCCCACGGGGGCGGCTACTCTGCTAGGGAGTTCTTCCAGCGTCAGTAAGACGGGCCTATGGTCCGACGGCAGGTCCATGAGTACAGTTTGAGCCGGCATCGTTCTGAATCCTTTAATGATCGCAATGTCTATGACGTCATCTTCGCCTGTTTCGCAGTAGTGGGTCGGCTCGCTTGGGCCTATGACGTCATAGTCGTTGGTAATCATGTCTTCATAAAGCCTCTTGCCATCTGGGTCCACTCTATGCGAGTTCCAGTGCGTATGTTTTGTGTTCATATCGCCGGCAATTATGGTTGGTATCTCTCCTTCTAATATCGCTCCTATTTCCTTCACATTAAGGATGTTATTGGGAGGTTTGTAGATTGCGAATATGCGGTGCGATTTGCCGGCGATACTCACTAACACTCCCAGTGCCTGGAACGTCTTGTATTCGGTGATTGGCAGCAGCTGGTGAATGACTTTGCGATGCACGATGACGGCCAGCCCTCTGAATACCCGTCCCTCCGCGCTCACTTCGTCTTTCCTGTAGACATGGTAGTTCGGAATTCTGAAGTCGTGTTTGCTGTTAAGGTGAGTCTCGCTGATCAACATTATAGTAATATTGTGCTCACGGAGAAAAGTGATCAGTCTGTGTCTTTTCCCCGTGAGCGATTGGGCGTTCCAATGTACTATCTTATTATAGTTGTGACCCATTTTGGTTGAGTATCTTCATGAGTCCTCTTAGGGTTGCAGTTTCAGGATCCATACCGGTTTGGACCGCTTCGAGTATGTCCTTCAGAACCCCAATCGTTTGACCCAGCGAGTCCCTACGTTCTGTAGGTTGGGCGGAGGGCGCGGGGGGGGCGCGGGGCGCGGGGGCGGCACGTGGCGCAGGGGGTGCGCGGGGTGCCGGTGCGGCGCGGGGTGCGGGGGGCACTTCTTGGGTGGTCTCTACTGCCTTCTTTTTGTTCTTTTTGGCCTTTTTGGGTTTCTTGCCGGCTCCTTTCTGTGGATTAGCCGGTGCCATTAGGGACTGTGTTGCCGTCTCATCTACCGTGGTTGGTAGTACCGGCGCAGTGCCTCTTTTGGCGGCTTGTGAGATTGCAACTGTGCCAGCCTTCTTGTTGCGCGCCTCTTTTCTAAATACAGGGCAGGCGGCGTAGTTGGCCGGGTGGGTGCCTTCACAGTTGGCACAGGTGGCGGGCTCCTCTTTGGGTCGTGGGCATTCAAATGCGCGGTGTTCTTCTCCACATTTAACACAAGCCTGCGCCCTGTGGCAGTTGTGCGAACTGTGTCTGAATTTCTGGCATCTGTGGCACTGCGCCGGGCCTTTCTTCCCGCGCCATGCTTCTATTTTTACTCCCGGCATGTATAACATTTCCGTGACTTCGTAAATTGCCGGGATAAGGTCGGGCGTCTTCTTTAGTTGCACGTGGAATATACATCCGGGGCGCCCCTCCCTCCCTTTAATACATTTCACGTATTCCGGCGTGAATCCTTTCTCCTCTAAGTCCTGTTGGAC
The DNA here is from genome assembly GCA_963890685.1 of Plagodis pulveraria. Classification (NCBI taxonomy): domain Eukaryota; kingdom Metazoa; phylum Arthropoda; class Insecta; order Lepidoptera; family Geometridae; genus Plagodis; species Plagodis pulveraria. The sequence continues at coordinate 19,010,687 of OY982962.1, forward strand.
CTCCGCCGGTTCGGTGTCAGCTGGTAGGCCGCGGATTGCCACTTTGAGGCTCCGCTCGGCTGGCAGCGAATAAGAAAACCAACTAATTTTCTCTTCTTTCTCTAGTTGGCAGAGGTACGACTGGATTGTGCGGTACTCACTCTCCTCAGTCGGTGTGAATCGGATCCCCTGTCCGTATGGCCTGCCGTTTGGCGGGCGGCCAAGCTTGGCTGCCAACGCCTTAAAGTGTTTGGTCCAGTTATCTATCTTCTCAACCACTAAAGGCGGGTATTTGGGCCCTGCTGCCTCTTGGGCCTTCGCTTCTCCGCCTGGAGTGGCTTGAGGAGCTTTCTGGGGCATTTGTGTCGGTACGGCTGTAGGTTGTCTAACCGTTTGTGTCTTAGCCGTAGGTAGCGCAGTTGTGGTCGGCTTCGTGGTTGCGCTCGCGGAGGCCGCCGCTAGTTGCGCGGCTTGCGCGAACGACCTTCTTTCTGTGGTTGCACTTGCTTGTAACAGTTTCAACCGTTCCCAACAAGCTTCCCTGAACATGAGGAAACAGTGAGAGAGCACCTCAAAAACTATTTCGGATCGACTCCCACAGAAGAGGATGCCGAAAAGAAAATTTTCTTCTCGCCAGGAAGGGTGACGAGAGCCATAAAACGACTGCCAAACAAGAAAGCCCCAGGACTGGATCAAATCCCCAACGAAGCCATTAAACATTTACCAATGAAGACAATTGTCGCCCTTACCCGGATATTCAATGGGATCATGCGAACTGGCCACTTCCCCACCGCATGGAAGAAAGGGAAGGTAATAATGCTTCACAAACCAGGGAAGAACCCAAAGAAGCCAGAAAGTTACCGCCCGATAACCCTCTTGAGCACAATCTCCAAGTTGTTTGAGAGGCTACTGCTGTCCCACCTGATGCCGCATATAACACCAAGAGAAGAGCAGTTTGGTTTTCGAGCGGAACATTCCACCACACTCCAGATTACGAAATTGGTGAATGAAATGGCAGTCTGTTTAAATAAAAAGGAATACGTAGCGACGGTTCTCCTGGACATGGAAAAAGCCTTTGACAAGGTGTGGCACGAGGGCTTGCTGTTCAAATTGTCAAAATCGCCCGCCCCCAGGAGAATCGTCGAAATACTTGCATCCTTCCTGTCGAGTAGAAGCATACAAGTGGCGGTAGAAGACGCCCTTTCAGAAGAGAAGCCAGTACTAGCAGGGGTACCGCAAGGAAGCTGCATCTCCCCGTTCTGCTATGCGTGGTATACCAATGACATACCTGTCATTGGGCACGCACAGCTGGCCCTTTACGCGGATGATGCAGCCTACTTCGCAACCTCCTTCAAAACCGAGAACGCAGTCAAACGGCTGCAGCCAACGTTAGACGCACTGCCTGAATGGCTGGGGAAGTGGAGGCTATCTGTCAACGTCGGGAAAACCCAAGCAATGATCACCAGCCGATGCTACTTACCAACAAAACTGAAGCTTATGGGACAGGAACTCGAATGGAAAACAGAAGTCAAGTATCTTGGAGTGACCATTGACAGATGCCTCCACTTCAAGAAGCACGTTGAGGCTATTATAAATATGGCAAGAGGAGCCAAAGCCAAACTGAATCCGATCTTCAGATCAAGGCTACCACTCCGGACCAAAGTCCTGATCTATAAGGCGTACGTTAGATCAAGACTCACGTACGCAGCGCCGGCGTGGTATGCCCAAACATCAACCTCCTCAAAAAAGAAGCTTCAAACGATTGAAAATAAATGCCTCCGAACGATCGTAGGCGCACCGCGCTATGTAAGGAACGCTACGGTCGCCCGGGATCTAAAAGTGGAAAATCTTGACAGTTTCATAAGACGCCTGGCAAGAAAAATGTTTGGAAAAGCAGACGCTTCAAGCCACGAGCACATCAGGGGCATCGCCCCCCTGCACTCCAGGCCACCAGAAATCACAAGAAGGAAGAAGACGAAGCCATACCCAAGGGAATTAACCAAAGATGCGAGTGACAAAGAAGAAGAAGTCGCGACCGAAGCAACGAGACCCACGGTGGTCCCACTCTCGGTCGCTGATCGGTCCGCTGGGCTTTCCACCAGCGGGATCAACCTGGCGTGGCCTGATCGCCCAGATACTTAAAGACCGCCGTGCGGTCAAGTTGTGAGGTCTGACTAAAGAGTCAAACAAAAGACTCGTTCATATTAATGAACGAAGACGAGCCAGGGAAAGAGGGCCCCCGCCCTGAAACCCTTTACCTCTGGTGGCAGAACACCAGAGAGGAAGACCAGAGAGACTTGCTTGTATTTTTTCCACCGGAAATGGGGTGAAAGCAGGTTGGGGTTGCACCTTCTTGGGTTGCCTTTGGGGCTGGGGTGCTGCGGGCTTCTCTGGGGTTGCTTTGGTCGTGATGACCATTGCCTCAGCATTTTCTGTAGGACTGGCCGGTGGGCTCGTGTACCTATGTGAGGACTTCTGTGTGGGCGGCGATGCGGATAGCGAACGCGCGCGTGGGCGTTTTGCTGGTTCTGTGGGTACCAGCGGCGAGGAGGGTTTACGCCGCTTCGGTATCACATTAATGTGGGTAGCGGGTGGCAAAGAGATTATGGATTTCGATGCCATTTCTAGTATAGCTAGGTCAGTAGCACTCAGCTCTGTTCCCTCAAGCTCGGCCTCTTCCAGGCGGGTATAGAGCGCCATCCAGGAAAGCATTCCCCCCGAGAGCACCCCGATTCCAATGAGTCGGGCGAGCGTCATAACGTCCCGCTTGTGACGTCCCCTCGGCGACAATGCTTCCGCTGGCGGCGTATCCCCCAGCCCTATCAGGTAGCTGTCGTCATCCGGGTGGTTACTCCCGGTTAGCGACATGTATGGGTTATCAGCGCGGCCCTTAGAAGGGCCTTTTTGCACCTCTTGATGGCGCGGTGTCATGGTTACAGCTTTATTCTCAGCATCATCAGGATGATGCTGAGGTATGGTAGCTTTGGAAGCGGATTGCAGTGGAACTCGCGTACGACTGTCACGCTGGTCCTGGGGTTGGCCCTGAAAAGGGCCTTTTGATGGTCCCGGTGACGGGTCCATGGCAGCTACGGGGAGTTGGTTCCGTGACCGCTAGGAATAGGGGAAATGCTGTGTATGGTTAGAACAGCATACCCCTAATCCTGGCTTTCGGCTACCGCAAACTTTCCCCTCCGCAGCGCGTAGCTCCGGGCGCAATCGATATTATTTTACAACAATAAAATAATGGCGATATGCTCAGAGCGGATTTAGACGTGCGATCCGTACGGAGTCAACAGCGATCCTTGAATTTCACAGCAAAATGGGCCTGTTTATAAGCCGCCTATTCTCTACAGTCTAGTCGTGCGCAGCGAGAGTGCGCGAGGCGCGCTCGGCCAATGGGAGAGGCGTATGTTGCCTCTCGCTCAGGCGCATGCTCCCTTTCGCTCGCACCTATCGCTACTCCGTTGGTTGGAGCCTTACCCTATGGAGAGCACCTATTCTATTTTTATTTATTTACACTTACAAATATGGTACGATACAATTTTAACTATATTACAACTATCTATAACTTATGAACTATTCTTGAAGGCGTCGTCCTGCACATCTCTCCCGCCGTGTGACCTCGTCGCATCTGCTGCCGGTGTTGGAGAGACGTCTTCAATAGGCAGGATCACCATCTTCCTTACTGGCCGCCGCAGGATGCCTCCTTTAGTCTTCACGTCGACGGTGCGCACGACTGTGTCAGGCCCTGGATACGTGGCGATAACTTTTCCACGAACCCATACATTGCGTGGCAGATTGGGGTCGATGATCTGGACTAGATCCCCGATCTGTACTGTGGGTCCTCTTCCGTGTGGCTCCCGCCGGTTTTGAAGTTCTGGGAGATACTCTCGTAGCCATCTGCCCCAGAACATGTCGGCCAGTCTCTGTGCTGCGCGCCAGCTGTCCTTCGTCAGGGTATCTCGTTCGTTGAAGGTTCCAGGTGTCGGTACTCGTCCGGGTCCTCCCAGCAATAGGTGATTCGGTGTTAAGGCTTCCGGGTCGTCCGCGCTGACGGATACATGGGTCAGCGGGCGACTGTTCACCGTGTATTCGGCTTCTGCCAGAAGGGTGGAGAGGACTTCTTCTGTTGGTCTTTTCTCGTGGAGTGTTGCTGTGAGTGCTGTCTTCACAGATCGCACCATGCGTTCCCATGCCCCTCCCATGAACGGAGCTCCGGGAGGTATGAAACGCCAGGAGATCGTGCGTTTTGCGGCCTCTTCTGCTGTCGCGGTATCGATGGCTTGCCGTAGTTCTTTGTTGGCTCCCGTCAGGTTCGTCCCATTGTCCGACCAGATCTCTGTTGGGCAACCTCGTCGGGCGATCATTCTTCTAAGTGCCATGACTGCTGAAGATGTACTGAGTGAGTTCGCCAGTTCTAGGTGAATAGCGCGGCTCGTTAGGCAAGTGAAGATGGCGACGTATCGCTTCTGATGCGTGCGCCCCACGGTAACTGTCAGCGGGCCGAAGTAGTCGAGTCCTGTGAAGGTGAAGGGTCTTCTGTGGTGTGCCAAGCGACATGACGGCAAGTTTCCTGTCCTCGGGTACGGCGGTGTTTGAGTTTTCATTCTGCAGTGAAGGCATCTTCTTACTATGGTTCGAGCTGTAGGTCGAAGGCGCAGAACCCAATATTGTTGGCGACATTCGTTCACTGTCGCTTCGACGCCAGCGTGATGCAGCTGGACGTGTACACTCTTGATCCATAGCTTGACTGTAGGATGATCTCCATCTATGATCATCGGGCTTTTGACGCTTTCTGTGATTTGCGTGGTGGCGTCTATGCGGCTTCTAAGCGTCAATCTTCCATCGTTGTATACGACACTTAATTGACGTAGACGGCTTTCTTTGTCGATGGGCTTCTCTTTTGCAATGTTCTCTATGTCTTCCGTGAAGGACTCTTGTTGCGAAGAGCGCATGAGGAGTTCTTCTGCCCTTATCAGCTGTTCTGCAGTGACGGGATGGAAGTTTATTTTTTCTGTCCTTATTTTCTGTAGTGGCTGTTTATTCTTCTGATCTGTGGTTTTCTTGTTGACTTTGTTCCACGCGGGATCTTTCTCTTGGTTTCTTTTCGTTCGCCTGTAGTTGACCTTTTCTATCTTCGTCCTGCAGAGTTGTATGAACTGCAGGACTCTCGCGGTGCTGTAGCGAAGTCTCTCCCAGTTAGAGAAGCGAGAGACATCGGGTAGCCCTTCTGCGAGCCTCTGTGTCTTGCTGTTGGCTATGTGGTTGACTCTTTCATCTTCCGTTGATGTTGGGGTCGGAGGTGACGTGTCCTTGGGCCAGTTTTCCTCGATCTCGTACAAGAATTCCGGTCCTCTGAACCATCTGTGGTTTGCGTCGAAGGATGGTGGAGCATCTCTGGTGGCGTCGTCTGCTACGTTGAGTTTTGTTGGTACCCAACGCCATTCATTGACTGTGGAGCTTTCCTCTATAGCTGCGAGACGGTGAGCCACATACGGTTTGTAGGATCGCGAGCCCGTCTTGATCCAGGCTAAAACTGTCTTGCTGTCAGTCCAGAAAACCTTGGAGTCTGGTTTTCTCTCATGCTCCTTCATGACGGCTTCGGCGATGCGCGCGCCCATTACTGCGGCTTGCAGTTCTAGTCTCGGTATCGATGTGAGCTTGAGAGGCGCGACTCTTGCCTTCGCTATGACGAGTGACACGTTGACTTCGCCGTTTGGAGCTTCCGTTCGCCAGAAGAGGGCTGTGGAGTAGGCCACCTCACTGGCGTCTGTGAAGATATGAAGTTGAAGGTTGGTGGCGTCGCTGTAACCGAGGTAGCACCTCGGGATGGCCACGTCGCGGAGGTTCTTCAGGTGGATGATCCATGTCTGCCAATCGAAGGACAGATCTTCATCTATTTCGTCATCCCAGGCTGTGCCTCTGCGCCATATCTCTTGCAGGATCTGTTTCGCTCTGGCTGTTACTGGAGAAGCGTATCCAAGCGGGTCGAAGAGAGACATCACAACCTTTAAAGCCTCTCTCTTAGTGGGCCTTTTCCCTTCTATGATCTGTGGTGGTACTCTGTTCAGGTTGAGATTGAACGTGAGTTTATCTTCTTCCGGTTTCCATACTAGCCCCAGAACTCTTTCTGTCTTCTGTTCGGTTTCGTAGAGTTCTGCATCTTCTGAAGCGTTCTGTTCACCGAGGGCTTCAAGAAGTCTTGTTGAGTTAGACTTCCACTGCTTGAGGATGAAGTGGGCCTTCAGGTGTACGTCTCGTACTCCCTTAGATATTCGAATCGCATCTTCTATGGTTCTGAAGCTGTCGAGGTAATCGTCAACATAGTGCTTTTCTTTTATGGCGATTGCTGCTTCGGGATGCGTCTGTTGGTTTGCTTCGGCGTTTAAATTCTTCACGAAGATGGCCGTCGATGGAGAACTGGAGGCTCCGAAGATGAGCGACGTCATCCTGTACTCTTCTGGTGGTCTGTCGTCCCGTCGATCCCGTCGCCATAGATATCTGAGCGCGTCTCTGTCTTCTTTCCGAAGTTTCACCTGCATGAACATTTCCCCAATATCGGCTGTCACTGCAATCTTGTGCTGTCTGAATCGCATCATGACGCCTGGCAGTGACTGTAGGAGATCAGGGCCTTTTAGTAATGCATCGTTGAGGGCCACTCCCTTTGTCTTGGCTGCGGCGTCGTGCACAACTCGTAGCTTGTCAGGCTTCATTGGGTTTATTACCGCAAAGTGTGGGAGGTACCAGGTTTTGCCTGGAGTCTTCTCTTTCGGTGCAGGTTCTGCGTACTTCTTGGTGATGAGCGCTTCCATCTGTTCTGTGTATTTCTCTTTAAGTTTCGGGTCACGGTCGAGCTTCTTCTCTATGCCATAGAGTCGTTTCAGCGTGTTCTCGTAATTGTCGGGAAATGTGAAGTCTTCTTTCTTCCAGAGCAGAGAAGTTTCGTATCTTCCTTCTTCTGTGTGGACTGTATTCTGTATAAGGATACGCCGGGCTGTCTCTTCTGGATCTGTTGACGGTTTCTTCGCGTTGAGGCAGAGTGCGTCTGTAGCGAAGTATTGCTTCATCATTTCCTCCAAGTTATCTTCTTCTCGGGCTTCTGTGATGTGTGAGACGAAGTCTATGCTGCGGCCGAGAGAACGTGTGTGGTTCCCGTGCAGTACCCAACCCAGTGGCGTGAGTGATGCCACTGGTAGGTTTTTGTCGCCTCTTCTTATCTTCGATGTCAGGAGCAGGTGCCAGTTATCTTGGCCTATCAGGACGCGTGGCTTCGCATTTTCATAAGTGAGGAAGCGGCTGAGGTCTCGCAGGTGTTCGCATTTCTCTATTTGTTCTTTCGGAATTTCCTGCGTTGAGACTTGTAGATTCATAACTGTTCTCGCTTGAATCGGTTCCTCATGGTTATTGAGACCCTTAATCACGAAGCTCACTCTTCTAGATTGAGTCTCTGCTGTCTTCATCTTGTTGATTGCTTCAATGCGTAGCGGGTCTATGGGCCCAGTTGCCCCGATCTTGTCGCTGATGTTGCTGTCGATGAGCGTGACTGTGGATCCGTCGTCAAGCAGCGCGTAAGTGTCAATTGTTGCTGTAGGCCCCTTCACTTGGATTGGTATAATCTTGAGGTAAGATTGCTTCTGTGTGGCGGTCCAAGTAGTGGTGACGGCCTCTGTTGTTTCCTTTTCTTTAGCAGGTTCTGTCTTCTTAACGAAGTGTAGCAATTTGTGGTGGTAGTACTTGCAGCCGTTGGTGTCGCAGGTACGTCGCTTGCAGCTGTGGTTTCTTGCTCTGTAGCGTAGGCATCGAAAACAAAGATGCTTGTTCTTGGCGATGTCCCATCTTGTGTTGCTGTCTGCGTTTTTGAACTTTTCGCAGTCTGTTGTAGTGTGTCCGGTATTGTCACATACCGCGCACTTGGCTGTGGTTTGTTGTTCTTCTGTGACTGTGTGCACTTTGTATGTGCGCTTGTTCTGTGAGGTGGGCTGTGCTTGAGTGCCCACTGGTTCGGGTTGTGCGTAAGGTGCGCACAGGTCGGCTTCTGTCTTCATAAACTTCTCCATCTTCAGTAGGTCTGGATTTTCTCTTGGTTGTTTGGCGGCGAATTCGTAGAACTTGTGACGAAGGGTAGGCGTGAGCTTATCCAGCAATATCTTGCTTGTCTCTGGATTAAACAGGAAATGTGCGCAGCCCAGAGCTTGAAGTATGCACACAGCGTTGGTGATCTTGCTTGAAACTGTGCATGTGTCTTGCGGGTTTTCTGTGAGTCGTGGCAGCGCCTTCAGCGTATTAAGTTCCGCTATGGCGATGGCTTCCGGTTTTCCGAATCTGGATTCGAGTGTGCGCATGACGTCTGCAGGATCGCTGTTGCTGATGAGTAGCCCTTCAACGGCTTCGCTGGCTTTTCCTTTCAGGTTTCTTCGTAATCTGTTGATGTTCTCGAACTTCGTAAATAATGTTGCCGTCTCATTGTAGGCGGAGCGGAACATCAGCCATTCTTGATGATTCCCACTGAAGACAGGTAGTTCGATGTATCTTGGATGACTGGCGGCCTTGACTGCCATGGTGATCGCTGAAGACAGTTGGGCGAGCTCTTGACTATGAAACGCTCCCGCCGATGTCGATGGTACTTGACGCGGGTCTTGATGACGCGGCGCAGGTACTTGCTGTGCTGTTGCAGGAACTTGCTGTGCTGTGGGTATCTGTTGATGCGCAGGTTCTCGCTGTGCTGCGGGCATCTGTCGATCCGCAGGTTGTTGCTGTGCTGCGGGCGTTGCAGGTTCTTGCTGTGTTAACCACGTGTCCACACGTGATTCGACGTCTTCCTTGGAGTATACGGAGACATCATCGTCGTCATCCGAATCTTCAATATATATTGCGGCTACGCGCGCTTCCATAAGCATTACTTGGTAGCGCGCGAGTTCTGCCTTCGCTTGAGCGAGCTTCTGTGCTTTGGCCCGTGACTTCGATTTGACGGACCCAGTAGTCTTCATTGTTGGGCGAACGGGCGGCAGCTTTTCTACGGCTCTGAGACGAGCTTGCCATTCTTCTGTCGGAGGGTCGCCCTGCCCGGCGGCTGGCGGGGCGACTGATTCGGTTTTCGACCTCTTGTCTGGCCTCACTGTGGTGACGGTGACCTCCGTCGCGCTAGAAGGGTGCGCAACGGAGGCTTGTGCCGCAGCGGATGCGTCCGCCTGCGACTCCGATGAAGCTTCTGTTGTCGTGGTGTGTGACGTCTCGAGGCTCATGACGGTATGAGCCGTGGTCTCCGTCCACGCGCTTTGATTCGTCGCGGTAGTACCGGACGAAGACGAAAGGGGGTCTTCGGCGGCGAGGCGCCCCTTTCCTGTAGAGCGTGTGACCGGCATATCGACCGACCAGTTTCTTCTTGTTTCGAACGGCGTTCCTCGACGATCCGGCTCGAAGGACCAAAAGATGTACTGGATACACCTTACTATGCTGGTGTGCCGAGGAGGGTGTTGCTTGAGAGAAACAAGTATTGAGAGCTTCTTGTTATTTATTCTTCGGAGTTGTTTTCTTGAGGAGAGGTGAGCACTGAATGAATTTCACAGCAAAATGGGCCTGTTTATAAGCCGCCTATTCTCTACAGTCTAGTCGTGCGCAGCGAGAGTGCGCGAGGCGCGCTCGGCCAATGGGAGAGGCGTATGTTGCCTCTCGCTCAGGCGCATGCTCCCTTTCGCTCGCACCTATCGCTACTCCGTTGGTTGGAGCCTTACCCTATGGAGAGCACCTATTCTATTTTTATTTATTTACACTTACAAATATGGTACGATACAATTTTAACTATATTACAACTATCTATAACTTATGAACTATTCTTGAAGGCGTCGTCCTGCACAATAACAATATGCTACAAAGACAACGATAATTATGATAATTAAATCTAAGAATAGAGTGAGCCATCACAGAGCGATAAAATAATGGATGTTATTTCACATCTAATGCTTACTTTGTTTTTATGCGGTATTAAAAAAACTTTGGAGTTTCTCAAGGCGAAGCTTATGAGTGTTTTGTTTTACCCTACACAACTTTCCTCACTGGATCACCCAATCGTTTTCATTATTTTTTGTTGGATGGATTATATCACTAAATATATCACTAATACCTTTATAACATCATACATTATTATTATCAAATCGTAGTTTTGCAGACACACTCAACTCTTGGTATGGTGGGTGAAAGTCACAATGCCACAAAAACATGCCTTGTGAGGTATAACAGACCCAAATTTAAGATAATGTTTAATAGCAGAAATTGATTTAACACTTTTTGACTTGATTCGATTGAAATACAATAAAAAAAACAATTAAGAAAAAAATGCGTTGTCTTGAAGTATTTCTTATAAAATTTACAGTTAGTTTAGAATTTACCATCATGCAACTTTTTGCACAACATGCGTTTTAAAGTGCTTATAGTGATTAAGGAAAATCATTTTATTTGTGTCCTTCTACTACTAGGATGCCAGTTTTAGAGTGCATTAATGAAATTATTTTCAACACAAGTTAATAAACTGAAGCTACCAAACGCGACAGGTCACCTAACTTTGTTTTAAAAAAGTTATGACAGATTATCTATCATCAGCGGCCCCTGGGACCCCACCAGGCGTACCAAGAGAGTTACTGAAGAAGACGTGTTTGCAAATATGGATTTGTCTTGATAGTATTATTTTCGCAACTATTACCGATTTAGTATATTATTGTAGATGTATCACTAAAACAAGTCTAAAAATAAAATGGTAGTGACTTAGCACTGAAAATTGAAAACTAGCATTTTCTTAAATTTTATTGGGATGGAACAAGCAGGAGACCCCTGGTGTTAAGCGGTTACCCCTGCCTATAACAGATCCATTTCGTCACAAGTAACGAACTTCACTGCGCCCGTCTCACTGAGACATACAGTAATTGAGTATCGTGTGCCTGTAATTTTACTGACTCTCAAGGACTACTGCCGGAAGACGCTGTCACGTGCTTGGTGACAGATTTTCCACTTGAGCGTGGTAGCTAGCCAGGCGAGCATTCACAGAATGCCCTTCCACCATGCGGTGAACCTCGAACTCGCGATGGTGATCGAACCATGGACCTGCGGCACCGCAGTCCATAGCTATAACCGCTCGGCCTATATTACTTCAAAAGATGGAAGCACAGAGTGTTTGAATAAACATCGTAGGTACTTGACCAATTGTTAGAAGTTGATTCCGCTTTTTTAATTTTTATCTTGAGTAAATAAAACTCAAATAAAAGACACATAAAATAGGTACCTATCATAATGGTCATTGCAATAAAATTTTGCCTGTGTGCTCGGAATAAATCATGCCTAAACGACTGCTCATTAGAACTTACAAACCAAATAGGTCCGAGCTTGGTTTTTATCATCTCTCATCTGTTTTTGTGATTTGTTTTACCTCATTTGTAGAGCAAATGTTATTTACGTAGATTGTTTTTGCCAGTGTAGCACTTTGTTTCTCAAGTACATGGACGTGTAATGTATTAAATTACTTATTTTTCCATCAATATATGTATATATTTGACGATCATCTATGTTAATGGAAAGCGAAAACAAGGTCGACCGTAGAACACGCTTGTCGAGAAAATAGGAATTCACTGTTTACTTGAATATTCCCAGATCGAGAAATGAACATGTTGATTGGATATTTTATATTTCAGCAATATGCATATTTTATTGTCTTCAATAATGATTAAAAAAGTACAAAAAAGTGCACTTCTACAATTTTCAATAATTCCTTTCTCCCTTCCTTCGTTTTTATTTTTAACAAGGCCGCTCCTGCTGCTCACTTTTATATAACAAAAATAAAATGAATAAAAAATGTAATATTTCTATAACATATTTTTATCAGGGATAGTGTTGGATTCCAATGTTTAAATAATTTTTCTAATGAGCCCAGTCGTTTTTAGGTAAATTCATTACATACAAAAATACAAAAACTGTAAACAATCAAACATGTTTTACAAACACGCCAATTTGGATTTCCATAACCACATCCAGCGTGTTTGACAGAACGCATCAAACACGCCTTCAAGAATGCTTGACAAACACATAGATTTCCATCAAACAAAATGAAACGCGTCCTAACGTATATTATTTGACAAACATGTCAAACACGGCCTCACACGTCAAAAATAGTATGACGTACATCTGACAAATATGTTTAAGTTGTAGACATGGAAATTTAGGTGCCTGGAATCAGGTTATTCTGTTTGAGGGTGGTTTATTACATTTGTTTTGTTTACGCCAAAGGAATGCTATATATGTTAATTATATAATTTCCCACACGCACTGTCGACATAATAGGTGATTACAAAATGGACCAAGGTCCATCACCATTGCATTGTTACGAAAACTACTATTGTAGTAATATTTTTTATATAGGCTCAGTAACGTCCACTGTAATTTTATTTTATATTTCGCTAGTATGTTTAATATACTTGGACTTTCTGTTAATAAACATTCTTGACCGCCAGTTCTCTTTCTTGGTCTAGATGGCTAAAATCTATGACGACATTCTTAGGTTGCCTGGGAGAGGTCGCTGTCACATGGCATCATATGGTTACCAATATACCATTATCTTATATGAAGTATTATAAAGTTGTTAGTATATTACTTCTTTCCATTGTTTAAGAGAAAGACTTGACATCGTCCTACCTATGTAGAAAGTATATATTTTTTCTAACAAAGACAACACAAGAATTTGACTTAAAAATATATTGTTTCTAACATCGCTATAGTGTGTTCCGGTAGCTGTTCTTGAGAGCTAGTTTCCCATTCATGCCTATACAAGCCTGTTTATTACCTTTAACCGCATCATCACTTACCTTCGATTGTGATCTTAACCTAGCTCGTATATAACGCTAGCTTACTTATCAATACTATATTCAACTATACATTATTATATTTATAAAATTTTAAGGGAGTTAAATCGACCAACTTAAGAGCATTACGAATTCATTGGACCTTAGGACCTCATTAAACTAAGTATTAAGTACCAGATTATGATTGATAAAATATGAAAGTTTAAGTTGAGAAATTTGGATAATACTTTAGTCTTTTAATGTAAAACTAATGATAAAAAAATATTTCATAGTTTTAATACCGTATCGTAGCTGAACCTATATAAGTAGATACATTTCTTACTGGATTATACGTAAATACTTATTAATAAATTGTCATTTATCCTACATTTCTATTTTATTTTCGATGCGATATATTATGAAAACCAGCGAACGCGCAAGAGGACGACTGGCAGTAATTAATTTATCTTTTGTATTTGATTTTATAAAATGTAATAACTCTGCAATTACGTTCACATTAAATAATTAACTTAATTACTATAAGTCTATCTGTAAGTGAGTATGTTATAATTACAATATCATTATTATAATAATAACGAAATCAGATACTCAAAGCTGCAATCTGCATCATTTAATACATGATTATATTTAAGTTCGTTTTTGCAGGCGCTATATAAACTATTTATATAACTACATTTCAGCTATAATTATTATTACGAACGGGATATTTACCGTGTTTTAGATTACTTTTGAGCTCTCAATACTTCGGCGCTGTTGCAAGCGCCATGATCACGAGTAAACTGAAGTCTAGGCGAGTGGATGGCACTAAGAGCAGACGAACCGGTCTACCCTCTTTCTAGTACGTTTTTTCGCCACTATTTAAGTAATATTTATAGTGTTAATGACCGTGACAGTTTAAAAACTCATATTACATTTCAGCTACTCTGTGGTAAATTAGACCTAGTTCTAATTTGCTGTATTCACAAAGCACTACGAACTATATACAACACTACAGCTACTATAATGAAAGTATTTAGACAACCAACAAGTCATTGAAAGTCCACAGGCTGTCTAAATGATCAAGTCCAGTACGTGTTGCCCAGCATGCTGGCAGCATTGCCCTGTTGTAAGATGTTTATTCATTGAGCCAAATAGATGCCAGCATTTTCATCACGCGTCCCATCGACCTAGCGCCTTAAGCGCGTAAGTGTAGATCAATGATAAGTGGTAAGTGAAGGCAGTGTACAATTAATTTAAAATAGTGTAAGAGACTTTGTTTTTAATTTCAGGACTACATCTGTTCCCAGCGACAGATAGTTGTGACAGATATTATTAAGGAATTGTTTAATTACTTATTGAATAAGTAGTCATAGTTTCAACGCACATCTTACGACTCTGTAAGTGGTGGCCATGTTTATCTGATATGATGCCTTTGTTAAAGCCTGTTCTCCAGTGACACAAACAGACATATTTCACATAAGCTGCTGTGCAAAACAATGATCACGCAGTGGTAAAGGATGCATCAGCACAATACAGACATAGTGAGAAATGGCTAAGTGCTTAGTTTGATTTACTAGATGCAAGCATTGCATCCTATTTCTCTTTGAACATCACTAACTACTTGATAAACCGATGCGTAACTGTTATTTTGATAGATTTGTAATAGAACGTTTGATAACTTTATATTATAGTAGATACTACATTCAGTGTATCAGTTATTCAGTGTGATCCAAAGATAAATTAATCCAATTTATACAAGAGCTCTAAAAATCTGCATGTGATTTATGATTTAGAAAGGTTTCCGATTCAACTGTCTCATCTTTGTTACAATCATTATGTTAATTTGTAGTAGGTGCTTCAATATAATAAGGATAAATAAAAATCTTTTTTGAAAAGTCAGTAAATTTTACTGTATAATGTGTAATACCTTCTACAAATAAAAAGGCTTTTTCAGTCAGCTGTCACGTTCAGCTTCCTGCAGGACTGATTATAATGGTTAATTGCGCAAATAATTGTAAATTACATTTTCGCAATTTTTTACTCTAGTATTTTAAGAACGATATTTACTACTAATTACAAAATTATATTTAAAACTAAAACATTAGTGCTTTCCGAGTTGTATCTATTTATTAAGGTACTGTTTGTTTCCAGTGAATTTATTGTAGCCGCATATAAATCATACTATTGACTTTTTCTACTAGTATGTTACTAACTAGTTATGGCATCAATAAGTGCGTGTTTTTATTTCAGGTTGTACATTGTTCTATTTGACTTCTATTAAACCGGTTTTAATTACGGCAGAAGAGCAATTATTTCAATAAGTGCAGATAGGGAATTTTGAAAAACTTTTAACTTTTCATATTTTTCATTTACAATCCTGGATAAAGGTACTACATTTCTACGTTTGCTATACATTGAACAACATCATATGTAAAAAATCACAGCTTGCTTCATATTAAACCAACAACCAATGTAACTTAGAACATACTGTTTCTAACCGAGTAGTTCAGGGAAGTTAGGTAAATACCCTAGCGAAATAACTTACCTAAGTTAATATGGTCCTTACATATGAAATTGGCGTTTTGTATGGGAGGAACAAAAAGTCGAATATTTTTTAATATAATATATTTAATTAATCAAAGTATGAACCATTATTTTCTATGCACTTTTGCCATCTCATAGGTAGTTCATTGATCCCTTTACTAAAAAAACCAGTCGGACGGGAATCAATAAAATCTTTGAAGGCGATTTGGACTGCCCCATCGGAGTTGAATTTTTTCCCTTGCAAGAAGTTATCCAAATTTCGAAAAAAATGGTAATCTGTTGGAGCAAGGTCCGGGGAGTACGGAGGATGTCTTAGACTTTCCAATTGAAGCTCTTCTAATTTAGTAGCCGTCTGTAGCGCAGTGTGTGGTCTAGCGTTGTCGTGAAGCAGCAGTGGCGTGGAGCGATTGACCAGCCTAGGTTGTTTAGCCGCTAGCTTTTCCATCATGGTTTGCAATTCCTGACAATAGACATCAGCCGTAATAGTCTGGCCAGATTTGAAAAAACTGTAATGAACAATACCGGCACTAGTCCACCAAACGCTTACAAGTAACTTTTTTGGGGTTAATTTTCGCTTGGGGCAGGATTTGGCTGGCTGGCCAGGATCTAACCATTGCGCTGAGCGCTTCCGATTATCGTAAAGAACCCATTTTTCATCACAGGTAATGATTCGGTTTAAAATACCTTCATTATTGTGCCGGTTTAGTAATGTAACGCAGCAGTCGACGCGCGTTTGCCGGTTTGTTTCAGTCAATTCGTGAGGTACCCACCTTTCAAGCTTTTTAATCTTCCCAATTTGCTTCAAGTGAATTAAAACAGTTTTATCACTAACATCGCAGCCTGCAGCTAACTCGGACGTGGTTTGCGATGGATCCGCTTCCACAATAGCCTTCAACTCTTCATTATCAACTTGAGTCTCAGGCCGTCCACGGGGCTTGTTCTGCAGGTCGAAATTTCCAGAACGAAAACGTTGGAACCAAAAACGAACTGTGTTTTCTTTTGCAACACGACCGCCATACACATCATTCACCCTTCGAGTTGTTTCCGCAGCACTAGTGCCACGGCGGAACTCGTACTCGTAAATAATGCGATATTTAAGGTTTTCCATTTTGTAAAATGAGTGACGCAAACAGAAAAAAACAGAAGAAAAAAAACAAATGAATGACGATCATCGAAGCACAAATACATGAGTCTATAGCTGTATAAATTTGAATTTGGAATTCCTTACCAAAGAGGAGAAATTCGTGATTAAAGTGGCCAGTACGAAAAACGCCAATTTCATATGTAAGGACCTAATATAACAAGGAATTCCTACTTGCCAATCAAAGATGAAAAGGTACTTACTTGATTTTGCTTTTAGAGTACAGATGGACATATGGACTTCCATATTATGGAAATTTTCCTTGTATGATTTCTCCCATGTATTACATTTCGCTCTACGCGCAACCGATATCGTCCATTTATGAATGAAATTAAATTTTTGTCATTATCTTTGATGCGCATAGATTAAGAACTACCCAAAAATCGGAATAAAAAGTGTTATTTGCGTTAATCTAAGACTCAAGCAATTTACAAACCAAGTTTCATCAAATCCTATCAACGTATAGTGTTCATAGACTTTAACATAAAAACAGATGGCATAACCTGACCTAAGTCATTGGTGTCAAGTTAAACACAATATCAATTATAAAACACTGGAGGTTTCCATGTTCCAGACAATTACTCGTTGTAATTGTGACTGATGTTACGAGATATTCTACGTTGTAATAATGTTAATTTTACTGTAGAATTATGATTTTAACAAATATACTTACTCATAAAATGTCAGCAATACGGTGATACTAAGGACATCCTTCGTTCGAGTCCCACGCGTGGCTTTATTATTTTTATATAGTATTCATAGTTTTTTTTTTATTATGCTTGATAGGTTAGCCTTTGACCACTATCTCACCTGATGGTAAGTGATGATGTGGTCGAAGATGTTGTTCAGGCTAACCTAGAAGTACTGGCTCTCAAGGACAGGTGCCGGAACACACCGTTAGGTGCTTGGCGACAGATTTTCTACTTGAGGGTGGTAGCTAGCCAGGCGGGCATTCGCAAAATGCCCTACCACCATGCATAGTTTGAAGCAAATCGGTTACTGGGTGCAATACTAGCAGTAGTATTGCACCAGGGATTAATGGTTTAAAGCAAAATCGCTTCAAACCATTAATCCCTTGCGTATGAAGGCTATTTGTATATATGGATGTTTGTAAGTAAGTCATCAGAGCTAGGTCGTTATTTTGTGATTGCAGTACAGATACAGATGACTACATTGCACAGTCACAGTCTGCGCTTGCGCGTCATTGCGTGTAGTCGTGAGTCATCGAGTTATTATGTGTGAAAATACTGTTAGTGCAGCAGGAGAAATGGCCTGCAAAGTGATAAAGTGCAATCATTGCAAAATTGTGATTAACGAGTTGTTAGCATTTATTCAAAATAAAGCCGATATTGTCGATGAAGAAGGTATTGTTCGTTTGTGCAAAGATGCATTCTCGAGTGAAGAAATTGAAACCGCCAAAAGCCTCCTCTTCGATTCCGTTCCTACATCAAAGCGAAAAATAACAAGAAAAAAGTGTGGCAAATCCGAACGGGATTTATATGATATTATAGCCCTATTTAAAGAAAGCGATGTAGAATCGACACCTATATTTGTCGCTAGAAGCCTAGGACGGCTCCCTCCTCTCTCATTTGAGATAGCAGATACCACGAAACTATTGAAAGATTTGATAGTTCTCAAGGATGAAATAAAATCTATTAAAGATGGTTACTTAACCGTGCACGAGTTCACTATTTTCAAGAAAAACTTGTCAATGGAGTCTCCTTTGATAGTTAGCTCTGGCACGAAAAACGTAAACGTACATCGGGGGGCCTGTTTAACGGAAATTGACAGCTGTGACGTGAGTGGACCTTTAGGACTACAACCTTACCAAGAGGTATCGTTTAGTATATCGCCAGAAACACACAACAAATCCGTCGATTCCCGCACGAATAATCGTGTAAACATAGTGAGAAGCGGCTGTGAGTCATCATCACCGCTACTTGACCAACGGTCGCCTGTAATACAGCCATCTCTGTCGCGTAACGGGACCAACCCTAAGTCTGTCTCAAGCATAGATCCGATGAATAGCAAACCGATATCTGCGAATTTACCGGACTCAAAATTGTGCAATGCTTCGCATGTGGTTTGTAAGAGTGATAATAATAGGGAAAGTTTACGATCCCGGAATGAAAAATCCTTTGTAGAAATAGCAAGGAACGAAGGTGAGTGGAGATACCCCGAACCGACTGAGGGATGGAAAATTGTGCAGAGAAAAAGACTGAGAAACCGTTTCACAGGATTTAAAGGAGATGCTGTGACGGGACAGGATAGTAAATTCAAGGCCGCGGATACAAGTGTCCCTATCTTTATTTACAATGTGAACAAAAGTACATCTACTTCTGACATTAGTTCTTACTTGTTGAATAAAACTGGATTGGTGGTAACTTTAGAAAAAGTAAGTATGAAAAGAGACAAAGAATATAATTCCTTTAAAATACTCGTCCCGAAGCACAAAATAGACATTTTTATGGATACTAAACTATGGCCCAATGGTATTTCTTTCCGGCGTTTTGTTGATTTCCGACGGAATGCTGGGTTAGTTAAAAAAAGCAGATTGAATAAATAACTATAACTATGGATAAAACTTGTACATTTATGAGCTTTAATTGCAAGTCAATATTGAGATCCGTTGACTGTGTTAGATCGTTGTGTGAAGAAGCTGATATTATCGCCCTTCAGGAAACCTGGCTGCTTCCTAATGACATCTCTTTTCTTGGAAACATTCATAAAGATTTTAGCTATACTGGAAAGTCAGCTGTTGACGTATCATCTGGGCCACTTATAGGAAGGCCATTTGGTGGTGTAGCTATTCTTTGGAAAAATAGTGTGTTCCAAGAGGTTTCAGTGATAACCTGTAGAAGTGTGCGTCTAGCAGCAGTAAAGATATCACTCTCTAATCAAAGGTCGGTACTTGTATTCTCCGTGTATATGCCTTGTGATTGTGCAGCAAACGTAGTGGAATTTACTCAGTGTCTTGGGGAAATTAGCGCAATAATAGAAAGTGCGGGGTCAGAGTATGTGTATATGCTTGGGGATTTAAACGCTCATCCTGATAGATGTTTCGGTAAGGAACTTTTGGACTTTTGTGGTGATCAAGACTGGGTATGTGTCGATTATGAAAGATTGGGGCCACTGTCAGATACCTTTACCTTTGTGTGTGACGTAAGCGGCTGTAGGAGTTGGCTAGACCATTGCTTAGTGACTAGGGCGGCATTGAATACGGTTACGGATATCAGCGTCAATAACAATGTGTTCTGGTCTGATCACTTTCCACTTGTAGTTAAGTGTAATATGAGATTAATAGTGCCTAAAATAGCAATTAAAACCAATATATGTAATAAAGTCAAGTGGGGACAACGCGACGCCGCACAAATAAATAAATATTACAAATTGTGTGATGCGTTTTTAAAGGACGTTGACTTCCCCCGTGAACTAGAACATTGTTGTGGTAAAAGTTGTAATGATTATGACCATAGGATAGTTATTGACCGAATGTATGAAACAATAGTAGGGATTTTACAACATGCATCATTTCAAAGCAACGACAAGCCGCTTCTAAAGAGGCAAGCTCGTGTGGTGGGATGGAACAAGCACGTCAGACATGCTCATGAGCAGGCACGGCTTGCTTTTCAGGCGTGGGTACTTTATGGTAAACCCACTAGTGGAGATTATCATAAAAATATGACTGAAATGCGTAAAGTTTTCAAAAATAAGTTAAAATGGTGTCAAAATCACCAAAACCAAATAAAAAGTGATATAATGGCAACACACCACGCTTCTAAGGACTTCAAAAGCTTTTGGAAACATACTAAAACGTTTAGTCCAGTAGAAAACCTTCCCGTGAGCATGAATGGCGTGTGTGATCCTAAAGATATTGCAGATTTGTTTAGTAAGCAATTTCAGGTCAAACCTGTGTTATGTAGGCAACAGCTGATGTTGGATACTGAATCTCGTAGTGCTTATGGACAACAAATTATTTTGGCGAAGGATGTGGAAGCGGTTATTAAAACCATGAAGAGGGGAAAATCCCCAGGGCACGATCAACTCAGTATAGAACATCTTCTGTATGCTGGAGACCACCTGCCTAGAGTCCTGGCCATGTTGTTTAATTTTTGCATCGGACACTCCTATCTACCGCCGGATTTAATGAAAACAATTGTAGTGCCGATTATCAAAAATAGAACTGGTGATGCCTCAGATGCGTCCAATTACAAGCCAATTTCCCTCGCTACGATTGTCGGTAAAGTTTTGGACAGTCTGCTCGACAGGCATCTTTGCAAGCACTTAGATTTACATGATGCGCAGTTTGGTTTTAGACATAAACTTTCCACTGAAACAGCAATAGCCTGTCTAAAGCATACTGTCCATTACTACACTAGTAGAAAAACACCTGTTTTTGCCTGTTTTTTGGACTTGTCGAGAGCATTTGACTTAGTCTCATATGATATCTTATGGCAAAAGCTTCTGATTGATACTAATATACCTGAAAATATTGTACACATTTTAAAATTCTGGTATGAAAATCAGCAAAACAGTGTAAGATGGGCGGGCACATATTCGGATGAGTATAGGTTAGAATGCGGGGTGAGGCAGGGGGGTATAACCTCGCCGAAGCTTTTTAATCTATATGTCAATAAGTTGATCATAGAACTCAGCAGATCAGAAGTCGGATGCTCAATACATGGTGTAAGTGCTAACAACATAAGCTTCGCGGACGATATGGTTCTGCTGAGTCCTTCGATTAACGCCCTCAGGCGCCTTCTTAACATTTGTGAGACATATGCGGTGACTCATGGGCTCAAGTACAATGTTAAAAAGAGTGAGGTAATGCAGTTTAAGGCAGGGCGTAAAAGCTATTCAGTTATGCCAGTAAAGCTCGACGGAACTCCTCTAAATTGGGTAAAGCATTTCAAGTACCTGGGCCACTGGGTCACCGAGGACATGTCAGACAATATGGACATGGAGCGAGAACGTAGGGCATTGTCAGTGAGGTGTAATATGTTGGCTCGCAGATTTGCACGATGTACAGACTCAGTAAAAGTCACATTGTTTAAGGCGTACTGTACATCTTTTTATACATGCAGTCTGTGGGCCAATTATACACAAAAATCTTATAATGCCCTACGTATTCAATACAACAACGGCTTCAGAATGCTGTTGAGGCTACCGAGATACTGTAGTGCATCAGGCATGTTTGCGGATGCGCACACTGACGATTTCCACGCAATTATGCGCAAAAGAACTGCGTCCCTGATGAGCCGCTTGCGCGGGAGCACCAACAGCCTTCTGACTGTTGTGGCAGAAGATTTGTACTCATATTACATGAGACACTGGATGGCTGTGCTTAGCCCGATTTCCCACCTAGTGGCGAAATAACTTATGTTACTATTCTACTAACCAATTTTAATTCAACTTTATACATGTTACTAACAATTCATATGGATGTTAAACGTCTGAAATAACAATATTTTGATTTTGATTTTTTGATTGACGTGCCTGGTGCGTGATACACACAGCATGTTCTACTTAAACAAAACTGTGTATTGTTCAAAATTAAAGAAATTTCTGATTCAGAGAAAGTTTCTTATATTATATTGTTCATTATTATAAGTCCGTGCCCGCGGTTGACCGGGCTAGAATGTCATCCCCCCATATCTTCCCGTGGGTGTCCTATGAGGCGACTAAGTGAAAAATGCCGGAAGGTGGGCAGCAGCGCCCTCTGATGAACTGCTATTTTACACTGCGATCCCCAAGCCACATGCCAAGCGTTGGGATTATGGTAAAACCCTCCATACAACTCACACAAGTCCACAGTTTCTAAATTTACTGAATCATAACTAACTTTTCACAATTGATACCTATTCATTTTACCGATAATCTTAACAAATCCAACAATAGACAATTTTAATATAACTGATAAAAGTTGTCTCCAGACTGCTGTCGAAATGCCATTGAACAGTTAATATCCAATGTTAAAAGACATTTGGATAATTACTACGATACATTATTAATTCGTAGGATCATTATTTTAAACTAAAGTTTACTAAGATAAATTCTTTTTACTAAGTGTAAGTAAATTGTTTCAATTTTTCACTTCCAATATCAATAACATTTCTTTGTTTTTCTTGCAGTTATTGTTTTAGTTGGTTCCTAAGAACTTGATATTTTCTTTGAAAACATCTTGATAAAAGTTAACGGTGCGTGATATTTTTATGATCGCACCATTACACATAGCTAAAACTGTAGTGGATGATGGGAGCAGCAAACTAAGGGCAATAATTCAGATCGAACGACAGTCATATCGACAGAAACGAATATGGAAAAGAATTTAAAGCTTATCAAGTAACTTAGAATTACCTTAAAAAACAGGTATGCAAGTTGTCAACGAGATTAATCCATATATATCTCAAATGAACCGTACAGGCGGTGGTACAAGTCCACCCTAGAGCAATGTTATATTATGTTTATATATACTTAGGTATATGCGGAGTATATTTCAATTGTGGATATTTACAAGAGATGTTTTTACGAACTTTATAATAACGTTTAACTTAATAGAATATTCAATAGCTTCTGTTTGCGTTAATTTAGTATTTACTTTAATTTTGATAACATCAATTATTTTCTCAAGCTACTTAAAGTAAATAAACCCAGTTATGTTTTAACGGATAAATTTAAAGCTTGTTTGTGTATATTCAAGTATTTTTAGAGATTCATATTATTTCTTAAAGGCATTCACATTATTTCTTATTTAACTCGTATGTAAAGTAAATTTGAATACAATAGAATTTTAGCAAACAATAGTTGAAAACAGTGCCATGAGTGTCATGCATTTTTGATATAACATCTGCTGTTGTTTTTGTTGGGTTTGCGATGTTATCGAGTTCAACATCAAACCATATTTTTTGTATACTATATATACCCGTTTTCCTCCTTAACATGCTTGCCACCGTTTAAAGACTAGTAAATTGTAGTTCATTCGAGTAATGTCCTAGAAATTTAACAAACTCTTTACAATTCTTAAGCATTTACATAAACTTCTACTAGATGATAGTCCTCTTTAGCAAGACTCCGTCTTGGTGAGTACCATTGCAGTGCTTGGGAGCATTAGTGACATTACTGGGCAAACAAGATATAAGGACTAAGTTCTAGGAGTGACGAGGGCAATGCAGTGTCAAGAAGAAACTGCAACAGTAGTGGAGAGGGGTGACGCTGACTTGTCCGACTCATCATGTAATGACATAAAATATAAGTATCATTTATAATAAATCTAGCTAATGTGTAGGGTGTGAGTGAAGAATTCAACAGTTCAATATATGAAGTCAGTTAATAAACCTTATCAGACGTTAGGCTGACTTGCCTGATTTACCGTTTTATGACCATATGTTTGCAATAAGTCTAGCCCAAGACTGAATGATTCAAAACTTAGTCTACATATAGGAATGTACATGTCTCTATTCCTTAATAGAGACATGCGTATTGTCTAATTGTTGAATTAAATTAACACATCAAACTTTTGTTTGGTACATAGACATAATAAATGTTTTGATTTAGCCTACAAGGGCCTACAGAAATACAGAATCTACAGACTTTAAATCAATTATAGATCATGTCATAATATCTTATATGACGTGTTATGTCGGAAGAAAGAATATGATGCCTCTGTAGCGAGTTTTTGAGTATTTTGTGTAAGTTTTTTTTTTTATGTTATTGTGAAGGAACAAGCTCGGGGCCCACCTGATGTTAAGCGGTATCCTCTGCCTATAACAGATGCATTTCATCACAAGTGATGAACTGCACTGCGCCCATCACCTTGAGACATACTTGTTAAATCTCATTTTTGCCTGTTATTTCACTGGCTCTCAAGTGCTCAACTGCTGCCGGAACACACCGTTAGGTGCTTGGCGACAGATTTTCTACTTGAAGGTGGTCGCTAGCCAGGCGGTCATTCGCAAAATGCCCTTCCACCATGCGGTGAAGCTCAAGCTCTGGGCGGGATTCGAACCATGGACCTGCTGCGCGGCAGTCCATAGCCAATGCCGCTGAGCCATCACTGCTTCATTTGTATTTGTACTTCAAGTATTTTGTATTTCATAAGCTTGAATGTTTTGTATAATCCTTATGTGAAGTAAAGTAGTGTTATTTTTATCTTGATATAGTAGATGATGTACTCTACCAAACATAAGATAGGAGGCCCTTATAAGGCAATTGATTGCGGATATATATACATAATAGATAAATAAAAAAATAGAGAGATACAGTTTCCAGTTAATTTAGGTTAATGAGGTTTGAGCCACGTCCTCCTGTGTTCTTTAAGACAACTAAGGTTTTCATTGTCAAAATTGAGTTTACTTTTTAAACAAAAACGAACGCTTACTCTGCTTTATTTCTTCTAAGATTCATAAAATAAAATCTCACAAATTTAAATAGAGAGTGGTAAAAATGATAATTACTTGCGTAAAATATTCTGGGAAAATGATGGTGAGTCCGCGCAATATTTTACGAGTCACAAACCGTTGCGTTGGTTGAGCGCTGTGACAGAGACAAATCGTTTGATGTCCCATTTTAGGAACAGATTCACCGAATAAACAGTCCTTTTAAGATAGATAATATGGGTACAAATTTGCAACTCATTCAAATTCTAGAAAGAGCGTGGAAAATTATTTATCAGTGTAATATCTAATCTTATTAATTATTATATTTCTATTTTGGAGCACTGTGAACAAAAGTCTTTATATAAAATTTATTATTTATTATTATTATTATTGGGCAAATTATGTTTACAATCAATTTTAAATTAAATCATATTACATTACAAATAATATAAATCCAACCTATTTAATGAGAATTATCAAACAATAATATACCTATTATAAAAGTCAAAATGTAGTATCCTTCATCTAAGTCCAATTTAAAATAATAAATAAATGTCAAAAACTAATTGATACCTGAAATTCTATACGATACTGTTTATGTTTTAAATTATTATAAAATTATCTAGCACATAAAAAGATTAAAATGTCATTGAACGTACACAAAAAATTAGAATAATAATGTCACATAGTATTTGGTGGGGTGCAACATACCCTCACGAGATTGTTTTCCGAAAAAACACTAGATGTCTCTGTAATAAGTGTGTGTTATCTCAGGTAATTAAATTCAGTATTTATTATTACAAGCTTAATAATGCTTATTTACAAAGTAATTGTAATTTCTATAAGAATTTCGAATACCACTAGTTTTGGTACAAAAAAATAGGTAGGTTAATATACTCACTGATATTTACAAATACATACATTATTTTACTATCATTTTGTAATGGCTGACTTTCAAAATAATATTGAATAGGTAAAGGTATCCCCCTGTGGGGTGTAGGGATAGAATATCATATTCATTCGAACACTCATGAGCTCTTTTAGTTTTAGTTGTAATATTTATATCATAGTCTGCAAGCATCGAGAAACTAACCCCTGCACGATTTATATTGCAAAATAAAATTAAAAACAAAAAATTATTTAAATAAAAATCAGCCAACTGCGAATCGGACTCGTGCACAATGGGTTCCGTACCATTATCTATACAACATTGGACACTAGATTGTAACTTTTTTTAGTTTTCAGATGCGTAAGTCCGACTCGCACTTTTTTAGCAATCGTTAAAGCGGCAACAATAATACATCATCTGTGAAAAAGTCCATTGTCTAGCTATCTCGGTTCATGATATACCTGGTGACAGATTGACAGTGCCAGTAATAAAGTCCTTAAAAGAGACTTTATATAGAAATTTGCTTATTTTAATGAAATATTTTTTTAATATATGCTCGTACACGGAACTAACCAATATCACTTGTGTTAGCCGGTTTCATGATGATTAAAATATTCTGAGCTTACATTATCAGGGTCCGACTTCCTCAAGTTTTAATAATTTATTTCGTGTAAGTATACTTTCATAAAAGTGTTGTTGCATAAATTTAAGTTAATTTCCGTTTGAAGTCGTTTTATTTAATTTTATTTGCTTTTGTGTAGTGATTTCTAAAAGTTGGTATATACTGGCTTATTTGTTTGTAATATGTAGTTAATAACTATGTTATAAAGCATACTCCGGCTATAGAGGTAGATGTGGATAGGGGTTCGAATCCCGCACATGACTATAAGTTTTCCTCTCGTAAATTTGTAATTTGTGGTATCCGCAGAGCATGCGCAAAATAAAAAATAAATGTAGGGCACTAAAATAAGATCACAATCCCGATAATACATAGTATCTGAAAATATTATACATATACCAAAAAGCTCTAAATATACTATCATTGTGAATGTATTGCAGCTTCAGTGTTAAATTTATATTCTCCTTTTTAAGTTTGTAACAATAAAATTTCTTAGTTTTCATAGTTCTGTTGCCTAAGACAAAACGGAGCCCTATTAATGTAACTTCGCTGTCTGTATGTCCGTCCATCCACCCCTTTTCACAGGTTTTAAGTTCGTAAACAGAATGAGATTCAGTTTTTTTTTCGTAAAAAGATGAATATTTAATTAGAAATGCAATGTTTTTTTTGCAGTGCTCCATTATTGCAATATTTAGGCGGTACAAAACAAAATATAATAAAATAATCGTAACCCGGGGAGTGTCATCGTCTAGAGCTTTTTGAAGTAGAAAATTGATTACTGTTTTTGTCCCGGGACCTATCTCTAATACTAAAATAATAACGAATCTAAAATTTCAGTACATTATGTTCCCAATTTGTTCAAAACCAATAAATATATTTTCTTTATAACGCTGTGAAGATGCGCAACCCTAAAAAAGCGGAAGTTGACTCGCGCTTGGTCAAAATTCAAGATTGTTTATTATTTCCATACAGTACATACAGTGCTATAAGAATATATGTACATAGACCAATGGACCATGTCAGGCGCAACAACAGCCTCAATCAGAATAGAGGAGGGCGCCATATTCAATAATTATTTCATTTTAGTGGCCTGTTTTTTACTTTAGGCTTGTGAAGCGGTTTGTTTTCGAATTTTGTTCTTTTTATTCTTCCTGAATAGAAAGTTTGTTTGTTTAATAGATATTATTTTTTCATTTAAAAAGTAAAAAACCTAAGTGCAATTATTTTATTTTCTATCCTTTGAAATTAAAATTGCAAATTATATATTGATAGAATCGTTTTATAAAGCCCTTCATTATGATGTCACACTCGATGTGTATGAAAAAACGTTTTTTTTCACAATATGGCTTCTTAAATCCGCCAGTTTTTTTTTGTATAAAGTGTCTCTTGCGCTATTAAGGCGAATGTAACGATGTCTCATACATAAAAATCGGTAAGCCATTTAGAAGTTATTGTGGAATAATGAAACTCACAAACATACATACATACATGAACTCTGAAAACATAAAACTCCATTTTAGGCAGTCGTGTCAAAATATAATAAAGTCAAATAAGCCATGCCGGGCAGTATGTCTATGGAAATGTAATTTTTTAGGAGTATAAAAATGGTTCTTTTAATTTAAACTATTCAGGCAGGCCCAGCAGCTGGGGAATAGAACTTCTAAGTTCTATTCCCCAGCTGCTGGGCCTGCCTAAGCGGGCAGCGAAGTCGGTGGGGGCTGCGGATGAGTGCTCGAGCGACCTCACGATCCCTGCCACTAGTCGAGGATGGCGGAACACCGTGGGAGTTTTAGTCGGTGGTGGGTAGTAGTAGTAGTCACTATCAACCCCGAGCCCGACATAGCGCAAATGCTCCCCGCCGGTTGGGTATGCAAAATCCACAAAAACATAAATTAAATAAGTTCAGTTAAAAATATAATGGGAGAAGTATGCCTGTGTCTTTAGTAACACCCTTAGATTAGTGTATTATTAAAGACCAACACATAATAGAACTAATGTTCTATTATATGTCATACACAATATTATATATTAAACAATATTAATATTTTATTTTCGCGCAATTTAAGTGAAAATTTAGTATAAAACTGAAACTATCCAACCCATTTAAGATTTGACTTAAATATCAGTCTTTGGCTCGGGCTATTAAACGATTCTGATAAATTGACTTGTTTTATGCACTATTATTTGCACAGTTTTCTATTTCCATCAAAAACATAGGAACCATTTACAAATTATAGTAGCAAAAAAATTGACTCGAAAGAGTACGGTTCCGGTGGCTGAGTGGAATAAGCATCCGGCGTGAAATCGGAGGATGCGGGTTCGATTCCCGTCCGGAACAAAAATGTGGTCCAATAATTTTCTAAATGTGATTTTTGCTCAGCGCGCGGTAGTTCTTGTAATCATATTTAGTAATAACTTACCGAATAAGTGTGGGTAACCAATACCAGGAATAGAAGTGCACTTGTTTGCCGCATTTTTCTGAAACAATTTTTATAATAACATTACACACATTGCATACATACATAAGATAAACTATTATACGCAATTTTTCGTACTCGTAACAATTTTCAGATTACCATGGATTCTTACTCTTAGGGCCTGTTTCAGAATGTTCGAGTTAGTTCCGGTTATACTACCCAGAACATATTTAATAAATGAACACTATCTTTGCGTTTCACAGTCATTGATTTAGCCTATCCATCGGTTAAAGCTTGAAACGCGCTGCATGTTTACTGACATTTTTATCATTCAGTTATTTTATGTTCTGGGTAGTATAACCGGCACTTCTCGAACATTCTGAAACAGGCCCTTAGAGTTGTATCATTCCATGATACAAATTATACCTTTTTTATGCCTGATAGGTAAACACTTTCTCAACTGATGGTAAGTGATGATGTGGTTGAAGATGTTGTTTAGGCTAACCTACAATTACTAGCTCTCGAGGACAGCTGCCAGAATACACCGTTAGGGCAGATTTGCAATTTTTTATTGTGTTATGTTTTAATAGGTTAGCTTTTTAACACTATCTCACCTGATATTAAGTGATGATGTCATCGAAGATGTTTTTCAGG
This sequence comes from Plagodis pulveraria, assembly GCA_963890685.1. NCBI lineage: Eukaryota > Metazoa > Arthropoda > Insecta > Lepidoptera > Geometridae > Plagodis > Plagodis pulveraria. The sequence goes on from OY982962.1 coordinate 19,040,126, forward strand.
CTAACCTAGAACTACTGGCTCTCAAGGACAGCTGCCGGAACACACCGTTAGGTGCTTGGCGACAAATTTTCTACTTGAAGGTGGTAGCTAGCCAGGTGCATTCGCAAAATACCTTTACCACCATGCTATGACGATTGCCATCCTAAGACGACAACCGGGACCGACAACGGTTTGACGTGCCCTCCAAAGCACGGAAGCGCTCAGTAGTAATGTCACAACGGGTCACCCATCTAACTCATGACCGCGGCGGAAGTTGCTTAACGGTTAAGAACAGGTAATCAAACTTCGCTATGAGCCCTTCAAGATTCAACATTTTAAGGCAAAATCAGTAAGTATCCTTCAGGCTACAGAAAATCCAATAGTAAAATAGATTTTGTTTTAAAATAAAAATAAGCCTATCAAAAATAAATAGCTTGTCACCGTCAGGTATTATGTAAATGTAAAAAGATATATTTTTGTAAATATTTACGACAAGTACATGTATATTAAAATGAGTATAATGTAATTTTTGTTATAATTTTTTTAACAAGTTTTTCGCTAAATAGTCATGATTGTTTTTCTGGCTAACTTGCGTTTTGAAAAAAAATTTAGGTATTGCTGCATATACATATAGGACATCCACTACTGAACAAATCTTTAAACGCAACAAAAACGGCTATAAGCTGCTTGTAACCATTGTCTACCCGTGAATTTAACGATGTCGTCAGTTCCCCCTACTAGGTGTAGGGGGGCAACGAACTCTACTTCTGCCGTGTAATGTGGTAACCACTCAATAACCTTTCTTCCCCATCGGTTATCAGTCCGTCTAGCAATGTGGTCCGCCAATTGCCACTTCAACTTGCTAATTCTGATAGCTATGTCGGTGACCTTGGTTTTTTGGCGAATATCCACGTTCCGAATTTTATCGCGCAAAGAAACTCCGAGCATAGCTCTTTCCATAGCTCGTTGAGTGACTCTCGAGCTTGTCCATAAGGGCCACAGTCAAGGACCACGTGTCAGTGCCACAAGTCATCACAGCACACTGCGTTTGGGAATTAAAATAAAGATCAATTATTCATTTTTAATTTTAAAGACTATATTCTTTTTAAACATTATATTCTTTCACTCCAACGTATCGCTGTGTGTCACACACACAACGATTTGTTGGTTTATGTGTGTGAAGTGACTCTCAAGAAAGCAAATTTTGAACATGTTTTTAGAAAGAGCGCACGCCATATTGATACCAATAAAATATATAATATTTCAGTTGATATGACAAATACTAAGTATAATACGAAATCACGATTCCATATATATCTGTTGATAGAAAAAAATATCAGGACTCATCTGTGAAATTTCGCATTTATTATTTTGTAGCTATCATGTTACATAGTACCTGAAAGATTTCTCCATTTTTAAAAGCTCACTTTTATAATATAAATGTATATGAAAAATTTGTTCACGCTATATAAATATTCGCTTTATAATATAGCTCAATTGCATGCAACGAGCTCTCTCCATCCCATCGGATGGAGAATGTTAGACTGCAGCATCCCTCAGTCTAACATTTTTCAAAGACCACTTCGTCTTAAACCTATGTGCTAACATAGCGCGCTTACAGTTTCTAATATTTATGACACAATACCGGTGTAGTTGGTACGAATTCATTACATAATTAATGACCTGATAAATTCGGGTTCGAGAACCTTCTATCAACCCATGATTTATTAAGCACCCAGCAGGTGACTCCAAATAGAATAGTTTCGGAGACACTCCAGCGTCCTTTATTCATGAGAGAGCATATCAAGCCCCACGAAATGGACCTATGGAAATTAGATTTGTCCGAATTTCAATACGCCGATGTCACATATTTGGGTTCTGCTGACATCTGCATACTGAGCACAGAGGCTGTAATTAGAAATTGTTCGAAATACCGAGTGATAATTGGAGTTAAGCTACGAGTCTTTAGAAAATCTGATAATACAGTAATTACGCTTAAGGCATTTTGTCAAACACGCAGATTTATTCTCCAAAAGATCATTATAGTAAATTGTTATGTATTATGTAATGTGTGTTTTTGGACAATGGGTAAAAAGTGTTTTTTATGTTATTGTGACGGAACAAGTTCGAGGTCCACCTGATGTTAAGCGGACTAACCTCTGCCTAGAACAGATGATGATGATTTCATCACAAGTGACAAATTGCACTGCACCCGTCACCTTAAGACATAGTTGTCTCATGTGCTTGTAATTTCACTGGCTCTCAAGGACTGCTGCCGGAACACACCATTAGGTGCTTGGCGACAGATTTTCTACTTGAGGTTGGTAGCCAGCCAGGCGGGCAATCGCAAAATGCCCTTCCACCATGCGGTGAAGCTCAAGCCGGTGGTGGGGCTCAAACCAAGGATCTGCGGTTCCATAGCTATTACCGCTAGGCCATCATTGTTTCATGTGTATGTTATACACGTCACTATATAATAGTTTGGCGCGCGCCAAATAACTAGATTTAAAACGAATCTGGGCATTGATTAGGAATATAATAAATTTACTGAATCATTTACCGTGGTATTTAATATATTTCGCTGTTCCCGGTTTATTTCACTATCACCACTATCACTCCAAGATAGTAGGCCATTTTACGAATATCTACCCAGCTACCACCCTTAAGTATAAATTCTGTCACCAAACACTTAACAGTGTATTCCGGCAGCTGTCCTTGAGAGTTAGTTCCCATTGTAGGTTAAGTCAGTTAACAAACAATAAACATCGGAGAGATTGTGGTTATAAGGTATAAGGGCCTATCAGCAATAAAAAAACTACGGTTTAAATAAGGATAATGTATCCCGGGATGCTGACTGTGGCTTAAGTTATTCGACGACCGCGTTGACGTTACGATCAGGCCAATAATGGATTTTAATTATTTTAATAAGGCTAGACTTCAAAACTAATAACTATCAAATAAATAATAAAAAAATGAAAATGAAGATCGTCGTATTGTATTGTATATATTTTTAATATACCTAATCTAAAGCTTCAAAACTTCTTGCGTTAAAAGTTTGTTTCTGAAATACAAAATACAATCTTGTATAAGATAAAAAACAAACTTCGCGTCTCTTATTAAATAACATCGACAGATTTCTTGTTAACCATATGAATCGATGAAGTTAGTCAGTACATTAAATTTTGATATATAATATTGATGTCAACGTGAAAAGTAATACTTTCTTAATTTTTTCGCATTTATACGGAGGGATTACCGTCACGGTCGCGTGGTAGCTTCTGACAATTTGTACCCTTTATCCTAATATAGAAAAAAAATGAGTTAATTCCTGAAAGTATTATAACTGACGCAAGAAATGTGATGGATAATTTATTTCCTGAAAAATCCCGTGAGAAATATATGAAAGCCTATGGTAATTATATTGAATGGAGAAATGCAAGAGGCGCCGGGATTTTTCAGAATCTGTGTTATTGGCCTACTTCCAGTACTTAGCCAAAACTAAACAACCTTCTACTCATTGGAGAACCTAATCAATGCTCAAAACAACAGTCAGTTCTAATAACAACGTAAAACTGAACACACATTTGAAATTAGTAGCGTATCTGAACGGATGTCTGATGAATTTCAACATATATATATACACCGTGTCCCAAAATTCAACGATAAGCCGGCATCGGTGCATGGACCTACTCATGACTACTCGGGAAAAAATAAAAAAAAAATTATAACTCTTTTTTTTTTCATTACAGAGACTTTTATAAAGTTGCGCCAACTTTTAATAAAACTTGCCATGGTAGTGTCCATACTTTTTTTTTTAACCCAGACTATAGAAAGTGCATAGAATGTTAATATCTATGAAAATTATAAGAAAAAAATTTTTTTTTACTGATTTTTGTAAAATAACTACAGACTTTCTGTAATTTTAAAGGATTGTGGTAGATAGCCGTCCTTCTTAGGTTGCTAATGCACAAAAAATATCAAAAATATGTCAAAAATTGTGGTCATGGTAGTTGAAAATGGCATAATGGGTATCGAATATCGATGAAATTTATAAAAGTCTCTGTAATTAATAAAAAAAAACAGTTATAATTTTTTTTTTTTCCGAGGAGTCATGAGTAGGTCCATGCACCGATGCCGGCTTATCGTTGAATTTTGGGACACGGTGTATATATATGATGGATTATTAAAGTATCACCATAGTGTTTTAAATGCGCTATTTATTGTAACCTGTACTTCGATAGATACTTGTCTTTTTCACATTCGGTTTTGATACTGATGAATTATTTTATTTCTTACGTTCCTTTATTTACAAAGTATAATAATAAAACTTTCGTCAAATTTAATAATTTATGCAGATAATAAATAATTTACAAGTAACAAAATAAGTAATATATAGAGATAAAATTAAAAATCTAGTATCCAATCGCAAATACATTATCCAATAACTTTTTTAGGGTTCCGTTATAGAAAAAGTGTGAGTTTAGAGATTACGAACTCTAAAAACCCTTATATATGGTATATATGCGAACAATACTTTAATGTATTTCTAAAACCTAGAATGTCGTAAAATATCTATAAACGATAAGTATTTATATTAGAAACTAAAATGAATGACCATGCTTCTTTACAAATAAGTATAAGATATACAACCATATTGAAAGTATTTCCACCAGCTGATTGCCAGTCTTATTTTATAGATGGAACAGTATTATAATGCAAAAACCGTCAACAGAATTCGTGATGTGAATGCTCATACGAGAATCAGCATAGGAATTACTCAAGGTCGCTACGAGTATGATATTCGAAGTGTGTTTCACTCGGTTGATTTGAAGTAATGTCATATGTGATGAGATATGCTTTGTGACAAAAAATAACCGTAATGAACGTTATATGCGATAATGACTCCGTAATAGCATTAAAATTGTTGCCGTTCTCCTTTTTATATAAGATATTTTGATAGGGTTTATTCGTTATGTTATTTTTTCAAATGTAGGTTCATTACATTTAAAGTTACACTTTTTGGTGCTAGACAGTATTGGTAACTCAAAATGAAGTTATTTATTTTTTATATCCTGACGTGATATAAAATTATTGCTGTTTATTTTGGTTTTCAAATAAAGATATTTTTGATAAGGTTTATTTTTAACATATTCTTTTCAAATATAAATTCATTGTAAACATTCGCACATTTTGGTGCTAGACAGTTGTCGTAAATCAAAATGTAGTCATAGGTTAAAAAAAATGTTATACAGCAGGTTTTGATACATACTTAAAATTATAGGTTATAAACATTAAGAAATTGTTATGGAAGGCTAACCTTTGACCACTATCTTATGTAATACTCAGTGATGATGCAGTCTAAAATATTGTTGAACTACACGACTAAATCTTTGCAGTTACTAAGATTTACTGGCTCACACGGACAGCTGCTGGATATATATCAAAGTGTTTGGAGATATTTTATAATCGAGGGTGATAGCTGGATCTACCAGGCGGGCATTCGCAAAATACCTTTCCACCAAACTATAACGAGTGTTATGTTAATACAACAACAGTGACAAACTGCTTTACATACTTCCCGAAACAAAGAAGCGCTCAGTAGTTAATGACACCTACATTCAGGTCTAATGACCACAGCGAACGTTGCTTAATTTAAGTAGTTTATCAGTTAAGAAGGACTAGGCAAACGCTGCTAAGAGCACTTTAAACGTGGCGTAATATCACCATATTATAATGAACTCTTAACAGATATATTTCAAGTTATTTTACTAACTTCTCCCTGCTGCTTCGCCCGCGTGCAAATTGGTTATATCGCGCTACTGGATCTTCTTAGCAGTTGAGAATCAATAGTTTGTATCTAATTCACTCCTGTGGGGTTAAAGAATATATGTATCAAGTTTAATTGAATTCCTTTCTGCCGTTTTGGAGAGTGTCGGTGAAGGAAAGTCGAAATAATCACTAGAATTAATATTTCCAAAGGTACTTAATCTGAAACTAACTTTAATATAATTATTTACATCATTCCAGTTAACTGATCATTCCAGTTAACGTTCATTTCCAGTGAACAAGCCATTCGAGTGAATATATCGTCAATGCTCTGCAGTATCCAACATTCCGATCGTACGAGGATTTCATAATGCAATCTGTCAATCAGAATGCAATGGAACGGCCGTTACTAACTACACGACAACATGCGCGATAAAGCCTTTACACACGGGCAACTTTTAAACTACTAAATATACTTTATTTTTTTTATCATTAAACTGTCTATATACAACAGATTGCGACCTCCTTGCGAACAATAGCTCATCTTTAGTTACATACATTTTTTTTTACCTAAAAATGGAACCGACTCAAATGTGTGAAATAACTTGTTGAAGTCGGTACCATGATAGTACAAAAGTACCTATTATCATAACATTGTGACCGATATAGATACATACATACATACATACACTGGTCGAAGACCAATGTCTTCGACCACTGGTCGTACACTGGTCGAAGACCAATGTCTTCGACCAGTGTATGTGCTGTATCATCCGGATCGTCCACAGCTGAACACAGCCTTAACCATAATCCCCACGCTTGGCAGACGTCTTGGGGATCGCAGTGTGAGATGTCAGAGAGCGCTTATGAAGAGCTGCCATCTTACATTGCTATCCCAAGACGCCTGTCAAGTGTGGGGATTATGGCATATACCTCCTTTTGATGGGAGAGGCATAATAACAACGGTGAACAAATGGCTGTTGATGACATCCCCTAAAGGACAAACAGAGGTGCCTTAAGTGACCTAAATTTAAAATAAGAAACAAAACACGCCAAAAATATAGAATGAATATTTTATAGTACCTAACACTTTGTAACATTATTAATGTGCTTTTTGAACTGAATATATCCAAAACGTGTTTAGGCCATTGAAATGTAGCTCGTGTGTGTCTCTTAGTAAACTTGAATCTCTTTATAACTCATACTCGTAGGTATATCATGATTATCGGAATTTTGTTTATAGAGACCTCTGAGAGACAAAATGAGATTATGTTTGCAACCCGTGAAAAGCGTTCGTAATACGGATTTTGGGAAAAGCACATATGAGTAAGTAATGAAGAACGATGCGTCTAAAGCCATTGTAAGGGGAAACAGACGAAAAGTACTAAAAGCCAACAGAAAAGTCAACTGGGAACTGGGCTACTGGAGTAGACTAGACCAAAAGGTAAAGTGGGCATAGCGTACCGAATGTGTGTAAGATACATACATTCTCTTAGGACTAAGTAGAATTTGTGAAAGCAAAATTTGTGGAGATGCGTTTTATAATCATAACACAAGTTTTTTTTTGTTATATTGTAAAAAAATTAAGCTTTACTTATTTCTTTGATATATATTTATTTGCATTTGGACTGTATGTGAGTGTGCAATGACTTATCGGTTGTCTAAATGCTTTTATTGTATATAGCTACTTATATAGCTACTTTTTATATAGTTGGTAGCATTTTGTTAATTTTGTAGTAGCTGTAGTTGTGTGTTATTGTATTGTATTGTATTGTATTGTACATAGTTCGGTTGAAAAAAATATTTAACTAATAACATAGTACTTAGTCATTAAGAACTAATATTACCAATTATTATATAATTATTAATATTAAGTGAATGATAAAATCTATAGACCTAGCGGCTGATATGATTTTGTATTGCATCTTCTTACTTCTTTAATTTCATATGGTATCAGTAATAATATAAGTAAAATTTGTTTTTATATAGCTTACCAGTACTGTGGACGTTGAAATGTGAAAAACTAAAATGTATGCAGGAATAAATATTTAAACGTATAGTAATCCCACTTAAAATTTACCAAAACTTTAAAACTAACAACTCCAGTCGTAGTGAACCCAATGCTAACATTTATTTAGGTCATGTCACGTCCCAAAACGTTGACCTACTAAATTTCCCAAACTACCTCTAATGATAATGATCCTAATCATACATAAAGTTATAGTTACAAAGTCTTTGATTAGGTACTTCGGCTAGGTTATTGAACGATTGGCACAGAAAATGTATACTTAATTACTGTAAACAGTATTATTATATTATAATATTAGTTGCTATTCTTATTCTCCTCTTCTCTGCTATATACCAGTGATTGACTCGGTAGAAAACAGAATCATCTTTTTATCACATATTAGTTTTTGTTAGTTTTTTTTTATAGTTTTTATGTAGAGACGTTGGGTCCGTGGGAACCGGGAGCTCATCGTATATTCCAAAACTTATCAGAGCGCTTGGTCGATGCGACGCGTGATCAAAATGCTGGCACCTATTTGGCTCAACGAATAAGCATTGCAATTGAACGGGGCAATGCTGCCAGCATGCTGGGCACGCTGCCAAGTAATAGTGGGCTGGAGCATTGGGACTGTCTATGAGGCTGCAATGACTTATAGTTTGTCTAAATGCTTTTATTGTAGTAGCTTTAGTATTGTATATAGTTCGTAGTATTTTGATTATAAAGGCATACCGCCGGTAAAAAAAAGTTTTTATCTATTTATATGTATATCTAATCGTAAATACGTTAGTATAGCTTATTATGCTAAAAATTACTCTAGTTAGTGTACAAAGTTATAGTATTTATAGTGTATCTATATATACTTGTTATAGTGTACAACAAATCGAATGTCTCTGGGTCAGGTAAAACATAGTGGCTTTTATCCTCCTTACGATTTATTAACTTATGACGCAGTAATATTTTATGCGATTAAGTGTTAACTAGAATTGATTAACTAAGTTGCAATAAGCGATGTCGTCATAGCATACCTTTCACTAGTTGAGTCATGGATGCCTAAGAGCCAGCGTTCAGTGTGGGTAAGATTTCATAACAATTGTAGAGTCGTAATAAAGACTTTTATAAAGAAAGATAAAGGTAGTGTATTAATATAGCACGAACTATGTGTAGCGGATCTCAATTGATCTAAAACTGTTTTATTTTATTACAAAGATATCTGAAAGTATATATACCTATAACGAGAAAGTTTGTGACTTCCTTGTGATAATTTTGTTTGCACATCATCATCAGCCGGAAAACGTCCGCTTTTGACCAAAGCAATAAAACGCCAAAAAACGTAATGCCTTTTGTAACTATTGGCTACGGGTACTTTTAAGATGTTGTCAGTCAACCTAGTGGTAGTGTTAGTCACCTTGCACATAGTAAATCATTATTTTCGTCACCGTTATATTATTTTTGAGTTAACTTTTTCAGCATAATTAGAGAAAATTGTTCACTCTGGCAATATAAAAAAAAAATCTTTGACTAATCCACTGTCGACTCTTATTCTATTTTTATGTTATGACATTCTGGGGTAATACAAAAATAACAAAACATGTTTCGTGTAATAGCTTGTTATTTGATGTTGAAAAGGTGGTCAATTATAAAATCGTTAGGTGTAGTACTCACAAATATCACATTTTTATGATTTCACTATATATTACCAGTTTAGCTTCATACTGATAGGTACAGAAGAAAAAGCACCAACGTGCCTCAGCCTTTGTATTCGTTTACTGTTAATTGTTGTATTTAGCCATCGTCGTACCAAAGACACAAGTCTAGACAATTAATCGTTATGGTTCAAAGTGATTAAAAATTAAGTTTTTTTATAATTTAATTTAATTTTCTTTTGTTTATTTATATTATTTATATTTAGGTAGTTTTTGTACGAATTCGCTTTAAGAAACAAAATACATAAACATAATGTCTAACAGCTACAATGTCTTATTGCCAAAAATCTCACAAATTGTCCAGGTGACACATTAGTGCTTTTGTATACGAATACATACAAATAATAATACTTGCTATGACTCTGTGACGTGTGTACGTCACAGAAGTAAGTAACTACGATGTGGTTCCATAAATCGCTTTCATTTACTTCAAAACACCTACATTGAATTTTAACTAAACCATATTTTTATTTAATCAAAATCAACCTTGAAAATCCATCGAAGTTCTTTGGTGAGACCAAGCTAACTAGACCTCTTTGATTATCTTTTATTCTAAAGGACCTCTCTCCTTTAATACGCACTTCGAGTCTGTTATAATACCTAGTCTTGAACTTTATATTAAATTCCGATCGTTTTATTACCACGGCCAGTTAACAATGTCTATTCAAACTAGTTTATGTCCATGGATTTACCCGAGTAAGAGTTGCTTCTTCAGGAACTAATCAGTCATCAGATCAACCGAAATATCCACCGTTGAACAAAAGTCTTCCCTATTTGGGATCGCCGTAATCCCCACGCTCGGCAGGCTTCTTGGGGATAGCAGTTGATAGTGCCAATTCCTCAAAAGACGCTGTTGCCCATTCACCTTCCGGTATTATTCCATTAGTCACCTATTATCGACACCCACGGGAAGATATGAGGAAATCCAATTTTATCCCTGCATCCTTTTTTTTACTATTGAAGATAGGTAAATCTTTGACCACAATCTCACCTAATGGTAAGTGATATGTGGTCGAAGGTGTTAACAGGAACTAAAATTTCAGGCTCTCAAAGACAGCTGCCGGAACACACCATTAAGTGCTTGGCGACAGATTTTCTACTCGAGGTCGCTAGCCGGGTGGGCATTCGTAAAATTCCCTTCCATCATGCAAAAACCTACGAGGAAAATACTACCTACTCATTAAACTGGCTTCAACAAACTACTCACTTTATTATTATATACTATTAAGGTTTTTACTTACTCTATATATCAATCATATTATTTAGAAATCAAAAGTCGAACACAAAAATAATACACCAAAAATACACCAAAAGGCAATCTGTGAGGGATCTTTTTAAAGAAATTGACATTTTAACTTTACCAAGTCTGTATATATTTGAAAATATTATGTATGTTCGTAAAAATTTGAGTAAATTTAAATTAAACAGTGACAATCACGATTACAATACTAGGAATAAAGATAAAATAGCGGTGCCAGGTTTTAGATTAGCAAAGACAAATAAAAGGTCCTTCTTAGGTAATTGTGTGCGGTTTTATAATAAAGTTCCTAAACATATTACAACGCTCACAGAAGGGAAATTCAAGTTGCATGTGAAAAACATATTGATTAAAAAATCCTACTACACAGTTTCTGATTACATTAACGACAAAAATGCCTGGACAATTCCGCCTCCGCCAAGCTATTGCCTGTCACCTACATAATTTAAACAAATATTGTAATAACTCTATTATATAGTATGTATGTTAAAAGATGTTTAAAAGAATGGCCCCGAGTTTCTTGCCCGTTCTTCTCGCAGTGGCTCTATACACTTTATTTGCTGAACGTGGCAGTACAATGTAGAATATTTCAATACTCAAATTTGTAATTGACCTTCATAAGAGCGTCATAGACGCCTAAATTGAATAAATGATTTTGACTTTGACTTTGACTTTGACTTTGAATATGTATGCAATTCTATTATTGACCTTTAAGGTCAATTACAAAATTTTACTGCCGTGTTCAGCGGTTTCGTAGGTAAGAGGTTAGACACTCATATAAAAAAAACTTTCGCATTTATGATAAGTGTCCTACTTAGAATTAACCGCTTAAAATATTATTCAAGGAGACTTTGCAGAAAAATACTTATTAAAGTCATAATTTACCTGTATAATGGGTCTAAGAAATGACTGTCCTTTCGTGTTCAAAGGTCATATTGTTATCACTACAAGAAAAATCTAAGAACTTTATTACTTCATTACAAATTTTTAGCATTAAAATCTTAGTTTACTTGTAAAATGGGGTACTGGGTGGTAATAACGTTATACGCACAGAAAATTGATTGTTTGTAGAACAATGTTTAGTCTACAGATAGGTTAATTCTTGATTGGAGTATTTCAATAACGAGTATACATAGTACAAATATAATGTTAGAGTAATAAGTAGGTTAAATTTAGCAGTAAAATTATCTAAGTCACATTTTATTGTATGAAACAATAAAATCCGACAAGTATCTGGAAAAATTGTTTAAAACCCAACTTTCTCTAAACGATTTTCGAGGATTCGAATGTAAGAAGTTTGAATTCTGAGATTTTGTAATTATATTTACAAATTTTATGCTATACCAATAGTTATTTAAGACATATCCTATTACTTTAGAGGCTAAATATTGTTTTTTGCATTTGTCGAAGTCCGCACTTACACATGAGCATAGCAAAGCACGGATTATCTAATATTTATATTCTATTCCTACAAGGTGTCTCTATTTCTATCGCTATGCCATGATAGCTCTGATTTCTTCTGACGCGGCAATCACCGTAGAATAATACCGTGCGGACGGATACGATGACGTACCTGTAGCTTTGTACCTAAAGTGGGGAGTGAGCCAGGTCTGCTGGAATACACTGTTCGGTGCTTGGCGACAGATTTTTTTACTTGATGGTGGTAACTAGCCATGCGAGCATACGCAAAATGCGGTGAAGATGAAGGTGGCACTGGAGATCGAACTATGGATCTGCGGCTCAGCAGTCCATAGCTATTACCACTGGCTATCACCGCGTCTGAATCTAGATCTTCATATTACAAAAAACTTTTTACTTCCTCCCAAAATGTTGGTAACCAAAATTGAATGGAAGATAATGCATGGATAGATTTTTATCATGAAACCAGAACACTCTTGCCATGTCAGTTCTGTCGCATGACAGCTCCAATACGCTGCGTTAATTTTATTAGATACGAAAACACAATGAATTTTCACGTCTAAACAAATCTGCGGATTATAAAACAGGTTACTCCAAATTGAGATACTTATCAAAGTTAAATGGAAAAGAAGAACACATGACTCGCAAAAACCTTCAGCATTTTTTTAAACTGTTACTTAACGAACGATAAAAATAATTCACATCATTTTACTAGTTCTTTAAACAAGTTGTATACGAGTAACGTTATGGTGGGTTGGTTAGTTGTTAAACTACGATTACTGTTTTTCATGCACTAAATTTTTTCTAAACACGCATTCGTAGACTCAGGTGGGTCAGTAGTTTCATGAATAAAAAAGACGCCCTACATGAAGCAAGTTGATAGCACAGATTAGTTACAAGTTACTACGTTCTGCCACAAAAGACTATGCTATCGTAGATCTGGCGCTCTACCAGTTTCAATAACACACTAGAATGGATTTAACAGCTAAAGGGGCGTTAAATAAAGGAACTTCTATCCTATTAATTCCATTGATGATTTCACGCGGATTTATCTATATTAGCCACCAAAATATTCAGAGCCGACATCATCCGAAAATTACATTTGATAGTCACCGCGGCCTCGATTTCGGCGTTACAGTTTAATAGACTAGGAGTTGAGAAGCGTTAATAGAAGGTGATTTGAAGCTTTTGTAACAGATCTTTGCTCGTCTTTCTTAACCGATCGACTTTGTTAAGCAATGTTCGCTGCAGCTTTGATTGGAATGGGTGACCGCTAATAGTATTTATTTAATTAATGGTTTATTACACAAAAATGAAAGGATATTAAATAGGAGGACTTAATGCTAAAGCATTCTGTACCAGTCATCCAGCGGAGGAAAAAGAAAAACGGTAGGTAGATTTCATCAAACAATTAGAAATTAAGGGTTGCGTGAAATAAAAATGACCTGGAACAGAAATTAAAAGTGAATAAAATCTAAAACGCAACCTACATTGTACAATATTATATGCTATTATAAATAAAAAAAACACAAACTTCATACCTAGAAGTATTGACTTATTATAATGCCAAATACACAAATATACAGTCGGTATATATATGTCACCGGATAATTGTACGATACGTTAGTTTATAAAAAATCTAGTGAGTATGAACCGTCGATAGATTGTGAACGAACATTAAAATTTACAATCTAACGCTCACGTTTTCGTAAGTTTATAAACTGACCATGTCTAGCTGGCAGTTTATAATCTAACTATCTTTAATCGCCCGCGAAATTGTGAACCGTCCTCTGATTGGTCACCGTTATAGGTGCCATGAGTTCATTTCATAGTTAAGACCAAAAATAATGGTCAGACAAAAAAACATTTTTATTTCGAGTTTGTACATTAAAAAAACTAAGGGATTTAAAATAATGACCATGGTTGTCATTATGTCAAAATGCTTTGATACCCTTAGTTCTTTTACCAAAAAATTTAAGCGGGCACCAAGTGTAGTAAATGATCACTATATTTTAGCGAGGGGTTAAATATCATTTAGTCAAGGGCAAAGTTATATTTAGGTGCGTCAACGAGCGAAGCGAGGAGGAGCGTTAGGTTACTTGTGACTACATCAACACGCGAGCCGAGCGAGCGAAGCGAGCGTGGCGCGGCAGCGGCCGGCGATGCGCCACCAGAATTTAATTTTGGTGATCATACACTTTTGGTGATCATTTACTTCCTACAAGCATGATACTACTCTTGGGTTATCAATGATTTATTTTGAGTAATTTTGCTTAAATAGGATAGCGAGATGTTAAACTTTGGTTATAAGATTACATTAAAATGCGGGTTTAATTTTGGTGATCATGTAATATTTTTGTCTATTATATGTTACTCTACTATAGCTGGTGGTAAGTTAAACATAAGCCAAAAAATAATACATTAAAAACCTGTACCTACTTTTTTGCTTATGACCATTGTAATACTTTCGTAGATCTATGGTAAATTGTTGTTGATCCACATAATTACAATTTGACAGCAGGACATGGTCAGTTTACAATTTTACGAAAATTTAAACGGTAGATTGTAAATTTAATTTCCATTCACAATACATCGATAGTTTATAATCTAACTAGATTTATTATAAACTAACGGTTAGTACAATAAAACGGTGACTTATACATATATATTATATTATATTTATTGGTCTAAAAATATGTAGCAAAAAAGAAAAACATATAGTGTTAACAAGGCTGCCCATAGAATTACAGGTTCTCATGTACAGCTGCCGGTACACACCGTTAAGTACTTGGCGACAAATTTTCTAGATACTATATAGATTTATAGGGCATAAGCAAAATCCCCTTCCACCATGAGATGAAATTCAAGCCCGCGGCGGGATTTGAACAATGGCCCTGCTGCGCGGCAGTCCATGCCACTGAGTCCAGTCAATGCCACTGAGCCATAACTGCTTTGATTTAGTAATGTATAATTTTGGTGTATAATTTACGTTTTACCGAAGGGTGTAAATGATTTTGTCATGTTGCCTCCTCTTGGTCTACAACGAATAACCCAATTTTCTGGGAGACTGCACCCATTAGTCGTTTCTGTGTCGGTGATAAAAGGCCGCCTGTGGCACCTTTAAAATGTACGGTGGCTTGTGTCATCCGTTTTTACGAAATGAATTTGTTAGGGCTCTTTAAGGTACATAACATAAGAAGTCTACAGAAAACTTTTTCAGATTCTATAGGATCGAATCTCCAATACTTTTTTGATATTCCGTTGCAAGATCGCAGCATAGGCGTTCATTATTATTAAAAAAAATACTATATTACATTTATTGTTTATTTTTAATGTTGTTATGTTTGCAATAACGCTCGCTTGGCGGATTACAATACAGAATTATAAATATACGAGAAAAAATTATAGTCACGTGCGGGATTCAAACCCGCGCCCATCCACCTCTTTAGCCGGGGTCTGCTCTAACCAATTGAGCTAAGATGACATGACGTCATAACTGAAATCTTTCCTATCGTTCTTTAACCATCGTATTGGGATGGAGCGACATCTATAGTACCACTCACCGGGGTATACTCTGATCGCTTGAGAATCCCGCACATGACCATATTTTTTACTCTCGTAAATTTGTTATTTTGTAATGTTATCGCTATTATTTTTATATGTTTATCAGTGGCACGTCAATAACACAAGTGGACAGATACGCTGTTTAAAACTACTTTGGTGATGCTGGAAAATAGGCTCTGTATTTGCTCCGATATCACTAAATATATATATATATTTTTTTTTATGTAACATAATATGTTATGTATGAACAAGCACGAGGCCCACCTGATGTTAAGTGGACTAACCTCTGCCTATAACAGACGCATTACGTCAACGACGAATTGCACTGTGCCCGTCACACTGAGACGTCCAGTTGTTAGGTCTCATTAGCCTGTAATTTTTCTGGCTCTCAAGGACTGCTGCCGGAACACACCGTTAGGTGCTTGGCGACAGATTTTCTACTTGAATGAAATTATATATAAAAACAAATATTGGTAGCACAACAAAATATGTTTTAATAAACTTCATTTGATTTGGTGGTTTGATGCCCCGCGCGAGGAATCACGTGGAATGTTGAAACCCATTATGTGTTTGTACACCTTAAAACTTAGTATTCAGATACTGGATATCAAAACAACAGAGCCTACATTTGCTTATAAATGACATCCTCGTATATATGTTAATAACATACACGTGAGATTCAGCTTCTATCTCGAGCTGCACAAATCAAATAGCTATACGAAAAGTGGAAATATTCGGCTAGCTTTTAGAGGAGGGAATTTTTATTGTTTATTTATATCTGATTGTCTCGCCGTTGATTTCTATCTCACAAAAAAAAAGTTTTTTTTATGATGACTCACTTGATGGTAAGTGATGGTGTGGTCGAAGGTGTTGTTCAGGCTAACATAGAACTAATTCACTGATAATTTAAAAGCCTTTAACAGCATTGCTTAGGCTAGCAATCTATCTATGTAAAGTTATATTTTGTAAAAAAATATTTACCAGAAGCTTTGTCGCAAGGGAAAAACCGTGACCGGTGGTTTAATGCGCCCTCCAAAGCACGGAAGCATTCAGTAGTATAACAAAAAAAGGTACAGATTTTATCACTCAAAGTAAACTCAGTTTTACTGTGGTAATAGGTCCAATTTTCTAATACGGAACCTTCAAAATATCTTACGTCTAGATCATCCTTACAGTTTACATAACGTTCGCGGTCACAATAACACACAGGTATAAGAATTTCTATAATATGAAGACCTACAAGCATGATTGTTGATAAACCTTTAACAGCAAACCTACATCCCACTATTACTACTAAAAAGTAACATTTTGTAAAAAAATGCATAATTATTTACCAGAAGTTTTGCCGCAGCTTACAGATCATTATTGTAGGTATATTTAAAAGTGAATTTGAAGCGCTCGTAGCGAAGTTTGCTTAGCTGTTGTTAGCCGATCAGCAAAGTTAAGCAACGTCCGCCGCGGTCATGAGTTGGATGGGTGACCGCTAGTCACATTACTATTGAGTGCTTCCGTGCTTCGGAGGGCACGTAAACCGTCGGTCCCGGTTGTCGTCTTAGGATGGCGTCGTTATAGCATAGTGGTAGGGCATTTTACCAGTGCCAGCCTGGCTAGCTACCACTCTCAAGTAGAAAATCCGTAACCAAGCACCTAACGGTGTGTTCCGGCAGCTGCCCTTGAGAGCCAGTAATTCTAGGTTCGTCAGAACAACATCTTCGACCACATCATCACTTACCATCAGGTGAAATAGTGGTCAAAGGCTAACCTTACACACATAAAAAAATTTAAGTAATAAAATAACTCGAGCGCAACATATCTTAATTTGTAAAACTTCCTTGAACATTTAGCTCGGCAATGTTTGTGTGCCTCCAATACTTCTAATACTACTGCGCCTTCTGTTTATATTGGATAACATCAAAGGAGCTATTCTGTTTAATATGTAATATTTCGTGTATCTCTGAAATGATTTGTATCAAACGTTGTATATAAATAAGATTTTTCTTTTAAATAAACAGGCGACCTTCCTGGAGTATATATCCCAATATTAAATGGAATCGAGAGTGCCTCCATATATATGCTATTTAGCACGTATTTGAATTATTGATATTACATGTTAGTTAAGTGACAACCAAGCCAAAGCCTAAAACGTGATCAGCGAAGACCAAAAGCCATTGAACGACAAAATTTTCGCCAGGCTGACTAAATATGACTAAACTCTTAATATTTTGATGTTTGATGTATATCTAAGCTTATCTATCTTGGTCCCCAAGATACAGGTTAACCTGGATTGGGGGCCAAAAGAATTTTGCAATTGTAAACTGATTTTATATCAATAAACGTTATTATTTTTATTATAACTTCTAAACGGATTCACCGATTTTAATGATTGTGATATCGTTAGATATCATCGATCGCATCATCACTTAACATCAGGTGAGATAATGGTCAAGAGCTACCCAGCTAAGCATTTCTTTTTTTTTGCAAAAATATCGCATGTGACACTAGGTACTTAAACAAATAAAAATAAACCAAACTGGCGGATTTTAGACGCCATATTGTGAGATAAAAAAATATATTCTTCAATATACATCGAGTAGGATATCAAAATGAAGGGCTTTTAAATACGATTCCATAAGTATATATATATCTTGCATTTTTTAAATCAATGGAAAGGTTAATCGTTATAAACCATTTTAGATTAAAAAAAGTACCGAAAGCGCAGGAGTTGAACGCGCTGTCATCGAATTGTAAAAATATTTATTAAATACAGTTTTATTATAAGTATAGATATGCAGTTTTAATATCAGCGGAACGCTTAAACGCTTAACAAAAATAAATAAATTGCAGACGGGTACTGCCAACAAGAATATTCCCAAGGAAATATTTGGTGTCCGGCCATCTGATGATATATTTTTATAATAGTTTCTTAAGTATACATATTGCACCGAATGTGTCAATCCCACATAAGTAGGATAAAAAACACAGCTTAAGTAGAAGGCTAGAAGGAATATATTTATAGAGCATATATATATAGAGCAACAGTCTTAGGGCTAAGACTGTTTTGTTAAGCAATAATATTATATTCGTGCGAATGTTGATAGGCCACAAAACTGATACAGACTGTGGTTAGAATATCTCAATTTCAGTTTAGTATATTTCCTATAGTTTGAGAGACAGTAAAACATGTGTCAATTTACCTATTTTCGTATATCTATGGTATAACCTAACATAGTAGGAATGAATACATTAATTTTCCGGTTTTATAATATAATTTCCAGTAAGTATTACTGAATATGACGGACTGATGATCAAGAGTCCCGTATATATATTAAATACATAAGCAGCTAATGGAGGTTGCTTCTATGAGTCGTTTTTCGTGTCTGATTAGAGATTATGGTCAAAATTTAATGTGCTTTTTGCGAGTTTTCTTTATTCAAGTTAATATGTAAACTTGGTTAAATTTACTACAATTTGATGTCCTCAAATTTCAGCCATATATATAATATTATGCAAATAAAATACATGTATATGTTACAAGGTAATAATAATATGTACAGCCTTATTTAATTAATTTATGAAAATCGCTTCATCGCTTTTTTCTGGTACAATGCACATATACAAAAGATTGCAGAGAAATAAATAAATATCACACACATCTTTATAGTTTATCGTGTTAATTTACTATTGTTTTTTTATAAGTATTAACATTTTTACATGCTATAAAAGAAAAGTGACTAAGAAAGCTTGCAAAAAAATTACGTATTATATTTGAAACTTATGAAGTGATACGGTTTTCAATACACATGGCAAAAGTTCGAAGCTCCAATTATAGTTTTAAAAACGTCCTTACTTAAATCCTACCAATCCATAATGAACCACACTATTTCCACCCATTCCCGCAGTCAGAATTAAACTAAGGTGAATACCTGAAAGCTTATTTTCCCCCATAAGCCATCCAATCAGCCGTCTAAGCGCTAGGCAATTAGCGGCAGAGAGACTACTATTGATATAAAGGAGACAGGTACGTAATAAGGGCACAATGAGGTCATCCTCATTGTGCCCTTATTACGTACCTGTCTCCTTCACGCATGAGCGTGGGGTATATTTTTGACCTTTGTTTGGAGTGCTTTGCATCATTTCGAATTAATATTAAACTTTGAAAGTATTCGTAGCATGTATCTTTGCAGTGATCGTGGTCACGGGGTGACAGTCACACCATGATAAATGATATATATACGCGATTTAAACCCTTTAAAGTTGTTTAATTACTATGTGTAATAATTGCGAAAATCTAAGACAACATTTGAAAGGTATTTCTAATAATGTGAGCGATTTTTGGGGCCTGATATATATGTATACTTTTAACAGTTACGATTTAGAATATTGATGTTTCTAATAAAAGGTAGCTGCATATTCTTACTAATTTCACACATATCATTGGTCCCACTTGGCTTCAATATCTGCAGGTTCTTAATGTACGTCATTGTAGCTTCCACACACGACTTCGCTACAAGGTGGTAGGTTATATCACACGCTCCTTTAGAATTATACTTAAAAATCTATTTTTATTTTTCATAATCAGAATTTACACGTATAAAATATTAACTCGGTTAGGTATTTTATGGGGCGATAAGATTCAACCTTTAGTCTCACAATTTTAATCACATCCTACATACGACCCTGGCACTCAACCCGGCACTAAACTTGCGTCATTAATGAGTCACACCAGTAATTGTCAGGTTAATTATTGTCATTCTACCCTGCAGCAATCATAATGCTGTGATTGCTAATCATTTGCAGATGAGGTTATGTATTACTTACCTACTTCAAACAATTTTCACTTTGAAATCCAACCCTTAACAGAGTAACATGGATAATTACTGTACGTTTCGAATTATACTCGTAATGCCGACCCAAAATTAAATTACAGAACTGACGTAATCATTACGTAATTATTACAATTGGTGACTTGTACTTGAGTTGATTATAATGTGTACTTTAGGTAATGTTAAATTTTTTATGTATCACAATATTTTTGTTTTGATTTTCACTTTTATCCTATTAATCATTATTATTTTATTTTTATATATAAATATATCATCTTTTTTCTTCTATCAAAACTTAACTTGTAGGTTTGCAATTGCCTTTTAGGTTGTCTAAAAGCTTTCTTTGGAGTAGCTGTAGTGTTGTATATAGTTCGTAGTATTTTGTTAATAAAGGCATAGCACTGTTAAAAAAAAAACTCTATATTATTGGTATTAACGTATGGCATTGCCGTTTCATAATGTTTTTTGCATATAAAAGCCATTGAACGACAAAATTTTCGCCAGGCTGACTAAATATGACTAAACTCTTAATATTTTGATGTTTGATGTATATCTAAGCTTATCTATCTTGGTCCCCAAGATACAGGTTAACCTGGATTGGGGGCCAAAAGAATTTTGCAATTGTAAACTGATTTTATATCAATAAACGTTATTATTTTTATTATAACTTCTAAACGGATTCACCGATTTTAATGATTGTGATATCGTTAGATATCATCGATCGCATCATCACTTAACATCAGGTGAGATAATGGTCAAGAGCTACCCAGCTAAGCATTTCTTTTTTTTTGCAAAAATATCGCATGTGACACTAGGTACTTAAACAAATAAAAATAAACCAAACTGGCGGATTTTAGACGCCATATTGTGAGATAAAAAAATATATTCTTCAATATACATCGAGTAGGATATCAAAATGAAGGGCTTTTAAATACGATTCCATAAGTATATATATATCTTGCATTTTTTAAATCAATGGAAAGGTTAATCGTTATAAACCATTTTAGATTAAAAAAAGTACCGAAAGCGCAGGAGTTGAACGCGCTGTCATCGAATTGTAAAAATATTTATTAAATACAGTTTTATTATAAGTATAGATATGCAGTTTTAATATCAGCGGAACGCTTAAACGCTTAACAAAAATAAATAAATTGCAGACGGGTACTGCCAACAAGAATATTCCCAAGGAAATATTTGGTGTCCGGCCATCTGATGATATATTTTTATAATAGTTTCTTAAGTATACATATTGCACCGAATGTGTCAATCCCACATAAGTAGGATAAAAAACACAGCTTAAGTAGAAGGCTAGAAGGAATATATTTATAGAGCATATATATATAGAGCAACAGTCTTAGGGCTAAGACTGTTTTGTTAAGCAATAATATTATATTCGTGCGAATGTTGATAGGCCACAAAACTGATACAGACTGTGGTTAGAATATCTCAATTTCAGTTTAGTATATTTCCTATAGTTTGAGAGACAGTAAAACATGTGTCAATTTACCTATTTTCGTATATCTATGGTATAACCTAACATAGTAGGAATGAATACATTAATTTTCCGGTTTTATAATATAATTTCCAGTAAGTATTACTGAATATGACGGACTGATGATCAAGAGTCCCGTATATATATTAAATACATAAGCAGCTAATGGAGGTTGCTTCTATGAGTCGTTTTTCGTGTCTGATTAGAGATTATGGTCAAAATTTAATGTGCTTTTTGCGAGTTTTCTTTATTCAAGTTAATATGTAAACTTGGTTAAATTTACTACAATTTGATGTCCTCAAATTTCAGCCATATATATAATATTATGCAAATAAAATACATGTATATGTTACAAGGTAATAATAATATGTACAGCCTTATTTAATTAATTTATGAAAATCGCTTCATCGCTTTTTTCTGGTACAATGCACATATACAAAAGATTGCAGAGAAATAAATAAATATCACACACATCTTTATAGTTTATCGTGTTAATTTACTATTGTTTTTTTATAAGTATTAACATTTTTACATGCTATAAAAGAAAAGTGACTAAGAAAGCTTGCAAAAAAATTACGTATTATATTTGAAACTTATGAAGTGATACGGTTTTCAATACACATGGCAAAAGTTCGAAGCTCCAATTATAGTTTTAAAAACGTCCTTACTTAAATCCTACCAATCCATAATGAACCACACTATTTCCACCCATTCCCGCAGTCAGAATTAAACTAAGGTGAATACCTGAAAGCTTATTTTCCCCCATAAGCCATCCAATCAGCCGTCTAAGCGCTAGGCAATTAGCGGCAGAGAGACTACTATTGATATAAAGGAGACAGGTACGTAATAAGGGCACAATGAGGTCATCCTCATTGTGCCCTTATTACGTACCTGTCTCCTTCACGCATGAGCGTGGGGTATATTTTTGACCTTTGTTTGGAGTGCTTTGCATCATTTCGAATTAATATTAAACTTTGAAAGTATTCGTAGCATGTATCTTTGCAGTGATCGTGGTCACGGGGTGACAGTCACACCATGATAAATGATATATATACGCGATTTAAACCCTTTAAAGTTGTTTAATTACTATGTGTAATAATTGCGAAAATCTAAGACAACATTTGAAAGGTATTTCTAATAATGTGAGCGATTTTTGGGGCCTGATATATATGTATACTTTTAACAGTTACGATTTAGAATATTGATGTTTCTAATAAAAGGTAGCTGCATATTCTTACTAATTTCACACATATCATTGGTCCCACTTGGCTTCAATATCTGCAGGTTCTTAATGTACGTCATTGTAGCTTCCACACACGACTTCGCTACAAGGTGGTAGGTTATATCACACGCTCCTTTAGAATTATACTTAAAAATCTATTTTTATTTTTCATAATCAGAATTTACACGTATAAAATATTAACTCGGTTAGGTATTTTATGGGGCGATAAGATTCAACCTTTAGTCTCACAATTTTAATCACATCCTACATACGACCCTGGCACTCAACCCGGCACTAAACTTGCGTCATTAATGAGTCACACCAGTAATTGTCAGGTTAATTATTGTCATTCTACCCTGCAGCAATCATAATGCTGTGATTGCTAATCATTTGCAGATGAGGTTATGTATTACTTACCTACTTCAAACAATTTTCACTTTGAAATCCAACCCTTAACAGAGTAACATGGATAATTACTGTACGTTTCGAATTATACTCGTAATGCCGACCCAAAATTAAATTACAGAACTGACGTAATCATTACGTAATTATTACAATTGGTGACTTGTACTTGAGTTGATTATAATGTGTACTTTAGGTAATGTTAAATTTTTTATGTATCACAATATTTTTGTTTTGATTTTCACTTTTATCCTATTAATCATTATTATTTTATTTTTATATATAAATATATCATCTTTTTTCTTCTATCAAAACTTAACTTGTAGGTTTGCAATTGCCTTTTAGGTTGTCTAAATGCTTTCTTTGGAGTAGCTGTAGTGTTGTATATAGTTCGTAGTATTTTGTTAATAAAGGCATAGCACTGTTAAAAAAAAAACTCTATATTATTGGTATTAACGTATGGCATTGCCGTTTCATAATGTTTTTTTAGGATGATATAGTTGTCTAAACATTCCTGCTATCTAAAAGATGGATCACCTTAACCTATCCAACATAAAACTCATTGGACCTGGACTGCACAAACTGTGGGAAAGTATTTTGTACTAAATCCTAAAATAAATATATTGTTAAAATATAAATATATATATATTTCCGTAGAAATAAATTGCGGAAAATGTAGTAGTGGGAAGTGGTAAGGCCGCATGTATGAAGGTTGTTTATTAGACTGTTTTATGTACTGGCCAGTGTGTTAAAACGGTTGGAATAACTTAAGTTTGAGTTTAGTTAGTTAAACTTTGCTAGATGATTAATATTGTGAAACCATTGAGTCGCCTTTTATATGTAATTTATTTTACAAATGGGTTGTCTGGAAGAGATCGCTTTGAGCGATAAGATCGCCGATTGTAACACTAAGTCTTATTGTTTTTTTGCTAAGCTTAGGTTGTCTAAATTATGGTGTTTCAATAAAGAGTTCATCTATCCATTTATCTATCATATTTAAAATCCTTTTATTACTTATATATAATCATCTTCCTACCCTGATGCCATATTTCTGGAGTCGGTACGATATATCTCTCTATCCTACAATACATAGAAAATATAGATGATATAGAAAGGCTTCAAATTTTGGGACTTACCTGACATTATCCCACCTTGGAAATGCTCTTGTTGGTAGTATCTATACAATAAAGGTGTTAAGATGCTAATATAATATGTTTGATGAGCTTGCCTAGTCGTTATTCATCGAATAATTGTGCTGTATAATTGGATGGCTCACCGTTAGTGGCATTCACTACTTCCATGCTTATACATTGAAGAGCTTGTTTTCTTAA
Source organism: Plagodis pulveraria (assembly GCA_963890685.1). Classification (NCBI taxonomy): domain Eukaryota; kingdom Metazoa; phylum Arthropoda; class Insecta; order Lepidoptera; family Geometridae; genus Plagodis; species Plagodis pulveraria. Next base: position 19,065,093 of record OY982962.1, read on the forward strand.
GATTGCAATCTCTATAGTAGGACAGAAGGGTATTTTGCGAATGCCCATTTGGGTACTTCTTAGAAAATCTGTCGCCATGCACCTTTCGGTTTACTCAAGTAACTGTTTTTGAGAGCTAGTTATTTTAGGTTAGGAACAAAGTCTTCGGCCGCATCATCACTTATCATCGTGAAAGTCGTCAAAGTCCACCAAATCACACGCTGCCTCACTTTATTAGAGTTCCACATGGCAATAAAATATGAAACAAAAATTTTAGCTCCAAAACTACGCCATAAAAGGCATTTCATAGGATTTAAAAGTATTTATAAGATAAATAGATATTTTAGATTCGTTATTTTGTGATAGAAGCCACAACAAAAATGGTCCATAATTTAAAACTTCTAAGCCATACTATTAATTTTACAAATACCTATGTATAGAATTTTTTTACCAGCAGTATGCCTTTATTACTATGTACTAAAATACTATGTACTATATACAACACTACATCTACTACAATAAAAGCATTTAGATCCATATATCATCATAAGTCATTGCAGACTCATAGGCAGTCCAATTGCTATAATAAATATTATATAAAACAACAGGTAAATATTTAATTTATTTACTCTACTCTCTGAGCACTTGACGGATGTCTCACAGGTTATGAAAAATAGATTGTAAGCCTACCTATTCATGTACTGGACTCAATAATAAAATATTTGCAGTTTTGGGTCAACATTCAACATAAATATCTAATTTTCAAGTTTTTATCCTATTTCGTTTTAGCGAACGACCTGTGAAATACGGTCGGACATAAAAATAGACAGGCGGTAGAGTGACATTAATAGAGCTCCATTTTTCCCTGTTTTGGTACGGTTACCCTAAAAAATAAATACAAGACTCGAAAAAATATCAAAAGACTTTCACTTAGCAAGTATAAAACGGTTCCATAAAACATAATCCAAAGTGAAATGCTGCATCGGTAAATGCTTTAACGCTTAATAACCTCCCCATTTTCCGGTAATTTTCGATAAAAAGCCCGTTACGAATGGTAATGCTCAGCATGGTGGCAACACTGGGTCTAATCTGTCCTTCCATACGGGAAAATGCGAACGCTTAGCTTTATCGTAGGGGAAGTGCGAATCATTACACCATTTTCTTACCACATTACTCTTGAAACGGATAATGTTAAAATTAGCTTTTTTTAGCGACGATATTTAACCTTTTGAATAAAATGAAACCACGTGCTAACAGGATCGAATCTATTGTATGGGCCATGTACTTTGACTATGAGTCATGAATATTTACTGAAATAGCATGATATCTAAACATCCTATAATTAAACTAACCGTTCACATATTTTGACAGCTGCGATATAACTATGCTCGTGGGGTGACGGGCGAGAATGTCACCACCCCCCTCACCCATCTCAACCCGTGGGTGCCGTAAGAGGCAACTAAGAGTAACACACCGTAAGGTGGGCAGCAGCGCTTTCTGAGATGACTGCGATCCCCAAGCCGCCTGCCAAGCGTATATGGCAAACCCCCCCATATTGGAGGAGGCTCTGTTCAGCAGTGGACAAGCCGGATGATTACAGTAATGTAACTATTGATATAGTTGAAAGGAAAATAGTCTCGACGAAAGTATTCTGTCCAAACTGATGACGTTTTGGGTAAGAGCCTGTTTATAAGCAATCTAACTAAAATGACGTACACGTATGAAGAATGTGGTAATAATTAGGTCATTGAGGCAACATGCCAGGATCGTAGCATGTGAAAATTGGTTTTCTCGGTGGCTTAGTAAATGTTGGTCTAAAAGCGTTTTGTCTAAATCGGAATTTAGTTTGTCAAACACGCGTTCTAAAATATTTATCTTGCAACTCTTCTGAGAAGTGTTTAGTATCTTACGTAATCATCCAATAGCTATTTCAACTATACAACTAATCTTTACGTGCACTTTTCTTCCGACTTCAAAAAATGGAGGACTTAATCAATTCGTCTGTTTTTTTAATGTTTGTTACCTCTGAACCGATTTTGTTTTTTTTTATTATTTGTGGTGCTTGCCGTGTAGTCCCATTTAATTCATTACAATCGGTGTAGCCATTTTTGAGTTACGCTCTAATAACTGAAAAGTATTTTCTTATCCTGATGATATAGCTATTGACAGTGAATGACAATCCGTCCCATAAGTAGCAAGGGTCACTAAAAAGGGTGAAGTGCCATTTAAAAAATACCCTTTATTTTTATTTATTTAGAATATGACTTGTTTAGTTGATGCAGCTCGATCGAAACGTTATTGTTAGACATAAAACTAATAATATTTTAATAATAGGTAATTAGTCAAATAAAATTTTACCAAAGAATCTCATTTGTTTTAATTTTACTATTGTATTGTCACAAACTGTCAGATTGATATGTAAGTTTGTATAAATTTACTTCCATTCTCATTGTCTACTATAAATTTACTTGAACACAATTGTAAGGCTATTGTTTTATTGGGGTCTGTGCCTATAAGTAATAACTACGCCCTCGCAAAATTTCAATTCATTGAAATAACTTGAGCAGGAAAATTTTAGAGTAAATTTAATTTTACTCCTTAATTTAGTTTCTTTGTGAAGAGATGAGAGAGTATAAAGTTGATTCAGTAATAATTTTATTGGTAGATTTGTTTTCATTTTGTTTCTTGGAAATATTGTTTCTGAGCTATTACTGCTAGTAATCTTGCCTTTGCATAAGTGGAAAATAATTACATTGTTGTAATCTTTCTATTGTTGAAATGTATTTATGTTGTAAAGAGCAGGCTATATATATGTGCTATTCTTATTTCGGATGGAAAAAGATTATTTGGATATTTGGAAGTTATCTTTTTTCATCCGAAATAATTTCAATACTGTTGAAATATTATAGAGATTAATTTATAAGAATATTTACAATGTAGGTCCTTCAAGGTGACCCCTTGCGTGTGGCTAAGTCTACTGTAGGTTCTACCCATAGGCTTATAGTTGAAGAAAAAAAAAATGCGAATATTTGAGAAAGTTCTGAATTTCCTCCATATAAAATACTGGTCATGGTGGGTAAAGTAGGTACAATTTTAACAATGAAAATTAAATAAAAAAACAACAAATATTGTAGACAATGGGGTACAGTTTGATCATACTAAATCTATATATCTTGAAGTGCTTGTAGCGGAGTTTACTTAGCCGTTCTTAACCGATCAGCTAAGTTAAGCAACTTCCGCCGCGGTCCTGAGCTGAATGGTTTACCACTATTAACGTTACTGAGTTCTTCCGTGCTTCGGAGGGCACGTTAAGTCGTCATTCCTGGTTGTTGCCTTGTACAAAGTTTTCGCTCGAAAGATGACGTTTCGGTGGTCGAGTGGTTTAAGTACCGAGGACAAAAAAAATGTGTGCCAATAATTTTTAAATGATAACCTGATAATTCATTATGATTTCGAATTCATTTAATACTTCATTTGCAACTTAATATATAGTTTGGAAAATATAATCTAGTCTGGACATATTAGATATAGTGTTTGCCAATTTAAGGAATATAATACAAGCTTTTTGGCAAGGTTTCAGATTTGCCATAGCAATAAATTACCATACTAGTAGGGATTCCACAAGCGATGAAGATGACTTATATCTGGAAGGGTCGATACTACATACATCATCCTAGCCTCCACGCAAAGCTTTGACGTTACGCACGATATATTTGCAGACCAAAGAAATGTTGGCGTCCCAACTCAAATTAAAGAGGAACACCAAAATAGGTCTCAAATAAACATAGGTTTTTATTGGTATTGTGACTGAGGCACGAGGCCCACTTGGTGTTAAACTCTTCTTTTATCAGATGCATATAGTCACAATTGACATACTGCAATGCATCCATCACCCTGATAAAAAAAGGTATTCAATCTCACATGTGCCTGTAATTTTACCGGCACTTATACCATTCAAACTGGAATACAGTAAGATAAATATCACTTCTCAGTATCAATAGATATGGTTGCAGTACCTCCCCGGTTAAATTGATCACAAAGAGTTACTGCTCCTAAGCTTATAGGTTGGTCTGATGTTTGTCAAGTTCTGGTATCATTACGAATATTATTTTATACTGATATGCTGATATGCAGGCTTGGACGTTCCGGAGCGTGCAATTCAAGCTGTCGTTTTTGCCGCATACCGTAAAAATGTAGAACGACCTTCCTTGTTCGATCTTTTCTCATATATATGACCTTGAATCTTTTAAAAATGTTATTAACAGAGTCTTTTAGGGTCGGCAACGCATTGACATTACTAATGGTATGGCGGGCCGTACGCTTGTTTGCCGTTCACGACATAAAAAATGTACTTGTACAATAAAATACCCCCAGAAATAAAAAATGTTACCTCGTTTAACGTATTCAAAAAAAGACTAGCCCAACACATAACGGCAAGTCGAACAAGATGAATGCGTTAGACGGGAAGGCATATCTTTATGTTTGTGTGTCAATATGTTTTACTGTTTTTATTTTTGATCACTACGACGACGAACATTTGTGCTTATACCTACTTATTTGATAACCATTTTCTCATGGAAGTGACAAATGTCTTAGATGAGAATAAATTTATGTAAACCTAAACCTAAAATGCAACTTTAGTTTATATATGCATCTGTTGCTAAATTATATTACGTGATGTTAAAGGATGTTGTAGTATATAAATTAATAGGAAAATAATCTTTGGCCATATTTTGTTAGCTATGATAAATATGTGTTTGAAAGTCATGTTATATCGCATGTAATTTATTCGAGTATTATAAACATAAGCTTTTGTAATTAGGTACCTTGTAAATAAGCACTGTTATGCTACTTTGTTTTATGTTGTTGTAAAGATTAACGTCAACGTTAATATGAGCTGTATTTTTTTCAATTGCATTAACAGTAATTAAAATTATCGCGTGAGAAAAAGATACAACAGAAAATCTAATTGCAATTTATTTTTGTTTTATTTTTTGATTATTCAAAGTTAAATATATAAATGACATTAATTAAAATAAAAGTTTAAGTTTTAAATTTTGTGTTGTTGCTTATTATTATGCTCTTTGACCACTATCTCACCTGATGGTAAGCGATGATGTGGTCGAAGATGTTGTTCAGGCTAACCTAGAATTACTGTCTCTCAAAAACAGCTGCCGGAACACACCGTTAGGTGCTAGGCGAATATAAATTTATAAAGTATGTTATAAACATACCATCATCTTAGTATTTTGAAGCAGTGATGGCTCAGTGGCATTGGCTATGGACTGCCGCGCAGCATCCATGGTTCGAATCCCGCCCGGAGCTTGAGCTTCACCGCATGGTGGAAGGGCATTTTGCGAATGCCCGCCTGGCTAGCGACCACCCTCAAGTAGAAAATCTGTCGCAAAGCACCTAACGGTGTGTTCCGGCAGCAGTCCTTGAGAGCCGGTGAAATAACAGGCGAGATTAAACAGGTATGTCTCAAGGTGATGGGCGCAGTGCAGTTCGTCACTTGTGATGAAATGCATCTGTTATAGGCAGAAAATACCGCTTAACATCGGGTGGGCCCCCGCGCTTGTTACATCACAATAACATAAAAAAAAAAATTAAAAAAATGCCTCTACTTGCCCTTTAGGGAATGTCTAAACACCCACGTAGATGTACACAATGTTATGTTTTTCGAGGCAGTAAACGGCACGAGGCGAGCCTAGTGCCGTTTACTGCCAGAAATCCAAACACCGAATATGAAATAAAATTTTCTTCGTCGAAAAAACTCAGTATTTAACCGGATGATATAACTAAAGACTGAAAGCCGCGTTAATATCATTTAACGTTAACAAGCGATTCCAAAGTCATGTTCGACTCTTGTACGAGGAATCACTTACCTCTTTACACACTAGCCCAGTGGAATTAAATTATGGACATTTCGCAATTTGAGAATAATAGCCCTAGAGCGCAGTGGCCTTTATAACTTGCTAAGGATTAAAATCTACATGTATTAAGTCTTCCCTCATGAAATTATAATCTATAAAAACAAATAAGATTGTTTGGAATAATGTTATAACAAGATTTATAAAATAAAGCCATACGAAATTCTGACCTCTACAACAACACACAATAACAAAATAATACTTGATTCACAGAAAATACAGAATACAAAAATAGAGTTAGAAAAAATAGAGTTTTAAATGTTTTCATTATAATATCAGTACTGGTAAATTCTACTTAGCATTTCAGAGCAAAATCTTTTATCCATATATGAACTAAGTACTCAAAACAATCTCTTTGGGGCTAAATAAGTTGAAAAGGGTATTGTAGAAAGATGCACAATAGTTTTAGATCAGTTTTTAGATACCTTATCAACGAAATTCAGTACTTATTATTCAAAGAATATATTTAAATAAAATATTATTCGTTTAAAAAAACAAAAAAAAATATCTTTCAAGTCATTGGTAAAAAGAACAGCAGTTTATTACGTTCCCGCTAATTTTCTTTAATAGAAAAGAGAAAGGGATTAATTATGTTAATATATCTATTTAAAAAAAACACTCACCTTTTAAACAGAAAAACTATAAACGCCCGAAAAATTACACTGAGGAAGTACCGCCGGTAATTGTGATTGTCGTGTTGCACAAGTTGCAACGGCAAGTTACGTTTCACCGAGAGTCGCGTGCGCTGACAAAGGCTTTGGGTTAAAAACTACCTATTTGTAGGCCTTGCCGTTCTCTCTGCCCGTATACCGGCGTCACACCGGACCGGTCGTCGATTCCTATCACACCGATTTGTAAACCTATTTTACAATTTCCGATAGTATTTTTAGTGTGTAGTTTTGTAAGGATGCGTGGGTCGATGAAGGTTCTTTGCAGTTAATGCACATATTATTATTTTTCTACTTATGAAGTTGTACTATGTTATAAACTGGCGACACAAACTGGTGGCATGCCCACTACTGTGTTTGCCCTTGATTGTAGTAAGTGAAGGCTCGGATGACGTTATTGATCTGCGCGGCACTGATTTTCGTGGGCTAGAAATTTCAGTAGCCATCCTAACTATCAGAACCTAAAAATCAGAAACAAATTAAATGTTCTGATAAAATTTTAAAAACAATGTTTCTTTTTGCCTCGATTTTGATTGAAATCCGTGCTTATTTGGCCCTAGGACCATTATATGCACTGCTTGAGCTATTGTGGCAAAGTGAGTCATAAAATTTATCTTTTAGTATTTTTATATAACCAAAGACGACACACCAACGTGCGTATAGTCAATATGGATTGCAAACTAAATTTATTTTAGAACTGAATTTCAACTTGTTTACTACATTTTGCAATAACGGATGCTATATTTTTGGGTAAACTCTTTACTGGTAAACAATTGCACAATAGTTTGCACAATGTAACGTTATACAATAACGCCTGTTATATTACAAGGCATATAATAAGAACAAAAGACGAATTCAAGCTATGACTTACTTCAGCACGGTAGCTCAGTTTGGCAGAGCATGTTCCGGTCTCTCAGACGACTGGTCATGGATTATTAAATACCGCTAGTGGCAATATTATTTATGTTGTTGTATTTGTAATTTAGTAAGCTTATACAATTAGCAAGCGTTATTAATAAACTTGAGACGTAAGAACAGCAAAATGCTGGCGTTTGTCACTTGAAACTGGACTATCGACCTAACTTACGCCTTACCTAACTTAGGCACTTGCACCCCGTGCTTGACATCACGGGCGCAAATGTTGACACCCGCGTGATGTAAAGTGATGATGAAAAGTATCCTGTGTACTAATGCAAAACCGTTTAATCCTAATCAGCTCACCCGTTTTAGGGTGAAAGGAGTACATACACACTTATATCTCTACCTACTCACTCACAACCTAGCAATAATTATCTTTAATTTTAATTTTTTAATGAAATGGAAGCAAATCACTAATAGCCATTCATGTCACGTTCAATAACAAAAGTCTTCCAGATGATGATGAATAAATAAGTCGTAAGTACCATACATTATTATGATTTATGTACAATGAAAAGTTGAGAATGTATCCAATCCAATAATTTTTTTTATACAAAGACTCAAAGGAACCAGACTTCCCGTGACAATAATTACTTAACTTCTTTTGAATTTTCCCTTCCATCTCGGCCATCTTCCTAATGTCATCAAACAGGAGGGAATCATAATTTAATAAATTAAAATATATTCTATTATAATAATACAGTATTTATATTGTAGAAACTATATGACTTCGGCCGTGGCTTTAAGAGTTTGAAATTGGTTTTATTGTGCTGCCTACTTAGGAAGCTGCAATGATATTACTCTATTTGTTATTCGGGGACTTAAGAAATCTATTTACAACTTTTCATCAAGCTTCATTCAGCTATTTCACAGGTGAGTGGTAAATGCGACCAATATTAGTGTTTGACTGCGCATCATAACTTAATTCATTTCAAAGTATACAAACGATACCTTACGGTGTAAACAAATCCAATGGAATATTTTTATTATAATTTATTCGAGCTTCAATAAACAGAAGAATAATTGGGATTTCCTCGTATTGATTAGATAGTATTTGGCTCGTGGACTTTGGAAAATGCGTTTGAATTTTAATTTCTGCATGTAATCTTTTTTTGTTTTTTTAATAGGAATAAAAGTACCTATGTAAATATTTATGTTACCTTTTATTGATGCGTTACGTAACACTCTAATGTCGTAGATGTATTATTATTGAATATGTTGTTATTTAACTTCTGGCAGTCAGATGTACATCTACATCTTTAAATGACAATAATAACGGGTACGAAAACACAAAAGATATTTGACACGCAAGTAAGTTTAGTACACACGGCAAATATGACTGAGAAACGAATCCTGCTGCAATTACAACCAAAATGAAGACGTTTTAGAGTAATGCAAAGAATTGATAAATGCTGAGTTATCCTTACCTTAAGGATGTGTATGAAGAACGTGATTTCTGATGAGATAATTAAAACAAGTTACAGATGTCAAGATCATTACATATAGAAACCAGAGCCAGAGTTACTATCGCTACTAACGTTACGTAAATGTAGGTAGGTTAGCCTTTGACCAGTCGTTGAGCAATGATGCCTTCGAAGTGGGTAAGCTAGTTAGTCAGTACCTAAAGAATGGGTACTGGCTCTTAAAGACAGCTGCCGTAAAAAAGGTAAGCTCTGAGTGATAGATTTTCTACTTGAGATAATTACTTATCAAGCCAGATGGGAATGCAGAATGCTCTGTTCATAGTTGATGGTTTGTATATACCATACTATTACTCAATTTTATACATAGTATCTATTAATTTTACCTTGGTCCTCTATCTCAATAGTTAAGTCATGATATGGTCGTGGATGTTGAACAAGCTTAAACTAGAATTACTATCTTTTAAGGACAACTGTTGGAAAGTAAGTGCTTGTCGACCCCCGTCTCTTCGTGTGGGTGTCGTAAGAGATGGCTAAGGAAAAAATACTGCTACAAATGGGAAGGTGGGTATCAGCGCCTGAAATTTAGTTAGTATATATCTGATACTGCGATCCCCAAGACGTCTGCGTGGGGGTTATGGCAAACACCCCCTAATGGGTGAGGCTGTGTTCAGCAGTGGACAATTCGGCTGATACAGTACAGCAATACAGACAGATTTTCTACTTGTAGGTGGTAGCTAATCAGACGATCATATGCAAATAGCTCTATCATTATGCTGTAAAGTCCGCGCTAGGATTCGACCTGTGGACTCGCGGCGCGGCAGTTTATATTTGTGACCACTAGACTATCTATGCTTTGTTTAACGTCATATTTCTATTAATATTTTGTTGCTTTTTAATATGTCAGCGAAAAATATTTATTCCCTGTTCCGTTGTCTGTGGTCGACGGACAGCTCAATTATATTCTCTTACTGGTACCCGTAGTCACATATTAAATCATAGTTACTACAACCGTCTAGTGACGGCACGACCGCCGACGAAGACGTGACGGTAGCGGCTGGTGTAATGTAAAGAAACCACCAGACTAAGCGGTTTTAATACATACATACAATAACGCCTGTATTCCCCCTAAGGCGTAAGCAGAGGTGTGTAAAGACCCTCGTTACGCCAATTGGGTTTTAGTCCCATGTAATAGGGGGCGAGCCAATTGCCATTCACCGGGCACAGCTTCAATGTCAGCATAATGTTTTCTCTAACACATTGGACGAAACACAAGAACATATTACTAATACAATGTTTACGCTAACAACACAATATTACTTATAAGACACGAATACAAGAACATATTGTATGAAACCCTGGCAGGGCACTAGTAAGATATATACAGCCCTGTTGTGCGTCTAATGCATACAATACCCTACTCACATCCACGTGAGAAGTGGCATGCTGCTCATTTGACGCATTTTCCCCTTAGTCACCTCTTACGACACCCACGCGAACAAATGGGGAGGTGATATTCTTACCCGGCACCCCACGGGTATATAGATTTATAAATAATGTTTTGATCGCAACTTAATAAGTGTCTTCCAAACGCTTTGCATACAAACATAGTTTCGTCATATTTTCAATACCAAGTGTTCAAACTCGTTGTTTACCTCTTCACGACCAAACGGCTAGAATTTTTTTTTTATTTGGTAGGGAGGTAGACGAGGCGTTGGATAACCACATAAGATACTTTTCATCATCACCACCATCCATCACACCACGGGGCGTAATAAGCAAAAAATAAAACTGGCACACCAGAAGCATAGATTTTGGACTCAAGGACATCCATGGAAAATTTCAACGAGTTTAGAAACTTGATATTTAAAATCTGACGAACATTTTGTGGAAAGATCTACGAAGACACTAGCCTTATAGGTTTATATAAGTAATAAAATCTATTAATACATTTGGCACGTAAAGGAAAAAAACATTCACATAAACAGGGGATTGACGCATGAAGGGGTTCGAGAGCTAATGAACGTCGAGGAAATATTCATCGTTACTCGATCAAAGGTTGGATTTTTTATTAGGTTCGGGTCAATGATATCAATTTGTTAAATTATATAAAAACAATTTATTAAGCTTGAAAAAGGTTGTGCCGCTGCGCAGTATGAGTGCTTAGGTAAATGACCTTCGTAAGTGTTTATTTCAGTATCATAATTAGTATCCAGAAAAAAATGGTTTGATATAAAGGTTTTACGACATTATCTTACTGATATTATAAATGCGAATGTTAGTGTGTGTGTTTGTTTGTTAACATTTACCTCTGTAATGGCTATACGGATTTTGATCAAATACATATGCACCCCCGTAGGGTGCCGGATTAGAATGTCACCCCCCCTTTTCTACCTGTGTGTGTCATTTTGCGAATGCCGGCCATTAGTAGACAATAGCGACATCAGGTTGGCCTCAAGCTTGTTCCGTCACAATAACATAAAAAAACCTTAATTAGTAAAATTCTGTTCTATAATGAGTCCTACTACCCTTATATACCAACCACCGGCATCACAACAATCACCATATCATTTGGAATCATGACGTATTTTTTTAATTGCTGATAGGATAGGGCACAACCTCTCATCACAATATCAGCTATTTTACATTAACAGCCATTCATACTTAAACTATTTCCATCGTATTTGTATTATTCCTGATCAGGCGCCAAAAGCCTTCCTTAGAGCTGTTTAGGCGTTTGAACATGTTGTTTCAAGGTAATTTTATGCATGGAATCGCAAAACTCTCTGTTTGGTTTAGTTTCTTGTTTGTGTTTCTAGTGTGTGTTATTACAAACTTGTACAGTATAATTTATGACTAGCTTATGCCCATGACTTTATACATTTGGGATTTGGTTAAATGACACTGTCACATTGTAGCAGTGCACTCCTGCTATTGGCACTGGGTAATAAATATAGATTGCCATGACGGAGGTACGTCGTTTGAATTATGTTGCCAGCCTGAGCTACAATTCAAAGTGGACAGGACCAGCAATTTTTGTCGCTGGAGTGCTACTAATAGTTTAGAACTACATAAGTCTAGGTTTAAAGACATTTATTAAAAAAAAGACATTACACTTGAGAACAATACTGAACATTAATAATATTACCATAGTGTCGTCCTATCTAGTAAGGGTACCTACCCTCCCAGCGTTTGCTCAATGAATTGCAATTTGCAATTAGACAATAGGCGATTTGTGTTTCACTTGAAAGAGCTTACATTTTTTATGCGTGAGGGTATTAAGTATTTTATTTTATTATAAAGCGCTTTGTTTTGTATTGTCTTTAATTTTTGTAAGAGAAATGTTACTGTGAATACTTTTGCTCAAAATTTTACGAAAAATACATACGTTATATATATATATATATATATATATTAATATAATTGCTTCACATGCACTATATTTATATCGGTATCTTTATACATCTGGAATAATATCTACATGACTTTGGAGAATTTTCCAGATAAATAATAAAAACAATCCAAAACGCGATATTACCTATTATATGTTGGTTAAAAAACCCATTCTAATGGTAATTCTACAGTATGTTACATATAACAAATTACAGAATGGCATTAAGCTCATTTTGGATTTGTAAAGAATACCTACGTAACTTTCCATCAATAGACACTAGGAAGGAAAATAAAAAAATGACGAGGACTTTACGGTCACTTAGATAATTTTAGGTAAAATTTGTTCCTGTACTGAACTTTGTCAGCCGGATTGTCCACTGTTGAGGGTTGCCATAAACCCCAAGCTTTGAAGGCATCTTGGGGATCGCAGTTTAAAATATCAGTTTCCCAGAAGGCGATGCTGCCCACCTTCTGGTGTTTAACATTTAGTCTCCTCTTACGACACCCACAGGTAGCAAAGGGGGCGGCGAAAATCTACTAGACCCCCCCCCCATCAGACACACACACAATAAAATCACGTAAATCACAAAAGTCACATAAAATAAATAATATATTAAATCTTAGTAAATAAAAATTAATTGAATTACCTTTTATAACTGATCAAAGACCTTATATAATAAAAAACCGTTTATAATTATAAACTTTCACTATAAACTAATTTTTAGGGTTCTGTATCCAAAGGGTAAAAACGGGATCCTATTACAGACACTTCGCTGTCCGTCCGCCCGTCTGTCCGTCCGTCCATCCATCTGTCCGTCCGTCCGTCCGTCTGTCCGTCCGTCCGTCCGTCTGTCACCAGGCTGTATCTCAAGAACGGCGATAGCTATACAGAAATTTACACAGATGATGTATTTCTATAGCCGCTATAACAACAAATACTTAAAATAAAATAAAATAAATATTTAAGGGGGGCTCCCATACAACAAATTTGTTTTTTTTACCGTTTCTTGCTTGACACTAATAACGGTGACAAGTAGACGCTTTATATATTCACAGAATATTTAGTTTTATGTTCTCTATAAATATAATTAATTAAAATTAAATAATATAAATAATTAAGGGGGCTCCCATGCAATAAAATAGGTTTTCGCCGTTTATTTGCAAAAATATAATAATAATGAAAACGAGATAATGGTACGGAACCCTTCGTTCGCGAGTCCCACTCGCACTTGGTCAGTTTTTTTATAATTTCATTTGTTACATTTGCGTGGCCTTCATTGGTAATCAGAATAGTTTTTGACGTCACTATAATACCTACTCATTGATTTTATTCATTAATAGTTCAACGACATAACCAAAGTATATATAATATTTGCATTTATATGAAACCAGTTCAGTACCTGTGTGCCTTAGTTATTACACATAAATCAAATAACTAGTTTGTTCATATAAAGTATTTGGAATACAATTTTCCGAATATTTAAATACCCTTTCTCAACTTTTTTGGAGTTGAATAAATGCGTGTAGTTTTTTATGTTCTTAACTACGAATAAATAAGGTAAAGAAGTATAACGTCTGATACTGTGTCCGTTTTGATCTCGGCCTCATCATGTTCACAAGTAACAAAACACGCACAATTTAATTGATTTGGCGCTTAGAAATGATCACATCTAAGGGCGTAAGACGGAGAGACATCGTTTTGTACGCGAGTGAGAGAACCAAAACGACGCAAGATTAAAGTATCGGGATTGAATTTTCTGAAATGAATCCATAGGAGTATTAACTAATAAACTCATAACAAAAATCTCTCAGGTAATATATCTCATGGTTACAGCATAGTAATTACAAATAAACTTGTATTCTGTACTTTTTGTCTATAAAGTAAAGCGTATGATTTACTATACAGACACAAAACTTGTGTGGCTGTATTAGTTTCTTTTTTCGATCGAGATAAATATATAGAATCCTGTTTATGGATCGAGCATAATATCTATCACATCTTCTAGAATATTCATATTGTGGGACTCTTTTTTTACGTTCGAAATTCGCCTTTTTGAGACTCATCTTAAGGATTCCAAGTATAAGCTTATAAATGCGTCGGCACCAAGGCTAGCATTATCGAGACCCGAAGAATCTAGATTAATGTCTTAATGACCACGAGCTTAAGAGATGAAAGAGCTTAACAAAAAATACGGTAGGGAATTCCATTAAAATACTCATAAGTATGTCTTGGGAATTTCCATGTTGAAACAAGAACTAAATTACTTGACCACTGAGCTACTTACAAAACGACGAAACAAATTGAGATCCGTCTGTGAAACTTGTTCAGCCTTGGACTTTAAAATGCATATGTGTGTTATCTTTATTGGGAATTACTCTACTGATTATAACCAATGAAGTTAATTCCTTACTTCAATCCATATAAACCGCGGTCCACTTCTTGATACCACACATATCACATTGACAATGCCAAGGTCGCTTTACAATAAATAAACATTATTGTCATTTCATTTACCCGAAAGGGTACGCAGAGGTGTAGTACCTCCTTACATTATAAGTAAACAGCTACATTTCACCAGAAGTTTTTGGTATCATTCAGTTATAGAGAACACATTAAGATAATGAATAGATTTGGGCGTTAGTTTGTGCATATCCATATTGTATAATAACAGCTATTATAATAATATTTAAAGCAAATTTTCTATGTTTTTTTTAATGGGATAGGAGGGCAAACGAGCAGGCGTGTAAGTGTAGTAAGTGATCACCGTCGCCCACGAACATCCGCAACACCAGAGGTATTGAGGATGCGTTGCCGGCCTTTGAGGAGGGTATATGCTCTCTTCTTGAAGGCCCCTAAGTAGTATCCGTTCGGAAATACTGCACCTGGTAGCTGGTTACATATTGTGGCAGTGCGAAGTAGAAAATGCCGTGAAAATTGCAAAGTTATATGTTTATAAGAAAAATGGTTATATGCTTATATGCTGCTGTAGTGACAATAAAATTACGCATTAGTAGTTACTTAGCAGCATCTGTAGTGACCGCCGTGTACCTACTTGCGTATCTGCTCTTGCACTCACCCTGATGATATTTTTTTAATGTTAATAGGCTAGCTTTTGACCATTATCTCACTTGATGTGATGATGTGGTTGAACATGTTGTTCAGGCTACCCTAGAATTACTGGCTTTTAAGGACAGCTGCCGAAGCATACCGTTAAGTGTTTGGCGACAAATTTTCTACTTGATGGTGGTAGTCAGGCGGGAATTCGCAAAATGCTCTACCCGGATTCCAAGGTATCATATATTTTGCATGGTAATGCAAAATATATGATACCTTGGAATCCGGGCTCGATGTATTCAAACCTTAACGTAAGTGTTTTTCGGTGGATACTCATATGTTGGTATGCGTTACTGGCCACCATCTCAGTTGTTTTGCGTATTATTATATTATTCTTATACATTAAACTATCTATGTGCCCATTGAGTCCACCTCATTATTTTAATTTTCTTCCCAAGTATTTGTTGATGGAAATTTATGTTAATCCAACAAGATACAATATTTATTAATTTACAAGATACAATATTATTAGCTAATAACATATTATACACTGGCTAAAAAATATAACACAGTTAATGTTATTAGGTCATTTATATTCACCTATGTTATTTATATAACCTTCTCGTGTGTTATGGTGCGAGATTTATATGTTGTTTAAACTGTGGTTTAGATTCTGATGGTAATTTTGAGAAAAATAATAAATAATTTACTAACGACAGGAGAAAATTATCTCAAGTGACAAATTATAATTTGAAATAAAAAAGTATACAAATATTTTGAAAATAATCAGTCATGTCATAAATCTGTCCCCAGCTCAGCATATGCTAGCGTAGAACCAGCGCTGGTCTTCCGTTGGGGTTGATTTGTGACAGTGTATAGTGTTTAATCTATGAGTTATTAATATTTAGTGACTAGATAGAAAAATATGTCTGCCTCATAGTGAGTGCCTGCCTATGACAGTTGCGGTATTAATCAAAGATTAATGAATGATAGTGCACCCTTCGTCACTTGAAAATATATTAGTCTTCAAGTCTCGTTCTCCCTGTAATTACACCCACACGCTGAAAAGGCGATTTGTATTGAATTTAGTGCTTAATATCATGGAAAAGGAGTCTTGAGGTCTATATTCTGGTTCTAGGCGAGTTAGGGATTGCTATATGTAATTTAACCGAGTATTAGATCTAATATCCTTTTTATAAAGAAAATTCTTTAAATGTCCTAAAAATGCCAATGATGAGTCTAAAAAAGCTAACAATTATTTAATGAAAAGAGCCATTCTAGATTGGCTATCTAATTTTGACTATCATGAAACCGAGGAATTGCTCATTCCTGTTGTATAGTTACAGTTATAATTAACATACTACAATTAAATATTATAGTTTATATATTAATTTAATTAATAATACACACCTTTTAAGCTAGAAATCACATACTCACAAACACGCTCTCTACGCATACACACACACACACACACACACACATATATACATACATACACACACACACACACACCCGCACGCACACACACTGACACACACGAATACATCATCATCCCATACTTGCGCTACAATTAAATTATTTATTTATAGCCTCGCCTATCACATTATGTAAAAACTTTTAAATAATGTTTTTTATTTTTGTTTGCAAGTACAGTTAACTTAATTTATATGACATCATTGTGGAAAGGTATTGTCTCTCATTATACAGGTTAAACTCCTAGTATGAGAGACAGTGCTACATTGAGTTTTGTAACATGTTCTATTTGGTTCAATAAACATTATTATTATTATTATTATTAATATAAGCCGATTCTAGCCAAATCGAGCCAAATATTGCTCAAAACGCTCATAGAAAATATTCTAAATAGTAGTTGAGAAGCACGTAGCAAGAGGATTCTCCATCTACCTTACGTAATCCTAAACGCTAGCAAGAAAATACATGATATAAAATTGTACCATAAAACAGTCGTTACTAAAGCCAGATCGAATATCTTTATGGCCCCTTTACAACGTGTTACAATATAGGTTTTTGCCAACACAGGTGTGTCTCATACTTACACATAAAAAATAACAACTCTTCTCACGAAATTCACGGGAGCATACATACTGACTACGAGATACGAAACTTTTTTTATAAATTATGTTGAGATGGGTTATCTATAAGTCTGATTTAGGTTTCCAATATCCAACTTGAAAATATAGCCATTCATATTGGTCTTAGTACAAACTTGAACATCGCAAGACTCTCTCTATGCTAAAAACTTATGATGAAAGTAATAAACAATATTTTATATTTCCATTATTAAATTCAAGTATATAACAAATATATAATCCAAAATAATGGTATCAATTTGCTTAAACAAACATATCGTTATGGAAATTATTTGACTATAGATACAGACTTTAAACACTTAACCAGGTTTATAAATACAAACATTGTTTCTGAGTAGAAATAAATGTGTTAATATTGCTGGAAAAAATGTATTCTAACTAGTTGTTTACAATTTTGTGTTTACCTCTTCTTGAGTTTGTTTTAGACGATGAATAGCTCTTTGCCTTTGGGCCAATCTTTATAAATGGAAAAATAGAATAAGTTCTGACTAGTTAAATGCAGAATCTTAAAAAACTAGAGGTAGAAAATGTAAAGTTAAAGACTGTGTATTTTTTGTTCAGTGGTGGCGTAAAATGTTTCTTGGAAATTCAACCCCTAAGAGGTTGAAAGGGAGTTAAAATTATATATATAAAATCTTACTGAATAAATATATGTGACCAAGTTCTAGGACATAGGTCATTAAATATAAAAATAAATATCTACAAAACGATGTTTGAAAGGTCATCATTATGGGGGTGAAAAGCTGGTTCCAAGTTTGTATGAAAAATCTTGCTGAATTATCACATCAAGTGAAATGTTAGCACATAAAATATAAAAAGGTACCTATAATACAACTACGCTTCTACTCATAAAATAATTAACCTAGTTTCAAAATACGAACTTTGTCTCTTAGTTCGTGTGAGTAGATTACCCGGAAGAAATACTGGTCGGGCTAATTGTTCCTTGTTAGTTCTTACCCTACTTGAGTTCATTTCTGACGAAATGTTTCGCCTGGGGAAACAATTATTGCAAGCACACCTACTACTCTCATCCTACTAATTCAAATTGTATCAGATGTTGAAAGGTGACTTTTTAAAACAAATGAATAAACTTTTAAGTAGAAAATATCGGGTACGGAATACAAACCAGTGACTTTAAGTGCTGTCGGTTTTACATGTAAACTATGGTACTTTGATGATTAGTGATCCGTAAACTTTTTTCCATTGAATATATAAATCAACTTCATTCTACTTCATTACATTTTCTTCCATATTGTTTTCGATACAAATAGTTTGGAACTATCTTTATTAAGTAGCAGGCTCATAATATTTGGTTTGCTCTTGATCAATATGATGACGGTCCCTATATTTATTTGATCTGATCTCTGTATGGATTATGCAAATTTTTAGATACTGTTATGACATTAGATGACATTCAAATAAAAATAATTGCTTGAAAGGAAAAAATAACATTCTTTTAAACTTACTAGTAGGGCTGCCTGTTTTGTGCCGGGTTTGAATGTCACCCACAAATTGCTACCTGTGGGTGTCGTAAAAGGCGACTAAAGGTAAAACACCGGAAGGTGGGCAGCAGCGCCTTCTGAGGGATATCTTAAACTGGAATTCCGAAAACGCCTACCAAGCGTGGGGATTATGGAGAACCTCCCCTAATTAGGAGAGGCTGTGTTCAGCAGTGACCAATACGGCTGATACAGTATGGTAAGGCTTAAAGTACAACCCAAACTTAACCCATGACTAGGATATTGAGCAGTCACTTTGTCGAAAAAAGTATACAACATGCTGTGAAATTAAATAATTGGTTAAAAATAAATGAACTTATTTTTAACATCAGCAAAACGCAATGTATGACTATAACCTTGGCAGGTCATTAACAAGAGCAGCTCAACGTCATAAAAAATTTAAGAAGTCAATAAATGTAATTTTTTTGGTTTTGAAATATAAATCTTACGTGGGAATACCATATAGAAACAAAGATAAAAGAAATTGGTGAGCCTGTTTTTCTCTGTGACGTGTAACTGCCATCCTTCCAGTGTAAATGGTCCTCAGTTGTTAGTCTGCGTCTGTACACTCGCTAATACAGTACGGTACCAAAATCTGGAGACGAGGTACTGATTGGGAACGCGTCTTCACAATGCAAAGAACAACCCTACGAGCTATGTGCTATTGCCACAAGATACTCCATCAAGTCATGATTTTGGTCATTGAAAATTCTGGTAGTAACTTCCTCGATAATTCTTCAGACTGCACTTGAGATCACAACACAGGGAAAACACAGAGGCTGTAAGCGAGCGGTCCCACGGCGTCATACCAAAACATCAAAGCTAGTAAATGTAATCGCACCTACAGTCTACAACCGGTTGTCATACCACATAAATATACAAATATAGTGAATTCGTTTAAGTGACCAACTTAATTGGCCGATTCAGATCAATTAGCCTCGTAAAATAAAACAAAACTGTATGATTCAAATAAAGATCAATCTCACTGCGCGCTGGGCGGTGGCTACGAACTTTTGTTTGTCCGAAATTATACCTACATATCACATTGATGCGACTATCTGATTTAAAAATATTCAACTCGGTTTTTTTAAGGATATAATAAGTTTTATGTTAGCTTAAGTTAGATGAGAAAATTTTTGTTTGGGAGTTCTTGGTTGGTCGTTGGAAAATGTTTAGGAGTTCCGAAAAAAATATTATAATCTGGACTTAATCTAGCAGTTATGCAAAAACCTTCACACGTCCGTACATATTTTTCTGAATACTCATGTAAAACACTTATTATCTTAGAATCGACCAAAGTTGTAATTAATCGAGTACTTTAGCTTTATTTAAGTGGCAACATTTATATGAACCTGTGTTAAATATGATATATGGTAACACTGCCTCTTCCCTTTTCAACTTTGCCTATTAGCAACAGTGTGTTAATTATTCGAAAAAAAAGACCGTGCACCAATTTCCTATGCATTTTTAATTGTAAAAATACTAATAATGATCACCTTTTGCATGGTGCTAGGGCATTTTGCGAATGCCCGCCTGACTAGCTACCACCCTCAAGTAGCAAAATCTGTCGCCTAGCACCTAATGGTGTGTTTCGGCAGCTGTCCTTGAGAGCCAGTACTTCTAGGTTAGCCTGAAATCAGGGTATTGCCTTCTTAGGAATTGGTTTGTTTAGTACGCATTTTAAGCTTTTGACGATTTTTTTTACTGTCATATTTTTGAATTTATTATGATGATATAATGTCCAAATTATATTTATTATTACCATGTATACTCGTATAACTTGGTTTTATAAGATAAAAGCAAAAAAAAAAAAAAAGTAATATATTTTGATAATATTCTATAGCCTATGTTCATCAGGGATAATGTAGTATTCTAATAGTGTAAGCATTTTTCAAATCGGTCCAGAAGTTTTTATGTATATTCGTTACATACAAAAATACAAATCTGTCCTTTATATAATATTATAGTAAGTATACAAGGTGTCCCAAGAGAGCAATTTTTTTTTCATTTTTCACCTATCGAGTACGATGAGATTTTTATTTATGGTGACGTGAATTATTGCGGTAGATGCTTGATTTTTTATTTGTGTCCTAAGCTCATAGATAGGCCAATTCAGTATGGTAACATTTACTTTCGTGAGATTTTTGAATGGAATAAAAAAAAATTAAAAGCCTAGTAGAAGTGAGCAGTAATTATTAACAGAGCCATCTTAGATTCGTTTCTCTATTAACGAGTTATTCCTGTTGTATAAAGTGTAAATGTTCTTAGGCACTTCTCCGGGTCTTCTCTTTATGCAGTTACCTGCTCAAGGCACAGAGGTGTCAAGGCGGTGCCCTCTTTCCCCGGTTCTTCTACACTTATAAATATAGTTGTGTCTCTTCTGCGACTCTAAAGTCAGGTGTCATGACTCGACCGCCTAGCGGTCATCATGTGTCTGGGCGATCAAGGGCCCAACTCCCACCTTGTAAAAAACTATTCTGCAAAACCAACATCATTATTTCAATCTTAAAATATTGATACTAAGATTCGTACCACGGCCGTCACGAAAAAATAATGTACATATAGCGCTATCGCTATCGCACAAATGTCTTGATTCAATGCATGCAGCCCTCTCTCACGTTGAAGTTCTAATGTAAGTTTACTATAGTGCAAACTAAAATTGTTAATGTAAGGTTAATATAAGACTGAATTAAGAGATGGCAGTTGGCCCCCTGGCCACGCTTACTTACCACAATGATGATACACCAATATAGAGTAGTTTTCGTACCACAAATATACGTCATGCGTATATTTGTGGTACGAAAACTATGACTACTAAGGTATTGAAGGATATACATTTTGTTCCCGTTTAAAGAAATAATGTAATTACGCAGTACAGTAACTGGACGATATCAACGAATCGTGAGTTCGTTTGTTTTCATTAATTGTTACTTGCATGAGAAAGAAAAGAAACGAATATCCTAAAAAAATATATTATTAATCTAGAATGGCAGTATCACATCAACATGAACTTCCACCGTTGAACAAAGTTTCACCCAGGGGGGGGATTTGCTTTAATATCCACGCTTGGCAAGCATCTTGGTCGCAGTTGAAGTTATCAGTTCTTCAGAAGGTGCTGCTTCCTCTAGTATTTTTCCCTTAGTTGCCTCTTATGACACCCACGGGAAGAAATGGAGGGATAACATTCTGACCCAGCACCCCACGGGTTATTTTGTAAATAAACGGAAAGGCCTTTTGTTACTGAAAAGAGGTTAAATTATTCTATTAAAACATGTTTATTTATGATATTGTGACGGAACAAGCTCAAGGCCCACCTGATGTTTAAACGGACTAACCTCTGCCTATAACAGATGCACATCATCACAAGTCACGAATTGCACTGCGCCCGTCACCATGAGACATAGTTGTTAAGTCTCATGTGCCTGTGATTTCACTGGCTCTCAAAGACTGTTGCCGGAACACACCGTTAGGTGCTTGGCGACAGATTTTCTACTTGAGGGTGGTTGCTAGCCAGGCGGGCATTCGTAAAATGCCACCATGCGGTGAAGCTCAAGCCCGCAGTGGGAAAAGCCATGGTCCTGTTGCGCAGTCCATAGCCAATGCCACTGAGCCATCACTGCTTCAAAACATACTGCTTACCAGATGGTTATTGGCTGAAAATACTAGGTACTCATATGACAAGAGGTGCAATTATCATTCAGTCAACCAGGTTTATTCGAAATTGACATTTTAAGTTTATTGAGTTTTTTTTATATATATTTTTATTGTTGATATATGCCTTTGACCACGATCTCGCCTGATGGTAGATGATGAAGTGATTGAACGTGTTAACAAGGTCAACTTACAATTACTGGCTCTCAAGGACAGCTGCCGGAAACACCGTTAGGTGCTTGACGACAGATTTTATACTTGAGGGTGATAGCTAGCCAGGTGGACATTCGGAAAATGCCCTGCTATCATGCTATAACGACTGCCATCCTAAGACGACAACCGGGACCGACGGCTTAACGTGCCCTCCGAAGCACAAAACGCTCAGTAGTAATGTCACTAGCGGTCACCCATCCAAGTCATGACCGCGGCGGACGTTGCTTAACTTTGCTGATCGTTTAAGAACAGCTTAGAAAAATTCGTTACGAGCTGTTATAACGATAAATGGATTTCGGTTTTTAAAAAAAAACTATGTTCCACTCGCGACTTTATTTAATTCGAGGGAATTAATATATCTATATAAGTTTTTACAAATATATCTTTAGGCAACCGCTCTGTATGAAGGATGAAAAAAGACTGGCTTTAAATTGGTACTAAGAGTAGAACCTCGACTCCAAGACCGCTGAGCAAGCTAGATGGGCTGCCAGGGCAGCACTAAGGCTAACTAAATAGGTGTATAACATCTCCCCCTTTTAGAGGAGACTTTGGGGTTAGTTCAAAGTCTCTGTTAAATTCTGGTTCTAAGAGGAGCGACAGGGCTAATCATTTCTATTTCAGGGTCTTGTCCGTCCGTCATGTTCGTGGTTTTGGGTGTAGGTTGAGGTGATAATTTGTTTATATTAAATTTAAACTGGAAAGGTCGGTTGCTGCCAGATTTACACATTTTCTTAAGAAATAAACAAATTACTAATAGAAATATTATCATAGAAACTGTAATTATAAGAATAGAGTAATGTGTCCCATATTGAACAATGTGTGGGTTTTGCGGATGTTCGATGGGTTTCAAATTGTTTAAGATTGATTTCATTCTTATTTTAGTATCGGAATTAAAGTCGTCTAGGTCTATGTTGTGTAAGTGAATAGGAGACACATTTTCTATTACATGGTTTAACTGAACTAAGTTGCAACAAGTATCGTTGATTAAGCTTAAGTCTGGGAAGTGGTTGATAGGTGATGTGATATTTACAATGTTATATTTCGGTATGAGCGTAGTGCTTTTACAGTATCCTACACAATCTTTAGGTACACTGAGTATACCCGTTCCCAGAATGGTTGTTTCATACAAATTTGAGTTCAGACAATCAATTGAAATTTTATTAGGTTCCGATTGTATGTAGATCCACCTATTGTTTGTTATTGGTTTCCAAATATCCAGGTTTCCTAATATAACTTTAGTTTCACATTGTAATGGTTTTACACTGATCACTTTTGCTAAAAGTTCACTTTCACAGGTAGGTTTTGCGTCGGTGGAGTAAACATTTTCGATGTCACAAATGAAGTTTCCTAGATTCACAGTTTTGCAGATTTTCAGGTCGTCAAATATGCAGTAGTGGGATTTGTCTTTGGTCATTGCTATATATTTATTATCAGGTATAATTAAGCTGAATGAGTTTGGTTCATCAGGTTTGTAGGGGGTAGGAAGTGCAATACTATGAAACAATATATATTCTTTGATATTTACTAAAGGGACTTGTAGAACAAATATAATCTTATTACTAATATAATAACATACTAACTTAGAAATATTTAAAATAAGATGTACAGAATTAATGTCTAAAACAACAGGCAATTCAAGGTCACTAGGTAGATGTCTGTAGTTATCGGCAAGCTCTTGGTGTAACTGACTTGGAGTTATTATCGCAGGATGCAAGATGTTTTGACTACTGAATAAGATGGCATTAGTTATATCTTCCAACTGAAAAGACAATGTTAATATCGATGCTTCTAAAATATCGAGTATTTCGTTAATATTGATAAGTAACTGTAGTCCATTTGTTATTTCAGTAATATTTTTAACACCGAGTGAGAGCTTGTCGATAGCTTCATTGAGGTTGGCTTCATTTTCTCTTATTTTATGTAGGGTGTTATTATAACATGTTAATACTGAAGTAGTAACTAAAATATTTTGTTTCATTAGCGAAGCCAACTGTTTCTCATTATTTTCCAGAGATCTTATCGCTGCATCGTATCTCAGTCCATCGTTCTCATCTAGGGAACCAAAAACCTGTTTCAGGATTGTTCCCATACCTCCTATCCATGCGCTACGTTTGGTTCTACTATCTATTAAATGCGAGATGGATTCAAACTCTCTACTCATGTCTCGGAACCGCGCTGCTAATGGTTGCAGCATGTTATGACATTCTGCATCAATTTCTACAATTCGGGTCTGATTACACAGATTTCTTGTAACCCCTAAAGCATTTCCAATATTTTGTATGTGCGGGCCAAAATGTGAAACGTCTATTGGTATTACGATCTTCAATTGATCATTATTAATTTTGAGTTTCCCTAAGTAATCATAATAGAGTCCCGAACTTGAGGTGATTGGCTGGATGAAATCTTGGTGAGATTGACCCCGAACTGAACTGCAAATAATAATCATCATTAACGATAACCTCAGGTAAGTTTATTCCTACCATTAATAAGTTTTAATCTATTTAGTTTTATTTCTACCCTTTCTATGTACCTAACTAAATTTATTTACAGGTTAACTTAGGTGTATTGTCACGTTTGCAGTATAGGTGCGAGGTAAGTATTACATTATCTAATCTATTTATTAATTAGCATAGTTAAGTTTCTTAGTTTACACGTGTGTTCCAACGTCGGCTGGCTTCACCTGATCGAAGTGATGCGTAACGTGACGTCGGTTAATAAGCAAGGTAAGTGTATTATTACCGTTTATTTTTACTATTTTATAGGGTCCCTTCCACAGGGGTGAAAGCGCTTTACGCATTCTTAAATGGTTTTTCAGATAAACGTAATCGCCAGTCTTGTATTTGGCTGGACGAGTACGAGTGTCATAGTAAGCTTTAGAAGATTCCTTAGATTTCCTTATGAAATCCAAGGCTTTCTCTCGTGAATACTTCAACCGGTTTTGGAGCATACGGACATAATCAGGATATGTGGCTCCAGGAGATTCCTCATAGATAGAATTTGGGATTACAGGCTTACTTCCGAACATTAATTCGTAAGGTGTGAAGTGGGTTGTGGAATGGACTGTTGTATTATAGGTGAGCATGGCTGTGTAGACATAGCGGGGCCAGTTGGACTGTTCTTCATTGGTAAAAGATCTGAGATACTCCTTGAGAGTTGAATGGCTTCGTTCCAGGGCACCCTGGGTTTGAGGATGATATGGAGAAGACCAAAGGTTCTTTATTTTGAGGAATTCACAAGTCTTCTTGAAAAGGTCAGACGTGAAGTTGGTTCCCTGGTCCGTTAGGATCATTTTAGGGATACCGAAGATGGATATGTAGTGGATTAAGCATTCACTAGTTTCTTCTGCTGTAGTGCTGCGGATTGGATATGCAGAAGAGAATTTGGTGAGGTCGTCTTGTATCGTTAGTATATATCTTAATTTTGCAGGTCCTGCTTCAGGCAGTGGCCCAACAATATCGAGAGAAATTCGTTGACAAGGTTCAGTCGAAGTGCTGGTTATTTGCATGGGAGCGCGATTTATTTGTCTCAGAGCTTTGTTAGTCTGGCACTGCGGGCATTTCTTTACGAAAGATTCGATGTCACTGCGCATGTTTTTCCAGTAGAAGGTTTCTTGGATTCGTTTAAGCATACGACTACTACCGAGATGTCCGGCAATAGGGATATCGTGGTTTTCTTTGAGTATTTTAGGGATTTCAGTGAGAGACGGATATATGATTTTTCCTTTATATATATGTATATTGAATCCCGTGTTGTTGAACAAGAAAAGAAGCATATTGTACAATTTTATATATTGGTGGGTATCGAACGGGTTCTTGAAATCTGTTATCGCGATATCTGGGGTGGTGTCTTTATCAACTTGGATAACTAGTTCGTTTCTGAGTGATTTTAGACTCTTGTAGATATCCCCGTAAGAGGATGCGTCAAAATGGTATACTTTGAAGAAGAGAAGATAATACGTTTTGCCTTCATGTGTAAATGATAGGAAGGAATACAGAGGCCTCTCTTTGTTTGTAATATCAGAGTT
This sequence comes from Plagodis pulveraria, assembly GCA_963890685.1. Lineage (NCBI taxonomy): Eukaryota > Metazoa > Arthropoda > Insecta > Lepidoptera > Geometridae > Plagodis > Plagodis pulveraria. The sequence continues at coordinate 19,091,955 of OY982962.1, forward strand.
GTTTGGTAAATTGTCAAGAATATTTTGTACATAGGGATTAGATTCATCAAGGTCAATAGAGGAAGGTAAAATAATGATTTTATATTTTGATTTTGTGATATCTTCGTTGTGTTCTTGTATATTTGTATTAAAAGATTTATTTTCATTCGCCATTGTTTTTTAGGAAAGCAGGATAGTCGTCGTCTGGTAAGTCTGGTAAGGCACTCGTGGATGGCGTTGGGGTACCAACAGGATGCGCGTTCGGACCTGGTGACTGGGTTGGAGTATGTTCAGGTAAGTTATTCATTTCATTTTCGATTTCTCCTCTAAGGGTGTCAGGGATATTAGAAGGTAAGTTAGTTTCAGGTGAGGGCAGGATTTCTTCACTAGGATCGAGGAGGTTCGGAAATGGTGAGTTTATTTCAGGTAATGGCAGGAGGTCGGCACTAGGATCAGGGGCATCTAAAGAGTGTAAGTTCAATTCGTCTGGGTTGAATGATGGTGGTGATATTAATAAATCCATTAAGTCTTTGTCTAATCCCCGAGTAGGCTCTTCATCTACGTTGGAATTGGACGGGTTGTTTTCAGGTTGAATTGGATTTACTGGAAAACGAGACAAGGCATCGGCGTTAGTATTGATTTTCCCTTTTTTATATTTAATGTCGTATTCGAATTCTTCTAGTTTCAAACGCCATCGGATAAGACGTGATCCTGGGTCTTTACACTTAAATAACCATTCCAAAGGTTTATGGTCTGTGAGAACCGTGAAACGATGACCGTACAAGTAGGGCCGGAACACTTTGGTACCGAAAATTACGGCAAGGCACTCTTTTTCGGTGACGCTATAGTTGCACTCGGCTTTGTTGAGAGTACGAGACGCGAAAGCTATAGGTCGATCTTGCCCTATAGGTCCTTGCGACAATATTGCCGATATAGCGTAGTTTGAAGCGTCACATGTCAAAAGGAAGGGCTGAGTAAAATCTGGGTATGCCAGAATTGGGGCAGAGACGAGTTTGTTTTTCAGCGATTCAAAGGAGAGCTGTTGTTCGTTTTGCCATAGAAATGGGACGTCTTTCTTAAGAAGAGACGTGAGGGGTTTTGCTAGCTTTGCGAAGTCAGGTATAAATCTTCTATAATATGATACTAAACCTAAAAAAGATTTTATATCTTTAGGAGATTGAGGAGTCGGGAACTCGGATACGGCCTTGGTTTTTTCAGGGTTTGGTTTAACACCATTTTCGCTAATAATGTGTCCTAAATAGGCCACTTCTTTACGTAGGAATTCACATTTTTCTGGCTGAAGTTTTAAGTTGAAATTGCGAATTCTGTTGAAGACCGCTCTTAGATTTTCAATCTGTGAAGTCAGGTCATTAGAGTAAATGACAATATCGTCCAGGTAAACGAAGCATCGTGAGCCTTGGAGGCCAGAGAGACAATTGTTCATAAGTTTCTGGAAGGTAGATGGGGCATTTTTAAGTCCAAATGGCATTCTATTGAATTGGTAATGACCTTGCGGTACTGAAAAAGCAGTTTTAGGAGAATCCTCGGGAGTAATAAGGATCTGATGAAAGCCGGAAGTGAGATCTAGGGTAGTGAAATATTTACTATTTCCCAATTGGTCAAGAATTTCGGATATTTGTGGAATGGGGTATGTTTCACCAATCGTTATGTCGTTCAATTTTCGATAATCTATAACTATTCGCCACTTGCGTTGACCTTGTGAGTCTGTCTTTTTGGGCACTATCCAGATTGGTGAACTCCAAGGGGAAGATGAAGGTTGTATGATGTTCTGATCCAACATTTTATCAATTTGGGTTTCCACCTCCTTTTTATGGCATTCTGGGAACCTATATGATTTTGTGTGAACAGGTACATCGCTATTAGTTTTGATTTGATGTTCGAGAGCGGAAGTAAATGTTAGTTGATCATCGGGTAGGTGAAAAATGTCTGAATATTGTGAGCAGACTTCTATGAGAGCGTCTCTTTCTTCCTGATTCAAGTGGTCAGTTCTTAGTGAATTGATTACTTCGCAAGTTCGTTCAGATGTTTTTTGGAGGTTGGCATTAATTGGGTAAGCAGTCGAATGTAGAGGTTCAATATTAAGGTTTAAGTTGGTTTTGACATTGACAAAAGTTTCTGAAGTGTTGGCAATAGTCAAATTAATGCGATTGTTATCCTTGACTCTAACTATGCAGTTGGATATTAGTAAATTATCAGAAAGATGTTGATCTGTAATGATACCTTCTTTGAGGCTAGTTTTCTGAACTGAGCATTCAATAACGGCTTCAGTACGAGGTGGTATGACGTAAAAAGGTTCAGAAAAATGCAATCGAATGTCGAGTTTTCCTATTTTCAGGATATCATGGGTGTAGTCAATTTTACAACCAAAGGCGGTTAGAAAATCTGTTCCTAAGATGCCATCATATGGCAGATTAATGTCTCTAACAACATGAAATTTGAAGTGTATGGGTTTTTTCTCATTTAATTTTAATTTAAGTTGAAAATGACCTTCGGTTTGAGTAGGGTCATCGCCGGGGTCTATGCCCTTAAGTTTGATCGATTCTTTGATTAGTTTTTGACTTTTATGAATACTAGATTCTTTCAGTAAACATATGGCAGAGCCTGAATCAACTAGTAGTGATAGTGGGGTGTCAGAAACTTGCGAATCTAATAATACGTGTGGTAAAAGCCTTTTTGTTGTGTCTATGTTCACTTCATAAATTTCCTTGTTAGCTTCAGTGGAAACTGGGGCAGTTTTTAAATTTTGGGTATCATCGGAAATCGATTCAGTTGTCTTCTGACATTCGGTTAGGGGCTGATTACCCTGTCGATTGGTTTTAGTTGACTGTGATGATTGGGTTCTTATTTGGGGCTGTGTACCCATGTGGTCCCTTGAATTTTGAGATTGGACGCATGTTCGGGGCTGATTACCCATGTGGTCCTTAGAACTGGAAGATTGGGCACTTATTTGGGGCTGTTTACCCGAGTGGTCCCTACAGTTTGACGGATGGGCGCTTATTTGGGGCTGGTTACCCATGTGGTCCCTAATATTTGAAGGATGGACGCTTATTTGGGGCTGGTTACCCATGTGGTCTTTAGGATTACAAGAATTGGGTATGGTATCGACTTTTGTACCTTGTCTCGTGCGACACCATGGCGAGACTTTTATTCGTTTAAAGTATTATCGCACGAGAGGTCTACTTCATCATGGCCGGTCTCCTCGTCGGGTTGTTCGAGAAAGTTTACGCGCGGGGGCATCCTATAATTGTTTTGGTTGGTCGTTTGATTTTGTTGAACCTTGAAACGATTGTTATTATATTCGCGTTTTCTGCATACAGAGATGTCGTGTCCAGGTGTTTTGCAGTAGCGGCAAAACACGTTAGAAGCCCCTTGTGGCGCAGGGTTGAATGATTTTTGAGACGAGGAAGACGGATTAAAATTATGCTTAGACGGCCCGGCTTTAAACTTATTATTATTGTTGTTTACAGATCTTTGATCTGTTTGTGGGCGTTTATACAAAGTCTGCTGTATACGTTCTTCCGAAATAGCAAAATTAATAGCTTCGTTCAATGTTTTAGGAGACTTACATCGTACAATATTTGAAATTCGGGGGTGAAGCCCCATTAGGAAATGATGTAGAGCAAGGTCCTCCATAGCTGCGGTACGACCAGGTAATTCTTTAACTTTAGTATTGGACAAGGATATTTCTGTCAATAATTGTGAGAGGTAGGTCTCCATGCGTAGTGCATATTGACTCACGTTGTCTTGCGGACCTTGCCTGCTCTCTTGGAGATCCGTGAGAAGATGCGAATAATGCTTTCGCTCACTGAATTGTGTTTTTAAAAACTCCTTAAGCTGTTCCCAGGATGTAAACTCCTTAATAGAGCAGGCGACTTCCGCTTTCCCATTTAATTGGCTGAGAATAAATTTAAATAAAATAGGCCTTTGGGTTTCCGTTGCTAAGTCGAAAGCATTATCACAATTCACAAGAAATGAGTTGAGAGTTTCCCTACTGCCATCGTATGTTTTAATAAATTTAAATAAGATGTTTAGTTCTAGTTCGGCCATCGCGAGAGCTGCGGCAGTTCTCCTGGTAATGCGTGGAGATCCAACAGGTGACTTCGCTACAGTTTCACTTGCAACCTGTTCTGGTCCAGGGATATCAATAGTTAATTTGCCTTCTTCAACTTTCGGCAGTTTTGGCATAATTAAACCTCCAAAATAAAATTAAAAACAAGTTGCAAATAATAAAAGAACATAGAACAACATTAAGAAAACATAGAGTAAAATAATAATTAACTAACGGAACCCTAATATCTCAACTTAGCTAAAACAATGACCAAAGACTTACAGTACGGACAGTGCGTGGGCGACCGATAAGAACACGACGGCGGCTGGGTGCATTCCGAAGAGATAAGGCGCGTCTCGGCGTATCGTTCTCCGGTCGCTGATTTTTGAGTGATTTTAATTGATGGAATGAACTTTTGATTTGCTTGTAGGTGCAGGATGCTATGTTGAACAATCACGAAGCAGGATGGAAGCACGGTGAGTACTTCTGAGTGTTTTCTTTTGCAGGTCGGAACTTGGAGCGCTCCTCACACGGCTGAAGGTAAGTAGATTGCAGTGCAGGCTGCAATTTTCTTCTTTAGAGGATATGCAGATCCTTTCCAGGATCTAGTAGAGTTTTATGACGACACGTTAAGGATACTGTTTAACACTAGTGTTTTAATCACTATCACAAAATAAGTTTTAGGACACTTAATTGTTATATCTTAGGATAAGGATCCGGAATGAGTCTGCGAAGCGGTGCCCGGGCACTGGGGATTTCCGGATCCCACCGCTGCCACCAAAATGTTATAACGATAAATGGATTTCGGTTTTTAAAAAAAAACTATGTTCCACTCGCGACTTTATTTAATTCGAGGGAATAAATATATCTATATAAGTTTTTACAAATATATCTTTAGGCAACCGCTCTGTATGAAGGATGAAAAAAGACTGGCTTTAAATTGGTACTAAGAGTAGAACCTCGACTCCAAGACCGCTGAGCAAGCTAGATGGGCTGCCAGGGCAGCACTAAGGCTAACTAAATAGGTGTATAACAGAGCGCTTCAAAAAAAAAAATTACTCGAACGAAGTTGATGAAATTTAAATGGGGCCAACTTGAAAGTATGCCAGCAAATTATGCTGGCCACAATAAATAACAAAAAAATAAAATGTCGGCTTGAAAACATCCCTCTATATTGGAAGTTGGTTAAAAGCATAAACAATAACAAATTTCCACGTCTGTTTAAAAAGCAATAAAAACCTTGTTTTCTTTACCTCTTTAAAACATCTCATTGTATTATTTTTAATCATACTCGTTTATGCGACCTTATTTTGATGTTGCCAATTACCTACGAAATGCCTCCTTGTTTGTGTAACAAGTTGTATCAGTATTTTGATGTATTCCAAATTATAGAACAGAATTTAACGATGCGGGCTGATTTGAGTGAAGAAAATATTTATTGAATCTAGTCTAAATTGGCTGAATTTTCGGCTATCGATAAAAACTGATATGTAGTAGGTTATTATGATTATAATAGGCATTGGATGAGGGCTTATGTAAACGGAATAATTATATTTCGATGAGGAAAACGGTGTATTTGTTTCAGTAGTTGGGTCTTTATATTAGTTTGAACTGTACTGTATCAGGCGGATCGTCAACTGCTGAACACAGCTTTACCTATTAAGGGGGTATTTGCCATAATCCCCACGCTTGGCAGGCGGCTTGGGGGTCGCAGTGTAAGATGGCAGTTCTTTAGAAGGCGCTGCTGCCCACCTTCCAGTAGTATATTCGTTTATCTTCTGCTTAATATTTTATACAAATAATACGAGAGACACATGATGAGGAACGACATCACAAATAACAGAAAACTATATATATAGTGAACTGTCTATGTGGTTATATTTTGTACTAGAAACTTCTTGTGTACTAAATACAAATCTCAGAAGTAATAATTAACAAGTTAATCGCAACGCGTACACTTGTAAAATTCGATAATAATATTATATCTAAATGTAGTCTTAGGTTTTCGCGATTATAACACATAGTAATTAAACAACTTTAAACAGTTTAAATCGCATATATTTATCATTATTTAATGGGTGACCGCTCGTGACATTACTACTGAGCGTTTCCGTGCTTCTGAGGGCACGTTAAATCGTCGGTCCCGGTTGTTGTCTTAGGATGGCAGTCGTTACAGCACAGTGGTAGGGTATTTTGAGAATGCCCGGCTGGCTAGTTACCACCCTCAAGTAGAAAATCTTTCGCCAAGCACCTAACAGTGTTTTCCGGCAGCTGTCCTTGAGAGCCAGTATTTCTAGGTTAGCCTGGACAACATCTTCGATCACATCATCACTTACCATCAGGTGAGATAGTGGTCAAAGGCTAACCTATCAGGCATAAAAAAAATATTGTGTCCCAACGTTTCAAACACTTTGCAGTGATCGTGGTCACGGGGTGACAAGTATACACAATAATGATAAAAATACGATATTTTTTTCTTTTTTCTTAATAAAAAATACAAAACAATATTCATTATTCTAATCTTCTTAATAGTATTACTTAACTATAATATACGAATTTTTTTTCTGTCGTATATTTGTAATTTTCTAATACACAATGGTATCTTAATTTATAAAGATTATGTGATACATATATTCCATTACACGTACCTGTGTTGTGAGAGACTGGTGCCTGTGTTGGTTTAAAAAACCTGTTTACAAGTCACCAGGGCCCCTTATCCGCAGATTATAGGTGAAAATTGTGAAAAGTGTATTTATGGAAATAGAAAAGGGAAAGTACATTAAGGAGTGATTATTCTAAGATTTATAGTACATATACGAGTAATGCATGTTTGAATGTGAATAAGTGTGTCCTTCCGGTGAACCTTCCAAAAATAAAACATACACTACAGTATTATAGCAAACCATCATGTTTATTCAACTCTTGTATTCGTTGTAAAATGTAGAGTGTTGTATGTCAACCCATTATGACGAGTCAAGAACACTCGAGACGTGAGGCGAATAAAAATTTGTAGAAGAATATGTGTACTACCTTATATTTTTATCTTTATACGTTTTTGTTTTACTTTTGCTGGTAGTGGTCAATGTGTAAGTTTAGAACTGTGCCTGGTAATTTGCAATAAGCTCGTCCCAATCTAATAATGTTCGGATCAAAAACAACTCTTGGGAAACGTGGTTGTGGCCACATATGAAGCAGTGATGGCTCAGTGGCATTGGCTATGAACTGCCGTGCAGCAGGTCCATGGTTCTAATCCCGCCGCGGGCTTGAGCTTCACCGCATGGTGGTAGGGCATTTTGTGAATGCCCGCCTCGCTAGCGACCACCTTCAAGTAGAAAATCTGTCGCCAAGCACCTAACAGTGTGTTCCGGCAGCAGTCCATGAGAGCCAGAAAAATTACAAGCTAATGAGACCTAACAACTGGACGTCTCAGTGTGACGGGCACAGTGCAATTCGTCGTTGACGAAATGCGTCTGTTATAGGCAGAGGTTAGTCCACTTAACATCAGGTGGACCTCGGGCTTGTTCCGTCACAATAATATAAAAAACGTCCTCTTGTTTTAAAGCAGTGACTGCTGAGTAGAATTGTGGTCCATGGTTCAAGGCTCGCTTAACAGTTTAGCATCACTCCAAGAGTATGAGAATCAGGGTTAAATATGCTTGCATAAAAAATGCTAACCTCGGCAACTACCAGCCTCTAGGAGAGAATTTATCACCAAGAACCTAATAGTGCGTTCCGGCTGCTGTACTTAATAGGTACTTCACATCCTAGGCAGGCCTGACTCACTCCACACTTTAGGTACAAATCTAAATGTACATATGCGTATCCGTCCAGACGGAATTATTCTACAGTGCGTGATGCGTCAGAAGTGATCGTAGCTATATGCGTGGTATGAAAAAAATGTGGTATAACAATGTAAAAAAAACGCCTTGTAGGTGAATATAAATATTAGGTTCTCCGTGTTATGCGAGATGAAGTGCATTTTAATGCTTCGTAGCTATAGTAGCTTATTTATTGGAATTGCTTTGTGAAGAGATATTTCTGGTCCTTTTTATTCTGTGTCCTAGGTCAGGTCAGTTTTTACTGTCTTCGGCCAGATTATTGCTTACCATCAAGTGAGATATTACTCAAAGATAACAATATAAAACATCTCTGCTAACTCCTTCGGAGATTTAAGGGCGATTTAAGGGTATGTAATAGGATTTAAGGGTGATGATCGGGGTTGTAATAAATTCAGATTTTCTGATGCTGTCAGTCTATATTTAGATGGACTGCAAAGCTGAGTAGGCCCTTCAATTCAACGTTACATTTCATTGAAAAAAATGTCGTTTTCTTTTACATATTATTGGTTTACTGTTAGATGCTGCGTACAGCTGGGAAGCTATGAAGCTGGATGACAACTTCTAGAAAGTAATACGCTAAAATAGAAGAAGAGAGATCCCGTGGTCGTAGCCCAATCCGCTGGTGTGTACAAGTCCGACCATCCTCGATTCCTTTGTACTCGATGCTACCCAAGAAGCCACCAATAAATATAGATGGAGCTCCATCACAAGGGTTAAGATATATTATGTTGGAGGTGGTCACGACCTTAAATATTGATAACGAATCACAGAGAGAGAAGGTATATTGGCAGTGGATACGTGGCCGTCTAATATTACTGAAGCCAAATCTTACTTCAGTATTTAATAGTTGTTGTATTGTTATTTTATGTTCTCAATGAAAGTGTACTTGTATCACACCAAACATGGCATAAAGTAAGGAAGTTTTTTTTGCGTTAGCACAGTTGCTACATATTGCTATGAATAGTAGACAACATGACGTTTCCTAGAAAGAATTCTTCTAGGTTTATTCTCTGACGCCTCTGATATCATCAAATACGTGGTAGATATATGCACCATATTTTTTAATTCATATATAATACACCATTGATTATTGTATGCAACTTATCTAAATATATATAAACATGCCTAATAAAAGAAATATTTTTCCAATTTAACAGTTCGTGTTCTTATATATTTTGATATACCTACCTGAATTGAATTAACTCATTGGGGGCTCAGTTTATTGGTGCTCTAAGCGAAGTACTTCAAATCTTGGCGTAAATTTCGAAGACTGTCGTTTAATTTCCAAATTTAATACACATTATATAAAAATTATAATATTTAAACAACAACTCATACACCTGGAATTTAATAATAAATGATACTTTCGTGAATTGTGGAGTATTCAATGTGATTGATATTTTCTGCACATTGAGCCAACTTATTGATGACAAACAAAACACGGTCTAGATCAAAATTCAGGTCCCAACACTAACCCCATTTTGGAACGAGGGATTGAATTCGTAAAAGCTGTTACTGCTCGCTTTTGGAGATGTGTGTAAAGCTTTTGGCTGTTGCTCGTTATCCTAATAGTATGACGCATCTGGGCTGCCTAGAGACCTATAAGGGCTGTTATAGTTGGTATAGATATAAGACTTGCACTCTACAATTTGGGTTCGTTTGTTTAGACAATTATAATTATAATAATTTTGGATGGAAAATGGCACAGAATCAAGTGAAGTTAGAAATATTATGCTGCTATCACACTGTTCCCTTCACTTTCCAAGAGTTCACTTCCTTTTGAAAGGACAAAATTTTTGTTTGAGCTTCACTTTTATCTCCATCTGGACTTATTTATTTATGAATCTGAGCTTATTCTAATACATTTCAGAATATTGTAGTGACGCAGTTTGCACTGAAACGTCACTTATCCCGTATTATTTACGAAAACTTCAGAACATCGTACCTTATCCGTACCTACTGTTGTATTTCCAGTTATACGACCAAGTTGCAGCCGCCATCGTCACTTAATTAGAAATTTGACTGTTGCCAGGTGCTGCTTGCAATTTTGACTGTGATAATATTAAGATATTTGAATTTAGAGAGCACTTAGTGTGCCGTTTCGATAGCGGGTGTTGTAGCGGCTTGGTGATATACTAAATGATTTTCAGCTTTGAATAAACAATTATTAAACTTGGAACGGTGGAGTTTCTCTCAGAGCCCGGCCGCTCCGTTTAATTATAATTATATAATTTGTAAGATAAACATTTGGCTTCTTGAAGATATTGCTAACATTAAGTGTTATTTTTCGGGAAACCCTTACCGGACATCAAATGTATGCAAATAGCATCGCCACGCTGCTAGCCATTTATATCATATCCAGCAGATAATGAGGGTAACTTCTTGCGGACGTGGACCATAGTCGTATATACTATATAATTTCCATTTATTAGTAATACATCTTACTAACATACCAATACTTCTATATTTAATTAAGACATGGTATCTTGCTATAGGTACTTTTGCCACCAGCCGTAGCAGTTTTAGTTCCAACGTCGTATATAAATTTATATTTGGTTAAAAGATGCCCGTAACATTTATGCGACTCTGTCGGTTTATCATACTGACACAAGTATATCACGTACGCAAGTGAAACTCTTCGATGCCGTTGCCGATGGCAATAAATTAAGATTAAGAGCTTATGAAATACCACGTGGTAGAGCGCACTTAAACACTTGCTTTACCGAGATCAACACCCCGCGCTGAGGCACAAAAGCTGTCTCTATATATTAACGTATTGTGTAGCCTCACTCTGCTTATAATTCAACAAACTCAAGCTTGCGAGTCGTAGCTATTTGGAGGTATAGACACACTAGTACACCAATTCCCAAATACAGTAAAGTTAACAACATAAGAAACAAATATTTAATACCTAAATGGTGGAATTTGTACATAATACCATATTATGGTTATTTGACACATACCACTAACATACCAAAACAACTTTTTACACTATTTTATAAGAGTGCTTTCAAAACACCTTTTAAACCTATTGCGAAAATCAAACTTTAATGTTAGAAGGGCGGAAGGGAAGGGATGGGTGGAAGGGCATTTTGCGAATGCCCGCCTGGCTAGCGACCACCCTCAAGTAGAAAATCTGTCACCAAGCACCTAAAAGTGTGTTCCGGCAGCTGTCCTTGAGAGCCAGTGAAATTGCAGGCACATGGACTTACAATACAAATACAAATATCTTTATTGTATGAAAAATTGGTACAATTTAAAGCCGGCCGAGTTTACGGGTTGCATGGGAACTATAAGTGCTATTGTAGACAGTGAAGGTATTGAGTGTGTTAACATGCTCGCTGACTACAACGCCCACCCGGGTGAGCAATTTTATTATGAGCTATCGAATTTTTGTAATGACTATCATTGGATTTGTGCTGATGTAGTAAAGTTGGGTATGTTGTCTGATACATATACTTTTATAAGCGACGCTCATGGATCTTTAAGATGGTTAGACCACTGTGTTGTAACTGAATCGGCTTTTCAAACGGTACTCAGTACACAGATTAATTATGATCCAGTTTGGTCTGACCACCTACCACTTATCATTCAATGTAATTTAAATATTATTAAACCAAAGAGTTTGCAGGATAATTTTGATAACACGTGTAATAAAGTGAAGTGGGGTGAAAGAAATAATGAACAAATTGAGTTGTTAAATTATGTAATGAGCGTTTAAAACAAATTGATTTTCCGTCTACACTCAGTTATTGTAGTGACAAACATTATGACAAGTTGGATCACCATCATATAATTGACAAAATGTATCATGATATTGTAGATGCTTTATGTATGGCTGCCTCTCTAAAAGTCATACTATTGTTAAACCGAGAAGAAAACAATCTGTACTCGGATGGACCATGCATGTGCGTAAGGCTCACGGAGCAGCTAGGTGTAAATTTACGAAATGGGTACTGTGGGGTAAGCCGAGTGAGGGTCGTGTTTGGGAGGAGATGAGGGAGAGTCGTAGAATCTTCAAATCACGCTTGAAGTGGTGCCAAAATAATATGGAGCAGATAAAGATGGATATTCTCGCATCTCATCATTCGAAGCACGACTTTTGTAGTTTTTGGAAGACCACTACTAAATTTAATAACAAGCCAGGCTTATCCGTGAGCATCGACGGTGTGAGTGATACGAAGTGTATTGCGCAAATATTTAAGAACCACTTTGCAATAACATCGCCTTTGGGATCATCACGGTCCTTCGGTGCGGTAGGGTCTCAGTGCAAATGTGTCTAGTATTTCTTCGAAGTTCATTCTTATAAAGAAAGTGGTTAAACTAAAAATCCATGGTGTGTGATTTAGTCGTTAAACCCAGAACCAACATTTTGAGTAAATAAATATTATTATAATTTGTTTTATCTTTCGCGTTAACTACAACGTTGGATGTAGTATTCCAAAATTACCATAACTTTTGAGGTCTCAGTGTTTAACCCAAGAACCAAAAGTAAGAACAATTGAATGTAAATACAATTTAAAATAAAACGTTTGTATATCATTTTATTTAGGAATAGTGTTTGAGGAAAACATTCAATTGTTCAACAAATGATTTTTGTTTTAATACTGTTGGGTTTGCAATAACGCCTGCTATGCGGATTACATTACAAAATCACAAATATACGATAGGATAAAGTCATCCCGCACATGATTTAAATTTATCCTTTCGTTAATGAATAGATTCAGGCGTTACTTTGCGGAAATCCATTTTTAATAATAACAAATACTTTTAAAATATTTTAAGAAAACATCAAATTAATATTTTAATAAAACACTTAAAAAATATAAAAATATATCTAGTGACAATTCCGCTTAATTTTTCTGCTAAGCCGACGTGACGTCACAAACGCCACGCAGCCAAACCGGAAGAATTTTCGACGCGTTTCGCTTCAACACGAAGCATCCTCAGGAGGTCTTGACTCTTCGAGCGCACGATCGAGAATGAGCGGCCGGCGGCTCGGCGCGCCTTTATATAGACGGGCTGAGTTAGCACGCCTTTGTCTAGACTCGAGCGTGAGTCACCGCTCTTTGTTGTAGCTAACAATTGGTGAGTAATACGTATTTAAAGTGACAATGACATCATAATGGTCATAAATTGATAACAAAAAATAATTTTGAATTGTTTATATTATGTAATGTGTTTTAGAATATGAAAAATATCGTAAAAAATATAACAAAATTACTTCCTAAAACAAATACATATTTAACTATTTTGTAGTGGCAAATTATCACTAAAAATACGCAACAGTGGTGATGAAACCAATTGCGTCTGTTCATTCAACAGTGCAACGCCTGTACTATGTTTTAATATTTCTAACTGTTCCAATACACACAATCGAAATCCCTTATCACAACAATGTAAAATCTTAAAGGTATTACTATCAAGGAGTTGATGACTGCTTTCAATTAAATGTTTTGCAAAGTGAGACTGTTCGGGATGGTCGTTCCTATACGCGGATTTGTGTTCTTTATATCTAATATCAAAATTACGGCCGGTTTGACCAATATAAACACTGTTACATTCGTCACAAGTAAGTTTGTAAACACCGGATTTTTTATTGTTTTCTAAACGATCTTTTCCGTTACATAAATGGCGTAAATTTTGGTTTGTTCGAAAAGCTACATGGACGTTATTTTTCTTAAATATATTGGAAAAATTTTGAGAGATTGGACCCATATAAGTAATGCTACCTACGTACTTGATATTTCTATCAGTAGGGTAAGAATATAGGAGTGACATAGCTCTATTACGTTGTTTATTATGAATTAATCGATCAACTAATTGTTTATTGTAGCCGTTGGAAATAGCAATTTGGTATATTATATTAAGTTCCTTATTATAATTTTCTTGAATAAGAGGAACCGATAACAGTCTATGGACATAACTTCGAAAAGCTGCTAACTTGTGTTGAATGGGATGACAAGAAGAGAAGGGGATAGCAATATCTGTGTGTGTCGGTTTTCGATATATTTGAAAATCTAATTTATTGCTAACTCTTGTAAGCGTTAAATCTAAAAAGTTGATAGATTGATTTAATTCTAATTCGAGTTTAAATTTAATTTTGGGATGTATATTATTCAGTTTCTTAACAAAGATATCAATCTGGCGAGAAGTGCCAGTCCAACAAATGATTATATCATCAACGTATCTATAATAAAATAGAATATTAGGTTCCTGTACTATGTGTTTACGCTCAAAGTCGTCCATAAAAAGTTCGGCCATTAGTGGACTTAAAGGTGACCCCATAGCTAATCCTTCCTTTTGAAAATAATACTCATCATTAAACCTGAAGTAATTTTGTTTCATACAAATAGTAGTTAAATCAATAAGGTCATTTACTTCCCCGGGATGTAATCGTTGTTTCTCAAAGTGATTCTCCAAGACGCGTAAGCAATTTTCGTAAGGAACGTTGGTGAATAGACTGTCTACATCAAGGGATAATAATTTGGCACCGGGAGGTACGTTAATATCTTTGACTTTGTGTATCAGATCTAGACTATTCTTTAAACTATATTTGGGTTTGAAAGATGATTTGCTACACAACAAAATATTAAGATGTTTTGCTAGGTTGTACGCGGGAGCGCCAACATAAGAGACAACGGGACGAATAGGAATGTTCTCTTTGTGTGTTTTTGGTAAACCGTAGAGACAGGGGGACCTAGGGTTCATTGGTACTATATTGTTGAGTGAATGTGTCGGGATAAATGAAGTAGCATTGATTGCATTTTTAATATCTAGAGTAAATTTCTTAGTTGGGTCGGAATTCAACCGCTCAAACTCCTCACCTTGGATTATATCATTAACTTTCTGGTTGTAATTATTTTTGTCTAATATAACCACACTATTGCCTTTATCTGATTTGGAAACAACTAGATTGTTTTGGCTTAATTTATCTTGTAAAGAATGAAACTGCCTTATCTCAGAGCTATGGTGATTACTAGAGGAGTAAGCTTTTTTAACTTGAACAGCTATTTGGTGTTTTACAGCAATATCAACTTTACCTTTCACACAAGATATTTCAGAATCTACTAACAAAGTTTCGAGAGTTTTCTGTGACAAATTAGGGGTAAGATTATATTTTAAACCTTTTTCTAAAAGAGAAAGTTCTGACGTTTGAAATTGGGTATTACTTAAGTTTTCAACCCGTGGGTGAAACGTGTGAGCCTGGCTTTGATCAATTGAACTAACATCATTATTATTATTAAATTGTAAATTACGTGATAATCTTTCCAACTTCCTAGATTGTGATAAGTATTTTTCATGTGTCACTTTAGAAGCTAAATCCCTAGCTTTACTATCTAAAATATCGAACTCAACATTATGTAAACTGAAACTAAGCTCTGAATATAGGACCTTCAGGTGAAGTTTGAGGGTGTCCCTAACTGAAAACCAGTGTCTACATTCTTCGTTTAACCAAATCTGTTTAGCTTTATTTAACGCGATATTACTAGCCCGAGTGTGGGTATTGGTACGTAAATTAATGTAATTTGGAATGACACCTAACTGTTTGCATTGCTGATTGAACCAGACATTTTGGGCAGCTAACCGATGGAGTTTAGTCAATTTTATGTACAATTTCGCCTGCTCAGCTATACTTGCTGTCTTAAGATAATGAATAGATTCAGGCGTTACTTTGCGGAAATCCATTTTTAATAATAACAAATACTTTTAAAATATTTTAAGAAAACATCAAATTAATATTTTAATAAAACACTTAAAAAATATAAAAATATATCTAGTGACAATTCCGCTTAATTTTCCTGCTAAGCCGACGTGACGTCACAAACGCCACGCAGCCAAACCGGAAGAATTTTCGATGCGTTTCGCTTCAACACGAAGCATCCTCAGGAGGTCTTGACTCTTCGAGCGCACGATCGAGAATGAGCGGCCGGCGGCTCAGCGCGCCTTTAATCAAGAAAATTATAATAAGGAACTTAATATAATATACCAAATTGCTATTTCCAACGGCTACAATAAACAATTAGTTGATCGATTAATTCATAATAAACAACGTAATAGAGCTATGTCACTCCTATATTCTTGCCCTACTGATAGAAATATCAAGTACGTAGGTAGCATTACTTATATGGGTCCAATCTCTCAAAAAATTTCCAATATATTTAAGAAAAATAACGTCCATGTAGCTTTTCGAACAAACCAAAATTTACGCCATTTATGTAACGGAAAAGATCGTTTAGAAAACAATAAAAAATCCGGTGTTTACAAACTTACTTGTGACGAATGTAACAGTGTTTATATTGGTCAAACCGGCCGTAATTTTGATATTAGATATAAAGAACACAAATCCGCGTATAGGAACGACCATCCCGAACAGTCTCACTTTGCAAAACATTTAATTGAAAGCAGTCATCAACTCCTTGATAGTAATACCTTTAAGATTTTACATTGTTGTGATAAGGGATTTCGATTGTGTGTATTGGAACAGTTAGAAATATTAAAACATAGTACAGGCGTTGCACTGTTGAATGAACAGACGCAATTGGTTTCATCACCACTGTTGCGTATTTTTAGTGATAATTTGCCACTACAAAATAGTTAAATATGTATTTGTTTTAGGAAGTAATTTTGTTATATTTTTTACGATATTTTTCATATTCTAAAACACATTACATAATATAAACAATTCAAAATTATTTTTTGTTATCAATTTATGACCATTATGATGTCATTGTCACTTTAAATACGTATTACTCACCAATTGTTAGCTACAACAAAGAGCGGTGACTCACGCTCGAGTCTAGACAAAGGCGTGCTAACTCAGCCCGTCTATATAAAGGCGCGCCGAGCCGCCGGCCGCTCATTCTCGATCGTGCGCTCGAAGAGTCAAGACCTCCTGAGGATGCTTCGTGTTGAAGCGAAACGCGTCGAAAATTCTTCCGGTTTGGCTGCGTGGCGTTTGTGACGTCACGTCGGCTTAGCAGGAAAATTAAGCGGAATTGTCACTAGATATATTTTTATATTTTTTAAGTGTTTTATTAAAATATTAATTTGATGTTTTCTTAAAATATTTTAAAAGTATTTGTTATTATTATCCTTTCGTATATTTGTGATTTTGTAAGTGATTTTTGGTTATGTTGCGAGTGCTTACTTGAAATACTGACCTAGCAAAGTAGTGCAGTATTGAATCAGGCGCGTTAAGCATGTTTAATATAGACTACTAAGTACAGTGAAGAATTTAAGGCATGAAAAGAAAAAAAACATGCACTTACAACTTTGTGATATATGTATTTTTTTACCTCCACTAGCGTGAAAATCGTAGGTTTCAGATTAAAAATACAAGACAATACGAGTACGCAACACTTAGTTAATTAGAATTCACAAATGTAGATATTAGCAATAGTCTCTAGATAACAGCTAAAGTGCAGTTTCTGCCAATCTACGATTTATCAGTCTAGTAAAACACTATAGTTTTATCCGTGAATTTCAATTCTTCAATGAATTAGCTACTTTACCTCACTGTCGCAGCAAAATAGCATTTAGCTGTTTGCTCAGAATTTTTTATAGGCACCTTACAGAATGACGTGGTAAAATCTTTGTTGTATATGAATTCCTTCGTTATGATATTTAATTACTTTACTTCGGTATAAAATATATTAGAAAAGTTTCCTTCGAACAAAAAACGATGGCATTGTCTATGTACTACGTGTAAAAATACAAAGGAAATCTTGAAACAGCTTTCGTTCACTGGATTAATGTCTCAATTAAATTATGTTATATTTTCTGAACTTTGACGTTGTTCTTTGTGGCTACGATCTGTAGGACACTTAATTATGTTAAAAACGATAATTGCTGACCCACGTTCCATCTTTAGATAATTAATTAAACACTACAATTTGTAAGTTGTATTGTTTGTTTATATATCTGCTATACTGCGCATATACGAGTTTTATTGTATTTTTCATTGTATTTATTTTTTACCAATAAATGATTGATTGATTGATCAACTAAAGTAACTAGCTTACTTACTATTATTTTGTACAATAGCTATGCAGTAAAGTACCTGAAACAAAATTTAACTGTGCTATAACGTATTTTTCTTTTTTGACTATTTAAATAAGAAAAAGGGAGGTTCTAAATAATTCTGAACGTATATATCAATGACGTTATCAAATTAAATTATATAATATGAATTTATACAAATTAAAATTTACCTAGAACTGATTTGCGTCCTTTATTTTATAAGTAATTCCAATCTGTAATGCTTTTTCCGGCTACTGAGATTTCACTGCTCTGGAGAAGGGTGGTTAAATTTCAAGGGCCGATGTTGATTTTGAATAAAACACAAACTATTTAGGAAATTATTGTAATTTTATTTTATTATGATATATTGGTATTACTCAATTATGTATGGAATAAAATATCGGTCAAATGGGCGCCGCGACCACGGCGGCACACCTCCATCCGATGGTCCAAATTTTCGATGACCCTGAGGCATAATGGAGGTTCTATGCCGTTAATGTGCCGAATTATCTCATCCTTTAGCTCTTGAATTATTGCTGACTTATTAACACCTTTTCTTTCAAATAATCCCAAAGAAAAAAGTCCAACGGTGTCAAATCACATGATCTTGGCGGCCAATTGACATCGCCATTACGTGAGATACCACGGCCATTGAATTTGTTGCGCAAAAGAGCCATTGTTTCGTTAGTTTCTTGCCACCATTCTGCCCATTCACGACGTTTGGAATGGTCAAGAGGCTTTAGTTCTTGAGCCAATTGCACCTTGTAAGCGTGTAAATGCAAGTCTTTATGCATAATGTTCATCAACGACGAGCGTGAGAGGTGCAATTGTTGGGCACGACGACGAGTTGAGGTGGACGGCTCTTCAGCCACACTATCGCGAACAGCAGCAATATTTTCTGCAGTACGAGCTGTACGAGCATGCACTGGTGTTCTCACATCTTCTACAGACCCGGTTTGCTCGAATTTTTCCACGATTTTTGCGATTGTACGCACATTTGGACGATCAAATTGACCAAAAAAATCACGAAGTGCACGATATGCATTTTGATTTGAACGCCCATTTTCATAATAAGTCTGGATAACTTTAACACGTTGTTGGATTGTGTATCTCTCCATGGTTCAAATTGAGTGAGTCTGAAATAGAGAAATGTCAAATAAAATTCGGAAAAAAACTTGGCGTTTAGGTGTGGTTCATATTCAACATCGGCCCTTACAATTTAACCACCCGTTATATATAGCCTTTTTTACAAATTGTATAATATTATAATTCAATAAGCCTTTTATATCACAGATTAATATATATAAAAACGAAATTGTCAAGTGATTTTGAAGGACACAAAGTAAAAAAAATATATGATTAATCTTCACATACTTTCATAACTATACAAATTTAACAGGCACGTAGTTAGATGTAAGGCATATATATGTGCGTTTCAGCATGCTATTATTTTTCATACGCCATAAACAACGAAAGTTAACTGAATTTTAGTCCCATGTTTACCTTAGTACGTCGGGATTATTGAATCGAGAATACTCATCACGTAAACTCTAATTAAAATCACACAGCATTTAAATTACTATGCTTATGCCAATCAATTCTCATACAGAACATGCACGAAATTATGCAAATGATCAATGATTTCAACAGTTTAGAACACAAACAATAGATAATCTGGCGATTGGTTTAATGTACGTAAATGTGGTAACAAAACATTTTGGCATCCATATTGATATCAGTTATAGTTACATTGTGGAGAGTTATTTGGTTTCCATTGTTACAATGTATACAATGTTGAAGCATAATATAACTCTCATATTAAAACAAACAACATTGCCAAATATCAAATAACTACTGGTATGTTTTGTTAAGATTTTTGAATAGAAAATCTGACTATCGTAATGTCATCAAAGCAGACTCAGAAAACCTTTCAGAATGAATAGACCTTTCGGGAGGAATGGATCGTGTATGGCGATTTCGGAGGAAGATGTTTCAGAAGAAGACTAGCTCAGACACTTGATCAGTTTATTTTTCAATTTGTTTTGGGTAAAGATACGTAAGAAAAATAACTTAAAGATACTGCGCTTTAGTACAGCAGTAAAATAAGCATCCCACAATCGTTTCTGAGATCTCGTAGTTATAGGCAATGTAGGGCAAAATGCAAGAGGATGAGCAACAGAGCCTTCCGTGGAACTGTTAGTGACTAATTTCATGTGATCATTAATAATTCTTTATTTATTTCATCGCCTATTCACTTATGACACACTATAAGGTATGCTTGCGAAATCATTTCGTTATTTTTCTGGACAATAGGAAAATAAATCTTAAATGTTGCACGTGCCGAAATATCAAAATTTTTAAAACAAAAGTTTATATAATATGTATATCGTTTGTAGAAGTCCTCTAGAAGGCTTATTTGTATATCATAATATGTTAGGGCTGAGCAACCTTTGCTCAGTAGTCCATGATATTCTATTGTTTATATGGTCGAGCGGGTAAAGCGGCTTTTGTGAGTTTAACAATAAAACAAGGACTCGTAACGTAATTAATTTGTGTTAAACATGAAATAAAACTTCAACTTTGTCAGATATACTTCACCCAGGAACACTCCTAATAAAAACATGACTGACAATAAAAGTCGCTACAATGCAAAATACGGAGTAATAACCGGCTAAGCAGCTCTGTTTACAGCTTTCAGTGAAATGAAACTCGCGCTACGTTCACCTAATTTCACAGTCGAGATCTTTTAGCTGCCATCAAAATAAGCTTTAAAGTTTTAAGGTAGATAGATGGAAAATTATTTAATGTTTGAATACTGTTAGTATCTACGATGAGGAATATAAACGCCACAAAAATCTAACAAACAAAATGTTGAAAATGATTAAAATTGGTGGTCTACATTACAAAAATAAGTGTGCGTATTTTATCCTGGTGGTAAGCGATGATGTAATCGAAGAAGGTAAACTGGCATGACTTAGAATTTGAACTGGCAAGTGGACTGGACTCTACGAACGACCAGGCAAGGTTCGCTACGAGTACCTAAAATTTTGCATATACTTATTATGTACTCGTATTTATATATAACTAGCGACCCGCCCCGGCTTCGCATAGGTGCAATGCTGATACTAAATAATCTGTAATATCATCGAAAATATTAATTTTAATTACATGCTGTAAAGCGCCATATTGATCTATATTAAACACGCAATGTTTTTAAGATACTTAATTGGATAAGGATAAATGCTGTATTGCTTAGAATCGCTACGAGTATAAGCCATTATTTCTCTTAAAAAGTAAGAGATAGAAATAGTTATTGTGGGTTATCCTTATGAGATAGACATATACCAATGCGGATATTTTTATACACCTTACAATACTGTAAAACATAATTTTCATCTATCTCGTAGGATTTAGCAAGCGTTTGCAATGTAAGCGCAAAAAATTTTGTTTATTTACGACATCACATTGGAAACCTCTAAATTTGTCAGTGTTTCTCAACTATATTATGCATGTATTATACATTTATAAACCTTTTTCTTGAATTATTCAAAGAATTAAAAAAACTGCATCAAAATCCGTAGTTTTAAAGATCAAAGCATATATAGGGACAGACAGACAGCGGGAAGCGACTTTGTTTTATACTATGTAGTGATAAATCGTTATTACTGTATATAACAATAAATTTTAATGCATAGTGCTGCTTCTAGAGACAACGATGAAGGCTAGAATCACTGTATGAATGTTCCCGTGCACGTAATTGGCAGAAACTTGACCACTGCAACAGATTCTCCTTGCCTCAGTAAAATCGAGTTTACTAATGTATTTATAATTTTGAAACATGAATAATGGTAGTAGGACTTGTTGCTAATGCTCGTCTGGCTATCTAAACACCCAAGTAGAAAATCTGTCGCTAAACACCTAAGGATGTGTTCAGGCAGCTGTCCTTGAGAGCCATAAATTCTAGGTTAGCCTGAACAACATCTTCGACCACATCACTTACCATCAAGTGAGATAGTGGTCAAATGTTTAATAAATAAAATATAAAAAAATTCACAAAAAAACAGCTACGCAAATGACATTTAATTTGTATTCCTTCTTTAGGACATCGCTGGCAGTTACCGGGAGACGCTCGTTGCGCGTTGTTGTGGTCAACAGTAACCAAATACGAATACGGATTATTGCAAAAAATTGCCCCCATCTATTTCATATTTTCTATATTTACACACATACACGCTCAGAACTGTTAAATAGATTAGGAAAATCGTATTCCGAGCTAAAACAATATAGAAGTGCTCACATTTCCTCATGTTGATTTACGAAGGAACCCTCGTTAATCCCACGCCTCTGATTAAATTAAAACAACCCAAATCATCGAATGAAAATGTTTCCTTCAAGGCAATCTTTCCAAGGGCTGTATCACCAAGGTTGATATTTTATGACATTTTTATAATGGAAGTACAGGTTGTAAAATATTTTAATTTATATCACAGGGTTGTTGTAACGGCCGTAGCTTAAATAGATTAGGAAAATCGTATTCCGAGCTAAAACAATATAGAAGTGCTCACATTTCCTCATGTTGATTTACGAAGGAACCCTCGTTAATCCCACGCCTCTGATTAAATTAAAACAACCCAAATCATCGAATGAAAATGTTTCCTTCAAGGCAATCTTTCCAAGGGCTGTATCACCAAGGTTGATATTTTATGACATTTTTATAATGGAAGTACAGGTTGTAAAATATTTTAATTTATATCACAGGGTTGTTGTAACGGCCGTAGCTACGGCCGTTACAACTTGAAGGAAACATTTTCATTCGATGATTTGGGTTGTTTTAATTTAATCAGAGGCGTGGGATTAACGAGGGTTCCTTCGTAAATCAACATGAGGAAATGTGAGCACTTCTATATTGTTTTAGCTCGGAATACGATTTTCCTAATCTATTTAAGCTACGGCCGTTACAACAACCCTGTGATATAAATTAAAATATTTTACAACCTGTACTTCCATTATAAAAATGTCATAAAATATCAACCTTGGTGATGCTTAAACTTTTTATACTGATATTATAATTACACGGACATTGTCTTTTTTTATGTAATTTTACGGAACAATTTCAGATATAATTAGCAATATTATAAATTGGTGTTTATTTTAATATATTTAAGAAACCAAATGAGGGGTTTTATCCCTCCATGGCTTTTAAGTGCCTAAACAGACTAAAATGTAAAGTATCAAAATAAAGAATAAACTTTATGCCGGGTATTGTCAGAATCTTTAACTTATCCCGAATGACACTGACTTTAATTTTTTTCGATGGGCACGACGTGCTTTCAATTAGCAATAAATAAAAGATATTAATGTCAAATTCTTATTCATGTTTCAGCAAAGCTTTTTTGCACAACATATTTCTACTACTAATTTCCCGAAGTAATGATCCTAATGCAGTATACGTCACTTGTGGTGAAATGCATCTTCTAATAAAAAAAAGTAAAGATAGCTTTAAAGTTTTTTTTTATTAGAAAAGAATTAAGGTTTAAATGTAATTTGTCAGCTAATAATAAGTCAAAATAATAAACAAGTATAAATAAATAAAAAAAAGGCGACCGCTAAATATTTATTTTATCAGCCGAATAGTCTACCGCTGAAGGCAGCCTCTCCTAATATGGGGGGTTTGACATAATCCCCACGCTTGGCAGGTGGCTTGGGGATCGCAGTATGAGATATCAGTTCCTCAGAAACTTCTGGTGTATTATCCTTAATCTCCTCTGACGACACCCACGGGTAGAGGTGGGGCAAATTATATATTTTCTATAAATGTTTTATTGTTCCATTGAAATTAAAACTGTAAGTTATTTATATATATGGTACTGTTTTTGAAAGCCCTTATTTGCGATAGACCACCTATTTGTTTTTTTAGTTTATTTCAATATATCTAGTGTCACTTGCGCTATCAATACGAATCTAACGATATTTCATACATTAGAATCGGTTAAGCCGTTTAGAAGTTCTGGTGGACTAAAGAAACTCACAAACACATATAGATACCTACATGAACCCTTAAAGCATAACTTTTTTTGACAAGTAGTGTAAAAAATAAATAAACTGTTATATTGCAGACTCTTCATTTCCTATAAAAAAATGAGATTCAACAATGACTTCTTCCTTGCAATCCTTGGTCAAAATCAATGTGTACATATTGTGTCATTACACTCATTAGGGAACGAAATGAACGTTTGAATACTGTTGACAATAATAATAATAATAATTATTATAATAATAACGTTTATTGATATAAAAATGTTTTACAATTACAAAATACTTTTGGCCCCCAAACTAGGTAAACCTGTATCTTGGGGACCACTTGCCTATATGGTACAATTATTTGTAAATACATGTACTATTACCTATTATCTATTACCTACATTAACACTTAGTAAACGAATCAACGTAAGTTTGTATTCAAAGTGTGTACACAATATACATTTATTACTAAAACTAAATTTACTATTATATTGTATTAATGGAAATGAAGCTGTTACATATTTTTGACAAAATATCATTATCAACAATCTTAAAGTCCACTATTGGACAAATACCTCTCCCATATATAGATTGAGCGGCGGATCGCCATAATCCCCATGCTTGTATGGAGATCGCAGTATAAGATGGAGTTCCTCAGAAGGCGCTGCTACCACCTATGGAAGGGCGCAATTCTAGCCCAGCACTCCACGGGATATGAAAGTATAAATATGTTAATTTTATCTTAAAAAAAACCGCATCAGGGTTCCGTACTAAAGAACGGGATCCTATTCTTAAGCTTCAGTTGTCCCGCTACCCTTCAACCTAAGGGGTGTATCTTTGGAACTCTCCACTTTAAAATACTGCGCTGGCTTCACTAGTATGATGTTAACGGGGATTTAAGGTGGAGGCAGACTCAATTAATGTGGGAGCGATGCGTTAAAGAACGATAGGAGGGATTTGAGTTATGACGTCCTGTCATGTTAACGCGATTGGTTAGAGCATACCCCGGCTCAAGGGGTGGATGGACGCAGGTTCGAATCCCATACATGGCTTAATTTTTTTTCTATCGTATATTTGTAATTTTGTAATACCCCTAACATGTTGCAGTGGTAGTGGTATTAACAGTGGAAGGTCAAAACGTGATCATTAAGCCCTTTAGTAGCTGCTACAAAAAATGGCATGATTGCAAATTTGAAACAACTACTTATAATTCCTTGTCCTATAATATTGGGAGAGAGTGTTTGAACAAATTAATAGCTACATAGAGATCAAAATAAAAATATTTTTGGTGAGATCAAAGGCCGAGCTACAGAGTGCGAGGCTGAAGGCGGAATATTTTATGGAATGTCAACAGGAAGGAAAATATTTGCCCCTTAACAAAATTTAACGTGTTTTTTTAGCAAAATACTAAATATTATATTAAATATAACAATAGAATTTTTCAAAATAGTAACACCTACACAGCAATACTGTTACAAATATGTAATACCTGTACTGTAATGTAATGTAGAGTAATGTAATTTTATGTGGATGTAGACTACAGGCAAGCAAGTAAAGCGAACCTTACAGGCTTCTTACAAATTCATGAGGATCAGATCAGGTGTTCAATGATATTTTTTCGGCTCTCAAGGACAGCTACCAGAACACACCTTAGGAGCTTGGCGACAGATTTTCTACTTGAGGGTGGTAGATAGCCAGGCGGGCATTCGCAAAATGCCCTACCACCAAGCTTTAATGACTGCCACGCTTAGACAACAACCAGGACCGACGGCTTAATGTGCCTTCCGAAGCACGGAAGCGCTCAGTAGTAATGTCACAAGCGGGCACCCATCCAACTCATTACCGCGGGGGACGTTGCTTAACTTTGCTGATCGGTTAAGAACAGCTACGTAAACTTCGCTACGAGTGCTTCTGTCTGTTAGCCTGAACAACATCTTCGACCACACCATCACTTACCATCAGGTGAGATAGTGGTAAAAGGCTTACCTATCAGGCACAAAAAACCGCCCCCGCCTGCCTACCACGCGTCTTGCGGTAAATAAAAAGGATTATACATGCTGATAAAACAGTTGCATCTCAGTGACGTGTACAAATATTTGGCTGGTTATGAACCTAATTTCAGGCATTTTTTCATAGCTACCTTTGCTAGCCTTCTATCACTATCACATCTGATAGTACGAGTACGTGATGATGTAGTAAACATATTGTAAAAGTGAAATCTTGAATTAGTGGCTGTTGGAACTCACCGTTAGATGCTTGGTGACAAATTTTCTACTTCAAGGTGGTACCTAGCCTGGCGGGTACTTGCAAAAGGCGCTACTACCATGCTTCAATGAATGCTGTCCTAAGACAATAACCACAATGACAGCCTAACGTGCCCTCCGAAACATCGCGAATGGTCACCCATCCAAGTCATGACCTCAGCGGACGTTGCTTAACTTAGTTGATCGGTATATATGACTAGGTAAGCTACGCTATGACTAATATTATTTGTCACTGCCGTCATCACCCCACTCACCGACGCAATGCACCCCGCACTGCCCTGAGCCAGCATGAATGACGTCAAATAACGTAATGCGTCTCCGCCTGAACGCACTTGCGCGACCGTCGTCGCCCAACCTGTCCCTAAACAAGCTGAGGGGATGAGGAAACGATGCGATCCTGTATGCAGTACTGCGATTCTGCTACCTAAGCACGACCAGAATAGTGACAACGGTTTTGTAACAGTCATAAGAAGATGAAGGACCTATCAGAACCAAAGCGATACTGCACTAACCGACGACAATCGTCTGCTGCGGCCGGTTGCCCCCAACGCTACTTTACGTATCTCGCTTAGACTAAATCACGCAAGTTGAAGATCTAGTAGAGTATGTCGCGTTAAAAATGACAATGAGTCTAAGAAATCAGTGATTTGAGTCGCAAGCTACCGAAGTTCGTAATAGGTGTATTTTGGACCAAGTGTGTCAAGTTTCGGCGTTTCGTTGGCTGACAGCTCAGCGTTAAAATAAATAATATTGTTATTAGGTGTCGACTTAGACTAGACTTGTAGGTATGTTGAAATATTAATGTAGTAATTTGTGTTATAGGTTCGCGTTATTTTAATTTTGTTCTAAATTGCCTGAATTAAATGGATAATTAAAATATCAAAATAATATGCAATTAAACGTATTAATTTGATGCTTTAGTTTGGACACAAATTGTAAAAATTCAAGCCTTGCGTTATTTGGTTGATAACTTATCAAAAACTTGAGTATGATACTGGCCCTTTAGTTCTCGACAAGTCTAAAAAACAGGACTTTTAATAAGAAGTAGGTAAATTAACTACATAACAAAGTATGTACAATAACATTAGTAAGTAACAAAATTCTTTTTGTTAAAAATAGTTTCAATAAAAGTTAACCTTGTACGCGCATACAATACTTGCTTTTTTTTTAAGTACAGAGTATTTTTTCCTTGATTAACTTTGATTTTAGAAAAATTGGCAACGAACCCTACTTATATTTATCAGAACATCGGTGTATTAGCCATTGTTTCGCATAAAATTAAAATATTGCCATAACTAAAGTGACATACGTATGAACTTAATATTTATTTTATTTTCAGGGTTATGCTATGCTTGTGAAGTGTTTATTCCTTCTCACAGTAACAAAGCTGCACTGTGTTTCAGCATACCTATCCCTACCCCGATGGACGATTTTCTGATCTGCGGTGGCACTTAATTACAAACAACCAAAGACATCACAGGTTTTTTTTTTCGTTATTGGATAGCGATAAATGTAAGTAAAACAGGATCACTGTACGTGGTATAGAATGTAGATGAGTGAATTAAGTACATCTATTTGTGGAAATAAAATATACCTACTTCTATCCCGATGTTTACGTATCCTCTGAAAAGGCACGAAAAGTGTAGTATAAAGGACAATGAAAGTACAAATCTAACAGTATCAAATTCTCATTATCCACTGCCATGCTGCTTAAGTAATCCAAGTATTTGCATTGAACCCCTCTCAATATTGAAACCGACCCTCCTAGAATCATTATGGGCGCCAGTAACAAAAATTCAGTCCCTTTTTATTTAGAACTTACTATTTTTCTTCTAAGCATTATTTCTCCCTGAACCATACCGTAATCGGGCGTCATATATAAATTATTTCATTACTTCAAGCACACACAAATGGGCATGGTGGTCGCGCTAGATTTCTCAAACACACCAATAACCGTAGAATTCCGCACGGCTATAAGCATAACGTGTTATAAGTTATAGTATGACCGAGCCATGGTCACGTCTAGGCGTATAACGACAACCCACTCCAATGTACGGACACGCGTCGGGCTCAATTTGTAATTATCAGACTGCAGTATCAGATGTTTTGTTTATTTTGTTAATGCAAAATAAATATTGCAAGTGTCATTTAAGTAAAGTAATATAATGATCATATATACAGTAAACGTTTAGACGGATTATATTTCTTTGAACTGATCTTCATTACTCTTTTAAATTTAGTTTCTTTTATAGTTGATTGTCTATCACTCTACCACTATATCACCTTATGGTAAGTGTTGATGTAATAGTAGATGTATTGTGTATTTGAATTCTCTCAAGGATAGTTGGCGGACCAGAACGTTAATTATCTACTTAGTGACATATTTTGTACATGATATCTAGTATCATGATATCTGGTATCTAGACCAGAAGGCATTGGCAAAATGCCTTAACACAATGCTATAACGAGTGACATCTTAAGCCGCCAACGTGCACTTGAAATCATGGAAGCGCTGTGTAGGGGCAAATATCACAAGAGATCACCTATCCAATTAGTAACCACAGCAAATATTGATTCTCGTTAATCAGATCATATCTATCAGTTATACTCTTCTGTGAGATGTTAGAAGACAAAACTAAAAATCCTCTTATTCGCGTTTCTATAACAGTTGTAATTTGAACTAGACAAACTGAAAAAGTTCATGGTAGCTCAAAGCTTTGAATAAAATGAAATTACTGTTCCAAAATGATCTAAAATAAATCAAAAGTTTAAGAAGTTTATTTCAATCATTGACATGAACCCATATCCGTGAACCATGATCTTTCTCTGCGATGTCAGTGTGTACCATTAAATTTTATTAAACGGTTATGATCCTATTTTTTGTTCAATGCTTGGTAAAAAAAGTGCTTATCTAGTAAGGTAGAATCGTAGCCAATAGTTTCATTACCCATCTTGTTAAAACGTCCATAGGCACCAAAAATCGCTCAGTTATCTATATATTGATTATACATGATTACAGACAGATATGAGCGGAAATTGGCTTATCGTAAGAATTAAAAATGTTGTTGTTGTTGTAGTTGATACATATAATTCACTACGAGACACATCGGCCGGCATGGTCTACTTCAGAAATTTCAAAGATGTGTTTTAAAAAACAATAGTATAGATATACGAAGTATATTTAAACGATATAATAGGACCACGAAGCTATCCAGTTATAGTGTATAAGAAAAATACTTTTTATCAAGATGCTGTTAGATTCAGATACTGTCTCATTGTCAACGATTGAGGGTTCACCGACAAATTGCACCGGGATTATTCCGGATATTCCGGGAACATGCCCGGAACATATTGCCCCGGATATTTCCTCGCCGGGGTACACGTGACGGATGCATCACTTTTCCGGTTTTGCCTCAGTTTTTCAAGGTTTTACATATGAATAATGTTTTCCGGGGATCCTTTATATAACGACGTGTTTAGATTTACTCTTTACACAGGCGGTAGGTGGCGGACAGGTGACGTTCCATCGCAATGAAAGTCCCCAACTGAAGTTTCCTGTTTTAAAGCCTAATAAAGATCCAAGTTTCTTCCTATCGACCCATAGCTTTGTCGCCTGTCATTACCAAAATTGCGAAACATCTGGTAAAAAACAGATTGCAGTGTTTTATGGAAAGTAAAGGTTTGTTTTTAGTATCACAATATGGATTTTGTAAAGGGAAAATTATCTTAAACAGTGCATCCTTTTAGCCAACATCCAATTGGCCTTCTCTTAAAATGCGTCGTTTACAGCTGTATTTTTAGATATTAAATCTTCCTATAATAACGTCTGCTTACCAATCTTAAAAAAAACCTACTACAATGTCTACAACTTAATTAACCTTAATTGGAAATAAAATTATAAATTTTAATGTGGGGTTGTAAATAAATTTGAAATTTTCTTCGAGAATTATTTGGAGAGGAGTCCCTCAGGGATCAGTGCTTAGCCCAATTCTATATAATATATACACCAGCGATTATAAAAAGAACACTACACTGATGATTAATTATTATACAACGTGAAAAGTAGTTTTAAAAGTGCCTGTATTTTACTTACAGCCTCTCTATCTAATCTTAAAGAAGTACAAGCGGGATTTGAAAAGGATTTCCCAGAAAACTATTGTCTTTTACTACCACCTAAGTGCACCGCGAAAGACGATCAAGTTCAAAATATTTTTCTCTGTTTAAAAACGTACATCTTGCTGAAAAATAAACAACTGTTTATTCAATCCCGTTGTTATTATGTAGGTACGTCGGATTTTTACCACTCCTAATATTTTTATTAAATACAAATATTGCTAGAGTTTTCAGTAGTACAATTCACTTTGTTTCTTAACATATTATATCATCACGCTTCTTCATCATCAAAGCATCAAATATAGCAAAGGGCAAGCTTATTGCTATTTACTGGGTCATCCTCTATATATCAAGCAGTGGTTTTGAAAAATAAATCAATTGTAGACAATTTCACATACAGTTTTTTTAAAATAAATATTCAATTACTGAATTATTTATATTGACACATAAAACAACCAGTACACGAATATTCGCAAAATACTTTCGAATACCTAATTTTCAAATTATAAGTACAATCTCTGCTTTGATGACACAGTATGTAGTTGTAAACAATATTATTAGAACGATATTTTTCAAAGAACAGAACAAAAGCCGTGTTCACGGCACTAAAAATAGCTATACGGATCTTGTTATGAAGCTTTATAATTTGCTCTGAAATTTTAACCTTTTGCCTTTGGCGTACAATATTCATTAGC
Organism: Plagodis pulveraria; assembly: GCA_963890685.1. Lineage (NCBI taxonomy): Eukaryota > Metazoa > Arthropoda > Insecta > Lepidoptera > Geometridae > Plagodis > Plagodis pulveraria. The sequence continues at coordinate 19,122,958 of OY982962.1, forward strand.
TAAGCAAATTTTAAGATGATTATTTTATTTTATTCTCAGCACAAAATTGTTCTTAATTAAAATGTTTTGCAAGAGCACATACCGCTTCGGGCACGAGCAAAACGATTTAACATACCTTGTTAAAAAAGAAAAATTCACAACGTATTTCAGCTAATAATTAAATTACGTACAATATTTTGTTTAATCACAAAGTTTCACAGCGTTGTCGTAAAATACTGTCTTTTCTTTATGACTCTCTTAAAAAGTTTACCCCAACTTCGATATGACGTTAAAGCGTCATTATTTTCAATTGCTTTTCATCTGTCACACTCAATCTTATATATTGTAACAAAAGAAGCAATATTCTTAATAGCAATATGACAAGGATATCGTTTATTATATGCTACCTACTACTTACTTCTACCCTTTATATGTATTCTTGATAAAGAAGTGATGATTATGAAGCGGTGATGGCTCAGAGGCATTGGCACTGGACTATCGCGCAACAGGACCATGGTTCGAATCCCGCCGCAGGCTTGAGGTTCACCGCATGGTTGAAGGGCATTTTGCCAATGCCCGCCTGGCTAGCGACCACTCTCAAGTAGGAAATCTGTCGCTTAACACTTAACGGTGTGTTCCGGCAGCTGTTCTTGAGAGACAGTAATTCTAGGTTAAGCCTGTTAACACCGCAACTACATCATCACTTACCATCAGGTGAGATTGTGGTCAAAACTTAAATATGAGCAAAAAAACCTTGCTATTAAACTGCATAATGGTGAAGTGTTGGTAAAAGCAAGCATAATAGTTAATAATAAAATATTAGACAATACTTTGTTGTAGTACTTTTAAAAATGTAGTTACATTTTTATCTTTCGATTAAGGATTCATAGCACGAGTCTCACTCGCCAATGAAGAACTCCTTTGAACTTTGAACAAAGAACTCTTTGATTACTTGTGACCTTATTGCGTATGCTTATTATGGATTTCAAATATTAATATAAAGATCAGTTTAATTATTATTATTAGATAATCAGGGACAGCTGCCGGAACACAGCTGTCCCTGATTATCTATAAAAAGAAATCAGACCCTTGACTACATTTCTAACGCGTACTTAGAAGCGTAAAACTTCTGATTAAAATTAATTTGTGAATGATTTTCGGTAAATTACGGAACAAACTTCGTATCTCCTCCTTAACAATTTTGACGGTTTTCTTCAAAACTATATTACTATAATAAAAGATATGGTTTATCTTTTATTTGTTAGTACGATTTTGAATTTAAAGTATAGCATCGACGTGTAAAGTACTTATTTTCTACAATTTACTTTAAATGCGGACGGTACGGTTACCGTAATTATTACGTTTCAGCATGCGTGGTTTATTTTATATTGGTACTGGCCGATAACAAGCTGCTAATTTAGATTTATATGGGCATTAACACGAATTACCTCTTCCAAAAAACGGCTGCATACAGCAAAATAACAAGTAAGGAATTGCGGATCAGACACAAATGAGTACGTGGGCGTGGTGTGGTGTGGAGTGACAGCACTCCGCTTGCGTATGTCGCACACACGATGAGATTATGGTGAACCTTGACGCGATTGAATGTTTGGAAATTCAAATACCTGTTTTATTGTTATTAAATAAATATAGATGTACAAACAGATGTAAACGGCGACACCTAAAAAGTGATATGTCTGCAGGATACAAACTACAACCTTTTACTGAATAATTCCGCAATAGCAAATTGCTGTGAATGGTAAGATTTGATTATATGTCGCTAGCTGGCGAAGACTATCTAAATCTAGATACCATAAAACTGAACTATATAGTTTACTGAAGTTTGTCTTGGTATCGCTATGCCACAGACTAATACATATAAAGGGAGCTTCCCACGGATCGCAACCACAAACAAGCAACTATCGGAGCTAAGGATGAATATATTTCATAGGATTGGATTAAAAGATGATAATTGTAAATAGGTTTACAGCTAAATGCATTTTTGCATTTAGCAAAATATTATTTTATTGTCTTATTTGTAGTGCAACGTAAGTTGAACTCTAGATGTCGCTCCATCCTCATACGATAGTTAAGAACAAAAGGTCAAATTAGAGTAATGCGTTATATGTCATGTTGGATGGCACTGGTTCAAATCACGCAAATGTCTATAATGTTATATCTCGGTGTAATTTTGTATAAATACTTGTGTTCTCAGTAACCATGGCTACGCAGTATTTTTAATTTGCCTTGGTACTGATGTGTATGAAATGTGAAAGCTGTATAAAAGCAAAATATCTACATACACGAAAACATTCATATATTTTGTGTTTAAGAAACCGGCTATGTGCAAGTTGGACTTGTACACTGAAGGTTTTGTACCAACACAGAGTGCACCAAACAATCACTGCCTTTCATACAGTTTAAGAATCTAAATGGGAATCCGACCCGTGTTTGCTATTTGTTATATCCTATACGGTAGATTTTGCGAAAATTGCTTAGCGTTTTTAAACCGATCAGCTAATTTAAGCAAAGTCAGCCGCGATTTTGGATGCGGTGACTTGGATGGGTGACTGCTACTAACATTACTACTAAGCGCTTCCGTACTTTGTATGGTGAATGCCAACGCGACATTATCTTGTCCCACCATGGCGGAGGACTGCTCACGGGTGGGGTTTAGTGGGATTAAGTCCCATAAGTCCCCTTCCACTGCCCCGCGATAGAGGGGTATTACAAAAAAACTTCCCACCCTCAAAAACAATGGCAGATTTACGCAAAAACGAAAGCAGTTTTGGAGCAGTGATGGCTTAGTGGCATTGGCTATGGACAGCCACTCAGCAGGTCCATGGTTCGCGGTTCATCACAAGGCAACCAGTGCTCCTTGGTATGTACTGAACACCGAGTTGCATTGCGACCTAAACCTTCCCTCTGTAGCTTAGTTCAATAAGGACTGCGCCCACCGATACTTTGAACGAGCCCTCCACTACCCGAACCCTCTGGTTGTCCAGGTAGTGAACTATTTGACTGCCTCATCCGACCCCTACTTCAAACCTCCCCGTCGCCGACCACAGGAGGTATTGGACGACCCGGAAGACTCAATCGCAGCCATTACGTAGGCAGCTTTAGCGTCATCCGCAAGTCGTCCCGTTAACATCCCCAGGTGTGCTGTAGTCAGAGGTTACACTATCAAACACCGAGCTCACCGGCGAGTTTAAGAGAAATATAAAGTCCCTATTAGTGCCCCTCCAAATATTCACAGAGTAAATTTCAGTAGGGGCCATTCTCAACGGTACAACACTACAGTTGTATCCGGGCATTTAGTTCCGATCCCCCCAATATCTCCCGGCAGCGAGACAAGCCGAGGTGCGAACCACAGTGGTGCCCTTGAGCTCGCTGACAACCCCGTCTTTAGTAGCGGATCATTTTCGGCGCCCGCAAGAGACGGTAGTATAAGGCTATTATCGCCTTCTACGCCCGTACTACACCCTACTACGGGCTATGAGAGGGCTTTCCATCGCCCGGTGGAGCTATAGGACCGACAGCGCTAGACAGCATCTAAGTCCATGGTTCGAATCTCGCCGCGGGCTTGAGCTTCACCGCATGGTGGTAGGGCAGTTTGTGAAGGCCCGCCTGGCTGGCGACCACCTTCAAGTATAAGTGTCGCCAAGGAACTAACTGTGTGTTCTGGCAGCTGTCCTTGAGAGCCAGTAATTCTAGGTTAGCCTGAACAACATCTTCGACCACATCATCACCTATCGTCAATAAAAAAAAAGAACTATTTGTAGTTATTTTGATTTTTCATGTGGTTGATGTCATCAAGTCATTAAATTACGTCGAAGCATAATACAGTTAAGTATTGTATGATTTTACGGTTAAACTTTTGCGAAAACGAAAAAGCCATGACATTATTTTTATAGTAAAGTAGCCGTACTTTACTATAAAAATAACCGTACGACAAAAACGAATAAAACATTCTAGCATTTCAAGCATGATTGGCAAATACTGACACACAGTTGCTTGAGAAGTAACAGCTATTAAATTGTATACATAATGATGATATAATATGATGATAATGTAATATTTTATAAACATATAACTATAATTAACATTTATTGTAACATTTAGATTTTGCATGCCAAACCGGCTAAACCATGGCGATCTAATTACATTCTATTATTCCAGCATAACACATATTGTACCCATGTTTTGCAAAATAAATATTTTGAATTTGAATTTGAATTTGAATTTGAGATCCATGTGTAATATCGGTAAAAATATAGGCACAAATAATTGATTGTGACACATAAAAAACCAAAGCTGCTTAGTTGAAAAAGAAACATTAGGCCAGGAGTAGGCAGGCAACCTAAGTTTCATATTTATCTAGTTCACTTCGCCCTATTCAAGATTGATTCTGATCTTAAAAGCACTCAGGTACTTAAGTCTTTAGTGCCACAAGAAAGTTGTGTAATGATTTGGTTGGAATCTTTTTTGTAAGATATTATAAAAATGTATGAATAATAGTTTCAAGTAGCGGTAGAATAACAGTAAGTTCTATATAAAGTACATTAGGCATTTTGACAATCTACCTTAGAATATTTACCTTAGAATATTAGTATAGATGTTTAGCGAATATATTTGGGGTCTAAAAAACATGGCGGACAGCTTTGTCCAGATCAACAATTTTAAGCAATGCTGTTTACGGTCGTTTTTTTATTCTTTTATATGAGTGACTGTTAGTGGCATTTAAAAAAGAGTGCTTTCCGTGCTTTGGAGGGCACGTTCAGTCAAGTTTGTTGTCCAAGTATAGCAGCCGCGATGCTGTAATAGATCTTTGGGCGGCCTGAAACTCCGACATTTTGCGTGGCAATTTATGAATACTTGCCTGGCTAAGTACCATTAAAATATATCTGCCAAGCTTCTAACGGAAATCTTGAGATCCAGCTCCCATTATAAGTTAAGCCTCAGGTGAGGTATAGTGAGAGTGTACTTAAAGGATTGCATACTGCGAGCACACCTCTATAAAAAGGTGCGTTTTTTTATTCTAAAATAAAAAGTAACACGAAAACATCATCTGCAATAATCAACTTGAAATTCTCATATTACAATTTAATATGTCGGAAACTCTAAACGTAGAGTTTCAACGTTGACCTGAATGTATTAGAATTTCTAAGGGTAACTCGTTATATGGCACTTTACTGAACAATGCTTCTAGTTGACACCTCTGCTCTCTCGGTAGAGAGTCGCATAGGTATTCCTTGCCTCCACTACTCATATTTACACCTGGCGCAATGCACCTGAGGCCTCGAACATTTAATGGTATAAGGAGAGATTCTATACAAATATTATATGTGTAAGACATTCTTTATACCCACCAACTTTTACCGATTACACGATGGGGCAAAAACACATTATTTGTTAGGTAATTCGGGATATTAACACATATTACGAGATATTTTCGAAAATAAAGTTTGGCGTAGTGTATTTTTATACAACCTTTCATAAATAATCAGTATTTATATAAAGTTATTATGATTATAAATGATTTTTTAAAACATATTTTATCTCAGACACGTCTTCTGCATGCTCAAAAATTGTCACACACTTTACAGAGAGGAAAACTATATATTTGTATGTTGATTTCATTAATACGCTATTGAATAAAATTGAGTCACATGGTAAGTTAAGTAGGGTAATCCAGGTTTCTTAACTAATATATATACAATATATCCAGGTAATCCCACGTTTTTCGTGCAGATGAAGGGATTAAAAGTAAAGCAGACTTAACTTAGAATAAGCGGCTCTCAAAAACGTCTTTTGGAACACAATTCTTCAAACACAACAGCACTATGCGTTCACATGAATAAAAAAAGGAACAAAATGAAATGTACGAGAACTTTGCCTTCTTACTGAGCTGGTTCAAACTGGTTTTGCACCCGAGCGGGCGCCACTATCTTTATTCATGTGATGCGGTGAAACTAAAGCTTGCAGCGAGAACCACTCCACGAACCTTCTGCCTGGCAGTCCGAAGTCCAGAACAAAGGCTTTTACTGTGGAGCACCAAACAGCACTCTGAACTAGTGAGAAAACTAACGTTCAAAACCTTCCTGAGTCTCCTCACACGTTGGATACACAATTCAATCGAACGTCTGTCAAAGTCAGCCAAACCATCAGTAGATGTTTTGATCTAGATCTTATCGATTATGAATCCAACCAAGTCGTAACCATGCTGAAATGAGCCTGCTTCAAAGCTTACAATCATGTTAAGACACTACTGCACGCGGGCCAGATCATAAGATATATCGGTGAGGTTATTCGGCACCAATAACGAACTTTTATCGTCTTACTAAAATGCTGAAGTAGAATTTCGTTTGAAACGATCTGCAATATGTGTAAAATCTTTTGTCTCTTTTACCCAATTATTAGTAACCCGGCACCCGTGGGGTGCCGGGTTAGAATTGTACCTCCCCATATCATCCCGTGGATGCCGTAAAAGGCGACTAAGGGAAAAATACAGGAAGTTGGGCAGCAGCGCCTCCTAAGAAACTGCAAATTTACACTGCGATCCCCAAGCCACCTGCCAAGCGTGGGGATTATGGCAAATACCCCCTTAATAGGGGAGGCTGTGTTCAGCAGTGAACGAGTCGGCTGATACAGGTACTCAATTATTAAGTTTTCACTTCTTTCATCAACTTCAAAGTTATATTGAATCCTTTTTTCCTTTATCCTTGCCATTTGAAGTCTACCGAACGATTAGTCTGGCATAAGATTATCACAAAGTCAAAGAAGTTGCACCCAGACGGTGCTATGTTTTAATAATATTGGTATGACAATACTTATAAAAAATTAGTCACTATTAAAATTTAATACAATATGGTGGTGTGGCGAACAATAAGAGTTTTATAATTTCCAACTTTTTCTTATTGATGTAGTACTTTCGTTAAATATAACTGATACAAACCTTATATAAATCTTTGAAGCGTCAATAAAAGCCTTTAATTATCCATTACAAGTCTAAAACTGACATAAACGGATAATATTTCTTTTTTAATTAGGTTGTCATGTATTTTAATTTGCCATTGTTAACTTTGTTTTTGTCGTTTTGAATATACTACAAAGTTTTTCAGCGAAGGTGGCCAAGTGGCACAACAAATTATTGCACAAATAGTCCCCGGTATAATCGTGTTGACTATAAAACTGTCGCCGAGTAAAACAGCTTATTCCGGCAAATGTTTTGAAATCCAATTATCAGTTTAAGTTTAGCTTGTCTCAAATCTCCAGCCATATATGGTAAGGTCATATTAACTTTTCAGTCAACTACAACACGAAAACATAGTGCTTGCTTAATAATAGAATATTATTTATTCGATTCAGCTTCATTAAATACATAATATAGAACGTTGCCATGAAATATTCGCGAATTCATACATCATGTTTTCCCATGAGCATCTCTTTGTCTGCGCAATATAGATGAACATTGGGATCACTACTCAATAGACATTTGTGAACGTTGTTGAAATGGGCTGCCTAAGTGCCTAAGCGTTACGCGTACATATTAAACGTTACAAACAGTAATATTATTTAATATTTGTGCTAAATATTATTGTGTTTAGTATTAGATGTACTTATTATTTATTTGATCAAAATAAAGAATGGTTTCTTAATTTTTTGGATGTAGTCATATAAACGAAATACTACCGGATTAGGGGAAGGAAGTAAGACATATTTTATCAATATCTCTTAAAATCAATTTGGCATCACGTGACCACGATCACCGCATACTGTTTGAAACGTCGCCGTCGTGTCGGGTTAAAAATAATGTATTCACATTTGATTAACATTGAAAGGCGTTTATTATAATTTGAAATCTGCTTAGACAGATGATTTTAATCCACTAGCGTGGAAAAGGTTTTAGAAAAAAAAATATTTCTCCGACACCCTTTGTTAAGGTTCGATAACAAAAATGCCAGAGAAATACATTTTCACTTAAATAAGCTTTTTTATGGCTCCTTGCATTTTCGTTTGGCAGCAAAGTTATTTGCACCTTATATCTTTGAAACCTTTTATAGAAAACTCTTTCTATTTAAATAAAAGTACTCAGGCCTGGTTTAGAAACAGTGATGGCTCAGTGGCATTGGCTATGGACTGCCGCGCAGCAGGTCATTGGTCCAAATCCCAGCGCTTTGTAACAAATTTATGTCTGAATGACTTAGCAATAAGTTAGTCGAAGATTGAGCTGGCATCACTGTATTGATACGTGCTGGTTTTTGTACCTCGCGATCCGTTTAATGTTGCAAAATAGTTATTTGAACGATATTCTCCCTATCTTCTCATGAACGTCTTTTTTGTAGCATGTTTTAACGGTGCAAGCAATATTGACAAAATACGATTTTGGTTTGATTGTTCAAAGGTGATTAGAAATAATATTCATTGGCCTATCTCCTCTTAAATTAGATTTTATCTGAATTTTTGCTGAACCCCTTTCCACCTTATTTTTAGCTCACTTAATTGATGACCATCCCAAAACAAAGTCATTCAAAATCTCACTTAAAAATCTACACACATAAATGTGCAATCATAGCTTTTACCCGTCTATATACAATTTAACTCGACATATCGTCTGATCTATAAATCATTAGCAGCTTTAACTAATATATAGACTTGAAAAATGATGGTGAAAAGCAACGAAAGAGTATATTCAACAAACAAGCTCTGGGTAGTATAACTAGAACTTATTTGAACATTCTGAAAGAGGCCCTTTACAGTATAAAATAGCTTGTTAAACTCGGTACCAAGTTGATTTAAAACACTCTTTACTCCCATTTTCATGCTCCGAACTTCACAAGTTGAAAGTCAATCTAAAATTATACGCTATGTCACTAAAGTGTTAAAGTTTCCAGCTCGAAATTATTAATTGTATCCACCTTTAACCATTTTTAGCACTACTATCTCTAAAACACTTTTTGTCTCAAATTTTCTAGGTTTGCCCCAGTCGTGCATAATGAATCTAAAAACTGATTATTCATTTGAATAAATATAAATGAACAACGTTATTAAATTTCTGTTTGTTTTATCAAATATATGTTCGTATGTAACATAGTTTAGAATGATACGGAGAAAATTCTTACGGAGGAAATAATCAATCGCTTAAAACCATGAAAGAAAGTACAACGGAAGTAACGATAATATTGAGTATAAAGTTTCAACGTTTTAGTATTTTTCCTGATCATATAAAACATAACCTTAACCTTTGCAGGGTTGGTATATATTGTAATGCCTACTTGGTATTTATTTTAAAACACATCATTGTAATATTCCATATAATATAACTATAAATGCGTGTATATTAAAAGAAGTTGTTCTAAGCGGCTGTTTTATGATAAAACTTCTTATGCTATCCTACTTAATATAAAGAATCCGAGAGTTTGCCTGTACGTGTGTTTGTACGAGTAACTATTTGCCTCTGTGACGGCTACGAAGAGTTTGATAAAACATTAAACATAAATTCATACAATAAAAGGGATATATTAATTCATACATCTGGATTTAACCAAGTGCGCAAGAAAAAGCGATAAAATCAAATTCCACTTTGCGAAGATGATACACTTCGAAAAGTTTTTAAAACAGTGATGGCTCAGTGGCGTTGACTATAGACTATTGGTCGCGAAGCAGGTACATGGTTCGAATCCCGCCGCGGGCTTGAGTTTCACCGCATGATGGTAGGGCTTTTTTCAAATGCCCGCCTGGCTATCAACCTCCCTTAAGTAGAAAATCCGTCGCCAAGCACTTAACGGTGTGTTCCGGCATGCCGATCAAATAGTCAAATCAAATAGTCGAGTTGCAACTGCAGTTAACTAATCGACTATTTGATTGTGGTCAAAGGCGTTCCTATCAGAAAAAAAAACTATCGATATTATAATCCCTTGTTCATTATTACTATGACTGTCGCAAAAATATTTACATATCATTTTGTATACAAATATTGCTTCAATTTGAAATAGATAAAAACCAATTTATCTTAATTTTACTTCATATTGCATTCTAATGTTCAATTTCATAACGATTTGATTTTAATGACGCAAATCCTTCGCTCGAAAGAATTGAAAATTTATAAAGCAAGAAATACCACGTATGTACGAAAACTGTTCGCCGTAGATGCCGAAAGAATTGAAAATTTATAAAGCAAGAAATACCACGTATGTACGAAAACTGTTCGCCGTAGATGCTGAGTATGTAATTAATATTCAAAAGAGAATGCCAACGCCCTCCGACAGCGGCAGTTATTAGACAGCAGACTTATAAGATTATGTAGGTGCAACCCACCTTTATTAATAATAGAGTGTTCATAAGGAGAGGTTATTGTAGTATGTTAATGTAGGATAATTGAAGGCATCTATCACTTAGAAGCGGACGTGGTACGGGCATAATCCCCACTTTCGACAGGCCGTGTTAATCGAAACTGATGGAGAATTATAGGCCAAAGCCCATGTATATTAAGTACTTGAACAGTTAATCTATAACTAGAGAAATCTTAAAAGGAAAAAAAATAGTTAAGTCGTTCATTTTCATTATTGTATTATTATGATTGTTAATTTTATATTGATTATAGTGTTTCCGAACTGCAAGAAGTCGTCAATCTCTAAACTGATATTGCCAAAGGTATTACAAGTATTGGCTTAACTCAGAATGGGAACCAACTATAAAGGACAGATGATTTATTGACTTAGCAGCCTGCCCCGGCTCTGTATGGGTTGGTATCTAACAAAAATTATAAATTGAAACACATACAAAGTAGTTATTGTGACATACCTGTAAAAGTTAGACATATGTGATTGCGGACTTTGTTGTGGTCCTTACATATGAAATTGGCGTTTTGTATGGGAGGAACAAAAAGTCGAATATTTTTTAATATAATATATTTAATTAATCAAAGTATGAACCATTATTTTCTATGCACTTTTGCCATCTCATAGGTAGTTCATTGATCCCATTACTAAAAAAAACCAGTCGGACGGGAATCAATAAAATCTTTGAAGGCGATTTGGACTGCCCCATCGGAGTTGAATTTTTTCCCTTGCAAGAAGTTATCCAAATTTCGAAAAAAATGGTAATCTGTTGGAGCAAGGTCCGGGGAGTACGGAGGATGTCTTAGACTTTCCAATTGAAGCTCTTCTAATTTAGTAGCCGTCTGTAGCGCAGTGTGTGGTCTAGCGTTGTCGTGAAGCAGCAGTGGCGTGGAGCGATTGACCAGCCTAGGTTGTTTAGCCGCTAGCTTTTCCATCATGGTTTGCAATTCCTGACAATAGACATCAGCCGTAATAGTCTGGCCAGATTTGAAAAAACTGTAATGAACAATACCGGCACTAGTCCACCAAACGCTTACAAGTAACTTTTTTGGGGTTAATTTTCGCTTGGGGCAGGATTTGGCTGGCTGGCCAGGATCTAACCATTGCGCTGAGCGCTTCCGATTATCGTAAAGAACCCATTTTTCATCACAGGTAATGATTCGGTTTAAAATACCTTCATTATTGTGCCGGTTTAGTAATGTAACGCAGCAGTCGACGCGCGTTTGCCGGTTTGTTTCAGTCAATTCGTGAGGTACCCACCTTTCAAGCTTTTTAATCTTCCCAATTTGCTTCAAGTGAATTAAAACAGTTTTATCACTAACATTGCAGCCTGCAGCTAACTCGGACGTGGTTTGCGATGGATCCGCTTCCACAATAGCCTTCAACTCTTCATTATCAACTTGAGTCTCAGGCCGTCCACGGGGTTTGTTCTGCAGGTCGAAATTTCCAGAACGAAAACGTTGGAACCAAAAACGAACTGTGTTTTCTTTTGCAACACGACCGCCATACACATCATTCACCCTTCGAGTTGTTTCCGCAGCACTAGTGCCACGGCGGAACTCGTACTCGTAAATAATGCGATATTTAAGGTTTTCCATTTTGTAAAATGAGTGACGCAAACAGAAAAAAACAGAAGAAATAAAACAAATGAATGACGATCATCGAAGCACAAATACATGAGTCTATAGCTGTACAAATTTGAATTTGGAATTCCTTACCAAAGAGGAGAAATTCGTGATTAAAGTGGCCAGTACGAAAAACGCCAATTTCATATGTAAGGACCTATATATTGACGTCATCTATAAAATTGGTAGTAAATCTTTGCTCTATCTTCAAAAATTTCCGCAACGTATGCGATATTACGATTTTTTCGTACATTTGTCACACTTTGGGTTAAATTATCGTCGTTTATATGCGGATCCCTAATTTTTTTTAAATATTCTACAGCCTACGTTCATCAGTTCATATTTTTTCAAATCGGTCCAGTAGTTTAAGGTTTATGCGTTACATACAACAAAAAGAATCAGTTTTCTTTATAATATTATATATACATAGCGACTTCTATTTTTTGTTTAATATGTCCTTAATATGTATTGAAAATAATACAGTCTTTGGATCAATACTACTCAGTAAAAAAAGTCTCGAACGTGACCTTTGCAGTACTTACTTAAGTTTATAAATAAAATATTCTTTTAAGCTTGTGAAGGCTCTCAACCCTTTTACTTTCACTGTGTTAGGATTTGTCAACACGTAAAGTGAAAGTTACCAAAAAAAAATACTTGGAATTATTCAAAAGTGTCAGTTCAACCTATCTAAATACAAGTACGAGTATATCTGAGGCAATGTCCCGACCAACTCCTTAGTGCCCAGATCAAAACGCTAAGGATAGAAATTTGGAAAAGCTGATTGTTGTATATGATATTTTATGAGGAATTACTGAAATTCTATCTCTGAGAGATAATAAGGGACTAAATGCTTAACAGTTTATTGTATCATACATTTCCTTTGGTATTTTAATGGTGGATATTGAATTGTTGTTTCCGATCTGGTGCTTTGTGATCTGCTAGCTCAGCTGACTTGTTTCATCCACCTGGCTAGCCCGTTGTTTTCACTACCCACCTGACTGCTCTTTTTCGGCTCACTCGTCATATTGCATTTACGCGTATAGTTTCATGACAATTTCTGGACGTAGCAAGTAGTAATTTAAATTGAGAAATCCTGTCCTTAGTTTAAAACTAGATATTAATATGGATTCGTTTTAATGAAAATTGCCATAATCGTTACAATAATAAAAATATTGAACTCGTGCAAAATATTTAAAAAAAATCAGGATATGATTTTTTCACCAACTGTCATTCAATTTTAAAAGATAATTATAATAAGCATATTTTTCTTTGTAACTAGGGTATGCAACTGTTACGTGGTACTCTGTGTGCCCCATGTTCCAAATGATTTTTTTAGTTAATGTTTTTGTGACGGAACAAGCTCGAAGCCGTTCTGTTGCTAAGCGGACTAACCTCTGCCTATAATTTGGACAGCGCCCGTGCCCTTGAGACGTAGTTGTCAAGTCTCATGTGCCTGTAATTGCACGGGCTCTCAAGGACTACTGCCGAAACACACCGTTATTGTCTTTCATTAGCACTTCAGTTTATATCATTTTCCAAATTATCTGACCATGTACTTGAGTTGTACCTAGCATTTATTGCCCGTTGGGTGCCAGGATAGCATATCACCACCCATTTCTTCCCATGGGTGTTGTAAGAGGCGACTAAGGGAAAAATAGCGAAAGGTGGGAAGCAGCGCCATCTGAAGAACTTACAACTTCTACTACGATCCCCAAGACGCCTGCCAAGACTTCGTTAAACGGTGGACGTTACAGTTGATGTTATATCGCCCTACGAAATGAGGAGTCGAAAAACAAGATAAAATGTGATAAACTCTTAAAACAAGGCAACCTACTCTAGTTATAAGGACAAGTCTGTTAAGTTCCAGATTGCCTAGATGAGCATGGGAAGCAGAGTGCCTTCCACCTTGACAACCTGCTTTTTGAATCTCAACTCGCCCGCTATTCGCGGGGCTTAAGTAATAAATTACATGAAAATTACATACAACTTATGATAGTTTTTCGATATTCTTCCATCGACGACTCCAGCCTAGCGTGCCCTAATAATATACAATTGGCCAAGTGAATATTAAAAGGTTACTCACGGCTATGGCTGGGAGTTCCGATCTTTTTTCTTCTTACGATTCTTCAAAGTTTCAGCACAAATTCAAAATGATCCAAAATCCAACAATCACACAAAAAAACACGCGCGAGGGGCTCCAACCTGGCGGTGTCCCCAAAATAAATTACAATTATAGCACGAGCTATCAAAACCAAAAAAGTTACCAATTTCACCAAATCTTTTTAAAACCAAAATTGTCCAGGACTAAAATTTTCAAAACCAGAGAGAAGACGACATTACAAACTTTTTTCTTTTTCAACTCAAATTGTCCATAGACAAAAAGTAGACGACTACGCTAAGTTGCGTTCCAAACAAAGTCTATGGTTTTATTTATAATTTTATCTATTTACCCCATTTCCAAGACATAAAGCTGGATACATCATAAACAAAGTAAGGTCAAACTCATATTAGTATATAATACGGGATTTCTCATGTGAATCTTATAGCTTCGACTTCGACCGACAACTATAGTTCGAGCTATCTGTCTTTTTTGTATGAGATTGTGATGGAACACGCACGAGGCCCACCTGATGTTAAGCGATAACCTCTGCTTAAAACGTATGCATTTAACTAACTACTACCACAGAACTACAACAATGCACAGATAATGCACATCCTTATTCAGATTTTTAGTGTAACAAGTTTTGTAAGAAAACATCTATTTAAGTCAATATTTTAGGTGTTTGTCTGGTTTTGATTAAAAATGAAATAAAAATTATATTTTCATCCAGCCAGACATGAACAAGTCCTATTTTGAATAAAAATGCATTTTTTTAATATCGTTTTCCCGATGGGATTAGACCTACATCTTGGCAAATAAAAGAGTGCTCGAAGAACACAAAAAATGATGATGATGTAGTCCTGACCGATTTCGGCCACAGCGACTGTTAGTTCTGGACAGGCATGCTTAATTTACAAATTTAGGACTAGGTTCTGTTATTCAACCCTCAGGTGCACAAAATATAAAAAACACAATACATAGTGTGTCCGATTTTGTATCTCAGCTCCTCATCATAGTGTTCGTTGTTCTATCAATTAAATATCTTCATAAATCCTGCGACCTAAGGACATTGTCAGGTCTAATTGATCACAAATTGACATAAAAAATATATTTTAACTTTGTTAAAGTTTAGATTAAGATTTCTTTGCACTCGGCATTAATCGTGACACGAACAGATTAAATAACCACCTGTCATCGTTTCCAGTTTGTGTATAATAAGATCCCAAATACGGTAGTGCTAGTTAAATATGTCGTTTAAATTGCAAATAAATCTTTTTTACTTGGCATCTTTATGAGAACAAGCCTACGAATAAAACACAATGACTATTTTACATGTCCTCTTTTCTTGGTGATACAAGGATAAGTAATAATAATATAACATACTTTTAATAATATCTGAATCATTACAGTACACCCAAAACATATTACCCAAAATAATATTTACATAACACTAAAACCAGTGGTGATAATCGTGAAATCTTTTTACCCAGAGTTCAATATTTTAAATTCATCCGATTTAAAGAAGCTTTTAGATGCAAATGCACTTAGTGCGAGTCCTGGGCCATTGCAATCGTTTCGGACCATCGACTTTGCAATGTGTATAGAAAGTCGTATTCGTTTTCTTGCTTTCAGGAATAAAATGTTTATATGGCTGAGTATGTCTTTTAGTAGCTTAAATCATTCGGAAAAACCGTATACTGTAATGAATACAATAATAATATTTTTAAGTGGAGACCATACTCATATATAAAAATACATAGCATGTGTCACAATACTCTGACTACTGCTTTGACGGCACAAGAATTTTTTAATGATGGTAGATCCACATCCGAACGTAATCGATTCAAAAGCGCCGCTACACCGTCTCGTTCCGTTGGGTTCGATTTACTTGCACCATCATATCTAAACAAAATACTATTTTCTATCTTAATACAACTTAAAGATACAATGAGATGAACCCTCTTTCAAAATCAGATATCCTGCTCTAAGCGAAACGAAAAAGATAAAAAATCCAAACTTGACAACTTGTACTGCTTACTGTCCAACATTAGGAAATTATAGACTTGAGATAGTTGTGCCGGAATCGAGTCCAATGTTAATTAGCTAACATAATCATTATTTAAGGTTTTCAGTTATTTAATAGTCTGTATTACAATAATAGTCTGTCGGTTGTCTTTATTAAAATGAACAGAATAAATTTGACTAAATTTTGTTGGGATCTAATTTTTGTGCTTTCAAGTCTCTTCGTAGCGGGTCACTAGGAATCCTATAATTCTAATTCACAATACTCCTGTCCATATATATCTCTAAGCACCCAATCTCTAAGTACCCAATGGATGACAGCCCACAATCTAATCAAGCTTGAAAAGACCTGCATCTCGTAGGGGAAAATTGCACTTGACAGGTCTTAAAATAGGTTAATCTTCTTGTCGGTGCGCCGCTCTCCCTACCTTCCGTGGCCACGGCGGGGCCGCCACCGTTGGATGGCGGACGCGGAGGGGCCGCAGGGGAGGAGGAGTGTTGGTATAGCGAGGCGCCGCTCTCCCTATCCTCTGCGGCCGAAGTAGCAGGCGACGGGGCTACTCATCTGACCCGTCGCAGGGGGACCTTGGGGGCCGGAAGCGGGGTCGTCTGACGCCCATTCGCGGGCTTGGTCCCCGGGTGGTAGCGACGTGCCATGTGTTCTGGTGCGTCGTGAGGGGTAGCACCCTAGGAGGGGTCCGGCAACGGACAACCGTGGCGGGTCCGTGGTTGAGTGCTAAAGCGACCCTGCGATCCCGCCGAGAAGCGGTAGAGATGGAACACCGTGTGTTATTTAGTCGGTAGGGGCACTTGCTGCTATGGGAGTAGTTGGTGTCGAGCCCGACATATCCCGGCCACCTTCCCCGGGGTGGACGGGAATGCGTAAATGCATTTTTCACAAGTTAAAAAAAAAAAAAAAAGCTTAATCTTCTTGTGCGGCTTGAAGTAAGTTTTTTTATTGAAGCTCATCTTAAGATATTACCAATTTTATCCGTGACACCTTTGATGTAAGGTAAGATGACTGTCAATCAACTATGGAAGGCTAAAACAAATAAAAATAAATATACGCGATTTAAACCGTTTAAAGTTGTTCACTCACTGAGAAATATTACTTCTTCTAAAAAATTATTACTTGATACAATTTATCCCAAACTACAAATTATATTATTATTCGATTGTCATATATTGCGACAATCAAATAAAACTCTGACAAAAAAGAATGTGCGTTCTCTTTGACCATCACGGTCACATAGCTGTTCTGTGTGAATTCATCAAAACATTAATTGTAAACGCAGAGAGCAGAATTCTGAACTGTTCGTTATAATTTTAAATCTCCTGTTGTAGGCTCAGTGCTTTTGTTTGTTGTACAGTTCCTTTCGCAATACAAGCTGAGCAATACCATATTGTTACCTTGTAGAGATTTCAACTACTGTACTGGTCATTCCTATGTCCTCCCATAATAGATTACCTTATAATGGCGCATTAACGGCGTGATAGTCATGTGGTTACGGGCTCTTGCAAGATTTGAGTAGAAGTAAGGTGTTCAATTGAATAACGATACTACTGCTTACTGCAAACGTCATCGTATTGAAACGTTCACTCATCTGCCTCTCAGTAATTGTAAGCCCTACATACAGGCAAAATCTACAATATGTATACCGGAAATAGACCGCTAACTCACACCTACTTTTTGTGAACTTACTTGCGACGCCATCTATCCGCCGTGGTACGGAAACCATGATATATATATATATATATATATATACATATATATATATATATATATATGTGGTGAAGTCACATAATTAACAAAGCTGAGCTGGACCTGAAACAAAATAAAATATATTAATATAACAAGAATAAAATAAATAAATTAAAACAATACATGTTAAAGTATAAATAATGTTCTATACTTAACTCCATATTGAACGTGCACCGGCGCCGACTTAATGTGAACGCGCAAGCATATCGGAGAACAATAGCTGTGGAATGCGGCTCGGGGATTACCGGCCGCCTGCGCCGCCGTTCGCCCGTCTCGCTCGCTCCGCAGTCTGCATAGCTACCTTACGCAAAGCGCACGCTGCTCGGATGCATTTTTATTCTCCGCGTTTGTTTACATACGTACCACTTGTTGTTTTAACTAATTGTTTGTAACGTTCATAATATAGACTTTGAAAGTTTTATAGTCGCAGTGATTTTTATACCCTCACCAACGGACTATATATATATATATATATATTATATCCAATTCATAGGTACGATTCTTCGCATTTTCCTAGCAATGTGTTTAGTCTTAAAAAAATTTTTTAAATTAAGCTGGGTTATAAACATACATGTGTTCAACTTAATATTACAGTGTAGACGAATTGATTGAATGGTTATTAATGCTAGAAATAGTAACTATGATTAAATGCCTTTAGAGTATTATTTTTAAGGCTTACTTACAAATACATATTGGAATTAATTAAAACACAGTTCAGTAGGATAATTAATTTTTATTACAAAAATTAAATTAAAAAACTGTACTCACAAGTGGAAGGATAATTAATGTTTAATATACATCTTTGTTAAACTGAATCATTATTTAATACATAATTCTATATACCGAAACAACCACAATCTTACTGCACTTAAAATGATTAGCATGACAATGTAGGCTTGTCACTTTTTAAATCTTTTATCAAATTTATTTACGTATCATTGCACATTCAAAAATCTGGTCATGGTCATGTCAAAGCATTGCCCGAAGCTTCTTCAGCAATCAGTACAGATGAGTATGTAATATATAGCCTAGCACACAGCACGTGTGAAAAGACATATTTTACACATATATCACTAAACACCAAACTAGAATGTACGAGTCTCTGTCTCAATAATTTGGCGAATTATTTATGCAGCGAACCGGAGGAACTGGAGTTCTACTCGATGGATTTGTCAGGGAAAGCAAGCAGAGTAGCTGTTCATGGTTTAACGAATCGAAAACAAATTTGAACAAACTGCTTTGATGAAAACAAAGGATTTGTTAATTTGCTGTTTTGTTTTTTTTTGTTTGACATATAAAGTATTGCCATTATGTTGCTACATATATTTCTACTATATACATTTTGTTACGGGTAAAATTTATAAGCAAAATAGGATTATTCAAAACCAATAAACAAAATAAAAAAACCTGTGATGATTGCTATATTTAATATCAAACCAGCATTCAAAAATATTTTGCAATATTGTCAGCTACTTAGTGTGAAACCACTACATTTTTATTAGTGGCAAGTAATAAATTCGAGCAAGCAAATAGCATACAAGGGGTTGAGGGCATTAGTTTCCATACATAAATCTTTGCCTAATTCTGAAGTATTAAAATAGCAAAGCATGCATACAGGTACTGCGTCTTTTAATAAAAACTATGAGAGAACAATATTCTATTCTGTAAAATTTGTTTTAAAAGGTGTTTTAAGAATACTAGATTGGTATAAAATTATATGCAAAATACCAAAATATAACCACGCATAGTATTATTTATGCACTAAGCTCAAACATTACTCGCACCTTTCACGCACGTCACAAAATCTCACGTAGTAAAACAGTTATTCAAGGAACATATGATGATGCACTTCTATTATAGATAACATGGTGCGGTATTTGGACTTAAAATTATGAATGCGACACCGTTGTGGTGTATGGCGCGGAGCGCAGTCCAGCGACGACCCTCAATAATATTGGCTTACCGCGGTGAAGCGAAGCATCAATCGCGGCTCGTTGCGGGTAGTATGAAAAAACTATGCATGCTTTGAAATACACATAGTAATGTCATGATTTAAAAACTCCCACAGATTTTAATAAAGTGGCAACACAGGTATCGTGCTCCCCTCCCATTCCGTACTCGCCCCACCACTGAGTTACTGGGGAAGGGGTGGTAGCGAGCGATGCCGAGGCATTCTGGGTAGACGACTCGTTGGCTCCGGACGTGTAGGAATTATTGTATAGTCTGTTTGAGAAATAGTTGTGAAAAGTAATATATCGATATAAGTCGTAATAGTTGTGAAATAAAGTAAGATAATCGAGAAGAATCAGGAGTTTCTTTTCATTTCAGAAGTGGGATATACTAACAAAGGTACAGTAACATATATATATATATATTTTGGAATGATTTTCCTTTAAAATAAATCGATCTCCCTTTTCAAAACTACCTATATACATATTTGAACAGTATTTTTTTTTCTTTACTTGTATTATTCCATGCTTACGCAACCACAATGATTTCGAATTAAAACGTTTGGTCAGGGCTACCCTCTGATAACGTTTTATGCATGATGTGTAGAATGAATGTAAGATGTGTATCAGGGCATTTGGCCGGGGCTACTCCTTGGTATTGTCGGTGGTACACTACATAATGATGCAAAGGTTTTAGTCGTCGGATGTTTCTGATCGGGGCAACTCTCCGATAACATCCCACGTAAGTAATTTTCGACAGTAATGTTAGTATTGTTTGTAACCAGCATTTGGCCGGGGCAACTCCCCGGTAGTGTTAATGTTGCAATATAATTATAACGTTACAAATCTCTGTAGTCGTCGGATGTTTCTGATCGGGGCAACTCTCCGATAACATCCCACGTAAGTAATTATCGACAGTAATGTTAGTATTGTTTGTAACCAGCATTTGGCCGGGGCAACTCCCCGGTAGTGTTAATGTTGCAATATAATTATAACGTTACAATTCTCTGTAGTCGTCGGATGTTTATGATCGGGGCAACTCTCCGATAACATCCCACGTCAGTTATTATCGACAGTAACGTTATGTATTTATGTTTGTAAACGGCATTTGGCCGGGGCAACTCCCCGGTAGTGCTCAATGATGCAAAATAATTATAACGATACAAAACTCTATAGTCGTCGGATGTTTGATTGGGGCAACTCTCCGATAACATCCCTCGTCAACAATGTGGTTGCTTGAGTTTTGTGGACATGCTACGTTATTCTGACTAATAAAAATATCACAAAAAATATTACCAATAAGGGAAATCGGATGTGTAGTAGTTTTGACAAAATGGTTCAGTGTGCTTGTTAGGTAAAATCATAGGTTACGTGTGCCTATTGGACCATGATATGATACAAGTGCGCCTGTGGATAGAATCATAGGTTAATTATGCCTATTACACCATGAAACAGGGTAAGTGCTCCTGTAAGATTTTAATAGGTTAAGTGCGCCTAATACACCATGAAACAGGTTAAGTGCGCCTGTAAGATATTAATAGGTTAAGTGTGCCTATTACACCATGAAACAGGTTAAGTGCGCCTCCCCCCGAAGGGTTCCCGCCTTGTCGTGGCGGTGGGGCTTAGTAGCCGTGGCTTCGTCACCCACGGTGAAGCGAAGAGGAACCAGGGGCCGTGCTGGCTTGGGCAGTCGGCCGGCCCCAGAGGGGCCGCTCCACTGGGCTTTGCCTCTAAGTCCAGAATGGAGCGGCAACGGGTAGGCTGCGGTGCTGTATGGGCAGCACCGCATCTGAGGCGGGCTGTGGTCTTGTATGGGCGACACCACAGCTGACGGTGAGGGGCCACGGCGGGAGAGGAGTGCCGGTATCACGGTGCGCCGCTCTCCCTACCTTCCGTGGCCACGGCGGGGTCGCCACCGTTCGATGGCGGACGCGGAGGGGCCGCAGGGGAAGAGGAGTGTTGGTATAGCGAGGCGCCGCTCTCCCTATCCTCTGCGGCCGAAGTAGCAGGCGACGGGGCTACTCATCTGACCCGTCGCAGGGGGACCTAGGGCGTCGGAAGCGGGGTCGTCTGACGCCCATTTGCAGGCTTGGTCCCCGGTGGTAGCGACGTGCCATGTGTTCTGGTACGTCGTGAGGGGTAGCACCCCAGGAGGGGTCCGGCAACGGACAACCGTGGCGGGTTCGTGGTTGAATGCTAAAGCGTCCCTGCGGCCCGCCGAGAAGCGGTAGAGGTGGAACACCGTGTGTTATTTAGTCGGTAGGGGCACTTGCTGCTGTGGGAGTAGTTGGTGTCGAGCCCGACATATCCCGGCCACCTTCCCCGGGGTGGACGGGAATGCGTAAATGCATTTTTCACACGTTAAAAAAGGTTAAGTGCGCCTGTAAGATATTAATAGGTTAAGTGTGCCTATTACACCATGGAACAGGTTAAGTGCGCCTGTAAGATATTAATAGGTTAAGTGTGCCTATTACACCATGGAACAGGTTAAGTGCGCCTGTAAGATATTAATAGGTTAAGTGTGCCTATTACACCATGGAACAGGTTAAGTGCGCCTGTAAGATATTAATAGGTTAAGTGTGCCTATTACACCATGGAACAGGTTAAGTGCGCCTGTAAGATATTAATAGGTTAAGTGTGCCTATTACACCATGAAACAGGTTATGTGCGCCTGTTAAATGATTTGCAGGTTAAGTGTGCCTGTTGTATTGAGCTGCAGGTTATGTGCGCCTGCCATATAGTCGTGCTTACTGAGTTATTTGGTTTGTTCAAAGTATAGTAGATGTACGCAAGCTATCTCTAATGAAATTTAAGTTGCTTTTATACAAATAGTACATTAAACAATGAAGTTATATTATAAAATATCAACTATTTTAAATTTACCAGATAACCAAATATTTTATTTAAAAGGTTTTATTTAAGTATTCTATTGAAATGGGGTAGCACCAGATTATTACGCTGATTATATCTAATGATTTCAGATTCAATCGTAAGCGTTATGAATCCTTTTTAAAGAGGAGGCACTCCACCTGGTAAGCCACCCAAACAAAAGCGACAGAAAAGGAAGTCCCGACGTCGCAGTTCATCTTCTTCATCGACCTCGAGTGATGAAGCCCCACCATGAAGGAAGCGTAAGAGTCGTGAGTCAGTTAAGGCCAAGGATGTTTTAAGATTATTGTTACCATGGAAAGCAGAGTCAAATAAAGATAAGGACCAGGAAACTTGATTAAATAATAATAACTATAATAATATTATTCCTGAATTTGACTCAACAAAAGGGTCTCAAACCATTGAGTGCTGTTTGCGTAAAGTAAACGAGTGCTCTACTGTTTATGGGTGGAATGACAAACAAAAAATTCACTTTTGATAACAAAAACTAGTTGGTCTGGCAAAGAAATGGTTTGAGGCTCTTCCGACAGTAGTTTTTAATTTGGAGGAGTAGCAAATAAAATTAAAAAAGGCCTTTCCAAGTGGACAGAGTTACGGCCGCCTTTTGGAAGAAATGTTGAGCCGCACCTCCCGAAGTGATGAACATCTGTGTGATTATTTTTATATATTAAAAATTAACTTTACTGACTAAGTGTGAGATCGAAGGTAGGAAAGCAGTCTAATGTTTTGTGTATGGCATTACAGATATGACAATTAGAAGTGGAAGGCAGTGAATTGTTCAAATCAAATCAAATCATTTATTCACAAGAATGTTGTACAGATACAGCAGATGAACAGCTTTACAAAAATGTCCATAACATTCTACCATGACAATGGTGTGCAAAAGTTTATTTATACAAAATAAGTCAATACACACATTTATTATGAAAGTACAAATGATGATTAAAAAAATAATATTATGTCATTCGCTATCAAATACAATACGTCAAATATTAAAATATAATCAAAGTCAGACTAAAATACAATTCCATTAACATTATCAAGTACCTAAGAAACTGTGAATGTCATAAAATCATTTATGGTGTAAAAACTTGTCAAGTAACCATAATGTAATCTTTTTTTGAAAATATTGAATGTCAAGTCTTTAAATGAATTAGACAATTTATTTTAAACTTTAATTGCATTAATAAACACATTACTTTTACACATAGCTAACTGGCATTTAGGTTGGTAGAGTTTAAATTTATCTCTCACATTTATACTTAATATAGTATAACTCAAAGTAAATTACTTTGGATGTTGCTTTACAAAAACACAAATATCTCTAATATACATGCAAACCAATGGCAAGATGCGAAAATGTTTAAAAATTGGTTTGCAACTATCTATACTACAGGCTCCACAGATCGCTCTCTTGCCCCAAAGTAAGAGACCGTATAAGAGCACAGAAGATACATATCCGGGGTATGCACTGAGAGCATCTTCAGTGGATACGGTTAACCTTAACTTTTTTTTATAGCAAAGATGAACCTACCTAGTTTGTCACATACGTAGTTTACGTGTGTTTTCCAATCACAATGCTTATCAATCATTATTCCTAGAAAATTGGTTGAATTAACATCATTTATTTTATTATTTTCCTGGGTTATGTTTAATTCTATGCGTGGACTCATGTAGCTTCGTAATTGTATCATGTTCGTTTTCTTTACGTTATTTTTTAAACCATTATTCTTTAACCAGCTAATTATTTCACCAAGAGCAATATTTATTTCATTTTCATAAGTATGTGAATTTGTACGCTTAACAATTAACGTTGTATCATCCGCAAATAGTACTGTTTTTTTGATGTGACGTTTGGAAGATCACTTATATAATATAATAAATCTTTTATTTTATCTGAACATTTTACAAATTTGAGATAGGGACTACCTTTTAAGCATAGAATACCTGTGCCAGGTAGACCCGCTCTTCCTTATCTTAACATTAAGATTTATACATATATATTTAATTTAATATTTCGGTTACAATTTATATAAAACAATCTAGTATATACCAACTTAACTTATAACAAATAAACATGAGGTATGCTTAGGTATAACGTCTAACTAAATTTAAATACAGTATTACTCAAATGGTTCCTAACAAATTAAACTGTGTAAAAGAAGGTAGTTATTTGTTTACAAGCCAAATATTTTATCTTCATATGTAACTATTTTAGAACAAATACAACCGAGGGGATAAATAATATTCTGTTTATATAGTCTAGGGTGGATATAATAAACAAAGGCAGGTAGGCGACGATTACTTACAAAAATTCAGAGTACAAAATATACGTAAATTTAAAAATCAGGTACAGAATAGGTTGGCGGAGTGATGTGTGGTACAAGTGACAAACGTTCATCCATTTAATTGTATTATGAATTAATTTAATATATCATTGTTTTATTTTATTTATGATATCTTATGTTTGAGTCTATAAAAAGACTTTATTATAAATAGATATGCAAATATTTATATAGATATATTATATTAAATGATGTAGGTGATAAGTAGGTGTTTGTGAGTCATGTAAATCAATAAAATTGCAGCATAGATTCTACTTCAGCATAATCCAAAGTCATGAGCCAATTACGTACAATATATTTGCATTCATATACGGTATATGTTATTATGTACAATAAAAACAAAAAAGGTCCCAGCACACTTCCTTGTGGGACTCCAAATGTATTTACTTTATTTTTCAAGCTTATTAATTAGTAAAATATGGTCAACATAATAAAACACCTCAGTCATGTCGAGAAAGATAGCTGTGACAGGTTTTCCTTCGTTTATGCAATCTACTATCATTTTAATCAGATTAAAACATGCCATTGAAGTGCTACTATTACTACGAAATCCAAACTGTTCTTCTTTTAATAAATCTTGACTTGTTACATAGGCGTAGATTCGGTTTAAGATTACTTTTTCGAGTATTTTTGACATAACTGGTATCAAAGTAACTGGCCGGTAGTTGTCCAGATCTGTAATATCACCTTTCTTAAATAGAGGTTTGACTATGGATTTTTTAGAACGTCTGGAAAAGTGCCTTCCTCAAGTGACAGATTCACTAAGAAACTCATAGGTTCACTTATGTAGTTAGCTTATTTCTTGAGCATTTTGGGACTTAATTCATCAATACCTAACGAATTTGTGTTATTTAGATTAGTAATTATTTTCCATATTTCTATTGGGTCAGTAGATAGTTTTCATAGTTTCATTAATCTTGTCTGTTTTAAATACAAAGTTGTGATTAGTCAAATTTATATAAAAATCATTAAATATTTCGTTAATGTCAACAGGATTAGTATACATTTTATTATCATATTCTTTGCGTTCAATCTCTTTTTTTATTTTTGTGTCACCAATTTTGTCATTATGTCCATACTGCTTTACATTTATTTTTGTTATTTTCTATATATTTTTTACTCTGTAGCTGTTGTCCAGAGCCTGAGGATCTACTTTACTTTATTTGTTCACAAAATTATAACAAAACACGTGAATGCGCCTATAAATTAAATACACTTGATAGTGCTGGATCATATTCAAATTCACCTAACAGTTCCGTTCTTTGTTATAACTGTCATAATAGGGGACACTCGTTCTTCAAATACCCAAAGCCTTTGGTTACATGCAAGATATGCAAGAGTCGGGCATGACATCGACTCTTGCAAGTTAGAGCCACTACGCTCCGAACCACATTGACCACACGGGACCCTATTCCAAGAATAGCTAGGTGCTGGCTACAAATTTGCGAACTCGACTTAGAGATTTAATATGGAGCTGCGTTAAAGTTAAACATGCGCTATGTTGACGCATTAAACCATCATAATTCATCACGGGTCCCATTTTATATATGACTATTGTTCATTTTATATTGTATTATTAATTTTAGAAGTATAGTAAGTATAGCCCCATAAGTGAAATGTAAATTAACTACTTATAAATTGTATATATTGAACAATCAACTTACTTACATAATCTATTATTATACACAAATGGTAATAAAATAACTTTTTTTTTAGTGTTAAGTATTCTTAGTGTTATTTAATAAGAAATTATATGCATACCTATGGTCAAAATATATATAAAGCTGTAATCACCGAATGTCATGATTTAAAACTACAACTAACATCAGTAAAATTTAATTAGTTTTGCAATGTAAAATTAACAAATTGATAAGTATACTTTAAAAATTAATGCCTATTCGTAGCTACTACTGAGATATATGATTATAAATCCATTATATAACAAAGTTTAAATGAAATAATCAAATTAAGCTAGTTTAATCGATAATAGTGTAAGTTGTAATAGTGTAAAATGCAAAATTGTAAACAGTATGTAAACAGGTACGTGCGCCAGGGGGCAGCACGATGCCGGATGGCCGAATGTCATGATTTAAAAACTCCCACAGATTTTAATAAAGTGGCAACACAGGTATCGTGCTCCTCTCCCATTCCGTACTCGCCCCACCACTGAGTTACTGGGGAAGGGGTGGTAGCGAGCGATGCCGAGGCATTCTGGGTAGACGACTCGTTGGCTCCGGACGTGTAGGAATTATTGTATAGTCTGTTTGAGAAATAGTTGTGAAAAGTAATATATCGATATAAGTCGTAATAGTTGTGAAATAAAGTAAGATAATCGAGAAGAATCAGGAGTTTCTTTTCAGTAATCAAAAAAGAACCACATACAGATAACTAAAAATATTTTATTATAAAACCCGTGCAAGAGGTCCATCAGACGCTGCGTTTTGTAAGTGTACAATTCAGTATCTACTAACAAAGTATTAAAACATAAAGTAACTTGGGTCACAAAGGATAATCAATACCTTCGTAAGTGTAATAAATAGTTAAATTTCAACCAAACACACACTCGATAATAATCTAAACATACTGCTATCATTTTGACTACAAGTTTACGTAAACAAAATACATACCCAACGAATAAATTTATTCCTAGTACATACCCTTTTGACCAATTAATGATACCTAAGAAAACTAATATCGAAATATTAAAAATCATTTACATGGCATAAGATAAAATAAACTTGAGCATTTCAGTCACAAACCAAGAGATTTTTCTTCGTTAATCCCTATGAAACTTATTAATGTTTTCCTGTTATATATATTTGAAACGTGACCCCAATACTAAATTACCTGAAACATACAGCCATGGATCTACCCACAAAAAAAATATATGATGTAACAATCTGGGTGTAATGAAAGTAGTTTGAAGCAGTGATGGCTCAGTGGAATTGGCTATAGACTGCCGCGCAGCAGGTCCAAGCTTCGAATCCCGCCACGGGATTGAGCTTCGCCGCGTGGTGGTAGGGCATATTGCGAATGTCCACCTGGCTAGCGACCCTCAAGTAGAATGTCTGTAGCCAAGCACCTAACGGTGTGTTCCGGCAGCTGTCATTGAGTGCCAGTGAAATGACGGGCACATGCGACTTATCAACTATGTCTTAAAGTGACGGACGCAGTGCAATTCGTGACTTGTGATGAAATGCATCTGTTATAGGCGTAGGTTAGTCCGCTCAACATCAGGTGAGCCTCGGGATGGTTCCGAGAAAAGAAAAAAAATTTACAAATATTTTTTTATGAACATTTTGCTTAGCTTTTCGGTTATCTTAAGATTAATATAAGAGTGGAACGAGCATAAAATTACACCAAATTTAATTAACATCTTCAAGGGCGCCCCGTGATGCGTTACCCTAAGAATTGCTTTTAATCAAATTAAACAAACAAATGTGGTTTAAAAATCTTCTTTGTATTAAAGCATTGTGTAATTAACACATTTAAATGGTAGTACCAAATAAAAAGCAAAATTATAGAAATCAATTTCAAAAAAAGAAAGGTTGATGTATTTTTATTGAACTTCGAACGTAAGTATATTTATTTTCTAAGCAACTAAAAAGTTTTATTAGTATACAATTTATTTACGATTCACCTCGCACAAATGAACATTTCAAGAAATAACAAGACTCCTAATCATGGGGACCATTGAACTCAAAAACTTGTAAATTGAGACTTGTGGACTCAGTTTGCCTAAACTTCACATCTAAACTTTTCAAGGTGTGGACTTAGGAAAAATTTAGGGTAGTTTTTTTTTATTTAGTATTCCATGGTTTGGACTACTCCCGAACATAAGTGGCGACCGTAACAGGAGTCCTAGGGCTTGCAAAGCATCAGAGGTCATTGCAAAAAGGAAACGGTTCATTTATATTCTTTTCAATATTTCCTAACTGCATACTATTTTCAACTTCTATTTGCTGTTCAAAGTGAATACGAACCGATCAAGGTATTAGAAGGTTATAGCTTAACGCGTATCTTTCCTATGGTATTTATACTAATTACTAGCGGTAATTCACAGTCAGTTCACATTTTCTCATATCATAATTTAAGGCAACCAATACATTAAACGGCCTTTCAACTTTATGACGCACGGGAAATTAGACAAGTACAGTTCTCTTCGATGTTATGTAGCAAATAATAAAAAAAAACGCAAATGAAATCTCGCAGTGGTTGTGACGCACTATTACCCCCTTATATCCTGCGTTCCTCCCTGATAAGAACATATAAGACTCTCTTGCCGTTTCTGTCGTACTTTGAATCTTTAGAGAATTTGCAGTAGTTGAGTTGAATGAATGTATTTAAAGTCAGTCAATTGGTTCTCCATGAAAATACCTATGGTAAAGATTTTCACAGTGTTGGTAGTTGATAGTTGATAACGTTTTTATGTTTACTTTCTTGACAGAAATGTAACACAGAAGATCATTATTTTAATGTAAAATTAATTAAGCATTCAATCAACTGAAAATCTCCATTCTCGTTCTTACAATATATCATGATGGGAACGATCTAAAAGTACGTATTCAATACCAACTAAATTATTAAAATCTTGAACTACTGAAAAAAATATAAACAAGCTTGCAGGACCAAGCCAGAGAAAAAGACATGCTCACTTGCTGTACTTGAAAAGGGTTACAGTACTTGAAAAGGGTTCCTGATGAATTCTATCAAATTTTATCTTTCCTTCATACGAGTATAACATAAGTCTTAGTTATTTTTGTTTCGTTATTTTACTACAATCAAATAAAAACCTGTTATTTTTTAAGGAAAATACGGGATTTATAACGTAATAAGACAGATTAACCCCGACAATATTTCAACCACATCCAGGTGGTCGTTTTCAAGGAATATTCGGGACGCTTGCGATTGTGCTTTTATTGTCATAATAAAAATATCTACTATTGTTGATTAATGTAGAATAATAGTTAGTAACCAAGATAAAGCCGCTTTAACTTTTATATTAAATCCGAAATATTGTAACAAATTAAAACATCAACGATCAAAAGTTTTCTACAAAAAGAAAGATTTACATTAATTCTGAACTATTTGATGAAAAACTAGTTCGCTATATTGCTATTTAATTTAATACTCCTAATTCCTTAATGAAACAAAATTAAACTGGATTTTGCATTATCTTGGGCGCAGTGAATCCGTGTTAGCGACTAGATTTATCGTCCACGGCCGGCATCGTGTCGCCACCCAAGCCTGCTGACTATTGCCTGGTACACCGACTATGAACATACACAAAATGAAAATAGAACCTCCTCTTTTTGTCGAAATTGGTTTATACTGTGTGATGATTCAATGCATAAATAATAATAACAAGTTTGTTATCCATCTTAGAGAGCAAAAATACGTGACAAACTATTAAAATAAAATAAAAAAAATTCAGGCAATAATTAAATTTCTAGAAAGTGTATAGTTTTACTCGCACGAAGAATCTTTTCGGAGAGATTGGGCTTGATAAAGCTATATGACAAGCAAGAGAAAGTACCTGCCAGAGATTACTTAAATTAACTGACCAGTTTGAGATTTTCCTTAAAATATGAATAGTTAGAAATACTTTATTGAAATACCTTAAATATAAAAATATTTAAAACAGAAAAACAATTCAAAATAAGGTAATAATTTGTTTAATATAATATGTTCATGACTTTAATAGCAATCAATATTAAGATATCCGAAAAGGGTTCCATGCAATCCAAAAGGGTCACATGTTAGAGATAGTCATTATCAAAACCAGGTAAAATTGCGTGAAATATCAAAGCGATTTAACATATACAGATAGTGTTTCTCATGTTTTGCTAATTTTACCAACACTTTGCATCTCTTTTCATTATTTAGCTCAGATACTCGCAGTCATTCTATAACTCACTTACAACCTGTAAGGAGCACAGATCAGAGACTCCGGGTCAGTGGTTAAGCGAACAAAACTTCACATCGAAGACAACGGATTTGAATTCCATAAATGCTCGTTATCTATGGGTTTCCATTGTCCAACAATGGGATCTGAACTAAACGACAACCCATCAAACGATAAGCTGTGATGCTTTTGATGTGTGGGTATCATTTGAGAGACAAAATACGTGTGCCAACATCATCAATGTCATCTTTTCGTCAATGACTTCTGGATGTAATTAATTCAATTTATATAATTAAATGGAATTTATACCAGATTATGAGACTGGTGTATTTTTGAATTAAAAAAAGAGCATATAAACCAATAGGTGCATTATTGTCATTTAAATATAAACGGAAAAGTCTAACCTTTTCAAAGATATTAACATTTTATTTCGTTTTATTTATTTATTTAAATATATATATATAGACCTTTGGTTATATATACATAGAACCAAACACAAATAAGCAATAATTATACATTAATGAATACATAACCCACAATGTTATTAAAGCCAATGGCGGAATAACGGGCTATCCTATCGTGCAACAATTTTTTTTTATTGAGAGGCAGTTATTACTATTATAAACTCACATATTTTAGGTATAAAAACCAAATCTATCCATATATTTTATATTGACTGTCAGATATTACTGATTTATAGGATTTTTTTCGCACATAAATAAGGGTTTTAAGCCTAACTTGACATTATTTATTATTGATGCTTGAATCATCAATCAATAATACAATTTTGTAGACAGAGATTATTTAGTTACTTGTAGTGGGCAGGAGTTAAAGCCGGAAGGTTCAATGCACAATATTTATGCTCGCAACTGTACAATTGACATATTTTTGCTATTTAACCATTGAGAAATAAATTCTCTTTTCTGTGTATTTAACCATATATAGCCAAAGTTTTTTTTTAATTTTAATATGAAATTTTTGAAAAGTTGTTTATAAAAGTTGACGTTAAATCTTGTTATCTTGACGTGTGCAAAACGTTCAAGCAGTGGTATACGGTGATGAAATTAAAATTAGATCAAAAATTATTTTCTTCCGCGAGACATGAACTCTGTTGGTAGATATACATTATATGTTCTTATTCACGCCGTATCTTTAACCGCAAAATAAGAGTCGTTCATCATCAAACTAGTAAAGAAATACCACTGGAAGTCTATGTCATCGGCTATATAGGGCCACACTTAGTTTTAGCTGAACCGAATAGTTAAAACTTGCTTAAAAAATCGTTATACCTTGTATCGCATATATTTACTTTATACTTTAACATCGTAGCTAAGTGTAAAAAAAATAATTTTGTAGTGTAGTTAGTGAGAGTATAATTAAATGTTAGTTTAGTTAAAACTGAATTTCTTCACTTCTATGAAATCCATGGACCTATATATACTTCGACATTGCAAACGAGGATAGTCGACCAGCTGGCTTGTGACGTGCTTTACGTTCTAAAATTGTGTATTATCAATTGTGTATTTTGAATACATAATTTTTGAACGTAAAGCGCGTGTAATTTCTACGAGTGCCCAGCTGCGTGTGGGGGAGAGTATGCCAGCTGGCATACCTGCACTGGTCGACTATCCTCGCTTTTGATGTCGTGTGTAGTATATAAAGGTCAATCATGAAATCTCTATTAAATAAACCAAAAATACAAATTGGTTTCGAAGGTTTGTTTGTTTCAGTCTATAACAAGTCTAGGCCACAAGAAAAGAAGTGGTTTGCGTCACGCTGGGATTTAAAGTCAATCAAGTAGAAGTTGCGAGGTCATTTTGGTATTAATTTGGGACAGAAGACGTATTTAATCAACGTAACTATTATAAATTATTCTGAAGTAATGTATTATTTTACTGACTACCATGTCAATTTTCTCAATTAAAATCAGAACCACTGGTGGTAAAGCTAGAAATATCAAAGTTACAAATGTTTATTTCACAATAGGTAAAACTCCGTCTGGAGTCTGATATTGTGCCGGGCAGATGACAATGTAAGTTCATGTTGGTTGGGCATATTGCGAATACCTGCCTGGCTAGCTACCATCTTTAAAAACAAACTTTGTGACTCCTTCGTCGACTCCGCGCGTAGGTGCTTGGGCACGTGTGGACGGAGTATTCTGACACCTATGCTTGAGAGTAATTTTCATCAATCGCATCATCAGTTACTACTCGTATCAGGAGAAATTATATCACTTACTAAAAATTAGCCTAGAAGCAATAAAAAAAGGCTTGCCTTCTATTACGTCGGGCTAAAACGTGTCTAGCAGAATGTTAGTATTGAAATGTTCCCTAGGAATTTAGTGGCTAAGCTATAATGTTCACCAGATATATTTTAGTACCGTGTTATAGAGAAAACGAAATAGGCATTAAAATCAGTTCAGATAAGACAGCACTTATTATTCACACTTACTTTGCATAGTAACTTTCTTTGCAAGTTACTTTATAGACGTCTTTTCAACTTTTTCCCTCGTTAAATACTTTGTCTTCCTTCAATTCCGTCCGAGATTTTTCTTTTGAGTTATGTATTCAGAAAATTAACATGAATAAAATTGTTGCAATTATCATAATTTGACATGATATAGAACCTAGTGTTTTCATGTTTAATTACTTGTATGCATAGGCTTAGGATGTTGAGCGTAGCGAAAAAATCCTAGGTCTGTGCTTGTATGTGAATAAAAACATTTATAAAAAGAGATTGTATTCCGAGTTGCATCTTATTCCGAGTGTAATTCAATTACATAGAACTCGTATAAGTAATGGAATTACACTCCTAAAGAAAATTGGGCGTTTTGGCTGTTTTAAACTATTATCATGATAATGTAGCATATTTACGTAATAAGAATTAATTATTGAAGGGGGCCAAATCAAAGGTAAATGCATACGTTCGGAAAAAAAAAGTGCGTTAACGACGACAGTAATATTTTACTTTTAAGATAATTCGTTAGATACATGAGTTGCATTCGAAGCTCGCATACTAGAGAAACCTTACTGCCAGTCCCAGCTTTGCCTGCGTAGAATGTGTGTATCACGCTAAGCTCAGAAGCTTTTCAACAAATCGGGATAAAGAGTACCCTGAGTGTGTATACAAAGTATTTTATGGTGACGATATAAATGACGTCATTAACGGAATGAATTATTTTTTTATTTATCGTGGTTATGCTCAGCATTAATACCTTTAGCATAGATTAAGGGTGAACTGGCCGGGCCGTTCTCCATACAAACTCCGTAGGGTGATCACTCCCTAATTTGAGACTTTAGGTCCAGAAGTAAGCATAATACCGATTGATCTCGTCATTACCTAGGCTTGTATGATGCCGAAATTTTCAAAAGATCATTAAGTTGAAAGTTATGAGCCTCGAAAGTGTTATATGAAAATGTTTCGAAGCTCATAACTCTCAAGTTAATTATCTTATTAAAAATTCGGCATCATACAAGCCTAGGTAATGACGAGATCAATCGGTATTATGCTTTGTTTTGGACCCAAATCCTCAAATTAGGGAGTGATCACCCTACGGCGTTTGTATGGAGAAGCGACCGGCTAGTTCAACCTTAAGCGTGATTTACAAGATTGTAACAAATACAAACAAAAGAGAAAAGTTAACTTTTGAATCTAACCCATGTAGCTGTTTTTTTTTTTGAAGCCTGTTTGGTTAGCCTTTGACCACTATCTCACCTGATGGTAAGTGATGATGTTGTCGAAGATGTTGTTCAGGCTAACCTAGAAGTACTGGCTCTCAAGGACAGCTGTTGAAACACACCGTTGGTGCTTGGCGACAGATTTTCTACTTGAGGGTGGTAGCTAGCCAGGTGGCCAGGTGGTCACCCATCCAACTCATTACCGCGCGCAACGTTGCTTAACTTTGCTGATCGGTTGAGAACAGCTAAGTAAACTTCGCTACGAGCGCTTCAAAATTTATATGTATTTATTTTATATATTTTTTTTAAGTTTATACAATATTTTCTATACCTATTATTATACTTCCATCTTTCGACAAAACATTATCTCTCGCGGTCCTAAACCACTCTGGACCAGCTACTCTTATGAGGTCATCTTCCCATCGTTTCATTGATCGTCCGGGAATCACTCT
This sequence comes from Plagodis pulveraria, assembly GCA_963890685.1. Taxonomy (NCBI): domain Eukaryota; kingdom Metazoa; phylum Arthropoda; class Insecta; order Lepidoptera; family Geometridae; genus Plagodis; species Plagodis pulveraria. Next base: position 19,158,004 of record OY982962.1, read on the forward strand.
GTTATTATTTTGTTTCATTTCTATTTTTTCTCTATTATTATCCATCGCTATGTTTGTTAATAAACAGTACATATAGTGTTTGCTTCTTTAAAATGAGTTAGATTTTTATTTCTTTTAGTCTTCCTTAGTCCCTTATTTTGACTTCGATGCCGTTTTGACAATCATTTTTATATTCACTAATTGTCGAGTAACTAATTGTGACGAACTGCACTGCGCTCTTCTTCCTGAGGCTCTTATGGACTGCTGCTGGAACACACTGTGAGGTACATGGTGACAGATTTTCAACTTGAGGGTAGTAACAAGCTAGACAAACATTCGCAAAAATAGGGGAAACATATTTAGATCGTCTGCGAATCGTAGATGGTTCAGTTATTCACAGTTGATGTTGAGTCCTTTTCCATTCTATTCCAGATTCCTTAATATTGTCTCCAGAACCGCGGTCATTAACTGATGGTGCCTTAACACAGGGTGTGCATTATCACACCTTGTGTTAAGGCCACCTTCTCAGACGCCTCTCTCTATAGCAAAATTCATCTACTCCTGCGCACGTAAGCCGGTACCAATTGTTAGTAAATATAAAATAAAAATGGCGTTTCGTAGTCACTTCTAAAATACTGTATAGCGCGTACTTACGAAGCCACTGTTATGGAATTAGGTAACATAAAAAACGTTTAATCCGGGAACTAAAATTCCGTTAAAATCTGAAGGTACCTAAACGATTATGAAAATAATCACTTCCTTTACAAGAGAAACAAAGTGGCGCTGATCTAGCTTTTCTTGCTTAATACATACAAGGGTGATTAATCTCTAAGGATACTTCTAAAAAAATTATAACACTTTATTTTCTTTTATAATATTTGGAACAGACCGAAAATCGCGTGGTTCCGCTACACTAAATTCTGAAATGGCAGACAACAGTACCCCATTTTGGACAGGAAGAAGAAAATACATATTAGATGAGTCTATATTATTTTTTAAATTGGCTTTAACTAGTTATATTATTTAATAAAGATCCGAATATTAGATGATGGTAAAAAAGTAAGTACCTATAGTTTTAATGAACATTATATTAGATTTTTTTCCTACTGTTATTAGTAAAAGTGCCTTCAGGCTTCGCCCTTCAAGAATTCCCATACTCTTTGTAGTAAATCTGATGTTATTATGAGATTGATACCTTTTTATTAATTAATTATGAGATAGATGGTCTATCTAATAATTAATTAACGGTCAATGAAATTGCTTTAGTTATTATTTGTACTTTGTGAAATATTAAGTAAATCAGAGCATATTTTTGACGTAGAATGATAATCTAGTTCACTCTTGGCAAACCTACAAATCCATGTGATGAGGTCTCTTCAGCAAGAGTCCGTCTTGGTAGGTACGAACCAATGCAGTGTCAAATATTCTGCCTCGAAACAGTAGTGTGCAAACTAGGTACCGTTATTAGGCACTAAAGTATGTAAAATGACTGGGCAAAGAAACATTGTGAAGTGACGAGAGTAGTTCAGTTTCAAGCTGAACCAGAACTATAATACTGCAACAGGCGTGACGTTTTCCACCAGGCGGAGACTTGGCCGTCTTATCAAATTCATAAATATTTTTTAATATAATTATTTTTCGTCACATTTTACTTTAATGTAACATTAAATCTGGCTTTGTGACTATTAAACGTCTAATTCTAATACACAAAATCTTATAATCATTTCGTACACATTATAAAGAGTATTAAATATTAATATGATCCTAATTACCCTTGTCTCTAATAAGGTCACAGAAGGGACAAAAAGCCCCGTAATTGAGTCAAAAATAATGATAATAGGTGATACTAATAATTAGGTTAAAAATGTCCTTTTAAAATAACAAGAGTGAGGCAAATTTTCGAATATAATATCAATTGATACAAAAGTATAATTTTAAAGCTTGAGATAACAAAGAAGTTCCATTTATGTGAACGCCAGCGTTACATACAATTTTCACGAGCGTTTTATTTGTTTTACATAAACTACGACCTACCTTTTTATAGTTTAATATGAATGTTTTCATTATAGGCTTAGAGTGAAAATAGAGACTGTTCCATTTATTCCTGTTGGTTGTTGTAGAGGGTGACTAAGTTTGCAAATATAAAAATAAGTAGCATGCCATTATCAATGACTAGGTATATTAGTAGTTTTGATGCCTATTAGGTGCACAAAAGGGTCTCCATAATAACACACTCTTAACTAAAGTGTAGCGTTCATACCTACCAGCAAAAGCAATGATGATATGGGACTGAGGGGACAGATGCGGCAACTAGCCAGGCAGACGATAGGAAAATGCCCTTCCACCATGCTATAACCACAAACAGCCTAAGAAAACTACCGGGACCGACGGCAAAACGTTCCTTACGAAGCTCAAAAACGCTTAGTAGTAAATAGCGCGACGGCCACCCATCGAGGTCGTGGCTGCAGCAAACCTGGCTTAACCTAGTTGATCGTTTAAAAAGGGTAAGCTTCACTACGAACGCTGAAATTGTTCACACAAACAAATTTTGAAATAATATTTTGTTTATAACATGTTGTTTTTTTAAGTAACGCAAAACTTTTAATGTGACCTACGTACACAACCATCGGAACTTATGTCAGAAATATGATAATAATAAACTAAGCAAGTAATAATAACATGATAAAATGAGAATAGTAAATAAATGATATGATTGTTTTGCCTCAAAGCAGTAGTTTGTAAAAATACTGTATTTAGGGCTAAAGAGCAAGTGAAATAACTGGGTGAACGCGGAACGAGATATAAGAACTAAAGTAAGTTCAAAAGCTACATTCACACCTTAGAAATAAAAACATACCTATATCTCAAAATACGTGCAAATGTATTTCCTAGACAAGATTCTCACGTTCAGTTACCAGAGTCTTGGGATTACGGCGTATTTGGAGCGGCAGTTATTATTTTTCAAAAGCAGGCTTCCCCGTTGGAAACATGAGTATCGCCTATAGTAAACATGTCCCTTATTCGTGAGAACGTACGGGATAAGAGAGTAAAAGAGTGCGCATATTGTAAGAAAATAGCGAATGAATACGCGTATGCAACCTGACGTTCGGTTGCTGAGGCTTGAGATTGCGTTGATTGTTATACGCGTGTACATTCCCTATCTGCAAAAATGAAAATTGTTTGCATGGTTTGTTATTATTTATTATTGAACCCAGAAGAGGCAAAAATGTTTTGTAAATTATAAATCGTAGTGTAAATATTGGCTTTAAGCGATGTAAGAATAACATCTATGTAAAATCAGGCAACTGATATAAAAAGCCCATGAATAGACTATCAGATTGCATACAAATAAAAAACGTTTTCACTTAAACGTGTGCAGCCTGTTTTTGACATGGGTGCTAAGAGATACTAGAAAAAAAAGAAAGAACAGACGCTCTGGAAATGTGGTGCTGGAAAAAAATGCTTAGAATATCTTTTTTTTATGCCTGATAGGTTAGCCTTTGACCACTATCTCACCTGTTGGTAAGTGATGATTTGGTCGAAGATGTAATTCAGGCTAACCTAAAAGTACTGGCTCTCAAGGACAGCTGCCGGAACACACCGTTAGGTGCTTGGCGACAGATTTCCTACTTGAGGGTGGTAGCTAGCCAGGCGGGCATTCGCAAAATGCCCTACCATCATGCTATAACGACTGCCATCCTAAGACGACAACCGGGACCGACGTCTTAACGTGCCCTCCGAAGCACGGAAACGCTCAGTAGTAATGTCACTAGCGGTCACCCTTCCAACTCATGACTGCGCGCGACGTTGCTTAACTTTGCTGATCGGTTGAGACCAGCTAAGTAAACTTCGCTACGAGCGCTTCAAACATCTGGCTGCCAAGCTATCACCTGTCCCCTTCGCAATTTAAACAAATACTGTAAAATTGAATTATATAATAAGTTTATAACACATGGTTAAAAGAATTGTTAAATTGTACAATAGTGTTAAAAGACGTTTAAAGGAATGGCCCCGAGTTTCATGCCCGTTCTTCTCGCAGTGGCTCTATATAATTTTTTTTTTGCTTAACGTGGTAGTACAGTATAGAATATTGCAATACTAAAATTTGTAATTGACCTTCATAAGAGCGTCGTAGACGCCTAAATTGAATAAACAAATTTTGACTTTGACTTTAATGGAAACAACATCGATCGAACATTTCCATACTTGCCGAACTGAAAGTCAAACAGCGCCTTTCTTCCATCGTCGCAGGGTCACATTCTCAGTTTCTTTGAACATGTTTCGCGGCAAGGAGCCATGTCTGTGGAACGCCTATATTGAAGTGCAGGAAAAGTGGACGGCAAAAGAGATCGCGACAAATCACCCATGCGCTGGACGGACCAAGTGAAGGCTGCTCTAGATTGTCCACTCCACGAGTGTACCAGGAAGGCAGCGGTGCGAAAAGAATGGCGAAGGGTTGTGACGCATGTCACTTATCCTAATGTCACCACTCTGTCAAGGCTTAGCGACTAAGAAGAAGATAAAATATATATGTATATATATACATACATAAATAGGTACAAAAAAAAACTTATCAAAGTTAAACAGTGCGTAAATGTGAATAATTAGTCTCATGGATGGCAATTGCAAACGAAGTCGCAGGTACAGCTGGCGCATAATATAATTTTAAAGATCGTCAATTAAAACTATCTCTTTCAGGCCACTTTCAGAAACACGGGGAATATATTAAGTTACAATACACCACTTTAGCTCTACAAATCGAGATGTTTTACTAAATAATTACTTTACTTACAAAAACGGTTAGTTCCGTGTACGAAAATCAGTTTTTTTTTCAATTACCTACCCTCATAAAGCACTCAGATAAATTTGTGAATATATTCTTTTGATCAACCAAAAAAAAAACCGCCCAAGTGCGTGTCAGACTTGCGCACCAAAGGTTCAGTACAAACCTGTAGGTATATAAGTAAACCACCGCGCAGCAGGTCCATGATTCGAATCCCGCCGCGGGCTTGAGCTTCACCGCATGATGGAAGCGCATTTTGCAAATGCCCGTCTGGCTAGCGACCACCCTCAAGTAGAACATCTGTTGCCAAGCACCTAACAGTGTGTTCCGGCAGCAGTCCTTGAGCGCCAGTAACATTACAGACTCATGAGACATAACAACTATACGTCTCAGTGTGACGGGCACAGTGCAGTTAGTCGTGGACGAAATGCATCTGTTATAGGTAGAGGTTAGTCCACTTACCATCAGGTGGGCCTCGGGCTTGTTCCGTCACAGAGACGTAAAAAAAAAGTTATGGTGTTTCTATTGCAAACGGAAATCCATAACCTTTACGAATATTTTTAATATATGATGTGACTAAAAAAGTATGCTGTACGCAGTTTTTCCTTTATCTGTACAAACAGACGTTGCTTCATTTTAAATTTCAAGATTCTGAGTTCACGGGAAGTACACTGTAGGTGTTGATTCCCTTGCGAGTGTCGAAAATTTGCGGCATAAAAAAACGGCTGTATTTTTTGATTGTAGTGATTTAGAAATTTAGTTTTCATTTCTCATACTCGGAAAGTAGTGTTTATTTGATCTGAGTAGCGGGTGGGAGGCGCTGCTTCCCACCTAAGGGCGGGAAAAACTCATACTAATTGCTTCCCTCTTAAGGGTGGGAATGAATTTTAAAAACAGAACCAAATTTATGAAGGTTAAGAATATACAAAAAAATATATGAAAAAAAGTCGATAAAAATAAAGGCGATGGCCGTGTGAATTAAAAAAAAAACTTTTAAGCGGGAAGGCGCGCGGTCGTTACCAGGTGTGTTCCATATTATTATGTGAAATTTAAAACAGATTATAATTTGGCGGCATACTAAGTACCTTTGTAAACTGTACCGAAATACAATATCTTGGTTTTATGGACTAATATTTGATAAAAATGAGTTCAAGCGATTCAGTAATGTTAACCCCAGATTCGGTTAAAGATGAGGCAGATACAGTTATTGAAAATCTTCTACCAGAAATTTCAAAGGACAGATACTTAAATACATACAACGATTTTATGAAGTGGCGAGTATACAAGAAAATTAAATCATTTTCCGAAAGTGTGCTTCTTACATATTTCAATGGACTATCTAACAAAATACAGTCTTCTACGCTATGCAGCAGGTATTCAATGCTCAAGAGTACACTTAGTGTAAAAAACAATGTAGATTTGAAAAAATTCCATAACCTTTCAACGTTTTTGAAAAGACAGTCTCAGGGGTTCAAGAGCAAAAAATCTAAGGTTTTCACCTCATACGAAATAAAAAAAATTATAAATGAATCCCCTGACGAGATATATTTGGCAGTGAAGGTGAGCTCTTTACTCTACTAGCAGGAGGTCTTTTACTATAAAAATGAACGTCATTCCAACGTCTTTACCAAACTACTATTTATTTCTTTCCTTATGTTCGAAATGAAAAGTAGAGTGCTTAACACGGGTGAAAGTCATCAATTCCTACTCGGACTATAGCCGAATAAATACCTCGTATGGGAATTGATTCCTTTCGACCCTTGTATAACAATCTACTATTTTTAACAGCTCCAAGGTTTTTTTTTTATGCCTGATAGGTTAGCCTATGACCACTTTCGCACCTGATGTTTAGTGATGATGTGGTCGAAGATGTTGTTCAGGCTAACTTAGAAGTACTGGCTCTCAAGGACAGCTGCCGGTACACCGTTAGGTGCTTGGCGACAGATTTTCTACTTGAGGGTGGTAGCTAGCCAGGTGGGCATTGGCAAAATGCCCTACCACCATGCTATAATGACTGCCATCCTAAGACAACAACCGGGACCGATGGCTTAACGTGCCCTCCGAAGCACGGAAACGCTCAGTAGTAATGTCACTAGCGGTCACCCATCCAACTCATGACCGCGGGCTACGTTGCTTAACTTGATCGGTTGAGAGAAGCTAAGTAAACCTCGCTATGAGCGCTTCAAAAAAGGTACAGTAGACCTGAGTATTTGGTATAATTTTCAGCTTGATATCTTTATGCGTTCTTGAGAAAAAACGTCTTAACAGATAGACGGACAACAAAGGGTTATAAGGGTTCCGATTTTTCCTTTTGAGGTGCGGAACCCAATTTATATTTTTTAAGGTTTATAAGTGTAATAAGGACGAATATATATTTTTAATGTAAATTTTACGCATACGCATGTGTGAGATTTGTCAAGATAGAAAGAGCATTTATTTCAGCTATAATATAGGCTCATTAACTTATTAGATGTTAGGCAGGTGGTGATGGCATAACCTAGTCGTAGCTTATGTAAAGTGAATAAGTACTACTAGTTCAGTACTTAACTATCTAACTTACTAGGTTTTCTATGCAAAAGGGAATCATAAGGAAACGACAAAAGACAACATTTATAGGAACACATAGAACACTTTAATAAGAATAATACATCATTAGGGCACATGGATTACTTCAAAGGTTATATTGTATAGTCACATTCCACAAAGATAATATCATAAAAAGGGCAAACCACTTTGGAAGCCAACAATCATAGACCCACACACAACACGTGAATATCAGTTATGTTACATTTAAATAAAATAATAGTACTTAACTTAAAAGTCTCGATGCGGCAGTCACTTAATATGAAGAGTAAAAAAAGCTCAGTAAGGTGAGACATTTGTTTTATAGCAATGACTGGCGCCAAGTGTCTGTCGAATATATATTAAACTTCCAGACATATTTACCACAACCAATCAGAGACATGAGCGTTCCCGCCACAACGTATCAGCCAACCCGACCCGGTTCGTCATTGGCTAGTCCACAGATTAAATTAGATTTTAGTGTGGCGGTTATTAAAAATGACAAACATCAAGCTTAACAAATATATGATTCTAACACATGCTTTGGATCTTTCGATAACAATTAATAATATTTTGTGACGAACGTAATTCCTATTTCAGAGAGCGAACGTTTTTATGTAAGTATTAAAAATATTTCCAAAATCTTACAACAATCAAACATGTTTATGGTCCGTCATTCAAACTTGTGAATGACGGACCATGAACATGTTTGATCACTGTGTTTATACAGCGCAGTACCGTCTCATACTAGGTTTTCGATATTTATAAAATTATAAGAAGCTAAGAAGACGCCTCATCATAATAATTTTATAATTTTTAAGTGTGTGAAAACTTTACTCTTGTTTTTACCTATTGAAAAATACATCTCGTATGTGCTCAAGCTCCGACAGACTATAGGCGAAAGTCTATCGTCATTAACTTAACAAAAGAGGTTTAAGTGCTAAAGACTCTCTACCCGAGACCACAAGGCGCCTTCTACCGCCTTCGTCTGTGAGCACCTAAACGAATCGCTACAAATAAAAGAGTTTGAAATGGAATCAAGGGTGCCACTGAGTTTGGATCTCGGCTTGAGCTGCTGCGTTACCTAGATTATTAGAAGAGATCGAAACTACTTGCCCAGGTATAACAGAGTTGTACTGTCGAGAATAGGTCTTAGGTGCAATAATATTTGCACCGTGATTATTGGGGCAATGAACATACACTAAAGCCCGCAATTCACAAGCGGAACAATCCGCCGGATTTTCGTCGACAAATCCACGGACGAATATTCATGTAAATATTATGGGTTGTGGTTCTTCATGCGGCTCGCGGACAAATCCGTGAAAGTGTGCACTCAAGGTTTTGTCAGCGAAGTAGCTGGTTTTCAGTAAGAAAATATTGATTGCGGCGAATGTTGCAGATTTGAGACTTTATCTTTCACTTTTATTTTAGCAAGGCAAGCTTTGTACCCATAATAAAAAAAATATTAACATAAAAATTAGTAATTAAAATATTATCTATGTTTTTTTTTTATTACTCAATCAATATTTTTTTGCATGGGCATCTACGAAAATACCATTGTTTTATTGAAGAACTTTGAGATTTATGCTTTTCGCTAAACTTCAGCTAGAGACTATTTACTTAACTGAGAAGCAACGAGGCAAGAGGCTCAAGAGGGCAAAGCTTGCCTTGCTAAATAAAAGTAAAAGATAAAAGTCTCAAATCTGGAACATTCGCCGGAATCAGTTTATTTTTTAAACTATATATCATTTTCCGGAAACATTTCAGGGACTGTGCAATGGAAGTGCACAATCTAATATAACTTCGTTCTACCGCCGAACAAGAATGGCATCGGCGAAAAGACGCCGTTTACAATCGAAATTCCAAAGACAAAGTACTTTGCTTCAACATTTATTGTGAAAACCGCAAAGGAACTCTCTGAGTTACCTACTGTCTTCTGGAAAATACAATCTGACAGTTTTCAAATCCAAAGTAAAAAGCTCCTTTCTGAGTTATGTGGAGTGCTCCACCACAGACCACAGTATTGCTTAATATTAGATAAATAGTGCTCAAATGTGAATAATTAGTTTCATGGATGGCAATCGCAAACAAAGTCGCAGGTACAGCTGGCACATAATATAATTTTAAAGATTGTTACTAGAGACTATCCCTTTCAGGCCACTTTCAGAAACACAGGGAAGAAATAAAGTTACAGTTCACTACTTTAGCTCTACAAATCCTACATGGTAACTTTAGGTTCTTCCTATTATTGTAACAATACAGTATACTTAAACATACACAAGTTCTTAAGATGAGTTGGCGTCATAAATTTAGCGGGCCCTAAAACTAAAGCCATCACATATTTTAAATAGGTAATATGTATATGTAAACGATTTAGGCCAAACGAAAGTTATATTGTAACCACCCTTAAGATGGCTTAGAGGAAGAATAAAGATAGTACATAGATGATATATTGTAAATAACATGTAAGTAATTTAATACATAAACCATCTGCCTCATGGCTTCACGAAATTGGATTTTTACCGCATTTTGCAAATTTGGTGCCACTTTGTTATAAAAATGAAGGTTGTCAATGTCAATATTCTTTGTATTGTCAATCTTTGCTGTGATTGTATTACAGGAACCACGCCACGCCGTTTTGATTTTCCAATTTCCCTTTTCGAGGAGAGAATGTGGCCTCGTCGAATTACCCTGGTTTTTTATATCTTCAATATTCGAAATCCTCGAACAAAGGACTTTTATTTCCTGGATAATTTCTTTGATCCGTTGTTTATTTTGTATTGGAATTTGTGAATGTATACAAACATCATAATATAAACACGAATAACAGCGACAACTCTTTATGACGTACTATTTTCAATTTACCTGAGCTCTGAAGAATAAAACTAGAAAATATATCCAATGAACCAAGAATCACACCCCTATGCAATAAAGTAAAGATGGTAATTAATTTATGATGATATTTACTATATAATAATATAGTATATGAATAAAAGTGGAAAACTTTCATTAATTTTTTTTAAGCTTTTGGCCACAATTTCACCCGACGACAATGTTGATGGTAGATCAAATTAGCCATCTAAGCCCCGTTGGTCTCCTGGATGAAGACTATGTAGGAAGCCACCACCGGAAGGTCACCGTAGGAAGTGAGACATTGGCTAACAATGCGGCATGGCTCCCTCTCATTCAGAATGGTTCCGATGGGGCATTTTGCGAACGCCCGCCTGGCTAGTGACTCCCCTTAAGTAGAAAATCTGTCGCCAAGCAATTAACGGTGTATTCCAGCAGCTGTCCTTGAGAGCCAGCAATTTTAGGTTAAGCCTGTTAACATCTTCGACCACACCGTCATCGTTAACTTACAGCAATAAAAAAAAGTCTTTAATATTTACGGGACCACCTTTAAAGTACCACTGTTCGAACAAAAAAAATTTATTAAATCGGACTAGTAGTATGGAAAGTAAATGACAACTAAGTATGCATTTTGACTATCATCCCCTCTCCCAAGGGAACCGTGCTGAATTTCGGGATATAAAGTATATAATGTCCTACCTCGTACAGTTTGGCTTTAGGCCCAAGCACTCATGCGTCCAACAGGTGCACCGCCTCACGGAGCACATCCTTGAAGGTTTCAATAAGAAACCCAAACCCCAAACGACGGTAGCAGTCTTCCTCGACGTAGCGAAAGCTTTTGATAAAGTCTGGCACAATGGCTTGATTTACAAGTTATACCACTTTGGCGTGCCAGTACGTCTTGTGCTCACCTTACAAGACTTCCTAAGGGACAGAAGCTTTCGCTACCGCGTGGAAGGCACCCTCTCCACCCCCCACCCAGTCAGTGCCGGAGTCCCTCAGGGCTCCGTACTATCTCCCATTCTCTTCGCGCTGTATACCAGCGACATCCCACGCTCACAGCCCAAGGTTTTCATAGCCCAATATGCGGACGATACCGCCATTTATTCCACTGGCTGGCATATTAATAGACAGACCTATTTTCTCCTTCAACGGGCCATCACCGAGATCGGTGACTGGTTCCGTAAATGGCGCATTGCAGTCAACCCGACTAAAAGTGCAGCTATATACTTCAATGAGAGTACTCACTCGAACCCCCGCTATCCTAAACCTTTAACTCTGTTTGACGAACCCATTCCCTGGGTTGGTAAAACAAAGTATCTTGGAGTCACCCTTGATCGGCATCTCACCTTTGCCGCTCACATCACTGATGTTCGTAACAGGGCGGCCTTTGTTATGGGTCGCCTAGGTCCCTTAATTCGTACAGAGAGTAAAATGTCTCTTAAAAATAAGAAGACACTTTATACTACTTGCATCCGCCCCATCATGACATACGCTTCAGTAGTGTTTAGTCATGCTAGCGAGGCCCACCTACGTAAACTTCAAATCATTCAAAACAAGTTCCTCCGCCAGGCAACCGGTGCTCCGTGGTATGTACGGAACGCCGAGTTGCACTGCGACCTAAACCTTCCCTCTTTAGCGCAGTTCAATAAGGACTGCGCCCGCCGATACTTTGATCGAGCGCCCCACCACTCGAACCCTCTAGTTGTCCAGGCATCGAACTACTCGACTGCCTCATCCGACCCATGGTTTAAACCCCCCCGTCGCCGACCACGGCAGGTATTGGACGACCCGGATGACCCCATCGCAGCCATTACGTTGGCAGCTTTAGCGTTGTCCGCAAGTCGTCCTGGTAACATCCCCAGGTGTGCGGTAATCAGAGGTTACACAATCAAACACCGAGCTCGCCGGCGAGCTCGAGGCAAAAATAAAATCCCGATTAGTGTCTCTCCAAATAGTCACAGAGTAATATTCAATAGGGCCCATTCTCAACGGTACAACACTGCAGTTGTACCGGGGCATTTAGTTCCGATTCCCCCTTTGTCTCTCGGCAGCGAGACAAGCCGAGGTCCGAACCACAGTGGTGCCCTTGAGCTCGCTGTCACCCCTCCCGATAGTAGCGTGGCGTTTTCGGCGCCCGCAGGAGACGGAGGTATAAGGCGCTTTTCGCCTTATACGCCCGTCTCAGAAGAAGTGCCCTCAGCGCTTCTTCCTCCTGGGCTATAAGAGGGCCTCCCCTCGCCCAAAGTCCGGTGGAGCTGTACGTCCGCTTAGCGGTAGACAGCATCTATGTCCTCCCTAAAAAAAAAAAAAAAAAAAGTATGAATTAAAATCATGCTAAGTTTCATTGAAATTCATTCAGTAGTTTTGGCGTGATGCGAGGCCAGGATACAAACAGACAAAAATAAAAAAATAATACAGTTTTGGCATTAGTATCAGCTGCAGAGATCCAAAAAACTTTTGTAAAATATCTTCAATGTACAGAATTAGACCTGTTACAGTTTTAATATAAGTATAGATTAGTCTATGGCTGCCATTCCTCTAGAGATATAGTCAATTTTTTTGTCGATTAGCACGTATGTTGCTAGCAACTTGTATATGGTGGAAACGCTCAAAAAAGCTCTAATAGCTTGTGAAGGGTAAAAGATGCGCAAGGAAAAATTCCACTAAGGATCACTTCATTGTCTTAGCCTCGCTGAGCCTAGCTCTAAGGGGGTAAGCAGTGCTTGTCATTTGTACATATCGATCATTAAAATAAAAAAGGCCACATATCAAAAATATCCTTAAAAAGTTTCTATGCATTAATGAGACCTATATCAATAATAATTATACATTGTAAAAAGACGGCCGTCATTTGAACCTTAACTATTACCAACCTGTATGAGCGCCTATTTTGTATTTATATGCGATGTGCTGCCAAACTTCAGTGCAAAACCGTCATTCCGAGTTTGCTACCAGACTGTAAATGAAAGCGTATTATTATGTCGATTATGTGCAAAACAGCCGTAATCCAAAACGTTTCTATTGCTTGACCAAATTACTATAAATAAAACTGCCATACTTCAAAAGTGACTGAATTATACAACACTGCTATGTTAGAAAATGCTTCCGTTTTGTAAAGAATTATACATAAGTAATATAACGTTTATTTTATGATTATGAGTAGCTGATACGGCTCTGTTATGGTATAAAAATTATTTAAGATAATTTAGCTTACTTATATATAATAATATATATGATAGTCCATTTAATTCAGCTAATTTTGTATTTAAATAACAAGGATCCATAAAAAATCCCTTATTGACTAACATTTTTACTAATGCCAATATTATTTATTTTTACGCTGAGCTGACATTATGGCGTCATGTATCCGGCCAAGGAAGTACCGGAACTTGGCGCTCTTCGGCATAAATTCAACGACAATGAGCTTCGGCAGTTCGCTAGTCGAGACCTTCACTACGAATGATTTAAAAATCTCACCGTCAATTATTTAATCTTTTAAAACTCCTGATAACTATCTATTTCGCCTTGCTCTGAGCAATTTCATGTTTCGGTGAATATGGTCTCGGTTGTTGTTCTAGAGAGCAGTCGTTAGACTTTTCACTTTGGGCGCCCTTTAAGCTTTATCATAACATAACATTGCACATGTTTTGGTAGGTCATTTTGTGAATTCCCGCCTGGCTAGCTACTTCCTCAAGTAGAAAATCTGTCTGAAAATCAAAGTACCTGTCTATCTCTTTCCCTCGAATGATTACTTTACATATGAGGCCAGTTTATAATATCATCACTTAATACCAGGTCATATTCTGGTCAAAGGCTAGCCTAGCAGCAAAAGAAAGATGTCAATTCTGAAAAGCTCTATTATATGTGACCAAAATCACTTGTTGAAATAGGAGTATTACTATAGCTCTGCCTATTGAGGAAGAAGTACGATGTTTATTTTACAAATATCAAATAAAAATAAACATACTCATTCCCCATTACATAAGTTCTCAGTCTACCTTTCCGGACTTTCCTTGATATGATAAAGCAAACCTTCTTTCATTATCGATGAAATTGGATGCTGGTTCTGAGCTTCACCTCAGGTATGAAATATACCACAAACTTAATACGTGTCAATATATCACAAAACCTAGGTATTATAGGTGTATAGGTTACTTCTGTGCATCGTCTCGGAGTACAAATTTACCCCATCATCATTCCCATCATTACGTAATGTAGGGTAAGAAAAAAAATACTGCCAAGTTTTCTCGGAAACTATTGTTGTTTACATAACCTGACTACTATGATGGGATGTGATTTTATGTACTTTTTTGTATCCTTTTTGTCGTTTATACGGGAAAATACGTAACGGTCAGTATTCTGGGACCTGAACTATATGACATCATAGAAGTATAACATTTAAATTCTTTATTCTAGTACATAATATCAAAATAACGAGTTCTATATCTGTAACCTAGATCTGCTAGTTCCAAATGTTATTTGAGTTTGACGCTTTCATAAAATCAAGCAGTAAAATTTAATTGAAAGCATTTTCAACAAATGAGATTCATTTTATCTGTTGCCTCAGTGAAATTTATTAGGAGCTAATAAAAGCTTAAGCTTCTGTATCGTATTGATCACTCAACAAAATATTTTAATGTAGGGATGTTTGTTTTGCGCTAATAAAACTTGTAGGGGTGGATCGTTAACGACACAGTGTATAAATGACCTTTTGTTGTTGTTGTAAAACAAATTTGGTAAAAGCAATACAGAAACGAGCTTTAAAACTTCGCACAATCGCTACCTTCTGTTCATTTGCTACGATTGATTTTTCATGTTCTATTTTCCATTTTCCATTTTCCATTTATTCAAAAACATACTAATTCCCTAATTCACAGAGACCTACTAAATTTCTGTATATTTTCTTCGGTCTTACAGTTGGTTTATTAGAAAAATCTTTCGCTAATTATCTGACAGAGCCTTCTGGCAACTATCGCAAATCTCAACAGCAAATTAGTGGTCAACAACAAAAACTCTTGTAAGATCACTTTACGTCCACTTCAATTTGACTATCATGTCACATGGTGGTAGGGCATTTTGCAAATTCCTGTCTGGCTAGCCCTCAAGTAGTAAATCTGTCTCCAAGCAAGGTGAGTTAACTGTAACGGTACACACGGTAAGTGTAACGGTGACTATCGGCTGCTGTCCTTGAGAGCCAGTAATTCTAAGTAAATATGAACGACAACTTCGACCACAACATCACTTAACTCAGATAGCGACATAATTATTTTGTTGATATCGTCATAGGAAGATTTCAATTTGAACCTTGCCACTTAAGACTATATCAACAATATTTTGTTCCTTCAGATAGGCCTACTACATATACGCTATCGAGAGTGCACGTACTCCATGATGAAGCGAAACTGAAAGTCGTGAAACCAATCGAGCTACTCGACTGATTTAACGTAAGTGAAATCGGATGCAAAATTATTTAAAAATATATACTGCGTATCGTCAGATCCTTGACTATATTTCAATACGTACCTATTTACGATGATGATACTATATACCTACTTTTTCTGTAGCGTCGAAACTTCTAATAGTGTTAAAACAAGGTTGTGTTAAGTCGTGAAACAAAATGCGTATCTCCTGCGACAACCATGGTGATTTTCATAAAAACTAAGTGAAACGATCTTCGATAAAAATCGAATATCACTAGCAAAGTGCTGAGGTTTGTGAGGATCGCGTTTATTTCACAACCTGATTCTAGTGGTTTCATCTAGTATTAAGTAGATAAACTACGATGTATTTGGGTATTGAGTTTAGTTTTGTTCCAGCGATGTTAACTTTGGCTTTCCAACAGATGGCGTTAGTAGTACAATAACATGCTAACCAATTAATACAAAATTGTTAATGTTCATTTTTTAGGGTTCCGTACCCAAGGGGTAAAAACGGGACCCTATTACTGAGACTTCGCAGTCTGTTCGTCCGTCCGTCCGTCCGTCTGTCACCAGGCTGTATCTCATGAACGTGAAAGCTAGACAGTTGAAATTTTCACAGATGATGTACTTCTATTACTGCTATAGCAACAAATACTATAAATTTAATAAAATTAATTATTTATGGGGGACTCCCATACAACAAACATGTTTTTCATTTACCGTTTCTTGCTCGATACTAATAACGGTGACAGGTATAACTTTAACTATTCACAGAATATTTCGTTTTATGTTATCTTTAAATATAATTAATTTATATAAAATAAATAACTAAAGGGGCTCTCATATAATAAAAGAGGTTTTCGCCGTACCTACCCAGCTCAAATGGACACTGCGAAAAGTATCTGTAACTTGCCAGATTAGGTAACAGATAATGGCGCGGAACCCTTCGTGCGCGAGTCCCACTCGCACTTGGCTGGTTTTTAATAGTAATTTTAATCTCAGCTGTTTTGTGTACATTCGTCAAAACGATTGCATACTTTACAATTAACGCAGATTATTCAGATCTCTGAACTAAGAACTTTAGACCACCTGCTATGGGTACGGCGGCTCAACGCGTTACATTATCGTGAAAGAGTCACTTGCTTAAACTTGACAAGGTGAACTTTCTTTACCTATTATCTTATATATTCTATTCGTAATATATATTATATGTAATCTTGAGAAGATTTCAACTACTGTACAGACCATTTATAAGTGCTCCCATATCGGTTAGTTTATAACAACGTATTAACGGCGTGATAGTCATGTGGTTATGGGCTTAAACAAGATTGGACCCAGTTTAATTAAATTACGAGACAGCTGCTTATTGCAAACGTCATCGTATCCTATTCTTGAGTCATGTGCTTCACAGTTATTATAAAGCCGTACGTATGGGTGCTCATTTGACTGTGGCACTATATAAAAGCTAGGAAGTCTGTAATGTTACGTTTGAAAAACCTATAATTGATAATAGTATGTTTATGTAAGCTTTTAAAGGCCAGGTTCACAAAGTTTTGTGCAAGAAAAATAACATGAAATACATATTAAAAAAAATAACACGCCCTAAGAAATATGCTCACATGTTACGAAGATGAACTAAACGAGATAATAATGAAAATAAATGTTTGATAATAATATATTGAATACTAAATAACAACATGCTTCGTTTTTAGTTCTGAAAGCTTCATATATGTTTCAAAATTAAATCGATAGAACTTAAATGTTGTCTATCATACTCGAATTAAACGCACCTGACAGACAGACAGACAGTAGGCAAACAGCACGGCGGAGTAACCTACCAGCACACACAGTTTAACACACCAATGTGAACGTAAGAAATAAACATATGAGACCGAAAATGCCCTTCAAGTAGAAAATAACGAACAAAAAAATAGTTAATGTAATATTTTATTGAAAATAAATCTCTAATAGTTTAATAAAGAAATATGTACAAGAAGATGGCAAGAAGGCGCTCTATGTAAGTGATATCAACTCAGTAATTACATTAAAATAAAGTATTTAATTAATAAAGTTTATTAAATAATTCTACTTTACCCAACCGCACACGTGATAATAACAAAAACTTTTGGTTCAAAAAAGGTACTACACAAGTTACCCTAAACATTTCTTCTTTATTAATGTTTTTGTATACTATTTGTGTGACTTCAATACAATTTTTTATGAAACTTACAGCCCTAAGTTTTCTAAAAAAAACTAATCACCATAAGTGATAAAAAAACTTAGGAGCAATCGGAGTAAATCATATTTTTATTCACTTCATGCTTGTATAAGTCCCGGTATAAGCGCATTGAAACAGTTTTTTCCTATCGTGCATAAAAATCTGCTTCGTACGCAAACGTGCTTAAAAATATAATTTTATTTAAATTATTTTAAAGAGGTTCAAGTAGTAATACATTTTATATAAAACAATAAATCAACCAACTTCCAACATAAAATAGACATTATTTGGGATAACTCAGATACTACTCGTCAAATCTCACTTAAATTTAAATAGGACCACATAAAAAGCAACCACTTTCAAATTAAAAATAATACATCAAATTCGGTACACTCTGTAAAGAGTTATGAGATATAACACAGAAATAAATACAGTCGAATTGAGAACCTCGTTCTTTTTTACACGACTGCCCAAAAAAGGAGAGTTATGTTTTCAAGGTTCATGTATGTATGTATGTTTGTGAGTTTCTTTATTCCACCATAACTTCTAAACGGTCTAACCGATTTCAATGTAAGAGATATATTTAGATTAATCTTGACGGCGTAATTGTCACTAGGTACATAAAACTATATTAAAAACAAAATGGTGGATTTAGACACTATATTGTAAAATAAAATAAATTCTTCCAAACCTATCGATTGGGGTATCAAAATGAAGGGCTTTAAAACTCGATTCCATAAATATTTATAACTTGCAGTTTTATGTTCAATAGAACGATAAAACGTTTATCGAAAATAAATATTGAATCGAATTAAATTCATTTATAGGTACTTAGTTGTTTACAGTCGTAAAATAGAACATTTTTAAAATATCAGGCTCAATCTAAAATTTTTCAGAGATGATTTTTAAATTAACTTCATTTCATTTCCTCGCAATTAAAATGAAAATCCGAGAATAGAACTCGTGAATAAAACTCACGTTAGTCTTGACTTGATCATCAGCCCTCGCCTTTGGCTCGGGCTTGTAAACATCTCGGCTAAAATTACTTGTTTTATGCACTTGTTGTACAATCTACTATTGAATAATTCAGCACTTGCTCTTCACGTGCAACGCGAAAAAAGCGTCAAATAAGGCAGTTGAGTTACTGTTTGCCTATCCCAAATGGACATCTGTAGAAATAACAAGACTCCTAATCATGAGGACCATCGAACTCGAAAACTTGTGAAGTGAGACTTGTGGACTCAGTTTGCCTAAGTTTGAAATCTAAACTTTTCAAGGTATGGATTTAGGAAAAGGAAAGGGCACTTTGACCACAATCTAATTTGACGGTACCTAAGTGATGATACAGTAAATTATAGTAGGTAATCAGGTTTTATCTAGGTGTTTATACCTCTATTGATAATTACTCATTATGAGGACCATAGAATTCGACAACTTGTGAAATGAGACTTGTGGACTCAGTTTGCCTAATCTAAACTTTTCAATGTGTGAATATACGAAATGGAAGGGGATTTTTTAATATTGATTGTGTTAGCCTTTGACCAATATAATCTGACGGTGCCCGAGTGATTATAGGGTTAAATATGGTATTCAGGTTTAACTTAAATATTTTATTACACCATTCAGAAGGTTTTTTGCGGTAGATTTTACACCACACCACATTGCGTTACAATGTCCTAACACCATGTGGTCTACATATAAGACGGCAAAGCTCACGATAGCAATATGTACTCACAGATAATTATTTTTTCCTGGAAATCGTTTTACGCGACCCACGCAACTTCTCAGGGGGTAACCGCGTGGTTATGTTGGGCTTCCCAGGCAATACACACGGGTGCACCAACTCAAACCCCGCGATGAGCCTCCTCTACGTCTGTGTGGATTGGAGCGGGGTCATACTGGGTTATCATACATCAATATGGATTGTCAAAATACGGTCCTTGCAAACACTGACTTGTAATCACAATTGCCGGTTATAGCTATGTTGCCGTCATGCCGCAGGTCCATGGTTCGATTCCCACCACTGGCTTGTGCTTCACCGCATGTTGCAAGAGCATTTTACGAATGCTCGTCTAGGTAGATGCCACCCGAAGTAGAAAATTCTTTTTCACCAAGTACCTAAAAATATGAAATGGTTTAGGAGTGTTAGTAAGTACTTAATACTATAGTGGATATCCGCCACCAGATAAACATCCCAATGATTGTGTCATAACATATTTAAACGTAAAATATATTTTCATCGTAAGTCTTCGTAATCGTTATAATAATCGTCAATTTGTAATAATAATAATAATATTTATTTTTCAGATAACATGATCCATTTTGTTAGTATTGTTTATCATAAACACATCAAATTATAATAATACATTCCATGCTCATCAAGTCAAAATTAAAATAAAATTAAAAAATTACATATCACAATAAACATTTAAATCCAAACCAATGACAAAATTAAAATCAAATAAAAAATAAAATTCCATATTTTACAGCAAATTAAAATTAAATTAAAACATTTAAATTATACGTTTGACTGCAATAATTACAACACACATGCGCTCTGAGGCACCACCCCGGCCCAGTTAATTCATAGATATTTACTTAATTAAACATAATTCGAATGTAATGCCTCAGAATAGGTGCGCGTAAATCCTCGGCAATCATTTTCAGGATGCTGTTTTGGCTCCCTCGTACTCTACTCATTACAGACGCGACTCTTTTGCGGACAACGGCGTGAAAACCGTCAGTACGAGACTGCGCAAACATTTCTGAGGCACTGCAAAAACGAGGGAGTCCCAACATCATTCTAAAAATGTTATTATATTGGATGCGAAGGGTTTCTATAGACCTTTTGGTATAACTAGCCCATAGACCACCCGTGTACAGGCCTTGACAGTACGCCTTAAAGAGCGTTATTTTCACCTGGTTTGAACATCGAGTGAATCTACGGGCGAGCATGTTACCTCGGATCGCTAGAGCCCTTCGCTCCCGCTCTATGTCGACATCGTCTCTAAGGTCATCGGTAAGATAATGTCCAAGATATTTAAATTGAAACACGCGATTAACGTTCATGCCATTTAAAGTAATAGGTGGAAATGACTCGGGGCACTTACCGGCGGCCTTAAAGACCATGAACTCACTCTTTTTCACATTAGAAATAAGCCCATGCGACGCGGCATTGGCCTCACATTTTCTCAACATCTTTCCGAGCCCACCCGCGGTCGGACTCAGCAGCACCATGTCATCCGCGTAGTTGATATTATTTACAGTAATACCACCCACTCGGCATCCGACACGCATGCTGCTGAGCTCGTCTATCAGGTCATTTATGTAAAGATTGAAGAGATTTGGAGACGTAAGACCTCCCTGCCTCACGCCGCACTCCAACCTATACGACTCGGAGATACAGTTCGACCATTTAATGCAATTTGTCTGGTTTGCATACCAATACTTAAAAATATTTAGCATTTCACCAGGCACACCGCTGTCCCCTAGCTTTCTCCAAAGCACATCATATGACACGAGATCGAAGGCTTTGGAGAGATCCAAGAAACAGGCGTACACTGGTGTCTTGCGGGCCGTGTAGTATTGGACAGCATGCTTGAGGCTTAAGATTGCGTCCTCAGTGGATAGTCCGGGGCGGAACCCGAACTGTGCGTCATGTACTTTTAAATGTTTTTGTAAGCATGAGTCAAGCAAACTGTCCAACACCTTGGCTATTGTAGTCGCAAGAGAGATCGGGCGGTAGTTGCACTCATCCGAGATATCTCCTGTCCTGTTTTTCACCAAAGGCACAACTATTGTTTTCATTAGTTCAGCAGGAAGATAAGAGTGACTAATGCACATGCTGAACAACACAGACAGGAGCCTCGGAATATGGACGCCCGCATATTTGAGATGTTCAATGCTGAGCCCATCATGGCCGGGAGATTTGCCTCTGCTCATTCTATTGATGACATCTTTAACCTTGTTTGGAGAGAAATGCAGCAGGGGCTCCTCACCTCGACCATGGCTGGGCCCAGCGTCGAGCCTCAAATTTGATAAGCCAAGTGGAGACTGCACTTTGAAGTGGTTCATAAACATGTTAGCAATCTCCCCTGGACTACTCAGGCCACCCACGCTCGCCGAAAGACCAGGCCTAATATCTAGCTTTCTCGTAGCTTTCCAAAATTGACCAAAGTTTTTATCAGCTCGGTGGTTCGCTATTAAATCCATTTTAATTTGATCTTGATGCTTCTGACACCACTTTAGCCTTCCTTTAAAAACTTTTCAAGACTCAAGCATTTGATCATATACTACTCCTACAGTGGGTCGATTATGTAGCACCCATGTACTATACATAAGCCTGGCGTTTCGGTGAGCTTCTTTCACGTGGTAGTTCCAGCCGCACAGAACTCTGTTCCTATAATTAATATTGGGCTTATTACATACTTTTATTGTTTGGGTGGCAGCGTCCTTCAAGACATTTACAATTTTATCATAAAGCATATCTAGTGTAATTTTATGTTCAGGTAAGTTACACGCCCCATGACTGCAATTCTGGAACTCAGGAGGGAAATCTATATCACGCAAACCCTCGTGGCATAAGTAACGGTATTTGCTGATCTGTGATTCATCTCTCTCCCCCCATATGACTGTATTTCTAGGTACACAATTTTTAAATAACTTAGGCCTAACTGCATCAAAATTACAATCAACATATATAGGTATGTGGTCAGATATATATACGTCCTCTAATATACCAACATTTACAATAGTTTCCCGGGCTGATGTTGAAACAACAATGTGATCTAACCATCTCTTACTCCTGTGATATAGATCTACGTACGTATAGCTACCCGACTTGTCACCCAGCCTACTCACATCCGCACATACCCATGATCTATCCAAGCAAAAATTGTCTAGCTCATTATAAAAAAGTTCGTTAGGATGAGCATTAAAATCACCCAATACGAATACAGTCTCGATATCGTTACTCTCTTCAATGGCACTGATTTTACCCAGGACATCCGTGAAAATAGGCAAGTTGTCATTTGAGTTTGTAGGCATGTACACAGAGAAAATTAAAAGTGTCCGTCCGCCTATTGTAGCTTTAATACATACTAATCTGGTGCTACTACATTCTATGACTGATACCGTCTCAAAAAATCCCTTCTTATAGAGTATACCTACGCCCCCAAATGGCCTACCCTTCAGTAACGCAGTGGATGTGTCCACAGCAGACTTACCCGTATACTCAAAGTCACTACTAACTGTACCCAGCAATGGAATATCGTGACTTAGAAGCCAAGTCTCCTGTAGGCACACCACTGTTGATATTTTACACAAGCTTCTCACATCGTCAATCGAGTTCTTAAAAGAGTGACAGTTATAACTGGTTAGTTTGTAGATATTTTTATTACTGTCCATCATTAAATAAATACTAATTAGCTATAACGTTATGTCCTTCCTGACTATTCGTATTTCCGTACATAAAATGCACGAAACGCCTAAAAGTAATGCCATCTGGCCAAAATTCGTTACTCAGAAATAAGTCCAACTTAGCTTTAGAAACGAATAGTTTGTAAGCGTTATACTTTCTATCCTTTTTAATTTTTATCCTTTTTAACAATACGTTTTCCCCTGTTTTATCTTTAATATAACATATGATATCTTGTTCACTAGTATCTTTACTGACATTAGATATAAAAAGTGGGATTTTTACATCCGCAGCCTTAAACTTAACATCAGGCGATGGTAAAGCACGTCCTTTCTGTCCTAATAGTTTGTACCGTTTTACAGTTTTATGATGCACAACCTGCCACTCAGTATCTTTCGGTATCTGCGTACAGTTCCCTACTGTTAAACTGCCTATCGGTTCACGTAACTGACACGGTTCCACACTATAAGACACAATCGATCTATTCATTATATCAGATAAAACGGTCGAAGCATCAACCTCTGCGCACGGAACTGGTTTTGATGAGCTTGCCGTACAAGCCCTTATCGCAGCCTCTTCTATACGCACACTAGCCTCTCGCGTATTCCCGCTCACACTCACGTTTTTACCGCCTTTGCCGCTGTCCGTCTCGCTTGCACACGTAACCGTTACAGGTGCCTTGGCGTGTTTACCTGTCTCTTGCAGTTGAATGCATTGAAAAGAGACGGATCTATCCTTCTTTTTAGGAGATGACGACTGCGATTTTGTTGGCGTAAAATGACCGTTACATTGAATTGATGCCTCTTGCCCCACCAATTTCATTGGTAAACATAAAATATCTCCAGAAAGACCTCCAGAAACACTACTTAGCTCGTCGCTATCTTCCCGCAGGCAAGCCCCCTTCTTTTGTTTACATACATTTGTGGCGGGTCATTTTCTATTGCAGATGCACACTTCATATTTTCAACGTCTTCTTTTAACGTTTCAAATGCCTCCTTGGTGATATATTTGTTCTCCAGTGCAGTGACTTTATTTTGCAGACTTGCAATATCTTTTAACAGACGCGTGCAGTTGACGCTTTCAAAATTCACGCTTGGAATGACGTGAAGGTCTTTTGCGACAAATACTGGGAGGACTTCATAATGAACAGATTTCATAAGACAAATTCTGTCATCTAGATCTCTCGACTTCCTTTTCTTCCCGTCTTTACGCCGCAGTGGCTTCTTCTGTCGATCAGGAAGCGAGTCATAAAGCAAGGATTTGGCTTTCGCAATGCTCTCAACGTTGAAGGACGACGTAACTGATTGATGTATACTTTCTTCGTCCATATAATCTAACACGTTCACTAAGAACGCTAACAATTCATTAATAACGACATCGCAGTTGGCGCACTTCACTGTTCCTGACATATTTCTCGCGACGCAACGAGTCACCGCCACTACTACGAACTAACGCGTGCGCGCTCTGTCGAAAACGGCCGGAGACTGTAGTAGTAAATACCAAACAAATATTTTATAAGCATGCCAAGATTGGGCATTCCACAGAACTGCAAATCCAGGTCCAGGGTCCAGGAGTAACAGTTGCCAATTCAGTCTCAATTTTTTTTAAATACTATAAATAGTTCAGTGCCTAGTGGTTTTGAGCATAATTGGAATGTGGAGTTACACCCAAATTATACACAATTATACTAAATTAGCTCAAAAACATTACTTATTACATAAAAAATATTCAAAGTCATTAAACATGGCTCATCACCATTTTTAGTTCATTATTCTACATAGGATTCAATGCAATGTCGGGTGGTGTTGCTTTTTATATATATTCTTTAGTTTCCTACTAACGTATTACTGAAACTCAGGGCGAAGGTAGTTATTTTTATCAACATTAATTACTAGATAATTACTTTATTTACAATAGTTTACTGTTGTAATTCAACATGGTTATAAAATCTCTATAATTTTGCGTCTTGCCTAATATTTTAGGCAAATAATTATTTAAAAAGCCTTTCAACCTTATGTAGCAAATAAAAAAATATCAAAATCTATGCTCGTGATTTGCGCCCTTATTTCCTTAGTGCCTCCCTGATACGAACAGATAAAACTAAATTGTCCTCTACGTTTACTTCGTACTTTGAATCTTTAGAGAATTTGAAATAGTTGAGTTGAATGAATGTATATGAAGTCATTCAATTTGTGTTTCACGAAGATACGCACGGTAAAGATTTCAACAGTCTCGCTAGTTGACAACATTTTTGTGATATATATAATATTGCATTTTTGTCAGCAATTTATCAAGTTACGTTATTATATTACGGAAATTAATTAAGTCCCTTTCAATGAACTAAAAACCTACGTATTCAAAATGGATTCATAATTGAGGATATATTATCTAAACGTTAAAATCATTTAATAATTGAACCACTGAAAGAAAGATAATAGTAAATTGTGTATTAAGGGCGCTAAGTAAGGAATTACGATCGAGGCAAATGTTTCGTTCAGAAACGTTAAGGGCAAATAATTAAGTAGGTATA
This sequence comes from Plagodis pulveraria, assembly GCA_963890685.1. Classification (NCBI taxonomy): domain Eukaryota; kingdom Metazoa; phylum Arthropoda; class Insecta; order Lepidoptera; family Geometridae; genus Plagodis; species Plagodis pulveraria. The sequence goes on from OY982962.1 coordinate 19,183,765, forward strand.
CAGCCATGGCGGAGTGTAAAAAAAAATCTACGTCTTGAAACAAAAAACTATAAAAATCGATTATTAAGATCAATAGTTGAGTATACATGTAGCATGTAGCGAGATTGCAATGTAATTCCCATTTATATTACATTTTAAGACAATTTTTCAAGTGCGTGTCCACTTCTTGTTTATACTTGCACGACCTGTATGCTATGCTATAAATAAAAAAAAAAATACTTACCGATCTTGGGTTTCATGACAAAAAGAAAGCACGAGGGTGTGATAATATATGTATCAATAATGTGATATCCAGTACGATTCAAAAGAATATAATCCTTCTTTCTGGACAAAAATACATGACAAGCCTTTGAGAGCAATATCGAACAGTCGCAATTTAAATTTCGGGATAAGGTTTAAGATTTTTCTCGAACCAAGATTTTTTTCCGAGAGTTTCTACTTAATGTTCAAAACTGTGTGACAAGCGTTGAAAAGAGAAAATACGATTAACAATTTTTTTGTAAAAGTTAAATATTCCTGGGTTCTTGGAGTTTATCCTTTAATTAAAAAAATATTGCAGATTACTAACATTTATAGTGATATACCATAATATTGTCTGATCAATGTTAGAAACTGTTTTTGGCACAATAAAAGTATATTATTATTATATTAGCTGTACCTGCGACTTCGTTCGTTATTGCCGTACCTACGGAGTGCAGACTAATTATACGCATTTGAGCAAACTTAATTATTATAAAAACTTATAAGTACATAATATACAACCTATATTTTTACATATTTGTTAAGGAATAACACTAAAATACGTTTTATTTTAAAATATTTTTATGACATTTCAGTATTAACTTTTTAATTGCTAATTTATGGACTACACCCGCCCTAATTGTTTTGTTCGTTCAACTCCATCCTAAGGTTGCCTGGCAGAGGTCACTTTTAGTGATAAGGCATTGTAACACTATGTGATCATTATTTAATATGTTAGCTTTAATAGTGTTTTTTATGACTGCTAGGTTAGCCTTTGACCACAATCTCAACTGATGGTAAGTGATGATGTGGTCTAAGATGCTGTTCAGGCTCACCTAGAATTTCTGGCTCTCGGACTGCCCGTGGTGGGCTACCCGTGGGGTACCAGGCTGCCCCTTGGGTGCCGGGCTGCCCGTTTTTAACAAATGTATATATACCAATAAATAAAGAAATGTATTATACTTTTTATAAACATTATAGAAATGTCTGAACTTTTCAGAAATGTTAATATTGACAAGCAGATATTATTGCTATTCAATTATTTATTTTAATATAAGAAAAAATAAACTTTTCTAGATATGACGTTTTAATATTGACTTGATTGAAGTTATCACTGATGCTTGAATTATCAAATTTTGTTGCTATTTTGTAGATAAATATATTTAAATTATATTTTAATGGTGCAAGTGTCATAGTTTTAAGGCAGTAGGAGCGGTAATAGCTATGTAGGTTTGGTGTGCCTTAGGTCCATGGCCCGATTCCCACCGCCGCTGGCATGAGCGTCGCATGGTGTAAGGCCATTTTACAAATGCTCGCCTTATTAGCTACCACTCTCAAGTAGAAAATCTCTCGCCACACACCTAACAATGTGTTACGGCAGCAATACTTGAGAGCCAGTAAAATTCCAAGTACATGAGACTTAGCAACTGAATGTCTCAGGGTCCCGGGCGCAGTGCAGTTTGTCTCTAGTTCCAAAATGCATCTGTTATAGAATGAGTTTACCGATTAACATCAGAAGTCGCTCCTACTTGTTCCATCATAATACCAAATAAATAAAACACAGCCGAAATGTTCATGGCAACATATTTTATTTTTGAGCTTTGTATGCATATTACTATTTTTTTTTTTTGGAATCTTGGAAATATCATTTAAAAAAGTAGGCGTTAAATCTTTAAGCTTGTAAAACACAAGCAATCACGTAAGAAAGATTGATATACGTTCCAAAAAATGTTATGTGCAAAAAAATCTTCCGCGAGATTTCAGCGTAAAATAATGAGTTCGAAACAATTTCACTAGTTATTAAGTTCTATATAAGTCATCAATGTTCATTATCAAACCACTTCTAAAACACGACTGAAAGCCATGACATCCGTTATATTACGCTATGCCAAGTAACAGCTCAACCGGAAAACTAAATTTTGTTCAAAAAGATTTTTATTTTTATACAATACAAATAAACTTAAAATTAGTCAGACGTAATAAAAGCTTGAAACCAAAAAAGTATATTATTAGTGTTGTTAGTGGAAGAATATTTTAGCACTAAATTTTGGCACATCTATGAAATGAACCAAAAATACAAATTGGTTTAGATGGTTGGGTTACTCCAGTCTGTAACAAGTCTAGGCCACATCAGAAGAAATAATGCTTTGCAATGGTTTCAATGTCACTCAAGTCGAAGTTACAAAGTCATTTTGGTATTTTGCTACAAGGGTTGTATTTAATACACGTTTTATTAAAGATTCTAATTATTTTTTAATATGGGTAATTTCTTGGTCCACCATCAATCACATCATCATTAATATCAGGAGAAATAATGTCTGTTGAGATGTCCCCTAGGGCAGAAGTGGCTTACCTCTCTTGTTCACCGCATACATATTAGTACCATGTTTTATGGGGGTCCATGCCTTCTACTACGCACAGTTAAAGCCACCATATTGTGCTAATAAAAATACAAATCAAACTCCAGCCCAATCCAGAGAGTGGAATAGGAAAACAAAAATAGGTAATAAAGTTAGTTTGGATAAGAGAGCTGTTATTATTCATACTTACTTTGCATACTTTTGCCTCAACGTAACTTTCTTTGAAAGTTACTTTATAGACGTCTTTTCAACTTACCTGTTCCCTCGTTAAATTCTTTGTCTGCCTTCAATTCCGTCCGAGATTTTTCGTTTAAGTTATGTATTCAGACCATTTTCATGAATAAAACGTGTTGCAATTATCATAACTTGAAATGGTAAAGAACCTAGTGCTTTCAAGATTAAGTTATTACATGTGACGAAATAATAAAAACATTGTTACTGTATTTACTTTTCCACGTGTAATTTGCACCTGCCTGCTGCCTTTGACCACTATCTCACCTGATGGTAAGTTATGATGTGGTCGAAGATATGGTTCAGGTTAACCTACTGGCTCTCAAGGCGAGCTGCATGCGGGCGCGACGAACGTTGCAAACTTCGAAACGAGCGCTTCAGCTTAGCTTGTTTCAGCTTACTAGGCCTTTCTGTCTCCAATATGTATATCTTTCTTTTCTTTTCTCATAATAATCTTTCTTTGTAAAAGATACATTATTTGGAACAAAATATACCAAAAGGGGTGTCATTCCGTTGCTTTACATAATAAAATGGCATATAACAGGACCCAATTTGGGTAGCTCCCAACCAACCCAACAAATCATAACCCATTTACAAACATTCCCATCCAATCCCGAAAGTCAGTTAGTCCCTCTCCCATCGGATCTCACCTAAGGATTAATTGTTTTATGATCGTCAATGAAACTGCTAAGTTCTTAAAATGAATTATTCTGAGCTTATCACTTGGAAAATTGGACATTATATTACAATATAAATTAGTTACTAGGCGAGCATAACTGTGAAAGAGGTACATAATAGATTTTTTGCGCTGATATCTATTTAGATTTATTATGAGAACCAGCCGAATTCCGAACACGTGTAAAAGCAAAATATGGAAGTATTTATAATATTGGTGACAACGGTTTTAATATCATATAGATTTTCTGTGCTTGCCTATTTCATTTTGGATGTATTATGAGACGGTGTACCAAGAATTATCTTTTTCACCATATTCATGTAGTTACTTTCTGCATATTTGTTAGTAAAAAAATCCGGAATTTTCATATGATTAAAATTGATTACCCGTGAGGTGCCGGGTTAGAATAGTATCCCCATTTTTTCCCGAGAGTGTCGTAGGAGGCGACTAATTAAAAAAATAATATGGTAAGCAGTTCCTTCTGAAAAATTGACAAATTCTACTGCGATCCCCAAGACGCCTGCCAAGCTTGGGGACTATGGCAAACCCACTTGGGGAAACCTTGGACTTTCTTCACCAGTAGATGTTTCGGTTGATGTGGTAAAGATTGATTGCGAATATGTGACTGATAAATATACCACTTTAGGTAAATGCCTACTGTGAACAGAAACTTCTAGGAAAATACTTTACACTTTTAATGACGATGATATCTGTAACATTAAAAAATTAGGTTCCTACGACATTCATTGGTTGTTTTTTTACTTGACTATGTTCGGGATTCAATCAGAATCTGTTTTAAAGGATTGGAGGAGACCTACATAGCATGCATTTTTAAATTACCATTTCATTTTTATTTCTCCTACAGTTACTATTACGTCCGTGGGGTGCCGGGCTAGAATGTCGCCCACCCCATTGCTATCTGTGGGTGTCGTAAGAGGCGACTAAAGGTCAAGTACTGGAAGGTGGGCGACTGCGCCTTCTGAGGAACTGATATTTTAACCTGCGATCCCCTAGACGCCTGCCAAGCGTAATGATTATCGCAAATTTTCACGGATTTGTTGTTAGAACAGTAATACTTCGTATTAAATGTCACGTTAGAAGTCACGAAAAAAGTGAACAATTTGTTGTGACATCATCAAAACGTTGAGCAATTTTAAAGTTAATTCCATTAACGATTGTAAGCTGTATAATTGACGTGAAGGTATAAAATTTAACTGTATGATTAAGCTATTATTACTATAGGAAGTGAGAGTTGGCCCTCTGGGCGACTAACGCTGTGAAGTGAAAACAGTTCACTTTCGAGCATAACGATAACTGTAACACTGCAACAGGCATGACTTACCGGCACCAGGCGGGACCCTTGCCCGTCTCATCACAATTTAAAAATAAACTATTTACAATCTTATTTGCCTTTAATGTAACATACAATCTAGCGTTGTAAGCATAAAATGTCTAATACTCATTTCAAAAATCTTGTAATCATTTCGTACGCAATAAAAAGAGTATTAACTTCTAATATGATCCTAATTACGCTTGTCTCTAATAAGGTCACAGAAGGGACAAAAGGCCCCGTAATTGAGTCGAATATAATGATAATAGGTGATAATAACAATTACGTTGAGAATATCCTTTGAAAATAACGAGAGTCGGGTAAATGTACGATTGTTACGTCGTTTTATACAAAAGAGTTATTTCAAAGCTTAATATTACAAAAGAAGTAAATTATGAAACAAAACCTCAGCGTTAAATAAAGTTTTTACGAGCGTGTCATTTGTTTTACATAAACTACGACCGACCTTTTTATAGTTTTATACATATGTATTCATATTTTAAGCTTAGCGTTACAGCATAAGAACGTAATGGCTGTTCCATGTTTTCCTGCTGGTTATTGTAGAGAGTGACTTACTCTAAACTAATATAATAAAGAGGAAATATTTGAATAATGAATAGATTCAGGCGTTACTTTGCAGAAATCCATATTTATATTAAGCGGAATTGTCACTAAGTATATATAATTCTTATTAGGATTTTTTAAGTGTTTTATTAAATAATGAATTTGATGTTTTCTTAAAATACTTTTAAAATATTTGTTATTATTATTATTAGGAAATATTTGCTTGTTTGTTTGCATTGAATAGGCTCTGAAACTGGACCGATTAGGATGAAATTTTTGTATAGAAATAGTTTGCAACACGGGAAGGACATGGGATAGTTTTATCCAACTGCGCAAAAATAGGTAGGTAAATGGTTTTGCGCGATAACCGATCTACTGGACAGATTAGGATGAAATTTGGTGGGGAAATAGTTTGAGACACGGAGAAGGACATTGGATAGTTTTTACCCAACAAAAAGTACAAGTGAAAAAAGAGGTTAATTGTTTTGCGCGATAACCAATATACCCCCGAGCCGCGGCCGGATAGCTAGTTTACAATTAAAATAAGCAGCTGGCAAATGTATATATGTTTTTTAAGTGACCATTTTATTCTCGAATTTTGTATTAGTTGTGAAATACCCAAATATTAGACTTTATTAATTAAGTAAGTTCGTTAATATAAGACGACGTATGTAGAGTTTTTGTGTAATTTAGCGGACGTAAGTACCTACTACCAAATGAATTGATAATAATGAAGGTTGCAGCGGGTGGCTAGTTAGGCAATAATTCGCAAAGAGCCCTTCCGCCATGCCTTTAACCGACTGCTATTATTTGACAAAAACCGGAACCGACGGCATCATATGCCCTCCGAAGGACGGATCCAAGTTGTTGAACGTTGCTCGGTTACGAACGACTTAGCAAGTTTAATTTTCGAGCGTTCAATTTTTTTATTTTTGTGTAATTGTGACTGAACAAGCTCAAGGCCCACCTGATGTTAAGCGGATTAACCTCTGCCAATAACAGATGCATTTCGTCACAAGGCACGAATTGCACTGCGTCCGTCACCTAGAGACATAGTTGTTAAGTTTCATTTGCCTGTAATTTCACTGGCTCCCAAGGACAGCTGCCGGAACACACCGTTAGGTGCTTGGCGACAGATTTTCTACTTGATGGTGGTCGCTAGCCAGGCGGGCATTCGCAAAATGCCCTTCCACCTTGCCGTGAAGCTCAAACCCGCGGCGGGATTTGAACCATGGACCTGTTGCGCGGCAGTCCATAGCCATTGCCACTGAGCTATCACAACTTGTACTCATACCCATAAAGATTAAACGGATTTCTAACCTTCAAGCGGGCGCGCCGTCGTTTGTGACGGCAACAGTCACGGGTAACCTATGGGACAAATATTAGGGATTTCATTCTCTTATTTATCTAGAAACATTTATTTTTGGATTCAGACACATTATCGCTTTGTTAGGACACAATAAGTCTGTAAAAAAATCATAAAGTCCGAAAATGGACAAAATTGTAAATGCAAGTAACATAACTCAAATTTTCTTTGAATTAGAAAGCAATTTTTCAACACGTAATCGCTGAGCCTTATTTTATTTATCCTTTCGTTTTATTTGCGCAAGTATTGCAATATTAGTTATGTTTTCGACGAATCAGTTTTATATAAATAATTAAACAACTTAATCATTGATATTTCTTAATATTTTCCACGACAGGCGCATAGCGTGCTTCGAAGCCTGTGCTGTGACTCAAACAAATACAATCTGTTCGCTTCTGGGGCGGCCCGAAGGAATATAAACTGTTTATCTTGTGCACATTAAATCAAGAACAGGCTACTAGGGATGTGAAATGCCTGCAATAAGAAGTCACGATATAATGAATATAAATGTACAGTGCGGTCGTTTTGACGGCGCGCGACGGCTTGAAGGTTAAACATGATAGCGTATGGCAGTATCTTAGCTGTGGATGAGTTGTGATATTGAAAAGGCTGAACTCAGAATCTGAACTGGCTCTGTATGACAGCTGCTGGAACGCACCATAGGGTGTTTAGTGATATATACTAAACGAAATCAAATTCTTCATAGGTACTTTAAGAATTTGAAAATATTTTGTTCCCGTTAGCATACATTCCTAACCTTATTTAACCTAATACACAAAAACATTTGAACTTTTAACAGCAATGGCGTGAAGTGAACAAGTGGTATATGTGTTGTATAATATACCAGGCGGTTGCTAGCTTTAGCAGGAGATCGTCTTAATTGGTACTGCCACAGTGCCAGATCTTGTGCCTCACACCTCACATCTCATAAGCAGCCAGAAGACATCCACTGCAAACAAAGGCCTCCTCCATTGTTAGGTTTCGCAATAATACTAACGCTTGGTGTCATGGGCAGTGTAAGAGTGCAGTTCTTCACTACTTGCTACTGATTTCTGGTAATATTCCCTTCGTAGCATTTTATGATTTCCGCAGAAAGATATATCTTTTTGCGGAAGTCGTAAAATGCTACGAATGCAGTGATCGGGGGGTTCAATTCCAGCCCAGCACCCCATGGGCTACCAGCACTTACGTCCACTAACATAGAAGCTGCTATAATAAAAAATCAATTGAATGAGTACAATACGTGATTTTCAACATGCACAGAGGTGTCTCTGTTATTTTTTTATAACTGTCCCTCTAATACGTTCACTGTATCAAGGATCATGTTAAAAACCACAAAATAAAGTAGTAGCCTGATAGTCCACTGCGAAACACATTCTTCCCCATTAACGGAGTGTTCGCCATAATCCCGACGCTTGGCAGGCGTCTTGTGGATTTGCAGTGTAAGATAACAGTTCCTCAGATGGTGCTGCTGCCCACTTTCCGGTAATTTACCTTTAGTTGCCTCGTACGACACCCACAGGTAGCAATTGGGGGGTTGACATTCTAGCCCGGCACCCTACGGGGCAACACATTCACACACGTGAAATTCCTACCTCAGACATAAAAAACATATACTTCAAGGAATGTGCAAATGCAGTTCATAGTCACGATTCTTACAGTGAGTTATCAGTCTTGGGATTACGCGGTACGTTCAGCGGCAGTCTCAGAGTCTTTTTTCCAACTTTACCCGTTGGAAAAAAGAGTTTTGCTGGTCGTAAATATTTCTGTTAGTTTTAGGGCCTGTTTCAGAATGTTAGAGTAAGTTCCAGTTATACTACCCAGAACATACAATAACTGAATGATAAAAATGACAGTTAACATGCAGCGCGTTTCAAGCTTTAACCGATGGATATGCTAAATGGATGACTGTGAAATCTTTCTGGGTAGTATTACCGGAACTTACTCAAACATTCTGAAACAGGCCATTAATTGTGAGAACGTACAGAATAAATGAGAAAAAGAGCGCGCAAATCTTTATAAGAAAATAGTGAATGTGCTCGCGGATGCAATTTGACTTTGTTGAGCATTGATATTGCGTTGATTCACAGTACCTAGCTACAAAAATGCTGCGTTAACAAAATATGTTTGCTTGTTTCGTTGTTTTTTTTTATCTGTTTTAGTATTTTATTAATATTAAAAAGGATATTTGATTATACTTTTTGATCAACTTTAAAATAAAATGGGAATAGGTTCTGAAGTAACAGCATAGAACATATAATAATACTACGTATAGAATGGAAACTCCTCACCCCCCACCAAAACGAGCCTTCCTCACCCCGCCACTAATTTTGAGCTGTCGCTGAGCTGACTTTAGTACGGGACTCGCAACTCCCGCACGATGACGTGACGAAGAAGCGTGACGATTGTACGAGTATTTTAAAAGTTGAGAATGGGGTAATCTTGTGCTGTTTACGGTTGATTATCAACTAAACGAGAAAAAGATAGGACTTTTTATAGATTCCTTAACTAAACTAAGTACCTACCTATTGGTCGTTCTTCAGTTATTCATTACAGTAGGTATTGAAAAAAATACAAACATAATACTTTATTTTTGTATTTTATTCAAACTGCTATTCAAATAATGATTATTTTAGAAGATTTTCGTTTGCAAAAAATATCCGTGGATATCGACTTCGTTTGCAGCGAAACAAGTGTCTTTGTAATCTATACCTAGATCTATACCTACCATAGAGAAAAGCAATACACATACCCACCTTCGCCACGGTTGACACGCGGCACACTTCAAGATTGTTTATTATACGAGAAGAAGAAGAACATAAATGATTGTATTTATTATCATTACTTGTATAAAATGTGAACTTGGAATGATACTTTTTGTATACTTATATTATGTGAGTGAAATGTGAAGTAATGTTACCTACTCGGTTGTGTGTTGCATATTCCTACGTCGTACATGGAGTTGGATTATTGTGCTTGTAAATGTTTCTGAAGGTAGGTAAGGTAACCTATGAAATCTAATAAGTCATATCAACATCGTCAAAAGATTGTTAGGTAGGTAAGTACAACAATTATTCATACGGTGACAACCTTAAACTTCACGCACACATTTACGCGTGTACAAAACCAACATTTGTGTAGTGTCTGTGTAATACTTTTTATATCGTGTATTTAGTTCTATTTAAAATAAAATCATATACCCTAATCGAGCTGTTTTTACTTTCAGAATAGAAAAAAAATTCCAATATGCCTGCTTATATTCCTTATTCACATATTGCCTTGATATGGTGTCAAATATTATGAGCAAGTAACCCAATAAGTTCTGTAAAAAACACACATCATTATAGAGAGATTTTTGACAAATCTCGGAGCGTAAGAGCAGGCTTCCCCACATTGAGTTTTTTTCAACGTAAATCAACATAACAAGCCATCAAGCAAGTTACCTTCAGGAAATTCAAGCGAGTAGGCAGACTAAGTTTGCTTAGGGACTTGTAACACTTCTATCGAGTTATTTCTAGTCTGTGATTGCAGCTAGTCTATAGTTATGGGAAGTCTGGAAGGTTAAGAAGTCATGAAACACTGCCGTTGACTCGTGAGTTTTTACCAACCGCAGAGCAGGCAACTCCTTTATGTTGTGAAATTTGTACTTGAATTATGGAAATTAAGTGCGCATAATAATCAGTATTCATCCTTTAACCATGTGGTGATTTTATGGTAGATAATATTTACTCAGGCCTATATGTGTGGAAAATGGTATTATCTCGTGGACTATATTTTGGCCAAGGCACTGTGCCACTTGTTCTCAACCACAGTCGTGGTGTTGCAAGATGACAGCAATATCTGGAGCAGTATACGTTGAAGACGACATCGTAATACGTTATGGTGGATTTGTAACAATAATTAAAAGTTAACCATTGCTGGTTCTCTAACCAATAGTAAACAGAGTGAATACGGTGAAGAGAATGTTCTGCAAGGTATGGATTGGAATGGCTATCCGGGATATACAAAGGCCATTTCGGGGTTAGCCTGAATAACGTTGCGATGATTTAGTGTCTTCTAATTTGCATCGATACCCACATGTACGTCCACATTATAAGAGATCTGACGTTGGCATCACACTTATTTTTTATTATTGGTGATAGGTGAGCCCTTGACCACAATCTCACCTGATGGTAAGTGATGATGTGGTCAAAGGTGTTAACAGGCTTAACCTAGAATTACTGGCTCTCAAGGACAATTGCCGGAATACACCGTCAGGTGCTTGGCGACAGATTTTCTACTTGAGGGGGGTTGCTAGCCAGGCGGTCATTCGCAAAATGCCCTTTCACCATGCAAACGCAACCACATTAAACCGAATTCGGGCTTTAATGAATGAAGTTCAACGGTTATCATTCATTATCTATGATGCGCATGAATTACCTAATCCTGGTTTTGATACCAGGATTAGGTAATTCACGCGATAATTTTAATATTTCGTCAGATATAATAAAATAGTACCCGGGTTTGTGTTAAATACACACATGTATAAAATTTATTTTTTAATACGTATATAGTATAAGAAATAGTTTACATTTATTTATATTATTTCCTTCCACAAATATTATGTACAGAGATGATGGCTTTGTTCCTGATTGAATGAGTCGTTTCTTACAGGAGCGTAATACTAAATATAAGGATTTAATACCAGAGAGAAGTATCTGTTAGTGTTAAGGGTTCCGTACATATAGCACTATAGCACAGTACCCTCCTGTCTCTTAGTCTAGCCGTAGTTTAAATCAGTCTTTATATCGTATATGAAAAGAGACACAAACCTTAAATATAGATATTATGTGTAGCGTTGAAAACCGAAAGCCAAATATAAAATAAAAATTGAAATATATAATGTCTTATGTATTTTTGTATAAAAAGTGAAGATAAAGAAAAAGCATTGTTTTTCGTGCGTTTAATTGTTGCTAGTTATCGCTAATCTTCGCATGGTCCATCACAAAAACTCAACGAGAGAGAGCTGTCCTTAAGAAACAAATACGCCAGCTAACCTTCGACCACGTCACCACTTACCATCACGTGAGATTGTGGTCAAAAGCTAACAAATTAGCGGTAGAAAAAATGTATCTAAAAATGGCCATTTATGTGGTTTATAGCTGCGATCAATGAATTTTATTTCCTCTGATGGGTTTTGCGATATAGAGCCCTTTCAAAGTGATGCCCAATTCGCGTTAGGCTTAATTTATTAAAGACAAAAAAAAACGTAACTTTGACGATGTCAGTAACTTAAAATTAATAAACCTAGCTTTTGCAAGTTTCAAGTATTTATGACCCTATCAGTATAGATATTCCACTAGAGATAAATATTTACGTCCACAGTTAATTAATAAGTATATACTGAAGGTTTTGAGCTTGCCTAATTGATTTAACCGATCAACTAGGCTTAGGACTCAACTAGGACAAACGTCCGCCGCAATCATCACTTGGATTGGTGATCGATATTGGCATTTACTACTGAGTTCTTCCTCAGGAAGCCATCAGTCCCAGTTGTTGTCTTAGAAATGCATGGTTATAGTAAAAAGGGTATTATGGAATGATGGTGGTAGGAAATTTTGCGCACGCCCTTCTGCCTTGCTACTAGAAGGTTTTTCAACAAGAACTTTGTTTTCTAAAACAGAGTAAAACAAAGAATTTAGATGAATATTAGACCCGCCATTATAACAAAAAGTGATTAAAAACCTTGATAAAATAATTGACATAAATATGTCAGCGTGCTCGTGGTGGACATTTATCAGATATAATTTTTATTCATAATTGGCAAAATTTCTCTTTGTAATACAATAAAAAAATTAATCATCTGCATCTAAATTCTTGTTTTATTTTGTTTTAACAAAGTTCTTGTTCCCCTTTACATGTAGAAAAACTATGGCCAGGTACCAAATTTGTTTATATTTTATTTGGAAGTTATTGATTTATCACAGATTCCAGGGTCCGTGCCATTTAGGGTTCCGTACTCAAAGGGTAAAAACGGTACCCTATCACTGAGACTTCGCTGTCCGTGTCCGTGTTCGTGTCGTCTGTCACCAGGCTGTATCTCAAGAACGGTGATAACTAGACAGTTGAAATTTTCACAGATCATGTATTTCTGTAGCCGCTATAACAAAAGTACTAAAAATGAAATAAATATTTAAGGGGAAAAAATAATATATAATTAAAATAAAATAAAGCCACACAACAAACTTTATTTTATTCCGTTTCTTGCTCGATACTAATAACGGTGACAGGTAGACGCTTTAACTATTCACAGAATATTTAGTTTTATGTTATCTTTAAATATAATAAATTGAAATAAAATAAAATAAATATTAAAGGGGGCTCCATTCAATAAAAGAGGTTTTCGCCGTACCTACCCAGCTCAATCGCATACTGCGAAAAGTGTCAGTAACTTGCAAAATTAGGTTACAGGTACTGGTACTGAGCCCTTCGTGCGTAAGTCCTACTCGCACTTGGGCGATTTTTTAAGTTCACACAGATAATAATTGAATAATTGTATTACATTGGGAAACATTTTTACATACTAAGGGGGAACACAGATATAACAGTTGCTAATTATACCTAGTATATAACAGTAAACAAAACAGATACAAACAGGTTTGTACAGGCATTCCGATTCAGTGTTCTCAAACAGCACTCGTTCAGGAGTTGACTTCTCTACCATTTCTGAAGGAAGAAGGCAACCCGAACCACAACGCCGCCTCCTGCTCACACATTTTCCTGAGAATTACTGTTTGGGATGCTCGCTTATCCGCTTGCCAAAGGGTGAGAAAGACTATAATTAAACACTAAATTTGTAATTACAATAAAAAGGAAAATTAAAACGTAAGGATTTTCATCTGTGAACATTTAAATTTTCTTATTCTAATTCGCCGACGTCCATTTTTACCAGGGCCTCAATCATCACGTTGTAAAGATGAACTACCTAAAGTAATGTTGCGGCAGCTGTCCTTGGGAGTCTGAAATTTCAGGTTTAGTCTGTTGACACTTTTGACCACGTCTGGACAATTTCGATTCTGGACAAAGGCTAACCAACCACCAACAGCTTAATAATCTTAAACCAACAATCAAAATGATCTTACTCGTGTGTCCACTTTTATCTATCTACTAAATCTCTTACAGAGCTTATGTAGCTTTTTTGTGGTTTGTGATTAAGATAACTATATCATCAAGGCCTAAATCGCATTAGGCTGAAATTGTCAAAACAAAATCGATTTTAGTTTTACCTACAAAACCTTACTTCGAATATAGAAAAAAAAAACAAAATGGAAATAGAAAAAAATATTCCACTCAATAGCCGATGAACACCTTCGACTACATCATGCTCTCTTCATCGTAGTAAAATATCATCATGAATCAACAATTTATTTTTATTTAATGCACATGTACGCCTTTGCTTGGATATACGAGTATATTCTAGTTTTAGGTTTCAAAGCTTAGTTTGGCTATAAGGTACGTAATATAAAGCTATAGCTGTAAATTTATGTATAAATATAATGTTTGTTTACATTCACAAACTTCAGTACAATATACACAACGGTTCAAAAAAACCATTCAGGAAATAGAGTCCTTTGATCGAGAATTTCGAATATTGAAGACATAAAAAATAAGGGAAATTCGACGAGATCACATTCTCTCCTCGAAAAAGGAAATTGGAATATCAAAATAGCGTAGCGTGGCGTAGTTCCCGTAATATAATCACAGCAAAGATTGCCAATACAATTAATATTGACATTGACAACCTTCATTTTTATGACCAAGTGACACTTAATCAGCAAAATGCGATATCCAATTTTATTAAATGTGAGGGGTGATGGTTTGCAAAGTCAGATTATATTAGATAATTTACAATCGGTATAACATATATAAAAACTTCTTACCTTTATACCTTTTTTGAGACGTCGTAACAACCCTTTGTTCTCTGTATGCTTAAAACACATACCTTTCACTAATCCAACATCATATAAAATATTAGCTTTAGTTTTTTGTAAACCCGCTGGCTTGAGCTTCACTGCATGGTGGAAGGGCATTTTGCGATTGCCCGCCTGGCTAGCTACCGCCCTTAAGTAGAAAATCTGTTGCCAAGCACCTAACGGTGAGTTTCGGCAGCAGTCCTAGAGAGCCAGTGAAATTACAGGCACATGAGACTTAATAACTATGTCTCTTGAGACTCATGTGAGACTTATGTGAGACAATAACTATGTCTCTTGAGACATAGTTATTAAGTCTCATGTGCCTGTAATTTCACTGGCTCTCTAGGACTGCTGCCGAAACTCACCGTTAGGTGCTTGGCAACAAATTTTCTACTGCTTCCGAAACTCACGTAAGGGAAGCTATAGAAATTGGCCGTCATCCCAATTTCAACCGCGACCGTGGATGGATGTTGGCACCAGCATGGAAACCAGTTCTGAACAGTACCACACAGTATAGTCAATTAAACACGTTGTCGCAAGACACAATTAGTACGGCGTGTACGGGAAGTTTGGTTATAAGCGACAGCAGTGACGACGACGAAGATAACGAAAATAGTGCACCTGTGCCGGTGCCGCCGGCGGTACCAACAGAGCGTGCGAGGCGAGCAGCAGCGCGCGCGGCCTGCTCTGCCGCCACCGCCGCTGCCGGCGCGCAAACAAACAACAGTGCTTGCGCGGACGCGGTCGGTTGCGTACGTACTCCATGATGAAGCGACTCTGAAGGTCGCGAAACCGGTCGAGATCGAACTACTCGGCTGTTCTAACGTAAGTGAAATCGGTTTCATAATTGTTAAAAAAGACTGTATTTTGTGTGTAATCTCATTACTTTTTACAGGGTACATCGAAATTGATAGTTTTTTTTACATTCAAAAGCTGGTGCTTGTCCTGTGGTCCTACTTATATAAATTTGTGTGGGATCTGACGATTAGTACTTGAGTTCTCGCTAATAAATTTTATGTTCGAAGTCGGTTAATTTTTTATTCAAATTAAACTTGTATAAATGTCAAATAAAAACAAAACTTACTCGTTCTCCCTTACATATGTCGATAATCATACATTGTAACTCGATTCTCAGTTTTTCTTCGGACTTTCCCTTATAAAGCAATCCTAATCCATTTATCGCAAAAACTGAATGCTGGTTTTGTGCTTCAGGCATGTAATATCCCACAACCTTAATACGTATCCCTTCATTGCAAAAGTCAACTAGTACAAATTCACTACCATAATCATTCTCATTTATACGTGATGTAGAGTGTTACCGCCCGAGCATACTCTTGCAGGAAACTAGGCGTAGTGAAAAAAAACCCCGTCTGCATCAAGCAGACTGCAAGAAAACGGAAACTGGACCACGATCCGTGGTGCTAATTAGAACTAACTTAACCTAGAATTTTGGGTACTTACATACAGAACCCCTGGTTACGATGATGACGCTGTAAAGGTTTTGTACACAACAATTATTATCGAATAAAACTGGCCAGCATTATACAGACAACAAACCCAGAACAAACAGCGTTCCTTCTTCAGTTCTTGTTGTCAGGACCAACCACATTTATTTTATTTATTTATTTAAAGGAAAACCAACAGCTGAAGTAACTTATATATATACTATTTATAGTAACAGAAAGCTAATAAAAGTTTTCACGTATAGTGATAACATAATTACAAAGTCACGCTCATCGAACACATTTATATGAAAAAGTAAAATGTCCTAAATACCTTGGGAAAACCTTGAAAACAAAATTATTACAACATAGATAGGTAATAATATCAAAATTCACTTACAATTGAGTTTAAATATTGCCTCTGAAGAAATTAGTACTCAACCGTTATCTGGTTGAGTTTACGCTCGTACAAAATATATCTAGAACATTATGCCTGCAGATTTTTTGAATTGGTTGCTAGATCGCCATAGAAATGAATCATGTCTGTGGTTAGTTCCTACAGAGGCAGTACAAATAGTGTTTCAATAGGGTTTCATCGAGTGGTTTTACAGGGGGCGTCAATAAATTATTAATATAATTCAAAATCGTATATTCATCAAAAAAAGTTCTCAAAGCAAATATGCAACCTCCCAAGTGAAAAAACTACTCAAAAAACTAGACAAACTCGACGACACAAGATAACAAAATTCTATTATTTTTACACGCACAGATCAATTTGAGAACTCAAGAGGGAATTCTACTATCGCAAAACCACAGACAAATGACAACTATCATAGATTATGCGTCTAATTCAGAACATAGGGTAAGCTTTGAAAATTACTGCCAGCCACATTCTCGTCGGGAACTATTGCTGCTTATATTACCACTACATGGCCACTGCGAAGGGTTGTGCTGATATGTCTGTTATATATGATAGTTTCTTTGCATCCCATGAAGATATAGAACAGTCTTTATTCTAGAACCTGAACTACACACATCAAATGTGCCTAGGGATCATGTATATTTTGAACTATATAAAAATATTAAATTATATTTACCAAATCTAATTATCCAGGCTGGTTTTTTCAATTTATTCATATGTTAAGTGTACGAATCCCTATATTGTGTACCAGCTTTTTGGCCGCGAATCCAACCGCGGGTATATCAGTTATCGTGCAAACCCATTAACCTCTTTTTTCGCAGTTGGATATAAAGTATCCTATGTCCTTCCCCGTGTCTCTAACTGTTTTCATACCAAATTTCATACTAATCAGTCCAGTACGCATTAAGCCAGCCAATTCAATGCAAAGAAACAAACAATCAAATCTTTCCTCTATATTATATTAGTTCAGATGAATAAAAACATTAGATTTTTGCAATTTGAAGAAATGTAAACCTAAGTTTATATCTTCAATCAAATGGCAGAAAAACGAAAATACATAGGATTTTTGCTATGTTTATGACACAATTTTAAACGTTCTTGACGCCCAGAGCTCCTCCGAACTCGAGCACGTCTTGTATCAGGCCGCATACTGCAACTGACTCGTCAGAAAAGCACACGAATAAAATCCTCTATTGCGACAATACTCGAAAACGTACTTGATCCCTAGGCACTTTTGATGCGTGTATATGGCATCGTAGATGTATAAAATATATATTCTCTAGTTTAGTACATAATATTGAAAACCGGGGTCTGTATGTGTAACCTATATCTGTCTTAGTACTGCATATTATTTGATTTTGCTTTCATAACATCAAGCAGTATAATGTAATCAAAGGCATAGACATTTTCAACAAATCAGATTCATATTATTTTGCAACTTGGCAAAATTTATTAGGAGCCAATAAAAGCTTAAGCATTTGTATCGTATTGATTACTCAACAAAATATTTTAATGGGAAGGGATGTTTATTCTATGCCAGTAAAATTTGTAGGGGTGGATCGTTAACGATGGCGTGTAAATACGTCTTTATGTTGGGAATATAAATTTGGTGAAAGCAATACTATTACGACCTTTGCACGCTCGCTACCTTATGTTCATTTCTATTATATTTGAATAAAATATTTCTGATTTCCCAGGTTCATCATTCATGAGCATAGTACTTCCCCTTATTTATAGCATCAAACCTGACTTCTTTCCATTTTGATTTAGTCCTATAGTTTTTTTCCTGTCCTTGAACCTGCATCATCATTTTTCAACAGCAATTTAGTGGCGAATGGTTATTCTATCAACACACAAAGTATTGTGAGCTCACATTACGTCCACTATAATTTTATTATCTGCAGTTGTGTGCAAAACCACTGCTTTGGAATCTCGAGGTCTTGGGTTCGATCCCCGGACAGGACAAGTTTATTAGTATTCTAAAAAAAAAATGTAAGAGTAGGAGTTTAGAATCTGTCCCCAATAGAGAGCAATAGGCTCGCCTGCACAAAAAAACTAAAGCATGTGAAGCAAAACTTGGGTGCTTAGATACCTCTACCTACCTGTATAAACCAAATCGTCTACTGATGATCACAACCTTCCGCATTAAGAGGGGATTAACACAGTCCCCACGCTTAGCATTCATCATAGAGATTGCAACGCAAGATTGTAAAACTAGATAACTTCCTGAATTTAGAGCATTTTTTTTTTAATTTTGTCTTTTTTCTGTCATTCTTTTTTGTATTTTTAAATACTGTTTTTTTTTACTGCATGCCGATAAACGTTTCGTCCTAATAAACGTATCTTTCAAAACTTTTGACAATGGTTTATTCTCATATGACTCTTTTCTAGACACTAGTAAATAAAAATATCTGCAGATTTTTCTAAACACTTGATCAATATTGGAATTCCGAGCATAGCTATTGCCATAGCTCATTGAGCGACACTGTGTCCATAAGGGCCACAGTTTAAGAACCATGTCTCAGTGTCATAAGTCAGCACTGGCAACGCACACTGGTTAAAGCCTTCAGGGTCTGCGGATGTTAGACGAGAAAATGTCGCGTAAATTCCCGAACGCTGCCCATCCGAGTTGGATTCTTAAGGCAACATCTTTGTCGAAGTTGGATCTACCTAATAGGACAGTCTGTCCCAGGTAAATGTCAACAACTTCAAGCGTATCGTTCCCAATAACTACTGGTAGGGGTGAAACATGGACATTAGACATAGCTCTCGTCTTGCCTCATGTTCAGTTTAAGACCCACTTGCTAGGTAACTCTACTGAGGTCACTGAGATTATACTGGGTTCCTCGAGCGACTCTGCAATTATGTTATGGGCGATACTAAGGTGAAAGATGTATTTGCCATAGATGTTGATGGCGAATTCGAAATTCGAAAAAAGATAAAAAACGTCCTCCAACGCATTTGTGAACAGTTTCGGAGAAATAACGTATCCCTGTCTCACGCCTCGTTGCAGTTGGATTGGTTCCGGGGTCTTGTTCTGTAGTCAAATAGAAATGGTCGACGACATGTTCCTATACACACACTTCAGGCTTCGATGTACCTATGGTCGATGAAATAATAATGAATAATATAATCATTTTAACTTTTAACCGAATACCAAATTAAGCATTCGATAAGACTTATGGAATTTTATAGCAACAAGTATAGCACTATATCTGCTGTAATGATAAAAACTCAAATATAGATGACTGCAATAGGTGAAAAATTTATATCGCTCAGAGGTTAGCCATCAATAATTTTTTGCCGTCGCGGCGTATCGTTCACACTTCAGAAACAAAAACATACACCTCGAAAAATGGGCCATGCAAATGCATTTCCAAGTCACAATTCTTACGACGCCGTTTGTGAAGAGGTAGTTATATTTTTCAAAAGCAAGCTTTTCCGTTGGATCAAGAGTCTTGCCTTTTGTAAACATGTCTCGTATATTTTGTGAGAACGTACGGGATAAGAGAGTAGATCCTTATGAGAAAATAGTGAATGTGCTTTCGTATGCAACCTGACATTGCTAAGCCTTGAGATTGCGCTGATCCGAATTCCTTACAATCTGTAAGAATGTTGTTTTAACAAAACACGTTTACAGATTAGTTTGACATTACAAATACTGCAATTTAAGGGATAAAGTGAAATTTGTATTACCTAATAAGGTCACCTTAAACTGATAAATAAAATGTGTTTTACTTATCATAGTAATAAGATTACGATTGTTTTACTTATCAGTTTAAGGTGACCTTATTTTGTATTACAAATTTCACTTTATCCTTCAAATTGTAGTAATTGTAATCTTATCTGCAGCTGTCCTTGAGAGCTAGTAATTCTAGGTTAATCCTGTTAACACATTCGGCCACATCATCACTTACCATTAGGTGAGATTGTGATCAAAGTTTAACATATTAGTAAAAATGTATATCACTTACCTAACTTATAGTTTGCGTAGAACATATACACCTATATACACGCATGTTGTGTTTATTCCTTAACGGCCTGGCATAATTTTGAATTATATCGGATATTTATATAAATGCACTAAATCTTAAATAAACACAGTGTGGGTTCTTTTATCTCTGTTTACGGAATGTTTCCTGAAGGAGCGCTATATAAAATATGAATTCCAAGCGAGTGACATCGTGGTTAGTTTTTAAAGTTTTTAATAAGTTGACATCAGGCTTAGTAGGAGGTTAGTTTTCCGTACCAAAGAGTAATACGGAGCCTTATTACTGTCATTTTGTACAGTGCTATTTCACGGGTCTTCATCAGCTTCACGAGCTTCAAATAAATTATTGTGGAAAGGGATTTACAACACACCTACGAAAAATATAGCCATAATAAATATTAAATCAATCAAACTATTGATTGCATGAAATACTAGTTACAAGGGATGTTATTATTTTTATTAATACAGGCTCAATGTATTCTGCCTTAATATATAAGGCGTGCAGTGTTAATATTAATACAAATTTTATTAAAATGTGTCCTTTGTACCCAGGAGTACAAAAAAAACATACGTTAGGTTATGGTTAGGTACATATGGGCATATTTATTATTTAGAATTTTTATCTGATAATAACATATTAAGTAGATATGACCAAAGATGTCACTTTAAGACCAATTTTGTAATTGAGTCTATTGAAAAAAACTGGCCAAGTGAGAAAAAGAAAAAGTGGATTTGATCAGCTTCAAATCTAAAACATAAATCGGCGTTTTAGTATTGGTTGATCAAAAAAGTGTATGGTACCATACGGTATATATTACTAATTCAGATAAAAGCTCATTAGAGATTTCAGATTCCTCACAAGTTTACCTTTGGGATAGACTTCGTAACAAAAATAAAATAAAATTTACCTAATTTTCTCTATTTTCTTTATGGATAGAGTATACAAAAATTATGTTTTAAGTCTACTTAAGACACACTAGATGCTAAGGTACAAATGAGTATTTTTGGCTACGTTCGTAACTTCGTTAAGGTATTCTGGTCTTAAAGAGATGAGACTCCACTGCTTGGACACTCCAAGACAGCTTTCAGCCACCCGTTGTTGATCGAATCGCCCGTACTTTCCGCAAATGAATAAATACGGTTAATTATTCATGTGCTTTCGGTAGGCAATACGCAAGTGTATCTAGTACGAACGTAGCATATACACAAACTCACTGCACTGCCAGAAGCGCGTGGTTACTGCTTTTGCGGTTTCTTGTGGACCCGCGTGTGCGCAAGTGCCGTTTCTAACCCACGCACGGCATCCCTCTGACATTACAATGTGCGTATTTGCGCTAATTTCGGAGAGATCATAAAGATTTGCGTGACATTTATACCGACAAGACACGGGGAAACTACTAGGTTCCTCGACGACTAAATAAATAAATAATTATTGTACTAATAAACTCTTTATAATACTTCACTAATATTATAAAGAGGAAAGATTTGTATTTTTATATGCAACGAATAAACTTAAAAAACTACTGGACTGATTTGGATAAATTTGATATGGAGATAGTTTGAGACCCGGGGAAGGACATAGGATAGTTTTAATCCAACTGCGCAAAAAGAGGTTAATGGTTTTGCAAGATAACCGACATACGCGCGGGCGGAGCCACGGCCGGAAAGCTGGTACCAAATAAAGTTATTTAAATAAGACAAAAATATACAAATATTTTAATATAAAATAGTTCAAAGTGATTTCGAACACCTCATAGGCATAATATCTACAAACTAACATTGATTGTTTATGTTCATGACTATAAATACAACGAAAGTAGTCGTTATTTTTGATGTCAATTTCTCATAAGCTTTTTCAGAAACCTTTTCCTTTTCATGCAATAATAATAAATATTATACTTACCTAGTTCTTTTCACGACAAAACTTATAATGAGTATTTCAATATAAACATGGTATTATAAGCCAACAGTTTATACCTAATTTATTTGGAATTGTAGATTTAAATACGCCTTAGAAGTTTCAGATTCTAGAAATCGTTTTCCGTTTTGCTTACTCGAAACGATTATTCAATTTTCGTCGGCATTTTGATGATCTGTATACAAATGGGATTACGTAAGCTTGTTCAGTCCCTGTTTATAATATTAAAGGTTATTTTAGACTGTCTCATTGCGAAGTGGCGAAAGCGTTGTTGAAAATCGCGAGGTTGGTTTACATATTGTTTTATTTTGTTAATTTAATATAATTACATGACTTTGTTTGACTGTTTCTTTTACACGCTTTTTTTATTTGAAGCGCTCGTAGCGAAGTTTACTTAGCTGTTCTCAATCCATCAGCAAAGTTAAGCAACGTCGCGCGCGGTCATGAGTTGGATGGGTGACCGCTAGTGACATTACTACTGAGCGTTTCCGTGCTTCGGAGGGCACGATAAGCCGTCGGTCCCGATTATTGTCTTAAGATGGCAGTCGTTATAGCATGGTGGTAGGGCATTTTGCGAATGCCCGCCTGACTAGCTACCACCCTCAAGTAGAAAATCTGTCGCCAAGCACCTAACGGTGTGTTCCGGCAGCTGTCCTTGAGAGCCAGTACTTCTAGGTTAGCCTGAACAACATCTTCGACCACATCATCACTTACCATCAGGTGAGATAGTGGTCAAAGGCTAACCTATCAGGCATAAAAAAAAACATTATAATAAAATTTAAGTTTATATTCCTAAACTTCTGAAACAGACAAAAATATGTTTGTACAATTTTATACCAATGTTAATTAATTAATTTTATATATTATATTTAATTGTAACCAGCCGGTTACGGTTCTCATCTATATAAGTCGAATTATCAACTCTCGGGTCTCGGGTATAACTGACGATTTTCAAGCGAGTTGGCGCACCTAAATTATGGCGACGACTCTGCACAACTGATATGCGGGTAGTTTTCGCAACAAAAATAAATTAAGGTTTTTTTGTGACGGAACTTTTGCTCGGCCATCATTGCTTCAAAAATATAATACTTAAAGATTTTTGTGTTTCTTTGTAAATTAAAATACCATCTATGCGGGTGGAATATCAGCGCCAAGTAAAAATAGGGTTTTAGTTTCATAATCGTATTTTCTTTCAAAATAAAAATAGAAACAGTTCCACAAGAGCCACTTACAGTTTTATTTATCATATTCGATCAACTTACATCTAAATAAAAACATAGCTGAAGTTTTAAAACGGCACAATTACACTCGTTTTTCCAACTTTTCCAACTCAAATAGCTCACATTAAAGTACCGTTACAAAATGTAAATAAGGTTTCCCGTTAAATATTTTGTACATTCATTCTGCTGATTTGCAATTCAAAAGTTTGCAAATGCAATGTGTTTGGCCGTTTGAACGCCAGTAACGATATGCCCTAGGGCACATGGAATTCATAATGTAGGACAATTATGTGTTCAACATTTTCACGGCAAATTGTAATGGAAATTAGAACCTAATCACACATGACCTAGAAGTTATGTCTGGTTAAGGGTTAATGAAATAACAATTCAAGCGTTTACTTGTACTTGTATGTAACAAGTAAATTTGTATCAATCGTCGAATAAAAATAATTATTAGCTTTTATGTTTGTTTATTTTATAACCGACTTTACTGACGACTGACAAGAAGGGTGTGGTCTCTACTGTATGAATTTTGTGTATGTTTGTTACACGATTATACCAATTATAAACTGATTTTTAATTTTTTGTTGGGTACGGTATAATGAAACCGATTTAGAGGTATGATATTAGAGTTAACCAATATGAATTGGATACGGAGCTATTTTATCATATTTGGGTCAGTAGTTTTTAAGTTATTATCAATTAACTGATAAAATGTATTTGCATATCTAGATGTGATAAATGCAATTCTTGTCGGTGAAAAGCGGTAAGCGGGTGAATGATCTTGTAAGCACTCACAATGTAAAGTCGCCATAATCAATTCTCACTTTCCAACAAGTAAAATAGATATATAGAGAGACACAGAGTAATTAAAACAACGTATGATAAGTGCTTTGCTGCTCTTTCATTCGATTGTAAACTTTTTTAAATTCATGCCAATAGTTTAGTACAAAACCAATTGAGGTTTGTCTACATATGTTATTCTTCGATTTTTGATTGATACGTACTTTGATTAACTTTAGCGTATTGGAAATCAATGTTTAGCATTTTTTTTAATTACTATAACTATCTAAGCAGTATACGTACACGTGCATAAAATAATAAATCTACAATTTACAACTCAAAAATGGACAAAAGGTACCGTATAAAACGTTTACTAAGTAGAAATTCCGCTTCTACCGCGTCCTACAATGAGAAAGGTATTAAACAGACTTAATTTGTGATGCAAATAAGGAATTGTTTAATGATAAAGTCCTTTTTCGTTTTAAGGTTTGTTTAAATGCTGTTAACAACTTTGGACAGATTTTTGATTTGTTCTTATTCTTATTCTTATTCTTATTCTTATTCTTATTCTTATTCTTATTCTTATTCTTATTCTTATTCTTATTCTTATTCTTATTCTTATTCTTATTCTTATTCTTATTCTTATTCTTATTCTTATTCTTATTCTTATTCTTATTCTTATTCTTATTCTTATTCTTATTCTTATTCTTATTCTTATTCTTATTCTTATTCTTATTCTTATTCTTATTCTTATTCTTATTCTTATTCTTATTCTTATTCTTATTCTTATTCTTATTCTTATTCTTATTCTTATTCTTATTCTTATTCTTATTCTTATTCTTATTCTTATTCTTATTCTTATTCTTATTCTTATTCTTATTCTTATTCTTATTCTTATTCTTATTCTTATTCTTATTCTTATTCTTATTCTTATTCTTATTCTTATTCTTATTCTTATTCTTATTCTTATTCTTATTCTTATTCTTATTCTTATTCTTATTCTTATTCTTATTCTTATTCTTATTCTTATTCTTATTCTTATTCTTATTCTTATTCTTATTCTTATTCTTATTCTTATTCTTATTCTTATTCTTATTCTTATTCTAATTGGGGGCGATATGTCCTGCACTGACGTCCCGCTTGGGGTGTATTGTGCATTTCCCCCGCCAGCTTCTACCCAAGCCATCCCAACTCCTTAACGTAGCGGAGAAGGACTCTGGGTCGCTGGCATAGCTGCTCCAGTGACGTGTGTGGTGGTGGAAAGGATTTTGATGGTGAGAATGGCTCACATAGACCCGTTTCAACTCTTATTTGTTCCGTGGCTTCACAGTGCAATAGGACGTGCGGTCTCTTCTTCACGCATACAGCCTCTACATAGAGGACTGTCTGTTGCTCCCGTTTTATGCAGAAAGTAGTTCAGGTTGCAGTGACCCGTCGTAAAGAGGCCTACAACAAGGCGCAATTCATCCCGCTGTAGCTTTAGCAAGTTATTTGTCAGCTTCTTGTTTAGAGTTGGAAACATGGCCTTCGTATGTTTACAGTCTTCTAACTTATCCCACAGGTTTTGTTGTTCTCTCTCGGTGTGACGACGCAATAGTTCTCGTATTTCCATTACTGATGGTTTGCAAAGGCTCTTTGCGTCATCACATACCTGTTTTTTTGCCCCGTCTTTGGCCAAAGTATCTGCCATGGTGTTACCCGGGCACATGTTATGTCCCTTCGTCCATGTTATTATTACTTTGTAATTGTTTGATAATTTTTGTAGGGCAGCATGGCACTCAGCAATAACTCTAGACCTGGTTACTGGTTTTCTGAGTGCGTATATTACTGCCGCACTATCCGTAGTGAAAAGTAGGAGCTTACCCTCTTGCTCACTTTCTGAAATGGGTTTTAAATCTAGACGTAATAATGCCCTCGCAGCTAGCAGTAATCCCATAGCCTCTGATTGCATTACTGTTGTCGTCTTATAAAGTCCCTTTGAGTCCAGGATTCCAAGTTCCGGTGAGTAGTAGCCACAGCCTACACCTGTTTTGTTTTTCGCGCCATCTGTGTAAATATTGTATGACGGTGATATGTCTGCCGTAGCGCTATTTTCAGTAACCAGCTTGTACTTCTTGTTGTCAAGGTAGGTACTAGCTATTTTGTCAGTGCCTTGCCTCGATTCCGGTATTATTTTTGTGGCCCTATCTAGTATTCGACAATGGTTTGTGATTTGACCCGTGCCTATCCACTGATCGGTTGACTTTATCCTTAGGGCTGCCGCCATTGCCTCTTGCTGTATATGAAGATGCAATGGCGTCAGCCCCAGGATCGCATCAAGGGCAACTGATGGTGTTGATTTTATACAGCTGCTGATCAGCGAGCAAGCCAGTCTTTGGGTTTGCTGCAGTTTCTTTATTGTAGTTACCAGTCTTGTTCGTGGCCACCACACTACGCAGCCGTAGGTGAGGACATGTCGTACTATGACTGTGTAGATCCATCGACAGAGCTTCGGTTTAAGACCCCAGTTTTTCCCTACTGCTCTAGTGCTTTGCATCAAAATTTTTGTAGCTTTTGTTGTGATATGCTCTAGGTGTTTTCCCCACAAAAGCTTACTATCTAGCCAAATCCCTAGATATTTGACCTCCTTACTTAAGGTCAATTTTGTTCCAAACAGTGTGGGAAGTTTGAGATTCCCTAACTTTGTTTTTCGTGTAAACATAACTAACTCTGTCTTCTGTGGGTTTACAGATAGACTGTGGCGTTTACACCACATCTCGACTACGCGAAATGCATTCTGCATTTTTTCGCATAGAGTTGCCTCAAATAGTCCAGATACCATTATAACAAGGTCATCAGCGTATCCTATTGTGACCATGCCATCTTTGTTCAGGAGTTCAACCAGTTCATTCACCACTACTACCCATAGCAGAGGTGACAAAACCCCCCCCTGTGGGCATCCTCGTGTTACACGACAGCGAGTGGTCCCCGAGGTTTCTATACTCGCTGCTCTCTTAGAGAGCATGTTGGTGACGAAAGTGTTCACCCCCTCATCAACACCCCTGTTTCTCAGTGCGTGATTGATACTGGAAAAGGTGGTTTTATCAAAGGCCCCTTCAATGACAATAAAGGTAGCTAAGCAGGACTGCTTGTTTTCCAGTGCTGATTCGATTTTGTGTACCACATGGTGGAGGGCAGTCTCTGTAGACTTGCCAGATTGGTACGCGTGTTGATTTTTGTGGATGGGATTTTCCGCTAAAGGTCCACTTCTTAAGTCGCTCTAGAGTTTTCAACATAAATGAGCTTAGGCTTATCGGCCTGTATGACTTTGGATTTGTGTAATCTGTTTTACCTGGTTTTGGTATAAACACAACTCTGATTTCCCGCCATGATTTAGGTATGTACTTCCATGCTAGACATGACCTAAAGATGGCCAAGAGGTGAGTTTTTATCTTGTTCAGGCTCCACTGCAGCAGCGCTGGGAAGATTCCATCAGTTCCGTGAGCTTCAAATGGCTGGAAGGTACTTACTGCCCATAATAGAGCTTCTTCCGTTACAATTTTGTCCGCAAAGGCCCAGTCTTCATTGCCCGGCCTCTGCATAGTTTCAGTTTCCCATTCCCCTTCATTGTTTATCCGACAATCTGGAAAGTGGGTTTGTAGGAGAAGTTCAAACTGTTCCTGGTCTGATATTGTGTAAGATCCGTCAGACTTCTTCAACGTTCCTAGCTTTGCATGGTTGTCACTTGATAGTACTTTTCTAAGTCTACCAGTCTCACTTTCCGATTGTATCGAGTTACTGTATTTTTTCCACGATTTCTTCCGACTCTCTTCAACTGTGATTTTGAATCGATGCCGTGTTATTCTGTATTCTTGCCAATCTTCATCAAGATTGGTGTTCATTGCTCGGTTGAAATGGTGTCTCATATTTTTCCTTACTTTGCGGAGTTCTTTGTTCCACCATTTGTCCTTTTTGTTCAGTATTTTAGTACTTTCCCTTTTTAGGGGGCTAGATTTTTCGTAGCTTTCCTTTAAGGAGTGTACCACGAGATCCAAAGTCTCTTCAATATTTTGTGGCGCCAACTCTGAAGTCGCTTCGACTTGAGGCACTGTCTCTAGTGCCTTCTCTAATGTTTCTCTGAAGAGTGTTCTATCAGTATTCTTGGGGTTTCTGTAGGTGCGTGGTTCATGCTTACTTACTTGTAAGCTGAACCTTATCCTTCTATGGTCCGATCCCGAAACCTCATTTGTTGCTACCCGCCAGTCGTTTATTGTCTCTGCAATTCCGCTGGTAGCTAAAGTGATATCAACTATAGTTCTGGCATTGGACCTAACATAAGTGGGTTCAGTGCCTCTATTCAGAACTTGAAGATTGTTTCTTAGGATAAACTCTAGTAAATCCTTACCTCTATCGTTTGTGTCTGGGCTTCCCCAAAGAAAGCAATGGGCATTACCATCGCAGCTAATCACACATTCTAGTTTGTTTGCTGCACAGAAGTGCAGCAATTCTTCAACCGCTGGAGGTGGTGCTTCTGCCTCGATATCCATGTACACCGAGGCCACTACGACAGTGCTTTGTGGCCCTTGCAGTCCCGTCTCCAGCTTTACTACAGTAAGGTCATCGTTGCATAAATGTGTTATCATTGATGCTTTGTATAAGTTAGGTACGTAGACAAATGTCCGCGTTTTGACATACACAGGAGGAGTGAACAATTTGCCCCGTAGAGCGTTGAAGCCGCTTACCTTTCCACGACTTAGGTATGGTTCCTGGACCAGTGCTATGGTGTTTGGCTGTTCTTCTAGGGTTCTTCGCAAAGCGGCGAAACCTGAGACGCTGTGTTGGAGGTTAGCTTGGATAATATTAATTTTACAATTAGAATCCTGACTATTATAAATGCCAGCCGCATTTGCGGTTGATTTATGAGAATTACAGCTTTGATTATTATTTTTTTGCGAATCCATTTTTAATCAAAAAGTAAACCTACATGCTACGCAATTTTTTATATTTTTTTTATTAGTGTTGGCGATCGAGAGGCGATTCGCTCACTTTAAATTTTATTTAGGTAAGTCGAAGGAGTCCGTGCACGTTCCGCTTCCATAGTAGACGACGCCGGCGAGAGAATATTGAGGCCCATTATGTCCCCCAAGATTCCGTCGTCGTCGTCGTCCCCCACTTCCAGCAGACGGTCCACCTCCTCCTTCGACCAACCCTTCTCCTTGGTGAGCTCCTCGTCCGCGCCGACGATGGCGGGCGATGACGGTCCCGGCTCGCCATTGACGGCCGCGTCAACAGCATCGCCAGCACTAACTCTACACGACACCACCGGCGCCGCCACGGAGCCCCCAAGTCTGTATCTTCTGACCTTGACGTAGACTGTCGCCGACATGTAATGCAGACGACAGCCCTCGTCTTGGAGAATTTTTAAATCCTCGGGAGGAACCCCCATCACAAGTATGTGATTGAAGGTATCGCCCATAGGGCGTGCTTCGTGGGTGAAGAGTTGCCACCTCTCCACACCAACTCCCGGATTTTGAGCGATAAGAGTATTTATAATCAGGTCTGGCCTATTGACAAGCTCCTGTCGTCCCCGCCCAAAGTCCGGGATAAAAATGACGCCCGTGTGGTACTTAGGCACCTTGCTTTCCGGGACGACTATGCACCCACCCGACCCCTCCCACAGAGGTGGCAGCTGCTCCACTGTAGAGGTCAGCCAGGCGAGTGCATAATCGTCTCGGGCTGTGTATCTAACGCCACCGCGAAACGGTTTCGGCAGCGACGTGAAACGAGGCAGAGTTGTGTCTCGGCTAAATCCGCTTTCCAGTAGTTTGCCGAGAATCGCCTCATCAACGGCCTTCCTAACGTGGACAACGTGAAGGTCGCTCATTTTTACTTGGTTGCGGTCTAAGACCACAACACTAAAAGCAGATTTGGCCGCTTCTGAGTAGGTCGGCCTAACGTCTGTTGAGGAAGGGTTGGTGGCTTGAGGCGCGAGAGCGACAGCGGCGGTTCCACCCTCCAAGCACAGCTTTTTGTCCACCACGGCTTGGGATGGGGACACAAGGTCTGTGCTACGCTGCCTCTTCGCGCCCCGAGTCACGTCCTCCCCCTGAAGGTTTTCGTCCACGGTGTCATCGGTACCGGTGAAACACTCTTTCGAGGGCTCATAAAAGATTTAAGGTAGTGGGAGAAATAAAATTTACAAGAGCTATATTACCCAATATTTTATTGGGTAACATGGGTCGTGGTTTTACGTTCACTTGGGTATTATGGTGCGTGTTATCGTAACTACCACTCTCCTGCGCTTTATCGTTCGAGCAGCAGTGCAGACGGGCAGTGCAGTGCAGACGGGCAGTCCAGTGCAGACAGGCAGTGCAGTGCAGACGGGGCCGCTCGACGTAGCGGGGCAGTGTCGTAGCTGACGGTCGCTTGTGGTCAGTGGTTCCCCGTTGAATAGCGAGGTGGAAGGCGATTGTGCCTGGACGGTGGTCCCTGGAATCCATCACAACCAGACAATTTAGGAAGTGCCTATTATCCTTGTTGACTGTGGCATCTCTTGCACTGATCGAACGACATTCCAGCAAGAAGCAATGGTAGGCGATGAGTGCAAAATTACTAGTCAATGATGTGGCAGTCATACAAGGAGAATCAAAAACAATGCGTTGTATATGACATGATATTTTAATTAAAGGATAATTCTATTCTGATAGTAGTATAATTTATCGATAGAAGAAATATTTTTATAATTAACAAAATTGTACTTCAGAACTATCCTTTAATAGTCAATGGTTTAACACCCTAAGTATGTAAGGTTTCTTTGAAAAGTTACAGTTATGATGAAATGAAAGATAGCGGTCAAGGTTACACAAAGGTGGCCGTTATGTTATATGAAGTAAAGATGTTTACTACGAATAAATAGATACTTTTACGGATGAGATAGAAAACAGCATTATCAATGTAGTAAATAGGTAGATTGTGTTTACCAGATAAAGTTTCACAAAATAATAGCAGTTACGATACACAATAGCAATACCTTTTAACATCGAGTCACAACTAGGTACCTACAGCTAGTCAAATAACACCACAACACTCACCCGAGAGGGAAAACACAGCACTAATGTTAAATACTAATGAGAAATACTTCGTTATATAATTTATAGTATAGTTCAGGATATTATATTTGTGGATTAGGACACAAAAATAAACGACGCGTAGGTAGCAGAATAAAAATGCAGCCGTTATGATGCGAGCTAACCGTTCTGCAATCGCCTCCGTTCGCACTCCCGCCGCTTGCTTCATGCCAGTTTATTCGTCATGAAGTTGTTATACGATGAGTCAGCGCGCTGCGCCGCCATCGTCAAACTTGGATCTTTAATTATAACATACAAATGGTGATGGCGCGAGAATTTAAAATTATGTTACTCTTTACTGAAATTATTTTCCTATTAGATATTTATATAGAACTAAATGTGACGAAGTCGTTACACCGGTCGCGTCTCCTCTACATCCATCGGCCACTGCGCGCCCCTTCTTTCCCTTTCCCTTGCCCTTGCCAGTAAACCGGCCTGAGTTCGGGTTGTGTACGGAAGGGGGGCGGGTCGAATACGTTACCGCATCTGCAGACACCGCGTTGTTTGCGAGATCAGGGGCCGCGTTGGCGTGAGCTTCGTGATGTGCCCGACCCTTCGCGGCAGCACACGGGTCGAAACGTGCCATACACGCCACGACAGAAGGCGCAAGCGCCGACGTGCCGGGGAGGTGCACGACTCCTTCCCGCTGTTGCTGCCGGAAGATCGAGTCCATCAACTCAGCGTCACGCTTCCTACGTTCCCGTTGTTTCGCTTTGCGGGCTTTGCCGCTATTTGAGCTTTGGGAGGTATCAGTAGGCGTGTACGGCTTTCTGATACCTTGCCCGGTACCTGCCAACACAGCGTGCGGTCCCGCTGTGTACTCGCCCTTTCTTCTCAGCTGCTCTCTCTTGCTGAAATTATAGCGCGCTACGTGGCCTCCGAGCACTGGTCCAGGCCCTGGAGGTACCGTCGTCTTCGTCTCCGCCATCATCGGTCCAGTAGTAGCCGCAACCAGCGGAGCCTGGGACACCACCCCGCCGTCGCCTTCGGTAGCCAACTTCACACCCTCCGGCCCGGGAACCAAAGGGCGCCGGGTGCTGGCTGGGTCACATGGCATCTCATTATCTTTTCGTGAACCTTTCATTTTTACTATTAAATCTGTGGAGCAGAGTGTTGGTTAGTGGGCGCAAAGCGATGGTGAAGACAGTTGCCCAAGTTGCCTCCCCCTGATGTTTCGCGTGTTGTTGTAGAAGCAGCCACCCGAAAGAAACACAGACGCTGGCTAATTCCCCAATAACACGCTGGCCACAGGCTGCCAGGAGGGGTAGTGTAGCTCGGTATAACATCGGATGAGACAGCATACCGGACCACACAACCCCTCTCAGTGCCCTCCCTCTTTATCCGGGCTTGGGACCGGCCCCATACCTAGATATTGTGCTGTAAGCGAAAGCGGTGCACAGCGGATGATAAGCAATAACTAAATATGGAGGCGAGGTTACTAAATATGGAGGCGAGGTTACTAAATATGGAGGCGAGGTTTTGATTTGTTATTTGTATTCTCTTTTGGAAGACAGTTTATTTCAGCGTTTAACTGAATTCTAAAACAGGTACTAGCCGCTATCAACGCGATGAAAGATTTGCCAAGTCAAAGTTTTAATAGATGCTGATAAGACGATTTAAAATTAAATGAAATTCGATCCCTGTACCTCACACTCTTAGACTGCTCGTGTGGCATCTATTTTTCTTAAACCACTACTGAACATTTGATAAAATATTACATTTATCGGGATATTTGTGAAGTCTGTTATTTATTATTGTTTCGTATAAGTTTAGCAATAATAGGCAATAACGCAATGGGGCGACAGTTTTCTTCGACTTCTTTTGGAAGGAGTACTTCCTAAACTGTTATTTTAAGTGAATATGGATATACTCCTTGTTCAATTTTTATATTTATGAGATATAATCAAATAGCTGATAATACAATTTTACACTGTTTTACCTTTGTGATAGTTAGTTTAAGGGTTGTTTGATGTTTTTACATGCCATTCACGGGCTGCTAACTTGATGACTGTTTTAGTCAACTCTGTCGTTTGAAGTTGTTAGTTTGTTTTTTTTAGGATTTTGCACACAACTGTCTGTCTATCTTTCCGTCTATACATCACCAGTATCTAGTGAAACTTTGCGATTTAGTGTTAAACGTTAAGCCAAATATGAATATTGGACTAGAAATTAAATAAACTTAGTGTTCATGGAAGATCCAATACAGAAGCAGTGACCCGAGTACAAGAATCATTTTAGCACCATAGCATGTGGAATATTATCGTCTTGAGCTCAAAGTCAAAGTCAAAGTCAAAATCATTTATTCAATTTAGGCGTCTACGACGCTCTTATGAAGGTCAATTACAAATTTTAGTATTGAAATATTCTACATTGTACTGCCACGTTCAGCAAATAAATTGTATAGAGCCACTGCGAGAAGAACGGGCAAGAAACTCGGGGCCATTCTTTTAAACATCTTTTAACAATGTGTTACATACATACTATATAATAGAGTTATTACAATATTTGTTTAAATTATGTAGGTGACAGGCAATAGCTTGGCGGAGGCGGAATTGTCCAGGCATTTTTGTCGTTTATGTAATCAGAAACTGTGTAGTAGGATTTTTTAATCAATATGTTTTTCACATGCAACTTGAATTTCCCTTCTGTGAGCGTTGTAATATGTTTGGGAACTTTATTATAAAACCGCACACAATTACCTAAGAAGGACCTTTTATTTGTCTTTGCTAATCTAAAACCTGGCACCACTATTTTATCTTTATTCCTAGTATTGTAATCGTGATTGTCACTGTTTAATTTAAATTTACTCAAATTTTTACGAACATACATAATATTTTCAAATATATACAGACTTGGTAAAGTTAAAATATCAATTTCTTTAAAAAGATCCCTCACAGATTCCCTAGGACCCATTTTATATATGGCTCGAATTGCACGCTTTTGTATGATAAAGATTGTCTCTATCTCAGCAGCAGTTCCCCACAGCAATACGCCATACGACATAATACTGTGGAAGTACGCGAAATAAACTAGCCGAGCAGTAGCTACGTCTGTTAACTGTCTTATCCTAAGAACTGCATATGCAGCAGAACTAAGTCTTCCGGAGAGATCATGTATATGTGGATCCCATTGTAAAGTGGAATCCATTTTGATTCCCAGGAAGACTGTCGCTTTGTCAATAGGGAGTTTATCTGGGCCAAGCTTTATGTTTGGTTCAACATAAGGAACATTTGGTAAAGAAAACTTTAAACATTTCGTCTTTTTTGAATTTAGGAGAAGATTATTAGCGGCAAACCATTTACAAATCTTAGATAATACATTATTTACATGCGTCAGTTCACTGTCTTTCCTATCTACTTTAAAAATCAGAGAGGTATCATCTGCGAATAAAACAATATCGCAGAAATCTTTGACCATGCAAGGCAGATCATTAATATGATGATAACTCACCGAGTAGAACACAAATATGTGTTTTATCAGTTATCAGTTATGTACTTTTTTTTAACGGGATCCTTTCCAGCATCTACATTTATATTTATTTAATTTTGAATGTATAATCAAAAACCACTTTTTTTCTTTCAAAGCTCTTGTACTGCGGGATCTCAAAGAGCAATGCCAAACTAGCACTGGGTTGATTAATTTTGTTGCTAGTTTTGGTAATTTTTAGTACCAAATCATGTGATATTTGGATTTTGTTCTGCACATTTCCTTACAACTATTTTAATAATGAGACCTACTAACGATTAATTTTGTTTCGGGTTACATTAATTTTCAGATGTATCGACGGTTTAAGAGGTAACAAAATTAATAATGATTATTTTTGTTCAATAATTTTTCAAGATAAAAAGTAAGTACAATAGTTTTTAAGTGCCGCAAAATTCTTGGTGATTAATGTTTACAATACAGTGATTACCAACAAAGCTACGGTAATATAAATACAATATCTTTTTTTACTTCTCGACACATTGTTGGTAAGCGACACGTTTCTGTTCTGAAGAAAGCAGAAAGTTTGAAAATTGCTTTAAAATTGCTCCGAATACAATGTAGTCTCAGAAGCACTGTTTTCAGTTTACTTTGTAGCCACAAGAGTTATGCCTTATCGGAAAGTACCCAAAAACATATTTTCATGTCAATGTTCCGCGAAAATATAGTACTTGCCAGACACTGTGATCAAATCTAGGATCATAAGATTCCAAAGCGATGTTTTAGCCATTCCGCCAGCAAAACATTCTGGTCAATACTACGAATAAATATTATTCGTAGGGTCAATATAATGATTCATTTTGATAATGGCGAAAATTATTTATGCAAGTTTACACTAAATATAACACACCTACATTATGAAAATAAACTACAACACCCTAATTATTCATATTAACATGAAATCCTAACTAAATAAACTGTTTCCCGCTGTTGGTAACGTTCGCAAAATGCTTAAAATATATGCCAGTATTTTAGGCACAAATTAATTGGACCAATGCTTTGGGAATAGCTTTACGGAGACCATGAACATCTTACGGTTTAAACCTCGTCACGTCAAAAACCTGCAAGCCGTCGCACATGGCGCACATTACCGAAAAAAAATCCAAATATATACAAATAACAGAGATGTTGAGGGATTAAAAACCAAAACTAAAATCTTTATCAATAACAAAAAATACCTCGTATGATATGAGATATGACAATAACAATAAATACGAAATAGTTTTCAATGCAGGTATAATTTAATATTGGGCAATATTATGTGAACGAAATGTACAATATTCAATGATCATTTAAATATAAAGTTTATATACATACCTGCGTATAAGCAAATTATTTTCGCTTTATTTTACAATTCAGACAAAGTATTCATATATTGTTGAATAAAAAATGTCATATACACGAACCTTGATCTCAAAACTAAAATGTTCAAACGATGTCATTTCCACGCTTAAACTTTAAACTAAGTTGAGATACCGCCTCAATTCTCCGAGATGACGTTGAATAGCAAAATTTTACGGAGCAATCAGAGCTCTGAAAGTTATCAAACTGTCTGAATGCAAGACAAAAGTTCTTTCATCCCAAGATATTTGTCTTTATGTAATTTACATAAAGACTTGTATATTCGTCGCTTGTATGGGTTTCAAGCACATAAATATGCTCTATATAAAAGCCATTAAGAAAATAATCTTCGTAGAGGTATTCTTTGATTTTATGTCC
This sequence comes from Plagodis pulveraria, assembly GCA_963890685.1. Classification (NCBI taxonomy): domain Eukaryota; kingdom Metazoa; phylum Arthropoda; class Insecta; order Lepidoptera; family Geometridae; genus Plagodis; species Plagodis pulveraria. The sequence goes on from OY982962.1 coordinate 19,220,567, forward strand.
TTATTTTTATGATTTTACTACTTCGAATAATTACGCTTTAGCTGTCCAATAGGTACGTTTTGTTACTTTTCGTCGTAGTACTCACGCAATTTTATATACGTATAGTAATGATTTTTCTTCATCCATTTTCTATTTCCTAATTCATCCACATCCGTACTCAATAGTTTTCAGGTTATATTTTATTTTCCATTTGCATCTTTACCCCTACTATTCTTCCTTCTTACATATATTCTGGTCCTCACAACCTGGTTCATGTTACCAATTTTGTCAACCGAATTAATTGAACCTAATCAACGAAAATTTTAACAGATTAGTAGAGATAAAAACTATATAAAAAAATATTACAATCCAAATTAGCTGCTAATTTTTTGTACCTACGTATATATATATTCTATTGTTTCCTACCAGTGTCAACAGCAAACAGCAACTGAGATCGAAATGTTACCGGTAAAATATCGAATTTTTCCTACCTTATAAGTTGAGAATCGTTTTGGTTCGTCTTTAAGCCCAATTTATTTAATTCTTGTAACACTTTTTGCATTAGCATGACTATTGAACAGGTAGAGTTTTCAACTTGCATAGGTCATCAACTTTACCAACAAACTATTAGCATTTTTAATTAAGTACACCAAACGTTATTAAAGGGAGCTTTGGAATCGAACTAGGGACCGCCGAGATTGAAATTGAATGGATAGTGAAGGATTTTTTTAGCACCTGGTAATTTGACTTTTTATTAGAAGCTATTTCGAGCGAATGCCATCTTACTCACAGTAACAGTTCCGTATTTGGATTATCCGAAGCACTTATTATGCCCCGCTACTGTATAATATTAATGGGACCTTGTATACCCGACGCATTCTTTTCTCTTAGCAGAGCGTGTATTAAGATTCATTCCGTACACATAAGATTGAACTCCTGTTTCTCAATAATAAAAGCTTCATTAGATTTATCATAAGCGCTATTACTGAACATAATTAAAAAATAAATGCTCGACATAACATAAAACCACACAAACAGAAGAATTGGTATTAATAAGATAATTAAAATTTTAAAAATCTGAATCATTCGGGAATACAACACCTTCGAGAATAACTCCTTCGCGCGGGTACAGTGTTGGAAACATGTTTCATCTGTTTAATTTATAAAAATCCTCAAACATAACCATCTGGTACATTTTTGTCGCTGCGCAGTACATGGACCCATTATCTATACAGGGATCACATTCAGAGCCCTTTTTTAGTAAACGTAGAGAGGCATTCATGATACTCCAAATTTTTCTTTTTTTTTTTCATTATTTGGTACCCGCTTATCTTATTCTATGGAAAATTTCATTTTGCGAGGATACTTAGTAAGTCTTTGTTCTCGTGGCATCTGAAAATGAAGATGTGACAATAAAACAAGATGAAAGTAAAAAAAAAGCTAAAAGAATTAAGACGATGATACATTTATTTATTTATTTATTTATTTATAATCAATAAATAAATAAATAATATAAATAATAACATCAAAAACTTACAGTCTACGACCAAAACGTTTTTGAGCCAAACATAAAATAATAGTAGGTATACATAGTTAAATGAAGAAAAGAAAAACAAGAGATCTCTTAACTATAATAACAAAAATCGGGTAAATATCGAACACAATTTTGCAATACCACATTAATATCAGACAAGAATATATCGATTCCCGGTTGACAAACTATTAATGTGTTTAGCAGTGTGAGTGCGTAGTGCGTCGGCGCATATCGCGCGGTGTTTGAGCGCGGCGGTACTAGTGCCACGAAGAGGGGCACGCTGCGGTCGCGCATCTGCGCACGCGCTCGCGACTCGCGCCCGCCGATATATAGTGCACACTGCGATAACGCAGTGGGATTATCTATTCTATTGTTAAGTAGTAGATAATAATGAACAATGAGTGCACACTTTCGTCTCAGTTCCAACGTGTTCATTCCCACCATACCACTAACAAATAAAGAAGGATATGCCCAAGTGGGGTAGTATCCGTAAAGCTTCCTATACATAAAGCGTGCAAACTTTCTTTGAATCCGTTCGACTAAAAGCGTATACTTCTTTTCGTGAGGTATCTCTAACAGTAAAGCATGTATCACACGCAAGAGTGATATCATGTAAAAAACGCAGGATGCGATTCGAAGCCTGTGTGCGCTTCAAAATATCATGTTCCCTCAAGTAGAAAATCTATCGCCAAGCACCTAACGGTGTGTTCCGGCAGCTGTCCATGAGAGCCAGTACTTCTAGGTTAGCCTGAACAACATCTTCGACCACATCATCACTTACCATCAGGTGAGATCGTGGTCAAATGCTAACCTATCAAGAATAAATAAATAAATAATAAATGTTTTGAGTATCCCAAGAAAGTCTGGAATTATTGTGTTTGTGGGATAATACCAAAATGCTCATACATAGGGAAAAACCTATTTCAAGGGTTTAGAGCTTATCTACGGGTTCTTAAATCTTTAATGTCCTCAAATTTGAATCAGATTTGACTTCAAAAGCGATCTTCTTGTACAGAAAGTATACTCGTATATAAAACTGAATTCATAAGAAGTACTAAAATTGTTGAATCCTTGACTATAATGTAGTAATAACATATATTACATGTTTTATTCTGTAGAGTCAAAACCTGAGTTAATTATTTTTTTGTGATATAACATTTTCGTTAATTTGTTTATCCATAACTAAAGTTACAAATATTTTTAAGAAATATACAGAGTTATAAAAAAAATGCTAACAAACTCTTGACTTCTGCTAGTCCTAAAAAACATTCAAAGATGTTTTTTTTTTTGTATTTGTTTATGTGTATTCGACGGAATTAGCCCGAGGACCAACTGATGTGAAAAGTGTATTGTGCCTGTAATTTAGTATTTCATATTTTTTATTACTTAGCTCGATGTAAATATTCAAAATTCTATAGAAAGGGAGCGCGGCGCAAAAAATATTTACAACGAGCTATAAGTTATAAAAATAAATATATTAAATTACAGGTACAAGAGACTTTTAACATCAGGCGATCCTCGTACTTATTCCGTCAAATACTCATAAACAAATATAAAAAAAATCATTTATTTTTTTCAATTACATCTCAAAATTTTAGGATTTTTAGGTCTAGTAGAACTCAACCCTAAAAGGTTGTTAGCATTTTACTGAGGACCCTGTTTATAATTTTTTTATGTTATTGTAACGGAACATGCACGATGCCCACCTGATCTTGAGCGCACTAACCTCGCACTAACTTTCAGCGCCTATAACAGATGCATTTCGTCACAAGTCAAGAATAGCACTGCGCCCGTCACCCTGTGACATAGTTGTTAAGGCTCATGTGCCTGTAATTTTAAAGGCTCTCAAGTACCGCTGCTGGGACACACTATTATGTGCTTAGCGATAGCTTTTCTACTTGAGGGTGGTAGCGACCTAGGCGAGCATTCGCAAAATTCTGAAGCGCTCGTAGCGAAGTTTACTTAGCTGTTCCCAACCGATCAGCAAAGTTAAGCAACGTCGCGCGTGTTGCGTCAGGAGTTGGATGGGTGACCGCTAGTGACATTACTACTGAGCGTTTCCGTGCTTCGGAGGGCACGTTAAGCCGTCGGTCCCGGTTGTTGTCTTAGGATGGCAGTCGTTATAGCATGGTGGTAGGGCATTTTGCGAATGCCCGCCTGGCTAGCTACCACCCTCAAGTAGAAAAACTGTCGCCAAGCACCTAACGGTGTGTTCCGGCAGCTGTCCTTGAGAGCCAGTACTTCTAGGTTAGCCTGAACAACATCTTCGACCACATCATCACTTACCATCAGGTGAGATAGTGGTCAAAGGCTAAGCTATCAGGCATAAAAAAAAAAAAAAAAAAAAAAAATGCCCTTCCACCATGCGGTGATGCTCAAGCCGGCGGTGGGGATCGAACTATGGACCTGTGGCACCGCAGTCCATAGCTATAACCACTCGGCTAACATTGCTTAAAAATGCATGCATATATTCTGATCAAAATTTTTTTATAATAGCTTAGTTCAGTGCTTGAAATAATATTGAGAAATAATTTCTATGCTTGTTAACATCATTGTACTGAATCAACATGAGCCAAGTGCGTCCCTGATTCTACCCTCACCGTCACTTCAACACGTCAAGTCGTTACCACAAGCAAACATAACGCTCAATGGTGACATCAAACCCAAGATTTCCAGCCACTAAATATGTATGAGATCATAATTTATACCGACAATATTAGGGTGAGGTAAATCTATTTAACCCGGAGTCTCCACTCATCGCTAATAGGGTAGGTTGTGAATAATCAAAAAGATACACCAAAGCGGCTGAGCGCTAATTTTCGCGTAGTGGTAGGACATTTTGCAAATGCTTTCCCAACGGGCTACATCTAATTATAAATCCGTTGCCAAAGACCTTAGCTTGTTGTCCTTAAAAGCCAGTTACGTTTCTAGTTTAAGCCATTAGCCACATCAGGGGAGATTTTGGAGAATCTAAAATATGCGCATTTCATTACCTTAATAATACGAGATTTAATTTGTGATGTATTGTAGTTATAAGGTGTAATAAGTAACCATGTTTTATTTTAAGGGTTGTTGCAATGCGTAAACCATGTGGTTCAATGTTGCTATATCAGGGCACATATGTACCCTAATAAAGCAACATTAATTTTATTTTATTTAATACCAGCATACATTACGGGTTCAATCTATTTTCAGACGGCTTAAACTAACTACGTGCTAAGAATTAAAAAAACCCTAGGCGCCCGACAAATGTATATGTGCAATTATGCAATAACACAACTATTATTTTGACTTTATTTTTTAATATCAATAAATTAGAGGGGTAACTTATCTCTAAATTAAATGTTTGCTTAAAGGATAAGCAAGTTTACAAGTCTGTGTTGAGTTTAAAATCTTATCATGTTACGTCTCGGTGGAGAGTGTACATTTCTCAGACACTTTCAAGTTTTCCCAGAGGAATTTCCATCATCTTGTTCAACTTGGTGCTAAATATAAGTATTGTTGTGTTTTTTTATAGAATAAAATACTGATTCGTCAGCAGTCTTACAATATTTGCGCAAACAAAACAAAAGGATAAAGAGAATAACGCTTAGCGATTTCGTGTTATAAGATATGATATGATATCATAAAAACTTTGAGTTATATTACTTGTTTTTATAATTTTGTTTATTTTCGGAGTTTCGGGTTATTTTACAGATTTCTCTTGTCCCTACATACCAATAATTGTCTAAATACAAAAAAATATGAATAGATTAATTAGAGTTTGCAATAACCTAATATATGCCATTGGTCTTTAAGGTTACTGCGTGACTGCTGCCGTCACAAACGACCACTTGAAATGCAAGCGCACCTGCTTGAAGGCTAAATCTTTACAGCATGCAATAAATTTACGAAATAAATTCCTTTTTGCCCTTTGAAAACTCAGTTTAACAACCAGTTTTAAATAAAGTTCGGAACCCGATTTCTAAAAATCAATATTAAATAGTTCTTCTATACTAGTTAGTTAGGTAGGAACCAACAAAACACAATAGACCATTTACCTAATAAGACGTTTTAGCATACAAAGTTTGGTTACAAAACCATTGGTTAAATATATACTTATGCAAACGTTGTTACCAAGCTTTTTCGTACAGATTTATCTTGTCACGTCACGTCGGGGGACAGTATAAATTCCCCGGAATAAGTATGGAGAATGTTCAATCGTTATTTTTTTCCGCAGTATTTACTCAATTTTGTGTTCAGTTTTATCTCGTTTCGTTTATAAAAGAAAATCTTATAGAATAGTCAAACAGATATTATTTTAAAGAAATAAAATAAAAAGTAATATAATTTAATTTATACATATGAAAATGGAAATGTGTGTCGAACTATAAGTCAAAATTACTTATATATATGTTATTTTTCGTCTTGCGCTCATTAAATTCCTAAATAATGTAATCATCATTCATTGACATATAAAAAATACTTATTATTTTATTACTGTGTTATTCAAAATGGTGAGTAAAATACAGGTTCTAAAATTTAAATACAATAAACATGCAAAAAGAAATAAGTTGTTTTTAAACGACATATATACCTACTGACAAAAGTTAAAGTTACTTTATACAAATTCAAATCAATAGATATTTATTTTAATGAAGAAACCAATTAATTCTGACAACCATTTCAATTAGTTTTTAATTTGTAGTTGAACAAAGTCATGGTTCATGAAATGAACCTTATTATAAAATTATTAAGTCAGGTGCGAATTCTAAGGAGCGTTTATTCGCCATGCTAAGTTATATGAAATTTAATTAAATCTTAATAGACGCTCGTTTAATTAAACGCCTGCAGCTCAATGCAAACATAAATATTCTATTTACGTACCTGTTTACGTTATGGAATACGAAGTGAGTTTCTAAGAATTGATTGATCGTTTAATGAATTACGTATTGCTCTTATTTGTTAGATATTTTAATTAACAGTGGCATTTTTTAACGCTCGTAAATATCTTGCGTAATCAGAAAGGTCATGTAGATGTGATTAGTACTGAATTGAAGTAGAAGCAGTTACGTTGTTGGTGATCTCAACGCGCGAGTCAAGGAAGTATTCTGCGGCATTGAAACTGTCCTATTACCGTGTTAAAACCAATATCTGCACGGTTGAACACCTTTACATGTTTATCAAAAACGTTTAAGAGATCCGTGCCTCAAAAGAAAAAAACGGAAACCTTATAGGATCACTTAGTTGTCCGTCTGTCTGTCAAGACCCTTTTTTGAGGAACGCGTAGAGGTATTAAGCTGAAATTCATATCAAATGCTCAGGGTCTATACTTTCCCTTTGAGCTGTGAAAAAAACAAACTTCTAAAGAACGCAATCAATAGATACAACCGTTTCTGCCGCAAATTTTCGACAATCGCAAGAGAATCAGAGAGAGTCCGACTCACACTTGGCCTTATTTTTATATTTAAAATACTTACTCCATTCACGCTGGGTCATCGTAAATATTTTTGGATAATAAAGCATTACTCAACATCTTTCAAAACCTTCAAAATAAAGTGTTCGGTGAATAAACAAAACATTTTTTATATACGTGAACTCGTCTTATGATAATTGTATGCTTAGTGTAGCGAAAAAATCATAAGTCTATGGGTATAATCATTTCATACCGAAGCGAAACAAAGGTCAAAAATCTCGACTTATTGCCACAAATAAGTGGACTATACGAGATGTGCATTGCAAATTTTCCAACTCATGAGAACTTTCAAACAAAAATCATAAGTAATATTCAATTCTGCAACGTGGACGATTAGTTTAAATCTCTGAGCGGCTTACATTCACAGCAATACAATGTTCACAACAGCTTTGTTCGGGGTAACGAGACAACGTTACCCCGAACAAAGCTGTTGTGAACACGTGGCGCAGCACATGACCGCGCGAATGTCGATAACGATACTGTTATTCACAACTGGCTTAATAAAAATCCCAATTAAAATTGAGGTTATTTTATCGACCAATTTTTTGCATAAGTTCTTTTCTTGTCAAGTAAAATAAGCGCTAATATACTAAAGGGTTGATTTGTTTGTAAACTTCCGGTATATATTTTATACAGTCTGTTACTTAACTTTCTCAAGGATGAGGTTAAAAGTGAATAATGTAATAATGCGCCTAATGAGCGAAACCACAAACGTTGATGTGAGTTGGGTGTTGCTGCCTTTGCTCCAAAATCACAATAACCCGTAAGATACCGCGTATACAGCCATCAAAATCATTTTCCAGGAGTGCTAGGTAGTCTCAGGTGTGTAATCAGCAATGAAACCGGGGACAAAGCTTCTCAGAATTAGTTCCTTATGTTGTCCTTAGTGCTGTTAGAGAAGACATATTTTACCGATCTGGCATGAGTGGGATAAGGGTAGGCAAATTGTGATGAATTTGTTACTAATATTGCAGAGAACATTCAAACGAGTAGATGCTTAAGACTTTGGAACTCCTATTAAATTAACACATGGTTAGGCACTTTTGTTATTTCCTACTGACTCGAGTATTGGAGGTCTTATCAACCAATGGTCTTTGTTATTATAAAATGATATTGGCGGCTTTCGGGGAACCTCCAATACTTTGCAAGGTGGTACAATATTATTCAAGCTTCAACCATCAAATTGAAAATCTCTTACCGAGAACCAAACACTGTGATTTGGAAGCTGACTTTGAAAACCATTTGCCATTCTAGGTTAAACCTGTTTTTAAGACTCCGTACTAAAAGGATAAAAATGGGACCCTATTACTAAGACTCCGCTGTTCGTCTGTCTGTCTGTCACCAGGCCGTATCTCATAAACCTTGATAGCTCACAGTTAAAATTTTCACAGATGATGAATTTCTGTTGCCACCATAACAACATATACAAAAAATCAGCCAAGTGTGAGTTAGAATCACGCACGTGAAAAACAAGAAAGGTATAGTGTCTAATGTTGTATAGATAATTATGGCACAGAACACTTCGTGCGCGAGTCGGACAATCACTTGGCCGGCCTTTATTTAATCTTTGACCACATCATCTCTTGTCGTCATGTCAGATTGAGGTCAAATGATATCATACTATAAAAGCCCACACTTTATGGTGTGTTTGTAATATATGTATATGTGGTACATTATTAAACGATTGTTGGTCTGTATCGAAAATATTTTACATGCTTATTGACAGCTACAGCTTTTGCATTGAACATAATAGAGCCCACTATCAGAATAATAACAAATATTTTTAAAATATTTTAAGAAAACGTCAAATTACTATTTTAATAAAACACTTAAAAGGTTTTTTTAAATATTAATTTGATGTTTTCTTAAAATATTTTAAGAATATTTGGTATTATTAAAAATGGATTTCTGCAAAGTAACGCCTGAATCTATTCATTAACCCACTATCAGATTTGACAAACAATACGCAGTCAATTAATATTACTTGCTCACTAGCAGGATCAATAGCCAGCAAAGAACCGGCTTTACTGGAGCCTATACTATCCATCCATCACCTCAAACATCTCATCTTTTTGTAACTGATTATGGGAAAGCCTTACTTACCAGCCTTTCCCCCTATTTTACTATGTTTCATAACGTAATTGTGTAGAAATATTTGGACCGTGAAGGCTGAGAAGTCTAAAACCTGTAATAGGTACGCCCCGTGGGGTGCCGGGTTAGAATTTCACCCCCCCCCCCCCCCCCATTTTTATCTGTGGGTGTCGTAAGAGGCAAATAAAGGTAAAAAATACCAGAAGGTGGGCAGCAGGGCTTTCTGAGGAACTGACATCCTTATACGCCTGCCTTGATTATGGCATTCCCCCATTCCTCCTAAATGGAGAAGGCTGTGTTCAGCAGTGGACAATCCAGCTGATACAGTAGGATACCTGATTAACGAATGCGTGACGAAAGTGCTGGTTATGAAAGGTCCAATTATTTCAAAGAACTGAGGCCAAATTTCACCAAACTACGGTATAACTAATACGAGGATTACTTTATTACCTGTAATCAACTAAAAATAATAGACCTTTGTTGCCATTGGCATCTAATAATGTTGCAGTATTTTACATTAGCTATAGTATTGATTTTGATAAAGTTTGACAGAAGGCAGACGAATGTAGCAATGGAAGCAATCATATCCAAGTTTACAAAATTATACCGTCAAATTTGGCGTTATAGTTCCATAAACTAAAAACAAATATGGCGACTTTGTAACAGCTGATAATACATTCTATTTCCATGTCCACAGCTGCTGTCACTTGTCATAAAGTTAAAGCAAGGGGTTTTCTCTTTCCCACAATAGAAATCCAACAAATTTAAAATCTCCTACTGGGTTTGGCGTACTATCACAGTTAGAGTCGTATTTGGATGGTATATAGTATATAGCTATTCGCGTGTTAATGTAACTTGATATTGGTGAAATTGCGCTATATATCAAGAGTTTAAAAAATGTGCTGCTTGTTGACAATTATTATATATGTGTTTGGGAAACAGAAACAGTCTCTGCAGATGATATCTTGAATTAAATACAAAATTACATAGGCTTTCTATCATAGATTATTATCTTAATATTAGATTGTTATATAACAGGGAAGGAACGTTATTTTAAGCACCCGAAATAATGTATAATCATACCAGCAAGCGTATTGAGTAAATGCACTTAAGAATAGCTCGAAAGTGTCATTGATAACTTTATCTCAGTCGAGTACTCCAATTTAAATGAAATAATAATGCGCGGAACCTTCTAATGCCAAAATATGTACACTTTTGGCTCAGATGAAGACCACATCCTATTGCTTAAGATCAGTTTCTCAACAACATTGTTAACAGCAATCACCCCCTCTTAGTCCACGCGGTGGATCCTAAAACTACTTGGGGGCGAAGACAACTATGTTTTGATCAACAGTAAATCAAATAATATTTGTGTTCATGATTAACTCACTCCAAATAGTGTTTTACCTCAAACCTCTTTGGTTTTCAACGAAATACAGTTTCGTGCTTCTTTGTGTCTGTTTTTCTGTGCGGTAGTTGTTCTAGCTAAAAATATTATTTAAAAAATACAACCAACAGTTATTTATTTTGTATGTATATATGAAATGTCACAAATATTTGCCATCACTTGAGCACAAAAATTTTCATCTCGAGCGTGTATCGATCCTGCAATTTTCGCACTGTACCTACCTTACCCACTGGGCTAATAAAAGATGGCTCAACTTAGATTGCTACGGAGTTTGTAAGACAACATTGTGTTGCCATGGACTTAACAATCTCGAACATACTGATGACACGAAATTCAATTTGTGTTCCGCATTTTGAGTTTAATGCGACATCATTTTCAAATGATGAAAAATAGCAATATAAAATTGACTGCCCTCAAACGATAATAGAGGCTTAATTCGTTTGAAATTGAGAGATTTTCCTGTATACCAAATTAATTATTATTGAGTCTATCAGTTTTTACTCGTGGAATAATTTTAAGTAATTAGAGATTATGTCGCTCCTGGAACACACGTTGGGTGCTTGGCGACAGATATACTACTTAATAGGGTAGCTGGCTACGCCCTCGCTAGCTATTCATTAGTACCATTGTATATGTGGTAATATGTTGTACCATTATGCAGTGAAACTCAACACAGGATTCGTACAATTGGGCATCTGCGCCAGTAGTCCATAGTGATAATTGCTTCATTCAGATTTGTAATGTAAACTGTGATTTACTTACAAAATAAATGTGATCATGTGTTTTTATGCCATAAATAGCATCGTTTAAATTGGTCACAATGCAACTTCGGAATTTTCCCGGCTTAAAATTGTGAAAAGAATGTTTTATTGCGCTCATTTATAAGTAAGATCGCAATGTTCTGGAAAACAATGGCATTAACCGCTTTTGTGTGCGAAGGAACCAGGGCATGTGGATTAACCGGTACAATGAAAGGCGAATAAAACGAAACAGAGACTAAGATTCATGGGAACGTTGCGATAGTAAGTATAGGAAGGTAATTACTCCTACGCTAAAGAAATACTATTGTGTTTGCATCTCAACCAAATGGATAAGCTTTAAGTCTTCTGATTTTACGATCCAGAGATCGTAAAATCAGAAAAGATGACTTCTTCATATTAAGTCCGAAGGTCGTGCAAAAAAAAAATATTAGGGCGAGCAAAGCGAGCCCTATCACTAACCCACAACATGAACATTTTGTGGCCCCTTTTACTGAAAAATGGTCTCGCCAATATATGTGTGCTTTAACAATAGTAATTTAATTTCATATCTAGATGTGTTATCTGTCAAAAGAATATTATTTTATAACCATTAAAAAAATATAAATAGCAATTTTGTATTCATTGGATAGAATGTTATTGTATTACTCGTACTAACGCCATCTGTTACAAAACTAATCCAACAGTACTTTATAAGATCAGGGACCACGACTAACCTCCGGACGGATTCTACCACAAATAAAAAACCTCCGAGAACCTATTTTGTTGCACGTTGAAACAGCTGTACCTTAAGTACTCATTACATCTTCATTAAGCCACTATGCAAGCTGACTTTGTAAATAGAAGTGATAAAAGTGTTCGCAATACGTGGGATTTAAATCCTTTACTTTGAAAATTAAGTTTTGTGAAAAGTGAGGGCACTGACCGCACGCCTTTTTAGGACAAATCTTGTATGAATTCTTTACGTTTGAATGTTTTTTAAACTCTTGTTGCTATTATTTATTTAAAAGCGTGCATTACATTCCGCAAAGTTTTGAGATTAATAAGAGCAGTGTTGTACGAATAATTATATGTAGATATTTGTCATTCAATATTAAATATATGTTACTATAATACATGTTATTCATATGCCAGTAGCCTACATTACATCCGTACAGAAAAGTGTATTCTTCGGCTGTAAACTTCGGCAAATGGAGGTTCTCAAATATATATATTTTTTTATGTATGACCACGCAAATCTTATAACAAAGAAACTCTTGCTACCGAGAAATATTTATTTTAAAGCGTGCATTACATTCGGCATTCAACATTTTGAGATTAATAAGAGCAGTGTTGTCCGTATGCAGATATTTGTCATTCAATATTAGATATATGTTATTGTTACATGTTATTCATATGCCAGTAGTCTACGTTACATCCGTACAGAAAAGTGTATAGAGACACTATTAGTTTTTATAATTATTATAATATTATTGGAACAGCCTTTTTCGTTGTTATTATTAATTGAATTTATTTAAATTTTTAACCGTCTTCGGCAAATGGAGGTTCTCAAATATATATATTTTTTATGTATGACCATGCAAAACTTATAACAAAGAAGTCCAATTTTTGATAATTCCTTTTTTATTGGACTTTAGAGGAGGTCATATATACATGTCATCAAAATCGGTTCAGTAGTTTATAAGCTAAAATCAATTAGCTGAAAAATATATGCACTTACCTGAATGATTAAATGGTATTTGCTGCTGACGACGATGAACGCTATTTTAGACGAGAAAATGATCTTGTCGGCAGGCTTTATACTATAAAAGAAAAAAATATTATTCAATAAAAACAGAACCGACTTTCCACACTGAAAAGTATGAAAAAAGTTGTGTAAATTGGACTAAGGGCTGTGTTTTAAGAGTAGAGTTCACGGAGCAATTTCCATACAAACTTAGATTCGTCATATTTTAAATATCTACTAAATGTTCAAACTAGGTGAAACTTTACATGTATATTCTTGAGCTTGATATCTATGTTTTTAATTTGCCAATATTTTTTTTATAAGTTACTTAATTTTTTTTATTACATAAGTATTTTTAGAAATATATCGAATAATCGTTTTGTATAGGAATTATTATTTTGACATTTAGGGATAAAATAAAAATTTAAATTGAAAAACTGGAAAACCAGAAGCGTAGATATTAGGCTCAGCATTATTCATTCACAATTTCACCGAATTTGAACACTTGATATTTAGAGTATGACGAAGCTACGTTTGTATGGAAAGCACTGCACGTGCACTCTACTCTTAAATCAGCATGGTATCGACTTCCACAAGTTATATTCATACTTTTCAGTGTTCTTAGCCGGTTCCGCTTTCATTTGAAAAATATTTTATTATTTATTTTTTATTTTTACCGGATGTATTAACGAAATACTACGAACTTTGTACAACACTACAGCTACTACAATAAAAGCATTAAGATCCCTATATCCCTATAAGTAATTGCATACTCATAGGCAGTCAAAATGCTCTAGCCCACTACCAGTTGGCAGCGTGCCCAGCATGCTGGCAGCATTAATTAATAATAATTAAAAAATAATAAGTATTATAATTATAATGATGTCAATTGTGGCATTTGCGACCTTGTGAACGCCTGACTGTACGTCGTAGCTGACGTCATTATAAATTGCGGGTGACACCATAATCTAAAACCAGGCACCAAGGATTTTCTTTACCGGTTTCTTCTTAGCGAGTGAATGTATACGAAGGTCTATATTTTGAAGCATAGACTTTGGTATGCTATAGCTTATGACTTCATCACATCAACCGTAACGTCTACCGTTGAACGAGGTTTCCTCCTCTGGGGGACTTGGCAGGCGTCTTAGGGACCGCAGTAGAAAGTATCAATTCTTCAGAAGGCGCTGCATTCCACTTTCTGGTGTTTTTCCCTAAGTCGCCTCTTACGACACCCACGGGATGTAATGGGGGTTGAAATGCTAACCTGACACCTCACGGGGAGTGTATACCTTAGGTGCCTAGATTATTAGCGGCTGCTTACATTATGTAATGTTGACGATGTTGTCATGGCTTTATGATCGTTATATGCCTGGCATCGCAGTTCAAGAAAATTAAAATAGGTAATAGTGATCATAATATAGATTATTCGATTATTCTGCCAGGCCTTATTTCAGTATAAATTAAGTTACTAAGATAATTAAAGAAAATTTTGTAGCATTTATGTTTTCTCTCCGAAGTACAACTTCATTACCTTTAGAACCTTGTTAACCTAGTTACGCAAAACATATCCCTTGTCTACTGTTTACACCTTATGACTCGGGTACTAGTTTCGTTTCTATGAGCAATTTATTAGCTTGCTCTTAATTAGGTCTGGGACTTAAAGGAGCTTTACTTCCAAAGTTAAACTCAATTTTAGACTACCTACAAACTTGCTTGGAAAATTCAAATTTTGTCTTCCTAATAAGGTACACATATATAATTATGTAATAATTATTAAAGACAACTGAGTAATAGAACTAATTGTTACAACGCCTTGAGAGACTTTTCGGGTAATTTGACACATGACACTAAAATCGGTCATACGAGAAAAGCGCTTGCTACTTGGGTGGCCTGGTGGAGAAATAACAATTCAGTTGCAAAGGCTATGGACTGCAGTTTTATAGAAATAATATAAAAAAAAGAAAAAGATGCTATTAAGTTTCCATCAAATTTATTTACATTCAATTACTTGGAAATGGTATTTTCCTTTTCCCTAATAGGCATATTTTCCTAATAATGCCTTTCAAATAAAATCCTATTTAATAAAACATATCTGTAAAACCTTGAGACCCAACCAGATTCCCAAGGGACGCTTTCTCCACTAATGAAGTCTCTCATGTCGTGTCTGAACTACTTATTTGAGAAAAAAGATAAAATTGTATCTAACAAGTTTCTATCCATTTTGTAACTATGTAAACAGTTTTCTTCAACAATATGCTGTAACTTTGCATTTTGCAACAAAGCCGCAAAGCGCTTAATCGAACATTGTTCAAATGTTCACTAAAACGCTACTTGACTCCGTTCAATCGCTGACGCCACGAACGTGTCAAAGTACGTCCCTTGCCCACTGAAAAAAAGCCAAGTGGCCTTTAGGGAGCCGAACCGATTATTGTTTCCAGGACAGTAACACGACCGTATTGAATGAGACATTTTTACGGGAACCTGGAGACAACCCTGAATAAGACATTTTTGTGGAAAAATAAAATACGATTGTTACCATAGACATTTTGAAGAGGCTTGAAGAAGGCATGGAAGGTAGGTAAGGCTATCCTACTTATTCTTCTTAGATTATGACAGCCCTCTGGCAAATCGGAGGTCGTTCAGATTTAGTGATACTTTAATTTTACGAGAAGGAGAAATTTTCTAGGGTTCCAATATTGAGTGTCTCTAATCAGATTGTTATCCCTTCCACGGGTTCAAATTATGGCAGATAAATAGCTTCCTAAGTATGGGTTTTCAATTTGAAATGCAATGATCTACGATATCTTCTAGCTAATTTTATGAGATATTAATTTAGAAGTGCGGAATATTAGATAGAGCATGTTAGTTTAATGATATGAATAATGTACGTTTACTATAAAAAGATGAGGAAAATTACTAACTGCAATAATGTTAGTAATATTCCTCGAAAATATTAAAAAATAAATAATAATTATATCAATTTTATATTATTACTAGCGGCCCGCTCCGGCTTCACACGGGTATATAATATATAGCATTCACTGAAAAAATTATTAAAATCGATCCAGTAGTTTTGATTTATTTATTACTGCCCGTGGCCCGCACGCGTTAAATTTAGAGTAAAACAATTCTTCTTTCCCTGAACCATGATGATTTCCTGCTATCTTTGGGATATCTAAATTCATACACTACATTTTTACTTATTTACTTTTTACATTTTTACACTACTACACGCTCCCGCCGCCCGGGCCGGGCGGTACCACCGCAAACTCTACGTCCCGCAATTTGTAAATCTGTAATATCTTCGAAAATATTCATTTAAATCATATGCTGTAAAGGGCCATATAGATCTATAATAAATCAACAATGTATTTAAGGTATATAAATAAATAAGGATTAATGCTGTATTGGTTAAAATCGCTTCGAAAATTAGCCATTATTTGTTGTAAAAAGTAAATGACAAAAAAAAATTATTGTGGGATATCCATAAGAGATAGACATATACCATATTTTCTGTAGACCTTTCCAATGTGTACAATACTAAGTACATTATTTTGATAAATATCATAGGGTTCAGCCTGCGTTTGCAATGTAAGCGGAAATAATGTGATTATTTACGACATGACATTAGAAACCTCAAAAATAACAGTATTTCTCCACTGTTTAATGAATGTTATTATACATATAAACCTTCCTCTTCAATCACTCTATCTACTAAAAAAAAGCGCATCAAAATCCGTAGCGTAGTTGAAAAGATTTAAGCATACATAGGGATATAGGGACAGAGAAAGCGACTTTGTTTTATACTGTGTAGTGATGATCCTACACAGTATAATAATTTGGTATTGTTAACGTATTTATACTTTTATAAGGTTTATACATTTTCTACGCTAATGAATACCTAACAAACAAGAAATTTGTAGGAAGAACCCCAGAATTTAGTCGATCTTTTTCGGGAGTAAAGCAGTTATTTTATTGTTAACGGACAGAATGTTTAATAATGAGTCAAACTACTGAAAGTGTTTTTGTGGTAGGGTATTTTACAAGTGTAAGCCTTTTCAGCCACCATCCCCAAACAGTAAAGTAGCCTTATGTATAGGCCCAGCACCTAATGATGCCAGTGCCTATTCTAGATTCAGCCTGATCAGTTTATTTTGTAATAAGTTTTTATTTTATTGTAAAAGTTAAGTTATGTTACAAATTTTAATTAGTACTTTGCCTTTTGTTTTAGTTATAAAACTGTGTTACAAAAGTTTAAAGTTGATTGTACTGTTTAAGGTAGGTGTATAGATATCATTGGTTATATCACATTTATAAATTTATCGGTGTTTTTATGTGTTTTATTATTTTAGTCTGACCGCATTTAGTTTTTATTGGTACTCATTTAAAGCGGCAGTTGTATATCATAATTTTTGGCAAGTTATCAATAAAAATAGATGTGTTACAAGACTTGCTTATAGAATTTAGCAGTAAAGTATTTAAAGGCGAGTCATTATAATAATATTTTGTTATAAAACTAGCGTGGTTTTCACTAATTTTTAAAGCAAAATACCGGACTACTTACGTAGATAAGGCTATATCTTAATAATATCAGAATATAGTTTCGACCACATCCAGTTATATTTTTTCAAGGAAAAACAATAGTTAATCTGTATTTGGATTAATCTAGCTTATCTTCGAGAGTAATCCCGTATTTTTCATTAAAAATAATGAAATGTTGAATCAAATAAAAAAATATCTATTTGCCCACACCCAGTATGGTCTTTTCCAAGGAAAATCTACAGTCAGATTAATCTGGCTTATTTACGTGAATAATCCCGTATTTTTCTTTAAAAACAATAGAATTTTAATTTGAATAAACATTTAGCATTTAAATAGCATAACAGACAGTTATTTGTGGGCAGTTAAGAATTCGGAATCAGTAGGTCACAAATCTCAATCCATAAGCAGTTACTAATATTTAATAAATAATTCTGGCGCTTCACCAATCGTTGTTAGGGTCATCAGTAAAAACGATAATAAAACATAATTCTTACATAGGTAAAGTGTATTGAAGTAGACGTCATAGAAATTCCCGTCCGAGATAATTCACTAATTAACCAAAAAACTACCTTTTGTCGTCACAAGAGGTCTATATTTTAATTTTCAAAGCGCTCGTAGCGAAGTTTGCTTAGCCGTTCCCGATCAGCTAAGCAGTTAAGCAACGTCCGCCGCGGTCGTTGACTTGGATGGGTGACCGCAAGTGAGATTACTACTGAGTGGATAGCTACTCAATTTGAAAATATACATTTATAAATAAACAATTGATAATTTAGATGTGATAGAAGATGGTAAGTAGGTAAGACCAACAATGAAAAGCAGCTGCTGAAACGCATTTTGACTGCTTGACGACAGGTTTTTAGCTAGCCAGGAAAGCATACAAATTGTCCTACTTAATCTCAAACTGGGCAGGATTTGGAGTTGTAATCAGCAGCTGACGCGAACATCGCTTAGACTGAATTGTAATTGGCGTTCACAATTTAGTGTTTAACAACCTAAAATCTACAGCATTGACCAAATTAACATGAATTACCTTACCACATAAAGCAACATGTTTTGTTTAAATATTGTTAAAAAACATTAGCTCTACATGATGACTCATGAGCTATATCAACATCAAGCTATATCAGCTTGCAATGAGGCAATTGCGACAATCGTTTCATGAGTACGTAAAATTACAGTATTTTTACAAAGAAGTAAATATTTGATTTAAACGTCTTTTTTTTGGTGTTGGACGGGACATACACGAAGCCTGCCAGATGTTAAGTTGTAACCTCTGCCTGAGACATACAGTTATTAAGGTCATGTGCCTGTTATTTCATAATTACTTATTGGCTCTCAAGGATTGCTGCCGGAACACACTGCTTGGCAATAGATTTTCTACTTAACGGCGGCTGCTAGCCAGGCGAACATTTGTAAAATGCCATTCCACCATACGGTAAATCTCACGCCGGTGGCCGCGGTGGTAGAGATCGAGCCGTGGACCTGCGGCGCGGCAGTACATAGTTTACTACTGAAAACGTACTATTACTGATCGGTCATCACTGACAATTTGAATCAATTGTCATGGTTTTGATGAGGTTCTGTCATTTCGTTTAAAAAGAAACAGGAACATTGTTCCATACCTCAAAGAAATCAATTTAAAAAAACAAATGTAGCATTTGAGATTGTATTTATTTGATAAACTGTTTACTAAGCACAGTATTATTATCAATTAATCAACATACATTTTTTTAAGCCTCACCTGTTAAGAGTAGAGTTCACAGAGCATTTTCCGTACAAACGTAGTTTCGTCTTATTTTAAATACTATTCAAACTCGGTGAAATTTTGTACGAATATTGCTGAGCCTAATATGTTAAAATAATATGCTTCTGGTTTGCCAGTTTTTCGATTTATTATTTATTTTATCCCTAAATTTCTAAATAACAATTCCTATACAAAACGATTTTTCGAAATCTGGCAAACTAGAAGCATAGATACTCTAGAATATATATACAAAGTCACACCGAGTTTGACACTTAGTATTTAAAATAATATGACGAAACAACGTTTGTATGGAAATCGCACCGTGAACTCTACTCTTAAATGATTAAAAACAGTTAGGGCTTTCTCATAGCTTAATTTTTTTTGGATCTTTATAATTCTTGCGAATCTTAACTACTGTCTCATAAATCGATTGTTAAAGTAAACAACTATTGTAAATATAATGAGAATTTAGGCGTCACTTTGCGGAAATTCATATTTAATTATAAAAAATATTTTAGGAATACATTTAACCTCCCAGTCGAGATCTCGTGAGGATGCTTCGTGAAGAAGCGAAACGCGTTGAAAATTCTTCCCGTTTAGCTAGGTGGCATTTATATATTATTATATTATATAGCGTTTATACAGTGACATTTTTTTTGGCAAGCGACGCGCAATTTAATCGTTAAATTTTATACGGTATTTCTGATTATTATATATTTATTTCTAATTTATAGTCATTTTTATTAAAATTATTAATTTTTATATTGTTTTACCATAAAAACTAAACCCTGCTTTCTTATCGTAGAAATGTATTAAAAGAATATCTTCTATATCGTGTCCTTCATTCACTGATTTTCCTTTACAAATATTATAAATTGTAGGTAGAGCATGGGCCTTTTGTTTATTTCATAAATATTAACCAAAAAATAATTTATTAATAGTTTGCCCGTTGTCAGGTGCCAAAGTCAAATCAAGTCACAAAATAAACAGGTACTCGTGGTGAAGTAATCGTAGATGTGGAACGACACTTTTGTTGTGTCGACGCTTTGTTATATCAGTTAGTTTGTCTACATGCTGACTTCACCTGCTCTGGGATCTTGTGTAATAGGTATGAAAAACACTTATTTAGTCTCCAAACTTTCAAATTGTTTTAAATCAGCAATCATTGCCAGTTACAAAACTATAGCAAGTTTTGCCCATTTTATATAAATAGGTACCCGGCTCGGACTTGCGTTATATTTACCGGATAGATTCCGACCCGTGCTGAGGCCCGCGCTTGCAGCTTCGCGCAACCGTGACTCCCAGATGAAGGGCTACAATATAGCTCGAAACTGGTCGGAATCTATCCGGTAAATATAAGGCGAGTCCCAGCCGGGTACCTATTTATTTATAATTTTTGCCAGGTCTGAGACCGAGTTTTTACCGAGAGTGATGGCGATACATATATGTCGCGAGGTTGAAAGGCAAGCGCGAACGTCAGTCAACACTAATGTATGTGCAAGGTATGTCAAGTTTTTGATGAATTGTAACTATAAGTCCATCCAAAATATGATTTTAAATTTATTACTTACTAAGCAACAACATACTAGGCGAACATAGTACTAACCCTATGACGCGACGGATAAAATAATAAAATAAAGCACAAAATTCGCGAGCTGTTAGGGCAACCGGATTCAATCTTGTGAAAGACAAAAATTGTGTACTCACAAAATTTGTACTGTTCATATAAATCTTAGACAAGATTTTAAAATGTTGTGTTCGGTCATACACACAAATAGTCAGGCGTCCAGATCTCGATTCGTTCGGTCATTGATCGGTAACCTCGTGGGAATAAACTTTATCTAGTTAATAAATGATGAGGGAGTGACAGTTCAAGGCTTTCAATCCAGGTAGCCCATGAATACAACATAAGTGCTTAAGTGAGATCTCGTTAATCATCTTGAGTATGGGAGCTGAGATAGGCGTTAAATATATATACAGCCAATTCAGGGTTGATACGAGGGAACATTTTGCTATTCAAAATAGTTCAATGAAAGACGGTAAAATTAATGAAGTGATAGCTTTGAAAATTAGGTAAGTAAGATGAAACTTTTACCACAGAGTAAAAAGCAGTGATAAAATAATAATGAAATATGAATAAGAATATAATTACGTTTGTCGTAAAAGTATGTTGAAATGGTTGGGACATGTACAATGGATGGACAAGGAAAATTTACGAAGCAAGTAAAGGATTCCCCGTAGGGTTTCGGGTTAGAATTGTACATCCCCATATCATCCCGTGGGTGTCGTAAAAGGCGCCTAAGGGAATAATTATCCTGGAAGGTGGGCAGCAGCACCTTCTAAAGAACTACTATCTTACACTGCGATCCCAAAGACGCCTGCCAAGTGTGGGGATTATGGCAAATATACCCCCTTAATAGAGGAGGCTGTGTTCAGCAGTGGACGATCCGGCTGATACAGTAAAAGTAAAGGAAATTAGTGTATATGGAACTTTTTTTTATTATAAGATTCAAGAAGGGTCTCTTCTTGAATCTTATGGTAAACTTATTTTTAACCATATTAGAAATATTCTCGATAATACCGAGGTGATGGATACCGTTAAGAGAGGATTGTGTGTGAATAACGTGATAAGTCAAGAAAGATAATGTGAAGTAGCAATTCTTAGGAGATTAACTGACATGTTATTATTATTTTTTCATGCTTATTACCCTCAAATTTCTCACTAAAAGTATAAATTTGTGACATTCAAGACCTGCACATTTGCACAATAATCTCATCTTATTCTTCGACGACGAGAGCGCAAAATCACGCATGTTGTGGAGACGCGGGTGCACACATCTGCTTAAAATTACGCATCATATTAAAATTATTTTTCTCTCTATGTCCTGAAACCTGAAATACTAGCTCACAACGGGATTCAAACCTTTATGTATGTGCCTATGCGGCTTGGTGTCATGCAACTTAATTTAGGATTATCTATTGCGTAAATTGCATTACTTTTAGAGAAAACATGCGCACCAATCCGCCGGAATTAGGTGAGGATACTTAGAAAAATAGCGAGATGTTGATGGTAACGAATTTAACGTAGTCTCTAAAATGTTTAAGATAAAATAAAAAACATATAAAAAAAAACTTACAATGGATATAAGCATTATGATTGAAAAAGGATGAAATGAAGACAGAAAATTAAAAGAAAATGCATATTGAAAAATCGGCCAAGTGCGAGTTGGACTTGCAAACCAAGGAATCTATACAAACACACAATGTACCACATATTTTTTCATACATATCGTTATTCATGCTTGGTGTCCGACCTACATTTTGGTAAATTTTTAATATTTATTTTTATATGTTAGACATCGGACTATAATCGTACCACGTTTGATAATTGTATGTATCACGATTTTTACGAAAGAGCAGAAAAAAACGTATCAAAAATGACGTTCCTTTTATGTATATCCTTGTTTATGATTTGTTAAGTAATCCGCCATACTAAAACAATCTATGAAAAGTTCAACCGGCAACTTGTTACCTTTTCAATGACATAGTCCTTCGATGGTCAGACGAATGGACGCGTAAGCGAGGCTTCCAATTTTCCAGTACGGAATCCTAAAAATGGTTGATTTCTAGCGAAGTCGAAGAATTAATATAATGAGAAACCTCACAAAATATAAGTCGAGGGATGCCCTTCCTTGTACCGAAATGGATAAAAATAAACAATTTTTTAAATTAACATTCAACTTCAAATAATTTATTTGCTAGAATACAAACATTTGGTATGACATTTTGAGTTGTTGAACAAATGTGCTGGATTAGTGTTCAGTATGCAAGCAGACGTGCAAATGTTTTGTCAAGTCGCAATAATTATTACTAAAATTAAACACTTATAAATCCCTTGAAATTCTAATAAATACTTTTTTACACTATAAAAGCAATTATCTTATAGCCACTTACTAAGCATCTTTCTAAAGATTTGTCCATCTAGTTGTTTCAAAGCATAAGGTAACTTATTAAATACTAAAATACATATATTATATACATTTCTTCTATAAATTACTTATAGCACCGAGGTTTAAATTAGGCTAATTGTTTTTGCATTGAGTACCTAGTAAATAAATAAATGTAATGCGTATATTTTAGACTAATTTTTTAATAATTAAATTCTGGAACAGAGATGGCAATGGCAGCTCTCGGTGGATTTATTTGGTTTGTAAAAACAAAATTTAATTCACCTCTAAAATACGTTTAATTTTTAATTTTCATTGTCTATTTCCTTTTAATCGGCTTACCGACAATTTTATTTTATTCTTTACAATCGCTTACATCCGTCGTTTTTATTATTTTTCCATTTTATTTATCTACTATTTGAATTTATTTCACTTTGCATTTAATTACGTAAATATTTTACGTCGTTGTTATAATAAAAACTGGATTTCTCATGAGGTTGATGTCATTGGTAAAAGCTAATATTTTCTTATTATAGTAACCAAATTTGTCTATAAAACTTTTCTGTGTTGGTGTAAGTATTATTATTTATAAAAAATAGTGTCATATAAGGTGATGAGACAGAATGAGTGGTGCTTGTCACATGAACGTATATGAAATCTTTCGTATGATAAATTAAAACTCTGCCACATTTCTCTTTTCCGTATTAGCATAAAAATAAATTCACTTCCACACAGCCCTATAAGTAATTTTGCCTCTTGGCACATCCAATTTGCTCGTATCATGCGCGAACAATGGATGCCCACAATGGAGCTTAAGCTGGCCGTAAATACAACAAAATTATGCTCAATATGGCGCTTAATACGAAATATAATCTCTTCGATTCGTATTTTTGGTTCTGGTAGGTAATTTGATTGAAATGATTTTGATACATGTAGTGTGATTATCAGAGGCTTGTCATCATCAGATGGCGAAATTTAAAATCTCCTTATAATAAGATGAATTGTGAATGAAATGATTTATGAAATTTAATGGTAGCTTTTTGTGATCAAAACAGCGATAAAACATTTTAAAGTATAAGAGCTTTTTTCGCTCATAAGTAGCCTTATGAACAAAAAACTCTAATCCTTTGTTAATCACGTCTTACGCTAGAAGTAGTTAGTATATCTGTAATAACGTTGTTTTAAAAACTGTGTTTATATCAACGTGGAATAACAACGGAGAAATTATGCCTAATTTAGTTCTCTGATTAAGACTGTAATCAGCCGATTAGTCAAGAGAACCAACAAAACAATAATAAGTTGGAACTTTTCTGTGGTGACATATGACGTTAATTTTATCATTTTTTTTATATATATTCACCGAGCCAATGTGGTACAAATATTCTTATGAAGGTTTTTTATTATAGGTAATAGGTTATTTACCAAATTACTTTTACAATTACTAAAATCACTTGTTTTCAAGTTGGTAGATAATGGTATTATCAAAGGTGGCAAACGCGCAACCTAGAATGGGATCTAGCATTAAGACATAACTTACCGTTAGGTGCTTGGCGACCACTTTTCTACTTGAGGGTGATATTTAGCAAGGCGGGCTCTACCATCGTCTAGTGTATTTTCATCTAATTTAAATGATTAATAGTTTTGACTTTAACCATATTCACACCTTTTTGCGTAATGATTTGATCGACGATGTAACAAGAACAAAAAAACATAGACGTCAAAAATAATACGTTTAACCTTGATTTACTAGATCTTAAGGACAGCTGCCGGAACACAGAAATAAGAATTGTTGCCGATTGCTCCCGATGTCAATGTATTTAGTATGTTAGCTGAATATGTTTCAGAACCGTCGGATTATCTCGTTAGCGCTATGCAGGAATAAAATCCTGCATAGCGCTAACGAGAGCTAAGAGAGAACTTATAATCAATTAAATATATAAATAATAAACACATGAAACCTTAGTTGCTTTTGAGGTTTTATGTCATTATAATTCTTAACTAAACCTACCTGATTTTAGAGGGAAATCTTAACCGCAGTTAAGCCTTGGAATTAGCCTATTCCTTCCTTATCTCAGGTTTAAAAATATGTTTTTTTTTCTAATATAAGGATCATCTTTGGAGTAAAGGTAAGCCTACTCTGCGTTTTTAAATAAGACAGCATGTATATCTATATTTCCTTTGTTCACCGTCAAAGTACGACATCAAACAGGAAGATACGAAACAGTGTTTACGGAATTATATTGTTTTTTTTATGCCTGATAGGTTAGCCTTTGACCACTATCTCACCTGATGGTAAGTGACGATGTGGTCGAAGATGTTGTTCAGGCTAACCTAGAAGTACTGGCTCTCAAGGACAGCTGCCGGAACACACCGTTAGGTGCTTGGCGACAGATTTTCTACTTGAGGGTGGTAGCTAGCCAGGCGGGCATTCGCAAAATGCCCTACCACCATGCCACATTTATGGAGTCGATTGCAGTACGACACATGTTATCATTATTTTCAACATTATTATGATGTACATATTAATAACGACTACTGTGTTAGACTGTTTCCGGATCTAATAATTTGTCAGCAAGCCCTACATTCTATAGTCATTATTCCAACTTTCACTCATTGAGCCTATAAGTTAAAGTTATTTATCAATTTTTAATGATTCAATAATTGTATTAAAATACGAACATAGAATGGCCAACAACTCGACACATACAAGTATATTATTAAGTTACTACAGGGTTCAAAAAGCGAGCCATTGATTTATGAGAAAGTCTGCGGAAGTAGCCAGAAATGGCACTTCCCAGTTTTTAATATCTAAGCGTAATGTCACAGAAATTTAGGCATCGAGAATCTTAGCTAAATTAAAATAGAATTATACAATATGTTTACATAATAATAAAAAAAACTGAGTTATTTCACTTAAAGGCTAGCCTTTGACTTCTATCTCACCAAATTGGTAAGTGATGCCGAGGTTGAATATTTCGTTCAGGCTAATGCAACTGTTAGAATTATATTTAGTAAAATTGCTGGTTCTCATAGCGTAAATAGAAGTAAACGTCACGGCACGCTGAAAATGTATATATGCAATAATTTCCCTGTGCCATGGCCATTTGCCTACCTACCTTAAAAGCCTTTAAAGCTTCTTTTGTTCACAAAAACAGTGCAATCAATGACAGTTACATAGAATAACTAGAGGGATTCAAAATTGCGATCGCAAAATCATTAACTTCTTTTTGCGCAGTGGATAAAAACTATCCCGTATCCTTCTCCGGGTCTCAAACTATTTTCATACCAAATTTAATCTAAATAGGTCCAGTAGTTTTAAGTTTATTCGTTGCATACAAAAATACAAATCTTACCTCTTGCGCCGTCGTCGAATTAGTTATTGTTTTCAAACAAGTTTTTTTTTAGATTAAGTTTTCATTGCAAGTCTTTACCCATTATATACAAGCAACTACGTTATCTTAGTCACTTTAAAGGATTTATTCTAAGGATTTTGTATTTGGTACAAAATTATCCAATACCCAAGTTCAACGACTATTACTGCTAAAGTTCATGAACTGGACTATGATCAAGATATTTTACAGATTTTTCAAGCCAGCAGTTTAGTTTTTAAAGGGAGGGGGAGGGGACGCCCTACAAAAAAAAATCTAGACTTTAAAGTTTATTTCGTAAATGAAGCATTAAATCGAAAATAGTAGTGACAACCGCTAAATAATTTTAAAAGACCTATTTAACAATACCGCACACGATGGGGTCGACTACGAAAAAAAAACATATTCACATAACATGCATAGGAGCTAAGCTAAAAAAGAGTATATCACACATTTTTATTTTACCTCATTTTTGACGTGATTAATAACATTAACATACCCCTACAAAGTTACAGCTTTCGAGTATTAAGTCTCTTATCAAAATTTCGGGCAAACGACATGACTAAAACTATAAAATTATAAGGGTTCCTTGTCAGGACCACAGAACCCTAAAAACCCCACATAATTTTTTTTTAATCGCAAACGACAAACTGTGACATCATGATAATAAAAAAATAATTACACTCAATAAGGGCTTCGTGTCACTATAACATTTTATTTGTTGTACTTTGTATGTTAGCGAAAGTGGGACGATATTTCAATATAATATGCCACCATGTCCGCCTTAACGCGAGCGCAGATGCTCCGAAGCGAGTTACTATGACTGCTAAGCGAGCGAGTTAGATAGCTTACATACCTAAGCGAACAAAGAAGCTGCAACAAGAAGTGTTTACCATGCAATTACTTCGATCATATATATTCTACATGTTTAACATGTGCATAGAGATATAAATAATATGTTTTTTTTAAAGTAAATAATACGAAATAACTCACGTGAATAAGTCAGACAGCTACAAATATAGTTTCAACCACATCTGGTGGTCTTTTTCAAGGAGAGCTCGGACTCCCGTGACGTCTCGCTTAACACTGCGGGCGGCAGCTTGTAGCGCGCGTGACGTCATAGGTTGGTGCGAGGGGTTGGTTGCAGTTGGTTGTATCGGTGAGTTCTGCTGTTAGCATCGAAATTCCAAGATTACTAATTCCAATACATTCACGGATCTTGCGAGGCACGAAGAACTGACAACCACGTTAGTTTTATAGTAATGAATATTATGTTTTTTTATCTTAAAACTAATTTTATTGTGAATTTACAAATTTGAGGATTCTTGATTCTGGGCCAAACAGTACAATTTTAAATTACAGAATATACAGTATGACCAGATATTTTGGTTTAAGTATACCACTTAATTATCAGTATAGATATTAGCAAGGGATATAACTTTTTCGTATCATATGTGGATGTGAAATTTTTACTTTTTATCTAAATAATGGCTTCAAAGATTTTTAATAACATTTGATGAAATGTGCTCGACATAACCGCCAAGCAGTAAGTAAGCTATGTAAAGAACAAAATTGACAGTGTAAAATGCTATGCATAATGTGTAATTATTTAAAGTATTGAGTTAAATTCATTTATTAAACTATAACGTACGAACTATGTTTTTTTTTCAATTAAGTAACTAGTGTTAGAGGTTTAAAAAAATAATTATGTGATATATTCAAATTCCAAAAACTTTTCAGGTTCAGTGTAAAAGACACAATTAAAATTTATATGCAGAGTATTTTCACAACATACGATTTAATAAAATGTAACGACTAAACCGGTCAAAGAGAGACAAGAAGAGATAAATGTCAAATAAAGTCATAAACAGAAAATAAACGATAAGGCACCTTTTACATAGTGTGCATATTTAGGTGAAGAGAAACAGTAAGCAAATGTTTATATAGATTTGTTATATTTTTGAAGCAATGATGGCCGAGCGGTAATAGCTATGGGTTGCCGTGCCGCAGGTCTCTGGTTCAATCCCCACCGCCAGCGTTCTCAAGTAGAAAATGTGTCATCAAGCACCTAACGATGTGTTCCGGCAGCAGTCCTTGAAAGCCAGTGAAATTACAGACACATGAAATTTAACAACTATGTCTCAGTGCAATTCGTGATTTTTGAGGAAATACATCTGTTATAGGCAGAGGTTAGTCCGCTTTTTTTTTCGCCAGACATATTTTAGTTCTTTGTAATATGAGGCGCGCTCTGAACAATACTAGAACAATAGACTTCGACGGAGGATGGATCTTACTTTAAGGGGTGTGACCTTATAGCCTTACACTGCGCAGTTTGGACTCTGGACAACTATTGAAATTTTTCTAGTCATTAAAGCCAAGAACCTCTCCAATCCCGGGATCAAATCAAATCAATTTCAAGATTCCAAAGTAACGTTTTCGCCTCTTTACCAACGAGGTAGCCTAAAATAACCTTCATCAAAAATAGAACACTGCCAAGTACTGTAGACGCAAGCCTACATATAATCCTCTTTGTGTAATCGATCATCAAAATGCCGACGAGCATTGAATAAACGTTTCGAGTAAGCAAAATGAAAATACGATTTCAGGGAATCGAAATATCTAAGGCGTATAAATTTATGTTTTCCAACCCCAAATTAAGTAAATATAAGCGATCTTTGTTTGTTTATGGATAACTAGATTTAGCTGCAGGTTTTCTTGCGTTTATTTAATTAAATTATATATAAATTTGATATAAACGTTCACCCAATATCAATGTTATATTTGCATAATGTATTTTCCTCGACTAAAATTTTGCCTCTCAAATTCGTCTATTGTTACACAAACCCTTACTTTGACTCTTATTATCTACGTACATAGCTTTATTCATCACCCTTATACATACATCTAACTTTACTTTCTTAATCGTAACCTTGATTAATGAGGAATTCAGGCAAGTTTTTTGAAGCGCTCGTAGCGAACTTTGCTTAGCTGTTCTTAATCGATCGGCAAAATTAAGCAACGTCCGCCGCGGTCATGAGTTGCATGGGTGACCGCTAGTGACATTACTATACTGAGCGCTTTCGTGCTTCGAACTAAGAGTTGTTCTATCAGAACAACAAAGGCCGCCTTCATTCTGGCCGGATCATACTCGACTACCTTTTCTGTCGCTGCGTCCTCCTCTTGATGAGTCCAGACCCGTGGCAGAAAGAGATTGTTGGCTATGGAACGCCGTATGAGTCGAGATCCGGAGCTCCGACAGAAGTATAAAGAGTTCTTTTTTTTTTTTATGCCTGATATATTAGTCTTTGACAACTATCTCTCTTGATGGTAAGTGATGACGTGGTCGAAGATAATGTTCAGGCTAACCTAGAAGTACTGGCTCTCAAGGACAGCTGCCAGAACACACCGTTAGGTGCTTGGTGACAGATTTTCTACTTGAGGGTGGTAGCTAGCCAGGCGGGCATTCGCAAAATGCCCTACCACCATGATATAACGACTGCCATCCTAGGACAACAACCGGGACCGACGGCTTAACGTGCCCTCCAAAGCACGGAAACGCTCAGTAGTAATGTCACTAGCGGTCACCCATCTAACTCATGACCGCGCGCGACGTTGCTTAACTTTGCTGATCGGTTGAGAACAGCTAAGTAAACTTCGCTACGAGCGCTTCAAAGTTCATGAGAGAGTATGAACAGTTGTCTGTGTCCGATTTGGATTGGCGTTCAGTGGAGCATTACTTATTCCGCATCATGCGGTACTTAAGCCATCTACTGGTAAGCTGCGCACGGTATTTGATGGTTCTGCGCAGACTTCCACTGGCATATCTTTGAACCAATGTTTGCATTCCGGTCCCAAATTGTTGAAGGAACTTGGTGACGTCATCACAAATTTCCGACGTCATCAATTTGTTTTTGTGGCCGACATTAAAATGATGTTTCGGCAAATTATTATACATCCCGATGACAGGCGTTTTCAATTAATCCTGTGGCGCGAAGACCCACGGGATCCTATTGTTGTTTATGAGCTCAACACGAATACTTACGGACTTCGTTCTTCTCCTTTTTTGGCTATTCGTTCTCTTTGGGAGCTCGCGGACCGAGAGAGTTTGAAATTTCCCACTCTTATTTATTTGTATGCTCTCACTCATTTCCCCTTAATCCCCGAAAAAAGTAATATCGTTACAACATAAAAACAAAATATCAGCCTTATATCAGCGTAATCAATTGCTGATAATTTTTGTAATCGAGCACACATAGGACTTATTTTAACCCCCTTGTGTGCCTTATTTCATGCATCCCAAATCTATTTACGTCCTTTTTTATTAAAATGCCACAAAACCTAACAGAAAAAGAATAGGATTTTGATTTTCAGTGACATTGTGGACGGCACTTCTAGCGTCTAGTAAAAAACGAACATGAGATGACACTCATATCCCAACTTTATTTTGAGTACAAATTGAATCCAGTGCTTAGTTATTCATGAAATAGAGGAAGTAATATGGAAAGTTTGACGATATCGCACTTCGGTATGAAATAATTTTAAGAAATTTGGAAGGGTAGAAACGTCATTACAAGAGTTACGTGTTTAAAAAGCACTTAATTATTTTCCGTCAAATAAAGTGTCAGTAGCCTGGTTGCTAGCCACACCATCCCCTATGGCGTATAATATTATTATTAATTCTAGAGTTCAAAATTAGCATGTAATCGAGCATGTATCGATAGCTGAATGGTTCAAGTGCGTTAAAATGGAGGGAACGAGTATCATTACCAACTCAGATGAAAGTATTGTGCACTAAAATTAGTGATTGTGAATGCCACTAAGCGCGTGATAGTGCTCTAAACAATAATATGAAATATAGAAGGGTACTGATATCATTAAAAAAGTAAGGTCTTTAAAAAGATTTTCTTTCATTCAGACCAAGCTCATTAGTCTGTTCTTTAGAGTAACTGTTCTTTACTTCAACTGTTTTCGGCTGTTTAAAAATAAATCTCAAGGATACTCTCGTGGTATTTTGCTCGCAGTCATATATGTTGCTTATATGAGACCGATATGAAACTTTAACTAACGCTCAGAAGTTTACGTCTCTAACCTACAAACTTGCCGATATCACTGTTTTTGTTACCTCTGTTCCAACTCTCATTTAGTTTAGCCTTCAAGCGCGGATTACTTAGGTACTGTTCCCAGCTAGATACAAAGTAATTGAAACTTTCCGCAAAATAAAATATCTAGTTGAAATCGAGAGTTATATAATTTTCTTGAAGTGAAGGAAGAGATAGTTTGTATAAGCTAACGATTACTAATATTCACGATTTCTACAAAAATGGATTTCATTGGAGATACCTACTATCTTGAGGTGGTTTGTGCATGTATAAAAGATGGATGAAAGGATTGACAAATCAATGAAATGAGTCTGAGCGTAGTTTGACTAAGATTGAAGGCAGTCTGAATAAAGTAACAAGACTATAACGTTTATGAAACTACTGCCGGGCCCTGTGATTTTTTTTTACAATGTTACTCACAAGTACAATAAAGAATTAAAGGCAATAAACCAGTTCTACAAGTAATTTTATAAAAATTATCATTTTGTTAGTTTTTAGAGATGATTTTTAATTAATGTCAATACAAGCAATGATTCTCATAAGGATATGCGCACTCTTTTACTCTCCTGTCCCGTACGTTCTCACGAATAAGGGACATGTTTGCGAAAGGCGAGACTCTTCTTTACAACGGGGAAGCCTGCTTTTGAAAAATAATAACCGACGTAAGAATCTTGTCTAGGAAATACATTCGCACTTATTTTTAGATATAAGTATGTTTTTATTAATAAATAGATTCAGGCGTTACTTTGCGGAAATCCATGTTTAATAATAACAAATATTTTTAAAATATTTTATGTAAACATCAAATTAATATTAAAACCTAATTAATTTGGCGGAATTGTCACTAGATATATTTTTGTATGTTTTAAGTGTTTTATTAAAATATTAATTTGATGTTTTCATAAAATATTTAAAAAATATTTGTTATTTTTAAATATGTTTTTATTTCTGATGTGTAAATGTAACTTTTGAAGTTACGTTAGTTCTTATATCTCGTTCCGCGTTCATCCAGTTATTTCACTTGCTCTTCAGGCCTAAACTCACAGTAATGTTTGCAAACTACTGTTTTGAGGCAGAACAATCATATCACTTATTTATTATTCTCATTTAATTATGTTATCATTATTTGCTTAGATTATTATTATCATATAGCTGACATAGGTTCAAATGTATGTGCCCTTTTGATCTAGTTATCAAACTAAAAATTAAGATGCAATCAATATTGATTCAAGATTGAAGTCTTGAAATATAACCTAGTTCTAGTCCACAGGAAACTGTTTGCCCTACCGAACAAATTGTATAAGTATTAAGAATAATTTATTTATTTCGTTTAGCAAATGTTACTTAGCTACCAATGGTGCGTTCCAGCAGCTGTCATCGAGGGCCAGTTCAGTTTCTTAGTTAAGCGTTTTTAACATATTCAACACACAAGTCACAAGTCACCTACAGGAAAGATAGTAGTCATACACTATACCGTAGGTCCTGGTTGTTGTCTTAGGCTTGCAGTCGTTACAGCATGGTGGAAGAGCATTTTTCGATTGTCCGCCTGGCTAGTTACATCTGCCCCTTTAGTCCTTTATTATGAAAGCCTTCGCTGGTATGTAGGCACGCTACACTCTAGTTAAGAGTGTGTTTTTATGCTTAAGAGCCCTGTGTATAGTCCTAATGTGCAGCAGAACTACTAACATCGGCATAGACATTGGCATGCTACTTATTTTTTTATTTCTAAATTAAGTCATCTTCTACAATAACCAACATGACGATATGTAACAGTTTTTATTTTCCTAAGTAGGGAACACTTAGTCTATACTGAAAACATTTATTTAAAACTATAAAAAGGTAGACCGTAGTTTATGCAAAACAAATGAGACGCTCGTGAAAATTTTATGTATCTGAGGTTTACATAAATTAACTTCTTTTATAATCTCAAGCTTTAAAATGATAACTTTGTATAAATTGATATTATATTCGAACCCCACTCTTGTTATTTTCAAAGGAAATTTTCCAACCCAATTGTTATTATCACCTATTATCATTATTTTTGATTCAATTACGGGGCCTTTTGTCTCTTCTGTGACCTTATTAGAGTCAAGCGTAATTAGGATCATATTAATATAAATGTATCGCGAAATGATTTTCAGACATTGTATATTAGGCGTTTTATAATCACAAAGCCAGATTTTATACATAAGAGCAAAATATGAACGAAAAATAACTCTTTTAATAATATTTTATGAATGTGATACGAGGGACAAGTCTCCGCCTGGTGGATAACGTCACGCCTGTTGCAGTGTTACAGTTTTCGTTCTGCTCGAAACTGAACTACTCTCGTCACTTCACAATGTTAGTTTGCCCAGTAATTTTACATACTACAGTACCTAATAACGGTACCTAGTTTGCACACTACTGTTTCGATGCAGAACATTTGACCCTGCATTGGTAGGTGCCTACCAAGACGGACTCTTGCTGAAGATACCTCATCACATGGTTTTGGAATACCTAGGTTCACCAAGAGTGAAATAGATTGCCATTCTACTAAAAATAATTGCTTTGATTTACTATATATTTAACAATTTTATAGGCAGAGGTTAGTCCGCTTAACATCAGGTGGGCCCCGTGCTTGATCCGTCAGAATATCATTAAAAAAAAACACACTAACAAATAATAACTAAAGCGCTTTCATTGACCGTTAACTATTTATAAGATAGACTATCTATAATTTTACTTAGTATTGGAATTCTTGAAGGACGAAGCCTGGAGGCACTTTTACTAATAACAATAGGGAAAATTTCTAATAAAATGTTCATTAAACTATGGGTACTTACTTATTTAATAACGTCTAATATTCGGTTCTTTATTAAATAAAACAAGTATTACAAGTAAAACCCAATTTTAAAAATAAAT
The DNA here is from genome assembly GCA_963890685.1 of Plagodis pulveraria. NCBI lineage: Eukaryota > Metazoa > Arthropoda > Insecta > Lepidoptera > Geometridae > Plagodis > Plagodis pulveraria. The sequence goes on from OY982962.1 coordinate 19,255,122, forward strand.
TAGTCTCTTCTTGTATGAATTTTCATCTTCGTGGCCTTCTCCCTTGCAAAGTGGGGTCCTGTTGTCTGCCATTTCAGAATGTAGTGTAACGAAACGACAGGATTTTTGGTGTGTTCCAAATAATTTAAAAGATAATAAAGAGGTTTACATTTTATTTAGAGATAGAAAGCTACCCCTGTATGTATTAAATTAGAAAAGCTAGATCGGCCCCATTTTGTCTCTCTTGTAAACGTAGGAAGTGATTATTTTTAAAATCATTTAGGTACCTTCATTTTTGAACGGAATGGTAGTTTTTTTTTTTAATTCATTGTGTCGGAACAAGCCCGAGGCCCGTCTGATGTTAAGTAGACTAACCTCTGCCTATAACAGACGCATTTCATCAACGACGAATTGCACTGTGCCCGTCTCACTGAGCCGTACAGTTGTTAGATCTCATGAGTCATGTGCCTGTAATTTTACTGGCTCTCAAGAACTGCTGCAGGAACATACTGTTAGGTGCTTGGCGACAGATTTTCTAATTGAGGGTGGTCGCTAGCCAGGCGGGCATTCGCAAAATGCCCTTCCACTATGCGTAGAAGCTCAAGCCCGCGGCAGGATTAGAACCATGGATCTGCTGCGCGGCAGTCCATAGCCAATGCCACTGAGCTATCACTGCTTTAAAACCGTTACTGAATTAAACGTTTATACGGTTACCAGATTTCATAACGGTAGCTTAGGACGTACGCGCAATACAGTATTTTAAAAGTATTGTAGTGACTTAATATAAAGTTAATGAAACTGTTTTGATAATCGTATTAACATGCTTATCAAATAGGAGTTTTGAATTGATGATAATTCACACTGAATTAATGATAAGAACAATAGGGGTGTTAAGGCACACCTTGTGTAAAGGCACCTCCACTGATAAACCGCGGTTCTAGAGACAATATTTTTAAATCTGGAATGGAATGAAAACGGACTCAACATCAACGGTGAAAAACTTAACCATCTTAGTTTCGCAGACTATCAGATTCTGTTTCCCCGAGTGCCCAAGATGCCCAAAATATGCTACAGCAATAAAACTGTCAATCGAGATCCCCATCGCCAGCTTGAGGTTTACCGCATGGTGGAAGGGTCTTTTTGCGAAGGTTTGCCTAGCTTGCTACCACCCTCAAGTTGAAAATCTGTCACCATGTACCTCACAGTGTGTTCCAGCAGCAGTACATGAGAGCAAGTAAGTAATTACAAAATTAAATGTACATGAGACATACAGCTGGATATCTCAGGAAGACGGGCGCAGTGCAGTTCGATACACCTAGTTACTCAACAATTAGTGAATATAAAAATGATTGTCAAAATGGCATCGAAGTCAAAATAAGAGATAAGGGAAGACTTCCAGAAATAAAAATCTAACACATTTTAAAGAAACAAACACTATGTGTAGTGTTTACTTACAAACATGGCGATGGATTAGACATATAATAATAGAGAAAAAAGAGAAATAAAACACCAGCTGTGAATCCATACATGTCGCCGCCATCCGGGAGTAACCACCCGGATGACGACAGCTACCTTGTGGGGCTGGGTGACTCGCCTCCAGCGGAGGCATTATCCCCGAGGGGACGACACGAGCGTGATGTGATGACGCTCGCTCGACTCATGGGAATCGGGGTACTCTCGGGGGGCATGCTTTCATGGATGGCCCTATACACCCGCCTAGAAGAGGCTGAACTTGAGGGGACGGAGCTTAATGCAACGGACCTTGCAATTCTCGAGATGGCATCGAAGTCCATCATTTCGTTGCCACCCGCTACCCACATTACTGTGATCCCGAAGCGGCGTAAGCCCACCTCACCGCTACAAACGGATCCACCGAAACGCCTACGTGCGCGGTCACTGTCCGCGTCACCGCCAACTAAAAAGCCCACGCACAGGGACCCAAGCCCACCGGCCAGTCCCGCTGAAAGTGCGATGGCAAAGGTCACCAAGACCACCCCCATGCCACCCGCAGCACCCCTACCCCAAAGGCAACCTAAAAAGGTGCAGCCCCCGACCGCATTTACGCCGTTTCAAGTTGAAAAGAAACAGGCGAAATCGACTGAGGAAAGGAGGTCGTTCGCCGAGGCCGCGCAACTAGCGGCGGGCCCAATGCGCAAAAACATGAAACCAACCACAACCACACCCGTTGTGAGTCAAGACGTGATGGTATCGACGGTCCGGACGGTTAGACAACCTACGGCCGTACCTAACCAAATGTCTCAGAATGGCCTGAAAATCGCACCAAGTGTAGAAGCGAAGGCCCCGGAGCCAATGAAACCGAGATACCCGCCGCTGGTTGTAGAAAAGATCAGCAAATGGACCCACCACTTCAAGGTTTTGGCTGATAAACTCGGCCGCCCGCCAAACGGAAGACCTTATGGGCAGGGTATCCGTTTTAACCCAACCGATGAAGCTGAGTACCGAACTATTCAATCGTACCTATGTCAACTAGAAAAGGACGAGCAGATCAGTTGGTTCTCATACTCGCTTCCAGCTGAAAAGAGCCTCAAAGTGGCCGTTAGAGGTTTACCTGCAGAAACCTCAACGGCAGAAATTGAAGAAGACCTGCGTGAAAAAGGTTTTGAGCCGGAATATGTGAAGTGCATTAAGGGCAGAGAGGGGCGCCCCGGGTGCATATTCCATATCCAATTGAAGAAGACGCCTGAATTGATACCGGCCATTTACGAAGTTACTGAGATGCTGTACATGCCGGGAATCAAAATTGAAGCATGGCGAGGGAAAAAGGGGCCCTCACAATGCCACAGATGTCAGCAATTTCGGCATAGCTCACATAATTGCCACAGACTGCAAGCGTGTGTTAAATGTGGCGAACCGCATCTTGCCAGAGAGTGCCCAAGGCCGCGTGAAGAGCCGGCCACCTGCGCGAACTGCCAAGGAACGCACCCGGCCAACTATAAGGCCTGTCCCGTATTTAAACGGGAAATTAGAAACAAAAAGGCGGGAACAGTTGCAATAACTCAACAAACCAGAAAAGGTACGGAACCAGTACTGCCGACCACGGTTCAAGAGACTGCAACTACCACCCTAATGGCGCCGGCTAACTTACCTAAACTAGCCGGCAAGAAACCCAAAAAGGCAAAGAAAGCCAAAAAGGCAAAGTCAGTACCTAGTGCAACCCCCGCCCCCACAGCCGCGGCCGCCCCCCGCGCCCCCGCCGCCCCCCGCGCAACCCCTGCAGCTCAACCTACAGAACGAAAGGATTCCTTGGGCCAGACAATAGGAGTCCTGAAGGATATATTAGAGGCCGTGCAAACCGGCATGGATCCGGAAACCGCCACATTACGCGGACTAATGAAAATTTTGAACCAACATGGATCACAATAATCATGTAGTACATTGGAATGCCCAGTCGCTCACGGGGAAGAAGAATATACTGATCACCTTCCTCCGTGAGCACCAAGTTCAAGTAATGCTGATCAGTGAGACGCTTCTAAGTGCGAAGAACAAGTTCAAGGTACCAAACTACCACGTGTACAGAAAGGACGAAGTCAGTGCCGAAGGGCGGATTTATAGAGGGCTCGCCATTCTTGTGCACCGTAAAATTGTACACCAGCTGCTTCCCATTACTGAGTTCAAGTCAATTCAAGTGCTTGGAATACTTGTAAACATCGCCGGCCAACCGCACCGTCTGTATGCGATTTACAAACCGCCGAATAGCAACCTAGACGTCTCAGAAATAAGAGCGGTAATAGCTGGAGACTCCCCGGTACTAGTGGCCGGCGACATGAATTGTAAACATACTCACTGGAACTCAAACAAGATCGATTTACAAGGCAAGAAGCTCTATGACGACATGCTAGAACAGGACTACGACGTGATAGGCCCAAGAGAACCCACTCACTACGCATACAATGGCGAAGATGACGTCATTGACATCGCCATCTTGAAGGGATTCCGGACATTACCTGCGCAAACAGTACTGCCTGACCTGCCCTCCGATCATCGCCCGGTATTACTAACGCTGGAAGAACTCCCCAGCAGAGTAGCCGCCCCCTTGGGTAGGCGGAAAATCTGCTGGGAGTCCTTCAAGACAGAAGCGCAGAATAATGTCACCACAGGGCCGATCAACACGGCCGAAGACGTCGAGCGGGAGTGTGGTAGCTTAACCACGGCTATCCAGGTCTCCCTTGAAGCAGCATCACTCACCTCCAAACCGGGAGCGCGTCCCGACCTCCTCCCGGCGAGGATAAGGGACATTATTCGTGAAAAAAGGGAGACCAGGAAACTCTGGCAGGCAACACGGTGCCCCGTTCTCAAGACCAAGTTGAACGCGCTCATAGAGCAGTCCAGAGTCGCCTTGCAAGAACACGCAGGGGACACATGGGGTGCCCTTATCGACTCCGTAGGCGACCACGTGCCCTCCGTCCATCGCTTATGCCGCAAGCTGTCTACAGTAACCCAACCCGTCAGGCCGTTGCTAGGAAGTGACGGTTTACTGAAATTCGTAGCCACAGACCGGGCAGAGATACTTGCAGATCACCTGGAGGCCCAATTCCAGCCAAACCCGAACAGAAACCCAGAACACACCAAGATGGTGGAGGAACACCTGAAACGCTATTTTGGTAGCGAGAAAGAGACAACAAGAAGCGATGGACAGAGAGGCAACGAGTGCGACAGTGAGGCACCGAGCGAGCGAGAGGCAAATATCCCAGAAAGGGAATCTACTGTCTTCTCCCCGGGTCGCGTCGCGCGCGTCATCTCCAAGCTGCCTACGAAGAAAGCACCCGGGCTCGACGGGATCACCAACGCAGCCCTACGCAACCTCCCTCCAAAAGCGGTCGCCGCGCTAACCCGCATTTTCAATGGGATAATGAGATCCGGCCACTTCCCATCCTCGTGGAAAACAGGGAAAGTAGTAATGATACCTAAACCCGGAAAGGACCCCAAACAGCCAGGAAGCTACCGGCCGATCACCTTGCTGAGCACCCTCTCGAAAGTCTTCGAGAGGTTGTTGCTAACGCAGGTGATCCCCCACATCCAACCGCGCGAGGAGCAGTACGGGTTTAGGTCCGAACACTCCACAACGCTGCAGGTCACGAGGATGGTGAACCAGATGTCCACATGCTACAATAAGAAGGAGGTTGTAGCGGTGATCCTGCTCGACATGGAAAAGGCGTTCGACAGAGTATGGCACGAGGGGCTGCTATACAAACTGTCGGAGTCTGCCATTCCAAAGAAGACAGTAGAAGTGCTCGCCTCTTTCCTGAGGGACAGAAAGATAGTAGTTGCAGTCGAAAACGTGCTATCATCGGTGAAACCAGTCAGAGCAGGAGTGCCGCAGGGAAGCTGCATCTCTCCCGTATGCTACGCCTGGTATACCAACGACATTCCCGTCGTTGGGCAGGCGCTGCTGGCTCTATACGCGGACGATGCGGCCTACTTCGCAGCATCCTACAAGCCCGCCTTTGCAGTGAAGCGACTGCAACCCACCCTGGACGCCCTACCGGAGTGGTTAGACAAGTGGCGGTTAGCGGTTAACGTCAATAAAACGCAGGCCATGTTAACCGGCTACACGAAGCTCCCTGAACCACTACAGCTACTAGGGAAGGACATACCGTGGTGCCCGGACGTTACCTACCTAGGCGTCAATATAGATCGACGCTTGTCATTTAAGAAGCACGTTGAAGCCACCGTCGGGAAAGTAAAAGGAGCGCGCGCGGCACTCCACCCTATCCTACGGTCAGATCTACCACTAGGGATTAAGGCGGGGATCTACAAGACCTACATAAGATCCCGCCTTACCTACGCAGCCCCGGCGTGGTACCCTTTCACGACTGCAACCAACAGGAAGAAGTTACAAGCTCAAGAAAACCTATGCCTCCGCGCAATTGTAAACGCGCCTCGCTACGTCCGCAACGCTACAATTGCGCGCGACTTGAAACAAGAAAATTTGAACGCCTTCATTACAAGCTTGACTACCAAGATGTTCAAGCGAGCAGATGAGTCAAAGCACGAACACCTCATCGGAATAGCGCCACTGCACGCAAGACCCCCGGACGAGAAAGGAAGAAGAAAATCGAAGCCCTACTCAAGGGATATGATACCTGAAGAAGACAGAAACAGTGAGAGAGAGAGGGCGATAGTGCGGGAGCCGCCAGCTGCCGCTGCCAGTGTCGCCGATCGGTCCGCTGGGCTTCTCCCGTGTAGGCGGGGGATCAACCTGGCGCGGCCTGATCGCCCTGGATGAGCGGAGGTCGGGCCTAGGCCCGTACGCATCGACTCCTCTGCACCCGGAAGAGGTGCATGAAAACTTTTGAGCAAACTCAACGTAGACGCCACGCAAACCAGACACCACAAACGAGCCAGACACCAAACTCACTTACGCCAGAAACCTAATTTGAATACTAAAGAGAAGAGAGAGAGCGATTGTGAGGAGCCGCCGGCTGCCGCTGCCAGCGAGCTGATCGGTCCGCTGGGCTTCTCCCGTGTAGGCGGGGGATCAACCTGGCGTGGCTTGATCGCCCTGGTGGAGCGGAGGCCGGGTCTGGCCCCTCACCTAAAATCGACACCCTCAGCACCAAGAAGTGGTGCAAATAGACCCACCCCTAGTTAGGGGTGTGAGAAATGCCTGGGTCAGAGGGCACTGCCCTGACACCCACTCCCCACATCAAACTACACGATGTGAGACGAAGAAGGTTGACTTGAAATAAAACAAAATAATAACATTCCAGGACGATCAATGAAACGATGGGAAAATGACTTCATAAGAGTAGCTGGTCCAGTGTAGTTTAGGACCGCGAGATATAAAAGACTTTGTCGAAGGATAGAAGCTGTTTTAAAACATGGATCGCCAATTTTGAAAAATTAGGTTTGCATAAACAATAAAACATATATTATTTATGCAAACCTAATTTGGATTAAAAAGTACAATAATAGGTATAGAAAATATTGTATAAACACAAACACATTCTACGCAGACAAAGCTGGGGGCTGCAGTAAGTTTTCTCTAATACGCTAGCTTCGATTGCGACTCATGTACTTACCGAATTATCTAATAAGTAAAATATTATTGTCGTCCACAGTGCAACAATATTTCATGCACATTTTTCACGCACCTTTATTTGGTCCCCTCTATTAATTAATCTTTATTACTTAGATAATATGTTACCTCATCGTGATAAAAATTTAAATCAGAAAAAATGCACAATTTCCTAAGGGATATAATTGTATTACATAAACTATGTAATTTAATTACACTCGGAATAAGATGCAACTCGGAATACAATCTCTTTTTATAATTATATTTATTCACATACAAGTATGTAGTTAAACATGAAAACGCTAGCTTATATACTATGTCAAATTATGATAATTGCAATACTCTTATTCATGTTATATTTCTGAATACATAACTCAAAAGAAAAATCTCGGACGGAATTGAAGGTAGACAAAGTATTTAACGAGGGAAAAAGGTAAGTTGAAAAGACGTCTATAAAGTAACTTGCAAAGAAAGTTACTATGCAAAGTAGTTTTGAATAATAACTACTGTCTTATCTGAACTGACTTTAATGCCTGTTTTCGTTTTCTCTATAACACGGTACTAAAATATATCTGGTGAACATTATAGCTTAGCCACTAAATTCCTAGGTAACATTTCAATACCAACATTCCGCTATACACATTTTAGCCCTACGTAATAGTAGGCGAGCCTTTTTATATTGCTTGAAGGCTAGCTTTTTGTAAGTGATATAATTTCACCTAATAATAAATGATGATGCGATTGATGGAAATTACTCTCAAGGATAGGTGCCAGAATACTCCGTCCACACTTGCCTAAGCACCTACGCGCGGAGTCGACGAAAGAGTTACATACAGAGTTTGTTTTTAAAGATGGTAGCTAGCCAGGCAGATATTCGCAATATACCAACATGAGCTTACATTGTCACCTGCCCGGCACAATATCAGACTCCAGATGGAGTTTTGACTATTGTGAAATAAACATTTCTTAATTTTATATTCCTAGCTTTTCCACCAGTGGTTATGATTTTTATTGAGACATGGCTGTCAAATAAACACTAAATTACTTTAGAGTAATTAATAATATGTTGATTAAATACATCCCCTGTCCCAAACTAATACCAAAATGCCCTCGCAACTTCCACTTGAAAGAGTGACTTTGGATCCCATCGTGACGCAAACCACTTCTTTTGTTGTGGCCTAGACTTGTTATAGACTGAAGCAAATCAACCTTCTAAACTTTATATATATTCTATACTTCTATATATATATATATATATTATATGTATAATATACATATATATGTATATTATATATATAATATATAATATATAAAGTAATTTAGTGTTTATTTGACAGCCATGTCTAATTTTTTCATTCATAAATCCCGACTATATAGTCGGGATTTATCTGTCTTTCTATGTGATTAATTCCGTTATTTTTTTAAATAACAAGCTTTTATTTGATTGTAGTAAAATATCGAAACAAGAAAAAATTAGACTTGTGTTATTTGAAGGAAAGATTAAGTTTGATTGAATTCATCAGGAACCCTTTGCAAGTACTATGAAAGTACAGCAAGTGAGCATGTCTTGGAGTTGCTTGTTCGGTAGTACAAGATTTAAATAATTTACTTGGTGTTGAATACATACTTGTAGATCGTTCTCATCGTGATATATTCTAAGTACGATTATGGAGATTTTCAGTTGATTTAATGAGGCTTACATTTTACCTTAAAATAATGATCTTATGTGTTACATTTCTGTAAAAATACAAATAAAACATCAACTACCAACACTGTCAAAGTCTTAAATACATTTATTTAACTCAACTACTTCAAATTCTCTAAAGATTCAAAGTACGACAGAAAGGACAAGAGAGTCTTATCTGTTCTTATCAGGGAGGAACGCAGGAAATAAGGGGGCAAACGTGAGTACACGATCACTGCGAGATTTTTTATTATTTGCTACATAAGATCGAAGAGAACTGTACCTGCCTCATTTTCCCGTGAGTCATAACGTTGAAAGGTCGTTTATAATATATTGGTTGCCTAAAATTATTATGTCTAGGAGTAAACAAGAACTTTTTTAGTTTAGTCCTGAGTTTCAGTGATAAGATTGTCAGGAAATCAAGAATAAATTTTGAAGGTACTTCTACCTAATACCGCATTGAGAGCAATATAGATTGATGGGCCAAAATAGTGATGAGACACAGACTATCTCCATATTAAGAATATTTTATATTTATTCTACCTATAAAATTTACATATAACAGTTATAGTATAATATTTGAGACAAATCCTTTAAGGCAATCACTAAAGATTTTTTTATAATTTATAAGTTACAGTGTAAATTGCGATTTGACCGTACATATTTTGACAATCCATATGATAATTAATTTTCTATGAGGACGGACTGCCACCGCAAGTCTTACTTTCCACACATGGAGTTAGACATGATAACACTATGGTGTTACAATGTTATAATACCAAGGTACCACATGCATTATATAATATAATAATGTGTTTTAGCTCTTGCATTGACTGTGGTCAAAGGCTTAAATATCAAGAATAACAAATATTCTTAGTTTTCATATTACCAATCGTATTGATTTTTAATAAAGAAAGCAGACATTTAACTTTAGTGGTCGATTCTCTTTCAGACATTTTTATTTTTTATTCACTACAAACAATCCAATAAACCGCAGTCAACTAGCCAACTCAACCCGACAGCTAGGCTACGTTTTACTTATCTATACTTAGTATAAATTGACAATGTTTTAACAAACGATTGATTTAGAATAATACAAAGAACGATTGATAAGTTAGATGCAAACTAGGTTCAGCAAAGTAGGCGTTGAGAAGAAGGTACTTGATGCAATTTATTTGCAATGAAAGGTGCTTTGAATAATGGGTTTGATGGAAGCTGACAAAATTACAAACCTATAAACGTGAATGAAGCGGCGCAGCGTGTATTAGTTGTAATGTTTAATTGAAATTAAAGCTGTTTATTTAGCGTGAATTACAGCAAGTAATCAGTGTACGATAGGAAAGATACGCGTTAAGCTATAATCTTCTTATACTTTGATCGGTAAGCATTCAGTTTGAGCAGCAAATAGAAACAAAAATAGTATGCATCTAGGAAATATTGAAAGGAATATCAAAGAACGGGCTTGTTTCAATTTGCGATGACCTCTTATACTTTGTAAGCCCTCGGAGTCCTGTCACGGTCGCTACTTATGTTCGAGAGTAGTCTAAACCTTGGACTACTGAATTTAAAAAAACCACCTTAAACTTTTCCTAAGTCCACCCCATGAAAAGTTTAAATGTGAAACTTAGGCAAACTGAGTCCACAAGTCTCAATTTAGAAGTTTTCAAGATCGATAGTCTCCATGATTAGGAGTCTTGTTATTTGTGCGAGGCGAATCGTAAATAAATTGTAAACTAATATGACTTTATAGTTGCTCAAAAAATAAATATACTTACGTTCGAAGTCCAATCAAAAATTCCATCAACCTCTTCTTTTCAGATATTGATTTCTATAATTTTACTTTTTATTTAGTACTTTAATCGATATATGTCAAAAGATCACGGGGCGCCCGTGGGTAGCTAGAAGATGTTTTCTTACTTTCATGTTATTTTTTGCACGTTCCACTGTTATATTAAACCTAAGCTAACCCAAAATGTATGTGAAATTTTCAGAAAAAAATTATGTAATACTCTTATTACACCCAGATTGTTTCATCGTTTCATTTGTTTTTTTTTACATACAGCCAAAAATTTGGTAGATTTTTGGCTGTTTGTTTCAGGTTAATTAGTATTTGAGTCATATAAATTATATATATAATAGAAAACATTAGTAAGTTTCATAGGGATATTAACAAAGAAGAATCTCTTGGTTTCCGATTGAAATGCCTAAATTTACATTATCGTATACGATATCAATGATTTTAAATATTTCAATATTAGTTTTCTTAGAACAAACTACGTGTCAAATTGGTAGAAAGTCGCAGTGGGTATGTACTACGAATAAATTTATTCGTAGTACATACCCACTGCGATGTTCTGATGAACATATTGTACGTGTTTTTATAATAAGGTATTTTTAATTATTTGTATGTGGTTCTGTTTTGGTTACTATGTGTATTTCAAAGCATGCATAGTTTTTTCATACTACCCGCAACGAGCCGCGATTGATGCGTCGCTTCACCGCGGTAAACCAGTATTATAGAGAGTCGTCGCTGGACCGCGCCCCGCGCCGTACACTACGACGGTGTCGCATCGTCATGTCATGTCGTCATAATTTAAATAAGTGCAAATATTGTCGCATCACTGCACCGTGTTAATTTTAATAGAAGTGCATCATCATAATATGTTCATTGAATAACTGTTTTATTACGTGAGATTTTGTGATGTGCATGAAAGGTGACCGCACCGCGGCCTCTTCAAAGGAAAGACTCCGACTACGGGAGATGGTGGAGAAAACTATGGTATGTACACCTTCATTTTAGTAGCCTCAATTAAGAACCTTCCTTGTGTTTGGAAAACTCTTTTGTTTAGGACGAGTAACTCAAGGCTTTAATTACCAACTATAAACAACTATCTAACCAGCCCCTACCCCGCGCTGCGTGAGGTCCTTATTTTTGAGGAAAATTCTTTTTACTTAGAAAACCCACCAGTCTGCAAAAATATTCATTCTTCTTTCCATATTGTTTTTTATATTTTACTTGAAAGGAGTTTTCGATCTTAGATGTGTATTTCTTACATTCACATTTGTTTATTTCTGTGTACTGGCAAATTATTCCTCGTGTTGGTTGCATGCTTCTTTCATGTTTCTTACGTCCAGTTAGATAGGCTTGCAACATTTTCGACATATCCTATCATTTTGCAGGTCCATGGTTCGAATCCCGCCACAGGCTTGAGCTTCACCGCATGGTAGAAGGGCATTTTGCAAATGCCCACCTGGCAAGCGACCACCCTCAAGTAGCAAATCTGTCGCCAATCACTAACTTAATGTACCTGTAATTTTACTGGCTCTCAATGACAGCTGCCTGAACTTACCGTGAGGTGCTTGGCGGCAGATTTTCTACTTGAGGGTGGTAGCTAGCCAGGCGGGCATTCGCAAAATGCCCTACCACTATGCCATAACGACTGCCATCGTAAGACAACAACCGGGACCGACGCCTTAACGTGCCCTCCGAAGCACGGAAGGGCTCAGTAGTAATTTCAGTAGCGGTGACCCATCCAACTCATGACCGCGGCGGATGTTGCTTAACTTTGCTGATCGGTTAAGAACAGCTAAGAAAACTTCGCTACGAGCGCTTCAAAATCTTACTTGCATTAATTCAACATATTTTTTTAATATTGCCAAATATTATGACTTTTAGATTGACTCAAATAAATCTCTTAAAGAACGTGCATTCTCTTTGACTGTCGCGGTTTGACTGCTGTTGACCTGTTTTGTTTGCATCCATCCAAGCGAATGCATAAATCACAATAAACGCAGACCTCTGAATTCTGAACTCATAATGCTAGACCATGGGTCTTCTGGCTCTCGCTATGTGTTCGACGCATAAGATTGAAAGACGGTGGAACTTGATCGCCCGCTGTGTTTAGTAAAGAGAACGCGAAACATAGACCTCTAGAACGCTCGCTGTTGGCCCGGTGCCTTAACTGGTTGAAATTTATCTTATCGTTGATTTTTTTGCTTAAATAGTTACTGACTGCCTGCCTCCTTCTTTGATTGGCATAAAGCTTCACTTGAGATACTTTCGGTCCTGGGTTTAACGAATAGTTTGATCGTGCGTCGTTTAAAAATATACACTATCTCCACAGAAATAAAGTCTAAAAAAAGACGTCGACCGCTCCTGGACCTATCAGCGCCAAGTAAATTTGACACAGACATTGCAAAGTCAAATTCAAAGTCAAAGTCAAAATCATTTATTCAATTTAGGCGCCTACCACGCTCTTATAAAGGTCAATTACAAATTTTAATATTGAAATATTCTACATTGTACTGCCACGTTCAGCAAAAAAAATTGTATAGAGCCACTCCGAGAAGAACGGGCAAGAAACTCAGAGTTTCTGCTACATAGGGACAAGAATCCACTGACTTCTAGGGGTAATTTAAAAAAAAAACAATATATTCGCCTAAGTTAAGACATATTGTTGAATGTTGAATCTCTAGGTTTATTTTTACCAGTCGCCTATTTATAGTCTTTCAAATGGTTTTTATTTTATTTTTAGACCTGCTAATTTTGTTTTTTATAAAAATAGATTTAGCTCACAAGCAAACAGACTAAAAAAAAATTAATAGTCTCTAACATAATCGTGAAACTGCTTGCAAGATGTTAAATTTTTCCTGCGATACAGATCAAACAAATTATCGCTACTTTTTCGAATACCTGTAGTTGCCCAATCACTGAACTTCAATTTTCCATTTATTTGTTTCTTTATTTTTGAAACTCAGTATTTACTAAAGGAAATAAGCTTCTTTTAATGTCATTCGGGTCACTGTGAGAAAAACTCTTAATGCCAAGCTTTCTATGTTGTTGCGAGACCAATCGGTCCCAAGTAAACTCAAAAGGTTGTATGGAATCAGAACGTATAGGATGTCACAACGTGGGTGCTTAGACACCACCACCTACTTCTTCAGGGCAAGACAGGCGTGATATGATAAAATTATTATGTACCACATCACAGTGTCAGATAATAATTTTATATTAATATATATTATTTTTCCTTATCAAATATTTGAATTAAAAAGACATATAAGAAAGTATCCGACAGCAATAATAACAAATGTATATGTGGTTAAAAAGAGTTTTAACATGAGTACTGTAATACACTGTACTGTCGATAATGCGTAGAAAATTTTGGATGAGATAACTGCTCGTCATTTTCATAAGATTCTCGTAACTATTGATGTCAACGCCGTTTTTATATTATTTTTTTTTCTCGTGTGATGTAAGCGTGCATTTTCAGTGAATATTAGTGGTTGTAGGTTCAATAAAAGGGATTATCATACTACTATCGTTCAATAAAAGGGATTATCATACTACCATCGCTCAACAATGCACGGCATGGCAAAGGATTTGGTCGAGCACATACAAATTTGAATTATATATAATACTCTCAGTACTACATTTATTTGTCTTAAGCAGCTTGGCTTGAACTAATTTTTTTTCTATGACGAAGGATCAAAAATATTTTTGTTCTGATTGCTGGGAATACGAAAACAGAATCCAAAACCTTTTCAGCTTACAAACATTCTGTTAATTTTCTATTTATTGCTACTGCTGTGTGGAGTTTGGTGATATTTCTTTTAGGTACAAGGTTGTAACTAATGAAATATCTGTTTATTAAAACTAGCAATTAAAAATATTAAATTGATACTTTCAATCTTCGTTCGCTCGTAGTAGTGCGGCCGTTTTCCTCATATTTCTATCAAATGAAATCGTGTTGTAAAAGTTCTCGATTTTAATCGATTTTGGAGTTTAGTATAAATTGTGACAAGTAATTATTTTTATTTTAAAACTAACGTGGTTTTCACTAGTTTTAGTAAATAATACGGGATAACTCACGTGAATAAGCTATCTGACTTATTCACGTGAGTTTACTATGATAATTATTTTTATTTTAATATTTCTTCGGGGAGTTGTGTTAGAGATAATTTTGGACAGGAATATTGTGTATTTGAATTACAGGTTTCCTAGTGACCCGCTACGAAGTGACAATGCACAAAAATTGGTTCCCACAATATTAAGTAAAAAAATCTGTTTATTTTAATAAGGGCAACCTACAGACTATTATAGCAATACTGACTATTAGATTACTGAAAACCTAAAATAATGATGATGTTAGCTAATTAATATTGGACTCGATTCTGGCACAACTATCTCAAGTCTATAATTTCCTTAAATTAGACAGTAAGCAGTACAAGTTGTCAAGTTTGGATTTTTCGCTTGATCGTTTAGCTTAGAGCAGGAGATCCGATTTTGAAAGAGGGTTCATCTCATCGTACCTTTAAATTGTATTAAAAAATAAAATTGTATTTCGCCTTTGAATCGATTACGTTCGGATGGGGATCTATCATCACTAAAACGTTCTTGTGACGTCAGAGCTGTTGTCAAGGTATTGTGACACATGCTGTGTATTTTGATATATAAGTATAGTCTCACCTTAAAAATATTTCTATACATTCATTACAGTATAAGGTATTTCCCAATGACTTTGAGCTACTAAAATACATACTCAGCCATGGAAACATTGTATTCCAGAAAGCAAGAAAACGAATACACTTTCTATAGACATTGCAAAGTCGATGGTCTGAAACGATTGCAATGGCCTAGGACTCGCACTAAGTGCATTTGCATCTCAAAAGCTTCTTTAAATCGAATGAATTTAAAATATTGAACTCTGTGGGAAAAAATTTCACGATTATCACCACTGGCTTTTAGTGTAATACAAATATTAGTATGATTTTAGGACATATGTTTAGGTACCTACCCTAATAATTCAGATATTATTAAAAGTATATCATGTTATGTTACTTAACCTTGTATCTACAAGAAAAGAGGACATGTAAAAATAGTTTTTTTTTTCGTTGAATTGTTCTCATAAACTTGCTTAGTAAAAAAGATTTAATTGCAAATTAGACGACATATTTAATTAGCACTATCGGTTTTTATACACAAAGTGAAGACGATGACAGCTACTTATTTTATCTGCTCTTGTCACGCATGATAGATGCTGAGAGTAAATAAATTTTAGTCTCAACTTTAATTAAGTTAAACTATTCCAGGATTACAGGATTTATAAATTTATTTGATAAATAGAAAAAAAACATTATGATGAGGAGCTGAGTAACAAAATTGGACACACTGTGTGTTGTATTTTAAGTTTTTGTTTTCTTCTAGCACTCTTTTATTTGCCAAGAGTCGGCTCTAATCCTATCGCAGAAAAAATATTTAAAAACTGCATTTTATTCAGAATCGGAGCAAATATATGTTTTATTTCAATTTTATTCAAAACCGGACAAAAATCGAACAAACACCTGAAATATTGTCATAAATAAATAATTTCTTACAAAATCGTACTTGATACACAAAAATTCTGAATAAAATCGGATGTGACTTATCTGTGCATTGCTGTAGTTCTGTGGTAGTCAGTTCGTCACTTACACACACAACACACGAAATGCATATGTTAGAGGCAGAGGTGATCGCATAACATCAGGTGGGCCTCGTGCTTATCGTCACAATCTCATATAAAAAGAGCCAAATAGCTCCAACTATAGTTTTCGGTCGAAGTCAAAGCTATTAGACTTATTCACATGAAAAATCTCGTATTATTTACTAATATGAGTTTGACCTTACTTCGTTTATGATGTATCCAGCTTTATGTCTTGGAAACGGGCCAAATAGATAAAATTATAAATAAAACCATAGACTAGCCCTTATTCTTACACAGGTTGCCTTGTTTGAAGAGTTTATCTCATTTTGTCTTGTTTTTCGACTCCTCATTTAGTCGGGCGATATAACATAAACTGTAAAGTCCACCGTTGGATGAGGTCACCCCCATTGGGGGATTTGCCATAATCCCCACACTTGGCAGGCGTCTTGGGGATCGCAGTAGAAGTAATAAACTCTTCAGAAGGCGCTGCAACCCACCTTTTTTTATACCCGATAGGTTAGCCTTTAACCACTATCTCTCCTAATGGTAAGTGATGGTGTGGTCGAAGATGTTGTTAAGGCTAACATAAAATTTCGGTATTTTTCCCTTAGTCGACTCCTACGACATGATCGGATAACTTGGAAAATTATTTAAACCAAAGTGCAAGTGAAACACATAAAAATCAAGATAAGTTTGGAAATACTTACAGGTGACAAGCACACTGCGTCATCTTCGTAATACTCGTAGTTTTATTTCAGCAATAGGCCCGATTTTTATATCACGACGAAGCAATGATGGCCGAGCCGCAGGTACCTGGTTCGATCCCCAACGCCGGATTGACCTTCACCGAATGGTGGAAGGGCATTTGCGATTACCCACCTGGCTAGCTACCACCCATAAGTAGAAAATCTGTCGCCAAGCACTTAACGGTGTGTCTCGGCAGCAGTCGTTGAGGGCCAGTGAAATCACAGGCACATGAGACTTAACAAATATGTCTCAAGGGGACGGGTGGCAGTGCAATTCGTGACTTGTGAGCGTGATGTGCATCTGTTATAGGCAGAGGTTAGCCCGCTTAACATCAGCTTGTTCCATCACAACACGAAATTAACTTTATCTTCCATCGTGTATATTATTATTGTCAAAAATAACATTTGTATTCTGGCAATAAAGATTTATAATAAATTACCTATGGACATAAAAAATTTAATAAGACCAAATTTATGCAAACATTGTAATCCTGGTTGCGAAGCAATTGTTTCTACACCGTTGAGTTATATTTTAAATTTATATAAATATAATAAAATACCTAGTCCAGAAATTGACATTGTTAAAAACGGACGTTGTATGTAATTATTGACATAGTAGCATTTGAATTTAGTTTATATATAACTTATGACATCTAACGTTTAGTATTAATGTAATATTGTAATGATAATAATTAAATAATGTAATACATTATGATTAATACATTACATCGTATACAAAACTCAGAAGAATTACGCAAACTCATAGGTATTTTTAAACATGTTCCACACCTCTTTATGAGGTAGATTGTGTATGGTAAATTTTAAATTTAAGAACTTTGTACAATAACCATCATATTCAATAATTGAATTTGAATTTTGTTTGAATAACATTAAAAAATAGTGTGCACCCTGTTCCAAAATGTCATTTTGGAACAGGGTGCCTATTCATCAGTTAAAGCTGCTAATGATTTATAGATCAGATGATATCGAGTAAAATAGTTTGTAGATGGGTAACTATGATTAAAGGTTTGCGGATTTTTAAGTGGGATTTTGAATGATTTTGTTTTCGGTTGGTCATCAATTACGTGAGATTAAAATAAGAAGGAAAGGGGTTCATCAAAATTCTCATAAGATCTCATTTAAGAGAAGGAAGACCTAACAAAGATTTTTCACATCACCTTTGAACAATCAAACAAAAATCTCATTGAATATTGTCAATATAAAAGTGTCAACATTTTTTGTTAATATTGCTTGCAGCGTTAAAACAGGCTAAAAAACGTTTAAAGACGATAGAATATCGTACAGAAAAAAATATTAATTATTTTACATCAATATTCGGATAGTGACGTACGTACAAAAACCAGAACATATAAATGCGGCGTTGCTAGCTTACTGTGATTTTGTCTTTCAGAGATAAATTTGTTTGAAAGACGATCGTAATACGCGCTGCATGTTAACCGACACTTTTATTATTCAGTTATGTTAGGTGCTGGTTAACAACCCAGAATTTTATCAACCCATTCTGAAACGGAGCCTTGTTGTTAGACGTAATTTTTTTTTTATGTTTTTTTTTTCCAATTACATATTTTAATGTCTAACACATATTCCTAATAACATCCGGTTTTAACAACACGGTTTTATTGCAGATGAAACGCGCCATGTGCATTTTTCTTAGCACTCTCCTAGATGCAGATTTCACGCTTTTGATTGAGATGGTAACACATCTCCTGAAAGTGTTTCGCAAAAGCTGATTTATTCACCAGTTCATGTCTTAAAATTGTCATATAGTTTAAATATAATGTGCTCAGTATTTATGAATTTTTGTAAACTTTTATAGATTTCATATTAGAAAAACCTCATTTAATAGCTGAACAGGCTTAAGGTCTTTCCTTGTTTGTTTCCCTATCCAATATTCTATCCTAATTTAAATCCTCGCGCCACCTACACACAACCGACGAAAGCGACGAAACCCGGCACGCGGCGGCAAGAGGAACTATTCTGTATCGTCCATCTTCAAAACCAAACGTGTCCCGCGGGCACAAATTATGCAAAATAAATATAAACTCCATAAAAAGGTGACGAAGTGATGTGTGTAAGGAACTGTTGAAACGACTAATATCGCTGTGAGTACCTACCTATTGTTATTCCTTAAATCTATCCAGACTTTAGCCTTTTACTAAAACTTTCATCTTATCAAATCCTCGTTTTCAATTTAAACGTAAACATAAATTGTGGTCCTATTCGAGCGCGAATGCCTATGGTAATAACACTAATTGTCTATTTTCAGTTGATTTATTGGTATAAAAACTTTTAATTACCAATTACAAATTTTATTGTAAAAGTATAATCCGACTAAATATCGTGGGTTATACTTTAAGGTAATATACTGGGTCATACTATACGGATTCATTGGTCATCTTAAATCAGTAGTATTATACCAGCGAAATAGATTTAGCCTTCATATAAAGTCGATCTTAGCTGGATTATTAACTGTTTATGGCAATATAACATATATTATAAGTCTTTAAGAGATTCTTTACCACACATTTCACGGTTACATTTTATTAACCTTACTATCTATATCTGTTACCAAGTTACATCTACCCCCAGGTTATATATATCTTATTATATTTAGCTATCCACGCAAATTGTTTTCGTCTATCTTATCAAACTCATTGTTCAGATATTAAAACAAACAATGGAAGAAAGTAAACTCAAAATACTTCGATCGCGACGCGAATATGTTTTCCGTGCTATGCAAATCCTTTACGATCTTGCTAAGGAGATGGTTCAAGATCGCTCAAAGGTGTCGGCGTTCAAGTCGAGGTACACGCGATTACATTCAATTCGTGATGAGTTTGTTCAATTGTGTGACGATATACAATCATTGGAGCTAGCCATAAAACCCAATCAACAGATCGATCAAAATTTTATCGGTTCTTTTGACGAGTTGTACTACGAGGTTATTAGTGCGGCCGATGCTTTAGCTATAACATGCGATTTGAGCATGAACCGCAACGCACAATTAGATGGCGAATCGTCGGCGCGGCCGCCAGCAGCTACGTCATTAAATGCGCGCTTACCCAAACTTGAGTTACCAAAATTTGACGGCAATATACAAAATTGGCAAACCTTTTATGATACCTACACAACTTTGATACACGATAATGAAATAATCACCGATATTGAAAAATTTCATTATCTTGTTTCATGTTTACACGGACACGCATTGTCTATTGCGAAGGGAGTCCCAATGACTGCAAGTAATTACAAGGTTGTTTTCGATACTTTAGTCGAACGTTATCAAAATAAGCGTATCTTGGCCTTGACGTACTTAGACAAATTTTTTAATCAACCTGCCGTAAAATCTGGTAGCTTCCAGGAATTGCAAGCGTTAACCAATTTATTACATGAGTCGTTTTACGCACTCCAATCTCTAAATATTCCAAACCTAGGGGAGTTTATTTTGTTTCATTTAGCTTCGCGGACACTCGATGCAGACACTCGTAAACGTTTTGAGTCCCAAAACAGTTCACAGTTACCTACACTAGCTGAACTATTAAAGTTTCTTCAAGACTACGTAAAGATCTTAGAAACTAGCCTATTGTCCTCCGGTAATCCTAATGCTAACCGTACCTTTAACGAAAAACATCCTTCGCCGGCAAATAAAAGGCAAACGTATAGCAGATCAAAACGTACATCTTATCTAGCGAAATCTACTAACCCAACAACAGCGTCAACAACCGTAGCATGTTCCTGTTGTGGTGAAGCGCACTCTATCTATAAGTGCCCCGTATTTCAATCTTTAGACTCGCAAGGTAGACTCGCATTAGTAAACAAAAGGAACATGTGCATGAATTGTTTAAGTACAAACCACATCATAGATTCACGTTTCTCTAAAGTATCTTGCACATCATGCGGATTGCGTCATCATACATTGTTGCACGTCGAACAATTGCAACCAACTAGCACTCCTATCAGTCAGGCGAGTACTGTAGCTCATGTCGGGAATAGCCGTGGTATAGTACTACTAGGCACTTGTCAATTGCGCGTGTGCAATATCGCGTCCGGTGCACAGCACACCGTGCGCGCATTGATTGACAGTGGCGCACAGGACTGTTTCATTACTACTGCTTGCGCACGGACACTCGGTTTAAACCTCCGCCGTTGCAATCTTACAGTAGCCGGTTTAGGACAGAACACCGTGTTTCACGTAAAGGGCACGACGGAATGTAATATAAGACCGCTGGACGGTGACAATCCACAATATCATATTAAACCGATTGTTTTAGATAATATCACTGCACAGATGCCTAGCATCTTCGTACCGTCAGTCGTTCGAGATCATTGCAAACATTTAATCTTAGCTGACCCCGATTATGACATTCCCGCAAAAATTGACCTTTTGATAGGGGCCGAACTATTTCATGAAATCTATGATGGACAACGTATTAAGCTGGGGCCCGGCCTACCAGCCGCTCTGCATAGCGTTTTCGGTTGGATACTCAGTGGTGCGGTCAATACCGATGCATTAGTACCTCCTTCCACTGCTTCCTCATTACTAGCTTCCACATACTCGCTAGATGAGCAGATAAAGCGGTTCTGGGAAGTCGAGGAACCACCGCGTATACCTATTACCGTACCAGAGGATGACCTGTGTGAACGACTGTACACAGATATGACTTATAGAAAACCTGACGGTCGTTATGTAGTGCCTATTCTAATAAAAGACGATAACTGTACCTTAGGTGATTCATACAATAGTTCTTTATCACGACTTACTAACCTTGAAAGAAAATTTAGTCGACAAGACCAACTTAAGTACGATTACGTAAACTTTATGCGCGAGTATGAGAGTATGGGTCACATGTATCCTGTATCTAATCCCTTTTCACACACGAAAAAACCTCATCTTTTTCCACATCATTGCGTCATTCGTCCAGAAAGCACGACAACTAAATTACGCGTGGTGTTTGACGCAAGCTGCAAGACAACAAACGGTAAATCTCTAAATGACCTTGTGTTCACTGGACCTAAGCTCCAAGTTGATATTATAGACATAATAACGGGGTTTCGACTACATGCGGTAGTGTTCACGTGTGACATATCAAAAATGTATCGTCAGATTTTAATAAGACCTGACGATCGTTGCTATCAGCATGTGCTATGGCGAGAGTCTTCAAGTGACCCAGTCAAAGAATATGAACTCGCTACTGTCAGTTTCTCGACTCGTAAAGTTGTTAAGTTGCGCACAGTTTGAACTCCGTAAGTGGAGTAGTAATTCTAACGCGTTCCTTGAAACTCTGCCAATGGACCATTGCCAATCTCCGAAGCCTTTCTCAGAAGAAGGTAACAAATCTACTCTGAAAATCTTAGGAGTTCAGTATGACCCTTCAGCTGATGCATTCACTTATTCTCACTCTTGTATCGATGATGGAGAGTTCACTAAGCGTTCCATTTTGTCCCACGTGGCTCGCGTATTTGATCCACTGGGGTGGCTGGCACCGTTCATTCTGAAGGCAAAAATACTTCTACAAGATTTATGGCGTCTTAACCTTACTTGGGACGAACCCGTACCCAGGGACATAGCTAAAGACTGGCGGGATTTCACCTTCGATCTACCAAACTTAAACCTTATTGAAGTACCTCGGCAAATCATACCCCATCAATCAGCACATCCCACAGAAGTGGAACTGATCGGATTCTGTGACGGATCAACCAAAGCGTACGGTTGTTGTATTTATCTCCGCGTGGTCACTTTAGACAAGGTTAAAACGCATCTATTAATCGCTAAAACTAAGGTAGCACCACTCAAAATTCTCACCGTAAATCGATTGGAACTTTGTGGTGCGGTGTTGCTATCTAAAGTAGTAACTCGTATCTTTACCTTTCTTAATAAAAGGCTCAATGTTAAAAATATCGTGTTGTTCACAGACAGCTCGACCGTATTGTCATGGTTGAACACAGAGCCGCATAAACTTAAAACTTTTGTAGCACATCGGGTGGTACAAATAAGAGAAACTACATTTACAGCGGTGTGGCGACATGTTTCCACCCATGACAACCCAGCGGATATCTGTAGTCGAGGTCTCTCGTGCTTAGAATTAGCTACTTGCGAAAGTTGGTGGTCAGGACCAAAATGGCTGACTAATGATCCGATCGACTGGCCTGTATCAGCAGTTGAAAGGCATGAAAACGTGCCAGAGTTAAAATTATTGTCACACTTGTGTCATGCCAGTTACATGACACAAGATGCTGACGTGCTCGAAGACCAACTGGAACGTCCCTCCAAACTTTCACGTCTACAACGAGTAGTAGCTTGGATCTATCGATTTATAAATAACTCTAAACTAAAACGCGTTGAACGGAACTTGTCACCGTTTCTAACTTCCATAGAATTAGATAATTCTTTGGAAAGGATAGTTAAACATGTTCAACGTAAAGACTTTAGTGATGTTATAACAAAACTCAACTCGAACAAAACGCTACCTCGATATCTTTTGAAACTAGCTCCTTTTTTAAACTCTAGCCAAGTCCTGCGAGTTAGGGGAAGAATCACACATACAAACTTACCTGACTACGTCAAACATCCTTACCTCTTACCCAAAACATCTCGGCTGAGCAATCTCCTGATTGATTATTATCACGCAACTTACCTTCACTGCGGACCTCGCTTGCTTCACTCTTTACTTCAGCGTCGATTTTGGGTGCTTGGCGTTCGAAATCTTATTCGATCTCGCTTATCTAAATGCGTCACTTGCTTTAAGGTCTCCCCAAGGCCTCTTCAACCAATTATGGGTGATCTTCCGTCTTCCCGACTGAAAGCAGGTCAATGCTTCCAGACAGTAGGTATTGACTTCGGGGGTCCATTCATGATTAAAGAAAGCAGGCGCAGGAACGCTAAAATATACAAGGCATATTTGTGTCTGATGGTTTGTCACGCCGTCAAAAGCATACACCTTGAACTCGTCACGGAGATGACCACCGAAGCTTTCATAGCAGCGCTAGACCGCTTCGTATCCAGGAGAGGTCTATGTCAATACATAGTTACTGATGGTGGTACCAACTTTGTGGGAGCCAAACGCTACTTATCCGAAGTTTCTGAATTGCTTAAAAGAGACAAGGACAACATCTCGTACCAGCTCGCATCTCGCGGTATTTCGATGAAATTTAATCCCGCATCCGGTCCTCATTTCGGTGCCATCTTTGAAAGCGGTATCAAATCTACCAAATATCATCTAAAACGTATTGTAGGAACCCAGGTTCTAACCTATGAGGAATTCTATACCGTTTTGACAAAGATTGAAGCAATGTTAAACTCCAGACCTTTAGTGGAGCTCTCGTCTGATCCCGGTGAGGTTGACGCTCTTACAGCTGGGCACTTCTTAGTGGGTCGACTTCTAGTCTCCCTTCCGGAGCCGGTACATGCCGAAAACGTACCTCTGCGTACTCGGTGGCAACTGGTACAGAGACTATCTCAAAGTTTCTGGCGAACCTGGCAAAGAGATTATTTACATACCCTACAGCAAAGGAGTAAATGGTTAAAGGACGGGGGGAGACAGCCTAAGTTGAGCGATCTTGTCATTATCCACGAACCTAACTTGCCAGCAAATGAATGGCGATTAGGTCGTGTGGTAAAACTACATCCTGGCAGGGACAACATTATTCGTGTCGTGACCGTCAAAACCTCCAAAGGTCTACTTGTGAGACCTGCGGTTAAAATCTGTCCGTTACCCATAGATGAAAGCAATTAGACTTATATCACTTCCTACCATATTTTATATATAATACCTAACTCTTACACAATATATACTTACTATATATATTATACACCTTAGAAATTTAATAAATAAGCTATAATTTTATAAAATAATCTACTATGTACATAACCTCCTACTAGTACCTAATGCATATAATCTATAATAATAATAATTAGAAAAAAACACACTATGCCAACAGAACTATGTATTCGTAAAGTATGACTGTAGAATCCGAGTCAAGAACTCATTTATCTTATGAAATCCCTGGTTGATTTCAAGTGGGGGGATATGAACAGGCTTAAGGTCTTTCCTTGTTTGTTTCCCTATCCAATATTCTATCCTAATTTAAATCCTCGCGCCACCTACACACAACCGACGAAAGCGACGAAACCCGGCACGCGGCGGCAAGAGGAACTATTCTGTATCGTCCATCTTCAAAACCAAACGTGTCCCGCGGGCACAAATTATGCAAAATAAATATAAACTCCATAAAAAGGTGACGAAGTGATGTGTGTAAGGAACTGTTGAAACGACTAATATCGCTGTGAGTACCTACCTATTGTTATTCCTTAAATCTACTGACTTTAGCCTTTTACTAAAATTTCATCTTATCAAATCCTCGTTTTCAATTTAAACGTAAACAATAGCCAATGAATAAAATAATTGAAAATTACACCTTTGAAACCAACAAGATAAATGTCAATTTGATACAAAACCATCATTGGATGAATATTAAGGTAAAGCAAAACAGTGAAGACGCCCGTGGGGTGCAGAGTTAGAATGTCACCTCCCGAGGTGGCTAAGGGAATATACTATAGCGGGATTATGGCATATCCCCTCGAATAGGAGGGACCTTGTTCAACGGTGGACATTACGGTTGATGTGATAAAAACAGTGAAATGACTCACTTCGACTGTGTCACTTCGCTATTTCAATGTACCTGGCCTGAGTACCTTTATTGAAATCGAAGGAGTTTTCTAGCGAAGGTTACAAAGATATAAGACGCAAAATAACTTTGCTGCCGAACGAAACCCACAAGTTTGCAACCTAATCCAGCGAGCAAAATGCAAGGTGCCATAAAAAACCTTACTTAAGAGAAAAATTATTTTTGGCACTTTTATTATCGAACCCTAACAAAAGTGCCAGAGAAATAAATACTTCTTCAAAAATATTTTCCATACTAGGATTAAAATCATCTGTCCATGCAAATTTCAAATAATTATAAACTACGCCTTTCAATGATAATCAACAATACGCACAATACGACGTTTCAAACAATTTGCGGTGATCGTGGTCACGTGATGCCAAATTGATTTTAAGAGATATTGATAGAACATTTATTACTACCTTCCCCCCATCCGGTAGTATTTCGTTTATATAACTAATTCCAAAAATGTAGAAAACCATTATTCGTTATTTTGGATCAAATAAATAATAACTGCACAATAGGTAAGTGTTTATCTAAAATTAAAAACAATAATTATACATATTTGTAACGTTTAATATGTACGCGTAACGCTTAGGCAGCCCATTTCAACAACGTTCACAAATGTCAATTGAGTAGTGATCCCATTGTTCATATATATTGCGAAAGAGATGCTCATGGGAAAACATGATGTATGAATTCGCGAATATTTCATGGCAACATTCTATGTTATGTACTTAATGAAGCTGAATTTAATGTATAATATATTCGGGTATTTTGTATATTCTAGTATTAAGCGAGC
Source organism: Plagodis pulveraria (assembly GCA_963890685.1). NCBI lineage: Eukaryota > Metazoa > Arthropoda > Insecta > Lepidoptera > Geometridae > Plagodis > Plagodis pulveraria. Next base: position 19,281,520 of record OY982962.1, read on the forward strand.
AATATTTTTTCATGTTGTAATTTGACTAAAAAGTTAATTTGATCCAGCCACATTATGACTTTATATGGCTGGAGATTTAAGACTTAACTTAAACTGATAATTGGGTTGTGCCACTTGACCATCTTCGCTTCAATAACTTTGTAGTATATTCAAAATGAGAGAAACAAACAATGGCAAATAAAAATATAAGAAAATCAATAAAAAAAAAATTAACCGTCTGCAACACTCAAATGTGTGAAATAACTTGTTGAAGTAGGTACCATGATGGTTTGTTAGTAGTAGTAGTAGAAGCATTGTTCAGTAAAGTGCTGTACGACAGGTTACTCCTAGAAATACTACAACATTAAGCTCCACGTTGGAACTCTTCGTTTGAAGTTTCCGACATATTAAATTGTATTATGACAATTTCTAGTTGATAATTGCAGTTGATAATTTCGTGTTAGTACATTTTTATTTGTATACCAATTTTTCACCTATGGTTGTCATTGTAGAGCTGTGCACGCAGTATGCAATTATTTGACTACCGTCTCACTATACCTCACCTGAGGCTTAACTAATAATGGGAGCTGGCTCTCATGAAAAGGATACCGTTAGAAGCTTGGCAGGTATTTTTTTTAAAGCCAGGTAATTTATGAATACAAAGGAAATTTGTAAATACAAATTGCCATGCAAAATTTTGGAGTTTCAGGCAGCCCAAAGGTCTTTTACAGCATCACGACTGCTATGCTAAGACAACAACCTTGGCCGAACGTGCCCTACGAAACACGTAAAGCATTCTAACAGTCACCCATATAAGTAGTGACCGTAAAGAACATTGCTTAAAATTGTTGATCTGGGCAAGCTCACTACAAGCGCTTCCAATCTCGGCTCTCAGCTCTGTTTTATGGACCCCAAACATATTAGTAAAAGATAAACAAGGTACATTTTAAAATGCCTAATGTACTTTTTAGAGTACTTTCTGTTTTTCTACCGCCACTTGAAACTATTATGTATATAGTTTTAATATAATACAAAAATGATTCAAACCAAATCATTAGACAACCTTATTGTGGCAATAGAGACTGGTCTTTATTTTCACAAGAAGGTTGTGAGTGCTTTTAAGATCAGAATGAATCTTGAATTGGGCTAAGTGTACTAGACAAATATGAAACTTGGATTGCCTACCTACTCCGGGCCTAATGTTTCTTTTTCAACTAAGCAGCAGCATCGGTTTTTATATATGTCACAATACATTATTTGTGTATATATTATCACGCTCAACATTGAGATGTATTTATTATGAGCCTTATATAGTTAGTGTAATAGTAAAGAATTTTGTTAAAGGGTATAAATTTAATGAAACTCCATAATCACTTCGAAAAATTAAATTTTATAATTGGTATAGGTTGTTTTGATAGGCTATCAATAAGAGCTAGAATGTCACCATCTCTAACCGCGGGTGTCATAAGAGGCGACTAAGGCGGCTATCTCACACTGCGATTCCCACGACGCCTGCCAAGCGTGGGGATTATAGCAAACCCCCCTAATGGGAGAGGCTGTGGAACAACCACATTAAAAATCATAATAATCTGCATATAGATGTTTTTATTGCCGATAGGTATGTCCTTTGACCTCAAACTCACCTGGTGGTAAGTGATGATTTAGTCGAAGATGTTATTCAGGCTAACCTAGAATTACTGGCTCTCAAGGACAACTGCCGGAACACACCGTTAGGTGCTTGGCAACAGATTTTCTACTTGAGGGTGGTCGCTGGCCAGGTGGGCATTCGCAAAATACCCTAGGTCATTCGAAAATGCCCTATTACTATGCGGTGAAGTGCAAGCCCGCGGTGGGATTCGAACCATGGACCTGCTGCGCGGCATTCCATAGCAAATGCCACTGAGCCATCACTGGTCCAAAACTGCTTTTGTCCTTTGGTAAAACTATCGTTGATAATGGTATAAAATGTGATAGACCTTCTCTATTACAAAAAAAAAACAATCTACGAGAAGCGTTTAATACCTATAAAGTGAAAATGAGTATGATTCCGGTAACTTTTACTTAATACTTTTTAGTTTTCGTTAAAGTAGCTTTTTAGCTTGTCACACTTGGAACGGCATTTTTGTCACACTTCTTAAGCTTAGTTTAAGATTCCTTATTTAAAATTACCCTTCTTTTTTTTGAGTACCTAATAATTAATATACTGCAGCAACAACTGCTTCATACACATAATTCTTCAGGGTATATGGAAGATTCTCAAGTATTTCGAAGCCGGCATATTTTAGCTATAGCAACGGCACACGTGTAAGCTGGGTAATCTGGCGCGAACAAAAAAAATTTTTTTTTTTTTGTTTGCCTCCCCTTTTCTTGCATACTTGATTACTCAATTGTTTTTTTTACTCTAAAGTAGCACCAGAATGCCTATATTTGAAATGTTCTATCATGACCGGGGTGGTCGATAAATATCTCAAACAAGGAGTAGATTGAGCCCTCGATCATTCCTGCAGAATGGTTCACCCAGGGGTTGGAGAAGATGTTCATTTTCAAGTCATAGACTGTAATTTTATTTCTTGATCATAAAAGTGAAACTACGTTACACGCATTGATGTATTTTGTTCTACCGTAAAAACAGGATAAGCGTCAAAACTGGTATGATATAATTTGTTTAATCACCAAATTTTTTTGAGGGTGAGAAATGCCTTCGCTCTCGTTCTCTACCACGGGGGCAGTTGAAGAGTATTTGTGGGATTTAAACCCACTAAACCCCTCCCCGTGAACAAGCCTCCGCGAGGGGGAAAAAAATTACAATTATTCTTACAAAATTACAACGAGTCAAAAAAATATAGACATATGAGTGATTTGAACCCGTATCATCTAACATGACATATAACGCATTACTCCAATTTGACCTTTTGTTCTTAACCATCGTATGGGGATGGAACGAAATCTATACACAATTTTTTGCAATTAGCTTTAAACTTGTTTACAATTATTATCCTATAATCCAATCCTATGAAATTCATTCATCCTATGGTCTGAAATTTGCTTGTTTGTGGTTGCGATTCGTGGAAAGCCACCTTTATATATATTAGTCTGAAGCATAGCGCTACCAAGACAAACTTTAGTAAACTATATAATTAAGTTATATAGTATCTAGGTTTAGATAGTTTTCACCAGCTAGCTAAGTAGAATCAAATCTAACCATTCACAGCAATTTGCTATTGCGGAATTATTCAATTTAAGGTTCTAGTTTATATCCTGCAGACATATGACTTTTTAGGTTTCGTAGCTAAGGTTTCGCCGCTTGCATCTGTTTGTGCATCTGTATTTATTTAATAACAATAAGAAACAAATATTTGAATTTCCGAACATAAAATCGCTTCAAGGTTTACAATAATCTTATCGTGTGTGCGAGATACGCAGGCGGAGTGTTGTCACTCCACGCCACGCAACGCCCACGTATTTTTTTTTATGCCTGATAGTTTAGCCTTTGACCACCATCTCACCTGATGGTAAGTGATGATGTGGTCGAAGATGTTGTTCAGGCTAACCTAGAAGTACTGGCTCTCAAGGACAGCTGCCGGAACACACTGTTAGGTGCTTGGCGACAGACTTTCTACTTGAGGGTGGTAGCTAGCCAGTCGGGCATTCGCAAAATGCCCTACCACCATGCTATAACGACTGCCATCCTAAGACAACAACCGGGACCGACGGCTTAACGTGCCCTCTGAAGCACGGAAGCGCTCAGTAGTAATGTCACTAGCGGTCACCCATCCAACTCATGACCGCACGCGACGTTGCTTAACTTTGCTGATCGGTTGAGAACAGCTAAGTAAACTTCGCTACGAGCGCTTCACGTACTCATGTATGTCTAATCCGCAATCCCTTACTTGTTCATTTTGCTGTATGCGACCGTATTTCAGAAGAGGTTATACTTGCTAATGCCCATATGAAATGCAAATTAGCAGATTGTTGTCGGCCAGTACCAATATAAAATAAACCAACGTTGGAATAAGGATCATAACAGCGCTCGCTGAAACGTGACAATTACGGTTATCGCTCCGTCCGACGATAATTTTAGCGAATAAATACCTATCAAGTGGACGCTGTACAATATCAAAACCGTACTTACAAATAAAATATATGGTTAATATAGTTTTGAAGAAAATCGTCACAACTTTTAAGGAAGAGATACGAAGTTTGTTTCGTAATGAATCGAAAATCATTCAACAGTAATTTTTTAACAGAAGTTTACGCTTCTTTATATAGGTACGCGTTCACAAATGTACTTAATGCGGTCTGATTTCTTATTCTTGAAATATATTACAGTAAAATTATATCACTTAAGTTAGGTCTGATTCAACATTGGTTCTTATATACGCTTTAATTTATAGCTTCAATACGATACGACGGACGTGACCGGACATCTGCCATAGATTGTATTTTAAGCAATAAATAGATATAAGGAGTAATCGGTCTGTTGAGATTGCAATATGGGCTCGTCCATAAGTAAATAATAAGGAAAATTTCACATACCAAGTTTGTTGGTACGTATTTTCTAGATAAAGGTATTCTTATTTTATTAGATGTAATTTATTATATGTACACGTGCGGCAGGAGTTGAGCATATTAGCGGGAAATATAGATTAGCATGCAGTAGCGCACCAACATGGATTGAGCAATTATACTGATTGTAAAACGGCCGCCATCTTCACCGTACGGAGTGATTGAAATGGAGTACTTATTAACCTTATAAGCAAAAAATGCATGGTGGTAGGGCATTTTGCGAATTCCCGCCTGGCTAGCTGCCACCCTCAGGTAGAAAATCTGTCGCCAAGCACCTACTTGTATGTTCCGGCAGCTGTTCCTGATTATCTAATTCGAATATAATAATGAAACTGATCTTTATTTTGAGTTTCTAAATCCATAACGGGTATCCAAGGAAAAGTTCAAAGAACTCCTTTGAACTTTTGCTTTCCTTGGATACCCGTTAATTGGCAATGTTTCTAACACACAAACTCTAGTAAAATAACAAATAATTTTAAACACCGTCCAAGTGCGACGAGACATGTACAATGAATCCCCAATCAAAGGATAAAAATGTTTTTTTTTTTTTTAATTATACTTTCAACAAATTATATTGCCTCCAAATACTGTTGCTACGAAACCCCCGGTGTTCAAGACTTAAAAGTCTTCAACTTTGTCTGATTTTTTATTACCTAATAGTATGTTTGCCTTAACCAACACTTCACCGTTATGCAGTTTTAATAGCATATTTTATTTTTTTATTGCTGATACGTAAGCCTTTGACCATAATCTCACCTGATGTTAAGTGATGATATGGTCGAAGGTGTTAACAGGGTTATACTAGAGTTACTGGCTCTCAAGGACAGCGGCCGGAACATACCGTAAGGTGCTTAGCGAAAGATTTTCCAGCAATACGGGTATTCGCAAAATGCCCTTCCATCATGCGATGAACCTCAAGCCCGCAGCGGGATCTGAACCATGGACCTGCTGCGTGGCAGTCCATAGCCAATGCCACTGAGCCATAATCATCAGTTCTTCATCAAGAATACATATAAAGGGTAGTAGTTAGTAGTAGCTAGCATATAATAATACGATATCCTTATCATATTGCTATTAAGGATATTGCTCCTTTTGTAACTATAAGATTGAGTGTGACAGATGAAAACCAATTGAAAATAATGACGTTTTAGCGTTGTTTGCGCGTCAAAGTTGGGGTAAACTTTTTAAGAGATTCAATAAGAAAAGACAGTATTTTGCGACAAAGCTGTGAAACTTTGTGTTTAAGCTACTAAAATATTGTACGTAATTAAATTATTAGCTAAAATACGCTGTCCATTTTTCTTTTTTAACAAGCTATGTTAAATCGTTTTGCTCGTAGCCGAAGCGGTATGTGCTCTTGCAAAACATTTTAATTAAGAACAATTTTGTGCTGCTACATAAACTAAAATAATCATCTTAAAATTTGCTTAGCTAATGAATATTGTACGCTAAAGGCAAAAGGTTCAAATTTCAGAGCATATTATAAAGCTTCATAACAAGATCCGTTAAGCTATTTTTAGAGCCGTGAACACAGCTTTTGTTCTTTGAAAATATCGTTCTAATAATATTGTTTACACCTACATACTGCCTTGAGTGATACTCAAAGCAGAGATTGTACTTATTATTTGAAAATTAGGTTTTTGAAAGTATTTTGTGAATATTCGTGTACTGGTTGTTTTATATGTCAATATTAATAATTTAGTTAATGAATATTTATTACAAAAACTGTATGTATAATTGTTTATAAATGATTTATTTTTCAAAATCACTGCTTAGTAAAATGTGTTTATTATGGTCAAATGTCGTATAAAGCCTTTTTTTACACTTATGTTCCATAGCAGCTTGAAGTATGGAACTGTGCTGGGGAAATAAGGAAGCGTTCACCTAAAATGCAATAGCATTGTTAATAAAATATTTAATTTCTCAAAACGACTGATGAATAAAATGACCGATGACTGCTATGTCTTGGTCTTAAGTCATATAAAAAATTTTCATGATTTTTCTGATAGATATTTTCATTAGCAGTCTGGAGTATATAACTCCGGTAAATAGCAATAAGCTTGCCCTGTGCTATATTCGATGATTCGATGATGAAGAAGCGTGATGATATAGTGTGTAAAGCAACGAAGTGAATTGTTAATACTGAAAACTCTAGCAAGCACGTATTTAAAAATAATATTAGGAGTGGTAAGAAATGCGACGTACATATGTACATAATAACAATAGGTTTGAATAAACAGTTCTTTTTTCAACAAGATGTAAGTTAGCGAAAAATATTTTAAACTTGATTGTCTCTCTCGGAAAACAATGGTTTTCTCGGAAAGCATTTTCAAATCCCGCTTGAAACCATCATGCAAAAAGCTATCAAAAAAATCTAAATACGTCGTTATATAAAGGATCCCCGAAAAACATTATTCATATGTAAAACCCTGAAAAACTGAGGCAAAACCGGAAAAGTGATGCATCCGTCACGTGTACCCCAGTGAGAAAATATCCGGGGCAATATATTCCGGGCAAGTTCCTGGAATATCCGGCATAATCCTGGTGCAATTTGTCGGTGAACCCTCAATCGTTGACAAAAAGACAGTATCTGAATCTAACAGCATCTTGCTAAAAAGTATTGGTCTTAAACACTATAACCGGAGCTTCGTGGTCCAATTATATCCTTTTAATATATTTTGTATATCTATATTATCCTTTTTTAAATACACCTTTAAAATTTCTGAAGTAGACCATGCTAGCCGATGTTTCTCGTAGTGAATATAAGTGTTAACTAAAAAATTAAAAACTAAGACATTTTTAATTCTTGCGATTAGCTAATTTTCGCTCATATTTGCTGTAATCATTTAATCATGTATTATCAATTTATAAATAGTTGAGCTATTTTCGGTGCCTATGAAAGTTTCAACTAAACGGGTAATGAAGCTATTGGCAATATTTACAATCTCTTACTTTGCTGGATAAGCATTTTTTTACCAAGTATTTACTGTATTTAATATCCAACAAAAATTAGGATCATAAACGTTTATTAAAATGTAATGGTACACACCGACACTTCAGAGCAAGACCGTGGTTTACGGGTATGGGTTCAAGTCTAAGTTTGACATAAAATTTAATAAAACCTAAAATCTATTTTAGATCATTTTGAAACAGTAATTTATTCTTAATAAAAGCTTTGAACTACGATGAAATTTTCCAGATTGTCTAGTTCAAATTACAACTATCATAAAAGAATTTTTCAATTTCGTCTTCTTAGATCTTATAAGGTCTCATAGCAGAGCATAACTGGTAATTATGAACTGATTACCGAGATTAAGCAATATTTGCTGTGGATACTACTTGGATAGATGACATCTAGTGATATTTGTCCCTACTCAGCGCTTCCATAATTTGAAGGACACCTTTTGGCGTCGTAGTATGTCACTCGTTACAACATGGTGTTGAGGCCTTTTGTAAATACCTGCCTGTCTAGATACTAGTATCATGTAGAATATCTGTCACCAAGTAGATAACTAACGTTGTGTTCCGCCAACTATACTTGAGAGAATTCAAATACACAGTACATCTTCTATTAAATCAACACAACACTTACAATCAGGTGAAATAGTGGTCGAGGGCACTCGCCCTCTCTATTACAAAGAGATAAAATTCATCTAAAAGTTTGCTATATATGTAATTCTTATATCATTTCCAGTTAAATTATATTTGGAATATTTATTTTGCAACAACAAAATATACAAAACATCTGATACTGCACAGTCTGCAAATTACAAATCGAGCCCGGCGCGTGTCCGGACATTGGAGTGGGTTGTCGTTATAGGTCTCGACGTGACCATGGCTCGGTCATACTATAACTTATAACACGTTATGCTTATAGCCGTACGGAATTCTACGGTTATTGGTGAGTTTGAGAAATCTAGCGCGACCACCGTGCCCATTTGTGTGAGCTTAAAGTAATATAAGAATTTATATATGACGCCCGATTACGGTAGGGTTCAGGAAGAAATAATGCTTAGAAGAAAAATATTAATTTCTAAATAAAAAGGGGCTGAATTTTTGTTGCTGGCACCCATAATGTTTCTAGGAGGGTCGGTTTCAATATTGAGAGGGATTCAATGCAAATACTTGGATTACTTGAGCATCATGGTAGTGGATAATGAAAATTTTGATACTCTTAGATTTTTACTCTCTTTTTTATACTACACTCTAATAAAATATACTATTTCGTGCCTTTTTAGGGGATACGTAAAATATTTCCGGATGGAAGTAGGTATATATTTTTTCCACAAATATATACACATATTACACTGCACTCACTCATATACATTCTATACCACCTCCGGTGATCCTGTTTTGCTTATATTTATCGTAATATTATATATATTTATTAATATATATATAAAGGTAAATATTTGCATTTCATGTCTTTGGTTGTTTGTATTATAAATAACACCTTCGCAGATCGGCAAATCGTCCACCTGAGTAGGAATATGTATGCTGAAAAACAGTGCAGTTTTGCTGCTGTGAGAAGGAACAAACCCTATTATAAATAAAAAATAAATACATACGTATGTTATTTTAGTAAGGGCAATATTTTAATTTTTATACGAAGCAATGGCTAATGTACCGATGTTCTGATAAAGATAAGCTCGCAGCCCATTTTACCAAAATCAAAGTTTATCAAGGAAAATATTACTCAGTACTCGTAAAAAGCTATTCGCAAGTTTACAAGGTTAACTGTATTCAAACTATTTGTAACAAAGAGCAATTGTCAGTCATTAATGATATTCTACTGTAAACTGCGCTGATGTAGTTAAGTTACTCGTACCTACTTCTTTTTAATAGTTCTGAATTTATTTTATACTTGTCGAGAACTAAAGTGCCAGTAACATCACCAACCTTACTCAAGTATTTGGTAAATTACCAACTACAAACGCAAGGCTTGAATTTTAACATTTTGTGTTCAAAAAGAGCTTAACATTAATTAATTGTATTACATTTAATTTCGATATTTTAACTATCCATCTAATTCAGGCAACTAGGTTAATATTAAAATGACATGGACCCATACAATAAATACCCTAATATTTCAACATAATTAAAAGTCTACTCTAGACGCCTAATAATATTATTATTTATATATACGCCGTTGGCGTCAAGTATCCGGTCCAGGAAGCGTCGAAACTTGACACACTTGGGCCAAAAAACACCTATCATGATCTTCGGTAGCTTGCGTATCAAATCGCTGATTTCTTAAACTTCTTCTATATCTTAAACTTGCGTGTTGTAGTGCAAACGAAATACGTAAAGTAGCGTTGAAGGCACTCCGAGCGCAGCAGTTGATTGTCGTCGGTTAGTACAGTATCGTTTTGTTTCTGATAGCTTTTCATCTTCTTATGACTGTTTCAAAACCGTTGTTACTATTCTGGTTGTCTGTAGGGATCAGAAACACAGTACTACAAACAAGATGTCACTAATGACATAAACAGTGATGACAAGAGAACCGCCAGCGGTATTATTAGAATGCCATATTTTGGAGGGCACATTAATCTGTCAGTGCGACTGTTGTCTTTGGACAGCAGTCGTTGTAGCAATACTACCTGTCTAGCTACCGAAGATGAAAATTTGTCGCTCGGCATCAAGTATACAATATTTTTACCACATCATCACTTACTATCAGGTGTGATCGTGATCGAAGAATGGCAAAGGCAGATATGAAAAAAAAATGCCTTTATATAGGCTCATAACCTATCAAAATATTTGTGCACCAGACTGGGATGCCACTGTTTTGTAGCCAGGTATCAATTAACCATTAATCACTGTATATCGTTGAACACTTGATCTTCAACGATATACAATGATGAGTACAGTGAATTTGGTAGGAATCCGTAAGTTTCCCTTTATTTGCTTGCCTGTAGTCCACATCCACATCCAATTACACTACTCTACATTAAATTACAGTTATATGTATTACACATTTGTAATAGTATTAATCTGTAGGTGTATCAATTTTGAAAAATTACATTTAAATTTAACATATTATTTTGCTAAAAAACACGTTAAATTTAGTTAAGGGGCAAAGATTTTCCTTCCTGTTGACATTACATAAAATATTCCGCCTTCAGCCTCGCACTCTGTAGCTCGGCCTTTGATCTCACCAAAAATATTTTTATTTTGATCTATATGTAGCTATACATCTATTCAAACACTCTCTCCCAATATTGTACAATGAATTATAGGTAGTTGTTTCAAATTAGTAATCAGGCCAATTTTTATAGCAGCTACTAAAGGGCTTAATGATCACGTTTTGACCTTATACAGTTAATATTATCTGAGTTTTTTCAAATGCTCTAGAGCACCGCTGCAACATGTAAGGGGTAGACAGAGTTTTGCTTGGTGTTTCGATCCCACGTAATAAAGGGCGTCACTTTGGCCATCTCCCGGCACAGTCTTAAGAGTCCCTGTACTGTGTACAGGCTTATCTTCCAAAATTAAATGCGATTACCGATTCCTTTCAAAACCTTACAGTTTTTCATTTCGTTCCACGATGATTTTGAGGGATGACGTATAATTGTTGTCGGCTTAGTAAGAGAACACTAAGGAAAAATATATGAAAATGACGACAGATACAAAAGTAAATAAAAACGTTATTATTAAATTATTAAAAAACAAAAAAAAACACAATACTTTTTTCACATAATATTAATAGTAAGTACAAGTAGTAGCTAACCTACGACACAACCAATCAGTGCGCGATCAAGATTGAAACTAACGACCGGCCGGCACATACGCTTCTATTTTGACCGGTACAATTCTTCCGATTCGATTTATCTTTTCGACTTGACTCTACATCGTTCGCCGGTATAGTTTTGAAAAATCGACTTGACCTCTGACACACACGTTACAATTGATAGAGATCGTTTGTCTGTACAATTCAAATCTCATTCGATTTCGTAAAGCAGGTGGTTATATGTTATATAATAATCTGGACTGCTACCGAAAATTTCTTTGTTAGATAAACTCAATAACTGTTCGACCCAGAAATTAAAACAAGTTCCTCGAAATTCCAAAGCTTCTGTTTATTACGTATACTTTAAAGAATTATGTTGTAACTTCGAAGGATCGTATTTATTTAAACTTTGTTTTAATTACTGAGGTACGTAATATTAAAGTGTAAGCAACCACTTATTTCAGCGCTAATAGCGCTTTACATAATTTATAATTAGCGCTACAAGCGCTGATATAAGTGGACAGGACGTGTTAGCTTTCCCATCAACTTATATTTACGTTCCTGTGCATATAAAATCTAGATTATTCTCGTTTGTCCGTTTTTATTTCACTTCGATAAAAACTGTATTAACTTTTTAGACAAAGCTTTCGCCAAGTTGGTAATATAGACGAACGTGAAATCAGCTGATTAGAAAAACTGGTTTTCAAATGCATGCTGCTGGAACACTCGGTAAGGTCTTGAGGATATATGTTTTATATAACGGTGGTAGCTAGTCAGACAAATACGGTAAATATCCAGCCATCATGCTATAAAAGTCAAACCCATGGTGAGCTTTCAAACGACAACTGACCAATTGGTTGTCAACTCACACTACCACTATTATTGCATATATCAATGCCAGTTACATAACAAAAGTCCTTTTACACCTTTTCATATTCCATTAACAGTAAACTATAATATTTAATTTTAAACTATTATAACAGTGAGTAATAACCAATGCTTGTATATTATGCATTGGGAATACGCTTCAGAATATATAGGTAAAAAATTACCATAGAAGTAATAAACTCGTGAATATTTTTAGGTGCTTCGTGAAATATTTTATTTTTTGTTTAGGTAGCTAGCTACACAGCCGCAAAATGCCAACGCCACAAAATGCCTACCATTATCCAAGTTTTCACAGGATCACAGGTGGTTGATTATGGCTGTTAGAGGTCGCCCTTACGCGCTCAACAATTTCTCATTAATTACGAAACAGAATGTAATATAATTAGTTACATATTTTTCATGACACATGTGTTTTGAATAAGTATAATAAAATCCGGCGGGAGTGTATTTTCAGACTTCTAGGTTAGCCTGAACAACATCTTTAACCACATCATCACTTACGATGGTATGGTGAGATAGTGGTCAAAGGCTAACATATCAGGAGTAATATATATATATACATAAGTTAAATAAAAGTATGTCAACTCCTTTCCATCCAAAGGTTGTCTGGAAGAGATCGCTTCTAAGCGATAAGAGCGCCCATTGTACAACATTATATTTAAGCTTGTATTAAGCCCAGGTTTTTTTTACTTTTTTTGTACAATAATGTGTTATCTATCTCTCTATTTATCTATGAATTTGAACAATTATCATAAGGAATCGGGAAAATATTAGGAATGACATCTGTCAAACATCCAAAACGGCAGATTTCAAGATATCATACAAAATGCTTCATGCTGAAGAGAGACCGCCAGGCCTAGCTTCAGTGGGGTTGGAGTGCTTTGTATGGTGGACATCTTGAATTATATCATTTTGCTTAGTCCAAGAAGCTCCTTTCATTCTGCATACTGTATTAGGAGTAATGTTTCAATTGAACAAATTGTATTATAAGTTTTTGTGAAATATTCGACTAAATTTGGATTAATTCTAGGTTAGCCTCAACAACATCTTCGACCACATCACCACTTACTATCAGGTGAGATAGTACCCAAAGACTAGACTATCAGCAATAAAAAAACCGAGCCCGAGGGCCAAGTTTTGACTAGTAATACGTAGGAAGTACATCCAGCAAGATCGTCCCATATTCATATTCAAATTCAGATCATTTATTCACAAGAATGTTGTACAGATACAGCAGATGTAACGCTTTACAATAACGTACATAACATTCTACATGATGTTGTGACTCTGCTACCCAACAATAACACCTTATAACTCGCGGCGAATATCACCATGTCATCCACATAACCGAAAAAAAAAACATATAAGTCATTCTCAATAAGCAGTAATAAATACTGCAAGGTAATGTACTGTATCTGAAATACTAAATCTAATCAACATTTTTTAAGCAATGGAAGCAGTGATGCTTAGTGGCACTGGCTATCGACTGCCACGCAGCATGTCCATGGTTCAAATTTCACCGAGGGCTTTAGCTTCACTTCATGGTAGAAGGGCATTTTGCGAATGCCCACCTGGCTACCGACCACCCTGAAATAGAAAATCTGTCACCAACCCCCTAATGGAGTGTTGCGGCAGCAGTCCTTGAGAGCCTGTGAAATTACTTAACAACTATGTCTCAAGTTGAAGAGCGCAGTGCAATTCGTGACTTGTGATGAAATGCATCTGTTATTGGCAGGGGTTAGTCCACTTAACATCAGGTGAGCCTCGAGCTTGTTCCGTCACAATAACATAAACAAAAGCTTTTGTAGAGCTACGCGATATCTAAAATTCACACAGACATCCACATAATATTGGTAGTATTAATAATTATCAGGTGCATGCATAAACTAATTACCTAATAAAAACAAGTTAAATGTTATGCAAATAAATTAATTTTAAACCCGATTCTCTTATAAAAAAAATATTTTGACTTTGATTTCATCCCTACTAATGTACAATATCTACCCATAATTTCTCCATGTAAAGTAAGTAATAAGTACTTTTTAGGTAGGCAATATTAAAAACGTTGATCCTGATGTTATGTTATTGCTATTCTGTGGCGACCGGAGCGCGATGACTTCGGTGCTCGATACCGACTTCGAAAAGTTATTTGGTGTACGTTTTGGTACACCAAATAACTTGTCTTCACACGTTTTGGTGTAGAAGTCGTTTCCATTTTTGGGTAAAAAAACTTTTTTCTCCCTGTTAAGTGACCCTTGCTACTTGCGGGATCGATTGTCTTTTACTGTCAATGATTATATCATCAAATAGGAGAATACTTCCAGTCTAACTCAAAAACGGCTTGACCGATGTTGATGAAAATTGGTCAAGCCGTTTTTGAGTTAGACTGAACTGACAGAAATCGGTTCATCCAGTAAAAAGTTTGAGGTACAAAAATAAAAATACATACATATTGAGTACCTCTTTCTTTTTTAAAGTCAGTAAAAAAGAGAGTGGACCTGGCAGAACGAGAACTAACATAACGAATGAATTGTATCCGCTACAGATTAAATCCGCCTCTACTATTTGAAAAATTACAAAGTCAGGTATCATGAGCTGTCATATCCATAACTGAAAGCCATATTATTGTCTAATTTTTTTTTTTAGTTCTTGTGACGGAACAAGCTCGAGGCCCACCTGATGTTAAGCGGACTAACCTCTGCCTATAACAGATGAATTTCGTCAACACGCATTGCACTGCGCCCGTCACATGAGACATAGTTGTTAAGTCTCATGTGCCTGTAATTTTACTGGCTCTCAAGGACAGCTACCGGAACACACCGTTAGGTGCTTGGTGACAGATTTTCTACTTAAGGGCAGTCGCTAGCCAGGCGGGCATTCGCAAAATGCCCTTCCACCATGCGGTGAAGCTCTAGCTCGCGGCTTATTATTATTTGTTCAGAGAATTTGCGTGTTATTTATTGAGATATTTGTTTTGCAATAAAGCCAAAACCTGTTTTTTTTTACTCAGTTCCACAAAACATTTAATATTTGTTAACGGGATAAAGCAGCGATAAACTCCATTATCGATCTGCAAAAGATGACAGAGCGTGTGGCTGTTATGAGTTGTATTTATCACTTTATTTATGATAAATTTCAATGTTCATTATAGTTTTGTACATTATAATTTATTTATTTACAGCTGATAGACTAGCCTTTGATTACTATCTCACCTGATGGTAAGTGATGATGTGGTCGAAGATGTTGTTCAGGCTAACTTAGAATTACTGGCTCTCAAGGACAGCTGCCGGAACACACCTTTAGGTGCTTGGCGACAGATTTTCTACTTGACAGTGGTAGCTAGCCAGGCGGGCATTCGCAAAATGCCCTACCACCATGCAAAATAATATCCAGTGTTCAACATCAGAAAATGTTTCAAGCTGCAACAGTTTTGTTTTATTCTTTAGAAAGACATCAATAATGTCTTCAAAGTTTTTAAGAAGCTCTTTAATGCAGTGATAGCTCTGTGGCATTGGCTATGGACTGCCGCGCAGCAAATCCATGGTTTGAATCCCGCCTGGCTGGCTAGAGCTTCATCGCATGGTGGAAGGGCATTTTGAGAATGCCCGCCTGGCTAGCTATCACAATCTAGTAGAAAATCTGTCACCAAGCACCTAGCAGTGTGTTCTAGCAGCTGTTCTTGAGAGCCAGTAATTCTAGGTTAAGCCTGTTAACACCTTCAACCACATCATCACTTACCATCAGGTGAGATTGTGGTCAAAAACTTACCCATCAGCAAAAAAAAAAGAATTCAAAATTGTACTGTGCCTACCGTAAATGTAATTTGTTTCGGAATTAAAAGCAGCTTAAGTTATTATCCAGCCCTCAACCCTATGCAAAAATGTAGATATCAAAATGTCGATCCTTTGCTCCGATGTCTCATGGTGAAAGGCCAAAGCAACAACCCAACAAGCACACATTCGCATATATAGATATGGATTTCTGCTTCTAGATTGCAACTTCAGATAAAGCGAAGCGCTTTATCTGAAGTTGGATTTTTTTTATATATTAAAACTTATATCGTAATTTAAACCCAAACACAAAATACAATGGGAAAAAATAAATAAGCCAATCATTTCAGTGCGAGAGCTGCACGTCGATATTTTGGTATTCCTAATATTTTAGTGACCAAAGCGTAAACAAGTGTTAATGTCGTGTTGTCTCTATATATCTTGAGTTTTATCCTTTAAATACAATACATCCTCATACATGATAATAAAAACCTTTAAATGTTTCACCTCAAATCGAAATGAAATGTATCTTGTTATAATAATTGTTCAAACGCAGATAACCAAAAAAGAGTGTATATTTAAAACTCCTATACTCTTATTACTGAGCTATTGCCTCTTTCCAACCCTCATGTGGAGAAAAATATATAGATAATAGTAGACAGATCGTTCACGTGTGTTATTTACTGCACACTACCGGGACCCAGTAGTGGCTGGGGAAATAAAATGCTGACTGCTGTGATTACACGGCTCAGATGCAAGAATATAATATGTTACATATATGGTGTTTTTAGGGTTCCATAAGAGTAAACGGGAACCTTATCCTTACTCTAAGTTGTCCGTTCTTCTAATATTCATAGATTTTTTTGAACAGTGCTAAGATGACCAATTTTTTTAAACTAAGGAAGTAATGTACTAAACGGTTGTGTAATCAACGTTTAGCGTTTCAGTCTATTGTAAAAGCCTTTAAGCAAGTAGTATTTTAGGCTTAGTACGACTTTTAGTCGAAAATGATTATAACAAAATATAGTTTAAATCAAACATACGTGACTGGCTTCTCAGCTGGTATCAGGAATTGAATAAAAATGTTTTGAAAAAAAAAGCCCTTAGTGCACATGTGCGTTGAAATGGGCCACACTTGTTTTTAAGTTTAAATCCAAATTTTAATATTCCCTTGCGAGGCAACAGTAACGGAATCATTTAGTTTTATTGCGTTCATGGGCAACGAACCACATAATACTTACTCTGAGGTTGTACAATAAAACATTCTCCGTATCAGTGTTATATGTAACACTAAGCCAAAAAGAGGGTCAAATAAGAGATAATAACCATTTAACTTGTTTTCCTTATTAACCGTTATTTTCGTAATCTAAGAGTTCTCACGAGCTAGGATACGTGGTGTTACTGATATCACTTCGGTCTATCAGGAAATTTAAGGGGAAATTTGACTACCACAGTCACTGACTGGTACAAAAAATATGTTTACTACACTGTTTGTAACACAAAAAGTGTCTCATTGCTCGTACAAAAACGTGTTATGAAGTTCGTCATTTCTAACTTAAAAATGTGCGGATTATTTGGAATTTCATTCGTACCTCCGTAGCAGTGTATGAAAATCCATACCTGCCCCGCTAGTATTCCTTTTGTCTTTTTAGCTGAGAACATAAAAAAATACAAGCGTCAAATCTCAAAAAGGTTTTATAACACATAATTAGAAAAAAGAGTTGGTTTTTTTTCTACCCGATTTTCAATTAAAAGAGTTTGTTGTATAAAATATATATTTGGTACAAAATCATCCAATACCCAAGTTCAACGACTATTACTGCTAAAGTAATAAAGTTATCTCAACTGCTATAACTTTCCTTTTAAGTTAATTCACTATCACCATGAATATTTCCTTTTACAAGGTTTTAAAAACTAAAAAAAACTAAATTGCTGTTTCAAGCCAGCAGTTTAATTTTTAGGGGGGGAGGTTAATATTTCGAAAATCGAGCGATTTTGATTTAGATTTTAGAGAGATTAAATCAAAAAATAGCTTAAGCAGCCCCGAAGTAATTAAAAGACCTAATTAAAGAATCCCCACACGATTGGGTAGACGACGAAAATGAATTCAGATGTAGGGGAAATACCCCAAAAATATAATTGTTTATAAATTTTATCATACCACTTTATATGCGTTATTAATACATACATCCTTACACAATTTCAGATGTCTAGAACTAACCGACTCCAAGCAGAACCAGACGGACTTGACGAAACAATTGGGTTCCTTGTCAGGATCACGGACCCCTAAAAACGCAGCAATATATTTTGTTTTGTTACATTTAGGTTTTTACTGAATTGATAATTTAATTATTTTTCTAAATAATTTTCTAAAAGATCATACAATAGTGAAAATGAAATTTCATAATGATAACGCCAATAGAAATAAAATATAAATACAGCTCTAGAAGTCATAAAAAACTTCACATAACTACACATTTACGAGAGAAAAAATTACAGTCATGTGCGGGATATATCATATGGAACTTACTTCCTGAGAAGTCTTGATATGAGAAAACTTAAAATGATTTTATTTTCCTCGTAGGTGTAGTATATATCACTATGTATATCAATCGGGAGAAAGTTTTATTTTACTTCAAGTTAACTTCAAGAATACGTAGTACGTGCGCTCATTGTCAGGTAATATATCACTTTTTTACTGCAGATTGGCTAGCTTTTGGAATCATACCACCGCATTTGGCTAGAACGCGGGAACGCTTTCGCTTAAACCGCTAGTGACATTACTACTCATCGGGAAGCGGTCGTAGCGAAGTTTACTTAGCTGTTCTCAACCGATCAGCCAAGTTAAGCAACGTCCCGCGCGGTCATGAGTTGGATGGGTAACCGCTAGTGACATTACTACTGAGCGTTTCCGTGCTTTGGAGGGCACGTTAAGCCGTCGGTCCCGGTTGTCGTCTTAGGATGGCAGTCGTTATAGCATGGCGGTAGGGCATTTTGCGAATGCCCGCCTGGCTAGCTACCACCCTCAAGTAGAAAATCTGTCGCCAAGCCCCTAACGGTGTGTTCCGGCAGCTGTCCTTGAGATCCAGTACGTCTAGGTTAGCCTGAACAACATCTTCGACCACATCATCACTTACTATCAGGTGAGATAGTGGTCAAAGGCTGACCTATCAGGCATAAAAAAAAGACACTAAACCGTTTAAAATTTATATAAGTGTTTTATAGTTCTGATAAATTATTTTTAAAACTGTATTTCTACTTAACAAGTAACAACTTTATATTTATTATATTACTGTAGGTATATTTGAACTGTTTATCACTCTAGGCTTCAAACACATACTAATCATTTCATGGGTGCTACAAAAGATTTTTTATAGAATAGATAGTACGTTCGTATATTGTTTGTGACGGAACAAGCCCGAGGCCCACCTGATGTTAAGTGGACTAACCTCTGCCTATAATAGACGCATTTCGTCAGCGACGAATTGCACTGTGCCCGTCACACTGAGACGTCCAGTTGTTAGGTCTCATTAGCCTGTAATTTTTCTGGCTCTCAAGGACTGCTGCCGGAACACACTGTTAGGTGCTTGGCGACAGATTTTCTACTTGAGGGTGGTCGCTAGCCAGGCGGGCATTCACAAAAATGCCCTTCCACCATGCGGTGAAGCTCAAGCTCTGGGCGGGATTCGAACCATGGACCTGCTGCACGGCAGTCCATAGCCAATGCCACTGTTTGGTAACGTATCGCTTTTTTACGGCTGATTAACTAGTTTTTGATCACAATCTCTCGGAAGGTTACTGATGATGTGGTCAGACAGTGAATAGGCATAACCTATGAAGGTACAATACGTATAAGGAATACCATCATAAAACAACAACCGGGGCAGACTGCTTGACATATCCTTTGAAGCTCAGAAACGCTCAGTATAAACTACTAGTGGTTACCCACCCAACTCATGACCGCAGCAAATGTTGCGAACGGCTAAGCAAGCTCTTTAGTACGACTGCCTTCTTTGTGCTGTTTCAATAAATTTGATTTGTATGTACATAAATGTGTGTTGTGTGCCGTATGTGTACTCGCAAAATATAAAGATAGTCAATAATTCATTTTAGTAAATAATACGGGATAATTCACGTAAATAAGTCAGATAGCTCCGACTATAGTTTCAACCACATCCGGTGGTCTTTCTCAAGGAGAGCTCGGGACGCCCGCGTTGACGTCTCGCTGAGCACTGCGGGCGGCAGCTCGTAGCGCGCGTGATGTCAGAGGTTGGTGCGAGGGGTGGGTTGCTGTTGGTCGTGTCGGCGAGTCCTCTTCAACGCTGGAATCCCGGCTGGCATGGGACACGTCCAAAGAAAGGAGCTCACTACCCGTCATTAGCCCCAAATCAGTTCCATGAAGACACGGCTTCCAAGCAGATGACAAGAACCATCCTCTGTCTCTATTAAAATTTGGACGCCTACTAATTTCAATAGATTCTCGGATCTTGCGAGGCACGAAGAGCCTTCAAGCCTTAAGTTTTGTCCATCTCCTATAACGAAATGAATAGGTACTCCCAAGACGCTTCCCAGGCGTGGAGATTATGACATATACCCCCCAATAAGGGAGACTTTCTTCAGCAGTGGACATACCGGTTGATGTGATGAAATAGGCACAAAACAAAAAAAAAAAAAACCAAGGGATTAAATCCCATACCTAAAGGGAGGAGGTGGTTATCGAACGCTGTTAAACAGTTAATCAAATTTGATTTCTGTTTCAAACCAGAATTTTCATAGGCATGTCGAATTTCATTACAATAAACCCGTTTATATCGGAAATATCCGAGTGTGTCCGGATTTTGAAACGGCCATTTAATAATTTATTAGCTCGATAGCTTTTAGGTTAAATGTGTTGAAACTGGGCATAAAGCATTACGTCAGCATCTCTTGACTGTTTTTATCGGACCATAATAAATGTCCGTCCCTTAATGTCCCAAATTGCAAAAGTTTATATTGGTTCGAAACGAGGGATCAAACTTAAAAGTAGGTATTTAGATAAGTAGTGAGTTTTTTGTCATTAAATGTTGAGTGAAAATTCTATTACAAATGTGCTGAAATAATGTCTAGAATAATAAACGTCACAAAGTATGTAATAAACTTTGTTACCTTAATTTAATTATCATTATAGGTATTGACAAGTTTTCTTATAAAAACTAACGTGGTTTTCACTCATTTTAGTCAATAATACGGGATAACTCACGTGAATAAGTCAGATAGCTCCGACTATAGTTTCAATCACATCCGGTGGTCTATTTCAAGGAGAGCTCGGGACGCCCGCGTTGACGTCTCGCTGAGCACTGCGGGCGGCAGCTCGTAGCGCGCGTGACGTCATAGGTTGGTGCGAGGGGTGGGTTGCTGTTGGTCGTGTCGGCGAGTCCTCTTCATCGCTGGAATCCCGGCTGGCATGGGACACGTCCAAGCAAAAGGAGCTCACGACATCTCCACTAGACCCGTCATTAGCCTCCAAATCAGTTCCATGAAGACACGGCTTCCAAGTAGGTGACAAGAACCATCCTCTGTCTCTATTAAAATTAGGATGCCTACTTATTTCAATAGATACGCCGAAGGTACAGCATCAAGACAATATTCCGCCCTCTAAGACAACGCAGACAGCTGCTTTGCTCTCCCAAAGATAGAGACTTGACTAGGGATAGATCCCCCTTTCTCGTAGGCAGAAGGTTAGATGGAAGAAATCTTGCTGAAGACTGGGCGAGAGTTGCGCTAGAGTGGCGCTAGAGAAAAGAAGAGACAGTGGTTACGAGCTCAGTACACACATACGAGTGAACAACTTGCCAAGTTGGATCCCAGAACAGTTGATTATTTATAAGGTAAGTCATGTCTACAAGGAGCTCAATCAGCATTTTATTAAAACTTCTTAAAATTATACTCTCTCGTATGATACGCGATATCACATGTGTGCTTCGATAATCGCTTTTTTGAAGATGAATTGAGTCTCGAAAATCCATATTTATAACCTGATTTTTATAAAAAATTTATGACATATAAATAATAATAAAATATATAATATTTCAGAAAATAAATGAAAAATACTACGCCTAATCCAAAAACATGATTCCATGCGTTTCTCTCCATAGAAAAAAACATGAATACAGCTCTAAAATATCCCTTAATCAAGTTTTGTGTCTATGTAGCAAATCGTATTATTACAAACTTTATTTCTTATCAATGTGTAGGAACCATGAGATAACGAAATTGAAAGTTTTTTTTTGGAACTGTTATTTTATTTATTATTTTATTTTAGAATTTTACAGAAAACTTACAGCTAGGCAAATAACATTAAATGATTCATTTATATACTACATGAAAAACACATGTAATGCTGATGGCCAATTACAAGTTTCCACTTATAGGTTAAAATATTTATAAAACAAAATGTTTTGAGTGGACGACTAACTTATGAAAATAATGAAACAATACAATACAATACTTAAGGTTCAAATTAACTAGTACAGAAGAATTTTTCATTAAACAAACGTTTCAATTTGGTAGTTGAGGTATTGAATAAATCAATATCTTTATCTGTCAAGTTGTTGAATGAAGCACTTCCACGCGTAATGAATGCATTTTGCCTATAATTTGTCTTAGCTAACGGAACAGATAAAGTTCTGGGGTTTCTCAATACAGCTGCATGAATGCGTAATCCTATCAGCTCGAGGAGCTCAGAACAGTCCACCGTGCCATTTGCAATGCTAAGAAGATATGATAGGTCGGATATATTCCTTCGTTCATAGAGAGGCAAGAAATGAAACTTACGACATCTAGCTAAATAATCCGGAAGGTACAGTTTTGCACGAAACTGAAGATAACGAAGAAACTTCATCTGGATACGTTCTAAGCGCATAGAATATACTTCATAACAAGGGTTCCAGACTTGTGATGCGTATTCCAAGTGACTGCGAACGTATGCACAATAAAGGATTTTAAAGGTTTTTAAACTGGAAAACTCATTAGACATTCTTAAAATAAAACCAAGTGCACGAGATGCCTTGCTTACAATGTTGCTTACATGTGTGTCGAATAAAAGTTTACTATTAAAAAAAACTCCTAGATCTTTAATTGTATCAACCCTTGTGACTGGTGAGCTTTTTATTGCATATTCAAAATTGATAATGACTGGCTTACGAGTAAAAGAACAAATGTAGCACTTGGACACGTTTAAATCTAGTTTGTTCTGAGTACAATAATTTTGAAAACTATGCAAGTCGTCCTGCAGACGGTGTGCATCATCAATAGTTTTAATTTGATGTAAAATTTTCACATCATCCGCGTACAACAGAATTTTAGAATAACGAAAGCATGAAGAGATGTCGTTCAGAAATATTGTGCAAAGTAACGGTCCTAATAAAGATCCCTGCGGGACTCCGGAAGGGATATACATGGACATGGACGAGTAACCGCCAAGAACCACAGTTTGACACCTTTGTTGGATATAGGACGTGAACCACCTAAAAAGGTTTCCCCTTATACCTATCCGCTGAAGCTTTTTCAATAGTAGCAAATGATCGATTCTGTCAAAACACTTACTGTAGTCCGTGTAAATAACATCTATTTGAGAGGGTTCAGACATAAAACGAGACAGGAACTCGGTACACAATAAGAGATTAGATGTAGTTGACCTGCCCCTTAAAAAACCATGCTGCTGAGGTGCAAGATCATGCTTGAGTGCGCTGTACAATTGGGTATAGACAATTTTTTCAAGTATCTTAGCAAACAGACATAATTTAGATATAGGCCTATAATTCTCTATATTATTTTTTGGTCCTTTTTTATGAACGGGAGTGACTAAAGCCGACTTCCATTTGTAAGGTACAACGCCTTCCGATAAAGAGCGGCTATATAATAGACACAGGGGTAAAACTAAGCTCTTTGCACACTTAACTATTAAAATAGCGGGGATATTATCTGGTCCCGCTGATTTATTTAAATCTAAGGACATGAAAAGTTTAAGAACCTCCGCTGGAAGCACCTCAATCATACCAATATCAGCAGAAGACGCTGTATGGTGTTGAGGTTGATTAAACTCTGTACAATCAATCGGTGTATTATTTTGAAGAAAGTTTGATTGAAAATATTCACCAAACATATTGCATATGACATCACCTTGATCAGAAGAGCGAGTACCAAATTGCATCACTGCGGGGTAAGTGTTGGAGAGATTTTTACTCTTTACATAAGACCAAAATGTGCGTGGGTTCCTTCTTAAGGAACATTCAATGTTTATTAAGTAATTTTTGTACATATCACTTTCCATCATCCGCGCTCTTTCTCGCAATATAACAAACGTATCCCGATCACTTATGTTGCCGTATATTTTGAATTTATTGTGATATTTAGATTTTTCCTTAAGAAGTTTTATTAGAGGTCTTCCCGTACCATAAAGGATACTTAAACGATGGAACCACAGTTTTCGAGGTAACATATGTGTCGCGGAGGCTATAAATTGTAGTATAAAGAAAAGTTACAGCATCATCTACAGTTCCACATTTCAGCACAGAGTTCCAATCAATAGCGTCAAGCTTAGTACAGATCGAGTGATAGTCTCCGTTTATGTAATCAAACTTGGTATAAGGAAGAGGCTTTATTGTGTGCAATTGAACAAACTCAGCAGTTATACACAAAGATGGATGGTGGGGGTCTTCAGGCACCAAAGGGCAGTCACAAGCATGCACTGTGACGTCATTATTTGAGAAAATTAAATCTAAAAGGCGACCATAACTCTTATTTAGGATAGAATTATACTGTAATAGATTACATGTATTAAGGCTATCTATTAGATCGAATTGATGAGTACCTTGTAAATTCCCAGGAACCAAAGAGCATCCATCATCACTGGGTAACCATGATACATACGGCATGTTAAAATCGCCCAATACAATGACCTTATCGAGTGGATTATCTAAAACTATTTTAGACAAGTTGTCAGAGAAATTGGATAGTTGTGTTTGCATTGAATTACCTAAATTCTCATCACATATATATACAACACAAATATGCATTTTATAAGTTGAGTATTGATTACGATTGCGGATGGTCAAAGTAACCCACAGATCCTCGGCAGACGAAGACCACTCAGGCCGGTTCTCAGCTGCAAGTTCACGACGAATTCCTATTAAAATTCCGCCTCCCCTCTCCTGCTCTGTTCCCAAAAAATCCCTATCTCTTCTCCAAATAACATATCTATCATCAAATAATTCACTATCAAAGAAACTATCATTAAGCCACGTTTCCGTGAAGCAAATAATATCATACGAGTTAAGGCATACATTTCTATATAATATGCTTACTTTAGTACGGAGACCACGTACATTTTGGTAGTATATACTAACCGGGAGCATTGTTGACAGAAAATTTTATTAGGTATTGCATAGACATAAAAAGATGCATGATATTAAATAGTGCTGAGACGTTATTAAAACTGTCAAAGGAAAAAAGCAACATAAAAGATGATAAAAAGGCAACAAATATAGTGATGATTAAATAATAAAAAGGATAACGTAAACAATAGCAAATGGCCGGCCGACTAATCCGAACTATAATTGCGGGTAACAACAAGCGGACAAGAATGCAACGCATAACAACAACATTGAATAGTGAAGCAGTACTAGTAAACTTTGGATCGCAGATAATATTGCAAGATATTATACATACAGTGTAGCATAACATTAAAGTTTTTTTAAATCCAATTCTGTTCGAATGGCCATGACAGGGGATGTTGGGCCTTTTCGGATGAAAATCTTGCAACCTTTCACCCACGTGAATGCAAACCCCCGGTCTTTTGCCAATGCTTTGGTCTTATTGAGCAATACTTTGTTCTCAAGAGTCAAGTGATCGTTGATAAATATCCTAGTGCTGCCCTTAAGTCCTAAGTCCACCGGGGTCATTGAAATTTTTTTCGCTGCCGCTACAAAATCATCCTTTAGGTACCTGCTATGAACATTAACAACAATTGTTTTATTCTCCTTGGAATTGCGCATAGGTATTCTCGCAATGTAATTAATTTGATCCTTAGGTATTGGGCACTTCACGTGTGATCCGATTTTTGAAAAGACTTCGAATAGATTCTCATTGTTTGCCATCGGAACACCCTTTATTTCGATGTTATTAAGACGTGATCTCTGCTCATTATCTCGTAGCTGGCTTTCCAGATTTTGAACACGCAGTAGCAGATTTTCAACATCATTTTTCGTCTTATGTAATGATTGTATGTCCTTCTCCATTTCCAAAATCTTATCAGATAAAGCACCTATTTTGCTGTCTACGAATTCAATCGACTTTTTTATTTCACTGAGTTCAGGTTTAATACTTTTAAGAGATGTAAGCTCAGCCTTTATGCTTTGGATGTCCTCGTTAAGTCCTGGAAGTACGGCGACTTGAAGAGACAATCGTTTCAGCTCATCAAGAACGGCGCTCATGTCTCCTGGTACTGGAGACTTGACAGTGGACTCCTTGCCCTGAGGTGTTGGAAGTGGTAAAGGGCTTACTGATCTGCCACTCTTGCAGGAAGAGCACTTCCAGGATAACTTCCGGTTTTCACCCAGTCGGCGATACCCCGTCTCTGTGACACCAGCGCAAGCAAAGTCATACTGACCCATGCAAACAGAACACTGAGCACCATCTCTAACTTCTTCTCCACAACCCTTGCACTTAAACATTATAAACAGAAAAAGATTTGCGACCCGTGAAATCAATTGCGTTGACAGTCCCTGATCTAGGCGATAAGCGCAAAACCGGTCGGAGGAACGTGTGCACGGTCCGTCGTCCACAGACTGACTGAACTGACTGTTATAGATAGCCACTTTAAATATTTCATAGAATTGCTTTTGGTTCAGCCGATTGCCTAACATAAAAAATAATTATGAAAAATATAATAAAAAATACTACAAACGTGTTTTTCTTTTTCCTTATCTTTCTATTTACCTTGTCGTAAAAACGATATGTAGTCCAATATATCACAAATAATGAATCTAAACTCGAGCCTCTAAAGGTTTCGAACTTTATGAAAAAAAAAATGGTATATTGTTGAAACGGCGGTGATTCACTCACAGATTTTTTATTTGTCACGTTGTGTTTCCAAATCTTAACTTTATGAGAATTAAGAATGTGTTTGAGTTATGAACCATTTTGAGTAAAAGGTTCATAATTTAGAAAAATTGGAATTTCCCATATTTATATATCTAGTTTACCGTAGACTAAAGACAGTTTGTCTATTTGCCTGAATCTTTTGTCTACAACTCGGGTCAAACAACAAATGCTAAAAACGCTGACTGAAATGTTGTATTTATGCTGTGGCCAAACAGTTTTTCTCTGACCGGCTGTTGCGAAATGGAATCTTAACAAAGCAAGAGCTATGATTTCATATAACTGGTATTTTATTCGTTGTAGTTTGCATTAATTTTCGAATGCCACATCTTTACTTAAGCCAAACTGATATTTTGCTGTTGATATTATTAATTACAAGTTACTGTTACCACGATATCACTTAGGCGTTTTAACTGTGACCCAATTATAGAAAGTGTAAATATAATTACACTACGTAAACAAGTGAAACGTAAAGTGTTTGTCGCTCGATTTGTATGTGCGTATTCACCAGTTTATGTGGCCACATAATGGGTTATATTCCGATGGTGTTAGAGAGTACTTGGCCTGCGTATACGATTCGATTTCGTTCTCGTTGTTAGAACTTTTTTTGTGGTTGTACGGATCACTCATGAGGCCTCTGTTGTTAAGTGGTAACCTCTCCCTATAAAAGATGCATTTGTCAGAAGTGACAAACTGCACTACGCTCATCGCCATGGGACACAGTTATTAATTTGTATGTACAATTTCATAATTACGTACTGGATTACAGGGAATGCTATCGTAATACACTGTTAGGTCCTTGGTGACTTTTTACTGGAGGGTAGTAGTTAGCATTGCGAGCGTTCGCAAAATGCCCTTCCAACATGCGGTGAAGCTAAATCCAGCTGTGTGGATCAAACCATGGACCTGAAGCACGACAGTCCATAGCTATTACCGCTCGGCTATCATTGCTTTAAAATAATAGTATATGCTCTAAAGTACAAATAGCAGTTTTTAAGCACGAGAGCCAAAAAATAATTCAGATAATTATTTTTATTTTCTTCGAAGGGGTTCAGTTTGTAATACTTTCATTTCATGTAAAAATTTCCTTGAAAATAGATATAGATAATAGATATAACCCATAGATCAAGTTTTTTAAACAATAACACTCAAAATTGAACAATGTTTCATTTTCAGTTAATGATATATGGTATTATAAGCAATATCATTAGTTCTTTATATACTCGCAATTAAGTGAAATTCGAGTTTTTAAAGAAAGTTTGAGTGAATAACTCGTGCTTAAATCCCATTATAGCCTCGGCAATACGCACGGCTAATATAGTGTTTTATTCACTCTTTGTACAGTCAAGTATTTTACTACAACAGCTTTTTACGCCTCGATATAATTTATAAGTGTCTTAATAATATGACAACTGGTGTTCAGTTCCCATATACTGAAGCCCTATTGATGACAGCCTGTTCTTTGTCTCTCTGTCCATCCATCCGTATTCCACAAACCACGTTAAAGGGATGATTTTATCTTACAAATCAGAAATTTGGATCTAGTACGGAATGTTAACCTAGAACCACACACTTAACGCATTGAAAATTGATTGAAATGATTGACACGACTTTTTATTTTCGTACAATCGCATACCTGCTATTAAAGTTATTCCTGTTTTGCGGTAGGTTATAATTTAGAAGAAAGAAGTTGTAAATTTTAGACCTTGTTTTGTTACGGGGTCCATCTCAAAAACTCAAGTAGTTAAGAATCCCGCATCCAAATAATATTTAACCGAAAAAGTGCTGTTTTTCTGTAAATTTATATTGAAATGGATGAAGACGGTACTGCCGAAGTTGTAACAATCAATTGTGGTACAAAAACAAGGCCTCGGCGAGGACGTACACGAAATACAATATCAGCATCCAAGTGAGTAATGTATTACATCAATTTGAGTGGGAATTTTATGAAGAACCAAAATAATATTCTCTAATACTCATATTTTCCTGTTACAGGTATGCAGATACTGATCCACTTGCACTTTATTTGCAGAAAAACTGCAAACATGGCCCAAAAAGTGTTTTCAAATGAAGAGTGTGATTGTCTTGAACCTGATACTAACAGTATAAGAATTTAGAATTTGGTTGTGCAATAATAATAATAATTAATAACAATAATTGTAAATAATGAGTGATTTTGTCTTGAGCCTAAAATAAAATTAATAAACAATATTAGTAGTACAATATTAGTCATTTTCAAAACCACACTTTTTTTTTAGGTAAATATCAAAACCTAGCTTTTCCAGAAGTCTTTATCAAAACCACACTTTTCCAAATATGTTTAATCATAACATCACATTTCCAAATTTGTTATTTAAATTTTGGCTAAGCTTCTTATCATTTCAATCAACCATTTGGTACATAATATCAACTGAAACACTAGTTAAACATGACACAACTAAAACAAACTGCAAATGTTGTAGTAAGTTAGTCATTTACATTTTACTGTTTTCTCCAAAATAAAAAAAAGTGGAAAAGTGAGGTTTTGTTCTTCACATCCTCCCATGTTAGTATAAGCAAAATGATACATAAAGCCATGTTTTGTTACACTTCATTCAAAAGATTGTGCTGTACTCTGAAATCTTTAATGAGTTCAAACAAAACGAAAAACCTAAGCTCTGATGCATTATATATTTAAGTAATTTAGTTACGTTCTCCAAAACAGTAACGAATATAGTGAAAACTACCTCACAGTAAATAACTATGCAAATGCACAGCCAAAAAAAATGGAATCATCTGGCTAGAAATACAATTCTAGCCGGTGTGCAACCCGTTTGCTTCCAATCGCTTTGATAAACTGAAAAATGGATCCATGTTAGTATTTTCTGTCTAGCAAAACTTGCAACAATCAAAACAAGCATGCGTATTAGTAAATGAAGAGAATAAACAAAAATAGGCAAATAGGATCAGTTCGCATACAGTACGTGATAAAAAGAACGTTGATTCTATGATTATAATTCTAAATTTTCTTTTCTATTTTTATTATCTTAGTGAAGTATAATATAATAATGCAACTTAACAAAGACTTTGTAAAATATAAATACTTTATAGTCTTAATTCTCAGCACATGAATATGAAAATGTAAACTTGTGGTCAACGTCGTTGGTATCGCAATTAGTTATATGTTTTGTGTTTAAACTTTTTTAATTTTTTTTTATTGTTTGTACTGTTTGTGAATCCATGAAAATAAATGAAAAAAAAAACACCAAAGCGCTTTTAACAACATAAAACATGTAAAAAAAAACTATTTAGATAACACAACTGATCGCACTAGTACAACAATTAATAGAGAAACACAATTAATGACCTTAACTCAAATACATAACTATAACACGTGTATTATTGAAAGAAAAATTCTGACTTGATACACCAATAACATTTACAAAAATGAGAATCGTACAAAAATTATAAAAAACTTAGTGGTGTCGGTGCCCTAGAGTTGCACCACAGACTTAAATGAATATAGACTAGCAGCAATCACTGACTAGTATAACGTCAATAAATCAGAGCGTTGCCAGCCCTAAAGGATAACCTTCAAATAATTGCTCGATGACTGAAGGTTGAGAAAATCTCTTTGTGGTGTAGACTATTCTCACGCTCCGACATATATTTTTCAGTGTTAAAAGACAGTTCTGTTTTTGTAAATAGTATATTTCGCTTACTGCTGGTATGTACTGTTTTGGAATCAGTCCGATTTTCCCTGGCATATCTCACTAAGACAATGTTAATCTTAATTTTACAATCCTGTGGCATATCTTAGTTGTTGAATGTTATTTGTATTGGTTTGAAAATTCGGAGAGTGTTGAGTAGAACTTAAAATGTTTATCGGGCCAAACGAAGCCACACCCGGGTATAAGGCGAAGTAAAACGATGTAAATCTATAAAGACATAAAAACGATACTCTGATATGAAAAGGAAGAGTTTGTAAAGATTGACGAGTCACTGAGCTTTTAGATATCAAACATTTTCAGGCATTTGCTTGATGTAAAATCGATTTTTTGAGTATCTATTAAATCGTTATTTTGACAGAATATCGTTATTAAATGTGTGCCTGATTTGATGTTATTTTTTTAAATACTGTTATTTTTTAAAATTTTAAAATTGGTTTAGAGATTTGTTAACTCTGACAGGATGATATAATAAAAAATCACGTTTATTACTCTAAAGTAACAATTTAATAAAACGTTGAGATAAACATCGGCTGCCACACAAGGATGCCCTGTGATGTGGCAGTATAGACTTGTCATAGGGTATTCTATATTCAATAAAATAATTTTAGAGAATTAAAACCACATATTATAAGTCCATTCAGACCTCTTATTTTCAAATGTTTGTAATTATTTGTATAAATAGTTTATGTATACAAATAATTTCTATGTTTAGTGAAGTGAAACAACAATCAAATTAAAAAAATATTTTGATGTGTTATAACAGTGATGACATGCTTTCATATAACTGGATATAAGGAAGTTAACAAAATTATGGGACGTAACTATAGGTCGACCAGCAGTCTACATTGACAATCAGGGCTGTTTAATTCGCCAAAGCAATTTAATTAAAGAAGTAAAATAAAAAATATATCAAGTAAAAATACCTTTAAAATTTCCCGCTGGACTTTTTTCTTCAGTACGTGTTTCGATTGTACACGTAGCATCTTTAGAAGGTTTTAAATATACACAATAGCGATTCCTTGTTTGTGCACCCATTTTGGCGAGATTTGATGTATGCTTGTTTTTACTAAATATATGAATCTCCGTAAAGTTTCGCCTAAATAAATAAATTGACATCCTTTAGAAAGGTTTTCGGTGATAGATTTCATTGATGGCCTACAATAGGAAACTTGCTGGCTGTTAAGCTAGCCTGCCGTGCATTTGCAAAATGCCTTACCACCTTGCTATATCAATGCCATTCTAAGACAACAACCGGTCTGATCCCGACGCAGACGGCTGGAAAGTACGGAAGAACCACAACTTGGATGATAATTTTTCTTATTGAACTACTATTCTAGGAACAAGACGGTAGATAAAAATGGAAAGTCAAGCTCTATACGATATTATAATAAAGCTGTTACCATTTTTCAAGCGAACATTATTATCATCTAAACATTTTTATGTGAGTTATTATCGATTACTATTAGGTATAAAAGTGGCATAATGGCAGAACATTTCAGATCAATGTCTATGGCATTTTTCGTTTATTTTACCACCTAATAGTGTTCCATAAATTCATTATAACTCGAAGTATCAAAGTAAAGTAATCTTTGAAGTAATTTATAGTGTGTGTGCGTGTGTATGTGTGAGTGTGCTGTGCCCCTTTATTAATAAAAAATCACGTATCCAAGCTTAAAATTTATATAATACAGATTTATGCTTTTCTAAATAGGAAACATCTTTGTTTAGATATAATAAAAAAAATCAGACCCTTCTTATACACTTTGTAAGGTTTATTTAATGTATAAGCTTACGCGGCAATTCGGGTGAAATCCTTTAGGGCCTTTAAGATAAACCGTGTAACCCAACGCTGTACCCGAACCCATTGAAGAATGATGTTTAATATTTTTTTAAGTATATAAAAGTAAGAGCCTCGTTTATTTCACATAATTGAAATGTATATATGAATAAATAATACAATATCTTGTTAATGTGTAATCTAAAGATTATCTTCTTGTGCGAAATGTTGTGTACGCGTCTATAATTTGGCCTTACTTTTTTTTATGTATTGGTGACGCAACTACACACGAGGCCTATATCTCGGTAGCTGCTTATTCTTATAAGCAGCTACCGATGCATTTCATCACTTGTGACGAACTGCACTGCTCCCATTACCCAGAGACAGAAAATCGGTAAACCTGTAATTTCACGGGCACCCATACCCTTCAAATCAATACACAGTAATACGAACATAACTGCTTGGCGGAACAAATAAGGTAGGCAGTACTTATCATGACGAACTCGTATACAAAGAGTATTAAAAAAATTGGTTATGAAACATAACGGAAATCCTGTTCTGTCTACGTGTTACGGTTCACGGATAGGAAAGCACGTGTAATAACTAGCATTTACTTTACATATTATATTTTAGTGGCAAGCCTCAGCTTACTACCGGGTCCACAGGTAGCGTATAGTGGATTCATCCTATAGTATGTAGGATAGCCGTGAATAATGTTTCAACAAATAAGCACTCCTGAACCAAGGCAGCTGTGTTATCAGGATGCGGATGAGATGTAGGCTGGCAAAGACATCTTCATGAATTACTCTCAAACATCCGATGACAACATTGTGAAATGGCGAGTTATTACTCTACCAAGACCGTAGAAGTCGAGAGACGTATAACCTGGACCTGGGCAGCTTTTGGTGCAAATGGTAATATTTTGCGTAGCAAGCTATCCATTGGTCTTAATAGGAAGTTGTTTGAGCTAAGTGTGTTGCCTGTGAAGCAGAGACCATGACCCTGACTGACTTAATCCGTTTACGAGCTTAAGATCCGTGGCATACTCATGGTAGTACAGACAGTGGAATCCTATTAATAGGGCTCCGTTTTTTACCTTTTGAGTATGGAATACATAATAATGGCTACCAGCAAATTGGACGTGAGCTAAGGTTAAACTAAATCAAAGTCTAGTCTAGTCGGCCTGGTTGGTTTTTGTATGATGACTATAGGCAACAACAACTGTAGTTTACTGGCAAGTTGTAAAACACGAGCTGCAGTGTTAAACGAGACGTCAACGAAGGTGTCCCTAGCTCTCCTTGAAAAAAAAAAAACACCGGATGTGGTTGAAACTATTGTCATAGCTATCTGACTTATTCACGTGAGTGATCCCACTAAAATTACTAAAATAAGTTGTAAAATGGCATAACATCAAGTAGAAAATCTGTCGCCAAAGAACTAACGGTTTATTCTGGCAACTGTTGTTTAGAACCAAGAAGTAATTATGAAAAACAAGCACATGAAACTGTGTGTCTCAGAGTGAAGGGTTTAGTGCAGATACTATTTCGTCTGCACAATCATCAGGTTACCGCTCTAAATCAGGGCGTGTCCGCTACAACCCCAATAATAAACTTTTTGTCGCTTGACCTGCCCCATTACATTAATATCCGTAGGCCTTGGTGCAATACCTGGGTTGGCCAACTATCATTTTCTGATAAAGAATGTTTTGCATCAGTTCGGAGGCTGTTATTATACCACGTACTCGCCCCCTACGTGTAATAGGGGACGAGTCATGGTACAATAACAGCATCTTAACAATTCGGCGCAACGTAGATGATAGACACCCTTGCATCTAATCTCTTTCGAATTTACAGCCGTGAGAATTTCTTTTTTTAAGTTCCATGTTAGCTACCCAGTAAGAATCGAAGCTATACGACAAAACAAAAATCTACCCTAAAAATAGATTTTGAAGCACTCGTAGCAAAGCTTACTCAGTCATCTTAATTGAACAGATAGTAATTGCGTCCACTGCGTTCATGACTTTAGAGGGGTGACTTCTAGGGGCATTTACTACAGCTTCGGAGGGCACGTTAAGTCGGCCGTCACAGTTGTCGTCTTAGGATAGCAATGAATAGTGTGATAAGACAGCTGTTTGAGAACAAGTAATTTTAGTTAGGCTAAACAACATCTTCGATCGCACTATCGCTTAACGTCAGGTGATATAGAGGTTAAATGCTTTATTACCACGAGGCCTACCTGATTTTAAGAGGGATCCTCTGCATATAACATATGCATTTCGTCACTATAAACTATTGTTAGGTGAAATCTGTTTGTGCTTTTACTGGCTCTCAAGGACGGCTGCCGGAACACACCATTAGATGCTGCTGCGACATATTTTCTTCTTGAGGGAGGTAGCTAGCCAGGCAAGTATTCGTACAATACCGGTCCACCATGCGGTGAAGCTCAAGCCGGCGGTGGGGATCGAACCCTGGAGCTGTGGCACGGCAGTATTGTTGTATACTATTAC
The DNA here is from genome assembly GCA_963890685.1 of Plagodis pulveraria. Lineage (NCBI taxonomy): Eukaryota > Metazoa > Arthropoda > Insecta > Lepidoptera > Geometridae > Plagodis > Plagodis pulveraria. The sequence goes on from OY982962.1 coordinate 19,316,585, forward strand.
CGCTTGACTATCATTGCTTCAGTGTCACTTCTAACAGTTCTTCAAAATTACGTTAGCAAACCATTAAACGTAGACCATTGAAGTTCCAATTATTGGAACTCATGTCAGCAGGTCCTACAATACAATCTTAGTGTTGTATTAGTAATTATAATTATGACAGTGTTTAGAAAGTAGAAAGTCAAATTATTAGCTAAAACCGAAAATATACACTTGTAATCTGTTTGCATCCTTTTTAATCTGCGCCGTTTTAAGTAGCATTTCCATATTAAATGAGGGTACTCCGCATTAATAATTGAAAGATGTGCTGCTATTAACCACCCAGTTTGGCCTAACGCCTTGAATTTCAAGTTTTAAATTTATCGCGCTGGTATTAAAATATACGCCATTATTTACATCTTGCGCTTTCTACATTTACTTAACGTAAACATTCTGAGAAAAAATACATTGATTATACAACTTTGAACGGCTTAAATCGCGTTTATTTATTATTATTTTTATCCCGATGTTTCAGAAACTTTGTAGTGATCGTGGTCACGGGGTGACTAATTGCTTTCATTAGTCACATGAGTTATTTCGTAACGTTCCCTATGCATACACTTGTACACAGGTCTTGAACTTTGGTGTCGACCATGGGATTTTAATAATTGAATGACTGGATCCCAAGTTGGCGGAACTATTGAAATGTGGGTACTTTTTTATTTCAATAGCCTCGCGGAACATAGCATGAACCGGGTCTCTCGGGAGAGGATTTTTGGAATGTCGAACCGAATGTAGTGATTGGGTTTGTCTTGAGTATCTTCACAAACTGTAAACTTGGTCGAGCGTTTGTTCTTAATGTCAGTGATGTGTATTTTTTATCTGGATACCGATGTTTGATGATAGAAAAATTGTAGCACATATTATGAATTACACTAAGGATTAAACTAAACTACAAAAATAATTATAAAATTCAATAAATATAAGGGCATTTTCATTTTAAATGGCGCTGGTTTTAAAAACAGCCTTTAAATATCCATTATCCTTGTAGGACTTAAGAAATGTGAATTATGGTGAAAAATATTATAATATATGTTATAAATATAAAAGTTCCAAGCAGAAATGTCTATTTTATGGCTGTCATTGGGACAGCATAGTTTTACACATTTACGAATATTTTTTAATTAAAATAAAATTGATAATGTAATATTTCAGTGAACATTAAATCAGATTTATACGGAAAAAACAGGTATCTCAAATATTGTAAACTTTTTCATAAAATAATATGTTTCCAAATATAGTTTTCATCGGATTGTTATCATGCGACAACCAAAAAATAGCCTGCACAATTTAAAATTAAAATGCCCATAAGTAAAAACTATTAAATCTTATTTTTTCAAATTGATAATATCTAAATAAAATAATGCAAAATGTCATCAATTACATAATCTTAAATAATACATTCATATATTCTGCTTAAATTTGTGAACTAAAAAATTATCAATGTAAATATAATAGCATTTTCGATTAAAAAGCTAAACAATTTTCTTTTAACAATTTTCCTAGTATACTAGGTGTCAGTTTGAAATGTGGGTACTTTTTTATTTCAATAGCCTCGCGGAACATAGCATGAACCGGGTCTCTCGGGAGAGGATTTTTGGAATGTCGAACCGAATGTAGTGATTGGGTTTGTCTTGAGTATCGTCACAAACTGTAAACTTGGTCGAGTGTTTGTTCTTAATGTCAGTGATGTGTATTTAATACCTACTTTATTACCTATTTTTATACCTACTGCCCAAACATGCCCTGTTGGCTGCAAAATTACCACGCTGGAATTTTAAACTTGTTAAGTAATTATTTATGCCACTCAAAATTATCATTTTAGCAAAATAAACACCTCTGAATCAAATCGTTAACACGATTGGGGTCACATCGTTATTCGAATCGGTACTGCTCTCGATAACATCCGATGCATCGCATGAGCGAATCGTTGACTCGTCTGGATGCGTCACGATTTAATTGTTCCGTAAAAGGCGCGACCGTTACTGTATTCAAATATTAAATTTTGAATAAAGAACGGGTAATTAACGTGTGAATGTCTCCAGCTTACTCAATCGAAATTTCTTAATTCTGAATATGCCAATATTTAGAGCATATTTTGTGCAATTATGAATACCAACTCAAAATTTAGGTGCCAATTAAACTTCGACGCTACGTGTGATTATTAGTGTGTTAGCTGACGTTATGGTCTCCAGCTGACACATGCTGTATATAAGAAACGGCTGAAGATGTGGTTATATACTAAAGCCAGGGATTTAGAGCATAATTTGTGCCAATGGCACAAAAAAATTTGAACGTCATACTTGAAAGCTGTAGTAGTTATGACTCGATTTTAACGTGTAAGCTGGAGACCACGTGTCTACAGCTACTCATCTGTATCTTCTGAACGAATGGACCTACGACTTTGTTTAATATGTCAAAATTTAGAGCCAAATTTGTGCCAAAGGCACTAAAATTTTCAATTCTCTGGCTATTAAGGTTTTGGAGATACAAGCTCAAATCAACGTGTAAGCTGGGGACACATGTCCCCAGCTAGCACATGCTGGACAGCTCAAACGGGAAAGCCTACATTACTGTTTAATGGCTTAAAATGTAGGGTAGAATTTGTGCCATCGGCACCAAAATTTTCAAATCAATAGGCCCCATAGTTTTTGTGTAACAAGCAAAAACATTTCTTCCCGCGAAAAAATTTAAATATTTGGTTAAAAACATTACTGAACGCGGCGTTGCCATCCCGTTCACTGTAGCTGCAATCTGTTTTGAACCTTATTCCTATTGCGTTTGAACTTACTTTTTGCTTTCACGTTATGAATAGGTGGAAGAAGTTACAAAGCAACAGTAGGTGTATAGACTAGGAGTGAGTAAGTACAAAATGTACTGGTATTTTTTCTCTCAGAATGTTAACTTATATACCTAATCCTATATATAAGATCTGTATAAGACCCTCGATGAACGAGATAATGCACTGGAAACTAATCCACGCATGTACAGAACGTGATGATCACATACCTATTAGGTAGGCACTGTAATTTTAGGTATAACTGGAAAGAGATATTATCAGTTTATCACACACCTAAACGCGTAGAAAGCTTTTGACTTAAAAGTATTAGCGTGTAATACTTTAGTACCTATTACTAGAGAATGTAAAGATAAGTTACCTACCAACTACTCAGCTTAGTTCGGCCAGTTTGACGTAGTCAAAAAGGTAAGCTAAATATTCGCTATGTGCGCTGCATACTTACATAAGTAGGTACGTCGGTTGTACATACGTAGTATTATTATATGTTCTATGCCAACTACCTACCTACATAAAACGTCTATGATTATGTAAAAACTATACATAATAATCTCTATTTTGTGGTTTGTAGGGATTTGGAATTGAAATAAAAGTATCGATACCGTTGCGTTTCAAAGCATCGCTGCGGTATCGATATTGTAACAAATGTTTCGAAGTACTCCAGTATCGAGTGCTTTTAAACGAATACAATGAGAGTTTTTATTTTATTTATTTTTATGTTATTGTGTCGGGACAAGCTCGAGGCCCACCTAATGTTAAGCGGACTGACCTCTGCCTATAACAGATGCATTTCATCACAATTTACAAATTGCCCTGCCCCCGTCTCTTGAGACAGCTCTCATGTGTGCCTGTAATTTCACTGGCTTTCGAGGACTGCTGCCTTGCCAGATATCATTTATCATTCTTGATTGCCAAACCTTTTATTTTGTTTTAGAAAACAAAGTTCTTGTTGAAATCCCCTTTATAATTTAACTTTTTTCTTACGTATAATTTATGGGCAGAACCATATCTCTTAATATAGATATTTTGTAAAAAATATTTTTTATACAAAACAAGTCTTTCCAAATAATTTATTTTAGTTTTTATATATAAGCGATATATTATGTTATTCTATATATGTATTAAAATGTGAATAATTACACTGACTCGGGTAACTACAAAAATCGTGTTTTGTGTCCGAAATTCAAGTAAATAAAACTATAAATCTATTTGAACTTTTTTATTCAAAACTCTTTAATAGTGTTACAACGCTCTACTGGAATATTATAAAAATTAATTGTCATTACCGGCAGCTATCCTTGAGAGTCTAGGTTAGCCTGAACAACATCTTCAGCCGCATCATCACTTCGGTACCATCAGGTGAGACAGTTGTCAATCAGCCATAATTATATCAATTGAAGCTGTGATGGCTCAGTGGCATTGACTGCCAAGCAGCAGGTCCATGGTTCCAATCCCGCCGCGGCTTGAGCTTCACCGCATGGTGGAAGGGCATTTTGCGAATGCCCGCCTGGCTAGCGACCACCATGAAGTAGAAATTCTGTCGCCACCTTACGGTGTGTTCCAGCAGCTGTCCTTGAAAGCCAGTACTTCTAGGATAAGCCTGTTAACACCTTCGACCACATCATCACATACCATCAGATGAGATTTTGGTCAAAGGCTCCATTATGCCAAACTCGACTGTGAATATAAAACTTTTTGGAGTTTTGAGTCTAGATTCATATTTGACATAATGAAGTTCGAGTCTAAACTCGAACTCGTCTCTGAATGTCAACTTAGAAGTGGTGACTTTAGGCTCGTTTTATTATTAAACATATTTTTTTTCGGGTATTGTTCCATCGCTCTATATTTATAGGCGGTGCGCACGTAGTAATCACGATTTCAATGCCTACGAATTCCGGAAAGCGTCACATTTAAATCAGATAACATTAAAATGAATACTCTCTGCTACTAGCCTATGCCCCAACTGCTTTCATTTGCTATAAAAGAGAAAAGTGATTCCAATGCTATAGAAATAAAGTTCAAAACAGATTGCAGCTACAGTGAACGGGATGGCAACGCCGCGTTCAGTAATGTTTTTAACCAAATATTTAATTTTTTTGGCGGGAAGAAATGTTTATGCTTGTTACACAAAAACTATGAGACCTACTGTATTGAAAATTTTGGTGCCGATGGCACAAATTCTACCCTACATTTTAAGCCATTAAACAGTAATCTAGGCTTTCCCGTTTGAGCTGTCCAGCATGTGCTAGCTGGGGACATGTGTCCCCAGCTTACACGTTGATTTGAGCTTGTATCTCCAAAACCTTAATAGCCAGAGACTTGAAAATTTTAGTGCTTTTGGCACAAATTTGGCTCTAAATTTTGACATATTAAACAAAGTCATAGGTCCATTCATTCAGAAGATACAGATGAGTAGCTGTAGACACGTGGTCTCCAGCTTACACGTTAAAATCGAGTCATAACTACTACAGCTTTCAAGTATGACGTTCAAATTTTTTTGTGCCATTGGCACAAATTATGCTCTAAATCCCTGGCTATAGTATATAACCACATCTTCACCCGTTTCGTATATACAGCATGTGTCAGCTGGAGACCATAACGTCAGCTAACACACTAATAATCACACGTAGCGTCGAAGTTTATTTGGCACCTAAATTTTGAGTTGGTATTCATAATTGCACAAAATATGCTCTAAATATTGGCATATTCAGAATTAAGAAATTTCGATTGAGTAAGCTGGAGACATTCACACTAATTAACGGTAAAGCTAACGGTTCGCAAGGCAAATAAGATCAAATAACGTGTTATTTTTATTTCATACCTATATAGATTAGGGCGTATTTTTTTTGTATCTATCTTTTCCAGAATATTACTTTCTGTACATGCGTATTTAGATGATTATAAGATATTTTACTTGTTTACAGTGACGCTGCGCGTACTGAAGATAACATTCAAGCACGTGCCGTGCGCCTATATATAAGTAGTATATATTTATTTATTTTAAATAATGTTGTTGCCATAACAACTGGCTTGTTAGTGTGCGTACAGGAGCCGAGTTTGAATCTCGAAGTCCTGGCTTCAATACCAGGTCGAACATGCTATTGGGTTTTAGACAAAGAAATTTTCTGAAACCGGTGACAGGAACAGGAAATAGGCTGGCCTATTATATGGGACCGTAGCTTGTCTGGCGAAGCTTGAGTGGATAGCTGTGCCCAACCCTTTGAGTACAGGTGTGTTAATACAATATGTGATTTATTTCCATGATGCTACTAAATTTCAGACAAGCATAGTTTTAGGTAAATCCAAGAAGAAAATATGTATATACTACTCAATACAATATAAGAGTCATTAGCTTATTTATATTGTTAACGTGCACTTAGCACTTTAGTAAACTCAAAGTAACTGATAAGTAGCATTATATTAATATTACGAATTCTTTGGTTCTGATCCCTTTCATGCTCTTGTTCCTAATGTGAAAAGTTCTAGAAATCATTTTAAAAAAAATTGGATGTTACTGTAATGTTTTGCTTCAATTGTCTTCTTAGCTTGTATCGCTTGTTAAAGAGGAAAAGTTTTACTTTAATTTTAATTGATTATTTATCATCTCGCGTTTGTCATGCCACCAGTACGAAGGAACATGGATACGATTACTGCGACCAAAATCATTACAATGATTCAATAAGGACGTTCACAGTGTTATGTGGGTTTGCAGTTGGGTTTTCTCGCAGGGCTTTCCAAAATGCATAGAACCGCATCCAAGAGACCGGTAGCGTTGCCAGAAGACCTTGTTCAGGTAGAGTTCGTCTAACAACGACGCACGAGGATCGGTACGTCCTGTTAAGTGCTCGTCGGGATCGTACAGTAACAGCCCGTAAGTAACAACACCACCTACGGCTGACAACGGGTACCCATGTCAGTGACCAAACTGTCCGTAATCGATTGCACGAAGACCAGCAAATGTGAAGACGACGAATTGTTCGAATTCATCTATACAGGGTTCAATTTGCAAACCGTTTAAGATCCTCCCTTCAGTACTTGAACAGGATATTAATCAGCGGGGCAAGGCGCTTTTTACAGACGAGTGCTATGTCAAATGTTTGAATAATGTTCGGCATATTAGGGTGTGTAAACGACGCGGCGAGCGGTTTTTAGAGTCCTGCATCCATGAACGTTACCGTTTCGGTGGTCCCAACGTGATGGTTTGGGGTGCGATTAACTTACTCGGTCAAATTGAGAATAGTTTTACAATAACATTCTCCAATCATCATTTACTATTTACACTTAGATGGTGGTTAGTGTAAGGTGTTATATCTTAAAAACTAAGTGAGTCCATATATATGTATACTTTTTTTTATTAATATTCTTTATTATTATGTGTGTTTTTTAAACAAACTGTTTTTACCTCTTATTATTATATTATAAGTTTAGTTGCTTAGTTCATAACATGCTTAATCCTAATTGATTGTTAAATAAACACAAAATAAATTTTATTTAAAATTTGTCATTCTCATCCTGTACTGGATGGACCTGCCACTGACTCCGGGATCCTTTTTCTGTTTACCAATTTCTCCACGACTTCTTCATTACGATCTTTCAAAGCTATTTTCAGATTATGGTCTGTAAGGTCATTGCAGGTTCAAACCCAATAGGCATTCCCAAGTTTTTGTCAGTACTTCCATAACAGTACACCTACAACTGGATTCATAGGTCTTTCTATATCTTATATAAGCGTAGAAGTTTCCACAAAGCCTAAGGTAAGGTAAACTGTACTGTGATCGATAGTAATTCATATAGAGGCATCACGCTCTTATTGTCCCTAAAGGGTAGGCTGAGGTGACCCAATACCCTATGTTTTATCGCATGTAAAAGGTGGCAAGACTATTATATACATGGTGTTTCTATTTTAAATTGCATAACGTAGCAGCCAATGCAATTCTGATATATTAATTGATATATTGATATATTTGTGGCAATGCTCCGTGCATTGTTGTTGTGCTCCAAGATCTTACAGATTATTAACGTACTCTAAATATTAAATACGAATAAAAGTATGAAAGTTTGGCTTGCGTCCAAGATGAAATATGTCCCAAAGATTTAAAAAATTAAACAATTTCTAGAACATATTTTATTTTACAGTCCCTTATACGTAGTAGCCGACTTGTTCACCTGCTTGAGGACGGGGTGCTTGTGTGGTCTTTGGTTTGCTATGGAAATATTTGAAATACCTAATACCTTATATTTCACTCAAAATCTGATCTGTTGTTTTTTAGTCTTAAGGGGAACATATTTGTCGCTATCGTATTGTAATTATGATCTCATGACATTCAAATCCATACTTACACAGTTTATTCGTATACTCTTTACAGGTTTATTCGAATACTCACACATGGACTTCAACGCGGAGCGAGGAGCGGCAGCGGATGCAGAGGAGGGAGCGACAGCGGGGGCTAGCGTGAAAGCGGACGACCCTTCACTAGCAGACATGACTCGAGCTGCCCTATCAATCTTACTGAAGAACGATAAGGGTTTCTTCTTGGTATATTTCCTTATTGATTCTTACTTCGCTAAGATAATGTTTTAAACATGATATTCAATTTGGTATTTGAACATAAAAACATAATTTTGCTATAAAATTTGGATGCAGGCAATTTTCAAAATATGTCTCTTGTTTACTTACAATTATTTTAATCAATATTCACGCACTCTAGGTCACAACAAAGATGTTTTTCAGATAGAGAAAGATAACTTCCAGCGGTGCTTAAAGGTATCAAGCAGCGCTATGTTAAATCATACAAAGCAAACAGAATTCAGTTGCGTGCCATGCGTGCGGTGGGTCCGGCGCGGGCCAATGAACGCGTACTTTAAGCCCGCAAGGAGTATAGTCCTGAAACAGTACATATACAGTACCTATGCGCTATAACAGTGCTCATTTACGTGCAGAGGGACTTCATCTGCCATCTAAGAAAAAATAAACTTACCTTGCACAAGTTTTAATCTTGGTCTAAATAATCCTCCCCAGAAGTGTTTTTTATGATTGGGTATACGTTAATATTTACCTAGGTTATTTATTGATACAAAGTACGGATATCTATTACGCTTGCGATGCTGCGGGGCGCGCAGTTTTCTTTGCTATTTATTAAGTTCTGTGAACAAGATGTTTTATTTAATGCCTGGTTTCATTTGTTTTGTGCTTAACGTGTTTCTTTTGTTTCTGCTTTAGTCGGAATTTTAATCGTAACAACTGACTCACAGTAGCCCCAGCTAATAATGAAGGTTCATTCAATGTGATTACGATTTGTATGTGTACCAGTTGAATTGCTTAGATAACGTTTAGTACACACTCAATGACCGAGATGAAACCCCGACCAACTTACAATAAACGCTATCATCTTCGCATTATATCGCATCTTAAACTCTGAAAACTTTTCAAGCTTGGAACAAGAAAACAGCAGGTGGCACTTAATGTTGCTTGCTTTTATGGTAGTTAGCTATTAAGAGAGTACAAGTTTCGATAACCACATCAACTTTTACAATAAATTGTCTGCTATTTCTTGTTAAGAAATGCCTCTTCTTATTTTATTCCTACGGAACATGATCTCAATAAAAATACAAAACTCTGAGCCCTGGGTTTCCCAGGGTTTCAATAATTAGTATTTTTGTTTCTGAATTATTTCATTAGGATTACATGATACGTTGCGCACAACGTACGCTTGAGAGGGGTAATAAAAATGCTCTTACGAGTAAATATGGACTATGAATGTACATGAGACAGTGCGTATTTATTACACGATCCTTAATTTCAAGGGTAACATTGAATTTAAAAGCCTATAATAAATTACTTTTCTTGTAGCTGATAAAATATGGATGTTTTGAGAAAACTAAATAACAATCAGATATTAACTTATAAGGAACCGGCTAGGACCCGCGTTATATTAACCGGAAAGATTCCGACCAGTTTCGGACTGTTTTGAAGTCCTTCGTCTGGGAGTCACGATTGCGCGAAGCGACGAGCACGGGCCTCAGCGCGTAACTGACGTTGCGATGGCGCTGTCTGCCCCGGCTCAGCTGTATTTGTCAAGTCGCCGTCAGAACTGTCACTTATCTCACTGTCACTGTCACTGTTATAGGTAAAATAGGGTTGATGACACACCACACTAACTGTATCAGTCTCACGATCCAGGCGCACTATATTGGAGTCACAGATGTTCAAGACAGTTTTCCATGCCGGTGGTATGTTCCATCCACAATCCCGGTTGAAGTTGGGGTAACGACATATTTCGATAGCTTCTCGTACCTTACGCGGGACGAAAAACTTTTCTCGCGCAATAATGGACGCTTTATCGAAACGCTTAAAATGACTGGAACCCGGTATGTGAGCGTATTCTGCAACTGCCGATTTTACAGTGTCCATGTTTTTCACACTCCTTATATGTTCAGTGAGCCTGGTTGCAATATTTCGTTGCGTCTCGCCGATGTACGACTTACCACAGTCACAAGGAATCCTATACACTCCCGGGCCGCTAAAGGGTTCTCTGTCCTTTGGTGAGCGAAGGAACCGTCGTAGCTGTCCAGGCGGTCGGAATATCGTTCTCATGTCATACTTTTGCTTCAGGTAATGACCAATTTTGTCGGTGACCCCTTTGACAAAAGGAAGATATATCGGAGAACGTTGCACTGTGAGAGGACGCTTACGTTTGCTTGTGCTTGCCCACCGATTGCATTGACCCCAGTTAAAGCCATTGCTTTCAAGGACGTGTTTTACATGCTCTAACTCAGCGTTGACGTGTTGAGGATCACATATGTGTAGAGCTCTGTTGATTAAGGCTTTTGACACAGATGCCAGGTGTGATGGATGATAGTGCGACTCTGCCTGCAAGTATCGATCCGTGTATGTTGGCTTCTGATATACTGTGTGGGCCAACAAACCGTCTGGCTTTCTTATAACACGGACGTCCAAAAATGGCAGACTGCCGTCCTTTTCCTCCTCAACCGTAAATTTGATTTTAGCATGGAGTGTGTTTAAGTATTGGCCAAAGATGTTTAACTTGTCAATTTTTATAATGGAAAACACGTCATCCACATATATCCACCAGTACCGTGTCTTTGCGGGAGCGTCCATCAGTGCACGAGCTTCAAAATGCTCCATGAATATGTTAGCCACCACAGGAGCCAACGATGAGCCCATGGCCACACCATCCAATTGTAAGTAGTACTCACCACGCCAAGCAAAATAGCCGCTTTTGAGACAGTACTCGGTCCATTGGATGTACTCAGTAGGTAAATTTGAGTCGTGTATTAAATCGGTGATAATACTCATAGTATCCTCTACTGGGACATTAGTGAATAACGAAGTGACGTCAAAGCTAACCTTACCCCGTCCAACTTCAACCGGGATTGTGGGTGGAACATACCACCGGCATGGAAAACTGTCTTGAATATCTGTGACTCCAATATAGTGCACCTGGATCGTGAGACTGATACAGTTAGTGTAGCAATATATATTTAGTTTGAAGCAGTAAAAAAATTATATGATAATCTTGATCATATTCTCTAAGGTCAAATCAATTCTGAAACAATTTTCCTTAAAATTTTCCTAATAGAAAAATATTTGATATAAAATTGCAAAGTTGGCTATTATTTACGTTGTAAACGTAAAGATCTTAAGTTACATTTTCAATTTATGTTACTATTTTTTTGTTAATAAACTTTCATTCGTTTTTACCCAAACTGGTCGTGATTTCTTCATCGCTGCCTCTTAATGACTTTTACGCAGTCCAATAGTGACATTATTTCAGAAATAATTATAAATATTTTTTGATGTTTCGCGTAATACATTCGTTTCCAAAAATCATAATCATTTCCTTGACAGGTGGGAGAATAGATCATGCGCACCACTACAACAACCCCTATAGAGCTCTCGACGAAACACTGGAACTTGAAACAGCCTTGTTAGCAGCATTGGAACGAGTAAATCCAGCTGAAACTCTCATCGTAGTAGACCATGCTCATGTTATGATGTTTGGAGGGCAAGCTACGCCTAGGGGACATCCCGTTTTGGGTAAGTTAATTATAATTATACATATAACATACTATTGGTTTTCTCTAAAATTATACTCAACATGTAACTAGTGAGTACCTATTATACGAGCTCCGGGTTGTTAACCAAATCATAAGTTAACCGGATGATAATAGTGTTGGTTAACAGTGTGCGTGTTTAACGAATTAAAAAAACGGTAATGCGGATATTTCTATATAACCTACGTAAATACCTTGGCCTGTCAAGAACAATCGTAACTTCCATTATGGAACGTGTATCTAAGGCGGCATTAGCAGGATCTTACCAAATTTGGTTAGGCAGGGAACGAGGCTCGAGCGGTGGAGCATTGACGACTTCGTTACTCCAGGGTTTTAAATCCCACGCCCCTCTGACCTCTTCATCTGTAACGCTATCTATGGACCCAGCACCCATTTTGCGCTATTGCGTTAAGTGGGGACGTTGCGAAACATCATGACAGTAAAACAGACGGTTTCATATAATTAAAACTGAATTTAAATCTCTTTTTTTTTAAACTGTTATTAAAATAAAGTTATTAGTAATAAGCAGCTAAGATTCTTCTTACCAATAATCAATAACAAATACGTTTTAGTTAATTTGAATTAAGTTAATAAGCAAGAACCCTACGAAAGTAATCATCAAACATATATACAATTATGCGAACGTGGGATTCTGTATCAGCCACAAAATCTTCGCTATGCTAGTCAATTATTTATCTTAAATATGTTGTGAGCAATTCCTTTTTTCATAACCGAGCCAGTCCTTAGCATAGTTTATTTCTAAATATCCATATAACCTTTCTTACTTATCTGCAAAAAGCTGAAAATATAAGGATAGGAATTGAATAAGTAAAATCTTAGATCCATCTAAAAGCCTTTTAAGGATAAACGTGTTCACTGGAGTAGAAACAGTGCGTAAGCCAAAAGGTAATGGAAAAATACTAAGGTACATTTGATAGAAATTACGTCACATTGTGTAATTGTGTCCTCTTACATTATTCACTATGCGTCATGTTAATGGAAAGTGACATATGTAGAGATTCTTTGACTATACTGTTGTGAGAATAAGTATTGTATAACAATTATATATACGTATTTTATGTCATATGATTCTACATTTCCACACATGCTCCTGTCTTCTTATTTGTGTTTTTATCCTTTACTAAATTAGGCCGCAGTTAGGCCTGGCGCACACTGCACTTTAGGTACAAAGCTACAGGTACATCGGCATATCCGTCCGGACGGGCTTATTGTTACGGTGCGTGCCGCCTCGCGTACGCGAAGAGATCAGAGCTTATGCGTGGCTATGCCATAGAAAGAGAGACGCCATTTAGGTGGATATAAATATTAGGTATTTTCTGCTTTGCGAACTGAAGTGCACTTTTTTATGCTTGATTGGTTAGCTTTTGATCACTATCTCACCTGATGGTAGGTAATGATGTGGTCGAAGATGTTGTTCATCAATAACCTATTACTATTAGAATTACTGGCTCTCAAGGACAGCTGCCGGAACACACCGTTAGGTGCTTGGTGACAGATTTTCTACTTGAGGGTGGTAGCTAGCCAGGTGGGCACTTGCAGAATGCCCTACCACCATGCTTTAACGACAGCTTAACGTGCCCTCCGAAGCACGGAAACTCTCAGTAGTAATGTCACTAGCGGTCACCCATCCAACTCATGACCGCGGCGGACGTTGCCTAACTTTGCTGATCGGTTAAGAACAGCTAAGCAAATTTCGCTGCGAGCGTTTCTAAACTTTCACTTGCACTTCATTGATTCGTAGCTATGTAGTAGTGGCTTATTTATTGGAGTAGCTTAGCGGAGTGATCCTTCTGGACCTTTTTATTCTGTGCCGCAGTTGCAGAACAGGCGCTCAGTTTCTATTATTTTAATCATGTAATCAAACACTCGCCAATTTTGCTAGCCATTTTCCAGTACTGTTCCTGGATCCCGATTATATTGATTAAAATTTAAATTCGCTACTTACCTTACAGTAGAATTATTTATAATTACAAATAGTATTCCTCGTTTAATAATATAATGCCATTAGATTATCAAAAACAATTATTATAATAATATTAATTTTAGAGGTTCCCACGATTATTACATATATTAGACAGGATTATTCAATCATCAGAAAAAAAAAAATATCAGTCGGATTGTGTACTGCTGAACATAGTCTGTTCCGTTAAGATGGGATTTGCCATAATCCCCACGCTTGGCAGGCGTCTTGGGTATCGCATTGTAAAGTAGCGGTTATTTAGAAGGCGCCGCTGCGCACTTTTGGTATCTTACCCTTAGTCGCCTTACGAGACCCAAAGAATGAGATGAAATGACATTCTAGCCCGGTACCCCACGGGACAAAATGTCAGAGTTATCAAATTTTATTCGAATGAATTTAAATACATGATTTTATATCATAATATTTGTGATGTGAGAGCCAGTACTTTTAGGTTAGCCTGAACAACATCTTCGACCACATCATCACTTACCATCAGGTGAGATAGTGGTCAAAGGCTAACTAATCAGGAATAAAAAAAAAAAAAATTATAAATATGTCTTATGACTAAAAACAATTTTAGTTTATGCAACTTGAACAGCTTATAATGCATTTTTACATTAATTTCCAGTCAGTCTGCCCCTGACTACGATCACTGCAAATTGTTTCCATTGTCGAGATAAAAATAATATGAAATAAACGCGATGTAATCCAATAAAATTTTAATAACTGACGGCTACTGGTCAACAAGCGGTTAAGATGAGCAGAACGGAAGACGAGGGTTGGTTTTCAGCACTAAACATCAAATTTACGCTTTAAGTATCAATAAAACGCCAAAATGTGTTTCGAACTGTGTGATGCTAATGAGGTGAAACACATTTGCATACTGAATTCAGTGAGCAGGCAGGCTATGCATACTATTCGTACATGTACTATATGGAATGATTACTTAAATAGTACACTGATATTAAACAGAAAAATATTTATAACAGAATCCCCTGGCTTACACAACCCCACACGTCTGATCACAGATGGTGAATATTAACACTACCCTATCTTGCCCCACCTAGGCGGAGGACTACTCACGGGGGGGGGGGTTTAGTGGGTTCAAGTCCCACAGATCCCCCTCCACCCCCGTGGTGGAAGGGCGGTGTGAAGGCATTTCCCCCCTCAAAAAAAATATTTTTATCAACACGGACTTGACATTCTTCATCATCATCATCATCAGCTGGAAGACGTCCACTGTTGAACAAAGGCCTCCCCATATAACGTCACAAAGAACGGCTTTTAGCCACTTGTAACCACTGGCCACCCGTGACTGACTGACACGATGTCGTCAGTCCACCTGGTGGGGGTACTCTACGTCTTCCGGTGTAGTGTGGTAACCACTCGAGAACCTTTCTTCCCCATCGGTTATCAGTTCGTCGAGCAATGTGGCCCGCCCATCGCCACTTCAACTTGCTGATTCCGAGAGCTATGTCGGTGACTTTGGTTCTTTGGCGAATATCCACGTTCCGGATTTTATCGCGCAAAGAAACTCCGAGCATAGCTCTCTCCATAGCTCGTTGAGCGACTCTAAGCTTGTCTATAAGGGCCACAGTTAGGGACCACGTCTCAGTGCCATAAGTCATCACTGGCAACACACACTGATTAAAGACTTTGGTCTTCAGGCTCTGCGGGATCTTCGACGAGAAGATGTCGCGTAACTTCCCGAACGCTGCCCATCCGAGTTGGATTCTTCGGGTGACCTCTTTGTCGAAGTTGGACCTACCTAAGTGGACAGTCTGTCCCAGGTAAATATAATGGTCAACATCTTTGAGCGTATCGTTCCCAACAACTACAGGTATGAGTGCAATATGGACATTATACATAATTTTGGTCTTGTCCATGTTCATTTTAAGACCCACCTGTTGGGAAACTCTACTGAGGTCGCTGAGCATTGTACTGAGTTCCTCAAGCGACTCTGCCATAATGACTATTTTATTGGCGAAACGAAGGTGAGTGATGTATTCGCCATAGATGTTGATGCGGAATTCTTTCCAGTCCAAGAGCTTAAAAACGTCCTCCAACGCATTTGTGAACAGTTTCGGAGAAATAACATCTCCCTGTCTCACGCCTCGTTGCAGTTGGATTGGTTCCGTGCTCTTGTCCTGTAGTCGAATCGACATGGTGGCGTTTCTATACAAACACTTCAGCGCTTCGACGTACCTATAGTCGATTTGGCATCGCTGGAGAGACTGCAGTACGGCCCAGGTTCCGATTGAATCGAAGGCTTTCTTATAGTCCACAAACGCTAAACATAATGGCCGATTATACTCCTCAGTCTTCTGTAAAATCTTGACATTCTTACTACATATAAAAAAGTAATAATGTGTCCAAGAACTATCAATTATCATTATCATTTTTGATGTAATAGAGTAGGTATTGCAGAGGTAACCCATTTTATACACTTTAGAGAAGAGTTCGCGGAGCGCTTTCCACACAAACGTAGTTTCGTTATATTTTAAAAACTAAGTGTTCAACCTCAATTAATTTTTGCAGGTATATCTTTGAGCCTAATATCTAATTGTTCTAGTTTGCGAAATTTTCGTAAAATTAAGTATTTTCAAAAATAATTTGAAAAATAGTTTTGTATAGGAATTGCTATTTTGACATTTAGGGTAATAATAAATAATAAATCGAAAAACTGGCAGACCAGGAATCTACGTTTGTATAGAAAGCGCTCCGTGAACTCTACCCTTAACTTACAATTTCCAGAATTCATCCAATATTAAATATAATCGTAAATGACCCTAGAGTTATTAAGAGGGTCATGATAAATTAAGAAAGAAAACTACAATAAAAGTATTTTACATCCCTCGTTTCCGTTATGACGTTCACTCTCAACTAAGTTTAACAAGTCAATAATTTCAGGTCCGATGGCCACCACTCTATTTTCTGAAGTCGTGGAGCAAAGCTACATACCACACGCTATCCCCTACGCTGCGTGTCTAGCACACCAATCTCGACGAAAAGATTAATTTTACCCAGCCAGTGGTAAGTCTATTTTGAACTAATAGGAGCGTGAAATTGAATTATTTCAAGCTGTGAGGAAGATTACTTCGTATATTTGTTTTTATGAACATAGTCTGAAATTCGCAGATTTTGTGCTAAAGACCTTGACATAATGTGTTCAAGAAATACATATTTTTATATATTTTATTTGCGGAATAAAGGTTTATTCATAACATCGTTCCTATAATGAAAGCTCTGCTGCGTGAAAGAATAAACTAGAAACAAGCAAGCAAACTTACGCATTTGTATGGGGTTGTGAGGACAACCCCATACAAATGCGGAGGTTGTAAAGACAAACAGTTATAATGTAACATCCACAGCACGTTGTATAGCACAGCAACAGCCATAGATTAGACATGGATATTATCAGATAGAGGATTTTTTAAAGAATACCAAATAGTCAGAAAATAAATTAAAGACAAAATGATGTGGTAAGGATTATTCAGTATAACAATGCAACTATACTGTAGATAGCTATCTAAATTATATAATCTGCATTTACATATGGCTCAGTAACACAGCTATTAAAATTTTAAAAAGATTGAGAAAGAACAGAGGTTTTTTTGCTCATATATTTCATTACTGCATATTTGCTTGAATTTGTCTCTATTACACGTAGCCATGTCTACAACAAAATCATTGTAAATCTAATTCACGGCACAATATCCCTTTGTATTGAATGTACGTGCGAATAGTAGAAATGGGTGAAACACGTTTTACAAAGAGGGTTCTCGCTTTATCAAGTTAAACCCGACTGAGAGGACGCACTTACTTGATTGTAGTATGTAACACAATTCTCAGATATACGAGCTAGCTTAAAAGAATTGATACTGGTTGATTCGATTGCTACATGAATTGATTTGTCTTTGAATACACTCTCAAGTCTTTTTTGTGATGGAACAAGCTCGAAGCCCAGCTAATGTTAAGCGGATTAACCTCTGCCTATAACAGTTGTACTTCATCACAAGTCATAAACATAAACAAACATTCGAAGCGCTCGTAGCGAAGTTTACTTAGCTGTTCTCAACCGATCAGCAAAGTTATGCAACGTCGCCCGCGGTCATGAGTTGGATGGGTGACCGCTAGTGACATTACTACTGAGCGATTCCATGCTTCGGAGGGCACGTTAAGCAGTCGGCCCCGGTTGTCGTCTTAGGTTGGCAGTCGTTACTGCATGGTGGTAGGGCATTTTGCGAATGCCCGCCTGGCTAGCTACCACCCTAAAGTAGAAAATCTGTTGCCAAGCACCTAACGGTGTGTTCCGGCAGCTGTCCTTGAGAGCCAGTACTTCTAGGTTAGCCTGAACAACATCTTCGACCACATCATCACTTACCATCAGGTGAGATAGTGGTCAAAAAAAAAAACATTTTTTTCATCTCAAAATGTTTGTGAGGACTAGCATAAGTCAATCCTAATAGGTTGTTAGCATTTTACCTATACCCTTGTATACTTATATGATTATTTTTTGACAATATGGAAATTGTCCTGAGTATGATAATAATACCTTCCTAATGCTGACAGCATTGAGTTCTAAACCGTTATTGATTACAGATTATCATTTTTGGAGTCGAATTAAAATGGTTCGCAATACCAAAATGAGGCACCCATCACGTAACTACTCTTTACAGTCATAAGAAACAAAACTAATCATCATCAGTTTTGTCGACATGCATGTAGGTACACATTTTCTGCGAAAACTATTCAGAACCAATACTGACTCTAATAGCCATGATCCTGTCACTCAAACATTCCACAAGAGACTGTGAGGGAACTTTTCCTTATTCTTCAATTGAGCGAGGCCATTAAAAGACCTTCACGCTTGTCCCTAAGGGCATCCATAGACGTATACTATGATTAATAGGTGCACTTACACTCACATAATATAAAAAAAATATCTCTATTTCAAATGGCATATTATGTCTTACAAAGTTTTTTGTTTAATTGTGCCAGGCTTGATTGTTTTTGAGCATGTTGCCTTCTACTCTTATTCTAGTATATATTTAAAAGCAATGAATACGGATGTTCCAAAAAGTCATGCTGTTGAAATTGTTAACGGTAACTTTTAAATGAATTTTTATTTATTTATTCTATAAACGTCATTAAAATATATAATAATTATTATCATATAATAATACTATTTGAATTCAGCGAAGATTAATAGTAGATTATGATACAAGTGAGTAAGTTGCTCATTATACACGAGGCTGTGTGTTGCAGCCCGAGCCGTAGGCGAGGGCGTAAATCGGCCGAGTGTATAATGAGCAAGTTGCACACGAGTTTCATACGCACTTATTCAACACCATTGCGAGGAAAAAAAATATATTGCATAAATGCGATGCGATACAAACAACATACGAAAATTTTGGAAAATAGCGCATAAGTTTATTTTTTTGTGCAGTGCAAATGTATGATGGTTGATTACATATAAACCTCTTTGATGTTACAAATCTGTACCCGGTTGAATTGAAAATTTTCTGTTTACTCGCATATAATTTGCCGTTAGGTTCTAACTTAACTTTGTAGGGATAAATTACTCGATCAAATTGAAAATGCTCTGTTTACTCGCATATTATTTGCAGTAAGGTACTAACTTAACTTTGTAGGGATAATTTTATTACGCACTAGTGTATAATATTATGCAAGAGGATGTTATAGTTCGGTTTATGGGCCTAAAAACGATATAATAAAGCTCACTTTACGAGGAAGGGTGTTGAAAACAAAATTAAATGATACTTCAAATTCAAGCACAAACATGCAAGTCTTATTAGGGTTCCAATGTTGACAGCAAATTGATCAACATTCTCGTCATAAAGAAACAAGTCTAGGAGCACAGCGTGGGCACGAGTAGTGGGCGCATTTTGGGCGCGGTGAGTACTTGCGAACGGCCTTATTATGAGCCGCGGTACATTGCGCAGCGCAATTGGACGTAGTTACTGAAAAACGTTCCAATCCACAAACATAACATTTTGAGAAAATCATGCATAATGTGGATGCATAATGTGTGGTAGTGCATATGGATTGGGCTACTAAATCATGATTTCATATAAAGAACAACAGCTGGGTTATCATATCTTGTCAGTCAGAAAATATGAATCTCGTGATTAGTATGGTTTTCAGAACTAAATTTTTACATGATTGTGGTTTGGAACGTTTTTCAGGAACTACGTCCAATTGTCGCTCCGCGCCTAGGCACATGTAGCCCTATCTAACTAAGACTTGGTATATTCTGATTGATCACTTTATTGCGGAGTACTCATAAAAAGTGCACTACAAGCTATAGTTCCCGTTTATGACTAAGTGTATCTAGGCTGACCATGCCCGATACAAACGTAGATTTGAAGCAGTGATGACTCAGTGGCATTAGCTATGGTCTGTCACGCAGCAGGTCCATGGTTCGAATCCCACCGCGGCCTTGAGCTTCACTGCCTGGTGGAAGGGTATTATGCGAATGCCCTAGCGGCCACCCCCAAGTACAAAATCTGTCGCCAAGCCCCTAACGGTGTGTTCCGGCAGCATTCCTTGAGAGCCAGTGAAATTACAGGCACATAAGACTTAACTGTCTCAAAGTGGCGGGTGCAATGCAATTCGTGACTTGTGATGAAATGCATCTGTTATAGGCTGAGGTTAGTCCGCTTAACATCAGGTGGTCATTAAGCTTGTTCCGTCACTTTAACAAAAAAAAACATATGGACATTAGTAGGGAAAGTATCCATAGGCTCTCTCTCTAACCACCGTGCAAATTTTCGCTGTATATTTTCGATCATAAGTGAGTATTTGTCCTCATATGGATTCCTGACCTCTGCACCAAATTCCAGAGTTCTACGGACATAAGCGTTATATAATATTTTAGGTAGGTACTCTAATATCAGAAAACCCTCATTATATACAATCAAGCAATCTACTAGCTTTTTACAGTAATTGGTCACGTGTGTGCGAAAGTCAAGTAATTTATCTAAAGTCAGTACAAGGTCACGAATTTCATTAACTCTTTCGAATAGAGCGTCAGGCATAAAATAGAATACATATTAAAACAATATTAAAATAAAAGGGAACAATGAAGAGCTTGAAGCTAATTATTTTACATTTAGAAGTATTGAAGGGCAGGCGGTTGGTTTCACTCCACTAAGCCACAGCAATGCCTCTTTGCAGAGCTTCAGTATCCTCTACACCATTATTAACATCAAGGCACAACTTCAAATCTGGGACACTTGGCAGAACTTACATTTGAAGTAAAAAGTGTATCGCAAGGATCAGGTCTTTTTTTAAGTATTGTTCAAAATATAACGATTAAAAGTCATAACATAATTGATGACCACATAATTTTAACTTATAACATATCGTCATGCCTGTATTCACCAATTTTTAAGGCTGCATTGTGTAAGCGCCCAGGTTTCGGCCAAACATGACTTTAGCCTCGTGTAAGAGTGGAAGGTATTGTAATTATAGGGCATACAATATAACATATTTGTTACAGGTGTGGCCACACCTAATTAGTAGTAAGTATACGCTGCAAACTGCAGAAAAACCAAGCATGATACATTTTTCGTACGAACTTTGATGGACAATTTAGTGAAGTTAATACCTATATACTGAGTGATTTCCATTTCAAGGCACACCGCCACACTGATTCAAAGGTATCTCCTGTCATACACGCATAAACCACGATGCACTCACGCCGCTTACCGCCGGACTTAACCCGCATACGGCAAGTAATTGGAGTTAGGACATAGACAAAGCAAGTTAGATCGAATTGTCGAATCTACGTGGATATACGAGTAGGTCTGTGGGAGGTTGAAGAACCAAACAAGGAAGAATGTTAAGGTGACCGTTGAATACTTTGAGACATAAATTCATATTTTGGCAGACCTTTATTTTGCATATATTAATTTACGTTAGCTAAAGTTTTTGCAACACAATTTGTAGCCTAAACTTTTGGCATAACTTTTAACGTAATAAAAACTATTATGTTTATATTACGTTCAAAGGTATGCCTAAACATTTATCACACAATAATATTGTCGTTGCGAAAGTTTGTGAGTGAGTATTTTTGTTATTCCTTCACGCTGAAACTGCTCATCCGGTTTAGATAAAAATTAAAATATAGATAGTTTTGGTCCTGGATTAACACATGATATATTTTTTATTATCATTATAACTTTACTTAATTGTCTTGGTGGGAAAAACGCGCAGCTAGTTCAATGTAAAAATCTATGATATAAATGATTAAAATTATAATATACAGACTGCGTCAATGGTGAGTGACAACCGTAGTGGTCCTTGTGGTAAATCACCGTTTTGAAATCTCAAAGTCTATGGTTTGATTCATGGATCAGACAGAATTTCAGGTTTTAGTGACCATAAATACTTCGGTACCAGTCCGGAGAAAATCATAATCTCTTTAATAGGGGAGGCTGTGTTCAGCAGTGGACGATTCAGCTGATACAGTAAGCATGGGCCCGTGCTTAAAGAATTCAGCCTCAATCACAATCAACACAAACAATCGGGGTATATATTGTAATGTAAAATTATTAATGTTATGTAAGCCGATGTTTTTTGGCTTACACCACGTATTAAAAATGCAAAGGATGTACCATCCATAATATCATCCTAAATCCGGCCCACCGTGTTGACCAGATTATCTTATAGTAATTAAACAACTTTAAACGGTAAACTTAAAATCGCGTATATTTATCATTATTTTTGTCCCGACGTTTCAAACACTTTGCAGTGATCGTGGTCACGCCGTCACTGCGGTCGCACAGTAAGCACAGTCACCCCGTGACCACGATCACTGCAAAGTGTTTGAGACGTCGGGACAAAAATAATGATAAATATACGCGATTTAAACCGTTTAAAGTTGTTTAATTACTATGTGTAATAATCACGAAAACCTAAGACAGATTATCTTAACTGTAATGACGCAGCAAAGCCCATCCATAGTCATCCACCGTAGATTAAGTATTTATGCTGCATACCTTCAGCATTTTTTGTAATTATTGTGGTAGCTGAGGGTCTACGACAGATGTGGAATTTATCAGGAAATTAATATTATATTGATTCCGGTACGTTTCTCCAGCTTTTGTGGAGGCTGTTTTTATTGTTCGTTTAACTTCTGTCACAAAACAGTATGTAACAGCTAATATCATCATAATCATCATATCAACTGGAATTACCACCATTGAACAAGGTCTCCATATTCGGGGGAATTTCCATAATCGCCACGCTTAGCAGGCATTTTACTGGACCGCAGTAGAAGTTGTCAGTTCTTCAGAAGGCGCTGCTTCTCACGTTCTGGTCGTCCTTTAGTTCCCTTAGTCACCTCACAAGACATCCACGGGACGAAATGGAAGGGTTATATTCTAACCCCACAACCCACGGGGTGGTAAAACAAATAAAATATTGTAAAAAATATTTTTATTTTAATTAGAATATGGCATGTGCGCTACGAAATTAAATATCGTAGCTAGCACGAAAATATTAACTGTTTTAGCATATATGAAGCTATAAAAAGGCCGCTCACTAGTCACTGCATATATCTAATAATAACGGAAAATACAGATACGAAAAAAAAAACCAGATTGGGTTATTGACCCAAATGTACTTTGAAGTTACCTTGAAGCGCTGAGGGGCTAATTATAATTTTATATGGAAGGGTGACTTTCTAACCCGACACCATATGTGGTGCTAAAACAGCTAAAATACATTATTTTAGTACAACTTGAATATGGCATGTGCAATGTAAAAATTTAATATCTCGTAGCTAGCATCTACAAAAATATTGACCGTTGCAGCATATAGCTATAAAAAGGTAGCTTGACAGGCGGCTAGGGGACCGCAGTGTAAGAAGGTGCTGCTGCCCACCTTCCAGTATATTTCCTTTAGTCGCCTTTTACGTTACCCACGGAATGATATGGGGAGATGCAATTCTAACCCGGCACCACACGGGGGGGGGGGGGGGGTCCGTTTTATGTAGCCCATTGCTTATCGAGTTAAGAAGCTCAACAGCGAACATATTTTATTTGAGGCTAGTCTCCAAAGCCTCGAATTTAGACTCACAGCTGACTCATCAGTATTTCACAGACTTTGTGTCGGAAATACATGCGGCCAATGTTCTGAACCTAATTTTTTCGTCACTTTTATTTCATTGACCAATAAAACGCCTTGCAATACAGCATCGATATTATGTTCGGTATTTCAAAAATACGCACGAATTTATTTTCATCCACGTTTTTTATGCAAGCTTCTCTGAATCTCGATAGATATAATCTAGGATTGAGTGAATAGGTCTCTTATAGGCATGCATCTTCCACGTCGACATAATCGTCGTTTTGAATTTAGTAACCTCGCAGATTTTTCCTTTTTCATCAATTAAAAAGAACTCCGCTAGCAGTGATCTGATTTGGACTATCACGTCATATATGGTGAATGTATATTTTAAATACTGAACTGATTGAAAGTTTTTATTTTTAGAAAGTATAATAGTAGTTTCAAAATGGTATATGATAAAACCTTATTAATATAATTGAATTCAATCCCTAAAGACGTTAAAAGAATTTCATATGGTAAAAAATTACATTGCAATTTGAAATAATAAAATATTATAAATGCGGAACTTTGAGTTTGTACGTACGATTGGTCTTCTGTTTATACCACGGAGGCTTTAGTAAAGTATTTGATATTATTCTGAGTTTTTGTTTGACTTCCAGATCTCAAATTATATTAGAAAATTAACGATTTGTAAGAACAGTTTGTTGATTACTTTAGAACCCTCAGTGTTTCGTTCATAATATTCTTATTCTATTCTAAAACTTTAATTGTTCTCATTAGACTTGATATAACATCTTATCTTATCAGATATTTATTCTTATTAGGTAACCCTGTCACCACACGACCATCAGATACATAAACACACACAAATAGTCTTCTTAACTTTCACCCTACACAAACTCTCAACTTCACGGTACGTTCACATACACACACACGCACGCACCCATATATACACCTCTTCACACATACACAAACACACATATTTCTCACCCTTTACATATTAATTGTGAGTCTGTATCATGATATAATGTTTTGCTGTAGCATAAAATTCAGTGTCATAAATAATGAATTTTGTAAGTTTTCAATAGTTTATGGGAAGGAACTGTAACCCTGTAAAACAGTTAATACTAGTACAGGGTACAGGGATTTAGATACTTACGAGTTTTACGAAATTTGGATTATACTCGTACATGTAATTATGAAATCGATTTATGTTAGTAATATATTATGATTTATGATATACAAACATTATTGTAACTTAGTTGAGAAATAAAATTATTTTAATATTTATTATGTCTAACTTGCACATACTTTATCAGCCTGATGGTTCACTGCTGAACACAGCCTCCTATAGCAAATCCCCACTGATAATAATAATAAAAATAATAATAATAATTATAATAATAATAATAATAATAATGTTTATTTGACATATTTCTTAGGTGGTAGGTACTTACAAAACATTAGACTTTGGGTTGTACTATTTGTACAAATATGGACATGAAACATTTCTTAGTCAGATCGTTGATGCCTGTTGTAGTATTAAAACTGTAGTACAGACAACAACGCCCTCCGATTTTAGCAAGACGTTACTAAACTATAACTAGGGATTTCGGTATGTAAGTAATCTATTTTACCGTATCACATTTCGAAATTAATAATATGTAAATGGTGGTATACTTATTTAAAATATGTGCCAGCCCACTAGGCTGGAGCATTTGGGCCACCTGTAGGCCTGCAATGGCCCCCCGGTTGCCCAAACGCTCCCGCTGTAGTGGCTGCATGGTTTTGTTTATAAAGGCATACCACAAATAAAATTAAATGAAAATAAAAGAATATAAAATAATTATGTTAAACAAACATGCGCGAGTTATTTAAAAGTGTGTGTGCGAGTGTGTTAGTGTGTAAGGGTGTGTGTGTGTGTGTGCGAGTGTGTTTGTGTGTGTGTGTGTGTGTGTGTGTGTGTGTGTGATGGTTTGTTGTGTAGTGAGCTGATACTGTCTAGAGTAAAGATTTAATGAGATTTTCTGTTTTATTATAGTCTAAATTATGCAAATAAGACGTTAATTTGTGTTTCACTTCGTATTGAGAAAGAGGGTATATGTGAAGATGTTGGTTAAGTCTATTATATAAGCGGCTGCTGAGTTTTTCGTAATGTCTACTAGCTAGCAAAAGACGAGTGGGTTTAATTTCACATACACGACCTCTTCTGCGTGTGATGTTGTCTAATTTTTTGTCATATGGAAGAGATCTATGCTTCCGTAATACAGTGCTTGAGATAAATAGTTGTCTGACAGTGAGAACATTTAATTGTTGGTACAGGAGTGTTGTAGGAAATCGAATAGGTTTTTTGGTCATGACTTTGAGAATTGCTCTCTGTGCTCGCTCTGCCTGTAACATAATTGTTGGAGATGTCCCACCCCAAGCCGTGGAGCAGTAAGAGAAGAGGGATTGTGCTAATGAGTAGTATATAAGTTTTTGAGTCTCTAAGTCAGCAATACCATTTAATTTTTTGAAAATATACATAAGTTTTCTGGAGCGTGCTCTTAATGAGTCAATTTGTACCTTCCAATTAAGTGAACCATCTATGTAAACTCCAAGGTATTTGATCTGGTCAGTTTTTTCGAGGGCTGGGCAACTAATTGACGAGCATAATGTAGTGCATTTGTGGGCTACTATGGTGAAAGAGGCATCGGGATGTAAAGATGACTTTGGTGCAAATGTAATGTACTTAGTTTTTTTAACGTTAAGGGTCAGCAAATTTGATGTTAACCATTTCATGACAGCGCTTCCCACGCTTGGTAAACGTCTTGGGTATCGCAGTTTAAGATAGTAGTTCTTCAGAAGGCGCTGCAGCCAACCTTCCGGTATTTTATCATTAGCCGCTTCTTACGGCACTCACAGGTAGCAATGGAGGTCGTGACATTCTAGTCCGGCACCCCACGGGGAAACGTATGTAGCCAGTTGTATTTTAATACATAAAACCTCAAAGTTATATAGAAAGTTAATAAAATATACAACTAAGTACCCTTTAATCTGTACTAAAACCAAACAAAATCCTTACTAGTAACGTAATCCTTTCTACCCACAGAAAAGGGTGAAATGGTGTGTATCCAAATAAATATTGGATAGGATATATCTACGCTGTCGCTACGGAAAACTATTAATTACCTATACTTGGTCAGCGAATGATTAATGTATTTGCTTAACATAGATCTAATCAAATTATAGATGTTATTGTGCTTTGAAAAAGAACCATAATTCAAGATATAAATTATGTTTAATGCGATATTGCAGAAATAACACGACAAACTTTTTTTAGATAATAATGTTATAAATATATATGACAAAAATAACAGTTACGTGGGTATTATTGTTTATTTTTTATGCTTGATAGGTTACAAATACAAATACAACTAACCTCATTTCGTCCATCTCATATCACTAACCTAGACTAAATAGACCTACTGGCTTTCAAGGACAGCTGCCGGATCTCACAGTTAGGTGCTTGGTGACAGATTTTCTACTTGAGGGTGGTAGCTAGCCAGGCGGACATTCGCAAAATATCCTACCACCATGCTATAACGACTGCCATCCTAGGACAATAACCGGTACCGAAGGTTTATCATGCCCTCTCAAGCACGGAAGCACTCAGTAGTAATGTCACTAGGGTCACCCATCTTAACTTTGCTGATCGGTTAAGAAAGCTAAGCAAATATCGCTACGAGCGCTTCAAAGGGTACAAGTTTAATGTCTGTTTGAGCACTTACGCCAGTGCATTGTAGTCGTTTGTCTTTTGCTGTCCGGTTATTAACAAGTTACGTTTCACCACAAATGACTCAATATATTTTTACATAAGTACTTAAAAATATTTTGTGAAAAACATTTTTACGAATATTTCTTACAATTCAATTCATCAAATTTTTAGGTGTCAATGTATGTTAAAAAATTACATCCTTGTCACTAAGTTTTTGTATTGTTTTACTACTCTTAAAATAATTAAATTGATTATTTTCTTGATAAACAAATTGGAACAAGTATTAATAAAATCAATCTTGTTTTACAAACTCACAATGCAAATGAAAGAAAATATTTTAAAAGTGATTTTTTAAGTTTATAGCTAAGATTTCGTAAAACAAAATAAGAAAAGATCATTAATGTATTGTAGTGAAAGATGGGTGTAGTAAAAAAGACTCAAAGTCTATAAGATGAGTAATTTGAAATATGTCAGGGGCAGAAGGCTGATCCTCTTGATTACTGAATATCGTTGGCTTATCTATTGCGCGAAATCCAGTTAATAAAAATGACAAACGCACAGTTTTAGGCTCACAACCACTTTATTTTACAGTCCTAGATACATTGGATTTAAGATAAAATAATCATCCTGACCAATTAATACTGTGCACTGGGTAAATAACGAAACAAGGGACATTTCCTAAATTTCTGGGCGACCGTGTTGACTTTTCGAGGGTAATTGTGTCAAATCGAAGACACCGCTCCATATATATGGCGCGGTGCGACGTATCAACGCAGAAACTGTGACTATTACTATGTCCGGATCCGACATATTATATTATATTTTTTGTCTTTGAAAGACATAGTGAAGAACAGAGTGTTACTTAAACACTTTGGACTGAATTACGATATACAAACGTTAATCCAGAATATTATGCTGAGATAGTCATGTAGAGAGGATAGACGAAAAGAGGTTAAGAAAACAAGTACACGGTTACTGTAAATAAAACAGTTCTAAGTGAAGACTTTGCTAAAAGTATTCCAACCTGACGTTTTTTAAAGGCAAGAACATGAATACTCATTAGTGTCAATCGTATATATGAAGAAATTAGTGGTAAAAGATAGTGAAAGAAGCAACATAGTTATGACAAAATCGTAGGAAGTGATCGTAGAGCCGTGATTTCTCTCATCCCTCGAGAAAACTCAACACATTTCACGGGTGTAATGTTAGACAGGAGTACGTTAATAATTATGAGAGATTAAAATTAAAGTTAAAATTTAATCTCTCATAAGTTAGGTATGCCTTTTACTTTTCATTATTACAGTGTGATTTTCAAGGACAATAGAAGTAAATACTAATAAGCAAAACTCAAGGGACGGAGAATTTGTTGCGTAGAAACGCAAGAATTTGTTGTGTGTTGTGGATAAAATGAGAAGTGTAGAAAAAAAATAGTAATACATAGTTTGGAGCAAAAATGTTTCATTATAAAATCATTGTTTTTACTTACAAGTATAACATGATCACAGTTTAGGTTTATATTATGATAGTGTGTTCAAGTGTTTTGTAAAAAACTTTTAACAAAAAGCATGCCTACCTACCTCTAAGGACAGTAATTATAAACACATACTACATTATAAAACTAAAGTAAAAAACAACTTAAGTAACAAACGTGTCGGCCTAGAATGTCACCTCCCCATCTCTTCCCGGAGGTGTCATGAGACGCGAACCGAATAAAGGAAAAATAACGGAAGGCGCGGGTAGAAGCGCCTTCCGAGGAACTGCTATCTTACACTACGATCCCCAAGCAGCCTGCCAAGTGTGGGGATTATGGAAAATACCTCTTCAATAGGGGAGGCTGTTCAACAGTGGACAATCCGGCTGATACAGTACAGTGCCTCAGAGAGCGGTATAGCTCTTGTCTTTCTTCCAATGATGTTAGGTCATTAATATTATTATTAGTCTATCAAAACAAAGGTAGAACATTTTCAAAATATGCTTACGCTAACCACGCACACAAGGAAATAATTGTAAAAAGTTTTGTACTTGACTTTATAGCCAGCTGCTGTCCTTACCCCAATCTAACTCGGGAATGCTCTCGTTGGTAGAACCTATACTCGCTACCTTATTGTTTTTTTTGCCTTACCCGATTTTTTTGCCTTAGTCACCATTAACTACAAAGCAGGACCATTCAATACAAGAGCAAGAACATTCAGATGATATTGATGACATTTCGCAGAGTCAGTATGTTATGGAACAGTTATTTTAATATATTTTTTATATGTTTGACCTTTTGTAGTAATTTCGTAAGCTTTATGGCTCAGCAGGCGTAATGCAAAAAATATATTTTAAAGCTGAGAGCTGATGACAAGATATATGTGGTATTTTTTAACGGCGTTATTCATTTATTATTTATTAATCACTACGAATACAACACAACGGCTACTACAACGAATGTCCTTTGACAACCTACAAGCCTATGCAGTCGCACAGACAGTCCAAATGCTCCACTAGTTGACAGCGTGCTCAGACTCAATTTTATAATTTACGTTGTTTTTAGATAATGCGGCCATAACCAGTACCTTCCCTTGTCAATTTAATATCTGTACTGACATATCTTGGACTTCATAAGAGAATAATTCTTCAAATACAGCTAGTACATCCGAATCATAAAGAACATTTTTGGCCGCATATTTGAGTCCGCCCGTCCATGCATTCCTTGGCGAGCACAACGCGAAAATTCTATTTCGACTCATATTTTTTTCAACGTGTTTACCTCGCCATCTCCGCTGGTATTTTCTAGCCACTAAAATGGTACAGTTAAGAGGAAAAGTGGTTTTATTCACTTTTACAACACCTAAGTAAGTGTGTACTTCACTTTTTATTATCTGCGATATAAATAGGAAAAGTGGGGATTGTGTGAGATTTGTGTGCAATTGTCAATAAAACTAGATTGTTTTTATGATAACATTTTTTTATTCGTAGTAGTTTTTTTAAAGAACATGCAGTTCAATATAGTCTTATAAGCAAACAGAATGTATTTGTATTGTTGTAATACATTTAAGTGTTATAAACATTACAAATGGTTTTTCTACTGCTTAAAATAATCGAGATATGAATATACAGTTAGTCAATATAGGCGGAGTGATAATAAATGGATTCTATTTATTATCACTCCGCCTATATTAACTAATTGGTTATTATGAAGTAATTTTTCAGCGAAGTTTGATTTTCATATAAAATTCTTATAACTAAGTCGGATATATAATGACTTCACTTATAGTGAGTGACATGTCGTTTATTGAGACCCATTTTTAATAAATTTCGTCCTGTGTGACTTCGTTAGTGTTCGGGAGATTCACGTGATATTCGATGACGTTTTCGTGGCTTTTTCGTTTTGAGTCTCAGTGGGTAATTGCTAGTTGAAGGGCACGCATTGTTCATTAGTGATCTATGAAAAAAAACATGTCAACCTTGTTGTAAAGAATTTATGTTTGAAGAGAAAGATGCAAAATTTGATTGAAAAATGGACAATGCAACTCATCTCTTCCAAGGGACCTTGGGATTGGTCATTTGATAATCTCAATATTTTTTATTTTATATAAAATGCTTTGTATGACGTCAGCTTAGTATGAAGTTTTTGCTATTTTCCTGCAATGTGATTATAATTGGATTCCACTATACTATTAATTGTAACAGACCCTATGCCCTTATTAGACCAGAATCGATAGTTTATGAAACATTTTTTTTTCACTTTTTACCATTTTCAAATGCTTCTGCCCTGGTCTATATTAACAAAAAAAATACAAACTATATACAACACTACAGCTACCTACAATGAAAGCATTTAGACCAGCTACAAGCCATTGCAGACTCACAGATTACCACATGCGTTGAGCCAAATAGGTGCCACCATTTTCATCACGCGCCGTATTGAATATACTTGTTAAGACCAACGCTAATCTAATTATATAATATTTTAATTAAGAAGTCACAGAGCAAGTTTCTACATTATGAATAACTCGCCATCGTCACCAGTAAAATCTTTTGATTAGCTTCATGGTGCACAGACTGTTCTAACACCCATGACTGCTTTGGGCGATCACTCGGGCAAAGTAGCTTTTTACAAGATTCTATTAATATATATTTATATATATATATCTTATTTAGCAATTTGCGTGAATTGAAATCCTTAATATATATACTTTGTAAGTATAATAAGTAATAAATATATGTTTTATTACTATTTATTTCAATTCAAAGTTCAGATGGCCGCTTTGAGCTGACGTTCCATAATCTTAATATCTCAAAAGCCCAGTAAATGTAACTACTTGCAATTATTGTAACTTACAAACAGCGCTTCTTGCTTCTTGAAGCGCTCGTAGTGAAGTTTGCATAGCTGTTCTTAACCGATCAGCAATGTTAAGCAACGTCTGCCGCGGTCATGACTTGGATGGGTGACCGCTAGTGACATTACTACTGAGCGCTTCCGTGCTTCGGAGGGCACGTTAAGCCGTCGGTCCCGGTTGTTGTCTTACAGTCGCTATAGCATGGTGGTAGGAAATTTTGTGAATGCCCGCCTACCACCCTCAAGTAGAAAATCTGTCGCCAAGCACCTAACGGTGTGTTCCGGCAGCTGTCCTTGAGAGCCATTAGTTTTAGGTTAGCCTGTACAACATCTTCGACCACATCATCACTTACTATCAGGTGAGATAGTGGTAAAAAAAAAAAAAAACAGTAATAAAAACATCAAGACAATATATTCTCAATCTCTAGACCCTTTCTCCTTCTTACCAATTAAACAAATATGTGGCATAAAACAAATTCATGTTAAAAACTTACAAGTACCACTTGTTTCGAACTTTCTCGTTGAATATTAAATAATGGTGACTTGAGAAGAGCAACTTCCGCTTTAAAAATACTTCTACAGTCTCAGTGAAGACACAGATTGTAACGATCGGAAACGTCGATGGCGTAAAGTTCCGCTTCTTTGTTGTTTACATAATGTTTGCGAAATTCAAAGTAAACATTAAAGAGAGAATATTCGCCGAATATGCTGCAGAGAGTTCATGTTTGTGTTTAAGGTTACCAATCAAATACAAGTATTAACTTGATAACTCTGGACTAAGTTATAGTGGGCGTAATTAATTTTGGTGCTGTATTGCTCAGATATTGTAATTTAACATTGACAAAGTATTGGAGTACAACATTTTTGTTCCGGACGGGAATCGAATCCTCCGATTTCGCGCCGGATGTCTATTTAATTTGGCCACCGGAACCTTACTCTTTTGAGTCAAATATTTGTGCTCCAATTTTATTACCTTAACTGTCATAAGTCGTCGATGTTGCGCGGTCATCACCCAGATTACTAGATTTCATCTTACCGAAAGGAGCGCTTTTTCAAACACTTAACTTTCGCATTGCTGTCTATACTCCACTATATTTCTAGATATGATTACCAACACTATCGCGTAGTGAACGTAAATCACAATTTACTAATTATTGGAGTACAAAAAATTTGTTCCGAATGGGAACCGAACCCGCGTCTTTTCATCATATGTGCTTGTAATCATTTTTGGAAATATTGTAACATATTTTTATTTCTTGCGATTATGCCGACTACAGAGATGGCTGCAGCAATTAAAAAAAAAAACTAAAATAAAATATTATCTATTACACCCTTACATTACTCAACTAAGACAAATTGCATGCAAGTCTATGCAGCCTGGATAATCTCCCTAAAGGTACAGAGCGTTGTACCCATGTAAAAAATTGCGTTACCGTTCATCACAATTTTAATCGTAATAAAGACGAAACGTCTCGAAATATTGCAAAATGTTCAATTTTATGATTTCTCGTGCGCTTTGTCTTTAAATGTGGAAAATACATGAAAAGTTCAAAATAATATCTATATATTGAATACTTTTAGATGTGGTCGACGTATAAATCACACATATATTATAGAGGTAAAAGTTTATGAGTGTGTATGTATGTTTGTTACCTACTCACGCTCAAACGACTGGACTAATTTTGATGAAATTTGATATGGAGATAGAGGAAGCGCTGGTTTGACACAGCATCACCACGCGGGTGAAACCACGAGGCGCAGCTAGTTGGTTCATAATTACATATAAGCTGGTCATTAAAACTTATGACTATATTTTATTTAAAAGCTGCGCTAATATATGTATAATGCTCTCAAAGTGGGTTTTAACTAGGATATTAAATACTGTTACTTTATATGAAATGGAAGGACCTTATATGACCCTAGTATAAGAATCTGATTTGAAAATGTAATGTCGTCATCAACGTTAAAGTGTTTCCAGTTCAAAAATTAGTTTTGTTCTAGAGTTTTTTCTGCCCACCACACAAACTCTTACCAAGGGTAATAAAATAGGTCGGACGTGGCCACTGGGTATGTGTGAACTTTGTTTTATACGGGTAAATGGACTTATGCAGGTTTGTAATCAGAGTCATTGTTTTGGGGCCTGCATTCAATTGTGGATCCAATTCTGTTTCGTCATTTACTCGATAAAACTAAAGTAATTTTCTGAGCAAAGTAGTAAAAGCCAAAGTGCGTTGACCACGATAGCACATATTATACTTTGAATTACTGATGTTATTCGCGCGCATTAAGCACCCAGACTCTGTCAGATATATCTCTAAAAGATTTGTAATATACTTTAATTCAATGGTACAGTAGAGTCAAACTATTAAAAAAATCTAAGTTCGTCTTCTAATGACGATCAGCCTATTTTAATAAAGAAGCTTAAGCAAGTTTTTTTTGAAGGTTGATGGCATTAAAATATGTGCTTGCACGTGCGTGTCTTCTAATAATTTATATATATGATTTTCAGGGCGATTCTCGCACAGTGAAAATATCACAATAGATAAACTTATCCTGTGATCAACATGACAGGTATGGAGTGACATCTTTTCCATTTTTCGATTTTTTGCGATATCAAATCCTAGCGATGTACTGAACAACGGTTAATCGATAAGATAGAAGAAAATGATATACCATATCTATGTACCTGGTCATATTTCATTGTGTTATTTTAATCTTATTTTATTTTATTCATTTTTGTTTTCTATATATAATTTATACGTTATCATGCATATTTTCTATGTAATAATTTGTAGTGTCATGGTTATTTTTGGGCTAATTAGAGCATTACTACCTACTGCAGTTGCTTTAGTTTCACATTACAATATGTAAGTTCAATAAGACTTTGTAACTTTACATAATTTTATTTTGTAACTCAGTGCTACGTTCGTTAAATAATATTATGTAACATATTTTAATATACATTATATTAGAATATGTTATATAATTTATATTTTGACATAATTAAACCAAGCAAAATAAATTAAGTCAATGAATTATGTATCCGGCGTTATCATCATATCATAATAGAATATATAATAAGAAATATAACACATACGAACATTCGTACATAATTGTTCCATAAATACACTTCGATCAACAATACAAACGATATAACTATAATAAATTTATACTACGGTATACTAGGTGACAAATCACTGAAAATGATGTAACGAATTGCGAAAAGTAATTTTGATAAGAGGAGAACTAGCATGATTTACAGCAACATCACTATCAACAGCTATATATCTCGTTAATGAAGTTAAAAATTATGTTTTAAAGGCTCCTCCTTAGAAAATTAGGTCAAAATCTGATTAGGACGAAAATTATCATTGAAAACTCACATACATACGAATGTTTGTGTCTTATACTTGCTGCATAAACTCTACACTCAGTAAAATAATTTTAGCTCATAAATTGTTTTTATACCAAGATAGCTTAGTCTGATTTCCGATCTAAAAAATAATCAAATTGTATTGAAGGAGATAATCAATATTTTTTACTCTGTATTATTATTTATTGATTATATCCTGACAAATATCCTGATACAAGATATATATCGGCAATCAATATATGATAATGATGACAGAAGCTACTGATTTCAGTCCGTACATCATATAGTAGACCACCAGCACATTTAATGTTTCAAGATAAGCTAAAAATCGAGTAGCACACATAATTTTTTCAGAAAACTGTGTTAAGAAAATATTATTATATTTTAAACCTCAACCAAATCTTCCCTTAATATTGAACCAAAACGCTCATTTTTCTTCTACTTACTGAAGTAGATCCTGACTACGACCCTGGATTACCAGCTCACTCTCACCTATATTACTTTGTAATCCTTTCGCTGAAAGCGTGTAAACTAGGGTAGGTAGTATAGTAGACTAGATTTGAAGGGTTTTATTTTTATACTTTATGAGAAACTCGTGACTGCGCAGTAAATTTTGAGGACGTGTCAGGAATGATCGATGGTGCGTCTAAGCTCAAGACTCATTGGAACATCATCCTTGTTTCTTCTTAAGACGCTATTCTTACTTTGTGATTCATTTTATTACAACAACAAAGTAACGTAGGTCATAAAATAAATAAGAACCTAATGCATAGTCTACTGTGATAAATTTTTATGTCATTGTTTTTGTTGCAACTTGAAATAAATAATTTTGACTTATAAATAAGGTGTATTTGTAATAAATATCAAACTCAGTTCTTATCTGAGAAACAGTTCAACTCATTACACAGAATTTACGCAAAGACACATTCTTTATTAAAGATATACAGTAGATATTAAACTATATTAACAATTTAATTAGTATGAAACTACTGGAATAGTTCCCAACTACCCTGTTCCAAATTCTAAAGTTTTCCTTGTCATAATAAATTTGATATTCTGTTACTATAAAATCTTTGGTTTTGCCCAACGACTTCATAAACGTTTATCAAGAAAGGGAAAAAGGGATCGCAGTAGCACCATAAAAAGCGAGGTCACTGCATATCGCACATGATACTTTCTGACCCAGAAGGTCCGGCCTTTTTAATAGACTAAGAGACTGCTCCATGAAAACCTATATCGCATTTATAGTTGTTATCAAATCAAATAGTTCATTTGCAAGAATATAGGTAAAGAAGTACTTAAAACTTCAACTATACATAGTTGTATTTTGTTCCCAAGCAGACGTGCAAATGTTTAATGAAGTTGAATTGTTATTTAAATGGATCTTATATTTTATATTTTTCCATTTATTTTCTTTGAATTGCAAAAACTATAAAAACAATTATTAATTATTTGGCATGTGGTACACTTATTTTAATATTTTTTTAACATACACAGTATTTTAATACTATTGGGTAAGCAGTTATAAATTATTAAACTTCTATGTTGTACTTTTATTGTGCTTGTTGAATTTAAAACTTCTGTTTACTGTTTCGTATTTGATTTATACATTTTCAAAAGCAGCCTGTAGTGAGTTTGATTTAAAAACTTCCGCAAATGAAATATAACATATATTATTTCTTATTATCTACGTTGTAGTCTCGTCTCTTTTCGGATTTGAAACAAAAAAGCAGTACTAAAAGTGCTCTCTGTTTTTAATAAAATCTGGACTGTTCCTGTAAATAAACATTCGATCTTATATTTTACACATTACTGGAAAATAAGTCTGGACATGCGTTTAATCGAGTGAGACGTTTAATATGAGCTTGAAAATTACAAATTCGTAGCAAAGTTAACAGATCATTTCCAGTTGCTTTGTCCTTCTAAATGTCAATGTTCCAGTCACCACAAATAATGCTATTTGTATGTTAAATTGTTCACTAAAATAGTTAATGTAACTGTCCAGCTTGTGATGAAATATACCCACTTGATTTTTATGCTCAAGTTATATAAAATTCAATTTCAATTGTGGCGTTACATATTTTCTGTCCAGCTTATAATTTTTATTTCATTATTCTACTTTGTGTTCAAACTCAAAAACTAAATATATGCATAAATAAATCAAAATCTTCTCAAAGAATTTGAACTTGGTGATCGCTTTTTGCAAAGCTATACCGTAAATCACTTCGCCGCTTAAACTTTAGATGAAAAATGAAATAAGTAATAGCCACCATCCTGTACGTGCTGTGTGACTCATTTTAATGACACAGTTCGTCAGTTGTGACAAAATGCATCTGTTATAGGCAGACGTTACCGCTTAATGTTAGGAGGGCCTCGTGTGATATTCGTTACAATCCCAGAAAAAAACTTGTCTTAATAAAAGTATAAAATATATATATTTTTATACTACCATTCTAATGTCTTATTGCTTTGTACTACTGCCTTGTAGCCAATACTTGCAAATTTATAGTCGTCATGAAAATTGGTGGTAACTATCTTCGCGTAAAAATACACGCAATTGCATGCAACCAATTAAAGTTTTGGGTTTTTTGTATTATAATAAAACTTATTTTTTATAGCTTATGAAAGACGATTTCTTACCAAGTGCCCACTACCACCATATATTAATTTTGCGGGTAGCTATGCCTTTATTTTATTATATTTCTTTATGGATAACAGTGTATTTATGACTTTCTTTTAATAGGCCAAAATCTATTTCCAGCAGCTGTCTCCTAGTCTAATACCAGCGCCCCATCTCGACCCCTGGAAAAACTAGTATATCTTTATAAGGTGACAGTTTGCCAGACGAAGATTTATGACGAACAGGGGCGGTCTACATTGACGGGTGTTCTATAAGTGATTAACTCCCAAAAGAACTCGCCCTAGATAATATTGTAACGAAAGACTGATGTTTCTGGTTCATGTGAAACATTGTTTGCTTAGCATCTGCGTTTAAGGTTTTTTTTTAAGATTATAGCATAGGTCAGAATGAAAGCCGGCTTGGTTAGAAATGGAACTCGCTCCAGATAATATTGTCAAAATAAATTGATGTTTCTGGTTTATTGAAAAAGTCACTCATACATATTCTATGTAGTTTAGTATATATGCTTGTTAAGATTTCAGTATATACTCAAAGATATAAAAATAATATGCTTTACCTTTTTATCGTACAGTAAAAACATTTAAAGGTACAAATTGATAAACGTGTGATAATTTACACGACAAAAATGTTCGGGAAATTTTACCTTGGCCGAGCTTGCATGGTTGTAGGGCATTCTGCGAATGCCCGTCTGGTTAGCTACCACCTCAAGTAAAAATTGTCGCCATGCACCTAAACGGTGTGTACCGGCAGCTGTCCTTGAGAACCAGTAATTCTACGTTAGCCTGAACAACATCTTCTACCACATCATCACTTACCAACAGGTGAGATAGTGGTCAAAGGCATTATCATGCATAAAAAATACTGCAATATTCTACGTAAATAATTACAGGAATATAATATAATTATTTTATGTAAAACATCAACAAAAATAATAAAAACATTATAATTAATAAATAACCCTAGAAACAGCACACTTTATTTACATTAAGACCTGACATTTCACGGTAAACGCATCAGGTTTGAAGCGTTCATAGTTTAGTTTGCGAAGTCGTGTTTAACCAATCAACTAGGTTAAACTACGTCCGCTGCGGTTTACACTTTCATGGGAGAACGCTAGTGGAATTACTACTGAACAATTCCATGTTTCAATGGCGCGCTAAGCTTTTAGATGTTGTATTAGAATGGTATTAGAGATTGTTGCAGCATGGCGGTAGGCCATTTTGTGAATGC
Organism: Plagodis pulveraria; assembly: GCA_963890685.1. NCBI lineage: Eukaryota > Metazoa > Arthropoda > Insecta > Lepidoptera > Geometridae > Plagodis > Plagodis pulveraria. The sequence goes on from OY982962.1 coordinate 19,355,897, forward strand.
CTCACTGGGTACATGCCACTCTTAAGTAGACAATCTGTAGCCAGACAGTAACGGTGTAGTCTGGAAGCTGTCTTGGGGAGCCAAGAATTCTTTTCGCAGGTTACCCTAGACAACGTCTTCGACCACATCTTCACTTAACATCAAGTGAGATAGTGGACAAAATGTTGCCTCTCAGCTATCAAAACACATTGAAGCTTTGTAATGAACACATTACTCAAATTTTGATAAATTGGCTTACCTGAATTACTGGTTTTCAAAGACAGCTCCCGTAACACTCCCGTATGTGCTTGTCAATAGATTGATACTTGAGAATGGTAGCTAGTTGGGCAATCGCAAATTCTCATAGAGCAACTGGGACGGCTTAACGTGCCCTGCGAAGCATAGAAGTGCTCTGTACTAAAAACCGTTCGTTGCTTAACCTAGTTGATCGTTTACGAACGACTACACAAGTTCAGCTACAAGCGCTTCAGAGATCACTGAGATAGTGTCACACCTTTCAATTATCTTTTTATTTCACATTTTATTGATTTAGTAGCCATATGGCCACAGGTTCTAAAATAGTTGTAAAGTCGTGAACTGGATGGAGCAATCCGTTGAACATATGTACTTCGTGAAACTTGATTATTTTGGTGAGGTAGCTAGCTATAAAGGCGCAAAATACCAATGCCACAAAATGCCTACCATCATCCAAGTTTTTACAGGATCACAGGTGGTTGATTATGGCAGTTAGATGTCGCCCTTAGGCGCTCAAGATGTATTCTCGTTCTTTACGAAACAGAATATAAAATAAGTAGGACATATTTTTGATGACACAGTTGCTTAGAATATATATTTAACCCATTGATATCGGCGATAATTATAACAATAGAGTTTCATTCATAAATTGGCCATAGTGGTCCAGTCCGATGCCAACTTATTAAATAAACGGTCAAGCGCGTGTCGGGCCACGCGCAATGTAGGGTTCCGTAGCAGCTCGTTATCATAATAAATAATGATTCTGTTGTTCTTTTTCTTTTTATCTCTCTACCAATAACTTTCTAAGCAATTTGTTCTTATTTTTATAAATTGTGATTGCTTGCACGTGTTGAGACTGTTGTTGACCGTGACTATTAAGTAGGAATCATGGATTATCTACACGTTTCTTAGTTGCTCACAAACTTTTTTCTTCTCTCCATTTAACGCCACGTCTCTATAATGCCATTATATGTACAGTCCCTTGAGTTTACACTGTATATGTTTATATATCTATATAAAGTGTAAACTATACTACGACACTGAAGAGATTGTATATATATATATATATATATATTATGAACCAACAAACGGAGTCACAATATTTTCCAAATGTTTTTCAATTCTTATTTATAATAATAAATATGAGACCGCGAGGATGCGGTCTAAAAAGTACCTAATACCGAAGCTCATCGATCTACTCTGTACAGTCATATCTGTTATGACTTATGACATAGGTCATACAGAAGCATATCTAATTGTTGCCTCCCAGAGTTTAATTCCGATAATTTATATTTGTTTAGCAGCTCATCATAATTGTTTAATATTATGCAATAAATACGTTAATTCGTTGTTGAAGTTACTAGAGGAACTCATGACAAAATTAAATATTTTTAAATCACGTGCTATTATTATATTATGAATATTTACACTAACGATTAATTTACTATCTAATATTATTCCTAAATCCACTATGACTTGAACTTCATAAAAGTTAGAATCCCATAACACAAATGTAAAATTACACATAACAAATCACATACGCTTCACATGCACGTATACTCAAACAAACAGAAACACACACCGATACATACACCTTTCAGATCCCTCACAAACATTTACTTAAACTCGTGCACCAATACTACACCACATAATAATGACTACACGTAATTATTAATTATTAAAAGTATACAAAATGACGTTAATTTCGAATGTAAACAAAATTTCGTTTAAATATTTTTCCAATATGTATCTATGTTTCAATATATTGGTTCAATTTTGAATTGTTACCCAATAGTATATAAAAAAGAAATAATATAGATGTGTTACAGATTCACTAAAGCCAGGAAGGACCTGGCTCTTGAGATACAGGCTACCAGCCTAGTTTTAGAGTCATAGACTCATCATAAATGTATCACAATAAGGAGGTATAATATTTATTTGTATTTGTATAAAATTATTTGTTTTTGTCTTGAGGTAAAATTATTTTTAATAAAATACACTAAATATCTGCCCAGATCCTTTTGGAATTTTAAGTGGTCTTGATAAGTATTTATAGTATGATACATTATCAGGTCATCGGCATGTAATAGCAATTTACAAAACTTAAAATATTTTTTAATATCATATAACGATAAAAAGTAACGAGCCTTACATTGACCCTTGGGGGACCCCAGAACTAATTGGAACCACATCTGATTAAAAAAAAAAACACTTTCTGGCAATGTTTCGTGATATATGATTTGATCCAGTGCCATAAATTACCTCGAATAGCGTTAAAGTCCTGTGATCCACTCTATAAACCACTTTTGAAATTATAATACATACTGTCTGTTTGCACTTTCCAGTTAACTGCCAATAAATTTAAAACTCCTTGACCGACACCGATAAAATTTAATGGGTGGTGTCATTTAAACTGTTATACTTGTTTCACTGTTTTACCCAACAAAAATATAATCATTAATTGGTGGAGCAGTCGCGTAACAAACAAATAAAAACTCTCTGGTATGCAAATACACTTTTTCAGTTAACTGAATGTAAATTTAAAACTACTCGACCGACGCCCTTGAAATTTTATGGGTCAAAATAATAATCATTAAAACAATTCAAAATTGGTGGAGTACTCGCGTAATAAACACATAAAAAAGCACTCGAATTGAGAACCTTGAACAAATATTATCCTACGAATAAAAATTGAATCGTAGCTATTATCTCGTAATAGAAACAATTCTCTGCTCTGATCGAAAAATAGTTTTAAATGTTAACGGAGTAAAAAAAACGGCTAGGTTTATTTCTGTGAAAATTCAGTGATACCTACTTTTCTTGATAAATAGCAGTTAAAAAATTGAGATTTTTTCATAACTTGGCGCCTATTTGAACGCAAAATTTGAATAAATCTAACGTCAGGAAAAGCTATGGCTGCCGGATATACTTCTAATATTGCCAGAAGTGAAATGAAAATCTATATCTAGACTTTTATATCTGTATCTATACTAATATTATAAAGACGAAAGATTTGTATTTTTGTATGTCTAAACTAATATAATATAGAGAAAAGATTTGATTGTTTGTTTGTTTCTTTGCATTGAATAGGCTCTAAAACTACTGGACCGATTCAGATGAAATTTGGTATGGAAATAGTTTGAGACACAAGAATGGACATAGGATAGTTTTTAACCAACTGCGCAAAAAGAGGTTAATGGTTTTGCACGATAACCGATCTACTGGACCGATTAGGATGAAATTTGGTACGGAAATAGTTTGAGACACGGGGATGGACATTGAATAGTTTTAATCAACTTCGCAAAAAGAGGTTAATGGTTTTGCGCGATAACCGATCTACTGGACCGATTAGGACGAAATTTCGTATACAAATAGTTTGAGACACGGGGAAGGAATTAAAATATAAGGAATAAAGGTATGGAAATAGTTTGAGACATAGGATAGTTTTTATCCAACTGCGCAAAAAGAGGTTAATGATTGCACGATAACCGATATACCCGCAGGCAGAGCCTCGGCCGGAAAGCTAAATTATTACTAAAATAAAACAAAAAAATTAAAACGTAATAAAAAAACATAGGTAACAATAAAAAAATATATTGATTAAAGTTCATTGAAATAATTATATTGAAACATTCTTTATTATTTTCTTTTATAAGTAACCTGACTCAAATAGAAGGGTTTATGGAAGTGTAAAAATTTTTTTTTTTTTTAAAACCCGTGCGAAGCCGGGGCGAGCCGCTAGTATCGAATAAACTTAAAAACTACTGGACTGATTTCAAAACTCTTTCACCATTAGAATCCTACATTATCCCTGATGAAAATAGACTATAGAATATTACCAAAAATGTTCTTTTCTTGAAATATTTGTGAAATACCCGTTGAAGCTGGGGCGGGCTGCTGGTGTTTTGTATATGCATAATATTTTTCACAAAATTTGTATTCTGCATCAGCATGCGGCTTCGAAAAAATAATTGAATACTTATTTGTTTGAAAGTAGTAATTGTTGTTTGTTATTATCTTATTATTATATTTAATATAGGACTTAAATTTTGCGGTAGAATTTAATAAAAAATAATCTAAAATATTGTTTATTTTTAATAACATCACAATCTCACCTGACGATAAGTGCTGATGTGGTTGATATATTCAGGTATTATTAATTATTATTATATTTACCTATGCGGGCTTAACCAACAAAACCTAGCTTTCAAGGACTGCTGCTTTGAGATTAGTATGTTGTTACTATAATGCCTTCGCCAAATGCCTTTGCCATGCATGATTATAGCAAAGTAATCTCAAAATATGTTTAAAATAAGTTTCAAAGACTGTTTATTTGTCCTTCTATTGACATATCTTATTAATTTTTTTTTGTAGTTCGCAAAAACATATTGAACTCATAATTTAAATCGCGTTAAATGAAGTGTGTACTTCTCAAATACATAATTAAATCACGATTAATTAAATATGTGCTTTTGTGTTGAAGCACTCGTACTGTAGTTTAGTCGTTCTTAACCGATGAACTAAGTTAAGCCACGTCGCTTGCGGTCAAGACTTGGTTAGGTGACCGGTAATGGCATTATTATTGAGTGCTTCTGTGCTTTGGTGGGACGCTGTCAGTCCTTGTTGCTGTTTTAGAATGGCAGTCGTAAAAGGTAGGTGATAGAGCCATTTGTGAATGTCCACCTGGCTTATACCCTCCAGGAGTGAATCTGCTGTCAAGCAACTACCGATGTATTCCGGCAGCTATCTTTGAGAGCCAGTAATAATGTCACTCAACGAGCTATAGAGAGAGCTATGCTCGGAGTTTTTAGGGTTCCGTAGTCCTGACAAGGTATAACTATATATATATATATATATATGCACAGTCTCTTCACAGTGTCGTTATATAGTTTACACTTTATATAGATATATTTCCATATACAGTTAAAACTCAAGGGACTGTGCATTTTATGGCATTATAGAGACGTGTCGTTAAATGGAGGGAAGAAAAAAGTTTGTGTGCAACTTAGAAACGTGTAGATAATCCATGATTCCTACTTAATAGTCACGTTCAACAACAGTCTACACGTGCAAGCAATCACAATTTAAAAAAATAAGAACAAATTGCTTAGAAAGTTAAAGGTAAAGAGATAAAAAGAAAAAGAACAACAGAATTATTATATATTATGATAATGGGCTACTACGGAACCCTACATTGCGCGTGGCCCAACACGCGCTTGACCGTTTATTTATATATAGCGATAAAATCCGGAGCGTGGATATTCGCCAAAGAACCAAGTTTATCTTTAGTTTTAGTTTTATCTCTCAGAATTTGCAAGTTGAAGTGGCTATAGGCAGGCCACTTTGGTTACAAGCGGCTAAAAGCCGTTCTTTGTGGCGCTCGCAGGGGGATTAGTTTGTTCAAAAGCGGACGTCTTCCATCTGATGATGATGAATATAAGGTTAGCCTAAACTTCGACCACATTGTCACTTTTCATCAGAAGAGATAGAAGAAGAAAGGTACCCTAACAACTAAAATAAATACCGTAGATGTTATTAAATTCAAATCAACAAATAACGTCTACAGTCTAAAGCTCTTCAAGAAGTTGTATTTGTTACAATAGTATTCTCAGTATTATATTCCCATCTCCAGTTTAAAATCAAGAGGGCGACGAAAAGGTTTACAAAATAAATTGCTTTCCGCTTGTCAGCGTATTAAACGCGGGTAAGCAGACAATCAGAAAAAAATCCTTTTGCAAAATTACTTTTCAATTGAGATAAACGTCTTTCCGTGAGGATTTAGGACGTATCTTTGCTGTACGCAAATTTGTTTCGTTTTATTTAAACATATAAACAAAAAAAAAACTCTTAAAATCTTCAATTAATTATATAATTATAAAAAATTTACTAACAAATAATTTAAATGAAAGGTATTCTGAAATCTAAACCACATGTTCTGAAATTTAAACAGTTACCAAAGGTATTTTAAGCGCTGTTTAGTAACTACATAGAGGAATCAAGTGTGTGTTATCTGTTTTCCTATGACAGATAACACGGATTTCTACTTACGATTTTGACTAACCCTTTTTTTTGCTTATACGCAGTCTGCATAGATTATATTTTAAGTGAAATATAAGGTATTAGTTATTTCAAATATTTCCATAGCTAACCAAGGACCATGTAAATACCCTGTCCTCATGGAAGTGAACAAGTCGGCTTCAACGTGTAATGGACTGTAACATAAAAAATGTTGTATAAATTGTTTAATGTTTGAAATCTTTGGGACATATTTTACCTTGGACGCAAGCCAAACTTTTATTCCGGATGCATGTATTTAATATTTAGAGTACGTTAATAATCTGTAAGAACTTGGAGCACAACAACAATGCAGGGAGCATTGCCACTCAAGATACCAGAATTGCATTGACTGCTACGTATGCAATTTAAAATAGAAACACAATGTAAATAATAGTCTTGCCACCTTTTACATGCGATAAAACGTAGGTATTGGGACACCTCAGCTTACCCTTTAAGGACTATAAGGGCGTGATGCCTCTATATGAATTGTTATTGATCACAGTACAGTTTACCTTACTTTAGAAAACGGCTTTGTGGAAACTTCTACGCTTATATAAGATATAGAAAGACCTATGATCCAGCTGTAGGTGTAAATAAGCAATACTGTTATGGAAGTACTGACAAAAACTTGGGAATGCCTATTGGTTTTGAACCTGCAATGACAGTTATGTTGCTTTTTGTATGTAGGTACGGTTTTCGTAACAGGTATTTGTATTGTTTATACTTCTATCATATTTTTTAACCTATTTATAAATACACTGATAATTCAAGTCAGAGAACAAATATATTAATCAAAGTAAATTCTGGGTTCAACAATAAAATTATTGCTTGTAGTAGCAATTGGCTTGCCCAAATTTGCCAACACTCATGATGATTGGACATGAGCAACCGCACTCCGGAATCGATCACGAGTATTTACCAATAAACTTTTACCTTATGATCCTTTAGTAAATATTTGACGCAATTTCCAAGCGCAAACACTCCTTAACTAACTTTTTTATGTTAAGTCGTTGTCTTTGGGCTACATGTACCTTCTAAGCTTAGGTATAAGACGTCAAGTTTCTACAAAGTTGGATCCCTCGTACCCCGATGTCATGGGTATGTTTAGTTCGGTGACATGGATTTCATCAATAATGATGTTTAGAAACTGCTGACTGCTGCATGATACAAGTCTATATTTTTATACCTACTGTTTTGTGAAACATTATTTCTGTTCTACTGTTTACTGTACAAACTTTTATTTTATACCTAATATTACATTCCCAAACAGTAACGTTCATGTTCCGTATATATTCGTAAAGGTCTGATTCCTCAAGCGCGCCAGATTTATTACACATCATGAATTCGAGCTGTAGGTATTGTTTTGTTTCTTGAATATGTAATTTAAGACGGATTCGCAATGGAGGTTACATTTACGCAACGTTTTGGGAATCAAATATTTACACCTAAGTTTGTGCCATTATTTTGTAGTTAATCTACTTTATAACTAAAGAAGGTTTTCAAATTCATAACTCTAATTAGGTCGATAAAAATCTACAATTTCCTTTCTTTTTTTATTTGCTAGTCATGTAAAATTTAGTTTTAGTGATAACACATGTAGGGAATGATTTTTTTAAGATATAGAAAAAAAAACACTCTGTTTAGTTACCCTTGATACCTATGGGATCGATTGTCATTTACTGTCAATGACTATTTTTCATCAAGATAGGAAAATACTTCTCAGTCATTAGAGCAACTCAATAACAGCTAGACCGATTTTGATAACATTTAAATGGAACCATACGGCAAGCATCAGCTTTTAAATAAAAAAAGAATTATCAAAATGGGTTCACCCAGTCAAAAGTTTTGAAGTAACAAACATTAAAAATACAGACGAATTGAGTACTTTCTCCTTTTTGAAGTCGGTAAACTCAATAACTGCTTCTTATACAGACAAACACTGTATTTAGAAAGGACACTCCTCGTTTAAAAGCGCTCGTAGCGGAGTATACCTAGTTCTTCTGAATCGATTAACCAGCAATATCAGTGTTCGCGTCCACGTTCGTGTGATCATTACATAGATGGGTGTACGCAAGTAACATATAATTACGACTGAGCGCTTCCATGCTTTGGAGAGCATGTTAAGTTATCGGTCTTAAGATATCTTCGGTATTGCATGATGGTAGGGAATTATATCATTAATCTGTCGATAAAAGACATTTCTGATTGTAGGTTAACCATTGATTGTATCATCATTTACGAACATGTGAGATTGTGGAAACAAATGACCACTTCAATGGAGTTGACTTCATCCTTCATTGGACATTATGAGTATTGATCATTATGCGTATAAAGACATGTGTAAATGTGATATTTAGCCAGGAGGAAATTCACCATAAGCTCTACCATCATGGAATAATGACGGCCATCCTAAGACAACAACCGTGACCGACGGCTTAACGTGCCCGCTAAAGCACGGTAGGACTCAGCTACCAACAGCCACCCATTCACGTAATGACCTCTGCAATCACTACTTCCTTCACTTGAGTGGTTATGAACGAGGCAAGCTCCACTACGACCGTTTGAAAAGCACAATTTTGATGAATTAAACTTTTGTAGTTTCGCATCCAAACTATAATAAGTGAAATTTAGGTGTATAGTTTCACTGACTATAGTTTGGATGCGTGCAAACCTGCATAAGCACAACTGAGAACACTAAATACAATTAATACTTTTATTTATTTACGAAGTCATGCAGAAAGTTTTGTGAACAGTGAATAACCGGTACAATTTTACTTCGAAAAAACGTTTATAACATGTAGAAATTCAAATGTCCACATTTTTTACGAGCTAAATTTAAATATTATGTTTTTTTCAGAAATGGATCTGCGTCGGAGACATTTTCATGCAATGATAATTTTTTGCGAATTCAAATACTACCTACTTAATGTAGAAGAACTATTTTATAAACATTAGATAGCTAACGGATGCGCGAATGCCCCTCTAAAATAAACGTGTACTTAGGTACCTACTGGTCTTTGTTTAACAAATTTAAACGCGTTCGACTAACTTTAAGCGATGAAGTGGGCCCCTTTTGACGGCTTTTATGGATTTAAAAGAAGCAACAGTGATAAAAAAAAACATAGCATGTGAAGAGATTCGGAACATTATTATAGGTTGGGTCGGTAAACTTTCAAAAGGTTTAACATGAGCTCCTCTTATGAGGAGGATAATATTTGCGCTGAGTGCCACAAAACCTCATAAATGATCAGTGCAGGCCCTCGTGGAATGGGGCACAACATAAATGTTCAAATTGAAGAGACTGATCACTAGATCTATTACTACTAGATCTATTTGATTTTTACGGGGTACCTTCTACACTAATATTATAAGGAGGAAAGATTTGTATTTTGTTTTAACTTTTTGTATGTAACGTAGTAGTCATTTTTAGTTTATTAACTAGTAGTCATTTTTAGTTTATTAACTAGTAGTAGTTTTTAGTTTATTAACTAAAAATTACTACTGAACAGTTTTTTTCAAATCTTTCAACATTAGAACCCGTGATGAACATAAAATCATTTTTTTTTCTTAAATTACCGTGCGAAGCTGGGGCGGGCCGCTAGTTTATGTATAAAATGATAGAAACAGCTGGGCACATCGGACCGTATATACGTTGAAATATATATTATCATGAAAATAGTAACAATAACTAAACTAAAACAAATAATATTCATAAGCTCCACAACCTACCCTTAATATGACGGCAATATTTCCTTCGTGTCAAACACGAAACCTGTATGAATTATCTAAAATACACAAAAATCACGTTTCTTTGCGCACAATTGTAAAAACCAAATAGTCTAGTCAGCATAAAAACTAGCTCAACATCCTACAAAAGTCATATATCCACTTCACGGTCAAACTAGTGCACATGTCACGGATCCTTACCAGTTTGTTAGTCAAACCAAATATCAATTGAATTTTTTTATGTTATTGTGACGGAACAAACTGGAGGCCCACCTGATGTTAAGCGGACTAACGTCTGCCTATAGCAGATGTATTTCATCACAAGTCACGAATTGCTCTTCGCCCGTCACTTTGAGACATAGTTGTTAAGTCTCATGTGCCTGTAATTTCACTGGGTCTCAAGGAAGTCTGCCGGAACACACCGTTAGGTGCTTGGCGACGGGTCCGCTACTTGGGGGTGGTAGCTAACCAGGCAGGTAATCGCAAAATGCCTTTCTACCATGCGGTGAAGCACAAGCCGGTGGTGGGGATCTAACCAGGGAAGAATTATTAAAGACGGGACAGTGAGAATTCTCAAAGACCGAAAGAAAGCCTTCGCAGGGGTGTCGCGTGGCACTCGCATCACAGCTCGCACGGCTCTTTTCTGCATTCGGAATACGCGAAGCCAGTCAGCTCCGCGACCCCATAGCTCGATGCCGTACTGTATGAGCGAGTGCACGGACGCAAAATAGCAGTTTCGAGCCATCTCCTTCGGTAAAATTTCCGAAACCCGCCACAGTGCAAAACTGGCGCGGCCGATCTTTTCACAGAGCTTATCTATGTGGTCTTCCCAGGTCAACCCACAATCCAATTGGAAACCCAGAAAAGTAATTTGCCTCACATTTTTAATTAATGTACTTCCAATGGATACGTTGATTTGCCTCTGGGTACGACCGGACAAGTTAATACTCATGTAGTGGGTCTTCGATGAGTTAAGTTTGAGGCCATTAACCGTAAACCACTGGTTTAAGTCACGGGCCACCTCATTCAGCTTTTGTTCTAGTTGGGCCAGGGATGATGCAGTTACGATTGCCGCGACGTCATCTGCATACATGAGCACGTGAGCCGCAGAGATGTTCTCCGGCAGGTCGTTCAGGAGAATTGAGAACATTATATTAGAGAGTGACGAGCCCTGTGCTACCCCAATAAATGTTTCCAGAGGCTTAGACTCAACCCTGCCCCCACCACCTACCACCACTTGACTGCGGCCCCTCATAAAGTCCGTCAACAAGTCGAGTGCATTACCGACAATCCCATAATGTTTCATCTTCGCTGCAAGAACATCATGATCGGCAACGTCGAACGCTTTTGAGAGGTCGCAAAAGATAACAGCGACTTCCATCGAGCTCTCACGTGCTTCGAGCACTTGTCTGATCACTTGTCGGGCCAGGGATGTTGTGGATCTTCCAGTTCTATACGCATATTGCCTGTCTGACAAGGCATTTGAGCTTCCAAGATATTCGATCAGACGGGTGCTGAGTCCGTGTTCGAAAACCTTTGCGATTCCTGGAATTATAGAAACAGGTCTATAATTATTGATATCGCTTTGATTTCCTTTTCCCTTGTACAAAGGTGACACTTTGACTTTTTTCATGTGCGATGGGTAGACACCATGTAATATACAATTATTGTACAGTCGGGATAGAATGCGGGATAACGGAGCAGCTGCCAAGTGGAGAAGGGAAGTAGAAATCCCATACACGTCCTTGGAATTTTTGCGTGACACCCCCGAGGACAATATACGAAATATCTCAATGTCTGTGAATGGTTTTAACCTTAGGGAGCGGTCAGAAGGCGGACGAGCTAACGCGACGCAACGCTCAGCTTCATTCACATCTGCAGCGGGTGCGCCACAGTTTGATGCTGCACTCACGAAATGAGTATTTACAGCATCGACCACAGCAGCTTTGTTAGAGAACTGTGATCCGTCTGCCTGCAGTAGATTATCCGTATAGTCACGATTTTTTTTCAGTTTTCCCGTTTCGGTATTCACAACGTCCCACATGGCTCTTATGACATTTGTAGACTTTTGTATTATACCGCAGTAGTGGTTACTTTTCACGCTTTTCAGCATGTCATTATATTTACAATCAAATTGATTAAATTTGGCTTTTAATTCATTATTATTTGGAAATTTTACGGTCAATGATTGTATGTCGCGCAATAAATAATCTAAACTAATTATCTCGTCATTGATCCACACATCATTTTTAGTATGTAACGATGCCCGTTTTAAGGGGAAACAGATATTTAATTTGTTTTTAACTATGTTAATTATAGCTAAGGAAAGGTTTTCTGGTGAATCAAAATGTGTAGATTCGATTTCAGACCAGTCTACGCTGTCAATCGAAGAGACAAAATTATGTTTATTGGCTTGGGTGTAGGAGCGGGTGAGCCTTGTGGGCATCGGGCCAGCACTGCACTCGCACGGCACTGTCGCGCGGACCGCGTAGTGGTCACTTAGTCGCGAGTGCACAGCTGCTGCGCTCGAGTCTCGCACCATATCGCCGCTAACGTATACTAGATCTAGGCATGTACTGGTCGTGTTTGTCTCTCTAGTTGAGAAATTTACAATGTTACATAAATTGTGTGTACTTAATATATCATTCATTATTTTCATGTCATTTTTTGTGACATATTTTGAGTTGATATTGAAGTCACCCAAAACAACGTAGTCTTTTCCCGTATCTACTAGTTTATTACCCAGACGTTCCATTATCGGGAGAAACTCTGATAATTTGGTTAAGTTTGACCTATACACACATACAACAATAACATTTTTATCAGTGAGTTCAATTGCTGAAATTTCGCATACTTGCTCGACAGACAAATTACTAAATGTATCTAATTGTACAAATTTTGTATATCCATTCGCAACATAAATACACGTGCCTCCGTGTTCAATGGTTGATCTGCAATAATATGATGCTAAAGTAAAATTATTTATGTTAATGTATTTTAACTCGTAATCCCTCAACCAATGTTCAGATATGCATAGAACATCACATTTTAATGAATCTTGTAATTGAACTTCTAGTCTATTAACTTTACTTTTAAGTGAAGCAATGTTCTGATGACAAACTCGTAAACAGGTTCTGTTGTTGTCATGGCCCGTGACGACGGCGGAGGCGGCAGCAGCGGTAGGCACGACGCTGCCCGCAATCCGGGCAGATAACGGAACAGCTAGTCTTATCTTTAACTCATGCATCTGTGATTGCAGTGAAGTGTACGCTCTTACTTTGGCAGGGCTACAGTACGCGGCGGGTGCGAACGAAAAAACCACTCAGTGAACCGTATTCCTTGCGGCCAAGCTGATGGTATTGTTACTTGTTCATATACGCTCTCAGGCATTCCAATCAAAAATGATGAATGCATTTTAGATTTTATGTCACGTTTCGTAACAGTGTAACTCGATTTCATAATTTGGTTCAGAAATTTAAGCACCTGCTCAGAAGTGGTATCAGCTCTGAACTGCCAAGCTTGTATATATCTAGTTCTGTCCGCGGCTTGCAGTTCATGGTCAACCTTGTTACCAACACCAACAACGACTGGTCTTTGCTGTTTGGCCGTGTGACGTTTGGTCACGGCCTGCCATTGTCCATCGATGTTTTCTATGTCGCCCTTACTTACCATATCTTTATCTGACGACGTAGTTAGAATCAAATTTGTATGACTTGTCTTGGGCGTTGTACTATTCAAACGCCGATCACCTTGGTCATTGTTTTGTATTGTATCACACTTCTCTTTCGCACCTCCAGCCGTCCCTTTCAGCGTGAATGTTTTTACAGCTTTTTTCTTACCTGCGCCAGTTATGTCTGATATGGCAGCCGATGCAGTCATGCGTGCGCTCCGTATGGGTCGCTGCTGAGGCGCAATTGTGGCCGGTGCGGTAATAGTTTGCATAGTCAATGTCGTTGGCTCGATTATTTGTGATTTGCGGGTAGGCGGATTGGAATATGTCGGAGCCTGTTTCGCAATAACTGATAGTAATTCGCTTACCGTTGCCTCCAATGCTTCGATTCTGCTCTCCATTATATTATGGTTAGTTACTATAGTGTTTTGTAGTTCGTGGATGAGGCTTTCAAGCACTTTCGTTGCCATAATGGGGTCCAAATGAAAAATAAATGTGGAGCTCAACTGTTCACCACCGCTCGCTGGTAAGAATAAAAAAATATTATATACATACTTTCTGTTACATAATATTCTGATGTAACAGAAAGTATGTTTAAAATTGATATGAAATCTGAAACTAGCTCAAATTAAATTTTGGCGCCAAAATATTGTGTATATTTATGTCATTTAAAAATAATCTCGTAACTACTTCTAAAGTAATTAACCTAGAAAGCTGTAATTTTTCATTTGTATAGGCAACAAGTCAATAACGATGTTAAAAGAAATTAAAAGGATAAGGATTGATAACTTTTTTTTTTATATATTTTTTTATTTGACCCCCGTTTTTGTCCCGGCCGGAATTCCGGTGGTCTAAAAAAAAGGTTTAGTGTGAAGCTTGTATTTATCCGATTGTTATTATTCAAACGTTGTTAGTAAGCCACTATCATTGGCTATACAACAAAAAAAACTGCATTACTCTATGGTAACGAAAAGTTACTCAAATCATGAAATGAAAAAAAATTACTTTCACTCGATGCATTTTGCCGCGCAAACACTAACCGATCGAAACTTACGTAACAAATAATCTCGTAACTACTTTTAAACCTATAAACCGAAACATCTGAAATAATTCAGGTGTATAGATTACATGTAAATTATCATATCAAAAGAAAAACCAAATTCGTAGGTGGTATAGTTTTTGAGAAAAAAAAAATGCGCTTATGTACAGTTTTCCCGCCAAAATTCTTAAAAAAAATCGCGTTATTTTAATCTCGTTACTACTTATAAAATATTTATCCTTACAATCTGGTATAATTGGAAAACTAATGATAAATAAAGGAAAAGAAAAACCTATAAACCTAGTTTTTTCTGTCAGTTATAAAAGAAGACCAACATTTTTAGATTCGATAAATATTTACTATAAGAGAAACGTTTTCTCCCAGAAGGCAAATTATGCGGAAATTCGAAGTCAAAACTTGAAGAAGCTGCAATTGTCCTTATCACACAATTCTGTTCGGGGGGCGGGTAGCTGCACAGAATAAATAATAGTAGTATAGTAGAGGTATTTGCATTAGTGATGCCAATATGCCTTTTCGATATGTTGGATGGTGAGTGATGTGAAAACATCGATGGTGTAGATATTTTTATTCTATAAATATGTATGTTTTTCTGAATAGTACATTTGAATTATCGAAACTAATAAATATATTATAGACGTACAAACCCCAATATAAAAAAATAAAAACATGTTCACAGATCAGTCCTTAGCTACAAATAAATTTCATATTTATTTACCTATCCTTCTAATTATACCTATGTCGTGAAATCTTAGTTTCTGTTCTAAAGCCTACATTATGACGATATTCTAAATTGAGCCGATGTTCTAGATATATAATGTAAATAAAATGTCACAACAGTTTTTGTAGCAAATCTAGTAGTCTCTAAAGTAAGTAGGAATAAGATATTTGTTCTTCGTGTCACATAAAACATGTTATTTTTTATAAAATAAACTCATCGCCTAATACAAAAAACAAACAAAAATGAAACCGACTTCTAACACCAAAAAGTCTGATATAACTTGTCGAAGTCGGTACCACGACAGTTTGAAAGTATGATCTCAAGATTGTGGTGTCTTCGACAACTTATTTTACACTTTTAGTTTTAGAATTAGTTTCCATCATTATGTTGAATAAAAACATTATCAGTTATGTGCGGGATTCAAACCCGCGAAAACGAAAAAGAACGATAGAAAAGATTTAAATTATGACGTCATATCATGTTAGCTTAATTGGTTAGAGCATAACCCGGCTAAAGGGGTGGATGGACGCGGGTTCGATACCCGCAATGACTTAAATTTTTCCTATCGTATATTTTTTATTTTGTGATATGAAAATAATGTTTGATGCCAAAATATATAGATAAGGAGCGGGATCAGAAGCAACAATTACAGGTACCTGTAGTTGCGGGCTCGAATCTTGCCAGTAGCCAATTATATTTAGCAAGATTAAAAATAATATTTTATTAAAATCGGTGACTCAACTGTATGCACGGTAATATCAATATAATTTTAAAAACAAGCAGCGAATTTACGTTTGCATATAATTAACAATCAAGTAACTAGGTAATTTTATGTAAATTTTTGAATAAATATATAATCAGTATGATCTACTATATTGCATGCTACATAATATACTATGTATTATGAAGCATGCAATATAGTAGTTTGTTTCGTTATCATAAAGATCTAGCATACCGCACCTCACTTTATTCATTTTAATATTTTTGTGTCAGTATTGTGGGTATGCGAGTATGTCATTGCAAGGCAGTGGCCTTTCGACTGCGAAACAGCGCGTTCAAATTACATTCGTGGAGCTTTGCATCTGTGTGAAATTAGGATATAATCGCGTCATTTTTACATCAAAATATCGGCTGGTGCTTGTGAAAGCTCCGGAGCATATACGTGTGTTGTGAATTGTGAAGACATAACAGGAAGATCATCGGCGAGGAAGACGACTCCAGAATATTATCGACGAATTTGGATGGAACCTAAGTGAGATGCACAGGCATACCCAAGTACGTACTGTTTGATATTGTCTCCGGCATCTCGTAGTCCCACATAAATCTTACTGAGTATTTTTTTGCAATTTTCCCAGTGTAGTATTAAGCCACCACCGCCACCAGCTATTTCGGCTCGGTGCGAATGCTACATCTTTATGGTGCCGAAACCCGGGAATTTCTACCTAAATTCGTCTACGTAGTTATAAACTAGCGGTATTTCTGGTCAAAATCGTTGTTTAAACTTAAATACGCAAATTATCGGTCAACTTCACATCTTTGGTACCTATCTACTGCGTCTTCGTTATTGCATCAGCTTTTTGTATACATTAATTATGCCTCAATTACCCATATTGTAAAACTATAACCCGTTCTCGAGTCGACCACCATCGAACAATTCAAAGTCTCTAATATTTCACACAGAATCGGCAATTAATTGCAAGATCTCATTAAGCAAACACTATCATTTATCAGTGCGTAGTGCTATCGGCTTGCAATAATTCCCTCATACAAAACCTTTACTCGCGTATTATTTTTTACTAGCGTTACTAGTATCTACAAATATAACCAACAAAGTGTAAGTTATTAACGTGAAATAATAAAATCATCACTTCTACAAATTATATCTACAAGGAGGTAGGATATTGACCTTGCATTTTATTGTATTTCGTGCGGCGTGCCTTAGTAGTAACTATTTATTAATCTGTTACAAACTGCATTACGGTCTTATCGCGACTTACCTAGATATACCCATAGTAACTACTTACTAACAACTTTTGCATATATTTTTTATTTTCTTCGCCTTATCAGTGCGACAGCTTTAAGGTTTATTTAGAATATGAATAGTGAACTTCATTATTTTATGCGTAAATAAGATCGTTATCTCAAGTAGAGAATTTATCTTGTCAGCTGAATAGGCCATCGGTTCTTGCGTTTTGTGCCTTAATCAATTATAATATTAGGTTACTATGTCTCTTCTAACCAAACGGCCTGTTCGTAGACATTCTAAGAAACTTGTAGATGTTGAACAATATACCGTGCAGGATTTGCCGTCATTGCGTAGGAAACGGACTATTGCTTATAATCGATTAAATAAGGCTTTCGATATTGGCACTTCTGCATTATGTGATACTTCTCAACGCGATTTATTTTTGTCTTATCACCAGGACTTAAAAGGGATTTCCAAGAACTTTGAAGATACACATTTAGCAATATTAGACCTTTTGGATGATTCTGAGAATGAAGATAATGAAATTCAGGAACGTTTTGATGACATGTACTACCAAGTCTTATCAATTCACCGTAATTTATTCAAGAGCGAGTCCGCTCAGCCGCAATGTGGTTCCGTATCAAATATTCGCCTACCAAAAATACTACTACCGAATTTTAGTGGCGATATTAAACAATGGCCCGAATATTATGATACTTTTAACGCGTTGATACACAGCTCTAGTTCTCTTACCGAAACAGAAAAGTTTCATTATTTGATCTCCTCCTTGGGCGGTGATGCGTTGTCTGTAGTGAGGGCGTTTCCTATGACTCATGAACATTATACCGATGCATATCAAGCGCTCATTGCGCGTTATCAGTGTAAACGTACCCTAGCTTTCACATGCTGGAGAGATGTGCTGAATATCAATTTTAACTGCAACGAAGCGCGGGAGTTTCAAAAATCGCTTGATCTTTTCGAGGAAAACTTACGCTTTTTGAGCATCTTCTGAGTCGTTTCTCTTCTTTGCAGATACTTGTAAACGTATTGACTTACATCAATCGGTTTATTAAAAATTGCCGTAAGCCGCATGAGGCAAATAAAAATAACGTTCTCAATAATGTTGAACGACATAACGCATTAATGCAAATTGTAAAATATGTGCAACAAAATGTCTTTATCGAAGAAATTAATAAATTAAACTTAAACAAACCTTTGCCAAAACCATTTCGAAAGCTTAATCCATTTCTCGATTCTTCCGGTATCCTTAGGGTTGGAGGCCGTATTTCTCGGGCAGGTTTAGAATATGAACATAAACACCCTGCTTTCCTCCCTACAGAGCATCCTCTCACAAGTTTAATCATCAACTTTCAAAAAAAATACCAATTGTGATATCAGCCGTTTGCAGTTGATCTGTAACATGGTAAATTCGTTTATTTCTCCAAATTATTTATGAAACTACGCTTCAGTAATAATTGCCTTTTTTATAGCTGATAAGCTAGCCTTTGACCACTATCTCATTTGATGGTAAGTGATGATGTGGTCGAAAGTGTTGTTCTGACTAACCTACAATTACTGGCTCTCAAGGCCAATTGCCGGAACACACCGTTAGATGCTCGGCAACAGATTTTCTACTTGATTGTAATGGTAGTGTGATGGTAGCTAGCCAGGCGGACATTCGTAAAATCTCCCATCACCATGTTGTATGATTGCCATTTGCCATCCAAAGACAACAACCAGGACCGATAGCTTAACGTGCCCTCCGAAGCACGGAAGCGCTCAGTAGTAATGTCACTAGCGGTCACCTATCCAACTCCTGACCGCGGCGGACGTTGCTTAACTTAGCTTATCGATTAAGAACGGCTAAGCAAACTTCGCTACGAACACATTACAAGCACTTAAATTTGTAACTTTGCGTCAAAAGCCATTTATTAAGGGATTTTTTGCAATTAGGTACAATTATTCAAGGGATGTATTAAAGTTTTATTTATGGAATTATAAATGTGCTTCGATGCAAATCGAGAGCAAATAGTGACTTCAGCAGCTACTCTCTCGTTTCTTCTGTTAGTCACTTTGATAGGTTTGCACTCAAGAGATTTATGTTGTTTTGAAACGGCGTGTAGGTTGTTGAGTTTTCTGACTGTTAATAATCCGGACCTTCTATAGGGCATATATGTAGAGTTTTGGTATAAGGGCTTAAGATACATTACTTTTAATAAAGATCTCTGTGCTCTTTCAAGTTCCACCAGAACTTTGTCTTTGTAGAATTGATTGTAGAAAAGATGAGTAGAATTGGTAACTTAAGTATTTCGGTGCAACATGACGTCGAATTTTAAAAATCCATACTAAGGTACGAATCCTACCCATAAGAAGTTCAGCGCGAGCATGCCAGGACAAACATTGATCATGGTTTCTAGGTATTTTGTGGTTGCTACTTTAAAGATGTAGGGGCTGTCACAAGACGAGTCAATGAGGTTACATTTGTGTATTTTAAGGCTGTCTTCGGAATGAAGTTGGTTGTTTTCATATATACTAAGAGTCATAAAATTAGTTTTAAGATATATTTAAGATAAGCAAATTCTTGGTAAGCCATTTAGATGTGGTAGAGAGTATTTTCTTCGACTCTTTTTTTAATTTCTTTCCAGGAAGTGCCAGTATACACGATTGTAGTATCATAAGCATAAGACAAAATATTCGCGTGCTTAATTTGAGACTACAGAGGTCATTTATGTAAAATAAGAACAATTTCGGGCCTAATACGCTTACTTCTTGCATGTGTATTCAGCCTGCATGCAGACATGCAGGCTGAATACACTGAGAAAATAATATTATTAATTTAATAACACATAAATATACTATACTGTATTCTAGTAAATAAAATATTGATTTGATTTAATTTGATGTAGGGGCTGTCACAAGACGAGTCAATGAGGTTACATTTGTGTATTTTGAGGCTATATTCGGAATGAATTTGGTTAATATCATAAATATTTAAAGTTATAAAACTAGTTTTAAGATATATTTAGGATAAGCAAATTCTTTCTAAGCCATTAAGAAGTGATAGAGAGTCTTTCCTTCGGCTCTTTTTTTAATTTCTTTCCAGGATGTGCCAGTATAGACGATTGCAGTATCATAAGCATAAGACAAAATATTCGCGAGCTTAATTTGAGACTACAGAGGTCATTTATGTAAAACAAGAACAATGTCGGGCCTAATACGCTTACTTCTTGCACACCAGAACTTATAATATTATAATCACTAACAGATTCATTTATTTGAACACTAAATAAACAACAGAATCGTTCTTTATTGTGATAACGGGCTACTACGGAACCCTACACAGCGCGTGTCCCGACTCGCACTTGGCCGTTTTTTATATTTATATAGGAGACAAACGTTGCCTACCATCTTTAATTGAACATCGGGTAGAAAAAAAGCTACCTCTTTTTTATTTTTTTATTTCTGATAGGTTAGCCTTTTAGATAGATAGATAGATAGAAAACTCTTTATTGTTACACCACTGTTAAAATATTAAAGTTTACATATTAAATAATGATAACATAGTGTTACAATGGGCGGCCTTATCAATAAAAGTGATCTTTTACTACTATCTCACCTGATGGTAAGTGATGATGTGGTCGAAGATGTTGTTCAGACTAACCTAGAATTACTGGCTCCCAAGGACAGCTGACGGAACACACCGTTAGGTGCTTGGCGACAGATTTTATACTTGAGGGTGGTAGCTAGCCAGGTGGGCATTCGCAAAATGCTCTACCACAATACAAAATTTCTTCTCTCAATAACATATTTGTTATAAAACCTTTTTGAGATTTGACGTTTGTATTTTTTTATGTTCTCAGCTAAAAAAACAAAAGGAATGCTAGCAGCGCAGGTATGGATTTTCATACACTGCAACGGGGAATGAAATTCCATATAATCCGCACATTTATAAGGAAGAAATGACGAACTTTATAACACGATTTTGTACGAGCTATGAGACGCTTTCTGTGTTTCTCTCAGTGAAGTGATGTCAGTAACACAACGTATTCTAGCTCGTAACAACTCTTAGATTACGAAAACAAAGGTTAATAAGGAAAACAAAAATAATGGTTATTATCTCTTATTTGACACTCTTTTTCGGCTTATATGTCACACTGATACGGAGAATGTTTTATTGTACAACCTCAGAGTAAGTATTATTTGGTCGGTTGCCCATGAACGCAATAAAACTAAATGATTACGTTACTATTGCCTCCCAAGGGAATATTAAAATTTGAATTTAAACTTGAAAACAAGTGTGGCCCATTTCAACGCACTCGTGCACTAAGGGCTTTTATTTTTCGAAAACATTTTTATTCAATTCCTGATACCAGCTGAGAAGTTTTAGTCACGTATGTTTGATTTAAACTATATTTTGTTATAATCAGTTTCGACTAATAGTCGTACTAAGCCTAAAACACTACTTACTTAAAGGCTTTTACAATAGACTGAAACGCTAAACGTTGATAATACAACTCTATTATATCACTTCCTAAGTTTAAAAAAACATATTCATCATCTTAGCACTGTTCAAAACAACCTATGAATGTTGGAAGGACAGACACCTTAGGGTAAGGATAAGGTTCCCGTTTACTCGTGGTTCCATACTAAACACACTATATTTGTAACGTGTTATGTTCTCGCATCTGAGTCGTGTAATCACAGCAGTCGGCACTTTATTTCCCCAGCCACTACTGGGTCCCGGTAGTGTGCAGTAAATAACACACGTGAACAATCTGTCTACCATTATCTATTTCTTTTTCTTCACATGAGGGTTGGAAAGAAGCAATAGCTCAGTAATAAGAGTAGGAGTTTTAAATTTGCACTCCTTTTAGGTAATATGCGTTTGAACAATTATTATAACAAAATTCATTTCGTTCCGATTTGAGGTGCAACATTTAATGATTTTTATCATCATGTATCAGGATGTATTGTATTGAAAGGATACCCAAGATTTATATGTCAACATTTGTATATAAAGACAATCACACTAGTTTCATAACGTTTTGTGACCTAAATCAAAAGCTTTGGCTGAAATTATCGGCTTCCAATTTTTTCCCATTATTATTTGTGTATATTGAATGATAATAAAGGCGGTTTTAAATAAACAGGGTTATTGGTAAAATGCTAACAACCTCTTAGAGTTGACTTCTGCTAGTCCTAAGAAACATTTATATGTTTTTTTTTTTTTTTTTTTATTTGTATTTGACGGAATAAGCACGAGTAACTATGTTTTGTAATGTAATCGACTATACATTGTAGTGTTTCAGCGATAAAATTCAACTTAAATCCAAAATTGCATTTATCGCATGATTGATGTCTATAGATATAAAATAAGAGCGATAATGTGATCTATGAATGGAAAACGAGCAATCGCGATCTCTATGCTCGAGATATTTCATGCGGACGATATCTATATCTTTACTAATATGTAAAAGGAAAGATTTGTATGTAACGAATAAACCTAAAAACTAATGGACTGGATTGAAAAATTCTTTTTCACCATTAGAATCCTACAATATCCCTGATGAACATAGGCTATAGAATGTTTTTAAAAACTTAGGGATTCGGAAACATAGGGATGAAAAGTTCGATAATGCAACACAAAGGCTTTTTGCAAATGCTCACTTGGCTAGCTATTCATATGTAACTTGGTTGTTATAAGCAGAAAATCTGCTGCCAAGCACCTAGCGCTATGTTCCGACAGCTGACAATATTATCCTCGACTACAAAATCACTTATTAGCAGAGGACATCTATTGACATTTTGTCGTTAAATCCCAATTTTAATCCGACCCGAGGATTAAACCTAGGTTCTGTATAGGGAGACGTCTTAAAATGAATATTACGTTATTACTATATTATACCTATTACTATTTCAAATGACCAGTTTTATACATAGACTTCAACGTTATACGCGAAATGTTTAATAGTAAATGTAAATTTTTGGTTAAATAACTTATCGGATTTAGTATGAACTAGTGACCTTTAATACAAGGATAAATTAAAATTACAACTGCAACATTTGTCTTTAGGAAAATTATATTAAAATGAATATTTTGAAGCGCTCGTGGCGAAGTTTGCTTAGCGGTTCTTAATCAATCAGCTAAGCTAAGCAACGTACACCGCGGTCATGAGTTGGATGGGTCAACGCTAGTGACATAGTAACTGAGCGCTTCCGTGCTCCGCCTGGCTAGCTACCACCCTCAAGTTGAAAATCTATCATCAAGCACCTAACGCTGTGTTCCGGCAGCTGTCCTTGAGAGCCAGTAATTCTAGGTTAGCCTGAACAACATCTTGGACCACATCATCTTGGACCGCGGCGGACTTTGCTTAACTTTGCTGATAGGTTAAGAGCAGCTAAGCAAACTTCGCTACGAGCGCTAGTAAATATACATATATTAACAATAACCCTTTTTTTTTTACAATATGGTGACAAACAAGCCTGCGGTCCATCTGATGGTAAGTGGTTACCGCCGCCTATGAACACCTGTAATATCCGCAGCATTACTGGTGCGTTGCCTACCATTACGAGAAAGTACTCTATTTACGCCTCTTTTGAAGCGGTTCAGCGCCTTGTACACCTGAGGAAATACCTCAGGTGGAAGGGCATTCCACAATTTACAGGTGCGTGGCAGACACAGACGATTAAATCGAGTTGTACGAGACTTCCACGTATCTATAATGTGCGGGTGGCTCCTCTGACGATAACGGCCAGTTCGGTAATAAAAGTGTAAAGGAGGTATGAGGTCAAAAATCTCATCAGATTCCCCGTTATAATAGATAGATAGATAACTCTTTATTGTACACCAAAATAAAAATCATTATAAACAATATCATAAACTTAAGTAATGTTGTACAATTGGCGGTCTTATCGCTAAAAAGCGATCTCTTCCAAACCACCTTAGGATGGAGAGAAATTCAGCAATGATAGATGACGGTGGTGTATAATAATAAGATTAAAAGTAATAATGTTATAATAGGTACTTTATGTAACACCTACACTTGGTAATAATAACATAACATATAAATTAATCACACATACAATATACTTACATAAATGATACATAGACATAGACATAGACATAGACATAGACATAGACATAGACATAGACATAGACATAGACATAGACATAGACATAGACATAGACATAGACATAGACATAGACATAGACATAGACATAGACATAGACATAGACATAGACATAGACATAGACATAGACATAGACATAGACATAGACATAGACATAGACATAGACATAGACATAGACATAGACATAGACATAGACATAGACATAGACATAGACATAGACATAGACATAGACATAGACATAGACATAGACATAGACATAGACATAGACATAGACATAGACATAGACATAGACATAGACATAGACATAGACATAGACATAGACATAGACATAGACATAGACATAGACATAGACATAGACATAGACATAGACATAGACATAGACATAGACATAGACATAGACATAGACATAGACATAGACATAGACATAGACATAGACATAGACATAGACATAGACATAGACATAGACATAGACATAGACATAGACATAGACATAGACATAGACATAGACATAGACATAGACATAGACATAGACATAGACATAGACATAGACATAGACATAGACATAGACATAGACATAGACATAGACATAGACATAGACATAGACATAGACATAGACATAGACATAGACATAGACATAGACATAGACATAGACATAGACATAGACATAGACATAGACATAGACATAGACATAGACATAGACATAGACATAGACATAGCTTTATTTGTAGCAAAAACAAACAACAAAAATATGATATACAAACATAAAAATAAAAGTAGGTGCTAACCTACTTAAAGTTTTTGCCACAAGCCGGCCCCGACTCAGCATAATGCTGGTTGCGAACAACCAACGCTGGTCTTCCGTCGGGAACGGCAGGTGACGTCACGCACGGTATAGACCACGTACAGTGAGTTTGATCATTACAGAGATAATATACATGTTCACATTCACAACAAGAAAACATTTATAAAGAGACAGTCAAAATTACACACTTAGTTCTTTACAAATATGCAAAAGTTAAAAATGGACCTTTTAAATAAAACAATAGAAAATGAAGCAAATTATTGCGGTTAACATTAGGACATAGGTGTAACAATAAATTAGAAATTATATTATGGTTTCACAGAAATAGCAAGGTTTGACAAAAAAAAAAAAGTAAAGCATGTTTAAATAGATTATATGGCACTGGTGTCATTAATTAGAAGTTCTTCGCTGTTTTGATGGGCATAAATAAATATTTTAGTCTAAAACCATGTATACTTTGCATGTTCCTTATTGGCGGAGGGATGTTGTTCCAACACTTAGACGCAGCATAGCGGAAACTTCCTCTGAAGGCGGCTGATCTGTGCCTCTCTGTTACGAGCTGCGTCGAGCATTGGCGAGACTGTAAGGACTTGCGGCTAGCCTTCCATGTCAACTTATCATATAGATAAGTCGGTTCTCTATATTTTAAGACGCCGAACAGTAGACAAGCCAAGTGAAGTGATACATAAATCTATATACTTAAATAATAACAAATTTAATAAATAAATGAATATTTATATTTATATATAAATATTGATATATATACATATTTGTACATATATAAATAAATACAATATAATCTAATAATAAATGTGAAATAAAAAATAAGTATCAACATATCAACTTTAGAGACGGATTATTAAGTGAGAAGTACAATCCTCTTACTTGATTTTTTAAAATAGGGAGTGACTGTGCCCGCCTTATGGAAACTGGCAATGCATTCCATAAGCGAATGGCTTGGGCTGTAAAAGATTTATCATAAAAGAGCTGCTATGCTGGGCAGGCATAGATTTTCTTATGACCTAAGTGTAAGCGTTCCAGAATGTTCAGAGAATTTAAACCGTTCTTTAAGATAGTGTGGACTGTTAGGGTTAAATAAAACGGTGTACAAAAGATAAAGTATGTGAGTATTTCGGCGAAGACGTATAGGAAGCCACTTGAGTTTAGTACGAAATTCAGAGACGTGATCATATTTGCGAAGACCAAATATGAATCGTATACAAAAGTTTTGAAGTCGCTCAAGTTTATCTAGCTGGTCCTCCGCGAGGTCAAGATAACAGGCATCGGCGTAATCTAAAACAGGAAGCAAAAGAGATTGCGCAAGCGCAACTTTAGTAGCAGTGGGCAGAAAATTACGCAGTCTTTTAAGAGAACCGCCAGACGAAAACAACTTGCAGCTGACGGCTTCAATCTGAGGACCCCACTAAAGGCATTCATCCATAGTAATGCCCAAGTTTTTGACACTTTTGCTGTAGGGGATAGTGACTTCATTAAATTCTACCCCAGGTAACATTGCCCATTCGACTTTAGCTAACGTTCGAGAGCTCCCGACAATCATGATTGTAGAACAAGCATAGCGAGCCGACATCACGACGCACGCTCAGCGATTCCAGCTTCATGGTCAATTTTGGGTCATCGACAAATCTGATGGCTCTTCTCTGTAAGGAGTCCAGTGGGTCTAACAGATACTTCGGTGCACCGCTCCAGAGATGAGAACAGTACTCCATATGCGGCCTAACCTGCGCTTTGTATAACAAGAGACGTTGGTTAGGCGTAAAGTACTGCTTGGCTCTATTAAGTACACCGAGTTTTTTAGAAGTTAGTCCGGCTTTGCTCTCCAAATGACTCCTAAACTGGACCTCGCTGGATATATCGACACCCAAAATGCCGATGTTGTTCGTCAAGGTAAAGGGGGCCCTGAAAATGTGCAGTAAGGTAAAATGCACTTATAGCAGTGAACGAACTAATTTTCTTATACCATGGCACAACACTACTGTCGCAGGTGCTTTTAATACAAGTTTTGATTCAGATAAAAACCTATAAAAAGGTTTATTTTATTCGTCCTAGACTCACAAACATGATATCTTTAAAACTGGAACACGGTCTACTTCAGCGCTATAAATAAACGTGTAACAAAACACGGATGAAGTACTTTACAAAGAAAAGTATTCCAACATGAAAAACTTTTACAGATTTATTTTATATTTTTGCACGGGTTTGATCGTTTGTGTATTAAACCTGAATTTCTTATACAAAACTTTCCAAAAAAAAGTTTCGGAACGGCTGTAACATAGTTTCGTGTTTTTAGTAGTTAAATCCTTTCATGGCTGGACATTTTCAAAGCTAAACCTAGTTAAAAACCTTATACCATAAAAACATAGAATGATTAGAGAGTAACACACAAAAACAATTACTCAGGAAACAGTAATACCTATTGCTGTCTATCAAATTAAATCATATTAAGCTGAAACTTATTTTGAATTTGTTATGCTTCACTTTTGAAAATGGCCGCAAATGCGACTGTGTGACTGTTTTTTGCAGCAGATAGTCATCTGCATATTGGGTTTCTATAAATTACATGACTAACTTGTTCATGAACCTACATGTTTTAAAAACATTGAACATATACCGCGATGTTTCATTATCAATATAGGTGTTACTTCAGGGCAAAATAATTCCATGAAGAATGTGTTCACCCTTAGTCGCCTCTCACGACACCCACGGGATGAAATGAAGGCGACATTCCAGCCTGGCTAGAGGAGCACGACACTCCTACAAATATTTTACTCTAAGCTTGAGAGACAGAATAATATGCCTATACTTTTACAATTCACGATCATTCCAGTCACATACGCCGTTTATGGCGAAATTTTGCGCAAAATACTCGGTTACGCTGAGTCAGGTACAGAAACAAGGGTCATATAAATTATTAAGTAACCTTGCGTAGTAACACAGTAAGCTCCTAATTTATGAGCTGATGCAAAACAGCGTGATGTTTATTTAAGGCAAAACTTCATAACCCGATCTTGAGGCACACATTTAAAGCAGCACGTACATGACTGGTTGATAATCAACGCAGAGCTAAAACTACTGAAACTAGAAACTTGCGTATTTTAGGGTATTTACCTACGAATAAATAAATTTACTTTTGTGAAATATAGATGTTTTATGGAAGGATTTTTACAAATCTATTCCCAAAGGCGTATAAATGGGGCTTCAAAGTTTGTATAAAGATCTTAGTTGGTTGGTAGATTAGATCAAATGTGGACATACAATTTTGTATGTTTGAATGATGTGTCAAAGCGGTCTTTGTATTGTTGATATGTAAGAAAATCAAAGTCCTGACTGAGTCATACAACTATGTCATGACAACTCAAAAACTTCTCTCAACATTGGTTTCTCAAAGGCTAAAACAGAGACATAAACTTTGGATGGCAATTTTGACCGACTTTAAAAGAGGAGGAATACTCAATTCGACTCTATTTTCTTTGTTACGTGTATGCATCCATTTACAGAGAGCTACTGTATTTCATGTACACATTTTGGGGTCATTAAGATTTTCAATATGATGGGATGTTATCTGTCATATAGGAAAACAGATAACAAAAACTTGATTCCTGTATGTAGTTACTAAATAGCGCTTAAAATACCTTTGATAACTGTTTAAATTTCAGAACATGAGGTTTAGATTTCAGAACACCTATCATTTAAATTCATTGTTAGTTCAATTTTTCTAATTATATTTTTAATTCAAGATTCTAAGAGGTTTTTTTTGTTTATATACGTTAGAATAAGACGAAACAAATTTGCGTACAGCAAAGATACGTCCTAAATCCTCATGGAAGGACGTTTGTCTCAATTGAAAAGTAATTTTGCAAAAGGATTTTTTGTGATTGTCTGCTTACCCGCGTTTAATACTCTGGCAAGCGAAAAGCAATTTGTTTTGTAAACCTTTTCGTCGCCCTCTTGATTTTAAACTTGAGATGCGAATATAATACTGAGAATACTATTGTAACAGATACAACTTCTTGAAGAGCTTTAGACTAAATACCTTATTTGTTGATTTGAATTCAATATTATCTAAGGTATTTTTTTTAGATGTAAGGGTAGGTTTCGTCTGCTATCCCATCTGATGAAAAGTGACAATGTGGTCAATGTTTTGGCTTACCTAATATTCATTATCATCATCACCAGTAGTATCATCGTCCACTGTTGAACAAACTAATCCCCCTGCGAGCGCCACAAAGAAAGTCTTTTAGCCGCTTGTAACCAATGTGGCCCGCCCATTGCCACTTCAACTTGCAAATTCTGAGAGATATGTCGGTAACTTTGGTTTTTTGGCGAATATTCACGCTCTCGATTTTTTCGCTATATATAAGAAACTCCGAGCATAGCTCTCTCTATAGCTCGTTGAGTGACTCTTGGCCACTGTTATGGGCCATGTCTCAACCTAAAACTAATACTGGCCCTCAAAGATAGCTGCCGGAATACATCGGTAGGTGCTTGACAGCAGATTTACTCCTTGTGGGTATTAGCCAGGTGGATATTCACAAAAGGCTCTATCACCTAGCTATTACGACTGCCATTCTAAAACAGCAACAAGGACTGACAGCGTCCCACCAAAGCACAGAAGCACTCAATAATAATAACATTAGCGGTCACCCAACCAAGTCCGCAGGGGACGTGGATTAACTTAGTTCATCGGTTAAGAACGACTTAACTACAGTACGAGTGTGTTAGAATCATAAATTTGCTAAGCTTAGATTATATTAAGTAAATAAGTTACGAGAAATTACTCATGTAATTGTAGAATATTCTAAAACTTGTTGATATTTGTCATTTTTAATAACCGCCACACTGAAATCCTATATAATCTTAATACAGATATTCTGGACTAGCCAATGACCAACCATCCTGTCTTATTTCGGGTTGGCTGATACGTTGTGGCGGGAACGTTCATGTCTCTGATTGGTTGTAGTAAATATGGCGGGAACTTTAACGTATATGCGACAGACACTTAGCGCCAGTCATTGCAATAAAACCAATGTCAACTTGGTGAGCTCTCTTTATTCTTCATATTAAGTGACTGCCGCATCGAGACTTCTTGAGTTAAGTACTATACTATATTGTTTATTTCATGTAACGTAACTGATATTCACGTGTTGTGTGTGGGTCTATGTTTGTTGGCTTCCAAATGGTTTGCCTTTTTTATATTCTCGTTGTGGAATGTGACTATAAAATATTACATTTGAAGTAATCCATAAGACCCTAATGATGTATTATTCTTATTAAAGTGTTCTATGTGTTCCTATAAACGTTGTGTTTTGATGTTTCCTTTTGATTCCCTTTTGTGTAGAAAACCTAATAAGTTAGATAGTTAAGTACTAAACTAGTAGTATTCATTTATTTTATCCTAAGCTAGGACTAGATTATGGCATCACCACCTAACAAACATCTTATAAGTAAATGAGCCTATATTATATCTTAAATAAATATTCTCTCTATCTTGACAAATCTCACATCAGAAGTGGGATGACTCAAATTGCCTACCTTCAATTTTTTAATCACTTTTATTAGTTTCAGAATCGATGCCACTACTCTCAAAGACTTGGACGCCGCGGGTTGAGAAGCCGTGGCTGCAACCTGGTGACAAGATGACAACACCGTATTTCCAGTTTTCGTATCTGCTACTAGCGGCAGTGGAACGCCGCGGTTTGCGAAGCCGTCGTCGCTGCAACTTGGCGACAGGATGACGACACCATGTTGCGAGTTATCGAATACTAGCGGCAGTGGCACAGTTTTTATTCACTGACTTCGGTATATTGGCGAAATAATTCATCTGGACAAGTATTATAACAGTGGCAAAAGCAGGTAAAGCCCTCTGTTAGCGCGGCCACCAAGCTATATAGCAGAGCACGCCGAACTGCGGGCGCGGGTTGAAAGGACACTGGTAAATCGAAAGAATGCGGAACAAGGTGATGAAAAGTGGACTGTATAGGAAAAGGAGCGTAAAACGAGCGACTAACCTGGATATCCTCGGGCGGACGAGCACAGCTGTGGCACTCCAAGGCGTCCTGCTGGTGTCCAGATGTAGTGGCTCTTCGAATTATTTCACGCTGTTGTAGACTCGCGGCGCGAGCGCGGGAAGCTGTTAGTACACAGCTCCAAAGAGACGATCGCGGATATCCCAGTGCGATGGGGCACACACGAAAGCAGCGCGAGCGCGGTTAGTAACAAAATGGCGGTTTCTTTGGCTTCGAGGGAGCTCACAGGAACAGACGCATCCGCCGTCAACAAGGGTCGACCGCAGACTACTTGCAATGACTAGTAGGTCACTCATCAGCCACAAAATGTCAACCGTAGATAGTCGTCGTTTTCGTAGGAAAATGAGGGTAGGAAAAGGTAAGAGGTAGAAAGAAAGAAAAAGCCAATAGATGGCGCGAACACCCTCAAAGGGTCTGTTTTATAATGATTACAATCCTGTGACCGTGTAGTGGCGATGTGAAGAAAAACCTCGTCAAAATTTTTCTCAATGTTGTAATGTTTAAATCTGAAACTGACGATTCTTGCTGCATATATTATCCCTCAAGATTAAGGTGCTTTCTCTGAACCTTATTGAATTAGTGTTTGCTAGCATATGTAGGGGAAATTTATAAAACTTGTTATGTCACTATGTATTTTTTATATTATTTAAACTAATAAGTACATATTATAACGATGAACGTAATTAGATTTATTGAAAGTCAAACTATGTTTTCATTTTAGTGACTACTGGTATTAATTGAGAATACATTTCTTTAAACCTAAAAACCTAAATGTGGAAACGCATATCGAACAATAAATAGCAAAGTTACAACCATAATATCTGAACTAATGTTGTTAGTACCTTGTGCTTAAAATTTTCTCAATTTTATAAAAGCGATCCTTAAAACATAGTGACATATGAAATGCTTTTGAACATCTGAGAATATCTTATGTAATTTTAATATTGTTAGGTTTGCAATAACGCCTGCTATGCTGATTACATTGCAAAATTACAAATATACGATAGGAAAGTTTAAGTCATGTGCGGGATTCGAACCCGCGTCCATCCGCCCCTCTAGCCGGGGCATGCTCTAACCAATTGAGCTAACATGACTTGACGTCATAACTCGAATATTTTCTATCATTCATTAACCATCGTATTGGGATGAAGCGACATCTATAGTACCACTTACGTTGTACTACAAACAAAACCAATTTTGCAATTATTGGTTTTAGACTTGTAAATGATGACGCAACCTTATAATTTTAATATTGTTAGGTTTGCAATAACGCCTGTTATGCGGATTACATTGCAAAATTACAAATATACGATAGGATTTATTTTTTTAAATCATGTGCGGGATTCGAACCCTCGTCCATCCGCCCCTTTAGCCGAGGCATGCTCTAACCAATTGAGCTAACATGACATGACGTCATAACCCGAATATTTCATATCGTTCATTAACCATTGTATTGAGATGGAGCGACATCTATAGTACCACTTAAGTTGTACTACAAACAAGACCAATTTTGCAGTTGGTTTTATACTTGTAAATGATGACGCAACCTTATAATTTTAATATTGTTAGGTTTGCAATAACGCCTGCTATGCGGATTACATTGCAAAATTACAAATATACGATAGGAAAAATTTAAGTCATGTGCGGGATTAAAACCCGCGTCCATCCGCCCCTTTAGCCGGGGCATGCTCTAACCAATTGAGCTAACATGACATGACGTCATAACTCGAATATTTCCTATCATTAATTAAACATCGTATTGGGATGAAGCGACATCTATAGTACCACTTACGTTGTACTACAAACAAAACCAATTTTGCAATTGGTTTTAGACTTGTAAATGATAACGCAACCTTATGATTTTAATATTGTTAGGTTTGCAATAACGCCTGTTATGCGGATTACATTGCAAAATTACAAATATACGAAAGGATTTTTTTTTTTAAATCATGTGCGGGGTTCGAACCCGCGTCCATCCGCCCCTTTAGCCGAGGCATGCTCTAACCAATTGAGCTAACATGACATGATGTCATAACCCGAATATTTCATATCGTTCATTAACCATTGTATTGAGATGGAGCGACATCTATAGTACCACTTAAGTTGTACTACAAACAAGACCAATTTTGCAGTTGGTTTTATACTTGTAAATGATGACGCAACCTTATAATTTTAATATTGTTAGGTTTGCAATAACGCCTGCTATGCGGATTACATTGCAAAATTACAAATATACGATAGGAAAAATTTAAGTCATGTGCGGGATTAAAACCCGCGTCCATCCGCCCCTTTAGCCGGGGCATGCTCTAACCAATTGAGCTAACATGACATGACGTCATAACTCGAATCAAAGTCAAAGTCAAAGTCAAAATCATTTATTCAATTTAGGCGTCTACGACGCTCTTATGAAGGTCAATTACAAATTTTAGTATTGAAATATTCTACATTGTACTGCCACGTTCAGCAAATAAATTGTATAGAGCCACTGCGAGAAGAACGGGCAAGAAACTCGGGGCCATTCTTTTAAACATCTTTTAACAATGTGTTACATACATACTATATAATAGAGTTATTACAATATTTGTTTAAATTATGTAGGTGACAGGCAATAGCTTGGCGGAGGCGGAATTGTCCAGGCATTTTTGTCGTTTATGTAATCAGAAACTGTGTAGTAGGATTTTTTAATCAATATGTTTTTCACATGCAACTTGAATTTCCCTTCTGTGAGCGTTGTAATATGTTTGGTAACTTTATTATAAAACCGCACACAATTACCTAAGAAGGACCTTTTATTTGTCTTTGCTAATCTAAAACCTGGCACCACTATTTTATCTTTATTCCTAGTATTGTAATCGTGATTGTCACTGTTTAATTTAAATTTACTCAAATTTTTACGAACATACATAATATTTTCAAATATATACAGACTTGGTAAAGTTAAAATATCAATTTCTTTAAAAAGATCCCTCACAGATTCCCTAGGACCCATTTTATATATGGCTCGAATTGCACGCTTTTGTATGATAAAGATTGTCTCTATCTCAGCAGCAGTTCCCCACAGCAATACGCCATACGACATAATACTGTGGAATACGCGAAATAAACTAGCCGAGCAGTAGCTACGTCTGTTAACTGTCTTATCCTAAGAACTGCATATGCAGCAGAACTAAGTCTTCCGGAGAGATCATGTATATGTGGATCCCATTGTAAAGTGGAATCCATTTTGATTCCCAGGAAGACTGTCGCTTTGTCAATAGGGAGTTTATCTGGGCCAAGCTTTATGTTTGGTTCAACATAAGGAACATTTGGTAAAGAAAACTTTAAACATTTCGTCTTTTTTGAATTTAGGAGAAGATTATTAGCGGCAAACCATTTACAAATCTTAGATAATACATTATTTACATGCGTCAGTTCACTGTCTTTCCTATCTACTTTAAAAATCAGAGAGGTATCATCTGCGAATAAAACAATATCGCAGAAATCTTTGACCATGCAAGGCAGATCATTAATATATGTTAGAAACAGAAAAGGTCCCAAAATTTATCCCTGTGGTACTCCCATTTTTACCAATGACCCGGAAGAAGTATTGCCATTTATTCCAACCCTCTGTAGCCTGTCTGACAGATATGACTCTATAAGATTCAGAGCTTTCCCACGAATACCATAGTGGGAAAGTTTACGAATCAGAGTGCAGTGCTCTACACAGTCGAATGCCTTGGAAAGATCACAAAATACGCCAATAGCATCATGTGAACTCTCCCAGGCTTCCAGTATATGCGACATCAATTGAACACCTGCATCTGTTGTGGATTTGCTCTTGGTGAAACCAAACTGATTCTCATTTAATAAATTATGCTTGTTAAAATGGGATAGTAGTTGTTTGAGCATAATTTTTTCGAATACTTTACTCAGAACAGGTAAGATGGAAATAGGTCTATAATTGCAAGGGTCAGATGTAGACCCCGACTTTAAAATTGGAGTGATTTTACTTTGTTTCATTAAATCGGGGAAGTTTCCACTATCGACACAAAGATTGAATATTGTTTCTAAATATGGTGCAATAATGTAAATTATAGACTCTACCACTTTTACTGACATACCCCACAAGTCTTCAGTACTCTTTATGTTTAAACTTTGAAATGTTTTTATAATAGAATAGAATAATAATAGAATAGAATATTTCCTATCGTTCATTAACCATCGTATTGGGATGGAGCGACATCTATAGTACCACTTACGTTGTACTACAAACAATCCCGCACATGATTTAAATTTTACCTATAGTATATTTGTAATTTTGCAATATCTTATGTTATATTACTTGCTCAGTGATCTTATGGGCCTTAAAAAATTCACTACAGATTGCTTATTCTATGAAAGTAGTCATGACAAAGTATATCATGTATTTACTTATGCTTTTTCTTGATATTTGTAAAAGCAGTTTGGGTCCTAAGCAAGGATTACTTTATCCTATTATAAACAAAACTCCTTTTCTGTTTCACACTAATCAACTCTATTGTACAATATAGCATTTTGACTCGATTGTATAATATAGTAACTGGCGATGGGTAGAAGTGTTTTAATTGTTGGTTTCGCAAAGTTTTGTTTATTAAATCCACTTTAAACTTAGAATTCTCATACGTAGGTTGTCTTATCCTACGTATATACGAAGAAAACCTATGACAAATGTTGGAGCACTTGGCACCCCTTCAGAAGTCATTACTGACTGTGGCGCAAACTTTGGCTCAAACCATAATCGATCTCTTTTTTGGAAATTACTAATTGACAAACATATAATTGTTACTGGAACACTTTGAAGTAACGGTTAGATGGAATGGTATGTCTATATTAGGTACAATGTTCTATAAATTGTCAGATTGGCCGAACGGATTCTGGAATGTTCAGCAAACAATCTATGCAACAATACAGAAGTTTACAGGGGTTCTACCTCTGCGTTTATTTATTAGTATAGACTATAGATGGTTTATCATGAAATATTGTAATTCAAAAGGATATATTGATACTGGCCACGAGAGTGGGTGTGTGAACAATTTATTTATTTTATGATATATTGTACTTATTGTTTTGAAACAAGAAAAACGAGAATTATGTACGTTTCAGTTAAGAATATTAATATGACATGCTACCCTACATGTTGTAGAAATAAATTACTTATGTTATATAATCAGTTATCATCACATAAAATGAGAAATTCAAAATACTCATATCTACATGTACTTGTGGTCTAGAAACAATATTAAATAGAAAGACACTGCTTACCCATTTGATTGGTGCTGGGTGATCTCACGGGCAGTGTGTGAATGCAACCAGCATGTCTATTCCACTTGGCAACAAATGGCAACTACTGTTTAAATTGATTACACTGCATACCCATTTGATTGGTGCTTGTTGATCTCACGAGCAGTGTGTGCAGGCTACCTGCATGTTTATTCAAATGGCAAACTGTTTTTAAAACAAGCCGGTCAACCTTTTACTTGGCTATGGTGCGGCATGTGAATGTTATCATCGTGTCTAGGTAACTGGTAATTATTAAAATGATATAGGTTTTTCATGTGAATTTAAAGTATTATTTTTACTGCTACATAAGTACATGTAGGTAGACTGCTTGTTGTTATCAGAAAAGTGGTTTTACAAGTACAAATGATGTTCCTATTATTTTGGATAAAATACTTAAGCCCTGACGTCAAAACGTCCAAATCCCAAAAGGAAAACCCAATTTTGTCCTTATAGTTAATACTTATGTCGTGAAGTCAAAAAAAAAGTCCAGACGTTTGTAGTCAAATAAAATATGTCCAATGTTTAATGGTACATTTTGTTATTGTCTAAAAAATGCGTGGACGATAAAACATCAACTTCATAACTAAGCAAGTTAAAATTGCATTGCAGAAATTTACCACAGTAGTTCTAATACTCCCTATTGCTTAATATGCTATCAAATATTTAGTTTAAACTGGATACTATCTACGAAACTCTTAGTATCAGTATTTACTTCATACATAAACCTGGAATACTTTCCGAATTATGTACTTGCACAAATTTTTATTCGTGACACTTAATATAACAACGTAGTAAAAGGGAATTTTAGTTTGTACAGCATTTATTCACAAATGTATTGAATGTATTTTGAATCCATTCCAATGAAGTAAGTAAGTTATTTGCTCTAATTAACTAAGAATTAAGTGGTCATGGTCATATTGTTAAACGCGTTGTACTATAATTGGCCCCCAGTTTCTGAAAAAGGTTATTAAAAATTGTAAATAGGCTGGTGGATGACCAATAAATAAATGATATTTTTTTCTTTTCGAGAGGTAGCAAGTCACAACAGTTTACGCGTAGAGAGAGATAATCTACCCTCCACGCCCAATACATATATATCGTAGTCCACAAATCTGTACTATGAACATTTGATAATGATTTTACAGATAATCGATAGCTGTTTTTCTCTGTAGTGGCTTCGAACCAAAGACTGTTTATGTGTTCTATTTATTGCTTAACACATAAATTCTTTATCAAGCAAGCTTTGTGCAAATAATTGTGAGTTGCCATACTCGGTAACAATCTTTCCTACTTATATACTATTATCACTTTAAGTAATACATAATTATTTTAAAGCGAAGTTTGCCTGGTGTTATTTTGTACTTCGTGGACGAAGTACTGTCAATATGGCCGTGTTAGAATCATATATTTGTTAAGCTTAGATTATCTTAAGTAAATAAGTTACGAGAAGTTACTCATGTAATTGTAGAATATTCTAAAACTTGTTGATATTTGTCATTTTTAATAACCGCCACACTGAAATCCTATATAATCTTAATACAGATATTCTGGACTAGCCAATGACCAACCATCCTGTCTTATTTCGGGTTGGCTGATACGTTGTGGCGGGAACGTTCATGTCTCTGAGTGGTTGTAGTAAATATGGCGGTAACTTTAATGTATATGCGACAGACACTTGGCGCCAATCATTGCTATAAAACCAATGTCAACTTGGTGAGCTCTCTTTATTCTTCATATTAAGTGACTGCCGCATCGAGACTTCTTGAGTTAAGTACTATTCTATATTGTTTATTTAATGTAACGTAACTGATATTCACGTGTTGTGTGTGGGTTTATGTTTGTTGGCTTCCAAATGGTTTGCCTTTTTTTATATTCTCGTTGTGGAATGTGACTATACAATATTACCTTTGAAGTAATCCATAAGACCCTAATGATGTATTATTCTTATTAAAGTGTTCTATGTGTTCCTATAAACGTTGTGTTTTTGATGTTTCCTTTTGATTCCCTTTTGTGTAGAAAACCTAAGTTAATAAGTTAGATAGTTAAGTACTAAACTAGTAGTATTCATTTATTTTACCCTAATCTAGGACTAAATTATGGCATCACTACCTTACAAACATCTTATAAGTAAATGAGCCTATATTATATCTTAAATAAATGCTCTCTCTATCTTGACAAATCTCACAAGTGCTTCAACACAAAAGCACATACTCGTATTTAATTAATCGTGAATTAAATATGTATTTGAGAAGTACACACATCATTTAAATGAGTTCAATATGTTTTTGGAAACAATGAAAAAAATCAATAAGATATGTGTATGGAAGGACAAATAAATAGTTCATAAAACTTATTTTAAACATGTTTTGAGGTTACTTTTCTATATGTATGTCATGCATTTCAAAGGCTCTTGGCAAATGCATTATATTCACAACATACTAATCTCTCAAAGCAGCAGTCCTTGAAAGCCAGGTATTGTAGGCTAAGTCCGCATTAGTCAATATAATATAATAATAATACCTGAATATTTCAACCACATCAGCACTTATTGTCCGGTGAGATTGTGATCTTATTAAAAATAAAAATAAAAAACAATATTTCTATTTATATTTTATTTCATTGTACCCTAAAATTTAAGTCCATTATTAAATTATACTAAAAATATAATAATGACAAATAATAATACTACGTTCAAACAAATAAGCATTTGATTATTTTTCGAACCGGTATGCTGATGTAGAGTACCAATTTTGTGAAAAATATTATGCATATACAATAGATTAACGGCCCGCGCCCGCCGGTGGTTTTGGTAATATTATACAGCCTATGTTTATCACAGATAATGTAGGATTCCAAAATAGTAAAAGAATTTTTCAAATCGGTCTAGAAGTTTCATACCTATTCGTTACAGACATAATACAAATCTTTTTTCTTTATAATATTATGATATAAATTTTCATTTCACTTCTGGCAACATTAGAAGTATATCCGGCAGCCATGAAAGCTTTTTCTGACGATAGATAATAATAATAATAATAATCTTTATTTATAAAAAGTGTACATTGATTCGTTCTTAAAAATTAGCTAGTAAATTATGATCATTTATATGTGCAAGAGTATCTGCTGCTGAACTAGGTTCATCACCCGTGTTTCAGCATACAGCGCTCTTCCCCGTATTTTGGACTTATATACTAGCAGGTCTGCTAATAGATGTGAATCTATAATACATTATTTTAATAGAGATTTATTCAAGTTTGGCATTTGAATAGGCGCGAAGTTATAAAAAAATCTCAATTATGTAACTGTAGAAGTAGGTATCACTGAATTTCCATATAAATACAGCTAGCTGTTTTTTCTACTCCGTTAACATTTAAAATCTTCAATGGTTATTCGAAGGATAATATTTGTTTTACCGACTTCTAAAAGATTTTGAAGGTTCTCAATTCGAGTATTTTTTTGTTGTGCGGTCGAGTAGTAAAATTTATTGCCAGTTAACCGAAATGTGTCTTTACATACCAGGATAATTTAATTATAAAGGAAATAAACAGAACCGTCGTAGGATTACTGTGTTGTCCGTCTATCTGTCTTTTAAGAACCTTTTTCTCAGGAACGAGTAAAGGTATCAAGCTAACATTCATAACAAATACTGTCCCTTAGAGCTGTTAAAAAATCAAACTTCTAAGCCAACGCAATCAAAAACTACAGCTGGTTATATTTTTTATTAGATTTTCGACAATCGCAAGGGAATCAAAACCTAGTGAACTCAGAATCTTGGTGTGAAGCAACATCTTATAGCACACATAAAGGAAAATTGCGAAAAGGATACATTTTTAGTCACATCTTTATATAATAAAAATATTTAATATAATATTAAAATTTTATGGATTTCATTTAGCCATATTAATACCATAAGTTTTACTTATATGCCTACAGGTCTGTACGGAACCTTCGCGGCGCAACTCCCAGTTGATCGATTTTTTAAGACAGTGTGTCATCAATAATCTGTCGTAAAGAATGAGAATATATGTTGAACGCCAAAAGGCGACCTCTAATTGCCATAATCAACCACCTGTGATCCTGTGAAAACTTGGATGATGGTAGGCATTTTGTGGCATTGGTACTTTGCACCTTTATAGCTAGCTACCTCTCCAAAACAATTAAGTTTCACGAAGTACCTATGATCAGTGCTATGGTCCGGGCAATGAGATTCAGTTCACGACTGAACAACTATTTTAGAACCTGCCGCCATATATGGGTACTACATTGATAAAATGGGAAAACAAAAGATAATTGAAAGATGAGACACTATCTCAGTGATAAGCTCTGAAGCGCTTGTAGCCGAACTTGTGTAGTCGTTCTTAAACAATCAACTACATAGGTTAAGCAACGATCGGTTTGGTCATGACTTGGATGGGTGGACCGCAAGTAGCATTTACTACAAAACGTAGGTATCATTGCTTCGTAGGGCACGTTAAGCCTTCAGTTCCCGTTCCTATCCGAGGCAGGTAGTCGATATTGCTATAGCGACATGGTGCTAGAGAATTTGCAATTGCCTGACTAGCTGCCACCCTCAAGTATAAAATCTATCGACAAGCACCTAACGGTGTGTTACTGGAGCTGTCTTTGCAAACTAGTAATTCTAGGTAAGCCTGTACAAGATCGTCAGCCTAATCATCAGTTACCATCAGGTAAGATATTGGTCAATAGTTACACTATCAGGTAATAGAAAAAACTGTACTTTATTCCTACGCCACCCGCCGGATGTCTAGAATATTTTGTAGTTGATGTTTTAGAAATATTTCTATATCATGACGAGTCGTTATTTTATTATACCTTCTAAGTATACATACCTTCTACCCATTTGTTTAAACATGTGTATTTTTATTGTAACGTAATCCATCATGATTAAATCTTGCTTCAGATAGAGAATGTTAGGGAAATAGTCTCTACATTCATTTACTGCTCGTGTTTGTACTTACCTAGATTTTTGTCTAATGACACCTTGGTTTGCGGTTGAATTTAATAATCTAAGTAGACTTTGATCTTAGCTTTATGTTCAATCGAAGTTTTCCTTTGAGAGTTCCAAAATTAAATAAGTTTCATAAGCTTGAATCATCGAGGCCACTGTTATGATGGACCGCTTGCGCTATAGTTGGTAAATTTTGGAATATAACACGTTCTGCCAACTTCTACTTACAAAGGTAAATCTTTAATAGCTTATTATGAATTTAGCCGAAAGAGTTTGAATCATATGAGATATACTATGACATTTACTCCATAACAAATCGATAATAGTTATTTCTAGCAGTATCGTATATATATTTCGTTACCTGATGCTATTATTTGCTGCTTGCAGATAAATATCAATAAAGCTTTATTATTTATGAAATGTTTATCTCGCGAAGCAAGTTTTAGAAAGGTGTAAAAAATTAAATAAATCTATTATACCACAATTACCAACCGGAAAAGTGAAGACAGGGACAACTTTTGCGAGCCAGATTCTTTTGAAGGAGGGTCTCAATTATAGCAATTTTCGCTTTCATTTTTAAATTTGTGTTATTTTTATTAAGCGGTATGTGTGAGCGGTAAGAGCGTATCCCGTGGGCAGCCGGGATTGAATATCATCCCCCCCCCCCTCCCCCAATAACGTCCCGTGGGTCTTGGGTGTCATAAGAGGTGATAAAGGGAAAAATCCCGGAAGGCAGCGCCTTCTGAGGAACTTGTTATCTGATACTGCGAGAAACGGAGAGGTCATTTTTTATATGAGGACTTCACTGTAAATTTGAATCACAAAACACAGCTTCCAGACTACACCGTTAGTGTCTGGCCTCAGATTGTCTAGGTGGCATGTAGCCAGTGAGGCATTCTCAAAATGGCCTACTGCCATGCTGCAACAATCTCTAATGCCATTTTTATACAACATCCAAAAGCTTAGCGTGCCCTTGAAACACGGAATTGTTCAGTAGTAATTCCACTAGCGTTCACCCATGAAAGTGTTGCCCGCAGCCAGCGGACGTAGCTTAACTGAGTTGATTGGTTAAAAACGACTACGCAATCTATACTATGAGCGCTTCGAACCTGGTACGTTTACCGTGAAATGTCAGGTTTTAATGTTAATAAAGGGTCTGTTTCTAGGGTTATAATTAAGTATTATGTTTTTATTAATTTGTTGATGTTTTACGTAAAATTATAATAAAATATTTCTTTAATTATTTACATTGAAAATTGCAGATATTTTTTATGCCTTTGACCACTATCTCACTGATGATAAGTAATGATGTGGTCAAAGATGTTGTTCAGGCTAACGTATAATTACTGGCTCTCAGGCAAGACAGCTGCCGGAACACGCCGTTAGGTGCTTAGCGACAAATTTAACTTGAGGGTGATAGCTAACCAGGCGGGCATTCGCAAAATGCCCTACAACCATGTTGGCCAAGGTAGAATTTTCCGGATATTTTTGTCGTCTTAATGATCACACGTTTGTCAATTTGTACCTTTAAATGTTTTTACTGTATGGTAAAATGGTCAGGCATTATATTTTTTTATCTTTGAGCATAT
Organism: Plagodis pulveraria; assembly: GCA_963890685.1. NCBI lineage: Eukaryota > Metazoa > Arthropoda > Insecta > Lepidoptera > Geometridae > Plagodis > Plagodis pulveraria. The sequence continues at coordinate 19,399,161 of OY982962.1, forward strand.
ATTCAAATCTATACAAGCCCAAATACATATGTTGCTCATACATAGAATATGTATGAGCAACATTTTCTATAAACCAGAAACATCAATCTTTTTTGACAATATTATCTGTAGCGAGTTCCATTTCTAACCAAGACGGCCTTCATTCTGACCTAAGCTATAACCTTAAACACAGATGTTGAGCGAACAATGTTTCACATTAACCAGAAACATCAGTCTTTTGTTACAATATTATCTAGAAGGAGTTCTTTTGGGAGTTAATCACTTGTAGAACACCCGTCGATGTAGACCGCCCCGGTTCGTCATAAATCTTCGTCTGGCAAACTGTCACCTTATAAAGATAAACTAGTTTTTCCAGGGGTCGGTATGGGCCGCTGGACTAGGAAACAGCTACTGGAATTAGATTTTTGCCTTTTAAAAGAAAGTCATAAATATTGTAATACTGTTATCCATAACGAAATGTAATAAAAAACGCAAAGCTACCTCCAAAATTAAAACATGGTGGTTATTTATGATATATATGGTGGTAGTGGTCACAAGTAATGTTAGAAATGGTCTTTCATAAGCTATAAAAAAGTAAGTTATAGTACAATACATAAAACCCAAAATTTTAAATGGTTGCATAAAATTGCGTGTATTTTTCCGTGAAGATAGTTAGCACCAATTTTTATGACGACTATAAGTTTGCAAGTATTGGCTACAAGGCAGTAATGCAAGGCAATAAGACTGATAGTATACATAGAAGAATGGTAGTATACAAATATATTTTATACTTTTATTAAGACAAAGTTTTTTCTGGGATTGTAACAGATATCATACGAGGCCCACCTGACATTAAGCGGTAACGTCTGCCTATAACCGATGCATTTTGTCACAACTGAAGAACTGTGTCATTAGAATGAATTTCAGAGCTCTTAACACACTGGAGCTATTACTTATTTTAACTTTCATATAAAGTTTAAGCGGCGAAGTGATTTACGGTATAGTTTTGCAAAGAGCGATCACCGAGTTCATATTCTTTGAGAAGATTTTGATTTTATTTTTGTATACGAATAATCCGGATTATAAATAGTAGATGGAAACGCTGACTAACTAGAACCTAAAAACCTTATTTTTTGTACATAAATGAAAAGTTATATATATATATAATAATAACAAATGACTAAAATAAACATATTTAACTAAATAACTTTCTACAAAACTAAAACAATATTCCGCTACCATTAGGCAGTGTTCCCTAAAATTCTGGCCGCATTGCCACGTTGAATGGCAATGTTTATCCTCTGTACAAAGTCTATGCCAGCATTTTGGTCACAAGTAGCGTCGACCAGACGTTTTAGTAAAGTACCCAAAAGTTCAGCAACATATACGTTTAAATAACCTGGAAGCTTAAGTTTGAACAAAAAGTCGAATAAAGAGATAAAATAATTTCAAGCTTGACAAAAAATATGTAACGCCACAATTGAAATTGAATTTTATATAACTTGAGCATAAAAATTCAACGTATATTTCTTCACAAACTGGACAGTTACCTTAACTATTTTAGTGAACAATTTAAACATACGTATCGCATTATTTGTGGTGACTGGAACATTGACATTTAGAAGGACAAAGCAGCTGCAAATGATCTGTTAACTTTGCTACGAAACTATAATTTTCAAACTCATATTAAACGTCTCACTAGATTAAACGCATGTCCAGACTTTTTTTCCAATAATGTTTAAAATATAAGATCGAATCTTTATTTTCTGGGACTTTCAGACCACGAAACAGTACAGATTCTTTTAAAAACAGAGAGCAGTTTTAGTACTTCTTTTTTGTTTCAAATCCGAAAAGATATGTGACTACAGCGTAGATAATATCTGGAAGTTTAGGAACAATATATCTTATCTTTCATTTGCGAAAGTTTTTGAATCAAACTCACTACAGGCAGCTTTTGAAAATGTCTAAATCAAATACGAAACAGTATACAGAAGTTTCAAATTCAACAAACACAGTAAAAGTACAACATAGAAGTTTGATAATTACTGCTTTATTACTGCTTACCCAATAGTATACAAATACTGTCTATTCAAAAAATATTAAAATAAGTGTACCGCAAGCCAAATAATTGTTTTTATAGTTTTAAGGTATTCAAAGAAAATAAATGCAAAAATATAAGATACATATAAATCACAATTCAACTTCATTAAATATTTGCACATCTGCTTAGGGACAGAATACAACTATGTATAATTGAAGTTTTAAGTACTTCTTTACTTATATTCTTGCAAATGAACTATTTGATTTGATAACAACTATAAATGCGATATAGGTTTTCATAGAGAAGTCTCTTAGTCTATTAAAGAAGCCGGACCTTCTGGGTCAGAAAGTATCATGTGCGATATGCAGTGACCTTGCTTTTTATGGTGCTACTGCGATCCCTTTTTCCCTTGCTTGATAAACGTTTATGAAGTCGTTGGGCAAAACCAAAGATCTTATAGTATATAGTAAGATCTTATATCAAATTTATTATGACAAGGAAAACTTTTGAATTTGGAACAGGGTAGTTTGGAACTATTCCAGTAGTTTCAACCTTATCAAATTGTTAATATAGTTTAATATCTACTGTATATCTTCAATAAATAATGCGTATTTGATAATGAATAGATTCAGGCGTTACTTTGCGGAAATCCATATTTATTAATAACAAATATTTTCAAAATATTTTACGAAAACATCAAATTAATATTTTAATAAAACACTTAAAAAATATAAAAAAATATCTAGTGACAATTCCGCCTAATTTTCCTGCAAAGCCGACGTGACGTCACAAACGCCACGCAGCCAAACCGGAAGAATTTTCGACGCGTTTCGCTTCTACACGAAGCATCTTCAGGAGGTCTCTACTCTTTTCTTGATCGTGCGCTCGAAGAGTGAAGAGCTCCTGAGGATGCTTCGTGTAGAAGCGAAACGCGTCGAAAATTCTTCTGGTTTGGCTGCGTGGCGTTTGTGACGTCACGTCGGCTTTGCAGGAAAATTAGGCGGAATTGTCACTAGATATATTTTTATATTTTTTAAGTGTTTTATTAAAATATTAATTGGATGTTTTCGTAAAATATTTTAAAAATATTTGTTATTATTAAATGCGTATTTGCTTAAATTCGGTGTAATGCGTTGAATTGGTTTCTCAAATTAAGAACTAAGTTTGGTATTTATTACAAATACATCTTATTTGTAAGTGAAAATTATTTATTGCAAGTTGCAACAAAAACAATGACATAATCATTTATAGCAGCAGTACTATGCATTAGGTTCTCTTATATTTTATGACCTAGGTTACTTTGTTATTGTAATAAAACGAATCTCAAAGTAAGAATAGCTTCTTAAGAAAAAACACGGATAATGTTCCAATGAGTCTTGAGCTTAGACGCAACATCGATCATTCCTGACACATCCTCAAAATTTACTGCACAGTCACGAGTTTTTCATAAAATATTAAAATAAAACCCTTCAAATCTAGTCTACTATACTCTACCTACCCTAGTTTACACGCTTCTAGCAAAAGGATTACAAAGTAATATAGGTGAGAGTGAGCTGGTAATCCAGGGTCGTAGTCAGGATCTACTTTAGTAAGTAGAAGAAAAATTATCATTTGTTTATAATATTAAGGGAAGCTGTTTGAGGTTTGAATAGGTTTATCAACACGGATTTTTACTAAAATCCCAGTAAATTATCTGTGTGCTATTCGATTTTTAGCTTCTGTTGAATCATTAAATGTGCTGGTGGTGGTCTACTATATGATGTACGGACTGAAGTCAGTAGCTTCTGTCATCATTATCATATATATTGAGTGCCGATATATATCTTGTATCAGGATATTTGTCAGTATATAATCAATGAATGATAATACAGAGTAAAAAATATTGATTATCTCCTATATACAATTTGATTATTTTTCCAAATCGAAAATCAGACTAAGCTATCTTGGTATAAAAACAATTTATGAGCTAAAATTATTTTACCGAGTGCAGTAAGATTTCTGTAGCAAATTTGAGGCCCAAGCATTCGTATGTATGTGATTTTTCAATAATAATTTTCGGCCTGATCGGATTTTGATCTAGTTTTCTAAGAAGGTAGCCTTAAAAACATACTCGTATTTTTAAGTTCATGTATGAGCCATATGGCTGTTGAGCTGTGATTTAGCTGTTAAACATGCTAGACATGCTTCCGTAGAAAATACGCATCATATCGTATAAATTATATTATTATACAGAATGCAAAAATGAATATTTAGATATAAAATAACACATTGAAATATGACCAGGTATATTGACATATATTATCTTCTTCTACATTTTTGTTTTACCATTGTTCAGTAGACGACTAGGATTTAATATCGCAAGAAATCGAAAACAGGAAAAGATGTCACTCCATACCTGTCATGTTGATCTCAGGATAAGTTTATATATCGTGATATTCTATCACTGTGCGAAAATTTCCCCCAAAATCTTATATATCAATAAATCGGTAGACAAACAAACGTAGGTGCAAGCACACATTTTAATCTCACCAACTTGCCAAAACAATCCTTGCTTCATCTTTATTAAAAATGCTGATCGTCATTAGAAGACGAACCCAGATTTTTTTAATAGTTTGAATCTACTTAAACTTTGAATTAAGGTATATTATAAATCTTCAAGAGATATATCTGACAGTCTGGGTGCGTAAAGATACGCGCAAATAACATAAGTAATTCAAAGTAAAATATGTGCCATCGTGGTGGACGCACTTTGGCTTTTACTAATTTGCTCATAAAATTACTTTAGTTTTATTGAGTAAATGACGAAACAGAATAATTGGTTCCACAGTTGAATGCGGGCCCCAAAACAATGTGTCTGCTTACAAACCTGCATAAGTCTATTTACCCGTATAAAACAAAGTTCACACATGCCCAGTGGCCCCGTCCGACCTATTTTATTACCCTTGGTAACAGTTTGTATGGTGAGCAGAAAAAACTGTAGAACAAAACTTATTTTTGAACTTTAACGTTGATGTCGACATTACATTTTAAAAACTGATTCTTATACTTACTAAGGTACTTTCATTTCATATAAAGTAACAGTATTTAATAACTTATAGTTTAAACCTATAGTCCGGTAATAAGACCAAAAAATAAGAGTAATGCTACATAAATTCCCAACAAGCTGAAAATCAGTAAGACTGTTTAAAATATTATTAAAAATAAAATTTGAAAGTTCCTCATCTTTCCCCTTCTAAAAGTATTCAAGATATATTACATATTATTTTCAACTTTTCATGTATTTTCCACATTTGAGGACATAGCGCACAAGAAATCATAAAATTGAACATTTTGCAATATCTCGATACGTTTCGTCTTTATTACGATTAAAATTATCATGAAAGGTAACGCAATTTTTAATATGGGTACAACGCTTTGTACCTTTAGGGAGAGTATCCAAGCTGCATGTCTTAATTGAGTAATTTAAAGGAGTAATAGATAATATTTTATTTTTGTTTTTTTTTTAAATTGCTGCAGACATTTTTGTTGACGGCATAATCGCTAGGTAAAAAAATATGTTACAATATTTCCACACATGTTATTTTTCTTTAATGCCTGATAGGTTAGCCTTTGACCACTATCTCACCTGATGGTAAGTTATGATGTGGTCGAAGATGTTGTTCAGGCTAACCTAGAAGTACTGGCTCTCAAGGACAGCTGCCGGAACACACCGTTAGATACTTGGCGACAGATTTTCTACTTGAGGGTGTTAGCTAGCCAGGCGGGCATTCGCAAAATGCCCTACCACAATGCAAATTATAAGCACATATGGAGAAAAGACGCGGGTTCGCTCAACAAATAACGAACAAATTTTTTGTATTCCAATTATTTGTAAATGTGATTTTTTCGCTCACTACGCGATAGTGATGGTAATCATATTTCGAAATATAGAAGGGTATCATTGCGAAAGTTAAGTGTTTGAAAAAGCACTTCTTTCGGTAAGATGAAATCTAGCAATCTGGGTGATGACCGCGCAACGTCGACGACTTATGACGGTTAAGGTAATAAAATTGGAGCACAAATATTTGACTCGAAAGAGTCAGGTTCCGGTGGCCAAATGGAATAGGCATCCGGCGTGAAATTGGAGGACGTGTCTTGTCTTGTCAATTCCAGTCCAGATCAAAAATGTTGTACTCAATATCTGAGCAATACAGCAACACCAATATTAATTACGCCCATTATAACTTAGTCCAGAGTTATCAAGTTAATACTTGTATTTGATTGGTAACCTTAAACACAAACATGAACTCTCTGCAGCATGTTCGGCGAATATTCTCTCGTTAATGTTTACTTTGAATTTCGCAAACATTATGTAAACAACAAAGAAGCGGAACTTTACGCGATCGACGTTTCCGATCGTTACAATCTGTGTCTTCACTGAGACTGTGAAAGTATTTTTAAAGAGGAAGTTGCTCTTCACAAGTCACCATTATTTAATATTCAAAGAGAAAGTCCGAAACAAGTGGTACTTGTTAGTTTTTACATGAATTTGTTTGAAGCCACATATTTGTTTAATTGGTAAAATGGGGAAAGGGCCCAGAGATTGAGAATATGTCTTGATAGAAATTTAATTCCTGTTTGCAAGTAGTTATATTTACTGGACTTTTGAGATAAAAAAATGATTATTAAAGGTAAGCTCCAAGCGAGCATCTTAATTTTAAATTGAAAAAAAAAATTACATCTTTTTTTTGTGAATATGTTACTTGAACGTTTGAGCGTGAAACAACTTATTGTGAGTCGATATGACTATCGACAATAATTTCGCTTCTACCGCAAGCCATCCTCAGGATGTTGAGGAAACTACATGTTCTTCAAAATAAAAAGCTTATTCTATTAAACACTACAACTAATAATATGTTATCTAACATCTATAAAATAATCCAGTTTTATCGACAATGCACATATATCGCACACAATCTCCACTGTTCCTATTTATATCGCAGATAATAAAAAATAAAGTACACACTTACTGTATTGTAAAAGTGAATAAACCAGTTTTCCTCTTAACTGTACCATTTTAGTAGCTAGAAAATACCAGTGGAGATGGTGAGGTAAACACGTTGAAAAAAATATGAGTCGAAATAGAATTTTCGCGTTGTGCTCACCCAAGGAATGCATGGACGGGCGGACTCAAATATGCGGCCAAAAATGTGCTTTATGATTTGGACGTCCTAGCTGTATTTGGAGAATGTTTCTCTTATGAAGTCCTAGATATGCCAGTTTTAAATTGACCAGGTATGGTTATGACCGCATTATCTAAAAAAAACGTAAATTAAAATATCAAGTCTAAGCACGTTGCGACGGCTGCAATGGCTAGTAGGTTGTCAAAAGAATATCGTTGTAGTAGCCGTAGTGTTGTAATCGTACTGATTTTTTTTATAAATGCATAGGTAATGCCGTTATAAAATCCTTTTTTTTTATTGCTGGTAGTAAAGATTTTGACCACTTAATTGCTTAAGAGAGGCTTAACCTATAATTACTGGCTCTCAAGGAAAGCTGCCGGTACACACCGTTAAGGTTTTTGGCGACAGATTTTCTACTTGAGGGTAGTAGCTAGCCAGGCGGGCACTTACTCAGTACTTCTAGGTTAACCTGAACAACATCTTCGACCACATCATCACTTACCATCAGGTGAGATAGTGTTCAAAGGCTAACCTATCAGGGATAAAAAAAAAACGTAGGCATGTTTCTTGTTACATGTTTTTTCACAAACACTTAAACACACTATCATAAAGCAGGCCAAAACTGTGATCAAATATTATATATATAAGTAAAAATATTGATTTTATACTGGAACATTGTTGTTCAAAACTATATTTGACTATTATTTTTTCTACACTTCATATTTTTTCTGCAAAATGCAACAAATCTCCGTCCCTTGAGTTTTGCATAGCAGTATTTACTGTCATAGTCCTTGAAAATAAAACTGTAATAATTAAGAGGCATTTTACATTTTAATGCGGTATACGAAGATTTTAAGCGCTTAATTTACTATCATAGGAAATATCTACAAGTTGTTTAATAATTGATAAAAATAGAATAATCTGTTCTCTTTTCAGTTTATGTACCAGATTTACAAACATAACATTAATTATTTTGTAGTGACCTTTCTCCCGCACCTTGTTTAACGAATTAAAGTACACATAGCCAACTTCAGAGTTCTATCTCTTGTATAAAGATTCATCAAATTAACTAAAAAAAAAACTGTGCATCAGGCATATAATCCTGTTGACACATAGTGTACTAGAATATCGATAATTAATCGTCATTGTAGAAAAAAAATAAAGATCTTGCGCCAATTTCCACGAATTATATCAGCAGTTTACCACGATATATTGCGATTAATAAAGTGTAATTACAAACAGATATTATATGAAAAGAAAGTTCATTCCTTAATTAATCTGATATTTAATAAATTGTGCTATTAACTCTGTTTCGTTAGACAAGAAAAAATATTTAACATAACTCGAAATGCTCATAAATTGAAATGTAGAAGCGCGAGGCGATCAGTACCGCGCGAGCGCTCATCGAGGTAGGACCTGCGTTCGTTTTGCCTTGCTCTGACGTCTCGTACGCGGAATGCTTAGACGCAAGTTTATAGTGCGACCACAGAGTTTTGATCATGTCTTTATTTTTTTAAGTAACAAGCTATACTTTATTTTTGTTGTCCATAATATAATTATTGTTTCTTCATATTATTATTTTTCACCTTTCTGAAACCCACGTGAGGGCTGGCGCCGCGGCTACTTCGGCAGAGCAACTCAAGCGGCGCAAATATGCTAACCTCGGTATGGGTTACATATTTGAACCGTTTGGTGTAGAGACGTTGGGTCCGTGGGGACCGGGAGCTCATCGTATTTTCCAAAATTTATCAGAGCGCTTGGTCGATGCGACGCGTGATCAAAATGCTGGCACCTATTTGGCTCAAAGAATAAGCATTGCAATTCAACGGGGCAATGCTGCCAGCATGCTGGGCACGCTGCCAACTGATAGTGGGCTAGAGCATTTGGACTCCCTATGAGTCCAAATGCTTTTACTGTAGTAGCTGTAGTATTGTAGTAGCTGTAGTGTTGTATATAGTTTGTAGTATTTGTTTAATAAGGGCAGACCGCCATTATTGTTGTCTTGTTAAGTAACTACATCTTTAGTTTCTGTTCATCCATTGTGTTAAAAAAAGGAAACGTCACAATTATGCAGTCTTATACAGCGTTATTGGAAAAATGCTAACAACCTCAGAGGGTTGACTTCTTCTTTTTGGTCTGCTAGTTTTTATATTATTCTAGTTTAAAGTAGTAACTCACTATAACTTTTGTTTTAGAAGGATAAGATGACAGGCGAATAATTGATTACCAATATTTTTGGATTCAGTTAATGTCTATAAGTGATCACAGCGATAACTTCAGCAGGAAATTAAACTACCTTCCTAATTTGTACAAAACGGCCTCCCGGCTTTTCCATCATTTGTACAAACTGGGATACCAGTTAGCGGTCGATAGTCGTATTTACAAATTTACCATAAAATCTGCGTAAGTGCTTTCTGCGTAAGTTTAAGTTTTGAAGCAGTGATGGCTCAGTGGTATTGGCTATGGACTGCCACGCAGCAGGTCCATGGTTCGAATCCCGCCCAAAGCTTGAGCTTCACCGCATGGTGGAAGGGCATTTTGCGAATGCCCGCCTGGCTAGCTACCACCCTCTAGTAGAAAATCTGTCGCCAAGCACCTAACGGTGAGTTCCGGCAGCAGTCTTTGAGAGCCAGTGAAATAACAGGCAAAAATGAGACTTAACAGGTATGTCTCAAGGTGATGGGCGCAGTGCAGTTCGTCACTTGTGATGATATGCATCTGTTATAGGCGGAGGATACCGCTTAACATCAGGTGGGCCTCGCGCTTGTTCCATCACAATGACATAAAAAAAAGTCCGACTTTCATAATCCAAATGGTTTTCAAAAGGATGCATCCTTGCCCATACAAGAAAGAATCCATACTTTTCTGAGATAACGGAAGTATTTTTAATATTTTGATGAAATCTGAAACCAGCACAAATTACATTTTGGCCCCAAAATACTACGTCATTTCATATTAATCTCGTAACTACGTCAACAGTTATAAACCTAGAAAAACGCAATTGTGCATATGTATAAGTAATTTTTCGCTCGATACATTTTGCAACGCAAACACTTACCGATGCAAATTTGCGTATTAAATAATCTCGTAACTAATTTTAAACTTCTAAACCAAAAAATCTGAAATAATACAGGTGTATAAATTATATATAAATAATAATATCAAAGAAGGACCAAAGCCGTAGGTGGTATAGTTTTTCAGAAAAAAATATTGCTCTCCAATACAGTTTTCCCGCCAAAGTTCTTAAAACAATTAGGTTGTTTTAATCGTGTTACTTTAAAATATTTGGCGTAAAAATCTGTAACAATTCATGGCTAAAGAACAATAATAAATTATCAAAAAGGTGTATTATCATTTATTTTCCATAGAGGAAATAGTGAGCATAAGAGTATATAGTGAGGATTGCATTGGTACCAAGAAGTATATATGTTGATTATAGATTGCATCAAAGATATTCGATTTAAAAACAAAAAAACCTCAAAATGTGTAAATCTATACTTACATTTCGCTGTTTGGTCTACTCAAACTAAATGGATGAAAATGTAATTTTTTAAAGGTATAGGTGATATATTGTGGTATGGGAATATGAGGGTGACATGTTTAAGTAATGGAAAACCAAAAACGTCATGGAACGTTTGTGGTTGGTCCTGAGTTGTTTTCCGGATGCACAGAAAAATAAACCTCAATCCTATGCATGGTCGTTATGGCAGACAGTGTTAACGACTGGATATAGATACTGTGTAGAGTATGAACGAGGAAAATAGCAATTTTTGGAAAATTTAAAAGAAAGAGTTTTTAGTCCGCAGCTTTTAATCAATGCCGTTACGTCAAATTAATTATTAATTAATAATATATAAAGCTCGATTACCACTGACTCACTGATTGACTGACTGACTGACATAAATGTTCTCCTAGAAGGAGACGAGTAGGAACAACGTGATGAATGACAAAAATGTTCGGAGGGTTTTGGTGAGTATGAGAAAAATCGAAAATCATTAAAAAGACGCCTGCCAAGTAAAGATGGATGACATATCTCAAAAACGGTACAAGATAGGTAGGGGGTGTTTGAACAAATGTCATAGGGAATCGGGAGAGCAGTCGAATGACACCTGTCAAAAATCCAAAATGGCGGATTTCAAGCCGATGGCCAATGGCCGCCATACAAAGTGATCCGAGCCTGCTGAAGCGAGGCCGTTAGGCCGAGCTTCAGTAGGGGCGGAGCAGTTTGTATGGTGGCCATCTTGAAATCCGACATTTTGGATGTGCTCCACGTGCTCCTCTCACTCTTCATACTGCATTTGGAGTGTTTAACCTTCATTTTCGACTGTATTAGGAGTTTTTGTGGGATTTTTGACTGAATTTGGAGTTAATGTCCTACATTAATTAAGTAGCGAGCCCGAAGGGCGAGCTCCTGGTGAGGCCGAAAGCCGAACTTTCGGTCCGCGAGGCCGAAGGCCGAGCGTATGGTGCGTGAGCCCGAAGGGTGAGCGCTTGGCGAGGCCGCAGGCCGAGCCGTATTAGTAACTTGCGAGGCCGAAGGCCGAGCTCCGACTTGAGAGTATTTTCTACATCTCCGACTGGTCTCCATGGCAACTGCCCGCGGTAACCGAAGCACCTACGAGTGGGGTTCCTTAACAAAAGTGACTCAGAACCTTGGTCCCATTCTGCCCGTACCACCTTTTTATGGCAGTAGGGTGAATTTGCTTTAGTGGTTACAGTATGGTTCTTTATTGTATTGAGAGTTTATATGGGATTTCATACTTCTATTGGAATTTTGAAATATTTATTTTTTATGTAAAAGGAGTTTTGATATTGTTAAGTACTGCATAACGATAAATGCGGGCCGCATGCGGCCCGCACACTGCCCGAAATACTAGTATTTATATAATTTTAAGCCGTATAATTATTTAATTATTTAAGTTTATTGTTACAATAAATGATTCAAACATATCTAATTTTTATTCATCAAGGATGAAATGTAAATATACGATTCACGATGTAGGTTGACTATTTAATGTACATGCCTACTTTTTTTCTATAACATTAGCAAGTAATCGACAAGAAATTGATTATTTACTCATGCCAATCACACAATTTTTAAATTCGCAACTTACATTTCTTTATTAATGAGTGCTAGTATCAAAATATGTTACTCACAGTCACGCTATTCCGTCGTCACTTCTTTCGCTTGTGTATGCGATGCGCTGGCATTTACCTAAACTTCAGTAGCGTGATTTTGTGAAATGGCTCTTAAAAGTAAAAAGCAGCTCTAAATTAAGATAAGATAACCGTTTTTTAGAACGGTTATCTTAGTAATTAAAATTAAAATAAAATTAACGCCATCTATCCAGTTACCGCACAATGGACTATCCATTAAATCACCGATAGCTTACTACCTTTGCTACGCGCTGAGGTAGTTCATCGATACACCGATAGAGGTCTCATATCAAAAATATAAAATATCTTATAGTACTTACTCGTCTATCTGAAGCTCGAAAGTTTGACAGTTCTGCACTGCCAAACTAACTGATGTCAGAAAAAATACCACGTTTGATTTTGAGCTTCCGATTAGATGAACGTTTTATTTTGAATCACGATTCAAATTAAGTGGAGTGATTGGAGAAATGACTCCAACGGTTTTGAGGCTTTATGCATTACCTTATAAGGTAATGAAATGCACTTCGACTTCCGGCAAACTTTTGATGTCTTTCCTTGAAGAGGATCGGATCACTTTGCGACCAGCCACCCAACGTGCAACTCCAATAAAATCCCTAAATTTGAAAGTTATCACTAAAACTTAATTAAACGATAACCTCCTATCTTCTGAAAAACCCCAGACACTGGGTTCCAGTATCCGGGTAGCAGTACCCAAGTTACAGTACGAGGCTGATTCAAGTACTGACTACCAGTACCTGACCTCCTGAACTCCGGCCGTCCTCTGACCTCCGGCACTGACCGCGGCCAAACGTCTCTACAGCGTCTGCTAGGACATTCTACCGGCGCGGCAGTGTGGAGCTGAGCCACTGCCCGGCAGACCTGCTGCTGAGCATCGACTCATACTAGCGGACCGGAGATAAGTCCTACAACAAGGAAGCTTGCCAAATTGCCATACCTGTCTGAAATCCACGACCCTTTCTCTAATATACTTGTATTCTGATTTCTTTTCTTCTTTCTTTTATGCTCCCTTCTACCCTGAGTAGGTAAGTAGGTGACATTGGCGCCCATACTAAATAGGATCAGACAGGTTGGTTTGGCAAACTTTCTTGGGTGTGGCTCTGCCATACTTGTTCTGTACTTTCTATACTGTGTTTTATTGTGTTCTTTTTGTCTACGCAACACGAACCGGCCCAAAGCAGCGACGAATGCCTCAGTCATCAGAGCTGACACCACCTCCAGGTGGACACTCTTCGTTGCCAAGCAAACCATGACGCACAAGTAAGCCTTCGTGATCTTAGCATTGCGAAGCGGGCTGGCCTTCACATAGAAAGGCCCCGCAAAGTCCGTGGCGACCCCATCGAACGGCCTCGTTCTCGTTACCCTATCTGAGGGCAGGTCTCCCATTTGCGGCTGCATGGTAGAAGCTTGTAGCAAGGCAAGCAGCGAAAAAGGACACTTCGCACGATCCTTCGTGCTGATAAAATCCAAAATTCCATTTGAAGAATGGCCAGCAACGCGTTGCACCCTGCATGCGCGTTACGAATATGCCGGTCTGAAACAATGAGCTCGACCAGAGCTCCAGACTTAGGCAGTAACATGGGATGGTGACTTCCGTAAGGCAGGCTCGCCTTCCTAAGACGTCCTCCAACACGAGCAACACAAAGTGAGCCACCGCTCCCTTCAGCTTGGCACGACCTGACCGCAGAGTCGATAGCTCCAGCTTGAAGTGGTCCTCCTGAAGGGCCTTTACCCAATGCGCCAATGAGCTTCGCCGTTCCTCTGGTGACACGGTAGGCGAAAGCTGCTTCTGGTCTGGATGGCGGCAGTTATGAACGAAGTGCCTGATCAATTACTTACTTTGTTTATTTAGTTTACAATGTTTCGCTTCTTTATAGTAACCTGAGTGATATATTAATACATTATATGTGAAAAGCGTACGATCCACGTTAAAAAAATTAAAGGAAGCTATTTTAATATATTGACTGGTAGTTAAATTAATATATGAAGGCAAGGATGTAATTAACAATGGAGCTAAATATGTTATAATAGGCATTAGCAAATATATATTACATTAATAAATAAATTCAGACGTTACTTTGCTGAAATCCATATTTAATAATAACAGATATTTTTAAAATATTTTATGAAAACATGAAATTAATATTTTAAGTCAAAAATAATTTAATAATTTATTTAAATAATAATTTCAAATCAAATTAATAAGAATTTTCGACCTCGTTTCGCTTCTACACACTTCGTGTAAAATCTTCCGATTTGGCTGCGTGGCGTGTGTTAATTTGACATTGTATAATTTTATAACTTTTATCAACTGTTCATTTATTTTTAATATACCTAATTCTTAAAATAACTCAGTTTTTTCTGTTCATATTGTTTCATTATGATACCCTTAAATATTAATTTATAAGTAAGGTGACACCCCATTCTGATCATTTCAAAACTAACTTTTACAAAATTATGTTTCTCAGTTATGATTTTGATATGGTGCCAATGCAAGGCTACCTCTTCGGCGAAGAGTAAATCTGCGTGACGTGTATGCCACTGGTATATTTATGTTATTTCTAATATTGGACGCATTTTTAACAAATAGTTTTCCCAGCAGAAAATGTTTGTTAGCTAAACATGTTACATTTTAGAAACGAAATATATTATATCTGCGTCATACACGACGCCACCGGCGTAGCAGGTAGGTATTATATGAATGTATGTGTAAATAATACTAATCTAATCACACATTCATAGTCGTGCATGTGTGAGTAAATTTTAGTTCCGGATTTTGATACCAGAGCAGTCTCTTGACTTAACGGGTCGGCATAAAAAATCGTAATGGGCTTCTCTATTCCCAGTATATTACTTTTCTCTATGGGTCGCCCAGAAATCTAGAAACTGTCCCGTGCTTCGTTATTTACCCAGTGCACGGTATTAATTGGTCGCGAGTGATATTTTATCCAAATTATCACGGACTGTAAAATAGAGTGATTGTGAACCTAAAAATCTGCGTTCGTCATTCTTATTAACTGGATTTTACGAAATAGATTAGTTCACGATATTCAGTAATCAAGAGGATCGGCCTTCTGCCCCTGACATATTCCAAATTACTCATCTTATAGACTAAGTAAAAAAAAATTAATATACCCATCTTTCACTACCATACATTAATGTCAGTATTTACGTAAAATCTAGTTCTGATGATCTTTTCTTATTTCGTTTAACGCCATCTCAGCTATAAGATTCAAAAATTAGGTTTAAAATTTTTCCTTACGTTTGTATTGTGATTTTGTAAATTAAGATCAATTTTATTCATCCTTGTTCCAGTTTTTTTGTCAAGAATATAATAAATTTAATTCTTTTAAGAGTAGTAAAACAAAAACTTAGTGACAACGATGTAATTTTTTAAATGCAGATATACACACCTAAAAATGTAACGGATTAAATTGTAAGAAATGTTCGTAAAAAAACATTAATCATGCAGCAGAACATTTTAAATTACTTATGTAAAAATATATTGAGTTATTTATGGTGAAATTTAACTTAATCTCTAATAACTTGTTTCTAACCGGACAGCAAAAGACAAACGACTTCAATACGCACTGGCGTAAGTGCTCAAACAGACAACCTAAACCTGTACTCTTTGAAGCGCTCGTAGCGAAGTTTGCTTAGCCTTCTTAACCGTTCAGCAAAGTTAAGCAACGCCTGCCGCGGTCATGACTTGGATGAGTGACCGCTTGTGACATTACTACTGAGCGCTTCCGTGCTTCAGAGGGCACGTTAAGCTGTCGGTCCCGGTTGTTGTCTTAGGATGGCAGTGGCTATAGCATGGTGGTAGGGTACTTTGCAAATGCCTGCCTGGCTAGCTACCACTTTCAAGTATAAAATCTGTCGCCAAGCACCTAACGGTGAGTTCCAGCAGCTGTCCTTGAGAGCCAGTAGTTCTAGGTTAGCCTGAACAACATCTTCGACTACATCCTCACTTACCATGAGGTAAGATAGGGAGCAAAGGCTAACCGATCGAGCTTAAAAAATAATAATTTAACACTAACAACTACGTAATTGTTATTATTCACATATATTTTTATGCCATATAAGATTATTATCTCAGAATAATATTTCGTGTTATTTCTGCAATATCGCATCAAACATAATTTATATCTTGAATCATGTTTATTTTTCCAAGCACAAATAACATCTACCATTTGATTAGATCTATGTTAAGCAAAGTAAATTTTTTTTTCGCCGACAAGGTATTGGTAATTGATAGTTTTCCGTAGCAATAGCGTAGAGACATCTTATCCATTGTTTATTTGGATACGCACCATTTCACCCTTTTCTGTGGGCAAAAAGGATTACGTTACTAGTAAGGCTTTTGTTTGGTTTTAGTACAGTTCAAAGGGTACTCTGTGTTATATTTTAAACATTGTTATGTACATATGTATCTAAATATTGAAATGTATTGCTTTTTATTTATAATGTATTACTTTTGACGTGTATTTGTTATATGAATAAAATGACTATGACTATTTTATTAACTTCCTGAAGATAACTTAAATAGATTTTTAGTATTAAAATACGATTGGCCAAGTACGTTTTCTCGTGGCGTGCCGGGTTACAATGTCACCCCTCCATTGCTACCAGTGTCGCCCACCACCACGGCCCACACGGTGAATTAATTCGTCTCTTTTAGTAGGTTATATAGGGTATACCCCTTGCTCTGATCTCCTTCGTTTATAAGGAATCTAATAAAAAGTAAATTTCCAGGTGATTTCTTCCCGGAGGAATACCGGATCAAGGACGAGCCGGACCCCGATGTGAGAGTGACCTCCGAGGAAGCTGACAAGATGGTTGAACCGAGGAACGAATTCTATGACGACGAGAAGGACAACGACAAGGAAACTGTCGTCCCCGAGAACAAAGAACAAAATGTGTTCATACTCAGCTAGCATAGGGTGGAGCTGACCGATCTCAGCGTTGTTCTAGAGAAAATCACGCAATGAACTATCACTAATGGTAGGGCATTAGTGTTACTGTCAAAGTGAGAAACTCATGTAGAAAATAAGTGTTTGGTGAAAACTTATAGTCGTGGAACACAGACTTTTAAAAGTAATTTACAGATAGCAGAAACTATATAATTGTTAACTTAAATAAAATTAACTATTAAATATGATTTTACTACTATGAAAATATGTTACTGAAAATATCAGAAATCAGTATAAACCCGTTTAAGCTATATTTTTTTATTTATTATATAATACATTTAAAGCAATGGCTAGTCTGAAGTAAAGTGCTTCTACGAGCGAAGCGAGGGGAGCGTTAAGTTACTTGCGAGCACAAGAACACGCGAGCCGAGCGAGCGAAGTGAGCGTGCAGCGGCAGAGGCCGGCGGTGCCCTAAGAAGCAGCTAATGGTAAAATACCGGAAGGTGGGCTGCAGCCCTGCCTTCTGAAAAACTACTATCTTAAACTGCGATCCCCAAGACGCCTACCAAACGTGTGAAATATGGCAAAGCCCCACTTGGTGGGGGTGGCTCTGTTCAGCAGTGGACAATCCGGCTGATACAGTAAGTGCGAGTTCGACCTATACACAGAGGGTTCTCAGATTATCAACAAAATGTTCTTAGAAATCGTAATATTTCTAATATATTTTGAGATCTAGAACTGAAACAAAAGACTCAGAATAACAACATATACTTTTCTGTGAAGTGAAGTATGATGTGAAGACAAGACCAATCTACAAATGTAGAATCTCAAAGTCTCGTATAAATAAAATTTTATTCTATCAAATTGCAATGTAGATTATTTACATAGCTTATGAAATTATTTTAACCTCTTAAGGAATTGAATTGAAATAAATTAATAAAGTTTTCTCAAATAAAATTTTTAAGCTATCAATATGCTTTCTATAAAATAAAAACTCCTCTTAATCAGTTTACAATTTATTATATGTATTCACCATAAATATAATTAAACATGAAATGATATTTACACTCTAATTAATGCTGGCGGAGTTCTATTTAATTGATGAAAAACCAAAAGACCACGAGGTTACCTACTTAATTCAAAAGGACGATTTAGTCGACGTGTAAGATGCATGCCTAGAAGAGACCTATTCACTCAATCCTAGATTATAACCAGTGTGAAGTTGGCAGCCAAACCCAGCAGCCATATAAACCGACCAAATTAAAATGTCGATGATAAAATCTTCGGTTTTCACCATGTTAAAGACTGTGTTTTCGAATAAAACATACCTCGATGGATAGCTACTGAAATGAACTTTAAAAAATAGTATTCAGATATAACTAGCGATATTTCAAAAAGCCGCGATTCGCGAGTTACTCATAAAATAGTTTAGTTGCAGTGGTTTCAGGGGATTTTGACCATGACAGAGATGGTGTTTTGGAATGAAACATATTTCAAAGATAGCTATTAAAAAGAACTTTCAGGTGGTATATTCAGATATTACTCTTGACATTTCAGAAAGCCGCGATTGTCATTAATATCCGAAAATATTTTCGCTGCTGGGTTTTGCCGGGGTTTTTGACCATGATGGAGATGGTGTTTTGGAATAAAACATATCTCAAAATATAGCTATTAAAAAGACCTTTCAGGTGGTATATTCAGATATTACTCTTGACATTTCAGAAAGCCGCGATTGTCATTAATATCCGAAAATATTTTCGCTGCTGGGTTTTGCCAGAGATTTTGACCATGATGGAGATGGTGTTTTGGAATGAAACATATCTCAAAAGATAGCTATTAAAAAGGCCTCTCAGGTGGTGTATTCAGAAATTACTCTTGATATTTCAGAAAGCCGCGATTGTCATTAATATCCGAAAATATTTTCGCTGCTGGGTTTTGCCGGGGTTTTGACCATGATGGAGATGGTGTTTTGGAATGAAACATAAGTCAAAAGATAGCTATTAAAAAGACCTTTCAGGTGGTATATTCAGATATTACTCTTGACATTTCAGAAAGCCGCGATTGTCATTAATATCCGAAAATATTTTCGCTGCTGGGTTTTGCCAGAGATTTTGACCATGATGGAGATGGTGTTTTGGAATAAAACATATCTCAAAAGATAGCTATTAAAAAGACCTCTCAGGTGGTATATTCAGAAATTACTCTTGATATTTCAGAAAGCCGCGATTGTCATTAATATCCGAAAATATTTTCGCTGCTGGGTTTTGCCGGGGTTTTGACCATGATGGAGATGGTGTTTTGGAATAAAACATATCTCAAAAGATAGCTATTAAAAAGACCTTTCAGGTGGTATATTCAGAAATTCCTCTTGACATTTCAGAAAGCCGCGATTGACATTAAAATCAGAAAATATTTTCGCTGCTGGGTTTTGCCAGGGATTTTGACCATGATGGAGATGGTGTTTTGGAATGAAACATATGTCAAAAGATAGCTATTAAAAAGACCTCTCAGGTGGTATATTCAGAAATTACTCTTGATATTTCAGAAAGCCGCGATTGTCATTAATATCCGAAAATATTTTCGCTGCTGGGTTTTGCCGGGGTTTTTGACCATGATGGAGATGGTGTTTTGGAATGAAACATATGTCAAAAGATAGCTATTAAAAAGACCTTTCAGGTGGTGTATTCAGAAATTAATCTTGACATTTCAGAAAGCCGCGATTGACATTAAAATCAGAAAATATTTTCGCTGCTGGGTTTTGCCAGGGATTTTGACCATGATGGAGATGGTGTTTTGGAATAAAACATATCTCAAAAGATAGCTATTAAAAAGACCTTTCAGGTGATTTATTCAGATATTACTCTTGACATTTCAGAAAGCCGCGATTGTCATTAATATCCGAAAATATTTTCGCTGCTGGGTTTTGCCGGGGTTTTTGACCATGATGGAGATGGTGTTTTGGAATGAAACATATGTCAAAAGATAGCTATTAAAAAGACCTTTCAGGTGGTATATTCAGAAATTACTCTTGACATTTCAGAAAGCCGCGATTGACATTAAAATCAGAAAATATTTTCGCTACTAGGTTTTGCCAGGGATTTTGACCATGATGGAGATGGTGTTTTGGAATAAAACATACTTCAAAACATAGCTATTAAAAAGACCTTTCAAGTGGTATATTCAGAAATTACTCTTGACATTTCAGAAAGCCCCAATTCACATTAAAATCAGAAAATATTTTCGATGTTGGGTTTTGCAGGGGATTTTGACCATGACAGGGATTGTGTTTTGGAATGAAACATACGCTAAAAGATAGCTACTAAAACGACCTTTCAAATGGTGTTTTTAGAAATTACTCTCGACATTTCAGAAAGCTGCAATTTGCAAATAACTCCGCGAAGAGTTCGCTGCTACTTTAGTTCTTTTAAATTTCACATGGTGGCGGTACGGGTATTCAATAAATATTTAGGTATAATAACTTGTGCTGGAAATAAACAAACATAGGCCGGGAAAACAAATTCTTATAGTTAAAATGAGCATTGTAGAGTATACCTACCAATTATCCATTCCATTATATTAAAATCGGTTCATGTATAGTTTGTTAGTAGTAGCTCGAACTATAACCGGTTCTGGAGAACATCATGTGACGGAGTAGGATTGTGCACATGCAGCGGACTGCAGCGCCTATTAAGCGATTGAAATCTTTACAGAGTGTTATTATTATTATTTTATTTTTTTGTTTCGTATAAAATGAATATGTTATAAACAGTTTCGTTTTTTTATTACAGAATTATACATGTACATATAGGTACACACATAACTATATATATCGCACCTTCGGTGCAACAAAGTCACAACAGCTCTTTTTTAAATTTTGCAGGAGAAGACTTTTAATTTTTTTTTCGCATCTATTTGTTCATTTCTGGATTACTATTTATAGTAGGTAAAATCTTTATAATATTAATTGTTTATTTAGTTCACTATAGTTTTACGTAAAAATCTTATGTTCAACCACAAAAAATATCCTAATAAAAGACATAACAAAACAGTGTCCTGAATTGTGATTTTGTAGCACCAGAATTTATTTAGTTTTATGACTTAAGTATATAATTTAAGGTAAGGTTTTAAATGAAATAAAGTGTCTTAATCAAACATAATCGTATATTTTCTTCTCTAAAAATGAACTATGTATTAATAAAATGGTAACTCAAAACAATTAAATTCTTATTACTACAACATTGTTTGGCATCATTTTCATACTTTGAGTTGGAATCAAATTCTAGGAAAAGCAGACTTACATAATACAGTCTCTCAGTACTCAGTCTTTAACACTTAGGAACTTACGAACAGTCTCATTTTAGGTCTTATAAATGGTTTCATAAAAAAATCTATAAACTTATAAACAATAAACATCTTAGAAAAATAAAAAAAAGAATGAAATTGGAATGTTTTTTCAAAAATAAAAAAAGGTTCTTCTTAATCAGCTTTACTTTTTTATACTTTTTATGATATTATATTTTTTAATACTTTTTTTATTATAACATTGTATTTTACTATGACAGCAAACGATATTAAAAAAAACAATAAGTATCTCTTAAATTATTAACTGTCAATATTTTTTTTATAATCAAAAAATATTAAAAAGCTTTAAAATATGATTATTAATCAAATAAACTATTAAACGTGTTTTCATAATACTTTGGAACTATATTAGCAGTTATGAGTTGTCGAATGTCTTGCTTTTTATTGTTCTCAATTGGCAACTTAGAGCTGTATGCCGCACTTAAATGAATATCTTCGATATTTTTTTTGCCTGTACGACTAATTTTAATTTTAGCTTCTTGCCAATATATATTGGCATTACGGATTAGAGCCACATATTGATCGGGGGTGTAAATTGGCCCAGATTTTTTTGCTCGACGAATATTTTTCTCTATTACCGAGTGGACGCTATCCGCTTCGTTTTGTGTGTGCCTACGAATTAGAAACTTATGTGTAATAGATTTAATTGGCAAGGTTGAAACGGCATAATAACATAAACTAAAAATGAATTTGTTTTTCTGTTGGCCACAAACGTCTAAATTAGGTTTAGTCGAAGAACATTCTTTTAAAAAATTGTACAAACAAGAACCTATTTCTTGAAGGCTTTGCAGTTCCAATTTGTGTAGTTAATTATAATAATGTTGGATCAACAAAAAAGCTTTTATAACAAATGCCTTTGTAACTCCAAAAGTTTTGTAATTTATATAAAATAATTGAGGTCACTTTATCATGTACCGCCTGTACCGGTAGTATATTGCAGAACTCAAATATATCAATAAGGTTTTCTTTATATTGTTTTTTAATGTTACCGGGGACTATTAATTTTAATAATCTGACTTGCAAATTCAATATTTTATCAATAAATGTTTTAAATGTTTGGATTCCGCTAAAGCTACGTACATTTTAAGTAGAATCTGGAATGGTACCTTCGGTTTGATTATATAAAATTTTGCTAGTATAGCTCTTAGCTTGTCACAAATTAAATCAATATGGTTACCCCAGTTAAATCTGTTATCTACTATCAGGCCTAGGTATGCATGACTAGTTACCTGTTCTATAGCATCACATGTACAGTTATTCATATGAGACATCATTGTACTTACTGTGTAAACACTCGTGGCTATGTGCTAATTATTCTAAATGAATTTGTTTTTTTAATGTGACTTGAGTGAACATGAATTATTTTCGTTTTGGATGCATTTAAAACTAGGCGAGCGTCATCGTCATGCGACCATTTCGATACTCGTGTGAAATCATCTTGCATATATTTCACAGCCGTGCTAAGGTTTTTACTATATGCTAGGAGGCAAATATCATCTGCATATTGGTAAATTGAACAGTTATAGATTACATGTTCCATATCATTTACATATGCGAGATAATGCAAAGGTCCTAGTACCGATCTTTGGGCTGTCCCTTCAGTGACGTCAACAGCCGCACTATACTCTTTTATTTGTTTTTAATTTTATTTGAATGTAGTTATTACAGGTTTATGTTAAGATTATTATCTAATATATATAAGTTAATATATTAAGATATATGGTAGCAGATGTCTGAGATGTTTAAAATAATCCTACTGCCTAGCAGTGATCGCTCTGACGACCTAAACAGATGACAGATAAAAAGACACCTTTCCATACATACCTATGTACCTATCTACGTATTTACCTTAATAAACTACGGTGACAGATTTTCTACTTGAGGGTGATAGGTGGCCAGGCGGGCATTTACAAAATGCATTAAGTACCTATAAGACGAAGATCAAGCCCATGGCGGGATCAGAACCGTGGACCTGCTGCGTGGCAGTTTAGAGCCATTGCCACTGGGCCATCACTGCTTTGAAGTAATTGATATTGAAGCGCTCGTAGCGAAGTTTTGCCTTACCCGTTCGCTAAGTTAAGCAACGTCCGCCGCGGTCATGAGTTGGATGGGTGACCGCTAGTGACATTACTACTGAGTGCTTTCGAGCTTCGGAGGGCACGTTATGCCGTCGGTCCCGGTTGTCGTCTTAGGATGGCAGTCGTTATAACATGGTGGTAGGGAATTTTGCGAATGCTCTCCTGGCTAGCGACCCTAAAGTTGAAAATCAGTTTCCAAGCACTTAACGGTGTGTCCCAGCAGCTATCCTTGAGAGCCAGTAATTCTAGGTAAGCCTGAACAACATCTTCGACCACATGATCTTGATCACTAACCTACCATCAGGTGACACTATTGATGGTCTAGTCAAAGGCTAGCGTATTAGGTAAGTAAGTAGGTACCTACTTATACAAAAAAGTAAGTCTACTGGTGACCAAGGTCCATACAACCACGGTTCGTTATTGCATCAACACCTTCAATTGTGTTTGCAGGTATGAATAAGAACCGTAAAAAATAGATTTATGATATTATAGTAAATAGTAGGTAAGTATACCTATTGTGAAATAAATGTTGTCTACGGGGTAAAATCTGATTCACCTTGGTATAGCTAGTACCAACCTATCTCAGTTGCCTGAATTGTATAGGTAGCAGATATATCTGAGATGTCTACTACAAGTGGCGGGAACGGGCGATGCCCCGTCCACCCACTGGACTTTCCCACTGGTGGGTGGACGGGGAATTTAAGTTTCCCCCTCCACCCACTGCACTAGAGTTGGAAACAAATCAACTGCTTCATCGATATTACAAATAATAGTTTTGCTATTTGATTAGGGTGGAGGGACCTGGTGGAGGGACGCGACGGTCTGAGGCGACGTCGCGTGTCCTGCGGGGTTCCACAGGGGTCGGTGTTGGGACCGCTCCTGTGGAACATTGGCTACGACTGGGTGCTCCGCGGCACGTTTCCCGCAAGTATGCGGGTTGCGTGCTACGCGGATGACACCCTAGTCGTGGTCAAGGGGAGGGACCTCGGGGAGACGGTGCGGCGGGCCACGGTGGCCACAACACTCGTGGTCGGCCGCATACGTGCCCTGGGGCTGGAGGTCGCCCTCTCCAAGACCGAGGCCCTAATGTTCCATGGGCCTCGGGGGGGACCCCCTCCAGGAACGAGGATAGACCTGGACGGGGTCCTGGTCCGGGTTGGAACAAAGGCCTTAGACGTGACAGCTGTCAAAGTGACAGTTGATGTTGCAGTTTTCAGTTTCGTTTGTTGTTTGGGATTTTTTAAACTAATCTATAAAATTATATTGGTGTGCATTGTGACAGCTGTCAAAGTGACAGTTTATGTCATATAGACAAGTGTGATTTGTGACAGGTATCAAAGTGACAGTTGATGTCGTATTTTATGAACTCGATTACTTTTCATTTTCGTGACATCTGTCAAACTTTTATAGATCTCATAGAGATCTTCATTTCAGATGACAGCTGTCAAACTAAAATAGTGTTTATCTCGGAAACTATTGATCTTAGACTACTATTCACAATATGATAGATCTCATAGAGATCATCATTTCAGATGACAGCTGTCAAACTAAAATAGTGTTTATCTCGGAAACTATTGATCCTACACTACTAGTTGCTTCACAGATATGACATATATTCATAGTGTAACTAAAACAGTTGATCTACTTTAGGTATCTGCTACTAAATCCAGTACTCAATTATTATATTCTTGTGACTATTCCCTTATAGTGCAACTAACACAGTTGATAACCTTTAACTATTACTATTAAAATACATACCGTTAAGTGCTTGGCGACAGATTTTCTACTTGACACATAGTGGTAGGAAGCCAGGCGGGTATTTGCAAAATGCCCTACCACCATGCAAAATTATTGGTTCTAGAGGACTCATAGCGGCACATACCGTTAAGTGCTTGGCGACAGATTTTCTACTTGACACAACGTGGTAGCAAGCCAGGCGGGTATTTATAAAATGCCCTACCACCATGCAAAATTACTGGTTCTCAAGGATACATAGCGGCATATAGCGTTAAGTGCTTGGCGACAGATTTTTTACTTTAGGTAGGTAGCTACTAGCTAGCCAGGCGGGTTTTCTCAAAATGCCCTACCACCATGCAAATTACTAGTTCTAGAGGACTCATAGCGGCACATACCGTTATTTTTACTTGAGGGAGGTAGCTAGCCAGGCTAGTAATCGCAAATTGCCCTACCACCATGCACAACTACTAGGTCTCAAGGATACATAACGGCACATAGCGTTAAGTGCTTGGCGACAGATTTTCTACTTGACACAACGTGGTAGCAAGCCAGGCGGGTATTTATAAAATGCCCTACCACCATGCAAAATTACTGGTTCTCAAGGATACATAGCGGCATATAGCGTTAAGTGCTTGGCGACAGATTTTCTACTTGAGGGTGGTAGCTAGCCAGGCTAGTAATCGCAAATTGCCCTACCACCATGCACAACTACTAGTTCTCAAGGATACATAGCGGCACATAGCGTTAAGTGCTTGGCGACAGATTTTCTACTTGAGGGTGGTAGCTAGCCAGGCGGGTAATCGCAAATTGCTCTACCACCATGCAAAATTACTGGTTCTGGAGGACTCATAGCGGCACATACCGTTAAGTGCTTGGCGACAGATTTTCTACTTGACACATAGTAGTAGCAAGCCAGGCGGGTATTTACAAAATGCCCTACCACCATGCCAAATAACTGGTTCTAGAAGACACATAGCGGCACATAGCGTTAAGTGCTTGGCGACAGATTTTCTACTTGACACATAGTGGTAGCAAGCCAGGCGGGTATTTATAAAATGCCCTACCACCATGCAAAATTACTGATTCTCAAGGATACATAGCGGCACATAGCGTTAAGTGCTTGGCGACAGATTTTCTACTTGAGGGTAGTAGCTAACCAGGCGGGCATTCGCAAAATACCCTACCACCATGCAAAATTACTGGTTCTGGAGGACTCATAGCGGCACATACCGTTAAGTGCTTGGCGACAGATTTTTTACTTGAGGGAGGTAGCTAGCCAGGCTTGTTATCGCAAATTGCCCTACCACCATGCATAACTACTAGTTCTTAAGGATACATAGCGGCACATAGCGTTAAGTGCTTTAAACGTGCAAAACGCCTGCCAAGCGCGGGATTATGGCAAATTAGGGGTTAAAAATATTACGACTCGTTTCTTGTATTCGCGGATAAATATTCGCTATATACGGATCCAGTCGGTACATTACATCAAAATCGGTATCCTTTATCATCGCGTCGGCATCCTTTGAGTAGTACTGGCACGTGCCGGCGCGGCTTTTACAATTGCTTTTGTGTTGCACCGAAAGAATAAATAGAAAAAGAAAACTAAGTCTTATTGCCTTATGCCTAAAGTTCATTATCAAATGCGGCCGTCGCCGCTGTTTTACGCATGCTACTGTCCTTGATTAAAAGCCGCCAATACAAAAACTTGAAAAAGCGCGTTTTTTAAACCTTTGTCTATATAATAATTTGTAGGTATTGCTAAAAAATAACAGGGACTTATGTGATTAAATTGATTTTAAGTCTGATTTCTCCTTTTATTTTGAGTTTTTGGAACGTACCTATCCCCTGCAGTCCTATACAAATTACTAAAGGCAGCGTTTATCAAATAATCCCTTGAATTTGTTATCTATGTGTATAATAGTAGACTACAGCATATCTTCCTAGGTTATTTAATAAAATAGTTATGTAAATACCTACTGACTGCCTCGTTGGTTCCTGTTGCAGGTTGTATGCATAAGATAAGCGCGTCTTTGGAATCTAGTTATTGGCATTTTTTGACCAAGAAATACCTACCTATTTAGTAACATTCCGAAGCCTACACTGCGCCCAGTAGATGGTAATAGGCTCGCTCCTATTAGATGGTATTTAAACAAATGTGGAGAAACTTCGATGTTTTCATATATATGTCGCTGTGACGATTTATTTTCAATCTTAAACCGAGGCAGACTTCAGCCGCCTCAGCGGTCCGTGCAGGCAGTTCGGTGTCTCAAAGGAAGTCTTTGATCATGCCGCGTTTTTGCAAAAATATTAGAATATTGAGGGAATTTTCGAATCTACACCTTATTTTAAGCACAGTAAGATTGGATTTCTGTTGTGCTTTGTCAAGCTATCCCTTTCTGTGAGAGGGACAGATACTAATACTGATACTAAACTGGTAATTCCCTTAATATCTGATGAAAGTTGCCAGTCGACAATAACTGCACAAAAACTGTGCAGTTTTATTATGATAAGATAAGACCGAATAACGGCTGATGTTTTAGTATTGAATTTATTATTTATAAAATACATATGTGTAAATTGTAAATAAATGCATGTAAAAAAAAATCAAGAAAACCTACCTACATAAAATCGTGAATATAAAATGAGAATTCGTTTTTTAGGGTTCCATAGTCCTGACAAGGAACCCTTATAGTTTCGTCATGTCCGTCTGCCTGTCCGATGTTTTGCTAAGAGACCGTTTGTACTATAAAGCTGCAATTTTGTAAGGGTATGTAAACTAATTACGCCGACGAAGTGGTAAAAGAAAAATTTGAAAAGTTTTTGTTTTTACAATTGATGTGGGGAAGATATTTTTTTTCATCGTCTATCCCATTGTATTGGACATCATTGAGTAGGTCTTTTAAAATGAGTTGCTAATAATATTTTTCGATTTAATGCTCCATTTACGAAATACTCGACTTTAATGTGCACATTTTTGTTCCAGTAGCCCCCCCTCCCCTCTCTAAAACCTAAACCGCTTGCTTGAAAAATCTGAAAAAATCATGATAATAGTGCATGATACATGCAGCTCATGAACTTTCAAGGAAAATTATAGCGGTTAAGATAACTTTATTACTTTAGCAGTAATAGTCGTTGAACTTAGGTGTTAGATAATTTTGTACCAAATGCAAAATTCTATGATTAAATCCTTTAAACTGACTAATACGAAGTAGTGGAAGGACTTTAGAATCGGTATACATACTTATGTACTATAGGAAGTGGTAAAAGGAGGAGAGGGGGGTGGGGGGGTTGAAGAATCCCCCCAGAGGGGTGGGGAATTACGGAAACTATTTCTTTTTAAATAACAATAATTAAAAAAAAATATGTACATATATCTACATACATTGGAAGGACTTAAGATATGGTATATTGATGTGGAATATTCCGCCCTCTTTCCCCCTCCCCATAGCACAAAATATATACATAATATACCATATCTAAAGTCCTTCCAATTGGAATTTCTCAAAATTAGCTTCTTCGTCATGAAAATAATTACTTAGTCACAAATCACAAGCACGAAAACGTCAACAAAAAAAAGTTAGGCTTTGAGACAAATGTCTTAATATTAGAAGTTAAGTAATTATATGACAGCTTCGGCGCTGTGGGTACGCACTGCTTTAGTCTTTTCGCTGCCTCATCACAGCGTATTTGCTACGTCTTAGCGGTAGACTTGCACCGCTCCCCCTCCGCGCTTATAAAAAACACTCTAGGGGTAGGGCAGACATGACTGCTTGGAAGGTGGGTACTCTGATTCGGTTCTGTCACACCATTCGACCTCATCTAAGCTACCTATTTAATTCGCGGTCAGGAACTAATTTTAATTGTATTTTTGTTTAGGAGGTCTTTGTTGAATCTGCTCGAAGATAGCCTCAATAATAACTCGTGATGATCCTCCTT
Organism: Plagodis pulveraria; assembly: GCA_963890685.1. Lineage (NCBI taxonomy): Eukaryota > Metazoa > Arthropoda > Insecta > Lepidoptera > Geometridae > Plagodis > Plagodis pulveraria. Next base: position 19,428,544 of record OY982962.1, read on the forward strand.
GTTGTACGTTGTAAATCAACTCAACCCTACCCTGCCCGTTTACATGGCTTATGCCACTAAACCCCAAAGCCATTGTTCTCAAAACTCTGCGGTCCATACATTCATTTCACCTTGAACCCCAAAGCGATTTTAGGTATCAAATTCAATCAAGAAATATTTCGATACTTCAATTCCAATTCAACCCAAAAACAGTTTTGGTAGAGTCAACAGCAAAATTGCAAGATGCATGAATAAAATAATAGTATGTGCTCATAAAAAGTAAATTGTTTGGAACGCACCAATAAAGCCATTTATTTAGGTACTCTAGGGCTTCAACAATAATAATAAAAAAAACTCTTATGAATTTTACTAGTCAGTTCTGGTAAAGATAACAGTCTAAGTTTTTTGCTTGTTTCATAGGCAAAATAGAGATCTTGTTTTCTTTGAGTTACCCATCTCTATGGGCCTCTTTCATGACCTTCAATTAAATTGTCAATTATTTACTGCCTAGTTAAAGTTACTCGCCTAATAAAAGTTACAATTATTATTTTTCAGTTTCACAGTAGAAAACACAACACTCATGCATACGTCGATAAAAAAATATTGCCTACCTACCCATTGACCTATATAATATACATATTATGTAACGTATTGCTCGATGTACCTACCTACCTACCTACCCAGTTAACTTAGCACAGAATTCAATTCAACACGTTTATACCTGGATCGTTAGGTAAAAAATAGGTAGGTACCTGTCACATTAAATCATCAAATTAAATCATCTAAGTAAGGCAATACAAAACTATACCTACTCACAAACTATACATGAAACGATTTTAATAAAATTTAGTTGGGACTACACGAAGATAATGGGTAGGTATACTCTACAATGCTCATTTAAACTACAAGAATATGTTTTCAAGGCATATGTTTGTTTATTTCCAGCACAAGTTATAATACCTAAACATTTATTGAATACCCGTACCGCCACCTAAAGAAATTTAATAGAACTAAAGTAGCAGCCAACTCGCCGCGGGGTTATTTGCAAATTGCGGCTTTCTGAAATGTCGAGAGTAATTTCTGAAAACACCATCTGAAAGGTCGTTTTAGTAGCTATCTTTTGACGCATGTTTCATTCCAAAACACAATCCCTGTCATGGTCAAAATCCCCTGCAAAACCCAACATTGAAAATATTTTCTGATTTTAATGTGAATTGGGGCTTTTTGAAATGTCAAGAGTAATTTCTGAATACACCACCTGAAAGGTCTTTTTAATAGCTATCTTTTGACATATGTTTCATTCCAAAACACTATCTCCATCATGGTCAAAATCCCTGGCAAAACCCAGCAGCGAAAATATTTTCTGATTTTAATGTCAATTGCGGCTTTCTGAAATGTCCAGAGTAATTTCTGAATATACCACCTGAAAGGTCTTTTTAATAGCTATCTTCAAAGATATGTTTTAATCCAAAACACCATCTCCATCATGGTCAAAAACCCCGGCAAAATCCAGCAGCGAAAACATTTTCTGATTTTAATGTCAATTGCGGCTTTCTGAAATGTCCAGAGTAATTTCTGAATATACCACCTGAAAGGTATTTTTAATAGCTATTTTTTGAGGTATGTTTTATTCCAAAACACCATCTCCATCATGGTCAAAATCCCTGGCAAAACCTAGCAGCGAAAATATTTTCAGATTTTAATGTTAATCGCGGCTTTCTGAAATGTCAAGAGTAATTTCTGAATATACCACCTGAAAGGTCTTTTTAATAGCTATCTTTTGAGATATGTTTTATTCCAAAACACCATCTCCATCATGGTCAAAACCCCTGGCAAAACCCAGCAGCGAAAATATTTTCTGATTTTAATGTTAATCGCGGCTTTCTGAAATGTCAAGAGTAATTTCTGAATATACCACCTGAAAGGTCTTTTTAATAGCTATCTTTTGAGATATGTTTTATTCCAAAACACTATCTCCATCATGGTCAAAACCCCTGGCAAAATCCAGCAGCGAAAACATTTTCTGATTTTAATGTCAATTGCGGCTTTCTGAAATGTCCAGAGTAATTTCTGAATATACCACCTGAAAGGTATTTTTAATAGCTATCTTTTGACATATGTTTCATTCCAAAACACCATCTCCATCATGGTCAAAATCCCTGGCAAAACCTAGCAGAGAAAATATTTTCTGATTTTAATGTCAATCGCGGCTTTCTGAAATGTCAAGAGTAATATCTGAATATACCACCTGAGAGGTCTTTTTAATAGCTATCTTTTGACATATGTTTCATTCCAAAACACCATCTCCATCATGGTCAAAAACCCCGGCAAAACCCAGCAGCGAAAATATTTTGGGATATTTATGACAATCGCGGCTTTCTGAAACATCAAGAGTAATTTCTGAATATACCACCTGAGAGGTCTTTTTAATAGCTATCTTTTGACATATGTTTTATTCCAAAAAACCATCTCCATCATGGTCAAAATCCCTGGCAAAACCCAGCAGCGAAAATATTTTCTGATTTTAATGTCAATTGCGGCTTTCTGAAATGTCGAGAGTAATTTCTGAATATACCACCTGAAAGGTCTTTTTAATAGCTATCTTTTGAGATATGTTTTATTCCAAAACACCATCTCCATCATGGTCAAAACCCCTGGCAAAACCCAGCAGCGAAAATATTTTCTGATTTTAATGTTAATCGCGGCTTTCTGAAATGTCAAGAGTAATTTCTGAATATACCACCTGAAAGGTCTTTTTAATAGCTATCTTTTGAGATATGTTTTATTCCAAAACACTATCTCCATCATGGTCAAAACCCCTGGCAAAACCCAGCAGCGAAAATATTTTCTGATTTTAATGTCAATTGCGGCTTTCTGAAATATCAAGAGTAATTTCTGAATATACCACCTGAGAGGTCTTTTTAATAGCTATCTTTTGACATATGTTTCATTCCAAAACACCATCTCCATCATGGTCAAAAACCCCGGCAAAACCCAGCAGCGAAAATATTTTGGGATATTTATGACAATCGCGGCTTTCTGAAACATCAAGAGTAATTTCTGAATATACCACCTGAGAGGTCTTTTTAATAGCTATCTTTTGACATATGTTTCATTCCAAAACACCATCTCCATCATGGTCAAAATCCCTGGCAAAACCTAGCAGAGAAAATATTTTCTGATTTTAATGTCAATCGCGGCTTTCTGAAATGTCAAGAGTAATATCTGAATATACCACCTGAGAGGTCTTTTTAATAGCTATCTTTTGACATATGTTTCATTCCAAAACACCATCTCCATCATGGTCAAAAACCCCGGCAAAACCCAGCAGCGAAAATATTTTCTGATTTTAATGTCAATTGCGGCTTTCTGAAATGTCGAGAGTAATTTCTGAATATACCACCTGAAAGGTCTTTTTAATAGCTATCTTTTGAGATATGTTTTATTCCAAAACACCATCTCCATCATGGTCAAAACCCCTGGCAAAACCCAGCAGCGAAAATATTTTCTGATTTTAATGTCATTTGCGGCTTTCTGAAATGTCCAGAGTAATTTTTGAATATACCACCTGAAAGGTCTTTTTAATAGCTATCTTTTGAGATATGTTTTATTCCAAAACACCATCTCCATTATGGTCAAAAACCCCGGCAAAACCCAGCAGCGAAAATATTTTCGGATATTAATGACAATCGCGGCTTTCTGAAATGTCAAGAGTAATATCTGAATAAATCACCTGAAAGGTCTTTTTAATAGCTATCTTTTGACTTATGTTTCATTCCAAAACACCATCTCCATCATGGTCAAAATCCCTGGCAAAACCCAGCAGCGAAAATACTTTCTGATTTTAATGTCAATTGCGGCTTTCTGAAATGTCTAGAGTAATTTCTGAATATACCACCTGAAAGTTCTTTTGAATAGCTATCTTTTGACATATGTTTCATTCCAAAACACAATCTCTGTCATGGTCAAAATCCCCTGAAACCACTGCAACTAAACTATTTTATGAGTAACTCGCGAATCGCGGCTTTTTGAAATATCGCTAGTTATATCTGAATACTATTTTTTAAAGTTCATTTCAGTAGCTATCCATCGAGGTATGTTTTATTCGAAAACACAGTCTTTAACATGGTGAAAACCGAAGATTTTATCATCGACATTTTAATTTGGTCGGTTTATATGGCTGCTGGGTTTGGCTGCCAACTTCACACTGGTTAGATTATATCTATCGAGAAACAGAGAGGCTTGTAATATGGTGTCCTTTACTTCAGGCCTACGCTTATAAATCCTGCCACCAAATAACTTATTTTTGAAATATCGAACATGATACCGATGCTGTATTGCAGTGCGTTTTGTTGTTCAATGAAACAAAAGTGATTAAAAAATGAGGTTCAGTACATATATCGCAACGATTTCCGTAATAAAGTTTTTTTTTTTTTTTTTTTTTATGCCTGGTAGATTAGCCTTGACCACTATCTCACCTGATGGTAAGTGATGATGCGGTCGAAGATGTTGTTCAGGCTAACCTAGAAGTACTGGCTCTCAAGGACAGCTGCCGGAACACACCGTTAGGTGCTAGGCGACAGACTTCGTACTTGAGGGTGGTAGCTAGCCAGGCGGGCATTCGCAAAATGCCCTACCACCATGCTATAACGACTGCCACCTTAAGACGACAACCGGGATCGACGGCTTAACGTGCCCTCCGAAGCACGGAAACGCTCAGTAGTAATGTCACTAGCGGTCACCTATCCAACTCCTGACCGCGCGCGACGTTGCTTAACTTTGCTGAACGATTTATTATATTTATTATTTCACCAGCTTTTGTGGACGAAATTTTTATTGTTAGTTTAACTTGTGCTATAAAACAGTATTTAACAGCTTATATTGAATACGCTGCTTAGCGTATTTATATAATTCCCAGGGGTAAAAATGTGAGGGATTAATATGTAAAACAATGAAACAATGTAATCAACCTCAGATTTGATTTATTTTTAAAATTGCCGCCACATCAATATATGTTAACTCGCGGAGAATCTCGTCACCGCGAGTTAGGATTCAAGACGGATTTTACCAGCGCCATCTATCGCAATACTTATTAACTAGGTGTAGCTTCACTATGGTTCAAATATTAAGTATTAATTAGTTCAACATACATCGCCCACCAAGGACAAGCTGAGCCTTGTCCTTCATCTTATCAACTTACACATACAATTAAATCTTACATTACATCAATTTAAGTGGTTGAGATTGGTAGAAGACATAGTTTATTGACAGGTCGTTTGACTGTGCCATTCTTAATTTTAAGAGTAACTACTCTCACTAAATTATCTTGCCCAGGGTGTGTAGCAATAACTCTGCCGTAAAGCCACCGACATACAGGCAAGCCATCTTTACGCACTACAACCACATCGCCAATGCGAGGCTGTGGCATAGTGGAAGACCATTTATACCGCTTGTAAAATTTTGACAAATATTGTTTCGACCATTGCCGCCAAAAGTCTTGAGTCATACGCTGTGTGTACTGCCACCTCCGCAGGGAACTGATATTTGTGGACTCGAAATTATTATCAGGTGGAGTCACCAACGCTTCACCTACAAGAAAATGACCAGGAGTCAAAACCATCGCGTCTTCGTAGTCATTGCTAGAAATAGCAGAGAGAGGTCTCGAATTAAGGCAGGCCTCAATCTGTGCTAGGACTGTTGACATCTCTTCGTATGTCAAAGTCGACTGTCCAATGACCCTCTTGAGGTGATACTTAACAGATTTTACCATAGCCTCCCATAATCCACCAAAGTTAGGAGAGCGGGCTGGAATGAAATTCCATGAGCATCCGTTGGTTGCTAAACTATCGCAAATCTCATGAAGCATTGAGTTTTTCTCATTCTTGAAGAGTCGTTTTAGTTCGTTATCTGCACCTGTAAAGTTTGTAGCATTGTCACTCCATAATTCGGAGCAGTAGCCTCGTCTTGACACGAACCTTTTAAACGACTGCAAAAAGCCTTCTGTCGTGAGAGAAGTGACAACATCAAGGTGGGTCGCTCGGGATACCATGCATACATATATGCAAATATAACCTTTATGGGACTTATGACCACGACCTTTCGCTGTCCTAATTTGGATCGGGCCCGCGAAATCGACTCCACTGGACTTAAAAGGACGAGCAGGAGTTATTCTAACTGAAGGCAACTGTCCCATTAACTGGGTTTGTGTTTTTCCAGCATTTTTTACACAAGTCACGCACCTACGATAGCACGACCTTACGAGTCGAGCAGCTCCCAAAACCCAAAACTTATTTTTCAAATAACACAGCATGAGCTGTGGCCCGCCATGCAATGTCTGTTTATGAGCGTCTAGGATGAGAAGATTCGTCAGATGTGACTCCTTCGGCATCAATATAGGATGCTTTTGATTTGCGCTCAGCTGAGAATGCTCCAATCTGCCACCGACTCTTAAAATGTTATCTTCGTCTAGGTATGGGTTAAGACATCGCAGGATGCTACTTTTAGGTAAGTTTCCCTTTCTCTTTATAATTGCGATATCTTCACCAAAGCCTTCCGATTGACAATTTCGTATACAACCATTCAATGCTTCATTTAACTCTAGTGTCGTCAAATACCCTAATTGTCTGTGTGGTTTTTCCTTTTTCGTGTTGCAGGCAAATCGCTTGCAGTAAGCTACCACTCGAATCATCCTAGTCAAGGAAGAAAATCGTTCGACAATAGCATCATCGATAGCAGCACAGTGAGTTTTAATTTTAGCCCTTTCTTCTAAATTCGAAGTCATATCCTTTGGTTTCTTGTATTCGATATGTCGTTTCTGCAGCAAGTCTGGACCTTTGAACCACATCGTGTTTTTCACCAAGTCTGACGGATACTGACCTCGCGATGCAGCATCTGCTGGATTACATTTTGTAGAAACGTGTGACAAATGATGCGAATCTAAATTTGAAATTATTTCAGACACACGGTTTGCAACAAAAACATTCCACCGATTTGGGTGGCTGTTTAGCCAGGCAAGGACAACAGTTGAGTCAGTCCAAGCATGTATGTAAGTTTTGGCAATATTCATAACTGAAGAGATTTCAATCAACAATCGCGTTACAAGCACAGCACCACACAATTCTAGCCGTGGTATTGAAATTTGTTTGATTGGAGCTACCTTTGTTTTCCCAGATATTAAAGACACGTGAACATTTCCGTCGGGATCAATGACTCGCGCGTAGACCACCGCTGAATAGGCATCTTTAGATGCGTCACTGAAACCGTGCAGTTCCACAATATCGCCCACCGTGATACCAATCCACCGAGGTATTGACACTTTGGTAAGTATTTTCAAATCTTCCTGGAAATTTTGCCATTCATTTAAAATGTGGTTGGGAACAGTTTCATCCCAATTCAACCCCGCCAACCATAATTTCTGAATCAAAATTTTGGAAACAATTATGCTTGGCGCTACCCATCCAAGTGGGTCATAAAATCGGCAAATGTTAGATATAATTGTTCTTTTTGTTTCAGGTCTCTTCGTGTCCAGCATCTCAACTTTATAGTGGAAGGAGTCATCATTGCGGTCCCAGATGAGTCCTACAATTTTTAATATTTCATCTGTTTTTATTTTTAATTCTTCATTGATTTCATTTACTTTTTCAACATTTTTCCCTTTTTCAAATTCTTTCATTTTCTGTAGTAAGTCTTCACTGTTAGTTGCCCATTTTTGTAAAGTAAAACCTCCTTTTTCTACTAGATTATTTAGCTCACGGTATAAATTTATTCCTTCTTCTTCATTTTCGCATCCAGCTAGGAGATCATCCATGTAGAAGTTGTTTACCAAAGCTTTCGCTGCAGAAGGAAACAGGTGTCCTTCATCCTTGCTTAATTGCTGCAGTGCTTTTACCGCTAAATATGGGGCAGACGCAACACCAAATGTCACTCGAAGCATTCTATAATGTTTCATCTCATCTGATGCATTATTTCTCCACAGTATTCGTTGATAGTCAACATCAGCTTCATCGACTTTAATCTGACGGTACATCTTTGCGACGTCTGCTGTCAAACAAATACGCGAGACTCTCCAACGCATAACCTGGTGTTTTAAGTCTGCTTGTAGAGTCGGACCTACTAACAAATTATCATTTAGCGATTTATTGTTAGTTCCTTTACAGGACGCGTCGAACACTACACGGACCTTCGTAGTGTCTTTGTCGTCACGAACTACGGCGTGATGTGGTAAGTATACCGCTTTTGAATTTTTTATTTCATTTTCAGGTACCATTTCCATATGATTCAGTTCTAAATATTCATTAACACCCTTCTGGTATTCAAGTTGCAATGATTTGTTTTTATTTAATCTGTTTTCTAATAATTTAAGTCTTTTTTCAGCAATCTTCAGTGATCCTGTGACCTCAGGCGTACCATTTTTAAGTGGAAGACTCACAACGTATCTGCCAAATTGATCCCTCCGAGTACTCTCGGTAAAATGTTGTTCACAACGTTTTTCGTCTTCGGTGAACATCATTTCTTTAGGCATCTGTACATCAGATTCCAATTCCCAGAATTTTCTAAGTATCTCGTTGTCGTTTATATGACAATGCATTACGTGGATATAAGAAGATACTTCGGTACATGAATTTGCTACTCCAGACACGATCCAACCTAAGCTAGTAGCTTGTGCGACGGGTGTACCTGGAGGTCCTCTTTTTAAACCATCCTGCAGTATCTCACTGTATACTTCTGCTCCTAAAAGAAGGTCTACACGATTGGGTGAAAAATAGTCTGGATCAGCCAAAACTAACTTGCTTAACTCTGCCCATTCAATAGCCTCCACCTTTCTTGTAGGGAGAAGAGAAGTAATTTTTTGCAGAACGTATGCCTTCACCAGGATTTTGATTTTTGGGTCAATCCGGGATTGAATTTTTATAGCCACCGTTGCCTTGGAAACAATGTTTTTGTTTCCACCCAGACCTGTTACTTGGCCTGTGATTGGTGTCTTCTTCAAGCCTAGGTACTGAACAGTCGACTCAGTCACGAAGGATGCTTGTGACCCCTGGTCTAGAAGTGCACGTATTTGGTAAAATTCACCATTCTTAGCTAAAGCCTTTACAAGGGCAGTAGCAAGCAAGACTTGCTGATGAGCTTTGCCTGTGGTAAAACAAGATACCACACCGGAAGTTGTAGCTACATTCAACGAAGCAGCTCCTTCTGAAGCTGCAGCAGTAGCACCCAGATCATTTTTATCTTCATTTTTATCTAAGTTTGAACCCCTAGGATGTAGAAGCGAATGATGATTCCGCTTACAAATACGACATTTTAAGTTTGTTCGGCACTCTTTGGCAGAGTGATTGCTACCCATACATTTAAAACACACCTTATTTTTTAGCGCAAAATTGCGACGGGCTTCGACATTTTCCTTTTGAAATAGTTTACATTGAGTTAATTTGTGAGATTCTGTACAAAAAGGACATTGATCGTTTGTTACATGTAAGGTTTTAATTTTATCATTTTTACCTTGACCTTTATATCCTGACGTTGATTTGGGATCGAGAAATTCGATGGCACGGAACCGCTTTGTTAAAAACTCTTTGAATTGCTCATATGTTGGCAGTTCGTCTGACGGAGTGTTTGAAGTGATATGAAACTCCCACTGACGTCGAGTTTCCGAATCCAGTTTCAACGTAAGGATATGGATTATCATTACATCCCAACTCTTTACATCAATGCCTAAATTTGAAAGGGTGGCCAAGCAATCGTTCGTAGTATCAACAAGCTCTTTAAGTCCACTTGCAGATTCTACTACGGAGTTTTTCTGGCTTAGGAGTCGTTTTAGAACTTGGTGACAAATGATTTTTTTATTGTTATAACGTTCTTCTAACAATTTCCAACATCTATCAAAGTTTGATTCCTCAATAGGTATGAATCTAAGAAGTTGTTCGGCTTCACCTACGAGATATCCTTTGAGGTAATGTAACTTTTAAACGTTATCTAAAGTTTCATTTTGCAGAATCAATGACTTAAATAAATCTCTAAAGGTAGTCCACTCACTGTAGTTACCTGAGAATTTTGGGAGATTTATTTTGGGCAGTTTGACGTGACATACCTTGGCTTCAGCGACAGTAGAAGCATTTTTGTTAGGGTTGACAACAGTAAACTTAGCCAACACTGACTTTAATTCGCATTTATAATCTAAGTAAATTTCTTCAGCTTTATCATAAACATCATTTTCGACATAATCAGTTTTGTTAAGCACTTTTGGTTCAACACTACGCATCAATTCCTTGTGACCAGACAAAAATTCTAACCATAACTGATCTAGAGATTCTAATCTTGCTTCTATATATTCTATGTTCAATCGCTCTTTGGGTGATTTTTTAAAGTTCACCTTAGCCTTGGTTATACGAGACTTAATATCTAGCTGAAAGTTTATTAAAGATTCCATCTTTCCAAAACTAAAGTTAATTTACAAATAAAGAACCTCAAATTTTACAAGTCGAAACTGTTCAAATTTTTTCTAAGTGTTTGAAACTTAATACCTCGGGGTAAAATCGGGCATGGATTCCCCGTACCACCGTTTTTAAGAAATTATTCTAAGTCTAATTAACATGCACACAAAATTTTACAAGTCTAATTTACTGTTAAATGTTCTAAGTCTTAATTGCCGCGAAATTTGAATTTACAAATAAATGTCACTGATAATTCACTGTCACATACAATTTCAAAAGTACTCACTATTTGGCACACTTTCCTGCTGTTTCCGGTAAAGTTTTCAACTCCTGTACCACGTTCAGTTTACCTCTGTTTCGGTGGCCCGGTCTCGAACAACTCCCTGCAACCTCCACGGTTAAGTGGTCCAACTTCGCTGGGTCTCAACTCCGCTGGTGATGTTCCTGCACTATTCCGGTAGCGGGGCACGAATTATGTGCACGACCACCTTCCGGTTGAGTGCGCTGCTAGCTTCACGGTTTGCAACGGCAATCCACCGTCCCGCAAGCCTCCCTATCCTCCTGGAATGTCACACGACAATCCGGCCTCGAAGAACCAATGAATACGCTGCTTAGCGTATTTATATAATTCCCAGGGGTAAAAATGTGAGGGATTAATATGTAAAACAATGAAACAATGTAATGAACCTCAGATATGATTTATTTTTAAAATTGCCGCCACATCAATATATGTTAACTCGCGGAGAATCTCGTCACCGCGAGTTAGGATTCAAGACGGATTTTACCAGCGCCATCTATCGCAATACTTATTAACTAGGTGTAGCTTCACTATGGTTCAAATATTAAGTATTAATTAGTTCAACATATATCATCGCTTGATGTAAATATTCAAAACTCTATCGAAGGGAGCGCGGCGCGGTGCAGTGTTGCCGTGGCGGGCGCTCTTAGCTCGTAGTAGGCATTGTCTTTTACTACGAGACACTGAACTTAAAAGTGTCAGACTAGAAAAACGTATTGTTTTAAGTTTTGAGTCTCTCAACGCCCGCCGCGGCTACACTGAACAGCGACGCGCTCCCTTTGAATAGAGTCTTGAATATTTACATCAAGCTAAGTAATGAAAAATATGAAATATTAAATTACAGGAACAAGAGACTTAAAAAATCAAGTGGTCCTCGTGCTTATTACGTCAGATAAACATAAACAACCACATAAAAAAAAATGTTTTTTTTCAATAACCGGCTGTACTCACGCTGTATAGCACAAGCTGTATAGACGTATATAATTACAATAATTATGCGTAGACGTAAGTGCACCTGTTACATCCATTGTTCGTTGTATAGCACAGCAACAGCCACAGATCAAATATTGATATTATCAGATAGAGGATTTCCTAAAGATAATACCAAATAGTCAGAAAAATAAATCAAAAACAAAATGATCTAGTAAGGATTATTCAGTATAATAATGCAAATGTCTATCTACATTATATAATCTGCATTAATCTCTCTTGAGGGTAGTTGAAAGTTAAACATCAAATTCATTTCAAAATTTTTAAATTTATTGTAAAAAATAGTATTTCACACCTAATCTTTATAATTTTTATGTATAATTAAACCTTAATCTACAATACCTGCCGGGTAGTGTTATCCATATAAACAAACAACTTCTTACTTGACAATCACAAATCATTGTTTTGGCATCACTATACACTGCACAAAATGGAGGCCATAAAGGAAACTATTTCTGAATTAAATAAAACCTTCCACTTGAAGCTAGCAGAGTTTGAAGAAAGGCAGCACAAATTATCTTCTCCTTCATCTTTAGATGCATCAAGTCTTGCTGCAGAGTTTTCAGTATTCAAAACTTTTGTTATAAGCTCCCTCAGGACACTGCAGACTCAAGTTGAAGTAAATGCACGGAATATTGACAGCTTAGAGATGCACAACCGCAAGAATATTCTTCTGTTACATGGCATTCCAGAAGATAGTAAGGCAGACATCCCCTCAGCTATTCTGAATACAGTTGTGCAAAGGTTGAAGGTGTCTGAGTTCAAGTTGGATGCTATTACTCGCTGTCATAGAATGGGCCGCTTATTGGATGCAGGGAAACCTAGGCCCATATTATTTCAAATACGAGATCATTCCATGCGAAGTAAGATTTGGGCTGCAAAGAAGAACCTTAGGAGTTCAGGTATAACCTTATCTGAATTTCTTACAAAGCCTCGTCACGATATGTTTATGTTGGCAAGGCAGCGGTTTGGTGTGTCCAAGTGCTGGACGCATATGGGGCTTGTTTATGTACTGAGTGACAACGGCGTGAGGCATCGGGTCAGCTGTGTGACGGAGCTCGACAAAATAAACGTGCCGGGGGGCGAAGCGGGCGTTGATACGGCAGTCACCATTGCGGTACCTCCGATTGCAAAGGAACGTTCGGCTTCAGTATCAGCCAAGCCAAGACGTGCTGCTGCGAAGAAGTAATGTTTTCTCTGTGTTTCTAAATCGCCCCTCTTACAATTATTATCTACTGCATCTCATTTCAGACTTTCTGTGTCACTTGATTTAGTGTAAGGCAATAGGCCTACCCTTTTTGTTTACTTATAGCTGCTACAAGGAGGTACATAATCCGATCCGAAACAAGTTGGAAAAGCAATCGTAATCACTGAGAAAATATTTTGTAATATATCGTATAAATATATCGTACGTCCTGTTCCAAGTGATTGTCACTGAAGCTTTTGTCAATCAAGTCAACTGTCATGTCATTTTTTAGTTTATATTAGCGTCGTATGATTTGTACATTTGTCAAACGTTTTTTTTTTTTCTGTGTTCGTGTATTTTATTTTTCTCATAAAGGATAGCGTTTCAGAAGCGTTGTTTGTAAATTCGTAACTTTATTATAAATAAGAAACCGGCAGGTGGGTAGCGAGTAGATTAGAGTTCTATAGTTATTTTATTAATAATATTTATTTATGGTAGGTATCTTAATATATATATTATTTTATAGGTATTATATTATTTCATTGTATTATATATGTTAAAATTGCTAGATAATGATAGCGACAATGATTTTATATCTTGTTCTTCTTCACCTGACTCGAATGATAGTGATGATAGCTTTTTAAGTATTCCCTCTCTTTCTGACTCCATAATGTCTTATTTTTCTGATGTGCCAAAAAACCTTAATGTCATTCATATTAATGCCCAGAGTATTCCAGCTCATTTCCCATCTATGTTGGCTGCTTTTGAATATCAAAAAAATGTCCACGCTATTTTAGTCTCGGAATCCTGGCTAAAACCTTCCTTGTCTTCAATATGTTATCCCTTGCCTGGTTTTCACCTTATCCGTAATGACCGGATTGGTGCGCGTGCTGGTGGTGTAGCTATATATCTTCGTGCTCATATCCCCTTCTCTATAGTACATATATCTGTTCAACCACCGCCAGACGATGCTGGTGAAAATCTATTCATTGAAGTTCTCCTTTCTCATAAAAAAATTCTTCTTGGGGTCTATTATAGCCACTCATCAGATGTAAACTATTTTTCCTCCTTTGAAAAAATTCTTGAAGATCTCCTCCCTTCTTATAAGCATTCCATAATAATGGGTGATTTAAACACTTGTCTCCTCAAAAACGATTACCGTTCTTCTAAATTGAAATCTATTGTAAATGCAAGCAACATGAATATCCTCCCGCTTAATGCGACACATCATTTTCCAAATTGCACTCCTTCACTTTTAGATTTAATCATAGTATCGTCAACAATTCATGTTGCTAAACACGGTCAATGCGCGGCTGATTCATTTTCTTATCATGATTTAATTTATGTGTCATACAAAGTTCGCCCTCCTAAAGCTAAGCCTAAAATTCTCTTGCAACGCAACTTTGGTGGTATGGATCTTGAGAAGCTTCGCAATGATGTAGCTCGTGTTGACTGGTCCTCTTTGATATACACTGAGTCCATAGACAACAAAATTAATATTTTCAACAATTTAATAACGCAGATATACGATGTTCATGCTCCAGTTAAGCCAGTAAAGATGAAGCATTCTCCTACGCCTTGGTTAACTGCTGATTTAAGGCTATTAATGCATAAAAAAGATGTTGCTAAATTTAAATATAAGCGTTGTCCTCACGATGAGAATAAATCAAAATATCAGTCTGCTCGAAATCACTGCAACAGGGTGTGTAGGGATGCTCAACGCAGACACATTCACGAATCAGTAAACAACGAAGATCCAGCTAAGGTCTGGAAATTCTTAAGGTCCTTGGGAGTTGGTAAATCACGACTAGGCTCAGTTCCTCATGATTTGGACATAAACTCTCTCAATAAAAACTTTTCTACAACACCTAATATGAATTCTGCTACTAAAACAAATACTCTCAGTCTTATTTCTACCACGTCAACTCCCCCCTATACTCCTTTTGGTTTTACTCAATTTTCGGCTAGTGATGTTAGAAAGAGCGTACTCTCTATTGCGTCAAATGCTGTTGGTATAGATGGCATTAGTCGTAATATGATCGTCCCAATTATCGATTTAATCCTTCCTGTTCTATTACATATTCTTAATCATTCAATAATGAAAGGAGCTTTTCCGACATTATGGAAGGATGCTGAAATTATTCCATTGCCTAAAATCTTAAACCTTAAATATTTGTCGGAATATCGACCGATATCTATTCTTCCTTTCTTATCTAAAGTCTTGGAACGCTTAGTTCAAAACCAGATTAGTACTTTTCTCACTAGAAACAACCTTCTAAATCCCTTCCAATCCGGTTTCCGCCCTTCCCACAGTACGGTTACGGCATTGCTCAAGATAACTGACGATATACGTGCCGGTATGGAGAAGGGTGAGTTAACCGTGCTTACCCTACTTGACTTCAGTAACGCTTTTAATACCGTTGATTTCGATATCCTTTTAAGTCTTCTGCGCTCTATTAACATATCTCCTACCGTTATTGACTTCTTTCACAGTTACCTGTTTGGACGCCGACAAAGGGTTCGCCTTGAAGATTCTTATTCTTCATGGTGTAACACGACCGCCGGCGTTCCGCAGGGCGCCGTTTTATCTCCTCTTCTTTTTGCTGCTTTTATAAATTCTATTTCTAAAAATATCACTTCGTCTTACCACCTTTATGCGGATGATTTACAGATTTATTCACAAGCCTCTCTTGACAAAATATCAGATTGTGTAGAAACTACTAATACAAATTTAAGACACATAGCAGATTGGAGCAATGATTTTGGTTTAAAGATTAATCCAACAAAAACACAAGTTATTGTCGTAGGCAGCTCCCGTATGTTGGCTAAACTGGACTGGGATACACTGCCTCCGATCATTTTTGACGGCGTAATCATTCCTTACAGCAAGCAAATAAACAATCTTGGGATAATAATTGACCAGTCCTTGTCATGGGGCCCTCAGTTGGAAGCCGTTAGTCGCAAAATGTTTGCTTCTGCTAGTTCTTTAAAGCGGCTCCGCAATTTTCTCCCGACTGCCACCAAGGTTGCCCTTGCTCAATCTCTTTTACTTCCCATTTTAGATTATGCCGATGTCTGTTACCTAGATCTCAGGGAGGATCAGCTAAACAGACTTGAGCGTCTCCAAAACTTCTCGATCAGGTTCATATTTGGCTTACGCAAATATGACCACGTTTCTAAATTTCGACATAAGCTCAAGTGGCTTCCCATTCGCCTCCGCCGGAATACTCATATTCTTTCCCTACTCTTCAATATATTGTTTAATCCTTTTTCTCCGCACTATCTCAAGGAACGCTTTGAGTTTCTTGAATCGGCTCATGCCTTTTCATTGAGGTCATCAGAAAATCTTCTACTCAAAACTCCAACACACAGTACATCTTTCTACGATAATTCTTTCTCAGTGCAGGCTGTTCGACTTTGGAACAGTCTGCCAGTCTCCATTCGAAAGTCGCAATCATTATTTATATTCAAAAATAGAGTTAAAATTTTTTATTTGTCCTCTCTTAGCTAATCTTTTCCTTCGGAAGTTTTTATTTTATTAAATTTAATTTTTATATTTATGTAGTATTGTTATATTTTATAATGTATTTATATAGTGTAGGTATGTGAGTATGTATTTATATGTATATATTCGTTTAGTGTATGTATGTAAGTATTTAGATTATATATAATGTAGGTAAGTTTGTATATGTATTTATTTAAATAGGTGTAAGGGTGTAAATACTTAGATAACTATTATATAATGTTTAACTGGTTAACTGCGAACCTGGCTAATTGTATAAGTTCTTTCGAATAGGTTGTCTGGAAGAAATTGCTTTAAGCAATAAGACCGCCCTTTGTATACGTTTTGTTTTTCTGTTATTTCATTGTAATATTATTTTTAAGGTATGCGAATAAAGAATGTTCTATCTATCTATCTATTTACTTATGGCTCAGCAACACAGGTATTACAATTTTAAAAAGGTAGTTGCATAAATATTTAATTACTGCATAAACATATTCGCTTGTATTTGTCTCTACTACACGTAGCCATGTCTAACAAAATCATTGTAAATCTAATTCACGGCACAATATCCCTTTGTATTGAATGTACGTGCGAATAGTAGAAATAAGTGAAACACGTTTTACAAAGAGGGTTCTCGCTTTATCAAGTTAAACCCGACTGAGAGGACGCATTTACTTGATTGTAGTATGTAACACAATTCTCAGATATACGAGATAGCTTACAAGAATTGATAATGGTTAATTCGTTTGCTAGATGAATTGATTGGTCTTGGAATACACTCTCAGTATTTTTTTGTGATGGAACAAGCTCGAGGCCCAGCTAGTGTTAAGCGGATTAACCTCTGCCTAACAGATGCATTTCATCACAATTTACAAATTGCTCACAAGAACTGCTGCCCGAACGCACCGTTAGGAGCTTGGTGACAGATTTTCTACTTGATTTTTTTACGGGTGATAGCAGAGGGTGAGACACTGAAGTTTCGTCACACATTTTTGCCGGACGTAACAGCAGCTCACCCCTTAGGGAGCTTATGGTAATCTACAAGGCGCCAATCGACGCAGTCATATGAAATTCTTAAGACCGAACCCAGGACCTAGAGATTGCTAAGCGGAGCTTATACATACACACCAATGAAGCTGTGGATCTTCCAAGACAAACAAGCAAGTAAGTATTCAATTGAGAAGATATTATGAAATAACTATATACCTAATTTAAACTGTAACGAAATAGGAACGGAACAAAAAAATTAAACAACCAATTATTAAGTAAATTAGTTTTATTTACATTCCTCATAAAATGTATTTTTCTGTGTAGGTATATACATTGTCATGTCTGTACAAAACGACATAATCTGCTTGACATTTCAACAAAACAATCATAATAATAGGTAACTTACACACCAAATTTCGTTAATGATCAAACAGATTACTTTTAAAATAAATACTTCTGAATAAAAACCAAATACGCAATCATATTAAATGAACTCGAGATAAGGTAGTCCATTGTGATAGGCGTAGCGTTTAGCGGAGCGGACGATCGCGGAACTCGCTCATCGGACATAACGCTTGATGCAACAACTACGCGCCGTCCACTTGAGCCATCACTTCGCGTTTCATCGGCTGCTGACACGCTGCTTACTTCTGGTGAGACGCAGTTTGGTATTTTTTCCTGTTAAAACATTGCACCGATTAAAAAGATCCACCAACAATTTTAAATTAATTAAAAAACACGACTGCAAATTTCGTTAAGCATATTTTCGTTTATTAAATTTAAAACTGCATGTTATAATTACATATATTTATGGAATCTTTTCTTAAAGGCATGAAGCGTCGAAGAGTTTGAGAGAAAAAAAAATCACAATTTGGCTTTTAAAATCCACCAATTTGTTTTTTTTACTTTTTTTCGGTATTTGGTGTCACCTGCGCTAGCAGGACAAATCTAATGATATGTTATATAAAATCAATAATAAAATCGGTTGAGCCGTTAAGAAGTTATGGTAGAATAAAGAAACTCACAAACATACATGAACCCTGAAACATAACACTCCTTTTTTTCGGCAGTCGAGTAATAAAAAAACTTTGTGCATGACAATGCTTTGTTCTGTTATTTTTGGATTAGCATTTGCATTCACAGAATTAGTTATTAGTAAATATTTAATATAACCAAAGCGTCGCGTCGGACAGAATTTATTAAATATTTATAGGTAGGTTATACATACGAGTACTTATTATTTACGTAACATAAATTGGCATCCTACGTGAACACAGATTTTCTTTGAAAAATGGTTTGTTTTTAATAAATTTATATGATTTTTGTATAATGCAATACTAAGATACCTATACTGTTCCAGTAAATATTTACTACAATGGCAAACACTTATATTGAATCAGTAGAAACCTTTGTAATGTATGGCAGCCTAATGTATGGTTCCAAGTGAATGTTGAGTGTGGCAGAAAAAGCATGAAAGTAGACTAAATGCAGTGGAGATAGGAGCATTGAAAAGCATGATTGGAGTTAAACGGAGTGACAGGATAAGGAATAGTGTGATAAGGGAACGATGTGGTGTGAATGAGGATGAAGTGACAAACATCGAGAAAGGCATTAACATGGTTTGGACATGTAGAGAGAATGAATAAAATGAGATTGATTAAACAGGTATACGTGGGACAAGTGAATGGAAGTATTGGAAGGGGAAGAACTAGGCGAACGTTCCAAAATCAGATTAAAGACGTTCAGAAGCAGTGATGGCTCAGTGGCATTGGCTTGGGACTGCCGTGCAGCAGGTCCATGGTTCGAATCCCGCCCAGAGCTTGAGCTTCACCGCATGGTGGAAGGGCATTTTGTGAATGCCTGACTGGCTAGCGACCACCCTCAAGTAGAAAATCTGTCGCCAAGCACCTATCAGTGTGTTCCGGCAGCAGTCCTTGAGAGCCAGAAAAATTACAGGCTAATGAGACCTAACGACTGGACGTCTCAGTGTGACGGGCTCAGTGCAATTCGTTGCTGACGAAATGTGTCTGTTATAGGCAGAGGTTAGTCCACTTAATACACTTATGTATGAAAGGATTGATGAGTTTAGATGAAGGGAAAGAGATATGTAAGGATCGTAGTAAGTGGAAATCCGTGGTACTTGACTACCCCTACGGGAAAGAGGCGTGATGTTATGTATAAACCTTTGTTTCGCAAAATTAAATATAAAAAATGTATCTCTTGAACACATTATGTCAATATTTATAAGTAGTTAACGTGACTTAATCGCGATAAAAGCATGTATAAATGTATTTGTCTCGACGTTTAAGTCCCGTTAAAAACTTACAAATATGTGTTCAAGTCGCGAAAGTCTTACAGTTAAGTCAAGTCAAGTTCTTTAGCACAAAATCCGTGAACTTCAGACTATGTTCATAAAATCATGTATACGAAGTAATCTACCACACAGCTTGAAAGAATTCAATTTCATGTTCCTATTAGTTCAAAATAGACTTACCACTGGCTGGGTAAAATTAATCTTTTCTTGACATCGTCGAGATTGGTGTGCTAGACACGCAGCGTAGGCGATAGCGTGCGGTATGTAGCTTTGCTCCACGACTCCAGCAAATAGAGTGGTGGCCATTGGACCTGAAATTATAGAATTGTTAAACTAAGTAAGAGTGAACGTAATAACATAAGGAAACAATGTATGTAAAAAAATTAATTTTAGCTTTCTTAGGGAGAGGCATGATTAGGCACGATTATACTTAATATTGAATGAGTTCTGGAAAGTATAACTTAGGTGTTTAAAATAAGATCACCTCCGCAATAACTGCTCTATTACGTAGAACAATGATAGTGATATTTGATAATTTATGGAATCATTATTCCTTTTTTATAAGGATGTCAAGTCCATTCTGTTATTTTTTTTTTACTGAGGGAAATTTCTTGTCCTTGCTCCTCCACCACGGGGGTAGTGGAGGGGGATGTGTGGGACTTGATCCCACTAAAACCCCGCATAAACTTCCGCCGACGTGGGGCAAGATCACGTTAGCATTCATCCTGTTGCCTAGGCGGTAGGCCCGAACTTAATCGGGCCACTGCGCCTGTGAAGAGGCGACCTTGCTCACCAAAGCCACCCCTCAGACGTGTGGGGCCGTGTTAGCTAGTGGATTCTGTTATTAATGTATTCTTATCTATATCAAGGCGGTTTAATATTAGTGTAGTATTAAAATAATCATTCCATTATATGTACGAATAGTATGCATAGCCTGCCTGCCCACTGAATGCAGTATGCAAATGTGTTTCACCTAATAAAATTAACATCACAATTTGAATCATATTTTGTGCGCTTTATTTACTTTTAAAGGGCACATTTTATACATAGTGTTGTAAACCAAACCACGTTTTCCCTTCTGCTAACAGGGAATCTTAACCATTTGTTGACTAATAGCCGTTAATTAATAATAATTTCTAAATTAATGAATTACACCGCGTTTATTTTGTCCTAGCTTATTTAACAAAAATAGAAATTGAAACATAACACGGAGTTATTGTGACATAACTGTAATAGTTCCACAAATTGTATTGCGGACTTTTTTGTTAATATTGATGACTTCTTAAATATTGTATTACATAATTTTGCTCTATTGTCAAATAATTTCTGCAGCGTTCGCGATATAACGATTGTTTTGATATATTTTTTCACACGTTGGATTACATTATCGAAGTTTCCATACCTTTTTGAAAATATTCTATAGCCTATGTTAATCAGGGATAGTGTATAATCCAAATGGTGATAGATTTTATCAAATTGATCCAGTAGTTTTTAAGTTTATTTGTTACATACAAAAATTTTTTTTTTTTTCCTATTTTGGTACATATACAGATTATTATTATCCCGATGTTGGAAACACTTTGCAGTGATCATGGTCAGGAGCAGACTAACAGGATGGAGTTAATGTCAAAAACGCAATATGTCCTGTTGAAGTAGTAAAAAAGTATTGTTTTTCATAGTTCCTGTTTTTTAATCTTTTTTTTTTTTAATGCATGATTGGTTAGCCTTTGACCACTATGTCACTGATGATGTGGTCGAAGATGTTGTTCAATATAACCTAAAAATCATTAATCATTAGAAATACATGTGTACATCGCCAATATGATATAAAATAATTTGTTTTTTTAAATTCAGTCAAATAAAATTTTATAAGTCTGCTATTTTACCCCGTGGGGTGCCATATCCCTGCATCTGATTCCTTGGGTCTCGTAATAGGCGACTTAGGGTAAAATACAAGGTGTGCAGCAGCACCTTCTGAAGCGCTGCTACTTTAAATTGCGATCCCCAAGACTCCTGCCAAGCGTGGGGATTATGGCAAATCCCTTCTTAATGGGGGAGGCTATGCTCAGCAGTACACAATCTGACTGATACAGATATTTTTATATGATTGAACAATTGATAATGATCGAAAATAATTAATAGATGATTATTGAAAAACCGTGACTACTATGTGTAAAAACCGCAGGAACCATAAAAAAAATATTATTATAATAATTATTATCGACAACCTAATAGCATGATATTGTTTACCTAACGAGAAATACTTTTTGTGATTATGAATAATTCTGCTGTAAGATAATTAGCGATTTTAAAATGTAATAAATATAATCGGTATCCAGAACAGTACTGGAAAATTACTAGCAAAATTGGAGAGTGTAGGATTACATTATTATCAGAACGAAAACTGCGCGCCTGTTCTGCAACTGCGGCACAGAATACCAGAAGGATCACTCCGCCCAGCCACTCCAATAAATAAGCCACTCAAGCCACGAATCAATGAAGTGCACTTCAGTTCGCAAAGCACGGTAAAACTAATATTTATATTAACCTACAAGGCGTCTCTCTTTCTATCGCATAGCCACGCAAAGCTCTGGTCTCTTCTGACGCGGCACGCACAGTACAATAATCCCGCCCGGATGGGTACGTTTTGGATACGTTTTATTTGAAATTGTCTGTTTTACTGTCGTGATGTTACCCAACGTCCTCACTTAACGCAATAGCGTAAAATGGTTTCGCAGTATAGCTTCCGAAACACATTGCACCAAATTACTGTAGCGGGTCGACTCATTATTGTACATTTCATTTAATATCTTGGATCTTCGCGTAAATTTGGCTCATTGTCTTATATTTTAACTATTAAGTGCGGAGTGAGCCAGGCCTAACTGCGGCCTAATTTATAAAAACAGAAACAAGAAGACAAGAGCATGAAAATGTAGAAATATTATGAAACACAATACGAATATAAAATTGTTATACAATACATATACTTACAAGAGTATAGACAAAGAATCTCTACATATGTCACTTTCCATTAACATTGACGCATAATAAATAATATAAAAGGGACACAATGTGACGTAATTTTTATCAAATGTACCTTTGTATTGTTCCATTACCTTTTGGCTTACGCACTGTTTCTACTCCAGTGAACACGTTTATCCTTAAAAGGCTTTTAGATGGATCTAAGATTTTGCTTCTTCAATTCCTTATATTTTCAGCTTTTTGCAGATAAGTAAGAAAGGTTATCTGGTTATTTATAAATAAACTATGCTAAAGACTGGCTCGGTTGTGAAAAAAGGAATCGCTCACAACATATTTAAGATAAATAATTGACTAGCATAGCGAAGATTTTGTGGCTGATACAGAATCTCGCACTCACATAATTGTTTATATGTTTGATGATTACTTTTGTAGGGTTCTTGTTTTAATATTTTATTTCAACTTAACTAAAACGTGTTCGTTATGGGTTATTGGTAAGAAAAATGTTATCTGCTTATTACCTATACCTTTATTCTAATGACGGTTAATAAAAAAAGAGATTTAAATTCAGTTTGAATTATATGAAATTGTCTGTTTTACTGTCGTGATGTTACCCAACGTCCTCACTTAATGCAATAGATAAAATGGTTTTGCAGTATAGCTTCCGAAACACATTGTGTCACATTGTACCAAATTACTGTAGCGGGTCGACTCATTATCGTACATTTCATTTAATATCTTGGATCTTCGCGTAAATTTAGCTCATTGTCTTATTTCGCTGTACAAGAATTTTCGGTTGACCAATTTTGCCTTAAGTTACATTTAATAAAGCTACTATTTTAGTAGCCCTACAACTTTGACTCCTTGCGTGATGTAAAAGTAGTCAAATTGATTTGCACGCACACGTTTGACTTTTGGTCTAGGACAAAATATATATAATCTTGTTTAGACTTTTGTAATAGGCCACAAAGCATATTCATTGTAACATTAATTAACGTTCTCAAAATATGTTTGCGTTTCATTTTATTCCAATTATTGATATATATATACCAGATGCGTAAATCATACGGCAATCCCCTTGGTGCATCACCTTTTGCCTCAACGCTGCCGCTTTGTACACAGTTTTAGCAGAAGCAGTCTACAGATGACCTTATATTTAGTAAAGTCCCAACTAAGTACTGCGTACTGTAACAGCCAGATAGTTCCTGATTTCTCAGCATTGCCGCGCCATTGCTTGATCTGAGCACACACTGGCGTTGTATTAACGGAAGCAACAGTTGACGACCAAGTATTTAACAGCCATAGCCTTGGCGCTTCATGTGCCAGTCTAGTACTGTTTAGCATTGACAAATAACTTCTTTCTTCTAAATAAATTACCATACCCAATGCGTAAATTGGGACGTCTTCCCCTCCATGCGTCGCCCATTGCCTCGGCACTGCTGCTGCGTGTACAGCATCAACAGAAGCGGTGGTGGATGACGTAGTGTTCAGCGGTAACGCCCTCGGCTCAGCATGTCCCGGCCCAGTACCATATAGCAGTGTTGTGTAACGTTGACCATCTATATCTGAGACCACTGTGTCTGCACCTTTTTAACAAAGAAAAAATATTCATAAGTAATTTTGAAACTTAATTACTTACTTTATACCCTTTTTTTGGAATTAGAAGGAGAAAATGAATTTCTTCGTGTAACTCGTCTGCTTCGCATCGATGGAACTTAATTTTAAAACTAAATGTTGGATACGCACAATATTAAAAATAAAAATTGATTGACATTAAAATTTAAATAATTATGTTTATTTAAAACTATAAAATAAAATTAATAAAGGGTTTTTTTATTAAGAGCGCTTGTAATAAAAAAAATATAAAAAAATGTTTTACTGATATTGCCACAATTTTTATTTAATTTTAAAGAATATTCACTGACATTATGTGTAGAATATAATGTCAGCCAAATGGCCGCCGTGACTCCGCTGTTGGTGGTTATCCTAGTGGACCAATTTTTGGATGACATTTTCGCATAAATGGGACTCAATTTCACGAAAAGCGCGAGTTATATTAACCTTCAGAGCGGCATTTGACTGTAGTTTGTCTGCATAGATTTGTGACTTCAGAGTTTACGTAACCCCACAGTAAGTAGTCGAGTGGTGTTAAGTCACACGATCTTGGTGGCTAGATGATTTCGCCACAACGCGAGATGACGAAGCCTTCGAATTTCTCATCCAATAAATTTAATGTTTCCCTTGCTGTATTGCAAGTGGCACCATCCTGTTGGAATCACATGTTTTTGAGATCAATACCATCTAATCTTAAAATATTTTTTTTAAGATTAGATGGTATTTGTTTATTAAACAACGGATTGTGGACTCTGCAGGACGGCCATGAACGCCATAAATTGGACCAAATGCACGGAACGTTAGGCAAATAGAGCACTGATTTTGATAGGTAATAAATGTTAACAATTCCTACCCGATGTTGAAGCGTGTAGTGTTCCATGGTAAAATATCACGACTAAATATGTGTTAACGACAAATTTGACATCTATCGATTTACCAATATGGCTGCTATGCGCTGTCAAAGTTCGCGCGCGTCCCTATTGAAAAACCCTTTACAATATCTATACACAGTCACATGTTGTTTTTTAAATACATGTCGAATATTATTTCCTGCTCTTCACATGTCATATGTTCGATAGTATGTTTCAAATAGGTAATTTAAAACTAAAATATTCTAAACTCTACCGCCACGTTCAGAAAAATAGTGTTAAAGAGCCACTGCGAGAAGAACGAAAAACTTCAGGCAATTCTTTTTAAAAATCTTTCAACGATCCGCTTTGAAAGTATATAATTTTATAATATTTGTTAAAATGACATAGGTGTCAGGTGTTAGCTTGGCAAAAATGGAATCGTACCAAACATTTTTGTCTTTTAATAATCACAAAATGACATGTTGTCATTCTATCAGCGTTTCATAATATTTTTTCTTTCACGTTTTCCTTTTATAAGAACTGGCATATTTTTTACGAATTTTATCACAAACAAGACGGACTTATTACTTTACTTTCCTAATATTGGACCTGGCTGTCGCAATTTTTTCTCCATGCCTAGTGTTGTCGAGATTTTACTATTGAATTAAATTAAGTTTTTCGAGCTTCTATAATATTTTGAAGTATAGTCAGACTCAGTAAAGATAATGCCATTAAAAAACAAGTCCCAAAACTCAGTTCTTCTACCGCAAAAAGTTGTGAGATCCATGTAATACCAAGTCGTTTAACTTCATCAGTCCCTACTTATAGGACCTTTTGTCTTAAGTTATTACGTAATTAGCTAGCCTAACAACATCTTATAGTGACCAATCAATATTAAAAATATTTTATTTAAGTACTATTGTACCAAACAATCTTATTTAATATTATATGTATTACTTGTGAAAAACATGTTTTCATGTCAGTCAGTGAGTGACAAAATTAAGAAACTTTGACTAGTTATAATTATTTAAAAACTAGTTCAAATTGAATGAAATTTGAAGTCTACCATGTTTATACAATGTTTAGTTACCGAAAATAAAGGCTTCTAGTTTTATCCAAAACGAAGCTAGAGGGGGTCAAAAATGGCCTGAACTGCTTCGAGAAAAAGAAGGTACGGCCGTGCCGCTTATTTGCTCGACTTGGCAAGGGCACTGCTATGCCACTAAATAAAAATTTGTAAACCAAAAAAGAATTCATTTTTAAAAAGCCTGGCAGGTTTGCTAGGATCTATTAAATATTTAGCACTCATTGCACGCTTTTATAAAATAAGGATTAGGTCTATCTCAGCTGCAGCTCCTCATAATACTGTGTGAAGTCCATAAAATAAACTAGCCTAGCCGTTGAAACATCCTTCCACTGTTTTATCTTATGAAACTTCTCTGAGTCTTCCGGGTAGATATTGTTTTAACGGAGGATCCGTTAAAAAAATATCTACCTCCTTTAATGTTGAATCCCAGAAAAACTCTTTCATTGTCAATCGAGATTTTATCAAGGCCAAGCTTAATGTTTGGTTTAACATAACTAACATTTCAAAATTACAAATATATGATAGGAAAAATTTAAGTCATGTGCGGGATACGAACCCGCGTCCATCCACCCCTTGTGCCGGGGTATGCTCTAACCAATTGAGCTAACATGACATGACGTCATAACTCAAATCTTTCCTATCTTAAACGTCTTTCACCATCGTATTGGGATGGAGTGACATCTATAGTACCACTTACGTTGTACTTGAATTTCTCCTATCACATTTTTGTAATTTTGTAATGTAATCCGCATAGCAGGAGTTATTGCAAACATAACAATATCAAAAATAACTAACATTTGATAAAGTAAAGTTTAACGGCACCGACGGCTTAACATGCTCACTAAAATACAGAAGCGCTCAGCATTAAATGCCACTAACGTCATTTAAAATTAAAAAAATATTTCAAACATAATTTTCAAAGTTACGCAAGTATTTTCTGGCAGAAAAAAGGGTCTCCAAAATAATTTGTAATATTAGGTCCTTACATATGAAATTGGCGTTTTGTATGGGAGGAACAAAAAGTCGAATATTTTTTAATATAATATATTTAATTAATCAAAGTATGAACCATTATTTTCTATGCACTTTTGCCATCTCATAGGTAGTTCATTGATCCCTTTACTAAAAAAACCAGTCGGACGGGAATCAATAAAATCTTTGAAGGCGATTTGGACTGCCCCATCGGAGTTGAATTTTTTCCCTTGCAAGAAGTTATCCAAATTTCGAAAAAAATGGTAATCTGTTGGAGCAAGGTCCGGGGAGTACGGAGGATGTCTTAGACTTTCCAATTGAAGCTCTTCTAATTTAGTAGCCGTCTGTAGCGCAGTGTGTGGTCTAGCGTTGTCGTGAAGCAGCAGTGGCGTGGAGCGATTGACCAGCCTAGGTTGTTTAGCCGCTAGCTTTTCCATCATGGTTTGCAATTCCTGACAATAGACATCAGCCGTAATAGTCTGGCCAGATTTGAAAAAACTGTAATGAACAATACCGGCACTAGTCCACCAAACGCTTACAAGTAACTTTTTTGGGGTTAATTTTCGCTTGGGGCAGGATTTGGCTGGCTGGCCAGGATCTAACCATTGCGCTGAGCGCTTCCGATTATCGTAAAGAACCCATTTTTCATCACAGGTAATGATTCGGTTTAAAATACCTTCATTATTGTGCCGGTTTAGTAATGTAACGCAGCAGTCGACGCGCGTTTGCCGGTTTGTTTCAGTCAATTCGTGAGGTACCCACCTTTCAAGCTTTTTAATCTTCCCAATTTGCTTCAAGTGAATTAAAACAGTTTTATCACTAACATCGCACTCTGCAGCTAACTCGGACGTGGTTTGCGATGGATCCGCTTCCACAATAGCCTTCAACTCTTCATTATCAACTTGAGTCTCAGGCCGTCCACGGGGCTTGTTCTGCAGGTCGAAATTTCCAGAACGAAAACGTTGGAACCAAAAACGAACTGTGTTTTCTTTTGCAACACGACCGCCATACACATCATTCACCCTTCGAGTTGTTTCCGCAGCACTAGTGCCACGGCGGAACTCGTACTCGTAAATAATGCGATATTTAAGGTTTTCCATTTTGTAAAATGAGTGACGCAAACAGAAAAAAACAGAAGAAAAAAAACAAATGAATGACGATCATCGAAGCACAAATACATGAGTCTATAGCTGTACAAATTTGAATTTGGAATTCCTTACCAAAGAGGAGAAATTCGTGATTAAAGTGGCCAGTACGAAAAACGCCAATTTCATATGTAAGGACCTAATATTTAGGGAAACCTACATTTAAGAAATACAAGATCGGTTCATATGAAGTTCGAATTTATGCTTATTTACACTGAGAGGAGAAACGTTTGTACTAAATGTGGTAATTAATTTGCATGTAATAATTAAGGGACGAATGTGTACTCTTCTTCTTCTTTTTCCTGTACTGATCCCACGCCATGTGAGGTTTGTATAACAAGAAGCAGTGATGGCTCAGTGGCATTGGCTATGGACTGCCGGGCCATATCTATGCAGGGACATTTCTAAGAAAATTAAAACCTAATAATAAACATATTAGGAATATCAATGATGAAATTTTTTGTGTTTTTTATTCACTTAATGTCCTGTGGTAATCGTATCAGTTTTTATTTTTCTTTCTGAGGTATTGTTTAGAATTTAATTGAATTATTATAGCATTGTATAGAAATTAATGAAATTAGTTCTTTACTAATTGTGTAATCTGTTGGCATATACGATTAATTGCATACTGCAATGAAAATAGTACTGATTATATAAACTCCTCACCTTCTACTTAGTCTCTACTTTATTTTTTTACCTATTTTTTCTTTTATTATGTATTGAAATTTTATATAATTATATTAATACGTAATTATATATAGATACTACAGTATAGATACTGTTCTTGTTATTTGTTGCAAAAAATATTCTTTACTATATTTATTTATATTAAAGCATCTAATTGTTTAGCTACATATATTTTCATATAAAATAAGTTTTTCTACTTTGTATATTTTTTTTATTTAATTTGTTTGTCTGTGCGTCACCAAAGGTCAGAGCTGAAAATCAGCGCTGGGGATTAGTCCACAGCATTATGCTGAGCTCAGGCCTTTTCTGGCAGCACTGCATATTACAGCAGCATTGAAGTGCTGTTAGTTCATGATGTTATGTTGATATTTTAAGATAACAGATTGTTCTTTTATATTTTAACCAATCTATGTTTACAATGTTGTTGTATGCAGTTCTGTGTAGAATAAATATATTTTCTTTCTTTCTTTCTTTCTTTCATATACCTATACTAGAAAACCAATAGTATGTGTATATATATATATATATATATATATATATATATGTATAATAATAGTTAACTCACTTACCCAAAACGGGATGTCCCCTAGGCGTAGCTTGTCCTCCAAACGTCATAACATGACCATGGTCTGCGGTTACTACGATGAGAGTTTCAGCTGGATTTACTCGTTCCAATGCTGCTAACAAGGCTGTTTCAAGTTCCAGTGTTTCGTCGAGAGCTCTATAGGGATTGTTGTAGTGGTGCGCGTGATCTATTCTCCCACCTGTCAAGGAAGTTATTATGAATTTTTTAAACGAATGTATTACGCGAAACATAATAATTGTTTTTAAATGATTTCTGAAATAATGTCACTATTGGACTGCGTAAAAGTCATTAAGAGGCAGCGATGAAAAAATCACGACCAGTTTGGGTAAAAACGAAAGAACGTTTATAAACAAAAAACTAGTAACATTAATTGAAAATGTAACTTAAGGTTTATGTAATAAGTGAGCAATCACCCTACTAGGTTCGTATGGAGAACTGACCGGCCAGTTCACCCTTAAGATCTTTACGTTAATAAAATAATTTATAGCCAACTTTGCAATTTTATATTAAATATTTTTATATAAAGAAAATTTTTAGGAAAATTGTTTCAGAATTGATTTGACCTTAGAGAATATGATCAAGATTATCATATAATTTTTTTACTGCTACAAACTAAATATATATTATGTTGTCTTAGGTTTTCGCGATTATTACACATAGTAATTAAACAACTTTAAACGGTTTAACGTCAGGACAAAAATAATGATAAATATACGCGATTTAAACCGTTTAAAGTTGTTTAATTACTAAAAATATATATTGATTAAAATCAGTTCTTAGCTATATATTCTTAGCAATTTTGGCTACAAATGCCGTGTCCAGGTAGCCGAGCAGGTTTAGGCATCCGACGTGATATCGGAGGACCGGGTTCGATTCCCGCCTTGGGCATAACATTTTGTACTCCAATAATTTGTTAAATATTACACAAGTAATTTAATTAATTATATTTATCCATATGTTTATCCAAACTTTTGTTAACGGGGCAGAGGTTGAATAGCTATTCTAGCCAGTAAATTTAAGTTGTTTACTAATATGTATTGACATTGTGGTCCGCATGGAAACATTTGTGAAAACTGTTGGCCGAAAGTATTTTGTATTCGAAATGGGTATGAGGTACAGTCGAGGAACAAAGCATTTCATATTGCGGGACATCGTGACTTACACAAAAGGAAAATAACGGATGTTTGTTTAAATGCGCATGCATTCACGCATGCACATTAACCTCAAAATAGTTATTAATTAAATAAGTGAAAGAAAAAAGTAAGGGTTAGTAAAGTTGTGTTCGCTTAAGGTCTACTAAACTCTTAGTACGTCTCGTGATTGTTATATTCTATCAAAGCACAATTATCACACCATTTATTTTATATCTTATTGTTATTTAGTTTTCTCGAGACATCCATATTTTATCAGCTACAAGAAAAGTAATTTACTATAGGCCTTTAAATTCAATGTAACTCCAGAAATTATGGATAAAGTAATAAATACGCACTGTCTCATGTACATTCATAGTCCATATTTACTCGTTAGAGCATTTTTATTACCCCTCTCAAGCGTACGTTGTGCGCAACGTATCATGTAATCCTTAATAAATAATTCAGTTAGGGAGCACAGGGCTCAGAGTTTTGTATTTTTGAGATCATGTTCCGTAGGAATAAAATAATATGAGGCATTTCTTAACAAGTAACAGCAGACAATTTATTGTAAAAGTTGATGTGGTCATCGAAGCTTGTACTCTCTTAATAGCTAACTACCATAAAAGCAAGCAACATTAAGTGCCACCTGCTGTTTTCCTGTTCCAAGCTTGAAAAGTTTTAATAGTTAAAGATGCGATATAATGCGAAGATAATAGCGTTTATTGTAAGTTGGTCGGAGTTTCATCTTGGTCATTGAGTGTGTACTAAACGTTATATAAGCAATTCAACTGGTTCACATACAAAACATAATCACAGTGAATTAACCTTCATTATTAGCCGGCACTACAATGAGTCAGTTGTTACGATTAGAACTACAACTAAAGCACAAACAAGACAAACACGTTAAGCACATAGCAAATGAAACAAGCCGTTAAATAAAACATCTGGTTTACAGAACTGAATATAAGCAAAGAAAACTGCGCGCCTCGTAGTATCGCAAGCGTGATAGATGTCCTGTTACTTTGTATCAATAAATAACCTAGGTAAATATTAATGTATATTGGTTACATTAATATTATTAAATATTAATGTAACCAATCATAAAAAACCACTTCTGGAGTGGATTATTAAGACCAAGATTAAATTTTTTGCATAGTAAATATTTTTTTTATCCACAGATGGCGGGCACTGTTACTGCGCATAGGTACTGAATATATAATGTTTAGGACTGTATCCTGGGGTTGCGGGCTTAAAGCACGCGTCCATTGGCCCGCGCCGGACGCGCCGCACGCTTGGCTCGCAACGGATTTTAGTTTGCTTTGTGTGATTTTACATAGCGCTGCAACCACTATCCGCACCGCCCGCATTGGAAGCCGGCATTTATGAACAAAAAATGCGTTGCGTGCCGGTGACATCACACATATCAGTTCACCGCTGGCATCATCCACTACCGCACGTGTTGTTTTATTTAACCTGAGCTAACGATAAAAAAATAAAATAGATGATGCATTATAAAGTAAACATACTACAGGTCTT
Source organism: Plagodis pulveraria (assembly GCA_963890685.1). Lineage (NCBI taxonomy): Eukaryota > Metazoa > Arthropoda > Insecta > Lepidoptera > Geometridae > Plagodis > Plagodis pulveraria. Next base: position 19,460,826 of record OY982962.1, read on the forward strand.
TCTTCTGGACCCACAGCCTTTCCGAATGTCGTGTTTTGTTTTGTTAAATGGTTTTAGAGTAAAACATATATTTTCATGAATTTAGCTCTTTAAATATGAACATGTCTTCATATATAACAATAAAATTTCCTCCTCATGAAGTGGTTCAGGAACAACTAATGAATGATGATGCAATAAATAATGGTCGCGTCAAATTGATATTATAAACCCACATTGTACGTTTACTTAGTTTAGTTTTACGTTTTTCTTCATCTTCAAAATTACAACTAATATACACAATATTTTTGTCAGTCTCCAAGAAAAAATACTTCAACTCAAGACAAGGAAACACACGAAACTAAACAAAAAAAACCGGATGCAGTGGACGCATGCTATCAGCAAATCCGTTCAATCCGTTGCGTGCCGTGCGTCCAGCGCGAGCCAATGAACGCGTACCTGTAAGCACCGCTCGAAGTTATTTTTTCCATGTGAAAAACATCTATGGTGTCACTTAGAATGCGTGCATTGATTAAAATAATTGTAAGTAAATAAGAGACAAATTCAAAATATGTCTATCAAATTGCTTGCATCTAAATTTTAGAGCAAAATTATGTTTTTATGTTCAAAATACCAAACTAAATATAATGTTAAAATATTATCATAGCAAAGTAAGAATCAATAAATAAATATACCTTCTATAAGCAAGAAGAAACCCTTATCATTCTTCAGTAAGATTGATAGGGCAGCTCGCGTCATGTCTGCTAGTGAAGGGTCGTCCGCTTTCACGCTAGCCCCCGCTGTCGCTCCCTCCTCCGCATCCGCTGCCGCTCCTCGCTCCGCGTTGAAGTCCATGTGTGAGTATTCGAATAAACCTGTAAAGGTTCTGTGTAAGTATGGACTTAAATGCAATATCATGAGATCACAATTACAATACTGTATCGACAAATATGTTCCTCTCAAGATTGAAAAACAACAGAGAGAATTTTGTTAATTTGAAATTTGATACTGAGATCGTGCAGGCCGAGTGTCCATCATCTATATAAAGGGACTTTCCAAAACAGTTAGGGCAAAATGTGAAAAAATACTGGTTTGTTATTTTTGACCGAAAATTTGCACGAACATACAGTGAGATAACTCAGCCAGCATTCTCAGAACTTTTCCCTCCACCAGAGGCCTATTATATTTGTAGAGGTACACACAAAACCTGTACCTTAAATTCTATTATTTTAATTATTTTGTGTTGTTCCCTTTGCAAAAAAACAATACGTATACGAGTTTGGTATTATTAAAAATAAAAGATAAGGATTGTTTTAATCTGGATACTACGAATATACGTAGTCTGCATAGATCCGATTTTAAGTGAAATATAAGGTATTAGGTATTTCAAATATTTTCATAGTTAACCAAGGATCAAGTAAGTACCCCGTCCTCGTGCAAGTGAACAAGTTGGCTAAAACGTGTAATCGACTGTAAAATAAAATATGTTCTATAAATTGTTCAATTTTTTAAATCTTTGGAACATATTTTATCTTGGACGCAAGCCAAACTTTCATGCTTTTATCCGGATGCCTGTATTTAATATTCAGAGTACGTTAATATTCTTTAAGATCTTGGATTACTAAGCCAATGCAGGGAGCATTGCCACTCAAGATATCAAAATTGCATTGGCTGCTACGTAATGCAATTTAAAATAGAAACACAATGTAAATAATAGTCTTGCCACCTTTTACATGCGATAAAACGTAGGTATTGGGACACCTTAGCCTACCCTTTAAGGACTATAAGGGTGTGATGCCTCTATATGAATTGCTTTTAATCACAGTACAGTTTACCTTACTTTAGGAAACGGCTTTGTGGAAACTTCTACGCTTTATATAAGATAAAGAAAGACCTATGAATCCAGTTGTAGTTGTAAATAAGCGATACTATTATGGAATTACTGACAAAAAATGTGGAACGCCTATTGGTTTTGAACCTGCAATGACAGTTCTGTTGCTCGTTGTATTTAGGTACAGTTTTCGTAACAGGTATTTGTATTGTTTATACTTCTGTCATATTTTTAACCTTTTTATAAATACATTGATAGTTCAAGTCAGAGAACATAAATATAAATCAAAGTTAATTCTCGGTTCAACGATAACAGTATTGCTTGTGGTAGCAATTGATTTGCCCAAATTTGCCAACACTCATGATGATTGGACATGAGCAACCGCACAATTTTATTCCGAAATTGATCACGGGTATTTACCAATAAACTTTTACTTTATGATCCTTTAGTAAATATTTGACGCAATTCCCAAGCGCAAACACTACTTTACTAACTTTTTTATGTTTAGTCGTTGTGTTTGGGCTACCTAACTTCTAAGCTTAGGTATATGACGTCAAGTTTCTACAAAGTTGGATCCCTCGTACCCTGATGTCATGGGTGTGTTTAGTTCGGTGACGTGAATTTTATCTTATTATGCACGATTTAGGAAGGATTTTCGATAAAAAATGTTGCTTAGAAACTTACTGCATCATATAAGTCTATATTTTAATACCTACTGTTTTGTGAAACATCATTTCTACGGTTTACTGTACAAACTTTTATTTTATACCTAATATAACATCCCCAAACAGTAACTTTCATGTTCCGTATATATTCGTAAATGTCTGATTTCTCAAGCGCGTCAGATTTATTACACATCATGAATTCGAGCTATAGGTATTGTTTTGTTACTTGAATATGTAATTTAAGACGGATTCGCGATGGAGGTTACATTTACGCAACGCTTAGGGAATCAAATACTTACACCTAAGTTTAAGCCATTATTTTTTAGTTAATCTATTTTATAACTAAAGAAGATTTTCAAATTCCAAACTCTAAACAGGTCAATAAAAAACAACAATTTCCTTTTTTTTAATTTGCTAGTCGTGTAAAATGTAGTTATAGTGATAACACGTGTAGACAATGATTTTTTAAGATATAGAAAAAAACACCCTATTGAGGGACCCTTGCTATCTATGAGATCGATTGTCATTCACTGTCAATGACTATTTATCATCAAGATAGGGAAATACTTCTCAGTTATTGGAGTGCAACTCAAGAACGGCTGGACCAATTTTGATGAAACTTGAATGGAACCACACGGCAAATAGCAGCTTTGAAATAAAAAAAAGAATACGTTGCGTATTCAAGTACGTATTGAAAAGTGAAACATTGAAAATCAGATGTCTCAAACCCAAGGCTGGAGTAATGTTTATGTGACCACAGGCGCATTCAACTCAGGCGTGTTTATGGCGCGAAAAAAGCCCGAACGCTTCCACAGCATGTAAACGCAATGTGCCGAGCGCTTTGACTGCATTTAAATGGTCAAGGAAAGTCTTATAGAGTATAACATACCTATGGTACATACAGAACTACTGGGATATTATATAACAACCAACTATCTATTCTGGGATAATTTATTCTACACGCAGATCGATGATGTAGCCATGGCTTATCCAGTCTCCTCAGTCGTATATATTTTCATAGAGGACTTAGGAAAGAGATTTCTTTCTATCATCGGACATATCGAGCATCGGTATCCAGATAAAAAAAACACATCACTGACATAAAGAAAAAACGCTCGGCAAAGTCTGCAGTTTGTGAAGAAAATCAAGACAAACCCAATCACTAGATTCGGTTTGACTTTCCAAAAATCCTCTCCCGAGAAACCCGGTTCGTGACAAGCATGTTATGCGAGGCTATTGAAATAAAAAAGTATTTCAATAGATTAATTAATTTAGCCTTCTTGGGATCCAGTCATTTAATTACTCTATTTCATTAAATTCCATGGTCGACACAAAACTGCAAGACCTCTATGCGTGCATAGGTAACGTTACGAAATAACTCATGTGACTAATAAAACCAATTAGTCACCCCGTGACCACGATCACTGCAAAGTTTCTGAAACATTGGGATAAATAAATAACTAGTAAATAAACGCGATTTAAGCAATTCAAGTTGTATAATTCATGTATTTTCACTCAGAATTTTTACGTAAACTAAATGTAGAAAGTGCAAGTTGTAAATAGCGTATATTTTAATACCAGAGCGATAAATTCAAAACTTGAAACTCAACGCGTTAGGCCAAACTGGGTGGTTAACAGCAGAACATTTTTCAATTATTAATGCGGAGTTCCCTCATTTAATATGTAAATGCTACTTAAAACAGCGCAGATTAAAATGGATACAAACGAATTACAAGTGTATATTCTCGATTTTAGCTAATAATTTGACTTTCAACTTACTAAACATTGTCATAATTATGTTTACTAATACAACATTAGAATTGTATTGTAGGACCTGCTAACGTGAGATCCAATCATTGAAGCTTTATTGGCCTACGTAATGGTTTGCTAACGTATTAATTTCAAAAAACTGTTTTAAGTGACAGTTAAGCAATGATAGTCAAGCGGTAACAGCTCCGGACCGCCATGTCGCAGGTGTATGGTTCGATCCCCACCGCCAGCTTGAGCTTCACCGCATGGTAGAAGGGCATTTTGCGTATGCTTGGCTAGCTAGCTAAATAAATACTACTGTTGTCGGTGGTTAGTCTGTCATACAAAAACCAACCAGGCCGACTAGCACACTAGGGTTTGGTATCATCAAACAGAATATCAGTCGAATTTACCATAAAATACGTAATTTTTCATTTAGTACAGGTTTAACCTTAGCTCACGTCTAATCTGCAGCTAGCCGTTTTTATATATTCCGTACCCAGAAGGTAAAAAACAGAGGCGACATACTATAGGATTATTCCACTATATGCCACATGTGGACCCAGCAATTAGCTGAGGCTCGCCACTACAATATGAAATGTAAAGTAAACGCTAGGTATTACACGAATACACGTGCTTTCCTATCCATGAAATTTTGTCATATATATATTTTACGTAGTTTTACAAGAAGTTTAAACTCAAAAAAAATCTACACGCATAGTACTTATAGAACTAACTGTGCCATGGGAAACAAACATACCTAAAGACCACACAATAAAAATGATATAACCAAAAACTGTTATGTGGTTAATTAATATGCTGTAGAAGCCAGGGGTAAACCAGCGAAATCCCTATATAGCCTACTAAAAGACCTTGGCCTGTCAAGAACAACTGATAACCAATAACTTCTATCCTAGAGCGTGTATCCAAGGCGGTACTAGTAGGATCTTACCAAATTTGTTTGTGCAGGGGAGGAGGCTCGAGCGGTGAAAGGGATCATTGATGACATCATAAAAGGGCCCCTTAACCTTACTCACTGGGTTGCAAATCCCAGGCACCTTGACTTGGGCCTCTTCCTCTGCAACGCTATGGACCCGGCACCCGCACGGTGAACACATGGAATGCTAAGTAATTCGTCTCACTTAACACGTAGATCATTATGTCTGTTATGTTTTAGTACCAGTTTTTTTATACTCTTTGTATACGAGTTCGTCATGATAAGTACTGCCTACCTCTTTATTTGTTCCGCCAAGCAGTTGTTTTCGTATTACCGTGTTTTGATTTGAAGGGTATGAGTGCCCGTGAAATTACAGGCTTACCAATTTTATATCTCTGGGTGATGGGAGCAGTACAGTTTGTCACAAGTGATGAAATGCATCTGTTATGCGAAGCTACCAAGAGATAGGCCTCGTGTGTAATTGTATCTCCAATAGATTAAAATATAAAAATGAAAAAGGCCAAATTATAGATGCGTACACAACATTTCGCACAAGAAGATATTCGTTAGATTACACATTAACAAGATATTATATTATTTATTCATATATACATTTCAATAACGTGAAATATACGAGGTTCTCACTTTTATCTACTTAGAAAAATATTAAACGTTCTTCTTTAATGGGTTCGTTACAGCGTTGGGTTACGCGGTTTATCTAAAAGGCCCTAAAGGATTTCACCCGAATTGCCGCGTAAGCTTATACATTAAATAAACCTTACAAAGTGTATAAGAAGGGTCTGATTTTTTTATTATATCTGAACAAAGATGTTTCCTATTTAGAAAAGCATAAATCTGTATTATATAAAATGTTTAGCTTGAATACGTGTTTTTATTAATAAAGGGGCCTAGCACCCACTCACACACTATAAATTAATTCAAATATTACTTTACTTTGAGTTATACTGAATTTATGGAACACTATTAGGTGGTAAAATTAACAAAAAATGTAATAGACATTGATCTGAAATGTTCTGTCATTATGCCACTTTTATACCGTAATCGATATTAACTCACATACAACTGTTTATATGATAATAATGCTTGCTTGAAAAATGGTAACAGTTCTATTATGATATCGTATAGGGCTTGAATTTCCATTTTTATCTACCGTTTTGTTCTTAGATTCCATACGAATAATAATCATCCAAGTGGTGGTTTTTCCGTACTTTACAGCCGTCTGCGTCGGGATCAGACCGGTTGTCTTAGGATGGCGTTGATATAGCAAGGTCGTAAGGTTGAATTTAAGCCTCTGAAGTTATTTATGTTTAATGGATATAGAATGCCATAGGACTAACCCATATTTCCACATCACAGGGAATCCTTGTATGTTTGCAAGTGTGTATTTTAACGGGTTATGTAAACTGTAACTTGAGACTAATAACCGTTATTTTTATTATATCAACCAGTCAGAGTAAGCAAATCTCTTTACCAATATTAAAATCAGTATTTAAAAAAATCTCATATCAAATCAGGCACACATTTAATAATGATATTCTGTCAGAATCACGATTCAGTAGATACTCAAATAATCGATTTACATCAAGCAAATGCCGGAAATCTTTGATATCTAAAAGCTCAGTGACTCGTCAATCTTTACAAACATTTTCTTTTCACATCAGAGTATCGTTTTTATATCTTTATAGATTTACATCGTTTTTCTTCGCCTTACACCCGGGTGTGGCTTCGTTTGGCCCGATTAACTCCAAATTTGCAAACCAATACAAATAACATTTAACAACTTAGATATGCAACAGGATTAATACGAACATTGTCTTTGTAAGATATGCCAGGGAACATTTGACTGTTTTGGATTTCATACCAGCGGTAAGCGAAATATATTATTTACAAAAACAAAAAACTCTTACACTGAGAATTATATGTCGGAGCGTGAGAATAGACTACACCACAAAGGTTTTTCTTAACCTTTCTCCATTGAGTCATCGAGCAATTATTAGAAGGTTATCCTTTAGGGCTGGCACTGATTTACTGACGTTGTACAAGTCTGTGATTGCTGCTAGTCTATATTCATTTGAGTATGTGTTGCAACTCTAGGGCATAGGCACAGCTTTATCTTGTTATAATTTTTTAACGAAATATTTTTTGGAAATGGCGTATCAAATCAGATTTTTTCTTTAATTAATACATGTGTTAAATTTATGTATTTGAGTTGAGGTCATTAATTGTGTTTCTCTATAAATTATAGTACTAGTGCGATCAGTTGTGTTATTTCATTACTTTTTATTATTTTATTTTGACATGTTTTTATGTTGTTATAAGCGCTTTGATGTTGGCCATATGAACCGCGTTGTTTATGAGGAATGTACTTAGAGACATTTATTTATTTATTACAAAAAGTAAACTAACACATGATTTTATGTCTGAAATCATATGAAGTTGCTGTAGCTTATGTTTTGCCTGTGCAGTGATCTTTACAAATTTTACTCAAAATTTCAATCTCATTTCCTTAAGAACGATCTTATATTCCTTGATAGAATTTTTGTATGTGATGATATATTGATAGAATATAATTATGAATTTTGTCTTTAAACATACCAAGAAGAAAATATATTTTCATGAATATAATAATATATATTTCCATTAAACTTGCTTATATAATAAAATAACGTATTTAATAATTTGCTTACCAGAAAATACGGAAGCAAGTATCCATTTATACGCATAGAATCAACGTTGGTTTTATCACGTACTTTATGCGAACTGTCCTATTTGCCTATTTTTGTTTATTCTATTCATTTACCAATATGCACGCTCGTTTAGATTGTTGCAAGTTTTGCTAGACATAAATGTAATGTTTTCATTCGATATTATGGTGTTATCGAACGGAAATAAATATTTAATACTGATCAGTTGGCGGATGTTGGTAATGGCAACACCAAAGCGACAGTAGCGCCACCATGGGATGGGATAAAACATACGACACGCTCTGTTATTGGCAGAGTGGTTTACCGCTAAAACGAGTGTTGACACGAAGTGAAGAGCGGAGGAGTGGGACATTCTTGAGACAACTACCAGACTGGAAACATCGGAGCGGAAGTACTGTTCTGTTCATTACAGAAAGTACTAACACGGATCCATTTTTCCGTTTATTAAAACTATTCTAAGCAAACGGGTATCACAATGGATAGTATTGTATTTATAGCCAGATGCTTCCATTTTTTTTGCTGTGCATTTGCAGTTATATACTGTGAGGTAGTTTTTACTAGGTATATTCGTTACTGCATTGGAGAACGTAACTTAATTACTTAAATTGTAACGCAATGAACTTAGGTGTTTCGGTTTGTTTGAACTAATTAAAGATTTCAGAGTACAGAACAATCTTTTGAATCAAATGTTACAAAACATGGATGTATGTACTTATCCCTCGGTGCTTCAGTACGGTAACCGCTCGTCTGACCAGGGCGATGAAATATGTAATATGTTCGGTGAATATTTTCATTTTACCTTTCTAAGCGATGACATGCAGCCTGAACCCGAATTTGAGACTATTTCTCCTCGCTTATGCACATCGTCTGCCGATATTGGTAATATAGATGTATCAGATGGTTATGTGCATAAGTTGTTAAAATCACTTGACCTCAATAAATCAGCAGAACCTGACAACATCGCCGCAATATTTATAGCCAACTATGCCAGTAGCTTAGCCTTACCTATTTCCATTTTGTATAGGCGTTCTTTGAATGAAGGAATAGTACCTAAAGTCTGGAAAACCGCCAACATAACGCCAATAATAAAGTTGAGAATTAAAGGCCTATTTCTAAATTATGTTTATTCGCTAAGGTTTTAGAAAAACTCGTTTATGCCCAACTCTATCCCTCACTTAAACATAGTATTGACCCTAACCAGCACGGGTTCTTAAAGGGTAGGTCTACCACGTCCAATCTACTGTTATGTAGTGAGTTCTTGTCCCGTTATATGTCTGAGCCTTCTCAAGTAGATGTAATCTACACGGACTATAGTAAATGTTTCGATCGTATAGACTATTTAATTCTTTTAGAGAAACTTCTGAAAATAGGCATAAGAGGCAACTTATTCAGATGGTTCTCTTCCTATGTTCGTAACCGATGTCAGACTATTGTATTGGGTGGGTTTTCCTCTTCTCCAATGAAGATACCTTCCGGTGTACCGCAGGGATCCCTACTTGGTCCTTTACTCTTTACAATTTTTGTAAATGACATTTCCTCGTGTTTTACTCACTCTAAAATTTTACTTTATGCAGATGACATGAAAATCCTTCATCCTATAAAAAGTATTGACGATGCAATTAACCTTCAGACTGATCTTATCCGTTTCGAAAACTATTGTACACTCAACAAACTACATCTTAATGTCACTAAATGTTATGTCTGCTCATTTACCCGTAAATCTGACACTATAAAGTTTGATTACTCAATACAAAACATACCTTTGTCTAGAGTGAATAGGATAAAAGACTTAGGCGTGACCTTTGACAGTAAGCTTTTATTTGATGAACAAATTTATACTATAGTAAATAAAGCTTCATATCGCGCTTGGAAAAAATTCAGTCTAGATTTCTACGTTATTTACAATTTTGTGCGAAGATCTATTTACCTGACTATAACTCGAGATGCCGCAAATTTCATTTCCTGCCTCTCCAGGAACGGAGAGATATAGCTGACCTTTCATATCTTTTTGGCATAGCAAATGGCTCAGTGGACTGCTCGGAGCTGCTGCATCAACTTGGACTGCGCACGTATATTAGAAAAAGGAATCCAAAACTTCTTGAAACACCGCTTTGTAAAACTAATTACAGACAGAACACATTTTTGATTCGGGCGTGCAGATGTTTTAACAATCTTGCTAGCGAACTTGACCTAGATATATTCTTCACTTCCTCTGCTAAACTAAAAAGTACCCTATGTAATAAGTTTTTCGTAGGTTAACTTAGCGTCTTATCTCTATTATAATGTAATAGCATTAACAATTACATAAGTCTGTAATGACCAGCACACTGGGCATGCTCCTAGTTGTCATAGCTGGATCATTTGGACTACCTCTAGGCCTGCAATGGCCTTTAGTTTGCTTAAACGCTTGCTTTATAGTACCTATCGTGTTATACATAGTTTGTAGTGTTTTGTCTTTATTATTTGTTTTTTTTTTCGTCACTGATGATTAATTTTGTTAATTTTTTAACTATTGGGTATATATACTCGTATTATATATTTTTATTACAAAAAGGAAAAAAACTATGAGAACATTCACTTACAGGTATGTTTTTAGTGTTGTCTCTTCATGATGTGTTTATTGTGCTCAAAAACATCTGCCACCAAATGTTGTTCACCCCTTACTCGCATACCGGTTTGCACTTCAAGTTTTATGCAGTCACCGTGCGGCGTGCGCCCGCCCGTATTGTTCTCTTATCGCTTCAGCAGCTACCTGTTATACGATTTGCTATCGTTTCCTCTGTTTCGATAATAAATTAATTGCCATATCCATCAATGACAAAATTATTTGCTATTTTGGGCAATTGCAGACAGAACACATTTTTAATTCGGGTGTGCAGATGTTTTAAACTCGTAATGTTCCTTAATATTTTATTATGTATTTAGTAGTCGTTCATTAACTTTGATCTTTTTTAAAACTAGTTGCTCTAAGTGGAAATTTTTAATTAGCCTTCAAAAAATTATTTGTTATATTTGTTATTCCTAGATAGCTGTTAATTTCCCTAAAATTGTTAAATAAATAAATAAATATTTTGCTTATACCAACATGAGTAGTATCTGTTCGGACCGATCAATTTCGCGGGCAATTGGAACACGCCGCTTTGGTAGTCGTCTCTTGTGATCTATGGTTTTTTGTACGTGAAATTAACTTGTTATTTTGAAAAATCATGCTCTGTTCTTAAATTGTTTTTTTTCGTTTTGTTGTTTGGTTTTTTTTTACTTTGAATACTCTAAACAATTTGGAAAAAGGCTTTTGTGAAAAATTTTGATTGCTAACTCGTGGCAGAATAAATTTGTTAATATAATTAGTTGTTGGTGGAACCTGGAACTTCGATGCTGCCTCACGTGAGTAGAAACTTACACTTTTATTTTGGCCAACATGAAAGTTAGGTACACTAGTGGGATCGTAGTATCATGAGTTATATGTAAGTTATTGTTGTAACTTTATTTTCATGTAATTGATTTTATAACTTGTCCATTTCAGATATTCTTTTTCAGCCTTCCCGGTGTATCGCCGGAGTTAAGCATTCAAAACAGATTGTCCAGGTGGAAGGCGCCTTCCACTGAACAATACCTGCCTGGGCAATCTGGAATCTTAACAGGTTCTGTCACATAATTTTATGTTGTAATAGTAACTACTAATAATCATAATCTTTAAACTTGTTTCGGTCTGACGCTTCGCTTATCCGAAATCTACTTTAATCACTTGTTACGTGTATAACTAAAAAACTTATTGTGAAATATTATTTGGACGAGGGATTCTTAACTAATTGAAGTTTTGAGATGGACCCCGTACCAAACAAGGTCTGAAATTTACAACTTCTTTCTTCTAAATTATAATCTACCGCAAAACAGGAATAACTCTAATGATATGTATACGATTGTACGAAAATAAAATTCGTGTAAATCATTTAAATCAATTTTCAATGCGTTAAGTGTGTGGTTTCAGGTTAACATTCCGTACAATAGATCCAAATTCCTAATTTGTAAGATACAATCATCCCTTTAACGAGGTTTGTGAAATACGGATGGATGGACTGAGAGACAAAGAGCAGGTTGTCGTCAATAGGGCTTCAGTATATGGGAACTGAACACCGGTAATTATATCATTAAGAAGCTTATAAATTGTATCGAGGCGTAAAAAGGTGTGGTAGTAAAATACTTTATTGTACATAGAATGAATAAAACACGTTATTTTGAGCCGTGCGTTCAGCCGAGGCTATAATGAGATTTACGCACAAGTTATACACTCAAATTTTCTTTAAAAACTCGAATCTCACTTAAATTGCGAGTCAATAAAACTAATGATATTGCTTATAACACCATATATCATTAACTAAAATTCAAACAAATATTTGAACAATGTACTTTTTTGAGTGTTATTGTTTTAATAAAAAAATATCTATGGGTTACATCTAAAGACCCAAGCAAACTTCTTACATGAAATATAAGTATTACAAACTGAACCTCTTTGAAGAAAATCAAAATAATTATCTTAATTATTTTTGGCTCTCGTACTTAAAAACGCCATTTGTGCTGTAGAGCATAAACTATTATTTTAAAGCAATGATAGCCGAGCGGTAATAGCTATGGACTGCCGTGCCGCAGGTCCATGGTTCGATCATCACCGCCGAATTAAGCTTCACCGCTTGTTGGAAGGTCATTTTGCGAATGCTCACATTGGTAACTACTACCCTCCAGTAAAAAGTCACCAAGGGCCTAACAGTGTCGACCGCAGTCCCTGTAGAACTGCTGTCGTAATACATCCAGTAAGAAATTATGAAATTGTATATAAGAATTAATAACTGTATGTCCCAGGGCGATGAGCGTAGTGCAGTTTGTCAGTTCTCACAAATGCATCTTCTATAGGGAGAGGTTACCACTTAACAACAGAGGCCTCATGCGTGATCTGTCACAACAACAAAAAAAAAGTTCTAACAATGAGAACGAAATCATTTCGTGTACACAGGCCAAGCACTCTCTAATCCTATCTGGTTTTAACCATTACGTGGCCATATAAACTGGTGAATACGCACATACAAATCGTTTGACAAACACTTTTACGTTTCAGTTGTTTACGTAGTGTAATTAGATTTACACTTTCTATAATTGGGTCACAGTTAAAACGCCTAAGTGATATCGTGGTTACAGCTACTTGTAATTAATAATTTCAACAGCAAAATAAGACAGTTTGGCTTAAGTAAGGGTGTGGCATTCGAAAATTAATACAAACTACAACGAATAAAATACCAGTTATATGAAATCATATTTCGCAACAGCCGGTCAGAGAAAAACTGTCCAGCCACAGCATAAATAGTACATTTTAGTCAGCGTTTTTAGCATTTGTTGTTTGACCCGAGTTGTAGACAATAGATTCAGGCAAAGAGACAAAGAGTCTTTTGTCTACGCTAAACTAGATATATAAAATACAAAATCACAAATATACGATAGGAAAAATTTAAGTCATGTGCGGGTTCGAATCCCGCACATGACTTAATTACATGATCTATTGTATATTTATGATTTTGTAATGTAATCCGCATAGCAGTCGTTATTGCAAAACTAAAAATCAAAATAAAAATGGATATATATATGGGAATTTTCAATTTTTGTAAATTATGAACCTTTTACTCAAAATGGTTCATAACTCACACAAAAATTCTAAATTCTCATTGAGTTTTGAGAGATTTAGTCAAACTTTGTAACTTTTAGTTGAGATTTAGTGATGAAAAGCGTAGCAGATACAAATTTGTGGACTCACATCGCAGGTTTTACAATGTACTATTTATTTTCATAAAGTTCGAGATTCATAGTAGCTGGAATTAGTAGGGCATTTGGCTTGTTTTTATTATTCGTTGTTTGTGATATATTGGACACGTTTGTAGTATAGGGACCCAATTTTATTTTTCGAACCATCCCGCTAAACTAAACCAATTCTGTGAAATATTTGACATGGCTCTTCTTAACCAAACTTTAAGCTTGGCCCAGATAAACTCTCTACTCGCACTGTCATGCGACCGGTTTCCTGGGAATAAAAATGGATTCAAGTTTACAATAGGATCCACACTCCACGTATACATGATCTGTCCGGAAGATGTAGTTCTGCTGCATAAGCAGTTCCTAAGATAAGGCAGTGAACAGTTGTAGACATTTAACAGAAAAACATGCAGACAGAGAGTAATATTGATTGAGCTCCGTTTGGCCCTCTGGAAATTATTCTTTACTTACATGATATGTATTGCTTTCGTTGCAGGTGTATTTATATTTAAATAATTTAAAAGAAGTGCGCTTTAAAAATGTCACACTGAGGGCGTAGGACGGAGAGACGCCGTTTAGCATGCCAGTGAGCGAAACAGAACTACGCAATATATAAGTATGCTATTATTTAAAATAAATTCACAAAGGCGATTTTAAGAACAGAAAATTCTTTCAATGTCTTTATCACATGGTTTCTACATAATGATAAGATATAGAATTTGTAATGATACGATTTACTACGTAGACACAAAACTTGACTAAGCGAAATTTTGTACTAAACTGTATCCATTTTTTATCCATGGAAAATGAATGGAATCGTGTTTTCGGATCAAGTATAGTATTTTTCATATCCAGTAAAATATAATATCTTTTATTAATATCTGTAAGCCATACACTCGTTCTTAAAACATGTTCAAACGGGTTTACGAGCTCAATTCACCTTAAAAAAATATGTTTTATTTATTAATGACTGTTAAAGCTTCGTGGTTTCACTGAATCATACAGAAAGTATGATCTTAAGAAATGTATATAAAAATATTGAATACGCGCTTTGTAGACATGACTTACCTAATAAATAATCAACTGTTCTGGGATCCAACTTCGCAAGTTGTTCTCTCGTATGTATGTACTGAGCTCGTAATCGCCGCCTCTTCTTTTCTCTCGCCCAATCTTCAGCAAGATTTCTTCCATCTAACCTTCTGCCTTCTCTGTTTGGATGTTCAGGATCCGGAGTCACGTTGGGTAGGAAGTGTCTTCTACCACCTCCCATTATTACCTATGAAAATAAACAATATTGTCAGCAGCTACTTACACATATAATAAGCAGAACGTAACAGTTGTAGGCTGGATTAGGGTACAACTTATTTATTGTTGAGTTCCGTACTAGAACCGTGACCCTATTACAAAGCCCCGGCTGTACGTCCAGCTGTCCAAACGTCCTTCTGTCCGTCCGACCTTTGAAAAGCTGTTTATTAGATAACGTAAAAGGTAGCCGATTTCATTTTTCACAAATTGTGTATTAGTATAACGCATTGCTTATCAAATTCCTCCTACAAGAAACATGTATTGTAAAGGTTTTTTTGTTTTATCGTAAAAACAGTAATGAGATGGTACAATTGTCATTTTCGGTATAAAAATAATAATAAGAACTGACTAAAAGCGGTCTGGACTGTATGAATAAAATAAAGATGTTTTCTAACAAATTATGTTGGTACGGATTTCTCTTTGTGTGAGTCCTACACGCGCTTAGTTAATTAGCTCGCTTGATGGTAACAGTCAAGCTTATCTATTACCATAGTGTCACCGTTTTCGTGCTGCTTGACATTACTTGTACATTGCACTCGTCACTCAGAGAATGTATAGCTGACATGTATCCTTAGCCCAGTAATTTAACTTGCTACAGTGTCCTTCAAGCCTTAAGCTTTGTCCTTCTCCTATAACGAAATAAATATGTTCATCCCAAGACGCTTGCCAGGCGTGGAGATTATGACAAATCCTGCCAATGAGGGAGACCTTCTTCAACGGTGGACGTTCCGGTTGATGTGATGAAATAGGAACAAAATAGCACAATATTTCATGGAAACAAAAAAAAAGACATAGCAAGGAATCAAATCCCATACCTATAGGGAGGAGGCGGTTATCGAAGGTTTTAAACAGTAAATCCAATTTGATTTCAGTTTCAAACCAGAATTTTCATAGGCATAGCGAATTTCATTACAATATACCCACCCGTTTAAATCGGAAATATCCGAATGTGTCCGGATTTTGAAACGGCCATTTCATAATTTATTAGCTCGATAGCTTTTAGGTTAAATGTGTTGAAAATGGGCATAAAGCATTACGTCAGCATCTCTTGACTGTTTTTATCGGACGATAATAAATGTTCGTCCCTTAATGTCCCAAATTGCAAGTGGAGCTTGCTTAGTCGTGAGTCATGAGTTGGTTGGGTTAACACTAGTGGTTTATACTCAGCGCTTCTGAGCTTCAAAGGATACGTCAAGCAGTCTGTCTCGGTTGTTGACTTATGATGGTATTCCTTATACGTATGGTTGTAGGGCATTTTGCTAATTCCTGCATACTGGTACCTTCATAGGTTATGCCTATTCACTGTCTGACCACATCATCAGTAACCTGCCGAAGAGATTGTGATCAAAAATCAGCCGTAAAAAAACGATATGTTACCTAACAATAAGCGAAAGTACTAACTATTCTATAAAATAATCTTTTGTAGCACCCATGAAATAGTTTAGTATGGGTTTGAAGCCTTGAGTGATAAACAGTTCAAATATACCTACAGTAATAAAATACATATGATTTCGTTACTTGTTAAGTAGAAGTACAGTTTTAAATATAATTTTTCAGAACTACAAAACACTAACATAAATGTTAAACGGTTTAGTGTCTAAGCAAAAGCGTTCCCGCGTTCTAGCAAAATGCGGTGGTATGATTCCAAAAGCAAGCCAATCAGCAGTAATAAAAATAATAATGTTACCTAACAATAAGCGCACGTACTAAGTATTCTTGAAGTTAACTCGAAAAACTGGAAAAATTCTTGATAGTAGTGCAGTTCATGAACTTTAAAGAAAAAATATAGCGGTTATGATAACTTTATTAGTTTAGCTATAATAATAGTTTAACTTGGGTGTTGGATGATTTTGTACCAAATACAAAATCCTTAGAATAAATCCTTTAAGGTGACTAAGATAAAGTAGTAACGTGTTTGGAACGGGTGAAGACTTGCATTGAAAAACAAAACTTAAAATAAAAAACGTTTCACAAAGCTGCCGCTAGGTGGCTGTACCAGCGGGTTCTGAATCGCGTTATCGTTATGTTTTCATTCGAGTACCTATAGAAGTCACAAACGAACTTTGTTCAATTTTCGAATTACAATTTTTTGTATTAAAACAATAACTTTTCGTATAATTGCATGTAACGTAACAATTTCTAAAAGCTTTTCAACTTCCTTGTAACTTTGCGTCAATAGCCATTTATTAAGGGATTTTTTTGCAATTAGGTACAATTATTCAAGGGATGTATTAAAGTTTTAATTATGGAGTTATAAATGTGCTTCGATGCAAGTATTATATAGTATAGTCACAACAAACAATCGTTTCTTGTGTAGGTGATAAGCAACCGTAAATAGCACAAGAGTACATATAAGAGTACCATTAGCGAGTTGCGCGTCCCGTACTCAGGTCAGCTCAGCGACAGCTAAGAATCGGTGGCGGGGTGAGGAAGACTGGTTTTGGTGGGGGGAATGGAGTGTCCATTCTTTACGTAGTATTATTATATGTTCTATGCTGATAGTTAAGTTTTTGACCACAACCTCACCTGATGGTAAGTGATGATGTGGTCGAAGGTGTTAACAGGCTTAACCTAGAATTACTGGCTCTCAAAAACAGCTGCCGGAACACACTGTTAGATGCTTGGCGACAGATTTTCTACTTGGGTAGGGTGGGGAGGGTACATTATATCTAGGCTAGCCAGGCGGGCATTCTCAAAATGCCCTTCCACCATGCGATGAAGCTCAAGCCAGCGGCGGTATTCAAACATGGACCTGCTGCGCGGCAGTCCATAGCTAATACCACAGAGCTATCACTGTTTCAAAAAGTTTCTTAAAAACTTTGAAGACATTCTTGGTTTTTTTTCTACGGTATAAAACAAAACTGTTGCAGCTTGACATTTGTTTGAAACATTTTCTGATGTTGAACACTGGATATTTAAATGTACAAAACTATGAATGAACATTGAAATTTATCATAAATTAAGTGATAAATACACTCATAACAGCCACACGCTCTGTCATCTTTTGCAGATCGATAATGGAGTTTATCGCTGCTTTATCCCGTTAACAAATATTAAATGTTTTGTGGAACTGAGTAAAAAAAAAACAGGTTTTGGCTTTATTGCAAAACAAATATCTCAGTAAATAACACGCAAATTCTCTGAACAAATAACACGATGATATGACTGTCAGTATATACAAAGTTACTATATGGATATGACAGCTCATGATAGCTGAGTTTGTAATTTTTCAAATAGTAGAGGCGGATTTGATCTGTAGCGGATACAATTCATTCGTTATGTTAGTTCTCGTTTTGCCAGGTCCACTCTCTTTTTTAGAGACTTAAAAAAATAAATAGGTACTCAATTAGTCTGTATTTTTATTTTTTGACCAAATTTCATCGTTTTTGAGTTAGACTCAATAGCTGAAAAGTATTGTCCTATTTGATGATATAATCATTGACAGTGAAAGACAATCGATCCCGCAAGTAGCAAGGGTCACTAAACAGGGTGAAAAAAGTTTTTTACCCAAAAATGGAAACGACTTCTACACCAAAACGTGTGAATAATGAATAGATTCAGGCGTTACTTTGCGGAAATCCATATTTAATAATAACAAATACGTAATAATAATATAGACTACGAGCGCACGATCGAGAATCGTGCGGTCGTAGAGTCAAGACCTCCTGAGGATGCTTCGTGTAGAAGCGAAACGCGGTACGGAACTCTCAAAATGTATACCAGCTGATACCACAGGACCACTCTATACACAGGTACTATGTGGAAAGTGAAGTGTGAAAACTATTGGTATTCTGCAAGGGTTAACCAATCACCCAGACGCATTCAAAGGTATATATATATAATAGTAGCATAATGTATGGAGCCTCTTACCTATCACGCCTTAAAATTTAACTGTCACTACATTTTTTTTTTTTTATGTTATTGTGACGGTACAAGCCCGAGGCCCAACCTGATGTTAAGTGGACTAACCTCTGCCTACAACAGACGCATTTCGTCAGATGAATTGCACTGTGCCCGTCACAGTGAGACGTCCAGTTGTTAGGTCTCATTATCCTGTAATTTTTCTGGCTCTCAAGGACTGCTGCCGGAACACACTGCTTGGCGACAGATTTTCTACTTGAGAGTGGTAGCTAGCCAGGCGGGCATTCACAAAATGCCCTTCCACCATGCGATGAAGCTCAAGCTCTGGGCGGGATTCGAACCACGGACCTGCTGCACGGCAGTCCATAGCCAATGCCACTGAGCTATCACTGCTTCGAAATTATTAATTTATGATGAGTTTTATTGTAGTTTATTGTTGTGCTAAA
This sequence comes from Plagodis pulveraria, assembly GCA_963890685.1. Classification (NCBI taxonomy): domain Eukaryota; kingdom Metazoa; phylum Arthropoda; class Insecta; order Lepidoptera; family Geometridae; genus Plagodis; species Plagodis pulveraria. The sequence goes on from OY982962.1 coordinate 19,480,118, forward strand.
ATTATATTTTGTGTATGTTTGAATAAACAAAACAGCCGCTAATAATTTTAACCTAAACTTACATTTATGTTTCTCCCAGGTTCATTTTCTACAAGCTGCATGGCGATGTCCTTGCATTCTTTCCTTACAGTCGGCGGTACTCTGCTATCATCCTCCCAATATCTTGAAGGAGCATGTGCGTATAGAGCAGCTGGAGTGGCGTGGGTTATCCTAGCTGTCGTCACTATGCCGCTGGATTTGCCTATAGGTAGATAATATGAAAAATCAGTACATTAAATACAGGAAGTCTAATGTTACATAAATACATTAGAAACATTCAAAAAAGAACACATCACATAACTTATTTGAGTTTGAAAACTATAAAATATTTTGTAATGCAATCGACTGTACACTGTAGTGTTTCAGCGATAAAATCAACTAAAATCCCAAACTGCATTTATTGCATGATTGCTATCCATTGCTTTAAAATAAGAGCGATCATGTGGTCCATGAATGGAAAATGAGCTATCACGATCTCTATACGAGATATTTCATGCTAATGCTATTTTTCATAAGTTCACACAAAACTTGAAGTCAAAACCTCATCTCTCAATCTCAAAAACGACGTATTCAAAGGTTCAACTAAGATTACTGGCATTTCGCGGCGAAATTTGAACCATGGACTGTACGCGGCTGTCGTGCCAGTACCAATGTGCCATTACTGCATAGGTAATATATGATATCAAAATGTGCTAAGCATGTTATATAAAAAATAAAACACTTATGTAGGTATATAAAACAACTTGTTTAAGTTGGTGCCTTGCTGATTCCAACACTTCTCCAATCTTTAAAAAATATCTTACTCCTAATTTCAATGTACCAGCTTTAAAAGATATCTTTTTATACGTTTCCTTTTTGTAATGTATTATACATTATCAATAATAAGAGAAAAAGGGATTGCAGTGATGTTGCGACCGTTAATAATAAGGTTGTATGTGTGTTTTTTCAAAGGAAAAGATTTGACCATTCTCGTTCGACAGTAAGGGTTCTACATACATATACTCAACATAATTACTACGTACATATGCAAACATGTTTATAATTTAATGCACTTAATTTTATGCTTGTGGAACAACAGCGTCGAAATTCGTTTAGCCGTTTGAGATCTTGGCTCACAATGTCACGTGTCCGAATGATACACAATCCCACACACACAGACACACACACAGCCTCTTCTTCACACATACAGATTCCCATATACACTCCCAAATGTACACCTACACACATAACCAAAGGCTAAAAAAAAATATAATCCCCTATCTTTTGCTCTCAGGGCCTAAAAATGGTCTAAATAGAAAACAAGTGCATATGCACAAAATACTTTTGTCAACGGGCACATATCTAGTTGATTTCAAAGAACTTTCACATCTAAATAGTTTGACGTTGACATTGAGGGCTATTTAACAATCTCATAGACGACTATGAACACTAATTGGCAATTAATACTATCAACAGTCAATATTTCCACAAATTCAAAACTCAATTTAATCTCTTAGCAAATTTAAGATTTAATGTTACTTAAAAGATAATTAACGTCTTTGAGTGTACATACTCCAAACAGCTGGGTACTAAGGTACTAAGGTTTTTAACAGAAAACTCTGATGACACGAATCTTTCGTGTCTGGAGCAATATTTACATATAATTTCTTCCCAGAAGTTGTGGATTAGGCGATGTAATCAAAACAATTCAGGGAATCGATAAATTTAATAATTTAACTTCTACCTTATAAATATAGTTATTATGAAAGCTATTAAAATAATACTATTGTAATACAACAACTGTTGTTGTATTACGTTCGAGGTGTTTTATACCCCATTCTCAGATATATTTGCTTCCAAACAGTGATGGCTCAGTTGCAATAGCTATATGTAACAATACGGACTACCATGCGGAGGGCCCATGGTTTGACTTCCGCCGCAAGATTGAGCTTCATAGTAAGGTGGAAAAGCTTTTTGTAAAAGCTCACAAGGCTAGCTCACTAGCTATTCATTTGCTAGTTATTAATAGAAAATTTGCTGCCAAGGACCTAACGAAGTTTTCCAACTACTGTGCTTGAGAGTCTTGTTAAGCCTATTCATCATCCTCGACTACATAATCACTTATTAGCAGGTCAGAACATCTATTGAATTTTTTGTCGTTAAATCCCAATTTTAACCACTAATATCGATAAGGCAGGATTCACTCTCGTTAAGAAGAAATCAAGAGTTAGACCGACGCGCAATAATCGTGGCACAGCTACGCCTACAGCAGAGAAGACTGTACTTCATGCTGTGGAGCCGACCATCTCTTTATATCTCTCTCGTTTGGACCCAACAACATCCGGGAACGATGTCCTTCAATACATTAAAGAGAGGTGTGAAAGACGTCGCGTACCGTTTGAAGTGACGTTACAACGGCTGGAATCTAGCCGTGTGAAAACTTTTAAATCATACGTGCTTCGGGTTCCAGCGAAGAATAAGGATGCGTTCCTAGTTCCCGACTTCTGGCCGGAGGGCATAGTATACAGGCGCTACAGGGAGGCGAGACCGAAAATCAATCCCAAAACTGTGTAAAAGTGTTTTTATTATATTATTTATGTTAGTCTGTAAGGTATATATTTCTATGGGTCTGTGATTATTTAATCCTGTTACCTGCAATAAAGAGTTATTATTATTAATATTATTATTATAATCCCACCCAAGGATTATACCTAGGTTACGTTATTACTATAATATACATATTACTATTTCAAACTACCAGTTTTAGAGATAGAATTCAAAGTTATACGCAACATATTTGTATATCTAAATTTTAAGTTTTGTTACTTATAGGAATTAGTATGAACTATTGACCCGTAATATATGGATGGAGTAAAATTACAGCTGCAAAGTTTACACAAATTTATAGACGCAAGTAAATTTTATTAAAAAGAAAATTTTGATGCGTTATTAGCGAAGTTTGCTTAGCAGTTCTTAATCGATCGGGTAAGTTAAGCAAGGTACACCGCGGTCAGGAGTCGGATGGGTGACCGCTAGTGCCATTACTACTGAGCGCTTCCGTGCTTCGGAGAGCACGTTTAGCTGTCGGTCCCGGTTGTTATTTTAGGATGGCAGTCGTTGTAGCATGGTGGTAGGGCATTTTGTGAAAGCGCACCTGTGTACCTTGAAGTGTTTACCGGCAGCTGTCCTTGAGAGCCAGTAATTCTTGGTAAGTTTGAACGACATCGTCAACCACATCATCACTTAACAACAAGTGAGATAGTGGTCAAAGGATAAACTACCAAGAATAAAAAAAACTGTATTGTAAGAAACATATAATACTGTATTAACAATAACCCTATAACGTACGTGTTACGAATATACAATCAATACAAGATGCGTTAATAGAGCTTTGTTTGCTTTCTAGGCATAACCCTAAAAATCAGCCAAGTGCTAGATCACTCTGTTAGGGTTTTGCATCGAAACAAAACGTGGAACAAAAGAAAATTATTGTTGGTTTGGACACTTGCTTAAAAACAACAATTTAAATCATCTTTTTTAATATTGTTAGGTTTGCAATAACGCCTGCTATGCGGATAACATTACAAAATCACAAATATACCTCTTGAGCCGGGGTAACTCTCTCTCTAACCAATTGAGTTATTATCATGTTAGCTCAATTGGTTAGAGCATACCCCGGCTCAAGGGGTGGATGGACGCAGGTTCGAAACCCGCACATGACTTAAATTTTTCCTATCGTATATTTGTGATTTTCTAATTTAAATCATGGTTTTTAGTACTTATTTGCTGGTTACAGTTATGCCGAAATCGCAGATGTATACTGGTTTAGTATTTTAGACAGACTCCGTAACAAAAAAAGGTATATTATTGACAAAATCAGGATGCCATGTTAGCCTTTTAGAAAAATATTTTATTTAATGTTTAATCCAATATTTGGTCAATATTCTACACAACTCTTTAGGTTTGTAACTCATCCTGTTAACGTGATAGAAACCTGTCACGGTCGTATAAAAATATGAACTAGGCGGAGTCACACATATAGAGCTCTGTTTTACCGTTTGGGTAACCCTAGAAAAGGTGATGTATCTACATTTCTATATTTTTTAAGTCTGTCTCCCTAGTTCTAAACGTTCAAATTTGTATAATACCTATATATCTGATTCTAGAAGTATCGGTTTTACAGTGATCGTTATAAAGATGGCACTTTTAAATATCTTACTTAAGCGTCATAAAAATGTCTTATGTATAGGCGACTAATTGATCTTGTAAGCAGTCTTTATCACTAAAATGAGTTAACGTAGTTAATATAGTCGGTACCATGCTCAGGGGACGGGGTTTTGGTTGTGTAATTTGACATAGCCAACGCCTTCAACTCCGTCCCCCACTCGAAAATCTTGGAGGCGCTCCACTACCATGGAGTGCCTCAGTACCTGCGCAGTCTCCTGGCCGACTACTTGGGGGACCGAGCTGTCCTCCTTGTGGATTGCACGGGACAGCTCCGCCGTTACGATGCGCACTTCAGCGGGCTGTCGACGCGCCTGCTGAAGGTTGCGGGCGCCCTCTCATGGCTACTCCCAAATATGGGGGCCCAGGGCACGGTGCCGGCGCTTGTACGCCGGCATCTTGAAGAGTATGGCCCTTTACGGGGCTTTATCTGGCAGCTATTTATCTGGGCTGACTCCCTCCAAAGGAGGGAGAATGCCAATGCACTCCGTAGGCCCCAAAGGGCCATTGCACTGCGGGTGGCGAGGGGCTACCGCTCGGTGAGCTTCGCGGCGGCGTGCGCCCTGGCGGGCACCCCTCCTTGGGAGCTTAAGCCGGGGGTGCTCGCCAGAGTGTACGAATGGGCGGCAGGGCGTAAAGTGCTCGGAGACCACCTCGCCCCGGAGATGCGGCAGGCGGTTAGGCGTGAAGCGAGGGACGCAGTCGTCCAACATTGGACGGAGGACCTCGCCGCTGCTACTTTTGGCCGCCGAACGTTGAACAGTCCTGCAAGACTGGCTCGGGCAGTCCCATGGTTACCTTTCGTTCCGTCTGGTGCAGGTGATATCCGGACACGGATGCTTCGGATCATACCTGCACCGGATCGGAAGGGAGGAAACACCGGTGTGCCACCACTGTGCAGCGGCGGAAGACACGGCGCAGCACACCCTCGAGGTGTGTCCGTCGTGGACCGAGCTGCGCCGCAGCTTGGTCGCAGTAATCGGTCCGGACCTCTCGCTTCCCAGCGTGGTCAACGCCATGTTGGAGAGTGAGGGGGCCTGGGCAGCGGTCGCCTCCTTTTGCGAGGAAGTGATTTCGCAAAAGGAGGCTGCAGAGCGCGCAAGGGAGGAAGACCCCCTTGCGGCGCCACTGCGCAGACAAAGAAGGGGTGGGAGAAGGCGATTGAATAATCGTCATCTTCTCCCACCCGGTGGTGAATAGCGAGAGAAAGGCGCGGGGGCATCTTCTCTCGCATTGCACCTGTTCACCACCTCCGTCGGGCGGGAATGGCTAAGGATTCCTGGTCATTCCCGGACCCCTCCTGCTGGGAGGGGCGTTTAGGCCCCGCTGTAAAAGCGGGCGGTCGTCGAAGGGGGACTGAACGCAAAGGCTCTGCCGGTCTCCCAGTCCTCCTCCACATAAACGATGCCGGAATGCCGCTGGGTTGTTAAGTGGGTATACCAGTCTTTCACCGGGGAGTCACACATACCCCCTCCATCCCCCGATGGAGGGGCATAATGACCAAAACACCAACCTCACATTCAACTTCCACAAGTTATTTCACAATATTTTTAGGGTTAGCAGTCAGTGCCTTTTTTTTTTTAAATATATATTTTTTATAAGTTTGCCTCAATAAAAATTGAATTTAATTAACTTGGTCTAATAGTTTTTTTATTATTTAATTTTTCCTGAGTGTTTGCCTTGTGCAATGGCTATGGACTACTAACCATGTAGCCTTGTATGGATTAAATTATGCCGTCACGGTGAAAGAGCATTTTGCAAATGCTAACGTGCTAAATTAATCTAGCCATAGCTTCCATTTGCAAGTAGAGAATAAGTTCCCTGCAGCCCATACTTCACCAAAGCGAAAATGTGCGGAGATATTTGAAGCGAAGAGGAAAGCTCCTCTCCTCTTATGCTTAATAGTTAAGGTGTTTTAGTGCCCTACATAAAGATTGTCTTAAGATAGGAGCCGATAGATGTCTTGGAGGCAAATTTATATATACTTATATAATGTGTAAAAAGTATACAGACCTGCGTCATGAGCCCAGTCTACCAACGAGGTGACTTTTGAATTAATGGTTGAAGCACAGTTGTTGAAGCGAGCTCCCGCGTCCAGGCCCAATGTTTCGTACCGCGCCTTCACTCCGCAAAGCAGAGCTGTAGCGCACGCCGATGACTCCCCAGTTTGAGCGTCTATGTTGTAAGTCTGTGGAAAGGCATATTTATAGTTTTTGTACGAAATAAGCTAAAAGGGTTTGTAGTATTCCGCAAATATAGGTATATAGGTATTTAACCACTACGTATGCACACAGATAATATCACAGTGTTTGTAAGAATAAAAACTAATATAACATAAGAACACCACATAACTTTGGGTCATAAAATGTTTTGCAAAACTTGGGTGTTATTAGGATTACCTACATAAATATATTTCATCAACAGGAATAGCATTTGGTTTCCTTGCAATCATTTTATCATACTATTGGAGTCCTAACTTCCACCTTAGGTTACTTACAATATTTCCTTAAAAAAGTTTCAAAGGCAAACAAGATTAATTGAGTCATAAAAATGGAGCAGGGTTTTAACCTCCCGGACATGATGGGTTCAGCATGGAAAACATAAGATATGCAGGACTGCAGGTATTCCCCTGCCGATGCGCGATAGTACTGTCCACAGAAAAGAGAAAGCAATATATTTCTCTATGGTCCTGTCAATATAGTAAATGTTAAACACACACATCTTTTTGTTGAATTAAATACAACATTTGCTCGTTGTTCGGATCAGTTCAAGAATGTTATTTAAGTCTTATTGTCGAACACGGGTAGTCCATATTTCACTGAGCTAAAAACATGCTGGACGGTCTAAGTGTCTTTGTTGGTGCTGTTGAGACTTCTCCTTGATTACCTTCTGATATATTTGAGCAATACCAAAACGTTGGCTTTCACACCATCATACGTAATAAAGTAGAATCACGCAGCATGATCGACCAATGACAACATTATAGAGAATCTTTCTTTGTCATTCGCAAAACGATTTGTAAGAATAATTATCAAGTTATTGTTAGTAATTACAGATATACATCGTATACGTGTGGTAGTAGGATTTTTTTTAATATCCGTCTTGCACGCCCCAAAATCTGTCACCAAGCACCTAACAGTATGTCCCGGCAGTTGACTTTTAGAGCTTATAATTTTTTTGATCATCCTGTTAGCACTTTTGACCAAATCATCACATACCATCAGGTGAGGTTGTGGCCAAAGGCTTATACATCACTTAAGTTTGCATATCACACTAAAACTAAATTTAACTAATACTATAATTTTAGTGATACAAATGTTCTATTACTGGATTATTTCTTATCTGAAAAAACATATTTCTATAAAGGAGTACTAGCACTGTCCCGTACTTAGATAAAATCATATTTATAAATAACTAGAGCGCAAACATTTTGTAAGGGCAAGTTCCTGGGCAAGTTCCCAACAACCGTATAGTCCATGTCCATGTGTTGAACAAAGTTGCCCCTATTAGGGGGGATTTGCCATAAAACCCATGCTTGGCAGGCGTCTTGGGGATCACAGTAGAAGTTTTGAGTTCAGAAGGCGCTGCTTCCCACCTTCCTGCAGTATTTTTTTGGCCTCTAACTACGCCCACGACATGAAATGGGGGGACACATTCTAACCCCGCACCCCGCGGGTTGTGCTATAAATAACTTAAAAATAGGTCAAAGTATTTAAATAAGTATTTTTTTTATATCGACCTACAGTCTACTGGATCATCCGAACTTAATGATTCTTTCTTTGTTGGGTAGAAGTTCATCTTAAAACTTACCTATGGTACACCCAAGTGAACTATGTAAGTGGACCACAGGCAGTGACTGATCTTGAAGTTAAATTGGTCCAATATAAATTTCATTAAATTGGTCTATCAATTTGTAAGATAAACCAAAGTATTAGCCCATAAACCTATGCCTAGATATTATTATAATAATTTGAAAAATTGCTAATAGTAACCAGAGTGGGTAGCGACACTGCCAATCTTGTAAGCAGTATGCATGACCGAAATAAAGACAGTTATAAAAATCGGCACTGGCTTCACAATGAAAGATATATGGGAACTGTTTAAATTGGACCCTGATAATGTGAACAGACAATTGAATCTACATGGACAGATTACAACCACACACTAATCCATATTTTTCATTGATTAAACTCAGATCCGTTTTAATTTTAGTTTCGTATTACAAGTAAACATGGATAGAAAATTTCAAAACCAAATTCAATTTTTATTTTTGACCAATTCCTCGCTAACAGGATAAGTTTTGTCTCCTTCAATACAAATTTGCTTACCTTTGAGCCCATAAATTTATACACGATAATACGTTTATGTTGACTTATCTTAGAATTTTGACTTTAATTTGATTCTGTAATACTTGTTGTATATATCGGGGCCTGTAATTTAATTTATATTAAGGTAAATTTATGGCACAAGACGGAAGTTATTAATAAGGTTGGACGAACTCAATTAATGTTAAAACATGACATGCATGAATTTATTAAATTTCCTTTTTCAATAATTACGGACTGCCTCGTTAAGTCTCGTACCCACTTGAGCACGCTCAGGTAAATGATCGGCTCGTTTGAGCGTGCTCAAGGGAACAAATGAGAGTTTGTGGTCGAACGAATCTCAACACCGAATTAGCGCTCACAGTGTTCAGTTCACGCCCAATTCCGTCATGTCTTCACGTGTCCACATGCTTCCTATACAACAATAATAATGTCAAACCGTTTCGTTATCCCAGAGCCACATATTTTGTAATGAACGAGCTTCTTAATTTATAATAAGCAGAAAAGGTATCTTGATAAAATGTATCAAATTAGGCCAACTCTGCGTTCCAATCAATTGTCTAGCAATCAAAAATGTCCAGATTTAGTGCCGAGCGAATTCTGAGCGCCTTTGAATGCGAACAAAAACTGACAAAGTGCGTACTCGTGTACTTGCTTGGTCCGAGCGCGTTCAGTCGTCTCTACTTGAGCGGGCCGAACGAGCCGCTCATTCAGCAAAGCGTTTTCAAGTGGTTACGAGACTTAAGGCATGCGTTTGAGCCCCAACTTGAAACATTATAAGAGTTTTCTTATTAAATATATTTCAGTAATTGTCTGAAAGTTGAAACTGTTTTGTTAGATAGCAATAATCTCATCCCTATGATAATGCTAATCAACAATAAGTGATGGTTTATTTTTTTTTCTACTAATTATCTTGAAATAAGTTCAATTCTTTACCTATCTACCCTTACGGTAAAGAAGTGAACTTATTTTTTAAATGTGAAATGCTGAAAATTAAAACTACTTTCTATTAATTTAATATTTCGTAGCCCGTGTCCATTCTGGTGATGTGATGAACATCTTATTATGTTATTCTTCTTGACGCTCAATTGATTTTTTTTTTATATAAAAGCAATCAGCAATAATATTTTTTATATAATTGCAATGAATACAGCGGCTATTTTATATATATTCACGATACTTTATATATATAGTCACGAATAGCACTGCGCCCTGACGGGCAACCCTTGAGACATAGTTCTTAAGTCTCATGTGCCTGTAATTTCACTGGCTCTCAAAGACTGCTGCCGGAACAAACTGTTAGGTGCTTGGCGACAAATTTTTCACTTGAGGGTGGTCGCTAGCCAGGCGGGCATTCGCACATTGCCCTTCTACCACACGGTGAAGCTCAAGCCCGCGGCGGGATTCGAACCATGGACCTGCTGCGCGGCAGTCCATAGCCAATTCCACTGAGCCATCACTGCTTCATTTTAGTTTAGAATATTTACTTCTTTCTTGATACACTCAGCTTGTATTGGTGTAGTCGACATGGTTTTTGAGAGATAAATCATTTCACAACTTTCACGTTCGTCGTAGATTTCAACTCTCTGTCACTTTTTGAAGCGCTCGTATCGAAGTTTGCTTAGACGTTTCTAACCGATCAACTAAGTTAAGCAACGTCCACCGCGGTCATGATTTGGATGGGTGATCGCTAGTGACATTGCTACTGAGCAGTTCCTTGCTTCGGAGTTCGTTAATCCGTCGATCCCGGTTATTGTCTTAAGATGGCTGTCGTTATAGCATGGTGGTATGCCATTTTGTGAAGGCCCGCCTGGCACGAGGGCCATGGTGACAGATTTTATATTTGAGGGTGGTAATTAGTTCCACCTTCAAGTAAAAATCTGTCTCTAATCATCTTACGGTGTGTTCCGGCAGCTCTCCTTGAGAGCCAGTAATTCTTGATTAGCCTGAACAACATCTTCGACTACATCATCACTTACTATCAGGTCAGATAGTGGTCAATATTAACCCATCAGGCATAAGAAAAAAAACACGCTAGTATCGTCAGAGCTAAATATCGTCACATCACACGTAGTATATTGACAAGTTTGTACCTAAAAATCTGTTTACAAAACAATTGAACTCTTAATTATTTTTTTAATAGTTCAATTGTAATGATTTGATGCATGTTTTTCTTTTCATATTACTTATTCATCGAGATACATTTAATTCTTGTAAAATGTAGAAAATAAATAACCTACCAGTTTATTGTCATGACTATGACTAGTAGCACCATACAGTTTATTGTAATGAAAATATTTACATTCATACTCAATATACATTTAAATATAACAATATGAAATAAGTAAAGAGTCTCAGTAAAAGTGCGCTTTTTAAATTAAGTGTTAATATTTTTTGTGCGAGTGACAACTCTTTAATTCATCTCTGATTCAGGTCTCATACGTTTATTCCGATACCGAAAATGGAGCACTTTACGGAAGTACAACGCGTTTTATTTGTGAAAACTTATTGCAAAAATTTGGAAAGCTATGCTGAGACCACTCGCAAACTTCGAAGAATTTACTCTTTTTACAATCCAATGAATAAATAAAACTCTCTCAAAAAATATAAGTTTTTAGTCTATTTTATACACCAGTTTAATTTACCTTGGCCAAGGATACGGCAGGAAATGTGTCCCACACCAAGTCCGTGTCTTCTCCGGACTGGCCTCTCCTCTGTCCTCGAAGAATTCTGGCTGCGGTGGCAGTAGTTAGACTCATGCCGTCACCAACCACGAGAATCACGTTCCTAGAGAATGAATTCAATTAAATATTGATTTAGGAGTCTCCGGAACCTTTTCGAATCCACCATAATAGAATTATAACATGGTATCACAGTAATAAAATATAATGTCTGGATTATTTTTGTAGGGATTTTTAAACATTCTTGTACTCTCAAACCTTTGTAACTTTGTTTTTTTAGGTTATTCTGACGGACGCACAAGGCCAACCTGATCTTAAGCGTACTAACCTCTGCCTATAACAGATGCATTTCCTCACAAGTCACCCTGTGGCGTAGTTGTTAAGTCTTGTGGCGACAGATTTTCTACTTGAAAGTGATAGCTAGCCAGGCGAGCAATCGAAAAATGCCATTCCATCATGGGGAGAAGCTCAAGCCGGCCGTGTGGATTCAACAATGGACCTACGGCTCGGCAGTGCATAGCTATTTGATTATGATGGCCGAGCGATCATTGCTTCAAAACTTTTCTGTTGTTACTTTCAAGCTTTTTCTGTTTTATTTCGTTTCTTATTTAATCTCTCTGTCAAATGTAGTTTATTTTTATTCACTTCTATATAATTACTTGAAACTTTTTCGTATCCGGACAAAAGTCGTGTTTACAAACAGGTATTGCTTATTATGTTTTCCGCTTGCTTTTAGATTTTGTATAAAAATGTTTTTAGAATCGTTTTAGTACTTTGCTACTGCTTATTTATATCTGCTACGTGGCATATCATCTGACAAAGTGCTTCCATACAAAGATAAACACCACACATAAAAAACGTGACTTTGTAGAAAAATAACAATTTATTCATATATTTACGAACAGTCTCCATGAATTTCAATAGTTTTTTGTAGATTATCTTAAAATTATTGTATCGTTTATAAAAATTTACTACGATCAAATTTATAAGTTTATCTTGGCCTATATAATAACATAAGTGTCGCCTTACAAAACTTCATGCAAATAATCTGAAAAGATTGGCCTCTAAACACCGTTTTATATATACTTCTGAAGATAAGTGTATTATTAAAGCGAAAAGAATTTATATAATTTTAGTTAATTTAACCAAGAAATAAATTATTTGTTTATTGTTAGTAAATAAGTATTCCATTTAACAAAATATTTATAAAGCTTTTCCCACCTTCTCCTTTATAAATACCTAGGTTGATGGAGATTTTATAAACCGATATATTGTGATTATCTGGATCAGCGGAACAATTCTTTAGAAATTTTTGTAAAATTATAAAGTATCATATTCTATACAAACCGACCCTATGTAACAAACATTTAGGGCTATATGAGTAGAACTAATTTGATAGTGGGCTTTAGGAATGTGACCCCTAAGCTTTACAGTTTAATTACATTTGCATATCCAGCTCATACCCTTAACATTTTCCATCTTATTTCAAGCATCAACCATTTAATACACCTTAAGTATCATACACTTAAAAAGTTACACTACATTTTGACTGGTCTGTCGTTTAAGTAATCTTAATTTAATTATTAAGAGTAATATTTTACTCAAAATTCGTTACACTTTCTATGTGCTTCAAATGATATAAATAGGTACGTCGCTTTCTATAATATACTAATATCATAAAAAACAACGTACCTACATGATCCTAATTATATTATGAAAATCTAAAAAATAACATTGTGTTTACATAAATTATTTGTTCTAAGAGTGGTTTTTTTCTTAGTACCGAGAGCCGAGTAGTACAATCCACACGCTGATTTATTAAATATTTGGACAGAATTGAATATCGACATTGAACATTTGTTTAAATAGTTCGATCGATCAAGTTATTTATAGAAATTTATTGTTATCTTGTGAATATTCATAGCTGATCCTCGGCGGTTAAATAAAATAAATAATCTAAGATATTAATTTAATATTTACTTAAAAATGTTGTTAAATATATTTTTATTTAGTTATTCCTCATCCTGATATTTTTAATGTGACTCGGTTTTTTTACGAACAGTTACTAATTAATGAATTAAAAAGCAGATCCTAATGAAAAAGTATTGATTATGCTTTGTTTCTCTATTTTAGTATATAATGGTGATATATTTTGTGTAACTGTTACATGGCAGCAAACCAAGATAGCAATAGATCCCAGCTAACAATCTCCATAAATCGATAACGTTAGCTCCGAGGCAAAGCTAGTAGGTATTATGTGCATAAATCAGCCTATCGAAGGTATTTTGCACCCTTTGTGTAACTATTGAAGTAAGTTACTCACCTACTTAAACTTTCTTAACTAAGTACTTTCAGACATCAGCTGAGGCGTTTACGTAAACTTATTTGTTTAACTTAAACAATATTAGGCAGGAAAGTTTAGTAGGTCTACATACACGCATATTGAATTATTTCTCAAAGTTCTACTCAAGCAGAGTTCGTTAAATAGTTTGTGAAGGTACTCACTTAGCAACAGGTTTTTTATCTGGAGCGTACTGAAGACGTTTTTGTAATGTTTCTTGCGCTTGAGTGTACCAGTAATGGCGATCTGTAAAAAAAGAGTCTCATTTTATTACGACTGTGAACAAAGGCCTAATGAACTCGTATAATATATTTATTAAGTATGGTGGTAAAAACGTTTTGGCGATTCTTTCTGCCTGGCTACCATCCACCTTAGCTGATAAACTATCTTTTGACCACTATCTCACCTGATGGTATGTGATGAAGTGGTCGAAGATGGTGTTCATTCTGACCTAGAATTACTTTCTCTCAAGGACAGATGCCGGAACACATCGTTAGGTGCTTGGCGACGGATTTTCTACTCGATGGTGGTAGCTAGCCAGGCGGGCAATCACAAAATGCCCTACCACCATGCTGAAACGACTGCTATCCTATGACAGCAACCGCGACCGACGGCTAAACGTACCCTACGAAGCATGGAAGCGCTCAGTAGTAATGCCATTAGCAGTAACCCGTCCAAGTCTTGACCGGGGCGGACGTTGCTTAACTTAGCTGATCGGTTAGGAACGGCTAAACAAACTTCGCTGCAAACGCTTTAAAACCCTAACGGTGTCTTTTAGTTTGAGAGTCTGTTTCGATTCTAGGTTATACCTTTTTATCTCTTCGACTATATATTTCCTTACCTTCAGGCACACCTGAAGTAGTTTTAACTAAGGTCGCAGGTTAGTCCATCGGCAATAAAAACAAAAATTAAATTTATCCTCCGAAACTTTCAAGTAAGTAGCTGTGTCGGAACGAGTCCGAAATCAACAACCGAGAAAGAACTGAGTTAAACAGCTAAAGCTAATTTTTCATATCATTTAACAGTGTATTGAATGTATGTCAGGTCAGTAACAGGTAGTTTGATTTGTTAAGTTAGCTAGGGAACACGGTAGGTGCAAATTGATCGAAACTGATCTTCTCAAACGATTTGTGTAAATTTAAAGTGCAATGAATTTAATTTTTTTTCTATGGCGGTATGCCTTTATTAAACAAATACTACAAACTATATACAACACTACAGCTACTACAATACTACAGCTACTACAGTAAAAGCATTTGGACTCATAGGGAGTCCAAATGCTCTAGCCCACTATCAGTTGGCAGCGTGCCCAGCATGCTGGCAGCATTGCCCCGTTGAATTGCAATGCTTATTCTTTGAGCCAAATAGGTGCCAGCATTTTGATCACGCGTCGCATCGACCAAGCGCTCTGATAAATTTTGGAAAATACGATGAGCTCCCGGTCCCCACGGACCCAACGTCTCCACACAAAACGGCTCAAATATGTAACCCATACCGAGGTTAGCATATTTGCGCCGCTTGAGTTGCTCTGCCGAAGTAGCCGCGGCGCCAGCCCTCACGTGGGTTTCAGAAAGGAATTTAAAGTCTGGAGCGCTCGTAGCGAAGTGCTAACCTGTTCTGAACCGATCAGCAAAGTTAAGCAACATACGCCGCGGTCATGAGTTTGATGGGTGACCCCTAGTGACATTACTACTGAGCGCTTCTGTGCTTCGGAAGGCACGTTAAGCCGTCGGTCCCGGTTGATATCTTAGGATGGCAGTCGTTATAGCATGGTGTTAGGTTAGGGGATTTGGCGAATGCCCGCTTAGCTAGCTACGACCCTCAAGTAGAAAATTGGTCACTAAGCACCTAACGGTGTGTTCCGGTAGCTGTCCTTGAGAGCTAGTAATTCTAGGTTAGCCTGAACAACATCTTCGACCACATAATCACTTACCATCAGGTGAGATAGTGGTCAAAGGCTAGTTTATCAGATGTTCTACCTATTTGTATAATAAACTGATATCTACACAAAATAAGTCTCTATTCTGTCTCACCATAAGCCTCCTTGGCTTCGGTTTTCATCGGCGCCGGCGACAGAACTCCAGTGCTAACCGTAGACATCATGATTGCGATGTAGCACCAAGCACTCATGGTTCACTTGCCACATCGGTGTTGTAGTCTACACCCTGGCGCTGTGAACAAACTGGTGGGCCTTGCTCGATGAATGTCGAGGAGACTGGTGTGTGATCTGTGAAAGAATAGATACAACTATTAGTTTCAACAACACTCTGTTGAATTGTATCATCGTGTGATGAACTGCTGTGCAAAGATTCCATGAGTCAGATCCCGCAGCGGGCTTGATCTTCACCGCGTGGTGGAAGGATATTTTGCGAATATTTGCTTGACAGCCTACAAAAATATATCTAGTCAAAAATTTGTTTGTGAAATGAACAAAATTCGTCTGAGGGAAATTCAGTGTATTTTCGGTATCCGTAGTTTTTGTCTATGACAATAACAACTACCCTCAAGATAATACCTGTCACCAAGCATCTTACGGTTTATTTCGACAGCTGTATTTGAGAGACAGTCATTCAAGGTAAGGGTTCCCCGTGGGGTGCCGGGCTAAAATGCCATCTCCCATTGCTACCTGTGGGCGTCGTAAGAGGCGAAAAAATATATTCCAGAAGGTGGGCAGCACCTTCTGAGAATCTGATATCTTAAACTGCAATCGCCAAGATGCCTGCCAAGCGCTGGGATTAGGGAAAACCCCCCCATAATGGGGAAGGCCGTGTTCAGCAGTGGACCATCCGGCTGATACAGTAATTCAAGTTGAAGCCTGTCTACTCTCTCTGATTACAACATCACTTACCAACAACTAACTTAAGATACAAGGCGAACCAATCCGATGTAATAAAAAATATTTACCAAAATATGGCATCGCCTCCAACACTCAAATGTGTGAAATTGTTAAAGTCGGTACCATGGTGGTTCAAAAGTACCTATTATCACAAAATTGTGCACATGGTAGCGACTTCGACAAGTTATTTCACACTTGAGTGTTGAAGTCGGTGCCATTTTTTGGTAAATTTTTTTCATCCACTTTAGTGACCTTTGCTAGTTATGGGATGGATTGTCATTCACTGTCAATGACTATATCATCAAGATACGAAAATACTTTTCAGCTATTGGAGTGTAACTCAAAAACGGCTTTATCGATTTTGATAAAATTGAAATGCGACCTTACGGCAAGCATCAGCTTTTAAATAAAAAAGAATCATCAAAATTGGTGCATCCAGTCAAAAGTTCTGAGGTAAGAAACATAAAAAAAAATACAGGCGAATTGAGTCCCTCCTCCTTTTTTTTAGTCGCTATAAAAAAGTATTTAACATACCACAATTACATACCACTTCATTTACTACTCAAATTCAAATCAATTAAATTTTTTTTGTTTTTTTTTTCCTAGTTCTAGCCTTTAATCACTATTTCACCTGATAGGTAGTGATGATGTGATCGAAGATGTTGTTTAGGCCAAGATTCTTTAATGGTCTGAACAACATGTTCGATGGATCTCAAGAATTGAGATCTCATGATAAATTTAATTTCTCAACAGTTCTTGCATGGACCGATTGAATTAATATTCGACCTCAGATAGTATTATGCCCTCATACAAAATGTTATTACCTATTCAACCATTATATAAGCTCTGTATATTGAAAAGTAGCAGTAATTTATATGGTGTAATTAAAACTTGGCTAATGTAAATTATCACTAATTTATGCACTTCTACGTCGTGTGCAACTAAAGAGACATAGATCGCGTTTAGTTTACAAATAAAATTAATATTCACACGACAACAACATCATCAATCGAAATGTTGTCTCATCAATCGAAATGACATTATATAAATGATGAGACCCAAATAGCAATAATCAATCAAATATGAAAAAGGATTTCAGAAATATCAGAAAATGTGTATCTACCAAACCTATATTAAATATACTCCTCAATCTTGAATTAGTAATCTGTACTGTACCAACAGATAAACCTTATTTATTCAAATCAGTTCTTGAAATTTAACACGTAAAACTGTTTATAACACATTTGCTTGTAAAGGGTGTAAGGGTCTCTTATTTCACCAATTTCAAAATCGTATTGTATCTCATTTCGTACTTGTGCGTTATTATAATGTAAAACGCACGAGTTTTTTTATAAGGTAAAATGCACGGTTTATCAAGATGCTCCGTCTGAAACGAACGGTACTTTTTTATATCTTAGCAAAGAGTTTGTAAGTTTGTCAGAAAAGTGGTCAACGTTTTTTGAATAAAAGTAACTTTGGGAGATAAAATATAATAAATAAATATTAAAAAATATAATAAATAAATATTATTTACATTTTACACTTCTTTAACAAGTTCTTAAAGATTTATTCGTTTAGGAAAATTCCCCCTCACAAATATGTTATAAAACGTCGTATGACATACGTGCGCTTTGATAATTACGGCATCTTCTTTTTTGTAGCCCTCGCCTACGGCTCGGCCTAGTAATATCGCCTTGGTTATAATTTTCAACTTACCGCACTTATATCATAATGTACTTTTATGTAACAAATATTATGAAATACATATTACGCTACTAATTTTGAAACGTACCAGTAAGTAAACCTAAATATACGCTCAAGTCAGATATACTTGCTATAGATACAAATGAAAGATATCTGAGTATACACCGTGTCCCAAAATTCAACGATAAGCCGGCATCGGTGCATGGACCTACTCATGACTACTCGGGAAAAAAAAAAAAAATTATAACTGTTTTTTTTATTAATTACAGAGACTTTTATAAATTTCATCGATATTCGATACCCATTATGCTATTTTCAACTACCATGACCACAATTTTTGACATATTTTTGATATTTTTTGTGCATTAGCAACCTAAGAAGGACGGCTATCTACCACAATCCTTTAAAATTACAGAAAGTCTGTAGTTATTTTACAAAAATCAGTAAAAAAAAATTTTTTTCTTATAATTTTCATAGATTTTAACATTCTATGCACTTTCTATAGTCTGGGTTAAAAAAAAAAGTATGGACACTACCATGGCAAGTTTTATTAGAAGTTGGCGCAACTTTATAAAAGTCTCTGTAATTAAAAAAAAAAAGAGTTATAATTTTTTTTTTATTTTTTCCCGAGTAGTCATGAGTAGGTCCATGCACCGATGCCGGCTTATCGTTGAATTTTGGGACACGGTGTATATTAATAGCTTAGTGACGTGTTTATTTTTAAATTACAGAAACATTTTGTTTTATATATGTATCGAGTGCATTCATCGTAATTAATTAAGATTTATTTTTATTTCTTTGCACTACACTTATTGTCGCAGGAGTCTCATAAATAACCTTACAAATATGATATCCTTAAAACTGGAACACGGTCTACTTCAGCGCTCTAAATAAACGGGTAACAAAACACGGATGAAGTACTTAACAAAGAAAAGTCTTCCAACATGAAAAACTTTTACAGATGTAGAAGTGTTTTATATTTTTGCAGGGATTTGATAGTTTGTGTAATAAAACTGAATGTATTATACAAAACTTTCTAGAAAAAAGTTTCGGAACGGCTGTAACATAGTTTCTTGTTTTTAGTAGTTAATAAATCCTTTCATGGCTGGACATTTTCTTAGCTAAACTTAGTCAAAAACTTTATACCACAAAAACATAGGATGAATAGAGACACAAAGATGTAATACACAAAAAAAATTACTAAGAAAACAATAATATCTATTGCTGTCTATCAAATTAAATCATACTAAGCTGAAACTTAATTAGAATTTGTTATGTTCACTTTTGAAAATAGTCGCTATTGCGACTGTGTGACTGTTTAAAAACATTTAACATATATTGCGATGTTTCATTATCAATATAGGTGTAACTTCAGGGCAAAATAATTCCACGAAGAATGTGTTCACCTTAGTCGCCTCTCACGACACCCACGGGAAGAGATGAAGGTGGCATTCCAGCCTGGTTAGAGGATCACGACACTCTTACAAATATTTTACTCTTAGCTTGAGAGACAGAATAATATGCCTATACTTTTACAATTCACGATCATTCCAGTCACATACGCCGTTTACGGCGAAATTTGCGCAAAATACTCGGTTACGCTGAGTCAGGTACAAAAACAAGGGGCATATAAATTATTAAGTAACCTTGCGTAGGAACACAGTATAAGCTCCTAATTTATGAGCTGATGCAAAACAGCGTGATGTTATTTAAGGCAACACTTCATAACCCGATCTTGAGGCACACATTTAAAGCATCACGTGCTGACTGGTTGATAATCGATGCAGAGCTTAAACTAATGAAGCTAGAAACTTGCGTATTTGAGGGTATTTACCTACGAATAAATAAATTTACTATTGTGAAATATAGATGTGTTAAGCAAAGATTTTTACAAATCCATTCCCAAAGGCGTAGGAATGGGGCTTCTAAGTTTGTATGAAGATCTTGGTTTGTTGGTAGATTAGATCAAATGCAGACACATCAAATTTTGTATGTTTGAATGATGTGTCAAAGCAGTTGTTTGTATTGTTGATATATAAGAAAATCAAAGTCCTGACTGAGTCATACAACTATGTCCTACAACGCAAAAGCTTCTCTCAACATTGGTTTCTCGAAGGCTAAAACAGAGACATAAACTTTGGATGGCATTTTTGACCGACTTTTCAATTCGACTGTATTTTCTACCGACTTCAAAAAAGGAGGAGGTACTCAATTCGTCTGTATTTTTTTTTTTTTTTTTATGTTTGTTACCTCATATCTTCTCACTGGGTGAACTGATTTTAATAATTCTTTTGTTATTTGATAGCTGATGCTTGCCGTGTAGTCCCATTGAAATTTCATCAATATCGATTTAGCCGTTTTTGAGTTACACTCCAAAAACTGAAAAAGTGTTTTCCTGTCCATATATTATAGTCAATGTTTGTTACCTTAGAACTTTTGACTGGGTGAACCGATTTTGATAACTTTTTTTTATTTAAAAGCTGATGCTTGCCATGTAGTCCCATTTAAATTTCATCAAAATCGGTCAAGCCGTTTTTGAGTTACAACCCAATAACTGAAAAGTATTTTCCTATCATGATGAATTCTCATCGAAGCTCAAATTTGGTGGTAGCACAGTAATATTTCCTCAACGGTATAAGATAGAAATAAAATTTTTGGATAGGAAGATAAAACATGTATTATGCTGCAAACTAAAATAAAGTCTTATTTTAATATTGTTAGATTTGCAATAACGCCTGCTATGCGGATTACATGACAAAATCACAAATATACGATGGGAAAAATTTAAGTCATATGCGGGATTCGAACCCGCGTCCATCCACCCCTTGAGCCGGGGTATGGTCTAACCAATTGAGCTAACATGACATGACGTCATAACTCAAATCTTTCCTATCGTTCTTTAACCATCGAATTGGGATGGAGCGACATCCATAGTGCCACTTGCGTTGTACTACAAACAAGACCAATTTTGCAATTGGTTTTATACTTGTAAATGATGACGCAACCGTATAATTTGAATATTGTTAGGTTTGCAATAACGCCTGCAATGCGGATTACATTACAAAATCAGAAATATACGATAAGAAAAATTTCAGTCATGTGCGGGATTCGAACCCGCGTCCATCCACCCCTTGAGCCGGGGTATGCTCTAACCAATTGAGCTAACATGACATGAGGTCATAACTCAAATATTTCCTATCGTTCTTAAACCGTATGTCATTAACAGTAAATGACAATTGATCCCATAAGTAGGGGACTAAATATAATGATCACCATAAAATGCTTGGATACCCTTAGTTCTTTTACCAAAAATTGTAATCGAACACCAAATGTAGTAAATTATCACTAAATCTCAAAGCCATGTTTAGGTGCGACGACGAGCGAAGCGAGGAGGAGTGTTAGGTTACTAGGCCTGTTGTAAGCCCAGTGAAAATAGCATACAATGGAAAAATTGCATTATCGGTTGCAAAAAATAAGCTATAAAAATTTTTACCAAAAAAATAGAACCGACTTCAACACTCAAATGTGTGAAATAACTTGTAGAAGTCGGTACCATGACGGTTTAAAAGTACCTATCATCACAATATTGTGCGCATGGTACCGACTTCGACAAGTTATTTCACACATTTGAGTGTTGAAGTCGGTTCTATTTTTTTGGTAAAAATTTTTATCTTTGTAACGTGTAAGCATCCATTTACACACTTTGGGATCATAAAGATTTTCAAAAACGTTAATTAATAATCAATAAACGACGTTCCGGTAAAATATGGTCAAATGGTGACACACAATATATTATAAAATATCCACCCATTCAGTTCTCCTGTTGAACTAATTATTAATAGGACACATAATTGGCCAAAACCACATCAGTTTTGTCAGCCTTCATATATTAGATTTATTTGTCAAAAGTGCTTGATTATTTTATGAGGGCGATTTCCAAGCCGCAACAGGTTTACATTTCTACGGCGCTAATTGTGATGTTTCAGAAATAAAAAAATGTAATGTGCTTGCTTTGCAAGACCGCAGTAATTTTTCCGGACGAACCGAGTTATGTATCCTTTTCCATTGCCTTCAATGAGATATCGCGGTTTTTGAGGTCGCTTGGTTTACAAGGCCACCAGTGACCTAAGAAGCAAAAGTAAATTCCGTGAGAAAATAGTTATGTTAGCTTTTTCATAGCCTGTTTTCTATAGCATATTTATTTCCTAAATGTTTTGTTGTTCGCTGGACAGCATGGTGAGAATGAGTCAGATCTATTCCTGAGGTCGCACGGAGTTACGACAGCATTTATGGGTGCGATAAGTTGATGTCGGTCTTATTTAATTTGCGTAGTTTGCAAAGTGTGAGCCGAACAGTCTTATCGGTGGCTATCAGTAACTAGTCTAACAAAAACTCGTGAATCCACCTAAGAGAATATTGTTATGCTGGCAATTATTAAATATTTTGCTGAAAGTAGCAATTGGTGATTGTTCAAAAACGGATAGTAAAATTAATCTAATACCCAACATTTGTAAATATATGAGTAACAGGAAATAATTTTAAGAAAAATAATTATGTCCTATCAGTGTTCAAGTCAGATTAATTTAGTTTTTAATAACTAACTTTAAAAGCTAATTTACATTGTTATACCAAAGTGCTATCTAGTTAAAAGTTATTATATACATGAAGTTTGAATTAATTTTAAATTAACTCATTGTGCACGAGTTCCGGAGAGAGATCCGGAAAAATACTGCCACAATATCTATTTCTACCACCAAGAACTGTAGAGACGGGTATGGATATATAATGGATGCCGGCAAAATTACAGGCACATAAGACTTTACAACTTTCTGTCTCAGGATGATAGGCGCGGTACATTTCGTCAATTGTGACACTTTTCACAAGTGACAAAATGCATTTGATTTCGGCAGAGTTTATCGCTTAACACCAGATAAGCCTCGTACAAGCTTCATGCTTATTCCGTCACAATTCCATAAAATATTGTGATAATATATTGTGCAGATAATATTATCATAATATATATAAAATTTTTAAAGTGTCCAAAAATAAACGAGTGTCAGCTTGTTTAGATATGGTTCTCTGCAGACGTGCACTCTTGATTTGAGTTGACGTGGTATCATGACGATGTTTTTTGGTGTTCTAAGTTTTGCTGCCTACTCACAGCGGCCCATGCGATGCCTTTTGATTTACACTATAATACCAGTTCTCTTTAAACAAATTTTTCAAAACCAAAACATGTTTCCATTGTGATGATATTTGACGCTTTGTTTACAGGTTAGTATGAAATAATAATTGAACTTTTTTGCTCGTATAAAATCATAACTAAATCAGAACTCTGCAATGTAATGTTCAGGGGCAAATATGCTTGTTGGAGAATTGTTGCTTGTTATATTTAACAACTAAAATATTATATTAATATTATTATATTGCACCATTCATTACGGACGTAAAATTTCGATCAGATGAAGTCTAGTAGTTCGGTTGATGGATGCGCACCGTCCCCTATGACAGTTAAAGAAATACATTGGAGCACAAAATTTCGGCTCGAAAGAGCATGCACAGGTGGCCGAGTAGTTTAGGCATCCGGCGCGATAGATTCCCGCCCGGGCCATAAAATTGTGTGCTCCAATCATTTGTAAAAAGAAACATTTGTCGTAGCAAACTTAGTCGAAGAGCAAGCGTTAATGCAAATAATAACAATGTTAATATTACAAAAATATAACAATGTTAGAATTTAGATAACTTATTTAGGTATTAAAGTTCTCTACCATGAAATTCCTCATACGATAACAATTTCTGAGTTCCGAAACTTAAGGGCCTTAGCTTAGTCTGTTCTTGAGACTCGGGTCTCAGTTGAAACTTTGTCTTGTCATTTCTGATCAAAGTAATACAGTTTATTCGGGACAAATAAGGTACTTGCTGGTTCCTGTGCTCTATCTAGCTATTGTTTAGAAATCTTTAGAAGTACCTTCGAGTTTCTAGATGTACTGACATTTCAGGCCCTTCTAGATACTAAGCGTAATGATATCGATACACATATTATCATAACTGCATATCCACCCAGGGGTAATTAGAAACACCCATGTATCACCATACATGTGTCAGTTCCATACCATAGGGAGGCATACTATTTCCATTTACCGGACACAATATATCTATTAGGGTGAATCGATTTTCAATATATCAGAATTCTTTACCTGGTGCCTTATGGTATCTACATTACACGAAACATATAAAAAATAAAATTATTGTAAAAGACAAACCTCCCAAATTTAAAAAAAAGTCAAGTATCAAAGAGTGCCATTTATATTAGATAATATTTTTAAAATTACATGGTTACACCCAGAAAAAAATCAAAGTACTACGAAAAATAGTTAGAGTAAACAAATTATCAGATCCATGTTTCGAATCCCGCGGCGGGCTTGAGCTTCACCACATGGTGGAAGGGCATTTTGCCAATGCCCGCCTGGCTAGCGACCACCCTCAAGTCGAAAATCTGTCTCCAAGCACTAAACGGTCTGTTCCGGCAGCTGTCCTTGAGAGCCAGTGAAATTATAGGCACATGAGACTTAACAACTATGTCTCAAAGAGTCAGGCGCAGTGCAATTCGTGACTTGTGATGAAAATGCATCTGTTATAGGCAGAGGTTAGTCCGCTTAACATCAGGTGAGCCTCGAGCTTGAACCTTCACAATAGCATAAAAAAATACTGTTGATCTCATAACATGACATTCTTATGACTTTTTGAAGCTTTCGTAGCGAAGTTTACTTTTTTTTTTTTTTTTTTATTCATTTATTTTCACGGATCAACTAACAGTACACACAATAAAAAATGTACAAAAAAGTTTAAAGACAAAACATATAACTAATTGCGATACCAACGACGTTGACCACAAGTTTACATTTTCATATATTCATGTGCTGAGAATTAAGACTACAAAGTATTTTATATTTTACAAATTGTTTGTTAAGTTGCTTATTATATGCTTCACTAAAATAAAAAAATAGGAAGGAAAATTTAGAACAGCTGAATTATAAAACAGTCTCAGCTGCTTAAGGAGAAACTATGATGACAAGATCAACGTATCCTGTTGTACTTCCTTCAGCAGCCCAAACACTGACTGTTTAAAACATCCCACTCTCTCATGAAATATATCTATAGAATTAAAATGTTCATTATAATATTTTGCCATACGGTACAAGGGAGATCGTTTGCCAGCATTACTTAGCTGTTCTCTACCGATCGGCAAAGTTAAGCAACGTCGCGCGTGGTCATGAGTTCTGAGTCATGAGCGCTTCCGTGTTTCGGATGGCACGTTAAGCCGTCGGTCCCGGTTGTTGTCTTAGGATGGCAGTCGTTATAGCATGGTGGTAGGGCATTTTGCGAATGCCCGTCTGGCTAGCTACCACCCTCAAGTAGAAAATCTGTCGCCAAGCACCTAACGGTGTGTTTCGGCAGCTGTCCTTGAGAGCCAGTACTTCTAGGTTAGCCTGAACAACATCTTCGACTACATCATCACTTACCATCAGGTGAGATAGTGGTCAAAAGCTAACCTATCAGGCATAAAAAAAAAATGTGTTATGCATTGAAAATGATTTACCATAATAAGAAACCCAATTTATACAGTTTCATAGCTTGCTATTCTAACTCATGCAATCGTAATTTTCGAGTTGTGAAACTCGTTCTTGGTTTTCTTTGTTCTAGTGCCTCAGGTCTCGGTCATAACTTCGTCTTAGTATTATCTATGGTAGTAGAGCAGTTTCATTAAGACAAATTAGATATTCGCTTGTACCGCGCTTTATTATCTACCTATTGTATTTGAATTCCTTTGAAGCTTCTTCAGATTTCTAGGTAGATGTTTTCATATTGATATCAATTGAAGGGGAGTTTTGTGTTTATATTAATATTAATAATAATTCTGTATTTCGACCAACTCAGATCATACAATATTAATATAATATATAAATAATACATATTATCAAGACACAATAGAAGGCACATAAAATTGACAATAAATAAACTAGCATTAGGCATTGCATTGATACTAATAGTTGTAATATGTCAAATTATAAGTCCCAATACATTTAATTAAATTGAAAATATGTAGGTGATTAATAAAATGACAATAAAAATAATAACTATGGATAGAATAAAATATTAATTCAATGTCAATATAGCTCAAAGTCAATTATTATAATCTATTCATAGTCATTTTAGTAAATAATACGGGATAACTCACGTAAATAAGTCAGATAGCTCCGACTATAGTTTCAACCACATCCGGTGGTCTTTTTCAAGGAGAGCTCGGGACGCTCGCGTTGACGTCTCGCTGAGTATTATTTACTAAAATTAGTGAAAACCACGTTAGTTTCTATTCATAGTCAATAAGTGAATCCTAGAGCACTGGTTCAAGTACTGGCAATCAAACCTTTCACCAAATACCTTCAGGACTATTAGGGCTGGCTCGAATCCTGCGCACCAGTGATGTGCACCGTTTCCGCATGGTTGCATAGAAACAATGCAGACGCGATTCGGCAAACATCCCCGATGCGCTACAAAACCGTGGCAGCCGTAACAAAACCCTGAATGCATTATTATATTGAACGCGTAGGGCGCTGTACTGCTTCTGAAATTAGTTTAGCCACATGCTTCTCGTGCAGAAAGAGGTACAAAAAGCTCTGAAAAGAGTGATTTTGACCTCATTCGAACAACGAGCAAACCTGCGGGTAATCATGTTAGCTCTCACAGACAGCGCCCTACGATCTCTCTCTATATCCGCATTGTCTTTCAGGTCAGAGGTTATCAAGTGACCAAGATATTTGACTTGTTCAACTTTTTCAAGCGGTGTGCCGTATAATTTCATAGGTTCTATTCTATCTGGACACTTCCCACCTGATGTTATTGTAACGGAACAAGCCCGAGGCCCACCTGATGTTAAGTGGACTAACCTCTGCCTATAACAGACGCATTTCGTCAACGACGAATTGCACTGTGCCCGTCACACTGAGACGTCCAGTTGTTAGGTCTCATTAGCCTGTAATTTTTCTGGCTCTCAAGGACTGCTGTCGGAACACACCGTTAGGTGCTTGGCGACAGATTTTCTACTTGAGGGTGATCGCTAGCCAGGCGGGCATTAGCAAAATGCCCTTCCACCATGCGGTGAAGCTCAAGCTCTGGGCGGGATTCACGTCCACATTTTATGCATCACTCTTTTGGTTATATATTTAATACCATCGCACGACATACCCTTTAGTAAAAGAAAAAAAAACTTCACATATAAAACTTGAATGCTGTCTCACAAAAAATCTTATCCACATTTAATTTTGAATACTACATGGGTGTCATACTGAATTTCGATAGTTCAATACTTCGACAAGTCGCTTACTTCGAAAAAAACATAGGTTGACAAGTCATTGCTTCGACGGAACATATTATATTCGACAAGAATAACTCCGACAGAATTTACTTCGACATCTAAACCGGCAAATTTATAAACAAATTACGTATAGGTCTGCAGGTTGAATAAATTGCAAGACAAATAAGTTGCTTATTGAAATCCATTACAAAATCAAACAAACTACTATTAGTATAAAGTCCATCAATAAATAGTATAATACAGTATAGTATCGACAACAGGGTGGTCTAAAATGCGTAAAATTTAGAGATAATATAACTTTTACATATACGGTATTATTTAGTTTTAACATCATACGGAAACTTAGGTCAAAACATAGCATGGTTTTGAAGAAAGAAAATCATGAATATCATTTGAAAACAGACAAGAATTTTGTGACATAAGATAGCAAATAATATTTTTAGCTTTAGAAGTTTTGGTGCCACTTATGTGATCAAAATGTAGTAAACAATATGCATTTTTGTTTACTTAGTGAATATGTAATTCCTGCTTGCCATCACAACCACAGTACATAACAAGATTTATAAACAAATACAACGATAAATCCGCAAAAATTTCACCTTTTTTGTCCACCAACGGTATATCCAAAAATGCCGTAATGGTAATGATGAAATGAAATAGTCGTTGACTCTTCGAGAACATGATTGAGAGTAATTTTAAGGGATTTACTAAAGTGTGTTTACCAGTGACCTCTGAAATGATTAGAATAAGAATAGATTTTAATCTAATACGTGCAAACATTCCTTCATAAAGATCTTATTTTTCATAATGATTCTATATACGTAATTTTGGAACTTCTATTTGCAATACTGACACGTAATCCAAAACAATGTCAGGAACTTTTACGAGAAGTGGATGAGTTCTGTGCGTGGTCTGAAGGGTTGAGAACAAAACCAAGTAAATGCCACTGTCTGTGTCTGGGCAGACGGAATACCAAATTTACCTCTTACGATCCGAGACTCTTGATAGGAGGAGAATGTATTTCCACAATTGCTGAATCTGTGCCATTTAAATTTCTTGGTAAAAAGATTGATCACAAAGGTCGCACACCATCTCTAGACGCAGTTGTCGATAGCTTTCTAAAAGACCTTAGTATGGTAGACCAACAAACAATAAAAAACATTAAAAAAGCTTGGATATACGACAACTACTTAACATCACGTCTGACTTGGCCTTTTCTAGTATACGACATTACAAAATCACTTTTAACAAAGCTGGATGTAAACGTCATAAGGACATTGAAGTCTTGGTTGGGGCTCGCACTTTCGGCAGACCCATCTACTCTATTTAGGGATCAAACTAACTTTGAGCTGACATTAAAGAAACCATCGGAGCTTTATAAACACCTCAGAGTTACCAAAACGCACGTCTTATCAAAATCTCAAGACGATATAGTCGCATCTCTCCCAAAAGACAAAAGTGCCTCTGACCTTCAATTCCACAAACAATTTATGATAGGTGCACAGACCAGCAAAGCGGGTTATGGGCCCAAAAAGAAAATGGAGGATAAAGACGTTGTAAAATCTTTTCTACAGCAAGACAAAAATGATAGCTATAAAGTGCATGCAATGAGCTTAGAAATGCAGAGCGAATGACTAACTTTAGGTGAATTTTGTATCCCTCTGGCGTTAAAGTGGCGCACCTTGATATACGACTGGTCTCCTGCCTTATTAAAATTCTATCTAAACGCCTTTCAGATGACCCTCCCAGGCCAAAGTAACTTAGTAAGATGGGGGAAAGCCACCGAAAAGTCTTGCGGTATTTGTCGGGAGGCGATCGGTACAGCTAGGCACTCGCTGGTAGGATGCAAGGTGCTCCTTGATAGGGATCATTATTCACGTCACCATGATAGAGTCCTCGAAATCATACGTGAAGCCGCGACTCTCTCGGTAGCTAGCAAAAAAAAGGTCTGACCACGAATAAACGACACGTTTATTTTGTAAAAGAAGGGTCATCTACAAAATCTTAATCCAAGCCTTACTCCATCTTAGGCGCAGCTCCCGATTGAACTCTTTTGATGGACACGTATGAAAAACACTATAAAATTCCTGAGGATGTTGGTGTTTCGTCTTGCAGACCAGACATATTTCTGTACTCAAAAAATCTTAAACGCATAGTACTTATAGAGCTCACTGTGCCGTGGGAACAAGGTAGCATTAGTAGGATCCTACCAAATTTGGTTAGGCAGGGGAGGAGGCTCGAGCGATGAAGGAGAGCATTGATATATCATAAAGGGGCCCCTTAATCCTACTCCTGGGTTGCAAGTCCCAGGCCCCTCTGGCCTCTTCCTCTGCAACGCTATGGACCCGGCACCCGCACGGTGAATCCAGAATGCTATGAAATTCGTCTCCATAACATTTTGTTTTTTTAATGAATAACACACGAAAAATTTTGACAGTATGTGTTTTATAACTCATGTCTAGAACTTCTTCGCAACTTTGATAACAGATAGAAGTTAAATATATTTTAAAATCAGTACTACTACTGGATATATTGTATCCCAATTTATAAAATAAGAAGTTCATTAAAAACAGCAGTTTTACCAAATCCCACGCGAGCTGAACCTCAGATCATCTTAACATACGACTTTAGGGGCTTATCGTCAGTGACCCAACAATCGTTACCTTTAAAAGTTTAACTTCAAATTGAGTAAAGATCCTTAAGAGCACTTCAGTGCTTCTTTTAACAATATTGAAAACTTTTGACTAAGAAACAAGTCTCGGGACCATTAAGAGAGAGAGAGAGTTCAAAAATTATTTGGTTAGTTAAACTAAAATGTTCAGATACAATTTTGCGGATTACATATTATACGGAAACGGAATAAGCAAAATGCTTATACTAATATCTAATGATATATCATAAAAAATATTGCTGTTTTTTTCTTTATTAAATAATTGTGATAAATAAAAAATAAACAGCATGACTTAATTGTCATGAATTTGTAAGAAAATATTTATATATAGTATTATATTATATGAAATTTAAACGCAAAGCAATGATGTAACACTAATAATTTTCACATTTAAATTGGTAAGAGTATTCAGATGTGAAAATTATTTCAGTGCCGCCATAAATAAATGTAAAATGTTGGCTTCTTCGATTAGTATATGAAAAACAGAAGATAATGATCCTGGTAGTCATAGTCTAGTAGTATTAGTATAAACTAGAAAGATCATGCTTTAATGCATTTATTACTCGTATTGTCTATTCAAGTTATAGTAATAAAAACACCCCTGACAGAATACTAAATGTCGAATCAATTGGACCTGTACAAGTTGCTCATATTTCTTGAAAGACTAGAAAAGAGATGATGTTCTTTTATACGACTGAATAGTTTTTCAATCATAGTTCAAGTAAGCTTTCAAACGAATATATAAACGTAAGTCAATACATCCGTTTGGGAGCTACGATGTCACAGACAGATACATAGTTACTAGCTCTTAGCTGCGTTTGGTTTAGAAAACAAAATATATTTTAATAGTTTTTTGTACGTTAACTTATATCCGAAACTCATGAACTGCTTTAGATGGTTCTCTTTTGTTCGGTAAGGCCTAGCCTAGTTTAAATCATTTTATAATTTCTACCCAAAAATTATAAATAATATATAAAGGCAGCAAAAAATGGGTTTACGTCTAGTATTTATTGTCAAAAACGCTTTTTTTATTCGTTGTTATCGAAATTTTAAGTTTCAACCAACATACGCTTAGAAATATTGTACGATAGAACAAGTGGGGAGGGGAAAATTTACTAACTATACCAAGTAAAAGAAAGTTAAAAGCGTATTCAAAATTATTTTGACCACACTTATAAAAGACAATTAATAAATAGATTCAGGCGTTACTTTGTGGAAATCCATATTTAATAATAACAAATATTTTTAAAATATTTTATGAAAACATGAAATTAATAATTTAATAAAACACTTAAAAAATTGAAAAATATATCTAGTGACAATTCCGCCTAATTTTCCTGTTAAGCCGACGTGCCGTCAAAAACGCCACGCAGCCAAACCGGAAGAATTTTCGACGCGGTTTCGATTCTACACGAAGCATCCTCAGGAGGTCTTGACACTACGAGAGCACGATCGAGAATTAATTTCTTGAGAATTAATTCGGCTTAATAGGAAAATTAGGCGGAATTGTCACTAGATATATTTTTGTATTTTTTAAGTATTTTATTAAAATGTTAATTAGATTTTTTTTTATAAAATATTTATAAAATATTTGTTATTATTAAAAGAAAATTAATGTATACTTTGTTTATATTAATTCAGATTATATAAAACACGATTGGGCATTGTCTATTTTCGCGGGGTAATATTTCACAATCATATTATTTTTCGACACATTGAATTTCAAGCACACCAACGGCATTCACTAAATTATTGCAATCAGAAAAAGTTGCCAATTAAAATGTTGGAGTTAATATCAATCAAAGTCAAAATTGTTCAAATTAAAGTATAACAGCTACGGAACCCACCAATAAGATCAGTCGCCATTTTTTTGACATTTATTATATTTTATATCAAATCACTACCAAAAAGTAAAAGAAATAAGTGCTAGCATATTCGCGAGTTGAATTCTACGTTAGTAACATTGTCTCTCCCAAGGGAAACACCAAGGGAGCCAAGTTCGCGAAGCCAAAAAAATTAAAAACTCCGTTATACGATACGAATATGCAGAATGTTTTGTGTTACGAAAATCAGGCTTAGAAATTATTAAAAACACATTGTAGATATATAATGTGATTCATGAGTCATGTGAAGCCTATAAAAGTTTCTTTGTTTCAATTTATTTATTATTTACCCCTAACAACAAATTTATGTTAATAATAGAAGCTTAATCGAATTCAAACGAAACTAATTTAAACTTTGAGTCGAGATTATCCGACCATTAGTCGTCGTATTCCAGCTGGTTTAATATATTGCGGAACAAATTGTTTTTGAATTCAAACAATGTTCCACTTCGTTAAGCCAAAATACAATTAAATGATAAATCCAGTGTTTCAACAAAAGATTTGCGGTACTTTGTACTCGGAACATAAAGTACTCCGCCGTTAGGTACTCGGACGTAAAGTCGGCTTGGAGCCGGAAGAGTCTTTAATTTACCAAAACTTTGTTTCCGATGTCCCTGCGTCTTTTGGAAAAGGAAAAGAACGCAAAGTTTGAGGTAATCCGTAAAAGTTTTTTTATACGGTTTGCTGGAGTTTCCCTTTGAGAGCTCTATAATGTTTTAGGAGCTCGTTTTTGAATCTCTACCAAATCTATACGAAGATAGCTTTATAAGTGTACTTTATATCGATGTGATTTTTAAATATAAAAGCTGTTACATAATGACTGTTGTCTTAAATTTTTGCGATTATTACAGATAGTTCAAAATCTTGAAAGGGATTAAATCACCTTTTATTATCCCGACGTTTCAAAGTCTTTGCATTGTTTGACGACGCTGCCACTATAGTTTTATATGAATTTGTATATTTTAAACTAAGTTTTTTCTCTTTGGTTAGGTTAGCCTTTGACCACAATCTCACCTGGTAAGTGATGTGGTCAAAGGTGTTAAGGGCTTTACCTAGAATTACTAGCTTTCAAGTACAGCTGCCGGAACACACTGTTAGGTGCTTGGTGACAGACTTTCTACTTAGTGTGGTCGCTAGCCAGGTGAGCATAGACAAGATGCGTTTCCACCATGCGGTGAAGCTGAAACCCGCGGCGGGATTCGAACCATGGACCTGCTGCGCGGCAGTGCATAGCCAATGCCACTGAGCCATCACTGCTTACAATTCGGCTATGTATTATGATGAATAATATCTAAGGTTAAGTAATTAATTGTAGGTTGAAAGTTATGAGGTTAATATTTTTATTATAATTGCCCAAATCTTTAAATTTACATACAAGTGATATCTCAAACATACTTCTGTGCAACGTGGTGCACTATATTTCTTTTAGATCTTTATTGAACTCGTTTCACCTGTATGTAACATTACAAGAGAACTCTGTGAGGGGTCGATAGTAGTCTCTAAATTATCATTATCTATAAATTATTAAAATAACCAAAGAAGTGTCACCCCCTATCCTTACCCCCTTTCCTCTTAAGCAGCTTAGGGTAACACACCAGAAGGTGGGCAGCAGCGCTGTTTGAAGAACGTACATTTTTTAATAAAAAAAAATTATACTGAACTGTGTTTCACTTGACACACCATCTCACTTGATCTTAAGTGATGATGCGATCGATGATGGAGCGCGCTTACCCAGAAGCTATATATTAACTCGCGTTTTGAAGACCCCCATATTGTACTTAACCGGAAACATAGACTCAGGCAGGGTGTTCCATTCCCTGGCGGTTCGTATGATGTACGAAGAAGCAAATCGCTTAGTTCGGGTAAATGGAATATCAACACTAGGATCCTCAAGCCGCCTGCCAAGCGTGGGGATTATGGCAAACACCCCTATATTAGGAAAGGATGTGTTCAGCAGTGGACTATCCGGCTGATACAGTACAGTATAAATTATTCAGGTATTGATTATAATTGCGGCCTTTTGCAAAGTAACGCCATGAGTGATTACTGAATCAATTAATTCTTTGCTCCTGACCCTTGCAAGTGAACTTCAGTAATGCACAAGTTGCGTAAAAATTTAACTTACAACGTAAACAAATATTTGAAAAAATTAGTAATACATTTTTTTTGGCTCAATTAACAAAAGTAGTACTTTGTGCCACTTTACCCGTATCGCGTTTTTTGAAAAAAGTAGCGGTATTGTACTAAATCACGCGACCCACCATAATAGGCAGCACAATCTAGGTTGAGCTACTTATTGTATTTTCCTAGTTATTTGGGTCCTGGTTTATTTACGTGTTTATGTTAATAATTATCTAACATGGAGCGAATCGAACGATCTAATATAATACAGTTTTGTGAATAGTATATCTGTGAACCTACCTGTGTATATCCTACTGTGGTGGCAATGTCTCCATTACTAAACGTATTGCCAGGCTTTCAAAATTGTTAAAGTGCGTGGTTTCCACGTTTCTTTAGTCTTAACTTTTAGTTGTGTACTGCACCAAAGATTATATTATACTATATTAAATTCGTGACTACAATTGTGGATAAGTGAACAAAATGCGCTCCCTCAACTTGTTTATAAATTCATAAAATGTCCTGCCACCGTGCTATTATGACTTCCATATGAGTGCGAGCTGGACTTAAGCACCGAGGATTCCGTACAAACCTGTTGGTATATAAGCAAAAGTTTTTTTCATTTACCAATTAAATAAAGATATTTTAATTGTTAAATGAAATCCATAACATTTTAAAATATTTTTATTATATGATGTTACAAAAAAATATGCTTTTCGCTTATCTGTGCTATAAGACGTTTCTTCGTACTAAATTTTGAGATTCTGAGTTCACGGGAAGTACCCTGTAGGTCATGATTCCCTTGATAGTGTTGGAAATTGGGCATAAACGGTTGTATATTTGTATTATGTTGGCTCAAGGTTTCATTTTTCACAGCTCCAAAGACAGTAGACCTGAATATTTGATATGAATTTTAACCAGACCCGTTCCTGAGAGAAAGAGTCTTGAGAGACAGACGAACAATGTATGGACAGGGGCCCTTCTTAATCCCCGTAGTCCCACACTTTACCACTGTGTCGTGGCGTATTCGACTGGGCTCCTGGAATGCCACAAGAAGACACCAGGCGATATATGTGCTACTAGGCACGTGGGAATAAAACGGCGGGAACGACCTACCTTCGGACTACGTGATAGTCGCTCCGTCGATAAGGGAATTATCGCTAAACATCCTAAAGCTAGATAATTGATCAATCAGCTAACCCTACGGAATTAAATTAGGACATTTACAAAATCCATCGCATATAACACGGACAAGATTCGCGTCCTTGCGCGCTCAGAAACATACTGCATTGTTTACCTTTGTTTACCGAACAGACAACAAATATATTAAATAGATATGGGTTCCGTTTTTTTCTTTTGAGTTACGCATAATTATGTATCAATAATTGATACATGAAACTCAGAAATTAAAAGATATAAATAATGTGGAATATAGAGTCATTGATACCACTATCATCATTGTTGTACAGTGAAAATCCTATTTACTGAAATGAAACCATAAATCAAGTTTGCTGTTCCCGTAACTGTGCCATCAGATTGTTCGTTCTAATCAAAAGTTAATTTGTGTGCAGCGACCTCATAAATATTTATGGACTTTATACTTGAGTCATTTTAATGAAGTCAAAGAAATGTTTTTTTTATAATGAAACTACGCATTACGAGCACATGGTCCGTACACTTTTTAGATTTTTATTTATTGTACACAAATTTCTTTCTTATACATATCACACTCCATCCATTATTCACTTATTTACTATAAGGATGTTAACTGTTCTAAGCGTATGATTTATCTTATAAACTAAGCGAGTCTATTATATATATTTGTCTCGTTTTTATATGTTATTTGATATTTTCTTCTCTTATGCTATCATTTTAAAGGAAGTTGGATTGAATCTGTCTGCATCATACATGTTTATTTATTTTAAACCTATGAAGAGGACAGGTTTTCTACTTCAGGGGCGTAGCTAGCCAGGCGGGCAATCGCAAAATGCGGTGAAGCTCAAGCCGTCAGTGGGGATCGAACCAGAGACCTGCGGCACGGCAGTCAATAGCTATCATCGCTTGGCCATCATTGCTGCAAATATAATAACAGCCTATCCGAATACAGGAAGTAATTCATCAAATAATATTTCTAACTGGGTATATGTGTTACAGTGATAGGCCTTTAAAGAGTTCCGTATCCAAAGTAAAAAAGGAGCCTTATTAATGAGACTCAGCTGTCTGTCTATCAGCTTTTCCGTATGTCTCTCTATATCTGGAATGGAGTACAACCTTAATTACAAACCATAAATTCTCATATTTGGTGTAGAACATTGACCCAAAGACGGCTATTGGAGTAGAAATTAAATTAAATTGCTTTTAGGACTCAACAAGTAGCTATACAGTATTGCAAACAAAACTATTCAAAGAGAGCGCGGCACGGACCAGCGTTACCGGTGGTCCTTGTGCTTATTCCGTCCAATAAAATAAAATAAAAAACTTAAAATGTTTGTTAGGACTAGCAGAAGTGAACCCTAAGAGGTTGTTAGCATTTTTCCAAAAACCTGTACCTATATATACTCAAAGACATGGAAATTTCAGCGAATTTGAACCATTGGTATTTAATATATGAAGAACTTTAGTATAGTAAGCGTTTTTTAACTGGACACTTTTAAATAGTTTTTTCTTCCTTTTTTAAGCACCTACTCCAGTTATTTTCTCTTAAAAATGTTAAGAGAAGAACACAGAAACATGAACTATCAAACATCATCGAAAGTTTTCATATCGATTAAAAACATACACCTTATTTTTACATATTATATTATATTCGTTTGTAAAATTGAGGAAGCATATATGCACATAGACCAACAAAAACGATCTTTGCTCTAATGCTATGAATATGCATGGTGGAAGGGCATTTTGCGAATGCCTGCCTGGCCAGCGATCACCCTCAAGTAGAAAATCTGTCACCAAGCACCTTACGGTGTGTTCCGGCAGCTGTCCTTGAGAACCAATAATTCTAGATTAAGCCTAGTAACACTTTCGACCACATCATCACTTACCATCAGGTGAGATTGTGGTCAAAAGCTTACCTATCAGCAATAAAAAATAAAAATAAATGTTTTCTCTATTTCGAGGTGTTTGTTCCAAATAGTAGGTACTAGCAAACTGAACGATTATAGACATATATAATTCACCTTAAAACTTGAACAGACTGTATTGTTCAGTTTTTATAACCATGTTTTTTTTATATAAATAGCAGCCTAGTTTACTCTCCAGCTTTTAAACTATCTTTGTGGTAAAAATCACTTTGTTCCATTTTGTTCTTATACTTCTACGCGTACATAGATATAAAACAGACCATTGCCTGAATAACTCTATTCCAAATAAAATTATACCTAAATAGTTAAAATATCAACACTCAGAATGAATAAAGGGTTTGTATAAAATATATAGGTACACAATTTAGCTCTTTACATAAACAACTGAGGGGCTTGTTATTCAAGCAACCAAAGTTATGCGCTCCCAATGAAGCCTATTCCGATGGTAAAACCACAATACATATACAAGCAGTATGGACTCTTATGTACGATGTGATGGGATTGGAAATCAAATGACTGATTTATATACACCTAACCGCAAACGACGTTGTTTCCTAACATTCACCGAACAGTATAAACCTTTTTCTAAGTTTCCAGTGAGTAGGATAGGCAGTAATTATTCTATTGTCAAATATATCCATATCCACAAACCAGTAGCATAACTACTAACAAATATTTTATGATCGGGTCTGCGTTTAAAAGAGACCTAGATATGCGTTTACTTAGATAGCTAGATTTGAATTAAAGGAAAAATAGATGCTGAAAATTTCAAGGAATAATTAGCTTACCATGTTTTTTTGTTCTAGCAATAGCTTCTGATGTATAGATATATTTAAATAGCGCTCTGACTCCTCGCGATTCTGTAAAGATAGTCACTATATATTTTTATGTTCAATTTTCTTTTGTACTATGATATCCTATTGTGGTCCTTCAATTCATATTATTAAAAAATATATGTATGTGTTCTGTTATTTTCAGAGACATGAACGAGTAAAGAGCGACGAAATGCTCCAGACTCATACAAATTTTAACATAGAAATTATTTCGGATGGAAAATAAAATTCTAGCGGGACTTTTGAAGCAGTCATGGCTCAGTAGCATTGGCTATGGACTGTCGCGCAGCAGGTCCATGGTTCGATTTCCACCGCGGGCTTGAGCTTCACCGCATGGTGGAAGGGCATTTTGCAAATGCCGGTCTGGCTAGCGACCACCCTCAAGTAGAAGATCTGTCGCCAAGCACCTAACGGTGTGGTCCGGCAAAAGTCCTTAAAAGCCAGTGAAATTACAGGCACATCAGACTTCACAACTATGTCTCAAGGTGACGGGCGCAGTCCAATTCGTGACTTGTGACGAAATGCATGTGTTATACCTATATATATAACCATTTTTTTTCAACCTGTATTATTTATAAGAGCATTGACGCATGCTAAGCAAAAACATAGAAATTATTTCGGATGGAAATATTATGAAACTTTCACTTTTAAGCTTGATAAGATGTGGGCGGGAAATATATTTGTATATAATTTCTACTGGAAAACAAATTCACTTTTATTTCTTCCATCAATCATTCTCTCTGGTCATTTCAAAATAACCTGATATGCCAATCCGTTTTGTGTAGAGTTTCATAACTTTCTTGTTTCGCGAAATATTTTCAATCAATTGTCAAGAGTTGTTGATCAAAACAAAGTCTGTTCTTGACGGACTCGGTAAATTATTTCACAGCTTCGGTCTTATTAAATTACGAAATTGGATTGAAATAAAAGTTCTTGAGTTATTATTTAAGATAGGGTTTTCTTAATAGAGAATGTTGACGAAAACGAGTCGAATTTTAATCGCGCATTTTTTTTTACCTGTCCTATTTCTTTAGTAACAAAATACTACGAACTATGTATATAGTAGCTGTAGTGTTGTGTAACACTACAACTACTACAATAAAGGCATTTACAAAACCTACAAGTCATTGCAGACTCACAGGCAGTCAAAATGCTCCAGCCCACTACCAGTTGGCAGCGTGCCCAGCATGCTGGCAGCATTGCCAAATATAATTTACTAACTTTTGAGTCGAATGAAGGTCGTGTCACTACTGTGATTTTATTCCGTGTGCATGCCATTAAAATAGATAAGCTACTATCGATATCTATACTTAATATTATAAAGAGGATAGATTCGTATTTTTGTATGTTTATTTTTGCATTTAACGAATAAACTTAATAACTACTGGACTGATTTGAAAAATTCTTTCACTATTAGAATTCTACAATATCCCTGATGAACATAATCTTTATTGTTGACAATAGAGCAAAGTGATGTACTAATAATTTTATAAAGGACATAAATATCAATAAAAAAATCCGAAACACTATGCATTATTACAATTACACTAACACATACACTTACATTACACTATTACAATTATGTCACAATAACTACTTTTTAGTTTCAAGTTATAGTTTTTTTCAAATACCCGTGCAAAGCCGGGGCGGGCCGCTAGTAAATTATATATACTACATAATGATAGAAGATAAAACATGGACAAAAATGTTAGAACAACTTTTGTAGTTTTATATTAATGTTACAAAACAACTAAGAATAACAAACTTATTACAAAATAATTTGCAAGATAACGTAATCACCATAAGTTGTATCTCAAGACATTTTAATACTCGCAGATGGTGCCCTAAGAGGCTACAATACGGTTTTATTAAAAAATATCCTTATGTTTTCCTAAAAATGCTAAGCTATTTCAATTCTTGTATATTCAATTTTGAAGCATTTCAGCCTAACGAAGTTAAGCACTTTGTGTCTGAAATTGAACAAGCTTATTTATTGCTTACCAAATGAGTTTGTTTTTATAATGTTTTATTTATGAAATCCTCGCGTAGTCTGTTCAGCTACAAGTAACATTAGCATTGTATTCGTTACTAAAATAATTTATACTAAATTTTTGTGTCCTAAGCCTTTTAAAAATGGAAGAATGAAAATACCTTAAATCTTAGCATATAATGAGGGTAAATTTCGGACGTGGTAAATCTGTTGCTGATATTTTGACGCAGTGATGGCTCAGTGGCATTAGCTATGGACTGCCGTGCAGCAGGTCCATGATTTGAATCCCGCCGTGGGCTCGAGCTTCACCACATGGTAGGGCAGGGCATTTTTGCGAATGCCCGCCTGGCTACCGACCACCCTCAGATAGAAAATCTGTCGCCAAGCACCTAACAGTGTGTTCCGGCAGCTGTCCTTGAGACCCAGTAATTCAGGTTTAAGCCGGTTAACAACTTCAACACCATCATCATTTACAACCAGGTGAGATTCTGGTCAAAGGCTATCAAAATCATTTATCAGAATAAAAAAAACCTATTATAATGCACATTTACGGATATATTCATGATTATAAAAGAAGAGATAAGACTGAAACGAGTATAGGTAGTAAAGCCAGGACAATACTGTACATGATTAATTTCAGAGTTCAATACGAGTTATAGTGTCCTTTGTCCTTATTTGTTCTTGAGGCTAAAGCTACGCAAATTCTATCTTCACCTTAGTATTAGTAACAATAATATTGGCAACTGCTCTCATTGTAGCAGTTGTAATAGCGTTTATCAATATAGGTAAACTACCATTAAAAAATAATACAACGAGAGGAATGATGGATTTTTGCAGTGATGGCTCAGTGGCATTGGCTATGGACTGCCGCGCAGCAGGTCCATTGTTCGAATTCTGCCGCGAGCTTAAGCTTCACCGCATGGTGGAAGAGCATTTTGCGAATACTCGCGTGGCTAGCGACCACCCTCAAGTAAAAAATCTATCGCCAAGCACATAACCGGTGTGTTCCAGCAGCTGTCCTTCAGAGCCAGTAATTCTAGGTCCTGTCAGTCACATGTAGTTAAGTCTATCACGTGAGATTGTAGTCAAATGCTTACCGATAAACAGTAAAAAAATAATTGCAACATAGCATACATGAGCATTTAACCTTAAAACCCTATACCTATTATTTTTCCAACATTTTTTTTTTTAAATTAACACTTGCCCATAAAAAAAGCGTATGAAGTTAAGGGGTCCTTTCCCTCGCCTTCGGCATCCAATCCAGTCCGCATCTTTGAGTGAATATATCTCTCCACCCTTTTCTGCCTTACTTGCTTTCTCTTACCCTCCCATGGGAACCACTCTGTCACAATCTCCGTCCATCTGTCAATGTCTTACTTATATATGTGACCTGACCAGTTCCATGTTAGTGACCGAATCCTTTCTCTAACTCTGTTATCATTGTTCTTTCTCTAACTATTATTGCTCACATTGTTTGAAATGTTAAATGTTGTCACACAGCTATTCTCCCTTCGTCTACATTTATCACCAAATAATACTAATTTTGCTAATAACTCTTAAGGGCCTGATTCAGAATGTTCGAGTAAGTTCCGGTTATGCTATCCAGAAAATATTTAATAAATAAAACAGTATCTTTGCGTTTCACAGTCATCGATTTAGTCTATCCATCGGCTAAAGCTTGAAACACGCTGCATTTAAATTGTCATTTTTATCATTTAGTTATTTTATGTTCTGGGTAGTATAACCGGAACTTACTTGAACATTCAGAAACAGGCACTTTATGTGTTTAAAGTGTCATAACCGAATAATTATGTCATTGTGATTTTTGCAATATCACTTCCATATTATAATATTGTTATAGAAAATATGTAATGATCATGAGAAATGTTGAAATATTTATTTACTTACCCGCGTTGAGATTTTAATTCAACTAAAAGTCAAACCATCCCTAAGAAATTAGTATTCCTAAAACGTTTTGCACCAGCTAAGCTGGGTGCTGCAAATCCGATGGGTCACGTTTTCCGATCCCTCTTACTTATAAAAACCATATTTGCGGTCCTCGTAGATAAGCTTTAGTGGATCGCTCCAATATAATAATCCATTTTCCTGCTTCAGTCTGAACCAAACTTATAGTTTTGAAGCGGTTGGTTGATAAGCTCATAATTTAATTCGAAAATTATACTTGTATCACGATTTAATTGCAATATACTGCCAGTGATCTCTAGTCATGAAATAAATAAGCTTATATGTAATATCCAGTTTACATAC
Organism: Plagodis pulveraria; assembly: GCA_963890685.1. Lineage (NCBI taxonomy): Eukaryota > Metazoa > Arthropoda > Insecta > Lepidoptera > Geometridae > Plagodis > Plagodis pulveraria. Next base: position 19,522,466 of record OY982962.1, read on the forward strand.
AATTTTTAACAAGATAATATGTCCACCAGATGCTTCGAAGAACAATTATTTCAGTAAAAATAATTTTACTGAAATATTAACATATCTATTTCTACCGCAAAGTGTATTATTCCCATTACTGTGTTCCGGTTTGAAGGGGTGCGCGGAAATTATAATCATATAAGACTTTACAACTCAATGTCTCAGGGTTATAGGTGCAGTGCAGTTCTCCACTTGTGACAAACTGCATCTATTATAGGCAGAGATTTCCGTTTCGTGCTTGTTTCATCACGATAGCATAAACAAATAGTACTTTTAATTTACTGTAGTATCAAAGTTTACGTAGCAGAGCTTTTCTAGTCTTAACTGATCAACTAGGTTAAGTTATTTTCACTGCAGTCATCAATTTGATTGCCGCTAGTGACATTACTACAGAATGCTTCCGTGTTTCGGTGGGCATGTTAAGCTGTCGTTCCTAGTTTTTGTCTTACAACGACCAAGTCTTATTTTCCTACATGTTTTTCGACAATATTCCACAGAGAAAATAATCTCTTAGTAAGGGAGGTGTCTTGAGTAAACCACGTAGTTCAGTTTATTTTCAAGGGCTTGAAGGGTAACTGGGTTTATTGTTTGTTATGATGATTGAATTTACGACACTATCAGCTGTTTTGGACAGTTGCGAGGTTGAATTCTGAATTCGGCAAATACTTTTCCCTAAGCTTTTCAATGTACAGTTGTTATTCACATGCACACAATTGTCATAAAATTGTCAAGTTAATAAAAGTAAACATGATCTCCCTATAGAATATGAAAAATTACAAGAACTATCTATTTAGGGCGATAAATTTATGTTCAGATTCATGATGTAGAAATGGGCTCTCCCGTCTCACCCGTTGACAACGATCTTTTCGTCGAAGATGACGAGAGGTCTCTTTTCATATCTGTGGGTATGCCGAAGATCTACAAACGGTATGTTGAGGATATTGGATTTGTTGTTTTTTTTAAATATTTGTATTTATAGGCTAGTCGTTGACCACTATCTCACATGTACTCGTAACAGATGATTTGGTCGAATAGTTTGTTCAAGCTAACCTAGAATTACTGTATACGTCATGTACAGCTGCGGAACAAATCAATAAGTACTTCGCTTAAGGGTAGTTTTCTACTTAAGGGTAGTAGCTAGACGGGAATCCGCAAGATGCCCTACCACCATGCTATAACGATTGCCATCCCAAGAAAACAACCGAGACCGACGACATAACCTGCTCTCCAAAGCACGGAAGTGCTAAGTAAAGTCACTGCGGTCACCTATCCACGATATTTCACCGATTAAGAACGATTCAGCAAGCTACGCTACAAGCACTTCAATGAAAATCTTTCTTTGACTTCCTGAAATAGAATCAATGTTGATATATTTAATATTGTGTGTTAGGCATAAATTTAATATTGTGTTACGTCATGCAAAGAGAAGACTTTCAATAATTACAAACTTTCTTAAGCACCTTCCAGTCTCTCAAGCAAAGTACGTACAAAATCAAACAAACGGTAAACGTTTCCAAATTTCTGCCACATAAACTTTAGTGACATAATCAAGGAGTAGTGGTAAGTCGGAGGCATTAGAGTAACTCCACTCGACAGGGCCTCCTTAACTACAGTACTGGTTGTGTATTATGCTAAGCCTCACCACGCACATCGCGTGTGAATAATGTAAAAGGTTCGCAACACTAAAAGCCAGGCCATTAATAAAACTCTCTTTACTTAAGTGACGTGAAACCAAATTGGGTACTAGTGAAATAAAGTTTATCGTTAAAAGGGTCAGTAAGCAAACTAAATTAATTAATGACGTTTAACCCCTAAATATAGGCTTTGGTAATTAATTATCGACTTTGAGAACTTTGTCCTAACAATAATAGTGGTTAGGGCCCTCTGCAAACTTACACGTAAAAATCTCTTAGTGATCGTTTGAGGGAACGGTATTGCGTTGCCTATTACTGCAATTATATTGTTTCAATACAACTGATACTGTGTATATCAGAGCCGCTCTAGTTCTCAAAGTGAAAGCTGGCTTGGCGTAAAATTTCACGGGTTTCAACCGGTGTCGATGTTGCATCCATTATTTTATAGCGCTCGTAGCAGAGTTTGCTAATAGTATCCTTATCCAATCAATTAGGTGAAACAGATTGCTTTACGGTTATTACTTTGATGGGTAACCGCTAGTTTTATTTAGATACTTTGGTGTTTCGAAGGGCACGTTATGCTGGTTGTTTTGTTAGGATATCAGTTGTGATTACTTAAAGGTAAGCCATATTTCGAATGCCCAGCTGGCTATTAGATAGAAGAAAAGAAAGAAAGGAACCTCAAGTGGAAAGTCTGTTACCAAACACCTATCGGTGTGTTCCAGTAGCTGTATTCGAGCGCCAGTTTCCGTTAATGGGTTAAATTATTGTTCTGTTAAAATATTGTTAGTTTTGCAATAATGCCTGCTATGCGAATTACATTACAAAATCACAAATATACGATAGGAAAAATTTAAGTAATGTGTGGAAAAAATAATCCTATCGTATATATTTGTAATTTTGTATTGTTCTGTTAACCTGGTAGATACCTACCGGGTGGTAGAGTTCTCTTCAGCCCAATAGCGTCTTGAGGGTTTCCAACGCAGTGTCAGATATAATGTCTAGTGCAATTTCAAACAGTAGTGTGCAAGTGCACAAAAAACTTATGTATACAGGGTTATTAATAAAATGCTAACAACCTCTTAGGGTTGACTTCTGCTAGTCCTAAGAAACATTTGGATTTGGAGTTGGACCTATTATTTATTGTTATTATATCTTGTGTTTGACAGAGACGCCCACCTATATAGTTGCAGTGTCATTTTTCTCGAACTGTTGGATACCGCACTGCACTCATACTTCGAGACTAGTTCTTTTGATACGTCTGCCCAGTAATTACACTTCACCTGTACCTACTCCATCACTGTAAGTATGGAAACAAATTTAAAAAACCGGCTTCCAACACTGGTGAATGTGAATTTATTGGTAGAAATTGGGACTATATTCGCAACTTGGCACCAACTATTACAAGTTATTAAAATATAAAAATACAAATCTCTACTCTTTATAATATTATAGTATAGAAAATACACCAACAACATACTAACATCATAATCTTTAAAATCATAAGATAAATAGAATAGAATAAACCAATCCATTTCTGAAAAGAGCGGTCCTTAAAATAAATCTTAGCTGGTCTGGTCGAACGATTTGATGTAATTGAATCATCCGAGAGGCCTACGGACTTTATCCTCTTGGGGTAACAGAAGATTGCTTTCACTATATCCTCCATGAAAGTATTGGTATATTTATATCCATGACGGTGTTACGCTACGTACTTACCGATATAATTTTACGAGACTGTAATAATAAATGTATGAAACGCTGCTTTGTATTTCTTATCTTTTTGTAAACGATATTTAGAGTCACAAACGTCGCTATATTTGAAACCCCGAAGACAAAAGAGGAGTGTCTTAACGCCTGAAGCATTTGTCTCTCTGCGTGTACATGCTAGACATCAGATCTTTATCAGTCATTAGAACAATGATTTTAGTACTGGGTAAGTCAATTTACATTTTATTAGTAAAAAGTGCAATAGTTGAACATCTCTTGTTGGACACAATTTGTTCATTATTCATCTCCATCTATAGAAAAACGAACGAGATTGTAAATAATACATTTATGATAACTGAGCGTTATCATAAGATGATGGGCACGTTGCCCCTTAGCTGCCATAGACAATAAAAAACCACCCAAATGCAAGTCAGACTCGCATACCGAGTACACAATTTATTTTTAGCGGCATAGAACAAATAAGACCTAGCCCCGGCTTCGCACGGGTTTTAAACATAAATTTTAAAGAAAAACATACTTTTTGATAACATTTTATACCCTATGTTTATCAGAGATAAAGTAGAATTCTAATGATGAAAGATTTTTTCAAACCGGTCCAGTAGTTTTTATTTTATTCGTTACACACAAAAATATAAATCTTTCATCGTTATAAAATTATAATATTATGTATAAATTTAACCAAATCTTACAATTATTGTCACCGAGTCAGTTAGGTGCATGTTCTTATTTAGGAAACTCACCTCTTGCAAAGGCCTCTTGAAAACCTTATCAATATATAGCCAGGTTTTAATAATTAAATATAGAACTTATAACTTCAATTTTTACGCGTTTATGTTTAACTATTTTAACGATAGAGCAATAACAGAAAACTGTACTGTAAAACGCTTCTGTTTGAAACCCGTCCAAATAAGTCAAAAGCGCCCTAATGACGGCCAGTTTATATGGTATAAGGCGAAAAACCGACCAAACGTAAATACGTACAAAAACGCCTTCCAACTAGAAGGCGTTAAACGAGGTCAGTGAAGGCGAATGTTTCTTTTCGTCTTCATTTAAGGTGTATTTTGTGGTCTTTCTAAAATATTGACTTTTCGATGAGGCTGATTAAGTCGTACGTTATAGTGATAATCACCGTATATAAACCGTCGTAAAAGTTAGGTATATTTTATGGTCAATACTGCAATTATTATCGTATAACAAGTTCAATTTTGAAAATACTTTACGGAAGGCGTTTTTGACGGTTGTGTTTATTATAAAACATGGCACATTTTTATTGATTGGTGAAAATCATCTTAACTTGTTGCCATCGGCTGACCCACTATGGCCAATTTATGAATGAAATTCTATTGTTATCATTATCGCAGATTTCAATGGGTTAAGAGTTGTGAATTCATCTTACGTATTTACAATTCAACGGTAAAAGTTCAAATTTGATTTAAGCCTTTAAGTCGTTTTTCTCAGTGTATGTAATACAGAAAAACATATAAGTATTCTGGAACGAAAAGCGCAGGCCAATAGATGCCAACTTCGCGTATAAAAAAACATAATCTAATATATTATCATCTCGCCTGTATATTCCCGAGGATTCTTAACGTCAACATATGACTAGATATTTCCGGTTTAGTTTTAAGTAACGTGAGGTGAGTCTATTTCCACAAACCGGGTAAGTTCCACCCAAGACTATCTCCCGACCTTCATCGAAAATTTATTTGTCAAAGAAACCCTAAAAATTACTTTCCGAGGTGAGAATCCAACATAGTTACAGCAGTGAAAAAGACGGCATATTCTTATTCGATATAATATGTTCCAGTTTCAATAAACACAAATATATAAGTAATATTTATAATTCTTACACCACGAACGTTCTTTTGATGTTAGAATAATAGGAAAGCTGAGAAGCAAATATTGTGTTAGAAATATAGAGTCGAGAGTAACAAAAGAAAAATTGCTTTCAATATCTTCAGTCAACTGATCTTGCTAGAAATGTTTACTTATATTTTTGAGCTTCAAATGTTTTATGTGAAATCGTATTTCTGACGATAGACGATCCAATTTGACACAAATATCAAGACTATTTACGAAAAAAAAATTAAGAGAAAAAAGATTACATTAGCTACATTATCGAACACATTGGTATTGCATACTCCACATTATAAAAATATTCTTTTGTCTTGATTGTAAAATTTTGCAATTATTGTAGACAAATAAACTAGCTTCAATATAGTTGATAGGCTAGCCTTTGACCACTATCTCGAAGATGTTGAAGAACGCTTCTAAGATTATTTTTCTTCGCTCGTCTTTTTCATTTGTTTTTCCCCTTTTCCTATTATTTGCACGTTTGCTGCTTTTATATCTCAATAACTATAAGAGATACATATACATAAATTTGACACAGTGTAGATGATCATAAACTGTGTGATTTCCGCTAACGATCAGATTTTCAGGAAAATGATAGATTGGCAACTTTACCATAGAAGTGACGATATGTTCTACAACTTTCATAATGTTATGTTGTGTATTCAGTTTATTTTCTGTTGCCTTTCAATAGTTTTATAACCAACAGTATGCTCAAAGTTTTGGTGCTTCGACATTGATCACGGTCGGTGACACTGACCAAGATGTGAGCCATAGACTAAATAAAGAGTAGATTTTTAATGATGCTAGATCTCTAGGAATACCATGATTGTGATTTTGAATGCTGTTAAAGATCCTAAAAAACTTTACAATACATGAGGTTCGCTCTTATGATCTATTTTGATGTAAGGATTAAGTTTGAACTGGCCGGTCACTTCTCCATACAAACGTCGTAGGGTGTTTACTCCCTTATTTGAGATTTTAAGTTCAGACTTAAGCATAATACCGATTGATATCGTCATTATCTGGGCTTGTATGATGCCAAAATTTTAAAAAGATATTTAAGTTGTAAGTTATGAGCCTCGAAAACTTTATTTGAAAATGTTTCGAGGCTCATAATTCTCAAGTTAATTATTTTATTAAAATTTCGGCATCATACAAGCCTAGATAATGACGAGATCAATCGGTGTTAGGCTTTATTTTGGACCTAAATCCTCAATTAAGGGAGTGATCTCCCAACGGCGTTTGTATGGAAAATGGGCCGGCCAGTTCACCCTTAAAGCAGCTACAAAAGAGACGAATTAAAGAGAAGTGAATGTAGCAGAGATACAAATGTTGAATGTATTTTCTAACAAGAATGGACCTAGTTTATGATTAGTATATCAAAAAAAGTTTGAAAGTACCACAAGTGACAGAACAGATTTTTTTTACTACTTTGACCACAATCTCACCTGATGGTAAGTGATGAGGTGGTGGAAGGTGTTAACAGGCTTAACCTAGAATAATTGGCTCTCAAGGACAACTGCCGGAACACTACCGGACAACTGCCGTTAGATGCTTGACGACAGATTGTCTACTTGAGGGTGGTCGCTAGCCAGGCGGCATTCGCAAAATGCCCTTCCAACATGCGGAGAAGCTTAAGTCCGCGGCGGGATTCGAACCATGGACCTGCTGTGCGGCAGTCCATAGCCATGCCACTGGGCATCACTGCTTCAAAAGTAGTATAATTTTGAAGCTTATACAGTAGTAAACTTTTATGTTTGTGTTAAGAGCATGTCTTGAAGAGATAAAATTCAGATTTAGGTGTAACTAGAAGAGATTATGAATGTAGAATAATATATTAGACCATAGGTATACCAAAAAAGCTATTGAAAGACTGCGGGAGGAATGGAATAAGTAGGGAGATGATAGCTAAAATACTAGTAGGTATCACTCATGAGCCGATTTCCCCTAGCATTATACAAGTACAGAAGGAAGAAGCATATAAGTTCTGTAAATCTTTGTATTAAGAAACTGTAAACTTCTCTTAGTACTAAGATTTCATGAGATAACGCCAGATTTATAAGTAATATTTAGCGTCTTATCATAAATTTGGTAAAATGTAAACTTAATTTTAAATAAAACTGATTTGATTCAGATAAATTATTATATACACACTATTATTGAAGTAACTAACCATATTATCGCAATATGCCTTTACTACTGTTTAATTTGTATTTGTTTATCCATAATCGTATTACTGTAACAGAAAATGTTCATGCCACAAAACATTTTCCCTATCCTGTTTATCTGGCTTATTTCATAGGCTATTTATAAACTGGAGGATACAATTTGCTGTATGCTCTTTGGTTCCTTAATCGTCTTGTTCCCAGGACTTCTTACTCTTATTACTATGTTTATTCTATTTGGGGACGATATGTCCTGCACTGACGTCCCGCTTGGGGTATTATGTGCATTTCCCCCGCCAGCTTCTACTCAAGCCATGCCAACTCCTTGATATAGTGGAGAAGGGCCTTAATGTAGCGGATGAGGAGATCCCACGACTTTTATTTTATTTTATTGTGACGGAACAAGCACGATTCCCACCTGATGTTAAGCAAACTCACCTCTGCCTATAACAGATGCATTACATCACACTTACTTCTGTCATATAGCTAGGTGATTCCTTAGCTAATAATAGCTAGGAAATATAGAAATAATTCTATTTGTCACATATCCCTCCGAGTAAAACATTTTTCCCTAAGTAAAAGTGTTTCAGAAACGTTTTTTATTAATGTTCTGTCATAGATCTAGGCAATTCCTTAGCTATTATATCTAGTTGTCACATATCCCCCTAGGTAGAATTTTTTTCCCCAAGTAAGAGTGTTTCAGAAACGTTTTTTTGTTTTGCACATAAAAATAAACAAGTTATATAATTCCAATAACGTGTATGCGAAACTCATCGCTCATTCTCTAATTGTGTTGTAAACGGATTCGTCAAATGAAAGGAATGCCCGACGTGAAGGCATTATAAATATAATATTATATCTTCTGTTGTAAGCATAACATAGGTATATTTTTTTGGATATGCTCAGTGGAACTTGTTATATATCGATAATTTTAGTGGTTCTAATATTTAAAATTTTAAGTCAACCTTGTTTGTGCAAACTTCGTATTTAAAATTTGGAAATACTCGTTATGAGATAAGTTTAATTTTTCCATTCAATTTACTAGCAATTAAAGAAAAAGATGCAGTGAGTCTAGCATTGTTATTATTATCATTTTGAAGTAGTGATGACTCAGTGGCATTGGCTATGGTCTGCCGCGCAGCAGGTCCATGGTTCGAATCCCGCCGCGGGCTTGAGCTTCACCGCATGGTGGAAGGCATTTTGCGAATGCCTGCCTGGCTAGCGACCACCCACAAGTAGAAAATCTGTCACCAAGCACCTAACGGTGTGTTCGGGCAGCTGTCCTTGAGAGCCAGTGAAATTACAGGCATATGAGACTTAAGAACTATGACTTAAGGTGACGGGCGCAGTGCAATTCGTGACTTGTGACGAAATGCATGTGTTATAGGCAGAGGTTAGTCCGCTTTACATCAGGTGGGCCTCGAGCTTGTTCCGTCACAATAACAATAAGAAAATAATGTTTTTTTAACAATAAATTTATTTTATTATAAAGAGAATTTCTATTTAAATTTTTCACTAAGCTAAGGTGATTATACTCAGGATGCATCGTATATAACGTTGTATTTATACATCGTAGGTTAAGACATTTTGTCAAATTGTTTACGACGACGGCAATATATTTTTATCTAAAGATATAATATCATTGCCCACTTCTGCTAGGCAAAGCCAGAAGGTTTTCGAAATGTCTCATAAGATGACGTGGAAAGGCTTATATTTGAAGACACAGGAAAGGCATGACAATCTTTCAACGGTGACATGTGAAGGAAGAAATAATACGGTGAAGTAACGTTAAAAATTACTAAAATTCAATATTTCAGTGAAGTTTCCTTTATTAAATAATATGTAGGTACTTTTTTATTGTAATGAAACTGAAATATAAGGGATGTGTGCCCACATGTGTCTTTTTTATTCCTATTTAAGCCTCGTCTGGGTCTGGCAGTCTAGTTGTGGGAGAGATCAGATAATTTCTAGATTTATCTTGTCGTTTTTTTTTGTTTTTCGTTCTATAACATTTAGGGCCACTTTCACGACCTTCAAGTAAAGTTTTGTGAAGCAGTGATGGCTCAGTGGCATTGGCTATGGACTGCCGCGCAGCAGGTCCATGGTTCAAATCCCGCCGTCGGATTGAGCTTCCCTACATGCTGGAAGAGCATTTTGCAAGTGCCCGCATGGCTAGTGACCACGCTCTAGTAGAAAATCTGTCGCCAAGCACCTAACGGTGTGTTCCGGCAGGTGTCCTTGTGAGTCAGTGAAATTACAGGCACATGAGACTCAACAACTATGTCTCAAGGTGATGGGCGCATTGCAATTCGTGACGAAATGCATCTGTTATAGGCAGAGCTTAGTCCGCTTAACATCAGGTGGGCCTCAAGCTTGTTCCGTCATAACAACATAAGTCTTGAGTAGGCTAATTGCCGGTTTAAGGCGCAAGTAACGGTGCATATGAATTTCACAATGGCTGAGTAGTACGTACCCATAGTAAAAGTGACCACTAACTTAATTATTCGTTCATCTGTCTATCATATATACATAAAAAAGGGTATAAAAAAGTTGGTATTGCAAACTACATATTGAGTAAAAATTTCTTGATTCAAATTATTTTCGACGTATGAATGAGTGACGTTGTTGACAGATTATGAACGGATATTTGACATTACTTCATAGATCCTTCAAGTAACCATCAAGTTTTTAATCAGAGGTCTGTTTCCTATCGTGAAACTGAAAAACTATAATTGTAACTTTCAATAAGCGATTAACTTTAACTAGGAAGTAAATAATTGATACTGTACTTGAAGGTCATGAAAGAGGCCCTTAATAAAATTATATACCTCACGGATAACTAAACTACGATAAGGTACACATTCTTAGTTTATTCAGTTTATATTATATCAAGCCTTATCATTGCTTGCACTATTGGTTATAAAAAAATAAAGTCACTAAAAGCAGAAATCATATAAAGGTACATAGTCGTTATTAAAAAAAATGTGTCGCCTTCCAGAAAATCAGATTCGGAATATTGTCAGCTATATAGTTTTACATAGGCGATGATTACGTATATATCTTTTTTCCACTTCTACTACACACGATTCACTGCTTAAGGCATCAGTAGCAGTGTGATCTAACCGTAAAAGTATTTTATGGCGTTAATAGAGTTTGATATTCTACAAAATTGCCAAATATATATTGAACGACAGAAATACATAAAATCTTTCTGTATTAAGTATAGGCTGAATATATATCTATCGCCGTTTGGTTAATCATCTATTACAATCAGTCCGAAACTTCTAATTGGCCCAGTGAAATTTCGTTTCCAACATTAGCGTGAACGAAATAGCTAAAGACAAGCTTTATCCAATAAAGTCAAATTAAAGTCAAATATAGAAATCAAGATATTAAACTTTATGTCGCCGTGTCTCAAATAGACCGAATAATTGTATTTTTCGTTTCTGGAATTTTCATTTCAATTCGTCACTTCCAATTTGGCGATGTAAAACTTCTGAATTGCCAAGTTATGTAGGGACGTCTTCTGTAGGAAAAATATTTTTGTTTTGATTGGTGCGAAGTAAAGTTTTCAAACAAGCGAATTCCCGTGGTAGGTACAGGTACGTCAGTTCATTGTTCTAAAGATATTGTTTTTGTTTCTGAGTGTTTTACGTATCTTGTTTTTATGTATTGTGTAGATGAGTGCGGAGTTCAAGTAACAATATTGTTGAAAACAATTATTATAATACTTCTTCCCTTCAAATAATGAAAAAATATCACGTGTGGTAGCCAGATTGTCCACAGCTGAGCACAACTTTCTAGGGGTGTGTGCCCCTATCGAGCAAGTTATGCTCAGCTGTGGACAATCTGGCTGCCACACGTGATATTTTTTCATATTTTTTCATCCATAATGCCTACGCTTGGCAGGTAACGTTTGTATACGTAAAGTTTGCAGTGTTAGGTAAGTAGTTCCTCAGAAGGCGCTGCTACCTACCTTCTGGGAATTTTTCCCTTAGTCTTCTCTTACGAGATCTATGTGACAAAATCGGTATACATGGAAAATTTACTGTGTTGAGAACCATACGTATGAACGTGATAATGGTACCACATTGGGTGTCTTTAGTCGTTTACTAGTGTGTAAAAATAAAAATTTGAACTAACTGGGTTTTTATAAATACCAAATCGTACTTACGTGAAATATCACAATTTAATAGGGCACTTACAAAATAATCACTTTGAATATAATACTTAATGCTATAGCACACTAAAGCTTACTGGAGAACCTTCTCGCTCGACTGCAATGCAAAGACTGCCTATGACGTCGACGGTGGTCTGGTTCGGTCTGGACGTCAGGTTCGACGCGACGCCCGATAACAAGTTGTCTCGTTACGTGTAACCTCAGTACAGCACAACCGGGCGACGAACACAAGGGCAGCGTCTACCCTCAGTTATTATAATATAATTATTATCATAAATATATCTTAATTATAAATATAGCCAACATGAATACGACATAACTATTACTGTAGTAAAGTAGTACTGTTTGACAACTGCTTTAAGACAATTCCCTTATCCTCTGTCACCAAGCGCCTTATTAGTGTGTTGCAGCAACTATCCTTGAGGGCTTCTTCTATAAGCCTGTTTATCATTATTGATAACATCATCACTTACCATCAAATGAAATTTTAGCAAAGTTTATTCTATATATTTTATATATATTCTATCAGATACAAAACGAACCTATGATATTAAAACAAAAATGAAAGGTTTTTGTTCTACCGCCTTTCTGACATCCACCTTCTTTGGAATTTCTCTCGTTATGGTATACCCGCTAACTTTCTCAAATGGCTAAGAGTCCTGTAGTCATGTCTAAAGTTGACGCCAGTTAGTGGCATGCTGCTCATCTAGTTCATACTTTCCATAGTCACCGTGAACTAAATCTAACATGATGAGTATACAAAAAATCCAAATTAAAATTATTTTTTTTCATCGTTCATACTCTAAAATAACAGTTTCTACCTACATGAACTATATAAACCACGATTTTGTCGTGAACGAGCTAAGTTTTCTTTAGTGGTAATAATGAAACCTTAACCACAAAGTTTGTAAGTGTGATGGTAACGAGACAGTTGTTGGCGGCAACTAAAATAAGTGCATTATTGCTTGATGAAAATGCAACACGCTCGTTAGTACTGCACTACACGCTACTTTTTTTTAAAATTAATTACGTGTATTTGTAAATGTGTAAATTTAGTTTTATTAATTTTATCAGCCGAATTGTCCACTTCTCAACACAGCCTTCCCCATTATGGGGGATTTGCCATAATCCACTCGCTTGGCAGGCGTCTTGGAGATCGCAGTGTGACATATCAGTTCATCAGAAAGCTTTGCTGCTCATCTTCTGGTGTGTTACCCTTAGTCGCCTTAATCTTACGTAACCCACGGGTAGAGATAGGGGGGTGATATTCTAGCCCAGCACCCCTCGGGGCAATTTTCATTTATATTTTATCATTATTCATACAAAAATGTCTGACTGTCCGTTCGTCCATCCATTTCCTTTAACTATGGACGTGCGGTCTCACAGGCCACGTGCAGTTTGTGATAGGTACTCGTGCCCCTCTTTTCCCGCGTACCCCACGCGTATGCCGGCCTCAGCAGCGACGGTTTTAGTGGCGAATCGACCGTTGAGAGTAAAGGTTACCTCGCCGGCTGAATGTTGCGTGAGTAAGTTTGCTTTATATTTCAAGTGCGGTATGTAAGGCCGCGCGTCCACGTTTGTGTAATAAATTGACGCTGACGGTGATTTTGTTTGTTTTAGATTTTGTGAAGTAAATGTCAAAAAACGATCAACCAACGACTGCAGGCAAACAAACAGCGAGTTCGTCGACTCAGAGAGCCAGGAAATTTTGCGATTAGATGATACTTAAAGCGTGAACGTGTAAACAGCCGATTATGCTCACAAAAATTTTACCTATGTTTAAATTAAAAAAAAATGTTTACTAAATTTCTGGTCAACGATGTTGGTCTCACAATTATTATTATATAAAAAGAGTTTTACAAAAAAATTGTGTGTCTCTGTTAGTTGATCGATTATTATATATATATATTTTATGTTTCACAAAGGTACCGCTAGATGGCAATGAACCAACGGATTCTGAATTGCCCTATCGTTGCGTTTTCATGCGAGACTACCTATAGAAGTTACAAATGAATTTACGAATTACAATTGAAACTTGACTGCACTCGTTCTCGTATATTTTAGCTTTGACAGGAAGACTGTGGAAGAGATAAAAAAGAACAATATAATCGTTCTATAATATGATAACGGGCTACAACAGAACCCTAAATTACCCGTGGCCCGACACGCGCTTGACCGTTTATTGTAAAATTACATCTTTTATTTACATTTCCTAACTATGAGGGATAAAAACAAAAAATTATACAATACTTACTCATCAAGACAGAAAACAGCCCGTAAAGATAGAGGTCTGTGAGGTCGCACGTCCATAGTAGTGTAACAAAAATGAAACCTCCATAGTTAAAGGATATGTAACCGGTTTCTGGTTACTAAACTGAATGTGTTACAACCCAAATTTTGATAATTTGTGTAAAACGTGGATCTAAAGATGAACATTGGTCTACAAATTAAATAAAATATATAAAATTATTTTTCAGGGGGGCATCAGTATGAGAAAGAAAACATTAGATGGATGATGGATGTCAAGAGCCTTCTGAATAGAGGACAATTTTTTTTTCCAATGTTTGCCTTGATGGTGTCAATTCTATGCCGCTTTTTTTGTAACGGGGTCTCAAAAACTATTTAGGTATCTGGAATTTCAATGTATTAAGAACCATCATAGGGTACATCGTACACTTATTTGTTATGTACTATTTGACAAACAAATATTGAAAACATTTATACTGTGGTTGTGAAACCAACAAACATTTTTATTCTTTTAGCGGCTATTGCAACGCGGAACCGTAAACCTTAATATTGTTATGTTTCAAAAACATATTATCATATAATTATAAGGGTGCGTCATCATTTACAAGTTAAAAAACAATTGTAAAATTGGTATGGTTTGACTACAGTTCAACGTGAGTTGAACTTACGTTGAACTATTGTTCAAAATACACTATTGATAATACACAATTTTTGAACGTAAAGCGCGTGTAATTTCTACGAGTGCCCAGCTGCGTGTGGGGGAGAGTATGCCGGCCGGCATATTTACACTGGTCGACAATCCTCGGTTGAGATGTCACGTCTAGTATTTTTTTTTTATGCCTGATAGGTTAGCCTTTGACCACTATCTCACCTGATGGTAAGTGATGATGTGGTCGAAGATGTTGTTCAGACTAACCTAGAAGTACTGGCTCTCAAGGACAGCTGCCGGAACACACCGTTAGGTGCTTGGCGACAGATTTTCTACTTGAGGGTGGTAGCTAGCCAGGCGGGCATTCGCAAAATTCCCTACCACCACACAAAAGTATATATAGGTCACTGCTCTAATGAAGGTTATTTACAAATTTTAATATTAAAATATTTTAACATCATATTCAATATTCTGCATAGTAAAAGCCCTTACAATATGTTTATTGGTTTGGATCACATCTTCAAAACTTTATTATAAATCTGGGTTTTCAGTGATTATTAGTTAAATAGAGAATACGGTACAAAATATACAAACAATTTAAATTCCTAAACACAATGTTTTGTTTTTGAAATAGACACCGTAATTTGACAGCGTTTTGACTTTATATTCCGTTTAGCGCTTTGAAACGGAACCCCAAAACTTAAAAGTCACATGGACTGTTATATCTTCTGACGATAAATAGATTCTCATCAATCTTAGTTTGTTTTGACACTGACTCAGTTTTACGAGCACCTCGGGAATTCCTAAGGGTTATACACAAAAGTTCAGAAAAGGAAAAGCTTGAAAGAGGATCTTATTCAGTTTCCAGTTTCAACACAAATTCCAACCTAAAAGAAAATGTGCAAGCATAGTAGCTTTTATTTCGTTTGTCTATTTATTTCTTCTCTTAAATATGATTTATTTTAAGCACTATCGTTCTAAATATGATTACCAGCACGCGATAGCCTATTATGTTATCTGTGGCAATAGTGCTTGAAATCATATTTAGAAATATAAAAGGCAATGAGAATAAAAGCTAAAAGCACTTCATTCGATCAGATAAAGCCTGTTAGTCTGGTTGATGGACGCACTTTGACGGTTAAGATATTTAATTTATTAAATAAAAATATATAATTTTGGCTTAGTTGAGTCTCGATTATCCAGTGGCCTGGTGCGTAGCAAACTGGCATTTATGGGACCGATGGCATTTCTAGAATTATAAACAAATTATACTTATAATGAAATATAATCGATTATATTGATACCCCGTCGGTGCCGGGTCAGAATTAGAAGAAAAAATACTGTAAGGTGGGCAGCAGCGCCTTTAAAGAACTTACATCTTACACTGCTATCCTCAAGCCGCCTGCCAAGCGTGGGGATTATTGAAAATATGGTAGGGCATTTTGTGAGTGTCCGCCTGGCTAGCTACCTCCCTCAAGTAGAAAATCTCTCGCAAAGAACCTAACGGTGTGTTCCGGCAGCCTTCCTTCTGAGCCAGAATTTCTTGGTTAGCCTGAACAACATCTTCGACTACATCATCACACACCATCAGGTGAGTGAGTGGCCAAATGCTAGCCTAACAGATTTAAAAAAATAAAATTATAATAATTAAGCCCCCTTAAAGCGGGTTCAGTAGTGGACGAATTAGCTGATACAGTATGTTGATACTGAAATGCCGACTTTGAAAAGATTTATTATAATGTTTAATGGAACAAAATTTAAAGGGCTAAAAATCTAAAATATCCTGAAAAGCTTAACGTTCCCGATATACAAGTAACTATACGTAAAACAGTGTTGCAGTCAACCCTTGGTACTTGGATGCACTGAGAAAACCGTCTTAAAGGCTTACATCAAATTTGACCTTTTACCGTTGAATTGTAACTATGTAAGATGAATTCACAACTCTTAAGATGATTTTCACCAATCAATAAAAATGTACCATGTTTTATAATAAACACAACCGTCAAAAACGCCTTCCGTAAAGTATTTTCAGAATTGCAACTTATTATACGATAATAATTGCAGTATTGACCATAAAATATACCTTACTTTTACGGCGGTTTATATACGGTGATTATCACCATAACGTACGACTTAATCAGCCTTATCAAAAGTCAATATTTAAGTAAGACCACAAAATACACCTTAAATGAAGACGAAAAGAAACATTCGCCTTCACTGACCTCGTTTAACGCCTTCTAGTTGGAAGGCGTTTTTGTACGTATTTACGTTTGGTCGGTTTTTCGCCTTATACCATATAAATTGGCCGTCATTAGGGCTCTTTTGACTTTAGATTTTTCTCAGTGTGGGAGAAACTAAGTCGTAAAAAAAATCACTTGACTAAAATTATTTCGCTCGTTTAATTATATGTGTATATATATATATATATATATATATATATATATATATATATATATATATATATATACCTAATACGTATGACGGAGGGTTAAGTTTGAGTTTAAGCTATTATACGAAACACTTTGTAAGGTTTACTGATAACGCCCGCATCCTCACAACGGCGTCGTTCTTATCGTATAATTATGAACTTAAGCTTATCGTACAGCTCAAGACTCCTCTAGACATCATTGTTTCATTCCACAGATTTTACACACACGACTTTTTTTTTCGTACTTGAATAACGTAATATGTTATTACTCCTTATTTATTTCAAATATCCTTCCATGGTTGGTTTTCCTGTTTTTTTTTTATATCAGTATAATTAATAACAGAACAGACTTCGTTCTCTACTAATGTGAAATAATTTGTGGAAATGGTTGGAGCTCAATATCGTTATGACATTGAGCACCAACATGATGATTTTGACTCCGACAAGTTCCTTTATATTTGTAGGTGTTTTTAAAAATGCTTATTTTTAACTAATTTTAACATTGTAAGAAATTGCTATTATAGCAAAACTTGTCAAAAACTCAAATCGCAGTCATATTATGTTTTCTGGGTATTTGTTGCAGCCGCAATCATTTGTTCTTCGATTTGAGTCAATAGCTGTCAAATAATTGAGTTTAACAGAAAATCTGCTTGATCAACCTTTTTTCGTCACAAGTGACGAACTGAACTACATACCCACAACCCTAAAACAGTAATATTAAGGGCTTTTTTCCTGTCATGCGTATTTTTCCCGCGCACGGATCCGGCCCGCATGCGGGTGATAGCACGCTCCTAGTCACACGAAGGACAAAGATTTCGATTGCCGCTGCAGTGCTGTGCGTGTCGCCAATACGCGTTTCGCGCACGTACTGCCCACGTGATAGGTAAAATATATATGAAATTATAGGATGCCGGCAGCCCGCATGCGGGCAAGATCCACACGCGGGTGGCTATCTGTGGCGTGGCAGGGAACGTAGCTTTAGTCTCATGTGCCTGTAATTTTATAAATTACTTACTGGCTCTCCAGGACTTTTGCCGGATTATACTGTCAGTTGCTTGCCAGTAGATTTTCTGCTTGAACTTATAGCTAGCAGACGAGCATGTACAAAATGCCCTCCGACCATGTGGTGGAGCTCAATCCGGTGGTGGTGGGGAACGAACCATCGACCTGCGGCACGGCAGTCCATAGATATTACCGCTCGGCTTTTACTGTTGTTTCAATGAGGAATGTCAATTACTCATGAAATCTAAATTTTACTAATATGCGGTTAAATTATATCCCAAATAAAATAAGTTGATGTATTAAAATGTCATGGATGGGCCATTTAACCAAAAAAAACTTAACGCTGGAAACCTTCATCCTCTGTTAGAAGTCAAATAAAAATGATATGATAAACTTTACAAGTTAAAACACATTCAACTCAGGTAATCCTGGTGTAAAAGCATAATATCCCAGGTGTAAGGAATTAGGTAGGAATCTACAATTTGCGGGTCGAAAACACAATATTGTAAGCAGTAACTGAGCCTAATTGCGGACAAGAGTCAAGTACGTGTGATAGTAACGGTCTGCCTGTAACGTACAATGTAACAACCGAAACGCAATTACATTAAACATACTGTTGATACCACTTGCCACAGTTATTATGCGTCTTGTTCATTTCCCTCATCTTTATTCTTGATATATGGGGTCGGTTGAAATTGTTATTTCTTTCATTAACGGGTCTATTCACGCACGAATTACAGGCACATGAGACTTAACAAACATCTCTCAAAGTGACGGGCGCAGTGCAGTTCATGACTTGTGATGAAATGCATCTGGTATAGGCAAAGGTTAGCTCGATTAACATCAGGTGGTCTTCCAGCTTGTTCCGTCACAATGTATAAAAAAAACTACAAAATAAGATCTTGACTAATCCGTCTAGTGACCACGGTCAATGCAACTTGATCGAAACCCCGAGGTTAGTCAAAATATTGTTTTGATGTTAATTTGTGCCCGTAAAAAGACCCGTTCATGATAAAATAACATGAGTTTAGTTCACGAAAGTTTAAATAAAATTATGTTATCCCTAAAAATGAAAACTACAAAACAGCAAATATTGTCAATGCTTTTAATTAATTGCCAGCCGCACTGGCTTTCACAATAGTTTTATTTTTGTTGTTATGGAACAAGCACGAAGCGCACCTGGTGGCGGTAACCTCTGTGTACTCGTATAACATATTACTTTCATCATAAGCAAATTAACTGTAACGCGCTTGTCGCCCTGAGACATACATTCGTTCAGTCTCATATACCTGTAATTAACCACCAACACCCATACCCTTCAAGCCAGAACACAGTAATGTGAACATTACAGCATGACGGTAGAAATAGGTATGGCAGTGATGCCTCGGATTAAAATGAACATAGAATTCTGCTGCTACTAATACTTTCAGATATATTGATCCCTATCTCCGTATTACATGGCCGCCATGCAAGGTCCTTCGCCGAAGCGAGATCGTTACTTGGTGATTCGCTCAGCTAGAAAATAAAGTAAGTTTTGAAAGGATACTCAGCAAAAAACAGTTTCAATAAAGTAACTTTTTAAAAGAGGGTTTCAATCAGTTTGAGGCTGATTTAAAGTAAAGTAAAGATAGTGTGTAGAAGTGGAATCTACGTTTAAAATTCACCAGAACTATTCCGAAACTAGGTATTAAATTGTTCTACTTTTTAGATCAGATAGTTCAGATCGATAGATTTTTCTATGAAATTCTTGGCACTGTTTTGAAAATCTCACATAATTAATAGGTTATTCGTTCATGTGTTTACCTTTGTATTAAAAGCATACATACTTTTGTTTTGTGATATTTAAACGTATATATTTTTGGCAAAGGGCATTAAACATTATCTACTTAACTTAATATATAATCTTAGTGTGAGAGTATATAATTTTTCTTTTATGTAAAAATCATCAAAATTTTACTATTTTGCATGTGTTAAAAATCAACTATTTTCTATAAATCTATAGCTCAAATGAAAAAGAAAACATTCCATCATTTACGCTAACATTTCGATGCATGTTTTTCGTTTGCAGTATGGTTGGATAACTTTTTGAAGCGTATCAATGACATTTTCATATACCGTATCAACGAATTTGGGTTTCACGCATTGAGTAGGCTTTCTGTTGTATTACGAGTACAATAAAGTTTTTTTTTATTTAAGTATGTTGGATAAGGCTATTTCTATATTTTTTTATAATATGAGTTGATACAAAACTTGTTTATTTTCCGCTTCCGAACTTCTTTTTTCAAACGATACCCGAAATTGATTTTGTTGCCAGTTCTTCCATTTCAAATAAAATTGGGTAAAATAACAGATAGAAGTTTGTTGTCAACAATACAGACTCGTATCATTTGATAATTACTTGGTGCAATGAGGATAAAATAAGGATGGTGAATTAAAATATTAAACTATATAATCCTCAATCAGACCATGTTCAATTCAGCTATCAGAAACAAAGATTTCATTTGCTATATTTTGCTATGTTGGTAATTGGGTTCGATTTATGTATAAATTATTGAAATTAAGGTTCCGTATGAGATAATGGAAGTCTATTATTGAGCCGACACTGTCCATCCTAAGCCTGCAAATCCAGCTCACCATTTCTCGGTCATCAAAATCAAAACTTAAATTTGACTGACGTATGCGTCATACAGGGTCAGTATTATAAAATATTGTACAACTGTGATTCAGATAAGGTTTGCCTTTAATAATACAGGCTGTAATGTACTGTATCAGCCGGATTATCTACTCCTGAATGCAGCCCCATTAAGGGGGGGTTTGCTATAATCCCCACGCCTGGATGGCGTCTTGTAGATCGCAATTTAACACTTCAGTTCTTCAGATTGCGCTGCTTACCTTCCGGTTTCAATAGTCGCCTCTTATAACACCCATAGGTAGCAATGGGGGCTGACATCCTAGCCCGGCACCCCACGGGGCGGGCTATCCAGGTATAATTCCATGGGCTTAATTCGTTTAACATCGTCGATAATTAATATAAAGGGAAACGCGAAAAGTCAATCACATATTTAACATAATACAGATAAAAGCTTCTTAGCTAATCTTTTCTAAGTTAATATATTTCAGTCCAAACTATTTGCCCAGGGCTTATTAGAACTGAAATTATTTTAAGGTTGAATTTATCTAACCAAAAAAAGTCATCAATGTCATTGACTTCAGAATGTCCTCCTTTTATAGAAGCCGATTAAAATTGGGCTCAACCAAATTATTCATAGGTTAGTTGGCAGATTTAGGGATACCGCCTTTGCTCTCAAGGCCGTCATGCTTGAGATAGCGAGGGTTACTGACGAAGGATAATTAATGATAAGGGTATTTTGTAGTTCCACATAGTCCTATAATATTAATGTACAAATATTAAATTATAATAATCTAAATTGGTACAATTACAAAATTACGAAAAGCAAAAAATAACAACGAGCGGGATTAAGACCAATCATTATTTATCCCTTGGAATGTTTTTGCTTGTTATCAATCCAGTGCTTGGAGAACTCCTCTAGATGATCCGTCACGTAGAAGCGATATGCGTCGCATATTGTTACGACTAGATTAGGTGAAGTTGGTATACTTAAGATGGAAATTCATTTTTCCTGTAGTTAGCTTTTTTGTTTAAATATTGTATAGTATAAAATTTAGTTATATGGCGTTTACGAATTGTTCGCAAAAATAATTTCACTAGCTTACATATATTTTCAGTAGTTTTATTTTTTTGAGATACTGTTTAATATATTTATTCTGAACTATGTTTTTAATTTCAACTAAAGTTCTTAATTTTATCACAGACTGTTTAGTGGTTTGACCTGTAACTTCGTTATAACCCAAATTTTTGGGCAGGATAAGACGTACACTGAATTAATGAGCATCTGTCTGACCTTTAAAGGGTCCTATTTTTGGAACTGTAATAGGGAACTGGTTGAAATTTTCATGCTAAAATCAATAATCGGTAGTCGATCTTTACCGGGCAATCACCACCTGCAGTTTGCTTTATTATTACACTGGTATAACATGCAGTGAAATCATTCAATAATAACAAATACTTTTAAAATATTTTAAGAAAATATCTCATTAATATTTTAATAAAACACTTAAAAATATAAAATATATCTAGTGACAAATCCGCTTAATTTTCCTGCTAAGCCGAGGTGACGTCACAAACGCCACGCAGCTAAACCGGAAGAATTTTCATAAAGAGTCAATATATGAGAAGGTAAGTATAAAAAATTGCATACTAAAAAATATTAATAAATTTGAAACAAAAGATAATACAGGAAACGTTCATTTTTAATATTT
The DNA here is from genome assembly GCA_963890685.1 of Plagodis pulveraria. Lineage (NCBI taxonomy): Eukaryota > Metazoa > Arthropoda > Insecta > Lepidoptera > Geometridae > Plagodis > Plagodis pulveraria. Next base: position 19,544,718 of record OY982962.1, read on the forward strand.
TATTTTAATTAATTTAACCTCATGCAAAAGTTTAACTTTGTAAGAATATAGTTCAATACCAATATAATGTGTTACTAAATTTAAAACAGATTAAAATATTATAAATTAAGGGTAGATTTATATTAGAGCGGGCCGTGCCCGGGGCGTGCCGTGCACGTGGCCCGTACGGGGCACAGATTTGAAACGTTACATACATTTTGTATGAAGCAATTTATATTAGACCGTGCCTGATCCGTGTCCCGTCCGGGCCCGCCTACTAACGTACGGACGGGCTTCGCCCCGGGCCCGCCCCGTCCACGGCTCGGCCCGGACACGGCCCGGTCTAATATAAATCGTCCCTAAAGCGGGAAATTCTTCTTCTTCTTCGTGTTGACGACTCATTATTAGATAGATGACTGCCAGTACTGGGCTATAGCCACCCCAAGGGTAGAATAAATAAATTATATAAAACCATTACATTTCTATTAGTATCATTTAATCAATTTATTTCTAGTTTATCTCGGCTTAGCAGGAAAATTAGGCGGAATTGTCACTAGATATATTTTTATATTTTTTAAGTGTTTTATTAAAATATTAATTTGATGTTTTCGTAAAATATTTTGAAAATATTTGTTATTATTAAATATGGATTTCCGCAAAGTAACGCCTGAATCTATTCATTATTCATTGACTCGTTTACCTTTCTGTTCCACAAAATGCATTATGAACAATATTCTTCGAAACTTTTACGATATAAAAATGTTTTACGATTGCAGTATAAAAATATACATAATGCTGTCAAAGTTTTATCTCGCTTGCATTCAAAGAGACGGTGGCATTGTTAAATTGACGCGAAATACCCCGAGGTACTCGTACGCGTACCTATCCCTACAAAAATATTGGCTCCGTACAAATATATTTTGCTTACAAAAATATTTCACTACAACTTTGAATCTAGTACTCTAGTAGTATTTTATACTATGTACAGTACTTACTTTATATAATATAAAAAAAAAATTACGTATAAGTATGTGTAAAATTTCGTAGGGATATAAGAACTGTTTACGACAATTATTTCTAGTAAGTATTTCATTGTTATAATTATTGTTTTGTACAATTAAATTTTAAATAACTTCTCTGGCAACAACTTCAATAACTTTGAATTGCATTCAGGATTTTTAGTAGTTACTGATGTTGTTATTTCAAACAAAGCTGCGCGCATCGGGTAGATGGATGTTGCTGTCATCTACATGAAAGTGTGTTCGGTTGATACCATATCATTTATCAGTTTTATTTAACTCATCGCCTCCACATTGCATAACATTTAGCGAGCTTTATTCGTGTTTTTGATTAAAGCTTGGTGCAAACCTTTTACTTCTGTTTTTTTTTGTATTTATAAGTAAGCTTTTGACCACAATCTCCCTTTATGGTAAGTGATAACGTGATTGACGGTGCTAAACAGGGTTTATCATAAAATAGAATCTGGCTTTCAAAGACAGCTGCCTGAACACACCGTTAGGTTTTGGGTGATAGATGGGTACTTAAAGTATGTTGCAGCTAGCTAGGAGAACAATCATAAAATACCCTACCATCACGGATTTAAGTGTTAAAGTTTTCAGCTACTATTGTTTTATGATCTGACTATAATGAAGGACTTAGTCAGGGAATATACAGATAAAATGTGATAGAACATGCAAGTCTACCTGCTTTTCGACTTTGATAGTAACTAAACTTGATATTTTATTGTTGTTTACTTTTGTCTTTACTACAATTGTAATTAGAAACATATCAATGTCATAATATTTTTTTTGTGTACTAATGGTTTCAATCTTTGTTTTGAAACTAAATAATGATAATTTTAATATACATAAATGAATAAAATATATAAATATATATAACCATATAAGCCATTTTGAGTTGGCAACGTTCCCAAAATGCTGCCCGCATTAATTATTATTAATATATTTATTATTTGTGCGAAAAATATGCCAGTAGTAACGGGTTACCTGGAACAAAATATTTGATGTTTTTTTTAATTTATAAATATATATATATGAGCACCCGGTCCCACGAACGAAGCGTTTTGACGCTTAAAGGCTCAAGTATGTAGCCCCTGTCAAGGATAACTATATTTTCGTCTATTGTGGTACCTCCGCTGATTTAGCCCCCAAACCAGCCTATTTTGAGCTTAAATAATGTTATATAATGATATTCTGTTGTACTTTGTGTTATAAGTGAAAACATATTCTAGTTATAAACGTGAGCCAGGAAAATGTATATATTTTATAAAATTATCTTTCTCGAAGAGCTGTTTGTGCCTGGATCAACTTAACTTTAAATAATTTATGATCAGTTTGGTATATAAATTATAGTGATATCAACTTCCACGCAGACAAAACGACGGCAAGTCAATCCTATTACGGTCGTTTGCGTATTTTAGGATGTATTCATGTGAATATCTTCTTGGTGAAAGGTGACAAACACGTCATTTGCAGGTGTTAACATGTTTACTCCAAATACCAAAATTACTGTTACGCATCCTCTTTTCCCTCCCCATTTGCTCAGGTGCAGTTCAAGCAGTAGAGACGTGCTGTTTCTCTTTTATCTAGCTCCTCTTACCACTTGCAGTAAATGACATAATCATTAGCATAAAAAACTTAGGAATTAATTTTTTTTTAATTGCGATTTTGTAAGGTCCCAAATAAGCAGTAGCTTGTGGGACCAAACAGGAATAACTTCTACTTTTGGAAGTCGACATTATGCCACTCCATTATAAAATTATTTTCTCTTTCAAAGAGGTTTTGTAGGTGCATAAAGTATACTCAGTATTGGTATATATATATTTCTCAAGATGATTTAAATCTACTAAATAGTGTACTTAATGCACCCGAAATAACCAGGGTGAATCAAGTCTACCAAAAGTGTACTTATTGCACCTGGGTGAATTACCCCAGGTGAATTAAGTATACCGCCCCAGATCCCCAGATCCAGTTGATACACTACTCTATTTATTTAACAAAAACACATCACAAATCTTCCCACTAGAAAAATGTACTACTAAGGTAGGATAAGGTTGATACCGTTGAGATTTTCATCCATCCGAGTTGGCAAAATACATTGACGTCCCTAAGGACGCTAGATCGTTTTTAAAGGCCAACCAAGTCGTGACAAAATGTTACGTTTCAATGCTACGGAGAAAGTAAGGATACGAGTTTATTATTTTAAGTGATATATGCGTAAAGTATTTTGCACACTGGGAACAGACGCATTATGAGCATTTTGCCGATGCTGCTACTCGTCACTTTATTTTTACTGGGCGCGTTAGTTCAACCTAGGTCTTGAGTTAAGAATCCGCTTCCACGTCGCACTACCTGCTTAAAAAGCTTTTAATAAATTTGAGCTTAGTATTTGTTGGTTACAAAGATTGTTACGTTATATGACCTTGATTCCTTACTGAACTACTTCTTTTTTGCACAAATGATAAGACACAAATTGAACGGTCCCCCTTTTTGTATTTTAGATTTTTAAAAATAAGATATTTATAATGATTTCATGCAAATAAATATATTAAAAATAAACTGTTTCATATTCCTTTCATATCATGCGGAAATCATGTATTTCAAATAAGAAATTCAAGTGGTTTGAAAATATTCTATAGCCTAAAAGTAGCTATTGTAAATAAGTCTCACAGGATGAGAGAAAAACGCACGTTGGGATAAAAAAAACCTTTTACTCAACCTCATCGTAATCCGTCAAGCCGCTTTTTGTAATGAATTAATGTAAAGAAATAATTACACAACATATTTTTTGCGTTGTACATCTTGTGGGCATAGTGACAATTGCTAGTAAGTAAAGCATAATAATATATATCAACGAGTACCTACATATTACTTTTACATAATTTAATAAGTTATATTTCAATAACTATTTTCAATTCTCTAAAAGTAGTAAAGTCAAAGCTTGAAAACCCTACTATGTGAAGTATTATCTAAGCTCCGATACTGCCTTCGCAAATATTCAGCCTTTATATTTACTCCGTGCTCAGTGGAGCGCAGTCCAGTGATTTTCCAGCGAAAGACAAAGGGTTATACTGAGTAAATGAAACAACGACTTGTAAATAAATGTTGCAGTACAGCTTCGTCTGCAAAATTGATTTGTCTTGATAATGAAAACGTAAAAAGTAAAGTAAAATAAGTTATCAACAAGTGATTTGAAAGATATATGGAGATTGATGCAAATGTAAGTTTTAATTTTCAATAAGCTGAAATTTGATCAAAATCTCATCGATATCAGTAACTTTGATTATATAGTTAGCGATGTTGCGGTCGCAGATATAATCGAATCAAACCTATTAAAATAGGAACTGAATCTCTCTGAGTTCTAGAGAACAGCTGCCGAGACACATCGTAAGCTTATGGTTACAAATTTTCTACTTGAGGGTGGTATCTAGTCAGGCGGGCATTTGTAGAATTCCTTACCACCATACAAAGTATTTTCAGTTTCTCGAAGGCCACCTATATTCCTGACAACTGCCATCCTAAGACAAGAACCAAGAGCGATGGTTTAACCTGGCCCTCATAAACACGAAAGCGCTCAGTAGTAAATTTCACTACTGATCACTTGTCATTGTAATGACCGTAGCAACACTGTTGCGAAGTGCCACCGCTGCTCTATTGTATAGTAACAAGAATGACTGGGCAAATTCATCTAAGAGCACTTTAAAATATTTGAGTAAACCACCGAAAAAACTTTTCCGTCGTTGATAAGACTATAGAATTTCATACACAGTAGAATAATAAAATGCGCACACTCTCAACATAATCATTAAGTGAAGTTTTAATTGCATTCAATTATATTGTTTACTTTTTTTTTTTTTTTTTATTATTATGCCTGATAGGTTAGCCTTTGACCACTATCTCACCTGATGGTAAGTGATGATGTGGTCGAAGATGTTGTTCAGGCTAACCTAGAAGTACTGGCTCTCAAGGACAGCTGCTGGAACACACCGTTAGGTGCTTGGCGACAGATTTTCTACTTGAGGGTGGTAGCTAGCCAGGCGGGCATTCGCAAAATGCCCTACCACCATGCTATAACGACTGCCATCCTAAGACGACAACCGAGACCGACGGCTTAACGTGCCCTCCGAAGCACGGAAACGCTCAGTAGTAATGTCACTAGCGGTCACCCATCCAACTCATGACCGCGCGCGACGTTGCTTAACTTTGCTGATCGGTTGAGAACAGCTAAGTAAACTTCGCTACGAGCGCTTCAAAAACTTCTATTAAAAAATTGTGTTCTTCGTCAACTCTGATCGAGTTGAAATGAAAGTGTCATTCATTAGTCCAGTGGCATGAGATCTAGTGTAACCACGAAGTGATGGATTCGATAACAAAATTACAAATTTACGATAAAAAATATATAGTCATGTGCAGGATGCTATAGTTTTTTTCTCGATGATTTGTTATTTTGTAATATAATCCGGCGAGCAGGCGTTATTGTAAACATGACCATAATAAAATGTTAGATTTGAATTCTGGGTTTGAAAATTGCATTGTGTTTTCCTGTTAAAATATTTAGTAGGATTTTTTAAGTAGGTATTATATATTTATGTGTTGGGTGAATAGTAATATACTCAAGAGCATTTGCTTCACCTACCAATAGTGTTATGTTCATTACTGTGAATTAGTATAACTATTTGTATGAGCATTTATTTCCGTAACAGCTGAACTGACGGGAATCGTACTATAAAACAGCATATCATGCAATATATATGGAGATCCAGAGAAAAATCACGAAAACATAAAATTAATATTCTTATACAAAAGACATTCTTAGATAGAATACAGATTAGAAGAAAAATTTAAGTTATGCTGATCCAACTTATCATGGGATAATGACAGAAAGAAGTTACTTAGCGGAATATCTAAAGTTCTTTTTTGTCCATTAAACGATTTCCAAACTACGAGAAGAAGGTTGTCAAATCCCCGAATATTATATTATATATATAATATACGAGTATATATTTTCTCATGCTTACACGTAACTTTACGGTAGATCATCCGGTTTTTCGTATTTCTTATTTTGTTAGGTAGAGAGGTACTCACATTTAAATTTCATCAATATCAGTACATTTGTTTTTCAGTTAGACTCAAATAATTGATAAAAGTATTTGCAAAAACACCTGTCTAATAATTTAAAATTCTAATGTTGTCTTAGATTTTCGCGATTATTACACATAGTAATAAAACACTTTGTGTGTGAGTGTGCACACACATCGTGGTCACGGGGTGACTGATCACGATCACTGCAAAGTATTTGAAACGTCGGGACAAAAATAATGATAAAAATACGCGATTTAAACCGTTTAAAGTTGTTTAATTACTATATTTAAAATACTGTGTAATAATTTCATCATGAACACGCTTGATCGGCAAAACCGATTTGCATAGAACTTGAAATAAAGATAGACTAAGCCTTGGATTATCACATGTAATACCATTGATCATCATCGTTGCTTATTATTTTCTTGCAGGTGAAACTGCGGGGCACAGCTAGTATGAAATAAATTGTGGATGTCGCACTGTGAGAATCTTGGAAGTTCAATAAGTTATTTCGATACTTAATATATTCAGGCGTTACTTTGTGGAAATCAATATATAATAATATTAAACATTTTGAAAATATTAAGAAAAAATATTAATATTTTAGAAAAACACGTTAAAATATAAAAAAAATTATCTAGTAGCATCATCATCATCAGCTGGAAGACGTTCACTGTTGGAAAAATGCCTGCCCCATATAACGCCGCAAAGAATAGCCATTAGCCGCGTGTAACCATTGGCTACCACTAGTAACAATTCCGTCTAACTTTTCTGCCCCCGTAGCCAAACCGGAAGAATTTTCAACGCGCTTCGCTTCTACACGAAGCGTCCTCGGTAGGTCTTGACTCTTCAAACGAACACGATCGCTTGAGTTGCCCCAAACATGAAACGCTTAATTTTGAGATGTTTATCAAAGCATTTACTGAAATTTGTTGTAAACGTTTCGCGATTAAATTTTAAACTTCCGTTTTTAGTAATTCGCTTGCTACGTAAAAAGAGCTAAGTGACACTTAGGCAAATTGGACCCGCACTGGCATGCCGGCGGAACGAAAACGACTTTTTTACACATTTTACCTTCGCTAGCAGGTATTCAATTAGTTGAATTTAACGAGATAGAACTTTGAATTTTATTTATACGAATAACTCGTAGTTGGTTCGTAATTAAGACTTGTTTATTTTTATTGAGTTGTTGACATGTAATTTTGCCGTAAAATTTAAATGAGTGTTTAAATGTGTGAATAGGTTGTATGTGTATAAATTTGGCGAACGGAGTAGTGTTTAATTCAGTTTGGGGTTCGTAGCGCGAGTCCAACTTTCACATGACTCGTTTATTTTTTGTTATTTTTCATTAGTGCTTGTGATGAAGTTACCCTCTTTTATTATATTGACGCCACATTACAAATATTGCCACTGTTTACATCAATATTCGCTAATTGGCGTGTACTGTTTATATATTTTCCGGTTTCTTTTACTGAATAGAAAAGGAACCCTTATAAGATCTCTTTGTTGTCCCTATGTCTGTCAAGCGCCTTTATTAATCTCAGGAATGCGTATAACAAATGATTGAGAATATTGTATCGTTTCATTTACAAATACTAATTGTTACGTATGGGGGAGGCCTTTGTTCAGCAGTGGACGTCTTGTGGCTGATGATGATGAGTGGTCACGTCAACGACAAATGGACATAGCTGTATACTAATATTATATTTTTATAATGTTTTTCTTAAAAATATCTAAAAAATGCGCCGCGTGCCGTTAAAAATCGTATATATATGTACGATCCGCGTACAGGCTCTTAATTCCTTTTGAGGTAGTGGACTGTATGAGGTGTAGAAAACAGATGTGAAGTACGACTATTCCTGCACGTTTTCAAAAAGAGGAAACGAAAACACTCCACCAACCTTTCATCCACGCGCTGCTTACAGGCTTTAACGTCCCAGGAGTTCCAGCGCGACCGTGTCTCGGAGGATAGCAGGTTTGCAGTAGAGTTCACACACTGGTTTTAGAGGTAACGACGAGTTGACTGCTGCGCACGGCGCTTTTTTCACCACTGGTCTGTCTCCACCGTTCGACAACGAGTAGATGTCAAACTGACGAAGTGATTTCCATCTACCTCTTTTTTTTTGTACATGCAGGGATTGAACATACCCCTCACCGAATTCAACACGGTTGAATTCCCTACCTCAAATAGGGCCAAGAGTGAAAGATAGAACAATCCTCAACATTATGTAACAAGTATGAAACTTAGATATATGTTATATAGGTAGATGTGTGAGGTTATATAATAAATGAAAAGGTAAATTAACAAAAGAATGTGAGGTGAGTAATGAAATGTAGAAGATAAAATTAATAGATATATATATAGAGGTAGTTAATTTGCATAAGGTAAAGGGCAAATTTTGTTAACCGGTCGTTTAATTAGACCGTTTTTGGTTCGGACGCTGACAACACGCACGATTTTGTCCACGCCTTCGTGTGTCGCTTCAATCCTGCCGAGTGGCCACTGGAGAGGTCGAGTCAGGTTGGACTTCAGCAGAACCAAATCTCCAATCTTCAGATTAGGTGGTGAAGAAAACCACTTCGCTCTCTGCTGCAGAGTGTGAAGGTAATCATCGGACCATCGTCTCCAAAATAACTGTGAAGCCCTTTGAATGAATTGCCAACGTGACAATTTATTCTGAGGCACTTCCTCAAACTCATATTCCGGGACGGCTACGAGACTCTGACCTATCAGGAAATGACCTGCAGTGAGGACTTCGAACTCGTTAGGGTTATCGGACAAGGAGCACAAAGGACGCGAATTAAGCACGGCTTCGACTCGACAAAATAGTGTTGACAGCTCCTCAAACGTAAGGGACCTGTCGCCTACAGCACGGAGGAGCAGATGTTTACATTGTTTTATTCCAGCTTCCCAGATTCCGCCCATAGACGCGGCGTTTGGAGGGTTCGTTCGCCATTCTACTTGACGTGCTGTCATTCCGCTAAGAATCTCGTCACGATTACGTTTATCTTTCCAGAAGGTCGCGACTTCTTTGAGGTGTTTAGCGGCAGCTAAAAAATTGGAGCCGCAGTCACTGTACAAACAGGAAGATAAGCCTCGTCGTGCTACGAGACGGTCATAAGCAGCTAGGAAATTTTCACAAGATAATGAAGAGAGTACTTCACAATGTACAGCCCTTGTAGAAAAATCTATAAATAAGCATAGGTATGCCTTGTGTACCTTCGCGTTACGACGTAAACTTTCCTTGACAAGGAACGGGCCGCCTAAGTCACAACCAACGTGGTCGAAAACCTTGTGAGGCAGGAGACGAGGTGCGGGTAATGTACCCATTTCCGGTTGTAACGCGGTAGGTCGGCACTTAAAGCAAATTTTGCATTTCGATAACACGGATCGAATGACATTGCGAGCACCCACAAGCCAATAATTTTTACATAATATTCCCTGTAACGTACGAGGACCTACATGTAAGTATTTCATGTGTAGATAATTTATTAATAATTTGCTAGTATGACATTTCGGAAGTAACACCGGATGCTTCATATTATAGGGTAGGTCGGCTTGTACGAGTCGACCCCCCACCCTGAGGAAATTGTGAGAGTCCACGAAAGGTGATAACTTTCGTAGCGAGGGAACAAATTTCCCTTTCTGCAAAGATAAGATGTCTGTACTAAAATGGTTTGTCTGAAGGACTTTAATTATTGTGGTGTGAGCCTGCTTTAGCTCAGAGGTCGTCAGAGGTCCCACAGATCGCTCTGATTTATTGCGCAGGTTATTCACGAACCTATGACACCACGAGATTACTCGCTGTAATCTGTTGAATAAAGAAAACTTTTCGAAAGTTTCTTCGAGGTCGTTACAAAAAACGTTTTTGTCTTCAAAAGAGTTAAATGCAAACGTTGCACTATTTGTTTTCAGCTCGGAAACCTTAAACTGTTTATTAACATAAAATGACTCTATAGGCCATTTATCTCTTACATCGCATAACCACGCGGGGCCCTGACTCCACACCGCGGCGACTTCTACGAACCGCGCGGGCATCACACCACGTGAGCAGATGTCAGAGGCATTGAACTCGCTTCTAACATGGTACCAGCAGCTAGGTGGAACGACGGCTGTGATCTGACTAACACGGTTAGCCACAAACGTTTTCAGCATATAAGGTTGTGTCTGAATCCACGCCAACACATTTTTAGAATCGCTGAGGGCGATGATCGAGTATTTTACGGTAGATAAATTTTGTACGACAAAATTTACTAATTTACTAAGCAGCCGGGCTGCTTCTAGCTCCAATCTCGGTATTGAAAGAAGAGGATTCAAAGGCGCGACTTTCGACTTACTAGCCAGCAATCTAACCTTAACACTGCCTGCGGTATCTACGCTGCGTAGGTATAAACATGTCGCGAAACCGCGGCTTGAGCCATCGCAGAACGCGATCAGTTGTACCTCACTAAACTCGGGTATTAAAACGTGACGATCGAAACGCAGTTCGGACAATAGCGGCAACTCAGCGATGAATCGATTCCACTGCGAGCACGGCTCGGGTGGCAATTTACTATCCCAATCGCTGATACCTAATTTCCATAGATCTTGCATAATGCACTTCGCGACGAACGTGCAAGGTGAAATAAATCCTACGGGATCGAAAATACTCGCGAGTAATTTTAAAACTGATCGTTTGGTCTGTTTAGTGTCAGTCATGTTATAGTTAAATGCGAAACTATCGCACGAAGGTAGCCATGTCAAGCCTAAGACCTTGAGAGAAGACGATAACGTATCGTCGTGAAAATCGATTGCCGAAACCTGATCCGATTGCATCCTGCCTAGCAACTCGGGACAGTTACTCGCCCACTTTCTTAATTCGAAACCACCACTTTTGAGAAGGTCTATTAAATCGTCTTGCAATTTACAAGCTTGTTCTTTTGACTGGCATGACCACAAGAGATCATCAACATAAAATCCTTGCGTGACAACCCTAGCGGCTTCGACGCGCGGCTGATGGTAAGCGCGCGGCGGCTGGTCTGGCGAGGGAGCGCACGCGGCCGCGGCGCCGGCGGCAGCGGCGCGGGCGCGCGATATCTCGTCCGCGGCTAGTTGATGTAACGTACGTACAGCTACATATGGTGCGCTACGGAGTCCGTAGGTATTCGTTTTAAGTTCATAGGTACGCACCGGTTCTGTCGGAGATTCACGCCACAGAATATGTTGATATTTCCTATCGGCGGGGTCTATTAATACGGCACGGAACATTTTCGAAACGTCAGCACTAAAACATACTTTAAATAATCTAAAATCTATGATTATTTTTAATAAATCAGGAAGTAGTTTTCTGCCTGTCAAAAGTGCATCGTTGAGTGAAATTCCGTTATTGACCTGGGCCGATCCGTCATAAACAACACGCAGAGGCGTACTAAGTGAAGACGGGCGCAGAACACAATGGTGCGGAATAAAATACGCAGAGGGTTCAGTACCTCGGTATAACTCCATATGCCCGAGAGATTCGTATTCGCGCATAAATTCTACGTAGGCCTTATGAAGGTCTGGAGATCGAGCGAGGCGGCGCTCGACCTGGTTGAGACGTTTAAACGCCACATCAAAGGAATCACCGAGAGGTTCGTGATCAGGGTTCAATAAAATCGGAGAAACGTAACGACCTGTTTCATCGCGATAATGTTTATCTAAATATATTTTTTCCGCCAATTCATCTAACGGATTTATCGGAACTTCGCACGGCAAAGCTTCCGTTTCCCAAAATCGTTTGAGAGTATCATTTAAATTGTCGTTATCTACAACATAAGTTGTGTGTAATGATGTTGTACACGGCACAACATCGAGGCTGCTAGGAGAAGGCATCCCTAGTCTTCCGGTTATGACGTAACCAAATACGCTTCCTAACGCTACTGGTACATCACTATTTATTATGAATTTCTTTCCGTCGTAAGTGTATGGAAACATATCACCCGCTAAAATAATATCGATCGGTGACTTCTTATAAAAACAAGGGTCTGCTAACTGTAAATCCTTGTATTCATTTGCTATGCTAACAGGTATAGGCACAGTCGGCAAGTCAGAGGTAATTTTAGGTAGTATTACTGCATCTATACTGAAGGTAGGCGTTGAGCTATGACGCGGCTGCACTGCGCACGAAACCATTCCGTAATTCTTTACATATTCACCACCAAGTCCGTAAATATTGTATGGGCATTTTTTCGTCGATAATCCCAAGCGCTCATAACAATCCTTGGAGATAAAACTGGATTGTGCACCCGAGTCAATAAGCACGCGACATAATTGATACTCATTGTATGCGTCTAAAACCTTTACCACGGCGGTACCTAAAACAACTGTGGAAGCGTTCGCATGCGATGACGACATGCAAGTGTTATTCACTACGGCTATCCCAGGCGGCTCCCTCAGCTGAGCGGTTGATTGGCTAGACGCCGGTGTCGGAGCTTCGCGATGTAAAAGTACATGATGACGGGGTGACTTACAAATTAAGCAAGTAAAGTTGCTTTTACAAGCACTAGCAAAATGATTTGGTTTAAGACAATTGTGGCATAATTTTAATTCATTGGCACGGCTAATACGTTGATCGACGGACAATTTACGAAATGTATCACATCGATAAATCATATGTTCTTCTCCACATTGTAAACAAATCATTCTGGGACGTGTCGAAGAAGCGTGAGAATAATTTCTAGAAGTACCCTGTTTTTTATCAGTAACTTGCATTTTACTTTGCACTGGAATTGCAGGCGAATATGATGCAGCATGATTCAATACCTTAATTTGGTTGTGAACGAATGAAATAAGGTCATCGAAGGTAGGTATCGAATTTTGATCTAATTTTTGTTCGAAAGATTTTCGAGTTTGCGGGTCCAACGCCCTTAATGCGATATGACACATTACGTAACTATTCAAGTCCTCGATATTTAACGCACTAATCGCTTTGTAAGAATAATCAAAGTTCTCAATGAATGCATCAAGATTCGAGGTAGATTCCTTTGTTAACGGTTGGAAGTTAAGCATTTTATCTAAGTACCTACCAACCAACAATCTATTGTCGTGATATTTATCTAATAAACTTTGCCAGACTAGATCGTAATTACATGCAGATATCGGCAAACTTTTTATAATGTTTAAGGCAGGGCCTTTGACACATGAGAGCAAATAATGAAATTTCTCAATTTTCGGAATATGAGGTTGATTATGTACCATGGAACAAAAGGTCTCGTAAAATGTAGTGAAATTTTCTACATTAGAATCGAACGTAAATAGCTCAAGTTTTGGTAAACGAGGTTTTATTTCATTAGCGGAGCGGGCGGGGTTACCGCTCTTATCATCATGAGATTTAGGTCGATTTTGGTTTGCACACAACTTGACTCGAAAATACAGGTCATCGAAACTTTTCAATTCATGACTTCTAAGGACTGACTTCGGATTACTTCCGAGTTCGTTTTCGAATATTTCGAAGATTAATTTCTCGAACGAGCTACGTAGGTCACTTATTTCTGACACATGCATTAGAAATAATTCGGTTGTGTCCGAGTCCGATAAATCGCGGGACATGTCGTAAACAGTTTGCATCTGCTGAAACATCCGTTGTTTCCGATGAATTAACACGGTTAATTCATTGGACATTCCAGTTTCGATGTCATCCTTTAAGTCCTTAGAAGCCATGGATTTAGCTTCTTTCGATGGCCGCGCCATTTTGTGAAACCGACACACAAACGACGACGGTTACAATTTTCAATTTAAATATTTGGCAAAACTACAATATATTTTATGCAAATTAACTACACAATAGATAAATAAATACTTGTACGACAAGATTATATAAAATGTATAGTGTAAAATAATAAGTAAAAATATATATTATAATTATGTTAAGAACGTCTTAACAGTGACGAATGTAATAACGCACGGCGTTAATTACGAGGTAATGTTGAGGTAATCGCGGTCGAAGTGACCAAAAAAAGATTGTACGATCCGCGTACAGGCTCTTAATTCCTTTTGAGGTAGTGGACTGTATGAGGTGTAGAAAACAGATGTGAAGTACGACTATTCCTGCACGTTTTCAAAAAGAGGAAACGAAAACACTCCACCAACCTTTCATCCACGCGCTGCTTACAGGCTTTAACGTCCCAGGAGTTCCAGCGCGACCGTGTCTCGGAGGATAGCAGGTTTGCAGTAGAGTTCACACACTGGTTTTAGAGGTAACGACGAGTTGACTGCTGCGCACGGCGCTTTTTTCACCACTGGTCTGTCTCCACCGTTCGACAACGAGTAGATGTCAAACTGACGAAGTGATTTCCATCTACCTCTTTTTTTTTGTACATGCAGGGATTGAACAATATATTATACTAAAAGACATGAAATTAAAAAAAAATACTATATCCCACGTGGGGTGCTGGGTTAGACTTTGCACCTCCCCATATCATCCCGTGGGTGTCGTAAGAGGCAACTAAGAGAAAAAAAATATATTACGTATCCTACTTATATAATAAAACAACACACACCCTTACTTACAGTAGAGGTGTGTTGTCGTGTTACTTACAGTAAAGGTGAGTTTGTATCTCTGTTTAAATAGAACTTGAATATATGACGTATATAATCTCAGAAGGTACATAATTTTACGGGATGATATGGGGAGGTGCAACGAGGTGCAAAGTCTAACCCAGCACCCCACGGGGGATTCTAACCCAACACCCCACGGGGGACATAGTATTTTTTTTATTTATTTATTGCTGATGCTATCTCACTTGATGGTAAGTGATGATGTGGCCGAAGATAATGTTCAGGCTTCCCTAGAGTTACTGGCTGTCAAGGATATCTGCCGAAACACACCGTCAGGTGCTTGGCTACAGACCTTCTACCTGAGGATGGTAGCTAGCCAGGCGGGAATTTGCAAAATGCCCTACCACCACGCTATAACGACTGCCATCCTAAGACAACAACCAGGACTGATGGCTTAACGTGCCCTCCGAAGCACGGAAGCGCTCTGTAGTAATATCACTAGCGGTCACCCATCCAACTCATGACCGCGGCGGACGTTGCTTAACTTAGCTGATCGGTTAAGAACGGTTAAGCAAATTAAGCTACGAGCGCTTCAAATTGTAGTTTTAAAACTGTGATCTGAACCAACAAACATTATTTTCTTTTGCTGGCTATTGCAATGTGGAACCCTACAAGCGCAAGGTCTGACTCGCAATTGGCCAGATTTTTTAATTGTAATAGGTATCAAAATGTGTGATGGAAATAACTATGAAGTTTTGAGATGTTTAATCCTATTTATATTCCAAGTTGATCGTTTTTGAGATCTCATACAAATGATCTATATTATACAATTTTTTTTTGTTTACCCGGCGTTATGCCTTTATTAACAAAATACTACGAACTATATACAACACTACAGCTACTACAATAAAAGCATTTGGACTCATAGGCAATCCAAATGCTCTAGCCCACTACCAGTTGCCAGCGTGCCCAGCATGCTGGCAGCATTGCACCGTTGAATTGCAATGCTAATTCTTTGAGCCGAATAGGTGCCAGCATTTTGATCACGCGTCGCATTGACCAAGCGCTCTGATAAGTTTTGGAAAATACGATGAACTCCCGGTCCCCATGGGTCCAACGTCTCTACACCAAACGGCTCAAATATGTAACCCATACCGAGGTTAGCATACTTGCACCGCTTGAGTTGCTCTGCCGAAGTAGCCGCGGTACATAAATTGATTTCATTTCTTAATATTATATTAGAGAGAGAGTAAATTAGAAGACTTTAGTCAGTAGAGCAATTTTAAACAAAGTAAATGATAATTTTAAGACTCAATTAAATACAATATTAAGTATTGGTTTTATTTTATATGAGAAGTATTTTGAATACGCACACGGAAAAAAACCAAACATTTGGAGTTAATTTAGTATACAATATTATTTTTATTTTAAACTAAATTATATTAGTATTCAACCACCTATCTTCGACAGAAAAAATATTAAAATTAAAAAAACAAGTCTTGTTTTTAGTATAATAGGTTTTAAAGTATGAAATTGCAGTTTTATAAAAAATTTAAAAATGGCCATCCTATTAGATGGCAGCAATGTATAGATAATAATGGTAATTATTGCGATTACATATATGTGGTAAATTAAAAAGAGAACGAATTAAATGTTTCAGTACAAATCGTCAATTTCATACCTTAACCACAGCCTGGACACTCGACTCATTCTCTATACAAAAGCCGCGTTCTAACTACCTATTACACAGACACTACACAAATGTGGTTTTTGTACACGCGTAAATGTGTGCGTGAATACTAAGGTTGTCACCATATAAATAATTGTTGACCTACCTAGCAATCTTTTGATGCTGTTATTATGAATTGGTGATTTCGTAGGTTATGCGTACCTTACCTACCTTCAGAAACATTTACAAGCACAATAACCCAACTCCATGTACGACTTAGGAATATGCAACACACAACCGAGTATGTAACATTACTCACATTTCACTCCATTACTTATACAATAATAGATACCTTCACTATATAAAAAGTATCATTCAAAGTTCACATTTTATACAAGTAATGATAATAATTACAATCACAATAATAATTTATGTTCTTCTCGTTTAATAAACAAACATGAAGTGTGCCGCCTGTCAACTGTAGCGAAGGTCGGTATGTGTATTGCATTTCTCTATGGTAGGTATAGGCTACAAAGACACTAAACTTGTTTCGCTGCAAACGAAGTCGATATCCATGGGTTTTTTTTGCAAACAAAAATCTTCTAAAATAATCATTATTTGAATAGCAATTTTAATAAAATACAAAGACTTATTATTATATTTGAATTTTTTTCAATACGTACAGTAAATTACCTGTTTTTTATGAGTCACCTACTGTTTAACTGATGAACGACAAATAGGTAGGTACTTAGTGTAGGTTGCCAATAATGACTTACATAATAACGACTCGTTTCATCCTTAGGGAATCTACAAAAACTCCTTTTCTTTTCTCGTTTATTTCATTAGACACCGTTAATAGCACAAGAGTATCCATTTTCAATTACTTTTAAAATACTCTTACAATCGTAACGCTTTGTCGTCACGTAATCGTGCGCGAGTTGCGCGTCCCGTACTAAAGTCAGCTCAGCGACACTTCAGAATCGGTGGCGGGGTGAGGAAGGCTCGTTTCGGTGGGGGGTGAGGAGTGTCCATTCTATACGTAGTATTATTATATGTTCTATGCCTTAACCCTAATATTATAAGTTGGACTATAGATGTCGCTCCATTCCCTTTCGATGGCTAAGAACAAAAGGACAAATTAGAGTCATGAGTCATATGCCATGTTGGCTTGGTAGTTCGAGCATACCCTAGGCCCTTGGCTATAGCTGTGGATGAACACGCATGTGCGGGTTCGAAGCCCGCACACGCGTGTTATTTTTCCTCTTTTTAATGCTCATTCTTTTTTTTTTAATCAAAGCGTACAACCATAACGTTCGAAACTAAGTCCGTGGATCAATTTTAAACACAGCAAATTAATATCGTAAAAACCCAAATGTAGACAATATTGCATATTGTCTTTGTGTATTTCTCTTAAATGAAAAATATTTAAGATTTGATCGTATGCATATGTAATACAAAGAACTGACTGGACAAGAAGCTATCAAAATTGGGTGTAAATTTCATTTTGGATGCAGGGTTATTGCTCTCACACAAAGCCTTGTTAATATCTGTTATATAGTTTTATTTATAACTTGTTCTATAAATAAATAATTGTTTAGTAACCGGCTAGGACTCGCGTAATATGTATGTTCTTTAGCGAGTTAAAAATAATCCTCATGAGTAAAACATTGCCACCTCAACTACCTATCGGCACTATCGGTATCACTTTTCAAAACTGCCCTTCCTCTTTTTTAATACATAGTGTGTGTTAGCGACGCGCCACCTGCGTAGCTACTAGTATTACTGGTTTTGTCAAAGGGGATGCGCGGGGTGCGTGCTGAGGTGGAGGGTAAGCTAGATGAAGTCAGTCGTGAATGCGCCGCCTCCACGCACCACGCGCATTGCCTATATTTTCTAAATGTATTACCTACCTTCCGGCTTCAATAAAAGTTAAGTGCTTAAATGTTAAAAGTATTTTTCGTTTTTTACAAAAGTTTTCACCATTCCAACGGTAACATCTGGTCCTACGAGCCGAATAAATGTTTAATACTCCGCCGCAGAAGAAAGATACAATGGTGAATACCCGCAGTACTACAAGAAAGCTAGAAAAAGAAAAACAGGCAAAGCCACAATCGATTACCGAGGCACAAAAAGCTCCATTGCCTACGCCTGGACCTTCAACAAAGATAGAGGATGAAACTAAATTGGCAAAGTCATGCACTGGCAGTGTTGTGAAGTCGGAACAGTTGGTTATGAAACCGCCTTCACAAATCTCGCGTCACTCTGCCGCCATATCGAAAAAATCTTCATCGTCATCTACTAAAAATGCCCAGAAAAAGAAGCTGGAACTAGAGGCAGCCAAGGCGAAAGCACGAATTGAAATGGAACTCATAGATAAACAATTAGCGGCGGACCTTGCTAACCTAGATGAAGAATACAGTCCACCATCAGAAAAATCGGAATTGGAGCCTACCGATCGCTGTATTGATATCGAGAAGTGGGTGGAGCGCAGTAAACAAGAACTGGAGTTGCAGCATGCCACTATGATTGGAGAACAAAACGACATGCCGCAAGCGTCGGGTCACACTGACACGGATGGTCCAGTTCAGCAGCTCGCTAACGCACTCAAACATTTGGTCACCTCTTCGACCGTCCAGCAGAACACTCACCTGCTCAGCCGTCTCAGCACACCAAGAGAACTGCCTATTTTTAATGGGAACCCAATGGAGTGGCTCCAGTTCAAACAAGCGTACCAGGAGTCTACAGAAGTGTGCACTTTCACGGAGAAAGAAAACCTGTGGCGTTTACGAAAGTGTCTCCGTGGTGCAGCTCAGGAAGCTGTATCAGCGCTAATGGTCAGTGGAACCTCGCCTGCAGCCATTATGGCTACATTAGAACTACAGTTTGGAAACGCTGAAGTCATCCTGTCTCACATTATGACAGACATAAAGAGGTTGAGTAATTTGTCAGTTGATTACTACCGAGAAATAGTACAGTTCTCAATCAAAGTGAAGAATTACGTGTCGGCAGTACAAGCCCTTGGTCGACAAGAGTACCTACAAGGAGTTGAAGTAGCTGCCATTGTGTTATCCAAGCTACCTACTACTTTGCTATCCAAGTGGAGTGATTACAGCTACCCGTTTATCACCGCCCGCTCACCTAAGCCTAGACTAGAAGTATTATCTGATTTTCTCACCGAAGAAGCTGTGAAGATATCTACGTGTAGTGCTACTTTAATTCAACCTAAATTGGACATTTTTAAACGTAAACATTGCTGCGATAAAGTGAATAATATACAAACAGTTACCAATGTAAACGAACAAAGTGAACAAAAGTGCCGTTATTGCCGTACGCATATTCACAAACTAACTGAGTGTAAAAAATTATAAAATCATTACGTAAAGACAGATGGACACATGTGAAACGTTTCGGCATTTGCTATAAGTGTCTATTAGCGCAACATAGGCGGGAAACTTGTCCTGCAGTTACGTGTGACGTGAACGATTGTGGTCAGGCTCATCACCGTTTGCTGCACTACGAACCGCGAAAGGACACTAGTGAATCCGTATCCGTACCAGTGGGAAAGTTAGAAACGGAAAATGTTAACCATAATATAAGCATGAACAGTTCGACATCATTAAAAGTGTTGCCGGTGAGCATTCACGGGCCTAATGGAATAGAGAATACGACCGCTCTGCTCGACGATGGTTCGACTGTGTCACTCATAGGCGCTGAACTCGCCGCTCGGGTGGGGTTAAGCGGCCGCCGAGAGTGTCTACGTGTGCGTGGCGCGTGGGACAACACTGAGCTAGTGTGCGACGCTCAGCTGGTGAACTTGTCTTTGTCCGGTGCTGATAACAAACTATTTACAATCAGTGCGCGCGTGGTTGATGAACTTAACTTACCTAAGCAGAACTTAACTAAAGTAAATGTGCAGAATTTTAAACACTTACTTGCTGTCAGTCATGAATTAAGTACAGAGCAACTAAAACCGCAAATTTTAACTGGCCAAGACAATTATCACTTACTCGTTCCTCTCGAGACGAAGATTGGTCAACCGAACGAACCCTGTGCCACCCGGACTCCTCTGGGATGGTGCCTACATGGAAGGGTACCTGCTGACTCACCTGGTTTACGGCGTCACTCCACGCTGTTCGTTACCAGTCACGAAGAAAGAGACCCAATGGAAACTGAAGATATTTTGCGAGAGATCCAAGAAGAAGTACGAAGGTCGTTCTCCATCGACTCCATGGGCATTTTGGCTAAGCCCAGGCAAAACTCTGATGATCTACGCGCCGAGAAAATTCTAGAAAAAACGGCCACATTAATTGATGGTCGATGGCATGTCGGCTTACCATGGAAGGATGAAGGGAGTGTGATGCCTGATTCTTTTCCGACGGCTATATCTCGACTTAAGGGAGTCGAACACAAGATGAAAAATAATGGAGAGTATACCCAGAGATATATGGAACGTATACACCATTTGTTTGATAACGATTACGCTAAAAAACTTAGCACCTTGGACTTACCAACGCCAAAGACTTGGTACTTACCGCATTTCGGCGTCGACAACCCACATAAAAAGAAGCTACGCCTAGTATTCGATGCAGCTGCAAAAACAAATGGATTATGTCTCAATGACTATTTATTAAAGGGGCCTGACCTACTGACGTCATTATTTGGTATCATGTTGAGATTTAGAGAAAACCCAATAGCCGTAAAAGGAGATATAAAAGACATGTTCTTAAGAATAAAAATAAGGCCAGAAGACCAGAACGCTCTCCGATTCTTATACAGAGACAAACCAGAAGGACCCCTAAATACCTGCGCTATGACGTCATTGATATTTGGTGCGAACTGCAGTCCATTCATAGCTCAATATGTTAAAAACAAGAACGCTCAGCTGTATGAGTCATCGATGCAAGCTGCAGCCGCTGCTATATACACACAACATTATATGGATGATTACATAGACAGCTTACCTAATGATGAAACCGCTATAAAACTGGTCCAAGATATAACAACAATTCACAGAAAGGGTGGATTTGAAATTTGCAACTGGAACAGCAACAGTAAACAAGTGCTTGACAGTCTTCCTAAAAATACGCAGGGAGATTCGGCTGTAAAGTTCAAAGTCGGAGAACAATACGAGGGCGAACGAACACTCGGTCTTATCTGGAACCCGAGTAATGATATGTTAAATTTCGACGTATCGTTTAAGAAGATTCCTAAGCGCATAATTAATGGAACACAGAGACCTAACAAAAGAGACATGATAAGAGTAATAATGTCTATCTTCGACGTCTATGGCGTCTTATCGCCATTTACTATTACCGGAAAATTAATAATGCAAGAAACATGGAAAACAAAGATCAGCTGGGATGAACCTGTACCAGACTCAATATTTGATAAGTGGGTCAAATGGATAACAATGCTGCCATCGATTCATTACGTAAGCCTACCCCGGTACTATCAGAATGCGACAGCGCGTGCGAGCGCGAGCGAGATGGAGATAAAACCGGTCACCAGTCAGCAGCCGCAAGAGTCCGAACACAGAGCTCCGCAGCAGGAGGACTATACGTGCTTACAATTACATATATTTTGTGACGCTAGCTCACAAGCGATGTGTGCCGTCGGATATTGGCGTTGGAAAAATAACAATAGCGTACACGTTGCGTTTATAACTAGCCGCTGCCGTGTTGCGCCCGTCAAACCTGTCACCGTACCGCGGCTTGAACTTCAAGCAGCCGTGATGGCTGCTAGACTCTCTGAAACAATAATAAACGAGCATAAAATAAAACCGCAACGAAAATTCTTTTGGTGTGATTCAAGTACGGTACTATGTTGGATACGTAACAACACGCGTAACTATAAACAGTACGTGGCACACAGACTTGGTGAAATAGACGAGCTATCTGAGATGTGCGAGTGGAGATACATCAGCACAACTTTGAATGTGGCTGACGTTGCCACAAGGCCATGCTATGACTGTTCAGAGATAGAGAAGGAATGGATGTATGGACCTACCTTCCTCCGCGGTGAAGAAGAGCAGTGGCCTCATGATTTGTTGCTCCTGGAAACTAACAGAATACAAACGAATTTAGATACAGAATGCATGAATATTATACAGACAGAAAGAAAAAAAATTTACTTACCTGTACCTGAAGCAACTCGGTTCTCTTCTTGGCTTCGTTTGCTTCGAGCTGCTTCCATGGTCCTGAAATTTATTAATAAATGTAAAAAGCGTACTCACACATTTGATGACACCATGGAACGAGCCGAAGTGCTGCTTCTGAAACAATCACAAGCACAGTCATTTGAGAAGGACATAATTGAAATTCAAAACAATAGATGTGTACCGAAAACCAGTAAGCTACTTACCCTGTCGCCTTACCTTGATGAACACGGAGTCTTGCGCGTTGATGGCCGCACTGGAACTGCTGCGGAAGTCCTACCTGAAACGAAAAATCCCATAATATTAGATGGACGAAATCACACAGCTAAATTGATTGTAAAATATTATCACCACCGTTTTGCTCATGGAAACCAAGAGACGGTGGTGAACGAAGTGAAGCAAAAATACTGGATCACGAGATTGAGGCCAGTAACCAAGACTGTGACGTCTCAATGCATGTTGTGTAGAATAAGGAAGTGCAAACCGGAAGTACCCAGAATGGGCAACCTCCCTCCCGCCAGGATAGCCCATCATCAGCCGCCCTTTACCCACTGTGGTTTAGACCTATTTGGCCCCATGGAGGTGACAGTGGGAAGACGCCGGGAAAAGAGATATGGTGTCCTCTTCACTTGCATGACGGTACGTAGCATCCACATTGAAGTCGTACCATCACTTACCTCGGACTCACTGATCATGGCGCTGCGAAGGATGGCTGCAAGACGTATTTGGCCAAAGTTTCTATATTCGGACAACGGGACGAACCTAAGGGGTGCTCATACAGAACTAAAAAGGTCACTTCAAGATCTAGATCAAAGTTATCTGAAAAATGAAGCCCTAAACCACGGTACTAAATGGACCTTTATTCCCCCTGCTAGTCCCCATTGGGCAGGAGCGTGGGAACGGCTGATCAGGAGTGTTAAGACTAGCCTGAAAGTAGTACTCAATGAACGCGCACCCCGAGACGAGACCCTGAATACGCTCTTGGCAGAAGTTGAAAATATAGTCAACAGCCGACCCCTGACTCACGTCTCTGTGGACCCCACCAGCCTCGAGACTCTGACCCCAAACCATTTTTTGGTGGGATCAAAATCCACTCTACCTATCATTGGTCTTTTCGATGATTCAGACTTTTACCTACGTAAGCAATGGCGTATCTCACAGAGACTAGCAGATATGTACTGGCACCGGTGGGTAAAAGAGATACTACCGGAACTGCTACCGCGCCCGAAGTGGCAAGAAGAGCGCAGAAATTTGCAGGTGGGGGACGTTGTGCTCGTGGTGGACCCGAATAGCCCCCGCGGCTTATGGCCTAAAGGGTTAGTCGAAGAAGTGTTTACGGGCACCGATGGGCGAGTAAGGACAGCAAAAGTGAAGACGAAGTCTGGTACCTTAGTAAGGTCAGTCGCACGCGTCGCTCGAATACCTATGGAAAATGAGTGATGCTGACGCAACACTAAGGGTCGGATATGTTAGCGACGCGCCACCTGCGTAGCTACTAGTATTACTGGTTTTGTCAAAGGGGATGCGCGGGGTGCGTGCTGAGGTGGAGGGTAAGCTAGATGAAGTCAGTCGTGAATGCGCCGCCTCCACGCACCACGCGCATTGCCTATATTTTCTAAATGTATTACCTACCTTCCGGCTTCAATAAAAGTTAAGTGCTTAAATGTTAAAAGTATTTTTCGTTTTTTACAAAAGTTTTCACCATTCCAACGGTAACAGTGTGTTTGCATAACGTCCTGTATTTTGTATTTGTGCTTGGGTTTTTCATTTTTAATTCAAGCGAAATTCAAGCGCTTGTAGCAAAGTTTGCTTAGCTGTTCTTAACCGATCAGCAAAGTTAAGCAACGACCGCCGCAGTCATGAGTTGGATGGGTGACCGCTAGTGACATTACTACTGAGCGCTTCCGTGCTTCCATCCATATTTAATATATCTTCCAAACTTTTTAACAAAATCTCTTTGGTATTATTGCCTATATTGCAAAGATATCAGACTTATTAGTTATGTGTCATATATAAAATATAAGACTGTATCATCGTGAAACATCTATCTTTAACATTTAAAAGACCTAAAATAGATTCCTTTTAAATTTCAATATGTTATTCAGCATGTATAAAAAAATCAAAGGAATAAATGTTCAATTGTATATTTACATAATATTAAAGAATGTTAGGTGTCTTTATAGTTATGTTATCCCACAGGAACTGCAAATTATGACGGGACAGGATTTTCGAAGCGCTCGTAGTGAAGTTTACTTAGCTGTTCTTAACCGCTCAGCGAAGTTAAGCAACGTCGCCCGCGGCCATGAGTTGGATGGGTGACCGCTAGTGACATTACTACTGAGCGCTTCCGTGCTTCGGAGGGCATGTGAAGCCGTCGGTCCCGGTTGTTATCTTAGGATGGCAGTCGTTACAGCATCGGGTAGGGCATTTTGCGAATGCCCGCCTGGCTAGCTACCACCCTACAGTAGAAAATCTGTCGCCAAACACCTAACGGTGTGTTCCGGAAGCTGTTCTTGAGAGACAGTACTTCTAGGTTAGCCTGTATAACATCTTCGATCACATCATCACCCACCATCAGGTGAGATAGTGGTCAAAGGCTAACCGATCAGGTATAAAAAAAAAGGAAAGAAGGAAACCTTAAATACTCTCTAGTCTTTAAACAATAACTTTGTCAAAAATCACTACGACAAACATGGTATACTTTACTATTACTTCAAAGGGCCAATGGACCATAATACCTACATAAGTAAGCATATACCTTTATTAGCATTAAACATCGATACTTGTAAATAAAAGTGTCATATTTCAAATTTTCCAACCGTAACTCTAACCTTAAGTATTTTTGCTAATAAATATAATAAAAACCACCAAACAAAACAAACCAATTATTAATAAAAATTAGTACGTTTTTGATTGCCGATATGCTAGATTTTAATAGTTTTGGAAAGTAGCTATCCAGACAAGCACGGAAAATGCCACGCAGTCAAGTGGCGAAGCTCAAGCCCTTGGCAGGATTCGAAATATGGATCACCCAATAATACAATATACTGGGTAATTGGAAAAATGCTATTCCTAGGGTTGGCTTCTGCTAGTCCTAACAAACATATTGAGTTTTCTTTTTTAATTTGAATTTTTTATATTGTTTGTGTTTGTATATTATGTGTATCTGACCCAATAAACACGAGGACCACCTGATGATGAGCGCGGCGCAGTCAGTGTTGCCGCGGCGAGCGCTCTTGGCTCGGAGTAGGCATTGTCTTTTACTACGAGACACAGAACTTTAAAGTGTCAGACAGTAATAGAGAAACTTATTGTATTTAAGTTTTGAGTCTCGTAGTAAAAGACAATGCCTACTTTCCAAAAAGCCAAGAGCGCCCGCCACGGCAATACTGGATTGCGCCACGCTCACCTTGAAGAAAGTTTTGAATATTTACATCGAGCAAAGTAATAATATATAAGAAATAATAAATTACAGGCGCAAGAGACTTTTAATATAAGATGATAAAATTCAAATAAAAAAAACAACATCTCAAAATGTTGGTTAGGACTAGCAGAAGTCAACCCTAAGCGGATGTTAACATTTTTCCAATAACCCTGTATAGTATAATTCTAGGTTAGGCTGAACAACATCTACGACCACATCATCTCTTATTTTCAAATGAGATAGTAGTCAAAGGCTAGCCTATCAGCTATTGAAAACCTATATACACGGCAGTCCACATGCAGTAATTGCCACTGTTTAATAATTTCTGATGTATGCCATTAATAGACCTTGTGAAAGTGCTAATAAATTGAATTGCTATTTCCGGTTAGCGGTCGGATACACGTCACAAAACAGGCATTTTTCAACGCCCCACCTTTCTTCATTTATCAAGGGAGGCAATAAAGCCGCTCTGGGCCGTACATTTCGCGTCTGAGCCCAACATATTGTGGCTAATGATACCGTCGGCAAATAAAAGAACAACCTTTTAGAATTGTGGACACGTATCCGTTATTGTTCGCTAAATGGAGCTCCTAATGGACGTGTTTATTACCTTTAGACAAATCGTTAGTACAAAATGATTATCGCGTTATATTGTGAATTTCCTTAGTTATACTAAATCAACTAAATCAAAGCTTCAGTGACAACAGAAATTTTAATTAATGTATTTAAAGGCTAAACCATTATCTAGAAGGTATACCAGGACCTTCTGTAGAACTGAGACCTTATAATACGATCCCCAAGTTGCCTACTAAGCGCGGAGACTATGGCTACCCGAGGCTATATTCAGCAGTGGATGATCCAGCTGATACAGTAAAGACTGACTGATGACAGTCATGACCGCAGTGGACGTTGCTTATCTTAATTGATCGGTGAAGAACGACCAAACAAAGATCGAAGAATAAATATGAGCTTAGCAGCCGTACAGGAACCACTGGTATAAGCCTAAAGGACTGCTTCAGGCCATCCTGTTGGTAATCGTCAAATACAATTTAGGTAATAATTTTAATAATGAGCAGTATGCCACCATGCACGTCAATGTGAGTGGGGTGTTGATGCACATTGGGCACTTATCAGTGTCTCTTAGCGTACTGATCATCCAAGTGGTAGCGGTACAATACCAACGAATGCATTCCCAAGCAGGGTTTGGTTTTAGGTGACGACTGGCTATAAAATAGAAGCCAATTATTATTATAATTATGACATTTCTGACCATGTCTTGTACTTTATGCTGTTAAAAAAAAACATATTGTAATGACCCCATGTCTAGGTCATCATGGTGATAAGTGTTGAAAAATAATCATGATTCTATATAACATACTTAAAATAAATATATATAAACTGCCATTAAATATTTGTACTCCTTTACTTTATAACTATTTTTAACATTTTAAGGAAGAAACATTCTAAGGAAAAAATGGGACTTATATTCTTGAAATGAAGAATATAATGAGAAGGATATCCTTATACAAAATATTTACTTAGATTAATACTCCTCCGGGATACAGGGGTAACAAAATACAGGTACATATAAATGTAGATTTTTTATGATCACTAACGTAGTTTTGAATATTTTTAGTTAAAGTCGAGAATACTCACGTAGATTAGTCAGGTAAATGCTTACAGAGCGATGAGTGTCCCAAATACTGTTGAAATTATAGCTTATTATATATATGTATGCAGGAAAAAACGTCAAAATGGTCTTCTATTCGTATTTCATAGAAGTTTTATTTTGCCTGTAGCGTACATAATAAACTATGAACACTGCAGGCACAATAAAGTTACGTACGTACACTGTAAAGTTTAAATTATGTAAACGTGTGGCAGTTATAAACAAATACTTGAATAAGCCACATTCATACTATATTCAGAAGTAATATTTACAAATAAGATTTGAAATCAACCA
This sequence comes from Plagodis pulveraria, assembly GCA_963890685.1. Lineage (NCBI taxonomy): Eukaryota > Metazoa > Arthropoda > Insecta > Lepidoptera > Geometridae > Plagodis > Plagodis pulveraria. Next base: position 19,572,523 of record OY982962.1, read on the forward strand.
AATCTTTTTAACCGAGCGGTTTTGGACTGCCGCAGGTCCATGGTTTGATCACCACCGCCGGGATGAGCGTCAACGCATTGTGGGAGAACAATCACATCGATAAGTTGCAAATACGTCACTAGTGACCAGTACTAGTTTGTAGGCAAAGTTTACCGCTTAAAATCGGCTGGGCCTCATAATTGTTCCGTCACAATAACATATTTTTTTTATGTAATCATACATTGCACGGACGGTACATTTGAGTTCGAGATTATACTTACCGCAAATCTGCCTTCTACATATTAAAAGCGAAGAGTTTGTTGTGAAAGCACGTTTTCGATTGACAGCTGTGTCGAGAAAATTGTACTCGTATCTCATACAAAGCACGTCACACCAAACCGCGCGTGCCGCGTCTGATAAGTTGTTCTATATGCTTTACAAATCGTAGAACCGCCCGGCGACTCCCTAAACGCACATTATTCGCTGGCAATGTGTGAAAGCTATGTGAAAACCTTTAATTTTGATTAAAGTAATGTCAAGTTAACCGTTTTTGCGTGTAAACAGAGGATTTTATTGAATTAGTAGTGGTCACGCCTGAAAATTAAATGATAAAACGTGCAAAAAGCCACATTTTTTATTTTTTTATTTCTCAATACACATCTCAAGAAGTATCATCATGTTATGTAGAAACCCTGTAGGCGTCCCAAACTATTTTACCCCAATCAATTAACGCAATTCTACCCCAAATTCCCCCGTGGCCCGTGCCCCCCACCCTCCCCCATTGCTACCTGCGGGTGTCGTAAGAGGCGACTAAAGGTGGGCAGCAGCGCCTTCTGAGCAACTGATATCTTAAACTGCGATCCCAAAACGCCTGCCAAGCGTGGGGATTATGGCAACTCCTCTTTCATGGGGGAGGCTATGTTCAGCAGTGGACAATGCGGCTGATACAGTACTGTACAGTATCCCAAATGTGTTATAAGCTTTTCTTATATGTTCATCATTATTTTTGCCATACAACTTATCCTGTACCGATAATAATCAAAATAATTAGGGTCGATCCTATCATACTCGTACTTGCACACACACATTCATTCTTCAATTACATGTGATGGAGCTTTGACATCAACAGACCAATCGTTCGCTACAAAAGTTTCATAAAGAAGCACTGAATTCCTCTCTTCATTTTCTTGGATCACGACAAGAACCAGTTAACTTATTCCTAAACCATATTAATACTGGGCAGCGGATGCAAATTTCTTCCCGTTTCATGGAGACCGGCGCTAAGTACTGCGATATGCAATACAATGCGTGTGTGGTTAGTGTCCGTAAACATATCCTTGCCTATGCTTTCAGACAATGCAATTAAGGCTGAGAAGCATTCATCTATAGCTGCTTTTAGCCAACGAATCGTATTTTCTACTGTGACATTCAGTCGCCTGTCGATAAGCACCAAAACATAAACGATTCCTAAGCTGATCTGGAAATAGGTATTTTTCTTATATCGCTGATGAGTAACGTGGTTCTCTTACCAAGATTCACTTCGGTGCTCTATTTATCTTCCTACTCAGGGAATTTTATTGTTTTTCATAATTTTCAGATGAGTAAGTATTTATTACATCAGTATTTTTGCATAATATAATGTTAATCACTTAAGAATAATTAATGAACTCGAAATCAAAAAGAAATTAAAAACACGAGTCGTACCCAGTTTATTTAAACGCCTCTTTTCTAAACAAAAATGGAGTAATGCCAAAATAAAGGGACAGCCGCTTTCTCTGTAGAACGACTTCTGATTGCGAATAATTAATTACGCTTTTAATTTTTCATGCCAGTATCAAGATTTTCTACAAAAAAGAAAAATTTCGAGGAAAAAGTTTCTGGTGTCTAAGTGGAAAAGTTAAAAAATATTGTAATGGATATTTTTGTCAGATGTCTCTTTATTTTTTAATTCATTTGTAATGAATGCAAGTGGAACCTTATAAATATTTAAGAATTAAAATCAGGAAAATGATTTTTATGTACTTTTTGGTGTTGGTACAGAGGTACAAAGGAAAACATTCCAGAGGGATGGACATAATACCTGTATATTTATGCTACGGGAGATCGCCCACGGCGACTTTTTGTATGTGATGATATAGGCAAACTTTTATTAATGTATGTTCGCATTCGTACTATTGGCTGTTCCAGATTCGTGTTTATATGGTCGAAAGTATAAGACCAGCGACAGCCGACCGAATGTATTGCGATTGTATCGCTACTGAGTCACAGTAAAAAAATTTGGCGACCTCCCTTATACATTGTTATTTCAATTACATAAATAAGGATGCATGTGTCGCTGTTCCACTTTGCTTAGAATAAGGACAGGTGGAAGAATATTCAGTTTAAAATCTATCAGTCAAAAATATTGTGCTATAATTGATAATCAATACTTCAGGTTAAGTTAATCACATAGCAAAAGTGCATTAAGATAATATAAAGCTTGGGCTAATTTATATATCTTAAAAAGTAATGTTTCTACCCGTAGCACTTGATCACAAATAGAGCATTCTTGTCCTGTTTAATCTTGACATAAATATTGGTGTAGGGGAAGATGACATGCAGGTAACATTTTCAGGAAATATGGACGTTTTCATAATAGCATGTAATCAAAACGCAAACTTTTATCAGAAACAAGGTAGACTGTAATTCATGTTTCCGTACGCTGACCTTTCCACTTACAGACAACAGTCCGATAATGGAAAGGAGATGTGTAAAATAAATCTTGCTATGATATAATTAGATCACGTAATTCCATCTAGAACTTTTCGATTTCTTTCCTGTAGTAAACTAATAAACTGGTCAATTTACGACTCTGCTGAAGTGCTTGAAACGAACCTCCAGTCAAAATATCGTTGTCAAAACGTAGTTTGATTTTTAAATAAGATCTTAGGTTTAGCACTATAAAGGTAAGTATAGTTTAAGACATTTTTCCATGGTAATAGTGAATTTTGCACAAGCCAACCTCGCTAACTACCACCCTCATAAGTAGCAAAATCTATGACCAAGTTACTAACGGTGCGGTCTTTGACAGTAAGTTCCCATTCTATGTTAAGCCTGTGTATCTATTACATTACATACCATAATTCCCCATCAGATAAGATTATAGTCAAAGAAAAGCCTGTAGATAGATAATTAAAAGCTTTTAAGCCCTATTAAACTAATATTTAATGAGAATCAAATATCCTAAATTCCTTTTACTAATTGCGTTTGTAGTTAAGGTGCTTTAACAACTTGAAAAGCAATCCTAAGAATTAACATCTTAACTTATATTTAAAACTATCTACTACGTTATAATTTATAATGTAAACGTAAGCTGATATTACAATTATAACACAGTTAATAGCCTTCATTAGATATGAAGATGTTTAAGCTTAGGATTGCTTTGGACACGGACTTTTCCGAACCCATTCCGAGGGAAAAACGGAGCCCTAGCTATTATCTAGACTCATTGTCTGATTGTTCCGTATGTCACAGGTTTCTCAAAAATTAAATGAGTTACCAACTTCAATTTTGATATTTTCCGTAAAACATTTACCGGAAGACGGATGTTGGCATATAAATTCAAATAAATTATTTTATGTCAGCTTTTATGCACCCTTGATACAAAGGATGTCATTATCGAGAATTTTTTGAGTACATAACAATTGTATTTTAATATACTTTTAATCTAAAAAGTACATAATAGATACAGAATAAATGAAGGCCGTCAAAGTAGGAATTTATGAATATTTTCGTTGAGGGGTCTATTTCAAGAACGTAGAACGAGAACGTAAGAAGTACCTAGTTAGTAATCTCAAAATTTGGAATCATGTTATAAATATATTATTATTCAAAAGATACTCAATATTTTGAAGCTGTGATTAAGAGTAGAGTCCACGGATCGCTTTCCATACAAACGTAGTGTCGTCATATGTTAGGTATCAATTGTTCAAACTCGGTGAAATTTTGTATGTGTATTTCTGAACCTAATATCTATGCTTGTGGTTTGGCAGTTTTCCGATTTACTATTTATTTTATCCCTAAATATCAAAATTCAACCGTAAAAAACGATTTTTCGAAATATTTTTGAAAATACTTTATTTTACAGAAATCTGGCAAAACAGGAGCATAGCTATTAGGCTTAAGGACATACTTGCAAAGTTTCACCGAGTTTGAACACTTAGTATTTAAAATATAACGAAACAACGTTTGTATGGAAAGCGCCACGAGCACTCTAGCCTTAAAAATGTCAAACATTCCATTAGTTTACGGGCTCTTGCAATGCGGATCCTGAAAAGAGCGAGGCTCGACTCACACTTGGCCAGACTCTTACTCATTATGTATTAACTCACCATACCACTTATATTTTCTAAGGGAAATTATTATTTTAACTTAAGAGTTCGACTCTTGTCGGTGCAGCTGATGCAGTGTTCTCTATTTTGTTCTATTTAAGGCGACATGTTTGACTTCTTTGTACGATATGACATTGACTTGTTCTTTTATTTGGCTCATGTTGCTTATCCGTGGCCTACCCCTTCCTCGCTTTCCTTCTATTGTCCTTTCAGTTATATGTTTTATAAAATTGTCATGTCGCAAAAGGTGGCCAATCATTTTTCCAACGTATTCCCTCCAACACCACATCTCGAATCTTTCTAATCTCTAAACGAAAACCAATTTTCTAAATTGTTTCTATCTACATATTTGCACAACGCTACAGTAACAAATTATAGGACTAATTAAGCCAAGTTCTTTTGAATCACACCAGCCTTCTACGAAAAATGTACCTGCGAAACCAAAAAGGGTTAAGTAGATATTGTAAACCGTGACTCCAGCTAAATTAAACGTGGCATTGCAATTTGAACCCTAACGTTTAAGAAAAGGGTACAAAAATTCGTATTTCATTACCAGATTTCAGTTCTTGGGGGTAAAAAAACTTGGCACTTTCTAAGCTCCGAGCGTCAATTGGAAAGGCTGACCAAGACGTGAATAGAATACTAATGAAAAACAAAATTCCTACATACAGGGTACCGAATAATTTTCGTGTAACCAAATCTCTATTGTTGTTTAGATTGCGATACGTACGAGATAAAAGATATATACGTTTCGAACTATACATTTGAAGTGCCCTTAGCGAAGCTTTTTTTTTATGGGTGATAGGCAAGCCTTTCTCCACCCACCACCACAATCTTACTTGATGGTAAGTGATGATGTAGTCGTAGGTGTTAACAGGTTTACTCTAGATATACTGGTTCTCAAGGACAGCTGCCGGAACACACCGTTAGGTGCTTACTTGCAGATTTTATACTTGAGGCGGGTCACTAGCCAGGCGGGCATTCACAAAATGCCCTTCCACCATGCGGTGAAGATCAAGCCCGCGGCGGAATTCGAACCATGGACCTGCTGCGCGGCAGTCCACAGCCAATGCCACTGAGCCATCACTGCTTCACCTTGTCGTTCTAAACCGATCAACTAGATAAGAAACGTTTGCTCTATTCATGACTTGGATGGGACCACTAGTAGCTTTTAGCGCTTCCCTGCTTTGAAGGGCACGTTAAACCATTGGTCCCGGTACTTATTTTTGGATGGCAGTCGTTATATTAAGGTGATATGGTATTTTGCGAATGCAAGCTAAGTAGAAAATATGTGACCTAGCACTAAGCGGTGTGTTCCGCAGCTGTTTGGTAATTCTAGATTAACAACGTCTTTGACTCCATCACCACTTACCATCAGATACGATGGTGGTCAAAGGCTAGCATATATGTTAGTTATAAAAAAAAGCAATGTAGAAGCTACATTGCTACCATACAACTATTGCAGTTAATATTACTACTGTACGTAATGTGATGAGTAATGGAAAGTAACTTATTATATAAATATTGAAGTTTGTATATGAGCATGAGTTTGTTTGCAACACAACGTCGTATTAGTAAGTATGTATATTATTATTATTAGTATTTAGATCGTCTTGTTTTTGTATAGTAACAGAAAAATATTTTTTGCTTAAATTTTGAGTTAGCATACTTTGTTTAACCTCATTTTTTAATATAAGTTTGATACACCTCCGTCTTATTATTCCTGTATTTCCTCTCCATTCCAAGGTTGCCTGGAAGAGATCGCTGTTAGTGATAAGGCCGTCCCTTGTAACACTTCATTGTAAGCCTTCGTGTATTATTAATATACGAAGTTATATATTGTTATTTAGGGGTGTGTACGATAGAGAATTATCTATCTATCTATCTATCGTAATGGGATCTAAATGGGATTTGATATCCAGTGATTATAATTGCAAAGAACTCGCTGATTTTTGCTCACTTTTAGTCATAATTCTCCTTGAGTTATGATATTGTCAATTAAATATTACGATTCTTTGCTATTTTTTACCCAAATTACTACTAATTTCACAAGGGCGTGTAATTATATTCCTAAGCGGTTCCAGAGAGCTAAACCGCGGGCTGAAGCTACTTTGTATAAAACTCTTTCATAGGTATTACTAGGGAACTAGGCCGTGGGATGCTACGCTAGAGTCCGTGGGGTGCCGGGCTTGAATTTCACCCCCATCCCTACCTGTGGGTGTCGTAAGAGCGAGTGCCTTCTGAGTAACTGATATATTAAACTGCGATCCACAAGACGCCTGCCAAGCGTGGAGATTATAAAATTCTCCATAATGGACAATCCGGCTGATACAGTACAGCACTGGGTGTGTTTTGGAATGTCAACAAATTTAAAAAGACAACCATCATCGATGTAAACTTTGTCGGAAAATATACGAGCATATATGAACTCAATCCCCTTTTAATTGAGTCACCCAGTTCAACTGCAATGAGTTGTGAAAAAATGGGTGATCCTAATCTGCCGTTTTACATCCGTCAGGTTTGTTTTGATTGTTCTTTGTTGAACAATGTAAAACATGCCTTGTTTGTCCCTTGATCCTTGGTCTTAGTTTGATCTCTCCTAAATACTTGTAATAAAAACCTTTTTTTTGTAAGTACTGATATAGTAATCACATCATCACTACATGGTATAAAACAAAGTCGCTTCCTTCTTTCTGTCTGTCCCTATATATGCTTTGTCCTTTAAAAATGCGATACGGATTGTGATGCGGTTTTTTAATAAGACGAAGTAATTCAAGAGAAAGGTTTATATGTATAATACATTCATAACATAGTCGAGAAACACTGATTAATTAAGAGGTTTCTAATGTGATGTCGTATAACACATTTTTTGCGCTTACATTGCCATCGCTGGCTGAACCCTACGAGATAGGTCAAAATTATGTACTACAGTATTGTACACCTTAGAAAGGTCTTTAAAAAAGTTTGCAATAGTATATGTCTATCTCTTAGGGATAACCCACAATAAAAAAAATACTTTTTACGAGAAATAATGGCTTATTTACGAAGCGGTTTTAAGCAGTACGGCATTAATCCTTATCCAATAAAGTACCTTAAATACATAGTGCATATAAAATTAATCAATATGGCTTGCATATAATATAAATGAATATTTTCGAAGATATAACAGATTATTTAGCATTGCACCCGTGCAAACCTGGGGAGCCCCTAAAGTAGAAATTACAGGCAAATGAGACCTAACAACTATGTTTCAAGGTGACGGGCGCAGTGTAATTCGTGACTTGTGACGAAATGCACCTGTTATAGGCAGAGGTTAGTCCGCTTAACATCAGGTGGGCCTCGAGCTTGTTCCGTCACAATAACATAAAAAAGATAAATATATATGTATATATATATATGTGTGTGTGTATGTAGTGCAACCAATCGCGATATAGTTAATTGCGATACAAGGCGGTAAGAAGGTTAAAGAACAACTATTCTTTCGGACGCGGAGGCGGCAACGGTGACTAGACGGCGCGGCACGGGGCTAGATTGTATCAGGAACCCGGCCAATCTATCTAGCCTACCGAATGCCATGCTTGATCCTCAATCGATTCTCAAAAGCCACCAACCCATGACGTCACGCGCGCTTCTGCCTGTGGACCGAAGAGAAACGACAAAGAGAGCGCATCGAGCTCTCTTAACGCGCGAATAAACCAATATTGGATTTTCATCGACAACGATTCAAACTGCAGTTACAAACAATAACGTTCATTGTTAATCGCCACTAAAAATATAGAAGTTGTTAAAACAGACCAAATAAAAATAAGCTACAATTGCTTCGTCTTTATTGGGTTGACCACCAAGTAAGTCTACAACTGTGGGTCGACCGTCGAACAAAAGAGCCATTCTATCTGAATAGGCAATATCATTACGTATAGCAGTACAAAGTAATTCTGGTCGTCGTTACTTTTTATGATACTTGTCACAAGTCTCTGGTTTATATAATGTTTGTGGGAATTAAGAAAATATTTACAATATTGTTGTGTTGCGGCCCTTTGAGATAGCAGAAATCTTATTGGTAAAGGGAGATTTTATTTGTATGTATAAACCTCTCGTGAGCAAACCCTACATTTAGCTTTTATTGCATCTCGGTAACATTACAGTACACAATTGTTTGGTTTATATAGTTAGTAAGTTCCAAAATTACAAATTTACGAGGGAAATAAATATCGTCCATCCACCCCCTATAGCCAGGGTATGCTCTGACCGCTTGAGCTAACATGACGATAACTCATTACTCCAAATTTTCCTCTCGTTCTTTATTTAACCATCGTATTGGGATGGATGGAACGAATCTCGCACATAACTATATTTTTTCTCTCGTAAATTTGTAATTATGGAATGTAATCCGCCGAGCAGGCGTTATTGCAAACATAACAATACTATAACTAGTTAGTTATTACAATTAATATTATTTTTTCACATATAAAATAATCTTACATTGTTTGGAAGGTAAAACAATACAAATAACTAATAATCTATCTCGAAAGGATACGTATTATAATTATGTAGGAGCTGTTCGCTGTCCATTTAACTGTAAATGTTAACAAATAATTCCGAAACTCATTTTAGTATTTAAAGCTATGATAAAAAGTGCCGCAGATCGTACAGACGATCTACGGTTTAAATCAGGGACTAAGGTTCCGGTAAATAAAGGTATCTTATTTTCGGTATGACGTAATACTGCTATTTTACAGTACCTGATGTTTCGGTAACGGCTGTTTAAGGATTAAGGTACCGTGCTGGTGTGCTATTTAGTAACAGCTACCAATTTGGCCTTGGCGTTGGCTCGTTTGTTCAGTATCCACCGATATTTATGCCGTTTTTGCTAGGCAAAATTAAATAAATAAAGCAACTCAGTTCAAAGCTTAGTTATATAAAGCCATCAACGTAAAAAACGACGGGATTATTATGTAGTATATAAATATGTAGTATTGTATGTAAAAAGTTTATTTATATTAACTAAGAAAAAAAATATAACAATATACCCAGTCGCAATTCTCTCAAAATTATAGAATGAAAATTATGTGCAACAACTAAATTATAAAACGAATACAGGCCGCATCACACTCGCGATGTCGTCTTTTGATGTCTGTGCCGATATAATATAATAACGGTTAAATAAATGTTGAAATTATTCGGTCACAATTACACCGATTTTTTTTTAACTTATAACGTTCTTATAAGAAGCTTACCTGGACACATGGGCTTTTTATTCCGTGCAGAATTTTCACTCGCATGTAGTAGCTACCACATCGGTTGCTACTACATGCGAGTGAAAAATCTGCCCGTAGCAGTTTCATTTCTTTTTTATGCCAGATAGGTTAGCCTGTAACCACTATCTCACCTGATAAGGTAAGTGATGTAACCTAGAAGTACTGGCTCTCAAGGACAGCTGCTGGAACACACCGTTAGGTGCTTGGCGACAGATTTTCTACTTGAGGGTGGTAGCTAGCCAGACGGGCATTCGCAAAATGCCCTACCACCATGCTATAACGACTGACACCCTATGACGACAACCGGGACCGACGGCTAAACGGGCCCTCCGAAGCACGGAAACGCTCAGTAGTAATATTAATTATATAACTACTGAGCGTTTATTAATAATTATGTGTTCCGGCAGTTGTCCTTGGTCTCTTATTTTACGTTTGCTCTCACAGCTGCCTGAATTTGAAGTTAATCCTCTGTACCATCTCCGAATACACCAGTACTTACCACAGGAAGTAACTGTTGTCAGAGGCTATCAGCATGAAAAATGTATCTTTGCGCATTTACAATAAATAATAACAATTACTTTACATTTATAAATGCCCGAATTCAAGTTAATGTGAAGCTAGCAGCATAATAACAATTAATTGCATAATTTTATTTGATGTCCCGAGCAATTTGTCAAAATTTGTACCTTAACACTGAAAGCGTAAACAATAACGTAAAATAAACTAAGTAGGTTTTGAAGCAGTGATGGTTCAGTGGCATTGGCTATAAACTGGTGCGCAGCATGTCTATAGCTCGAATCCCGCCGCGGGTTTGAGCTTCACCGCATGGTGGAAGGGCATTTTGCGAATGCCCTCCAGACTAGCGACCACCCTCAAGTAGAATATCTCTCACCAAGCACCTAACGGTGTGTTCCGGCAGCTGTTCTTGAGAGCTAGTAATTCTAGGTTAAGCCTGTTAACACCTTGACCACATCATCACTTACCGTTAGGTGACATATTGGTCAAAGGCTTACCGATCAGCAATAAAAGGTACGAGTATATTCAAGCGTAAAAGTGGAAATAAAGATAATTAGACTTATAAATAAAAGACGCTGCGCAACAATAACAAATATTGATAACCTAATATTGACTCATATTACACTATTAGTAAGTACTGCAAATTGAGTTTAATTTCTTTTTATTAAATTACCCTTTTAATAATTTAACTGCTAGTATTAAATACAGTGGGTTATTATTCGTTTAATTTATATTTAGTGCTGAAAACTCCATGTATGCGTAACGTTATTAAGTTAAAATGGGCTGGACTGGTAGTGAATATATTATTGATCTCTTTATAGCTATAATAAACATCAAGTAGTAATTTATATTTTAGTTAAAACAAAATGCTATTCTTGTCACGCCTGTGACACAAACCCAAAAAAATACCTATTTAAATAGTCTTTTGGTTACTGGTTTGTTATTTGACTACACATATCTAAGAGTATTTTATTCAATAAGGTGTTTTAAGAAGAAAGATATGATCTAAAGATTTTGTTGTCGAGCTTCTGGTATTTTACTATTTGTCCCCTCTTATAGCTCCCACAATATGGGTGGGTGCAATTCTAGATTGGCACCCCACGGCACGAATAGTTTATCTATTTATATAATAAATATATTTTAGAACTAATTCCAAATAGACTTAATAAAATGACGGAATACAGTTTGCGAAAACAGAGTCTCAGGTTTTTCCTTTTAGAATAAATCCTTACTTACTCAATAAAACTTACGTTTAATAGTCAATACGTTACAAAATATTCTAATCTTGTAATGCTGCGGATGTTTCAAATAAGATTAGGAAATGGTGAGAGAAGAACAAAAGTAAGGAAAAAGTCGAGAAAAATCCCCGAGAATGTCGATTTAATTTAAGCCCCCATGTTTTCTTTGCATGCACGATTCTATCCATGCTTACGAGAATGTGTCTCGTAGAAAGTCTCACGCATTCCTGAGCACACAACAATGGTACTCTAAAATAAGTACCAGTAAGATACGTCCCCGCAAAATTTCATTACATAGATAATACAGTGAGTATAAACTGAACGAATTCAGCCAAGTACAAAGAGTTTGAAATCAGATTAGCCATCAATAGACTTGGTTAAAATCCACTCTGAATTGCAGCTCGAAAAAATTGATTGGCAGTCAATGACAGTTTGAATTTTAAAACTGTCATTGGTTGCAGTGTAACACTCATTTAACACAACTTGCTGTCTTGTCATAATTCTACAACTCTTGTTTTTTTTTTTTATTGCTGATATGTAAGATTTTGACCACAATCTCACCTCATGGTAAGTGATTATGTGGTCGAAGGTGTTAACAGGCTTATCCTAGAATTTCTCTCGAGGACAGCTGCCGGAACACACCGTTAGGTGCTTTCTTTCTACTTGAGGGTGGTCGCTAGCCAGGCGGGCATTCGCAAAATGCCCTACCACCATGCTGTAACGACTGCCATCCTAAGACTATGACCGGGACCCACGGCTTAACGTGCCCTCAAAATGCCTTTCCACCATGCGGTGAAGCCCAAGCCCGCAGCGTGATTCGAACCATGGACCTGCTGCGCGGCAGTCCATAGCCAATGCCACTGAGCCATCATTGCTTTATTTGTTATAGAAGACATATATTTTTAAATTATTTATACCAGCTAGAGCAAGGCCTTGAATGGAAGTGTTGTGTTGTCATATTATGTGCATTTACAGACATTCTCTACTATAAAGATGCAGACAAATTATATAATATATAATTTATATGAAATAAAGTATGTTACATATACCTTAATTTCAGTAGAATTCGACTACAATAGAACACATCAACAGCTATGGCGTCCACCGTTGAACAAGGGCCATATCCTTAACCATTAGGTGGGGTTTGCCATAACCCAAACACTCGGCAGGTGATCGTGCAGTGTAGGATGGCAGTTCTTCAGCAGGCACTGCTACCTAACATTATTGTACCCTGCTTCATTACTTTCCCTATTTAATTCACCAGAGTAAAAGTTGGCAGCATAGACAAAAGACTAATTTTCTATGAGGGCGGTTAGCAACCCTACAACCTAACTACCAACTACCGAGATTCTAATATAATTGTAACGACTAAGGAAAAGTAGTTTTGTGTAGCACATGTTAGGTACATTTATGAACCACCAAGGTTTCACAATTATCAACAAGTTTATGGTTTAACACAGATAAGGTCAACACAATTATTTTATGTAAACGCTGTTACATTCCCTACTGTTTCTTTGAGTATTATAATAAGCTCCAAGCTTCCAGCTCTCAAAACATTGCTCCCTTTAAAATGCCTCAACCCCTTTTATACAAGCACACGCCTTTGCAAAGACCAATAAAATGTTATTTGCTTAATTCATACAATTCAAAGTTTTAATTAAATGTCGTTTTTCAAAGACGATCGTGAAGTCTGTGGTCTATAAACACCATTGTAGTTCAGTTTGTATGAAATTTTGAGAATATTTGAAATTTATTTTGATTTGAATGGTTTAAATAATGAATAACTTACTTGGAATGGATGTATAAAATTAGTTAAATATGAAGAGTTAAAAGATAAACGCAGTAGTTATTGTGGTGCTAAGTACACTCAGCGTGGAGTAAAGGTGCAGGAGAATGAAGTTGAATATTTACATTTTTGTATGTGATATTATCGTTTTACATTATTTATATTAAGTTGTACATAGAATACCTTGTCCAATAAGATAAAGCCTGTGATTAAAGCGTAACAGATTACAGATTACGGGTATAAGATTATTAAACGAGGTATAAAAGCATCTACGGTACAATGAAAAACAAATAAAAACACACACACTCATATTTTATTATTTAAGTGTTTCATTTTATTTTCTACTTTAATATATATTTTTATACAGTTTAGATAATATTTCATCAAACCCCTGCCCTAATTAGTTGTGAGGATAGACCTGCCTTTATATACATCATTATCGCAATAATATTTAAGTTTTGAAGCGTTTACAGTTTTCAATGAAGAAATGTAGGTGACATAGGTACATTATGCTGAGAAAAATGCTGATGAAAATATGCAGAGTACGCAGACACAGGGCAGGAGTGGAAAGATGCTCCTAAATGGAACAGATCGACGACCAGAATTCAAAAATTTCATTATATAACATACCTGACAAAATTCAATAATTTCTAAAACCTACCCACACCCACTGCGCTGGTAAAACACAAGAACATAGGTCTGCGTCAGACGTGCTTGTATTGCAACATAGTTATAAAGAATCTTCTCTACCAGCGTTCCAAGTTCTCAATATAATCATATACACATATGAATGTATAGGATTCGAGGACAAACTCAATGAACGGCTTAGCTACACTGTCCATTTAAAGTTCTGTGCTAAAATGTCACTGGCAGTAGCGGCTTGCGGCAAAACAAGCTGGCTGCTTTTCTATGGCGTTGTTTATCACATGATGAATAAAACGTTAATTTTCGAACAAATAACAATTCTTGCTTTACATAGTTATAAGTAATTTTTTTACAGACTTTGGTTACCCTTTACGCTGAAATACGGAAATAAACGAGCATCAAATATCGTGTATATTTTAATATTATATTTTAAATGATTTCAAAATTTTGTATCAAATTTACTCATGAACTTCATATAGCTAACCATTTTGCTTAAGTCAGAATTACGTTACCTTATAAGTTATTTAGTACGATTTCAACCGTGTTTGTGCTTTTAAAGAAATTTCATTCAAGTAATTGCTCAGTTCACTCGAAAAGGCAGAATTGGCTTTCTAAAGAACGATCGCAGTTATAAGACAGGGTCCAAAGCTTTCTGCAATCGAGGACGCGAAAAGGCTACTTGAATTCCAATCTCTTTAAGCCTTCTGCAGTGAATACGAAATCTTGATCTTCATGTTGGTTCAACTGAGTCCAACTTTAACAATTGAATTTGATTTCCACTATTGCTTGAACATGTAGGTACAGTACAACATTACAAATTCACAAGAGGAAATATTATACTCATGTGCGGGATTCGAACCCGCGCCACCCACCCCTAGATCCAGGGCATGCTGTAACCGTTTAAGCTAACATGAAATTATGACTCATACATAACTCAAATATTTTACAACCAACGAGTTATGTTCTATGAAACCATAAACAATATCATTAAAATCAATTAATAATTGGCGGTAATCGCAAAAACAAACATAAAAAACGTACAGCGTTTGAGAACCTGCACTTTTTTTGAAGTCTGTTATATGAAAATAATGATTCAAAGTTTTGTTTTGCAATATTTGAACATTTTAGATACCTTAAACTTTCAACATGGTTCGGATAAGGTTAATTCTATCTAGAAGTTTAAAGTGGCAGCAGTAAAAGTATGACTTGGTCTTGTGGCTTTAGGTGCTGCTATCCACTTGAAGAAGTTCTTGCCACTTTTTATTAATATTCAAACTGTTCGTTTTGTAGTAAAAACTAATTTACAGTGCTATTTCCTACGAATTGACTTAATTGTAAGTGTATATAAAATAAAAAAATATTTTTAAAAATATTAAATTTGCAAGTTTTTTTTATTATATTTCGATAAGTTGTTACTATTCCGTAAAGTCACAATGCTATCATTCCAATTGACATTGTCTAAACTCACTATGTCTTTTTGGCGCTGACAAGTGCTATACTTTGTAGCAGTAAAAAAAAATAATAATAATCTTATTCACATTATCTAGGGCCTAGAAAATTTTGTTAAAATTTTCTCAATAGAATAAAATTGCAAAGTTGACTCTAAGTTACGCTTGTTACGTAAATACCTAACCATTTACGTATGAATCACATTCATAAGTATGAAGATATAGTTATAAAATAGAAAAACCTTATCAAGAGGGACAACAAAAAATACATTTTCGATTTACGTTACTAGTTTTGTGTTGTTAAGCTCAATTTCGGATTTTACCAAAACTGATCGCGATTTCACCATTGTTTCCACTCTTTTACTCCTACGTAGTCAAATAGTGCAAAAATATTTAGCATTTGACAATGACCTTCTGATATATGTGTGCACAAGATACAAGCTATGCCTAGTTTGGGGCCCATTGTAAAGACTGCTTAGGTGTACAATTCAGATATTGTTATTAAGAAATTGATATTGTTATTTGTGAACTCAACCGAAGTTAGAATATGTTTGATTGAAGTATATTTCAATCAATAATATTATTATTATTAAAACAGGCTTGATCCTACTTTTGTACATGGTGATGGGCAATTTGAGAATCAAAAAGAAAATATGTCACCATCTAACGGTGTGTCCCGGCAACTGTCCTTGAAAATCAGTTCCAACTCTTGGCTAAGCATGTGTACCATTCGGTTTTACCAGGTGGAAGAGTCCGACTGGGTACTACGCAGATAGATACCGCGTATCAAATATTCTGTCTCAAAAAAGGAGTGCTACAGTGTTTAAATCAAAGCATGAATATGTGAGCTCAGAGTGTTTTGAAACTTCATTGAACGCGAATAATTTTCATCACAAACAGTTGATACTTAACCGAAGTAATGGCGGTATCACCCTAAGTATCACCTTTATCTGAGTAAAATCTGAAAAAATATTTGATTAAGTACATCCTCCCACAAGTTAATCTTTCTACAAACACAAAAACATTAGACGCCTTCCATAGAATACGGTACTTAATATGTACTTAATTTTAAGGTCTGTAAGCTTAACCGATACTTTGTTCAAATGAAAGGTGGCCAAAACACACTCCGTAATTGAAAAGCCATACAAAGAAGACCTATAATTGAATTAGAACGAAGCCTTTTAATATAGGCCAGTAATACGATCCGACGAAACGTTAGCTCATTTTATGTTAATTGTTCAATGTCAAAATACTCGTACACGGTACATGAGACTTAACAACTTTATATCTATCTTAGCGTGATGGGCGCATTGCAGTTCGTCACTTGTTAACATAGGAATAAAACAATATATTTTACAAAATCATAAATTTCCGAGAGCAAAAATTACAAAAGGTGCTAAAGGGGTGGATGGACGCCGGATTGAATCCCGCACATGGTTAAATTTTTCCTCTCGTGAATTTGTAATTTTTTAATTAAATCCGCAGACATAAAAACATAAAAATATTAAAATAATATATTTACTCTAATTGTAACTAAATAAATAATTGCACTAGGAATGACCAAAGAACATGTTGTGGTAAATTTTGGGTCCGGTTTTCGGCCAGCCGCCTGCCAGGCTCCACCCAATTAGCGATTTTATTTTTGTTCACATCTATTTGAAAAGAACTAGTTTATTCCTCGTAAACTGGAACTAAAGTAGCTTTTTAATCCCAAAGGGACAAAAAGTAATTTGAACTTAGAATGTGGATATCTTTTGTAAAATTTCCAATCACCAAAGCGATCAATCACAAACATTGTATGAACAAGTTACATGCTATTTTAACTTGTTTTTTAAGTTTTCTATTTTTGTTTCCTTTACAACTTTAAAAATAATATAGTTAGTGTTGTCTTAGGTTTTCGCGATTATTACAGATATGATAATTAATTACAGTATGCTTGGATCCTGTATTCAAATCAATTAAATCCCATGGCCGACACATATCTGCAAGACCTCTGGACACTGTGAGTGAATACTGCGTGAATAGGGGACGTTATGATTAATATAAAAAAAACTGACGGTAGTACAAATAATTTCTTAACAACTCATGAGACAAATAAAACCAATTAGTCACCGCGTGACCACGATCACTGAAAAGTGTTTGAAGCGTCGGGACAAAAATAATGATAAATATACGCGATTTAAACAGTTTAAAGTTGTTTAGTTAATAAATAATATAGTTTTTCAAAAACTACATCCTGAGATGACGTTTACTGAGACAATTTCTAAATCTCAAGCTGTAAATAAAACGACAACTGTGACGGATAGATAGTAGTAAAATTGTTAAGATGCACTTCCATAATTGTCCAAATATAAACATTAGCCTCAATTTCTATGCTACGTCTTATTTTTCCTAATTATATGTAAATAAATAAACATATTTGCTTATTCATAAGTTGCAATTACTTATTTTCACATAGAGGTTGTTAAAAAATAGTGTCCAACAACTATTTTAAGCTCGAGTAACTTTGAAACCCTCGCTGCACTCAGGAATCTACTAAACGAAACACTTTCGCCTTTAAAATGGTTTATTGCTCCCTTGGTAAACAATCTACTATTTTTGGTAGTGTATCCGTTACTTTCCAGTTAATATGAGCATAATACTAGTATAAGGGTTTATATGTATTTTAACGTGAAGATTTTTCTTATACCTAATATCACAACGCAAAAACTACGGACGGAAAACGCGAATCTTGTTCAGACATGGGCTAATTAGGTACATTTTATATTAAGTTCCCGATACGCGATGAATTTCATGGTAATAACTCCATTTCTTAACAGTTTTCAGTTAATAGATATCGTTAAGATTTAAAAAGTGCTAATGTGGAACAACATCCTACTAACACATACGTGAAAAGCCATCACTACCTTATTAGGTATAACAAGCGAGATTGATAATACTCCAGCTACAACAAAAACCGTTGAGCAATTGATAGTCGTAGGCAGCCCAAACACAGTCAATTACTCCTTCGGAGTCTGCTGGAAGATTGTCATTATAATTTTTTGATGATCATGTCTAATGCCCTAACAGCTACGAATTAATATGTTAAGAAATGTAAGTCTAGCTCAAAAACACCAAAACGCATACTTTACTGCAGAGGGCTTGGTTTAACAGTGCGGTGAAGTATCGACCAAACGGATGCAGTCATTTATATGCGCCAAACTAACAATAAATCAAATAACCAATCCAGTTGAATTTGGAAGATTGTGCGTGTTTTGTTATTTGTGAACTAAATGAGTCCGAAATCAAAGCGCTAACTGTACGAGACTTACACTTCGTTACATATTTATTTGTAGCCATATCTAATTGAATGACAACAGGCAGGCGCTCTAATAACAATTTTAGACATATTGATTATAGACCTTAGTAAAATTATAAACCATTACGTTGTACGCTGTTATTATACAGAGTTTAATCACCACTCACCTCTTCTAATTTCACAGGCTTATGCTGATTTATGTTTTCCTTCACTTTTGACGTGTTACTCGACAATAAATCCTCGGTATCGATGCGGAAAGTGCTAAAAAGTAACGACAGTTTTACGACTTTAAAAGTCTGTTACCGGTACACAAATACTCGACCACTAACTTGCTCTTTTTGGGGTGTTGGGAAGTTAGTAGAAGAGGAAAATCCGATATAAAAGAGTCTGAATATGCAATGCTTGTTGTTGTTGCGTGAAATCTCTACAAATTTGAATAGGTACTACATGATACTATACATAATTGACGCTATGCTGATAGATTTAATTCAAATTACTTTATCAAGGTAGCGAAAACTTATTTCTTTGTAAATTAATGTATGAGCGTAAACCAAACCTGTGTGTATAGTAACAATTTTTGATGCAATGTTTGCATGGTCGTTCTTAGCTGATTAACTTGTTTATGCAATATTTATTGTTGTCATGACTTGGATGGGTGATCGAGGTTGTATATACTACTGAATGCTCCCGTGCTTCTCGGTCGGTCAAGTTGTTACTAAAGGATGCTAATCGTAATGTATGGTGGTAGGGGATTTTGCGAATGCCCACCTGTATTGCTAATGCTATCAAGTACATGGTCTATCGCCAAGAACCTATAGGTGTGTTCAGCAGCTGTCCTTGAGGGCCAGTTCTTGGCTAAGCCTGTTCCTTACCTTCGACACTCGTTATGGTATGGTGGTAGGGCATTTTGCAATTGCCCGCCTTGTTAGGAGGGCTACCACCCTCAAGTAAAAAATCTGTCGCCCAGCGCCTAACCGTGTGTTGCGGCAGCTGTCCTTGAGAGCCAGTAATTCTAGGTTAGCTTGAACAACATCTTCGACCACATAATCATTTACAATCAGGTGAGATAGTGGTCAAGGCTAACTTATCAAGCACAAAAAAATACACAGATTCACTTACATGAGGTTAGATTGTGGTCAAAAGTTATCCTATATCAATCTTTATACTTGAGGTCGATAGGTAGCCACAGAATTACATAATTCTCTTAGGTCCTGCATTAGGTACGAGCTACTTTTTATCTTGATTTACTGGGTAGTTCCCAAAAAATCGCAATACTAACGAAAGCGGAAAAGGCCGCGGAGAAGCTTTTATTGACAAAATTGAAACGATTTAATGTCTACCTTTATTTTCATTAAATCACATATTATGCACATCTCGTAATTTTTAGACATTTTTTATTTTGGAAACATTTGTCATATTATAATTTTATCTCAAATATGCTACTTTAGTGAGCTTTAAGAAAAACAAAAATACATTGCATAAAAACAATTGAAATAAAAGCTCCAAGCAATAAATTAGCTTGTAAATGTTCTCTACAATATTTCTGTATCTCTTCAGTAAGTCCTTAGTCATAATTCAAATCTTAAACTCCAGGCTCCAGACGGTGTAACCTTAGTTGAGAGCTTAACTTTCAAGGGTTTCGCCAAGTTCTATGTTTATTATTTATTGGATATCTTAAAACAAGTCGAAGTGGGTACGCCAACTTAAAGATAGTATCTGCTTAATTACACGAAATTGTTTTTCCATTAGGTGAAGTAGAGATTAAAACGACGACGTAAATGCTTCTGGAACTTAATTAGTGCAAACTAGACATATTTAAATCTAACATAAACCTTATTTAAGCAGATAAACCTGAAATAAACTAAAACTGCAACTGCAACTGCATTCAATGCAGATACGCGGTTTCGCTCGTAGCAAAATTTACTGAGCTGTTCTTAGCCGATCAGCAAAGTTACGCAACGTCCGCGTCGCCTGCGGTCATGAGTTGGATGGGTGACTGCTTGTGACATTATATGCCACTGAACGCTTCCATGCTTCGGAGGGCACGTTGAGCCGTCATTCCCGGTTGTTGTCTAAGGATAGCAGTCGTTATAGCATGGTGGTAGGGCATTTTGCAAATCTGTGTACTTGAGGGTGGTAGCAAATTTGTCGCCAAGCATTTAACGGTGTGTTCCGGCAGCTGTCCTTGAGAGCCAGTACTTCTAGGATAGCCTTTGCACAACATCTTCGACCATATAATCACTTACCATAAGGTAAGATAGTGGTCAAAGGCTAACCTATCAGGAATAAAAAAATACATAGTTTCTTAAAAAAATATTTTAAGTCATTTAGTTTTGATATCAATAGGATCGCCGCCAATTATGCGACAGTAAAACATGTTTGTTAAACTTGGGTCGTTAGATACATCTATATAAATTAAAGGATAATTTTTAAAAATCTTTTAGAAAGTTATTTCAGTCAGTCTGTGGACGACGGACCGTGCACACGTTCGTCCGACCAGTTTTGCGCTTATCGCCTAGATCAGGGACTGTCAACGCAATTGATTTCACGGGTCGCAAATCTTTTTCTGTTTATAATGTTTAAGTGCAAGGGTTGTGGAGAAGAAGTTAGAGATGGTGCTCAGTGTTCTGTTTGCATGGGTCAGTATGACTTTGCTTGCGCTGGTGTCACAGAGACGGGGTATCGCCGACTGGGTGAAAACCGGAAGTTATCCTGGAAGTGCTCTTCCTGCAAGAGTGGCAGATCAGTAAGCCCTTTACCACTTCCAACACCTCAGGGCAAGGAGTCCACTGTCAAGTCTCCAGTACCAGGAGACATGAGCGCCGTTCTTGATGAGCTGAAACGATTGTCTCTTCAAGTCGCCGTACTTCCAGGACTTAACGAGGACATCCAAAGCATAAAGGCTGAGCTTACATCTCTTAAAAGTATTAAACCTGAACTCAGTGAAATAAAAAAGTCGATTGAATTCGTAGACAGCAAAATAGGTGCTTTATCTGATAAGATTTTGGAAATGGAGAAGGACATACAATCATTACATAAGACGAAAAATGATGTTGAAAATCTGCTACTGCGTGTTCAAAATCTGGAAAGCCAGCTACGAGATAATGAGCAGAGATCACGTCTTAATAACATCGAAATAAAGGGTGTTCCGATGGCAAACAATGAGAATCTATTCGAAGTCTTTTCAAAAATCGGATCACACGTGAAGTGCCCAATACCTAAGGATCAAATTAATTACATTGCGAGAATACCTATGCGCAATTCCAAGGAGAATAAAACAATTGTTGTTAATGTTCATAGCAGGTACCTAAAGGATGATTTTGTAGCGGCAGCGAAAAAAATTTCAATGACCCCGGTGGACTTAGGACTTAAGGGCAGCACTAGGATATTTATCAACGATCACTTGACTCTTGAGAACAAAGTATTGCTCAATAAGACCAAAGCATTGGCAAAAGACCGGGGGTTTGCATTCACGTGGGTGAAAGGTTGCAAGATTTTCATCCGAAAAGGCCCAACATCCCCTGTCATGGCCATTCGAACAGAATTGGATTTAAAAAAACTTTAATGTTATGCTACACTGTATGTATAATATCTTGCAATATTATCTGCGATCCAAAGTTTACTAGTACTGCTTCACTATTCAATGTTGTTGTTATGCGTTGCATTCTTGTCCGCTTGTTGTTACCCGCAATTATAGTTCGGATTAGTCGGCCGGCCATTTGCTATTGTTTACGTTATCCTTTTTATTATTTAATCATCACTATATTTGTTGCCTTTTTATCATCTTTTATGTTGCTTTTTTCCTTTGACAGTTTTAATAACGTCTCAGCACTATTTAATATCATGCATCTTTTTATGTCTATGCAATACCTAATAAAATTTTCTGTCAACAATGCTCCCGGTTAGTATATACTACCAAAATGTACGTGGTCTCCGTACTAAAGTAAGCATATTATATAGAAATGTATGCCTTAACTCGTATGATATTATTTGCTTCACGGAAACGTGGCTTAATGATAGTTTCTTTGATAGTGAATTATTTGATGATAGATATGTTATTTGGAGAAGAGATAGGGATTTTTTGGGAACAGAGCAGGAGAGGGGAGGCGGAATTTTAATAGGAATTCGTCGTGAACTTGCAGCTGAGAACCGGCCTGAGTGGTCTTCGTCTGCCGAGGATCTGTGGGTTACTTTGACCATCCGCAATCGTAATCAATACTCAACTTATAAAATGCATATTTGTGTTGTATATATATGTGATGAGAATTTAGGTAATTCAATGCAAACACAACTATCCAATTTCTCTGACAACTTGTCTAAAATAGTTTTAGATAATCCACTCGATAAGGTCATTGTATTGGGCGATTTTAACATGCCGTATGTATCATGGTTACCCAGTGATGATGGATGCTCTTTGGTTCCTGGGAATTTACAAGGTACTCATCAATTCGATCTAATAGATAGCCTTAATACATGTAATCTATTACAGTATAATTCTATCCTAAATAAGAGTTATGGTCGCCTTTTAGATTTAATTTTCTCAAATAATGACGTCACAGTGCATGCTTGTGACTGCCCTTTGGTGCCTGAAGACCCCCACCATCCATCTTTGTGTATAACTGCTGAGTTTGTTCAATTGCACACAATAAAGCCTCTTCCTTATACCAAGTTTGATTACATAAACGGAGACTATCACTCGATCTGTACTAATCTTGACGCTATTGATTGGAACTCTGTGCTGAAATGTGGAACTGTAGATGATGCTGTAACTTTTCTTTATACTACAATTTATAGCCTCCGCGACACATATGTTACCTCGAAAACTGTGGTTCCATCGTTTAAGTATCCT
Source organism: Plagodis pulveraria (assembly GCA_963890685.1). Lineage (NCBI taxonomy): Eukaryota > Metazoa > Arthropoda > Insecta > Lepidoptera > Geometridae > Plagodis > Plagodis pulveraria. The sequence goes on from OY982962.1 coordinate 19,595,910, forward strand.
TTATGGTACGGGCGACCTCTAATAAAACTTCTTAAGGAAAAATCTAAATATCACAATAAATTCAAAATATACGGCAACATAAGTGATCGGGATACGTTTGTTATATTGCGAGAAAGAGCGCGGATGATGGAAAGTGATATGTACAAAAATTACTTAATAAACATTGAATGTTCTATAAGAAGGAACCCACGCACATTTTGGTCTTATGTAAAGAGTAAAAATCTCTCCAACACTTACCCCGCAGTGATGCAATTTGGTACTCGCTCTTCTGATCAAGGTGATGTCATATGCAATATGTTTGGTGAATATTTTCAATCAAACTTTCTTCAAAATAATACACCGATTGATTGTACAGAGTTTAATCAACCTCAACACCATACAGCGTCTTCTGCTGATATTGGTATGATTGAGGTGCTTCCAGCGGAGGTTCTTAAACTTTTCATGTCCTTAGATTTAAATAAATCAGCGGGACCAGATAATATCCCCGCTATTTTAATAGTTAAGTGTGCAAAGAGCTTAGTTTTACCCCTGTGTCTATTATATAGCCGCTCTTTATCGGAAGGCGTTGTACCTTACAAATGGAAGTCGGCTTTAGTCACTCCCGTTCATAAAAAAGGACCAAAAAATAATATAGAGAATTATAGGCCTATATCTAAATTATGTCTGTTTGCTAAGATACTTGAAAAAATTGTCTATACCCAATTGTACAGCGCACTCAAGCATGATCTTGCACCTCAGCAGCATGGTTTTTTAAGGGGCAGGTCAACTACATCTAATCTCTTATTGTGTACCGAGTTCCTGTCTCGTTTTATGTCTGAACCCTCTCAAATAGATGTTATTTACACGGACTACAGTAAGTGTTTTGACAGAATCGATCATTTGCTACTATTGAAAAAGCTTCAGCGGATAGGTATAAGGGGAAACCTTTTTAGGTGGTTCACGTCCTATATCCAACAAAGGTGTCAAACTGTGGTTCTTGGCGGTTACTCGTCCATGTCCATGTATATCCCTTCCGGAGTCCCGCAGGGATCTTTATTAGGACCGTTACTTTGCACAATATTTCTGAACGACATCTCTTCATGCTTTCGTTATTCTAAAATTCTGTTGTACGCGGATGATGTGAAAATTTTACATCAAATTAAAACTATTGATGATGCACACCGTCTGCAGGACGACTTGCATAGTTTTCAAAATTATTGTACTCAGAACAAACTAGATTTAAACGTGTCCAAGTGCTACATTTGTTCTTTTACTCGTAAGCCAGTCATTATCAATTTTGAATATGCAATAAAAAGCTCACCAGTCACAAGGGTTGATACAATTAAAGATCTAGGAGTTTTTTTTGATAGTAAACTTTTATTCGACACACATGTAAGCAACATTGTAAGCAAGGCATCTCGTGCACTTGGTTTTATTTTAAGAATGTCTAATGAGTTTTCCAGTTTAAAAACCTTTAAAATCCTTTATTGTGCATACGTTCGCAGTCACTTGGAATACGCATCACAAGTCTGGAACCCTTGTTATGAAGTATATTCTATGCGCTTAGAACGTATCCAGATGAAGTTTCTTCGTTATCTTCAGTTTCGTGCAAAACTGTACCTTCCGGATTATTTAGCTAGATGTCGTAAGTTTCATTTCTTGCCTCTCTATGAACGAAGGAATATATCCGACCTATCATATCTTCTTAGCATTGCAAATGGCACGGTGGACTGTTCTGAGCTCCTCGAGCTGATAGGATTACGCATTCATGCAGCTGTATTGAGAAACCCCAGAACTTTATCTGTTCCGTTAGCTAAGACAAATTATAGGCAAAATGCATTCATTACGCGTGGAAGTGCTTCATTCAACAACTTGACAGATAAAGATATTGATTTATTCAATACCTCAACTACCAAATTGAAACGTTTGTTTAATGAAAAATTCTTCTGTACTAGTTAATTTGAACCTTAAGTATTGTATTGTATTGTTTCATTATTTTCATAAGTTAGTCGTCCACTCAAAACATTTTGTTTTATAAATATTTTAACCTATAAGTGGAAACTTGTAATTGGCCATCAGCATTACATGTGTTTTTCATGTAGTATATAAATGAATCATTTAATGTTATTTGCCTAGCTGTAAGTTTTCTGTAAAATTCTAAAATAAAATAAATAAAATAAAATAAAATATTTACGATAATGAATGTGTCTCGATCGTGCGCTCGTAGAGTCAAGACCTCCTGAGGATGCTTCGTTTAGAAGCGAAACGCGTCGAACACTCTTCCGGTTTGGCTGCGTGGCGTTTGTGACGTCACGTCGGCTTAATAGGAAATTAGGCGGAATTGTCACTAGATATATATCATTTTTATAAAGATTTTTTAAGTGTTTTATTAAATAATTAATTAAAGGTTTTCTTAAAATACTTTTAAAATATTTGTTATTATTAAAAGTGATATTTACTGTATCCGAGCATGTGTAAGTGTTATATTTTTCTATGGTTGATTCCTGTGTATGTATGGAAAGAAGACTAAATAATAGTAATATTAAAATATTACTCGTTTAGAGCTCTGTGTAGGCAATCATAATGATTAAATAGAGTAATGCCTAATCTACCTAATCCTACAGAATAATACAGGATCACTGATACGTTCATAGAGGTATAGATATAGTTGTATTGCGGAAAACTGCCTCTCATACCAAATATAATCCTTTGTACCTGGTTGTCTGGAAGAAATTTCGCTTTAAGCAATAAGGCCGCCATTTCGCACTAGGTTATTTCTGTTTAAGTTTTTATTGTAAGGTTTATTTAAACTTCTTGTGCAAAGAAAGTGTTTTCTATTTATATCTATCTAGATATGATACGTGGAAGTTGTGCTACCAATTTAGTATACAGCATGAAGGAATACATAATTACTAATAGTACTGTAGAATTCTACATATTGTTGAACAGAACCTCCAGCAAAGTTCCCCGTGTAGGACAATTCTGAAGTGGTACCACAATCTTGTCAACTATTCCATTGATGTCGTGTTCACATAACTATGTTCCAGGTTGCAGTATGTAGTAGGTCCATTTTGAACGTGAAGATATACAGCGGCCTAAATCTTTCATTAAATTGCGTCGGATTTTGAGTTGAAGTCTTTGCTATTTCGTGATGAGTTTCAGATTCTTATCATTTATTTATACAATGGAGTTAATTGTGCAGTTAGGCATTGATTGAAAATTTTATTAGTGTAAGTTATTTTTAATAATATACAAGAACATCTCCGTTGAAATTAATTCGCTGAAAGAAATTTGCCGTTAGCCAGTATCAAAATTGAAACGTAGATACTAACGATCGTACGCTACTTGAAACAGAAAAGATAATTTCACACTGTTTTCATTCAAAACACGTAGACCTGCAGTTAAAAAGTTATCACAGCACTTCGGAGTAATAAGAAGGTGAAATTCCAGGCACGCAATAACTGCAAAACGCTGTACAATCGATTTTGAAAGTAGTAGCAGTTACTTTTGCGATAGTTGTACTATTATCTAACTAACATTAAAGGCTGCTTAGTAGATACAAATTTTTGCTTTCGTCCACAGACGAGTTGAAATATTTGAAGCGCTCGTAGCGAAATTTACTTATCTGTTCTCAACCGATCAGCAAAGTTAAGCAACGTCGCGCGTGGTCATGAGTTGGATGGGTGACCGCTAGTGACATTACTACTGAGCGTTTCCGTGCTTCGAAGGGGAACGTTAAGCCGTCGGTCCTGGTTGTTGTCTTAGGATGGCAGTCGTTATAGCATGGTGGTAGGGCATTTTGCGAATGCCCGCCTAGCTAGCTACCACCCTCAAGTAGAAAAATCTGTCGCCAAGCACCTAACGGTGTGTTCCGGCAGATGTCCTTGAGAGCCAGTACTTCTAGGTTAGCCTGAATAACATCTTCGACCACATAATCACTTACCGCCAGGTCAGATAGAGGTCAAAGGCTAATCTATCAGGCATAAAAAAAAAACTAACATTAAAGGCTGTTTAGTAGATACAAATGTTTGCTTTCGTCCACAGATGAGTTGAAATATGTGAAGCACTCGTAGCGAAGTTTATTTAGCTGTTCTCAACCGAACAGCAAAGTTAAGCAACGTCGCGCGCGGTCATGAGTTGGATGGGTGACCGCTAGTGACATTACTACTGAGCGTTATCGTGCTTAGAAGGGGAACGTTAAGCCGTCGGTCCTGGTTGTTGTCTTAGGATGGCAGTCGTTATAGCATGGTGGTAGGGCATTTTGCGAATGCCCGCCTAGCTAGCTACCACCCTCAAGTAGAAAAATCTGTCGCCAAGCACCTAACGGTGTGTTCCGGCAGCTGTCTTTGAGAGCCAGTAATTCTAGGTTAGTCTGAACAACATCTTCGACCACATCATCACTTACCACCAGGTCAGATAGTGGTCTAAGGCTTAATCTATCAGGCATTAAAAAAAACTAACATTAAAAGCTGTTTAGTAGATACAAATTTTTGCTTTCGTCCACAGACGAGTTGAAATATGTGAAGCCCTCGTAGCGAAGTTTACTTAGCTGTTCTCAACCGATCAGCAAAGTTAAGCAACGTCGCGCGTGGTCATGAGTTGGATGGGTGACCGCTAGTGACATTACTACTGAGCGTTTCCGTGCTTCGAAGGGAACGTTAAGCCGTCGGTCCTGGTTGTTGTCTTAGGATGGCAGTCGTTATAGCATGGTGGTAGGGCATTTTGCGAATGCCCGCCTAGCTAGCTACCACCCTCAAATAGAAAAATCTGTCGCCAAGCACCTAACGGTGTGTTCCGGCAGCTGTCCTTGAGAACCAGTACTTCTAGGTTAGCCTGAACAACATCTTCGACCACATAATCACTTACCATCAGTTGAGATAGTGGTCAAACACTTAATCTATCAAACATAAGAAAATCAAATAAAAAATATTATATATATTTTTTGAAACTTGGGACTTATTTAATTACTATATTTTACAACTTATTATTAATATTATTTTACAATGCATAAAACATGTAAATTTTGATAATTAACTTTTGTTGAGGCTAAAGGGGTTTTACACAAGTTACATACACGGTTTTTCACTTTAAACGCAAGAAAACGAAACGATGATTGTATAATTGTGTCAGAAATTAATTTATATTTTTTTTTATTTGAGTTTGATGAAACAAAAATGAGGCTTACTTGATGTTAAGCGGTAATCTCTGCCTATAATAGAATGAAGTATTTAGAAACAAGTGACGAATTGAACTGCACCCGTCACTCTCAGTTATTAAGTCTCATGTGCTCGCTTATAGTGGATATAAACAGTAAGAGAGTAGATAACTGAAATAGTTATTTACATAAGAGAGCTAAACTTATTTTTCTGCGAGTGCGAAATTTGATTGCCGACTAAGCGAAGAATTCTAAGTTATCGATAGAGTAACTTGAGCGTATCGAGAGATTCTAAAGCACGAGAGCGTATACAACTTTTCACCTGAGCAGTTAGAACATATATAAGGTAATCGTATGCATTTAGATACCTTTATCTCACGTAAATTATCAACAAGTAATTTTAAATCATCATTCTTGATTTACTGTTTCACTTCCTCTACGAAGTTAAATTGCTGACACTAGATATATTTTGTATTGATTTTTTTAAAGGTGAAGAAGGTTAATAAGTTTTCATCGTCAGGACCACTACGTCCTAGTTATGAATGAAATTCCATTGTTATCATTATCACCGATGGCAATGGGTTACAGGCACTTACAATAATAGAGTGACACTAACAATAAAAGCATCCTTGCCTTGCTGAAAAAATGTACAAGAAAGAGGGTAGACCAGTTCGTCTGCTCTTAGTGCCGCCCATCCACTCGCATAGACTTCAGTTTACTCGTGATCATGGCGCTTGCAACAGTGGCAAAATATCGAGACCTCAAAATAAATAAAAAAACACGGTGAACATCCCGTTTGTAATAAAAATTATAGTGTTAATGACTGTGACGGTTAAAAACTCATAGTGATCTAAGTTGTTTTATACATATATGAGTACATCGTTTTGTCTACGAGTAACCGGTACCAATACTACTTTTTTATGAAGGTATGTGTCTGTTAAGTTTTATGCGTGTATGAGGATATTTATAACCACTTATTTCCGATACACATTAACAGGTTTTGCAACATTATTTGGGGTGAATTTCACCGTTGCAACTGAACGAGATCAATACAAGCTCCATATAGCGTCAAACGGGTGTGAGTTCGCGCGCAGTGTGATTATTGTTATTATGCAGCCGGCTCTTAAAATAGGAGTGGTCCAGGATGTATCTCCATGGACCGCAATGTGCGTTCGAAATGTCAATGTGCAAATTGTTCTGCAGTTCACACTATAACGTTAAAGCGTTTGACTGAGTTTATAGCTTCAATTTTAATTTCACCAGCATAAAGTGAACCAAGTTTAAGTTTAACCAAGATTAACTAGTAAACGCCCAATTTCTGAAGTTTAGCTCAAATAAACACATTCACTAATTCCAAGAGCTTTCAATATAATTAACAAATTCCATCTAATCGCGAATATAATATATTTGCTGCATGGAAACTAAACGTGATTGAAATGATTTTTCTGTTTAAACCGTTTCAATCTACAACCAAGTCGTTTGAGCTGAACTTAAGCTATTATTATAAGTATATTATATTAAGGATCAGATAGAAAGCGTTTCCTATTCTGCAAGGACGTAGAAGAAAAAGAAGTAATTGTTTCTATACCTAAAGAAATTAAATAGGGTGAAGAAGAATACATTTTGGGTAAGTGTAGATTTAAGTCCATATCCAATAATTCTTTACAATATATTGTTTGTTCGTGAGTGTGAAACTTTAGTAAAAGGTTATAGTGGTATACTGGGTGATTTCTAGTAAACACCTCAAGTTGTAGAGATGTAAAGTAGTCCTAAAAGTGAGAAAGCTACGAATCCGACGTACGCGTAGTGTTAAGCAATTACTTCTATTTGTCCCGAGACTATGGTAACTCAACGCACTTCATTTTTACGGCCCTCGGGATACGTATCTTTTTTATGAACACGCCATTACAATTCATGTCAACCACAATAAAACCCTAGATAAAATGCCAGAAGCCAAAAGCTTTATATACACGGCCTATATAATTTCCGTGTCTTATATATTTCGCCGTGAAATTGAAAGCCTAATATTATTGTTTCTTAACCCGGCGAGGATGTGGTACAAAAAGGGTACATAGAGGATGTGGAGGGTCTTGTTGACCCTGTATTTAATTCATATTTTAAAACTATTCATTGCAATTTTTTAACATAGGATAGGAACTTACGTATTAGTTATTTATATAAGGATTATCATGAAAAGAAACACTATTATGCGTATAACATGTTTCATTATTTCAGTTATACATAGTCTTATTTTAATCAACTTTAGCAGGACTCTGCCACACATTAAAAAAAAACAACACATACAAATATTATTACAAGTAATTGGTAATTTTTGGTAGAAATTTATATGATATATCATGTTTTATCACAATATCAGTAATTAATCAGTCTTTTAGGCTACTAATCATCTCTATATATGGGTCATAATTGCCCTATTTGAGTTTGCGCACGTTTACCTGCTTGCACGTGTTGCACCCGACTAAGTGGAGGTGCGAAGAAGGGAGGGTATTTTATTGACTACAGCTACTGATAAACTCGACAGCATGCGACTGCAGGTAAAAAAAATGTACATAAAACAAAATGAGCAGGGTCAAATTGACCCTACCACATCCTCGCCGGGTTAAAACTTGTGATAGACGGCGTCCAACCTTGAACACATCCTCTGTACGATTTGCCATAATTCCCACGCTTGGCAGGCGTCTGGTGATCGCAGTGTAAGTTGTTCTTCAGAAGGCACTGCTACGCACCTTTGGGCATTTTCCTATCATTCTCACATTCCCACAAGAAGATACGTTGTTTGAAATTTTAACTTGGGGTTTTAAAATATAAAATAAGCAAAAAAACTTTAATTAAATGATAATAAAACAAATGGAGCATATTTTGGTTCTAACTAAGTAGAATTTAAATCTTTTGTTATTTTTCTAATAGTTGAACTTAGAAATGAAACCAAAATGAAAGTTAAAACTAAAATAACGAAGGCGTTATTTAATGTTTTATGATTTGATTTTTAAAAAGTCTTAGTAATCCTTTTGATTTAAATAAATAACAAAGATTTTACTTAATTCGTTTTCATTCAAGAATAATAAGAAAAATGATGAAAGCTTTTTGCGACAAACGATTCAATTGAAACAATTCAATCTGCATAAATTTATTTATATTTACAAGTGACAACAATAAAGCGTAAAGCCACAGTTTCCTTGTACCGTTTTAAAGCTTTTCAGGGAATCCAACCTTTTACTCCTTTGTAGTTAAGAATGGCTTTCTTGAAGACTTCATAAACAGGTACATATTTACAAATGGGTCCCGCCTAATAATTTTTATTTGGTAAAAAAGTAAATGAGAGATTATGAGATAAAAATGAGAGATATCTCTGATAAATATTTAAAAAAGTATGTTTTGTTCGCAGATAAGTTTTTCCGTGAGGTGTCGAGCTAGAATGTCACCCCTCCATCTCTACGCGTGGGTGTCGTAAGAGCAGACTAAGGGTAACACACCAGAAAGAGGGCAACAGCAGTTTCTGAGGAACTGATATCTCACACTGCGATCCCCAAGCCACGTGCCAATCGAAGAAATTACGGGAAACCCCCACATATTGGGGAATGCTGTGTTCAGCAGTGGACTATCCAGCTGATACAGAAGATAAGTGTAAGCAAAGTTCGTATTTTCTCCCATAAACTTTGATGGAGAACAGTAATGGAAATGTTTAAATTTGGAACATAAGTAGTGTTAGTTCTCTGCGCCCCTAAGAGATCAAATGAAGATATTGTATGAAAATAAAGGTACTGGCTGGTTAGAAACATGTATTAAGCGTCAGCCGTGCTAAAAAAAACAATTCAAAAACAAAGTGCAAATAGGACTCGCACACCAAGAAGTCCTTACTGTATCAGCCGGATTGTCCACTGGTGAACATAGCCTACCCATTAGGAGAGGGTTAGCCTTAATCCCCACGCTTGGCAGGCGTCTTGGGGATCTCAGTTTAAGATATCAGATCCTCAGAAGGTGTCGGCCACTTTCCGGTATTTTACCTTTAATCGCCTCTTACGACACCCATAGGTAGCAATTGGGAGGTGACATTCTAGCTCAGCTCCCAAACTCAAAGGGTTCTGAGGGTTCCTTACCAATTCAAAATGTATCAAAACAATTAAGGTTTATATTATCATACATTCCAAGATTAGTAGAAAAGAACTATACCATAGTAGAGTACTAATAGTAGACAAAATATCTTAGTCCGGCCCCACATGTGGCCTATTTTTATTTTTTCTTGTTATAAGTTAAATATTGAAATATTATGAAACAAAATTTAAGGATTTTTATATAACACCCTTTTAACGATAAAGCGAAAACAAAAACCGTAATTAAACAAGTTTCTTCTAAGCGGCGCCTCTGTTATTTTTAAATTTTATATACGTTTTTGTATAAATAGATACATATTTTTTATTATTATTTTTTTAAAGAAAGTTCATCATTCCAACACATATTTTATGAAAATTCAAGTTGTATATCTAATAAGATTCTAATTATACCTTTCAAAAGGTAGGACGGATAGATGGCCAGGTGGACTTAGTATTATTGTTTTCTAATATGGAAAAGTTATAAACCGACCAACTGCGAGTCGGACTTGCGCACTGAGAGTTTCGTACAAACATGTAAGTATATAAGTAAAAGTTATAGTATTTTTATAGGTAAATTAAACCCATAACATTTAATAATAAAAATTTATTTACTGTAAGAATATGATGTAAAACAAAGTGTATGGTTTTCGCAATTATTCCTATATCTGTGCAATAAGACGTTGCTTTTTACCAAATTTCAAAGATTCTGAGTTCACGGGACCCCTGTAGGTTGATTACCTTGCGAGAGTCGAAAATTTGCGATATAAACCGCTGTATATTTTGATTGCGTTGGCTTAGAAGTCTGATTTTTTCACATCTCCAAGGGATAGTAGACTTGAGTATTTGATATGAATTTCAGTTTGACACCTCCACGCGCTCCTTAGAAAAAGGGTCTTGACAGACAGACCGACGGACATCAAAGTGATCATATAAGGGTTCCGTTTTTTCCTTTAGTGATACGGAACTCTAAAAACAAATGAAAAACGTGTACATTACTTGGAACGAACAACTACCTCTTGTGTATGTAATTATTTTATTTTGTATTTTGTGCACCGATCATTTACAGTACAATTAATTTTCAAAACAAATACGCAACGGACCGTCCGTTGCGTATCGGGCCACGCGTAATGTAGGGTTCCGTAGTGGCCCGTTATCATAATTTAAAACAATTCTGTTGTTCTTTATAGTTTCCACTTTCCTCCTGTTCAAGATAATAAATAAGAGTACAATTGCTGCCCAGTTATTATTTCAATTGTAAATCGAAAATTAAACAAAACTAGTTTCGACTTCCATAGGTACTCGAATGAAAAAGTAACGATAGCGCAATTTGGAATCTGTCAGTGCATCGCCATCTAGCGGCAGCTTTGTGAAACTTTATGATATTTATATTTTTGTTTAGGACCACCAAACAGTTCTAATATTTTCCAAGTATTCTTATGTATGTTATGTATGGTATGAGACCAATTAAAATTAAGTAAACATTTGTTGCGAGTTAGACATAGGTAACATGTAAATAAATTATCTAACCATTTAAATACTTGGTATATATAGATGAAAGAAAAATTTTGTACCCACACCGATAAAAGTAACCTTATTAAAGGGCTATCATACTATACACATGTTAGCATTAATATAGCGGTTTTCTGTCTTAGTATTTACATGAGTAGGGTAGGGTTGACTTAATTTAAAAGGTAAAACAAGGAGGATCATCATGAGTGATCGTTGACATTACCTTCGAGCAGATTCAACAAAGACTTCCTAAAACAACACACCCGCTCGTGAAATGTCTATTCAATTGAAATGAGATTATATGATTCTGTCATACGAGACAGTGGTGATCGATGACTAGCCTTTATACGACAGGTGGGAACAGCAAACATTTCTTGTGTACAGCGAAGATGATGTCTAAAAGGTACCATATACCGAAGCTCATCGATCAACTACGTACACTCATATCTATTATGACATAGGTGACATAAGAATAAAATCTAATTCTTGTCTCGAAAAATCTGTATTACACATACAGCGTAAGAATTTCTGTATTTTCACTTTTTTCAGTACAATAAACTAATAAGTTTGTTACGGTAGATTGCCGTTGAACAAATCCGTGTTGCTGGGGAATAATAATGTTATGTAAGTTAGGATATATATAATTTTGTAAAAGCCTCTCGAAATGGCGGGCAAAATTGAAATTGTGCGAGAATTTTTTTTACATCTTTCTTTAATCCTTCTTTACGTACAGGTACTATGCGGGGAAGTTTCCAAAATCGAGAAAAAACACCTTCTTGAAGGCACAGGTTGAATATATGGTGGACAGGAAGACAAATGCTAGAGCTAGCCTAAACAAATATCTACCCATTCCTATAAAACTACAGCTTCCTGGTACTAACGTTCTCTTAGCAAAACTTCGGACAGACAGACGGACATGACGAAACTATTAAAGGTTCCTTGTCAGGACTACGGAACCCTAAAAAAGGTCCCTAAATAGTAAAAGTGCAAGCAATAGTACAGAAACCAATATATGTGATTAATTTTTGAAGCAGTGATGGCTCAGTAGCATTGGCTATGGACTGCCGCGCAGCAGGTCCATGGTTCGAATCCCGCCGCGGGCTTGAGGTTCACCGCATGGTGGAAGGGAATTTTGTGAATTCCCGCCTGGCTAGCCTCCAACTGACCACCTCAAGTAGAAAATCTATCGCCAAGCACCTAACGGTGTGTTCCGGCAGCAGTCCTTGAGAGCCAGTGAAATTACAGGCACATGAGACTTACATAAGGAGTAAATAATAGTGCCCCATAACAAATTCAGACACGCTCTACGATCGTTACAATGTCTAGTCGGCTCGTAGGTAATTGAATTTGGCAGCCGTGATCTTAATATGTTACATTTTCATGCCGTGATTCAAGGTTAAGCACTTTACTGGTATGGCAAAACAGAATTGAGATATTAAGCACACATGGATTTTTACCACCTCAATATTCATAGACAGAAAAAAAATTACATCGGTAATTTGGTGGACAGGAAATTATTCTTTAAGGAAATTTCCTGTTTAAAAATGTTAAGTGTTACGTTAGTAAACTGCTGTAGCGTATTTTTATTATAAAGCGGCAACATTGTGTGCGAACGGGTAGGCAGAGGTGTAGAAACACCCAATTGGGTTTTGGTACCATCTAACTGGGGGCAAGCCTATTGCCATTCAACGGGCACAGTTTCAGAGTCATACAAAATGTTATCTCTAACATGTGACATAGGACAAAACACAAAAACGTATTCCGGATAATATGTTTACGCTAACAACATACACTACAGGTACACAAGAACATGTTGTATGCAACACTGGCAGTGCATTAAGATGGTATACAGCCCTGTTGTGCGTCTAGTGCCCTCAACACCCTACTCATATCACTCACGTGAGAATTGGCATGCTGCTAATCTGGCGCGTTTTTTCACTTAGTCGCCTATTATGACACCCACGGGAAGAAATAGGGAGGTGACATTCTAACCAGGCACCCCAGTGCCTAAAATATTATTTATATTATTATATTATACATTTTGTTTTGTCACTCGAGTAAATAAATAAATATATTTTGCAAAATGTTAGGTATTTAATAAAATAAGTGAAATTAACGGATATGAAATATAACAATGATATTTTGATAAGAATATAAATTATTTATGAAAACTGTTTGCTGATAATTCACAACTGATGAGAATAGAATAAGTAGTTTTGCTGTATATTTGTTGTGATAGGTGTACTAAATAATAAAGTATTTAAAAATATGCATACAAATATAGTAGATAATGAACCACTTAGTAATCTATTTAGTAATATCTCCTTAGCGTGTTTGATTTAATTGTTTAACTATCTTCAGTCTGATGTGTTCAGTATGATCTTTGCAATAGTTTTCATAACATTTTAGCATTTCAAGTGTCTTTGCTACGAAATTTTTTTGGCTTGGTGCTCAATGTAATTTTTTTTTGTCGTACTTAGAGTACCCACGATCAAGTACCTTGATGATGAGTTTCTAGGAATGCCATCACATCGTTGTCATAATGGTGCTTTAAAAATCTCGAAACCCTCAGTTACAAAAATGTATGCTAAGATATTCTCAGTAGATGTCTACAGTCTGTAAATGTACCCAGTATATGGTAAAAAAAACTTAACCTTTCTTATATATTATGCAAAACATCGTTGGTGTAAACACCTCTGGCAACCCCATATGAAATTTTAAGACGTGATATGTATCAAATTCCACGTACGGCAACTAAGAAAATTGGTTAAATGAGATCAATTTTGGGTCAAGTACGTGTCCAAAATTCTAGATTATCCTACCTTCCTCGATAGACTCGGCACTTGATTTCAGTATTATCAGGTAAGTAAGTTTAGACGTGAGCTCATTAACCCCGAAAGAATCACGAACGTTTGGTTTTTAAATCTGGACTTGCCTAAGAGGATTACAAACGTAGATGCTTCTTGCTTCTTAAAAATTACAAACCAAACTGTCTAAATAGACGGTGTGACATAAACAAAAAATAAAGTGTAGACGTGTTCAAAGTTTTTGCTTACCCAACGCGAAAGGCCGTTCCGAGTTTTGCCCATTAATTTGGTCCGTTGAATGTTTGACAGACCACTGGGCATGTCGTCAACGAGTGGGCGAAATTATTTGGTGATTCCAAATGAAAAAGCTGGGTCAACGAAATCCTCTATTTCTTGTCGTATGGGAGTTTTAGAACAAAATAAATACGAGAGGATTTGACACAGAGAAGACGAAGGGCCTAGATCGGTTTGTAAAGCTTAATTAATTATCTTACGGTAGTTAAGAAAAAAACACCTAAAAGTTAACACAAAAACAATTAAGGGCGTTCTTTAAGCACTGTGTTTCCATAATGTAGATGGATTTAAAATCAATGGGTTTTCTGGGGTAACAGTCCCGAAAAGCTAGTAGACATTTTAAATTACAAATATACGATAAGAAAAATTTAAGTCATGTGCGGGATTCGAACCCGCGTCCACCCACCCCTTTAGCCGGGGTATGCTTTAACCAATTGAGCTAACATGACAATGACGTCATCTATAGAGCAGGCGTTATTGTAAATATAACAGTATTAAAAAGACATTTGAAATTTTCCTTTCTATTCTTCGTGCCATATGTAACATCAAAAGACAAAAAAAAATCTGCCATATTGTCCATTTATGATCTGTGTTAGGTCAAAAGATAGTTTCTTAACAATCTTAATGCTCTTTTAGATCAGTAGTATTGTATAAAACGGCGGTTATTAATCAAACACGTCAACACAAAGACCATTAGAACGATGTCGTGGACATTTGCTTGACATTTTATAAACCTCTCTTTGAAGTTTGAAAAGCCTTACAAACCGATAATACAAGTAAAATCGCTCTTTTTGTAAGGAAATTATTTTTACCAAAGGGATTCGATTTCTCCGTAACAGAATTAGCTGTCCGTCCCGTGATCTGAAAGTATCGCTTTCAAAACTTGTTATTTGATCCCAAATGTTTGAGAACAAAAAGTTTCATTTATTTCCCGCCGCAAAGGATCGCTCGGTTCAATATTAACTGAGAATTTGATGGTATCGTGTCCCTTTTTTACTTCTTTGCTAATATTCAGTGATATTTTTTTCTTTTTCTATTGATGGCTAAAAATATCTAGCAAAACCCACGTTTTGCTTCGCTACACAGAGAACGTCCACGATGTTTGAAAACCTCTGCGTACCCCTTCGGTAAAATAAAGGCGAGCTGCTGTCATATTTTTTTATTTTTCAATCGAGCAAACATGTTGTTGGTAACAAAAATGAAACGTGATTATTCTTACAACCTATTATCACCATATGATGTCCCATATTTCCGTGATGCGATGTGTGTTACATAGCAGGGGATTAAAATCCGGACCACGGTATTATTCGTGAACCGCGTGGCAGTACTAATATGTAGTTGCCTAATCTTCTTCACAAACCAGTTAGAGTTGGGAAAAAACTTCACGTGTCTACAACATATCTAAATCTAACTTATATTTTTTTATTTACCTATTGAATACCTACTATAATAAATACGAACGATCAATTCTTAAAAATATAAATAAATATCTTGGATATCGGAAACTGTTATAATTTATATAACATGTTGAATCTATATAGTTTTTCTACTATCTCAAATGTTTGAGATACTTGCATGGTTGCTCTTGGATGTTAGGCGTACTGGAACCACAAAAATTTATAACATGGCATTATAAAACACGTCAAATGAAGCTCGTTCACCCAGGTAGGTATAATACTAAATATATAAACGTACATAAAACGGAAAAGTTAACGTTTGCCTAGCCATTGTTAAATAAAAGCTGTTTATAGTGGTTTTCAAAGGTTAAAGGATTCCTTTTTTCAATATTTCAGCGTGCCACTAACTACTCTTATCCTCGTGACAAGAATGTTGCTGCAAATTCAGAGCACAAACAGGATCGTTACTATTTTATTGCATTCATAAACTGAAGAAGCTGGATACAACAACAAGAGCATTGGGATTATTTATAATATCCAAATTGACTATGTTATTTAAAAATTCAACGCACATGTACAATAAGTAGTTTTACATTATATTACTGTATTTATCTTTAGCCTATACAAATACATTTACCGCTAAACATAATGAGGGAAAAAATGGTCAGATTCAGATTATTTATTTGCTAATTTGGTCACCGGGTCTTTCTCCTTTAGTAAAATAAAACGAAAATGATTCAATAGAAACCCCTTTCATTATGTGGTAAGGTTATCCGTTGTAAAGGAGACTATTGATCTGTATAATAGAACCCTATCATTTGGAGGACAATATACGTACAATTATTCCAGAAACCTATCAATACAATACTGTACAAAAAGGTATAAATCGCAATACTACAACTACCTCCGCATATTATCCATGTAACATCAATTCATCCGTCAATTGCTCCGTTGGTTCAAATAAGGTTGAATTTAGAATGATTTTAGGAAATTTGACTACAGCTCAAAATATTGAGAAACCTAACCCATTATATTAGAAAACCAGCTTAAACAAAGGTGATGGTGGAAGGAGAAGGAACTGAACTGCGTCCAACAAATAAGGCAATTATGTAGACTGTTATCAATTAAAGGTCAAAATGGTTTTACTTTACAGACCTTTATTAGTATTCGTTGGACTTGCGGCCAATTATTATTGAACCTGTATGCTTGTTATAGCAAGTAACAAGCGTCTATGAAACGATTCATGTCTTCAACAATTCGTACGTCGAAGCCAAGGTGTTGTCATTTTAATTTCATTTTAGTTTCCGCACGGTCAGGCGAAATAATTATCGCACTATAATAGAAGTCGGCGCTTGGATTGAAATGGAACTCGATTGCTAATTAGTGTTCTTCTGACTACGAATAAATATTGTTCTTATGTTGACTTCAATCGAAAGTTTTAGTTATACTAAAATAGCTAAATGATCAAAATTGTTAGTACCGTGTCACATGATCCAATATATATGCAATTTCAATATAGATAGATTTTGATATGTCATTGCTTTGCCTTGATTGTGAACTGTACAAAATTAGAGTTACATAACACTGCCAGGGCTGCCTGTGAGAAAATGAAACCAAGGAACACTTTCTAATGCATGGTGAAGCCACGGCGTAAATCAACAACGAAATGGGAATACATGAGCACTATAGCTTCAATAGCATCGCCGCCTACACAAACACCATTGAAGCTATGCGAGCGAGTGAAGGCCTCACTCAGATACATTAAGGAATTGGGATGACTTGGGAGCCTGCGGATAGAAATGCACTCGGCGCCCCATGCAGGACGTCATTGTCAGAACACCATTGACTCCTAACTTCTAACTTCTAACAAAAATGGAATTTAATATTCTGGTTGATGAATTTTAATCTGAGTACATGCAGTTTATAGTAATGCTTTACCATTTTACTTCAGAGCATACGTGTACGTCCTTGTTCAGGTCAATATTCATAAGCAGAAGTATAAACTCTATTTATATGTTTCATAACTAGTTACGTTATCCCAGTTATTTAATGTTTGGCATAACTTCAAACTTAATATGGAGTACCTTTAGTGAGCTCGAGGCACTGATCAATTTCCTGAGCCGAGAATTGATCCCGGGTTATATAAAACTTTGGTGTTTCGACAAAAAATACTTAGTCTAGACAGTAAAGCTTAATAGAGGGTAATAAGCTCGCTTCCACGCACATAGAAACATAAAATTTGGCCACACGCGGATTTAAAATTATAATATACAACACTGCCTTCTTCTCGGCGTGATCGTTCTTGATTTTTAATGATAATTGAGAATTCAGGTGTGCGGGTGGTCGGTAAATTAATACACGTAATGCAATATTTGCGGGTAGTCTGCCAATGCTCTAGTTCCGCTATAATCAACTCTAAAAATAGTTTTACGTACTGAAAAGTTGCGTTATGCACGCAATTCTTCAATTCAGCTTTAACAATGGAAGGTACAGTTAAAAAGAAAAGTGTTTGAATTCAAGATCAAATTTTTATAAGCTATTTGTAAGCGCCTGTAAGTAAAAGTTCAGAGTAGTTCTGACAATCAAATGAAAAATTTTTTTTAACCATTTAATGGAACCTACTTCAACACTCAAATATGTGAAATAACTTGTTAAAGTCTGTACCATGATGGTTCAAAAGTACCTATTATAACAATATTGTGCGCATGGCACTGACTTCAACAAGTTATTTCATACGTTTGAGTGTGAATGACGTTTACATTTATTGCAAAAAATATATTTTTTGTGACCTTTGCTATTTCATTTACTGTCAATGACTATGCTCGTATCATCGAGATAAGAAATTACTTTTAAGTTATTGGAATGTAACTAAAAAACGGCTTGACTGATTTTGATGAAATTTTAATGAGACCACACGGCAAACATCAGCTTTCAAATAAAATAAGAATCATCAAAATAAGAACCAGCCAAAAGTTTAGAGGTAATAAATGAAAAAAAAATGACAAATTGAGTACCTCCTCCTTTTTTTGATGTTGGTAAAAAAAATGCTAAGGAATATTAGAGCAATTCTAAGTTAAGACATGTTTATGAATAGAGTTGTAAGTTAATACTGGAACCAAAAGATTAAACGAAGTCTGTAGGAATCGTTGCAAATCATAATTTAGTAATATTACATATAAATGCGAATGTCACGATATTTGAACGTTTGTTACGCACTCATAATTAACGGATTAGGATGAAATTTGTGATGATTAAGAATAGGATAACATATTTTCATACTAGGTTTTCTTAGTTTACGTTTTTAAATGGTTAAATAAACTATAACAGTTTTCTATATTAATGCCCGCGAATGTGACATCGTGCATAGCGAAACGTTTTAGTAGGTATTTTTGGTGTCGAGCACAGCGGGACTAGAGCATTGTCCGAGAGGACTGATAGAGGGGACTAACCGAATATTTGTATTTCATTTTACATTTGTTTCTTAAACATCAAAATGTAACATTATCGTGACTCTCGGCTGACACGCATGGTGAATTTGGTTTGAATCTCGCCGCGTGCTCGAGTTTGAATTCTCGTCTTGCTAGCTGTCACTCTCCAGTGTTAAGTGATGATGAAGTTGAAATGGTAAATCGACAAAACCTAGAAAAGGAACTGGCTCTCAGGACAGCTGTTGGAATACGCCATTAGTTGCTTTGCTAAAGATGTTCTATTTGAGCGTGGTACAAAGTCCCAGTGTTATCAGGTCATCTGAAAATCTTCGATATAGCCCAACGACTGTCATACTACAACAAATACTAATGGCTTCAGGTGCCCTCCGTGACACGGAAAAGCGCGTTATTAGTTTGAAGCCACTAGTGGTTACATATCCAAAAGGTGACTGCAGAAAACATTGCTTAACCTATAGTTATTGGCTTATATCAAGTACAGAACTCCGCTGCCACCCTCTTTCAAATTGGTTCAAGAATCGATTTGATGTCAATTTGTGTGAAAAGGGGGAGACATGTAAAAAAGAAACGTAGTAAATTGTAGGGTTTTTTTGGCAATCTTTGCACAGCGGTAGTGATTTTCTTCTCCTAATAGGGAGATATATTATTATAGGCTACATTCATATTATTTTAATACTGGCGGTATGTCTTTATTTACAAAATACTACGAACTTAATAACACTACAGCTACTACAATTAAAGCATTTAGACAACTTACAAGTGATTGCAGACTTACAGGTAGTCCGAATGCTCCAGCCCACTACCAATTGGCAGCATGCGCAGCATGCTGGCAGCATTGCCCCGTTGAATTACAATGCTTATTCCTTATATTCAATTATATTTCAGTATCAGATTATAGCTATTTTTAATCATGTTCTAACATTTTGATCACATCCTTTAGGCTTATGTTTGTCAACTTGACTGATTATAAGTCCAAAAACAAATATATTAGCGGTTTATACCCAGTTAATCATTTTACATGTGAATAGGTAAAGACAATTTTAATGAAGATTTTTATATAGAGGAGTTTCATTTTTGTTTAATTAAATAGTAGGATGAACAAGTGAGTAGGGTAAATTAGTAGGGCCACAAGAAAACGGCTTACGGCAACTTTAAATTCCAACTTGGGCATGAATTTGAAACGTTTGCGGTAGAATATTTTCCTATCTCCTTCGCTAGCTATTCTCGAGCTCGAGAAGTTATTCTATTGCTATGAAGAAGATATTCTATTATATAAGAAAAACTGCAGTCTCTATAACTTCAAGATATCCCGCTT
The DNA here is from genome assembly GCA_963890685.1 of Plagodis pulveraria. Taxonomy (NCBI): domain Eukaryota; kingdom Metazoa; phylum Arthropoda; class Insecta; order Lepidoptera; family Geometridae; genus Plagodis; species Plagodis pulveraria. Next base: position 19,615,924 of record OY982962.1, read on the forward strand.
AGAGATATTGAAATTGTAGATAGAACAATCCATGAGATACATTTCTCATTCTTGATCTATCCAGCTATTCAACTTCTATCCAACAACATCATTATTAACCAATGACTGATATGGTGGTCAACTATTACCGCATAAGGAAATATATAAGAAATATTAACAGTTGTAATATTAATTTGGCATATCTCTCGGTTCTTCAGCTTTTCGTAAAGTATCGTCGAATGATGACTTAAATCTACACATACAACATTTAACGACACGTTAAAACCGTGACAGATTAATGACGCAAGAATTTAGGCCGGATATATTTACCTTTCAACTGATTCTTAATATAAAATTATTCCTTGCCATATATATTTATACATTGTTTGAAAGACCTTCCTCTTGCGTGCTCGTGACCTATTACTGCTCATTCCAGACACACTTTTTTTATCTCCCTGACCGATCTCCACTCTTCCACAAGTTATTTCTAGACTGGTGTTTATCTAAACGAGATGGCATATATATGTAAAGGATAGGGGCTGTAGGAGTAAATCTTTTCATCCCTTTGAGTAGCTTTGCTACGCTTTTCACTTGTTTTTTATGCCTCCGCCTTTCAATTCAGCTACTACAATCTGATGAAACTTTGTATATACCCTGTGGGTGTAATCCAGTCAAGTGCAAGTTGTAATGACACAATGTAATGGTTCTGTTACCAACATGTGGAACATTTGGTGCCTGACTACTGAAAAAATATTATTTAGTACGATAAGGATCATATTTGGCCAGTTTTTATTATATTTCCTAATATATAATACAAGCACTATCGCGAGCTAAGCGAAAATCACATTATCAAAATTATGAGTAAAAAATGTCTCACCTCGATTGGGAATTGAACCCACGTCCTCTAATTTTATGCACCGGGTGACTTAACCACCGGGCTATCGAATATCACTCGACATAGCTCAAATTTTGTTCTTTCATTGTATTCCTTCAACCGTCATAGGGGATGGCACGCGGTTAAGGTAATAGTCCGAAATTTTGTACCTTAATTGTATTACCTTTTTTAACCGTCATGAGGGCTGGTGCGCAGTTAAAGTAATAGAAATAGAGCAAAACTTTTCGAGTGTCGTCCAATGAATAAGATACCAGGTTTTTTTTTATGGAATAGGAGTGGTGGTACCAGTTGTTTAAAATGGGGGGCGTGGGCTCGATTTCATTTCGAGTGAGAAATGTTGTACTCTAAAAAATCGTAAATCAAATTTTTATCTTTTGTTGTTATTGTGTAGAGTTTATACTATATATACTCCAAGTATGACGATGGTATGTATTACCATTCAATGGAGTAAGGAAGTATATAGCGTTCCTATATAGGGACTCTCATTCTATTATACTTAATATTACTTATAAGGCATCGTGGGTTGCCTTATAAATATGGTTACTATAGGTACATACCTATAGTTACTATAGGTATATATATACGCTATATGGTGGCATTGTAACGCCTTTTCTATGAAAATTATAATCGACCATCTATTACCGCTAAAATAATAAATCCTTTTATTAAAAAGGCTGACGGACAGACGGACAGCTTAGGCTTAAGGGCCCCGTAAACATTCATCCTGAAGAAACCACAAAAAATAAAACAAAGGCAATTAAGCTCACAAATCTACTTTTCAAAATGGTTGAGAACGGTGAACTCCAAGAGACAAACAAAATATATACCATATCTTAAAATGACAAATATCTCCAATCTATCGTAAAGATCTCGTCGACAAATTGTATGAAACTGACCTTTATACACTTCGGTATAATTTTTACCGAGATCCGTTGAAAATTATAGCTTTACTTAAAACTGATTATCTTGAACACGGCTGATCATAATTTAATTTCAAATTAAATTAAGAACTATCGCATTACAAAAATATTATAAAATATAGTGAACAGCATCAGAAGCGGTTCAGCCATTTTGATACTGCAATGCCACGAGGCAAAACCACACATATGAGCATTTTACACTTAATTAACCCCAAGTTTACCATCGGGGTCAAATTTGAAAGTGTTGATCTCGTCAGCCTTGGTAATTGAAGGGTGAAAATATTTATACAACAAAAATACACATTTAATATATTGATAAATCATAGAATTCTAAAAACCTATACTATCTGTGTTTTACCTCCAATTAAATAATGTTTTGAACAGAAATGAGTTTATTTCCGCATGTATTGTCAGGTAGACAATTTTTAAATATAAAAAATAAAATTTGACGCTCGTGGCACATATTTTTAAGGCACGGCGAAATTAAAATCTTAGTTTACTAAAGAATTTTAAAAAATTTTTAAGTTTCTTTTATTTTTATGCAAAAGGATTTATATTAAATGGTTTAAGCATTCTATATTTTCAACTTCGTCTGTTTTTTTAGATATAATTCATTCTTAATAGTTTGTTTCGTAATAAAGTAACTAAACGAAAATCATCGCTTTCTAAAGAATTCTAAAATTAGATATTTATTCGTTTCATAAATATATGTCCATAAGGTCAGGTCAGCTTTCAAAGGTTGAAATGTGTTTTCTCCGTCTATATATTATTTTTAGTAATAAAGGAACATTTATGTAATTAAAAATCACGCCTGGTTATAATTAGTATGTTGTTTACATTAATGTAACCAACGCCATCCTTAATAAATATATTTTAGCACTAATAATAGACCAAAAATAAAAATGAAATTAATACAATGAATTCACTTACCATTAAATACTAATTCCCAATGAAAACTTTATAAACCATTCAACACACGTTTATTAAGTCCAGTAATTGCAAAATCCTTATCACCAAAATGACAACGACTCACTTTTAAAGTCACTCACTCTTGTAAATAGTTGACAAAGTCACACACAACTTTGCATACAGTTTTCGTTTACTGTACGCAAACGTTAAAAACAATCCTTAAAGGAAATAACTTTAGGCTCGTTAAATTTTCTGAGTTATTTGAATTTTTGCGCCATACGTTTTTACGTAAGTTACGGTATAGAGGTGGAAGGAAGCCAGTCTGCTTCAAACAAGGTTTCAGTACACACTGGTCTCTCTAGGAGTGAATCAAACCGCGCATGCGCCATCACTCTCACATTATCAAAGGACATAGACACTGCTTTCATGAAAGTTTACGACTATGAGAATATTTTATCAAACGACAAGTTTGCAATTGTTTACAATCATGATGGAGTTTTCATAGTTATACTTACTGTATCATCCTATTTCTCCACTGCTGAACATAGCCTCTCCCATTAAGAGGGGATTTGCCATAATACCCACGCTCGGCATGCGTCTTGGGGATCGCAGTTATAGATATAATTTCCTCAGAAGACGCTGCTGCCCACTTTCCAGTTATTTACCTTTAGTCGACTCCTACGACACCCACAGGTAGCAATGGTAGGTTGACATTCTAGCCCGGCACCCCACGAGGAGGTTATTATACTTACATACTTAAAAATGTACGCTGTTCAGTCGTATTTATTGTCATTTAAAATTTTCCTATCTCAATGAATAAGAAACATATTCGATTAGTTAATTGGAAAATAATGGCACTGTATCGGTACCTGGCAGATTTATAATGAAGTATTTTTTTCTAAGACATAAATTATAATATTCTAGATATTTAACTTTTTAAAAACTATTAAACATTGTTCTTTATATATATATCGGCAATTAATAACAATTACCTATTAAAAATTAAATTATTATATAATTTAATGAAAGCAGAAATGTCCATCACAAAACAGTTTGGCTACATTAAGAATAATGAAGTCATTTGGTAACATTTCTTTATCGTTTAGCGTTTTCGTTTTCTGCAATACGAGTACTCGCCAGCTGTTTACCCACGTTTTGGCCTATTTTTATTAAGTATTGGCTCTTGATTCAACCATTAGTTTGATTCTACTTTTATTGTCTTAGCAGAAGCTACAGCTGTGGATAAGTTAAAGATGATTTGAACCCGCATTACCAGTTATGATGCTATCAAAGCGGGTGCTGATTTTATCATTCCGTTTAAATTTACGTCTTCCTGTTATGAAATTCAGCAGCTACACAATTAGTATGAAACTATCTATTTTGGGTTGCAGGTTGATATTCGACCAACTCGTAATACCAATCCACTGACACTTTTTTATAAAATTAATACATACTTTACAACAGCAATGACACATACAAATTCAGATTTTAATAATCATTTTGATATAAAAAAGATCACTTCCATTAGGACTTGAGCCTTCAAATCCAAAATACCATATCAAAAAAAGGCATATAATTAGCTTATCTAATTTAAAAATAATTAGCAAGAAACACATGCTCTATTTATCACAGTGGTAAAAGAAAAGTTTTTATAAACTTTCTATAACCACTTATGACTAATGGTTTTTGTTTTCTTTTGATTAAGTATAACCATTATAAAAAATATTGTATATAAATGAGTCATTCGTTTACTTATAATGCTAAGTAGTGATTGTTTCGCTCATAATTTTGATCTCTGTTAAAATCTACATGGCTTAACTCTTCAAAATACGTAGAAACTGTTCCATTTTTATAATTGTATAGCTAAGGAACTCTTACTTCCACGTACTGAAAATAAAACATAGATTTAAAAGCTATATAAATGCAAATAGACGCTTGCAAAGTGTAGACAAGTATTTAATCCGAGCAAGATCATAATTCTGAAAACAAAAGCTCGATAAAATTGGATTTTCAACTTGAAATGAAACAGTCACTTTCGTGCCGAACAATTTTTTATTAACAATGCAAATGTCTCTTTTATCCAAACTCATCCCAATACTAATTATTCTTATGAATAATATCAGGAATTCATACTTTAATTTCCTGTGCGGATTGTTAGGGCTATTTTGTTGAAATGGATTTTAAATTGGTTTTTGTCGTGCATTCGCATGATCGGCCTTATCAAGATCTTTACATAACCTTCTTGATAAAACTGAAAACAGTTGCTTAGCTAAGCCTGTTTCAACGGGCTCGAGTTTTACTACATGGTCGTAAAGCAGTTTGCATATAGTCACAAGGATATCTAGGTTTCTTGCGCAAGTGGTGCTAAGCACTTTATTATTACTGTACACTTTAGTATTAGAACTGTAAGGTCTGGGGTTTGATTCTCGGGCTCGGACCAATAAAGAAAGGTTTCCCTTAATATTTCACTATTATGCTACCATGTAGGTATATATGCGTAAAAGAAACAGATTGATATGAGCAGGGTTATTTATTCTTTTGTTGTGAAGCGCTCGTAGCGAAGTTTACTTAGCTGTTCTCAACCGATCAACAAAGTTAAGCAACGTCGCGCGCGGTCATGAGTTGGATGGGTGACCGCTAGTGACATTACTACTGAGCGCTTCCGTGCTTCGGAGGGCACGTTAAGCCGTCGGTCCCGGTTGTTGTCTTAGGATGGCAGTCGTTATAGCATGGTGGTAGGGCATTTTGCGAATGCCCGCCTGGCTAGCTACCACCCTCAAGTAGAAAATCTGTCGCCAAGCACCTAACGGTGTGTTCCGGCAGTTGTCCTTGAGAGCCAGTACTTCTAGGTTAGCCTGAACAACATCTTCGACCACATCATCACTTACCATCAGGTGAGATAGTGGTCAAAGGCTAACCTATCTAGCATAAAAAAAAAAAAAAAAAAAAAAAAAACTTTCTGCTCTCTGCTCCATCTTAAATTCTTTATTTGTCTTTATAGGTGCAGTTATTGTGTCTTACTAACTACTCATATTTTTGTTTAATTTAACAATGTATATAATATTATCATTATCTTCGTAGCCAGCTTTACTTTATGTGGCTTCGGTATTTTTTTCTCAAACATCATACAAGACACTACCAAAAAAACTATTATGTATTAATATGTTATCTCTAACTACGCACAAATATTGTCCTTGAGAGTCAGTGAAATTACAGGCAAAATTAGACTGTACAAGTATGTCTCAAGGTGATGGGCGCAGAGCAGTTCATCACTTGTAATGAAATGCATCTGTTATAGGCAGAGGATATCGCTTAACATCAGGACGGCCTCGTGTTTGTTCCGTCACGAAAACATTAAAAAAATAATAATTGTATGTAACAATTTTTTTGTTTTAGCAGTTATAGCATAACACTAATATAAATATTATGTACACCCTAGTGCAATGGCTCTTATGTTACCTTATGGGGCTTGTTAAAGTAGCTGTAGTCTTGTAAAATGCTTTAAATGTAAAGGCATATTGTCGGTAAAACAAAACACATAGAAATTGAGCATTTTAATTTTACATGTACTTATTAACATAAAAGTTTAGTTACATGCATCAACATATTAGGTATATCATATTCATAAATATTGACTACCATCACCCAAGGCGTTATTTGTCCTTAATCATTTAATCAAGACGCACGGTCACGAGCCATAACCCAAATAACTCACAGCGATGGTGATGAAGTGGCAAGTGTATATTTACACTCAACATTTGTTTACTCTTAGGAGTCACTATCTATAAGTTAACTATATTGATCTCAAGTGGAACCTGTAATCATCGGCTTTCTAACCTTTTTTGTGATGGCATACTGGCCTAAAGGAATGGGCCTGATGACCAGTGAAAAAAAGTTATACTAATTAACCTCCGTTTAATATGTTAATCTAACCTATATTATACCTATATTTGCCTCCATAAGCATATTACTTTTCCTGATGTTACTTATATATTTGATATAAGCTTTTGTGGAGATAAGTTAACTTTAGCTATAAAAGAAAATATGGTAATATATGTATATACATATATATATTTTCATATAAAATATGAAAATATATGTATATATATATTTTTTTCCATATTTGACGGCTTATATACATATGTATATATTATTGCCAACCATTCTCGTGGAGTACCATGCTAAAGCAATCCCCCGCACCCTCATATTCATACCTTCCTATGGGAGTCCCAGAGGCGACTAAAAAATAAACCAGAATGTGGGCATCAACGCTTTTTTTACTTATATATTTTTGTGAAGGATAGAACTCGAGGCCCACCTGATGTTAAGCGGACTAATCTCAGCCTACAACAGATACATTTCATCACAAGTCATAAATTGCACTGCGCCCGTCACCTTGAGACATAGTTGTTAAGTCTCATGTGCCTGTAATTTCACTGGCTCTCAAGGACTACTGCCGGAACACACCGTTAGGTGCTTGGCGACAGATTTTCTACTTGAGGGTGGTAGCTAGCCAGGCGGGCAATCGCAAAATGCCCTTCCACCATGCGGTGAAGCTTAAGCCGGCAGTGGGGATCGAACCAGAGTACTGCGGCACGGCAGCCCATAGCTATTACCGCTCGGCCATCATTGCTTCAAGAACTGCCATCCTAGATCCTATACAGCGATCTCCAAGTCTTCTACCAAGCGTGATTACTATGGCAAACCCCCCTTAAGCAAAGGCTGTATTTAGCAGCGGACGATTCAATTAATACAGCATTAAATCCAATTAATACATAAGCTAACATCAAGTTTTAATATTATTTGTTGTAATGACACTTCGCACGTTGCCTGAATGAGACTTGCGTAAAGTAACATTTAATGGAGTTCAGTCACTGTTACCTATTGCGTTAGCTGAACAGTTACAGGGCAATATTGAATTATTATGTATAACGACCGCAATATCTGCCCTACCGATCAACCCGGGGCTGCTTTCTAATTGACTTTATCGGCGTATCTAAATTTAGTAAACCACTTCAGCATATTTTGAACATTGTTTTTGTACTGGCGACCGTACACTTATGTTAAAATAAATCAAAACATTCTGAGGCCACTTTAGACAGCAAATTTGATTTCAATTGCGTGTTAAGTATGACATAATTAGCTGGCAAACTCGGAAAAATATAAATATACGGTTCTTAATGCTACCAGATTACATAATAAACCCACGCTCGATTTACAAGAGGCAAAGTCCATAATATTAGGAAAGTTCATTTTATTAGGTACTGAGTCTAGACAAAAACAAACTGGTATCTTCAACATATAATATATATCTGTAATAGTATGTAGAAATAAAAATAATACTTTTCCTGTTTAGACGCAAACAGATTTTATCTTGGCAACATTCACATTTGTGCTGTTCGAAATGTATATAAATCTGTTCCCGAAAAGCCACCAGCGAAAAACCTCATAAGTATACATGAAAAATAAGACGTTTTTTGTTCAGACGAATATCTTACTTCTTTAAATATTGCAAGTATCAACTAAAAGCTGCTACTGATATAAACGCTATGAGGTGATTGTGTTATTATCATGTTATAAAGATGAATACCCATTTAGTTTTTTATTTTGCTTCTCTTTTATTTCTGTTTAGGAATCCTATCATAATATACCCATCCAAAATCTGTGTATTCATTCAGTGTTAGTTACTCCGTCATGTCAGAATTCAAAGATTGAATGAAATTTAATTCCTACTGATATACAGATATATAAGGTACTCTATAATATAGTTTGTATAACTATAATATAGTTATACTCAAAGGCTTTTTTGTTTATAAGCCACTTTCTCCAATTTGTAATCTCAAGTGAGGATAACGTAATTGAAATACACGCGATTCAAGGGGAAGAAACTAGCATAAAATACAATAATACCAAATAAAATATTTTAAACCATTTTCTTATAATTAGTTATCATGTAAAACAGTTACTTTTAAACAATGGATACTTAATTAGATACTTAAACATATTTAGAAATAACGTTATTAATAGCAATAATAAATTTAAGCTCCTACTGATAAATCAAACTAAACAAGTGCTTACTTTAAACTATCAAGATAATAAACGAATGTTATCCACAGATCGTGCCAAAAAGAGGGGAGTTAACTAAAACAATAAAGAAAATAGCTTTGTTTCTGGAACATAACAACCTAGCCCAGTTACGTTGTCTATTATTTTCCACATGCTTTGAAAACATTTTCGTAGTGTTCATAGGGAGTTGTTTTCTTCGATCGAGTACGAGAATGAGATTCAATGTTTTAGATGTTTGTACCCTCTGTCAACTTAAAAAATCGTTCTCTACATATGTAGACATGTCAAGTGTAATGTATTAATATTACCACTGACTATTAATAAAAAATATATGTCAGTTTGTTGCCAAAAAACAGGATCATCATCATCATCAGCCGGAAGACCTCCCCCATAGAACGCCACAAAGAACGGCTATTAGCCACTTGTAACCACTGGCTACCCGCGACTTTCACGATGTCGTCAGTCCACCTAGTGGGGGGGCTACCAATGACAGAACAGCCAATAAAATTAGGGTGAAATAGGCAAAGCATTAAATATACTCTTAGTTACACAAGCACTGTGTTAATGAACGCCAAAATTAAAATTGTGTTTCTTATTTTAACACAATCTTCAATTATCACTGCTCGTACCTACTATATATTCTGTAAGTCACAAAGTCCTAACTGTAGCAGGCTAGAGCCTTTAATACTGTTTGCGTGAAGATATACTCTACAAACCCTGCATTTTATTTGAGTTTTTTTGAAGCGCTCGTAGCGAAGTGTACTTAGCTGTTCTCAACCGATCAGCAAAGTTAAGCAACGTCGCGCGCGGTCATGACTTGGATGGGTGACCGCTAGTGACATTACTACTGGGCGTTTCCGTGCTTCGGAGGGCACGTTAAGCTGTCGGTCCCGGTTGTTGTCTTAGGATGGCAGTCGTTATAGCATGGTGGTAGGGCATTTTGCGAATGCCCGCCTGGCTAGCTACCACCCTCAAGTAGAAAATCTGTCGCCAAGCACCTAACGGTGTGTTCCGGCAGCTGTCCTTGAGAGCCAGTACTTCTAGGTTAGCCTGAACAACATCTTCGACCACATCATCACTTACCATCAGGTGAGATAATTGTAAAAGGCTAACCTATCAGTCATAAAAAAAAAAAAAAAAAAAAGAGTAACTTGTGTACAAAACATTTTATATTTTAATTATATACTAATTACTAGTTTTTCTGGCAGTGTGCGGGCCGCATGCGGCCCGCATTTATCGTTATGCAGTACTAAACTATATCAAAACTCCTGATACGTTGGAAAAAAGTATGTTCAAAACTCCAATAGAAGTACGAAATCCCATATAAACTCTCAATACAATAAAGAACCATACTGTAGCCACTAAAGCAGATTCACCCTACTGCCATAAAAAGGTTGTACGGGCAGAATGGTACCAAGGTTCTGAGTCACTTTTGTTAAGGAACCCCACTCGTAGGTGCTGCGGTTACCGCAGGCAGTTGCCATGGAGACCAGTCGGAGATGTGGAAAATACTCTCAAGTCGGAGCTCGGTCTTCGGCCTCGCAAGTTACTAATACGGCTCGGCCTACGGCCTCGCCAGGCGCTCGCCCTTCGGGCTCGCGCATCAAACGCTCGGCCTTCGGCCTCGCGGACCGAAAGTTCGGCCTTCGGCCTCACCAGAAGCTCGCCCTTCGGGCTCGCTACTACACTAATGTAGGACAGTTACTCCAAATTCAGTCAAAAATCCCACAAAAACTCCTAATACAGTCGAAAATAAAGATAAAAAACTCCAAATGCAGTATAAAGAATGATAGGAGCACGTAAGACACATACAAAATGTCGGATTGCAAGACGGCCACCATACAAACTGCTCCGCCCCTACTGAAGCTCGGCCTTAAGGCCTCGCTTCAGCAGGCTCGGAACATTTTGTATGGCGGCCATCTTGAAATCCGCCATTTTGGATTTTTGACAGATGTCATTCGACTGCTCTCCCGATTCCCTATGACATTTGTTCAAACAAACCCCTACCTATCTCTTCCCGTTTTTGAGATACATCATCCATCATCACTTGGCAGGCGTCTTTTAAATGATTTTCGATTTTTCTCATACTCACCAAAACCACCCGAACATTTTTGCCATACTTCATTTTTACCCTACTCTGCTCCTTCTAGGAGAACATTTATGTCAATGAGTCAGTCAGTGAGTCAGTGGTAATCGAGCTTTATATATTATAACTAGTTTTTCGGGCAGTGTGCGGGCCGCATGCGGCCCGCATCTATCTTTAGTCAATTGAGACTGTCATAAAAGCACGTTATACATTAAAAAATGTAATGTCCAAAACTCCAATAGAAGTATGAAATCCCATATAAACTCTCAATACAATAATGAACCATACTGGAGCCACTAAAGCAGATTCACCCTACTGCCATAAAAAGGTGGTACGGGCAGAATCGTACCAAGATTCTGAGTCACTTTTGTTAAGGAACCCCACTCGTAGGTGCTTCGGTTACCGCGGGCAGTTGCCATGGAGACCGGTCGGAGACGTGGAAAAAACTCTCAAGTCGGAGCTCGGCCTCCGGCCTCGCAAGTTACTAATACGGCTCGGCCTGCGGCCTCGCAAAGCGCTCGCCCTTCGGGCTCACGCACCATACGCTCGGCCTTCGGCCTCGCGAGCCGAAAGTTCGGCCTTCGGCCTCACCAGGAGCTCGCCCTTCGGGCTCGCTACTACATTAACGTAGAACAGTTACTCCAAATTCAGTCAAAAATCCCACAAAAACTCCTAATACAGTCGAAAATGAAGGTTAAACACTGCAAATGCAGTATGAAGAATGAGAGGAGCACCTGGGACACATCCAAAATGTCAGATTTCAAGACGGCCACCATACAAACTGCTCCGCCCCTACTGAAGCTCGGCCTAAAGGCCTCGCTTCAGCAGGCTCGGAGCATTTTGTATGGCGGCCATCTTGAAATCCGCCATTTTGGATTTTTGACAGATGTCATTCGACTGCTCTCCCGATTCCCTATGACATTTGTTCAAACACCCCCTACCTATCTCTTACCGTTTTCGAGATACGTCATCCATCATCACTTGGCAGGCGTCTTTTTAATGATTTTCGATTTTTCTCATACTCACCAAAACCACCCGAACATTTTTGCCATACTTCATTTTTACCCTACTCTGCTCCTTCTAGGAGAACATTTATGTCAGTGAGTCAGTCAGTCAGTCAGTGGTAATCGAGCTTTATATATTATAAACTAGTTTTTCGGGCAGTGTGCGGGCCGCATGCGGCCCGCATTTTTCGTTGTGCAGTACTTAACTTTACCTTAACCCCTTATACATTTAAAAAAAATAAGTTCAAAACTCCAATAGAAGTATGAAATCCCAAATAAACTCTCCATACAATAAAGAAACAAACTGTAGCCACCAAACCAAATTCACCCTACTGCCATAAAAAGGTGGTACGGGCAGAATGGTACCAAGGTTCTGAGTCACTTTTGTTAAGGAACCCCACTCGTAGGTGCTTCGGTTACCGCGGTCAGTTGCCATGGAGACCAGTCGAAGATGTAGAAAATATTCTAAAGTCGGAGCTCGGCCTTCAGCCTCGCAAGTTACTAACACGGCTCGGCCTGCGGCCTCGCCAAGCGCTCGCCCTTCGGGCTCGCGCATCATACGCTCGGCCTTCGGCCTCGCGGACCGAAAGTTCGGCCTTCGGCCTCACCAGGAGCTCGCCCTTCGGGCTCGCAACTGCACTAATGTAGGACAGTTACTCCAAATTCAGTCAAAAATCCCACAAAAACTCCTAATACAGTCTAATATAAAAGTAAAACGCTCCAAATGCAGTATAAAGAATGATAGGAGCACGTGGGACACATCCAAAATGTCGGATTTCAAGATGGCCACCATACAAACTGCTCCGCCCCTACTGAAGCTCGGCCTAAAGGCCTCGCTTCAGCAGGCTCGGATCAATTTGTATGGCGGCCATCTTGAAATCCGCCATTTTGGATTTTTGACAGGTGTCATTCGACTGCTTTCCCAATTCCCTATGACATTTGTTCAAACACCCCCTACCTATCTCTTACCGTTTTTGAGATACGTCATCCATCTTCAGTTGGCAGGCGTCTTTTTAATGATTTTCGATTTTTCTCATACTCACCAAAACCCTCCGAACATTTTTGCTATACATCACGTTGCTCCTACTCGTCTCCTTCTAGGAGAACATTTATGTCAGTCAGTGAGTCAATGGTAATCGAGCTTTATATATTATAATAATAACTAGTTTTTCGGGCAGTGTGCGGGCCGCATGCGGCCCGCATCTATCTTGAGTCATTTGGAAATTTCACATAAACCCCTAATACTTTAAGAAAAAGAATGTTCAAAACTCCAATGGAAGTATGAAATCCCATAAAAACTCTCAATACAATAAAGAACCATACTGTAGCCACTAAAGCAGATTCACCCTACTGCCATAAAAAGGTGGTACGGGCAGAATGGTACCAAGGTTCTGAGTCACTTTTGTTAAGGAACCCCACTCGTAGGTGCTGCGGTTACCGCAGGCAGTTGCCATGGAGACCAGTCGGAGATGTGGAAAATACTCTCAAGTCGGAGCTCGGCCTTCGGCCTCGCAAGTTACTAATACGGCTCGACCTGCGGTCTCGCCAAGCGCTCGCCCTTCGGGCTCACGCGCAATACGCTCGGCCTTCGGCCTCGCGAGCCGAAAGTTCGGCCTTCGGCCTCACCAGGAGCTCGCCCTTCGGGCTCGCTATACACTAACGTAGGACAGTAACTCCAAATTCAGTCCAAAATCCCACAAAAACTCCTAATACAGTCGAAAATGAAGGTCAAACACTCTAAATGCCGTATAAAGAATGATAGGAGCACGTAAGACACATCCAAAATGTCGGATTTCAAGATAGCCACCATACAAACTGCTCCGCCCCTACTGAAGCTCGGCCTAAAGGCCTCGCTTCAGCAGGCTCGGAGCATTTTGTATGGCGGCCATCTTGAAATCCGCCATTTTGGATTTTTGACAGGTGTCGTTCGACTGCTCTCCCGATTCCCTATGACATTTGTTCAAACACCCCCTACCTATCTCTTACCGTTTTCGAGATACGTCATCCATCATCACTTGGCAGGCGTCTTTTTAATGATTTTCGATTTTTCTCATACTCACCAAAACCACCCGAACATTTTTGCCATACTTCATTTTTACCCTACTCTGCTCCTTCTAGGAGAACATTTATGTCAGTGAGTGAGTGGTAATCGAGCTTTATATATTATAAATAACTAGTATTTCGGGCAGTGTGCGGGCCGCATGCGGCCCGCATCTATCTTGAATCAGTAGGAACTGTCAAAAAAACACCTGATAAATTAAAAAAAAAGTGTGTTCAAAACTCCAATAGAAGTATGAAATCCTATATAAACTCTCAATACAATAAAGAACCATACTGTAGCCACTAAAGCCAATTCACCCTACTGCCATAAAAAGGTGGTACGGGCAGAATGGTACCAAGGTTCTAAGTCACTTTTCTAAAGGAACCCCACTCTTAGGTGCTTCGGTAACCGCGGGCAGTTGCCATGGAGACCAGTCGGAGATGTGGAAAATACTCTCGAGTCGGAGCTCGGCCTTCGGCCTCGCAAGTTACTAACACGGCTCGGCCTGCGGCCTCGCCAAGCGCTCGCCCTTCGGGCTCGCGCACAATTCGCTCGGCCTTCGGCCTCGCGGACCGAAAGTTCGTCCTTCGGCCTCACCAGGTGGTTGCCCTTTGGGCTCGCTATACACTAATGTAGGACAGTAACTCCAAATTCAGTCAAAAAACCCACAAAAACTCCTAATACAGTCGAAAATATAAGGCAAAACAATCCAAATGCAGTATAAAGAATGATAGGAGCACGTGGGTCACATCCAAAATGTCGGATTTCAAGACGGCCACCACACAAACTGCTCCGCCCCTACTGAAGCTCGGCCTAACGGCCTCGCTTCAGCAGGCTCGGATCACTTTGTATGGCGGCCATCTTGAAATCCGCCATTTTGGATTTTTGACAGGTGTCATTCGACTGCTCTCCCGATTCCCTATGACATTTGGTCAAACACCCCCTACCTATCTCTTACCGTTTTTGAGATACGCCATACATCTTCACTTGGCAGGCGTCAATTTATTGATTTTCGATTTTTCCCATACTCACCAAAACCCCCCGAACATTTTTGCCATACTTCATTTTTACCCTACTCTGCTCCTTCTAGGAGAACATTTATGTCAGTCAGTGGTAATCGAGCTTTATATATTATAATAACTAGTTTTTCGGGCAGTGTGCGGGCCGCATGCGGCCCGCATTTATCGTTATACAGTACTAAACTATACCTTGACCCCTTTTACATTAAAAAAAAATAAGTTCAAAACTCCAATAGAAGTATGAAATCCCAAATAAACTGTCCATACAATAAAGAACCATACTGTAGCCACTAAAGCAGATTCACCCTACTGCCATAAAAAGTTGGTACGGGCAGAATGGTACCAAGGTTCTTAATCACTTTTGTTTAGGAATCCCACTCGTAGGTGCTTCGGTTACCGCAGGCAGTTGCCATGGAGACCAGTCGGTGACGTGGAAAATACCCTCGAGTCGGAGCTCGGCCTTCGGCCTCGCAAGTTACTAATACGGCTCGGCCTGCGGCCTCGCTAAGCGCTCGCCCTTCGGGCTCACGCACCATACGCTCGGCCTTCGGCCTCGCGAGCCGAAAGTTCGGCCTTCGGCCTCACCAGGAGCTCGCCCTTCGGGCTCGCTACTACATTAACGTAGAACAGTTACTCCAAATTCAGTCAAAAATCCCACAAAAACTCCTAATACAGTCGAAAATGAAGGTTAAACACTCCAAATGCAGTATGAAGAATGAGAGGAGCACCTGGGACACATCCAAAATGTCGGATTTCAAGACGGCCACCATACAAACTGCTCCGCCCCATCTGAAGCTCGGCCTAAAGGCCTCGCTTCAGCAGGATCGGACCACTTTGTATGGCGGCCATCTTGAAATCCGCCATTTTGGATTTTTGACAGATGTCATTCGACTGCTCTCCCAATTCCCTATGACATTTGTTCAAACACCCCCTACCTATCTCTTACCGTTTTTGAGATACGTCATCCATCATCACTTGGCAGGCGTCTTTTTAATGATTTTCGATTTTTCTCATACTCACCAAAACCCCCCGAACATTTTTGCCATACATCATTTTAGCCCTACTCGTCTCCTTCTAGGAGAACATTTATGTCAATCAGTCAGTCAGTCAGTCAGTGAGTGGTAATCGAGCTTTATATATTATTAACTAGTTTTTCGGGCAGTGTGCGGGCCGCATGCGGCCCGCATTTATCGTTGTGCAAGTTTGAACTATATCAAAACACCTTATACATTAAAAAAAAAAAAAACAAAACACCTAAAGATGTACGATTTCCCATACAAACACTTAATACATTAGAGAACCGTACTGTAATCACCAAACCAAATTCACCCTACTGCCATAAAAAGGTGGTACGGGCAGAATGGTACCAAGGTTCTGAGTCACTTTTAATAAGGAACCCCACTCGTAGCTGCGTCGGTTACCGCGGGCAGTTGCCATGGAGACCAATCGGAGATGTGGAAAATACTCTCTAGTCGGAGCTCGGCCTTCGGCCTCGCAAGTTACCAACACGGCTCGGCCTCCGGCCTCGCCAAGCGCTCGCCCTTCGGGCTCACGCACCCTTCGCTCGGCCTTCGGCCTCGCGAGCCGAAAGTTCGGCCTTCGGCCTCACCAGGAGCTCGCCCTTCGGGCTCGCTATACACTAATGTTGGACAGTAACTCCAAATTCAGTCAAAAATCCCACAAAAACTCCTAATACAGTCGAAATGAAGGTAAAACTCTAAATGCAGTATAAAGAATGATAGGAGCACGTAAGACACATCCAAAATGTCGGATTTCAAGACGGCCGCCATACAAACTGCTCCGCCCCTACTGAAGCTCGGCCTAACGGCCTCGCTTCAGCAGGCTCGGACCATTTTGTATGGCGGCCATCTTGAAATCCGCCATTTTGGATTTTTGACAGGTGTCATTCGACTGCTCTCCCTATTCCCTATGACATTTGTTCAAACACCCCCTACCTATCTTGTACCGTTTTTGAGATATGTCATCCATCTTTACTTGGCAGGCGTCTTTTTTATGATTTTCGATTTTTCTCATACTCACCAAAACCCCCCGAACATTTTTGGCATACATCATTTGAACCCTACTCTGCTCCTTCTAGGAGAACATTTATGTCAATGAGTCAGTGAGTGGTAATCGAGCTTTATATATTATAATAACTAGTTTTTCGGGCAGTGTGCGGGCCGCATGCGGCCCGCATTTATCGTTATGCAGTACTAAACTTTACCTTAACCCCTTATACATTTGAAAAAATAAGTTCTAAACTCCAAAAGAAGTATGAAATCCAAAATAAACTCTCCATACAATAAAGAACCATACTGTAGCCATTAAAGCAGATTCACCCTACTGCCATAAAAAGGTGGTACGGGCAGAATGGTACCAAGGTTCTGAGTCACTTTTGTTAAGGAACCCAACTCGTAGGTGCTTCGGTTACCGCGGGCAGTTGCCATGGAGACCAGTCGGAGACGTGGAAAATACACTCAAGTCGGAGCTCGGCCTTCGGCCTCGCAAGTTACTAATACGGCTCGGCCAGCGGCCTCGCCAAGCGCTCGCCCTTCGGGCTCGCGCACCATTCGCTCGGCCTTCGGCCTCGCGGACCGAAAGTTCGGCCTTCGGCCTCACCAGGTGGTTGCCCTTTGGGCTCGCTATACACTAATGTAGGACGGTTACTCCAAATTCAGTCAAAAAACCCACAAAAACTCCTAATACAGTCGAAAATATATGGTAAAACACTCCAAATGCAGTATGAAGAATGAGAGGAGCACCTGGGACAAATCCAAAATGGCGGATTTCAAGAAGGCCACCATACAAACTGCTCCGCCCCTACTGAAGCTCGGCCTAAAGGCCTCGCTTCAGCAGGCTCGGATCATTTTGTATGGCGGCCATCTTGAAATCCGCCATTTTGGATTTTTGACAGATGTCATTCGACCGCTCTCCCGATTCCCTTTGACATTTGTTCAAACACCCCCTACCTATCTTGTACCGTTTTTGAGATATGTCATCCATCTTTACTTGGCAGGCGTCATTTTTATGATTTTCGATTTTTCTCATACTCACCAAAACCCCCCGAACATTTTTGCCTTACTTCATTTTTACCCTACTCTGCTCCTTCTAGGAGAACATTTATGTCAGTCAGTCAGTCAGTGGTAATCGAGCTTTATATATTATAAAAAACTAGTTTTTCGGGCAGTGTGCGGGCCGCATGCGGCCCGCATTTATCGTTATGCAATTTGAAACAATATCAAAACACCTTATACATTTAAAAAAAAAAACAATATTCTATAACAGTATGAAATCCCATATAAACTCCTTATACAGTAGAGAACCAAACTGTAGCCACCAAACCAGATTCACCCTACTGCCATAAAAAAGTGGTACGGGCAGAATGGTACCAAGATTCTGAGTCACTTTCGTTAAAGAACCCCACTCGTAGGTGCTTCGCTTACCACGGGCAGTTGCCATGGAGACCATTCGGAGACGTGGAAAATACTCTCAAGTCGGAGCTCGGCCTTCGGCCTCGCAAGTTACTAACACGGCTCGGCCTGCGGCCTCGCCATGCGCTCGCCCTTCGGGCTCACGCCCCATACGCTCGGCCTTCGGCCTCGCGGGCCGAAAGTTCGGCCTTCGGCCTCACCAGAAGCTCGCCCTTCGGGCTCGCTACTGCACTAATGTAGGACAGTTACTCCAAATTCAGTCAAAAATCCCACAAAAACTCCTAATACAGTCGAAAATAAAGATAAAAAACTCCAAATGCAGTATAAAGAATGATAGGAGCACGTTAGACACATCCAAAAAAGACGGCCACCATACAAACTGCTCCGCCCCTACTGAAGGCTCGGATCACTTTGTATGGCGGCCATCTTGAAATCCGCCATTTTGGATTTTTGACAGGTGTCATTCGACTGCTCTCCCGATTCCCTATGACATTTGTTCAAACACCCCCTACCTATCTTGCACCGTTTTTGAGATACGTCATCCATCTTTACTTGGCAGGCGCCTTTTTAATGATTTTCGATTTTTCTCATACTCACCAAAACCACCCGAACATTTTTGCCATACTTCATTTTTACCCTACTCTGCTCCTTCTAGGAGAACATTTATGTCAGTCAGTGGTAATCGAGCTTTATATATTATAACTAGTTTTTCGGGCAGTGTGCGGGCCGCATGCGGCCCGCATCTATCTTTAGTCATTTGAAAATTTCACAGAAACACCTAATACGTGAAAAAAAGTGTGTTCAAAACTCGAATAGAAGGATGAAATCCCATATAAACTCTCAATACAATAAAGAACCATACTGTAGCAACTAAAGCAGATTCACCCTACTGCCATAAAATGGTAGTACGGGCAAAATCGGACCAAGGTTCTGAGTCACTTTTGTTAAGGAACCCCACTCGTAAGTGCTTTGGTTATCGCGGGCAGTTGCCATGCAGACCAATCGGAGAAGTGGAAAATACTTTCAAGTCGGAGCTCGGCCTTCGGCCTCGCAAGTTACTAACACGGCTCGGCCTGCGGCCTCGCCAAGCGCTCGCCCTGCGGGCTCGCGCATCATACGCTCGGCCTTCGGCCTCGCGGACCGAAAGTTCGGCCTTCGGCCTCACCAGGAGCTCGCCCTTCGGGCTCGCTACTACACTCATGAAGGACAGTAACTCTAAATTCAGTCAAAAATCCCACAAAAACTCCTAATACAGTCGAAAATATAAGATAAAACACTCCAAATGCAGTATAAAGAATGATAGGAGCACGTGAGGCACATCCAAAATAACGGATTTCAAGACGGCCACCATACAAACTGCTCCGCCCCTACTGAAGCTCGGCCTAAAGGCCTCGCTTCAGCAGGCTCGGATCATTTTGTATGGCGGCCATCTTGAAATCCGCCATTTTGGATTTTTGACAGGTGTCATTCGACTGCTCTCCCGATTCCCTATGACATTTGTTCAAACACCTTCTACCTATCTAGTACCGTTTTTGAGATATGTCATCCATCTTCACTTGGCAGGCGTCTTTTTAATGATTTTCGATTTTTCTCATACTCACCAAAACCCCCCGAACATTTTTGCCATACTTCATTTTTACCCTACTCTGCTCCTTCTAGGAGAACATTTATGTCAGTCAGTGGTAATCGAGCTTTATATATTATAATAACTAGTTTTTCGGGCAGTGTGCGGGCCGCATGCGGCCCGCATTTATCGTTATGCAGTACTAAACTTTACCTTAACCCCTAATATATAAAAAAAAAATAAGTTCAAAACTCCAATAGAAGTATGAAATCCCAAATAAACTCTCCATACAATAAAGAACCATACTGTAGCCACTTAAGCAGATTCACCCTACTGCCATAAAAAGGTGGTACGGGCAGAATGGTACCAAGGTTCTGAGTCACTTTTAATAAGCAACCCCACTCGTAGGTGCTTCGGTTACCGCGGGCAGTTGCCATGGAGACCAGTCGGAGACGTGGAAAAAACTCTCAAGTCGGAGCTCGGCCTTCGGCCTCGCAAGTTACTAACACGGCTCGGCCTGCGGCCTCGCAAAGCGTTCGCCCTTCGGGCTCACGCACCAAACGCTCGGCCTTCGGCCTCGCGAGCCGAAAGTTCGGCCTTCGGCCTCACCGGGAGCTCGCCCTTCGGGCTCGCTACTACACTAACGTAGGACAGTAACTCCAAATTCAGTCGAAAATCCCACAAAAACTCCTAATACAGTCGAAAATATAAGGTAAAACACTCCAAATGCAGTATAAAGAATGATAGGAGCACGTGGGTCACATCCAAAACTCGCTTCAGCAGGCTCGGATCATTTTGTATGGCGGCCATCTTGAAATCCGCCATTTTGGATTTTTGACAGGTGTCATTCGACTGCTCTCCCGATTCCCTATGACATTTGTTCAAACACCTCCTACCTATCTTGTACCGTTTTCGAGATACGTAGTACATCTTAACTTGGCAGGCGTCTTTTTAATGATTTTCGATTTTTCTCATACTCACCTAAACCCGCCGAACATTTTTGCCATACTTCATTTTTACCCTACTCTGCTCCTTCTAGGAGAACATTTATGTCAGTGAGTCAGTGAGTCAGTCAGTGGTAATCGAGCCTTATATATTATAAATAACTAGTTTTTCGGGCAGTGTGCGGGCCGCATGCGGCCCGCATTTATCGTTATGCAGAACTAAACAATACGTTAACACCCTGTACATTTAAAAAAAATAAGTTCAAAACTCCAATAGAAGGATGAAATCCCAAATAAACTCTCCATACAATAAAGAACCATACTGTAGCCACTAAAGCAGATTCACCCTACTGCCATAAAAAGGTGGTACGGGCAGTATGGTACCAAGGTTCTGAGTCACTTTTGTTAAGGAACCCCACTCGTAGGTGCTTCGGATACCGCGGGCAGTTGCCATGGAGACCAGTCGGAGACGTGAAAAAAACTCTCAAGTCGGAGCTCGGCCTTCGGCCTCGCAAGTTACTAATACGGCTCGGCCTACGGCCTCGCCAAGCGTTCGCCCTTCGGGCTCACGCACCATACGCTCGGCCTTCGGCCTCGCGGACCGAAAGTTCGGCCTTTGGCCTCAACAGGTAATTGCCCTTTGGGCTCGCTATACACTAATGTAGGACAGTTACTCCAAATTCAGTCCAAATTCCCACAAAAACTCCTAATACAGTCGAAAATGTAGGTAAAACACTCCAAATGCAGTATAAAGAATGATAGGAGCACGTGTGACACATCCAAAATGTCGGATTTCAAGATGGCCCCCATACAAACTGCTCCGCCCCTACTGAAGCTCGGCCTAAAGGCCTCGCTTCAGCAGGCTCGGATCACTTTGTATGGCGGCCATCTTGAAATCCGCCATTTTGGATTTTTGACAGGTGTCATTCGACTGCTCTCCCGATTCCCTATGACATTTGTTCAAACACCCCTTACTTATCTCTTACCGTTTTCGAGATACGTCATCCATCTACACTTGGCAGGCGTCTTTTTAATGATTTTCGATTTTTCCCATACTCACCAAAACCACCCGAACATTTTTGCTATACATCACGTTGCTCCTACTCGCCTCCTTCTAGGAGAACATTTATGTCAGTCAGTCAGTGGTAATCGAGCTTTATATATTATAACTAGTTTTTCGGGCAGTGTGCGGGCCGCATGCGGCCCGCATTTATCGTTGTGCAAGTTTGAACAATATCAAAACACCTTATACATTAAAAAAAGTATGTTCAAAACTCCATTAGAAGTATGAAATCCCATATAAACTCCTTATACAGTAGAGAACCAAACTGTAGCCACCAAACCAGATTCACCCTACTGCCATAAAAAAGTGGTACGGGCAGAATGGTACCAAGATTCTGAGTCACTTTTGTTAAAGAACCCCACTCGTAGGTGCTTCGCTTACCACGGGCAGTTGCCATGGAGACCATTCGGAGACGTGGAAAATACTCTCAAGTCGGAGCTCGGCCTTCGGCCTCGCAAGTTACTAACACGGCTCGGCCTCCGGCCTCGCCATGCGCTCGCCCTTCGGGCTCACGCACCATACGCTCGGCCTTCGGCCTCGCGAGCCGAAAGTTCGGCCTTCGGCCTCACCAGAAGCTCGCCCTTCGGGCTCGCTATACATTATCGTAGGTCAGTTACTCCAAATTGAGTCAAAAATCCCACAAAAACTCTTAATACAGTCGAAAATATAAGGTAAAAAACTCCAAATGCAGTATAAAGAATGATAGGAGCACGTAAGACACATCCAAAATGTTCGATTTCAAGACGGCCACCATACAAACTGCTCCGCCCCTACTGAAGCTCGGCCTAACGGCCTCGCTTCAGCAGGCTCGGATCACTTTGTATGGCGGCCATCTTGAAATCCGCCATTTTGGATTATAAAGAACCATACTGTAGCCACTAAAGCAGATTCACCCTACTGCCATAAAAAGGTGGTACGGGCAGAATGGTACCAAGGTTCTGAGTCACTTTTGTTAAGGAACCCCACTCGTAGGTGCCTCGGATACCGCGGGCAGTTGCCATGGAGACCAGTCGGAGACGTGAAAAAAACTCTCAAGTCGGAGCTCGGCCTTCGGCCTCGCAAGTTACTAATACGGCTCGGCCTACGGCCTCGCCAAGCGTTCGCCCTTCGGGCTCACGCACCATACGCTCGGCCTTCGGCCTCGCGGACCGAAAGTTCGGCCTTCGGCCTCACCAGGTAATTGCCCTTTGGGCTCGCTATACACTAATGTAAGACAGTTACTCCAAATTCAGTCCAAAATCCCACAAAAACTCCTAATACAGTCGAAAATATAAGGTAAAACACTCCAAATGCAGTATAAAGAATGATAGGAGCACGTGGGGCACATCCAAAATGACGGATTTCAAGACGACCACCATACAAACTGCTCCGCCCCTACTGAAGCTCGGCCTAAAGGCCTCGCTTCAGCAGGCTCGGAGCATTTTGTATGGCGGCCATCTTGAAATCCGCCATTTTGGTTTTTTGACAGGTGTCATTCGACTGCTCTCCCGATTCCCTATGACATTTGTTCAAACACCCCCTACCTATCTCTTACCGTTTTCGAGATACGTCATCCATCATCACTTGGCAGGCGTCTTTTTAATGATTTTCGATTTTTCTCGTACTCACCAAAACCCCCCGAACATTTTTGCCATACATCACGTTGCTCCTACTCGTCTCCTTCTAGGAGAACATTTATGTCAGTCAGTCAGTGGTAATCGAGCTTTATATATTATAACTAGTATTTCGGGCAGTGTGCGGGCCGCATGCGGCCCGCATCTATCTTGAGTCAGTAGGAACTGTCATAAAAGCACGTTATACATTACAAAAAAAAAGTTCAAACCTCCAATAGAAGTATGAAATCCCATATAAACTCTTAATACAATAAGGAACCAAACTGTATCCACCAAACCAGATTAACCCTACTGCCATAAAAAGGTGGTACGGGCAGAATGGTACCAAGGTTCTGAGTCACTTTTGTTAAGGAACCCCACTCGTAGGTGCTTCGGTTACCGCGGGCAGTTGCCATGGAGACCAGTCGGTGACGTGGAAAATACTCTCAAGTCAGAGCTCGGCCTTCGGCCTCGCAAGTTACTAATACGGCTCGGCCTACGGCCTCGCCGAGCGCTCGCCCTTCGGGCTCACGCAACCTACGCTCGGCCTTCGGCCTCGCGAGCCGAAAGTTCGGCCTTCGGCCTCACCGGGAGCTCGCCCTTTGGGCTCGCTATACACTAAAGTTGGACAGTAACTCCAAATTCAGTCAAAAATCCCACAAAAACTCCTAATACAGTCGAAAATTAAGGAAAAACACTCCAAATGCAGTATAAAGAATGATAGGAGCACGTAAGACACATCCAAAATGTCATTCGACTGCTCTCCTTATTCCCTATGACATATTTTCAAAAACCCCGTACCTATCTATTACCGTTTTCGAGATACGTGATTTATCTGCACTTGGCAGACGTCATCGAAAAAAAAATTTCATATTTGGAATAAGGACGTCCAGAACATCCTAGATATAAAATTTAAGCCAAATCGGAGTACTTTTTTTTACTTGGCAGACGTCATCGGAAAAAAAAAATTTGTTTTGGAATAAGGACACCCAGAACCACCTAAATATCGAGTTTCAGCCAAATCGGAGTAACTTTTTTTACTTAGCAGACGTCATCGAAAAAAAAAATTTTGATTTGGAATAAGGAGACCCAGAACCACCTAAATATCGAGTTTCAGCCAAATCGGAGTAACTTTTTTTACTTGGCAGACGTCATCGAAACAAAAATTTTTGATTAAGAATAAGGACGTCCAGAACCACATAAATATCGAGTTTCAGCCAAATCGGAGTAACTTTTTTTACTTGGCAGACGTCATCGAAATAAAAATTTCATATTTGGAATAAGGATGACGAGAACAACCTATATATCGATTTTAAGCCAAATCGGTGCAAGTCTGAGCTCGGCCTTCGGCCTCGCAAGTTACTAAGACGGCTCGACCTGCGGCCTCGCGCACCGTCCACTCGGCCTACGGCCTCGCGGCCCGAAAGTTCGGCCTTCGGCCTCACCAAAAGCTCGCCCTTCGGGCTCGCTACACTGACAGTAGGACAATTACTCTAAATTGAGTTGAAATTCCCACAAACACTCCTAATACAGTCGACATTGTAAGGTTAAATACTCCAAATAATGTATGAAGAATGAGAGTAGCACATTTGACAGGTGTCATTCGACTGCTCTCCCGATTCCCTATTACATTTGTTCAAACACCCCCAACCTATCTCTTACCGTTTTCGAGATACGTAGTAGAGCTTTACTTGGCAGGCGTCATTTCTAGGGTTTTTAATTTTTCCCCTACTGAGCTAAACCCCTTTGTCATTTTCGTAATACATTACTATACCCGTACTCAACTCTTACTGGTAGAACCAGCTACTTTTTTGAGGGATCGAAGGATTTTGTATGGCGGCCATTTTGAATTCCGCCATTTTGGATTTTTGACAAATGTCATCCGACTGCTCTCCTGATTCCCTATGACATTTGGTCAAGCACCCCCTACCTATCTTTTACCGTTTCAGAGATACGCCATCCAATTTTACTTGGCAGACGTCATCTTTGAGTTTTCGGATTTTTCCCATACTCACACAAACCCCCTCTACACTTTTCCCATACATCACATTCTTCCTACTCGACTCCTTCTGGGAGAACAATGATGTCAGTCAGTCAGTCAGTCAGTCAGTCAGTCAGTCAGTCAGTGTACGGTAATCCAGCTTTATATATTATAAACTAGTTTTTCGGGCAGTGTGCGGGCCGCATGCGGCCCGCATCTATCTTGAGTCAGTAGGAACTGTCAAAAAAACACCTGATACATTAAAAAAATAGTGTGTTCAAAACTCCAATAGAAGCATGAAATCCCATATAAACTCTCAATACAATAAAGAACCATACTGTAGCCACTAAAGCAAATTCACCCTACTGCTATAAAAAGGTGGTACGGGCAGAATGGTACCAAGGTTCTAAGTCACTTTTCTTAAGGAACCCCACTCGTAGGTGCTTCGGTTACCGCGGGCAGTTGCCATGGAGACCAGTCGGAGATGTGGAAAATACTCTCGAGTCGGAGCTCGGCCTTCGGCCTCGCAAGTTACTAACACGGCTCGGCCTGCGGCCTCGCCAAGCGCTCGCCCTTCGGGCTCGCGCTTCATTCGCTCGGCCTTCGGCCTCGCGGACCGAAAGTTCGGCCTTCGGCCTCACCAGGTGGTTGCCCTTTGGGCTCGCTATACACTAATGTAGGACAGTTACTCCAAATTCAGTCAAAAAACCCACAAAAACTCCTAATACAGTCGAAAATATATGGTAAAACACTCCAAATGCAGTATGAAGAATGAGAGGAGCACCTGGGACAAATCCAAAATGGCGGATTTCAAGAAGCCCACCATTCAAACTGCTCCGCCCCTACTGAAGCTCGGCCTAAAGGCCTCGCTTCAGCAGGCTCGGAGCATTTTGTATGGCGGCCATCTTGAAATCCGCCATTTTGGATTTTTGACAGGTGTCATTCGACTGCTCTCTCGATTCCCTATGACATTTGTTCAAACACCCCCTACCTATCTTGCACCGTTTTCGAGATATGTCATCCATCTTAACTTGGCAGGCGTCATTTTGATGATTTTCGATTTTTCTCATACTCACCTAAGCCCCCCGAACATTTTTGCCATACATCATTTTAGCCCTACTCGTCTCCTTCTAGGAGAACATTTATGTCAATCAGTCAGTCAGTCAGTCAGTGAGTGGTAATCGAGCTTTATATATTATTAATAACTAGTTTTTCGGGCAGTGTGCGGGCCGCATGCGGCCCGCATTTATCGTAATGCAATTTGAAACAATATCAAAACACCTTTTACATTAAAATAAAAATATTTCAAAACTCCAATAGAAGTATGAAATCCCATATAATCTCTCAATACAATAAAGAAACAAACTGTAGCCACCAAACCAGATTCACCCTACTGCCATTAAAAGGTGGTACCGGCAGAATGGTACCAAGGTTCTGAGTCACATTTGTTAAGGAACCCCACTCGTAGGTGCTTCGGTTACCGCAGGCAGTTGCCATGGAGACCAGTCGGTGATGTGGAAAATACTCTCAAGTCGGAGCTCGGCCTTCGGCCTCGCAAGTTACTAATACGGCTCGGCCTGCGGCCTCGCCAAGCGCTCGCCCTTCGGGCTCGCGCATCAAACGCTCGGCCTTCGGCCTCGCGGACCGAAAGTTCGGCCTTCGGCCTCACCAGGAGCTCGCCCTTCGGGCTCGCTTCTACACTTATGTAGGACAGTAACTCCAAATTCAGTCAAAAATCCCATAAAAACTCCTAATTCAGTCGAAAATAAAGGTAAAACACTCCAAATGCAGTATAAAGAATGATAGGAGCACGTGGGTCACATCCAAAATACCGGATTTCAAGACGGCCACCATACAAACTGCTCCGCCCCTACTGAAGCTCGGCCTAAAGGCCTCGCTTCAACAGGCTCGGAGCATTTTGTATGGCGGCCATCTTGAAATCCGCCATTTTGGATTTTTGACAGGTGTCATTCAACTGCTCTCCCGATTCCCTATGACATTTGTTCAAACACCCCCTACTTATCTCTTACCGTTTTCGAGATACGTCATCCATCTACACTTGGCAGGCGTCTTTTTAATGATTTTCGATTTTTCTCATACTCACCAAAACCCCCCGAACATTTTTGCCATACATCATTTTAGCCCTACTCGTCTCCTTCTAGGAGAACATTTATGTCAATCAGTCAGTCAGTCAGTCAGTGAGTGGTAATCGAGCTTTATATATTATTAACTAGTTTTTCGGGCAGTGTGCGGGCCGCATGCGGCCCGCATTTATCGTGTGTCCAATCTGTCCACCTCCTATGACACAATCGACCAAACTGCTCACGTTTTTTTATCCCGCGACGCCCCGTAACGTTTTTTTGTAGTACTAAGTAGTTTTCCATTACCTAAACATGTCACCCTAACATCCCCATACCCCAATATATTACCTATACCATACAAAAAATAACATTTTCATACACTTAGTTTGAGTGGATCAAACAGCGAATAAAAATATATTTTTCCAGATTTTGAGGTATTTTGTTTTTTAATCGAGTTTATTTGTGGCAGTCTCCAATCAACATATAAACTTCTTGGTACCAATGCAATCCTCATCATATTCTCTTTACGGGAAAAGAAATGAAAATAGACCTTTTCATGGAAAATTTTACAGGAAAATGGGTTTGAACAGACGACGAAAATGGCGGGAAACGGCATTTTTTATATATTTTTTTTATTTTTTTTTTCCGAAACTATTCCACCTACAACTTTGTTTTTTTTTTTAATGTGTGTATTTATTATGGTTCTTTACCCATGAATAATACCAGATTGTAAGGATAAATATTTTATAAGTAGTAACGAGATTAAAACAACGCGATTTTTTTTAAGAATTTTGGCGGGAAAACTGTACATAAGCGGATTTTATTTTTTTTCTCAAAAACTATACCATCTACGAATTTGGTTTTTCTTTTGATATGATTATTTAGATGTAATCTATACACCTGAATTGTTTCAGATGTTTAGGTTTACAGGTTTAAAAGTAGTTACGAGATTATTTATTACGTAAATTTCGATCGGTGAGTGTTTGCGCGGCAAAATGCATCGAGTGAAAGTTATTTTTTTTCATTTCATGATTTGAGTAATTTCTCGTTACCATAGAGTAATGCGGTTTTTTTTGTTGTATAGCCAATGATAGTAGCTTACTAACAACGTTTAAATAATAACGATCGGATAAATACAAGCTTCACACTAAACCTTTTTTTTAGACCACCGGAATTCCGGCCGTAACAAAAACGGGGGTCAAATAAAAAAATCTATAAAAAAAAAAGTTATCAATCCTTATCCTTTTAATTTCTTTTAACATCGTTATTGACTTGTTGCCTATAGAAATGCAAAATTACAGCTTTCTAGGTTAATTACTTTAGAAGTAGTTACGAGATTATTTTTAAATGACATAAATCTATACAAAATTTTGGCGCCAAAATGTAATTTGAGCTGGTTTCAGATTTCATATCAATTTTAAACATACTTTCTGTTATATCAGAATATTATGGATTTTTTCTCGCATAGCCAAGGATCCATTCTCACGAAAACCGTTTGAATTATGAAAATCGAACTTACGCAGATTTTATGGTGAATATGTAACCACGACTATTGACCGATCTCCGGCAGGCCGGATGGGACACATAAGGGAAATCCGGCAGACCGGTGGATACTCAATAGGGGTTATGCAATTTTAACTTATATCAAAACACTTAATACGTAAAAAAAAGTGTGTTCAAAACTCCAATAGAAGAATGAAATCCCATAAAAACTCTTAATACAATAAGGAACACAACTGTAGCCACCAAACCAGATTCACCCTACTGCCATAAAAAGGTGGTACGGGCAGAATGGTACCAAGGTTCTGAGTAACTTTTGTTAAGGAACCCCAATCGTAGGTGCTTCGGTTATCGCGGGCAGTTGCCATGGAGACCAGTCGGAGACGTGGAAAAAACTCTCAAGTCGGAGCTCCGCCCCTACTGAAGCTCGGCCTAAAGGCCTCGCTTCAGCAGGCTCGGAGCATTTTGTATGGCGGCCATCTTGAAATCCGCCATTTTGGATTTTTGACAGATGTCATTCGACTGCTCTCCCGATTCCCTATGACATTTGTTCAAACACCCCCTACCTATCTCTTACCGTTTTTGAGATACGTCATCCATCATCACTTGGCAGGCGTCTTTTTAATGATTTTCGATTTTTCTCATACTCACCAAAACCACCCGAACATTTTTGCCATACTTCATTTTTACCCTACTCTGCTCCTTCTAGGAGAACATTTATGTCAGTCAGTGGTAATCGAGCTTTATATATTATAACTAGTTTTTCGGGCAGTGTGCGGGCCGCATGCGGCCCGCATTTATCGTTATGCAGAACTAAACAATACGTTAACACCCTGTACATTTAAAAAAAATAAGTTCAAAACTCCAATAGAAGGATGAAATCCCAAATAAACTCTCCATACAATAAAGAACCATACTGTAGCCACTAAAGCAGATTCACCCTACTGCCATAAAAAGGTGGTACGGGCAGAATGGTACCAAGGTTCTGAGTCACTTTTGTTAAGGAACCCCACTCGTAGGTGCTTCGGATACCGCGGGCAGTTGCCATGGAGACCAGTCGGAGACGTGAAAAAAACTCTCAAGTCGGAGCTCGGCCTTCGGCCTCGCAAGTTACTAATACGGCTCGGCCTACGGCCTCGCCAAGCGTTCGCCCTTCGGGCTCACGCACCATACGCTCGGCCTTCGGCCTCGCGGACCGAAAGTTCGGCCTTTGGCCTCAACAGGTAATTGCCCTTTGGGCTCGCTATACACTAATGTAGGACAGTTACTCCAAATTCAGTCCAAATTCCCACAAAAACTCCTAATACAGTCGAAAATGTAGGTAAAACACTCCAAATGCAGTATAAAGAATGATAGGAGCACGTGTGACACATCCAAAATGTCGGATTTCAAGATGGCCCCCATACAAACTGCTCCGCCCCTACTGAAGCTCGGCCTAAAGGCCTCGCTTCAGCAGGCTCGGATCACTTTGTATGGCGGCCATCTTGAAATCCGCCATTTTGGATTTTTGACAGGTGTCATTCGACTGCTCTCCCGATTCCCTATGACATTTGTTCAAACACCCCTTACTTATCTCTTACCGTTTTCGAGATACGTCATCCATCTACACTTGGCAGGCGTCTTTTTAATGATTTTCGATTTTTCCCATACTCACCAAAACCACCCGAACATTTTTGCTATACATCACGTTGCTCCTACTCGCCTCCTTCTAGGAGAACATTTATGTCAGTCAGTCAGTGGTAATCGAGCTTTATATATTATAAACTAGTATTTCGGGCAGTGTGCGGGCCGCATGCGGCCCGCATTTATCGTTGTGCAAGTTTGAACAATATCAAAACACCTTATACATTAAAAAAAGTATGTTCAAAACTCCATTAGAAGTATGAAATCCCATATAAACTCTCAATACAATAAAGAACCATACTGTAGCCACAAAAGCAAAATCACCCTACTGCCATAAAAAGGTGGTACGGGCAGAATGGTACCAAGGTTCTGAATCACTTTTGTTAAGGAACCCAACTCGTAGGTGCTTCGGTTACCGCGGGCAGTTGCCATGGAGACCAGTCAGAGATGTGGAAAATACTCTCGATTCGGAGCTCGGCCTTCGGCCTCGCAAGTTACTAACACGGCTCGGCCTACGGCCTCGCCAAGCGTTCGCCCTTCGGGCTCACGCACCAAACGCTCGGCCTTCGGCCTCGCGAGCCGAAAATTCGGCCTTCGGCCTCACCAGAAGCTCGCCCTTCGGGCTCGCTACTACACTAATGTAGGACAGTTACTCCAAATTCAGTCAAAAATCCCACAAAAACTCCTAATACAGTCTAAAATAAAGATAAAAAACTCCAAATGCAGTATAAAGAATGATAGGAGCACGTAAGACACATACAAAATGTCGGATTGCAAGACGGCCACCATACAAACTGCTCCGCCCCTACTGAAGCTCGGCCTTAAGGCCTCGCTTCAGCAGGCTCGGAGCATTTTGTATGGCGGCCATCTTGAAATCCGCCATTTTGGATTTTTGACAGATGTCATTCGACTGCTCTCCCGATTCCCTATGACATTTGTTCAAACACCTCTAACCCATCTCTTACCGTTTTCGAGATACGTTATCCATCTTTACTTGGCAGGCGTCTTTTTTATGATTTTCGATTTTTCTCATACTCACCAAAACCCCCCAAACATTTTTGCCATACATCATTTTAGCCCTACTCTGCTCCTTCTAGGAGAACATTTATGTCAATCAGTCAGTCAGTCAGTGAGTGGTAATCGAGCTTTATATATTATAAATAAATAACTAGTTTTTCGGGCAGTGTGCGGGCCGCATGCGGCCCGCATTTATCGTTGTGCAAGTTTGAACAATATCAAAACACCTTATACTTTAAAAAAAGTATGTTCATAACTCCATTATTAGAAGTATAAAATCCCATATTAACTCTCAATACAATAAAGAACCATACTGTAGCCACTAAAGCAGATTAACCCTACTGCCATAAAAAGGTGGTACGGGCAGAATGGTACCAAGGTTCTGAGTCACTTTTGTTAAGAAACCTTACTCGTAGGTGCTGCGGTTACCGCAGGCAGTTGCCATGGAGACCAGTCGGAGATGTGGAAAACACTCTGAAGTCGGAGCTCGGCCTTCGGCCTCGCAAGTTACTAATACGGCTCGGCCTACGGCCTCGCCAGGCGCTCGCCCTTCGGGCTCGCGCATCATACGCTCGGCCTTCGGCCTCGCGGACCGAAAGTTCGGCCTTCGGCCTCACCAGGAGCTCGCCCTTCGGGCTCGCTACTTCACTAATGTAGGACAGTAACTCCAAATTCAGTCAAAAATCGCACAAAAACTCCTAATTCAGTCGAAAATGAAGGCAAAACATTCCAAATGCAGTATAAAGAATGATAGGAGCACGAAAGACACATCCAAAATGTCGGATTTCAAGACGGCCACCATACAAACTGCTCCGCCCCTACTGAAGCTCGGCCTAACGGCCTCGCTTCAGCAGGCTCGGATCACTTTGTATGGCGGCCATCTTGAAATCCGCCATTTTGGATTTTTGACAGGTGTCATTCGACTGCTCTCCCGATTCCCTATGACATTTGTTCAAACACCCCTTACCTATCTCTAACCGTTTTCGAGATACGTCATCCATCTTCACTTGGCAGGCGTCTTTTTAATGATTTCCGAACATTTTTGCCATACATCATTTTAACCCTACTCTGCTCCTTCTAGGAGAACATTTATGTCAATCAGTCAGTCAGTCAGTCAGTGAGTGGTAATCGAGCTTTATATATTATTAATAACTAGTTTTTCGGGCAGTGTGCGGGCCGCATGCGGCCCGCATTTATCGTTATGCAGAACTAAACAATACGTTAACACCCTGTACATTTAAAAAAAATAAGTTCAAAACTCCAATAGAAGGATGAAATCCCAAATAAACTCTCCATACAATAAAGAACCATACTGTAGCCACTAAAGCAGATTCACCCTACTGCCATAAAAAGGTGGTACGGGCAGAATGGTACCAAGGTTCTGAGTCACTTTTGTTAAGGAACCCCACTCGTAGGTGCTTCGGATACCGCGGGCAGTTGCCATGGAGACCAGTCGGAGACGTGAAAAAAACTCTCAAGTCGGAGCTCGGCCTTCGGCCTCGCAAGTTACTAATACGGCTCGGCCTACGGCCTCGCCAAGCGTTCGCCCTTCGGGCTCACGCACCATACGCTCGGCCTTCGGCCTCGCGGACCGAAAGTTCGGCCTTTGGCCTCAACAGGTAATTGCCCTTTGGTCTCGCTATACACTAATGTAGGACAGTTACTCCAAATTCAGTCCAAATTCCCACAAAAACTCCTAATACAGTCGAAAATGTAGGTAAAACACTCCAAATGCAGTATAAAGAATGATAGGAGCACGTGGGTCACATCCAAAATACCGGATTTCAAGACGGCCACCATACAAACTGCTCCGCCCCTACTGAAGCTCGGCCTAACGGCCTCGCTTCAGCAGGCTCGGATCACTTTGTATGGCGGCCATCTTGAAATCCGCCATTTTGGATTTTTGACAGGTGTCATTCGACTGCTCTCCCGATTCCCTATGACATTTGGTCAAACACCCCCTACCTATCTCTTACCGTTTTTGAGATACGCCATACAACTTCACTTGGCAGGCGTCTTTTTAATGATTTTCGATTTTTCCCATACTCACCAAAACCCCCCAAACATTTTTGCCATACATCACGTTGCTCCTACTCGTCTCCTTCTAGGAGAACATTTATGTCAATCAGTCAGTGGTAATCGAGCTTTATATATTATAAACTAGTTTTTCGGGCAGTGTGCGGGCCGCATGCGGCCCGCATTTATCGTTGTGCAAGTTTGAACAATATCAAAACACCTTGTACATTAAAAAAAAATATTTCAAAACACCAAAAGATGTACGATTTCCCATACAAACTCTTAATGCAATAAGGAACCAAACTGTAGCCACCAAACCAGATTCACCCTACTGCCATAAAAAGGTGGTACGGGCAGAATAGTACCAAGGTTCTGAGTCACTTTTGTTAAGGATACCCACTCGTAGGTGCTTCGGTTACCGCAGGCAGTTGCCATGGAGACCAGTCAGTGACGTGGAAAATACTCTCAAGTCGGAGCTCGGCCTTCGGCCTCGCAAGTTACTAATACGGCTTTGCCTACGGCCTCGCCAAGCGCTCGCCCTTCGGGCTCACGCATCATACGCTTGGCCTTCGGCCTCGCGGACCGAAAGTTCGGCCTTCGGCCTTACCAGGAGCTCGCCCTTCGGGCTCGCTACTACACTAACGTAGGACAGTAACTCCAAATTCAGTCAAAACTCCCACAAAAACTCCTAATACAGTTGAAAATAAAGGTAAAACACTCCATATGCAGTATAAAGAATGATAGGAGCATGTAAGACACATCCAAAATGTCGGATTTCAAGACGGCCACCATACAAACTGCTCCGCCCCTACTGAAGCTCGGCCTAACGGCCTCGCTTCAGCAGGCTCGGATCAATTTGTATGGCGGCCATCTTGAAATCCGCCATTTTGGATTTTTGACAGATGTCATTCGACTGCTCTCCTTATTCCCTATGACATTTGTTCAAACACCCCCTACCTATCTCTTACCGTTTTTGAGATACGTCATCCATCTTCACTTGGCAGGCGTCTTTTTAATGATTTTCGATTTTTCTCATACTCATCAAAACCCCTCGAACATTTCTGCCATACATCATTTTAGCCCTACTATGCTCCTTCTAGGAGAACATTTATGTCAATCAGTCAGTCAGTGAGTCAGTGGTAATCGAGCCTTATATATTATAAACTAGTATTTCGGGCAGTGTGCGGGCCGCATGCGGCCCGCATTTATCGTTATGCAGAACTAAACAATACGTTAACACCCTGTACATTTAAAAAAAATAAGTTCAAAACTCCAATAGAAGGATGAAATCCCAAATAAACTCTCCATACAATAAAGAACCATACTGTAGCCACTAAAGCAGATTCACCCTACTGCCATAAAAAGGTGGTACGGGCAGAATGGTACCAAGGTTCTGAGTCACTTTTGTTAAGGAACCCCACTCGTAGGTGCTTCGGATACCGCGGGCAGTTGCCATGGAGACCAGTCGGAGACGTGAAAAAAACTCTCAAGTCGGAGCTCGGCCTTCGGCCTCGCAAGTTACTAATACGGCTCGGCCTACGGCCTCGCCAAGCGTTCGCCCTTCGGGCTCACGCACCATACGCTCGGCCTTCGGCCTCGCGGACCGAAAGTTCGGCCTTTGGCCTCAACAGGTAATTGCCCTTTGGGCTCGCTATACACTAATGTAGGACAGTTACTCCAAATTCAGTCCAAATTCCCACAAAAACTCCTAATACAGTCGAAAATGTAGGTAAAACACTCCAAATGCAGTATAAAGAATGATAGGAGCACGTGTGACACATCCAAAATGTCGGATTTCAAGATGGCCCCCATACAAACTGCTCCGCCCCTACTGAAGCTCGGCCTAAAGGCCTCGCTTCAGCAGGCTCGGATCACTTTGTATGGCGGCCATCTTGAAATCCGCCATTTTGGATTTTTGACAGGTGTCATTC
The DNA here is from genome assembly GCA_963890685.1 of Plagodis pulveraria. Lineage (NCBI taxonomy): Eukaryota > Metazoa > Arthropoda > Insecta > Lepidoptera > Geometridae > Plagodis > Plagodis pulveraria. The sequence continues at coordinate 19,651,586 of OY982962.1, forward strand.
GACTGCTCTCCCGATTCCCTATGACATTTGTTCAAACACCCCTTACTTATCTCTTACCGTTTTCGAGATACGTCATCCATCTACACTTGGCAGGCGTCTTTTTAATGATTTTCGATTTTTCCCATACTCACCAAAACCACCCGAACATTTTTGCTATACATCACGTTGCTCCTACTCGCCTCCTTCTAGGAGAACATTTATGTCAGTCAGTCAGTCAGTGGTAATCGAGCTTTATATATTATAAATAAATAAATAAACTAGTTTTTCGGGCAGTGTGCGGGCCGCATGCGGCCCGCATTTATCGTTATGCAGTACTAAACTATATCAAAATTCCCTTATTCCCTATGACATTTTTTCAAAAACCCCCTACCTATCTATTACCGTTTTCGAGATACGTGATTTATCTGCACTTGGCAGACGTCATCGAAAAAAAAAATCATATTTGGAATAAGGACGTCCAGAACAACCTAGATATCGAGTTTCAGCCAAATCGGAGTAACTTTTTTTACTTGGCAGACGTCATCGAAAAAAAAATTTTAGATTTAGAATAAGAACACCCAGAACCACCTAAATATCAAATTTCAGCCAAATCGGAGTAACTTTTTTTACTTGGCAGACGTCATCGAAAAAAAAATTTTAGATTTAGAATAAGAACACCCAGAACCACCTAAATATCAAATTTCAGCCAAATCGGAGTAACTTTTTTTACTTGGCAGACGTCATCGAACAAATTTTTTTTGATTTGTAATAAGGACGTCCAGAACCACATAAATATTGAGTTTCAGCCAAATCGTAGAAACTTTTTTTACTTGTCAGACGTCATCGAAATAAAAATTTCATATTTGAAATAAGGATGACGAGAACAACCTATATATCGATTTTCAGCCAAATCTGTGCAAGTCTGAGCTCGGCCTTCGGCCTCGCAAGTTACTAACATGGCTCGGCCTGCGGCCTCGCCTACTGCTCGCCCTACGGGCTCGCGCACCGTCCACTCGGCCTACGGCCTCGCGGCCCGAAGGTTCGGCCTTCGGCCTCACCAGAAGCTCGCCCTTCGGGCTCGCTACACGGCCAATAGGACAATTACTCCAAATTCAGTTGAAAATCCCACAAAAACTCCTAATACAGTCGACATTGTAAGGTCAAATACTCCAAATAATGTATGAAGAATGAGAGTAGCACATTTGACAGGTGTCATTCGACTGCTCTCCCGATTCCCTATGACATTTGTTAAAACACCCCAAACCTATCTCTTACCGTTTTCGAGATACGTAGGCCAGCTTTACTTGACAGGCGTCATTTCTAGAATTTTTAATTTTTTCCCTACTCAGCTAAACCCCTTAGTCATTTTCGTAATACATTACTATAACCGTACTCAACTCTTTCTGGTAGAACCAGCTACTTTTTTGAGGGATCGAAGGATTTTGTATGGCGGCCATTTTGAAATCCGCCATTTTGGATTTTTGACAAATGTCATCCGACTGCTCTCCCGATTCCCTATGACATTGGGTCAAGCACCCCCTACCTTTCTCTTACCGTTTCAGAGATACGCCATCCAATTTTACTTGGCAGACGTCATCTTTGAGTTTTCGGATTTTTCCCATACTCACACAAACCCCCAGAACATTTTTGCTCTACATTACTTTCTTCCTACTCGACTCCTTCTGGGAGAACAATTATGTCAGTGAGTCAGTCAGTGTACGGTAATCCAGCTTTATATATTATAACTAGTATTTCGGGCAGTGTGCGGGCCGCATGCGGCCCGCATTTATTGTTATCCAGTACTAAAATACATCAAAACTCCTGATACGTTAGAAAAAAGTATGTTCAAAACTCCAATAGAAGTATGAAATCCCATATAAACTCTCAATACAATAAAGAACCATACTGTAGCCACTTAAGCAGATTCACCCTACTGCCATAAAAAGGTGGTACGGGCAGAATGGTACCAAGGTTCTGAGTCACTTTTGTTAAGGAACCCGACTCGTAGGTGCTGCGGTTACCGCAGGCAGTTGCCATGGAGACCAGTCGGAGATGTGGAAAATACTCTCAAGTCGGAGCTCGGCCTTCGGCCTCGCAAGTTACTAATACGGCTCGGCCTGCGGCCTCGCCAAGCGATCGCCCTTCGGGCTCACGCACCATAAGCTCGGCCTTCGGCCTCGCGAGCCGAAAGTTCGGCCTTCGGCCTCACCAGGAGATCACCCTTCGGGCTCGCTACTACAATAACGTAGAACAGTAACTCCAAATTCAGACAAAAAACCTACAAAAACTCCTAATACAGTCGAAAATATGAGGTAAAACACTCCAAATGCAGTATAAAGAATGAGAGGAGCACGTTTGACACATCCGAAATGTCATTCGACTGCTCTCCTTATTCCCTATGACATTTTTTCAAAAACCCCGAACCTATCTATTACCGTTTTCGAGATACGTGATTTATCTGCACTTGGCAGACGTCATCGAAAAACAAAATTCATATTTGGAATAAGGACGTCCAGAACAACCTAGATATTGAGTTTCAGCCAAATCGGAGTAATTTTTTTTACTTGGCAGACGTCATCGAAAAAAAAATTTAAGATTTGGAATAAGGACACCCAGAACCACCTAAATATCGAGTTTCAGCCAAATCGGAGTAACTTTTTTTATTTGGCAGACGTCATCGAAAAATTTTTTTTTGATTTGGAATAAGGACGTCCAGAACCACATAAATATCGGCTCGCTACACTGACAGTAGGACAATTACTCTAAATTCAGTTGAAAATCCCACAAAAACTCCTAATACAGTCGAAATTGTGAGGTTAAATACTCCAAATAATGTATGAAGAATGAGAGTAGCACATTTGACAGGTGTCATTCGACTGCTCTCCCGATTCCCTATGACATTTGTTCAAACACCCCCAACCTATCTCTTACCGTTTTCGAGATACGTAGTCCAGCTTTACTTGGCAGGCGTCATTTCTAGGGTTTTTAATTTTTCCCCTACTCAGCTAAACCCCTTAGTCATTTTCGCAATACATTACTATAACCGTACTCAACTCTTTCTGGTAGAACAAGCTACTTACGTGAGGGATCGAAGGATTTTGTATGGCGGCCATTTTGAAATCCGCCATTTTGGATTTTTGACATATGTCATCCGACTGCTCTCCCGATTCCCTATGACATTTGGTCAAGCACCCCCTACCTATCTCTTACCGTTTCAGAGATACGCCATCCAATTTTACTTGGCAGACGTCATCTTTGAGTTTTCGGATTTTTCCCATACTCACACAAACCCCCAGAACAGTTTTGCTATACATTACTTTCTTCCTACTCGACTCCTTCTGGGAGAACAATTATGTCAGTCAGTGTACGGTAATCCAGCTTTATATATTATAATAACTAGTTATTCGGGCAGTGTGCGGGCCGCATGCGGCCCGCATCTATCTTGAGTCAGTAGGAACTGTCAAAAAAAAAACCTAATACGTTAAAAAAAAATAAGTTCAAATCTCTAATAGAAGTATGAAATCCCATATAAACTCTCAATACAATAAAGAACCATACTGTAGCCACTAAATCAAATTCACCCTACTGCAATAAAAAGGTGGTACGGGCAGAATGGGACCAAGGTTCTGAGTCACTTTTGTTAAGGAACCCCACTCGTAGGTGCTTTGGTTACCGCGGGCAGTTGCCATGGAGACCAGTCGGAGACGTGGAAAATACTCTCGAGTCGGAGCTCGGCCTTCGGCCTCGCAAGCTACTAACATGGCTCGGCCTGCGGCCTCGCCAAGCGCTCGCCCTTCGGGCTCGCGCACCATACGCTCGGCCTTCGGCCTCGCGTGCCGAAAGTTCGGCCTTCGGCCTCACCAGGAGCTCGCCCTTCGGGCTCGCTACTACATCAACGTAGAATAGTAACTCCAAATTCAGTCAAAAAACCTACAAAAACTCCTAATACAGTCGAAAATATGAGGTAAAACACGCCAAATGCAGTATAAAGAATGAGAGGAGCACGTAGGACAGGTCTCATTCGACTGCTCTCCCGATTCCCTATGACATTTGTTCAAACACCCCCAACCTATCTCTTACCGTTTTCGAGATACGTAGTCCAGCTTTACTTGGCAGGCGTCATTTCTAGGGTTTTTATTTTTTTCCCTACTCAGCTAAGCCCCTTTGTCATTTTCGTAATACATTACTATAACCGTACTCAACTCTTTCTGGTAGAACCAGCTACTTTTTTGAGGGATCGAAGGATTTTGTATGGCGGCCATTTTAAAATCCGCCATTTTGGATTTTTGACAGATGTCATCCGACTGCTTTCCCGATTCCCTATGACATTTGGTCAAGCACCCTCTACCTATCTCTTACCGTTTCAGAGATACGCCATCCAATTTTACTTGGCAGACGTCATCTTTGAGATTTCGGATTTTTCCCATACTCCCCCAAACCCCCTCTACACTTTTCCCATACATCACTTTCTTCCTACTCGACTCCTTCTGGGAGAACAATGATGTCAGTCAGTGAGTCAGTCAGTCAGTCAGTGTACGGTAATCCAGCTTTATATATTATAACTAGTATTTCGGGCAGTGTGCGGGCCGCATGCGGCCCGCATTTATCGTTATGCAGTACTAAACTATAACAATACACCTTTAACATTAAAAAAAAATATTTCAAAACTCCAATAGAAGTATGAAATCCCATTAAAACTCTCAATACAATAAAGAAACAAACTGTAGCCTCCAAAACCAGATTCACCCTACTGCCATAAAAAGGTGGTTCCGGCAGAATGGTACCAAGGTTTTGAGTCACATTTGTTAAGGAACCCTACTCGTAGGTGCTTTGGTTATCGCGGGCAGTTGCCATGGAGACCAGTTGGAGACGTGGAAAATACTCTCAAGTCGGAGCTCGGCCTTCGGCCTCGCAAGTTACTAATACGGCTCGGCCTACGGCCTCGCCAGGCGCTCGCCCTTCGGGCTCACGCCCCATACGCTCGGCCTTCGGCCTCGCGGGCCGAAAGTTCGGCCTTCGGCCTCACCAGAAGCTCGCCCTTCGGGCTCGCTACTACACTAATGTAGGACAGTTACTCCAAATTCAGTCAAAAATCCCACAAAAACTCCTAATACAGTCGAAAATAAAGATAAAAAACTCCAAATGCAGTATAAAGAATGATAGGAGCACGTAAGACACATCCAAAATGTCGGATTTCAAGACGGCCGCCATACAAACTGCTCCGCCCCTACTGAAGCTCGGCCTAAAGGCCTCGCTTCAGCAGGCTCGGAGCATTTTGTATGGCGGCCATCTTGAAATCCGCCATTTTGGATTTTTGACAGGTGTCATTCGACTGCTCTCCCGATTCCCTATGACATTTGTTCAAACACCTCTAACCCATCTCTTACCGTTTTCGAGATACGTTATCCATCTTTACTTGGCAGGCGTCTTTTTTATGATTTTCGATTTTTCTCATACTCACCAAAACCCCCCGAACATTTTTGCCATACATCATTTTAGCCCTACTCGTCTCCTTCTAGGAGAACATTTATGTCAATCAGTCAGTCAGTCAGTCAGTGAGTGGTAATCGAGCTTTATATATTATTAAATCTGCACTTGGCAGACGTCATCGAAATAAAAAAACATATTTGTAATAAAGACGTCCAGAACAACCTAGATATCGAGTTTCAGCCAAATAGGAGTACTTTTTTTTATTTGGCAGACGTCATCGAAAAAAAAATTTTTGATTTGGAATAAGGACACCCAGAACCACCTAAATATCGAGTTTCAGCCAAATCGGAGTAACTTGTTTTACTTGGCAGACGTCATCGAAAAAAAAATTTTAGATTTGGAATAAGGACACCCAGAACCACCTAAATATCGAGTTTCAGCCAAATCGGGGTAACTTGTTTTACTTGGCAGACGTCATCATAAAAGAAATTTTAGATTTGGAATAAGGACACCCAGAACCACCTAAATATCAAGTTTCAGCCAAATCGGAGTAACTTTTTTTACTTGGCAGACGTCATCGAAACAAAAATTTTTGATTTAGAATAAGGACGTCCAGAACCACATAAATATCGAGTTTCAGCCAAATCGGAGTAACTTTTTTTACTTGGCAGACGTCATCGAAATAAAAATTTCATATTTGGAATAAGGATGACAAGAACAACCTATGTATCGATTTTCAGCCAAATCGGTGCAAGTCTGAGCTCGGCCTTCGGCCTCGCAAGTTACTAACACGGCTCGGCCTGCGGCCTCGCCTGACGCTCGCCCTGCGGGCTCGCGCACCATCCGCTCGGCCTACGGCCTCGCGGCCCGAACGTTCGGCCTTCGGCCTCACCAAAAGCTCGCCCTTCGGGCTTGCTACACTGACAGTAGGACAATTACTCCAAATTGAGTTGAAATTCCCACAAACACTCCTAATACAGTCGACATTGTAAGGTTAAATACTCCAAATAATGTATGAAGAATGAGAGTAGCACATTTGACAGGTGTCAATAGACTGCTCTCCCGATTCCCTATGACATTTGTAAAAACACCCCCAACCTATCTCTTACCGTTTTCGAGATACGTTGTCCAGCTTTACTTGGCAGGCGTCATTTCTAGGGTTTTTATTTTTTTCCCTACTTACTTAAACCCCTTAGTCATTTTCGTAATACATTACTTTAACCGTACTCAACTCTTTCTGGTAGAACCAGCTACTTTTTTGAGGGATCGAAGGATTTTGTATGGCGGCCATTTTGAAATCCGCCATTTTGGATTTTTGACAAATGTCATCCGACTGCTCTCCCGATTCCCTATGACATTTGGTCAAGCACCCCCTACCTATCTTGTACCGTTTCAGAGATACGCCATCCAATTTTACTTGGCAGACGTCATCTTTGAGTTTTCGGATTTTTCCCATACTCACACAAACCCCCTCTACACTTTTCCCATACATCACATTCTTCCTACTGGACTCCTTCTGGGAGAACAATGATGTCAGTCAGTCAGTCAGTCAGTGTACGGTAATCCAGCTTTATATATTATAACTAGTTTTTCGGGCAGTGTGCGGGCCGCATGCGGCCCGCATTTATCGTTATGCAGTACTAAACAATACATCAACACCTTATACAATAAAAAAAATAAAACAAAATTCCATAACAGTATGAAATCCCATATAAACTCTCAATACATTAAAGAACCATACTGTAGCCACAGAAGCAAATTCACCCTACTGCCATAAAAAGGTGGTACGGGCAGAATGGTACCAAGGTTCTGAATCACTTTTGTTAAGGAACCCAACTCGCAGGTGCTTCGGTTACCGCGGGCAGTTGCCATGGAGACCAGTCAGAGATGTGGAAAATACTCTCGATTCGGAGTTCGGCCTTCGGCCTCGCAAGTTACTAACACGGCTCGGCCTGCGGCCTCGCCAAGCGTTCGCCCTTCGGGCTCACGCACCAAACGCTCGGCCTTCGGCCTCGCGAGCCGAAAGTTCGGCCTTCGGCCTCACCAGGAGCTCGCCCTTCGGGCTCGCTATACACTAACGTAGGACAGTAACTCTAAATTCAGTCCAAAATCCCACAAAAACTCCTAATACAGTCGAAAATATAGAGTAAAACACTCCAAATGCAGTATGAAGAATGAGAGGAGCACGTGGGACACATCCAAAATGGCGGATTTTTGACAGTTGTCATTTGACTGCTCTCCTTATTCCCTATGACATATTTTCAAAAACCCCCTACCTATCTATTACCGTTTTCGAGATACGTGATTTATCTGCACTTGGCAGACGTCATCGAAAAAAAAATTTCATATTGGAATAAAGACGTCCAGAACAACCTAGATATAAAATTAAGGCCAAATCGGAGTACTTTTTTTTACTTGGCAGACGTCATCGAAAAAAAAAATTTTGATATGGAATAAGGACACCCAGAACCACCTAAATATCGAGTTTCAGCCAAATCGAAGTAACTTTTTTTACTTGGCAGACGTCATCGAAAAATTTTTTTTAGATTTGGAAAAAGGACACCCAGAACCACCTAAATATCGAGTTTCAGCCAAATCGGAGTAACTTTTTTTACTTGGAAGACGTCATCGAAAAAAAATTTTTAGATTTGGAATAAGGACACCCAGAACCACCTAAATATCGAGTTTCAGCCAAATCGGAGTAACTTTATTTACTTGGCAGACGTCATCAAAAAAAAAATTTTAGAAATGGAATAAGTACACCCAGAACCACCTAAATATCGAGTTTCAGCCAAATCGGAGTAACTTTCTTTACTTGGCAGACGTCATCGAAATAAAAATTTCATATTTGAAATAAGGATGACGAGAACAACCTATATATCGATTTTCAGCCAAATCGGTGCAAGTCTGAGCTCGGCCTTCGGCCTCGCAAGTTACTAACATGGCTCGGCCTGCGGCCTCGCCTAGCGCTCGCCCTGCGGGCTCGCGCACCGTCAACTCGGCCTTCGGCCTCGCGGCCCGAAAGTTCGGCCTTCGGCCTCACCAAAAGCTCGCCCTTCGGGCTCGCTACACGGCCAGTAGGACAATTACTCCAAATTCAGTTGAAAATCCCACAAAAACTCCTAATACAGTCGACATTGTAAGGTCAAATACTCCAAATAATGTATGAAGAATGAGAGTAGCACATTTGACAGGTGTCATTCGACTGCTCTCCCGATTCCCTATGACATTTGTTCAAACACCCCCAACCTATCTTTTACCGTTTTCGAGATACGTAGTCCAGCTTTACTTGGCAGGCGTCATTTCTAGGGTTTTTAATTCTTTACCTACTCAGCTAAACCCCTTAGTCATTTTCGTAATACATTACTATAACCGTACTCAACTCTTTCTGGTAGAACCAGCTATTTTTTTGAGGGATCGAAGGATTTTGTATGGCGGCCATTTTGAAATCCGCCATTTTGGATTTTTGACAGATGTCATCCGACTGCTCTCCCGATTCTCTATGACATTTGGTCAAGCACCCCCTACCTATCTCTTACCGTTTCAGAGATACGCCATCCAATTTTACTTGGCAGACGTCATCTTTGAGTTTTCGGATTTTTCCCATACTCACACAAACTTCCTCTACACTTTTCCCATACATCACATTCTTCCTACTCGAATCCTTCTGGGAGAACAATTATGTCAGTGAGTCAGTCAGTGTACGGTAATCCAGCTTTATATATTATAACTAGTATTTCGGGCAGTGTGCGGGCCGCATGCGGCCCGCATTTATCGTTATGCAGTACTAAACTATATCAAAACTCCTGATACGTTGGAAAAAAGTATGTTCAAAACTCCAATAGAAGTATGAAATCCCATATAAACTCTCAATACAATAAAGAACCATACTGTAGCCACTAAAGCAGATTCACCCTACTGCCATAAAAAGGTGGTACGGGCACAATGGTACCAAGGTTCTAAGTCACTTTTAATAAGGAACCCCACTCGTAGGTGCTTCGGTTACCGCAGGCAGTTGCCATGGAGACCAGTCGGTGACGTGGAAAATACTCTCGAGTCGGAGCTCGGCCTTCGGCCTCGCAAGTTACTAATACGGCTCGGCCTACGGCCTCGCCAAGCGCTCGCCCTTCGGGCTCACGCATCATACGCTCGGCCTTCGGCCTCGCGGACCGAAAGTTCGGCCTTCGGCCTCACCAGGAGCTCGCCCTTCGGGCTCGCTACTACACTAATGTAGGACAGTAACTCCAAATTCAGTCAAAAATCCCACAAAAACTCCTAATACAGTCGAAAATAAAGGTAAAACACTCCAAATGCAGTATAAAGAATGATAGGAGCACGTGGGTCACATCCAAAATGTCGGATTTCAAGACGGCCACCATACAAACTGCTCCGCCCCTTCTGAAGCTCGGCCTAACGGCCTCGCTTCAGCAGGCTCGGATCATTTTGTATGGCGGCCATCTTGAAATCCGCCATTTTGGATTTTTGACAGGTGTCATTCAACTGCTCTCCCGATTTCCTATGACATTTGTTCAAACTCCCCCTACCTATCTTGTACCGTTTTCGAGATACGTCATACATCTTTCCTTGGCAGGCGTCTTTTTAATGATTTTCGATTTTTCTCATACTCACCTAAACCCCCCAAACATTTTTGCCATACATCACTTTAACCCTACTCTACTCCTTCTAGGAGAACATTTATGTCAGTGAGTCAGTCAGTCAGTCAGTGGTAATCGAGCTTTATATATTATAAACTAGTTTTTCGGGCAGTGTGCGGGCCGCATGCGGCCCGCATTTATCGTTATGCAATTTGAAACAATATCAAAACACCTTATACATTTAAAAAAAAAAACAATATTCTATAACAGTATGAAATCCCATATAAACTCCTTATACAGTAGAGAACCAAACTATAGCCACCAAACCAGATTCACCCTACTGCCATAAAAAAAGTGGTACGGGCAGAATGGTACCAAGATTCTGAGTAACTTTTGTTAAAGAACCCCACTCGTAGGAGCTTCGCTTATCACGGGCAGTTGCCATGGAGACCATTCGGAGACGTGGAAAATACTCTCAAGTCGGAGCTCGGCCTTCGGCCTCGCAAGTTACTAACACGGCTCGGCCTCTGGCCTCGCCATGCGCTCGCCCTTCGGGCTCACGCCCCATACGCTCGGCCTTCGGCCTCGCGGGCCGAAAGTTCGGCCTTCGGCCTCACCAGAAGCTCGCCCTTCGGGCTCGCTACTACACTAATGTAGGACAGTTACTCCAAATTCAGTCAAAAATCCCACAAAAACTCCTAATACAGTCGAAAATAAAGATAAAAAACTCCAAATGCAGTATAAAGAATGATAGGAGCACGTAAGACACATCCAAAATGTCGGATTTCAAGACGGCCACCATACAAACTGCTCCGCCCCTACTGAAGCTCGGCCTAACGGCCTCGCTTCAGCAGGCTCGGATCACTTTGTATGGCGGCCATCTTGAAATCCGCCATTTTGGATTTTTGACAGGTGTCATTCGACTGCTCTCCCGATTCCCTATGACATTTGTTCAAACACCCCCTACCTATCTCTTACCGATTTTGAGATATGTCATCCATCTTTACTTGGCAGGCGTCTTTTTATGATTTTCGATTTTTCTCATACTCACCAAAACCCCCCGAACATTTTTGCCATACATCATTTTAACCCTACTCTACTCCTTCTAGGCGAACATTTATGTCAGTCAGTCAGTCAGTGAGTCAGTCAGTGGTAATCGAGCTTTATATATTATAAATAAATAAATAAACGAGCTTTATATATTATAAATAAACTAGTTTTTCGGGCAGTGTGCGGGCCGCATGCGGCCCGCATTTATCGTTATGCAATTTTAACTTATATCAAAACACTTAATACGTAAAAAAAAGTGTGTTCAAAACTCCAATAGAAGTATGAAATCCCATAAAAACTCTTAATACAATAAGGAACACAACTGTAGCCACCAAACCAGATTCACCCTACTGCCATAAAAAGGTGGTACGGGCAGAATGGTACCAAGGTTCTGAGTCACTTTTGTTAAGGAACCCCAATCGTAGGTGCTTCGCTTATCGCGGGCAGTTGCCATGGAGACCAGTCGGAGACGTGGAAAAAACTCTCAAGTCGGAGCTCGGCCTTCGGCCTCGCAAGTTACTAAGACGGCTCTGCCTGCAGCCTCGCCAAGCGCTCGCCCTTCGGGCTCACGCCCCCTACGCTCGGCCTTCGGCCTCGCGAGCCGAAAGTTCGGCCTTCGGCCTCAACGGGAGCTCGCCCTTCGGGCTCGCTATACACTAAAGTTGGACAGTAACTCCAAATTCAGTCAAAAATCCCATAAAAACTCCTAATACAGTCGAAAATTAAGAAAAATCACTCCAAATGCAGTATAAAGAACGATAGGAGCACGTAAGACACATCCAAAATGTCATTCGACTGCTCTCCTTATTCCCTATGACATATTTTCAAAAACCCCCTACCTATCTATTACCGTTTTCGAGATACGTGATTTATCTGCACTTGGCAGACGTCATCGAAAAAAAAATTCATATTTGGAATAAGGACGTCCAGAACAACCTAGATATAAAATTTAAGCCAAATCGGAGTACTTTTTTTTACTTGGCAGACGACATCGAAAAAAAAAAATTTGATTTGGAATAAGGACACCCAGAACCACCTAAATATCGAGTTTCAGCCAAATCGGAGTAACTTTTATTACTTGGCAGACGTCATCGAAAAAAAAATTTTAGATTTGGAATAAGGACACCCAGAACCACCTAAATATAGAGTTTCAGCCAAATCGGAGTAACTTTTTATACTTGGCAGACGTCATCGAAACAAAAATTTTTGATTTAGAATAAGGACGTCCAGAACCACATAAATATCGAGTTTCAGCCAAATCGGAGTAACTTTTTTTACTTGGCAGACGTCATCGAAATAAAAAATTTATATTTGGAATAAGGATGACGAGAACAACCTATATATCGATTTTCAGCCAAATCGGTGCAAGTCTGAGCTCGGCCTTCGGCCTCGCAAGTTACTAAGACGGCTCGACCTGCGGCCTCGCCTAGCGCTCGCCCTGCGGGCTCGCGCACCGTCCACTCGGCCTACGGCCTCGCGGCCCGAAAGTTCGGCCTTCGGCCTCACGAAAAGCTCGCCCTTCGGGCTCGCTACACTGACAGTAGAACAATTGCTCTAAATTGAGTTGAAATTCCCACAAACACTCCTAATACAGTCGACATTGTAAGGTTAAATACTCCAAATAATGTATGAAGAATGAGAGTAGCACATTTGACAGGTGTCATTCGACTGCTCTCCCGATTCCCTATGACATTTGTTCAAACACCCCCAACCTATCTCTTACCGTTTTCGAGATACGTAGTCCAGCTTTACTTGGCAGGCGTCATTTCTAGGGTTTTTAATTTTTCCCCTACTCAGCTAAACCCCTTAGTCATTTTCGTAATACATTACTATAACCGTACTCAACTCTTTCTGGTAGAACCAGCTACTTACGTGAGGGATCGAAGGATTTTGTATGGCGGCCATTTTGAAATCCGCCATTTTGGATTTTTGACATATGTCATCCGACTGCTCTCCCGATTCCCTATGACATTTGGTCAAGCACCCCCTACCTATCTCTTACCGTTTCAGAGATACGCCATCCAACTTTTACTTGGCAGACGTCATCTTTGAGTTTTCGGATTTTTCCCATACTCAGACAAACCCCCTCTACACTTTTCCCATACATCACATTCTTCCTACTCGACTCCTTCTGGGAGAACAATGATGTCAGTCAGTCAGTCAGTCAGTGTACGGTAATCCAGCTTTATATATTATAATAACTAGTTATTCGGGCAGTGTGCGGGCCGCATGCGGCCCGCATCTATCTTGAGTCAGTAGGAACTGTTAAAAAACCACCTGGTACATTAAAAAAAAATGTGTTCAAAACTCCAATAGAAGTATAAAATCCCATATAAACTCTCAATACAATAAAGAACCATACTTTAGTCACTAAAGCAGATTCACCCTACTGCCATAAAAAGGGGTTACAGGCAGAATAGGACCAAGGTTCTGAGTCACTTTTGTTATGGAACCCCACTCGTAGGTGCTTCGGTTACCGCGGGCAGTTGCCATGGAGACCAGGCGGAGACGTGGAAAAAACTCTCAAGTCGGAGCTCGGCCTTCGGCCTCGCAACTTACTAATACGGCTCGGCCTACGGCCTCGCAAAGCGCTCGCCCTTCGGGCTCGCGCATCATACGCTCGGCCTTCGGCCTTGCGGTCCGAAAGTTCGGCCTTCGGCCTCACCAGGAGCTCGCCCTTCGGGCTCGCTACTACACTAATGTAGGACAGTCACTCCAAATTCAGTCAAAAATCCCATAATAACTCCTAATACAGTCGAAAATAAAGGTAAAACACTCCAAATGCAGTATAAAGAATGATAGGAGCACGTAAGACACATCCAAAATGTCGGATTTCAAGACGGCCACCATACAAACTGCTCCGCCCCTACTGAAGCTCGGCCTGACGGCCTCGCTTCAGCAGGCTCGGACCATTTTGTATGGCGGCCATCTTGAAATCCGCCATTTTGGATTTTTGACAGGTGTCATTCGACTGCTCTCCCAATTCCCTATGACATTTGTTCAAACACCCCCTACCTATCTTGTACCGTTTTTGAGATATGTCATCCATCTTCACTTGGCAGGCGTCATTTTTATGATTTTCGATTTTTCTCATACTCACTAAAACCCCCCGAACATTTTTGCCATACATCACGTTGCTCCTACTCGTCTCCTTCTAGGAGAACATTTATGTCAGTCAGTGGTAATCGAGCTTTATATATTATAATAACTAGTTTTTCGGGCAGTGTGCGGGCCGCATGCGGCCCGCATTTATCGTTATGCAGTAGTAAACTTTACCTTAACCGCTTATACATTTAAAAAAAAAAAGTTCAAAACTCCAATAGAAGTATGAAATCCCAAATAAAGTCTCCATACAATAAAGAACCATACTGTAGCCACTAAAGCAAATTCACCCTACTGGCATAAAAAGGTAGTACGGGCAGAATGGGACCAAGGTTCTGAGTCACTTTTGTTAAGGAACCCCACTCGTAGGTGCTTCGGTTACCGCGGGCAGTTGCCATGGAGACCAGTCGGTGACGTGGAAAATACTCTCGAGTCGGAGCTCGGCCTTCGGCCTCGCGGACCGAAAGTTCGGCCTTCGGCCTCACCAGGAGCTCGCCCTTCGGGCTCGCAACTTTACTAATGTAGGACAGTTACTCCAAATTCAGTCGAAAATCCCACAAAAACTCCTAATACGGTCGAAAATATAAGGTAAAACACTCCAAATGCAGTATAAAGAATGATAGGAGCACGTGGGTCACATCCAAAATGTCGGATTTCAAGACGGCCACCATACAAACTGCTCCGCCCCTACTGAAGCTCGGCCTAAAGGCCTCGCTTCAGCAGGCTCGGATCACTTTGTATGGCGGCCATCTTGAAATCTGCCATTTTGGATTTTTGACATATGTCATCCGACTGCTCTCCCGATTCCCTATGACATTTGTTCAAACACCCCCTACCCATCTTGCACCGTTTTCGAGATACGTCATTCATCTTTACTTGGCAGGCGTCTTTTTAATGATTTTCGATTTTTCTCATACTCACCTAAACCCGCCGAACATTTTTGCCATACTTCATTTTTACCCTACTCTGCTCCTTCTAGGAGAACATTTATGTCAGTGAGTCAGTGAGTCAGTCAGTGGTAATCGAGCCTTATATATTATAAACTAGTATTTCGGGCAGTGTGCGGGCCGCATGCGGCCCGCATTTATCGTTGTGCAAGTTTGAACAATATCAAAACACCTTATACATTAAAAAAAATTATTTCAAAACACCTAAAGATGTACGATTTCCCATACAAACCCTTAATACAATAGAGAACCGTACTGTTATCACCAAACCAAATTCACCCTACTGCCATAAAAAGGTGGTACGGGCAGAATGGTACCAAGGTTCTGAATCACTTTTGTTAAGGAACCCCACTCGTAGGTGCTTCGGTTACCGCAGGCAGTTGCCATGGAGACCAGTCGGTGACGTGGAAAATACTCTCAAGTCGGAGCTCGGCCTTCGGCCTCGCAAGTTACTAATACGGCTCGGCCTGCGGCCTCGCCAAGCGCTCGCCCTTCGGGCTCGCGCACCATTCGCTCGGCCTTCGGCCTCGCGGACCGAAAGTTCGGCCTTCGGCCTCACCAGGTGGTTGCCCTTTGGGCTCGCTATACACTAATGTAGAACAGTTACTCCAAATTCAGTCAAAAAACCCACAAAAACTCCTAATACAGTCGAAAATATAAGGTAAAACACTCCAAATGCAGTATGAAGAATGAGAGGAGCACCTGGGACAAATCCAAAATGGCGGATTTCAAGAAGGCCACCATACAAACTGCTCCGCCCCTACTGAAGCTCGGCCTAAAGGCCTCGCTTCAGCAGGCTCGGAGCATTTTGTATGGCGGCCATCTTGAAATCCGCCATTTTGGATTTTTGACAGGTGTCATTCGACTGCTCTCCCGATTCTCTATGACATTTGTTCAAACACCCCCTACCTATCTCTTACCGTTTTCGAGATACGTCATCCATCATCACTTGGCAGGCGTCTTTTTAATGATTTTCGATTTTTCTCATACTCACCAAAACCCCCCGAACATTTTTGCCATACATCACGTTGCTCCTACTCGTCTCCTTCCAGGAGAACATT
The DNA here is from genome assembly GCA_963890685.1 of Plagodis pulveraria. Taxonomy (NCBI): domain Eukaryota; kingdom Metazoa; phylum Arthropoda; class Insecta; order Lepidoptera; family Geometridae; genus Plagodis; species Plagodis pulveraria. The sequence continues at coordinate 19,667,750 of OY982962.1, forward strand.
TATGTCAGTGAGTCAGTGAGTCAGTGGTAATCGAGCTTTATATATTATTAATAACTAGTTTTTCGGGCAGTGTGCGGGCCGCATGCGGCCCGCATTTATCGTTGTGCAAGTTTGAACAATATCAAAACACCTTATACATTAAAAAAAGTATGTTCAAAACTCCATTAGAAGTATGAAATCCCATATTAATACTCAATACAATAAAGAACAATACTGTAGCCACTAAAACAGATTCACCCTACTGCCATAAAAAGGTGGTACGGGCAGAAAGGTACCAAGGTTCTGAGTCACTTTTGTTAAGGAACCCCACTCGTAGGTGCTTCGCTTACCGCGGGCAGTTGCCATGGAGACCAGTCGGAGACGTGGAAAAAACTCTCAAGTCGGAGCTCGGCCTTCGGCCTCGCAAGTTACCAACATGGCTCGGCCTGCGGCCTCGCCAAGAGCTCGCCCTTCGGGCTCGCGCGTCATACGCTCGGCCTTCGGCCTCGCGGACTGAAAGTTCGGCCTTCGGCCTCACCAGGAGCTCGCCCTTCGGGCTCGCTACTACACTTATGTAGGACAGTAACTCCAAATTCAGTCAAAAATCCCACAAAAACTCCTAATACAGTCGAAAATATAAGGTAATACACTCCAAATGCAGTATAAAGAATGATAGGAGCACCTGGGACAAATCCAAAATGGCGGATTTCAAGAAGGCCATCATACAAACTGCTCCGCCCCTACTGAACCTCGGCCTAACGGCCTCGCTTCAGCAGGCTCGGATCAATTTGTATGGCGGCCATCTTGAAATCCGCCATTTTGGATTTTTGACAGGTGTCATTCGACTGCTCTCCAGATTCCCTATGACATTTGTTCAAACACCCCCTACCTATCTCTTACCGTTTTTGAGATATGTCATCCATCTTTACTTGGCAGGCGTCTTTTTAATGATTTTCGATTTTTCTCATACTCACCAAAACCCCCCGAACATTTTTGTCCTACATCATTTTAACCCTACTCTACTCCTTCTAGGAGAACATTTATGTCAGTCAGTCAGTCAGTGAGTCAGTCAGTGGTAATCGAGCTTTATATATTATAAACTAGTTTTTCGGGCAGTGTGCGGGCCGCATGCGGCCCGCATTTATCGTTATGCAATTTGAAACAATATCAAAACACCTTATACATTTAAAAAAAAAAACAATATTCTATAACAGTATGAAATCCCATATAAACTCCTTATACAGTAGAGAACCAAACTATAGCCACCAAACCAGATTCACCCTACTGCCATAAAAAAAGTGGTACGGGCAGAATGGTACCAAGATTCTGAGTAACTTTTGTTAAAGAACCCCACTCGTAGGAGCTTCGCTTACCACGGGCAGTTGCCATGGAGACCATTCGGAGACGTGGAAAATACTCTCAAGTCGGAGCTCGGCCTTCGGCCTCGCAAGTTACTAACACGGCTCGGCCTCTGGCCTCGCCATGCGCTCGCCCTTCGGGCTCACGCCCCATACGCTCGGCCTTCGGCCTCGCGGGCCGAAAGTTCGGCCTTCGGCCTCACCAGAAGCTCGCCCTTCGGGCTCGCTACTACACTAATGTAGGACAGTTACTCCAAATTCAGTCAAAAATCCCACAAAAACTCCTAATACAGTCGAAAATAAAGATAAAAAACTCCAAATGCAGTATAAAGAATGATAGGAGCACGTAAGACACATCCAAAATGTCGGATTTCAAGACGGCCACCATACAAACTGCTCCGCCCCTACTGAAGCTCGGCCTAACGGCCTCGCTTCAGCAGGCTCGGATCACTTTGTATGGCGGCCATCTTGAAATCCGCCATTTTGGATTTTTGACAGGTGTCATTCGACTGCTCTCCCGATTCCCTATGACATTTGTTCAAACACCCCCTACCTATCTCTTACCGTTTTTGAGATATGTCATCCATCTTTACTTGGCAGGCGTCTTTTTATGATTTTCGATTTTTCTCATACTCACCAAAACCCCCCGAACATTTTTGCCATACATCATTTTAACCCTACTCTACTCCTTCTAGGCGAACATTTATGTCAGTCAGTCAGTCAGTGAGTCAGTCAGTGGTAATCGAGCTTTATATATTATAAATAAATAACTAGTTTTTCGGGCAGTGTGCGGGCCGCATGCGGCCCGCATTTATCGTTATACAGTACTAAACTATATCAAAACTCCTGATACGTTGGAAAAAAGTATGTTCAAAACTCCAATAGAAGTATGAAATCCCATATAAACTCTCAATACAATAAAGAACCATACTGTAGCCACAAAAAACAAATTCACCCTACTACGATAAAAAGGTGATACGGGCAGAATGGGACCAAGGTTCTGAGTCACTTTTGTTAAGGAACCCCACTCGTAGGTGCTTCGGTTACCGCAGGCAGTTGCCATGGAGACCAGTCGGTGACGTGGAAAATACTCTCAAGTCGGAGCTCGGCCTTCGGCCTCGCAAGTTACTAACACGGCTCGGCCTGCGGCCTCGCCAAGCGCTCGCCCTTCGGGCTCGCGCATCATACGCTCGGCCTTCGGCCTCGCGGACCGAAAGTTCGGCCTTCGGCCTCACCAAGAGCTCGCCCTTCGGGCTCGCTACTACACTAATGTTGGACAGTAACTCCAAATTTAGTCAAAAATCCCACAAAAACTCCTAATATATTCGAAAATTAAGGAAAAACACTCCAAATGCAGTATAAAGAATGATAGGAGCACGTAAGACACATCCAAAATGTCGGATTTCAAGACGGCCACCATACAAACTGCTCCGCCCCTACTGAAGCACGGCCTAACGGCCTCGCTTCAGCAGGCTCGGATCACTTTGTATGGCGGCCATCTTGAAATCCGCCATTTTGGATTTTTGACAGGTGTCATTCGACTAAACTTCCGATTCCCTATGACATTTGTTCAAACACCCCCTACCTATCTCTTACCGTTTTTGAGATACCTCATCCATCTTCACTTGGCAGGCGTCTTTTTTATGATTTTCGATTTTTCTCATACTCACCAAAACCACCCGAACATTTTTGCCATACATCACCTTGTTCCTACTCGTCTCCTTCTAGGAGAACATTTATGTCAGTCAGTCAGTCAGTGAGTCAGTCAGTGGTAATCGAGCTTTATATATTATAAATAACTAGTTTTTCGGGCAGTGTGCGGGCCGCATGCGGCCCGCATTTATCGTTATGCAGTACTAAACTTTACCTTAACCCCTTATACATTAAAAAAAAATAAGTTCAAAACTCTAATAGAAGTATGAAATCCCAAATAAACTCTCCATACAATAAAGAACCATACTGAAGCCACTAAAGCAGATTCACCCTACTGCCATAAAAAGGTGGTACGGGCAGAATGGTACCAAGGTTCTGGGTCACTTTTGTTAAGGAACCCTACTCGTAGGTGCTTCGGGTACCGCGGGCAGTTGCCATGGAGACCAGTCGGAGATGTGGAAAATACTCTCGAGTCGGAGCTCGGCCTTCGGCCTCGCAAGTAACTAATACGGCTCGGCCTACGGCCTCGCCAGGCGCTCGCCCTTCGGGCTCGTGCATCGTACGCTCGGCCTTCGGCCTCGCGGACCGAAAGTTCGGCCTTCGGCCTCACCATAAGCTCGCTCTTCGGGCTCGCGATACACTAATGTAGGACAGTTACTGCAAATTCAGTCGAAAATCCCACAAAAACTCCTAATACAGTCGAAAATATAAGGTAAAACACTCCAAATGCAGTATAAAGAACGATAGGAGCACGTGGGTCACATCCAAAATGTCAGATTTCAAGACGGCCACCATACAAACTGCTCCGCCCCTACTGAAGCTCGGCCTAAAGGCCTCGCTTCAGCAGGCTCGGATCACTTTGTATGGCGGCCATCTTGAAATCCGCCATTTTGGATTTTTGACAGGTGTCATTCGACTGCTCTCCTTATTCCCTATGACATTTGGTCAAGCACCCCTTACCTATCTCTTACCGTTTCAGAGATACGCCATCCAATTTGACTTGGCAGGCGTCGTTTTTATGATTTTCGATTTTTCCCATACTCACCAAAACCCCCCGAACATTTTTGCCATACTTCATTTTTACCCTACTCTGCTCCTTCTAGGAGAACATTTATGTCAGTCAGTCAGTGGTAATCGAGCTTTATATATTATAACTAGTTTTTCGGGCAGTGTGCGGGCCGCATGCGGCCCGCATTTATCGTTATGCAGTACTAAACTATATCAAAACTCATGATACGTTGTAAAAAAGTATGTTCAAAACTCCAATAGAAGAATGAAATCCCATATAAACTCTCAATACAATAAAGAACCATACTGTAGCCACTAAAGCAGATTCACCCTACTGCCATAAAAAGGTGGTACGGGCAGAATGGTACCAAGGTTCTGAGTCACTTTTGTTAAGGAACCCCACTCGTAGTTGCTGCGGTTACCGCAGGCAGTTGCCATGGAGACCAGTCGGAGATGTGGAAAATACTCTCAAGTCGGAGCTCGGCCTTCGGCCTCGCAAGTTACTAATACGGCTCGGCCTACGGCCTCGCCAGGCGCTCGCCCTTCGGGCTCACGCATCATACGCTCGGCCTTCGGCCTCGCGGACCGAAAGTTCGGCCTTCGGCCTCACCAGAAGCTCGCCCTTCGGGCTCGCTACTTCACTTATGTAGGACAGTAACTCCAAATTTAGTCAAAAATCCCACAAAAACTCCTAATACAGTCGAAAATATTAGGTAAAACACTCCAAATGCAGTATAAAGAATGATAGGAGCACGTGGGTCACATCCAAAATGTCGGATTTCAAGACAGCCACCATACAAACTGCTCCGCCTCTACTGAAGCTCGGCCTAACGGCCTCGCTTCAGCAGGCTCGGATCACTTTGTATGGCGGCCATCTTGAAATCCACCATTTTGGATTTTTGACAGATGTCATCCGACTGCTCTCCCAATTCCCTATGACATTTGTTCAAACACCCTCTACCTATCTTGTACCGTTTTTGAGATATGTCATTCATCTTTACTTGGCAGGCGTCTTTTTAATGATTTTCGATTTTTCTCATACTCACCTAAACCCGCCGAACATTTTTGCCATACTTCATTTTTACCCTACTCTGCTCCTTCTAGGAGAACATTTATGTCAGTCAGTCAGTCAGTGAGTCAGTCAGTGGTAATCGAGCTTTATATATTATAAACTAGTATTTCGGGCAGTGTGCGGGCCGCATGCGGCCCGCATCTATCTTGAGTCAGTAGGAACTGTCATAAAAGCACGTTATACATTAAAAAAAAGTAATATCCAAAACTCCAATAGAAGTATGAAATACTATATAAACTCTTTATACAATAAGGAACCAAACTGTAGCCACCAAATCAGATTCACCCTACTGCCATAAAAAGGTGGTACGGGCAGAATGGTACGAAGGTTCTGAGTCACTTTTGTTAAGGAACCCCACTCGTAGGTGCTTCGGTTACCGCAGGCAGTTGCCATGGAGACCAGTCGGTGATGTGGAAAATACTCTCAAGTCGGAGCTCGGCCTTCGGCCTCGCAAGTTACTAATACGGCTCGGCCTGCGGCCTCGCCAAGCGCTCGCCCTTCGGGCTCACGCTTCATACGCTCGGCCTTCGGCCTCGCGGACCGAAAGTTCGGCCTTCGGCCTCACCAGGAGCTCGCCCTTCGGGCTCGCTACTACACTTATGTAGGACAGTAACTCCAAATTCAGTCAAAAATCCCACTAAAACTCCTAATACAGTCGAAAATATAAGGTAAAACACTCCAAATGCAGTATAAAGAATGATAGGAGCACTTTGGTCACATCCAAAATGTCGGATTTCCAGATGGCCACCATACAAACTGCTCCGCCCCTACTGAAGCTCGGCCTAAAGGCCTCGCTTCAGCAGGCTCGGAGCATTTTGTATGGCGGCCATCTTGAAATCCGCCATTTTGGATTTTTGACAGATGTCATTCGACTGCTCTCCCGATTCCCTATGACATTTGTTCAAACACCCCCTACTTATCTCTTACCGTTTTCGAGATACGTCATCCATCTACACTTGGCAGGCGTCTTTTTAATGATTTTCGATTTTTCTCATACTCACCAAAACCCCCCGAACATTTTTGCCATACATCATTTTAGCCCTACTCGTCTCCTTCTAGGAGAACATTTATGTCAATCAGTCAGTCAGTCAGTCAGTGAGTGGTAATCGAGCTTTATATATTATTAACTAGTTTTTCGGGCAGTGTGCGGGCCGCATGCGGCCCGCATCTATCTTTAGTCAGTAGGAACTGTCATAAAAGCACGTTATACATAAAAAAAAAATAAGTTCAAAACTCCAAAAGTGGAATGAAATCCCATATAAACTCTCAATACAATAAAAAAACAAACTGTAGCCACCAAACCAAATTCACCCTACTGCCATAAAAAGGTGGTACGGGCAGAATGGGTCCAGGGTTCCGAGTCACTTTTGTTATGGAACCCCACTCGTAGGTGCTTCGGTTACCGCGGGCAGTTGCCATGGAGACCAGTCGGAGATGTAGAAAATACTCTCGAGTCGGAGCTCGGCCTTCGGCCTCGCAAGTTACTAACACGGCTCGGCCTGCGGCCTCGCCTAGCGCTCGCCCTGCGGGCTCGCGAACCGTCCACTCGGCCTACGGCCTCGCGGCCCGAAAGTTCGGCCTTCGGCCTCACCAGAAGCTTGCCCTTCGGGCTCGCTACACGGCCAGTATGACAATTACTCCAAATTCAGTTGAAAATCCCACAAAAACTCCTAATACAGTCGACATTGTAAGGTCAAATACTCCAAATAATGTATGAAGAATGAGAGTAGCACATTTGACAGGTGTCATTCGACTGCTCTCCCGATTCCCTATGACATTTGTTCAAACACCCCCAACCTATCTCTTACCGTTTTCGAGATACGTAGTCCAGCTTTACTTGGCAGGCGTCATTTCTAGGGTTTTTATTTTTTTCCCTACTCAGCTAAGCCCCTTTGTCATTTTCGTAATACATTACTTTAACCGTACTCAACGCTTTCTGGTAGAACCAGCTACTTTTTTGAGGGATCGAAGGATTTTGTATGGCGGCCATTTTGAAATCCGCCATTTTGGATTTTTGACAAATGTCATCCGACTGCTCTCCCGATTCCCTATGACATTTGGTCAAGCACCCCCTACCTATCTTGTACCGTTTCAGAGATACGCCATCCAATTTTACTTGGCAGACGTCATCTTTGAGTTTTCGGATTTTTCCCATACTCACACAAACCCCCTCTACACTTTTCCCATACATCACATTCTTCCTACTCGACTCCTTCTGGGAGAACAATGATGTCAGTCAGTCAGTCAGTCAGTCAGTCAGTCAGTGTACGGTAATCCAGCTTTATATATTATAACTAGTTTTTCGGGCAGTGTGCGGGCCGCATGCGGCCCGCATTTATCGTTATGCAATTTGAAACAATATCAAAACACCTTATACATTTAAAAAAAAAAACAATATTCTATAACAGTATGAAATCCCATATAAACTCCTTATACAGTAGAGAACCAAACTATAGCCACCAAACCAGATTCACCCTACTGCCATAAAAAAAGTGGTACGGGCAGAATGGTACCAAGATTCTGAGTAACTTTTGTTAAAGAACCCCACTCGTAGGAGCTTCGCTTACCACGGGCAGTTGCCATGGAGACCATTCGGAGACGTGGAAAATACTCTCAAGTCGGAGCTCGGCCTTCGGCCTCGCAAGTTACTAACACGGCTCGGCCTCTGGCCTCGCCATGCGCTCGCCCTTCGGGCTCACGCCCCATACGCTCGGCCTTCGGCCTCGCGGGCCGAAAGTTCGGCCTTCGGCCTCACCAGAAGCTCGCCCTTCGGGCTCGCTACTACACTAATGTAGGACAGTTACTCCAAATTCAGTCAAAAATCCCACAAAAACTCCTAATACAGTCGAAAATAAAGATAAAAAACTCCAAATGCAGTATAAAGAATGATAGGAGCACGTAAGACACATCCAAAATGTCGGATTTCAAGACGGCCACCATACAAACTGCTCCGCCCCTACTGAAGCTCGGCCTAACGGCCTCGCTTCAGCAGGCTCGGATCACTTTGTATGGCGGCCATCTTGAAATCCGCCATTTTGGATTTTTGACAGGTGTCATTCGACTGCTCTCCCGATTCCCTATGACATTTGTTCAAACACCCCCTACCTATCTCTTACCGTTTTTGAGATATGTCATCCATCTTTACTTGGCAGGCGTCTTTTTATGATTTTCGATTTTTCTCATACTCACCAAAACCCCCCGAACATTTTTGCCATACATCATTTTAACCCTACTCTACTCCTTCTAGGCGAACATTTATGTCAGTCAGTCAGTCAGTGAGTCAGTCAGTGGTAATCGAGCTTTATATATTATAATAATCTAGTATTTCGGGCAGTGTGCGGGCCGCATGCGGCCCGCATCTATCTTGAGTCAGTAGGAATTGTCAAATAAACACCAGAGACATTAAAAAAAGTATGTTCAAAACACCAATAGAAGTATGAAATCCCAAATAAACTCTCCATACAATAAAGAACCATACTGTAGCCACTAAAGCAGATTCACCCTACTGCCATAAAAAGGTGGTACGGGCAGAATGGTACCAAGGTTCTGAGTCACTTTTGTTAAGGAACCCCACTCGTAGGTGCTTCGGTTACCGCGGGCAGTTGCCATGGAGACCAGTCGGAGATGTGGAAAATACTCTCAAGTCGGAGCTCGGCCTTCGGCCTCGCAAGTTACTAACACGGCTCGGCCTCCGGCCTCGCCAAGCGCTCGCCCTTCGGGCTCACGCACCATGCGCTCGGCCTTCGGCCTCGCGAGCCGAAAGTTCGGCCTTCGGCCTCACCAGAAGCTCGCCCTTCGGGCTCGCTATACACCAATGTAGGACAGTAACTCCAAATTCAGTCGAAAATCCCACAAAAACTCCTAATACAGTCGAAAATATAAGGTAAAACACTCCAAATGCAGTATAAAGAATGATAGGAGCACGTAAAACACATCCAAAATGTCGGATTTCAAGACGGCCACCATACAAACTGCTCCGCCCCTACTGAAGCTCGGCCTAACGGCCTCGCTTCAGCAGGCTCGGATCACTTTGTATGGCGGCCATCTTGAAATCCGCCATTTTGGATTTTTGCCAGGTGTCATTCGACTGCTCTTCCAATTCCCTATGACATTTGTTCAAACACCCCCTACCTATCTTGTACCGTTTTCGAGATACGTCATTCATCTTTACTTGGCAGGCGTCTTTTTAATGATTTTCGATTTTTCTCATACTCACCAAAACCACCCGAACATTTTTGCCATACTTCATTTTTACCCTACTCTACTCCTTCTAGGAGAACATTTATGTCAATCAGTCAGTCAGTCAGTCAGTGAGTGGTAATCGAGCTTTATATATTATTAACTAGTATTTCGGGCAGTGTGCGGGCCGCATGCGGCCCGCATTTATCGTTATGCAGTACTAAACTAAAACAAAACACCTTTTACAATAAATAAAAATATTTCAAATCTTCAATAGAAGTAGGAAATCCCATATAAACTCTCAATACAATAAAGAAACAAACTGTAGCCTCCAAACCAGATTCACCCTACTGCCATTAAAAGGTGGTACCGGCAGAATGGTACCAAGGTTTTGACTCACATTTGTTAAGGAACCCTACTCGTAGGTGCTTTGGTTATCGCGGGCAGTTGCCATGGAGACCAGTCGGAGACGTGGAAAATACTCTCAAGTCGGAGCTCGGCCTTCGGCCTCGCAAGTTACTAACACGGCTCGGCCTGCGGCCTCGCCAAGCGCTCGCCCTTCGGGCTCACGCACTAATCGCTCGGCCTTCGGCCTCACGGACCGAAAGTTCGGCCTTCGGCCTCACCAGGAGCTCGCCCTTCGGGCTCGCTACTACAATGACGTAAAACAGTAACTCCAAATTCAGTCAAAAAACCTACAAAAACTCCTAATACAGTCGAAAATATGAGGTAAAACACTCCAAATGCAGTATAAAGAATGAGAGGAGCTTGTTTGACACATCCGAAATGTCATTCGACTGCTCTCCTTATTCCCTATGACATTTTTTCAAAAACCCCCTACCTATCTATTACCGTTTTCGAGATACGTGATTTATCTGCACTTGGCAGACGTCATCGAAAAAAAAAATTCATATTTGGAATAAGGACGTCCAGAACAACCTAGATATCGAGTTTCAGCCAAATCGGAGTAACTTTTTTTACTTGGCAGACGTCATCGAAAAAAAAATTTTAGATTTGGAATAAGGACACCCAGAACCACCTAAATATCGAGTTTTAGCCAAATCGGAGTAACTTTTTTTACTTGGCAGGCGTCATCGAAAAAATTTTTTTTGATTTGGAATAAGGGCGTCTAGAACCACTTAAATATCGAGTTTCAGCCAAATCGGAGTACCTTTTTTTACTTGGCAGACGTCATCGAAATAAAAATTTCATATTTGAAATGAGGATGACGAGAACAACCTATATATCGATTTTCAGCCAAATCGGTGCATGTCTGAGCTCGGCCTTCGGCCTCGCAAGTTACTAACATGGCTCGGCCTGCGGCCTCGCCTAGCGCTCGCCCTGCGGGCTCGCGCACCGTCCACTCGGCCTACGGCCTCGCGGCCCGAAAGTTCGGCCTTCGGCCTCACCAGAAGCTCGCCCTTCGGGCTCGCTACACGGCCAGTAGGACAATTACTCCAAATTCAGTTGAAAATCCCACAAAAACTCCTAATACAGTCGACATTGTAAGGTCAAATACTCCAAATAATGTATGAAGAATGAGAGTAGCACATTTGACAGGTGTCATTCGACTGCTCTCCCGATTCCCTATGACATTTGTTCAAACACCCTAAAACTATCTCTTACCGTTTTCGAGATACGTAGTCCAGCTTTACTTGGCAGGCGTCATTTCTAGGGTTTTTAATTTTTTTCCTACTCAGCTAAACCCCTTAGTCATTTTCGTAATACATTACTATAACCGTACTCAACTCTTTTTGGTAGAACCAGCTACTTTTTTGAGGGATCGAAGGATTTTGTATGGCGGCCATTTTGAAATCCGCCATTTTGAATTTTTGACAAATGTCATCCGACTGCTCTCCCGATTCCCTATGACATTTGGTCAAGCACCCCCTACCTATCTCTTACCGTTTCAGAGATATGTCATGCATCTTTACTTGGCAGGCGTCTTTTTTATGATTTTTGATTTTTCCCATACTCACCTAAACTCCCTCTACACTTTTCCCATACATCACTTTCTTCCTACTCGACTCCTTCTGGGAGAACAATCATGTCAGTCAGTGAATCAGTCAGTCAGTGAGTCAGTGTACGGTAATCCAGCTTTATATATTATAAATAACTAGTTATTCGGGCAGTGTGCGGGCCGCATGCGGCCCGCATTTATCGTTATGCAGTACTAAACTTTACCTTAACCCCTTATACATTAAAAAAAAAATAAGTTCAAATCTCCAATAGAAGTATGAAATCCCAAATAATCTCTCAATACAATAAAGAATAATACTGTAGCCACTAAAACAGATTCACCCTACGGCCATAAAAAGGTGGTACGGGCAGAATGGGACCAAGGTTCTGAGTCACTTTTGTTAAGGAACCCCACTCGTAGGTGCTTTGCTTACCGCGGGCAGTTGCCATGGAGACCAGTCGGAGACTTGGAAAAAACTCTCAAGTCGGAGCTCGGCCTTCGGCCTCGCAAGTTACCAACACGGCTCGGCCTGCGGCCTCGCCAAGCGCTCGCCCTACGGGCTCGCGCATCATACGCTCGGCCTTCGGCCTCGCGGACCGAAAGTTCGGCCTCCGGCCTCACCAGGAGCTCGCCCTTCGGGCTCGCTACTACACTTATGTAGGACAGTTACTCCAAATTCAGTCAAAAATCCCACAAAAACTCCTAATACAGTCGAAAATATAAGGTAAAACACTCCAAATGCAGTATAAAGAATGATAGGAGCATGTGGGTCACATCCAAAATGTCGGATTTCATGACAGCCACCATACAAACTGCTCCGCCCCTACTGAAGCTCGGCCTAACGGCCTCGCTTCAGCAGGCTCGGATCATTTTGTATGGCGGCCATCTTGAAATCCGCCATTTTGGATTTTTGACAGGTGTCATTCGACTGCTCTCCCTATTCCCTATGACATTTGTTCAAACACCCCCTACCCATCTTGCACCGTTTTCGAGATACGTCATCCATCTTTACTTGGCAGGCGTCATTTTTATGATTTTCGATTTTTCTCATACTCACCGAAACCACCCGAACACTTTTGCCATACATCACGTTGTTCCTACTCGTCTCCTTCTAGGAGAACATTTATGTCAATCAGTCAGTGGTAATCGAGCTTTATATAATATAAATAAATAATAAATAACTAGTTTTTCGGGCAGTGTGCGGGCCGCATGCGGCCCGCATCTATCTTTAGTCATTTGAAAATTTCACAGAAACACCTAATTCGTTAAAAAAAGTGTGTTCAAAACTACAATAGAAGTATGGAATCCCATATAAACTCTCAATACAATAAATAACCATACTATAGCCACTGAAGCACATTCACCCTACTGCCATAAAAAGGAAGTACGGGCAGAATGGTACCAAGGTTCTGAGTCACTTTTGTTAAGACACCCCACTCGTAGGTGCTTCGGTTACCGCGGGCAGTTGCCATGGAGACCAGTCGGAGACGTGGAAAATACTCTCAAGTCGGAGCTCGGCCTTCGGCCTCGCAAGTTACTAATACGGCTCGGCCTGCGGCCTCGCCAAGCGCTCGCCCTACGGGCTCACGCACCATACGCTCGGCCTTCGGCCTCGCGGGCCGAATGTTCGGCCTTCGGCCTCACCAGGAGCTCGCCCTTCGGGCTCGCTATACACCAATGTAGGACAGTAACTCCAAATTCAGTCGAAAATCCCACAAAAACTCCTAATACAGTCGAAAATATAAGGCAAAAACAATCCAAATGCAGTATAAAGAATGATAGGAGCACGTGGGTCACATCCAAAATGTCGGATTTCAAGACGGCCACCATACAAACTGCTCCGCCCCTACTGAAGCTCGGCCTAAAGGCCTCGCTTCAGCAGGCTCGGATCACTTTGTATGGCGGCCATCTTGAAATCCGCCTTTTTGGATTTTTGACAGATGTCATCCGACTGCTCTCCCGATTCCCTATGACATTTGTTCAAACACCCTCTACCTATCTTGTACCGTTTTTGAGATATGTCATCCATCTACACTTGGCAGGCGTCTTTTTAATGATTTTCGATTTTTCTCATACTCACCAAAACCCCCCGAACATTTTTGCCATACATTATTTTAGCCCAACTCTGCTTCTTCTAGGAGAACATTTATGTCAATCAGTCAGTCAGTCAGTCAGTGAGTGGTAATCGAGCTTTATATATTATTAATAACTAGTTTTTCGGGCAGTGTGCGGGCCGCATGCGGCCCGCATTTATCGTTGTGCAAGTTTGAACAATATCAAAACACCTTATATAATATACCATATAGTAATGTCCAAAACTCCAATAGAAGTATGAAATCCCATATAAACTCTATATACAATAAGGAACCAAACTGTAGCCACCAAACCAGATTCACCCTACTGCCATAAAAAGGTGGTACGGGCAGAATGGTACTAAGGTTCTGAGTCACTTTTGTTAAGGAACCCCACTCGTAGGTGCTGCGGTTACCGCAGGCAGTTGCCATGGAGACCAGTCGGAGATGTGGAAAATACTCTCAAGTCGGAGCTCGGCCTTCGGCCTCGCAAGTTACTAATACGGCTCGGCCTACGGCCTCGCCAGGCGCTCGCCCTTCGGGCTCGCGCATCATACGCTCGGCCTTCGGCCTCGCGGACCGAAAGTTCGGCCTTCGGCCTCACCAGGTGGTTGCCCTTTGGGCTCGCTATACACTAATGTAGGACAGTTACTCCAAATTTAGTCAAAAAACCCACAAAAACTCCTAATACAGTCGAAAATATATGGTAAAACACTCCAAATGCAGTATGAAGAATGAGAGGAGCACCTGGGACAAATCCAAAATGGCGGATTTCAAGAAGGCCACCATACAAACTGCTCCGCCCCTACTGAAGCTCGGCCTAAAGGCCTCGCTTCAGCAGGCTCGGAGCATTTTGTATGGCGGCCATCTTGAAATCCGCCATTTTGGATTTTTGACAGGTGTCATTCGACTGCTCTCCCGATTCCCTATGACATTTGTTCAAACACCCCCTACCTATATTGTACCGTTTTTGAGATATGTCATCCATCTTTACTTGGCAGGCGTCATTTTTATGATTTTCGATTTTTCTCGTACTCACCAAAACCCCCCGAACATTTTTGCCATACATCATTTTAACCCTACTCTGCTCCTTCTAGGAGAACATTTATGTCAATCAGTCAGTCAGTCAGTCAGTGAGTGGTAATCGAGCTTTATATATTATAAACTAGTTATTCGGGCAGTGTGCGGGCCGCATGCGGCCCGCATTTATCGTTGTGCAATTTTAAACTATATCAAAACACCTTTTACATTAAAATAAAAATATTTCAAAAACTCCAATAGAAGTATGAAATCCCATATAAACTCTCAATACAATAAAGAACCATACTGTAGCCATTAAAGCAGATTCACCCTACTGCCATAAAAAGGTGGTACGGGCAGAATGGTACCAAGGTTCTTAATCACTTTTGTTAAAGAACCCCACTCGTAGGTGCTGCGGTTACCGCAGGCAGTTGCCATGGAGACCAGTCGGAGATGTGGAAAATACTCTCAAGACGAAGCTCGGCCTTCGGCCTCGCAAGTTACTAATACGGCTCGGCCTACGGCCTCGCCAGGCGCTCGCCCTTCGGGCTCGCGCATCATACGCTCGGCCTTCGGCCTCGCGGACCGAAAGTTCGGCCTTCGGCCTCACCAGGAGCTCGCCCTTCGGGCTCGCTACTTCACTTATGTAGGACAGTAACTCCAAATTTAGTCAAAAATCCCACAAAAACTCCTAATACAGTCGAAAATATAAGGTAAAACACTCCAAATGCAGTATAAAGAATGATAGGAGCACGTGGGGCACATCCAAAATAACGGATTTCCAGACGGCCACCATACAAACTGCTCCGCCCCTACTGAAGCTCGGCCTAAAGGCCTCGCTTCAGCAGGCTCGGAGCATTTTGTATGGCGGCCATCTTGAAATCCGCCATTTTGGATTTTTGACAGATGTCATTCGACTGCTCTCCCGATTCCCTATGACATTTGTTCAATCACCCCCTACCTATCTTGTACCGTTTTTGAGATACGTCATTCATCTTAACTTGGCAGGCGTCTTTTTAATGATTTTCGATTTTTCTCATACTCACCAAAACCCTCCGAACATTTTTGCCATACTTCATTTTTACCCTACTCTGCTCCTTCTAGGAGAACATTTATGTCAGTGAGTGAGTGGTAATCGAGCTTTATATATTATAACTAGTTTTTCGGGCAGTGTGCGGGCCGCATACGGCCCGCATCTATCTTGAGTCAGTAGGAACTGTCAAAAAAACACCTGAAACATTTAAAAAAAAGTGTGTTCAAAACTCCAATAGAAGTATTAAATCCCATACAAACTCTTAATACAATAAAGAACAATACTGTAGCCACTAAAACAGATTCACCCTACTGCCATAAAAAGGTGGTACGGGCAGAATGTGACCAAGGTTCTGAGTCACTTTTGTTAAGGAACCCCACTCGTAGGTGCTTCGCTTACCGCGGGCAGTTGCCATGGAGACCAGTCGGAGACGTGGAAAATACTCTCAAGTCGGAGCTCGGCCTTCGGCCTCGCAAGTTACCAACACGGCTCGGCCTGCGGCCTCGCCAAGCGCTCGCCCTTCGGGCTCGCGCAACATTCGCTCGGCCTTCGGCCTCGCGGACCGAAAGTTCGGCCTTCGGCTTCACCAGGTGGTTGCCCTTTGGGCTCGCTACTACTCTAATGTAGGTCAATAACTCCAAATTCAGTCAAAAATCCCACAAAAACTCCTAATACAGTCGAAAATAAAGGTAAAACACTCCAAATGCAGTATAAAGAATGATAGGAGCACGTAAGACACATCCAAAATGTCATTCGACTGTTTTTCTTATTCCCTATGACATATTTTCAAATTCCCCCTACCTATCTATTACCGTTATCGAGATACGTGATTTATCTTCACTTGGCAGACGTCATCGAAAAAAAAATTCATATTTGGAATAAGGACGTCCAGAACAACCTAGATTTAAAATTTAAACCAAATCGGAGTACTTTTTTTAACTTGGCAGACGTCATCGAAAAAAAAAATTTAGATTTGGAATAAGGACACCCAGAACCACCTAAATATCGAGTTTCAGCCAAATCGGAGTAACTTTTTTTACTTGGCAGACGTCATCGAAAAAAAAATTTTAGATTTGGAATAAGGACACCCAGAACCACCTAAATATCGAGTTTCAGCCAAATCGGAGTAACTTTTTTTACTTGGCAGACGTCATCGAAATATTTTTTTTTGATTTGGAATAAGGACATCCAGAACCACATAAATATCGAGTTTCAGCCAAATCGGAGTAATTTTTTTTACTTGGCAGACGTCATCGAAATAAAAATTTCATATTTGGAATAAGGATGACGAGAACAACCTATATATCGATTTTCAGCTAAATCGGTGCAAGTCTGAGCTCGGCCTTCGGCCTCGCAAGTTACTAACACGGCTCGACCTGCGGCCTCGCCTAGCGCTCGCCCTGCGGGCTCACGCACCGTCCACTCGGCCTACGGCCTCGCGGCCCGGAAGTTCGGCCTTCGGCCTCACCAAAAGCTCGCCCTTCGGGCTCGCTACACTGACAGTAGGACAATTGCTCTAAATTGAGTTGAAATTCCCACAAAAACTCCTAATACAGTCGAAAATATGAGGTAAAACACTCCATATGCAGTATAAAGAATGAGAGGAGCACGTGTGACAGGTGTCATTCGACTGCTCTCCCGATTCCCTATGACATTTCTTCAAACACCCCCAACCTATCTCTTACCGTTTTTGAGATACGTAGTCCAGCTTTTCTTGGCAGGCGTCATTTCTAGGGTTTTTAATTTTTTCCCTACTCAGCTAAGCCCCTTTGTCATTTTCGTAATACATTACTATAACCGTACTCAACTCTTTTTGGTAGAACCAGCTACTTTTTTGAGGGATCGAAGGATTTTGTATGGCGGCCATTTTGAAATCCGCCATTTTGGATTTTTGACAGATGTCATCCGACTGCTCTCCCGATTCCCTATGACATTTGGTCAAGCACCCCCTACCTATCTCTTACCGTTTCAGAGATACGCCATCCAATTTTACTTGGCAGACGTCATCTTTGAGTTTTCGGATTTTTCCCATACTCCCCTAAACCTCCTCTACACTTTTCCCATACATCACTTTCTTCCTTCTCGACTCCTTCTGGGAGAACAATGATGTCAGTCAGTGAATCAGTCAGTCAGTCAGTCAGTCAGTGTACGGTAATCCAGCTTTATATATTATAAACTAGTTTTTCGGGCAGTGTGCGGGCCGCATGCGGCCCGCATCTATCTTGAGTCATTTGGAAATTTCACATAAACCCCTAATACTTTAAGAAAAAGAATGTTCAAAACTCCAATGGAAGTATGAAATCCCATAAAAACTCTCAATACAATAAAGAACCATACTGCAGCCACTAAAGCAAATTCACCCTACTGCCACAAAAAGGTGGTACGGGCAGAATGGGACCAAGGTTCTGAGTCACTTTTGTGAAGGAACCCCACTCGTAGGTGCTTCGGTTACCGCGGGCAGTTGCTATGGAGACCAGTCGGAGATGTGGAAAATAATCTCAAGTCGGAGCTCGGCCTTCGGCCTCGCAAGTTACTAACACGGCTCGGCCTGCGGCCTCGCAAAGCACTCGCCCTTCGGGCTCGCGCATCATACGCTCGGCCTTCGGCCTCGCGGACCGAAAGTTCGGCCTTCGGCCTCACCAGAAGCTCGCCCTTCGGGCTCGCAACTTCACTAATGTAGGACAGTTACTCCAAATTCAGTCGAAAATCCCACAAAAACTCCTAATACAGTCGAAAATATAGGGTAAATCACTCCAAATGCAGTATAAAGAATGATAGGAGCACGTGGGTCACATCCAAATTGTCGGATTTCAAGACGGCCACCATACAAACTGCTCCGCCCCTACTGAAGCTCGGCCTAAAGGCCTCGCTTCAGCAGGCTCGGATCACTTTGTATGGCGGCCATCTTGAAATCCGCCATTTTGGATTTTTGACAGGTGTCATTCGACTGCTCTCCCGATTCCCTATGACATTTGTTCAAACACCCCCTACCTATCTCGTACCGTTTTTGAGATACGTCATCCATCTTTACTTGGCAGGCGTCTTTTTAATGATTTTCGATTTTTCTCATACTCACCAAAACCCTCCGAACATTTTTGCTATTCTTCATTTTTACCCTACTCTGCTCCTTCTAGGAGAACATTTATGTCAGTGAGTCAGTCAGTCAGTCAGTGGTAATCGAGCTTTATATATTATAAACTAGTATTTCGGGCAGTGTGCGGGCCGCATGCGGCCCGCATTTATCGTTATGCAGAACTAAACAATACGTTAACACCCTGTACATTTAAAAAAAATAAGTTCAAAACTCCAATAGAAGGATGAAATCCCAAATAAACTCTCCATACAATAAAGAACCATACTGTAGCCACTAAAGCAGATTCACCCTACTGCCATAAAAAGGTGGTACGGGCAGTATGGTACCAAGGTTCTGAGTCACTTTTGTTAAGGAACCCCACTCGTAGGTGCTTCGGATACCGCGGGCAGTTGCCATGGAGACCAGTCGGAGACGTGAAAAAAACTCTCAAAACGGAGCTCGGCCTTCGGCCTCGCAAGTTACTAATACGGCTCGGCCTACGGCCTCGCCAAGCGTTCGCCCTTCGGGCTCACGCACCATACGCTCGGCCTTCGGCCTCGCGGACCGAAAGTTCGGCCTTTGGCCTCAACAGGTAATTGCCCTTTGGGCTCGCTATACACTAATGTAGGACAGTTACTCCAAATTCAGTCCAAATTCCCACAAAAACTCCTAATACAGTCGAAAATGTAGGTAAAACACTCCAAATGCAGTATAAAGAATGATAGGAGCACGTGTGACACATCCAAAATGTCGGATTTCAAGATGGCCCCCATACAAACTGCTCCGCCCCTACTGAAGCTCGGCCTAAAGGCCTCGCTTCAGCAGGCTCGGATCACTTTGTATGGCGGCCATCTTGAAATCCGCCATTTTGGATTTTTGACAGGTGTCATTCGACTGCTCTCCCGATTCCCTATGACATTTGTTCAAACACCCCTTACTTATCTCTTACCGTTTTCGAGATACGTCATCCATCTACACTTGGCAGGCGTCTTTTTAATGATTTTCGATTTTTCCCATACTCACCAAAACCACCCGAACATTTTTGCTATACATCACGTTGCTCCTACTCGCCTCCTTCTAGGAGAACATTTATGTCAGTCAGTCAGTGGTAATCGAGCTTTATATATTATAAACTAGTTTTTCGGGCAGTGTGCGGGCCGCATGCGGCCCGCATCTATCTTGAGTCAGTAGGAATTGTCAAATAAACACCAGAGACATTAAAAAAAAGTATGTTCAAAACACCAATAGAAGTATGAAATCCCAAATAAACTCTCCATACAATAAAGAACCATACTGTAGCCACTAAAGCAGATTCACCCTACTGCCATAAAAAGGTGGTACGGGCAGAATGGTACCAAGGTTCTGAGTCACTTTTGTTAAGGAACCCCACTCGTAGGTGCTTCGGTTACCGCGGGCAGTTGCCATGGAGACCAGTCGGAGATGTGGAAAATACTCTCAAGTCGGAGCTCGGCCTTCGGCCTCGCAAGTTACTAACACGGCTCGGCCTCCGGCCTCGCCAAGCGCTCGCCCTTCGGGCTCACGCACCATGCGCTCGGCCTTCGGCCTCGCGAGCCGAAAGTTCGGCCTTCGGCCTCACCAGAAGCTCGCCCTTCGGGCTCGCTATACACCAATGTAGGACAGTAACTCCAAATTCAGTCGAAAATCCCACAAAAACTCCTAATACAGTCGAAAATATAAGGTAAAACACTCCAAATGCAGTATAAAGAATGATAGGAGCACGTAAAACACATCCAAAATGTCGGATTTCAAGACGGCCACCATACAAACTGCTCCGCCCCTACTGAAGCTCGGCCTAACGGCCTCGCTTCAGCAGGCTCGGATCACTTTGTATGGCGGCCATCTTGAAATCCGCCATTTTGGATTTTTGACAGGTGTCATTCGACTGCTCTTCCAATTCCCTATGACATTTGTTCAAACACCCCCTACCTATCTTGTACCGTTTTCGAGATACGTCATTCATCTTTACTTGGCAGGCGTCTTTTTAATGATTTTCGATTTTTCTCATACTCACCAAAACCACCCGAACATTTTTGCCATACTTCATTTTTACCCTACTCTACTCCTTCTAGGAGAACATTTATGTCAATCAGTCAGTCAGTCAGTCAGTGAGTGGTAATCGAGCTTTATATATTATTAATAACTAGTTTTTCGGGCAGTGTGCGGGCCGCATGCGGCCCGCATCTATCTTGAGTCAGTAGGAACTGTCAAAAAAACACCTGATACAAAAAAAAATGTGTTCAAAACTCCAATAGAAGTATGAAATCCCATATAAACTCTCAATACAATAAAGAACCATACTGTAGCCACTAAAGCAAATTCACCCTACTGCCATAAAATGGTGGTACGGGCAGAATGGGACCAAGGTTCTGAGTCACTTTTGTTAAGGAACCCTACTCGTAGGTGCTTCGGTTACCGCAGGCAGTTGCCATGGAGACCAGTCGGTGACGTGGAAAATACTCTCAAGTCGGAGCTCGGCCTTCGGCCTCGCAAGTTACTAAAACGGCTCGGCCTGCGGCCTCGCCAAGCGCTCGCCCTTCGGGCTCGCGCATCATACGCCCGGCCTTCGGCCTCGTGGACCGAAAGTTCGGCCTTCGGCCTCACCAGGAGCTCGCCCTTCGGGCTCGCAACTTCACTAATGTAGGACAGTAACTCCAAATTCAGTCGAAAATCCCACAAAAACTCCTAATACAGTCGAAAATATAAGGTAAATCACTCCAAATGCAGTATAAAGAATGATAGGAGCACGTGGGTCACATCTAAAATGGCGGATTTCAAGACGGCCACCATACAAACTGCTCCGCCCCTACTGAAGCTCGGCCTAAAGGCCTCGCTTCAGCAGGCTCGGATCATTTTGTATGGCGGCCATCTTGAAATCCGCCATTTTGGATTTTTGACAGGTGTCATTCGACTGCTCTCCTGATTCCCTATGACATTTGTTTAAACACCTCCTACCTATCTTGTACCGTTTTCGAGATACGTAGTACATCTTAACTTGGCAGGCGTCTTTTTAATGATTTTCGATTTTTCCCATACTCACCGAAACCACCCGAACATTTTTGCCATACATCACGTTGTTCCTACTCGTCTCCTTCTAGGAGAACATTTATGTCAGTCAGTCAGTCAGTGGTAATCGAGCTTTATATATTATATACTAGTTATTCGGGCAGTGTGCGGGCCGCATGCGGCCCGCATTTATCGTTATGCAATTTTAACTTATATCAAAACACTTAATACGTAAAAAAAAGTGTGTTCAAAACTCCAATAGAAGTATGAAATCCCATATAAACTCTCAATACAATAAAGAAACAAACTGTAGCCACCAAACTAAATTCACCCTACTGCCATAAAAAGGTGGTACGGGCAGAATGGGACCAGGGTTCCGAGTCACTTTTGTTATGGAACCCCACTCGTAGGTGCTTCGGTTACCGCGGGCAGTTGCCATGGAGACCAGTCGGTGACGTGGAAAATACTCTCGAGTCGGAGCTCGGCCTTCGGCCTCGCAAGTTACTAACATGGCTCGGCCTGCGGCCTCGCCAAGCGCTCGCCCTTCGGGCTCACGCACCATACGCTCGGCCTTCGGCCTCACGAGCTGAAAGTTCGGCCTTCGGCCTCACCAGGAGCTCGCCCTTCGGGCTCGCTACTACAATAACGTAGAACAGTAACTCCAAAGTCAGAAATAAAACCTACAAAAACCCTTAATACAGTCGCAAAATTTGAGGTAAAACACTCCAAATGCAGTATAAAGAATGAGAGGAGCACGTGTGACACATCCAAAATGTCATTCGACTGCTCTCCTTATTCCCTATGACATTTTTTCAAAAACCCCCTACCTATCTATTACCGTTTTCGAGATACGTGATTTATCTGCACTTGGCAGACGTCATCGAAAAAAAAATTCATATTTGGAATAAGGACGTCCAGAACAACCTAGATATCGAGTTTCAGCCAAATCGGAGTAACTTTTTTTACTTGGCAGACGTCATCGAAAAAAAAATTTTAGATTTAGAATAAGAACACCCAGAACCACCTAAATATCAAATTTCAGCCAAATCGGAGTAACTTTTTTTACTTGGCAGACGTCATCGAACAAATTTTTTTTGATTTGTAATAAGGACGTCCAGAACCACATAAATATTGAGTTTCAGCCAAATCGTAGAAACTTTTTTTACTTGTCAGACGTCATCGAAATAAAAATTTCATATTTGAAATAAGGATGACGAGAACAACCTATATATCGATTTTCAGCCAAATCTGTGCAAGTCTGAGCTCGGCCTTCGGCCTCGCAAGTTACTAACATGGCTCGGCCTGCGGCCTCGCCTACTGCTCGCCCTACGGGCTCGCGCACCGTCCACTCGGCCTACGGCCTCGCGGCCCGAAGGTTCGGCCTTCGGCCTCACCAGAAGCTCGCCCTTCGGGCTCGCTACACGGCCAATAGGACAATTACTCCAAATTCAGTTGAAAATCCCACAAAAACTCCTAATACAGTCGACATTGTAAGGTCAAATACTCCAAATAATGTATGAAGAATGAGAGTAGCACATTTGACAGGTGTCATTCGACTGCTCTCCCGATTCCCTATGACATTTGTTAAAACACCCCAAACCTATCTCTTACCGTTTTCGAGATACGTAGGCCAGCTTTACTTGACAGGCGTCATTTCTAGAATTTTTAATTTTTTCCCTACTCAGCTAAACCCCTTAGTCATTTTCGTAATACATTACTATAACCGTACTCAACTCTTTCTGGTAGAACCAGCTACTTTTTTGAGGGATCGAAGGATTTTGTATGGCGGCCATTTTGAAATCCGCCATTTTGGATTTTTGACAAATGTCATCCGACTGCTCTCCCGATTCCCTATGACATTGGGTCAAGCACCCCCTACCTTTCTCTTACCGTTTCAGAGATACGCCATCCAATTTTACTTGGCAGACGTCATCTTTGAGTTTTCGGATTTTTCCCATACTCACACAAACCCCCAGAACATTTTTGCTCTACATTACTTTCTTCCTACTCGACTCCTTCTGGGAGAACAATTATGTCAGTGAGTCAGTCAGTGTACGGTAATCCAGCTTTATATATTATAATAACTAGTTTTTCGGGCAGTGTGCGGGCCGCATGCGGCCCGCATTTATCGTTATGCAGTACTAAACTATATCAAAACTCATGATACGTTGTAAAAAAGTATGTTCAAAACTCCAATAGAAGAATGAAATCCCATATAAACTCTCAATACAATAAAGAACCATACTGTAGCCACTAAAGCAGATTCACCCTACTGCCATAAAAAGGTGGTACGGGCAGAATGGTACCAAGGTTCTGAGTCACTTTTGTTAAGGAACCCCACTCGTAGTTGCTGCGGTTACCGCAGGCAGTTGCCATGGAGACCAGTCGGAGATGTGGAAAATACTCTCAAGTCGGAGCTCGGCCTTCGGCCTCGCAAGTTACTAATACGGCTCGGCCTACGGCCTCGCCAGGCGCTCGCCCTTCGGGCTCACGCATCATACGCTCGGCCTTCGGCCTCGCGGACCGAAAGTTCGGCCTTCGGCCTCACCAGAAGCTCGCCCTTCGGGCTCGCTACTTCACTTATGTAGGACAGTAACTCCAAATTTAGTCAAAAATCCCACAAAAACTCCTAATACAGTCGAAAATATTAGGTAAAACACTCCAAATGCAGTATAAAGAATGATAGGAGCACGTGGGTCACATCCAAAATGTCGGATTTCAAGACAGCCACCATACAAACTGCTCCGCCTCTACTGAAGCTCGGCCTAACGGCCTCGCTTCAGCAGGCTCGGATCACTTTGTATGGCGGCCATCTTGAAATCCACCATTTTGGATTTTTGACAGATGTCATCCGACTGCTCTCCCAATTCCCTATGACATTTGTTCAAACACCCTCTACCTATCTTGTACCGTTTTTGAGATATGTCATTCATCTTTACTTGGCAGGCGTCTTTTTAATGATTTTCGATTTTTCTCATACTCACCTAAACCCGCCGAACATTTTTGCCATACTTCATTTTTACCCTACTCTGCTCCTTCTAGGAGAACATTTATGTCAGTGAGTCAGTGAGTCAGTCAGTGGTAATCGAGCCTTATATATTATAAACTAGTTATTCGGGCAGTGTGCGGGCCGCATGCGGCCCGCATCTATCTTGAGTCAGTAGGAACTGTCAAAAAAAAAACCTAATACGTTAAAAAAAAATAAGTTCAAATCTCTAATAGAAGTATGAAATCCCATATAAACTCTCAATACAATAAAGAACCATACTGTAGCCACTAAATCAAATTCACCCTACTGCAATAAAAAGGTGGTACGGGCAGAATGGGACCAAGGTTCTGAGTCACTTTTGTTAAGGAACCCCACTCGTAGGTGCTTTGGTTACCGCAGGCAGTTGCCATGGAGACCAGTCGGAGACGTGGAAAATACTCTCGAGTCGGAGCTCGGCCTTCGGCCTCGCAAGCTACTAACATGGCTCGGCCTGCGGCCTCGCCAAGCGCTCGCCCTTCGGGCTCGCGCACCATACGCTCGGCCTTCGGCCTCGCGTGCCGAAAGTTCGGCCTTCGGCCTCACCAGGAGCTCGCCCTTCGGGCTCGCTACTACATCAACGTAGAATAGTAACTCCAAATTCAGTCAAAAAACCTACAAAAACTCCTAATACAGTCGAAAATATGAGGTAAAACACGCCAAATGCAGTATAAAGAATGAGAGGAGCACGTAGGACAGGTCTCATTCGACTGCTCTCCCGATTCCCTATGACATTTGTTCAAACACCCCCAACCTATCTCTTACCGTTTTCGAGATACGTAGTCCAGCTTTACTTGGCAGGCGTCATTTCTAGGGTTTTTATTTTTTTCCCTACTCAGCTAAGCCCCTTTGTCATTTTCGTAATACATTACTATAACCGTACTCAACTCTTTCTGGTAGAACCAGCTACTTTTTTGAGGGATCGAAGGATTTTGTATGGCGGCCATTTTAAAATCCGCCATTTTGGATTTTTGACAGATGTCATCCGACTGCTTTCCCGATTCCCTATGACATTTGGTCAAGCACCCTCTACCTATCTCTTACCGTTTCAGAGATACGCCATCCAATTTTACTTGGCAGACGTCATCTTTGAGATTTCGGATTTTTCCCATACTCCCCCAAACCCCCTCTACACTTTTCCCATACATCACTTTCTTCCTACTCGACTCCTTCTGGGAGAACAATGATGTCAGTCAGTGAGTCAGTCAGTCAGTCAGTGTACGGTAATCCAGCTTTATATATTATAATAACTAGTTTTTCGGGCAGTGTGCGGGCCGCATGCGGCCCGCATCTATCTTGAGTCAGTAGGAACTGTCACAAAAACACCTCATACATAATAAAAATATGTTCAAAACTTCAATAGAAGTATGAAATCCCATATAAACTTGTAATACAGTAGAGAACCATACTGTAGCTACTATAGCAGATTCACCCTACTGCCTTAAAAAGGAGGTACGGGCACAATGGTACCCAGGTTCTTAATCACTTTTGTTAAGGAACCCCACTCGTAGGTGCTTCGGTTACCGCGGGCAGTTGCCATGGAGACCAGTCGGAGACGTGGAAAAAACTCTCAAGTCGGAGCTCGGCCTTCGGCCTCGCAAGTTACTAATACGGCTCGGCCTGCGGCCTCGCCAAGCGCTCGCCCTTCGGGCTCACGCACCATACGCTCGGCCTTCGGCCTCGCGAGCCGAAAGTTCGGCCTTCGGCCTCACCAGGAGCTCGCCCTTCGGGCTCGCTACTACATTAACGTAGAACAGTTACTCCAAATTCAGTAAAAAATCCCACAAAAACTCCCAATTCAGTCGAAAATGAAGGCAAAACACTCCAAATGCAGTATAAAGAATGATAGGAGCACGTGGGTCACATCCAAAATGTCGGATTTCAAGACGGCCACCATACAAACTGCTCCGCCCCTACTGAAGCTCGGCCTAAAGGCCTCGCTTCAGCAGGCTCGGATCATTTTGTATGGCGGCCATCTTGAAATCCGCCATTTTGGATTTTTGACAGATGTCATCCGACTGCTCTCCCGATTCCCTATGACATTTGTTCAAACACCCCCTACCTATCTTGTACCGTTTTTGAGATATGTCATCCATCTTTACTTGGCAGGCGTCTTTTTATGATTTTCGATTTTTCTCATACTCACCAAAACCCCCCGAACATTTTTGCCATACATCATTTTAACCCTACTCTACTCCTTCTAGGAGAACATTTATGTCAGTCAGTCAGTCAGTGAGTCAGTCAGTGGTAATCGAGCTTTATATATTATAAATAACTAGTTTTTCGGGCAGTGTGCGGGCCGCATGCGGCCCGCATTTATCGTTATGCAGTACTAAACTTTACCTTAACCCCTTATACATTAAAAAAAAATAAGTTCAAAACTCTAATAGAAGTATGAAATCCCAAATAAACTCTCCATACAATAAAGAACCATACTGAAGCCACTAAAGCAGATTCACCCTACTGCCATAAAAAGGTGGTACGGGCAGAATGGTACCAAGGTTCTGGGTCACTTTTGTTAAGGAACCCTACTCGTAGGTGCTTCGGGTACCGCGGGCAGTTGCCATGGAGACCAGTCGGAGATGTGGAAAATACTCTCGAGTCGGAGCTCGGCCTTCGGCCTCGCAAGTAACTAATACGGCTCGGCCTACGGCCTCGCCAGGCGCTCGCCCTTCGGGCTCGTGCATCGTACGCTCGGCCTTCGGCCTCGCGGACCGAAAGTTCGGCCTTCGGCCTCACCATAAGCTCGCTCTTCGGGCTCGCGATACACTAATGTAGGACAGTTACTGCAAATTCAGTCGAAAATCCCACAAAAACTCCTAATACAGTCGAAAATATAAGGTAAAACACTCCAAATGCAGTATAAAGAACGATAGGAGCACGTGGGTCACATCCAAAATGTCAGATTTCAAGACGGCCACCATACAAACTGCTCCGCCCCTACTGAAGCTCGGCCTAAAGGCCTCGCTTCAGCAGGCTCGGATCACTTTGTATGGCGGCCATCTTGAAATCCGCCATTTTGGATTTTTGACAGGTGTCATTCGACTGCTCTCCTTATTCCCTATGACATTTGGTCAAGCACCCTCTACCTATCTCTTACCGTTTCAGAGATACGCCATCCAATTTTACTTGGCAGACGTCATCTTTGAGATTTCGGATTTTTCCCATACTCCCCCAAACCCCCTCTACACTTTTCCCATACATCACTTTCTTCCTACTCGACTCCTTCTGGGAGAACAATGATGTCAGTCAGTGAGTCAGTCAGTCAGTCAGTGTACGGTAATCCAGCTTTATATATTCATGACTGACATACAGACGTCATCGAAAAAAAAAATTTAGATTTGGAATAAGGACACCCAGAACCACCTAAATATCGAGTTTCAGCCAAATCGGAGTAACTTGTTTTACTTGGCAGACGTCATCGAAAAAAAATTTTTAGATTTGGAATAAGGACACCCAGAACCACCTAAATATCGAGTTTCAGCCAAATCGGAGTAACTTTTTTTACTTGGCAGACGTCATCGAAGTAAAAATTTCATATTTGAAATAAGGATGACGAGAACAACCTATATATCGATTTTCAGCCAAATCGGTGCAAGTCTAAGCTCGGCCTTCGGCCTCGCAAGTTACTAACATGGCTCGGCCTGCGGCCTCGCCTAGCGCTCGCCCTGCGGGCTCGCGCACCGTCCACTCGGCCTACGGCCTCGCGGCCCAAAGTTCGGCCTTCGGCCTCACCAGAAGCTCGCCCTTCGGGCTCGCTACACGGCCAGTAGGACAATTACTCCAAATTCAGTTGAAAATCCCAAAAAAACTCCTAAAACAGACGACATTGTAAGGTCAAATACTCCAAATAATGTATGAAGAATGAGAGTAGCACATTTGACAGGTGTCATTCGACTGCTCTCCCGATTCCCTATGACATTTGTTCAAACACCCCAAACCTATCTCTTACCGTTTTCGAGATACGTAGTCCAGCTTTACTTGGCAGGCGTCATTTCTAGGGTTTTTAATTTTTTCCCTACTCAGCTAAACCCCTTAGTCATTTTCGTAATACATTACTTTAACCGTACTCAACTTTTTCTGGTAGAACCAGCTACTTTTTTGAGGGATCGAAGGATTTTGTATGGCGGCCATTTTGAAATCCGCCATTTTGGATTTTTGACAAATGTCATCCGACTGCTCTCCCGATTCCCTATGACATTTGGTCAAGCACCCCCTACCTATATCTTACCGTTTCAGAGATACGCTATCCAATTTTACTTGGCAGACGACATCTTAGAGTTTTCGGATTTTTCCCATACTCACACAAACCCCCTCTACACTTTTCCCATACATCACTTACTTCCTTCTCGACTCCTTCTGGGAGAACAATGATGTCAGTCAGTGAATCAGTCAGTCAGTCAGTCAGTGTACGGTAATCGAGCTTTATATATTATAAACTAGTATTTCGGGCAGTGTGCGGGCCGCATGCGGCCCGCATTTATCGTTATGCAATTTTAAACTATATCAAAACACCTAATACATTAAAAAAAAATATGTTCAAAACTCCAATAGAAATATGAAATCCCAAATAAACTTGTAATACAGTAGAGAAACATACTGTAGCTACTAAAGCAGATTCACCCTACTGCCATAAAAAGGTGGTACGGGCAGAATGGTACCAAGGTTCTGAGTAACTTTTGTTAAGGAACCCCACTCGTAGGTGCTTCGGTTACCGCGGGCAGTTGCCATGGAGACGGGTCGGAGACGTGGAAAAAACTCTCAAGTCGGAGCTCGGCCTTCAGCCTCGCAAGTTACTAATACGGCTCGGCCTACGGCCTCGCCAAGCGCTCGCCCTTCGGGCTCACGCACCCTACGCTCGGCCTTCGGCCTCGCGAGCCGAAAGTTCGGCCTTCGGCCTCACCGGGAGCTCGCCCTTCGGGCTCGCTATACACTAAAGTTGGACAGTAACTCCAAATTCAGTCAAAAATCCCACAAATATCCTAATACAGTCGAAAATTAAGGAAAAACACTCCAAATGCAGTATAAAGAATGATAGGAGCACGTAAGACACATCCAAAATGTCATTCGACTGCTCTCTTTATTCGCTATGACATATTTTCAAAAACCCCCTACCTTTCTATTACCGTTTTCGAGATACGTGATTTATCTGCACATGGCAGACGTCATCGAAAAAAAAATTTCATATTTGGAATAAGGACGTCCAGAACAACCTAGATATAAAATTTAAGCCAAATCGGAGTACTTTTTTTTACTTGGCAGAGGTCACCGAAAAAAAAATTTTTGATTTGGAATAAGGACACCCAGAACCACCTAAATATCGAGTTTCAGCCAAATCGGAGTAACTTGTTTTACTTGGCAGACGTCATCGAAAAAAAATTTTAAGATTTGGAATAAGGACACCCAGAACCACCTAAATATCGAGTTTCAACCAAATCGGAGTAACTTTTTTTACTTGGCAGACGTCATCGAAACAAAAATTTTTGATTTAGAATAAGGACGTCCAGAACCACATAAATATCGAGTTTCAGCCAAATCGAAGTAACTATTTTTACTTGGCAGACGTCATCAAAATCAAAATTTCATATATAGAATAAGGATGACGAGAACAACCTATATATCGATTTTCAGCCGAATCGGTGCAAGTCTGAGCTCGGCCTTCGGCCTCGCAAGTTACTAACATGGCTCGGCCTGCGGCCTCGCCTAGCGCTCGCCCTACGGGCTCGCGCACCATCCGCTCGGCCTACGGCCTCGCGGCCTTAAAGTTCGGCCTTCGGCCTCACCAGAAGCTCGCCCTTCGGGCTCGCTACACGGCCAGTAGGCCAATTACTCCAAATTCAGTTGAAAATCCCACAAAAACTCCTAATACAGTCGACATTGTAAGGTCAAATACTCCAAATAATGTATGAAGAATGAGAGTAGCACATTTGACAGGTGTCATTCGACTGCTCTCCCGATTCCCTATGACATTTGTTCAAACACCCCCAACCTATCTCTTACCGTTTTCGAGATACGTAGTCCACCTTTACTTGGCAGGCGTCATTTTTAGGGTTTTTAATTTTTCCCTACTAATCTGAACCCCTTAGTCATTTTCGTAATACATTACTTTAACCGTACTCAACTCTTTCTGGTAGAACCAGCTACTTTTTTGAGGGATCGAAGGATTTTGTATGGCGGCCATTTTGAAATCCGCCATTTTGGATTTTTGACAGATGTCATCCGACTGCTCTCCCGATTCCCTATGACATTTGGTCAAGCACCCCCTACCTATCTCTTACCGTTTCCGAGATACGCCATCCAATTTTACTTGGCAGACGTCATCTTTGAGTTTTCGGATTTTTCCCATACTCACACAAACCCCCTCTACACTTTTCCCATACATCATATTCTTCCTTCTCGACTCCTTCTGGGAGAACAATGATGTCAGTCAGTCAGTGAGTCAGTGAATCAGTCAGTGTACGGTAATCCAGCTTTATATATATAGTTTTTCGGGCAGTGTGCGGGCCGCATGCGGCCCGCATTTATCGTTATGCAATTTTAAACTATATCAAAACACCTTTTACAATACACTAAAATATTTCAAAACCCCAAAAGAAGTATGAAGTCCCATATAAACTCTCAATACAGTAGAGAACCATACTGTAGCCACTAAAGCAGATTCACCCTACTGCCATAAAAAGGTGGTACGGGCAGAATGGTACCAAGGTTCTGAGTCACTTTTGTTAAGGAACCCCACTCGTAGCTGCTTCGGTTACCGCAGGCAGTTGCCATGGAGACCAGTTGGAGATGTGGAAAAAACTCTCAAGTCGGAGCTCGGCCTTCGGCCTCGCAAGTTACTAATACGGCTCGGCCTACGGCCTCGCCAAGCGCTCGCCCTTCGGGCTCACGCACCCTACGCTCGGCCTTCGGCCTCGCGAGCCGAAAGTTCGGCCTTCGGCCTCACCGGAAGCTCGCCCTTCGGGCTCGCTATACACTAAAGTTAGACAGTTACTCCAAATTCAGTCAAAAATCCCACAAAAAATCCTAATACAGTTGAAAATTAAGGAAAAACACTCCAAATGCAGTATAAAGAATGATAGGAGCACGTAAGACACATCCAAAATGTCATTCGACTGCTCTTCTTATTCCCTATGACATATTTTCAAAAACCCCCTACCTATCTATTACCGTTTTCGAGATACGTGATTTATCTGCACTTGGCAGACGTCATCGAAAACAAAATTTCATATTTGGAATAAGGACGTTCAGAACAACCTAGATATAAAATTTAAGCCAAATCGGAGTACTCTTTTTTACTTGGCAGACGTCATCGAAAAAAAATTTTTTGATTTGGAATAAGGACACCCAGAACCACCTAAATATCGAGTTTCAGCCAAATCGGAGTAACTTTTTTTACTTGGCAGACGTCATCGAAAAAAAAATTTTAGATTTGGAATAAGGACACCCAGAACCACCTAAATATCGAGTTTCAGCCAAATCGGAGTAACTTTTTTTACTTGGCAGACGTCATCGAAACAAAAATTTTTGATTTAGAATAAGGACGTCCAGAACCACATAAATATCGAGTTTCAGCCAAATCGGAGTAACTTTTTTTACTTGGCAGACGTCATCGAAATAAAAATTTCATATTTGGAATAAGGATGACGAGAACAACCTATATATCGATTTTCAGCCAAATCGGTGCAAGTCTGAGCTCGGCCTTCGGCCTCGCAAGTTACTAAGACGGCTCGACCTGCGGCCTCGCGCACCGTCCACTCGGCCTACGGCCTCGCGAACCGAAAGTTCGGCCTTCGGCCTCACCAAAAGCTCGCCCTTCGGGCTCGCTACACTGACAGTAGGACAATTACTCTAAATTGAGTTGAAATTCCCACAAACACTCCTAATACAGTCGACATTGTAAGGTTAAATACTCCAAATAATGTATGAAGAATGAGAGTAGCACATTTGACAGGTGTCATTCGACTGCTCTCTCGATTCCCTATGACATTTGTTCAAACACCCCCAACCTATCTCTTACCGTTTTCGAGATACGTGGTCCAGCTTTACTTGGCAGGCGTCATTTCTAGGGTTTTTAATTTTTCCCCTACTCAGCTAAACCCCTTAGTCATTTTCGTAATACATTACTATAACCGTACTCAACTCTTTCTGGTAGAACCAGCTACTTTTTTGAGGGATCGAAGGATTTTGTATGGCGGCCATTTTGAAATCCGCCATTTTGGATTTTTGACAAATGTCATCCGACTGCTCTCCTGATTCCCTATGACATTTGGTCAAGCACCCCCTACCTATCTCTTACCGTTTCAGAGATACGCCATCCAATTTTACTTGGCAGACGTCATCTTTGAGTTTTCGGATTTTTCCCATACTCACACAAACCCCCTCTACACTTTTCCCATACATCACATTCTTCCTACTCGACTCCTTCTGGGAGAACAATGATGTCAGTCAGTCAGTCAGTCAGTCAGTGAGTCAGTGTACGGTAATCCAGCTTTATATATTATAAATAATAACTAGTATTTCGGGCAGTGTGCGGGCCGCATGCGGCCCGCATTTATCGTTGTGCAATTTTAACTTATATCAAGACACCTAATACGTAAAAAAAAGTGTGTTCAAAACTCCAATAGAAGTATGAAATCCCATATAAACTCTCAATACAATAAAGAAACAAACTGTAGCCACCAAACCAAATTCACCCTACTGCCATAAAAAGGTGGTACGGGCAGAATGGTACCAAGGTTCTGAGTCACTTTTGTTAAGGAACCCCACTCGTAGGTGCTTCGGTTACCGCGGTCAGTTGCCATGGAGACCAGTCGAAGATGTAGAAAATATTCTAAAGTCGGAGCTCGGCCTTCAGCCTCGCAAGTTACTAACACGGCTCGGCCTGCGGCCTCGCCAAGCGCTCGCCCTTCGGGCTCGCGCATCATACGCTCGGCCTTCGGCCTCGCGGACCGAAAGTTCGGCCTTCGGCCTCACCAGGAGCTCGCCCTTCGGGCTCGCAACTGCACTAATGTAGGACAGTTACTCCAAATTCAGTCAAAAATCCCACAAAAACTCCTAATACAGTCTAATATAAAGGTAAAACGCTCCAAATGCAGTATAAAGAATGATAGGAGCACGTGGGACACATCCAAAATGTCGGATTTCAAGATGGCCACCATACAAACTGCTCCGCCCCTACTGAAGCTCGGCCTAAAGGCCTCGCTTCAGCAGGCTCGGATCAATTTGTATGGCGGCCATCTTGAAATCCGCCA
Source organism: Plagodis pulveraria (assembly GCA_963890685.1). Classification (NCBI taxonomy): domain Eukaryota; kingdom Metazoa; phylum Arthropoda; class Insecta; order Lepidoptera; family Geometridae; genus Plagodis; species Plagodis pulveraria. The sequence continues at coordinate 19,701,457 of OY982962.1, forward strand.
TTTTGGATTTTTGACAGGTGTCATTCGACTGCTTTCCCAATTCCCTATGACATTTGTTCAAACACCCCCTACTTATCTCTTACCGTTTTTGAGATACGTCATCCATCTTCAGTTGGCAGGCGTCTTTTTAATGATTTTCGATTTTTCTCATACTCACCAAAACCCCCCGAACATTTTTGCTATACATCACGTTGCTCCTACTCGTCTCCTTCTAGGAGAACATTTATGTCAGTCAGTGAGTCAATGGTAATCGAGCTTTATATATTATAACTAGTTTTTCGGGCAGTGTGCGGGCCGCATGCGGCCCGCATTTATCGTTGTGCAAGTTTGAACAATATCAAAACACCTTGTACATTAAAAAAAAATATTTCAAAACACCAAAAGATGTACGATTTCCCATACAAACTCTTAATGCAATAAGGAACCAAACTGTAGCCACCAAACCAGATTCACCCTACTGCCATAAAAAGGTGGTACGGGCAGAATAGTACCAAGGTTCTGAGTCACTTTTGTTAAGGATACCCACTCGTAGGTGCTTCGGTTACCGCAGGCAGTTGCCATGGAGACCAGTCAGTGACGTGGAAAATACTCTCAAGTCGGAGCTCGGCCTTCGGCCTCGCAAGTTACTAATACGGCTTTGCCTACGGCCTCGCCAAGCGCTCGCCCTTCGGGCTCACGCATCATACGCTTGGCCTTCGGCCTCGCGGACCGAAAGTTCGGCCTTCGGCCTTACCAGGAGCTCGCCCTTCGGGCTCGCTACTACACTAACGTAGGACAGTAACTCCAAATTCAGTCAAAACTCCCACAAAAACTCCTAATACAGTTGAAAATAAAGGTAAAACACTCCATATGCAGTATAAAGAATGATAGGAGCATGTAAGACACATCCAAAATGTCGGATTTCAAGACGGCCACCATACAAACTGCTCCGCCCCTACTGAAGCTCGGCCTAACGGCCTCGCTTCAGCAGGCTCGGATCAATTTGTATGGCGGCCATCTTGAAATCCGCCATTTTGGATTTTTGACAGATGTCATTCGACTGCTCTCCTTATTCCCTATGACATTTGTTCAAACACCCCCTACCTATCTCTTACCGTTTTTGAGATACGTCATCCATCTTCACTTGGCAGGCGTCTTTTTAATGATTTTCGATTTTTCTCATACTCATCAAAACCCCTCGAACATTTCTGCCATACATCATTTTAGCCCTACTATGCTCCTTCTAGGAGAACATTTATGTCAATCAGTCAGTCAGTGAGTCAGTGGTAATCGAGCCTTATATATTATAAATAACTAGTTTTTCGGGCAGTGTGCGGGCCGCATGCGGCCCGCATCTATCTTGAGTCAGTAGGAACTGTCAAAAAAACACCTGATACATCAAAAAAAGTATGTTCAAAACTCCATTAGAAGTATGAAATCCCATATAAACTCTCAATACAATAAGGAAACAAACTGTAGCCTCCAAACCAGATTCACTCTACTGCCATAAAAAGGTGGTTCGGGCAGAATGGTACCAAGGTTCTGAGTCACTTTTGTTAAGGAACCCCACTCGTAGGTGCTTTGGTTATCGCGGGCAGTTGCCATGGAGACCAGTCGGAGACGTGGAAAATACTCTCAAGTCGGAGCTCGGCCTTCGGCCTCGCAAGTTACCAGCACGGCTCGGCCTCCGGCCTCGCCAGGCGCTCGCCCTTCGGGCTCACGCACCATACGCTCGGCCTTCGGCCTCGCGAGCCGAAAGTTCGGCCTTCGGCCTCACCAAGAGCTCGCCCTTCGGGCTCGCTACTACAATAACGTAGAACAGTTACTCCAAATTCAGTCAAAAAACCTACAAAAACTCCTATACAGTCGAAAATATGAGGTAAAACACTCCAAATGCAGTATAAAGAATGAGACGAGCACGTGTGACAGGTGTCATTCGACTGCTCTCCCGATTCCCTATGACATTTGTTCAAACACCCCCAACCTATCTCTTACCGTTTTCGAGATACGTAGTCCAGCTTTAATTGGCAGGCGTCATTTCTAGGGTTTTTAATTTTTCCCCTACTCAGCTAAACCCCTTAGTCATTTTAGTTATACATTACTATTACCGTACTCAACTCTTTCTGGTAGAACCAGCTACTTTTTTGAGGGATCGAAGGATTTTGTATGGCGGCCATTTTGAAATCCGCCCTTTTGGATTTTTGACAGATGTCATTCGACTGCTCTCCCGGTTCCCTATGACATTTGGTCAAGCACCCCCTACCTATCTCTTACTGTTTCAGAGATACGCCATCCAATTTTACTTGGCAGACGTCATCTTTGAGTTTTCGGATTTTTCCCATACTCACACAAACCCTCAGAACATTTTTGCTATACATTACTTTCTTCCTACTCGACTCCTTCTGGGAGAACAATGATGTCAGTCAGTGAGTCAGTCAGTCAGTGTACGGTAATCCAGCTTTATATATTATAAAAATAACTAGTTTTTCGGGCAGTGTGCGGGCCGCATGCGGCCCGCATTTTTCGTTGTGCAGTACTTAACTTTACCTTAACCCCTTATACATTTAAAAAAAATAAGTTCAAAACTCCAATAGAAGTATGAAATCCCAAATAAACTCTCCATACAATAAAGAACCATACTGTAGCCACTAAAGCAAATTCACCCTACTGCCATAAAAAGGTGGTACGGGCAGAATGGAACCAAGGTTCTGAGTCACTTTTGTAAAGGAACCCCACTCGTAGGTGCTTCGGTTACCGCGGGCAGTTGCCATGGAGACCAGTCGGAGATGTGGAAAATACTCTCAAGTCGGAGCTCGGCCTTCGGCCTCGCAAGTTACTAATACGGCTCGGCCTACGGCCTCGCCAGGCGCTCGCCCTTCGGGCTCGCGCATCATACGCTCGGCCTTCGGCCTCGCGGACCGAAAGTTCGGCCTTCGGCCTCACCAGGAGCTCGCCCTTCGGGCTCGCTACTACACTAATATAGGACAGTAACTCCAAATTCAGTCAAAACTCCCACAAAAACTCCTAATACAGTCGAAAATAAAGGTCAAACACTCCAAATGCAGTATAAAGAATGATAGGAGCACGTGAGTCACATCCAAAATGTCGGATTTCAAGACGGCCGCCATACAAACTGCTCCGCCCCTACTGAAGCTCGGCCTAAAGGCCTCGCTTCAGCAGGCTCGGGTCATTTTGTATGGCGGCCATCTTGAAATCCGCCATTTTGAATTTTTGACAGCTGTCATTCGACTGCACTCTTGATTCCCTATGACATTTGGTCAAACACCCCCTACCTATCTCTTACCGTTTTCGAGATACGTCATCCATCATCACTTGGCAGGCGTCTTTTTAATAATTTTCGATTTTTCTCATACTCACCAAAACCACCCGAACATTTTTGCCATACATCACGTTGCTCCTACTCGTCTCCTTCTAGGAGAACATTTATGTCAATCAGTCAGTGGTAATCGAGCTTTATATATTATAAACTAGTTTTTCGGGCAGTGTGCGGGCCGCATGCGGCCCGCATCTATCTTTAGTCAGTAGGAACTGTCATAAAAGCACGTTATACATAAAAAAAAAATAAGTTCAAAACTCCAAAAGTGGAATGAAATCCCATATAAACTCTCAATACAATAAAAAAACAAACTGTAGCCACCAAACCAAATTCACCCTACTGCCATAAAAAGGTGGTACGGGCAGAATGGGTCCAGGGTTCCGAGTCACTTTTGTTATGGAACCCCACTCGTAGGTGCTTCGGTTACCGCGGGCAGTTGCCATGGAGACCAGTCGGAGATGTAGAAAATACTCTCGAGTCGGAGCTCGGCCTTCGGCCTCGCAAGTTACTAACACGGCTCGGCCTGCGGCCTCGCCTAGCGCTCGCCCTGCGGGCTCGCGAACCGTCCACTCGGCCTACGGCCTCGCGGCCCGAAAGTTCGGCCTTCGGCCTCACCAGAAGCTTGCCCTTCGGGCTCGCTACACGGCCAGTATGACAATTACTCCAAATTCAGTTGAAAATCCCACAAAAACTCCTAATACAGTCGACATTGTAAGGTCAAATACTCCAAATAATGTATGAAGAATGAGAGTAGCACATTTGACAGGTGTCATTCGACTGCTCTCCCGATTTCCTATGACATTTGTTCAAACACCCCAAACCTATCTCTTACCGTTTTCGAGATACGTTGTCCAGCTTTACTTGGCAGGCGTCATTTCTAGGGTTTTTATTTTTTTCCCTACTAAGCTAAACCCCTTAGTCATTTTCGTAATACATTACTTTAACCGTACTCAACGCTTTCTGGTAGAACCAGCTACTTTTTTGAGGGATCGAAGGATTTTGTATGGCGGCCATTTTGAAATCCGCCATTTTGGATTTTTGACAAATGTCATCCGACTGCTCTCCCGATTCCCTATGACATTTGGTCAAGCACCCCCTACCTATCTTGTACCGTTTCAGAGATACGCCATCCAATTTTACTTGGCAGACGTCATCTTTGAGTTTTCGGATTTTTCCCATACTCACACAAACCCCCTCTACACTTTTCCCATACATCACATTCTTCCTACTCGACTCCTTCTGGGAGAACAATGATGTCAGTCAGTCAGTCAGTCAGTCAGTCAGTCAGTGTACGGTAATCCAGCTTTATATATTATAACTAGTTTTTCGGGCAGTGTGCGGGCCGCATGCGGCCCGCATCTATCTTTAGTCATTTGAAAATTTCACAGGAACACCTAATACGTAAAAAAAAGTGTGTTCAAAACTCCAATAGAAGTATGAAATCCCATAAAAACTCTTAATACAATAAGGAACACAACTGTAGCCACCAAAGCAGATTCACCCTACTGCCATAAAAAGGTGGTACGGGCAGAATGGTACCAAGGTTCTGAGTCACTTTTGTTAAGGAACCCCAATCGTAGGTGCTTCGGTTATCGCGGGCAGTTGCCATGGAGACCAGTCGGAGACGTGGAAAAAACTCTCAAGTCGGAGCTCGGCCTTCGGCCTCGCAAGTTACTAACACGGCTCGGCCTCCGGCCTCGCCAAGCGCTCGCCCTTCGGGCTCACGCACCCTACGCTCGGTCTTCGGCCTCGCGAGCCGAAAGTTCGGCCTTCGGCCTCAACGGGAGCTCGCCCTTCGGGCTCGCTATACATTAAAGTTGGACAGTAACTCCAAATTCAGTCAAAAATCCCATAAAAACTCCTAATGCAGTCGAAAATTAAGGAAAATCACTCCAAATGCAGTATAAAGAACGATAGGAGCACGTAAGACACATCCAAAATGTCATTCGACTGCTCTCCTTATTCCCTATGACATATTTTCAAAAACCCCCTACCTATCTATTACCGTTTTCGAGATACGTGATTTATCTGCACTTGGCAGACGTCATCGAAAAAAAAATTCATATTTGGGATAAGGACGTCCAGAACAACCTAGATATAAAATTTAAGCCAAATCGGAGTACTTTTTTTTACTTGGCAGACGTCATCGAAAAAAAAAAATTGATTTGGAATAAGGATACCCAGAACCACCTAAATATCGAGTTTCTGCCAAATCGGAGTAACTTTTTTAACTTAGCAGACGTCATCGAAAAAAAAATTTTAGATTTGGAATAAGGACACCCAGAACCACCTAAATATAGAGTTTCAGCCAAATCGGAGTAACTTTTTTTACTTGGCAGACGTCATCGAAACAAAAATTTTTGATTTAGAATAAGGACGTCCAGAACCACATAAATATCGAGTTTCAGCCAAATCGGAGTAACTTTTTTTACTTGGCAGACGTCATCGAAATAAAAATTTCATATTTGGAATAAGGATGACGAGAACAACCTATATATCGATTTTCAGCCAAATCGGTGCAAGTCTGAGCTCGGCCTTCGGCCTCGCAAGTTACTAAGACGGCTCGACCTGTGGCCTCGCCTAGCGCTCGCCCTGCGGGCTCGCGCACCGTCCACTCGGCCTACGGCCTCGCGGCCCGAAAGTTCGGCCTTCGGCCTCACCAAAAGCTCGCCCTTCGGGCTCGCTACACTGACAGTAGAACAATTGCTCTTAATTGAGTTGAAATTCCCACAAACACTCCTAATACAGTCGACATTGTAAGGTTAAATACTCCAAATAATGTATGAAGAATGAGAGTAGCACATTTGACAGGTGTCATTCGACTGCTCTCCCGATTCCCTATGACATTTGTTCAAACACCCCCAACCTATCTCTTACCGTTTTCGAGATACGTAGTCCAGCTTTACTTGGCAGGCGTCATTTCTAGGGTTTTTAATTTTTCCCCTACTCAGCTAAACCCCTTAGTCATTTTCGTAATACATTACTATAACCGTACTCAACTCTTTCTGGTAGAACCAGCTACTTACGTGAGGGATCGAAGGATTTTGTATGGCGGCCATTTTGAAATCCGCCATTTTGGATTTTTGACATATGTCATCCGACTGCTCTCCCGATTCCCTATGACATTTGGTCAAGCACCCCCTACCTATCTCTTACCGTTTCAGAGATACGCCATCCAATTTTACTTGGCAGACGTCATCTTTGAGTTTTCGGATTTTTCCCATACTCAGACAAACCCCCTCTACACTTTTCCTATACATCACATTCTTCCTACTCGACTCCTTCTGGGAGAACAATGATGTCAGTCAGTCAGTCAGTCAGTCAGTCAGTCAGTCAGTCAGTGTACGGTAATCCAGCTTTATATATTATAAATAACTAGTTTTTCGGGCAGTGTGCGGGCCGCATGCGGCCCGCATTTTTCGTTATGCAATTGGAAACAATATCAAAACACCTTATACATTAAAAAAAAAAAAAAAATCCATAACAGTATGAAATCCCATATAAACTCCTTATACAGTAGAGAACCAAACTGTAGCCATCAAACCAGATTCACCCTACTGCCATAAAAAAGTGGTACGGGCAGAATGGTACCAAGGTTCTGAGTCACTTTTGTTAAGGGACCCCACTCGTAGGTGCTTCGGTTACCGCGGGCAGTTGCCATGGAGACCAGTCGGTGACGTGGAAAATACTCTCAAGTCGGAGCTCGGCCTTCGGCCTCGCAAGCTACTAACACGGCTCGGCCTGCGGCCTCGCCAAGCGCTCGCCCTTCGGGCTCACGCACCATACGCTCGGCCTTCGGCCTCGCGAGCCGAAAGTTCGGCCTTCGGCCTCACCAGAAGCTCGCCCTTCGGGCTCGCTATACATTATTGTAGGTCAGTAACTCCAAATTCAGTCAAAAATCCCACAAAAACTCTTAATACAGTCGAAAATATAAGGTAAATCACTCCAAATCCAGTATAAAGAATGATAGGAGCACGTGGGTCAGATCCAAAATGTCGGATTTCAAGACAGCCACCATACAAACTGCTCCGCCCCTACTGAAGCTCGGCCTAACGGCCTCGCTTCAGCAGGCTCGGATCATTTTGTATGGCGGCCATCTTGAAATCCGCCATTTTGGATTTTTGACAGGTGTCATTAGACTGCTCTCCTGATTCCCTATGACATTTGTTCAAACAACCCCTACCTATCTTGTACCGTTTTTGAGATATGTCATCCATCTTCACTTGGCAGGCGTCTTTTTAATGATTTTCGATTTTTCTCATACTCACCAAAACCCCGCGAACATTTTTGCCATACATCATTTTTACCCTACTCTACTCCTTCTAGGAGAACATTTATGTCAGTGAGTCAGTCAGTCAGTCAGTGGTAATCGAGCTTTATATATTATAAATAACTAGTTTTTCGGGCAGTGGGCGGGCCGCATGCGGCCCGCATCTATCTTAAGTCAGTAGGAACTGTCATAAAAAAACGTTATACATAAAAAAAAAGTGTCCAAAACTCCAATAGAAGTATGAAATCCCATATAAACTCTCAATACAATAATGAACCATACTGTAGCCACTAAAGCAGATTCACCCTACTGCCATAAAAAGGTGGTACGGGCAGAATGGAACCAAGGTTCTGAGTCACTTTTGTTAAGGAACCCCATTCGTAGGTGCTTCGGTTACCGCGGGCAGTTGCCATGGAGACCAGTCGGTGACGTGGAAAATACTCTCAAGTCGGAGCTCGGCCTTCGGCCTCGCAAGTTACTAACACGGCTTGGCCTGCGGCCTCGCCAAGCGCTCGCCCTTCGGGCTCACGCACAATACGCTCGGCCTTCGGCCTCGCGAGCCGAAAGTTCGGCCTTCGGCCTCACCAGGAGCTCGCCCTTCGGGCTCGCTACTACACTAACGTAGGACAGTAACTCCAAATTCAGTCCAAAATCCCACAAAAACTCCTAATACAGTCGAAAATATAAGGTAAAACACTCCAAATGCAGTATAAAGAATGATAGGAGCACGTGGGTCACCTCCAAAATGTCGGATTTCAAGACAGCCACCATACAAACTGCTCCGCCTCTACTGAAGCTCGGCCTAACGGCCTCGCTTCAGCAGGCTCGGATCACTTTGTATGGCGGCCATCTTGAAATCCACCATTTTGGATTTTTGACAGATGTCATCCGACTGCTCTCCCAATTCCCTATGACATTTGTTCAAACACCCTCTACCTATCTTGTACCGTTTTTGAGATATGTCATTCATCTTTACTTGGCAGGCGTCTTTTTAATGATTTTCGATTTTTCTCATACTCACCTAAACCCGCCGAACATTTTTGCCATACTTCATTTTTACCCTACTCTGCTCCTTCTAGGAGAACATTTATGTCAGTGAGTCAGTGAGTCAGTCAGTGGTAATCGAGCCTTATATATTATAAACTAGTTTTTCGGGCAGTGTGCGGGCCGCATGCGGCCCGCATTTATCGTTGTGCAAGTTTGAACAATATCAAAACGCCTATACATTAAAAAAAGTTTGTTCAAAACTCCATTAGACGTATGAAATCCCATATTAACTCTCAATACAATAAGGAACAATACTGTAGCCACTAAACCAGATTCACCCTACTGCCATAAAAAGGTGGTACGGGCAGAATGGGACCAAGGTTCTGAGTCACTTTTGTTAAGGAACCCCACTCGTAGGTGCTTCGGTTACCGCAGGCAGTTGCCATGGAGACCAGTCGGTGACGTGGAAAATACTCTCAAGTCAGAGCTCGGCCTTCGGCCTCGCAAGTTACTAACACGGCTCAGCCTGCGGCCTCGCCAGGCGCTCGCCCTTCGGGCTCACGCACCCTACGCTCGGCCTACGGCCTCGCGAGCCGAAAGTTCGGCCTTCGGCCTCACCGGGAGCTCGCCCTTCGGGCTCGTTTTCGAGATACGTGATTTATCTGCACATGGCAGACGTCATCGAAAAAAAAATTTCATATTTGGAATAAGGACGTCCAGAACAACCTAGATATAAAATTTAAGCCAAATCGGAGTACTTTTTTTTACTTGGCAGACGTCACCGAAAAAAAAATTTTTGATTTGGAATAAGGACACCCAGAACCACCTAAATATCGAGTTTCAGCCAAATCGGAGTAACTTGTTTTACTTGGCAGACGTCATCGAAAAAAAAATTTTAGATTTGGAATAAGGACACCCAGGACCACCTAAACATCGAGTTTCAGCCAAATCGGAGTAACTATTTTTACTTGGCAGACGTCATCGAAATAAAAATTTCATATTTGGAATAAGGATGACGAGAACAACCTATATATCGATTTTCAGCCAAATCGGTGCAAGTCTGAGCTCGGCCTTCGGCCTCGCAAGTTACTAAGACGGCTCGACCTGCGGCCTCGCCTAGCGCTCGCCCTGCGGGCTCGCGCACCGTCCACTCGGCCTACGGCCTCGCAGCCCGAAAGTTCGGCCTTCGGCCTCACCAAAAGCTCGCCCTTCGGGCTCGCTACACTGACAGTAGGACAATTGCTCAAATTGAGTTGAAATTCCCACAAACACTCCTAATACAGTTGACATTGTAAGGTAAAATACTCCAAATAATGTATGAAGAATGAGAGTAGCACATTTGACAGGTGTCATTCGACTGCTCTCCCGATTCCCTATGACATTTGTTCAAACACCCCCAACCTATCTCTTACCGTTTTCGAGATACGTAGTCCAGCTTTACTTGGCAGGCGTCATTTCTAGGGTTTTTAATTTTTCCCCTACTCAGCTAAACCCCTTAGTCATTTTCGTGATACATTACTATAACCGTACTCAACTCTTTCTGGTAGAACCAGCTACTTTTTTGAGGGATCGAAGGATTTTGTATGGCGGCCATTTTGAAATCCGCCATTTTGGATTTTTGACAAATGTCATCCGACTGCTCTCCCGATTCCCTATGACATTTGGTCTAGCACCCCCTACCTATCTCTTACCGTTTCAGAGATACGCCATCCAATTTTACTTGGCAGACGTCATTTTTGAGTTTTCGGATTTTTCCCATACTCACACAAACCCCCTCTACACTTTTCCCATACATCACATTCTTCCTACTCGACTCCTTCTGGGAAAACAATGATGTCAGTCAGTCAGTCAGTCAGTCAGTCAGTCAGTCAGTGTACGGTAATCCAGCTTTATATATTATAAATAACTAGTATTTCGGGCAGTGTGCGGGCCGCATGCGGCCCGCATTTATCGTTATGCAGTACTAAACTATATCAAAACTCCTGATACGTTGGAAAAAAGTATGTTCAAAACTCCAATAGAAGTATGAAATCCCATATAAACTCTCAATACAATAAAGAACCATACTGTAGCCACTAAAGCAGATTCACCCTACTGCCATAAAAAGGTGGTACGGGCAGAATGGTACCAAGGTTCTAAGTCACTTTTAATAAGGAACCCCACTCGTAGGTGCTTCGGTTACCGCAGGCAGTTGCCATGGAGACCAGTCGGTGACGTGGAAAATACTCTCGAGTCGGAGCTCGGCCTTCGGCCTCGCAAGTTACTAATACGGCTCGGCCTACGGCCTCGCCAAGCGCTCGCCCTTCGGGCTCACGCATCATACGCTCGGCCTTCGGCCTCGCGGACCGAAAGTTCGGCCTTCGGCCTCACCAGGAGCTCGCCCTTCGGGCTCGCTACTACACTAATGTAGGACAGTAACTCCAAATTCAGTCAAAAATCCCACAAAAACTCCTAATACAGTCGAAAATAAAGGTAAAACACTCCAAATGCAGTATAAAGAATGATAGGAGCACGTGGGTCACATCCAAAATGTCGGATTTCAAGACGGCCACCATACAAACTGCTCCGCCCCTTCTGAAGCTCGGCCTAACGGCCTCGCTTCAGCAGGCTCGGATCATTTTGTATGGCGGCCATCTTGAAATCCGCCATTTTGGATTTTTGACAGGTGTCATTCAACTGCTCTCCCGATTTCCTATGACATTTGTTCAAACTCCCCCTACCTATCTCTTACCGTTTTTGAGATATGACATACATCTTTACTTGGCAGGCGTCTTTTAAATGATTTTCGATTTTTCTCATACTCACCTAAGTCCCCCGAACATTTTTGCCATACATCACTGTGCTCCTACTCGTCTCCTTCTAGGAGAACATTTATGTCAATGAGTGAGTCAGTCAGTCAGTCAGTGGTAATCGAGCTTTATATATTATAAATAAACTAGTATTTCGGGCAGTGTGCGGGCCACATGCGGCCCGCATTTATCGTTATGCAGTACTTACCAATACCTTAACACCATATACATTAAAAAAAAAAAAAAAAATTCCATAACAGTATGAAATCCCATATAAACTCTCAATACAATAAAAAACCATACTGTAGCCACTAAATCAAATTCACCCTACTGCAATAAAAAGGTGGTACGGGCAGAATGGGACCAAGGTTCTGAGTCACTTTTGTTAAGGAACCCCACTCGTAGGTGCTTTGGTTACCGCGGGCAGTTGCCATGGAGACCAGTCGGAGACGTGGAAAATACTCTCGAGTCGGAGCTCGGCCTTCGGCCTCGCAAGCTACTAACATGGCTCGGCCTGCGGCCTCGCCAAGCGCTCGCCCTTCGGGCTCGCGCACCATACGCTCGGCCTTCGGCCTCGCGTGCCGAAAGTTCGGCCTTCGGCCTCACCAGGAGCTCGCCCTTCGGGCTCGCTACTACAACAACGTAGAATAGTAACTCCAAATTCAGTCAAAAAACCTACAAAAACTCCTAATACAGTCGAAAATATGAGGTAAAACACTCCAAATGCAGTATAAAGAATGAGAGGAGCACGTAGGACAGGTCTCATTCGACTGCTCTCCCGATTCCCTATGACATTTGTTTAAACACCCCCAACCTATCTCTTACCGTTTTCGAGATACGTAGTCCAGCTTTACTTGGCAGGCGTCATTTCTAGGGTTTTTATTTTTTTCCCTACTCAGCTAAGCCCCTTTGTCATTTTCGTAATACATTACTATAACCGTACTCAACTCTTTCTGGTAGAACCAGCTACTTTTTTGAGGGATCGAAGGATTTTGTATGGCGGCCATTTTAAAATCCGCCATTTTGGATTTTTGACAGATGTCATCCGACTGCTTTCCCGATTCCCTATGACATTTGGTCAAGCACCCTCTACCTATCTCTTACCGTTTCAGAGATACGCCATCCAATTTTACTTGGCAGACGTCATCTTTGAGATTTCGGATTTTTCCCATACTCCCCCAAACCCCCTCTACACTTTTCCCATACATCACTTTCTTCCTACTCGACTCCTTCTGGGAGAACAATGATGTCAGTCAGTGAGTCAGTCAGTCAGTCAGTGTACGGTAATCCAGCTTTATATATTATAAACTAGTTTTTCGGGCAGTGTGCGGGCCGCATGCGGCCCGCATTTATCGTTATGCAGTACTAAACTATACCTTGACCCCTTTTACATTAAAAAAAAATAAGTTCAAAACTCCAATAGAAGTATGAAATCCCATATAAACTCTCAATACAATAAAGAACCATACTGTAGCCACTAAAGCAAATTCACCCTACTGCCATAAAAAGGTGGTACGGGCAGAATGGTACCAAGGTTCTGAGTCACTTTTGTTAAGGAACCCCCCTCGTAGGTGCTTCGGTTACCGCAGGCAGTTGCCATGGAGACCAGTCAGTGACGTGGAAAATACTCTCGAGTCGGAGCTCGGCCTTCGGCCTCGCAAGTTACTAACATGGCTCGGCCTGCGGCCTCGCCAAGCGCTCGCCCTTCGGGCTCGCGCATCATACGCTCGGCCTTCGGCCTCGCGGACCGAAAGTTCGGCCTTCGGCCTCACCAGGAGCTCGCCCTACGGGCTCGCTACTACTCTAATGTAGGTCAATAACTCCAAATTCAGTCAAAAATCCCACAAAAACTCCTAATACAGTCGAAAATATAAGGTAATACACTCCAAATGCAGTATAAAGAACGATAGGAGCACCTGGGACAAATCCAAAATGGCGGATTTCAAGAAGGCCCCCATACAAACTGCTCCACCCCTACTGAACCTCGGCCTGACGGCCTCGCTTCAGCAGGCTCGGATCATTTTGTATGGCGGCCATCTTGAAATCCGCCATTTTGGATTTTTGACAGGTGTCATTCGACTGCTCTCCCGATTCCCTATGACATTTGTTCAAACACCTCTAACCCATCTCTTACCGTTTTCGAGATACGTTATCCATCTTTACTTGGCAGGCGTCTTTTTTATGATTTTCGATTTTTCTCATACTCACCAAAACCCCCCGAACATTTTTGCCATACATCATTTTAGCCCTACTCGTCTCCTTCTAGGAGAACATTTATGTCAATCAGTCAGTCAGTCAGTCAGTGAGTGGTAATCGAGCTTTATATATTATTAATAACTAGTTTTTCGGGCAGTGTGCGGGCCGCATGCGGCCCGCATTTATCGTTATGCAGTACTAAACTTTACCTTAACCCCTTATACATTAAAAAAAAATAAGTTCAAAACTCTAATAGAAGTATGAAATCCCAAATAAACTCTCCATACAATAAAGAACCATACTGAAGCCACTAAAGCAGATTCACCCTACTGCCATAAAAAGGTGGTACGGGCAGAATGGTACCAAGGTTCTGGGTCACTTTTGTTAAGGAACCCTACTCGTAGGTGCTTCGGGTACCGCGGGCAGTTGCCATGGAGACCAGTCGGAGATGTGGAAAATACTCTCGAGTCGGAGCTCGGCCTTCGGCCTCGCAAGTAACTAATACGGCTCGGCCTACGGCCTCGCCAGGCGCTCGCCCTTCGGGCTCGTGCATCGTACGCTCGGCCTTCGGCCTCGCGGACCGAAAGTTCGGCCTTCGGCCTCACCATAAGCTCGCTCTTCGGGCTCGCGATACACTAATGTAGGACAGTTACTGCAAATTCAGTCGAAAATCCCACAAAAACTCCTAATACAGTCGAAAATATAAGGTAAAACACTCCAAATGCAGTATAAAGAACGATAGGAGCACGTGGGTCACATCCAAAATGTCAGATTTCAAGACGGCCACCATACAAACTGCTCCGCCCCTACTGAAGCTCGGCCTAAAGGCCTCGCTTCAGCAGGCTCGGATCACTTTGTATGGCGGCCATCTTGAAATCCGCCATTTTGGATTTTTGACAGGTGTCATTCGACTGCTCTCCTTATTCCCTATGACATTTGGTCAAGCACCCCTTACCTATCTCTTACCGTTTCAGAGATACGCCATCCAATTTGACTTGGCAGGCGTCGTTTTTATGATTTTCGATTTTTCCCATACTCACCAAAACCCCCCGAACATTTTTGCCATACTTCATTTTTACCCTACTCTGCTCCTTCTAGGAGAACATTTATGTCAGTCAGTCAGTGGTAATCGAGCTTTATATATTATAAACTAGTATTTCGGGCAGTGTGCGGGCCGCATGCGGCCCGCATTTATCGTTGTGCAGTACTTAACTTTACCTTAACCCCTTATACATTAAAAAAAATAAGTTCAAAACTCCAATAGAAGTATGAAATCCCAAATAAACTCTCCATACAATAACGAACCATACTGTAGCCACTAAAGCAGATTCACCCTACTGCCATAAAAAGGTGGTACGGGCAGAATCGAACCAAGGTTCTGAGTCACTTTTGTTAAGGAACCCCACTCGTAGTTGCTTTGGTTATCACGGGCAGTTGCCATGGAGACCAGTAGGAGACATGAAAAAAACTCTCAAGTCGGAGCTCGGCCTTCGGCCTCGCAAGTTACTAACACGGCTCGGCCTACGGCCTCACCAAGCGCTCGCCCTTCGGGCTCCCGCACCATACGCTCGGCCTTCGGCCTCGCGAGCCGAGAGTTCGGCCTTCGGCCTCACCAGCAGCTCGCCCTTCGGGCTCGCTACTACAATAACGTAGTACAGTAACTCCAAATTCAGTCAAAAAACCTACAAAAACTCCTAATACAGTCGAAAATATGAGGTAAAACACTCCAAATGCAGTATAAAGAATGAGAGGAGCACGTTTGACACATCCGAAATGTCATTTGACTGCTCTCCTTATTTCCTATGACATTTTTTCAAAAACCCCCTACCTATCTATTACCGTTTTCGAGATACGTGATTTATCTGAACTTGGCAGACGTCATCGAAAAAAAAAATTCATATTTGGAATAAGGACGTCCAGAAAAACCTAGATATCGAGTTTCAGCCAAATCGGAGTATCTTTTTTTACTTGGCAGACGTCATTGAAAAAAAAAATTTTAGATTTGGAATAAGGACACCCAGAACCACCTAAATATCGAGTTTCAGCCAAATCGGAGTAACTTTTTTGACTTGGCAGACGTCATCGAAAAATTTTTTTTTGATTTGGAATAAGGACGTCCAGAACCACATAAATATCGAGTTTCAGCCAAATCGGAGTAACTTTTTTTACTTGGCAGACGTCATCGAAATAAAAATTTCATATTTGAAATAAGGACGACGAGAACAACCAATATATCGATTTTCAGCCAAATCGGTGCAAGTCTGAGCTCGGCCTTCGGCCTCGCAAGTTACTAACATGGCTCGGCCTGCGGCCTCGCCTAGCACTCGCCCTGCGGGCTCGCGCACCGTCCACTCGGCCTACGGCCTCGTGGCCCGGAAGTTCGGCCTTCGGCCTCACCAAAAGCTCGCCCTTCGGGCTCGCTACACGGCCAGTAGGACAATTACTCCAAATTCAGTCAAAAAACCAACAAAAACTCCTAATACAGTCGAAAATATGAGGTAAAACACTCCAAATGCAGTATAAAGAATGAGAGGAGCACGTTTGACAGGTGTCATTCGACTGCTCTCCCGATTCCCTATGACATTTGTTCAAACACCCCCAACCTATCTCTTACCATTTTCGAGATACGTAGTCCAGCTTTACTTGGCAGGCGTCATTTCTAGGGTTTTTAATTTTTTCCCTACTCAGCTAAGCCCCTTTGTCATTTTCGTAATACATTACTATAACCGTACTCAACTCTTCCTGGTAGAACCAGCTACTTTTTTGAGGGATCGAAGGATTTTGTATGGCGGCCATTTTGAAATCCGCCATTTTGGATTTTTGACAGATGTCATCCGACTGCTCTCCCGATTTCCTATGACATTTGGTCAAGCACCCCCTACCTATCTCTTACCGTTTCAGAGATACGCCATCCAATTTTACTTGGCAGACGTCATCTTTGAGTTTTCGGATTTTTCCCATACTCCCCTAAACCTCCTCTACACTTTTCCCATACATCACTTTCTTCCTTCTCGACTCCTTCTGGGAGAACAATGATGTCAGTCAGTGAATCAGTCAGTCAGTCAGTCAGTCAGTCAGTGTACGGTAATCCAGCTTTATATATTATAAACTAGTTTTTCGGGCAGTGTGCGGGCCGCATGCGGCCCGCATTTATCGTTATGCAATTTGAAACAATATCAAAACACCTTATACATTTAAAAAAAAAAACAATATTCTATAACAGTATGAATACCATATAAACTCCTTATACAGTAGAGAACCAAACTATAGCCACCAAACCAGATTCACCCTACTGCCATAAAAAAAGTGGTACGGGCAGAATGGTACCAAGATTCTGAGTAACTTTTGTTTAAGAACCCCACTCGTAGGAGCTTCGCTTACCACGGGCAGTTGCCATGGAGACCATTCGGAGACGTGGAAAATACTCTCAAGTCGGAGCTCGGCCTTCGGCCTCGCAAGTTACTAACACGGCTCGGCGTCTGGCCTCGCCATGCGCTCGCCCTTCGGGCTCACGCCCCATACGCTCGGCCTTCGGCCTCGCGGGCCGAAAGTTCGGCCTTCGGCCTCACCAGAAGCTCGCCCTTCGGGCTCGCTACTACACTAATGTAGGACAGTTACTCCAAATTCAGTCAAAAATCCCACAAAAACTCCTAATACAGTCGAAAATAAAGATAAAAAACTCCAAATGCAGTATAAAGAATGATAGGAGCACGTAAGACACATCCAAAATGTCGGATTTCAAGACGGCCACCATACAAACTGCTCCGCCCCTACTGAAGCTCGGCCTAACGGCCTCGCTTCAGCAGGCTCGGATCACTTTGTATGGCGGCCATCTTGAAATCCGCCATTTTGGATTTTTGACAGGTGTCATTCGACTGCTCTCCCGATTCCCTATGACATTTGTTCAAACACCCCTTACCTATCTCTTACCGTTTTTGAAATACGTCATCCATCTTCACTTGGCAGGCGTCTTTTTAATGATTTTCGATTTTTCTCATACTCACCTAAACCCCCCGAACATTTTTGCCATACATCATTTTAACCCTACTCTGCTCCTTCTAGGAGAACATTTATGTCAATCAGTCAGTCAGTGGTAATCCAGCTTTATATATTATAACTAGTATTTCGGGCAGTGTGCGGGCCGCATGCGGCCCGCATCTATCTTGAGTCAGTAGGAACTGTCAAAAAAACACCTGATACATTAAAAAAAAAGGTGTGTTCAAAACTCCAATAGAAGTATGAAATTCCATATAAACTCTCAATACAATAAAGAACCATACAGTAGCCACTAAAGCAAATTCACCCTACTGCCATAAAAAGGTGGTACGGGCAGAATGGTACCAAGGTTCTAAGTCACTTTTCTTAAGGAACCCCACTCGTAGGTGCTTCGGTTACCGCGGGCAGTTGCCATGGAGACCAGTCGGAGATGTGGAAAATACTCTCGAGTCGGAGCTCGGCCTTCGGCCTCGCAAGTTACTAACACGGCTCGGCCTGCGGCCTCGCCAAGCGCTCGCCCTTCGGGCTCGCGCACCATTCGCTCGGCCTTCGGCCTCGCGGACCGAAAGTTTGGCCTTCGGCCTCACCAGGTGGTTGCCCTTTGGGCTCGCTATACACTATTGTAGGACAGTAACTCCAAATTCAGTCAAAAATCCCACAAAAACTCCTAATACAGTCGAAAATGAAGGTAAAACACCCCAAATGCAGTATGAAGAATGAGAGGAGCACGTGGGACAAATCCAAAATGTCAGATTTTAAGATGGCTGCCGTACAAACTGCTCCGGCCCTACTGAAGCTCGGCCTAAAGGCCTCGCTTCAGCAGGCTCGGAGCATTTTGTATGGCGGCCATCTTGAAATCCGCCATTTTGGATTTTTGACAGGTGTCATTCGACTGCTCTCCCGATTCCCTATGACATTTGTTCAAACACTCTCTACCTATCTTGTACCGTTTTTGAGATATGTCATCCATCTTTACTTGGCAGGCGTCTTTTTAATGATTTTCGATTTTTCTCATACTCACCTAAACCCGCCGAACATTTTTGCCATACTTCATTTTTACCCTACTCTGCTCCTTCTAGGAGAACATTTATGTCAGTGAGTCAGTGAGTCAGTCAGTGGTAATCGAGCCTTATATATTATAAACTAGTATTTCGGGCAGTGTGCGGGCCGCATGCGGCCCGCATTTATCGCTATGTAATTTGAAACAAAATCAAAACACCTTATACATTTAAAAAAAAAAACAATATTCTATAACAGTATGAAATCCCATATAAACTCCTTATACAGTAGAGAACCAAACTGTAGCCACCAAACCAGATTCACCCTACTGCCATAAATAAGTGGTACGGGCAGAATGGTACCAAGATTCTGAGTCACTTTTGTTAAAGAACCCCACTCGTAGGTGCTTCGCTTACCACGGGCAGTTGCCATGGAGACCATTCGGAGACGTAGAAAATACTCTCAAGTCGGAGCTCGGCCTTCGGCCTCGCAAGTTACTAACACGGCTCAGCCTCCGGCCTCGCCATGCGCTCGCCCTTCGGGCTCACGCCCCATACGCTCGGCCTTCGGCCTCGCGGGCCGAAAGTTCGGCCTTCGGCCTCACCAGAAGCTCGCCCTTCGGGCTCGCTACTACACTAATGTAGGACAGTTACTCCAAATTCAGTCAAAAATCCCACAAAAACTCCTAATACAGTCGAAAATAAAGATAAAAAACTCCAAATGCAGTATAAAGAATGATAGGAGCACGTAAGACACATCCAAAATGTCGGATTTCAAGACGGCCACCATACAAACTGCTCCGCCCCTACTGAAGCTCGGCCTAACGGCCTCGCTTCAGCAGGCTCGGATCACTTTGTATGGCGGCCATCTTGAAATCCGCCATTTTGGATTTTTGACAGGTGTCATTCGACTGCTCTCCCGATTCCCTATGACATTTGTTCAATCACCCCCTACCTATCTCTTACCGTTTTTGAGATTCGTCATCCATCTCTACTTGGCAGGCGTCTTTTTAATGATTTTCGATTTTTCTCATACTCACCAAAACCCCCCGAACATTTTTGCCATACATCACTTTGCTCCTACTCGTCTCCTTCTAGGAGAACATTTATGTCAGTCAGTGAGTCAGTCAGTGAGTGGTAATCGAGCTTTATATATTATTAATAACTAGTTTTTCGGGCAGTGTGCGGGCCGCATGCGGCCCGCATCTATCTTTAGTCAGTAGGAACTGTCATAAAAGCACGTTATACATAAAAAAAAAATAAGTTCAAAACTCCAAAAGTGGAATGAAATCCCATATAAACTCTCAATACAATAAAAAAACAAACTGTAGCCACCAAACCAAATTCACCCTACTGCCATAAAAAGGTGGTACGGGCAGAATGGGTCCAGGGTTCCGAGTCACTTTTGTTATGGAACCCCACTCGTAGGTGCTTCGGTTACCGCGGGCAGTTGCCATGGAGACCAGTCGGAGATGTAGAAAATACTCTCGAGTCGGAGCTCGGCCTTCGGCCTCGCAAGTTACTAACACGGCTCGGCCTGCGGCCTCGCAAAGCGCTCGCCCTTCGGGCTCACGCACCGTACGCTCGGCCTTCGGCCTCGCGGACCGAAAGTTCGGCCTTCGGCCTCACCAGGAGCTCGCCCTTCGGGCTCGCTAATACACTTATGTAGGACAGTAACTCCAAATTCAGTCAAAATTCCCACAAAAACTCCTAATACAGTCGAATATATAAGGTAAAATACTCCAAATGCAGTATAAAGAATGATAGGAGCACGTAAGACACATCCAAAATGTCGAATTTCAAGACGGCCACCATACAAACTGCTCCGCCCCTACTGAAGCTCGGCCTAACGGCCTCGCTTCAGCAGGCTCGGATCACTTTGTATGGCGGCCATCTTGAAATCCGCCATTTTGGATTTTTGACAGGTATCATTCGACTGCTCTCCCGATTCCCTATGACATTTGTTCAAACACCCCCTACCTATCTCTTACCGTTTTTGAGATACGTCATCCATCATCACTTGGCAGGCGTCTTTTTAATGATTTTCGATTTTTCTCATACTCACCAACCCCACCCGAACATTTTTGCCATACTTCATTTTTACCCTACTCTGCTCCTTCTAGGAGAACATTTATGTCAGTCAGTCAGTGGTAATCGAGCTTTATATATTATAAACTAGTTTTTCGGGCAGTGTGCGGGCCGCATGCGGCCCGCATTTATCGTTATGCAAGTTTGAACAATACCAAAACACCTTATACATTAAAAAAAGTATGTTCAAAACTCCATTAGAAGTATGAAATCCCATATTAACTCTCAATACAATAAAGAACAATACTGTAGCCACTAAAAAAGATTCACCCTACTGCCATAAAAAGGTGGTACGGGCAGAATGGGACCAAGGTTCTGAGTCACTTTTGTTAAGGAACCCCACTCGTAGGTGCTGCGGTTACCGCAGGCAGTTGCCATGGAGACCAGTCGGAGATGTGGAAAATACTCTCAAGTCGGAGCTCGGCCTTCGGCCTCGCAAGTTACTAATACGGCTCGGCCTACGGCCTCGCAAGGCGCTCGCCCTTCGGGCTCGCGCATCATACGCTCGGCCTTCGGCCTCGCGGACCGAAAGTTCGGCCTTCGGCCTCACCAGGAGCTCGCCCTTCGGGCTCGCTTCACTTATGTAGGACAGTAACTCCAAATTTAGCCAAAAAACCCACAAAAACTCCTAATACAGTCGAAAATATAAGGTAAAACACTCCAAATGCAGTATAAAGAATGATAGGAGCACGTGGGGCACATCCAAAATAACGGATTTCAAGACGGCCACCATACAAACTGCTCCGCCCCTACTGAAGCTCGGCCTAAAGGCCTCGCTTCAGCAGGCTCGGAGCATTTTGTATGGCGGCCATCTTGAAATCCGCCATTTTGGATTTTTGACAGATGTCATTCGACTGCTCTCCCGATTCCCTATGACATTTGTTCAAACACCCCCTACCTATCTTGTACCGTTTTTGAGTTACGTCATCCACCTTTACTTGTCAGGCGTCATTTTTATGATTTTCGATTTTTCTCATACTCACCAAAACCCCCCGAACATTTTTGCCATACATCACGTTGCTCCTACTCGTCTCCTTCTAGGAGAACATTTATGTCAGTCAGTGAGTCAATGGTAATCGAGCTTTATATATTATAATAATAACTAGTTTTTCGGGCAGTGTGCGGGCCGCATGCGGCCCGCATTTTTCGTTATGCAATTGGAAACAATATCAAAACACCTTATACATTAAAAAAAAAAAAAAAATCCATAACAGTATGAAATCCCATATAAACTACTTATACAGTAGAGAACCAAACTGTAGCCACCAAACCAGATTCACCCTACTGCCATAAAAAAGTGGTACGGGCAGAATGGTACCAAGGTTCTGAGTCACTTTTGTTAAGGAACCCCACTCGTAGGTGCTTCGGTTACCGCGGGCAGTTGCCATGGAGACCAGTCGGTGACGTGGAAAATACTCTCAAGTCGGAGCTCGGCCTTCGGCCTCGCAAGTTACTAACACGGCTCGGCCTGCGGCCTCGCCAAGCGCTCGCCCTTCGGGCTCACGCACCATACGCTCGGCCTTCGGCCTCGCGAGCCGAAAGTTCGGCCTTCGGCCTCACCAGGAGCTCGCCCTTCGGGCTCGCTACTACACTAACGTAGGAAAGTAACTCCAAATTCAGTCCAAAATCCCACAAAAACTCCTAATACAGTCGAAAATATAAGGTAAAACACTCTAAATGCAGTATAAAGAATGATAGGAGCACGTAAGACACATCCAAAATGTCGGATTTCAAGACGGCCACCATACAAACTGCTCCGCCCCTACTGAAGCTCGGCCTAACGGCCTCGCTTCAGCAGGGTCGGATCACTTTGTATGGCGGCCATCTTGAAATCCGCCATTTTGGATTTTTGACAGTTGTCATTTGACTGCTCTCCTGATTCCCTATGACATTTGTTCAAACACCCCCTACCTATCTCTTACCGTTTTTGAGATATGTCATCCATCTTTTCTTGGCAGGCGTCTTTTTAATGATTTTCGATTTTTCTCATACTCACCAAAACCACCCGAACATTTTTGCCATACTTCATTTTTACCCTACTCTGCTCCTTGTAGGAGAACATTTATGTCAGTCAGTCAGTCAGTGGTAATCGAGCTTTATATAATATAAACTAGTTTTTCGGGCAGTGTGCGGGCCGCATGCGGCCCGCATCTATCTTGAGTCAGTAGGAACTGTCATAAAAGCACGTTATACATTAAAAAAAAGTAATATCCAAAACTCCAATAGAAGTATGAAATACTATATAAACTCTATATACAATAAGGAACCAAACTGTAGCCACCAAATCAGATTCACCCTACTGCCATAAAAAGGTGGTACGGGCAGAATGGTACGAAGGTTCTGAGTCACTTTTGTTAAGGAACCCCACTCGTAGGTGCTTCGGTTACCGCAGGCAGTTGCCATGGAGACCAGTCGGTGATGTGGAAAATACTCTCAAGTCGGAGCTCGGCCTTCGGCCTCGCAAGTTACTAATACGGCTCGGCCTGCGGCCTCGCCAAGCGCTCGCCCTTCGGGCTCACGCTTCATACGCTCGGCCTTCGGCCTCGCGGACCGAAAGTTCGGCCTTCGGCCTCACCAGGAGCTCGCCCTTCGGGCTCGCTACTACACTTATGTAGGACAGTAACTCCAAATTCAGTCAAAAATCCCACAAAAACTCTTAATACAGTCGAAAATATAAGGTAAAACACTCCAAATCCAGTATAAAGAATGATAGGAGCACGTGGGTCAGATCCAAAATGTCGGATTTCAAGACAGCCACCATACAAACTGCTCCGCCCCTACTGAAGCTCGGCCTAACGGCCTCGCTTCAGCAGGCTCGGATCATTTTGTATGGCGGCCATCTTGAAATCCGCCATTTTGGATTTTTGACAGGTGTCATTAGACTGCTCTCCTGATTCCCTATGACATTTGTTCAAACAACCCCTACCTATCTTGTACCGTTTTTGAGATATGTCATCCATCTTCACTTGGCAGGCGTCTTTTTAATGATTTTCGATTTTTCTCATACTCAACAAAACCCCGCGAACATTTTTGCCATACATCATTTTTACCCTTCTCTACTCCTTCTAGGAGAACATTTATGTCAGTGAGTCAGTCAGTCAGTCAGTGGTAATCGAGCTTTATATATTATAAATATAAACTAGTTTTTCGGGCAGTGTGCGGGCCGCATGCGGCCCGCATCTATCTTGAGTCAGTAGGAACTGTTAAAAAACCACCTGGTACATTAAAAAAAAATGTGTTCAAAACTCCAATAGAAGTATAAAATCCCATATAAACTCTCAATACAATAAAGAACCATACTTTAGTCACTAAAGCAGATTCACCCTACTGCCATAAAAAGGGGTTACAGGCAGAATAGGACCAAGGTTCTGAGTCACTTTTGTTATGGAACCCCACTCGTAGGTGCTTCGGTTACCGCGGGCAGTTGCCATGGAGACCAGGCGGAGACGTGGAAAAAACTCTCAAGTCGGAGCTCGGCCTTCGGCCTCGCAAGTTACTAATACGGCTCGGCCTACGGCCTCGCAAAGCGCTCGCCCTTCGGGCTCGCGCATCATACGCTCGGCCTTCGGCCTTGCGGTCCGAAAGTTCGGCCTTCGGCCTCACCAGGAGATCGCCCTTCGGGCTCGCTACTACACTAATGTAGGACAGTCACTCCAAATTCAGTCAAAAATCCCATAATAACTCCTAATACAGTCGAAAATAAAGGTAAAACACTCCAAATGCAGTATAAAGAATGATAGGAGCACGTAAGACACATCCAAAATGTCGGATTTCAAGACGGCCACCATACAAACTGCTCCGCCCCTACTGAAGCTCGGCCTGACGGCCTCGCTTCAGCAGGCTCGGACCATTTTGTATGGCGGCCATCTTGAAATCCGCCATTTTGGATTTTTGACAGGTGTCATTCGACTGCTCTCCCAATTCCCTATGACATTTGTTCAAACACCCCCTACCTATCTTGTACCGTTTTTGAGATATGTCATCCATCTTCACTTGGCAGGCGTCATTTTTATGATTTTCGATTTTTCTCATACTCACTAAAACCCCCCGAACATTTTTGCCATACATCACGTTGCTCCTACTCGTCTCCTTCTAGGAGAACATTTATGTCAGTCAGTGGTAATCGAGCTTTATATATTATAACTAGTATTTCGGGCAGTGTGCGGGCCGCATGCGGCCCGCATTTATCGTTGTGCAAGTTTGAACAATATCAAAACACCTTATACATTAAAAAAAATTATTTCAAAACACCTAAAGATGTACGATTTCCCATACAAACCCTTAATACAATAGAGAACCGTACTGTTATCACCAAACCAAATTCACCCTACTGCCATAAAAAGGTGGTACGGGCAGAATGGTACCAAGGTTCTGAATCACTTTTGTTAAGGAACCCCACTCGTAGGTGCTTCGGTTACCGCAGGCAGTTGCCATGGAGACCAGTCGGTGACGTGGAAAATACTCTCAAGTCGGAGCTCGGCCTTCGGCCTCGCAAGTTACTAATACGGCTCGGCCTGCGGCCTCGCCAAGCGCTCGCCCTTCGGGCTCGCGCACCATTCGCTCGGCCTTCGGCCTCGCGGACCGAAAGTTCGGCCTTCGGCCTCACCAGGTGGTTGCCCTTTGGGCTCGCTATACACTAATGTAGAACAGTTACTCCAAATTCAGTCAAAAAACCCACAAAAACTCCTAATACAGTCGAAAATATAAGGTAAAACACTCCAAATGCAGTATGAAGAATGAGAGGAGCACCTGGGACAAATCCAAAATGGCGGATTTCAAGAAGGCCACCATACAAACTGCTCCGCCCCTACTGAAGCTCGGCCTAAAGGCCTCGCTTCAGCAGGCTCGGAGCATTTTGTATGGCGGCCATCTTGAAATCCGCCATTTTGGATTTTTGACAGGTGTCATTCGACTGCTCTCCCGATTCTCTATGACATTTGTTCAAACACCCCCTACCTATCTCTTACCGTTTTCGAGATACGTCATCCATCATCACTTGGCAGGCGTCTTTTTAATGATTTTCGATTTTTCTCATACTCACCAAAACCCCCCAAACATTTTTGCCATACATCATTTTAGCCCTACTCTGCTCCTTCTAGGAGAACATTTATGTCAATCAGTCAGTCAGTCAGTGAGTGGTAATCGAGCTTTATATATTATAAACTAGTTTTTCGGGCAGTGTGCGGGCCGCATGCGGCCCGCATCTATCTTTAGTCATTTGAAAATTTCACAGAAACACCTAATTCGTGAAAAAAAGTGAGTTCGAAACTCCAATAGAAGTATGATATCCCATATAAACTCTTAATACAATAATGAACCATACTGAAGCCACTAAAGCAGATTCACCCTACAGCCATAAAAAGGTGGTACGGGCAGAATGGTACCAAGGTTCTTAATCACTTTTGTTAAGGTACCCCACTCGTAGGTGCTTCGGTTACCGCGGGCAGTTGCCATGGAGACCAGTCGGTGACGTGGAAAATACTCTCAAGTCGGAGCTCGGCCTTCGGCCTCGAAAGTTACTAACACGGCTCGGCCTGCGGCCTCGCCAAGCGCTCGCCCTTCGGGCTCACGCACCATACGCTCGGCCTTCGGCCTCGCGAGCCGAAAGTTCGGCCTTCGGCCTCACCAGGAGCTCGCCCTTCGGGCTCGCTACTACACTAACGTAGCACAGTAACTCCAAATTCAGTCGAAAATCCCACAAAAACTCCTAAAACAGTCGAAAATATAAGGTAAAACACTCCAAATGCAGTATGAAGAATGAGAGGAGCACCTGGGACAAATCCAAAATGTCGGATTTCAAGACGGCCACCATACAAACTGCTCCGCCCCTTCTGAAGCTCGGCCTAAAGGCCTCGCTTCAGCAGGCTCGGATCACTTTGTATGGCGGCCATCTTGAAATCCGCCATTTTGGATTTTTGACAGATGTCATCCGACTGCTCTCCCGATTCCCTATGACATTTGGTCAAACACCCCCTACCTATCTCTTACCGTTTTTGAGATATGTCATTCATCTTTACTTGGCAGGCGTCATTTTTATGATTTTCGATTTTTCTCATACTCACCAAAACCCCCCGAACATTTTTGCCATACTTCATTTTTACCCTACTCTGCTCCTTCTAGGAGAACATTTATGTCAGTGAGTCAGTGAGTCAGTCAGTGGTAATCGAGCTTTATATATTATTAATAACTAGTTTTTCGGGCAGTGTGCGGGCCGCATGCGGCCCGCATCTATCTTGAGTCAGTAGGAACTGTCAAAAAAACACCTGATACGTAAAAAAAAGTATTTTCAAAACTCCATTAGAAGTATGAAATCCCATATAAACTCTTAATACAATAAGGAACCAAACTGTAGCCACCAAAGCAAATTCACCCTACTGCCATAAAAAGGTGGTACGGGCAGAATGGTACCAAGGTTCTGAGTCACTTTTGTTAAGGAACCCCACTCGTAGGTGCTTCGCTTACCGCGGGCAGTTGCCATGGAGACCAGTCGGAGACGTGGAAAAAACTCTCAAGTCGGAGCTCGGCCTTCGGCCTCGCAAGTTACTAACACGGCTCGGCCTGCGGCCTCGCCAAGCGTTCGCCCTTCGGGCTCACGCACCATACGCTCGGCCTTCGGCCTCGTGGACCGAAAGTTCGGCCTTCGGCCTCACCAGGTAATTGCCCTTTGGGCTCGCTATACACTAATGTAGGACAGTTACTCCAAATTCAGTCAAAAATCCCACAAAAACTCCTAATACAGTCGAAAATATAAGGTAAAACACTCCAAATGCAGTATGAAGAATGAGAGGAGCACCTAGGACAAATCAAAAATGGCGGATTTCAAGAAAGCCCCCATACAAACTGCTCCGCCCCTACTGAAGCTCGGCCTAACGGCCTCGCTTCAGCAGGCTCGGATCAATTTGTATGGCGGCCATCTTGAAATCCGCCATTTTGGATTTTTGACAGGTGTCATTCGACTGCTCTTCCGATTCCCAATGACATTTGTTCAAACTCCCCCTACCTATCTTGTACCGTTTTTGAGATACGTCATCCATCTTTACTTGGCAGGCGTCATTTTTATGATTTTCGATTTTTCTCATACTCACCTAAACCCCCCGAACATTTTTGCCATACATCATGTTGCTCCTACTCGACTCCTTCTAGGAGAACATTTATGTCAGTCAGTCAGTGGTAATCGAGCTTTATATATTATAAATAAACTAGTATTCCGGGCAGTGTGCGGGCCGCATGCGGCCCGCATCTATCTTTAGTCATTTGAAAATTTCACAGAAACACCTAATACGTAAAAAAAAGTGTGTTCAAAACTCCAATAGAAGTATGAAATCCCATATAAATTTCTCAATACACTAAATAACCATACTGTAGCCACCAAACCAGATTCACCCTACTGCCATAAAAAGGTGGTACGGGCAGAATGGGACCAGGGTTCCGAGTCACTTTTGTTAAGGAACCCCACTCGTAGGTGCTTTGGTTATCGCGGGCAGTTGCCATGGAGACCAGTCGGAGACGTGAAAAATACTCTCAAGTCGGAGCTCGGCCTTCGGCCTCGCAAGTTACCAGCACGGCTCGGCCTCCGGCCTCGCCATGCGCTCGCCCTTCGGGCTCACACCCCATACGCTCGGCCTTCGGCCTCGCGGGCCGAAAGTTCGGCCTTCGGCCTCACCAGAAGCTCGCCCTTCGGGCTCGCTACTACACTAATGTAGGACAGTTACTCCAAATTCAGTCAAAAATCCCACAAAAACTCCTAATACAGTCGAAAATATAAGGTAAAACACTCCAAATGCAGTATGAAGAATGAGAGGAGCACCTAGGACAAATCAAAAATGGCGGATTTCAAGAAAGCCCCCATACAAACTGCTCCGCCCCTACTGAAGCTCGGCCTAACGGCCTCGCTTCAGCAGGCTCGGATCAATTTGTATGGCGGCCATCTTGAAATCCGCCATTTTGGATTTTTGACAGGTGTCATTCGACTGCTCTTCCGATTCCCAATGACATTTGTTCAAACTCCCCCTACCTATCTTGTACCGTTTTTGAGATACGTCATCCATCTTTACTTGGCAGGCGTCATTTTTATGATTTTCGATTTTTCTCATACTCACCTAAACCCCCCGAACATTTTTGCCATACATCATGTTGCTCCTACTCTACTCCTTCTAGGAGAACATTTATGTCAATGAGTCAGTGAGTGGTAATCGAGCTTTATATATTATAAACTAGTTTTTCGGGAAGTGTGCGGGCCGCATGCGGCCCGCATCTATCTTGAGTCAGTAGGAACTGTCAAAAAAACACCTGATACATTAAAAAAATAGTGTGTTCAAAACTCCAATAGAAGCATGAAATCCCATATAAACTCTCAATACAATAAAGAACCATACTGTAGCCACTAAAGCAAATTCACCCTACTGCTATAAAAAGGTGGTACGGGCAGAATGGTACCAAGGTTCTAAGTCACTTTTCTTAAGGAACCCCACTCGTAGGTGCTTCGGTTACCGCGGGCAGTTGCCATGGAGACCAGTCGGAGATGTGGAAAATACTCTCGAGTCGGAGCTCGGCCTTCGGCCTCGCAAGTTACTAACACGGCTCGGCCTGCGGCCTCGCCAAGCGCTCGCCCTTCGGGCTCGCGCTTCATTCGCTCGGCCTTCGGCCTCGCGGACCGAAAGTTCGGCCTTCGGCCTCACCAGGTGGTTGCCCTTTGGGCTCGCTATACACTAATGTAGGACATTTACTCCAAATTCAGTCAAAAACCCACAAAAACTCCTAATACAGTCGAAAATATAAGGTAAAACACTCCAAATGCAGTATAAAGAATGATAGGAGCACGTAAGACACATCCAAAATGTCGAATTTCAAGACGGCCACCATACAAACTGCTCCGCCCCTACTGAAGCTCGGCCTAACGGCCTCGCTTCAGCAGGCTCGGATCACTTTGTATGGCGGCCATCTTGAAATCCGCCATTTTGGATTTTTGACATATGTCATCCGACTGCTCTCCCGATTCCCTATGACATTTGTTCAAACACCCCCTACCTACCTCTTACCGTTTTCGAGATACGTCATCCATCTTCACTTGGCAGGCGTCATTTTAATGATTTTCGATTTTTCTCATACTCACCAAAACCCCCCGAACATTTTTGCCATACATCACGTTGCTCCTACTCGTCTCCTTCTAGGAGAACATTTATGTCAGTCAGTGGTAATCGAGCTTTATATATTATAATAACTAGTTTTTCGGGCAGTGTGCGGGCCGCATGCGGCCCGCATCTATCTTAAGTCATTTAAAATTTCACAGAAACACCTAATACGTTAAAAAAAAATAAGTTCAAAAATCTAATAGAAGTTTGAAATCCCATATAAACTCCCAATACAATAATGAATCATACTGTAGCCACTAAAACAGATTCACCCTACTGCCATAAAAAGGTGGTACGGGCAGAATCGTACCAAGATTCAGAGTCACTTTTGTTAAGGAACCCCACTCGTAGGTGCTTTGGTTACCGCGGGCAGTTGCCATGGAGACCAGTCGGAGATGTGGAAAATACTCTCCAGTCGGAGCTCGGCCTTCGGCCTCGCAAGTTACTAATACGGCTCGGCCTACGGCCTCGCCAAGCGTTCGCCCTTCGGGCTCACACATCATACGCTCGGCCTTCGGCCTCGCGGACCGAAAGTTCGGCCTTCGGCCTCACCAGGAGCTCGCCCTTCGGGCTCGCTACTACACTATTGTAGTACAGTTACTCCAAATTCAGTCAAAAATCCCACAAAAACTCCTAATACAGTCGAAAATAAAGGTTAAACACTCCAAATGCAGTATGAAGAGTGAGAGGAGCACGTGGAGCACATCCAAAATGTCGGATTTCAAGATGGCTACCATACAAACTGCTCCGCCCCTACTGAAGCTCGGCCTAACGGCCTCGCTTCAGCAGGCTCGGATCACTTTGTATGGCGGCCATCTTGAAATCCGCCATTTTGGATTTTTGACAGGTGTCATTCGACTGCTCTCCCGATTCCCTATGACATTTGTTCAAACACCCCCTACCTATCTTGTACCGTTTTTGAGATACGTCATCCATCTTCACTTGGCAGGCGTCTTTTTAATGATTTTCGATTTTTCTCATACTCACCAAAACCACCCGAACATTTTTGCCATACTTCATTTTTACCCTACTCTGCTCCTTCTAGGAGAACATTTATGTCAGTCAGTCAGTGGTAATCGAGCTTTATATATTATAAATAAATAAATAAACTAGTTTTTCGGGCAGTGTGCGGGCCGCATGCGGCCCGCATCTATCTTGAGTCAGTAGGAACTGTCAAAAAAACACCTGATACATTAAAAAAATAGTGTGTTCAAAACTCCAATAGAAGCATGAAATCCCATATAAACTCTCAATACAATAAAGAACCATACTGTAGCCACTAAAGCAAATTCACCCTACTGCTATAAAAAGGTGGTACGGGCAGAATGGTACCAAGGTTCTAAGTCACTTTTCTTAAGGAACCCCACTCGTAGGTGCTTCGGTTACCGCGGGCAGTTGCCATGGAGACCAGTCGGAGATGTGGAAAATACTCTCGAGTCGGAGCTCGGCCTTCGGCCTCGCAAGTTACTAACACGGCTCGGCCTGCGGCCTCGCCAAGCGCTCGCCCTTCGGGCTCGCGCTTCATTCGCTCGGCCTTCGGCCTCGCGGACCGAAAGTTCGGCCTTCGGCCTCACCAGGTCCAGCCAGGTTCGGCCTTCGGCCTCACCACCAGCCCAAAGGGCAACCGCCCTTTGGGCTCGCTATACACTAATGTAGGACAGTTACTCAAAATTCAGTCAAAAAACCCACAAAAACTCCTAATACAGTCGAAAATATATGGTAAAACACTCCAAATGCAGTATGAAGAATGAGAGGAGCACCTGGGACAAATCCAAAATGGCGGATTTCAAGAAGCCCACCATTCAAACTGCTCCGCCCCTACTGAAGCTCGGCCTAAAGGCCTCGCTTCAGCAGGCTCGGAGCATTTTGTATGGCGGCCATCTTGAAATCCGCCATTTTGGATTTTTGACAGGTGTCATTCGACTGCTCTCTCGATTCCCTATGACATTTGTTCAAACACCCCCTACCTATCTTGCACCGTTTTCGAGATATGTCATCCATCTTAACTTGGCAGGCGTCATTTTGATGATTTTCGACTTTTCTCATACTCACCTAAACCCCCCGAACATTTTTGCCATACATCATGTTGCTCCTACTCGACTCCTTCTAGGAGAACATTTATGTCAGTCAGTCAGTCAGTGGTAATCGAGCTTTATATATTATAAACTAGTATTTCGGGCAGTGTGCGGGCCGCATGCGGCCCGCATTTATCGTTATACAGTACTAAACTATACCTTGACCCCTTTTACATTAAAAAAAAATAAGTTCAAAACTCCAATAGAAGTATGAAATCCCAAATAAACTGTCCATACAATAAAGAACCATACTGTAGCCACTAAAGCAGATTCACCCTACTGCCATAAAAAGTTGGTACGGGCAGAATGGTACCAAGGTTCTTAATCACTTTTGTTTAGGAATCCCACTCGTAGGTGCTTCGGTTACCGCAGGCAGTTGCCATGGAGACCAGTCGGTGACGTGGAAAATACCCTCGAGTCGGAGCTCGGCCTTCGGCCTCGCAAGTTACTAATACGGCTCGGCCTGCGGCCTCGCCAAGCGCTCGCCCTTCGGGCTCACGCACCATACGCTCGGCCTTCGGCCTCGCGAGCCGAAAGTTCGGCCTTCGGCCTCACCAGGAGCTCGCCCTTCGGGCTCGCTACTACATTAACGTAGAACAGTTACTCCAAATTCAGTCAAAAATCCCACAAAAACTCCTAATACAGTCGAAAATGAAGGTTAAACACTCCAAATGCAGTATGAAGAATGAGAGGAGCACCTGGGACACATCCAAAATGTCGGATTTCAAGACGGCCACCATACAAACTGCTCCGCCCCTACTGAAGCTCGGCCTAAAGGCCTCGCTTCAGCAGAATCGGACCACTTTGTATGGCGGCCATCTTGAAATCCGCCATTTTGGATTTTTGACAGATGTCATTCGACTGCTCTCCCAATTCCCTATGACATTTGTTCAAACACCCCCTACCTATCTCTTACCGTTTTTGAGATACGTCATCCATCATCACTTGGCAGGCGTCTTTTTTATGATTTTCGATTTTTCTCATACTCACCAAAACCCCCCGAACATTTTTGCCATACATCATTTTAGCCCTACTCGTCTCCTTCTAGGAGAACATTTATGTCAATCAGTCAGTCAGTCAGTCAGTGAGTGGTAATCGAGCTTTATATATTATTAACTAGTTTTTCGGGCAGTGTGCGGGCCGCATGCGGCCCGCATTTATCGTTATGCAGTACTAAACTATATCAAAACTCCTGATACGTTGGAAAAAAGTATGTTCAAAACTCCAATAGAAGTATGAAATCCCATATAAACTCTCAATACAATAAAGAACCATACTGTAGCCACTAAAGCAGATTCACCCTACTGCCATAAAAAGGTGGTACGGGCAGAATGGTACCAAGGTTCTAAGTCACTTTTAATAAGGAACCCCACTCGTAGGTGCTTCGGTTACCGCAGGCAGTTGCCATGGAGACCAGTCGGTGACGTGGAAAATACTCTCAAGTCGGAGCTCGGCCTTCGGCCTCGCAAGTTACTAACACGGCTCGGCCTGCGGCCTCGCCAAGCGCTCGCCCTTCGGGCTCGCGCACCATTCGCTCGGCCTTCGGCCTCGCGGACCGAAAGTTCGGCCTTCGGCCTCACCAGGTGGTTGCCCTTTGGGCTCGCTATACACTTATGTAGGACAGTAACTCCAAATTCAGTCAAAAATCCCACAAAAACTCCTAATACAGTCGAAAAAATAAGGGAATACACTCCAAATGCAGTATAAAGAATGATAGGAGCACCTGGGACAAATCCAAAATGGCGGATTTCAAGAAGGCCCCCATACAAACTGCTCCGCCCCTACTGAACCTCGGCCTAACGGCCTCGCTTCAGCAGGCTCGGATCAATTTGTATGGCGGCCATCTTGAAATCCGCCATTTTGGATTTTTGACAGGTGTCATTCGTCTGCTCTCCCGATTCCCTATGACATTTGTTCAAACACCCCCTACCTATCCTTTACCGTTTTTGAGATACGTCATCCATCTTCACTTGGCAGGCGTCATTTTTATGATTTTCGATTTTTCTCATACTCACCAAAACCCCCCGAACATTTTTGCCATACATCACGTTGCTCCTACTCGTCTCCTTCTAGGAGAACATTTATGTCAGTGAGTCAGTGAGTCAGTGGTAATCGAGCTTTATATATTATAAATAATAAATAAATAATAAAATAAAATATATTTTTATATACCAAAAACATGTGATTTGGAAAAAGTTAGCACGTGTTATCAGGTCGCATTTATATTAAAGATATAGTTTGTAAGTGAGTTTTGAAGCAGTGATGGCTCAGTGGCATTGGCTATGGACTGCCGTTCCGCAGGTCCATGGTTCGAATCCCGCCGCGGGCTTAAGCTTCACCGCATGAAGGAAGGGCATTTCGCGAGCGACCACCCTCAAGTAGAAAATCTCCAAGCACCTAACGGTGTGTTCCGGCAGCAGTCCTTGAGACCCAGTGAAATTACAGGCACATGAGACTTGACAACTTTGTCTCAAAGTGACGGGCGCAGTGCAATTCGTGACTTGTGATGAAATGCATCTGTTATAGGCAGAGGTACGTCCGCTTAACATCAGGTGGGCCTCGTGCTTGTTCCGTCACAGTAACATAAAAAAAAGGCAGTGATGATTTGTGTATTTTTATATCTTAGAAGGTTAAACTAGCGGATGTATCACCGTCACCGTCGCCCACGGATATCCGTAACACCTGAGGTCTTAAGGATGTATTTTTTCAAGAACTTTCCTTGAAAATTCCCCTTCAAGTTGAGAAAACGTGCATGGCGGGATTTTTTTCACTAATCCCTATAAAAAGAAAAGGCTCTCTCGCCCCTGCAGATAGAGTAGGACACACTAGCTATCTGGCTTCTGGGCTCTTGTAAACCTATCAATGCTGGTATTTTGAAGCAGTGATGGCTCAGTGGCATTGGCTATGGACTGCCGTGCCGCAGGTCCATGGTTCGAATCCCGCCACGGGCTTGAGCTTCAAAGCATTGTGGAAGGGCATTTTGCGAATGCCCGCCTGGTTAGCGACCACTCTCAAGTAGAAAATCTGTCGCCAAGCACCTAACGGTGTGTTCCGGCTATGTCTCAAGGTGACGGGCGCAGTGCAATACGTGACTTGTGACGAAATGCATCTGTTATAGGCAGAGGTTACTCCGCTTAACATCAGGTGGGCCTCGTGCTGGATCCGTCACAATTTAATTTAAAAAAAACACAAGGTTGCCATGCGGATAGTAGTACCGTAAACGTCTTATATACTGGCCGTGCTAAAATGTCTCGGGAAAACTTTGACTAGAGTCGTGACAAACTTGTGTCTAAAGTCAAGACGCTGTTGTCAAATATCTATGTCGCAGCATTACCTCGTTAAATGGTAATACTTATTCGCTGGCCGAGGTAAGTGCTAGTTCTTTTTTAAACAACTTCATCAGAAACATTTTTATATCTATAAATTTTACGTACATTTAAGTTCAATATGAATCTGTTAATAACAAATCCTTTTTTATATTTTTCACCATCAAGTATTTGTCCGCTGAGAGGGACTTCCTTTCCGAAGGGACTTAATACTAGGGTAGTACCATAACTGTCGGCATACCTTTAACAAATCGACCATAATGACCAGTGTTAACATATCGAACAAAATTATCGTGTTATCGCGTAATAAAGCACGCTCAGCAGTTAAGACGGTGATACTTTAGTCTCCAGCTATTCCTTAATTAAGTAAAATCTATTTCGTTTAAAGATAAATGCGGTTAAGAAACAAAATCGATGGCGGCAAGAAGCGGTAATTTACATTTAAATGGCCAACTTAACATTTATATGGACGATGTGGGTTGCGTTTTGGTTTAGAATTACTCTATTTTGTGGAAAGTAATTTTGAAAAGGTGACTTCAAGTAAATCATTTTGGTATAAGCACAGGTTTATAATAAGAAATATATAGTTTTATAACGTGAAATATATAAAAAGTTTTTGACATTGCAACTAGATTTTCTATTCTACATAGAACTAATTTGAGTGATCATCTGATAATTGAATTTGTGACATAGAATGCTTGTTCGTTGACCCAATTAAGTACCGAACGTGACATCGTCCTAGTGCTTTGTTAAGTTTCGGAAAATAAGATGAGCCCATGGACCCAATGTCTCTACACCAAGCACCAAAAACATGTAACCACAACCAAGATTACCATATTTGCGCCGCTTGACTCGCTCCGCTGAAGTAGCCGCGTAGAAAAATGTGACGACATTAAAGTTTCAACGCACGCAGCGTCCCATCGTAATACAAAACCTTAACTAACTCCCAAGGAACCAGAACCATACCATCAGGGCTTTTAGCATCGTCATGCATTGTAGATTATCAAACTAAAATACATCTCTAGTATTTATACTTGAGAAACTGAAACGGCTACATATACTGTTACACCCTTAAGTACACAAATAGGCCATTTGAAAAAAATAAAGAAATAAAAATCCACAAACCCATTAAATTTTCTCATTTAACCTTTACAAATCTACGCTTGGACTTTGGCCGCCGCAATCTCACCTGATCCTAAGTGCCATTTCCGCTAAGCAGTGGGTGATTCTCGAGCCCGTTGTACCATTATAGACAAAGGAACTGCTAATCGAAATCAATTGTTTGATGTGGTCTCTCTGTGTTGATAGGGAACAACATCCTTTGTTGAATTAATAAAATAATTGAATACGGCTGCAAAAATGTAGCTTCTATTTCTTATACAAAAAATAGTTTTAAGACAAATCCAAACGATATATACTCACAGTGTCCTTGCTGGGATAGATCTGGTACTGAACTCAGTTATAAATTTGTGTCTCTAATAGGACACTAGTTTAATGCTAATAATTTAACGTTTATCATTATCTCGTAGATAAATATTTCAATCAAGGATTGTAAGTTTAAATCAAGGTAAATACCTAGATTGAATGTTTAAATCGAGATATTAATCAAAAGGTTGAATAAATTTGTCCTTGGAACTATTGCCAGAATAATCTTGAATATAATACTTATGTATATTCTTATCTAAATTGGAAAGTATCTTAATCTTGTAAAAGATTCAAATGAACGACAACACAAAGAGTAAAGAATAGTTCAAGACGCCTACAGAATCTGTCTACTACAAGTCTTTGTCTTGTTATGTGAAACATCTTAATATTATATGTAAAAACAAAAATATATCACGAACCCTGCCTATATATTCCTATTTTATATAAGCCATTATATAGAGTAGAATAATTATTTATTGCTACAGAGGAAAAATTGAATGACATACAACTTCTTACAAGCACTATACAAATTATAGCAAAAGAATTTTCACGAATTCCTGAACTCGGGCTACGATGTTCGTTTTGATATATTAGGAAACTGGGCTCTTATGACGGAATAAAGAAGCGTTAACGGGTCAACCAACTCCTACAATACCGTTTAAATAGAGATAGCTCAATAAAACATTAATCTTTTACAGAGTAAGGTTCCATATTGTGAATGAGCTGGAGCCCGGCCAAAGACTAGAATTCAGAATAGTCAGTAATTTATGTTAAAATACCCGATTCTGTACTACTATCAAAAATTTTAGAGATGTTCATCAGAATTATATTACCTAGTTACCTACATAAAATAATTTTTGAATTAATTTTTTTATGTTATTATTATTGTGACGGATCAAGCTACAAGGCCCATCGGATGTAAAGCGGACTAACCTCTGCCTATAACAGATGCATTTTGTCACAAGTCATGAACTGCACTGCACCCGCCACACTGAGACAAACAATTATTGAGTCTCATGTGCCTGTAATTTTACTGGCTCTCAAGGACTGCTGCTGGAACACATTGTTAGGTGCTTGGCGACAGACTTTATACTTGAGGGTGGTCGCTAGCGAGCATTCGCAAAATGCCCTTGCACCATGCGGTGAAGCTCAAGCCGGCACGGGCGGTGGAATTCGAACCATGGACCTGCGCCACCGCAGTCCATAGCTATAACCGCTTGGCTATCATTGCTTCAAATTTACATTAAATCAAACATTCAATATTTTTTGATTCACATCATATTATTAAATACAAATATTTCGAAAAGATAGATTGTAATATGATTATTACGCAAAATATAATCCAATGAAGTTCTGGTTTGCTAATCATAGGAATGAGGTCTCTTTCAGAACTTAAATTATATCGGGTTTATTTAGTAGTCTCTTACCATAATGAGCTGCTGGAACATACCGTTGCTTGGTGTCAATTACCGTTGGTGGTGTTTGTTTACTTGAGAGTGGTAGCAAGTCATACAAGCATTTGCAAATTATCTCTCACTATTCACTTATCCTTAAATGGAAATTGGCTTAATAGGACAGCTGCTGCTGGAAAAAATTGTTAGGTGCTTCGGGACAGATATTATACTTTAAGTAGCTAAACAGGCAGGCATTTGCCAAATGCCCTACCATAAGCAAAGTGTCAGAGTTTTCAGGCCAATCGAAGGCCTCTGACAGATCCTAATGACAGTCATCTTTAGACTACAGCCGGGAACCACGACGGCTCAACATGCACTTTAAAACACGGAAGGGCTCAATAGTAAATGTAACAAACAGTCACTCATCCAAACAAGCATAACAGTCCTATAACTAAAATGCATTGGTAATGATTTTTTAAGGTTTTGGATCACCAAAACACATGGGCATGAGCCCATGTGTTTATTTTAAGGATTGTAACATTACCCAGCACATCCAAATTTGTTCAGGGATTTAAAAGTAGTGGTCAAACAAAGAAACTCAGATATATACACACATATCAGATATACACACAGAATGCTAAAAACAATACTTTCCTTTTGGGTACTCGTGTTAAAAAGTGGCAATGAAAAGGACACGTCTTTCCGCAATATAATTACTGACAGCGAAAGAAGACTTTCGAGTGACTATTACACTTCACCGGAAAACGAGGGGCAGCTAATCTGTTAATCGTGACATTCAATGACCTATGTCTAACAGTGAACAACTTTTGGCTACTGGCTGACGTTCTATCCAGTTACTAGTCTGTCCAGTCTCTCTAGATACTACGGAAGTTTCGGGCTCATAGTTTTTATAAAAAGTTGAAAGTCGACTTAATGTTTATGATAAATTTTAGTGTTCCGTTATGATTTTAACATTAACCTCTAAAGTTTTTATGAAAAATCTGAACAAAAAGACCTTTCGCATATAGATTATGATAAGTATGTAGGTAAAGTAAGCCTACCTTATAAGTGAATTATATAGCGTTTTCTTTATAGACCGTTAGGGAAGTATAATGTATACTTTGGAATAATAATGTATGGAAATGAGAAAAAACAAATAGTCTGACACATTATTTGGGGTCGACGACATTTTGGCTAGCTTCCAAATGTCAATAGCCTTAAGTGAAAAAGATTTTCAAGATTTCTACTGAGTGTGTTTGTATGCTAAGTGGATTTGTGATTCAATGTTGCCTTTGTACGTTTGAATGGGTACTTGTGTTAAATATGTCTGTCTTGTTTATACAAGGAAGGCATTATTGCTTTTGTTTGATCTTTTTAGGTCGATAATCATAAGATTCGGCACAAAAATAAAAAAATATATAATTGGGTTACTAAGGCTTGAACTAAGTTGAACTAGATTGCCCAGCACGCGCTGGAAGCGTGCCCTGGAGAGGACGAACCGCGACAGGCTCTGGTCGCGGTCATTGGGACGGATCTCTCATTGCCGACCATCCTAGCCAGGATGGTCGCCGATGAGAGATGTTGGAAGGCAGTAGCCTCCTTCTGTGAGATTATTGTCTCGCGGAGGGAGGCGGCGGAGCGTGAGAGGGAGAGAGACGCTCTCTCTCTTCCGCTCCGGAGAGCGCGGACACGGGTGCGGGCTAATCGAGCCTGCACTCCGTCTCCGCTGAGTCGGATGCGGGGGCATCCGGCGCCCGTCAGAGATAAGTCTTCTCGTGATGTTGATGCCCCCTCCGTGTTCGGGGGGCATCCCACGAGGTGGAGGGATGTTCCTATTGACACCCCTCATCGAAGAGGGCCCGCCATTTTGCAGCGGGCAGCGGCGTCGACGGTGGCTGTGGTAGAATAATGCGGTCCCACGCCCCCCGTCATCAGTCGAAGACGCTGGAACACCGTGGGGTTTTAGACGGTATGGGCGCCTTTAGCCGAGTCCGTCATACCCCGTATGCCCCCCCGGCATTCGGCAATGCGTAACAGCATACTTATTTGCCACGAAGAGTCTATGTCGGAACTTCAAATCGTAGCTTCTCCATTTTAGCGACTGTTTTGCATTGTGCAGTTTGTGGTCTGAGGTTGTTCTAGAGCAGCAGTGGTTTAGAGTCCAGGTCCATTGCTTTTCCATCGTGATAAGCAATTGTTGACATTATAGATTTGGGTGGTAAGTTCAGGGTCAACTTTCGCTGGGGCAGGATTTGGACAGTTCTCTTGGGCAAACAATTGTGATGAAGATTTCCAATTATCATACAGGATTTCATTACAAGCTTTACAAGTTACGATAAAATTAAAAATCCCCTCGTTTATGTGACAGTAGATAATGTAACGCAGCAACTCTAGGCGTGTGTGTCAAGCTTTTTCACTTTTTCAATTTATTTCAAGTGGTTTGAAATTGTTTTATCACTCACACTGAAGCCTGCCGTAGTTAGCGACGGATCTGTTTATCCATGCACATCATTATCCATCAGGGTTTTTGCGCAGCACCGGTACTAAGGTAGGTACAATTCTTATTCTTTGATAACGTGTTATTTTACGTTTTTCATATTGTAAATAGAACAATCTTTAAGAAAAATTAAATAGCTCAAAAACAAATTAATCATCAAATTTTTATTTTAACTAAATAGGATAATATGCTTCATCGAATATAAATATGTCAATGAAAACAGAGCTTCCCACATTTTAGTCCTTTTGTTTGTCATAAATAATGTGTGTTTATAATTCCAATACAATAAATACAATACAAATATTCTTTAGTGAAAACCAATTTTAAAAAAACTTTTTTTGTATGTTGTAAAAGTCATGTAAATTTACATTCTAATAATTTAAACAAGTTTTTGTTAGATTGTGACAGAACATGCACGAAGCCCACCTGACGTTTAAAGGTATCTTCTGCCTAAAACAGTGCACTGCGCCAGTCACTCTGAGACATACAGTTGTTAAGTCTCATGTGCCTGTAATTAACTTCTTCTCAAAGACTGCTGACAGAACACACTGTGAGGTGCATGGCGACAGATTATCTACTTGGGAGTGGTAGCTAGCCAGACGAGCATTTGTAAAATATCCTTACAACATGCGGAGTAGCTCAAGCCGAGATCGCGTATCTGCAGCACGGCAGTCCATAAGTATTACCGCTCGGCTATCGTTGTTTCAAGTTTTAACGAGAAATCTCAGTCTCAATCTGTAGTCGTCCCTTCATGACTGAGGATCATGGTCATCAATAGATGGTCTGCACTTAGATCGGATGATCTGTCTTCATCGGCTTCTGTGCATGTGCATATCTTGCACGATGTTATG
Source organism: Plagodis pulveraria (assembly GCA_963890685.1). NCBI lineage: Eukaryota > Metazoa > Arthropoda > Insecta > Lepidoptera > Geometridae > Plagodis > Plagodis pulveraria. The sequence goes on from OY982962.1 coordinate 19,742,796, forward strand.
GAACTTGACGGCTGATGAGTGCTTAATCTGATCCGTCCATCTGGTTGAGGGTTGACCTCGTGAGCGTTTTCCGTCCGTGTACCTAACCACAATGAGTTTCTCGAGGTTCCCATCGCTCTTTTGAACAAGAAATAAACGTTTAGTATTAGTAATAGCTACAAATTACTTGAATTGATTAATTTACATCAATCTATATACATAAATTAGTGAATGTATTAATCAAATACAACTTGCGATTAGTTCGTCGTCTGTTGAGCAGTTCGCGAAAACAGGAAATTAAATTAATGATACAGCTTGTCAATGTAATCAAACTAAGCTGATGAATACAGCTGGTTACGAAAAACAGTTGGAAACGGGTGGAGTTTATCCATTATATTAATTTTATCTGCAAACATTTTAGACTTATAAAATGCTATTGAATTGGGTCATAAATGAAATTCTGGGTCAGATGAAAAAAATTTACAAATAAACATTCGTTACCCTAAACTGGACAGTGTTTAATTCTTGATATACTCGTATATTATATATAGATATTCTATTCAAGCACTATCGCAATAAGCATTTAAAATGAATTTAATACATTTACAAAGTAGTATATTAGTATTAGTAGTGGCACATTGTGTTATCTTGAGTGGTAATAGATCTTAGTCCTTCAGTTTTACATATAGGGTTAAAATTAATCCCAGTAATTAAATGGTTTTGATCGTATATTTGACATTATTTTCATCATACAGTATTCAGACACTTTGCAATAATCACGGTCTAAGGAATGATCAATGTTTTTTTTGTCAACTCAATTATTAAGAAAACTATTTTGTTCTACCGCTTGAGAAGTTTGGAATTACAATGTTCCCATGCGTAATGATAAGCAGTATTATTTAGACAGTTTAGAAATTGGCGATCTTTTTTTGCGGCTTGATGTAAATTTTTTAAGTAAAATGAACCTACATTTGACTTTTAAAATTGTATAACTTCTTACGTTTTATCTAAATTATATAATAACTGATATGTTTGTTTTATGTTTCACGTTGCTATTTAAGCAATTTGTTATAATAATATTGAGATGCATTTGCCTATCAGACATGTACAATACCAAGTATTAAAAAAAATCCAATTCCATTTAACGGGTTAAAATAGTTTTATGTTTAATATACGAGTACACTATATATTTAGGGCATGCTGAATGAGCCTGGAACTGCCTACTTACAAAAAAAGGAGCGACGGGATTAGAAAATGGTTTTAAGCAGAAACAAAATATTTTTTAATTTGGGAGACTGTCATTTGTTTTCTCAGTATGGCGTTCCTTAAAAAAGCGTGTCGCTAGCACAATTAATTTTTCTCGTGAATATTTCCGCTCTGTGATTTTTTACGATTTTTGCTGTGGCTAAAGTCAACAAGAGAGTTGCCAAAGACTTAAATTGGCATTTAGTAACGAATGTCACAGCTCTGTGATTCGTAGTTTGAAGAATTCAGACGTGGACGCAATCATCTCCATGACGATGTTCGTGAAGGTCGGCTGGCGACTGCAGTTACAGAATCCGGTATTGATATCGGACGATAACTGATTGAAAATTCCAAAAAAAATCTTGTAAAATTTACACTGTATTAGGCATTGGAATGAGCCAAGTGCTAAACATTTTGCATTTGCATCGGTAGGTTTGAAAGCTTTGAACTACATGAATACCGCATGATTTAATGGAAGACCAGAAACGACTACGTGTCGACTTGCAGTAAAATGATAAAAAAGTCACTGGCTGACTATAATATCGTAGCAAGTGACGAAACCTGGATATTACTACTTTGAACTGGAATGAAAAAAAAACATGGGTCCTCTTGAAGATTTACAGACACATGTAAAAAAATCAAAGCTTTGGTAAGAAAACAGTTAATGCCTTTTTTCAGCAATACGAAATTATACAACAGTATCTCTTGATTTAGTAACATTTTACGTGAATTTAATACATTTACAAAGTAGTAAATTAGTATTAGTAGTAGCACATTGTTTTTATCTTGAGTTGTAATAAATATTATTCCTCCAGTTTAACATATCGGGCCTAACTACTAGGTTTGACATTTTACCAAAAAGTTCGATTCACGCTCGAGATGAAAATATTGTGTTGAAAAATTTGAAGTCTTTATATGAGAAAATGTTATTTTTTTAAATTATTGGCAGTAATTAAATAGTTTTAATCGTATATTTGACATTATTTTCATCATATAGTAATCAGACACTTTCCAATAATCACGGCCTAAGGATTGACCAATGCTTTTTTTGTCAACTCAATTATTAAGAAAACTATTTTGTTCTACCGCATGAGAAGTTTGGAATTACAATGTTCCCATGCGTAATGATAAGCAGTATTATTAAGACACTTTAGAAATTGGCGATCTTCTTTTGCGGCTTGATGTACATTTTGCAAGTAAAATGTACCTGCATTTGACTTTTAAAATTGTATAACTTCTTACGTTTCTAAATTATATAATAACTGATATGTTTGTTTTATGTTTCACGTTGCTATTTAAGCAATTTAGTATAATAATATTGAGATGCATTTGCATATCAGAAATGTAAAATACCAAGTATTAAAAAATCCAATTCCATTTAACGGGTTAAAATAGTTTTATTTTCAATATACGAGTACTCTATATATATAGGGCATACTGAATGTTTCTGGAACTGCCTACTTACAAAAAAAGGAGCGACGGGATTAGAAAATGGTTTTAAGCAAAATCAAAATATTTTTTAATTTGGGAGACTGTCATTTGTTTTCTCAGTATGGCGTTCCTTAAAAAGGCGTGTCGCTAGCACAATTCATTTTTCTCGTGAATATTTCCGCTCTGTGATTTTTTACGATTTTTGCTGTGGCTAAAGTCAACAAGAGAGTTGCCAAAGACTTAAATTGGCATTTAGTAACGAATGTCACAGCTCTGTGATTCGTAGTTTGAAGAATTCAGACGTGGACGCAATCATCTCCATGACGATGTTCGTGAAGGTCGGCTGGCGACTGCAGTTACAGAATCCGGTATTGATATCGGACGACAACTGATTGAAAATTCCAAAAAAAATCTTGTAAAATTTACACTGTATTAGGCATTGGAATGAGCCAAGTGCTAAACATTTTGCATTTGCATCGGTAGGTTTGAAAGCTTTGAACTACATGAATACCGCATGATTTAATGGAAGACCAGAAACGACTACGTGTCGACTTGCAGTAAAATGATAAAAAAGTCACTGGTTGACTATAATATCGTAGCAAGTGACGAAACCTGGATGTACTACTATGAGCCGGAAAGAAAAAAACCAGAATGGGTCTATCCTCTTGAAGATTTACCGACACATGTAAAAAAATCAAAGCTTTGGTAAGAAAATAGTGAAGGCCTTTTTTTAGCAATACGACATTACACAACAGTATCTCTTGAAGAACAAATAACGATAGCGAGTGCAGATTGGAACGTCAACACTTGCTTGCCCAGCGTCTAGAAAAAGTTCGTGAAATGCGTCCTCGAGGCAAAGTTGCCGTTCACAACAATAACGTGTCCTTACATTCCGCTAAGGTAACGGAAGTCTTCAAATGTAGAACTGATGATACCATCCGCCATACAGCTCAGACCATGTAACTTGCAGCTTCTTCTTGTGTCCAAATATTAAAGAAAAATATTACGAGCCCTGAATCTGTAGTGAATGCGTTCCGTGAAGCCATTGAAGAGGTCGCTAAGGAAGACTGGATCAGCTGTTATTTAGAGAGGTTCCAGCAAATGTAAATATGTATAACTTGGGTGGGCATATACATTGCAAAATATTTAAAGTAGCACAAGTTTAACCCATTGATATCGGCGATAATTATAACAATAGAATTTCATTGGAAAATGCCCTTCCACCATGCAGTGAAGCTCAAGCCCGCGGTAGGATTCTAAAATGGATCTGCTACAGGGCAGTCCATAGCCAATGGCACTGAACCATCACTGCTTCTATCTCTTTGGAAAAGATCTTCACGCTACACCATGACCTTAAATCTTAATATACTGTACCGAATTGTCCACTGCTGAACACAGCCTCCTCCATTAAGAGAGGATTTGCAATAATTCCCACGCTTGGCAGGCGTCTTGGGATTAGCAGGCGTCTCGGGGATCTTAATACGAGTACACGAAGAACGAAAATGTTACGCATGAGTTTTGTAATCCAAAAACTGTATTCAGTCCTTTTTTTATAATTAACTTGTTTTTGTGCAAGTTTTAATTCTTCCCAACGTTGTTCAAAAGAAAATAAGTCGGTTGAAATATGCTTCCAAAGCTGCGCACAATAAATAAAAACAAAGTTTGTGGCTACTTCCCTATTGGAATATAATTAGTCAGAGTAAACAGAAGCTTTTTGAATAACAAAGAAAAACAAGCAACGAGATATCATAATGTATATCCTCCAAATGCTTTTAATGTGAATACACAAAAAAGCAAAAACAATGTTTTTCTATTTCAAATGTATACCTACTGCTAAATGAATTATCAAGTTCATAAAGGTATTTTTATTGCGAACAAAGTGATGATTTGTTCAATTATTGCTGTATTAAAAAGAATTTCCCCGTAGGGTGCCGGGCAAGATTTACACCCCGTAGGGTAAGAGGTAGTCAACAAATAATAGTAAAAAATCGAAATGTATGAAGTCGTCCATGTAAAATAATCGTGGGGTCTTGCAAAGAAGCAGATTTAGCTGGGAAATTAATATGTGTTATACTTGGGTGCAAGATAAAACAAAATTCTCGTTCGAAAAACTCTTTTTTACGACTCTTCAGAGATAATTATCGATTTCACACAGATTTTAGAACCTAAAGTAAGGTCTTATGAATTGTTAAAACGTGGTTGGAACGTGAAATAACTAGATAATTTACTGCACCGCGTCTTTCCCCATAGTGCGGTTTACGCCATTTATAAATCCATACAAATTAATATTTCCCGAACCGCGCCGTTTCGCTGCCGTGCTCTGTGCCGCAGTAGTGCGGTCTGACCTTAGGCAATGACGGCGGTGACAACATCACCGTGACGCGACCAATCAGATGCGATCATTTCTAAGCGCCAAATCAACTAACCAATCCAATTGAATTTGGAAAATAGTGCGTGTTTTGTTACTTGTGAATTTTATGAGGCCGAAATCAAAACGTTCACTGTATCAGAGTTATACTTCTTTACTTTATTTATTCGTAGCTTAGACCACTATCTCACCTGATGGTAATTGATGATGTGGTCGAAGATGTTGTTCAGGCTAACCTAGAATTACTGGCCCTCAAACATAAATGGGCACGTTTCCACAAATGTACTTTTTATCTGTTACCTTAAAATAATATATTAGAGAAAATGAAGCGCTCGTAGCGAAGTTCACTTAGCTGTTCTTAACCGATCAGCAAAGTTAAGCAACGTCGCCCGCGGTCATGAGTTGGATGGGTGACCGCTAGTGACATTACTACTGAGCGCTTCCGTGCTTCGGAGGGCACGTTAAGCCGTCGGTCCCGGTTGTCATCTTAGGATGGCAGTCGTTATAGCATGGTGGTAGGGCAATTTGCTGATGCCCGCCTGGCTAGCTACCACCCTCAAGTAGAAAATCTGTCGCCAAACACCTAACGGTGTGTTCCGGCAGCTGTCCTTGAGAGCCAGTAATTCTAGGTTAGTCTGAACAATATCTTCGACCACATCATCACCTACCATCAGGTGAGATAGTGGTCAAAGGCTAACCTATCAGGAATAAATAAAATAAAAATAAAAGTTAGTAAGCGCAGAACACGCCTTAGAGTGAGCTCTGGTACACAGAGGTATACACGCCCAAAGAGGTCCAGCAGCAATCTTTCAGATGATTTGTTTCACATCATCACATCAGAAGCCTCAACGTCCTTTGTTTAACAAATGCTTCCCCATTTGCAGCAGTAGGATCGCTATAATCCCCAAACTTGACAGGCGTTTAGGGCAGTATAAGAAGGCACTGCTGCTTACCTCCTACCCTTTACTACCTCTTACCCTACGGGGTGTAAATCTTGCCCGGCACCCTACGGGGAAATTCTTTTTAATACAGCAATAATTGAACAAATCATCACTTTGTTCGCAATAAAAATACCTTTATGAACTTGATAATTCATTTAGCAGTAGGTATACATTTGAAATAGAAAAACATTGTTTTTGCTTTTTTGTGTATTCACATTAAAAGCATTTGGAGGATATACATTATGATATCTCGTTGCTTGTTTTTCTTTGTTATTCAAAAAGCTTCTGTTTACTCTGACTAATTATATTCCAATAGGGAAGTAGCCACAAACTTTGTTTTTATTTATTGTGCGCAGCTTTGGAAGCATATTTCAACCGACTTATTTTCTTTTGAACAACGTTGGGAAGAATTAAAACTTGCACAAAAACAAGTTAATTATAAAAAAAGGACTGAATACAGTTTTTGGATTACAAAACTCATGCGTAACATTTTCGTTCTTCGTGTACTCGTATTAAGATCCCCGAGACGCCTGCTAATCCCAAGACGCCTGCCAAGCGTGGGAATTATTGCAAATCCTCTCTTAATGGAGGAGGCTGTGTTCAGCAGTGGACAATTCGGTACAGTATATTAAGATTTAAGGTCATGGTGTAGCGTGAAGATCTTTTCCAAAGAGATAGAAGCAGTGATGGTTCAGTGCCATTGGCTATGGACTGCCCTGTAGCAGATCCATTTTAGAATCCTACCGCGGGCTTGAGCATAGAATATTATTTCCAAGATAGTAATTCCAATCTACTGAAATAAATTGCATGAAAAACCTAAAATCTTTTATTGAAAAAACAACAAGTAGAAAATCTGTCGCCAAGCACCTAACGGTGTGTTCCGGCAGCTGTCCTTGAGAGCCAGTACTTCTAGGTTAGCCTGAACAACATCTTCGACCACATCATCACTTACCATCAGGTGAGATAGTGGTCAAAGGCTAACCTATCAGGCATAAAAAAAAAAAAAAAAAAAAAAAAAGTTGGAAAAACCGTTCTGCTACGCCGTATTGCTATTGTGAACGAAAAAGTCGCGCCACTTAGCTGCAGCACTGCTCTGCACCTCTGTTAATGCATATTAGGTAGTGACAGCCGCTTCGCGACGAAACTCTGTAGTGCGTTCCCAGCTTTAGATACGCGTGGATGGCGTTATGCTACAATATGTAAGCTTGTTTACGTATTCATTTTCTATTACAGGTTTTTTCAATAAAAGATTTTAGGTTTTTCATGCAATTTATTTCAGTAGATTGGAATTACTATCTTGGAAATAATATTCTATAATTTAAAAGTCGGTATATACATATAATGCGCTGAAAAAAAGTAATGTATTTCAAGAAAAAATGTTTTATTTAAGGCAATATTGATAGTAGGATATAACTCAGAATTAAATTAGATTTTAAAAATGTCTTATTGCGTGTATTAGATGAATAAGTACATCAAGTTTTTTTTCTATTTTAACAATATTCTGCAAACTATAATAAATACTTTTAGCTACTACAACGAAAGCATTTAGTCAACCTAGCTGCCATTTCAGGCTTGCAGGCAGTCTAAGCACTCCAGCTGTCTACCAGTTGGCAGCGTGCCCAGCATACCCAGAACTATTATTCTAGAATTCCATTGTACCAAATTAAGTAGATGGATTATATATACATATTGGAAGTGACAAACCGCAGCCATTGGTGTGACAACTGACAACTATCAACGTGGCAGTTGATGTAGTATTTATATGTTTTAGGTACAAATAACATTATAGTTATCTAGATATAGATCTCAAGCATGACAGCTGCCAAAATGACAGTTAATATCAAATTTTTCCGTTTCTATTTCATATTTTGGATTAAAATGACATAAAAGTTCCTAGAAATTACTCTTACGTATGACAGCTATAAGACCTAAAATAAATTTATTTGTAATTGTTATGTCCTTTTTAATCCCAAAAATTAAATCAATACTGGGAAATACGACATCAACTGACACTTTGACAGTTGTCAGATCTAAGCCCTACTTCTAGGATATTTTTATGTCATTAGAAGTACAAATACTAAATTAGAATTGAGGACCTTTATCAAATTTTTTTTATGAGATTTGTAGTACACATTTGACATAAAAAATCGAGCATACGAAAAATAAATCGGAATTGTTTTCACAAAAAAAAATCTCAGACTAACAATGTTCCGAAGTTATTTTTGACTTAATGTAAAATTCATGTTGCATAAAACTATCCAGGGTAGTCAAGTATGGCCAAAATATTGTCATTTACTCGTTTATACAAGTTATTCTCGATTTTTTTTATATCCGTATGGCTGCTCCACCATTTTACTACATAGTATGGTATTTTTTCAGAATTAAACAACGTAGAAGAACATTGATAAATTCAGTTGAAAATTCCCATAGTACAACCGCATGACTCGAACCCACACGGTGAACTGACAGCGCCACGCGGTACACTTTTTAAGCCACGCCCGCTGCGGTATAGTTTGCGTTGTGTTGGTTTTGAGCATGAATTACATTTCTTTTCATTATTATTCGTAGGGTCTAAAGCTAACTTATAAGGTATAAAAAACAGCTTTCATTTCTAGATACATTAATTTTGCAAAAATTATTTATAATAATCCAAGTTGTTTTCCATACAATGAATGTAGGTATTAAAGAAACCAGAAATAGAGTAAGTGAGATCAGTGTCCAAAGAAAATGAGGTCATAGTCGGCGCACAATAGGTTTGACGTAGGATGGCAGGTAGCGGACATAGATACCTATACTAAAGTATACCACATGTTGGGCACCTATCTATCCTATACAATATATAACTTATATAATATTACATGCTACAATTCCATTGTGTGTCTGCCTCAAATAACCCTTTGACAGTTTGCAAGATACAAGTAATTGTAGGTATAGTTATTGCTTGCGACGCTTGTGTTGTACTTTTTGTATCTAGATGAAGTATATAGTTCTTTATCCGTAATTTTTTTCCCGTTCAATTTCTTTATCATGTAAATATATTTTTGGTAATCAATATAACTGACAAAGTAAAATTTGTATATATATTGCTAATAACACATAACTAACATGTATCTAGGCTTGTCTGGCTGTTCATGGAAATTCCGACACTAATGTATTTTATGGAAGATAAAGTTGGGTATAGCAGAAAATGCATAAAAGTATAATAAATGCAGTGGAAATGAGAGCATTGAGAATCATGATTGGTGTCAAACGGAGTGAAAGGATAATGAATAGTGTGATCGATGGAAGAATACTGATTCAACGTGTTAGAAGCCGTAAGCACAAGGTCACCGAGATCTCTTAAGATCTTTCAGAGTCTTGACAGTAACACACCTTATCATTTTGATACGCTAACATGCGTGCGGCAGATCTGTGTCCTGGCAACTACCCTATTTAGGATATTAGTCTCAATTTCAAAAACTATCCACTATCTCAGGAGGACTGACGGAAAGCAATATGACATTTATTTTTCAAAACACTAAACAGTGCACTTTAATCTTTTTTCTGAGAGACTGCTCTGAATTGTCTGTTAAAGACGAAAAAGACTATGGATTGGCAAACTCAGATGTTTATTTAATAATTTTAAACTCAAAACATGAAATTTTCAAATTTTGCGTGGAGTGTACATATTTTTATAGTATATTGAATTTCCTTTACTAATTTCATTTGTAAGATTTATGTGTTTGATTCATTTTAAAGCATCACATGATAAAATACAACATTGCGTGATTTCTTGTTTCTCGAGTAAGCTGTGCCAACTGGCAACTCAGCACTCCCTCAACGCGTTAACTCGTTTACCGTGACACTGCATTGCCCTACATTTCCTTGTTTTATACTTTTGTTCTTGAATACAATACGACAGGTAATTGTTCTGGAACATTCTTGTGGTTTTGCCTTGTACTGAAGAATTAGGTTTTTACGTTGAACCTTTGATAACAGTCGTGTACAAAAGTTTCTCAGTTAGTTAAACAGTATTAAGGGAATTTTATAAACTTCAAGCATCTAATAAAAAATCATTATCTATCTGCAGTCTGGAATTTCTATAGGTACTCGTACATGACAATAAGTTCTCCCTCTATTACTAAAGACCACAACATATCTGAAGAGACGTAGATGGGATGCTTAGAGAAACCTTTGCTACTACTTCGCACCGTCGCGCCGGCTTGAGCTCCACAATCAATAATAAAAAATAAGAACTTTTTTTTTATGTCTTATAAGTTAGCCTTTGACTACTATCTCACCTGATGGTAAGTGATGATGTGGTCGAAGATGTTGTTCAGACTAACCTAGAATTACTGGCTATCAGGGACAGCTGCCGGAACACACCGTTAGGTGTTTGGCGACAGATTTTCTACCTGAGGGTGGTAGCTAGCCAGGCGGACATTCGCAAATTGCCCTACCACCATGCTATAACGACTGCCATCCTAAGATAACAACCAAGACCGACGGCTTAACGTGCCCTCCGAAGCACGGAAGAGCTCAGTAGTAATGTCACTAGCGGTCACTCATCCAACTCATGACCGCGGGCGACGTTGCTTAACTTTGCTGATCGGTTAAGAACAGCTAAGTAAACTTCCCTACGAGCGCTTTAATCAAGAAGACAATCTAACAGTGTGTTCCTGCACCACGTTTGCGAGCCAATAAGTTATGAAACTATAGGTTCATGACTTAACAATTGTATGTATCATGGTGATGGGTGAAGTGTGGTGACCGCTTAAAATAAAGTATGTGTTCCGTCAAAATACCATAAAAATAATATTCTGTGACATATTATTATTATTGTTGTGATGAACTGTTGTTGGTATAATTAACTTATAATTGAAAAATCTATTTTGAAAAAATCTTTTGTTTTCTGAAGTAAATGAGGTATGTCTGCTAAGATCGTGTTGAAATAATCTTATGTAATAGGTGTTATTTGACGGAGTTAGTCAGGTTGTGTGATATCCAGTGCGAATCTATTCTCCACGACTGAATATGCTAGTTTGATATCTTGTCAACGGTTTTCTGATTCAATCCTAAAAATGCTTTCCATAAGAAATAAGCGATTTCTTTTCCGCATTTGAGAAAGTTGCCATACAACCGACTATGCTTAAATTCACAGAACCAGAGATCACAGATGAAAAATTGCGGTACTTCCGATTTTACGCCACATTTAATATTGTAAAATATCATCGCATGAAGATGTTCTGGATACAGCGAGATTAATTTGAATTTGTACCTTATGTTTTAAAGCAGTGATGGCTCAGTGGCGTTGGCTATGGACTGCCGTGCCGCAGGTCCATGGTTCGAATCCCGCCGCGGGCTTAAGCTTCATCGCATGGTGAATGGGCATTATGCTAATGCCCGCCTGGCTAGCTACCACTCTCAAGTAGAAAATCGGTCGCCAAGCACCTAACGGTGTGTTTCGGCAGCAGTCCTTTAGAGCCAGTGAAGTTACAGGCACAACTATGTCTCAAGGTGACGGGCGCAGTGCAAATCGTGACTTGTGACGAAATGCATCTGTTATAGGCAGAGGTTAGTCCGCTTAACATCAGGTGGCCCTCGATCTTAATCCGTCGCAAAAAAATTAAAAAAATCGTTATCGATCTAATTTTTAAATGTATGACCAGCTGGTGTACTCTCATTTTCGCAATTTCTAGTGCCCGACTATTTTTATACGCCTAGTAAATATCAAAACTTAATATGTACATACATAAATAGATGCATACTATACATACTTACCGAGTTTAAGCTAGCAAGAAAAATAAAAATCTTTTACTCGATCTGTAAAAATATTCAAAGACTCTTTCAATGTCAAATGGTAATGCATTACAGAGTCTGACGGCCGGGGCCTCCGAATAGTATGTTAGTTCAACGATAGCTTTCAAACGCCTGATATGATCATAATAAAACTGAATAAGTAAACTTTTACTTATATTATTAGAATTAGCATGTTCAAAGTAAGCCAAATCGAATTCGGGTTGTTGAGGTAAAATTACTCTAAATAGGGTTAATTGTATATTTTAATATATTTTTTATGTTACTGTGACGGAACAAAATTGAGGCCCACCTGATGTTAAGCAGACAAAACTCTGCCTAGAACAGATGCATTTCATCACAAGTGACGAATTGCACTGCACCCGTCACCTCGCGACATAGTTGTTAAGTCTCATGTGCCTGTAGTTTTAAAAACAAATTGGTGAGTCCACATGAAAGGCTTAAGAATGTGTATAAGGATTATTCCATATCTACCTATAGGACAAATAAGAAGCATGCTTCTACTCACGGCGATGTAAGTAGGGTGTTGTTATACAACATGGCTTTTTACTATTTCAATGCCTTGATTGTCGGTATGAAATTTCTTGGAGCAATAAGACTGCTGAATCACACGTTTTAGTTTTAAATTCCTGTTTAAACATTTTCTAATCTTTGGGAAGGATGTTGGAGTGTTTGTTAAATATAATTTATATAATAATTATATAATTTTGAAAAGAAGCGTGTTCTACTGTTGTGTACGCTACAAATTACACCCCCGAACTAATTAGCTTGAACGTTGAAATATCTTGGGCGTAATTGATGATTAACTTCTTTGTCCTACAATCAAATATTGATACTAATTTGTCGAAATAACTTGTTGTCTGACTTCGTAATTAATGTGGGATTTCAGAGATCGCGTTGTTTTTACGCCTCACTGCCGAGTTCCGCTGTTGAATATGGAAATTGAAACAATTTGTCCTGACTTGTAATTAGACATTCTATTTGTTGAAGACAGCTGTAAAAACAAGTTTGTATGCTCCATGAATCAAAGAAGACTTTAATAAAATTTATCCCGTGGGCGTGGGTAACCAAAGACTAAAAACTCTAACACCACCTAAAAATAGCCGTCACACTTGTATTCACCGAAGGGGCAAGAAATAGTGTCTAAGCATCCACACAATTTTGTCTTTTTTACACGTCTGCCCAAAAAAAGAGTGTTATGTTTTCAGGGTTCATATACCTATGTATGTATGTTTGTGAGTTTCTTTATTCCACCATAACTTCTAAACGGCTTAACCAATTTTGATGTTAGAGATATCGTCAGATTCGTCTTGATAGAGCAAATAACACTGGGAACATAATAAAAAATGGAACAAATTAAATATGTTTCTTCCAAACCCATCGAGTGAGGTATCAAAATGAAGAGCATTAAAAAGCCATTCCATAAATGTATACAGTTTTATTGAAATTAATTCTTACACTTTTAATTTCAATCAACGATAAAACATGTAACGAAAACAAATAATTTTTGCATACGGGTTTTTTTTTTTTAATTAATATATTCCTGTTAAAAGCAGTGATAGCCGCGTTGTATAGGTAATATCTATGGCCTGCCGTGCCGCAGATCCATGATTTAATCCTCACCGCGCTGGCTTGAGCTTCACCGCACGGTGGAAGGGTATTTGAAGAATGCTCGTCTGGCCAGCTACCAATAGAAAAAGTAGAAAATATGTCACGAAGCACTTAACAGGGTGCTCTGGCAGCAGTCCTTGAGAGTCAGAATTCTAAAGGTACGTGATATTTAACAACTTAATGTCCCAAGTTGATGGGCGCAGTGCATTTGTCACTTGTAACAAAATGAATCTGTTATAAGCAAAGGTTCTTACTTAACCGTGGCCCCTAGGGTGCCAGGTTCGAATGTCACTCCCCCGTTTGTTCCCGTCGGTGTCGTAAAAGGCGCGTAAGAGAAAAATACAAGACGGTGGGAAGTAGCGCCTGCTGAGGAACTGACAACACCTACGGTGATTCTCTTGACGCCTGGTAAGACTGGGGGTTATGGCCAATAAAATAACATCATTTCAGAAGTTATTTATATGGATAATAAATTTAATTTTCTACAATGTTTGAACGGTAAAGTACCTGTAAAATTACCTTACTCAAGTACTTGCGGCACTCACATAAATAATTAAGCTCATCAAGTAGGTACATGTATTACTTATTCAGTGGCGCTTCAGGCGCCAAAGCCTCGTGGTTAGGTAATTTAATGTAACTTTTAAAACTTTCTTGAGGTTGCTGTTCTAAATTTACTTTCCTAGTGGGAATATTATATGAATAAGATCGTCAAGTTTGAATAGTGAAAAGTTTTTTATTTTAAATTTTGCCTCAGAAATATGTGTTATATTTTTCAATGTATATCAATTATTTTTGATCGATATATTATCTTGATACCATCACAGTTCCTAACCTGACTAATACATATAAGAACTGTTTCGTATATTCCTGTTTTGTATCATACAAGGTGAATGAGGAGAAAAGTGTTACAAATAGGCAGTGGATCTAACTTCGTTGAGTGCGTAGAGCTGCTCATTGGGCGCCTATTATGCGCCCAATGAGCAGTTCTCCCCACTGCTTACCATCTTTTTAATTACCCGTAAAGTTGCGAGTTTAGTTAATTGGAGCGCTCGTAGTGAAGTTTGCTTAGCCATTCTTAACCGATCAGCTAAGTAGAGCAACGTCATGGCTTGGACGGGTGACATTACTACTGAGCGCTTTCGTGCTTCGTAGGGCACGGCAAGCCGCCAGTCCGGGTTGTTGTTTAAGGATGGCAGACGTTATAAAATGGTGGTAGGGCATTTTGTGAATACCCGCCTAGCTAGCTAACTTTTCAAGCAGAAAATCTAATAGCCAAGACGGCGTGTTCCGGCAGCCGTCTTTGAGAGCCAGTAATTTTAGGTTAGCCTAAACAACATCTTCGACCACATCATCACTTCCCATCAGGTGAGATATTGGTCAAAGGCTTACCTGTCTGGTATAAAAAAGGAACATTGAAGTCTTTGAGTTGTTATTGAAAATACATCTCTTAATAATAATAATAATAATAATTTCTCGTCTCGTCCTCTGTGTTGTTAGAGAAGGCATTTAATATTCACTTCCCATAAATAGGATAATAGAAGGAAGACGAGGATTGCCTGAAGTCCATTAGGACTTATTGTAATATAAGTTAAAAAAAAGAAAAAAAGTTTACCATAAAAAATTTCAATCACTACCGCTTGCTAAGCAATATCACATTAGTTCCGAGCTCTTAATTCATACTATTCTTGATTGGGAATCAACCTGTTTAACCCGAGTTTGTGCACCGCGTCCTATAAGCCCTATGGCCTAGAGTGGCTGGACAGGCGAAAATTTCGTGCACTAATTTTATAATTTTTATTGGATCTCATATGACTGGAAGAAGTGATTTTTCAAACATTTAATTCTAGTAATGCTATCTTTATCCTTCTATATTATTCTAAATATGGAAGAAACAATATACAAGCAAAATTGCATGCAGAGCAAAATTTCAATTACAAATGTGAGGGCATAAAATGTTCTTCTCGATTGGTAATCGAATTCGCGGTCAGATTAATGAAAACCCCATTCGGAACGAACGGGATTAACGTCTTTGCTTCTTATTCATGGGGACTGGTCATTTAGATGCAAGTGTGGTGCTGTGATTGTCTAATTTAAACCATTATAGGAGGACATTGCGTAAAAATTAAGGACAAGATGATTATTATATTTCGACCTTTCTTGTTATTATATTTCAAAACTAAACTTTACTTTGGAATATTACCCATGACCTCTATGAGTTTAGTACATACTGAAAAGTCAAGCTCAATATGTTTGTGTTAGGTGTAGAATAATCGTACTTTTTCTCATATTAATAACTAAAATTCCTAGATTGCAACGTAAACACACCAAATTTTACACTACATCGTACCGTTTACGATCGAACAAAAACGCAAACATAAAAAAACAGAAGTTTTTTCTGTAATATCCAAGTAAATGACATACATATATTCTGAAAAAATCTACAATTACTGATGACTGTTCAAGAGATACTCAAACAAGCTTCTTAAGGAAGGACAGACGGCGTAGATTATGTAATACAATGTTGAATCCGTGTCCCAAACTTCACCCTAATAATGAGTTAGTATGTGACTATAATGTAAACTATTTACATACCAAATAAAAATATTATACTCTCCACGGTCTGGATCTCACCCCATACGACTTTCTTAAATTAATCTTTGCGCCACTCTATCAAGGAAGCATTTAATACTGGTTCTATTATTGACTGCAAACGTTTCTAACACCCCGTACATACCGTTTTGAGTTATTCTAAGCAGGCTCAAGTCTCATGACAATATTTACTGCAAAATGGGAATTGACTACCGCATAATCTGGCATTGGATAATTTCTATTGTAAAACTGAAATCATATTGTTTTGTTCTTTAGAAATTAACTTATTATGGCTATCACGATTATTAACAATGAACTAGGTATAAACCTCAAAAGTTTTTCTAGGAAATATTTGTCAATAATATTTTGTAATTCAGTTATAACATGTATTAATTTCCGACCTAATCCCCTGTGTGCCTGGCTAGAATAAAGCCTTCATATCGTTCTGTGGAAGTCGTAAGAGGCAATGGAGGGAAAAATACCAGAGGGCCAGCAGCACCATCTCATGAAAAACTGCCTTCTTAAACTGTGTTCGTCAAGCCGCATGCTAAGCCTGAGGATCAGGTATAGCAAACCTCTTTTGAGGGAGGGCAATGGCTATAGATGAGATTTCATAATTATGCTCTATTTTTTATTCCTAATAGGTTAGCCTTTGACCACTATCTCACCTAATAATAAGTGATGATGTAATCGGAGGTGTTGTTAAGGCTAACCTAGAATTACTGACTCTCAAGGACAGCTGCCGAAACACACCGTTAGGTACTTATCGACAGAGTTTCTACCTTTGAGCCGCTTGCTTTACGGACTCATGGTTTACGTGCAATCCACACTACTTAATTATTTTTTCTTAATAGTCGAACCGTCTTCAACACTCAAAAGTATGAAATAACTTTCGAGATCCAGGCACATATGCACCCTAGAAAGGGAAAGAACGAGGCATGCCAACGAGCTCGTAGCTGTGGAAAGAGCACACAATAAAGTAACTTCTGAGCTGACCCAAAAACTACTCAAAGAGATGGAGTCAGCTAGAAGTGACATCGCCTCTACCCTAACAGAAACGAAAGCTATCAGAGACTGGCAGGGCTACGAAACCAGGGAACCGCACAAACTTATAAGAGAGGTGACGGCAGAGGTCAAATTCCTAAAGACCCTACTCGAGTCCGCAAAACAAAGTGAAAGGTCGGTGGATCTTGAGCCGCTGAGGAGCGACAACTCCAGCCTAAAAGCTGGAGTTGAAGCTCTACAGCTGCAACTTGATGAGCTCAGACGAGAAACACACAGGCTTTCACTGAGCGTTGCGGATCACCGGAGCGTTAGTGCGGAAACCCTGGCACTGGTAACAACACCCCACCCCACTTCCGACAGTAACATCTCCCAGGAAATAAAAGCATTAATAGAGAAAGTCAATGACCTCAAAATATCCCAATCAGAACCAATAAAGCCCCCCCCTCCAATAACAATAAATCTGGACGACCAGATACAACCCATTACAGAAAAACTAGAAGCCGTATCGTCAGAATTACGGACGATGCGAGAGGAAAAACTCAACGCTCCCCCCCCAACCCTCAGCATTGACGCAGAGATGACCAAGGCAGAGGTCAAGCCGACCTATGCCAAGGTCACTTCCAAACCCCCACCAGAAAGAAAACCAAATCACACTCTGATAGTGTCAACAAACAATCCTGACAGCACAGCAGAAAATCTGGTGGATAGGATTCGTGAAGCGCTGGACACGAAAACAACCGGAGCTAGGGTCGACAGAGTACGGAAAGCTAAGAACCGGAAGGTTGTTCTGAGCTGCGGTACTATGGAAGACCTCAGCCTGGTGCAAAGTCGGGTCCAGCGGGACAAAACCCTTAAGGTGGAGATCGCAAAAGCGGGAAATCCACTTGTCATCATTAGGGACGTCCTATCCTACCACAAAGACATTGACATAGTTGAGAACTTGCTCTCGCAAAACAAAAACTTGATGCAAGATGTCAACCTACAGGACACAACTGTCAGAGTGACATATAGGAAAAAGGCCCGGAACCCACTGGAATGCCACGCAGTCCTGGAGGTCTCCCCGAAACTCCACAAAAACCTGACAGAGGCAGGGAAGGTATACATAGGTCTCCAGAGGAGATCCGTGACAGACCAATCGCCCCTAGTGCAGTGCACTAAATGTCTGGGTTTTGGCCATACAAAAATAGTCTGCCAAGAGAGAGACGAACACTGCAGTCACTGCGGGAAATCTCACACGTGGGAGAATTGCAAGGCCAGAAAGGAGGGATCTCCGCCCAAATGCAAGAACTGCTCGGCCGCACACGGCACAGCTGTCCTAGATGCAGACCTGTTACACAACGCTTTCAGCGCTGTGTGCCCGGAAAGGCAGAAATGGGACAGCATAGCACGGTCGAAAATATCATATTGCTGAAGGCACCCCAATGACTCAAACTTCCATCCCTCCAGGTAGAGCCGGAGCGGGTTTGCACTTCATCCAAGCAAACCTGCATCACTCCAAGAATGCTACCATCGAACTCCTCAAGGCTGCAGTGGACAGGGGCGTTTCAATTGCCTTGGTTCAAGAACCCTACGTGGGGAACCAAGGAATAATGAAACAATACCCAGGTACACAGATTATCCAATGCACTTTGAATAGGCAAAAACCAGTCAAGGCAGCAGTAATTGTTTTCGGTGACAAGCTGGAAGTTGTTCATGACCCTCAGCTTGTGACCGAGACCGAAGCTGCAGTATTACTGGTAAACAGAGGCCTAAAGCTTGGGGTGATATCCGTATACTACGAAGGGGACAAAGATATTCAGCCGTATATAGAGAGGACCAAAGCATTCAGTGAAAAACTTGCGACGAAAAACATCATAGTCGCAGGTGATATAAATGCCTGGAGCCACTGGTGGGGAAGCGAAACGGAGAATAAAAGAGGAGAGGCCTACACTGCGTTCCTTGACGAAATGGGCTACCAGATTCTTAACATAGGAGACGAACCGACCTTCGAGACTTACAGGAGAGGCAAAGCGTACACAAGTAGAGTAGACGTAACTGCTTGCAGCATGCCACTTCTGGGAGAGATCAAAGATTGGCGAGTAGAAGACAACATCACTACATCGGATCACAATAGCATCACCTTCACCTTAAATTTGCGCAACGGAAAGGACTTGGAACCCCTAAGACCCATAACGACGCGCAAATATAACACCAAGAAGGCAAAGTGGTCCGATTTCATAGCCAAAGTGAAGGGATGTTTAGAAGGCAAAAACATCACGCCAGATACCGTAAGACAATCTGATGGCGCAGAGAATTTCGAAAAGATGATCACAAGCTATACAAACTGCATCCATGAAGCCTGCGAAAACACCATCCCAACGCAAGGTCAACGTAAAGGGGACCCGGTTCCTCCATGGTACACAAAAAAACTTGATGATCTGAAACGAGAAGTTCTCAGAAAAAAAAGACGCATAAGGAACGCAGCCCCCTGTCGGGTTGAAAAGGTCCTTCACGAGTACCAGACAGCCCGACAGGATTACAACGAGATAGCCGACAGAGCAGCAACGGAAAACTGGAAAGAGTTCTGCACCACCCAAGACAGGGAAAGTATGTGGGACAAGATATACCGAATCATTCGGAAAACCTCAAGCAGGCGGGAAGACATGCTATTGAGGAACGCCGACGGTAACACCTTGTCACCGCAACAATCAGCGGAACTGCTAGCCAGTACCTTCTATCCAGACGACAACGAAAACACAGACCACCCGTGTCACTCGCTGATTCGAGAACAATCAAGAGTAATACCACAAAACCTAACAAATGATGACCCACCTTTTACGTCAGCGGAATTGGAGTCAGTGCTACAAGCACTTAACCCAAAAAAAGCCCCAGGGTCAGATGGGCTCACCGCAGACATATGCGCTGCAGCCATCCGATGTGAAAGGGAGGTATTCATGGCGATAGCAAACAAATGCTTGTCGCTAAAATACTTTCCTAAGCAATGGAAATCGGCGCATGTCATCATCTTAAGGAAGCCCGGAAAATCCGACTACACACATCCAAAGTCGTACCGGCCAATAGGTCTCTTGTCAGTTCTCGGAAAAATCGTCGAAAAGCTCCTAGTTGGCAGACTCCAATGGCATCTCCTCCCAACTCTCAGCCCGAAACAGTACGGCTTCATGCCGCAACGCGGAACCGAAGACGCTCTCTATGACCTAACAGAGCACGTTAAAACAGGATTAAATGGTAAAAACATAGTAATCATGATCTCTCTGGACATAGAAGGTGCCTTCGACAACGCATGGTGGCCCGCCCTGAAACATCAGCTAGCGAAAAAGAGGTGTCCATCAAACCTCTACCAGATGGTATGCTCATACCTCAGCGACCGCAAAGTCAAAGTCAATTACTCCAGAGCAGTAAGTGAAAAGGATACCACGAAGGGATGTGTCCAAGGTTCCATCGGTGGACCAACCTTCTGGAACATTATCCTAGATCCATTGCTGCGGAAATTGGAGCATGAGGAAGTGTACTGTCAAGCTTTTGCTGACGATGTCGTTCTCGTGTTCACAGGCCAATCGGGACAAATCCTTGAGCAGAAGGTCAATACGACAATGGACATGGTAGTGGAATGGGGATTCCTCAATAAACTCAACTTTGCAGCGCACAAGACCAACGCGATGCTGCTGACAAAAAAGTTGAAGTATGACCCCCCAAACCTCTCCATGGCTGGAGTCAGACTTGACTACGTCGACCAAGTCAAACTGCTAGGCCTAGTGATAGACCGCAGACTCACCTATAAAGCACATGTGTCCGCCCAATGTAAAAAGATAGCGGATATATACAAACAGCTAGCACGTGCAGCAAAGGTGACCTGGGGACTGAACAGCGAAATCACGAGAACGATATATGTTGCAGTGGTGGAACCCATCATACTCTACGCGGCAAACGTGTGGGCACATGCAGTGGATCTAGAAATGAACAGATCACAGATATGTGCCCTCCAAAAACGAAAAAGCCAGCAGAACAGCCAGCCCTACCAAAGAAAACCAGAACGAGAGCTGACAAGGGACAAGTCTGTCCGCCCCAATACATCCCAGCACAGGAACCATCGAGCCACGCAGCAAACGCCTTCATAGAGTTCTTAGCCATAACGAAAGCGACAAAAGTAGTCAACGCTAATACCTGCGAAAACATCTTGCAGTCGTTTAGGCTAGGAAACGAAAACTTACTAAAGGTGAGACTTGAGGAAGCAGAAGCCGCAATATACGACAATGACACAACCCAGGTCATCAAGGGAACGATGTCTGGTCAGTATATGGCGGCTTATAATGCGACAAGAGGTTTTGTGGTCCTGGATGAGGCAGAAACAGAACGAACAGGCAAACCAAAGTACGTGACACCCCAAAATGACCCCATTGTAGTCACAGCCCGGTGTACCAAGATAATGCTCGACGATCGGATCCTTGAAATGGCTAAATCTATTTCGGGGGATGCGGAGGTCGAGGCATATTGGAAACGCTGGGAAGTTCCTAAAATACAGTGGGTCAATGGAGTGCCGGGATGCGGCAAGTCAACTTGGGTGATACGCAACTTCGATGTGGACAGAGACGCTATCATCACAACAACAAAGGAGGCAGCCAAAGACCTGAGGGAGAAGCTTGCGCACCGAATCGGTGACTTGGCAAAGACCAAGGTGCGCACCATGGCTTCGGTCCTCGTAAATGGTTTTAAGAAGAATGAGAGCTACAGCCGCCTTTTGGTGGATGAAGCTCTCATAAACCATTTCGGGGCCGTTGTGATGGCTTCAAGGCTGTCCGGAGTTGGCGAACTTGTCCTCATCGGAGATGTAAATCAATTACCTTACATTGACAGAGAAGGTCTCTTCGAGATAAGGTACAATCGCCCTAACTTGGTTACAAACATCAGCCAAGAGTTGTTGTGCACGCACCGGAACCCAATGGATGTCGCGTACGCGTTGAGGGAAATATACTCAGGTATATATTCCTCGGCTCCCGGTATCCAGTCCCTAGAGCAGAAAGGATATACGAATGCGAAAATTCACAAAACTCTCCCAAACACCCTGTTTCTGGTTCACACCCAGGAAGAAAAGGAGACCCTGACCAACGAGGGCTACGGAGCAGGCACAGGATCTCGTATCCTTACAATCCACGAAGCACAGGGACTGACATACGAGTCAGTAATCGCAATAAAAACCAAGGGTAGAATGAAGCTGCACGAGAGCGTCCCACACGCAGTCGTCGCAGTCTCACGGCACACCGGGACTTTCACGTACTACGCTGACGACGCAAATGATGCTATTGGACGGTTCGTTCGGAGAGCGTTGGCTGCAAGGCGCAAAGACATCCGCGATTATAACCTAAAGATGGCAATTAGAGATCGTAACAGCGTGGTGATAGAGGCCCTGGTGAAAATGGACGTCGGTGGGTCAGAATAATAAAAAACTCAAGAGTTCAAATTTTATTGTATGCGTATGAATGTAGTTTTTAATTGTAGTTTTCTCTCCCTTTGGCAAGCGGATTGGCGCAGGCATTCGGAACGGTCATGCTCACGATAAAGTGTAGGCAAGCGGCGGCATCGTGTGTCGGGTCGCCCTCTTCCCTCACAAATGGTTGAGGAGGACGATGGCTGGCACGCGAGTCAACTCGTGAACGAGTGCTGCTTGAAGACACTGGTTCGTTCAGAATGCCTGTGCAAACCAGTTTGTCTCTTTTCTCTCTTGTAATAGTAATAGTATATATAATATTTGTAATAGTATATATAATAGTTATGTAAGATTAGCATCCCTAATAACTGTGTTCCCCGCTAAATATGTAATGCTCCCCATAGTAATGTAATTAATTAATAAATTTCTAAGTTAACCTAAAAAATGGCACGGACCCTGGAGTCTGTGGAAAAACTAATAAACCACATAAAAAAAAAAAAAAAAAAAATAACTTTTCGAAGTTGGTGCCATGATAGATCAAAAGTAACTATTATCACAATATATGCGCATGGTACCGACTTCGACAAGTTATTTCACACTACAAAATCATAAATATACGATAGGAAAATTTAAGTCATGTGCGGGATTAAATTTTTCCTATTGTATATTTGTGATTTTGTAATGTAATCCGCATAGCAGGTGTTATTGCAAAACCAAACAAAATTAAAATTATTGTACACTTTTGGTATGAAGTCGGTCCTATTTTTAGGTAAAGTTTTTGTCCCTTGCTACTTACGGTATCGATTGTCATTCACTGTCGATGACTATATAACCAAGATAGGAAAACAGTTTTCAGTTATTGGAGTGCAACTCAAAAACGGCGCGACTGATACTGATGAAATTTAAATGGGATCACACGGAAAGCATCAGCAATCAAATAAAAAAGAATCATCAAAATCAGTTCATCCAGGTAAAAGTTCTGAGGTAACAAACATACAAAAATACAGTCAAATTGAGTACCTCCTCCTTTTTTGAAGTCAATCAAAAAGTAAAACGTCATTAAGTGACATTATTCAACAAGAACCGTCCAACAATTTTATTGATATACTTGTAGCAACCGCTAAACAGTAGTGGACAATACTCGCAGTAGACATCACACAATCACTTACCACTAATTACTAAGCACCCGCACGAATCACTCATCAAAGACAGGCTTTAACTCAAGACGTAAATAATCTATGTACTAAGTTATACTCCGTTTGCAATTCTGGAGGAGGCAATAAACACATGCTTATTGTCGCAGTAATATTATCATTAGGTAATACTTACAGACCCACCAACTTATCTGTTCAGGTGACAGAAAAAAGAACAACAATATTCCTTCAAATTGCGACAGTTTGTAGTTGATTTCCTTAATCAGCAGCGCCCTCGCCAACTGCACAGTTAAGTTGGTGGTACTATACATAAATACGATTAGAATAATCTGATGTTTTTCTGTCACCGTTATGATGTTATGTGGACTATGTTTTCACATTATGTTATTAACACACTGCTGCTTTATGTCCCACCCTATTATTGTGTCAGACCCAATAATGTACTCAATAAGGTCGAATTTTGTATCTTAGCAAATAAAACACAGCTTTAACGTAACCTTATTCTGAGAATTCATTTTTCTTGCTACGTTTTACGCTAGGCTTACTTTCTGACCTACAGGTTCAGGTAAAAGGATCAGACGACGTTCCGGTAATCAATCAAGACTTTTCATGGGGCTGATTTCTTAAAATGTTGAACTTTTGGATATCTTGGTTAAGCTATGACTGTAATATAATGTGGAATGCATTTTTTAGAGCATGGAGGAAAAGGCAAATGCGAATATAAAAAAAAAAATACTTGTAATCCTCAAAGAAAGACGGAAGTAAATGTTACCGCATAAATGTTTCTCCAATGTGGTCAGCAAAAGAAAACTTATAATTCGCTAGATGTTTTGAAGCAATGATGGCCGAGCGGTAATAGCTATACTGTCGTGCCGCAGGTGCCTGGTTCTAACCCCACCGCCGGCTTGAGCTTTGTCACATGATGGAAGGTCATTTTGCGATTGCCCGCCTAGCTAGCTACCACCCTCCAGTAGAAAATCTGTCGCCAAGCACCTAACGGTGTGTTCCGTCAGCAGTCCTTGAGAGCCAATGAAATAACAGGCACATGAGACTTAACAACTATGTCTCAAAGTGACAGGCACTGTGACTAGTGATGAAATGCATCTGTTATAGGCAGAGGTTAGTCCGCTTAACATCAGGTTGGCCTCGAGCTTGTTCCGTCACAACAACATAAAAATGTCACATTTATACAGGGCGAGCATAGTTCCATTCGTGGAAATTTGAATAATACTTGTCTGACCCGAGTAATCACGCACAGAAGCGCTTGTTTAGCACATGACGCTAATGCAGCTGCAGTTACGAGATTTATGCTTTGACTTTTGAGTTTTGGTAGAGCTAATAAATTAGTGAGGTAAGCACTCACTGATATTATGACCCTACCAGAGATGTCTAAGTAAAATTTGAAGATATTGTGTGGGAATCTGTCTGGACTCGAAAACCAGTTGTCTCGGAGTAGGGCCGACTGAAAATAAGCCAATTTAACCCAAAGAAGACCCCAAGCTTGCACGATAATTGCTAAAATATTCTCCTTTGTCGCATTTCTCTAGTTTCCTCAAGCAGTATCAGAATACTTGGTGAATCGCTTATATTGGTGTCTGCCTGGAGACTTTTAATACGTCTACGAGTGCAGAGGCACAGTTTTAGTATTTCTAGAAGTTTCAATGAAAGTTTGTTATATTTTCGCGTATTTTTTGGGACAGGACACTAGCCACCTTTGCCTGAAAATTTCTCGAAACATATAATAAATACTATAAATACTTACCCAGAGGCAGAGGGGATCTTGTAACTGAAGAATTTGGTCAGAGCCCATGTTTGAAGCTCCACATTTATGCCAACGATTATAAACTTCATGTGTCTTCACAAAGAATAGTAAATAAATATTTTAAAGCTGGTCGGCGCGCCGTCGCGCAGCTTTAAAATAATAGCGGCTGATTTCACAACATAACGCTAAGAAGAGATTCCATTAGCAGGACACGACGCAGTGTCGATATAGTTTCGAAAAGCCTTCACACCACATGAGGTTCAAGGCTAGGGGCCATGGTTACGGGGTACCCTCTTCCTACCCATGACCGCTAGACAGCCGGAGTGGTCTATGAGCTTAGCACTTCACTCTGCTCCTCTGATGTAGTAGAACGTGTAAGTAAGGCCAGGGGACCCCAGTATTTCATTTAGCTAAGACTGAAATCGTCTTCAAAATTACCGACTGATGAACAAAGACCCCGAATATATTTAACAAATTATTGCAGTACAAAATTTTATGAAATTTCGTGCTCCAATTGTATTACTTTAACCGTCATAGGGGACGGCGCGTCGGTCATATATATAAATAAAGACCCTGAATTCATGAATTTCTTTGGGTAGGATTTTTTATAACATATAACAATTTTATTTAAAATGTATAATACTTATATACGTTGCCAGCAACGAGTGCCAGTACACTGATATTGAAAATTAGGCAAATAAAATTAAATTTAGTTGAGTACTGTACGCTCGCTCCAGAATTATTTGGAATATTCGCAAATATTTAGCTACACATCGTTCTTGGTGTTAATGAGCAACACTTGCTTCGTAGTTTATTAGTACATTAATTATTTTGGCTAATAATTTAAAATAGAATATGTTGTGAGGTTCAAATAAATATACATTCTTTT
This sequence comes from Plagodis pulveraria, assembly GCA_963890685.1. Lineage (NCBI taxonomy): Eukaryota > Metazoa > Arthropoda > Insecta > Lepidoptera > Geometridae > Plagodis > Plagodis pulveraria. The sequence goes on from OY982962.1 coordinate 19,768,988, forward strand.
GAAAATGTATGGACGCTAATTATTCAATTGCTCAATGACTAAATAGTTAGTTATCTTTTTTGAAGAGGCAGATAGCTGGTGGAAGCTTTACTTCCTCATTATGAGATCTGCACCTATCGTTCTTCGCTCACTTTAAAACTTCATAATAAACCATATACAATCACATACTTTCACGGCGACAGACGTAAATCCACCAATTTAGATTTTTGACAACTAGATGGTTGAGTTCTCCCGATTGCATATTTTGACATTTGTTCAAGCACCCATTTGAACAATTATAACAGAATTTTCGTTTATTGTAAGCAAAAACCATTTTTTGCAAAATGTTTAAATAGCAACTTCTATTTTTCGTGTTGTCTTTGTTTGTTTCTATATTGTATCTTATTTTTGTATCTAGCAATTAGCACTCGCTGTTAGCGGTCCCTTCTGCGTTGGTTTTGGCTTAATAGGTTCAAAAGTGTAAAGTTATTAATTAATTTTATTGGTATTTTTATTCAAAATTTCGTGTTTTATGGTATATAATTTCCATTATTCAAATTTTTCTATAGTTCCGAATACAGATTTTTTTTCAATATTGATGATATATTCTTTTATAAATTTGTAGTATATCACATTGCTCTATTGTCAATAATTTCCGCAGTGTACGCGATATAATCTTTTTTCACACTTTGGGTTACATTAATGAAGTTTTCACACGGATTCCAAACTTTTTCTTAAAATATTCTGTACTCTTTGTTCATAAAGGATAATTTAGAATTCTAATGGTAAAAGAATGTTTCAAATCGGTCCAGTAGTTTTTAAGGTTATTCGTTATATATACAAAATTACAAATCTTTCCTCTTTCTAATATTAGTGTAGATGTAGATGTACAGCTAAATAACCAATCTAACGTTGAAACTATTACGCCACACACACTGATACATACTTTGCTTGGATTGCAGAGGCTGTTTATTAACATTAATGTTTAGGTAAACCATTAATAGAAATTAATCATTAGAGTTTCAAGTGTTCGTGTACGCGTATTTATCTGATTACTCGTAATTCCCCCGGTTCGAGCAAACGTGAATTATTAAAGCGTGTCGCCTAAACTTCATTTCTCCATTAGCCGGGTCATGCTACCTTGGCTAAATTACTGGTATGATTGATTGCAACACTCCATTACAAATTATACTGTGCTTATACACATTTATTAAACTTTGCTGATGTTAATGTCTTAATGGGATAAACGCGCTTAAGGTTCACCTTCAGTTTGGAAAGTTACGTTATATTAAATGGACTCAATTAGGAAGTGCTTCCAATGATTTGCATTTCTAAATATAGACACTGTTAAGATAACAATAATATCATTTTTATTCTGTAGTAATCATACTTTCAATTGGCTCGGATCACAAGGTCTAGAAAATTTCCATATGGTTTAAATAATTATAAACTATGAAATACTTTAGATGGTCTGATTCTTCGCCTACGTGAATTCCCACGTGTACTTGATTATTAATTAGTAACAATTGAGGTAACAGCTCGGTGTCAATCACTTACAATTGGGTGATTTATTAGCTGCGTGGGCCAAAATAGGAAAAGCAAAGTTGGGGAAGGATCTGGGGGATCCTATGTATACATTCATAGTAGTGATTGTTGAGTATACACATTTAATGCCTTTTTATAATAAATCAGAAATATAATATTCCAGTAAAACTATACAAATGAAAGACATAAACAATGTTCATCGTTCAACAAATGCCTTGCCATTATGGGGGGTTTGCTATAATCACAATTCTTGGCAGGCGTTTTGTGTATCGCAGTATAAGATGGCAGTTTTTCAGAAGGCGTTACTACGCACCTTCTAGTAGTTATCCCTCGTTGCCTCTTACGACAAAATAGATTTGAGGACGAAGATTCCAATTTAAGCTATATTAATTAAGCTTAAAACATAATATGGTCAGTAGTAGGATACCAACATGTATTCAAAGTCATGTTGCTATACTTTGTCTATCTATACGTTGTATAATAGTATGTGCCATATTGAAAAAATAGGCCGATATGTCAGTTTCGACTTAATATTTGCATGACTTGTATAGTGGGCTGGAATAATATATTCTTGAATGATATTTACAAATTATTATAACACATTTTTTTTTTGTTCTGGACGTGAATAATCCTCCGATTTTACGCCGGATGTCTATTTCTATCGGCCAGAACTTCACTCCGAAACTTTGTGCTACAGTTATATTACTTTATCCGATTATTTCACTTTATCTGATGGAAAGAAGTGCTTTTTCAAACACTTAACTCTCGCAATGATGTCGCTACCTTACATTTTTTAATATGATTACAAGCATTGAAGCAGCTGAAAAACTATTTTTTTCCATAGTAACGTAGTTTCGACATATTTTATATATGCTCAAACATGTTGAAGTTTTACATGACTTAAGTCTAAAATCAATACTTCTGTTAAATCAGCGAAAGCGAATTATAAGTATGTAGTTACGGCTAGTGTCTAACGGTTAATAGCAAAATACACATTGCCCACTGCTTTTGACAGTTAATTTAAAAAAATAAATAAATAAACATAATTAGGGTAATTGTTAGTTCCCAGAATGGGAGCAAAGTTGACGTCGGACTATTGGTTATGAATTAGACTTTAATCTTTGAAAATTTCCCAGACTTGTTAAAAGAAAATTCTCGCTATTTAATATAAGACAAGTTATATCTAGAACCTGTCTAAGTTTAATTTGACGATTAGGATAATATTATGAATTGTTCTTGTATCAAACTGTTATTGGTATACAAAGTTACACAACGACATATCTTTTTTTGATATATTAAATGATATTTTGGATCATGAGTTTGCTTGTTAAAATGTTCTTTTAAACTTTAATGCTATGCGAACTTGGCTAACTAATTTGAAGCGCTCGTAGCATAGCTCACTAAGTCGTTTTTGAAAGATCAAAAAAGTCTACTGGTAATTACTTGGACGGGTGACCACTTCGGAGGGCAAAACAAGTATTGTCGGTCTTGGTTTTTGTCTTAGGATGGCGGTTGTATTAGCATTGCTTATGGCATTTTGAGAATGCCCGACTGGCATACCCGTCCACCAGTCGCCAAGCACCTAACGGTGTGTTCCAGCAGCTGTCCTTGAAAGTCAGCAATTCTAGGTTAGTGTGAACAACATCATCGGCCACACCATCACTTACCATCAGGCTAGATATTGGTAAAAGGCTAGAATAACTATAAAAAAATAAGTTATTCCCTGTCTGTTTTATCACGGAAAATACTGGATTTTGTAAATAGGTTTACTTCTGAAGTCAAGAAAACAAATGTTGTGTTCTAGTTTTTTTTCAAACATGTTTTTGTCTTATGTCTTATGCCTATTGCTGATTGTGATATACTGGGCACAGTAGAGACTCCAGACTGCTTCTGATAATTTTAAATCACAAATTAATTTATTTTTTTACAAAACGTTTGGCCCGGCGATCGAAACCGCATTACCAGGATTTTCTCCAAGTGCCCTGACCTCTAGGCTAAAGAAACATGCTTTACTGTATCAGCCGGATCGTCCACTGCTGAACACAGCCTCCCCTATTTAGGGGGATGTGTCATAATCCCCACGCTTGGCAGGCGGCTTGGGGATCGCAGTGTAAGTTGGCAGTTCTTTAGAAGGCGCTGCTGCCCACCTTCCAGTATTTTTCCCTTAGTCGCCTCCTACGACACCCACGGGAAGATATGGGGAGGTGCAATTCTAACCCGGCAACCCACGGGAAACATGCTTTACTGAGCTGAAACTTGTGCCCAATAGAGGACAGTGCGGCCATCAATCAGGCTAGTCGTAGAAGTCAAGCAATTGAAAGAAGTGCTTTTTCAAAGATTCCGCTCTTGACAAGAATGTTGTGCTCTCTTAATTTGTAAAAGTTAATTTTAATATCGCTTTCATTCCAAGATAAGATCACAACTATATTTATTAAAGGTCAAGTACATCACAATTATATATATGTAAGGCCAAGTACTTTACGCTTTCAACCTGCTTTAGTTTTGAACACGTATTTAGTTGCTCTTCATATGGTTCGCAACAGTAGAGTTTAATACAGCTTCCACTGAACCCCTTCAGTGGGAGCTGTACGCGTTCATACTTGGAACGCTGTGACTGTGGTCTCCTCAGAATTTAATTCTCAGAAAAATAACCTTAAATTTCATCTTTGGGTTGAAGAGATTCCATAGCAGCGCTTTTACAAACGAGTAATTTTTTGTTTTTTTATGATTCACTGATAAAACTTGTACTAAATGTGCCAAATTTACCCATTAATCTTTTATTATGACTGCGGTAGGTTTTATTTCAGGTTCAATATGTGTGAATATAGTAGTTTTTTCTTTAACAAATTTCTATGAATAACTTAATTGGTCTTGTTTGTAGTACAACGTAAGTGGTACTATAGATGTCGCTCCATCCCGATACGATGGTTAAAGAACGATAGGAAAGATTTGAGTTATGACGTAATGTCATGATAGCTCAATTGGTTAGAGCATACCCCAGCTCAAGGGGTGGATGGACGCGGGTTCGAATCCCGCACATGACTTAAATTTTCCCTATCGTATATTTGTAATTTTGGAATGAAATCCGCATAGCAGGCGTTATCGCAAACATAACAGTAATAAAATTATAAGATTACGTCATCATTTACAAGTATAAAACTAATTGCAAAATTGGTCTTGGTTGTAGTACAACGTAAGTGGTACTATAGATGTCGCTCCATCCCGATACGATGGTTAAAGAACGATAGGAAAGATTTGAGTTATGACGTCATGTCATGTTAGCTCAATAGGTTAGAGCATACCCCGGCTCAAGGGGTGGATGGACGCGGGTTCGAATCCCGCACATGACTTAAATTTTTCCTATCGTATATTTGTGATTTTGTAATGTAATCCGCATAGCCGGCGTTATTGCAAACCTAACAATATAAAAAAAAAAATATTCCCTCACAGTTCCATCCAATTTGTGACACTTGAGCCCTATCCTTGCATATGTCTTTGTATTCCATTTAGGTTTTCTTCTGGATCTGATAATATTGGTGGTTTCTAGTGATACTACTAGATACTATTTACTTTAGATGGATTTGAACAAATAATTTAAGTAAAGTATAATGAATCGAAATCTGATAATTCAGTTACAAGATATGCGTATAAAAGTATAATAATATACGCGACAGTTATAAAGTCTGCTCTGTTTTGGAAGTCGTTATAAAATTCAAACACGTTCAACATTTTATAAATTCATAAGTTAAATCATTCTTGTCTTCCTTGAAAAAGAAGTCAAAGAATGTAACTTAAACAAAATTTAATATGTTCAAGAAATATTTTTAAAGTTGAAGTCAGAGGTGGACTCACATTTTTAAGTTCATCTTTGCTCTAACTTCAAGTTAATTAAGTCTGTTCTAGTGAATGCACCTAACGGCACTGATGAAGTTGCAGTCGCTTTCTCTTTACATTTTTAGACGCTTTTTAGACTTTAATGCTTCTTTATGATTCTACTTTTGAATGTTAAAGTTTTTCTTATGGAAATCAAATGAAACTTTGAGAATATAAAAGGAGGAAACGATTTTGCGGCTACTACTCTAAAAAGTCTTATTATTTATTTTACTGTACTAGCCGGATTGTCCACTGCTGAACACCGCCTTCCCCATTATTATATAGATAATTATTACCCCATTATGGGGGGAGGTTTGTCATAACCCCAACGCTTGACAGGCATCTTAGTGATCGCAGTGTGAGATATCAGTTCCTCAGAAAGCACTGCTGCCCAGCTTCGGGTGTGTTACCCTTAGTCGCCTTTTACGTCACCTAAGGGTGGAGAAGGGACGGTGACATTCTAGCCCGGCACCCCACCGGCAATTATTTATATATGTGAGGAATCTGTAGTAAAAGATATTTGAATAAATTCTCAGGAATAGAATATGTACCTATGCGAGCTGACCCTTGGGTGCCCGGCTATAATGTCGCAACACTATCTCTGTCTATAATAATAGTAATAGTTTTTATTTGTACCAGAACACATCGTTTAAATTAACTGAGAGCAAATAAATAAAAATGCTTAACTTATGACAGTAAGTTTGCAGTTAGTGCGTAGGTACTTATTTATTAAACGGACTACTTATATCAGGAATACCAGATTACTTGAAGTGAAAGCGTACAATAATGATGTAGTAAGACCTAATAAGGCAAGTCCTTACAAGAAAATTATAAGTCTATATCAAATAAGTACATTCTATGATGATGTTAGTAAGTACTAGTTTTTAGTTATACGTTTAATGCATACTCATGAACTGTGAATCTTACACTAAGATAAATCATGTGTCGTGGGACTCAGTCTCCTTAGTTCAATCGCTAAGTCCAATCAATATGCAACGTTTTTTAAATGCCTGAGAAGCAATGTTATCGTTTATTATCACAAGATAGTTAAACATATAATGAACAATCTAGCATATCTACCTGCCAGCGTACGCCGACATAATGTAAGTAAGCTGTAAACTACGCCACATGCGTACATTATACATATTACATTTCATTGCATTCTATGAGCAAAGAATTATGCAAATACAATATTCCAAAAGTAATTCATAAAGTAACAACCTATATTGTCTTACTCTTAAGTACAGAGCATAAGGTAGGTAGGTAAACATTCATATTTAGGTTGTTATTTTTACTTGCTTAAACTAGTATTAAAAGTATAAGGTAAGATTCGAGTGTACATTATATTATATTTACATAAGTAGGCACTATGGACGATGAATGTAAATAATTACATTGACGTATTTTACTACATACACAGTTAGATGTATACATATCAAGTTATATTGTTTGTTTTGATTCTATGACCAAGTTTGGGAGTTATTAGAGAGAAGCGCTCGTAGCGAAGTTTGCTTAGCCGTTCTTAATCGATCAGCTAAGTTAAGCAACGACCGCCGCGGTCAGGAGTTGGTTGGGTGACCGCTAGTGACATGAGAGCCAGTAATTCTAGGCTAGCCTGAACAACATCTTCGACCATATCATCACTTATCATCAGGTGAGGTAGTGATTAAAGGTAAGCCCATAAGATATTAAATATATATATATATATATATATTAAACAATAAATATTTACAAACATATTAGTTCAATATATACACGATTATCTATAGATACTTAGCTCAACCTGGATTTTAAATTGCTAAGGGCTTTATATACTTCGTTATATAAAGCGATTAGATTTGTAAGTATATACGTATTACATGTGAATAAGTAGATAATATGAACTGGATAGGCAGATAAGTTTAAATTAGTGCTAGATATTTTTATTACATTCAAATGGTGAGAATGCCTACTCTGAGCCAAGAGCACCCTCCGCGGCCACACTGGACCACGTCGCGCTCCCTTGAAATGAAGTTTTGAATATTAACATCGAGCAATAAAGTAATAAAAAATATGATATAATAAATTACAGGCACAAGAGACTTTTAACATCAGGTGGTCCTCAGGCTTATTCCGTCAAATACACATAAACAACCACAAAAGAAACTCTAAGAGACAAACTAAGAGGTTGTTTTTCCAATAACCTTGTATACACACAATCTATGATTTTTCAAACTTCTGCCCTCCTGGTACTTTGAAAATTATTTACAATTTTTTTTGTGAAATCGTAAATGTATGTTGCAAACCGCACTTGATTAAGTGCCTAAATATATTAAAGAGTAGGTAACAGAATAGTAAAATAATCAAAAATAAACGAATCCTACTTTTTTTTGGATATCTTCGTGGGAACTGGAATACACCACTCATTAGCCTTAGGCCTAGAACTTTTGTAAGCTAGCTAATCCAATTACTGAACTTTCGACGGCTTTATTTTTACAACGACAATGGGATCGCGTTGTCGTTATAAAAATAAAACCTTTATCTTTTATCTAAGAACTAGCACGGAAAAATCTGTATACTGTATTTTCGCTGTTTCTGTGCGGTATTTCAGCATGATAGGCATGCTGTTTTCTAGTTGTAGATAGCCTATAAGTCATAGAAGTGGTGTTTAAAGCGCTCGTAGCGAAGTTTGCTTAGCTGTTCCTAACGATCAGCAAAGTTAAGCATAGTCCGCCGCGGTCATGAGTTAGATGGGTGACCGCTAGTGACATTACTACTGAGCACTTCCGTGCTTCGGAGGGCACGTTAAGCTGTCGGTCCCGGTTGTCTTAGGATGGCAGTCGTTATAGCATGGTGGTAGGGAATTTTGCGAATGCCCGTCTGTCAAGCTACCACCCTCAAGTAGAAAATTAAAATATAAAAAAGAGAATATAGGTTTACCTATATACATTTTTAAAATAGTAATTATTAATAAATAATGTATTATTTAGGAGAATAAGAAAGGTTGGCATTTACTAAGTTTTAATGATATATTCTTACATTCTCATTTGTGTTTGTGCTGTTAGAAAAACATTACTCAAAATACTTTTTATGATACAGCCAAGTGACCACTGCCTTTGACCCAGGATGTTGCTGAAACATAATAGGTAAAAAAAGAGAGTGAATGCAGACATTTTTCGAATATTTCCCCGAAAAACATTGTATACACTTAAAATATGATCACTTTTTTGTACCTAAAATACGATTCCTGATTATTATTTTTTAATTTTTATTACTGAACAATGAATTAAGATTTCTTTACTGAGAGTTTTATAAGTTGATTCAAGCTGAATTTGGATACATTTGTAAATCTTAACATTGTTTAGTGTTATGAGTGACACAATAATTATATTTTAATAATAGTTTTTGAAGATAAGGTCAAAAATATTACAATGTTTTGCAGGCTAAGTCTAGAATGGAAATTGGCTTTTGTCTTTGAAAGCCAATGCCCATTCCGGCACACATTAGGTAGATGATGGTAGATGCACATAGATTTTCGACATATATTGTCTAAAATCTAACCCACACAATTAGTTTAGTTAGTTACTTTGGGATATGTTGAGACGAGAAAATATTTTTAGATACATTTTCTTGTCTAATAGCAATAATGTTTCTGTTTAGTGATTATGTACCGAAATTACGTTAATTATAATAACAGATTTTCTTGTGACGAAGTGCACAAAGCCACAGAGCATTCCAATTGGTTCCCAACAAAACATATTCAAATTTGTTCCGTTCATTTTAATGACGGCAGCTTAATGAAATCAAATAAATTTAAACGACTGACTAAAACAGAAATACTGACTATCGAAGTAGAAATTATAATTTCTCTGTCAGTATTCCAAAATCAATTAGACTCGAGAACTTTTACAACAATATTTGCTGAACCTAGTGAATGAAGAGTAAAGTTTTCTATTGTCTAATTTTCATTGCGTGTTTTAAATGTTTTAATAATTATGCCATTTAATTTGTAACTAAAAGCAGCAATGTTCGTAAATCGTGTGTATACACGTATACACGCAGTTACGTAGTTTCATTGTAAAATCCACAACCAACCACAAGAAAAATAAGCCCTTAATTGTTTTTATTATAAATAACACACAATTTACAATCAGGATTACTTTGGATAGAAATAAATGTTTCCATTACCTGCAGTTTTCTTTAAGAGACATTTGCAGCTCCATTTTGAAATAATGTATAATAATCAACGTTTTATTTTATCTAATAACATGCATACAATGATATTATATGAATAACTAAGTAGTTTGCGTCATAATAATAATATAATGGAGCATATAGTTACTTACGAGTAGGGCCAGTACATACATCATAGGGGTTGTTAAGGTAGAAAACCTTAATGGAGGGTTGTAATAAATTAGTTACAAAAGTAGGTTTAGTGAGATGTACAAATGAAAAGGCTTAAGCCATATAAATGTATACAGGTTTAAATCAATTGTAACCTAATAAATGCCTATTAGTTTGGCGTACAGTTCCAGCTAAACATAGTATTACATAAAACCTAACAAATCCTTTATTGGATACATTAAATAAGAAGCATGCGAATGTGAGAACGCTGTTGTTAGATAATAAGCAATAAGACTACCTAACTAATCTTTAGGAAGAGTTAAATCATTTAATTGCAATAATTTTGTAAAGTTTAGTGTTCAATTTGGGTGTAAACTACAAATTATAGATCCAGACTAATTAATTTCAACGTTTAAATATTTTAGGCGTAATGGATGACTTACCTATTTTGTCCTACAATCAAATTATTGGTACTAATCTGTCGAAATAACTTGTTGTCTTACTGCGAAATTAATGTGGGATTTCAGAGATCGCATTGCTTAAATCGCCCCACTGCCGTCTTCCGCTGTAAAATATGGAAATTGAGACAATTTGTCCCAACGTTAAACAATCTATTTCTTGAAGACAGTTGTATAAACAAGCTTGTATGTCCTGTGAATCAAAGAAGTTTTTTTTAGTCGAGTGGTTGCGTGCAAATCTTCAAAACTACCTAAAAATAAATGTCACCGGAAGGGACAAGAAAATGTATCTTCACACCCATTTTCCAACAGACATGTTTTGTTTGGTATCATGCCATAGGGGGCGAAACTATTGGCAATTACTACTACACTAATTCTAATGGGCACAGTTCGGAATCCGAAATGCTATTGAACATTTCTTTGTCAGATAAAAACCCACCTATTATTCAAGTCGACCTAACATGCGTGTCATAATCTATCCCCTTACTCTGAAACGACGTTTCCGACGTTTTTATCTGTGTAGCGGAAAGCAGGCAGTGTGAGAATGTAACGGTTAATTAGTGCTAAGCGCACTCTATCTTACAATTTCAATAAAACAAAGTGCTTGTTTCTTTTTTTTATTGCTGGTACCTTTGACCACAATCTCACCTCATGGGAAACTAGAATTGTGGGTCAATATGGACCCCAGTACCATCTAAAAATCCTATCATATTCCTCGTCTATGAAATTCTTTGTTTGTGTTTTAGCGGCAGCCCCTACCTTGTCATGAAGAGGGAGACTACGTGCGTGTCTACGTGTACGAATCTTGTGTGTTCTGGCTTTAAGCCGTCGATCCCGGTTTTGGTCTTAGGATGGCAGTCGTTATAGAATGGTGGCATATTGCAAAATGCTCTCGGGGGTAGCTACCACCCGCGAGTAGAAAATCACGTAAAGGCGGTTTTACAGCATTTCATGAGAACCAGTACTTCTAGGTTAGCCTGAACAACACCTTCAAAACTCATTCAGGACGTGTTTTTGAAACAAGACAATTGAATTTATGAAATAAATATATGAACTCTATACATTGTCACCATTTTTCGGGTTACGAACCCAGAACGTGGCTGCTAATATTAAAATGGTTCTATTATTGACTGCAAACACTTCTAACACCCCGTCCAACCCATTTCGAGATATGCGAAACAAGCTAAAGTTCCGGGACAATATTTACTGCGGAAAGGGAATTTTCCCTCCCTACTGCAAAGGAAAATTCAATTAGCTTGTATAAATGCAATTATAAGGAATTTCGTGCTTGTTTTGCATTCACTACCGCACAATCTGGGAGAGGATAATACATTTTCGCTGTTAAATTAAAATGATAATGTTTTGTTATTTAAAAAATACTTAATTATAATGGCTATTTATAATGTATAAAATAGTTCTTTTGGTACAGTGTAAGAATCCGTTCTCAGCGGTATGACTTATAAATGTATTTTCTAATAAGAGAGTATTTTTGATTCTCATAAATAATTTTTCAACTTTATATTATATATAATAGAATATTTGACTGTTATTTCTTTCAGTTTTGAATCAAATCAAAGTGAAAACATCGTATATTCTCCGCTTGAGAATTAGATAAGGATGTTATCGAAGGTGGCAGCAAGCTAAGCCGAAATGGGATTTGTCTAATTAGGCCAGCTGTAAAAAAACACTGTTAGGTGCTTGGCAACAGGTACGGCAGGATTGGCTTTCCGTTCCATTCAAGTGAACCATCAATATTATGACATCTAATTGAAAAGTAACCTGCTGTTTAAATTGTGTTGGCTAGAAATTTTATCCCCTAGGCCGCTCTTTTTTGTACATTGAACCACACTCGATTGAAAGAAATAAAGGTTACATATCAAATAACCGTCAATAGAATGTACTAACTTATTACTCCAAACTTGAGTGCTCAAGTAACGCACTGGAGGCTGCTGGTGCAGGCCTTGGAAAAAAACGACATAAAATTTAAGGGACAAGAAAAGGCGGACTAAACTCTTGTCGCTTGGTCGAAACATCATAAAAATAAAATATCATCAAAGTAGAGACAGGTCTTAACTCGCAATGTAATTAATCTATACCTATAAATTTTTGTTCCTTTCACAAATACTGGAGGCATACCTTTTTACTTTTAATATTAAAAAAAAATAGGATTATAATATTTTGAAACCCATACGATATTAATTACACCATGAGTTTTAACCTCGTGGATTTACTGCTGCTTTTTGCTGACCCTATAATGGAGCAAATAAAGCCTAATTTTGAACCTTTGTATGTTTAACGCAGCTTTAATGTAATCTCAGGTCTGCGAATTCATTTGTCTTGCTACATTTTACGCAAGGCTTAGCTTCCGACCTACAGGTTCAGGTAAAGGGATCACACGACGTACCGGTAATCAATCAGGCCTTTCCATGGATTCGATTTCTAGACATGTTTAACCATTTTGATACGGAATCGTTGATCTTCGGTTGGCTCTTTGATACTTGTCAGCTATGGTTGAATAATATGGGTATTCTGCTAAGAAAGTGGAGCAAGAAATGACTGTGGATGCAAACAAATAACATTGTGTTGTGTGGCGTGGGCGACTGTGATCACTTACCGCAAACTCAGCTGTCTAAATGTTTGAACTCCTAGCAGGTAAATTATACTACCTTACTTCCATCAGATACTCTAAACACTATACACGGCAGCCAACTTTACAACACCATTTTAGATTACTGACACCTATCATTGCTTAGTTCTCCCGTTTGTCGTTTACATTTGCTCGTGTACCCCTTTACCTGCCTCACGCTATTGCCAAATTATTGTAAAAGTATTAGATATACCCGTCGGGTGCTGGGCTAGAATGTCACCCCCCTCCCCCATCTGTTCCCTTGGGTGTCGTAAGAGGCGACTAAGCGAAAAATACCGGAAGGTGGGCAGCACCATCTGAAAACTTTACACCTATAACTGCGATTCTCAAGACACCTGCCAAGCGTGGGAATTATGGCAAAACCCTCCATATGATAAGCACAAACACAAGTTGCTTATAGGCGTTCATTGTGGATATCTTCCGGCTGGTGGTAGGTAATGATGATGAGGTGCAATGTTTTTCCGAATAAGCGAAATCAGTCTGGAATTTAAGGCCGTCTTGCACTCAATCAGTAGGCAAATTTAGCGTGCGAGAGTCGCAAGCTATGGACACTACGCGGCGCTGCGCTTTAGATGCACAGCGCTCGTCAGGTCGTTCACTCGATGTCCCGAGCCGCACGCTATCAGCGTCATAGTGTAACTAAAACAGTTAATCTACTTTAGGTATCTGCTACTAAATCCAGAACTCAATTATTATATTCTTGTAACTATTCCCTTATAGTGCAACTAACACAGTTGATAACCTTTAACTATTACTATTAATGAATAAAAATTTGCGATTCACAATAAGAACCTATTTTTATTAGATTGTTTCATTGTTTTTAAACTTCCAAACCCAAACCGCAAAACCGATGCCTGTCTGTATGTCCCTCCGTATGTCACCGGTCGTTAGCTCGTAAACGGAATGAGCAACAAACCTGAAATTTTGATTTTTTGTGTAGAACATTTACCAAAAGATGAATAATGGACTAGACTGCTTTTTTAATTATTTTTCCTAACAATACTCTTTACAGGTTGCACCAATTATGATGTTTCTTTTATTATATTCGAAAGCTGATGCGGTATGTGGTCCATGTGGTAAATTTGAGTGAGATCTGACGAACAATCTTCGAGTTGTTCCTAATCATGCGTATTTTAATTTGAAAGTCGGTTTTTTGTCAAAGTTTCGTAGTGTTCTGTAGGTGTAAACTTTGGCTCAATAACCTATAGGGAGTTGAACCAGAATCATAAAATTAGCCTACAAGCAAAACCTTAGTAAGAAAAATGAAATAAAAAAAAGTAAAGGGATTCAAGGTTTGCTTGAAAATAGACGAAACAATCAACTTAGCTCACCAAACGTTGTTACTTATAATATCTATACCTATTTACAATAAATCTTACATACTGCCAACTAGCTTCTAAATACCTCAAAACGATTTTTACCTATGGTTTAAGTACGAGTAGGTAACTGGAGAGGAGGCTATATTCAGCAGTGGACAATACGGCTGATATAGTTATTTATATGTACAAAATGTTCATGTTTTACCCTTCCTATATGGAGCGAGCCCTAAAACTTATTTTCGCGGAACTTCAATCCAATAATTTATAACGTCATTCGTGAAAGTATCGCTACTGAATGCCCTGTAATTGGTAGAGTACGGCATTGCCAAATATTTTGTTGGGCTTTATCAAGCTTTGGATAGAAAGCTGAGAGTAAGTTTTTGCGTGAGAAGCAGACTTCTAAAATTACTTCTGTTATCTCTAAAATTTCTAAATTCTCCTTACGTGTTTACAAAAAAAGGGCGCCGTTTACATTTTCGCAAAGCGTAAACGCTGGCTATAAACCTATAAACCTTGCTTGTAATAAAGAAGACGACAACGAGAAGAACGGGAAGAACCTTAAATAAAAAAAACCTAAAGACACGTATAAGAAGCGGTGAAAATACTCTCTTAACAAAGTCCCTTTTACCTATTGTCGGATGCCCACAGTTCGTGGAAGATGCAGCTAGTATGAAATAACTTGTGGACGTTGAAACAAGAAAATTGAGTGTTTTATATGAGCATGGTAACGACTTTAACAAGTTATTGCATACTTTTCAATGATGATTGGCTTTAGTTTTGTATAGGTATTCTAAAATACCATAAACTAATTGCTATAGTTTTAATGTTTTCAATGTACGTAGTCTTGTATAAAAATCAGCAAACTATACAGCTCTGTATTAGCCGGATTGTCCACTGCTGAACACAGCCTTTCCCATTAAAGGGGTTTAACATAATCCCCACGCTTCGCAGGCGTCTTGGGGATCGCAGTTTACGATATCAGTTCCTTAGAGGGCACTGCTGCTCACCTTCCGGTATTTTTCCTTAGTTGCCTCTTACGACACCCACAGTTAGTAATTGGGGGTGACATAGCCCGGCACCCCACAGGCAGCCTGTCACCCCATGGGCTCGGCTACACTATTTACAGCTCACTGAACTAAAATAAGTGAATTGTTTAGAAAACCATACTGTACTTTTTATACTGTGGCGTGTGAAAACAATGCCATCGAGAAAGTATTTTTTTTATCTGGCATGGTTTGAAATGACGTAAAAGACACTCGTCTGATGGAAGATTCACGCCAGCGCATAACCATAAATGTTACAGTGTCACCATTCTGCTAATAATAATTCTGTTTATAAATATTTCTAGCTCATAATCGCCGGGGAGAATTTTGTTGGAAAAAACGACACGCGTCCTACCTCGATGGCGCTTAGGCGGGTACTGAGTGACGTGCGCGAGAGCTTGAATCGTTAGATATGTAGTTTATTTTTTCTTTTTAAAAAACTATAGCTAAATTTTAAAATGTGCCTTCAAACGTTACTTACAAATAACAAGCTCTATCTATTGTTAAAACTTCCACATAGTTTCATGATAGTATCTTTTAGTTCTACCTGATTTAAGTAGCAATATGGTGTCATGTTTGATAATTTTATTTATTGAAAAAATTGTTCATAATCACGTTTTTGACTTTGTACGTTCCTGGAGAGTATGTTCAACTTTATATAAATGATTTTATTTATTCTAAATTAATTAATAATTTATTCTAATTTAAATCAATTCTATTCGAGTTACAGATTTTAAAAAATGTCTAAAGTAAGTGTCTAAAGCAACCTCGCCTTAACCAGTTATTTTTAAATGATTAAGTATAAATTTACTAATACTTTATACTCTTATATTCAAAATATAATAAAATGTAAAGCTAAATAACCAATCTAACGTCGAAATTGTTACGCCCACCAAAGTGAAACATATTTTGCATGCATTGCAAAAGCTGTTTAAACCATTATAAGTTGGCATCGGACTGGACCACTATGGCCAATTTATGAATGAAATTATATTGTTATAATTATCGCCGATGCCAATGGGTTAATAGAAATTAATCATTAGAGTTTCAAGTGTTCGTGTACGCGTATTTATCTGATTACTCGTAATTCCCCCGGTTCGAGCAAACGTGAATTATTAAAGCGTGTCGCCTAAACTTCATTTCTCCATTAGCCGGGTCATGCTACCTTGGCTAAATTACTGGTATGATTGATTGCAACACTCCATTACAAATTATACTGTGCTTATACACATTTATTAAACTTTGCTGATGTTAAGGTCTTAATGGGATAAACGCGCTTAAGGTTCGGTTCACCTTCAGTTCGACAGTCAAATTTTATTCAATGAACTGAATTAAATAATGATTCCAATGTTTTTTATATACTTTGTTAGAGTTTAAAATTATTATATTCTGTAGTTATAATACTTTTGGTTGGCTCGGATTATAACGTCTCTAGAACATTTCCATCGTAACTGAAATAATAATAACATCTGAAATATATTAGGTAGTCTGATTTTAAATACTATAAATTAGAAAATAGCATGTCCACGTTTCTATCGTGATATATTGTTATTGATTATATTGTAAAGTAACTTTCCCAAACTTATCAGAGCGCTTGGTCGATGCGACGCGTGATCTATTTGGCTCTAAGAATAAGCATTGCAATTAAACGGGGCAATGCTGTCAGCATGCTGGGCACCACTGCATGCTACCAACTGGTAGTGGGCCAGAGCATTTGGACTGCCTATGAGTCTTCAATGACTTATAGGGATCTAAATGCTTTTATTGTAGTAGCTGTAGTAGCTGTAGTATTGTATATGTATTGTTCGTAGTTTTATTAACTATTGTTAATAACTGTGAAGTTAATATCGGGATAGATGAATTTAGTTCTTATTCACATAATAGGAACCGTAATGTTTGAGATGCTTGAGGATTAACAACAAGCGAGCATTCACAAAATTCCCTACCATATTTTGCCTATCTTTTTCGTGACAAGCGATTAAATTTCTGTGAACTCCTTTATATCGGTATGGTAACCTATATTTGGGTTTAAATGTAATCTAGTAATAGGTACTTAACAAATAAAAACCTACACATCACACATCAATGACGTTTACGTGTATCGTTTCGGGTTTTTTTAACAGGTTTGTGATTCTGTCTCGGCACCCCATGAGGAATATTAATAAAAGTAAAAGTCTACTTTGTATTAATTATTCTCAAAACTTATCATTGTACACAAAATCATGTTGCGGTACTTTGCCTATCTAAACCTTGCCCAATTTGGGTACATCTACTGTCTGTGCTTCTGTAATTTTTACAATTTGTACAAAATTACTCTTTGTATTTAATAGTGAAACCATTAAAATATTTGGTGATGATATTTAAATCAGGGGTGAAAATTTTAATATGAAGTTTCTATATGAGGCGAGGACCTTGTGTTGTTACCCTATATCCAAACACCACCTAAATATTTTCAGAAATGGTATAGCCCTATGTCTATTCTATTCTGACTCTTCCCACGACAAGTACAGGCAGCTCGGATCGTATTGATGTAGCACTTAAATCTCGATCGTTCTGAGTACGTATTTTCAGTGCCTAGCTTACTAGGTTTTTCAATCCTGAATACCACCCTTTAAATTCAATATATATTATTCTTCTTCGAAAATACGTAGTTTTTATTTTCTAATATTAATATTATTTCAAATTTGTGTTTATGTTATAAGGATTAATATCTTAATAATTTAAAAAATAGTTTAGATAAAAAATAATCGTTAAAAGAGATAGTGGTCAAAGGCTAACCTATCAGGAATAAAAAAAAAAAAAAAAATTATGGGCATAAAATTTTGTACTACAATAGATTGTTAAAATATATTTTCGCTTAGCACGCGATAGTGCTTGTAATAATATTTGTAGCGACATCATACCGAGAGTTAAGTGTTTGAAAAAACACTTCTTTCGATCAGATGAAGTCTAGTAGTCTGGTTGATGGCCGCGCACCGTCCCCTATGACGGTTAAAGTAATACGATTGGAGTATGAAATTTCGGATACAAACGCCGTGTCCAGGTGGCCGAGGAGGTTTAGGCATCCGACGCGATATCGGAGGACGCAGGTTCGATTCCCGCCTTGGGCATAAATTTTTGTACTCCAATAATTTGTTAAAAAGACATTATTATTTTTATTATTTATTTTATTTCCACGTATTTTCCAAAACGTATCAGATCGCTTGTTGATGCGACGTATGATCAAAACGCTGGCAACTATTCGGTTCAACGTTCAAAAAAAATGCTCCAGCCACCAGCTGGCAGAGTGCCCAGCATGCTTGCAGCATATTCCAGTTGAATCGCAAGGAGCATTTGGACTGCCTGTAAGTCTGCAATGACTTGTAGGTTGCCTAAATGCTTTGATTTTAGTAACTGTAGTGTTGTATATAGTTCATAGTATTTTATTATTATTACAAATTCAATTAAGACAAACTTAAAACTAATGAAACAACCCGCCTCTGATCGCCACCGATAAATTATAAAACAGTTAAAATAATAACAAATATTTATAAAATATTTTATGAAAACATCAAATTAATATTTTAATAAAACACTTAAAAATACAAAAATATGTCTATTGACAATTCAGCCTAATTTTCTTGTTAAGCCGACCTGACGTCACACGCAGCCAAACCGGAACAATTTTCGACGCGTTTTGCTTCTACACGAAGCATCCTCAGGAGGTCTTGACTCTAAATGCTTTGATTTTAGTAACTGTAGTGTTGTATATAGTTCATAGTATTTTATTATTATTACAAATTCAATTAAGACAAACTTAAAACTAATGAAACAACCCGCCTCTGATCGCCACCGATAAATTATAAAACAGTTAAAATAATAACAAATATTTATAAAATATTTTATGAAAACATCAAATTAATATTTTAATAAAACACTTAAAAATACAAAAATATGTCTATTGACAATTCAGCCTAATTTTCTTGTTAAGCCGACCTGACGTCACACGCAGCCAAACCGGAACAATTTTCGACGCGTTTTGCTTCTACACGAAGCATCCTCAGGAGGTCTTGACTCTACGAGCGCACGATCGAGAATGAGCGGCCGGCGCTCAGCCCGCCTTTATATAGACTCGGGCTGAGTCAGCACGCCTTTGTCTAGACTCGAGCGTGAGTCACTGCTCTTTGTTGTTGCTGCGCCCAATCTCTTTAAATAACCTTTTGACCCCACTACCCCACGAACCCATTGAACTCAATCCCTTCCAACCCCTCATAACCACGAACTGCAATGGGCACAAAAAAGGAAACTCCATTGCTGCGTTTTTTTGAAGACACAAAGTCTCTTCGCACAATGTCGTTGAGGGCATGATGACGCGAGAATCTACCCGTACAGCGATGAAAACTCAGAGCGTGATAGCCATCAGCCTCCACCATGGAACCGAGGTGCATCTATGCGGTTCATACACCTTGTAATCCAGGCGGAGGGCCACCGCAATACGTATAGAGTCATCATCCAGCAAGTCGCCCAGGTAAGGTGAAAGTAGAGCGTGCAATCATGACCTGGATTCTGACTGCAGCACTGCCCGCAGTCTGGCCATATGGTGCAATATATCTGCCCTTGGATCTGTTTGGCTCCAAGGTCATCCCACGATCGATGAACATGTACCGCTACTGGACTTGTTGTCCTCAAGTTGTAAGTTGCTGTCCTATCAAGCTGTCACAGCGTCTGACAATAAACGGTATTCCTGCCCCATCGTAATTAGACTGAAAGATGGTAATATTAAGGTCCGCAACCCCGTGTGCTGACGTCAGGATAGCTTGCAATATCATATCGCGCGCGCGTCGTACCCCGACACCCTGTACCAGGACAGAAGAGCCGCCTGACTCCATTGAGTCTTATATAGTCCTATATTGTGACTCAACCGCTAAATTTGAGTAAATATCAAATGAAAGCAATTTGCATACCTCAGAAATAAGCTGTGCTAAATTCTAAGAAACAAAGAGTACGGTACTTAGAAATTTTAATTTAAAAAATATGAAGTTATACATAATTAGGGATATTATTATCTAGGTGACAGAACGGGATCAAAGTTGACGTCGGGCCTTTGGTTATAAATAAAGCTTCGACCTTTTCCGATTTCCCAGACGGGGTAAAAATAAATTCTCGCTAATTAATTCAAGGTAAGTTATTTTAGGTACGTACCTGTTAAGCTTAATTAATCAGGTACGATAAATTATGATTTTTTAACAAACTGTCAATGGTATAAACATTTACTTACTTAAAATCAAATATTTATTCGTAATTAACGTATAAATATTTGATTTTAAGTGAAAACTGTATGTTGACATTTTAAATGATATTTTAGATGCTATGTTTGTGTTGTAATATTCCGTTTTGAAATTAATGTTTTTGTTATAACAGCCATGTTGTCATTAAGCAAGATCCGCTTGACTCCATTTAGTCTCATTAAGTGCTATATTGTGACTCAACTGCTGAATTTAAGACTACATGCTTACATCCAAAAAAAAACAATTTGATTATCTCTAAGAAATAAGCTGTGCTAAATCCTACAAAAAGATAGACACCCAATATTTTGAAATTTTTATTTTAAAATATATGAAATTAAACAGAATTATGGATATTGATACCTGGGTGACAGAACGGGATCAAAGTTCACGTCGGGCCTTTTTATGTATAAAGCTACGAATAATAATGAAAAGAAATGTAATTCAAGCTCAAAAACAACAGAACGGAAACTATACCGCAGCGGGCGTGGCTTAAAAAGTGTACCGCGCAGCCCTGTCAGTTCGCCGCGTGGGCTCGAGTCATGCGGTTGTACCGCGGAATTTTCAACTGAATTTATCAATGTACTTCTGCGTTGTTTAATTCTGCATAAATACCATAGTGTGAAATAAAATGGTTGAGAAGCCATACGGATATAAAAAGATCAGGAATACCTTTTATAAACGAGTAAAGACCAACATTTTCGAAACCCATACTTGACTACCCTGGATAGTTTTATGCAACATGAATTTTACATTAAATCAAAAATAACTTTGGAACATTGTTAGTCTTAGAACATTTTATATGAAAACCATTTCCAGATTTTTTTGTATTCTTAATTTTTTTTGTCTTACATGTCCTAGGAATGTCATAAAAAATACTTTGAAAACGGTCCTCAATTCTCATTTAGTATTTGTGCTACTAATAACATAAAAATATCCTATAGGGCTTAGGTCTGACAACTGTCAAAGTGTCAATTGATGTCGTATTTTTCAGTATTGATTTCATTTTAGGGATACAAACGATATAAAAATTACAGATAAATTGATCTTAGGTCTTATAACTGTCATGAGATCTATTTCTAAATAACTATTTTATCATTTGTAGCCAAAATATAAAATTAAAACAGATAAATACGACATCAACTGTCACGTTGATAGTTGTCACACCTATGGCTGCGTTATTGTTAGTTCCAATAGGTATATAGAAGCCATCTACTTCATTTGGTACAATGAAATACTACGAGTAGAATAATAGTTCTGAGGATGCTGGGCACGCTGCCAACTGGTAGAGGGCTGGAGTGTTTAGACTGCCTACAAGCCTGCAATGGCATCTAGGTTGACTAAATGCTTTCGTTGTAGTAGCTAAAAATATTTATTTTAGATTGCAGAATTTTGTTCAAATACATACTACGCCAAAAAAAACTTGATGTACTTATTAATGTAATACACGCAATAAGATTTTTTTTTAATTCAAATTTAATTCCAAATTATATCCAGATCAATATCAACTTGCATAAAAAAGTATAGGTACTTGAAACCCATTTCTACTCATTTTGCGCATTATAATACCGACTTTTAAATTATAGAATATTATTTCCAAGAAAGTATTTTTAGTAGTATTCCAATCTACTGAAATAAATTGCATGAAAAACTATAAATTAATATTATAGAAAAAAGATGTAATAGAAAATAAATACGTAAACAAGCTTACATATTGTGGCATAACGCCATCCACGCGCATTTAAAGCTAGGACCGCACTACAGAGGTGCGGCGCGACGTGGAATCTGAGCGACCATCACTACTTACTAGTATTTACGGAGGTCCAAAGCAGTGCTGCAGCGAAGTACTTAGCATCTACGGAAGTACTCACAAAACCTATCTTGATGACATGAACAACATACAGTATAGAATACTGAAAATTATTGTACCTCCTAACATTAAAAATAAATACTCAGGTGACCCACTGGGGTTATTTAAACACTTGCAACATTATTCCGGTTCATAAAAAAGTTCAATTAAATATACTTCTCGAACAATAATACTTCCGAACAGAAATCCAATCTCCTATAAGTCATTCTAAATTCACCTGAAGCATAAAAATAGAAAACGACTTGTACCTAGAGACAATAACGTATACGGCAAAAAAATCTCTCAATTCATAATTTCTTTCCTCATTAATAATCTGCCGTGTACAATTAAAGATAAAATCACAGAAAAAAATATTAAATATATTCTTAAAAAATATTTTATATCATTATTTTATAGCTATATAAAATTTCATATGCGTTACGAAGTTTGTTGTTTGATATAGTCTATGGTTGGACCGGAACGTTCAACACAAGCCTTGCCCGCTATGGAATCTCCCATACTACTCTGAAAAGGCTGGTATGCCTCAATCAATTTTAAGTCTTAAAACAGAGAAGTTAAAGAACATTTTCACAAGGTAAGAGTCTGAGAGTACTGGTTATGGATGAGAGAGAGGTGTCGCTACTGTTCTAGAAAATACAGGTTAGATATTAAGCATTTACGTTTATGTTCTAGAAACGGTGTGGCTTTGGCCGCACTAGGTTCTCCATAGGTGTTTATATCCTCATTAGTAATCGTGTTCTTTCGACATATTTAGAACTCAACTGACTACTTATAGGCAAACGAATAAAATATATTTATATTATTTCATGTTTGGAAAATGTACAAACCCAACGAATGCAATAAAAAAAGGATATTCAAAATCTACACAGGTAAATGCTTGCAAGTCTATGCTACGAACGAAGTTAAACATAAGTAAGCCAATACGTGTTTTGCGGTTTTCTTTCTTTCGGACCCGAAGTTCGATATTTTGACGAACTAGAGTAGGCCCGGCCTAGAGTGGGGTGGTTCGTATTTGTTGTATGCTCAGTGGGTAGCTACTCACTACATATACAATAAAATAATTCATTAATCGCCTGAGATAACAGCTATTCGTGTGAGCAAAACTCATGTTTGACTCTAAAATCTAGGTCTATCTAAAATTTATCTTTTTACTGTTTTGTTTAGTTGTGTTATTTTGTTCGCTATTTGGCAGTGCACGTAACACATTGTAAGATATAGTGTGATACTATATACCTATTTTTATCGAGAATTCAATAACTGGAAAGCCTAACATAGGTTTTAAGACATTACTAACATAAAGCATAATGTTACAAAATCACAAATATACGATAGGAAAAATTTAAATCATGCGCGGAATTTAATTTAAAAAAAAAACCTTTAGTATATTTGTGATTTTGTAATGTAATCCGCATAGCAGGCGTTATTGCAAACCTAACAGCATTAAAGCATAATGTATTTTATAAATTTCTGTATAATAATTTAAATAAAAAGTAGCGCGAGTTTTTCGTTGACTATACCAATGCGGCGTAGCAGAATGGTTCTTTCAACTAATGGCTAAAATTCCAAATGGATGAAGTTGTCGAAGGAGAAATAATCGTGGTGTCTTGAAAAAAGGCAGATACAGCTGAAAAATTAATAAGTGTTCTATTTGAGTGAAAGATATAACATAATCTCGTTTGAAAAAAAACTCTTTTCCACGACACTTCAGAGATACTAATCGATTTCACACACATTTTTGAACGTAAAATAAGGTCTTATGAATTGTTTAAACGTGGGTGTACCGTGTAATGACTGGAAATCTACTGCAGCGCGTCTGTCCGGTGCCGCAAGGTATGCACTTGCGGCAGTGGCACGGCGGCGCGGCGCAGCCGTGACGCAGAATTGCCTTAGGATACATCTCTGTAGCGCTGGGCCGTGCCTCTCTGAAGCCGCATCACTATAGTGCGGTTTACGCCATTAATAAATGGATACAAATTAATATTTCTCCAGCCGCGCCGCTTCGCTGCCACGCTGTGCCGCAGTAGTGCGGTTTGGCCTTTAGACAATGACGGCGGTGACAACATCTACTTGACGTGACCAATCAGATGCGATCATTTCTAAGCGCCAAATCAATTAACCAATCAAATTGAATTTGGAAAATTGTGCGTGTTTTGCTACTTGTGAACTTGATGAGGCCGAAATCAAAGCGGTCACTGTATCAGAGTTATACTTCTTTACATTATTTATTCGTAGGTATAAAGCTTCAATCTATTCAAATTTCCCAGACACGATTAGAGTAAAGTCTTGCTAATTAATTCAAGGTAAGTTATTTTAAGTACCTTGCCAGAATGAGCATATTCACTCATTAAATACAATTTTATATAATATGACATGTCGTCATGGAGACAAACTTTTAATTCTTGACTGTAATAAATTTATTACTCACTTTATGTTGACTCAGGATAGAATGTACCTACCTAAGAAATATAAAAATTTAATTGCTACTTTGGTAGCTTATAATATTGAGTCGGTTATAGGAAATATAACTAAGTCTAGTTTTGACACTACAGATTTTAGTACATGTACTAATGTTCAGTCAAACAGTTTAAACTTTTAAAGGAGACAACAGGGAAGTGTTCTAAAGATATATATCCATTTGACATATTATGTTTCACTGAAACTTGACTAAGAGCAGATAAAATGTTATTTAATGTTAAGAATTTTAGTGTGGGTAGTGCGTTTAACAGATCATGTGCACAAGGAGGAGGTTGTATTATAGTTGTAAAAAATAATTTAAAATTTAAAGAACGCTGTGACCTGGTCAGATGTTCTGTCGAACGTGTCTGTGAGGTTGCTTGTGTGGAGGTGGACAGGCATCTCGTGTTGTGCGTATATCGACCACCAACAGATGAAGGTCGTGCTCAAAATTTTACAGAATTTTTATCCACTTTGGAAAATATACTACAGAAAATTTCAATATGCAAAAAACCCATATTTGTATGTGGTGATTTTAATAAAGATATTCTATTGAATACTAAAAATAAGACTGATCTTATTTTATTGTTTAAGTAATTTAATTTGAAATTTCTATTCTGTGAGCCCAGAAGGATATCAGACACTTCAGCTACCTGTATAGACAATAAATACTCAAACTGTAAGACTAAAGAAAATTCAATAATGAAGGGTGTAGATCTGATCATGAGGGTCTAGCGGTAAAATTTGATGGAATCAGAGAAACAGAGAGGTATGAAATTGAACATAGACCATTAACAACTAGTAGGCTAGAAATAATCAGTACCAACATAGAAGCTAAGCTTGGCATTACAAGTTTTTCTCATAGTGATCCGAATGACATTTATAATAGCTTATTTTCTTTAGTAAACACTGAGTTTCAAAAAGTATGTCCAATATAAAAAAAAACAAATAGATGGAAAGTTGAAGTTCGATGATTGGGCAACAACAGGTATTCGAAAAAGTAGAGATTATTTGTTTGATCTGTATCGCAGGAAAAATTTAACATCTTGCAAACAGTTTCATGATTATGTTAGGAAGTATTCAAAAATGTTCAAGTCTGATTGCTTGTGTGCTAAATCTCTTTTTATTAGAAACAAAATTAGCAAGTCTAAAAATAAAATAAAAACCATTTGGAAGACTATAAATAGTGAAACTGGTAAAAATAAACCTAGAGATTCAACATATGTCTTAACTATTGATAAAAATCAAATCTCTGATTCAATACAAGTGGCGAATATATTTGAATTTTTTTTTCTACCATACCCCTAGAAGCCACTTAGTCATTGGATTCTTGTCCCAATGTAGCAGAAACTCTGTTAAAACATAATTTTCCCAGCAAATCACCGGACTTTTCTTTCAGACACACCACAAGATTTAAAATTATAAAAACATTTAAAAGTTTAAACATAAAGAGTGCTGAAGACTTGTGGGGTATGTCAGTAAAAGTGGTAGAGTCTATAATTAACATTATTGCACCATATTTAGAAACAATATACAATCTTTGTGTCGATAGAGGACACTTCCCCGATTTAATGAAACAAAGTTAATCACTCCAATTTTAAAGTCAGGTCAGTCTACATCTGACCCTTGCAATTATAGACCTATTTTCATCTTACCTGTTCTGATTAAAGTATTCGAAAAAATTATGCTCAAACAACTACTATCCCATTTTAACAAGCATAATTTATTAAATGAGAATCAGTTTGGTTTCACCAAGAGCAAATCTACAACAGATGCAGGTGTTCAATTGATGTCGCATATACTGGAAGCCTGGGAGAGTTCACATGATGCTATTGGCGTATTTTGTGATCTTTCCAAGGCATTCGACTGTGTAGAGCACTGCACTCTGATTTAAAACGTAACGTAACGTAAACTTTCCCACTATGGTATTCGTGGAAAAGCTCTGAATCTTATGGAGTCATATCTGTCAGACAGGCTACAGAAGATTGGAATAAATAGCAATACTTCTTCCAGGTCATTGGTAAAAATGGGAGTATCACAGGGATCAATTTTGGGACCTTTTCTGTTTCTATTATATATTAATGATCTGCCTTGCATGGTCAAAGATTTCTGCGATATTGTTTTATTCGCAGATGATACCTCTCTGATTTTTAAAGTAGATAGGAAAGACAGTGAACTGACGCATGTAAATAATGTATTATCTAAGATTTGTAAATAGTTCGCGCTAATAATCTTCTCCTTAATTCAAAAAAGACGAAATGTTTAAAGTTTTCCTTACCAAATGTTCCTTATGTTGAACCAAACATAAAGCTTGGCCAATATAACATCAAAATGGATTCCATTTTGATTCCCAGGAAGTTTACAGTGGGATCCATATATACATGATCTCTCCGGAAGACTTAGTTCTGCTGCATATGCAGTTCTTAGGATAAGACAGTTAACTGACGTAACTACTGCTCGCCTAGTTTATTTCGCGTACTTCCACAGTATCATGTCGTATGGTGTATTGCTGTGGGGAACTGCTGCTGAGATAGAGACAATCTATATCATACAAAAGCGTGCAATTCGAGCCATATATAAAATGGGTCCTAGGGAATCTGTGAGGGATCTTTTTAAAGAATTGATATTTTAAACCTTACCAAGTCTGTATATATTTGAAAATATTATGTTTGTTCGTAAAAAATTGAGTAAATTTAAATTGAACAGTGACAATCACGATTGCAATACTAGGAATAAAGATAAAATAGCGGTGCCAGGTTTTAGATTAGCAAAGACAAATAAAAGGTCCTTCTTAGGTAATTGTGTGCGGTTTTATAATAAAGTTCCCAAACATATTACAACGCTCACAGAAGGGAAATTCAAGTTGCATGTGAAAAACATATTGATTCAAAATCCTACTACACAGTTTCTGATTACATAAACGACAAAAATGCCTGGACAATTCCGCCTCCGCTAAGCTATTGCCTACATAATTTAAACAAATATTGTAATAACTCTATTATATAGTAAGTATGTAACACATTCTTAAAAGATGTTTAAAAGAATGGCCCCGAGTTTCTTGCCCGTTCTTCTCGCAGTGGCTCTATACAATTTATTTGTTCAACGTGGCAGTACAATGTAGAATATTTCAATACTAACATTTGTAATTGACCTTCATAAGGACGTCGTAGACGCCTAAATTGAATAAATGATTTTGACTTTGACTTGACTTGCTATTTAAGCTTAATTTAAGTTCCGATTATATTATGATATTTTTAACAAACTGTTATGGTATAAACGTTTACGTAATTACTTTATTTATATTTTATTTTAAGTGATGAGCGTATGCTGACATTTTTAAAGATGTTTTAGATGCCATGTTTGTGTTGTAATATTCCGTTTTAAAATTAATACTACTGCTACCACTATTATAACAGCCATGCCGTTAAGCGTTGAACAAACGCCTCCACCCATTAGAAAGAGTTTCTCATAATCTTCACGCTTGGTTGGCGTCTAGGGGATCGCAATGTAAGATGGCAGTTCTTCAGAAGGCGCTGCTGCTTACCTTCTGGTATTTTTTCCTTTATCGCATCTTGCGACTCCCTTAGGAGAATATGATACGGTACAATTCTATCCCCCACGATAGAATATTAATGCTATCAAGATTAATTAGTAACATTATTGCCTGCTCTTAATCATGATACTGAATTTTTAAGCAGGTTTATTTCCGAAGTCAAGAAGGCATATGTTGTGCAAAAACGCGATACGAATTTGTTTCGTTGTCTTCACTATTCAGTGTCGGTCACGATTTACGTTACGCACTAAAAAATTGCGCTAGCTACTTCATATCACCTATATGTACAACGTAAAGAATTCAGAACCTCCATTATGAATATATTAAATAAAATGATTTTTATTTTTAAAAACTTTATATACCTACATTTTTTTATGTAATTGTGACGGAACAAGCTCGAGGCCCTCCTGATGTAAAGCGGACTAACTTCTGCCTATAACAGATGCATTTCGTCACTATTCACGAATTGCACTGCGCCCGTCACCTTGAGACATATTTGTTAAGTCTCATGTGCCTGTGATTTCACTGGCTCTCAAGGACTGCTGCCGGATCATACCGTTTAGTGCTTGGTGACAGGTTTTCTAGTTGAAGGTGGTCGCTAGTCAGGCGGGCATTCGCAAAATGCCCTTCCACCATGCGTGAAGCTTAAGGCCGCGGTGGGATTCGAACCATGGACCGGCTGCGAGGCAGTCCATAGCCAATGTCACTGAGCCATCACTGCTTTAAGATACATAACATAAAGACTTGTGTGACTTTTTTATTCGACCGTATTGTATTCCTATATTTATACCATAGATATGCAAAGTTTTATTTAGAACATTCTTCTTGGTTGTTAATAAAAATATATTGTCATACTTGATGCTGTCTTAACATCTAGGTTGCTTTAGACATGTTTCTTTCCCATGTGCCTATTACAAGCGAGATTATTACATCTAATGGGCACAGTTCCAAACTCCAGACTGCTACCGAAAAATTATTTGTAAGAAAATCTCAATGACTTCACCGTACCCAGGCACTCGAGATTCAAGGCAGCGCTTATAAGCATATAAACACAGATTAATAAAGTAGTTTAGATATGGAACACGGAGTGGCGCACGGTGCAAGTGAATCCAAAAAATACATGCTCCTATCAAACTGTCTTTTAACACTCAACAGTTTTGCAATACTGCTGAAAGGAATAGCATGAAAGGAGCATATTTTTATGTAGGAATGTGTATGTTTATATACGGACATTTTTATTGAGGCATTTTTTGATATATTTTTTATATTTACTTATATTCATTTTATTATGAATTGGATGGGTATATCAAGTACGAGTTGAATTAGATGGGTATATCATTTAGTCGTAAAATGTGGCCGATTGTATTTTAAATTTATTTCTAATAACATCTGAAAAACAAAGCTAAATATTGGCGTCTTTGATTACATTATCACACCATGAACGTTAGGTTTTCCAAAGTTTTCTAATATGTTAAAATCTTTCTGCAGAGCGCACGACTGCACCACACTTAGTTTACTCAAAGCTAGACAATCCAGTTCTGAGTCAAATCGAATGTGGTGGTCGCGGTCTCTAGCTCTTTCCTTCTGATCCTGTCAAAAGCTATTTAAGTAGCGCCGAGCTACAAATTTCCGGATATTATGGATGCTCCAAATATTATGAAATAAGGAGACTGTTTTAGTAGCAGTAGAATTCTTGAGTGTGTTCGTCCGGGAAAATAAAGTATTT
Source organism: Plagodis pulveraria (assembly GCA_963890685.1). NCBI lineage: Eukaryota > Metazoa > Arthropoda > Insecta > Lepidoptera > Geometridae > Plagodis > Plagodis pulveraria. The sequence continues at coordinate 19,799,042 of OY982962.1, forward strand.
GCCACCATACTTAATTCTACTGCCAAACTGAAACGTTCTGTATTCCAGTTTAAAGGGTATGGTTGTCGGTGAAATTGGACTTTGAAGATTGGCAAATGAGACTTTATGTCTCAGAGATATGGAAGCAGTTGAGTTCGTCACTAATGAAAAGCATCTGGTATTGGCGGATGTTATCCCTTAATACCAGATGAGCCTCGTACCAATTCCGTCACAATTAAATATAAAAAAGACAGAAATATATGCAATAGCCGCCGTGCCTTTTAAAAAGGTACCAAGGATAACCCATATTTATTTTAATAATGTGAAGAGATGACACTACATGTCGCCAGCCTAATGTGGTAAACAGAATCACATTTTATTTTATTTTACGCTAATTTGACCATTTCATAGCGCCTATACCTAAAACTTTATATCACAGGAATCTTGATTTTAACAAATTTATGATTTATTTTGATCTCCTTTGTCCCAATAAATCTGCATGGGTAGCGCCTTCAAGTTAACTGAAGGATATTATTTGAGATCTTTCAATTGTAACCTTTCGTGAAAAGGTCATTGATTTTATCGCACATTTTATTTTGCCATGGGTAAGATTTTCTGGGCTGCGCACCTAAGATAAAAGGTCACGAATGCCTGCAAATTTCTTGTTATTTCGCATTACCCATTATCAAGGCCACATCAATATAATTTATAATAATAATAACTTTATTTACTTGTGTAATAAAATATTCACTAAAAATGAATCTTAGTTCATAAATAAATATATAAAGAGATGACATTATATGAATAAAAACCAATTCGTTAATATTACCTATTTTACGGTACTTATATTGCAAAAGATGAAGGGTTATGATATGATATATGATATGATGTTGTGGTGAGTATTATTTTAAATGTTTATACGACTCAGTACCTACATAATCATATTAATCATACATAGTAAAAAGTTTATTATTTACCAGTTATAAGTACTTAGGTACATACTTAGATATCACAGTAAAATGTACCTTACCTTCCATTCTTTACACTTTGCTACTTTATAGGTAGTAAATAGGTACGAGTAGGTATGGTTTCTCGAAATTAGAATGTAGTTGTTAAAATTAAAACGAATATAAGGCTGAACTATCATAATATATATTATGATAGGTCAGTAGATTGATCGCTGCTCAGTAGCAGGGTATAGCCCAGCATGCTAATTTACGAAATGGTCTGCTTTCAGAGTGGTACCTACATCTATCTTTCATCAGTGGTGATATCGTATCGAATGTTCTCACTATCGCTTCAATTTTCATTAAAGCACGTTACGATATTTTGTAGTATATCCCAATCACGCGAGTTTCTTTGTTGTGAAGTACGTGTTTTGTTGCGTAATTCACTCACTTCACCGACTTATTATTAAAGAAGGGAAACGTGGTGGTTTTTGCTATTTTGTCTATGCGTTCTTTTGCCACGAGGGAAAGACATGGCAGAATTAGATGACTCCGATGATCTATCCCGCCTTACTAGGCTCCGCTTCATTGTCTATTATTCTACGAACAGCTAAAATACATTATGTACACGTTAGAGGGAAAGTGTATTCATAGTGACATTCTCATATTGTATATGCTTTTTAATCATGGTACCGGAGTTTCAATAATGTAATTTTGAAGCTGTGATTAAAACAAACAAACACTCAGGTATTTTTCTTTTGTGATCTGTTACTATGAGGATCACCGGGGCTAAGCCCATTATGTTTATATATGATTTTTATATGCTACACGTTAGATATAGAACTTTTATCATACTGAGTTTGAAGTTTGTGTAAATTAGTTTTATGAAAAAGCAAAATCAAATAACGTTAAAAGATCCGTTGCTTGCATGGCGATTCACAATTTTTTTCATAATTATTATATGTACATCAATTCCACTTAACAACACATATTCCGTGAGAATAATCCAACCGGCTACCTATTAAGGTGCCAAAGATAGCAAAGATAGAGGCTATTGAGAGGAAAGCCAAGGTACTCGCTAACAACGACCAACTAAGCCAACGCAAGAGAGTCCCGTCTCGAGCATCCCCGCAAAGTCACTTGTTTATCGGTTTTTTATCGGATACGTTGCGGGGAGTGTGTCACAGATCTTCACAGTTTGATCCCGCCATCCCCATTCTATAATCGGACATCCAGGGATACCCAAAAGCGCCACCGCTATATCGTCGATATTTCATTTGCCAGAATGAAGCGATTTGCTTCTTCGGTTATCATACAAACCGCCAGGGAATGGAACACCCTGCCTGCGTCTGTTTCCGGTTAAATATGATATGGAGGTCTTCAAAACGCGAGTGAATAGGTATCTTCTGAGTAAGCATGCTCCATCATCGCTCGCATCATCACTAAACATCAGGTGAGATAGTGGTCAAGTGCTATCCAGTCCACTATAAAAAAAAAATACAGCCTTTTAATGTCAGACGGAAAGCGAAGGCTTATTATTAGTTTCCCGTTTTCTAGTACAGGACATATAAAATCATTAAAGTCAAAGTCAATATAATTTATTCAATTTAGGCGTCTACGACGCTCTTATGAAAGTCAATTTCAAATTTTAGTATTGAATTATTCTACATTGTACTACCACTTTCAGCAAATAAATTGTATAGAGCTACTGCGAGAAGAACGGGCAAGAAACTCGGGGCCATTCTTTAAACATCTTTTAACAATGTGTTACATACTTACCAGTGGTATGGTTGCCCTACATCGAATGTTGCAGCTGACAAAAGAAACGCATGTCTTAAGGCTTCAGTGGCGTAGGCAACCAACATTCTGTGCCATTGGCTCGAAGACTCAATTATTTTTAAAATAATTTCCACTAAAAATGTTTATACTTATTAACTGAAGGAAGTAGGTTTTGTGGCCTCTCCCATAGATTTCTAAATAGAAAGTTTGAATGCGGCCTGCTTCCAGCGTTTTCCTGCGACCTTAGTAATGTCATCCGTACACCTTGTGGGTGGTCTTCCGACGCTACGCTTGCTGGTTTGTTGCCTCCATTCGAGAACCTTTTGGCCCCATCGACCATCAGTACTATCATTCATCGACCATCGTGCTATGTGCTTGCCCTCTGCCACTTCAACTCACTAATCCGTCGGGCTATATCGAGGGCTTTCTTTTTTGATCTACGGATCTCCTCATTCCTGATTCGATCTCGTGGAGAAACACCGATGGCCCGGCATGGCCCTCTCTATAGCTCGTTGATCGACTTTGAACTTACTTATAAGGCCCATGGTTATAGGCCACGTTTCGGTTCCGTAGGTCGTCATTGGTAACACGCACTGGTTAAAGACACTGAGGTATTTTAGATCAAACGAACTTGAAGTGAAGTTCGATCGATATTATTTAAGTCAATTCATTCGATAATTATAGTATAATAACCTGGTAGTTTCCTTTAGTTTACAGGCAACACTTGCACATTTTCAGAGAACTCGATTAAAACATCGAGTTTTATCGATATTTTCCCCAACTCATGTCCGTCCCTATCGAGTAGTCTAATTTTTTTTAGACTATCTATTCAGAAACAAAGCTTCCTATCATGGGCGCAAAACTAGTACTTGACTAAGCTATTTGGGTGGGTCAGGTTACTATAATTATCGAATGAATTGACTCAAATAATATCGATCGAACTTCACTTCAAGTTCGTTTAATCATATATTATTATTCGTCAATTCATTTCTCAAATTCTAGTATAACAACCAGCTAGATGTTCAGAGAAGGAAGGTTTGTTTTCCTTCTTATTATAATTAATCGTTTTTCATAAAACCACAGTTTTATCTCCTGATAATTTTGTTTATTGAACATAAATTAAGAATCATAAAACTGAATTACTATAATATATATTGTTCTTGGCATCAAACGTAGGTACATAAATGGCCTTATTACCTTAAATAATGATCTGTCTAGATATAATATTATATCACGTGAACACAACGCCTCTAGCAAATTCGCTCGAATTATCCTCTAGTATAAGTCGGTTGTAAAAGCGAGCAAAAACGGTAGACGTGCCGGTCCAGCCGGCTGTTTTACGAATAACATCTACACTGACGCCAGTGGCGCTGGCGGTGGAAGTGGCAGCATGTCGCGTGCTGTGCGCGTGTCTAAACCGCTCGTGGACAACACTTGCTTAATCCGGCGGCTGGTCGACTGCTGTGGCGGTTCTATGTGGCGGTTTTATAGTCAACAGTAGATTACTCGCGTTCAACGTTCTGAATTTTTTGTTACAAAAATATAATCCTTGGGAAGAGAAGCGGGACAAAGAATTATGCTTTCTAAACACCAAGATAAAAATACGATAGGTTGGTCAAACCCGGGAGCCTAGGTCTTGATTGTGTCCGTAATGGCTATCGTAATACCGTCTGTTTGTGTGGTAATATTTTCTAGTTGAATAAACGCGAAAGTTTGTAATCCATGCGCCGTGCAATATATAATAAAAATATTTATTAATATTTTTTACTATCCTTACAATGCTTAATTGTTTATTTGGATACCATACAGATATATACTTAAGAACAGTTTGAGGGTCCCAAGAGGACGTACGTATATTTTTGACGGTGGGGCTTGATCTTGTAAGTGTACCCTTAAGTAGGCGTTTAACGTGATAATTCACTGATGTGATCAATTAAGAGAAGTGAAAATGCCAAATGCTATTAAGAGAGCCATACGAACGACTGTTGTTGAACTGTTCTGTTAAAATATTTAAAACTAATATAATGGAGTCATTGAAAACTTTACTATCGTTATTCATACTAAACTGCCACCAGACCTTTAAAGTGATGCGAGTGAGGAGAGCAACAGGTCAAGGGCCGGAGGCGGATGCTGCCTGCAGTGCTTCACGGCACCCAGCCAGGGAAAGTTGCGCACCTGATGGATGGTACTATCTCAAATGCGAGTGTAACAAGCATTTACTACGGTTAAATAAATGTATTTAATGTATTTTAGACACCCGTAACTTGTCTAATATGCGATACCACGCCTGCGATTTCTAATGTGGAAATATAATTTCGTCGCTTCATCGTCGACTATTATTCGCAAAAGTTTTAAAACTAATGAAAATGGCGGAAAAGAATTTAAGTACCTATGTTTCCAAGTTCTGGTAAAAGCATCTACGACGAAAGCGTCCGGGTCGGGTTTCCATGATACGAACGTTTCGTACTTGACATTGTTACGATAGGAAAAATATAGATTTCTAGATAACCCAAGAGGTCAACTACTGTTTGAGAAGGGTTATTTATCAGGTAATTTCCATCCGGTGTCTGGATATATTATTCTTGAATCCAAATCCGCTGAATTTTCTTTATTGACGTAAGAAGCGAATATCTAAATACTTCTCCTATAGATATTTAATGTGGGTACTTTGAAATAGTATTGTCTCGCAGACAATAAATGCAGATAAAAATGAAATTCCATTAGAATCAACGTATTTTCTGCATATAATAATTACATGATTATCACAGGTAGCTTGCAGCTACCTGTGTTATCGCAATTGACTCGCAGTCAATCCCGATTTTACCCAAAGAAAGTATTTGTTCACAAGAACTTATCAGCAGAATTTTCACCGTCGAACGTGTCTAAAAGACGTCGTCGTCGTTTTGTTTTATTACAATCTTCTTATTTTCCGTGTATAATGCACTATTTTATCCTCACCACTGCGTTGTGACACTTTTATGAAGACGCGTGCGTTAGTTGCCGTGCTCAAAAAATGAATGAGACTACTCGATAGGGACGGACATGAGTTGGGGAAAAATATCGATAAAACTCGATGTTTTAATCGAGTTCTCTGAAAATGTGCAAGTGTTGCCTGTAAACTAAAGGAAACTACCTGGTTATTATACTATAATTTGAGAAATGAATTGACGAATAATAATGGACGACAAGACTTCGTACGTTCGTCATTACCTTTGTCTTGTCCATGTTCGTCTTAAGGCACACCCGTTGAGAAACTCGACTGAGGCTTTCGAGCATCATGCTTAAGGCTTCCGTCGATTCTTCCATGACAACAATATCGTCGGCACATCAGAGGTGACCGATGTACTCGCCGTATATATTTATGCCGAGTCCTTTCCACTCAGAAGTTTGAAGGCATCTCTCAACGCGGATATGAACAGTTTCGGATATATGACATCTCATTGTCTCAGGCCTCTGTGTAATGGAATCGCCTTCGAACTCTGCTCCTGTACTCGGACCGACATAGTGGCGTTATTGTATAAACATTTTAACATTTCGATATACCGATAGTCAATACGGCAACGTTGGAGAGACTCAATCACCTCCCACGTTTCGACCGAATCTGTGAAAATTATTGACGAGTTAAAGTCTTTGTTGATTTATTAACAATTTTAAGCAATACGCTATGAAAACGTAGTTTATTTTGTAAGTCGGTTGATTTTGTATATTTTTTGTGTTATATCGAGTCAAAAACGTAATACGACTAGTAAGTACGTAAAATTTCACCTGAATTCGGCAAACTATACCAACGTTAGGAAAAATGAAAATATTCCTAATTTATTATATTTATAATACACGAGAGATGAAAAAGTTCTGCCGAAGAAAATATTATACCTCCATTCTTTGGAAAAGGAAATATTCGTAGCTCCACTTTTCCAAACAGTGCTGTGAGAAACAAGCCAGGCGGTGGCTTTGGTCTGAACTTTGGCATTATGGCCAGCTAGTTTTTGGCTTACTATACCTTTACTCTCTATGGCACATATTTAAACCTATAAGCTTTCAAACATATGTAAAGATTATCTTCTTATGAAGACGCTTCTTTGTTTTTCTTTTTTTTTACAATTCACTATTGATTTGTACTTATGAAAGAAAGGAATATTTATATGTTACTGACACAATATCTCCATACAAAAACTGTAATAAGAACCGGCCAAGTGCGAGTGGGACTCGCGCACGAAGGGCTCCCAACCATTATTTGTAACCTAATCTTGACACTATTTGCAGTGTCCGATTGACGGCAAAAACCTCTTTTATTGTATGGGAGCCTCCCTAATTATTTTATTTTAATTAATAATATTTAAAGAGAACATAATACTAAATATTCTGTGAAAAGTTAAAGCGTCTACCTGTCACCGTTATTAGTATCGAGCAAGAAACGGTATAAAAATCAATTGAAAAATAAGTAGCAGCAATAGAAATACATCTATATCAATAAACTGTGAAAATTTCAACTGTCTAGCTATCACCGTTCTTAAGATACAGCCTGGTGACAGACGGCCGGACAGCGAAGTCTCAGTTACAGGGTCCCTTTTTTACCCTTTAGGTACGGAACCCTTAAAAAGGAAGTCTTTTTTTATGTAATTGTGACTGGACCAGCACCAGGCTCACTTGATGTTAACTGTGGATTAAGCTCTGCCGATAATGGATGACGGATTGCACTGCGCCCGTCACCCTGAGACACAGTTGTTCATGTGCCTCTAATTTTACTGGCTCTCAAGGATTGCTGCCAGAACATACTGTTAGGTGCCTAGCGACAGATTTTCTACTTGAGGATGATAGCTAGTAAGGCGAGCATTCACAAAATGCTCTTCCACCATGCGGTGAAGCTCAAACTGGCGGTGGGGATCGAACCATGGACCTGCACGCGGCAGTCCATAACAATTACCGCTCGGCCATCATGACTTCAACAAATAAATAGAATAACATAGCAGGTTTTATATATACATGTTTCTATTAATAATAAATCACAAGAATAGAAAAAAATATGCTATATCATTTTGTTAAGCAATGGTCCATTATTGTAATGTTAACATAGAAATTTGTTTGTCAAGTTATTTGGAATTTGAAACTAGTTTCAGCAACAAAGTTAGGTTTGTGATGTCGGAAATTAGTTTCAAATAATATAACAGTTATGAGTAACCCTTTCGTTTGTCAGATGAAACCAATTGTAGATACCTCAATCTCTTATTACATGTATTTATAAAACATGCTATGTTATTCCTAATCTATATGGAAAACGCTTGGAGTTTAATTAAAAGTTTACTTTATTACTTTGTGAATTACGTACCAATTTCATTTTTTTTATGGATAGAGTCGACTTCAAATCTGGTCTCATTTAAATTTCCTCAAAATCAGTTTTTTTTTTTTATTGTAATCATTTAACTGGGAAATTTATTTGCATACCTGGATGATTTAATGGTAATCACAACTCATGTCGACGATGAACACTATTTTGGGCAAGTGACTGATCTTTTTCGCAAAGAGTGAAAACTTGTATATAAAAATATTGTTTTCACTTATTTTTAAAATAACCGGAGCTGATTTCTAGCTCTCAAAAGTATAAAATACCTTATAGCAGTCGGATCATGATAATGTGAGGTGTATGTTATGAATCATTATGGTACCGACTTCAACAAGTTATTTTATATTTTTCAGAGCTAGAAGTTAGCTCCAGTTTATTTTGTAATCGTTTTGCTTTCTTTTCGTGATTATTCTTTTGTATTAATTTTAATATTTCTATCCGTTTGAAGTACCAACAGAACCTTTTTAAAACCATTCAAGCGAGTTCCAAATAACAAAAGAAACGGTTTAGTAAGAAATACCTTTGTAAAAACACAAAACGTTTCAAAAGGTTTTATGTTATTCAAGAAAACCATTATGAAAATGAATGAAATAAAAACCGTAAGTTAAATCGGCTTCAAATAGTCTAGTCTAGGGTTACACAATTTAACAGAAAATTTAGTGGCTATTAGAATAAAAACAGTAAAATAAACTGAATTGTTTTCGGATACTAATAAAATGCCATGATAGAACACTTCTTTGATTACACTCAGATTTTGTTATTTAATAAATATATCAAGTGACACTTTACTCCAAAGCCTGTAGTCGCTTTGTCTCATTCTCGATCGTGCGCTCGAAGAGTCAATACCTCTAGATGATGTTCGTGTAGCAAAACGTGTCGATATTTTTTTCCGTTGGGCAGTGTTGATTCTTAACTTATGAGTGCTCCGTAATTTTTTCAAATTTTATTTTCAGATAATACTCTAGGGTTCGATTACTACAACAAAAGTAAAAGATACAATTACAAACACAACGAATAACTAAAAAGCAAACAAAAGTTGTTCATTGGAAGTATTCATTTATATATATATATATATATTTAAAGTGGCAATACGATCGGCCGTGTTATAGCTATAACAATCTCTTACAGACAAACACTGGATGTATAGGACAACGAAAAGTAGTAAACGGTAGTGTGCAACAAATTAATCATAAAGTAAGAATAATCTAAAATAAATACGCATTATATTTACTTAAATTATTATTACATACATAATTCAAAAATATTATTATGGCAAATAATATAGTAACGATTTTACCAGTTTGTGAACAATATGGAGAGATAATGTTCCTTAATCATTTTTTAAACAAGTTGAGGGATTTTGACAGCAAAATAGCAAAGGCAAAGCATTCCATAAACGAGTTAATATTGTTACAAAAAATCGATTTGATCGAAGTTGATGAATTTACATGGGATCGGTTTGAGACTTAGAATTTTGACTGGACATCTGATAACAGTAACAAAATAATATAAACACGCAATCATTAACACTCCTCAGTTTTGACAATCGTCATAAATTTAAAAAGTTCCACATTATATAAAGAACAATGGCGAACTTCCATACATGGCTTTAGTTCATAAAAAAAAAGTTGCGAATTAAGATAAAAAAAAAAATTATAGCTGTCAATTTCCGATTCCATTGGTAATAGAATTTTTGTCAGAGAAAGCTTACATTTTAGGATATTATGATTTGAATGTTTGTAGGTTATGTATCTTTTTCGAAAAGTAGTCTTAGATATTTACATTCATCTTGTTATTTATGCATAGGAAGCAATTCTGCTAGTGTTATTTAACTAGATAAGTTTATGTTAGATAAAAAACGAAAACAATTGTAACTGTGAACATATAAAAGTGATACTTACATTGCTTCATTTTATTACGTTCACATCGTATTTCTGTTTAAGGAAATTGTCTTAGCTTAGAGATTATGTAGGTACATAATTAGGTTATGTACATCTACTCTAAGATAAAATGGTTAACCCTAGTAGTAGTAAAACCTAGGTTATGTATAATCTAAGCATCTTATCTTAATAGTAGTTATGTAAAAGTAACTAAAAATTTTTTAAACATTGTTTGTTTTTGTTGCTCACACCACCAACTACCTTTGACCACTCTATTTGACCTGTGGGTAAGTGTCAATGTTGTTATCAGGCTAAGCATAGAATAGGAACTGGTTCTCCAGAATACAATGTAGGTGCTTGGCGACATATTATCTACTCCAGGCAAGCATACATTTGCTAAATAACTGACCGACGCGACACACTAAACTAAGTTTACCTGAGTAATTGTTAAAAAGGCCATTTTGTACAATTAAACAAGAGAATATAACTCCAAGGTTCAAAACAACAATAAGTGATACTTATATTAGTTTCGATTTATTCTTCATCATCTTCTCGTATAACGACATCATCTAAAAACTCTGTTGGTGCTAAAGAGGCAAAGTCGGAATGCAAAAGGCGATGTACATTAACACGTTAGGCTAAAATCAAGAATCCAACGGCAAGCACAGGTCACAAAGGAAATACTAGTAATATCAGCGTCAAGAGGCAGTCTGCGTCAAGTAAAAAAGAAGGTTAAATACCGAAAACTAATGAAATTGCTATCGGGATGATCGATGATGATAGATGTTACAAGATAAAACATCGATGTTGCATTTACAAAACATCGTTTAACATCGATGTCACGCACACACAATCGAAATTCAGATAATCGTGATACTTTGTCTCGTTCGTTTTGCTCCGTGGACTGCTGTATCTGTAACGTTAATGTGCGACGACTGCGCCGTTTATCCGATGAAAATGAAGTTATTGTTAATTGGTATTCACACTAAACTTGGTATTAACAACATATAAATAACTACACGTAAATCAATATCTAGTATTGTTATCATCGATTAATACTAGCGATATTTTCTTGGTATTCAATTCAAATGATCTAAAGTCCTAAGTCTGGATAACAGCTATTATTGTCACATTTTTAGTAGTAGACAAACAACACAAAAAACTGAATAAATATCGATATATAAAGCGATACTTGCTTGCTTGCAGGACGGCGATTCTTGTGCTTTGATATGAATATCATAGTAGATAAATATCGAGAAAACATGGCGAATATCGAGTCGTGTAGTTTTGTGTTATTCTCGCAATATCACTTTCGATAAATATCAAGCCCTAGCGATCGACACGCAACATTGCGATATCGGGATTATCATTATACTGTCTTTACACATGAACACAAGTTCATCTGTGGACATATTTTTATATCTACCACTCGCGAGAATAGCATTTTTGTGAAAAGTCGATATTTTTGGGATATTAATAGTCTATAGGTGACACGGGATAAATATCGAGAATCGATAAATTTATCCCAATTTTGAGAATTGCCCCCCAGTAGGACAGCTTTAGGGCTTATTCCACTTGACGCCAATTTCGTTATTTTCAATAATTTTGATCACATTTTGTATCTATGGTTCATATTAAATGTGGAACCATAGACGCAAAATGTGGTCAAAATAATCGAAAATAACACAAGTGGAATACGGCCTAAAGGTAAGAGGTGTATCAGCCATTGTTGATATATGTTACTATCGGATATAAGGAAAACTCCTCTTAAAATCATCATTTTGCGGAGGCTTTTACCAACAGATGCGTTTATTGAAAAAATACACAAAAAAAAATTGAAATAACATAAGCTACTCAGATATTTCAATTCGCTCAAAGAATTGGCAACTAATGTTTCGCCATTGTTCTTTATGACTTCATCATTTCTTGCCTACGAATCAATTTTCTTACCCTGCCTGAAAAAATAAGCTAAGTAACTTAAACAAAATTGAATATTATTTAAACCGGCAAAAAACACTCACGTTGAGGATCGAACACGTCGACCCGGGTTTTGAGCATATCAGATGCTCATCATCAGGGCGAGTGCGCAGCTGCGTCTGCGAGCTCCCGGCGGGCACTGCGGAGCGCCGCTCGCGCGGCTCGGCTCGATACCGGCGCAGGCGGCATCAGCGGGGAGCTGGGTGCAGGTGGAGCGAGCCCCGCGCTGCTAGATGATGAAGTCCAAGCGTGCCCGGCTGAAGACGGTGGGCCTACTTCGTCGTCTGTGATCGCATCATCATCATCAGCACACGTACCGTGACATACAAAACTGACTGTGTCGCTCTCTAGACTGCCCGACAACTTCTGCATCGAGGTGACATTAAGGGTAGGAATCCAGGCAGGTGGAAGCGTCCAACCCCCATCTCTGTTAAAATTGGGATATCGGTTAATTTCTATTCGTGCCTTCCGTGCTTTGGAGGGCACGTTTAGCCGTCGGTCCCGGTTGTCGTCTTAGGATGGCAGTCGTTATAGCATGGTGGTAGGGTGTTTTGCGAATGCCCGCCTGGATAACTACCACCCTCAAGTAGAAAATTTGTCACCAAGCACCTAATGGTGTGTTCCGGCAGCTGTACTTGAGAGCCAGTAATTCTAGGTTAGCCTGAACAATATTCTCGACCAAATCATCACTTACTATCAGGTGAGATAGAGGTAAAATCATAAAAATCATAAAAAATAAATAAAGACCGCATTATAACTTTTAACACTAAACTGACTACTAAAAGTTTAAATTTTTATAACTTTTTTCATTCTTATTTGTTTTGTAAGAAGACACAACGTCAAAGTATAGAATAGATAGTTAAACTTTTTTTTAAATATAATACAGTCAAAGTGACCACTGCCTTTGACCCAGGATATAGACGTAATAAAATAGGACGGAAGGGACTAAATGCGAAGTCATTTTTCAGACATTTCCCCGCAAAACATTCTATACTCGTAAAATATGATCCCTTTTTTCGAACCTCAGATATAAAGCCTGATTATCTTTTTGTTGTTGGTATTTATTTTTTAATATTGAACGATGAATTTGGTTCTGTACCAGTGTACGAATTAAGTCATATAATATGCCACGATACACAGTGTGAAATCATCAATCGCTACTTTAGAGACCCAACTCGAGGGCTGAGGTCACAAATTAGTAATGTCACTCATCAAACCAGTCCCAACGTTTTCTTCTGTCAATTGCCGGGCGCGCCTGATTTGCTGATTTCTTGCTGTCGGAAGAGACTGGGAAGAAAAATATGAACCTCGTGCTCGAGGGTGTGTAGATATTTGCCTCAATCGCGCCTCGGTCCGATCACAAGTTATCGCTCTGATAGGCCTCTGAAAAATATACTTATATCCCCAAATACACTCAAAACTGGCACAACTTCTCTTTGGTTCTGTCACAAAACCAAAATATAAGTAGGTATATTTATAACTAATACAACAAACTCATTTAATATTCACACCAAAATTCCATGTTTTTTCTGTAAGCTGTCAAAGTTACGTCGCCCGCCAACCGGACTCCTGCTAAAGACAATCGCGGTGTCGCCCACGCGCGAATATTAAATACAACCCTGGTTAACAACCAGTGTTGGAATTGTTATATGTTAACTTCAAGTTTTTATATTATGTTATCTTGATGGAACAAGTACAAATCCCACCTGGTGTTTAGCGGTAGCCTTTGCCTATAACAGACACAGTTCGTCATAAGTAGCGACCATCACAGCGCTCATCACCCTGACACATAAAGTTGTTAAGTCTCATGTGCCTGTATTTTCACCGGCCACCCATACCCTTCAAACCGTAACACAGTAATGTAATGATAACTGCTTGGCGGTATTAATATATATGGTACAGTACTTCTCCTGATGAACGAAAATGATGATAGTGCTCAGCCTTCAATGAGAATTGGCTTTCGAAGGCAGCTGCCGGAACGCATTCGGTGCTGAGTGAGAAATTTTTGACATAAGGGCTAATTGTAGCTACCAAGCTAGCCAGGCGGGTATTCCCAAAATCACCCAAAACTCAAGCTCATGGTGGGATTCGAACCATGTTCCATTGCTTTGGAGCCCTCACTGTAATCACACAAACAATGCAAGATAAAATTCTATTTGCTGAAAATCGACATTATTTCAAATATAAAATTCTTAAAAAAACGTACAAATATTGTACTAAAAATCTAATAAACCTCCGTAGGGAAGGTAGGGAAACGTACCCAGAATGCTGACTACATGACTTCGTTGTATACTAATTTTATGGCCGAGATACAAGCCAGTACTCTGTTACATGTCTCCTCCACCAAACTTGTTGATACATTTTTGAATAATTGATGGGTGCACTTCTGCTGCAGGAAAGTCCGTGGTGGCCGAATGCATCCACCATTTCGCCGCAATGGCAGCTGTGTAGGACTTGGCAAGGAAAGTCAAGTCGTAATGATACAGCAATACGGAATACGTTATTATCTAAAAGATTGCCGACATTTTTTGAAGGTATAGCTTGCAATCAAAGTCCAGATTCGCAACTCGAAATTGCAAGCAAACGAACACGCTCCGCAGAAAAGGTTGACGTATCAATTAAATTTTTCCGTTCAACCACCTCACAGAGCGGCCCGTCCCATTGCTTCTGCAAAGGGAGGCTTTGGGCAATTGGATACTTGGACAGGCCATTTCGCATATGTTCACAGCCTCAGTCAAATAAGTGGTGCTAAAATTTGCCAAGTTTGGTAGTAAAATTGCTCACATTCGTTTTTGTGTACTAATGACAGGACTGAAAATAGGATAGTGGGTGAAGCTACGCCGGAAATTTTAAATATAATATGAATGAAATAAAATAAATAACGATAAAATGTTACACTGTTGAATGATATACTGGTAAGTATTAAGGGTTTGTACTCTAATTTTCATTTTTATTTATTGTGTAACGCATCCAGTGTAGAGATTTGTCGTTCTTATCTGATCAACTAAGTTATGCAAAGTCCGCTGTAGCCATAACTTGGATGGATGACCCCTAGTGGCATTACCACTTTGCGGTACCGTGTTTTGGAGACACGTCAAGCTGTTTGTCCTGGTTGTTGTCTTCATTGCTTACCATCAGGTGAGAAAGTGGTCAGAGGCTAGCATATAAACTTTAAAATAATAAATATGGGAATTCAAATGAAATACTATAACAATGGATAATATATAAACACATAGCATATTACAAAATTGTCATTTAAGGGGAAGAACTTCGAGGAGTGAAAAAGGGCATTTGCGTGTTCATCATAGAACAGGCCTCCTTAACCCTATATTGCGTTGCTAGTCTCATGCGTTGCCCTCGTTTCTTTCCCCCGCAAAGTGTTGGCCCAGCACCCGTATACGGTGTAACCATAAAATGCTAAGTATGTCGTTCAATGGTTACCTTGTGGTTATGACTTTAAAAAAATAAGATTTGACACACACTGAAAGTTCTGCGCTTTTGGTAGCTCGTAAATGTTTGAATGTCAAATATTGTAGTTTTTTTTAACTTAAGAATTCATGCATTGATTATAATTTTTTTTTAATTTTTTTTTGGTATGAAGTTACGTGGCAATATTTTTTATCACAAGTTTAAGTTCGTTGTCCGTAGCAATAATGGAATTAAGGACGCAATTACAAAAAAGTGCAGCTTTGTTGTATTAAATATTCGAATTCCTAGGCAAGTGCTGCACGCGCATCGCACAAATGAAAGAGAGCTGCTTGCGTACACAGCGCAACTCTATACTAGACTTGTGCATAAAGTGCAATTTAGTGGTCGAACTGTAATTATAAAAGTTTATAAAACAAATTACGTAATATAATCCACAAGACGGATTTATTTTGATTTAAAATATAACGAATAGACAAAAAAAACTTAAAATCATTGATGTGGTTTGAGTGACATAGAAATAGACAATCGATACTCACAAAGTATTCTGAATTTGTTTAAAGTAACCACTTGTAATATGCAGGACAGGGGATGGTCAAACTTATGAAGGGTATTATTATGCATATATTATGCACAAAGAATCTGAAATCTACCAAGTCAAAAAAAAAAACTTATTATTTTACTGGCCATTGCATATTTAACCAGTTAACAGATCCACTGTCTGATCGGCTGACTGAAGCCGGTTTTTTAAACGTCCGTTAGTAAAGTGAACCAAATTTTCCACGCCCCAAGATCGCAGACGAGCGTGGAATGACGGCTTGTCACGAGCGCGCTTTTGTTTATTGTATATCTTAATCAACTCAATATGAAAATTATTCGTATTTTCTAAGAAACTTGCTATAAATGTAACATTTTTGGCCACAATATTAATGCCGAATATAACAACTATTAAATCAATAATGCTTTTGAATTAGAAATCAAATTAATAGACACTATAAGTACCTAAACATACCCCATTTACAGGTTTTTTTTGCCATACTTGCATCGGACAATATTTATTTATGTGAAGTTAACATAAGAAACTGCTTGATATGAGGCAAATAAATTATATTTTAAGCATACTTGGAATCTTTTTACGCGTTAGCGATAATTATCAATTAGAACCTAAAAATTTGGTAATTTTGTGAATACGTCCTTGAGGAGAATAGATGTCATGGCGATATTTTTTATGTTTTAAAAAGGTCTCCACAAGACTGTACTTCTTAAAATTCAAAATGCTATTGGGATCCCAATACACAGAAAAAAATAATCTCTTCAGACAAGCAATATTATTTGACTTAAGAACGGATGGGTTTTCGATATAAGGAAAGTCTAAAATGTCTTACTTCAAGATATTAAATATTTCGCATTATAGTTCTTGGCTCAAGAAATATATTCTTGTTTCAACAAACAAAAACTTGTTTTATGAAGAACTCAAAGCTATTACTTTAAGAGCGAAACTATTTTAAGTGAAGCATTTAAAAATCTTTTTTTTTAATTTAAACTGTTTCACTGCAAGAATGCACCTATTTTAAATAAAGGATATTTAACATTTGTTTTTATTGTTTTCAATTTTCAACCAAGAGTGAAACGCTTTTTTCTTCAAGATACTCCCTATTTTATTTCAAGATTATTTCCGTTTTGACCTGAGATATGTGTTATTTTCTATATGATAATTTCTATTTTCTTTCAAGATGTTTCTATTTTGACTAGAGATTCTTATTATTTCCTTTAAGATTCTTCCTATTTTCTTTCAAGATATTTCTGTTTCGACTAGAGATTCATGTTATTTCCTTTAAGATACTTCCTATTATCTTTCAAGATGTTTCTATTTCGACTAGACATTCATGTTATTTCCTCCAAGATACTTCCTATTTTCTTTCAAGATGTTTTTTTATTTTAACTAGAGATTCCTGTTATTTCCTTCAAGATACTTCCTAATTTATTTCAAGATTGTTTATGTTTAAACCCAATCGTTGTTTTTTCTCGTTTTAAAATATTTTCTGCTTTGAGTTACACAAAATGTTTTTTCTTACAAAACAAAATTTGTGTATACTATTTAAAGGGAAGATTCAGCCCGTGAAATGGAATAGTCTTTCTGAAACATGGGTTGAAATCCACCTTTTTTTTTTACTTCCCATACAAAACAAATTACTGCGTAGTATGGGAGGTCAAATAAATTGGCCAGATTTCAATTCATGTTTCATTGGATAAGTTGTTCAATTTAACAGTCCCAATCTACCCTTACAACAGTATTCACTAGTTTCGTTAAATCTTAGAGATGTGTTTAGGCAGCAGTATCATGTGTTATTAAATGATAGAAATGTAGACAAGTTATTCTGAATGCAGATAACAATAACACTAAAGGCTGCTTCCTAAACAAATCTATATTATATTTGAAAGTGTAAAAGTTACTCAAAAGTTCAAAGCATAAAATATTTTAAAACGAAAACATAACATTATTGGGACAAATGAATGATTATAATAGCAAGAATTAAAATCGTTGAAATTGTTGTAATCTCGACTTGAAACGATGCTAACGACTTCAATTTCATCTGTTTACTGAAACACAGAAATTATAGCCTATTAAGCGCAGGGCAATAGAATTCAAACGAAAGATATAGATATAAAATGAAAATATATTTAAAAAAAACACTGGGACACAGGTTACTGAGTGAAAAATATCATAGTTAATACAAAATACGTAAGAGACATCACAATTAGTATTCAAGCGTTTTTTTCTGAAAATAATGTAACTCACATAGTTATACTACAAAAACACATTGTATAAATTGTTGTATTTTTACATGATACATTTTTCCTTAAATTATAAAATGACAGTCTTAAATTATTCCTTACTATGTGAGGAATGTTACCACATAGTACAAAGTCACATTAATTATATTCAGGAATCTTTAAATGATCCATTTTCTTTAAACTCATAAATTATCGCTTACTAAGCGAAGAGTATCACCCAAAAAACAATTATACTTATCAAAGCTTTTTTACATGATCTATTTATCCTTCAATTATATTCTGGCATTTATTCCGAGCTAAGAATATCACCATAAAATACAAAAACAAATTAATTACATTCAAGCATTTTTACATGGTACATGCTCCTTAAATTATAAAATAAAACCTATAAATTAACGTTTACCGAGCAAAGTATGTCAACATAAAATGCAAATCAAATTATATAGATTCCAGCATTTTAACATTATAAATTTTTCCTTAGATTATAAAATTAAACAAATTATCGCTTACAGAGCGTAGAATATCTCTATTATAAAGTTGATATTTCCTAATAATGTAATTAGTACATAGTAATTTTATCTAAAGAACATACCAATCCTTGATATCTTATAAAATGCTCCAAAATTCCGGGCAGTTCATGCATGGTATGAATATTTTGTTCTTTTGTGTTGTTCCATTTCTGTACTACTTGGTGCCATAGTTCATTGTTATGTTTTAACCAAGTAATATCATCATTACAAATAGCATCTGAAATCATAAGACAAAAATCCTTAGTAGGTACTTAATTACTTCTGCTTTGTAAAGATCTATGAATGATAATCATCAATGAAAAGTTAATGTACACTAGCTGCTGCCCATGGCTTCATCTTTCTAGAATTCGGTTATATCACTTTTTCTCAGACAGGAACATACAACACGAGTCCAATGACTTTATTCAATTAACAATATAGCAGTAGTTATAGCACAATCAAATAACAATCATTTAACACTAGAAACAATTCGTATTATATGAAATCGCACTCATTATTTTGATTAAAAGTACATATTCTTACTTCGAGAGATTGTAGGACTTTCTTAAGTGTAGAGAGTTAGGTAATCCACTGACACAAAACTATACTATTCAAGGTTTGGTACTACCTATTAGCTAATGAGATGCGTTAATGGATCGAGGACCACTTAACTTGGTCTTCTAAGCCCTTTTTAGTGTATCCCCCCATACCAGAACCTAATGTGAAGCCCATTATATTGCCTATATCAACCTACCTAAATCATCAATGGATGCGCAAACCTCGATGAAGCCTCAATCAAAATAATAAAAGGTCGGAGAATCGCCTCCGGTATCTAATTTAATACAAATCGCTTCATACATCTCACTTACCTTTGAAGACAGCTGGCGGGATACCCCAGTCCTGTAGCACTACTTCATTACTTGGAAGTCATCTAGCATGGATGGCACCATAATGCCTAACGATGGCACGCTCGTTCTCTTCTTTCTTCGGAGAGATTTAAACTTTGCAAACCGTCGAAGAAAGTATGTATTTATAATTAAAAAAAAGAAACGCATTACTCTTTCGAAAATCTATGTAAGTAGCGAATCGCGCACAAACGGGCGGGCGGAATGAATGATAACGGTGGGGTGGGGTTGCCCAGTCCATAAAAAAATACCGAAATATTAAAGTACGTTCCTCGTAAATCACAACATATAAAAATAGAATAGTTAAAGTTTTTGTTATACACTTATAGTAGCCTAGTTAAACAACAAAGAGTTTTAACGTTATACTAGAGAATACCGATAAAATCGCATAAATCCTGTGGTTATGTGTGGTACGTACACCGTAGCCAGATTTTTAGGCAAATCGGGATATTGGAACCTTTTGAGTAAAAAAGCGGAGTAATTTTGCCAAAAATGGGATATGAATTAAAAAACGGCCAAGTGCGAGTCGGACACCGAAGGTTTTCTACAAAGTTGTAGGTAAATAGTTCTTCCATCACGGGAATCGAACCTCTTTTTTTCTGAGTAGATATGTTTTTAGTTTCCCCCTTAACTAGTCCACAATAATATATATATATATATATTCCACAACGTAAAATTAAAATTACATTTGCGTTATCGTCATTTTTCGAGTTGGCTCTCACTCCCACTATCCACAAAGCAAATATAAAGACGTAGCCATGTCGAAACGAGTTCTTTGCCTTTTTGGCGCGTTTGATTATGGGATGAGTAAATTTGAAATGACTAGCATGATTTTTTGGTGTTATACGAGAAAGCCTAATAAATGGTGAAACGATAAATCATTCGTGGTAAATATTTGAATGATTTTCCATGATAGGGGGGTAAAATAATTATATAGCAACACTGCCTTTGAGCTAAATTGCTTCGTTCTTTATACAAGATTTTTGTATTTCCCCTACAATAAGTTCTTTTTCTTAGATTTTGGCACAAGAACGGACAAACTTTTGGCTTATGAAATTTGATACTTGAATGAACACTTTGCATGTACTCTTGAATGAAATAACTTATCCTCTATTGGACATTGGTCGAAGTAACACACTCTTGGTATAAAATTGCGTTAGAGACTGGATCCATTGCAGTAATGAGTACATCTAATCAGGTAGGTATAGTCATCTTTATTACCCATGGCTGATTATGATTAGCTACGATCATATGGCAGTTTTCTGAAAGCAGTTAAGGGTATTTACCCTGGATCGAGGGGGATGACTGAGAATGACTTTAGATTTTTCTGGCAGATCGTTTCGTATTTATATTGATTAATAATTACTCGTTATCAAGCATCTTGATATTAATTCACCTTCGTTTTCCACCACTAATTTAACGTGACATTTCCGAAAAAGCCCGAACTTTATATAACTGTTAGTATTAGCCGAGTAATAATTAATGAATATTCTAAAGAATCTCTCATATCTATAATATTAGCGAAAGCTCACTGGTTTTACGAGAAATCTCTTGTACAAAAACCACCTGACCTATGGAGATGGTATTTTTAGTCACGCGACGACCGAAGCCGCTGGCGGATGTTTAGTAGTACTTATTTATTAATCTTATTACTTGTTACTGTATCAGCCAGATCGTCCACTGCTAATCACAACCTCCCCCATTATAGAGTGGTTTGCCATAATCCCCACGCATGGCAGGCGTCTCGGGAATTGCAGTTTATATATAAATTTCTCAGAAGGCGCTGTTGCCCACTTTCCGGTGTTTTATCTATAATCGCCTCTTACGACTCCCACAGGTAGCAATGACAGGTTGCTCCTGCAATGTGAGGGGGCGGGGGGTGGCACCCGGCACCCGCCAGGTCACTTATTACTTGTCATTTAACAATAATTAATTTCTTAGGTTGAAAACAAAAAGATTTTAAGTATATAATACCTAATTTATTAAATATCTTAGCCTTATTTTGTCTTAACTCTTGATGGCAAGATTAACTGACTCTTGAACGGGGACCATTAGTGAGAAATTATTAATTTGTAGCAAATAATATTTATCTTGGTGTGATGTGGTCCTTATTTGTTGTTGCATGTATGACTCATTCTTGGACGGAGAACTTATTATTTTGTAACAAATTAATTTAATCTTAGATTAATGGTGTTTTTCATTCTTCTTCCATGTATCACTGATTCTTGAGTGCAAAAATACAATTTTGTCCAGAGTAACTTAATGTTTCCTTTAAGATTCTACAAATCTTAGTTAGACATCGAAACTGTTTCTCTAGTCAAAATTGAGATATTCTTTGGTGTGAGAAATAATTCTTAAATCAAAACCACTAAGACAAAATATTTTCATTTTTAAAACAAGTAACAAAATGTTTTTAATCAAACTACAACTCTTGTGAAAAATAGCAAAACTATTGACACAAAATATTTACATTTTAATTCTAAAAACTTGGCTTTTTTGATACGTTAGCGTGATTATCTTCGTTGAAAGCATTAATATTTGAGGTCAAGATACATCAGTTGAGAGATATTGGGTTCTTATTTTAAGACATCTTTTTTTTCTGTGTAGATTCTACAAATCTTAGTTAGACATCGAAACTGTTTCTCTAGTCAAAATTGAGATATTCTTTGGTGTGAGAAATAATTCTTAAATCAAAACCACTAAGACAAAATATTTTCATTTTTAAAACAAGTAACAAAATGTTTTTAATCAAACTACAACTCTTGTGAAAAATAGCAAAACTATTGACACAAAATATTTACATTTTAATTCTAAAAACTTGGCTTTTTTGATACGTTAGCGTGATTATCTTCGTTGAAAGCATTAATATTTGAGGTCAAGATACATCAGTTGAGAGATATTGGGTTCTTATTTTAAGACATCTTTTTTTTCTGTGTAGCATTTCCAATAGCTCAAATGAGCACCATTAGGTGTTGGTCACAAAATTTGATCATGGCCATCTCCGTCTCCATGATGAAATTCGTAATGTCGAACCTCAACTCCGATCATTAAGGAAAATGTGGCTAATGTTTGGTAACATTATAGAATAAAATCAGTGTTTCCTGACTTGAGTCTCTTCTAACCTTTGAGGAGATTCCAGAATATTTGTGGATTGATATGTGCCAAATAAAAAAAATAAAACTTCAACGCATTGACCTATATATACTAGACGCAACATCTCAAACGAGGATAGTCGACCAGTGCAGGTATGCCGGCCGGCATACTCTCCCCCACACGCAGGTAGGCACTCGTAGAGATAACACGCGCTTTACGTTCGAAAATTGTGTATTCAAAATATACAATTGATAATACATAATTTTCGAACGTAAAGCGCGTGTAATCTCTACGAGTGCCCAGCTTTGTGTGGGATAGAGTATTAGCCGGCCGGTATACCGGCACTGGTCGACTATCCTAGTTTGAGATGTCGCTTCTAGTATGTAATATAGGTCATTGCTTCAACATTTTATTAAAAGTTACAAACTTTGTTTCCGCTGGACTAGTTATGAACTAACCCTGAACAAAACTGGCTTGAGTTAATTAAAAAAATTTTATTAAAATACAATCACAGACGTCCAAACTCTGTTTATGTCAATGAGAAAGGAGATGTAACATGGATAATAATGTTTTTTTTTATATATATTCCATATACATTAAACAAGTCATTATTAGATTTAAGAAATAAGCATTCAAAAACCACTAAGGTTTGTGATGAATGCTACACAAGAGTATACAACGACGACACACAATCTGTAAAACAAATAAGATAAGAATAATTAATGAAACAAATAAGATAAGAATTTAGCTGAACAAGGTAAATTAACATAGATAGTATTTAAAAAATATAATCAGTAAATAATTTTACATGTCGGAATGAAAGCAACTGTCTTTTTTATTGGAGTTTAAGGCGACAAAACAAATAAGCAACAATTTAACTTTAACATAATGTAAACGGATTATGTTGTCGTGAACAAAAAAAGCGTGTGCTCGAGTTTGAAAACGAAAAGTGACTAATTTTATATCGTACTTGTCACATAAATTTTTCAAGCACATACTACATAATTGAGATATGTCAAAAAATTAACGTTCGCAAATAAGACAAACAGGTACCGCCGACTAAATTAAAACGCCCGAGCCAAAAATTCAATTACGAACAGGATCCTCGTAGACCGGAAATACGTTTTCACCCGTAGTATTTTCCCGGTTACCACGAAAGGAAAATATGAGCGTGGAGGAGGCGTTTTAATCCAATTTAAGTCCCCTCGTGGTGTGTATCAAAAAACAAGGTGATTGTTATTCTGCGCAGTTAGCGAGAAGTCACGTGCGTCCGGGATAGGTATCGGGCCTATTTCGAACGTTAGTATTACACGGGTTGCCGGCCAAGGATTCTGTACAGGTTTGAACGTTTCGGACATGTCCAAATTGTGAAAGTGGCAAAGTGCTGTTGTGTGTAAAATTGAGTAATTTCGGAAAGCTATTGATGTTGCGTATATGGGGTTGTTCTTGATAGAAAAGGAAGTCTTAAAGTGCCTTATGTTACAATGATCGTGATGATGATTGTTCACTTTTAGTTTTTTTTCTTTGAAGCGCTCGTAGCGAAGTTTGCTTAGCTGTTCTTAACCAATCAGCAAAGTCATGCAACGTCCGCCGCGGTCATGAGTGGATGGGTGACCGCTAGTGACATTACTACTGAGTGCTTCCATGCTTCGGAAGGCACGTTAAGCCGTCGGTCCTGGTTGTCATCTTAGGATGGCAGTCGTTATAGCATGGTGGTAGGGCATTTTACGAATGCCCGCCGGGCTAGCTACCACCCTCAAGTTGAAAATTTTTCGCCAAGCACCTAACGGTGTGTTCCGGCAGCTGTCCTTGAGAGCCAGTAATTCTAGGTTACCTGAAAAACATCTTCGACCACATCATCACTTACCATCAGGTGAGATAGTGGTCAAAGGCTAACCTATAAAGCATTAAAAAAATATAGTCAATATTGAATAATATAGCGGGAAGTGTGGGAGCATGACAATGCTTTTAATACTTCCTTTGATCTTGAAAGACATCAAAAAAACTATTGCGCTCGGAGCGTCACTTGCTTAGCCTTTCTTAACCGATCAACTAAGTTAAGTAACGTCCGCTGCGGTCACGACTAAGATAGGTGACTGCTAGTGGCACTACTACTGAACACTTTATTGCAATAATGATTTGGTACATCAAGCATCTGCTCATGGCCCCTGCGGTTTCTAGTGTCACCACTGTTCATTCTTGGATATGTTGCTCTATATATTATCTGCAATGCACTGTTGTGCATCTTCTGATGTTTCTTATCTCTTTTTGTACGTTTTTGTAGGCCACACAAAGACCTACCACTCTCCGGAACTTCTAAGGAACCCTGTATGTGTTCACCGCGTAGGGAAAGCCAGGTCTTCTTCAAGTACATGGGACGCACATGGTGTGGTGGATTCCGTCAAGGTACGTATATTATGGGCCGTTACCCGTCGTTCAAACATCTGCTTTCATGGACTTGCAATGGCCTGTTTTGTATCAGCCGGATTGTCCACTTCTGAGTTCAGTATCACCAAATAGGGGGTGTGCCATAAAAAAATACAAATTTAAGCGAGAAATATTTTTTTTTGTAAATTTGTAATGTTGTAATGTATTCCGCCGAGCAGGCGTTATTGCAAACATATCAATATTAAAAAGGGTTAGCTATAATCCCCACGTTTGGCAGGATTCTTGGGATCTCAGTCTAAGATATCAGCTTCTCAGAAGGCGCTGCTGCCCACCTTCCAGTATTTAACCTTTAGTCGCCTCTTACGACACCCACAGGTAGCAATGGGTGTCATTCTAACCCAGCACGCCACGGGGCAATGGCCTCTAGTTTGTTATAATGCTTCTATTGTAGTTACTGTAGTGTTTTATATAGTTTGTAGTATTATGGTACTAAGGGATACCGCTGGTAAAATAAGAATCATTGTATGTCAGTTCATTGCGATTGATTGATTTCATTATTTTAACAATTCTTCGCTTTGCCCAACATTCCTACTAAGTTTATCTCTTGGTTATTGTCAACACAAATGTTGAATAAATTATATATAAGCTGGAAGCCTTAACTCTATACAATTTAGTTTCACAATAAAGCATTATTAGTTATAACAATGAGGTACATCGGGGAAGATTCTATGAGTATAAAGATAGATATCGTCACGCCTGTATTCCTAAGTGTTTTGGTGTTATATGGGGTTGAGATCTATTGCCATCTCCTGCGCAATATTCAGACTAAAACTTTTTTATGTCAGAAAAACCCGATTGCTTTAGTTCTAATCTAACACATGCCATTTTTTCAAATGTAGCATAAATATAAATTTACAAATTCTTGAAACCCGGTCGACGTATTCAATCCCCAACGTGAGTGTTTTTTCGGCTCATTAATGAATTAATAACATAAATTAACATAATGTTTAAATCTATGATCAAAAGTTGGAAATATTTTTATTTTTCGGGCTATTGCAATGCGGAAACCTAAAACAGCGATGCCCGACTTGCCAATAGATGTCGCTCAGTCGACATCAGTCATCAGCGAGTGACATGGGTATTTTGGCTGGCCATGTGCCAGTTTTTTTCTCTTATTGAAGGATCTTTTTTTTTTTATGCCTGATAGGTTAGCCTTTGACTGTGATTACTACTTAAGTGATGATGTGGTCGAAGATGTTGTTCAGGCTAACCTAGAAGTACTGGCTCTCAAGGATAGCTGCCGGAACACACCGTTAGGTGCTTGGCGACAGATTTTCTACTTGAGGGTGGTAGCTAGCCAGGTGAGCATTCGCAAAATGCCCTACCACCATGCTATAACGACTGCCATCCTAAGACGTAATCATATAACGAATGAGCCACATTTATTAATCAAAAAAAACTAAGTGGATTGATGTACGAACAAGGCCGTAATGCAGCTTTAACCTTGTATACAATGACGTCATCTTATAATTATTTTATTGTAATTCATGCTTAAAGTCTGCTAAGCGAAGAAGCTAGCAAAATTACTTAGGAAGAAAAAAAGTTAAACGACGTGCTCGATTTTTTGAACAATCGCATATCGTAGTATTCTATTATTATAAAATATTCACATCACCAGTTCAATCATATACACAGTCACTCGTAGTTTTACTGAAACATAGCATTTTCCCTTACAACCTCGGTAGTTTTTATATGCTAATGTAAGCAAATCTTCTGCGACAAAAATAAATAATTATATTATAAGTAGGATTTAACTTTTAGCACCCTACTGGGATCTGTTGAGAGTACCCTTCAAACATACATTTTCCGGCGTAGACCACGTCGTCATTTTTACCAGGCAAGAATACGGTTAGCGCGAAAATGCATTTTTTTTAAAAGTTATTGATTAATGCACCCATCACTACCTTGAATGTTACATTTTCCAGAACTATGATTACGTAGCTGTACCTAAAACACAAAAATAACACTTGAAAATAATGCTGAACCCGAATTAAACTTTATTCATAGTCACAATTCTAAGGAGAATCGCCTACCTTGTAACTTTGCTAAAAAAAGAACGCACTTTCTAACATTTCCTACATTTGAGATCCAGACACGTAAGAGGCACTTTTACCAATAAAACCTGATGCGAATGGTATAGTAAACCCGTTGTAAGTTTGAACTGCGCTATTGTTATTGCGGATTGAGCACATGGAAAGTTTTCCTCACAAAGAAGGTTTTTGAACAAGTTTTCCATTGAGAATACGTAATGTTGGAAAAAAGATTTTTATATATTTTGAAGCAGTGATAGCCAAGCGGCAAGTAGATTTGAGGTAAGTCTATAGCAAATAGATTTACCTAAAATTTACAGTAGACTTGAAGAAATTAATATTCCAAAGATTTGTTTGTATTTTAAAAACTATAGCTACGATCCTGCTCAAACAAACGGGAAACGATCGGTAATCGCAGCTCGCGTATACATCAGTAGGTATACGCGAGCTGCGATTCCCGTGGTGCGATTGTGTCCCGATGCGTGGTTACTGACGGTGTTCTATAGTTATTGAAAAATGTTTTAAATTAAACTTATATAACCAGAAAACACGAAAATTTTAATAAAAACACCAATTGAATGTGCATAACTTTATGACTATTGAACTTATTTACCTAAAACCAACGTAAAACGGACCGCTGTCAGTGGCCGTAATTTGCAAAATACAAAAAGTACATACAACTGGACTATAAACAATAATATCACAAAAAAAATCGAGAATTCTATTGTAAAAATTAAGCAACAGTAGGTTTTCGCTGTCGAATGTAAACATTTTGTACTTAATACAAAATCGTGCTGCTGGATGGTTCGATACCCACCACCGACTTGAACTTCATCGCTTATTGGTAAGGCATTTAGCAAATGGTAGCCTAGCTGCTAGCTACCATACTCATGTAGAAAACCTATCGCCAAGCACACCTAATAGAGCGAGTAATTACAGGAACATAAGACTTAACAATTTTATGTCTCAGGGTGGTGGGCTCAGTCACGGTAATACTATATAGATAATATTACCGTGGCTCAGTGCTGTTCGACCTTATAACTTAATGCATCTGTCATAGGAAAACGTAACTGCTTACCATCAGGTTTTTGAACGTTTTCCGACACAATTTCATTAAAATGCTGATTTTTTTTACTTTAAAATTGGTATATTAAATGATAAGATTTTAGCTAAAATCTTAACTGCAAAGGTAATATACTATGCAACCTTTATAATAATACTTTATACCTTTATACTATAAACTTACATATGATACAGGATATAATGTAAATCCGTTATTGGCTGTCGGTTCAGAAATTATGTTTTACTGTTTATCTCTAAGAGCTGTGGATTTTGTTAATAAATAAATAAAATAAAACAATGCACATTTAAGAGTTCATCAATACATTATTTAATTCATAGATAAAAAACACAATCCGTACGCAATGCATTGGTATTATAGTAACATTCGCACATTATACGGTAAATATTTATTAGAAAAAAAATCTTTTTCAGTTTCAGTCATTACATTTATTTGTAGCAGACACTGCAGTGTTGCCTTCGCCTAACTTTCCAAATGAATAGAGACAGAAGTGACACGAAGTAATAATAAACTCTTAATTTTATTTTATGTCACTTTTTACTAAGTTTTTAATAAAAATGGGCAGAAATATATATCTTTTCATTTCACATACTCGGAAAGTAGTGTGTTGGAGGTTGTTTCGTAATCAATTACATTCTACACTCGTTGAAAGACACATATGTCAAGATATTCTCACTTTATCAAACTCACGTTACATGTTTCGCACATAATAAGGTAACGTTTCTTGTTTTTTACTGAATATACAAAGGTTAATATTTTTAAGTAGTCTTGTCATAACAAAATACCTTTTCAAGACCTTAACTCCTAAAGTGGAATGATATTCATCTGCAAGATAATAGAATTTAGTCAGTTTTTCCCGCAGTTTTCTCTAAAATATAGCTTAATAAAGTGAATGTCTTTATGTAAGGTGATATAAAATTTCCTGAATACAAGCCTCTGGCACTTAGTGTCCTGAATAAGCGTATAATAAGATCCTCTAAGGGTCGAGATAGTCAAAAAGCTAACCAGTCAATTTAGTTAACATGTTTAAAAAAAATTATGCTTAAAGTGTCTACAATTTAAATGAAAATAAGCAAACAAACAGGTAAATGCGTGATTTAAATTAATAAATGCTTTAGGTGCAGTGGTTTTTAAAACTGCGGTTATCTAAAGTAGTTTTCCTTACTAGTGTCAGGACAATAATCTATTTTTAATGCAATACAATTTCTTTGTAGGCTGGTTAGCCAGGGTAATATAAGTGTTTACTTTCATAATTTCCATTCATCCATTTTTCAACTCTTTACTTGTTAACTGGACCTTTTTCCGTAAAAATTACTTCTTTCAATGATATGATATTGACATGAAACTGTGCAATTATAATTAGATAAAAATATCATTATTGTTTTTAGCTCGTATTTTCACCAAGACCCATTCCAAGATTAATATCGTGATAAATAATTTGATTGCTAATAAAAGAAACACCATATTAACTCAAACCCTTCATATCCAAGTGGCCACGCAACATAGCATCATATTTTATTGTGACCCGGTACCTGTCCTGCTTTTATTGGGACCCGCTGTTGCATATATTATTATATAATTTATATAAATTAATAATTTAAGAAAACCTTCATATTATTAATCATTATTAAGTAGAATTAAGTAGAATAAGAATTAAGTTCCAAATTAAAATCTCAAGTCCATGCTCTTTCTGTACAGACTCTATCACACTTTCTTTACAATCAAAAAAGTTTTCAAGATTGATGATAACTGTTTCACCGCATCTATATAATCTTTATTGTTTTAGATTTTCCAATTATTTCCTAAAAACTTTTTAGTTTGCGCAAGTTTTTTTATAACATTTTAAGTAAACGTAGCAAAAACTGAGTACGTAGATAAAACAAGAGTCGTAAATAAATATTAATTTTCTTAACTGCAGATAATATCCAGCCAGTTATAACATATTTTTTTCTTTTTTTCATATCATATGTACTGAATATGTAATGGAAATCGAAATCGTTGAAACAATTTAGGTTGTAAGTAGCTTAGCTTTAGCTTTACTAAAAAATATAAACGAAATTGATCCTTGAGGCACAAAAAAATTATCTTACATAATATTCCGGTCACTCTTAGCCTATGATACTTCTACAGAGCACGCAACTTATCTCTGATCTGCTCTTTTCATATAAACTTCCGAACGTTTTGGAAATATACGTGCCCATAATTTTTGATTCGGCGTCTTTCGGGAATACCCGCAGTTTACGTCAGCAGTATACGAGTGATAGTTACTCGTATCTACTCACGAACTTACTATGTATTGTTAAGTGAAATACATGGAATAAAACTTTTTTTTTGAACAGCGCTATGCCTTCTTTCATAAACGCTTCAAACTATATACAATACCACAGCTACATTGAAAGCATTAAGTCAACCTAAAGGCTGACTCATTGCAGGCTTACAGGCGTTTGGACGCTCCAGCCCGTTTGGCTACCGTTTGGCATGTCCAGCATGCTATTCGTTGTATCAATTACGTGCCCGCATGTTTATCAGCGTTACCCCTGGCTTGCTACCACTCCCAAGTAGAAAATCTGTCGCCAAGCACCTACCGGTGTGTTCCGACTGCTGTCTTTGGGAGCTAGTAATTCTAGGTTAGCCTGAACATCATCTTCGACCACATCATCACTTAACATCAGGTGAGATAGTGGTCAAAGGCTATCCTATCAGCTATAAATAAAAAGAAACAATACCGGAATCAGAATAATTTTGCTATGCTCGCTTGACTTCACTGATTTAGCTGCGGTGTCAGCGCTCGCATGTGTATTTCAGAAATATGTTACAGTCCGCGAGGTATAAGCTGAGCTTTGCATTTGTGTGAGTGTACATGGATAGTGTAGGTGTGACAACCGGCCTTAGGCGCGGCGCCATTTTCGCCCGGTAAAAACCTGATTTTGGGTAACCGGCCTGAGGCGCGGCGCCATTCTGTCTCGCCGCGCTCCTGCCGATTGGTGATCACTCACACTAATGCAAAGCTCAGCTTATGCCTCGCGGACTGTACGGTGCTAAAACATCAACGCAGCTTCCCACAAATTATTGTGTTATTCAATTATTAGGCTAACTTAACTACCACGAAACAAAAGTCTAAAGCTGCGTATCTAGTATATGAGTGAAGATAAGCAGTGCGCGAGGATAACATCCATTAAAAGGATCACTTCAGTTTCCTAGCCTTGCTAAGTGAAGCGATCCTATTTGTCTTTTTTTCTTGCACACAGTTTATCTACCTCGCACATCTTTATTACACACATATACATATAATAGCATACATATGCAGCTATACATATATATAGTCAAGTAGATTGTCTTCTTGTTTCGGGTTGGTAGCATATCAAACTTTCGTCATCTATAACGACGTCATATACAAAAGTCGAATCACCATCATTCATGATTTCTCACATTCCTAGCACCAATCCATGCGAACGCCTTGTTCTTGGTCATCCGTCAAATAGTGTGGAAACAATCTAGTATAGAGCTTCCTGACGCCCGAATGATAACGGTTTTTTTTTTGATTAGTCAAACCAACACTTAAGTTTTTTTCCAAATCTACTAGCAGGTTAATAACAGGCACATGAGACTTAATAATATGTCTCAAAGTGACGGGCTGAGAGCAATTCGTGACTTGTGATGAAATGCATCTGTTAGCGGTTAGTCCGCTTAACATCAGGTGGGCTTCGAGCTTGTTCCGTCACAATAACATAAAAAAAGTTAAAGCTTCAACCAATTTACCGCACAACACTAACAATCTTCAGTTTTTGCTATTAAAGGACACATTTGAAGCAGTGATGGCTCAGAAGCATTGGCTATGGATTGCCACCGTCCATGGTTGGAATCCCGCCGCGGGCTTGACCGCATGGTGGTAGGGCATTTAGCGAATGTCTGCCTAGCTAACGACGACCCTCAAGTAGAAAATATGTCGCCAAGCACCTAACGGTCTGTTCTGGCAGCTATCATTGAGAGCCAGTAATTCTAGGTTAAGCCTGTTCGGTTGTTAAGCCTGCCTAGGTTACACCTTCGACCACATCATCACTTACCGTCAGGTGAGATTGTGGTCAAAGGGTTACCTATCACCAAAATAAATAAAAAACTCTCACGCAGATCATCAGTGAGATTGTAATGTTCACAGGTCTTCGCTTTTTGTTGAGTTGTATTTTATTCGAAGTTTATTAAACTTCATTATTGACTGAGCAATAAATTTATAGACCAAGCTGGGGTTTTAAAGCCCCGTGCGGTGCCGGGCTAGAATAGCTGCGCCCCAGCACCATTGCCTAACGCCCTTAATGAGGACGCCTTTGTTTACCGGAGGACCTTACAGCTGATAATGATGAGTCCGTAGGTTGACTGTAATACTCGTAAAGTCCTGTTTTTTTGTACTAAAACCTAAAAAGCTACTATCAGCTTGACCATTTTGAATTGTAGTAAAGATAGGCAGCATGTGTAGACAAATATGTTATATTGGTACCTGCTATATCTATTGATAGAAAAATTTGAAGGCACATCTACGCATATATTTATTCGTAGATGTATTGATTTTATATATTAAATGGTGATAGGGCATTTTGTAAATGGCTGCCAGGCTAACTACCACCTTCAAGTAAAAAATCTGTCGCCAAGCTCCTAACGGTGTATTTTGGCAGCTGTCCTTGAGAGCAAGTAATTCTAGGTAAGCCTGAACTACATCTTCGACCACATCATCAATTACCATCAGGTGATATAGCGGTCAAAGGCTAACATATCAGGAAGAAGAAAAATAAGTACTATTATGAGCTATTTCAAACAAATCTAACAACTCCATCTCAAAACTTTGAACGAATTTTCAAATACCTACATCCACATCCCGCCATGCAATCCTCTCGCAAGCGTGGGCGGTGAGGGCATGAGAATTCGAAGCGCGTGGATCTTTCACAATCGACGCAATAAAACGGTGGAAACTTTACGCACGGGATTGCGGGATCAGTGGGTAGGTATGTAAATAGGTGGCAGTATTATTGCGTCCACTTTACTTTTGGCGATTGGCCATAGATCTCTTTTGCTTAGGTATACTCAAATGAAATAGCGTCATGAGTACCAACCCAATCAATAAAACCATTGCACAGATGTGTACAATACTGTTTACAATACTTTTACACCACACGAGTTCAAACAAGACAACCTACACATTTATTGACGTACTTCTAAAAATGTTTTGATGTTAATAGACCCAACAATTTTTATAGCACTGATCACTAGTTACTTAGCATTAAGCCTTGTTCAAAAAGTTGGATTATTGAGTCTTAAAAACAGTTTTTTTTTATAAATATCTGGGTAGCACTTGACTACTATACAACTTGATGTTAAATGAAGAAGCGATCGATGATGGAGCGCGCTAATAATTAATAATTTATTTTATTGTAAACAACCTACGTAAAAGCTTTAATATAAAATTAGAGTGTAAATAACTAAGGACATTGTTATCTTGTTTTTATACTTGTAACTTTGGATTGTACTTGGAATTAAGGTGGGCTAAATATTGCTTTCAATAAAATATCAGAATGGCTGGAAATCACTTAAATGATTTTTAATGTATATTGTAACTTACTGACAAATATATTTGGAAAATATAGAGTGTGCTCTCTGGTATATTTCGTTTTTCTTTTAGGTTTTGCACCCAATATCTGAATACTAACTTACTAAGTGGCTTATCTATGAGTATGAACGCTATTCGCTTATAGTTAACTAACCCACTATCTACCAGTTAATAGCTGGCTAATGTGACCACGCTTTTATGGAATATATGAAATAGTTATTTCTAAATAGACACACAAATTCTAATATTAGTTCTAAAATCAAAGATTTATTATTATATATAGCTAGCTTTCGGCATTTGTCGGTTACAACGCAAAATCATTAACCTCTGATTACGCAGTTAGATATAAACTATATTTTGTTCGTTCCCCGGATCTCAAACTGTTTCCATACTAAATTTCACTCAGATCGGTCCAGAAGTTTTAAATTTATTCGTTGCATACAAAAATACAAAGCTTTCCTCTTTATAATATTTGTGTAGTAGATCTGTTAAACTCCCACCTGTAGGTTAATCCAGATGAGATTCCATATTGCGTTCGTTCAAGAACTAGGTACATAATAAATCTTAGTGTTCACAAAAGTGCACAAAGGCTTTCACTATAACATTGGAGATGTTTTTGATAACATCATTCAAATTTTTAAAACAATAATATATACCTACGTTAAATACGATAGTTAAAAACGAATACGCTACTCGGGCATAATTAAAATTCTAAATTTGAATTCTTAAAAACATAACCACTCAACCTTATATCTTGCAACAAAAAAAATATGACAAAACAGACTCAAAATATCCCTTTTTTCAAACGTAACAAACCTGCTCACTGGATTTGTGCAGCTATCCTTAAGATTAAATCGATTCAATGTGCGGGTTCAACAGCTGTACATACAACTAGTTAATGGAATGTTGACTACAAGGCTTAATGAACCTCATAACTAAGGCATGAGAGGTCAAATTTCAATGTATTAATTACTACTCCAACATTGTTACACAGAAATCTAACCCTAGACTTGCCAAATAGCAGTCAATCCTTGCGTATTCTGTATTCGATTTGTGTAGCAATTATATCAATAGACTTGGACTAAATTGGATGCAATTCTATCTTGGCATACTCGTATCCTCTCGTGGGTAGTAAGTCATTGCCAGAAAAGTTATTTACGACCGTATATAACTTTAACTAAAGTAATTATTATTTCGTGTCTCATAATTTAGTTTAATCAGCGATATTGGTATCGCTTTGCATTTATCTGCATCTTGCATTCTCTACCGCAAGGATTATTTGAGTACTGATGCAGTGATATAATCTAACTGGAATTAATATTAATTCTCTAGGTGAGCGTGCCATATCATTGAGCATATCATTATTTAACTTCACGATAGGTAGCAAATGCTCTCATGACTATTTGAAAAATATTAATTGTCTTTTCTTTTGTCATATTTTTATGTATTGTATTATAATGTTGCGTTTTAATTGACTAACTAAATGTAAGTGGACATTTCTATATAATATTTTGGGCGTTAAACTTTATATATTTACAAAAATATGTATTCGTAAAAGAGAAATAGTATGTTAATAAACATTTTTTAGCATAATAAAAATGGAATAAATATAAAACCGTTCAATGCAAGAACACATACATAAATAAACCGATAACGCAAGTTCGACTCACTTTTGGTCGGTTTTTGTAATTTTTTGTCAAACTTTTGATTTTTTTCCATAACCAATTAATGACACACAGATCGACGCTTGTATAAATTACTACCGTTGTTTTCAATAGAGCAACAAAAAAAAACTAATAACAATTTCTAGTACTGTCGCTCCGATTAATTTTATACATTTATTTTCAATAATTTTAGTTAAATCATAACATTTCATATGAAAACATTCCGTACTTTAGAGACCAGACGGAGAAACGAACAACTTGCTGTCTAGAATGGAAACCTAAAGTGTCATTGATTGCAAAATATCAAATGAATCAAAGGAAGGCAATTTCGTTTCAAACTAGATAATTAATTATAGTATACTAGATAATTAATACAGTATAATAAGAGCAAATATCATTTTTTCGTCCTAATCAACCTACCGCGTAGGTCGTAGGGCCTTCTTTTAAGAGTGAGAAAAGCATGGGCCTTAACCCATCACGCTCAGTGCAGCGAGATGGTCAGACTGGAGGCAAGCTAGACTAGCTGCCAGAGGTTTTAACTTATCCATATATCCTTCCACATAGCCTATCAACTGCCATCCTAAGAATAACAACCGACTTTCCAATACAAGCACCGCTATTAACGATACTTCTGTTACGCAATACTTATCCAACATTTATCACAAAGCTTTAGCTTTCCTAACCAATACAAAAATAAAAGTTTGTTGCATGTGCACAGTTCTTCTCTTATATAACTAAAAAATAGACCAGCGGCGAGCTTAAACCCACAACAAACGAGCAACCGTCTAAAAACCGACAAAGTCAATGCATCGATGCCTTTCGAACCCAAACCAAAACCCAAACGGTCAACAAGCACATAAAAGCTCTATAAACAAGATATTACCAAAGCATACCTACCATCTTTCTCAATATAACCAGTGATACCTGAACTTAGATTTACCCTTAAACTTCGGTAAAAATTACCTCGACTGTTTTGATGACAGATAGACTTTTTTTTAGTGACACATGTTGAATCATTCGGCCCACATAGCATATGACCGCATCTAATAGAGACTGTTTGTACGTGGCGCGATCCGCTACAGTGAGAGATAAAGGAGAAAGAAGACCACCTTCACCAGTTCCAAATAACAAACGATAAGTTTATCATATGAAACCATTTGTTATAATATAATTTGTATAGAATTGCTTAATCATACAAGCTGAGAAATGTAATACTTTACTTATACTAATATTTCCAATACTTGACCCGACATGAGATTGATAATACAATAACTTGCTTGTTATAATATAGGGAGAATATAGAAGGAATTTGTAAAACGAATCGGGTAACACTGAACGCTCGACGAGGCGAAGGCTATTTTCCAGCAATCCTGCACACAAAAGAAGATATTTGCCGGGGACTTTTAAAAAATGTTGTGCTCCAGATTTGTGGCTCTTTGTCCCAGTCACGACCACGGTCTTCGAGTATTCTTGAATCACGCTTTTAAATTGTGTAGAAAATGAACCGCTTTGCACAGATTACATTTTCGAGCATAGAATAATAATAATCAAACACCTTATAGATTTATGTTATAGAGCACAATTTTGCAATTCATTTCCTAGAAATATTATTATCTCAGAGAGAGAGATTCATAAAGATTTTTACGAAAACAACGATTAAGTATTGACTGTATCAGTCGGACTGTAGACTGGTGTACACAGCCTCCCCAATAAGGGGGGTTTTGCCATAATCCCCACGCTTTGCAGGCGTCTTGGGGATCGCATTTATCGCTTCCTTAGAAGGCACTGCTGCGCACCTTCCGGGTTAGGCAGGTAATACCTAATAATAAAAACTTACCTGATTACTTGGGGCTAATACCTGGGGCGATCTTATCGTCGACTGTCAGTTAATCGGCTGAAGATCAATAAGACTCCATAAAAATATAAAAATATGAAATATGGCTCACTGGAAAAGAGATCTTATGAAATATTCTATAGTAAGACTGCTGATTGGTGGTTGGTAAGCTATACAAAGTTGCAGCACCCATTCCGAGATCTTATTTACCATAAATTTTGGCCAACAATTTTACATCATGTCGAAGTCGAACATAGTTACGAAAATCACGCTTTACAAGTATGTAAATATATAGCCTGTTACTTTGGTTCAAATCACAAATTATAATCTGTCATCTACGAGGTACGGTTCAAGATCTAAGAGGTTACGCTTAATCTTTTAAGAAGTCGTTCACACAATCAGTTTATCCTAGTAAACTCTCACGCTGAAAAGATGTAGTCAAATTACTAACGAAAATATAACGTACCGCGTGGCGACGTAGCATGTGATATTTCAAGATTATTTCGATTTCAATCTATGTCAAAAACTGTATTGAAATCAAACGCTAGTGACAAGAAACAAGTTTATTCCTGAGATCTCATATTCTTTAAATGCAATTTACATATAACAGAACAAATCTTAGCACCACGTTTTGTTTGATTATTTATTTATCAAAACGAAGAAACTTGTTTCTCGCTTCTTTGAAACTCGATGTGAACTCTACTTGCGGGTAATTGGAAAAATCTAGGACGCGAATTCGTATGTTCAGGTACATAAAACTTAAAAAAAAATATTTAACTCTTAAGGGCTAAGTCTTTCAATGCAAAATACAAAATCACGCTCGGTGCAATGCCGCAGAATACATATAAGTACGCATTTCTAAGCGTCTCCCGGCACGACTCGCTCCCCTGTAGACATCTAACAAAAAATGCAAAGAATGAAAGTTACTCTACTTTTTTATTAATTTGTCACACTGATATTATTATTATAGACACTAATATTATTATTGTATTATTATTTAGAGATAAAATAAATAATAAAACGAAAAACTGGCACACTAGAAGCATATATTTTAAGGCCAGAGAAATGCATGCAACATTTAAACATGTTTTAACTCTTGGTATTTAAGATAATGACGAAACTACGTGGGCTAGATTATTTGGACTGCCTGTAAGTCTTCAAGTCATTGTAGGTTGTCTAAATGCTTTTATTGTAGTAGCTGTAGTGTTTTATATAGTTCGTAGTATTTTGTTAATAAAGGCATTCCGCCGACAAAACTTAGTTTGTATGGAAAGAGCTACGAAGACGCTATTCTTAAACTTATCTCTTTCATACCTACTCCACTATCCCAAATTGCAAACGTGGTTGACGTCTTTGTAACAAACCTCAAGTAACGTAATATGTAAATAGAGGAGGGATTCGCTCATTCATTATTTACTAAAGGACCGCTAATAAAGTGACAAAGTCCACTAAATCCCTCGGGCTTTGCTCGATAGAAAATAGAATTGGTCCTTATTAATAATTAATTATTAATAAGGATAAATCAATGAGATTAGAGCTTACAGTTACGAACATTATAAGGATGGATATGTATTTCCTCTTTAATTAGTATAGATTTTGACCAATAATTCATCTGCTAGTTAGTGATATTAAAGTCAAAAGTATCCAGTATATTTAGTACATATCTTGAAACGCTCTAACCGTTGCTTGCCTAGTCATTCTTGACAGGTCAACGAAGATAAATAAAGTGCTCTACGGTCTTACATGGGTGGATTGCTAGTGGCATTTACTATTGAGCGCTTCCGTGCGTCGGAGGGCACGTTTAGACGGTGGCGGTGGTCCTGGTTGTTTTATTAGTGTGCCAGTCATTATAACATGGTAGTAGGGCATTTTGCGAATGTCCACCTGACTAGCTACCACGCGGTGTTTTGGCAGCAATCGTTGAGAGTCAGGAAATCTAGGTTAGCTTGAACAATATCTTCAACACCATCATCACTTACTTAGTTGAGATTTTGGTTGAGATTATGGTCAAAGGCATTTGGTACTGTAAAAAAGTGTGATATTGTCTGTATTGGAAAAAAATACTAACTATAGGTTAATCGTTCCATATACTACAAACAAAGATTTCAGGCAACTTTTTTTATGTCTGATAGGTTAGCCTCTGACCACTATCTCACCTGATGGTAAGTGATGATGTGGTCGAAGATGTTGTTCAGGCTAACCTAGAAGTACTGGCTCTCAAGGACAGCTGTCGGATTACATCGTTAGGTGCTTGGCGACAGATTTTCTACTTGAGGGTGGTAGCTAGCCAGGCAGGCAGGCATTCGCAAAATCCCATACCACCGTGCTATAACGACTGCCATCCTAAGACGACAACCGGGACCGACGGCTTAACGTGCCCTCCGAAGCACGGAAACGCTCAGTAGTAATGTCACTAGCGGTCACCCATCCAACTCATGACCGCGGGCGACGTTGCTTAACTTTGCTGATCGGTTGAGAACAGCTAAGTAAACTTCGCTACGAGCGTGTTAGTTGGATTTAAACAACAAAGTCAATAGTCAAAACCATTTATTCAATTTGATGAAATTTTAATATTGAATGATTCTACATTGTACTGCCACGTTCAGCAAACAAAATTGTATAGAGCCACTGCGAGAAGAACGGGCAAGAAACTCGGGGCCATTCTTTTATAAGTCTTTTAACAATGTGTTACATACTTACTATATACACTTTATTTACACTTTCACTGGTTTATCAACTATTACTTAACATATAAAGTCATTGTTTACATAAACAGATATTTTCTTATTCGATATATAATTGTCATAACCTTTTTAACAAAGCATGTAATGGTCCAAAAGGACCATTACATTTAAACGAGGTTTGTCGTTATGTAATATCAGAAAAGATAATAATAAATTACTTAACTTCACAACATCTTGATCGGGCAGCACGTCGTCACTAAAGACTACTTTTCAAATATATTTCGACACCCCCGGAGCTCTGCTCGGCACGGCGGTCCGACCGAAACTGAATCAAGCAGCACTTCGTCGTCAAACACTATTTCAACACCACTGGAGGTCTGCTCGGCACGGCGGTCCGACAGAAAAAGTGAATCTACTCGCTTTACACTACCCCTTTTATGGGAAGGAACAAACAAGGTGACGAAGCGACTACCGACACAAACACAGTACTCTTTAAAATTGACAATTATGTGATTACAAGCTCTATACATATGGCAATAACTATAATAAAATCATCAATGTTTTTACACATAGAAATAAAGTACATAAAATAAACTATTTTAAATAAGTATCTTTGTCTTTGTCTTAACGGTGAAACTGATCTGTGTCACATGATCAGTTTCACTACTTATAAGATATACTTATAGTAAAAATATCATCAAATAATGATTCCAGTGATCATGACAATCCATATATGATTTTTAATCACAGTCTCACAATAAAGACCTATAGGTACAGTATTAAATTCACACCACAGATAAAATATACACAGATAATTAAACCAATACTTATTTTCATCTTAAAAACCACAGAGTATTTCTAAAACGAAATTAGAATGTCACATGAAACCAGTTGTTAAAATCTTAAGCTTATAGCCAATCAAGTGAATCTGAACAAATATTTCAATAAATAGTGAGCCAATTTTCAAATAATCTATCACGGCCATACTGACCAGTACTTTGCTCTACAAGTACAACCTCAATTTTTATTATTTTCATTTCATTTTATTTCAATTCAATTCGTTTCCATTTTTGTCATGTCCTTTCACTTCATTTTATTTCATTTTATTTCAATTCAATTCTTTACATGTCATGTCATGTCATGTCATGTCATTATAAGAGGTCTCTGGCCTTGATATATACTCTACCTATCACCTGCTGCGCATGACTTCCAGTAAAGCATCAGCGCAGTGACCGACCAGCAGTATTGTCATATAAAAGATCTCTGGCCTTCAACGTATATTAGTCCTACCACACGCTGCCAGTGGTATTACCGGGACTAATGGAAGGTCAGAGACCGACCAGCGTGTCAGTCATATAGTCATTATATTTATGAATATATTGCTTTATCAAAATATTTATTATTATTTAAAATTGCCACGAACGTTCTCTCACAAAATCTTGAAATACCTGTCCATCACATATAATGTTTGCTACCACATATATATATATATACTTACTCGTATATATATATTTTATTTCTACATGTATATATTGTTTCTTTATTCAATGTATTCTTCTTCTCTTAGAAGGCTACGTAATTTTCTTCCTACTGCCACTAAAGTTACGCTCGCACAATCTCTACTTCTGCCCATTCTTGATTATGCCGATGCCTGCTACCTCGATCTTACGGAGGAACAGCTAAATAAGCTTGAGCGTCTCCAGAATTACTGTATAAGATTTATTTTCGGTCTTCGAAAATATGATCACATATCTCAATTTCGTACAAGACTCAAGTGGCTGCCTATTCGTCTTCGCCGGGATACACACATACTGTCTCTTCTTTACAACATTTTATTTAATCCCTTTACCCCACTCTATTTGAAGGAACGTTTTAAGTTCCTGCATTGCTCCCACTCGTGTGACCTCAGATCATCTGAAAATCTTACGCTGAGTTTGCCGAGCCATCGAAGTGACTTTTATGGCAGCTCGTTTACCGTTCAGGCTGCCCGACTTTGGAATAAACTTCCGGTTAATATAAGGCAAGCTCAGTCTATTGCTATATTCAAAAGTCAAATTAAAGATCATTATGTATCCACTTTGCCATCTCATTGAAATTTTAGTCTGTATCCATTATGTGTACCAGTATGTAGTATTTAGTATTAAGTAGTATAAGTAATTGGTTTAATAGTATGTAGTATGTTTATGTATTGT
Organism: Plagodis pulveraria; assembly: GCA_963890685.1. Lineage (NCBI taxonomy): Eukaryota > Metazoa > Arthropoda > Insecta > Lepidoptera > Geometridae > Plagodis > Plagodis pulveraria. The sequence continues at coordinate 19,841,203 of OY982962.1, forward strand.
ATATAGTAGTATATGGTATGTTTATGTAGTTTATTATATTGTACTTATAATATTACCTAATTAGTATTCTTTTAAAAGTAAGCATTTGATTTATGTAAGTAGATATGTATAATTAATTTATTGTGTTCGCCAACCTCTCTGACTCCTTAAACGATCTCCATCCAAAGGTTGACTGGAAGAGATCGCTTTAAGCGATAAGTCCGCCCTTTGTACTTTAGTTTTAAGAATTTCTTGTTTATTGTATTTTTTATATTGGTGTACAATAAAGTGTTTTGTATTGTATTGTATTGGCTTTACTCATTTTGAGATGTATTGGCTTTGTCCATTTTCAGTTATCATCAATATTGTATATAATCAATTTATTTAACAATATTTGAAAACAATCCTAATACAAATTATTTATATAAGTTTTATAATATCATTAAATATAATCTATCACGGTTAATCCAAATAATAATATATAACTATCGATTTAATGTTATAACATCTGCTATATTTATATACTTCAGCTGTACTTAAACTTGTGCAAAACAAACGTTTTGACCCACCCATTCACTGGGCTAGAAATTAATGGCTTCTTTGGCAACATCAATATTTCTGTAACTACTGTGTTGCCTTGGTGTCTAAGTCGATCATTCCGTATGAAATATTTTCTCACCTATGATTTTGACCGACATAGATCACATCACTCACAATTTAAATTTGGTCTTTACGCTGGAGCCGAAATATACCTTTAACCACTCAGTAACACTTTATTACAACATTGCTCTGCTTATTAGGTTCCATATTAGAGTTTACATTTATCATTGTTTCTTAAGATTTATCTACTTCTTCAGACAGCAAAGCCTGAACGGATGGTATATTTACACATGTAAACCTGATTTCACTAAACTCTTAATATACTGATATTTCCTCCGCTAAACATTTATGAGGCATCGCTTTTAATCAGGTCAAATATACAAAACTATGACACTTTGTTTAGCAGTACCCAAAGCCACACTACGTTACATAAGGTGTAATACCACCCTTAACAAAGAAAAGTGTATTTATGGCATAAAATGTATAACCAATTACCATCATTGCCGAAGGATATCAATTTATTTTCCATTTTTTTAAAGAAAATTAAACTCTCCGCATTAGTAAATCATACTACAAAATTGATGAATTTTAACTGACCGTAGTTCAAAAAATATTGACGCCAGTGTGTAATATACGACATCTGATTCACGGCCAATGTTTACTGTTATTATATAACTTATGTTCAATGTATTTATTTAATTAATGTGATCAATATTGAAATGTAAAATTAATTTAATATATTTTTGTACCATTATATGTATATAGAATAATGATAACTAAATTGCCAAGCACCTCTCCTCACATTGTCTGAAGCAGTAGCAGCTACAAATAAAGATCTCCTTCAAATATCAGATTGAAGTAAAGCTTATGGGCTTCACGTCAACCCAGTAAAAACACAAGTCATTGTTGTTGGCAGTTCACGTATGATTAGCACAATTGATTGGGATGTATTGCCGAAGGTGACGTTGAACGGGGTTACTATTCCATATAGTGCCACAGTAAAAATCTTGGCATAATTATTGACAGTTGCTCAACATGGGGACCGCAGCTAGCAGAGAACAGGACAAAGTTCTATGACGAATAATTTTCCACTGAAACTGTACGTTTATAGAACTCTTTGCCGCTCGAAATAAAACTTGCACCCTCTATATATGTATTCAAAAACCTGGTTAAAACTCACTACCTTTCTTGATAACTATTACGCTGCTACTACTATTGTAAAACTAATTCCATTGTTTTGTGTGTTTGGACTCATGTCACTGCAAATATTGTAATAATATAACATTATATAAAGTATGTATATCTGATGTTTTATGTATGGATAGTTATACATATATATACATATTTATTATATTATACATTTTACTTTTTTTTTTAAATGAACATATTTATTTATTATTATTTATTTATATATTATTATATTTATTATTTATTTTAAGGTACTTTAGTTTGTTAAATGATAACTTTTATGATGTCGGTAATTTACGTCTTAATTTATTTATTGTCCGATTCTTGTGTTGGAAATTATTATTTAATTTTAATTATTATCAGTATTGTTATAGATATACCTCCGTCCATATCTATTTATAAATATCCCTTAGTATAGGGTTGTTTGGAAGAGATCGCTCTCAGCGATAAGACCGCCCATTGTCACACCTACTTTTAGTTGTTTTAAGTTATAAATTTGTAATGTGTAAATAAAGTGTTATCTATCTAACTAATTTAAGTACCTTTTTTTTTACCATTCTTGTAATTCGTTTCGAAATTTAATATGTATTTTTGACATGTAAACCGAATTTTGCACACCCATTAACACCCATCAAGGGTAGATAATAGTGGACATAATTTATGAAAATAATTCTAAGATCGATGTATATAAACTACCTATATTCCTGGGAACAAATTAAGTTGGACATTTCCCTCTGTGCCTATTATTTGTCTTACAGGGAAATAACTATTTTTTTTTGTTTTAAGAACTGTTGTGTCATGTTTGCTGAATCTGCCACAGACCGTTTGGCTATTCTGACGAATTGTTTATCGTATTTGTTAAACGTAGCCACGTAACGTTTAACCTGGCCATTGCTACGAGATAAATATATTAGAAATAGTGTGATGTGAATACATTTCTTTCATACGACGAATGAACTTTATTAGTGGAGAAGTTTGATCCTCTATCGGCTATCACATGATTTGGGGTACGAAATAATGTAATCATTTTCATCTATATATAGAAGGATATGGTTATACTCTTCCTCAGATTGTCTGAAAATCCCAGAGTGATCCAAGTGTAATAAATCGATTTCCCTATACGATTGAAAGAAAAGAGTTTTCCTAGGTATATAGTAATCTTCTGTTAATGTGTAAATTAGACTGGTTCATGTAGTTTCGAGTTTTGTTTAGTGTTTGTCATATCTTACGTGACAGTCATCATCGTGTAGAGTTATAAAACTTTACCAGTTCATATTCTGCCTATGTCATCATAGAACGACAATAGTACTGATGAGAATTTCCCAAATAATAGTCTTATTTTGTTTTGAAGATCGAAATCTAAATGACCTTTCAGATCATATGGTTGTTTGACAAGGACCAAGTACCCTAATATGGTTTAAACAAAAATGTCTAAGACCGGAAGGTACTATTATTACAGCGGCATATGGATGATAAAATTTGATGTACAATAAAGTGTTTATCTCTCTAAGCAAGGTTCAAAACTGCAGTTGAACAGTATAGCTATCGATTTATGTGCCACCAGGAGCCTCCCTGTTCGCATTATTTTTTTATTAACCATAGTAAGTTTGAATAAAGCTTTTGTGAAACAATTAGACATCATGATTACCCGAACATCATTACTTTTTAAATAAAAGTAAAATAAAAACGAAGTTCAGACTAACGTACATAGCCCTACGTACGTTTGCGATTTCGTGATGCTTAATTCATGTTTGATATAGTCAGTCTTCGGGTTATAGTCTTGTATGTATATGTTTCTAATACGCTTTGTGATTTAAAATAAGCCAATTTGTAACAGAAAACATTAGATCTTGGGCATTGTCACTTTTAGGCGGTTTAGCTGTTCGGTCGTGTTTTCTAACAATCTGCTTAATAGTGTATTCAAACGGTCGTAATATGAGGGATTTTAAGCACATGTTGTGAAAAGTGAAATAAGTTTATTTCCTAGTAAACTGAGTTTTACTCTGGCGTATTCACATATAAATCGGTAGTTTCCGAAGTTAACAGAATAGCTATCCCTCTGACGCTGAAGCTTTTGTAAGTTTAACTGATAAAAATTGTGACTCCCAGACCAAGATCTTTAAATGAATTGGTTGGAGAAATAGCCAGTAAAATTTATGCGAGTCCTACCCGGTTGCTAATAATATTTTTTCGGTGTGGGTTTCAAATCCTTTTTGTAGCTTTGAACAGGTCCCACTTTTCAATTTGAAGATCCTAGATTTTCGCAATAACAATACAGAGCCCAATAGGCTTTACCTGATTGGCAACAGAAGTGATGGTGCTCCAGCCCAGATCACCAAATAGCGGTATACCTGCTGTCTGCACCATTGTCATTCTTCTCAGGATCAAAAGGTGGTATCACCACGTCATCCCCGTGGTGTGAGCAAGCTACTGCGTCGCAGATGGCCTTAAGCAGACCCTCCACAACAGCCGGATACATGAGAAGCCACGTCCACACGTTCTGAAAGCATTTGAAACAATATGAAGTATAACGTGTTCTATCCCACTTCTGATGTTAGTTGGATTTAAACAACAAAGTCAATAGTCAAAACCATTTATTCAATTTGATGAAATTTTAATATTGAATGATTCTACATTGTACTGCCACGTTCAGCAAACAAAATTGTATAGAGCCACTGCGAGAAGAACGGGCAAGAAACTCGGGGCCATTCTTTTATAAGTCTTTTAACAATGTGTTACATACTTACTATATACACTTTATTTACACTTTCACTGGTTTATCAACTATTACTTAACATATAAAGTCATTGTTTACATAAACAGATATTTTCTTATTCGATATATAATTGTCATAACCTTTTTAACAAAGCATGTAATGGTCCAAAAGGACCATTACATTTAAACGAGGTTTGTCGTTATGTAATATCAGAAAAGATAATAATAAATTACTTAACTTCACAACATCTTGATCGGGCAGCACGTCGTCACTAAAGACTACTTTTCAAATATATTTCGACACCCCCGGAGCTCTGCTCGGCACGGCGGTCCGACCGAAACTGAATCAAGCAGCACTTCGTCGTCAAACACTATTTCAACACCACTGGAGGTCTGCTCGGCACGGCGGTCCGACAGAAAAAGTGAATCTACTCGCTTTACACTACCCCTTTTATGGGAAGGAACAAACAAGGTGACGAAGCGACTACCGACACAAACACAGTACTCTTTAAAATTGACAATTATGTGATTACAAGCTCTATACATATGGCAATAACTATAATAAAATCATCAATGTTTTTACACATAGAAATAAAGTACATAAAATAAACTATTTTAAATAAGTATCTTTGTCTTTGTCTTAACGGTGAAACTGATCTGTGTTACATGATCAGTTTCACTACTTATAAGATATACTTATAGTAAAAATATCATCAAATAATGATACCAGTGATCATGACAATCCATATATGATTTTTAATCACAGTCTCACAATAAAGACCTATAGGTACAGTATTAAATTCACACCACAGATAAAATATACACAGATAATTAAACCAATACTTATTTTCATCTTAAAAACCACAGAGTATTTCTAAAACGAAATTAGAATGTCACATGAAACCAGTTGTTAAAATCTTAAGCTTATAGCCAATCAAGTGAATCTGAACAAATATTTCAATAAATAGTGAGCCAATTTTCAAATAATCTATCAAGCGCTTCAAACTTCGGCTACTACAAAGAAACCGTTTGGGTAACCATATAGCCGTTGCCAGTGTGACTAACAAGCTGGCAGCATAACCACCACATTTGGTTGTTATTCTTATTCGTTGAACCAAATAGTCTCGGTATTGTATCACCCCGCGGTCCGATACAACGATTGGTGACCAAGCGACATAAAAATTAGTTGCATTTTTGTACTATTTAGTATAGAAACACAAGGCTCTGCCCATATTGGTTTGCAATTAGATTGCACAATGTATAATGGAAGTGTGCGATATATTTACATACAAAATAGGTTATTAGTGTTGCACTATTTATGTAACTTAAACGTGTATCCCAGTGATCGATCTTAACTAACTCTCTTAGTTGAGTTTCAGCGGGTGAATCAGTAAAGATATTTATTATTGTGTTATTTTCTAATAAAAGAAGTTTTTTAAGTTTTAATAGTGGATTAATAACATGTGAATGTCCACGTTATTTTCGTATCCTAGCTAAGTGTTTATAATGTGTCCAACATTTAACTAAAATGTAAATGTAAGTGTAAAACTAGTAACATAACTTATTCTCGTAATTTACCTGTAACTTCATTTTAAATTGTTTTTTAAGTTCTATTACGCCACAATAATACAAGAGGAACGTTAAAACAGTGGTAGAGAGCTCGTGGCGCTTTCCATACAAAAGTAGTTTCGTCATATTATAGGAGTTCAAACTTGGTGAAACTGAGCATGTTTGTACTTGATAGTTATGCTTTTAGTCAGCCAGATTTCCGTAAAATTTGGTGTATTCAAAAATCAATTTAAAAATAATGGAATTAGTATGGGTTTTTTTTTTTTTTTATGCCTAATAGGTTAGCCTTTGACCACTATCTCACCTGATGGTAAGTGATGATGTGGTCGAAGATGTTGTTCAGGCTAACCTAGAAGTACTGGCTCTCAAGGACAGCTGCCGGAACACACCCTTAGGTGCTTGGCGACAGATTTTCTACTTGAGGTTGGTAGCTAGCCAGGCGGGCATTCGCAAAATGCCCTACCACCATGCTATAACGACTGCCATCATAAGACGACAACTGGGACCGACGGCTTAACGTGCCCTCCGAAGCACGGAACGCTCAGTAGTAATGCCACTAGCGGTCACCCATCCAACTCATTACCGCGCGCGACGTTGCTTAACTTTGCTGATCTGTTGAGAACTGCTAAGTTTAACTTCGCTACGAGCGCTTCAAAAGCTTTGACATTTGACATTAAGGGATAAAAAAATACAGACGAATTGATTACCTCCGCCTATTTGTGAAGTAAGTAAATAATTAATAAACTGAAAGCTGGCAATCCAGAAGCATAGATATTAGGCTCAGCAATATGCAAACAACATTTTTCACCGAGTTTGAACACTTGGTATTTAAAATATGACGAAACTACGTTTGTATGAAAAGTGCTCCACGCACTCTACTCTTAAGGCTCTATGGATTATAATTATTCAATATTTTCAAGTAAACATTTTCTGATGCTAAACGTCAGTTAAGACGAGTTTATCGTAAATTGGGTGGCAAAACACGATTTCGTGTAAATTCTTCTTCATAGCTGTGACAGATTTCGGATTTACGGGAACCAGTTACTTTTATCTTCAACGCTATTCAAGTGAGCCCTCACTACGAGTCGTGCATTCGAAATTAGAATTTATTATTCACTCCACAGGATAGATTATTGTATATTTTACAGAAAAAAAAATTGCTATATTATAATATAGCTATTTTTTCTTTATATCATAGGAATAAGTAAGCTTAGCATATCACCAGATGCTAATTTTATAATAGCTTAAGCTAATAAATTAATTGTGTAAGTTGTATAAGGTAAGACAGAGTGTTGTGTCACTATCGGCCCTAAAAAAAAGACCAAAAATTAATTGTGTTGTCTTGATAGGTTACCTGTATACTTAAGGAATTAAGTTTACTTGTATATTTAACGAACGAAAAAATAACGTTTATTAAGGTTTGTTTTGAAATATGAATACAAACACATTAAACTCCGCCAAAAGATTTTAAGCTTAAAATGGACTATGAACGTAATGGACATTTTACGTTGTTGTTAGGAAGTGCATGCTATGGCTGCTACTTTTCACTGTTATTTTTCCATGATCCGTCTTATTATATTTGAAATATGGTCTCTAATTTAAGCACAAAGATATCAAGGGGATAAATTATTTTCTATAAAGTAAAATTGATTTATACTTGTACATATACGGGAGTTTTTGTAAGAAATCATCTAACCAAGTGCTGGCATACAAAAAACATGTAATTACTACCGTCTCTTGTAGAGATTTTTACTGTACTTCTTTAAACGCATACCAAGCTTAGAGATTAGACTATATGTTGATTATTGGACATTTTATTTGAAAAGTGGTTGCTTTGGTAACTTTTAACTTAACCCAATGTAAGTTATAACTATAAGAACTGCAAGTGGGAGTGGCTCGCTACAATTATTATTCAGGCAATAATTTAGCACGAAAGTTCAGGGTGGCTGGTGTCACGTCTCCAAGCGTTGTGATAAATGAGCCAAATTCGCGTCACAGCCGTGTGAAGTTTTTGATGAACGAGAAAACAGTGCCTGCTTATTGTTATGTACATATTATTTTATTCAACTGCATATGGTTTCTGTTGGTTTTAGAATGTTTTCGAGGAAATATTTCACAGAAATTTTTAGCTACGTAGTGAAGACAGTTTAGACTAGTTGAAAGTGATCCTACCTGCCTGAATCTGGGTTGAATCCTGACCCACAAAAATATATTATGCCCATATCGTATTATGTTTTATGGATCATTTTGTTGCATTAATTGTGTATGTCTCTCCTCTGTCTCTCCGTAGGTTGCTGGGCTAGAATTGCACCTCCCTATAATATTTCCCAGAGTGAGGAAAAATACCAGAATATGGCTGATAGAGCCTTCTGAAGAACTGTCATTTTCTACTGTGATCCCTAAAACGCCTTCCAAGTATAGGATTATGGGGTGAACTCCTAATGAGTGAGGCTTTTGTTCACAGTGGACGTTATGGTTGATGATGATGATGATAAATTTTTAAAATGATACATGGATACTAGTGTGGTATGGAGCCCAAAGCGTCGTTTTAGAATCCAGACATCCTGGGCTTAATCCCCCGGTCTTTCAGATAAAGAAACAGAAACAAATAAGTACGTGAAACGTGATGGTTTTTGACATAAGTTGTAAATTCAAAAAAAGGAGGAATAGATTTCGTTTGTATTTTTTAAATATTTGTTACATCAGATCTTTGCCATTTTAAACCAATGTTTTAAAGAAATTACGTCCGGTTAGTAAATTAACAATTATTATAGTATTTTTTACATACCTTTACTACTTATTTACAATTTAGTATACTATGTCCAAAACTGAAACTTAATTATCTTGACACTGGTAAGTATTCAAGTAATTTATTTATTTGTAGTAGTCGTCTCAACAGCGTAGGCCTCCCATAAAGCTTCCAAAGTGTCCTTTCCCTCGCCGTCGACATCCAATCTGATCCACATATTTGAGTGAAGTGATGTGAGTGAGTATTTTCCACATACATACGAGGATATTTAAATATGAATATCCTCATAATTGGAATATCAATCGTGCCATGCAAATTTATCTCTGATAAAATTTATTTATTAATTTAAGATGCACCAACAGTGTACATATTGAAAAAATATATTTATATAACTTTATATAAATAATTTCTTACAAATTCATGACAATTAAGTCATGACGAGGCCTGATATGTTTATTGTAAAATCTAACAGAACAATAAAGCATTGATTTTTAAGGGGGTAATGCTGCCCGCATGGTGGACACGCTGTCAACTGGTAGTGGGCTAGAGCATTTGGACTGCCTGTGATTCCGCAATGACTAGTTGTCTATATACTCACATTTATATTAAAGTATATACATATTTTGATTAGCTTTAAATTTGTAGTTCGTAAGAGTTCGCAACATTTTATTAATAAAGCATTAAATTATTCACTTTGCACTATGTTATTTTTATTAATCGCCTTATTAAATACTAATTAAATTGCTTCTATACCTTTTCATCTTAACGTATTCAGAATTCAGAGTACATAATGTACAAATTATATTTTTTAAATAAATATTCAGTGATTCAACGCATACTATCTCAGCCTATGTTTTTAACTATGTTTTTTTACACTGTGACACTATAGAATGCGCAAGCGTTACAATTGTTAATGCCTTCCCTTATATTACGTACATCACTAACATTTATTACAATCAAGGATCCTCTGAACTCTCAAAGGGTAGGTAATTACCCCTATGACAAAGGAGTTGTGTGGATTTATTACCCACTCTAGTAAGATTTCTGCTAAATACTGGGATGGGAAGACTAAATTAGTATACGAATATTAAGATAACAACTACCAGTGTTAATATAATAGACACAATGTGACACAATCCTTTGATACGAGCACGGAGCCTTTGAAATAACATTTAAATAGGATTGGCACATCATTTACCATGCGTGAATACTGAGATTCTACACATACCTATTATTATTCGTGCAGACTATCCATATTTCTTTGCCCATATTCAAAATCAGTTTATATTGCTACCGCATATAAAGGTGAATAAAGTAGTACATGGTGGTAGGACATTTTACAAATGCCCACCTGGGTAGCTGTCTCCCTCAAGTAGAAACTTTGTCGTCATGTACCTAACGATGTGCTCCGGTATCGGTCCATGAGGGCCAGTAATATAGAGCACAAAAGTTTAATCTACTGCGGGAATCCAACCAACATTTGTCGATCTTGTTATTGTGACGGAACAAGCTCGAGGCCCACCTGATGTTAAGTGGACTAACCTCTGCCTATAACAGTTGCAATTCATCACAAGTCACGAGTTAGAGAGACACAGTTGTTAAGTCTCATTGTGCCTGTAATTTAACTGGCTCTCAAGGACTACTGCCGGACACACCGGCGAGCAATCGCAAATGCAGTGAAGCTCAAGCCGGCGGTGGGGATTGAACCAGGGTACTGCGGCACTGCAGTCTATAGCTATTACCGCTCGGCCATCATTGCTTAAACTTACCGGGTTCTTTTGAGATATAAGTGTTGTATTTTTTTTTACTGGGATGGTGCTGCTTTGAACCAGATTACTGGACACGTCACGTCTGAATGAAAATGTTTTTCTACTGTCATAATGATGTGACTACCCTGCGGAAACATTGCACTTGTTTGTAATTAAAATTAAATATCATCTCTGCGCGATATCCGAAAACAGACCTGAAATTAGTCGTAAAATAAACAGTTTAAATAAATATAAGTTATAAAGTCTCATAAATTCAATGTCGACATCTAGAAGCACAAAAGCATGCAAATCTCGAGGAATTTTCTGTCTCGCACTGTCGCTATGTGGAACCAGCTGCCACGTGAAGTGTTTCCGAACCGATATGACTAAGGTTCCTTCTCTTCTTGAAAAGAGCATATTCCCTCCTCAAAGGCCGGCAACGCATCGTCGAGACCTCTGTTGTTGTGGATGTCAATGTGTGACGGAGATCACTTACCACCAGGTGAGCTGTTGCATACCATAAAGAAGTTTGAACCAGCATTTTAATGTAAAATTATAATAAAAATTTAAACACCTCGCTATCCTGTTTAAGCAAAATGTCTCCAAATAAATCATTGTTCACCCAAAAGTAATAAATGATCACAATATTGTATTTTTTCACAATTTTTCTGGCGCATCGTCATCATCATTGACGAAAAATCCAACAAAAGTCAAAATAGTTGTCAATTTATTTGCGCTTTCATCGCTAAATAAATTCAACGAACTCTAAAACTTGATACTGAACAGAAAAAGAAATGGATATTTTCTACATAATCGTATTATTCAATTTCTCGGATCGCAAACGTAATAAGAACGCACAAAACACTTATCTGTTTTTGAACCGTGTAATAAATACACTCCCAACCTGGGTTCAATTTTCGAGTCAGTTGAGTGTTATTGGGTTATTTCAGGACTAAAATCTCCAGTATCCAGACTGGAGTTTTGATCTGTGCTCATCAGAAGGCAACAGGCTCGTTAACATCTACTACATTTCCTAAAAATATGTGACATGATAGTGTGACGTACTCTGACTGTCTCAACATAAAATAACACAATATATTTTCGAGGCTAAATAATTACACTATCCGGATAACCATCTTCCTACGTATTATCCAACGTACGTGGGAGTCAATACAATGTGCTATTTCTTACCCAAGCAATAGAGGGAACGAGAACAAAAAATAGGGTATTTTTTTCCAACACTTAAGATAGTACAAAATAGTTTTATGACCGGTAGCGTCCTGACGTCAACCCTGCTTGGAAATATTTTTTATGCTTGTACATCTACCAATCTTTACCTATAGAATGCGTTTCGGAATTAAGAGGGTTATGATAAAAAACTGTGATGTGTGATGACTCATCTTTAGCAACACCCTACTCTCATCGACGAAGTGAGGAGGTGTCCCTTATTGTCCTTTTATGACGTACGTCTACCAGGTAAAGCTTGAACAGTCCTTACATTCGCAAGCCGATAAAAAAACATGCAGATTTTCATTAGATATGATCATCATAAAATCAACCGGAATGTCCACTGTTGAACAAGGTCTCCTTCATTGAGGGAGTTTGCTGTAATCCAACGCTTGGCAGACGTCTTGGGGTAGAAATTGTCAGTTCTTCAGAAGGCACTGCATCCCACTTTACGGTTTTTTCCCACGGGAAGAAATGGGGGGGTGACATTCTAACCCCACGGGTCATTAAATATAACGCGGCTTACAAAAAAAAACTTATGATAAATAAAATCGTTAATCATTACCTCTTGCACACCACAGATAGCAATAGTGTTTATGTGAGACTTTTTGGCGGTGCAATTTTTTAGTAAGCTGGGTGTTATTTATCTATTTTTCTACGCTTATGCCAAATATGTGGGGTACAATAAGCTTTCATAAACAAACACAAAGGAAGACGCAAGAGTAGTTAAACAGTTTTTTTTTAGTTAGCCACTTTCTTTGCGCCAATCCTCTGTGGCCATATACCCAATATATTCCGGTTATGAGTAAAAGTAAGGGAAAAAGTCTTCTGGTGACCACATCTTCCTTTCGACGTGAGGAGTGCTCATTTAGCGCATCCTTTCCTTTAGTCGCCTTTTTACAATATCCGACAAGAGAAGGTGACCACCACTTGCCCGTTCTTCTCGCAGTGGCGTATTAACCTTGTTTGCTGAACATTACAGTAAACTGTGTTTTTTTTTTGTTTTTTTTTTGTTTTTATGCTTGATAGGTTAGCCATTGACCACTATCTCACCTGATGGTAAGTGATGATGTGGTCGAAGATGTTGTTCAGGCTAACCTAGAAGTACTGGCTCTCAAGGACAGCTGCCGGAACACACCGTTAGGTGCTTGGCGACAGATTTTCTACTTGAGGGTGGTAGCTAGCCAGGCGGGCATTCGCAAAATGCCCTACCACCATGCTATAACGACTGCCATCCTAAGACGACAACCGGGACCGACGGCTTAACGTGCCCTCCGAAGCACGGAAACGCTCAGTAGTTATGTCACTAGCGATCACCCATCCAACTCATGACCGCGGGCGACGTTGCTTGACTTTGCTGATCGATTGAGAACAGCTAAGTAAACTTCACTACGAGCGCTTCAAATTTTTTTTTCTTCATATTTGCGAGTTAATTAATTACTAATTGATCTTTATAAGAGCGTCATGGAAGCCTAAATTAAATAGATTATTTTGAGTTTGACCGAGGTTGTGGAACAGTTACACTACGCTATCCAGAACTACTAATAAATATTTTGACATGGCTTCGTCAGGTAACACAAAGTTAATTAGTTTTTGAGGCTTCAAGCGGAAATACTCTCACTGTAGTAGCGTAAAACTCATGCCAAGCTATTGAAATATTAATTAACACATTAACAAAGACTTTACAATATTCTGTGTGTGCGGTGTAAAAATATCGTATTTAACAAGCAAATAATTTTTTTTAATGTTTTTTTCTTTGTATGAATACACGAATTATCAAATTTTTATCGCCTCCAATTCAACTTTATTTTTCTTTATGTTTTTTTATGTCAGTACTTTTCACTGGGTGAACTGATTTTGATGATTATTTTTTGATTGTGAGCGGATGCTTCCCGTGTGGTCTCATTTTGATTTCATTGTCGAACACATGTGTACATCAAAATTGGTTTAGCCGTTTTTAGGTTACAGGTTACTCCAATAACTGAAGAGTGTTTTCCTATTTTGATGATATAGTCATTGACAGGGAATGAAAGTCGGTCCCGTTTGTAGCAAGGATCACTAAAAAAGGCGAAATATTTTTTTTTACTCAAAAATGCTACCTTTTTTAGTTCTCAAAAGTGTGTATTAACTTATCGGCACCATGCGCACACTATTGTGATAATAATTACTTTTGAACTATCATACAGACAGATCTGTACATACGGTACAGATTTCACAAAGTTATTCCTCACTTTTGAGTGTTGAAGCCAGTCCCATCTTAAAGTAAATCTCGAAGTCTTGGGTATAAACCCAAGATTGCGAGATTGGAAAGCGGCACTTTTTCGCACACGTCAATAAAATAGTAAATATATTTATACATTACATAACGAATATTTCCACAGTGTACAATTAACAAAGACGGTGCAACATTGTCAGCTCGAAGTGCAGCGCTGTATCAAAATGTTCACAAGTTCAATATGAATTTATGGGACCCCTTGGGTATAGTTCCAAGTCAAACTTCGATAAAGATAGATCTTGTAAGTTATATGTGGGGCAATTTGAGCTACAAGAGACGTTTATTTAGGTTGTATATTTCGCACAGCGCAGCGTATCGTTTCAGTATCATAAGGTAATAAGCATGGGCTGACAAATTTATGCCATACCTATATCTACAAATCTAGTGCCTGGTATTAACTGGGGGGCTGGATGGGCTGGATATGGTCTATCGGAATGGCATTGCAATATTCACCATGTAATTTGTAACGATCCACCATGCGTCTCGTTCAGTCCACAAATATAGAAATGCAATAATTTACAAAAGACTAAGTCAATCTAAGACAGAGGATAATAGGATCTTAAAAAAAAATGAAAAATTCTACTATCATACAAATTATTAGTTAAAAATTAAACTAAAGAGGTTTTGTACAAGAAACTACGTAACCTACTTCAAGGAAAGAAAGAATTTAAATAAAATAATTTGTATCGACTACTAAAGAGGATTTTTGCGAAAAAAGTAAAATTAAAAACAAACGCGTGACGTTGTCAGGATGAAGGGATTCCTTGCCATTTTCTGATTCTTTTATGTTCGTCCGTCGTCGAAAAATCATCGCCTGGTACAGTTGCGCCCCGATATTCTAGAATATTCTGTGTTGTTCAGCTATTGTGTGGTAACTTCGAGATCGTTCTATGTCGCGTACGGGAATCAGTAATTATTGAGGTGAGTCAATACAGATTTGTTCCGCGTACATTTCATTCTAGCTTCTGTATTGAGTGAGGATCTACAAAGGAAAACGAAGTGTTTTCCGTGACAATGGATTGAACCTCGCTGTGTTGACATGACCCTATTGCCATTTATCTTCGATCCTGGACTTTGAGACGATTCAGGGGTCGTATTCTTGCTCAGCAAGCGACCAGCAGTCTCCCGAAATAGTTGTATTCTTTTCTCTGTATATTGTGGCAAGTCGAGGAGTGCCACGGCCTCACTAAGCGGTGGCTGAGATTATGAATCAATTATGGAGGTCTATCTTTATATATGTGTTTATTCGCACCTGTAGGTGTCACTTCCCGGACTCGATTCAAACCCCCTTTGCTAACCGATGAGAGTCCACCGCACACATGGGAGGCTCGCACCTGGTCACATCTTCTTAGGTCTCCGGAGGGTGGCCACTCCAGTTCGTTTCTCCTAGGGAACCAGCTAGAGTGATAGGTATGGTACAGAATGCCTGACATACCGAGTTCTCTTGTTAGGAGCTGATTCTTTGGCTAAGGAAGAGGCTTACACTACACGTTTAAATGTAAATGTGGGAGACGGGTCCCTAGCTTTGCTTAACACTTTAGCTCGAATGAGAGGAGACTGTAGGCCTGGTAGGTTAGGCATATTTACTAGGAATTTAAGTTACAGGTTTGAGTATTGGGAATATGGTAGGACACTATCATTAGGCTTTTAGGAAGGTTTTGTTATGCATAGCTCTCTACAATATGAAGTTAAAACTGAGCAAATGCTTAATGTTCATTCTTACCAGGGGTCCACATGTGAGAATTATGGACAATGTAGTGTACGGATTGCTATAAAACAATAGGGACAGGAGGATAGGGAAGAGTAGTTCATTTATAGGTGATGCTATATGGATTTTAATATTTATAAAGTTTTTTATCAATATTATGATTTATTTAAAATAATATATTGATTTAATAAATTTATTGGAAATAATTTGTTAAACATACAGATGAAGCAATATTTGTAAAACCAATCATCCCAGAGCAGATGTCTAGAGGACATTCTTGTCTTATCATATTGATATACCAAAAATAATTTAAATAAGAGCAAATAGAAGAAATCAGTAAATATAGAAACAAATATAAACAATATAAATTCTACAAAACAACTAAAAGTTCAAAGTAAATAGTCTAAGGACATAACTTTCTATTTTAATAAGATATAAATAAATTTTAAGTAAATGAATATTATATAAAAAACCCTAAATACTAAAATAATCTACCTAGTTGTGGTTTTCAGTTCGGAGAGATTGTCTGAAGGATCATATATATCTACTTCATCTCGTAAACTACAATATTTGAGTTTGCCGATAATATTGGTCATTGGCTGGAGACATACGCTCCTTGGATAGCTTGTAGACTAAATATTACGGTCAGAGAAATCCACGGTCACTAGTTGATATTATCACCTGTACAACGCGACAGTTAATTAATATACAACAACTAATTCTTCACAAATCCCGAAGACATAGATCTGTCTGATTATTACATCAGAGTAGGCCAAATATAATCATTACCAAAAATAATTGGAAACTCAAATAAAACAAACAAACAGAAAATATTTATTACACAAAATAAATGCAAGAGAAACAATAAATGAATTTATAAAACAATATCTTAAAACTAAAATATAAATTTAATCGAAGCTCTAGCATTGTGTTCCAAACTCCATCGACACAAAAAACCAGGAGGGGTTAAAGCTAAAATGATAAACGGAGATCGTTGACTTAGTCACAAAGGGGCCCCTTAATCCGGCCGCCCAGATGGTCGAAAGCCCATGGGGTTATTCTAGCTTCATCCCCTACAATGTAAATAATCCATAGAAAACCTACTAATCATAGAATATTAAATTTATATAATTTTGAGAAAACTTCACACAATTATATAAGTTACATTTCATACAGAATCTATGGAAACTATTTACATTTAGTTCTGAAAATATATTATGTACTTTATAACAGCATAAATATTCAATTATATACTTCAGATAAAACTTCTGTCACATACAGTTGCAGTACATATGGAATCTATGCAAACTATTTACATTTAGTTAGAAAATTATATATCCTTTATTACTACTCATCATTATTAATGATCTTATTTTATCTGATTTACCTTATTTTATAAATATCAGTTGACAAAGCACGAAAGTTTGTTAAATAATATTTCTTAATTATTAGAATATTAGTTATGTTCAATTTATTTCATCTTCCCCGAATCAGAAGACTTTAAGGTAATGGTTCTTAAGTTATTTTATGCAATAATAGATAGCTGAGAATATAAGATAAATAAAGTCATTTAGTGATAACTGGATCTTACTACTACTGACAAACTTAGGATTGTACAAGTATATAATTAATCATTGGACAATGGCATGTGAATGCAGAGTCCAATGGTTCCGAATGACAATCTTCAACTGATAGAGCACAGCTGTCAGTAATGTTAGAATCTTATTAGGAAACTTCTTATTCAGCTATATTTATTTGTATACAAGGATGTGGCTGTATAGTTCTGAATTTAAAGGTATCTAACTTGTCTTAGCATCCCGAAAAGAATTTAGGTTACTACAACGATTCATAATGTATGGTTCTACCATTAGACTAGACGATCACACTTTGGCCAAATCTACTATCAGTCCAACACTAATAGGCAGTTGTATGCATTTAGGTTCGTAGGTTAACAATAACAATAAATATATTCAAAATAAGTTTAGGTTAGCGAGGGAGTCTTTACAATTTCGTATGCCGTGGACCAGGATCGACGTTTAGTTCCAACCATACATTTCTTCAATAATAAAAATTTAAAATAATAAAAGGTGTCTTTACTAATTGCTTTACGAATGTATCGTTCTTTCTCCAAGCCGTAACTCAAATCTTTCGAAAAAATTATCCCATTGCCAGAATACAAACATTTAATTTTGAGTTGTTGTTGTACAAATGTGCCGCATTAGTATTTAGTCTGCAAGCAGACGTGCAAATGTTTTGTCAAGTCGTAATAATTATTACTAAAATTAAACATTGTCAGTTAACTTTAATATTATTATATTATATTATATTATAAATCCCGTGTAATTCTAAATACTCTTTTATACTATAAAAGCAACTATCTAATAACCACTTACTAAGCCTCTTTCTAAAGATGTGCCCATCTAGTTGCTTCAAAGCATCAGGTAACTTATTAAATACTAAAATACACATATTATACACATTCTTTCTATAAATGTCCTTTTTAACGAGGTTGATATAATAGGTTTTTATATTGTTTTTCCATGACATTCTGAAAATACAATTTCAAAATAAATGTAATCTACTAGAGTAACATATATTTCGAATGGAAAAAGATTGCGGGTTGAAGGCCTGCTGGAAGTTATGTTTTCGCTTGAAATGCGTCAATGCTCTTTTAAGTAAAACTAGTCAAAATATAAAATGGTTTCATCGATTTTTTGTTCAGTGTTGCTCGTACGTATACCAGCCTAAGTTAACAGTTTTCTGCTATTTGGGTACAGATGTCAAGTAACTTCAAAAAGACATGCATTCAAACGGATGAAAAATAATCGACTATGTAGAACCCGCTTCCATAGCATAGTTAAAAATGTACCAGGACGGTATTCTGGGGTTGTCAAGTCCCGCTGGAAGTTATCTTTTTCCATCGCAAATTATTTCTGTGTTTTCACTTAGCATGCATCAATGCTCTTTTATATAATACTAGATAATCTACTATAGTGACCATTCTAGTTAGACAGTAAGACTGCTAAGGTTGTATGCAGTACAGTTACAGATTTGAGTTGTCAAATGTTAGTCTAGCATGGCCCAACTTCCTTGGAGACAGTTGCATGTGCAGCGTTGGTTTCGAATGCTCTATGTATCACTCGTATTGAACATTCTATTTGGAATAAACACAACAATATTTATACCTTATCTGTATAGTACAAGAAAATATCTGTATTTCATATTTGGACGTATTGTAGTGAACAGTAAAAGCCACGTCGTCACACTGATAGTAGCTATGACTACTAATAGTCATAACTACTATCAGTAGTAGCTACTATATACTATGCACACATTGAAAGGCGTGCTTGGACGACATTTTGATCGTGTCTGCAATAAGGAAAGTTACTTATTATTCTTCAGATTATGGTATTTTAACGCTAGATTGGCATCTTTCTGCACTAGTTGTCAAAGGGACTGACAAATTGCAAAGTTAATTCTTATTCCGCAGATTATAGTGTTGCGCTGGTTGGCGTTTCTTTGCCATTGTCAAAGCGGATGCTAAGTTGCAAAGTTGCTTCTCATTCTTCAGATTGTGATCTTAAAACGTTGATTGGTTTTGTTCTGTGATTGTCGAACTGTAGTCAAATGTTTTCAACATGGATTCAAATATTCAGAAGATAATGGTAAAATATTAGGACCAACAAGTTTTTAAGTCATTCGGGATTTTATCTATATAGCCAATCTTTGGGGTAAATAAAAGAAAATACCTTAGCAAAATAATATTTTTTCCAGTTTCTACAAGACGGTTTTGCATTTGTATAACTAATTTATCTATAAGGTAATATACCTTATAGATAAATTAGTTATATTTTATAATATAGTTATTACACGCGTTTATTACTGCTTGACAACCAGTAATTCTAGGTTTTACAAGTTTTGTTGATACAGGCGTGTAAAAAATTTGCCATTTATTTACTATATTTTATTTGAGTGAGAGCGATAACTGAAACTCAAATCGCAAGTTGACATTTAAAAAATAATTATACAAATGTACGGATAATGCCACAAAAGAGCAGCAATTTATATCTCATACAACTTTATATATCATTTACAATCAACAATGACCTTCTAACAATGGGTGGTGGTGGAACAGTGGCGTGTCTAAATACTCACCAGTTCAATATAAATTATGAGTCTTTTGGGAATATTCGTGTGTGAAATGTTAACTTCAAGCGCTCAGCGTATATACATGTATCTGTAAATGTAAATTGAACTGCCGAGGCTTTCTGTTAGTAATCTGTAATGTTTCTTTCTTACGCAAATATACTAAAATGCCAAAGTTTGTAAGTTAGCATTTAGAGAAAATTTTGATGATATAGGCGTGTTAAATGTTTTTTATGTATTTAATTTTTTTATAGCTCATGGGTTAGTGTTTGACCACTATGACCCACCTGATGGTAAGTAATGATGTGGTTAAAGATATTGTTCAGGCTAGCCAAGAATTACTAGCGCTCAGAGACAGCTGCTGGAAAACACCGTTAGAAGCTCACCGACAGATTTTCTACTTGGTAGATAGCCAGGCGGACATTTGCAAATTGTCCTACAACCATACTTTATCGCCTGCCATCGTAAGACAACTACTGGGACCGACGGCCTAACGTGCCCTCCGGAGCATGGAAATGCTCATCAGTCATGTCACTAGCGGTCATCTATCGAAGTCATCGGTGGATGTTGTTTAACTTAGCTGATTAGTTAAGAACGGCTAAACAAACTTCGCTACGAGCGGTTCAAAAAGAGAAAGAGAGCCATATAACCTATTTAATGCGTGCATGCGAAATTCCGGAAAACCGAGAAATAAAAACACATACTGTGATAGTAATATAATATAATTGTACACGTAATTTGGTAGAGTATCATAATTTAGAAATACGCACCGAAATAACAAGACATTCACGATCTCCACCAAATGTCTTGTTGATTGCGTGTATATACATAAAGTTGCTTTAAAATTCTCAAAGGCCTGGGTTTGAACTTACTCTACATAATATCATGTGGGTGTCAAGCTTTTTCTGAATATTCTCAGTCACTGACACGCTATTAATATATGTATACCAATTATGGAAACGTTAATAAAGAGAGATAACGAGATACGTCTAGATATTATTGCGACGAGTCTGTTGATTGTGAGTTCAACCGTACAGCGTCAAACAAGCACAATGTTCAATATGAGTTGTGGGTCCGTTGGGATAGTCGCGTATGAATAATGAAATGTTGGTTTCGAGTGCTCGACGCGTCAAAGTTATCGTCACGGACTGCGAATGTATGTGTATTTTGAATAAGTGTTCTAATAGAGACAATATAATTGTCCCTGACAAATGGACTCCATAATATACAAATAACTGTTGTAGCGAGTGAATCTGTGCGGGAGCTTCCCATACGTGCTGGTCGAGGCAAGCCGCCTGCGCGTTATTCACCCACACAATAACTGCGTAATCCGAAACGCATCGCGCAGTAGGATTGCGCCGACCAATAACAGCGCAGACCCGAGAGTCGCGCTATTGGCTAATTTTAAGATGGGAGGTTGTTCGGGAAGTTGACTTTATGGCGGCTACTTGTTTGTATGTTTTTCGTGTCAAGAAATTAAAGTTACAGCTAAAGCAAGACTCTCTTTAATTAGCTGACCCACCCCGACTATAACTTGGACGCCCAACGTGTTTTTTCTTGTATCTTGAGGGGTTGGAGTCTTAGTTTTGGTGAACTTTTGTTTCGTCGTTAATTTTGGACTTTCCCATGTGAAGTGAAAAGTGAACTTTTTCGTATTAAATCTCTATTGAGCCTTGCCACAGTGACTTGCCATCGCGTTTTGTCGTCGGATCT
Source organism: Plagodis pulveraria (assembly GCA_963890685.1). Classification (NCBI taxonomy): domain Eukaryota; kingdom Metazoa; phylum Arthropoda; class Insecta; order Lepidoptera; family Geometridae; genus Plagodis; species Plagodis pulveraria. The sequence continues at coordinate 19,862,820 of OY982962.1, forward strand.
TTGCTGTTCGTGGAATAAAAACTGTCGTAGTTACTAATTACTCTCATCAGTTCGCAAAATGCCGCGAAAACGCCAGTCGCTACCGGCCGAAAGCTCCGAGGAACAGGACGAGTCCAATATTACAATGACACGGGATGCTCTCAATACGTTAATTACGAGCATACAACAGACTCAAGCCGAGTTCTGTCATCAACTTCTGCGAGAAGTCCGTTCGTCGACGCCGCAGCCGGTCGACGCTTCGACCACCGCCGCCGCTGCCGCAGTCGCCGCCGTCACGAAGTCGACGGCAAACTTCTCAAGATGCTCTTCCAGATTTAGCGGCAGCTCTAATGAATCTGTAGAGAATTTTATAGACGCGATACAGGTGTACAAGTCGTGCTTGAACATCAGCGATGAGAACGCGCTTCTAAATATGTCAATGCTGCTCACGTCGTCTGCAGGTATGTGGTGGACAGGTGTCAAAGGAACGACAAAAACCTGGGATGAAGCCATTGATAGGCTGCGAAGTGCCTACGGCGAACGCCGCCCACCATTCCGTATCTACGGAGAACTGTTTTCGTTAGTGCAGGGCCAGGAAAATACGGATTTGTTCATTTCAAAAGTAAGAGCTTTGTTAGCTAGCCTGCCCGCTGGAGACCTGTGCGAACGAGTGGAGTTAGATATGACATTCGGGCTATTGGATCGCCGCATTAGAAAGCGCCTTGACAGAAACACGGTTAAGACTTTTGACGAGTTGTTAATGAGAGCTCGTGCCATCGAGGACTCCCTCAACGAAGTGCACAGTACCAGATCTGCTCCAGTACAACAGGCGCAAAGCCGCGGAGAAAGCTTACGAGACGGAGAAGCCGTTCGCACTAACAACTCCGCCGCCTCTACGTCTTCGAGATCGTCCGGCCAACCGGCCACCGTTCTGTCCGCCAATCCGGCCAATTTGAAGATGGCCAACGAAAAAGGAAAACGTATCTTTTGTGTCTATTGTAAACGTAATAACCATACGAAAGAAAATTGTGAAAAGCTATTAAAAGCGAAAAGTGCTCATAGCAAAAGTGATGTGAAAAATACGGAAATAAAGTGTTACGGGTGTGGTGCCGCGAATGTTATTCGATCTAAGTGTACGACATGTAATCCGAACAATAACGGACCAAAGAATGAACATTCCGCGTTTTATTCGGCTGAATTTATCGGGAAGTCGCCAGATGCGCCGGCACCGCGCTCAGGCGGTCGTCATGGCAACGAGCGCCACGCGCTCAAGTGCCGCTCGCCGCCGCCGCCACCGACCGCGGCGCGGCCTTCGCAATCCTTCGACTCGCCCGCGCGTTCGCCGAGTTCGTCGCAACGTGGCTCGACGGCGTGCTTGCGAGATGTCGCTAGCGCATCGTCCATCGCGCGCCACCCGTCTTCTGCACATTGCGGTCGAGGTAACCCAGCGCATGTCGCAGGGGACTCCGTATCCGTATATTCTCACGTTAAAGATTCTTATTCTGGAAATAATCCTAATTCTGAAATGGCGTATTCCGGATCGACTCCTTATTTTCGATCACAGACCTATTTTGAAACGAATCCTTATCATCGAAAGGAGTCGTATTCCGAAATACGCCCTTATTCTAGAATGGATATTTGTAACGAAAATTATGATATTTCACAGAATACATGTTCGTCTTGTATAAACGTTACTACGAATAACCTATCAAGTTCAGATGTGAATTTCGATAATAGTCACAATGTTTCATGTGTTGATAATATTTATGCTAATGTTTCCAAAGTGTCAAATGATGCCTATGTTTGTGTTAAAACTAAAAGATGTTGTACAACTTGCGTCCAGGGGGAGCTCCCGTTACCGTCAGTAGTAAACGGTAAGTCAGTAAATTTTTGCGGTTCTCAATCCTATTCTGGTAATCCCGACGGCTCTGAAGCTGACAGAGGTTGTCAAATTTTTGCGGAGCCTTGTTTCGGAGAAACTAGTGATTCTAAACCTTTTTGCAAAAATGTCAGGGATTCTCAACATTTTTTCGCGGATGCCAGTGATGGTCAACATTTTGTCAAGAATGTTAATGTTTCTCAAAATTTAAATTTGAAAGTCTACGATTCTCAACATTTGTGCGGAATTTCTAGCGGTTCTCAACCTGTCTCCGGAAAAGAATTAAATGCTCAACGTTTTCTGAGGCCCGTGCTAAGAATTAGTATTTTAGGTGAAAATGGTACCGCGTTACTAGATTCAGCAGCTAAGAGCTGCGTTGCTGGTCACACGCTATACACTCTCCTAAAGGCTAAAGGTCATCCGATGTCTTCTCGTATGGAAAATGTAAAACTAGCTGATGGTGTCAGTAGGCTAATGAAAGTGTTTACTACTGAATTGGAGGTGACTCTTCAAGGTGTAACCAAGCTTGTGGGGTTTTTAATTTTTCCTGACGCGGACAATAATGAGACACTGTTAGGTATAGACTTCTTGATAAATTTCAATATTGCAGTTAACTTCGGTAGCGCGAGCTGGCACTTTGCTCACTGTCCCGAGCAGATGTTTGAGTTACACTGGGAAAAAGCGTCATCTCCAACTTCATGTGCGGCTTTAGATGTACTTAGGGAGGACGAGGCCGTGTCGCTTAGTGCCGAGCAACGCGAGGTTCTTGCTCAACTCATCACTGATAATAGCGACATTTTTGAGTTAAAAGGTGAACCAACGACTTTCGCGGAACATATCATCGACACCGGTGAGCACGCGCCCATTTCGGTCCCTCCTTACCGATTAACTCCTGCAAAGAAAGCGGTCATGCAGAGCGAAATTAAAAAAATGTTAGCTGACGACGTAATAGAGGAATGCGAGTCAGCGTGGAGTTCTCCGGCATTATTGATTCCTAAAAAGAATGGTCAAGTACGGTTTTGCGTCGACTATCGTAAGCTTAACGCGGTCACTAAAACTGATGTCTATCCAATGCCGCGTATAGATGAGCTCATCCAGTCTACTAAACGTAATTGTATTATGACAACGTTAGACATGAGAAGTGGTTTTTGGAACGTGTCTGTCCGGGAGGTAGATCGCGACAAAACGGCATTCGTCTCGCCTTTCGGAACGCACCGGTTCAAAAGGATGCCATTTGGATTGAAGAACGCACCGTCCACGTTCCAACGACTTATTGATAGGTTGCGTTCCGGTGCGTCTCTTAAGAACGTGACGTTGTTAGCTTACCAAGACGATTTATTGATAATTTCGGAGGGGTTTGATCAGCATATCGCTGATTTACGCGCGGTTTTTGATAGGTTGCGTTTGTTCAACCTCCGAGCCAATCGTGAAAAGTGTGTATTTGCGCGGAAAGAGGTAAAATACCTAGGTCACGTAATCACTCAAAACGGAGTGTCTGCTGATCGTGACAAGGTTCGTGCTGTTGCAGAAATGAAGCCACCTTCTTCAGTACGTCACCTCAAAACATTCCTTCAGACGTGCTCGTGGTTTAGAAAGTTCATTTTAAACTTTTCGGAAGTAGCTGAACCACTAACACGTCTACTAAAGAAAGATCAAACTTGGATATGGGGCACAGAACAGAGTTTGGCGTTTCAGGAGCTGAAAAATCGCTTAACGTCAGCACCCATTCTTGTCCAAGCGGATTACAGCAAATCGTTTATTTTGCGTACGGATGCCAGTAATTACGCCCTCGGTGCCGTATTGTTGCAGGGTGAAGGCAAAGATGAGCGTCCAGTAGAATACGCCAGTCGTCTTTTGAGCCCAGCCGAGCGTAATTACAGCACAACCGAAAAGGAAGCACTTGCGGTTGTTTGGTCCGTAGAACGCTTTAGAGGTTATATAGAGGGTCAGAACATTGTTGTTGCCAGTGATCATCAACCTCTCAAATGGTTGCTAAGTTTAAAGTCACCTTCGGGTAGGCTTGTCCGGTGGGCTCTTAAATTGCAAGAGTTTAACATTCAGTTGCAATATACACCAGGCAGAGCTAACGTCATCGCTGACACGATGAGTCGCCCGATTTGTGAAGAAAATAATAAGAGTCAGTGTGGAATTTGTTCGGTCGTCGTTGACTTACCCACAAGAAGTCCCGCTGATCTTCGCCAAGCTCAGCTCGAGGACCCAGAGCTGAAAAAGATCATTGTTGGTCTCGAAAGCAATAAAGAAATCGAAGAAAAACGCTGGTCCGAACGAGGATACTTTATGCAGCAAGGAGTTTTACACAGATACAATCCTGATGTTGACGTTGAAGATCCACAGCTAGCGCTCCCGCTTAGCCTTCGCTTGGATGTTTTAAAGGAATGTCATGACTCTCCTATTGCGGGACATCAAGGTATTGACAGGACCTTCCATAAATTGTCTCAGCGTTTTTTCTTTCCCGGAATGAGATGTGTTGTCGCCGATTTTATTAAATCTTGCGCGACTTGTCAACGGTACAAGTCATCAAACGTTAAACCATCAGGCCTCTTACAGACTCCAGTTCTTAGTCAAAGGGGAGAGGTCTTGGCGATTGACTTGTTTGGCCCGCTCCCTCTTGGAGAGAAGGGGGAGAGATGGATACTGTTAGTCGAAGACACTGCGACTCGGTGGGTCGAGCTTTTCGCTCTTAAGGATGCCACTTCAGACGCATGTGCTCGTATGCTGATAGAGGAATATTTCCTACGCTATGGCCTACCGCGCCGCATTGTCGGGGAGTGTGTAGCGAGTGAATCTGTGCGGGAGCTTCCCATACGTGCTGGTCGAGGCAAGCCGCCTGCGCGTTATTCACCCACACAATAACTGCGCGATTGTGTAGCGAGTGAATCTGTGCGGGAGCTTCCCATACGTGCTGGTCGAGGCAAGCCGCCTGCGCGTTATTCACCCACACAATAACTGCGTAATCCGAAACGCATCGCGCAGTAGGATTGCGCCGACCAATAACAGCGCAGACCCGAGAGTCGCGCTATTGGCTAATTTTAAGATGGGAGGTTGTTCGGGAAGTTGACTTTATGGCGGCTACTTGTTTGTATGTTTTTCGTGTCAAGAAATTAAAGTTACAGCTAAAGCAAGACTCTCTTTAATTAGCTGACCCACCCCGACTATACTGTCTAATATAATATTAAAATGTAAAAGCGTGTGTGAGTTTGAATAGAACCACATTCTGTTGTGCGAGAATTAGTTTGAAACCACTTCTAACCCCCAAAACGGCTGAACAGATTTTGGTAAAATTTCTTGCAAATATTTAGCAGATAATCTACTGGATAGTGCCGAACGAGTTATCATTTTATTCACTGAGATTAGTGTATAAAAGCATATTTAATTAGTATATTGGTGTTTGAATTTAGAACACACCAATATATTCGCCTTCCATCTATTTTTTTTTAATGTTATTGTGTCAAAACAAGCTCGAGGCCCACCTGATGTTAAGCGTACTAACCTCTGCCTATAACAGATGCATTTCGTCACAAGTCACAAATTGCACTGCGCCGGTCACCTGGAGACATAGTTTTTAAGTCTCATGTGCCTGTAATTTATCTTGCCTCTTGTAATGCCTTCCACCATTCGGTGAAGGTCAAGCCCGCGGCGAGATTCGAACCATGGACCTGCTGCGCGGCAGTCCATAGCCAATGCCACCGAGCCAACACTGCTTTAAAATCTCAATGCTTTACTGTTTCCTTGCGCAAAGAATACTTGATACAAACCCCTTTGTGCAAAGAATACTCGAGAAACAAACTCCAAGGAAACCATCGAGAAACTAACCTCTTCTCGAAGAAGGAAACAAATATAGCTTAACAAGTTGACCATCCTAAAAATAATAATAAAAAATACTTCTTATTTTAGTAATTGTTTTTTTTTTGTCATTTTAATTTACTTGACCTTCCTTTTTTTCTTCATAAAATGTCTATTTTAGCTTGAATCTTTATTTTTGTAGTCGTCAATATTATAAAATCAAAATTAAGTGTGAATTACTTGCTATTGATAAGTTTTATGTTTCTTTTAAACAAATTTGTGTTAATTTCACACCTATGTTGTGATACTGTTCTCTGTTCTGGACCACAATAAAATACTCCATTAGATTTGTGTACAAAAAAAACTCATGTACATTATCTACAAATTATAAAACATAATTTAAAGCAATGGGACGCACTCATTCACAGATTGCCTGAGCTTTTAGGAATTATAAGGAAAATCTTAATGTTTCTTGAATATTCATAATGATATAAGTATTCATACCATAGGCTTATTGAGCGTAGCGAAAAAATCCTAGGTCTGTGATTTATACTGACTTTGCCTACCTGACTTAGTCACGTACACCCTACTCACCTACAATGGGGGAGGCCTTGTTACGTTTTAAAGACAGCCTTGTTTCGGAAGTTGATTTGAAGGGACGACAAGATGTGGCGTAATAGTAAATAAGTGGAACAACTTTATGTTTGAAAATGAGGTACGTACAGATTTATGGTATATTTTTTTAACACATTGTTAAAGAACGTTTAAAAAGAATGGCCCCGAGTTCCTTGCCTGTTCTTCTCGCAGTGGTTTATGAATAGAACGTTACCATATGTCTATCCTTCAGCAACTCGCCCATTTGGTACATAAAAAAATTTAGTGAGCTGTTGATATCCTATTAAATCAAGGATTTCGGTGCCAAAATTGCCTTAATCACGGGGATGTCTAGTCCAAAACCAGAACAGACGCGGGTAGGGCCTATTTCAAAATCTATTTCCACTTATGGACCCTTATCAGTCAACGTCACATTTCTAGAAAGACCTTGAACTAAGCTATGTTATGTATATATAATCATTCTAATTTTGTTTGTTTCAGATAACTCAGCTGTTTATAACTGCAGACCCCGAAAATTTGATCAAAAAAATTTCATCACCCTTTTTGAATTTTGCTGTGTGTTCACGCTATTGCATTTTGCATGAAATCTTCTTTCAGAAATTATATAAAAGCATATGTATTAAAAAGTAATTTGAAATATTATTAAGGTAATTGCGTAAAAAAATATAACGATAAGTGCATTCACGGTGCATCAGACGTACTATAGAGGTATAAATACGTACAAAATCGTAGAAATATAAAACCATTGAGCAAATTGTAACGGTTTTTGTGTCGATCGAGTAATGACTTATATAATGTAAACATATGTAAAAATACCTTATGTGAATAAATGGAAATATACACATTACAGTATTATTACTATGATAACAGTATCATTACCTTATTTAGTTAACATATACCTGTCACAAACTACGTTACAGCACACGGCATCATTTGCTGCACGCTACCTTTTCTGTGCATTTTACCTACCTACTGTCAAAATATTGACGTATATGACAAAAACTACTTATAATCAACTACTATAATGTTGATCAAATAATAATATGTTCATTTTTTTACTCAATTGTAATTATATTGAGCATTTTTTTATGAGTATGCCGCGATTAGAATGAGAGAGAGGATAATAATTTCTTGAATTTTTTATCGATATGATAAGTGGAGTGTCTATCAGTCCGCGGCTTCCGGCTCGTGGAGCGAAAGAAACCGCTCCACGAGCCGGAAGCCGCGGACTAACAGACACCCTACTTATCATATCGATTTAAAATTCAAGAAATTATTATCCTCTCTCTCATTTCAAGGGAATTATTCACGTAAAAGAATTATGTTAAAATAAGTATTTCTTCTTGAGATATAAGGTCAAAAGTTGGAGCAGGTCTCTACTGACCGATTTGGGCCAGCTTGATTTCAAGGGGTAAATTACCCAAACTTTCGCAATGATTTCGATACAAATAACCGTTTGGGCGAATTGCTAAACAGAATTTAATCATATTTTATCAGTAACTTGCCCGTTTGGTACATGAAAAAAGGCAAGTTAGTGAAATAGCCACCGAGAGCACCAAGATTGAACATGACAGATGCTTATCCTCATAAATTCTAAATATCAAGCGTTTAGTCGGCTCTTTATAACAGAATTAAAATTAACGCTAATTATACAGCTTAATTTTGTAACTACATATGTGTATAATTCAAGATAGGGCAGTACGGTAGAGCTTGTCATAACATAACACAAATGGCTTTGATCTATTGAATACAAGTAGGTTAAGATGCTTACATACGTCGTAATATTCTAATAACCTACGTTTATGCTCGGGTTTCAATACGATTATTATATCAATAGATCTGTTTGTGAATATGTACCTAAAATGAAAATTATTTGACTATACGTAAATTATCGATGTAAGATACCTCTTTAAGGTCTAAAAGCGTAATCTATTTCAATGAAATTTGACACAACAATATTTTTTCTTCCTTAGCATTGACACTGAACTGTGGACTATTAAATTTGCCTTTAAATAGCAACAAACTTACACAAACGACAAAAAGTATGTAAGTACTTACATGGAATTATTCCCGAAACTATATATATATATAGATTTATTATTAGATTTATTACTAGGTATAGTTTACTCATTAATTTTACTAGCTAATTATTAGTTAGTAAAATTTGTGTATATATAAGTAACACTTTCATAAAACAAGATATTTAAAAGTAACTGATATTTAGTAGATAGTAAATAGATGTAACTAGTCAATAATTTTAGCATTTAGATTTTTGCTACCTTTAATAAGTATAAATTAAAATATATTGAGAATTGAAAGGTCATATGCGGCTAACGCAAATATCTGGTTTTATATACTTTTTAAGTGCAAGACCTAAATTATTACTGTATTAACAAATGATAAACAAATGCATTAACCCTCTTTACTTGCGTGTAAAAATTACTAAAACCTTAAAATATTATGTTTTTAATAACTGGTTATTAAGAAACTAAGAACCTACCATTTACAACATCAAGAGGTTGAAATGTACAAATCTTGTTCTCGTGTGCAAGTATAATAAATTTAGCAAAATTAAATGTCCTGAAAACCATGCCAGCGCATTTATCTCGTGAATTTTTGGGCACACACCGTGCGGAAATGAATAAGGTTCACACCTACAGTTGACACTTAAATCTTTGTTGCGGTAAAATGATATATTCTATGTTTATGACATAATGACGTTTTTTTCGCGATGAAAACCTACTTTTGCTAAAATATAAAACTTTAAAGTGTAGCACGTTCGCTGGGGCAAAAAGTTATTAGAATCAAATCTACGAGGTAGAAAAACATTGCAGCGATACACGTGATGAAAGACTAGTCTTGAGCGAAGTCATACATACTCGTAGGTGCTATGACGAGCAAAGCGACGAAGAGCGTGATGTTTTTGGTGACCAAAACAACGTGTGGCCATGATAACTAGTTGCACGCACTTAACGGAACACTTAAAATCCTCGTCCCCAATGTAGAATCTGAGAGCAAGCGATATAAATAAAACAGCGACTATCCGGTAACAGGTATCTTATTCGAATGAACAACCAAAATCTTCCTTCTGAGTACATTGGTTACCCGCCGGTATTATTATTATGCTACGAATCTGTCATACACCACAAAAACAACGTGTGAGCCAAGAGATTGAAGCCGCCGGTGAAGCGCCAGAAATTGTTATAACGGCGCTAATGTTTTCGCCACAACGTGTTATGCTGCAATGATCTTCGATGTCGTGGATTTGTTTCATCGATTTTTTGCCTTAGCGTATCAAACTGAAAATTATTCGCCACAATGTTCTTCGCTACAGATTCATTCAAACAGCATACAGGAGGCGACCTTTCCATTATTAGAGAATGCTTCACAACGCAAAGGACGACACAAGAACGGTTGAAATTAAACTCGTAGGAAATAAAAAGAAAATGTTGTCGTGATTGTTATGTAAATGTAAAAGATATAGAAAAAGTAGGGCATGTTATGAGGTTTTTTTATTGCTGGTGTTTATCGTACTCTTTTTGAAAACTAGTTTGTAGTAAACCGGACAGCATAGATGTACTTTGCCATATCATTTCCACCAAAAGTTAAAGTAAACAATCTAGTAGTAGTAATTATGTTCTTGTTTTGATTTTAAAAGTCCTGTGCCATATCTCCTATATGTTCAAGATTCTTTTTGACCTTCCATATCTTTATCGTTTTTATTTATAGATCTTAAACAGATATAGGAGTCAAAAAAAATACTTTTTATGAATACATACCATTTTTGGTTAGCCTGAATAACATCTTAGACCCCATTATCACTTACCATCAGGTGAGATAGTGGTCAAAGGCTAGCCTACCAGGCATAAAAAAAATAAAAAATATGAGACGTCGAAAGTATTAGAACTTTGATAAAATTAGGAAAATAATTTACAGAAAGATAAAATTGTCTTAAAGAAGTTTGAGTTAAACTAAGTCAGGCTAATGCCATACAGTAAAATACTGAAAATAATACAAATCCTATCCAAAAGCTAATCCAACAAAAAGTTAGTGCATGGTTTTTGCGTCAAGTTTTAGATGTCATCAATATGTGCCACTAGTTTATCTGAACACTGTTCCATTAGACTCGGTAGATCGATTGCACTGGGTAACAATCACAGCAGACCACGCTATCATTGAGAAGGAGTATAAGGCTCTGTCGATTAGAACATATATGATAGACCGCCAGGTTTGTACATTGTGTAACAGAAGTAAAAATAACAGTCTTCAAAGCATACTGTACATCACCGTACACGTGCCGCCTGTGAGCTTACTACAAAAAATGGATCTACAACTCCCTCCGCGTCCAATACAACAAGTTCAAGGGGGTGATGGAGTTGCAATGTATCTGCAGTGCATTGGGGATGTTTGCAGAGGCACGCGCTGGCTCCTTCCACGTGACCTTGCAAAAGCGTGCCGCGTGTTTGGTGCGCAGAGTGCCAGCTCCAACATCCTCCTGGCGATGATAGACTCTCTATGTGTTTGCCATTATTGAGACATACACGTCATGGCCTACATGGATACTGATCGTTTAATGAACTACAAAAATATTTTATATTGCATCAAAGTACAGGCTTGCGCCGTTTTATAATTTGCAATAAATAAATGTGGTCGTATTAAATTAAATAATAAAAAAAAAACTGTGTTCTATGGTAAAAATAATCTTTTAAATAACTGAAACATACTTACTGTACACACTCACATACGTAATGACTTCTTTTTTTCAATCACACTGTGCTTCATTTCATACCTTTAAATTCGACGTCAATGCTGTCCTGAATTTTAAAATGAATTTCTAAGTTTCATAATATACCCAGCAGAAATCATAATAACGAGCTACACAGTCCATTACTACATTTGATAATTGAATACCAGCTAACTAAGCAAGGCGTGTTTCCAATAATCATACATCCACGTCCATTTCACAATGTCCGTGTATTTAAATGTGCGCCTTATTAAAGAGGAAGTAACTTTATGACAGTCATTTGCTTATTAACCATTCACATTTGATGATATGTGAGTCAGTCAGTCTGGACCAAAAGAGTGAAGGTGCATAAAACGACAACAAACTGAAAATCAATAAAATTCTTTTAAACATAATTTTAAATAAATCATTAACACTCATTTTTTTCCTTTCATTTTAAGTAAACAATTTTCCATATATTAGAGTGGCGGGTATAATTTTTTTATTTATAATTATGTTTCAAACAATTTTACTGATATTCCGCTTGTTGTCTTGTTTTTGTTTTAAGTTTGATAGGTTAGACTTGACCACTATCTCACCTGATGGTAAGTGATGATGTGGTCGAAGATGTTGTTCAGGCTAACCTAGAATTCCTGGCTCTCAAGGACAGCTACCGGAACACACCGTTAGGTAGTAGCTAGCCAGGTGGGCATTCGCAAAATGTCCTACCACCATGTTATAACGACTGCCATCCTAAGACGACATCCGGGACCGACGGCTTATCATGCCCTCCGAAGCACGGAAGCGCTCAGTAGTAATGTCACTAGCAGTAACCCATCCAACTCATGACCGCGGCGGACGTAGCTTAACCTTGCTGATCGTTTAAGAACAGCTAAGTAAACTTCACTACGAGTGCTTCAAATCGTTGAGATTCTATGCAGCTTCGAATGTCTAGATTGACCGGAATAAGGTAAAAGTTATATACAGGATAAACCTAGAACGGATACTGGCTCTCAAGGATAGCTAGCGGTGGGGCTTGGTAACAGATTGACCACACATTGTAGGAAATTTCAGGCCATCCGAATGCTCAAAGAAGGCAATAATGAAGTTATCCTCATTATTGCCCTAAGGTAACAAATGTCTTAAACGGGTTAACGTGCCCCCAAAAAAGGGATTTCTTAGTGGTATATCACAATAGCAATCACCACTGCATATTATTGTCGTTAAACTTAAGAGTCTCACAGCCACTTAGCATGACTAACCAAAGCCACTACTTACTTGAAAACACATGAAAAGTAGCTCAAACCTAAGCATCAACCTCCTCTTGAAACAAACGTGGCACTTTTATACAAACAAACTCTGCGTCTATGCGGTGTGTTCCCGCTGTCCCCATTGACTTATCCCCATTGATGGGGACAACGAGACGACAGCTTTTTTTCTTCCCGTTGTCCCCATTGGCCTGGCCCATTGATGGGGACAGCGAGACGACATTATTTGTCTTCCCGTTGTCCCCATTGTCTGTTTCCATTAATGGGGACAGCAAGAAGTAGGTAATTTTATTCCCGTTGTCGCCATTGATTGACTGATCACTTTTAATACCAAAGAATTTTAAGTCATATAAAATAATTATTATGTATTCTACATGTATGGTCCACTGTTAAGAACGTATCTCACCTCCTTGTTATTACTATGTTACCCTACTTTCTCAAATATTCTTTAGGTCAACCACACATAGCGCGATAAATTATACAAAAATCAAACAATCATTAATAATCATTTTTTAATTCATTCAGAAAATTTAACTTTTTTATTAAACCCTTACATGATTTCATTAAGTGTTTACAAACAATAGACAAACTAGGTTAATGCTTAAAAAATATGTTTTATTTAATATGGTTTTAGTAATCAAAGTCAAATCATTTATGAAATTTAGGCGTCTACTACACCCTTATGAAGGTCAATTGACCTCCATAAGAGCGTAATTTCTTATCTAAATTTTAATATAGAAATATTCTACATTGTACAGCTAAGTAGAGCAAAAAAAAATGTATGGAGCCACTGCGAGAAGTACGGGCAAGAAATTAGTTGAAAATACGTTGAATTATTAATGGAAAATAAAATTAAAGATAATCTTTTATTAAAATTTAAAAAAAAAATTGACATTAACAACTCATAGATTGAATAAAATATGAAAACTGTACAAAATATAACCTAATCAAAAATAATTTCTGCTTACACTACTAAATTTTTTATAAAATAATAGAATCAAACGCGACGCCCCGTAACGTTTTTTTGTAGTACTAAGTAGTTTTCCATTACCTAAACATGTCACCCTAACATCCCCATACCCCAATATATTACCTATACCATACAAAAAATAACATTTTCATACATTTAGTTTGAGTGGATCAAACAGCGAATAAAAATATATTTTTCCAGATTTTGAGGTATTTTGTTTTTTAATCGAGTTTATTTGTGGCAGTCTCCAATCAACATATAAACTTCTTGGTACCAATGCAATCCTCATCATATTCTCTTTACGGGAAAAGAAATGAAAATAGACCTTTTCATGGAAAATTTTACAGGAAAATGGGTTTGAACAGACGATGAAAATGGCGGGAAACGGCATTTTTTATATATTTTTTTTATTTATTTTTTTCCGAAACTATTCCACCTACAACTTTGTTTTTTTTTTAATGTGTGTATTTATTATGGTTTTTTACCCATGAATAATACCAGATTGTAAGGATAAATATTTTATAAGTAGTAACGAGATTAAAACAACGCGATTTTTTTTTAGAATTTTGACGGGAAAACTGTACATAAGCGGATTTTATTTTTTTTCTCAAAAACTATACCACCTACGAATTTGGTTTTTCTTTTGATATGATTATTCAGATGTAATCTATACACCTGAATTGTTTCAGATGTTTAGGTTTGCAGGTTTAAAAGTAGTTACGAGATTATTTATTACGTAAATTTCGATCGGTGAGTGTTTGCGCGGCAAAATGCATCGAGTTAAAGTTATTTTTTTTCATTTCATGATTTGAGTAACTTCTCGTTACCATAGAGTAATGCGGTTTTTTTTGTTGTATAGCCAATGATAGTAGCTTACTAACAACGTTTAAATAATAACGATCGGATAAATACAAGCTACACACTAAACCTTTTTTTTAGACCACCGGAATTCCAGCCGTAACAAAAACAGGGGTCAAATAAAAAAATCTATAAAAAAAAAAGTTATCAATCCTTATCCTTTTAATTTCTTTTAACATCGTTATTGACTTATTGCCTATACAAATGCAAAATTACAGCTTTCTAGGTTAATTACTTTAGAAGTAGTTACGAGATTATTTTTAAATGACATAAATCTATACAAAATTTTGGCGCCAAAATGTAATTTGAGCTGGTTTCAGATATCATATCAATTTTAAACATACTTTCTGTTATATCAGAGTATTATGGATTTTTTCTCGCATAGCCAAGGATCCATCCTCACGAAAACCGTTTGAATTATGAAAATCGAACTTACGCAGATTTTATGGTGAATATGTAAACACGACTATTGACCGCTAACCGGCAGGCCGGTTGGGACACATAAGGGAAATCCGGCAGATCGGAGGATACGCCTCTAAGGATATATACAGTACCAACATGCGATACGCTCTTGTATATAAATATTATATCAATATGTCATCACAAATAGGTTAAAAGACAAAGTTCTAGGAAGAACCTTATAATTACTTAGACATTTTTTATACCATTTAATACACACTATTTAACTTTTACATATTTACTCGCGTATTTTATCTAAATTCACCCTTTTTAAGTAACATTAGAATTTAAAGATTTAAAATGAACTTACCAGTTTCTAACGAGTTCCTTTTTATTGAGAGTTAAATAAAAATATAAAATTTTAAAATTATTCATATCACGGGCAGTGACGAGTAGAAAAAGTTTTCTGGAATGGGGTTGGAACTTGGAATGAACCAATGAGAGCTAGCTAAGTAAATTAGAACGATGCAATCAGGAATATTGTTTTATAGCGGCGGAATCGCCAATCCACCACGTTGAAGGTCATGCATTATTAAATGTGTGACAGCGCAACAAAACTATTTATATACGTCTAATAATAGAGTGATTTTTTTTTTAAAACAGTTATCTAAACTGTAAATTAAAAACAGTTGTAAAATATTACAAAATTACAAATATACGATAGAAACAAATTAAGTCATGGGCGGGATATTTAAAAAAAAAAGTTGTGAAATAGTTAGAAAGTGAAAACCTATGTATTGTAAACGATTATGAATACCTAAGTATTATATATGGCTGTGAGACAACGAAATAATAATTTCATCGCAACAATGATAACAATTTAACTATTTATGTTAGTCCCCATTGACGGTAAGACGAGCGATGGGGACAGTGGGCATCTATTTTCACATATTGTTTAATTCCCGATGTCCTCATTGATAAATACAAAGGCGATGGGGACAGTGGGAATGATTTTTAACTTTTTGGTCTATTCCCGGTGTCCCCATTGATGGGGATTTGGGCGATGGGGACATCGGGAATGTTTTTCATTTTTTTTTATTCAATTCCCACTGTCCCCATTAATGGGGATATGGTCAATGGGGACATCGGGAATACACCGTCTATGCCATCCTCAATTACATAATAAATTTCTAAATACTATAATACTCGTATAAGTACACTGCAGAAATCATAATAATGGACTCGGCCTCTGGCCATAACGAAGCTACATTCGAAAATTCAAATTGAATGACAACTATGCACAGAGTTACGGCGTACTCCAAATAATTACACATTCCTGTCCGTTTCATGTCCGTGATAATAGCTCTTAATTAAACAACAATGGACTTTTAGCAGCCATTAGAAGTAGAACATGCGGTGGGATCAGAATATTTTTGCTAATTCAACACCGTGATGGATATAAATGTACTTAATACCTTTTTTGCCTCAGGCAACATACCTGTACAAGACTAAACAGAGACAAAGATTGCTAAACTTTGAAGCAGTGATGGGTCAGTGGCATTGGCTGCTAACTGCCTCGCAGCAGGTCCATAGTTCAAATCCCGGTGCGGGCTTGAGCTTCACCGCATGGTGGAAGGGCATTTTTTCGAATACCCGCCTGGCTAGCGACCACCCTCAAGTAGAAAATCTGTCGCCAAGCACCTAACGATGTGTTCTGACAGCTGTCCCTGAGAGCCAGTAATTCTAGGTTAAGCCTGTTAACACCTTCGACCACATGATCACTTACCATCAGGTGAGATTGTGGCCAAAGGCTTACCTAACAATAAAAAACCTTATTAAATAATTCAAATAATAACATCACATTTCTCTTCAAACCTAAGTTTACTTATTATAATGGCGGGCACCAGCGCCTTGTGGAGAGTTGCCTTCTGGTACTACAATCCCCAAGACGCCTGTCAAGCGTAGGGATCATGACAAACACCCTTAACTAATAAGGCTATTGATGATAATTAATGATGAATACACGATTTGAAATACATGCGGTCATGAAATCAATAATGAGATGTATGTGATAACATAGAACATTTTTTTTTGTTATTTTTTTTATTTCTGTTCGTTTAGCCTTTGATCACTATCTCACCTGATGTTAAGTAATGATGTGGTCGAATATGTTGTTCAGGCTAACCTAGAAGTACTGGCTCTTAAGGACAACTGCCGGAACACACTGTTAGGTGCTTGAAATACACCGTAAGGGGCTTGAAATACACCGTTAGGTGCTTGATTATTCATTCTGTAGAGAAGTTAGTGATGCGTTATATTGACGGATAGACAGACAAGCAGGAGAGTCATTTAGAATAGGGATCCGTTTTCGTTTTTAATCCATTAGCTCATACATTAGTATTAAAAAAAACAGGCAGATCTCAGTATCTGTGTGATCGCATAACAAAGCTTTTATAAGTTTAGAGCAAATAGTTCAGAGATAAAAATTTACCCAATTTTATTTTGGTGTTTGGTTAAGGCAACAGAATTTTTCTACAACTCTTTTATAGTACCGACATAAAATCGTATGGAAATTTTTTTACATAATGAAATATTCGTATATTCCATAGGTAAGACTATTCTTATAAATACTTTCTCTAAGTGCTACCATAGCATACATAAATAGTTTGGTAAGTGTTTCAAGCAAGAATAAAACATAAATTGTCAAAGTTCATTGAACCTCCATTATTTCATTACGTACCAGAAAGAGCATGCGTCATATATAAAGCAGAAACATAATATTCTCGGGAGGAAGTACGAAACTAGTAATAAATGTTCTTTTCACAAGGAAAACTTTGGGCAATATTAGAAAGCAATAAGTAAATACAATACCATGAAAAATATCCAAAATAAATACAGGTAATAACAGAAGCTTAAAAGGTGAGCGAACAATGTTTGGAATGATTTTAAAGTACATAAAGACGATTTACGTCTTTTTACCCTGAACATTTTTTTTCTAAATGCGAACTCAATGTTTGCGTGCTTGTCCGGTTAAAGTTTCGATTATTGATAAATTCAATTTATATACATATAATGACGCCTGTATTCCCCGAAGGCATAGGTGTGTAAACACTCACGTTTCGCCACTTGGGTTTTGGTCCCGTGTAATAGGGGGCGATCCTATTGCCATTAACCGGGCACATTTAGGTCAGGGTCATACAGAATGTTTCCTCTAACGCATAGGACGAAACACAAGAACATATTACGAAGAATATGGTTACGCTAACAACATAAGACAGGAACACAAGAACATTTAGCAAGAATAGCTGGCAGGGCACTAAGATGATATACAGCTCTTTTGTGCGTCTAATGCACACAACACCATACTCACATCCATGTGAGAAGTTGCAAGCTGTTAATTTGACGCACTTTTCCCTTTGCCTCTTACGAAACCCACAAGAAGGAATGGGGAGGTGACATTCTAATACGAGTACGCACCCCACGGGTTTTAATTGACTTGCGCCTAGTATAAAATTATTAGAAACAAGTTCGCTCCGTTTTTCGGATTCACCGATTCTTGACGAATCCCTATCACCATTAGTCGAAATACAAATTCAAAATTTTAGCAATTCCTTAATTTAGGTGTTGGGTGCTGCAGTTGATCAACTCGGTCACAATGGCCTAACCTGCTCTCGAACTGCTGGTCGAATCTCCCACCACGCCAGCCTTGACTATATCATCCGCCGGTAATGTGCAGACATCGCGTGGACAATTTAGCGCCATCACATCTTACTGAAACCAACGTGAGGGCTGGCACCGTGTCTATACTTCGGTGGAGCAACTCAAGCGGCGCAAGTATGCTAATCTCAGTACTGGCGCAAGTAGTGGTTACATATTTGAGCCATTTGGTGTGGAGACGTTGGGTCCGTAGACATCGGGAGCTCATCTTTTTTTTTAATTGTCAGACCGTTTGGTCAATGCGACGCGTGATCAAAATGCCGGCACCTATTTGGCTAAACGACTAACTAAGCATTGCAATTCAACGGGGCAATGCTCCCAGCATGCTGGCACGCTGCCAACTTGTAGACGGCAGGAACATTTGGACTGCCTGTAAGTCTGAAATGATTTGTAGGTTGTCTTAGTGCTTTCATTGTAGTAGTTTTAGTGTTGTATACACAGCTGATTTAAAACTATATAAGTTTGTGGTCAAATACTAAATTATGTAGCTAAAAAAATAAAAATAAAAAACTAAAATTAAACTAAATATTTGTTTTTAGCAAACATTATATTACCCTGATATTCGAGAGAGATATGAAATTTAAATTACGAGTATGTTATCATGGTAAGAAATCCGGTAATAGTTTATTCAAATAAGCCAAAATATGACGTTTTTTACTTTTTATGTACTGATGTTTCTATGTTATTATGCCTGATAGGTTAGCCCTTGACCACTATCTCACCTGATGGTAAGTGATGATGCGGTCGAAGATGTTGCTCAGGCTAACCTAGAATTACTGGCTCCGCTTGGCGACAGATTTTCTACTTAAGGGTGGTAGCTAGCCAGGTGGGCATTCGCAAAATGCCCTACCACCATCCTATAAAGACTGCCATTCTAAGACGACAACCGGGACCGACGGCTTAAAGTGCCCTCCGAAGCACAGAAGCGCTCAGTAATAAAGTCACTAGCGGTCACCCATCCAACTTATGACTGCGGCGCAAAGTTGCTTAACTTTGCTGATCGGTTAAGAACAGCTAAGCAAATTTTCCTACAAGCGCTTCAAAATATAGGAACTATATTATTTCAACAAAATTGTCACGCACACTGTGCACCAATGTATTATTTTTTCTGACGTTTTAGCTAAACATATATACCTATCTCGTCCCATAGAAATACCTTACCTTGTAATCCAATAACTCATAAATTACACAATAAGCACAAGGTAGGTACTTCATACTGAATGCTAACTTAACTTCTATGCGAAGTTTCTATGATTGGTCTGCTCAGATAGAAGATACTTCTTTTATTTGTGAGATTTTTGTTTACCGTCTTTCCTAGAATAATTTTAATCAGGATCTAATAAAAATATGGAAGTTGTGATAGGGCTCCAATTTACGCCTCGATATCAGTTCCGTATTTATGCTTATAAGCTTCTGCATTTTATGTCACGTCGTAACATGAGATCAGCTTTGTTTGTCTCACAAATAACGCAGTTTTGTGGCCTTTGTATCTTAGTTTTTATGGGCACAAGCGGGAGAATTAGCCGACTGAATGTAAAAGCGTTCTTATCTCGAGACAACACTTTTATTCTACAAGCTGCCCGTATTCAAATTTATTTACCGTTACATTTTTGGATCTTGTATAAGTTACAAGCCTCCGGTTTCAGGAGCGGCCTGAAAAAAAAAATGATTAAATGTTACAGCTGCTGATGTATATAATTAAAATTTTTAAGATTTTCAAAGTCACGGAGTTTAAATACCTTTTGATTTAGGTTTCTTACAAACGCAATTATAAGGTTATCGTACACTTTTTGCGCTTTAGGCTACATTGTTGCGTCGGTTTTGCAGAAATAATTTGATATAAAGAAATCACTTTATTTACCTTTTTTTTTGTTTTTCTAAAACAAAATATAGAATTATATTAGAATATTGCTAATTTACTTATTATATGTAATAATATTCAATATTTTAATCAGAATATATACATATATTTCTTAAATTATTGACTAATTTTTGACACTAATATTTGTGTAATGATGTTCACAGCGACTTTAGTCCTTAGTAATTATGGGTTTGTTCCATAAATAGGGTTAAAACAAAGAAAAATTTTCATTTCACATCCAACATTATTCTAATTATTTCTCAAATTTACATCATCAACGGTTTATTTGGTTGAATCACGAAATCCAGTCATTAACAAATGATGTGGTATTAAAAATTACCCAGTGGAAGTAAAAGCTATTTGAAAATGCGTGTTTATTTACGTAAGCATTTCTTGATTATGATGCATATAATTATATAATATAGGGAAACTTTACTGTTTACTGTTTTCAGTCTTTTTCACTGCGTCACATACCTATTTTTTTTAACCTTTTAAATACATCTACGAAAGTCGGCCTCCAGGGTTTTTATTATTCACGTGCATTTCAAGCAGATAACAAAAATTATTTAATATATAATGTATATATACATATATACATTTTCACTATATATATATATATATATATAATGTCTTAAGAAAATCTCTGGTCTCTTCCACTTTATCTACTGCAGGCAAGGTACATTAATTATTTGCATAACATGCCCTAACTTCATAAAAGTACTGATAGGATAAGATATTGTACAATAAAAAAAAAACATCATTATAGCAATTTAACAACCTAAAACAGTTTGTATCCAGTAAAAATTTTATATTCATCCGTATTTATATATAAGTATTATCGTGGTGATTCAAGAGATATATATATTTTTTATTACTAAACCTTCATTTTAAGCGCTATTTTCCAAAGGACTAGCTTTGAATTTGGTATCTTTTCTACATCCTAGACGACCTAAGGTTGTTTAACAAAACGTAAGTTGCCATATTTTCAGGAATAACCCCGCCATTTTGGCATCTGTTTGCGAACTCAAGCATATTACGGAAATTAAAGCAACTGTTAAAGCGGTCTCTAGGATGATTATCTTAATTTTGTAATGCAAACTGTATAGTTAGGGAGATACTGGTCAACTTACGTGTAACTATGATAACATAAAATTTTGGGAATTGGTATGAAAACTATGTCAACAATGTCTTTATACAATTATTAATTTCAGCACTTTCAGCGGATAATAAGGTTGGTGGTTGGAAGCACTAATGGCTCACAGGGTTACCAAATATGGCTACCCAATACGCCGTTACGGGCTTGACAACGGATATTCAACTTGACTTTACTGAAAAGCATCAATAATTATAAAAATCGGGCAATTGTGGTCCAACGCACAAAGGTTCCGTACCAATATCTATACACCATTGAACACTACATTATAACTATTTTTGTAGTTTTCACGTGCGCGAGCCCGAATCGCACTTGGCAGATTTTTACTGATTGTTATATTGGAAACAGATATACATCATCTGTGAAAATTTCAAGCTATAACAGTTCACGAGATTTAGCCTGGTGACAGACAGGCGGACAGTGAAATCTTAGTAATAGGGTCCCGTCTTTACCCTTTAGGCACGGAACCCTAAAAATGGGAATAACACATTAGACCCAAAAAACTCCTTGGCGAGAACTATATTCTTTACCATCTACAAACCTACTTAAATATTTAAATACGGCTACGTTCCGCAACATTGTTCCAAGCCGGGCTTGACCATTTATACAGGGTATTTGCGGCAAAATATAGAATTATATTAGAATATTGCTAATTTACTTATTATATGTAATAATATTCAATATTTTAATCAGAATATATACATATATTTCTTAAATTATTGACTAATTTTTGACACTAATATTTGTGTAATGATGTTCACAGCGACTTTAGTCCTTAGTAATTATGGGTTTGTTCCATAAATAGGGTTAAAACAAAGAAAAATTTTCATTTCACATCCAACATTATTCTAATTATTTCTCAAATTTACATCATCAACGGTTTATTTGGTTGAATCACGAAATCCAGTCATTAACAAATGATGTGGTATTAAAAATTACCCAGTGGAAGTAAAAGCTATTTGAAAATGCGTGTTTATTTACGTAAGCATTTCTTGATTATGATGCATATAATTATATAATATAGGGAAACTTTACTGTTTACTGTTTTCAGTCTTTTTCACTGCGTCACATACCTATTTTTTTTAACCTTTTAAATACATCTACGAAAGTCGGCCTCCAGGGTTTTTATTATTCACGTGCATTTCAAGCAGATAACAAAAATTATTTAATATATAATGTATATATACATATATACATTTTCACTATATATATATATATATATATAATGTCTTAAGAAAATCTCTGGTCTCTTCCACTTTATCTACTGCAGGCAAGGTACATTAATTATTTGCATAACATGCCCTAACTTCATAAAAGTACTGATAGGATAAGATATTGTACAATAAAAAAAAAACATCATTATAGCAATTTAACAACCTAAAACAGTTTGTATCCAGTAAAAATTTTATATTCATCCGTATTTATATATAAGTATTATCGTGGTGATTCAAGAGATATATATATTTTTTATTACTAAACCTTCATTTTAAGCGCTATTTTCCAAAGGACTAGCTTTGAATTTGGTATCTTTTCTACATCCTAGACGACCTAAGGTTGTTTAACAAAACGTAAGTTGCCATATTTTCAGGAATAACCCCGCCATTTTGGCATCTGTTTGCGAACTCAAGCATATTACGGAAATTAAAGCAACTGTTAAAGCGGTCTCTAGGATGATTATCTTAATTTTGTAATGCAAACTGTATAGTTAGGGAGATACTGGTCAACTTACGTGTAACTATGATAACATAAAATTTTGGGAATCGGTATGAAAACTATGTCAACAATGTCTTTATACAATTATTAATTTCAGCACTTTCAGCGGATAATAAGGTTGGTGGTTGGAAGCACTAATGGCTCACAGGGTTACCAAATATGGCTACCCAATACGCCGTTACGGGCTTGACAACGGATATTCAACTTGACTTTACTGAAAAGCATCAATAATTATAAAAATCGGGCAATTGTGGTCCAACGCACAAAGGTTCCGTACCAATATCTATACACCATTGAACACTACATTATAACTATTTTTGTAGTTTTCACGTGCGCGAGCCCGAATCGCACTTGGCAGATTTTTACTGATTGTTATATTGGAAACAGATATACATCATCTGTGAAAATTTCAAGCTATAACAGTTCACGAGATTTAGCCTGGTGACAGACAGGCGGACAGTGAAATCTTAGTAATAGGGTCCCGTCTTTACCCTTTAGGCACGGAACCCTAAAAATGGGAATAACACATTAGACCCAAAAAACTCCTTGGCGAGAACTATATTCTTTACCATCTACAAACCTACTTAAATATTTAAATACGGCTACGTTCCGCAACATTGTTCCAAGCCGGGCTTGACCATTTATACAGGGTATTTGCGGCATTTCCTCTGTTAAAGTCACGCCATGGAGTTACAGATTAACTCGTTGGTGCACGACTGAATTTTAAATGAAGTCAAATATTTAACAATACGATTTGCGACAGTCACAAATATATACTTATTTGATGAGATTTATACATATCCATGCAATAAAATTAAACGCAGCCCAAACTTATAAAATAAGTTATTGCTATGCTATTTGCTGCACAAGAACTATGCACTGATTAGATATGGCTTAGTCTAAGGTTTTGGGATTAATAAAAAAATATTATTATTATTAGTAATATTAAACGCATTGTTTTGAAATTGTATGTTTTTTATCCATTTGTTAAGGAATAAGCACGAGGCCCACCTGATGTTAAGCGGACTAACCTCTGCCTATAACAGATGTATTATTCGGAACGAATTGCACTGCACCTGTCACACTGAGACATACAGTTGTTAAGCCTCCTGTGCCTGTATTTTTTCCAGCTCACAAGGACTACTGCCGGAACACACTGTTAGGTGTTTGGTGACAGATTTTGTACTTGAAGGTAGTAGCTAGCCAGGTGAGCATTCGCAAAATGCCCTTCCACAAACCTTGCTGTGATCACGGACCTGCGGCACGGTAGTCCATAGCTTTTACCGTTCGGCCATCATTGCTTCCAAATACTACATTAAAAAATTGTGTTAACGAACATATAGTATCAAACCTCATAATAATGAACGATAATAAAAAATATAGTATCTAACACCTCTCTATTCTCTGTTTAAAATTTTTACCCAATTTAATTAAAGGATTGAGGTGTATATATTTTATCATATTTGGAGTTCGATTATATATATTTTTATTTATTTGTTACCCAATTACTTTACCTATGATATATTACTATTGATGATAATTTTTGTTAGAATATACATCCAAGTTGGTCCAATTTTTTTTTTTACATTGTATTACATCATTTCAGTATTTATATTCTTATTCTATACTATAAGTCTACTATATAAGTCGGTTTTAAGTAGGTAACACTCAAATAAGAAAATATTACCAATACGCCTATGACATTGTAAGATTGATTTTTATAAAGACCTGACTTGTATACACATTGTAAAGTATTATAACTTGCAAAAGTTAGACCGTGAAAATAGGAGCTCAGAGTGATTTGAATAAGCACGATACCGAATTCTGACCTCACATTATCATGGTCCAACTTCCACAACTGAAGTATAGAAAGACAGTCCGGTTTTTTTCATGTTTTATTCTTTTAAATAATGATTATTGCTTACGTACAATGGGACCAACTTGAAAATATAATCTGAAAATCATTTCAAAATGGGCTGAGTAATTACGTAACTGTATCAGCTGGATTATCCACTGCTGAACACAGCCTGCCCCATTTAGGAGGGGTTTGCCATAATCCCTACGCTTTGCAGGCGTCTTGGGGATCGCAGTTTAATTTTACCCCAAAGACAAACACGTTCGGAATTTCGTACTTACTAAAGAAATTTTGCAAAAAAGATAATTATGTCTTTTATTGTAATTTATTGAAATTTTAACTTATTGTTGTATTTAAACGAAAATAAGTATTTACTGCAAATTAAACCAATATTTAACCTGTAAATATTAAATTCTAGTTTCAAAATAGTTCAATTTGTTTACGTTATTCATAATACCTACGCTTTCTTCTAAAAGTAAAGTGTTGGTATGGTATGAGGTCCCGGCTGATAAACTCCACGCTCCATCCTAGCGTTGCCTAAATCCAAAACCCGAATGCTTTGAACTCGAACTTCATAACCACTTTCAGTATCTAGCTGAATGCATAACAGTGGACGAGATAAACAATGGGTGGAAGCTGTCAAAGCAGTGAGGTCTCAGTTGTTTAAGACCCTTCGACGAAATAAGCCGAAGGAGCTATCTGAAAAACCAATCAAGTTGATGGAAGACCGGAACAAGATGAGTCTGCAATCTTCAGCTGATATATCAAACTACGGCAAGCTCAATAGAGCAATTTCTAAGGCACTACAATACGCCTTGCATGCCTTCAATACAAAACGTATAAAGGTTTATTCTATATGACACAGTGACAAAAATAAACAAGGTCACAAAATCATCTCATCGAAACCGTAGATTCTGAGAGAGCTTGAGAGTTTTCATAGACATTTTTAAAAATCCACACGAATACCCGTTGTCAGTGCACGTCACAGTCTTGTCCTGAAGGACAAGAGCTTATCTGACCCGACACTATATAGAAGACAATATCCCTTACATCTACCTAAACGAGATTGGAATTGCACTTAAACAGCTTAAAAACAACAAGGTGACCTATAAATTTTATATTTTTATTTTTGTAATGCTGAATAGCAATAAACTAATTTGCAAACGTGCGTCTCGTACACCGTAAATTGAGCTACAGATGTCGCTCCAACCCCATACGATGGTTAAGAACGAGAGGATAAATTAGAGTTATGAGTTATATGTCATGTTATCTTAGCGGTCACAGCATACACCGGCTATAGGGGTTAAAATAGTGGATTAAGCAATTCACTATTTTAAGAATACTATCTGAAATCTATATTAATAATATTCTATTAAAATACCTTACGTTTTTATCTTTATAATCAACAGTGCCTTATCAAAATCGACAAAAAAATCAATCTTGCAAGAGTCAAAAAATTAGACTTGAATTTTATACCCGGTAAACAATTGAATTTATCGACAGCAACCTAGTACTATCCTCACGGGAGACCAACTATAAATGTCACAGCGTTGGAGCCCCAGTAGCTTGTTGAAGCTCTTTATGGACTATAAATCTGAGCAGTGAAACCCGTTAACCCTCTCTCTGCTCGGTCAGATGTCGGATTGCTTTATTGTAGTCGTTAAAGCGCTTCAAATACTTGAAATAACAAATTGTCTGATTATTGAAATCTGGAATTGGGATCTCGGCACCTATAGCAGGTTCAGTGACATAGATATTTTTACATTATGTAGAAATTTCAATCATAAAGACAAGAGTCTTAGACTAAATTGTAAAAGAACTGCATTGTAAAAGAACTGCACTAAGGCTCTGTCGATTAGAACATATATGATAGACCGCCAGGTTTGTACATTGTGTAACAGAAGTAAAAATAACAGTCTTCAAAGCATACTGTACATCACCGTACACGTGCCGCCTGTGAGCTTACTACAAAAAATGGATCTACAACTCCCTCCGCGTCCAATACAACAAGTTCAAGGGGGTGATGGAGTTGCAATGTATCTGCAGTGCATTGGGGATGTTTGCAGAGGCACGCGCTGGCTCCTTCCACGTGACCTTGCAAAAGCGTGCCGCGTGTTTGGTGCGCAGAGTGCCAGCTCCAACATCCTCCTGGCGATGATAGACTCTCTATGTGTTTGCCATTATTGAGACATACACGTCATGGCCTACATGGATACTGATCGTTTAATGAACTACAAAAATATTTTATATTGCATCAAAGTACAGGCTTGCGCCGTTTTATAATTTGCAATAAATAAATGTGGTCGTATTAAATTAAATAATAAAAAAAAAACTGTGTTCTATGGTAAAAATAATCTTTTAAATAACTGAAACATACTTACTGTACACACTCACATACGTAATGACTTCTTTTTTTCAATCACACTGTGCTTCATTTCATACCTTTAAATTCGACGTCAATGCTGTCCTGAATTTTAAAATGAATTTCTAAGTTTCATAATATACCCAGCAGAAATCATAATAACGAGCTACACAGTCCATTACTACATTTGATAATTGAATACCAGCTAACTAAGCAAGGCGTGTTTCCAATAATCATACATCCACGTCCATTTCACAATGTCCGTGTATTTAAATGTGCGCCTTATTAAAGAGGAAGTAACTTTATGACAGTCATTTGCTTATTAACCATTCACATTTGATGATATGTGAGTCAGTCAGTCTGGACCAAAAGAGTGAAGGTGCATAAAATGACAACAAACTGAAAATCAATAAAATTCTTTTAAACATAATTTTAAATAAATCATTAACACTCATTTTTTTCCTTTCATTTTAAGTAAACAATTTTCCATATATTAGAGTGGCGGGTATAATTTTTTTATTTATAATTATGTTTCAAACAATTTTACTGATATTCCGCTTGTTGTCTTGTTTTTGTTTTAAGTTTGATAGGTTAGACTTGACCACTATCTCACCTGATGGTAAGTGATGATGTGGTCGAAGATGTTGTTCAGGCTAACCTAGAATTCCTGGCTCTCAAGGACAGCTACCGGAACACACCGTTAGGTAGTAGCTAGCCAGGTGGGCATTCGCAAAATGTCCTACCACCATGTTATAACGACTGCCATCCTAAGACGACATCCGGGACCGACGGCTTATCATGCCCTCCGAAGCACGGAAGCGCTCAGTAGTAATGTCACTAGCAGTAACCCATCCAACTCATGACCGCGGCGGACGTAGCTTAACCTTGCTGATCGTTTAAGAACAGCTAAGTAAACTTCACTACGAGTGCTTCAAATCGTTGAGATTCTATGCAGCTTCGAATGTCTAGATTGACCGGAATAAGGTAAAAGTTATATACAGGATAAACCTAGAACGGATACTGGCTCTCAAGGATAGCTAGCGGTGGGGCTTGGTAACAG
Organism: Plagodis pulveraria; assembly: GCA_963890685.1. Lineage (NCBI taxonomy): Eukaryota > Metazoa > Arthropoda > Insecta > Lepidoptera > Geometridae > Plagodis > Plagodis pulveraria. The sequence goes on from OY982962.1 coordinate 19,891,036, forward strand.
ATTGACCACACATTGTACGAAATTTCAGGCCATCCGAATGCTCAAAGAAGGCAATAATGAAGTTATCCTCATTATTGCCCTAAGGTAACAAATGTCTTAAACGGGTTAACGTGCCCCCAAAAAAGGGATTTCTTAGTGGTATATCACAATAGCAATCACCACTGCATATTATTGTCGTTAAACTTAAGAGTCTCACAGCCACTTAGCATGACTAACCAAAGCCACTACTTACTTGAAAACACATGAAAAGTAGCTCAAACCTAAGCATCAACCTCCTCTTGAAACAAACGTGGCACTTTTATACAAACAAACTCTGCGTCTATGCGGTGTGTTCCCGCTGTCCCCATTGACTTATCCCCATTGATGGGGACAACGAGACGACAGCTTTTTTTCTTCCCGTTGTCCCCATTGGCCTGGCCCATTGATGGGGACAGCGAGACGACATTATTTGTCTTCCCGTTGTCCCCATTGTCTGTTTCCATTAATGGGGACAGCAAGAAGTAGGTAATTTTATTCCCGTTGTCGCCATTGATTGACTGATCACTTTTAATACCAAAGAATTTTAAGTCATATAAAATAATTATTATGTATTCTACATGTATGGTCCACTGTTAAGAACGTATCTCACCTCCTTGTTATTACTATGTTACCCTACTTTCTCAAATATTCTTTAGGTCAACCACACATAGCGCGATAAATTATACAAAAATCAAACAATCATTAATAATCATTTTTTAATTCATTCAGAAAATTTAACTTTTTTATTAAACCCTTACATGATTTCATTAAGTGTTTACAAACAATAGACAAACTAGGTTAATGCTTAAAAAATATGTTTTATTTAATATGGTTTTAGTAATCAAAGTCAAATCATTTATGAAATTTAGGCGTCTACTACACCCTTATGAAGGTCAATTGACCTCCATAAGAGCGTAATTTCTTATCTAAATTTTAATATAGAAATATTCTACATTGTACAGCTAAGTAGAGCAAAAAAAAATGTATGGAGCCACTGCGAGAAGTACGGGCAAGAAATTAGTTGAAAATACGTTGAATTATTAATGGAAAATAAAATTAAAGATAATCTTTTATTAAAATTTTAAAAAAAAATTGACATTAACAACTCATAGATTGAATAAAATATGAAAACTGTACAAAATATAACCTAATCAAAAATAATTTCTGCTTACACTACTAAATTTTTTATAAAATAATAGAATCAAACGCGACGCCCCGTAACGTTTTTTTGTAGTACTAAGTAGTTTTCCATTACCTAAACATGTCACCCTAACATCCCCATACCCCAATATATTACCTATACCATACAAAAAATAACATTTTCATACATTTAGTTTGAGTGGATCAAACAGCGAATAAAAATATATTTTTCCAGATTTTGAGGTATTTTGTTTTTTAATCGAGTTTATTTGTGGCAGTCTCCAATCAACATATAAACTTCTTGGTACCAATGCAATCCTCATCATATTCTCTTTACGGGAAAAGAAATGAAAATAGACCTTTTCATGGAAAATTTTACAGGAAAATGGGTTTGAACAGACGATGAAAATGGCGGGAAACGGCATTTTTTATATATTTTTTTTATTTATTTTTTTCCGAAACTATTCCACCTACAACTTTGTTTTTTTTTTAATGTGTGTATTTATTATGGTTTTTTACCCATGAATAATACCAGATTGTAAGGATAAATATTTTATAAGTAGTAACGAGATTAAAACAACGCGATTTTTTTTTAGAATTTTGACGGGAAAACTGTACATAAGCGGATTTTATTTTTTTTCTCAAAAACTATACCACCTACGAATTTGGTTTTTCTTTTGATATGATTATTCAGATGTAATCTATACACCTGAATTGTTTCAGATGTTTAGGTTTGCAGGTTTAAAAGTAGTTACGAGATTATTTATTACGTAAATTTCGATCGGTGAGTGTTTGCGCGGCAAAATGCATCGAGTTAAAGTTATTTTTTTTCATTTCATGATTTGAGTAACTTCTCGTTACCATAGAGTAATGCGGTTTTTTTTGTTGTATAGCCAATGATAGTAGCTTACTAACAACGTTTAAATAATAACGATCGGATAAATACAAGCTACACACTAAACCTTTTTTTTAGACCACCGGAATTCCAGCCGTAACAAAAACAGGGGTCAAATAAAAAAATCTATAAAAAAAAAAGTTATCAATCCTTATCCTTTTAATTTCTTTTAACATCGTTATTGACTTATTGCCTATACAAATGCAAAATTACAGCTTTCTAGGTTAATTACTTTAGAAGTAGTTACGAGATTATTTTTAAATGACATAAATCTATACAAAATTTTGGCGCCAAAATGTAATTTGAGCTGGTTTCAGATATCATATCAATTTTAAACATACTTTCTGTTATATCAGAGTATTATGGATTTTTTCTCGCATAGCCAAGGATCCATCCTCACGAAAACCGTTTGAATTATGAAAATCGAACTTACGCAGATTTTATGGTGAATATGTAAACACGACTATTGACCGCTAACCGGCAGGCCGGTTGGGACACATAAGGGAAATCCGGCAGACCGGAGGATACGCCTCTAAGGATATATACAGTACCAACATGCGATACGCTCTTGTATATAAATATTATATCAATATGTCATCACAAATAGGTTAAAAGACAAAGTTCTAGGAAGAACCTTATAATTACTTAGACATTTTTTATACCATTTAATACACACTATTTAACTTTTACATATTTACTCGCGTATTTTATCTAAATTCACCCTTTTTAAGTAACATTAGAATTTAAAGATTTAAAATGAACTTACCAGTTTCTAACGAGTTCCTTTTTATTGAGAGTTAAATAAAAATATAAAATTTTAAAATTATTCATATCACGGGCAGTGACGAGTAGAAAAAGTTTTCTGGAATGGGGTTGGAACTTGGAATGAACCAATGAGAGCTAGCTAAGTAAATTAGAACGATGCAATCAGGAATATTGTTTTATAGCGGCGGAATCGCCAATCCACCACGTTGAAGGTCATGCATTATTAAATGTGTGACAGCGCAACAAAACTATTTATATACGTCTAATAATAGAGTGATTTTTTTTTTAAAACAGTTATCTAAACTGTAAATTAAAAACAGTTGTAAAATATTACAAAATTACAAATATACGATAGAAACAAATTAAGTCATGGGCGGGATATTTAAAAAAAAAAGTTGTGAAATTGTTAGAAAGTGAAAACCTATGTATTGTAAACGATTATGAATACCTAAGTATTATATATGGCTGTGAGACAACGAAATAATAATTTCATCGCAACAATGATAACAATTTAACTATTTATGTTAGTCCCCATTGACGGTAAGACGAGCGATGGGGACAGTGGGCATCTATTTTCACATATTGTTTAATTCCCGATGTCCTCATTGATAAATACAAAGGCGATGGGGACAGTGGGAATGATTTTTAACTTTTTGGTCTATTCCCGGTGTCCCCATTGATGGGGATTTGGGCGATGGGGACATCGGGAATGTTTTTCATTTTTTTTTATTCAATTCCCACTGTCCCCATTAATGGGGATATGGTCAATGGGGACATCGGGAATACACCGTCTATGCCATCCTCAATTACATAATAAATTTCTAAATACTATAATACTCGTATAAGTACACTGCAGAAATCATAATAATGGACTCGGCCTCTGGCCATAACGAAGCTACATTCGAAAATTCAAATTGAATGACAACTATGCACAGAGTTACGGCGTACTCCAAATAATTACACATTCCTGTCCGTTTCATGTCCGTGATAATAGCTCTTAATTAAACAACAATGGACTTTTAGCAGCCATTAGAAGTAGAACATGCGGTGGGATCAGAATATTTTTGCTAATTCAACACCGTGATGGATATAAATGTACTTAATACCTTTTTTGCCTCAGGCAACATACCTGTACAAGACTAAACAGAGACAAAGATTGCTAAACTTTGAAGCAGTGATGGGTCAGTGGCATTGGCTGCTAACTGCCTCGCAGCAGGTCCATAGTTCAAATCCCGGTGCGGGCTTGAGCTTCACCGCATGGTGGAAGGGCATTTTTTCGAATACCCGCCTGGCTAGCGACCACCCTCAAGTAGAAAATCTGTCGCCAAGCACCTAACGATGTGTTCTGACAGCTGTCCCTGAGAGCCAGTAATTCTAGGTTAAGCCTGTTAACACCTTCGACCACATGATCACTTACCATCAGGTGAGATTGTGGCCAAAGGCTTACCTAACAATAAAAAACCTTATTAAATAATTCAAATAATAACATCACATTTCTCTTCAAACCTAAGTTTACTTATTATAATGGCGGGCACCAGCGCCTTGTGGAGAGTTGCCTTCTGGTACTACAATCCCCAAGACGCCTGTCAAGCGTAGGGATCATGACAAACACCCTTAACTAATAAGGCTATTGATGATAATTAATGATGAATACACGATTTGAAATACATGCGGTCATGAAATCAATAATGAGATGTATGTGATAACATAGAACATTTTTTTTTGTTATTTTTTTTATTTCTGTTCGTTTAGCCTTTGATCACTATCTCACCTGATGTTAAGTAATGATGTGGTCGAATATGTTGTTCAGGCTAACCTAGAAGTACTGGCTCTTAAGGACAACTGCCGGAACACACTGTTAGGTGCTTGAAATACACCGTAAGGGGCTTGAAATACACCGTTAGGTGCTTGATTATTCATTCTGTAGAGAAGTTAGTGATGCGTTATATTGACGGATAGACAGACAAGCAGGAGAGTCATTTAGAATAGGGATCCGTTTTCGTTTTTAATCCATTAGCTCATACATTAGTATTAAAAAAAACAGGCAGATCTCAGTATCTGTGTGATCGCATAACAAAGCTTTTATAAGTTTAGAGCAAATAGTTCAGAGATAAAAATTTACCCAATTTTATTTTGGTGTTTGGTTAAGGCAACAGAATTTTTCTACAACTCTTTTATAGTACCGACATAAAATCGTATGGAAATTTTTTTACATAATGAAATATTCGTATATTCCATAGGTAAGACTATTCTTATAAATACTTTCTCTAAGTGCTACCATAGCATACATAAATAGTTTGGTAAGTGTTTCAAGCAAGAATAAAACATAAATTGTCAAAGTTCATTGAACCTCCATTATTTCATTACGTACCAGAAAGAGCATGCGTCATATATAAAGCAGAAACATAATATTCTCGGGAGGAAGTACGAAACTAGTAATAAATGTTCTTTTCACAAGGAAAACTTTGGGCAATATTAGAAAGCAATAAGTAAATACAATACCATGAAAAATATCCAAAATAAATACAGGTAATAACAGAAGCTTAAAAGGTGAGCGAACAATGTTTGGAATGATTTTAAAGTACATAAAGACGATTTACGTCTTTTTACCCTGAACATTTTTTTTCTAAATGCGAACTCAATGTTTGCGTGCTTGTCCGGTTAAAGTTTCGATTATTGATAAATTCAATTTATATACATATAATGACGCCTGTATTCCCCGAAGGCATAGGTGTGTAAACACTCACGTTTCGCCACTTGGGTTTTGGTCCCGTGTAATAGGGGGCGATCCTATTGCCATTAACCGGGCACATTTAGGTCAGGGTCATACAGAATGTTTCCTCTAACGCATAGGACGAAACACAAGAACATATTACGAAGAATATGGTTACGCTAACAACATAAGACAGGAACACAAGAACATTTAGCAAGAATAGCTGGCAGGGCACTAAGATGATATACAGCTCTTTTGTGCGTCTAATGCACACAACACCATACTCACATCCATGTGAGAAGTTGCAAGCTGTTAATTTGACGCACTTTTCCCTTTGCCTCTTACGAAACCCACAAGAAGGAATGGGGAGGTGACATTCTAATACGAGTACGCACCCCACGGGTTTTAATTGACTTGCGCCTAGTATAAAATTATTAGAAACAAGTTCGCTCCGTTTTTCGGATTCACCGATTCTTGACGAATCCCTATCACCATTAGTCGAAATACAAATTCAAAATTTTAGCAATTCCTTAATTTAGGTGTTGGGTGCTGCAGTTGATCAACTCGGTCACAATGGCCTAACCTGCTCTCGAACTGCTGGTCGAATCTCCCACCACGCCAGCCTTGACTATATCATCCGCCGGTAATGTGCAGACATCGCGTGGACAATTTAGCGCCATCACATCTTACTGAAACCAACGTGAGGGCTGGCACCGTGTCTATACTTCGGTGGAGCAACTCAAGCGGCGCAAGTATGCTAATCTCAGTACTGGCGCAAGTAGTGGTTACATATTTGAGCCATTTGGTGTGGAGACGTTGGGTCCGTAGACATCGGGAGCTCATCTTTTTTTTTAATTGTCAGACCGTTTGGTCAATGCGACGCGTGATCAAAATGCCGGCACCTATTTGGCTAAACGACTAACTAAGCATTGCAATTCAACGGGGCAATGCTCCCAGCATGCTGGCACGCTGCCAACTTGTAGACGGCAGGAACATTTGGACTGCCTGTAAGTCTGAAATGATTTGTAGGTTGTCTTAGTGCTTTCATTGTAGTAGTTTTAGTGTTGTATACACAGCTGATTTAAAACTATATAAGTTTGTGGTCAAATACTAAATTATGTAGCTAAAAAAATAAAAATAAAAAACTAAAATTAAACTAAATATTTGTTTTTAGCAAACATTATATTACCCTGATATTCGAGAGAGATATGAAATTTAAATTACGAGTATGTTATCATGGTAAGAAATCCGGTAATAGTTTATTCAAATAAGCCAAAATATGACGTTTTTTACTTTTTATGTACTGATGTTTCTATGTTATTATGCCTGATAGGTTAGCCCTTGACCACTATCTCACCTGATGGTAAGTGATGATGCGGTCGAAGATGTTGCTCAGGCTAACCTAGAATTACTGGCTCCGCTTGGCGACAGATTTTCTACTTAAGGGTGGTAGCTAGCCAGGTGGGCATTCGCAAAATGCCCTACCACCATCCTATAAAGACTGCCATTCTAAGACGACAACCGGGACCGACGGCTTAAAGTGCCCTCCGAAGCACAGAAGCGCTCAGTAATAAAGTCACTAGCGGTCACCCATCCAACTTATGACTGCGGCGCAAAGTTGCTTAACTTTGCTGATCGGTTAAGAACAGCTAAGCAAATTTTCCTACAAGCGCTTCAAAATATAGGAACTATATTATTTCAACAAAATTGTCACGCACACTGTGCACCAATGTATTATTTTTTCTGACGTTTTAGCTAAACATATATACCTATCTCGTCCCATAGAAATACCTTACCTTGTAATCCAATAACTCATAAATTACACAATAAGCACAAGGTAGGTACTTCATACTGAATGCTAACTTAACTTCTATGCGAAGTTTCTATGATTGGTCTGCTCAGATAGAAGATACTTCTTTTATTTGTGAGATTTTTGTTTACCGTCTTTCCTAGAATAATTTTAATCAGGATCTAATAAAAATATGGAAGTTGTGATAGGGCTCCAATTTACGCCTCGATATCAGTTCCGTATTTATGCTTATAAGCTTCTGCATTTTATGTCACGTCGTAACATGAGATCAGCTTTGTTTGTCTCACAAATAACGCAGTTTTGTGGCCTTTGTATCTTAGTTTTTATGGGCACAAGCGGGAGAATTAGCCGACTGAATGTAAAAGCGTTCTTATCTCGAGACAACACTTTTATTCTACAAGCTGCCCGTATTCAAATTTATTTACCGTTACATTTTTGGATCTTGTATAAGTTACAAGCCTCCGGTTTCAGGAGCGGCCTGAAAAAAAAAATGATTAAATGTTACAGCTGCTGATGTATATAATTAAAATTTTTAAGATTTTCAAAGTCACGGAGTTTAAATACCTTTTGATTTAGGTTTCTTACAAACGCAATTATAAGGTTATCGTACACTTTTTGCGCTTTAGGCTACATTGTTGCGTCGGTTTTGCAGAAATAATTTGATATAAAGAAATCACTTTATTTACCTTTTTTTTTGTTTTTCTAAAACAAAATATAGAATTATATTAGAATATTGCTAATTTACTTATTATATGTAATAATATTCAATATTTTAATCAGAATATATACATATATTTCTTAAATTATTGACTAATTTTTGACACTAATATTTGTGTAATGATGTTCACAGCGACTTTAGTCCTTAGTAATTATGGGTTTGTTCCATAAATAGGGTTAAAACAAAGAAAAATTTTCATTTCACATCCAACATTATTCTAATTATTTCTCAAATTTACATCATCAACGGTTTATTTGGTTGAATCACGAAATCCAGTCATTAACAAATGATGTGGTATTAAAAATTACCCAGTGGAAGTAAAAGCTATTTGAAAATGCGTGTTTATTTACGTAAGCATTTCTTGATTATGATGCATATAATTATATAATATAGGGAAACTTTACTGTTTACTGTTTTCAGTCTTTTTCACTGCGTCACATACCTATTTTTTTTAACCTTTTAAATACATCTACGAAAGTCGGCCTCCAGGGTTTTTATTATTCACGTGCATTTCAAGCAGATAACAAAAATTATTTAATATATAATGTATATATACATATATACATTTTCACTATATATATATATATATATATAATGTCTTAAGAAAATCTCTGGTCTCTTCCACTTTATCTACTGCAGGCAAGGTACATTAATTATTTGCATAACATGCCCTAACTTCATAAAAGTACTGATAGGATAAGATATTGTACAATAAAAAAAAAACATCATTATAGCAATTTAACAACCTAAAACAGTTTGTATCCAGTAAAAATTTTATATTCATCCGTATTTATATATAAGTATTATCGTGGTGATTCAAGAGATATATATATTTTTTATTACTAAACCTTCATTTTAAGCGCTATTTTCCAAAGGACTAGCTTTGAATTTGGTATCTTTTCTACATCCTAGACGACCTAAGGTTGTTTAACAAAACGTAAGTTGCCATATTTTCAGGAATAACCCCGCCATTTTGGCATCTGTTTGCGAACTCAAGCATATTACGGAAATTAAAGCAACTGTTAAAGCGGTCTCTAGGATGATTATCTTAATTTTGTAATGCAAACTGTATAGTTAGGGAGATACTGGTCAACTTACGTGTAACTATGATAACATAAAATTTTGGGAATTGGTATGAAAACTATGTCAACAATGTCTTTATACAATTATTAATTTCAGCACTTTCAGCGGATAATAAGGTTGGTGGTTGGAAGCACTAATGGCTCACAGGGTTACCAAATATGGCTACCCAATACGCCGTTACGGGCTTGACAACGGATATTCAACTTGACTTTACTGAAAAGCATCAATAATTATAAAAATCGGGCAATTGTGGTCCAACGCACAAAGGTTCCGTACCAATATCTATACACCATTGAACACTACATTATAACTATTTTTGTAGTTTTCACGTGCGCGAGCCCGAATCGCACTTGGCAGATTTTTACTGATTGTTATATTGGAAACAGATATACATCATCTGTGAAAATTTCAAGCTATAACAGTTCACGAGATTTAGCCTGGTGACAGACAGGCGGACAGTGAAATCTTAGTAATAGGGTCCCGTCTTTACCCTTTAGGCACGGAACCCTAAAAATGGGAATAACACATTAGACCCAAAAAACTCCTTGGCGAGAACTATATTCTTTACCATCTACAAACCTACTTAAATATTTAAATACGGCTACGTTCCGCAACATTGTTCCAAGCCGGGCTTGACCATTTATACAGGGTATTTGCGGCAAAATATAGAATTATATTAGAATATTGCTAATTTACTTATTATATGTAATAATATTCAATATTTTAATCAGAATATATACATATATTTCTTAAATTATTGACTAATTTTTGACACTAATATTTGTGTAATGATGTTCACAGCGACTTTAGTCCTTAGTAATTATGGGTTTGTTCCATAAATAGGGTTAAAACAAAGAAAAATTTTCATTTCACATCCAACATTATTCTAATTATTTCTCAAATTTACATCATCAACGGTTTATTTGGTTGAATCACGAAATCCAGTCATTAACAAATGATGTGGTATTAAAAATTACCCAGTGGAAGTAAAAGCTATTTGAAAATGCGTGTTTATTTACGTAAGCATTTCTTGATTATGATGCATATAATTATATAATATAGGGAAACTTTACTGTTTACTGTTTTCAGTCTTTTTCACTGCGTCACATACCTATTTTTTTTAACCTTTTAAATACATCTACGAAAGTCGGCCTCCAGGGTTTTTATTATTCACGTGCATTTCAAGCAGATAACAAAAATTATTTAATATATAATGTATATATACATATATACATTTTCACTATATATATATATATATATATAATGTCTTAAGAAAATCTCTGGTCTCTTCCACTTTATCTACTGCAGGCAAGGTACATTAATTATTTGCATAACATGCCCTAACTTCATAAAAGTACTGATAGGATAAGATATTGTACAATAAAAAAAAAACATCATTATAGCAATTTAACAACCTAAAACAGTTTGTATCCAGTAAAAATTTTATATTCATCCGTATTTATATATAAGTATTATCGTGGTGATTCAAGAGATATATATATTTTTTATTACTAAACCTTCATTTTAAGCGCTATTTTCCAAAGGACTAGCTTTGAATTTGGTATCTTTTCTACATCCTAGACGACCTAAGGTTGTTTAACAAAACGTAAGTTGCCATATTTTCAGGAATAACCCCGCCATTTTGGCATCTGTTTGCGAACTCAAGCATATTACGGAAATTAAAGCAACTGTTAAAGCGGTCTCTAGGATGATTATCTTAATTTTGTAATGCAAACTGTATAGTTAGGGAGATACTGGTCAACTTACGTGTAACTATGATAACATAAAATTTTGGGAATCGGTATGAAAACTATGTCAACAATGTCTTTATACAATTATTAATTTCAGCACTTTCAGCGGATAATAAGGTTGGTGGTTGGAAGCACTAATGGCTCACAGGGTTACCAAATATGGCTACCCAATACGCCGTTACGGGCTTGACAACGGATATTCAACTTGACTTTACTGAAAAGCATCAATAATTATAAAAATCGGGCAATTGTGGTCCAACGCACAAAGGTTCCGTACCAATATCTATACACCATTGAACACTACATTATAACTATTTTTGTAGTTTTCACGTGCGCGAGCCCGAATCGCACTTGGCAGATTTTTACTGATTGTTATATTGGAAACAGATATACATCATCTGTGAAAATTTCAAGCTATAACAGTTCACGAGATTTAGCCTGGTGACAGACAGGCGGACAGTGAAATCTTAGTAATAGGGTCCCGTCTTTACCCTTTAGGCACGGAACCCTAAAAATGGGAATAACACATTAGACCCAAAAAACTCCTTGGCGAGAACTATATTCTTTACCATCTACAAACCTACTTAAATATTTAAATACGGCTACGTTCCGCAACATTGTTCCAAGCCGGGCTTGACCATTTATACAGGGTATTTGCGGCATTTCCTCTGTTAAAGTCACGCCATGGAGTTACAGATTAACTCGTTGGTGCACGACTGAATTTTAAATGAAGTCAAATATTTAACAATACGATTTGCGACAGTCACAAATATATACTTATTTGATGAGATTTATACATATCCATGCAATAAAATTAAACGCAGCCCAAACTTATAAAATAAGTTATTGCTATGCTATTTGCTGCACAAGAACTATGCACTGATTAGATATGGCTTAGTCTAAGGTTTTGGGATTAATAAAAAAATATTATTATTATTAGTAATATTAAACGCATTGTTTTGAAATTGTATGTTTTTTATCCATTTGTTAAGGAATAAGCACGAGGCCCACCTGATGTTAAGCGGACTAACCTCTGCCTATAACAGATGTATTATTCGGAACGAATTGCACTGCACCTGTCACACTGAGACATACAGTTGTTAAGCCTCCTGTGCCTGTATTTTTTCCAGCTCACAAGGACTACTGCCGGAACACACTGTTAGGTGTTTGGTGACAGATTTTGTACTTGAAGGTAGTAGCTAGCCAGGTGAGCATTCGCAAAATGCCCTTCCACAAACCTTGCTGTGATCACGGACCTGCGGCACGGTAGTCCATAGCTTTTACCGTTCGGCCATCATTGCTTCCAAATACTACATTAAAAAATTGTGTTAACGAACATATAGTATCAAACCTCATAATAATGAACGATAATAAAAAATATAGTATCTAACACCTCTCTATTCTCTGTTTAAAATTTTTACCCAATTTAATTAAAGGATTGAGGTGTATATATTTTATCATATTTGGAGTTCGATTATATATATTTTTATTTATTTGTTACCCAATTACTTTACCTATGATATATTACTATTGATGATAATTTTTGTTAGAATATACATCCAAGTTGGTCCAATTTTTTTTTTTACATTGTATTACATCATTTCAGTATTTATATTCTTATTCTATACTATAAGTCTACTATATAAGTCGGTTTTAAGTAGGTAACACTCAAATAAGAAAATATTACCAATACGCCTATGACATTGTAAGATTGATTTTTATAAAGACCTGACTTGTATACACATTGTAAAGTATTATAACTTGCAAAAGTTAGACCGTGAAAATAGGAGCTCAGAGTGATTTGAATAAGCACGATACCGAATTCTGACCTCACATTATCATGGTCCAACTTCCACAACTGAAGTATAGAAAGACAGTCCGGTTTTTTTCATGTTTTATTCTTTTAAATAATGATTATTGCTTACGTACAATGGGACCAACTTGAAAATATAATCTGAAAATCATTTCAAAATGGGCTGAGTAATTACGTAACTGTATCAGCTGGATTATCCACTGCTGAACACAGCCTGCCCCATTTAGGAGGGGTTTGCCATAATCCCTACGCTTTGCAGGCGTCTTGGGGATCGCAGTTTAATTTTACCCCAAAGACAAACACGTTCGGAATTTCGTACTTACTAAAGAAATTTTGCAAAAAAGATAATTATGTCTTTTATTGTAATTTATTGAAATTTTAACTTATTGTTGTATTTAAACGAAAATAAGTATTTACTGCAAATTAAACCAATATTTAACCTGTAAATATTAAATTCTAGTTTCAAAATAGTTCAATTTGTTTACGTTATTCATAATACCTACGCTTTCTTCTAAAAGTAAAGTGTTGGTATGGTATGAGGTCCCGGCTGATAAACTCCACGCTCCATCCTAGCGTTGCCTAAATCCAAAACCCGAATGCTTTGAACTCGAACTTCATAACCACTTTCAGTATCTAGCTGAATGCATAACAGTGGACGAGATAAACAATGGGTGGAAGCTGTCAAAGCAGTGAGGTCTCAGTTGTTTAAGACCCTTCGACGAAATAAGCCGAAGGAGCTATCTGAAAAACCAATCAAGTTGATGGAAGACCGGAACAAGATGAGTCTGCAATCTTCAGCTGATATATCAAACTACGGCAAGCTCAATAGAGCAATTTCTAAGGCACTACAATACGCCTTGCATGCCTTCAATACAAAACGTATAAAGGTTTATTCTATATGACACAGTGACAAAAATAAACAAGGTCACAAAATCATCTCATCGAAACCGTAGATTCTGAGAGAGCTTGAGAGTTTTCATAGACATTTTTAAAAATCCACACGAATACCCGTTGTCAGTGCACGTCACAGTCTTGTCCTGAAGGACAAGAGCTTATCTGACCCGACACTATATAGAAGACAATATCCCTTACATCTACCTAAACGAGATTGGAATTGCACTTAAACAGCTTAAAAACAACAAGGTGACCTATAAATTTTATATTTTTATTTTTGTAATGCTGAATAGCAATAAACTAATTTGCAAACGTGCGTCTCGTACACCGTAAATTGAGCTACAGATGTCGCTCCAACCCCATACGATGGTTAAGAACGAGAGGATAAATTAGAGTTATGAGTTATATGTCATGTTATCTTAGCGGTCACAGCATACACCGGCTATAGGGGTTAAAATAGTGGATTAAGCAATTCACTATTTTAAGAATACTATCTGAAATCTATATTAATAATATTCTATTAAAATACCTTACGTTTTTATCTTTATAATCAACAGTGCCTTATCAAAATCGACAAAAAAATCAATCTTGCAAGAGTCAAAAAATTAGACTTGAATTTTATACCCGGTAAACAATTGAATTTATCGACAGCAACCTAGTACTATCCTCACGGGAGACCAACTATAAATGTCACAGCGTTGGAGCCCCAGTAGCTTGTTGAAGCTCTTTATGGACTATAAATCTGAGCAGTGAAACCCGTTAACCCTCTCTCTGCTCGGTCAGATGTCGGATTGCTTTATTGTAGTCGTTAAAGCGCTTCAAATACTTGAAATAACAAATTGTCTGATTATTGAAATCTGGAATTGGGATCTCGGCACCTATAGCAGGTTCAGTGACATAGATATTTTTACATTATGTAGAAATTTCAATCATAAAGACAAGAGTCTTAGACTAAATTGTAAAAGAACTGCATCGGTTCGGCAGCTGTTGGGCATTCAAGACTAAACTATTTAGCAAATTGTTTAGATTAAGTAATTAGTTTAGTATTCATAACATTTATTCTTCTGGACCTATGAATTGGTTGTTTGTTGCTTTAATTTATTTGTTATACATTTGTAATACTGTGGATCTATCTTTGAAATAAATAATTAATACTACATAAATTTATTTGCCTATCATATTATAAAGGAAAAAAAAACAACGGTTTCCAACCGGTGATCACATCCGTTCCTGGGACCGGAACATGCTCTGGCAATTCGAGATACCTACTGTCGTGAGATTACCGAACCGATACTAAATCTTCTCCGCGCATCAGGGATTTTACGCGCGCGAGATTCATTTTATCAAATGTACATTGCCCTCTAATATGAATGTGACTTGATTTTTTACATTTTTGCAGTAATTATTATTATAATCAAATTGAACTTGATAGCTTTCTGAGATCAAAGTGTTCACTAGAGGTAATAATAAGCAATACGTTGGATAACTGTAACAAATGTATATTTGATTTCTTTCTTGACTTGAAATATTTTTATCCTATATCAATCTATGCAATCTTTCTATCACAAATAAGAAAAGGGTTGTATCTTTACATCATACATATTAACATGGTGTCAGATACCCGAGAGAAGGAAATCCGAACCCCCATTTCATGATGTGAAATGATCCCCATTTCTGAATCGATAGGTAGCTCCTATAAAACTAAAGTTTTCATTTCCAACCAGTGACATGTCGGGATCCCAGAGGTACCCGTATACTATTTCCTTTGCTTATGTGGTTCTAAAGAAGAAAATATGGATGTAAGGTACCGAATACAGACCTATATAGTATAGATGAGCTATATATGCGAGTGTATGTACTTCGCGTGCCAAATAATGTGCGAAAAGGGAACAATGCTCTTCTTTTGTTTAGTTGCGCTCCATCGTAATTGGTACCGGACGTTAACCAAAATTTTAAAACATGCCTAATGAGATGTTCTGAGTTGTAATAACGCTTCTTAATCATGGAAACTATATATATAAAATTTGTTGGGTAATCCTTGTCAAAGGATTGGCAGAGCTTGAATCCTTTGACAAGGATTGTCCAACAAATTTTATAAACCGAAGTAGTTGAAAGGATGTAATGATTTTGCTCAGTAATGGGAAAAATTAAACAGATAATATCAATAATAAAAAATACTAAAATCAAACATAATATTAATATTCTACTCAACCAGCTTTAGACGATAAAACAACACTAGGCAATAAATTTGTTCTAGATTAATAAACTCCCCTAAAAAAATATTGAACTAAATTTCGATATCCATATTAGATTTTGGGTCAACGTTCTAAAATAAATATTTAAATTCGTTGAAATAGAAATATATAGAACTATTTCTTTAAATTTTTTTTACAGACCCGTCTCATACGAATGGTCAGACAGATAGTGAAATATTTTCGAATCACAATGGCGACATCACGTTTATATTATTTGGCACTGAGTAGACGCGTATTAAGTGTTATGATTAAGACGATTTTACTCAGTTATTCTCTGATATCGATTGTGACAGAGCATAAATAGTAAGAATAGGGCTCAATTTAACCGGATTGTTAGCAGTGGTCTAAAATTAATTTAATTTTGTTCTAGAATAACTTACCATCGTGATTGTAGTATTAAATTATTTGTCAGTCTGGTCCCGAATTATGTAAATGTGAATCTCTAAATACGTCAATTGAACATCGTAATAGAATTCGCCAACGACAATTTCTACAATATAATGTGTGTATGATTGATGCATTAGCTAATTGGTTTATAATAACCTCTTTATAATAAGGGCCTGTTTCAGAATGTTCGAGTAAGTTCCTGTTTTACTACCCAGAACATAAAATATCTAACTGAATGATTAATTCGAGCTTTAACCGATGGATAGATTAAATCAATAACTGTGAAGGGCAAATATAGTGTTTAATTTATTAAATATGTTCTGGGTAGTATAATCGGAACTTGCTCGAACATTCTGAAACACGCCCTTAGTATATTTGCTTGCCGTTGAATTAGACAGCAAGAAATAAAAAAGAAAAAAATAAACCAACTTCTAACACTGAAATGTATGAAATAACTTGTTAAAGTCGGTACCATGCTGAATCAAAACCGCGACCTCACATCAGCTTGGTCCGACTTCCACATGTTCATACTTTTCAGTGAAGGAAGTTGGTTCCATTTTATTTTTTTCATGTTTCTCTTTACTTTGTGATTATTCACTTGCTTAAAATATCATCTATATCTAGAAATAAGTCATCGCCGACAACAGCAAATACCATTTAATCATCCAGATAAGCGAATACATGTTTCAGTTAATTGACTATACTGTATCAGCCGGATTGTCCACTGCTGAACACAGCCTCCCCCATTATGGGGGGATTTGCCGTAATCCCTACGCTTGGCAGGCGTCTTGGGGATCGCAGTGTGAGATATCAGTTCCTCAGAAAGCGCTGCTGCCCACCTTCTAGTGTGTTACCCTTAGTCACCTCTTACGACACCCACTGACAGAGATAGGGGGGTGACATTCTAGCCCGGCACCCCACGGGCAATTGACTATAACTATATATAAACTACTGAACTGATTTTGATGAAATTTATATTGGATCACTTTTGATGTATATATTATCCTATAAATAAAGAAAATCATTAAAATACTACTGGAAAAAGTTATGCGTAATCATACATAAAAAAAATATACTCGTCGAATTAAGAACCTCTTCCTATTTTAGAAGTCGGTAAAAAAAACACTAGCAGCGCCGGTACGAAAATTAAATTGGGTTACTTAATATGAATTCTAGCACTTTCGCATATTAAGCGAGAATCATATTTACTCTAATTTTAATATTTTGACCGCCTTAGGGTTTGTCTGTTTGAAGGTAGCACCCGTTCCCTATCTATTCTTTATACTTATATTATATCAAACAGAGGAAAGATTTGTATTTTTATATTTTTGTATGTAACAAATAAACTTAAAAACTACTCGGCCAATTTAAAAAGTTATTTCACCATTAGAAAATCCTACATCCCTGATGAACATAGGCTATAGGATATTTTCAAAAACTTAGTGATTCGTATGGAAACTTCGATAATGTAACCCAAAGTCTGAAAACATACCAATGTTAAGCAGACTTACCTCTGCCTATAACAGATGCATTTCGTCACAAGTCACGAATTGCACTGCGCCCGTTACCTTGAGACATAGTTCTTAAGTCTCATGTGCCTGTAATTTCACTGGCTCTTAAGAACTGCTGCCGGAACACACCGTTAGGTGCTTGGCGACAGATTTTCTACTTGAGGGTGGTCGCTAGCCAGGCGGGCATTCGCAAAATGCTCTTCCACCACGCGGTGAAGCTCAAGCCCGCAGCGGGATTCGAACCATGGACCTGCTGCGCGGCAGTCCAAAGCCAATGCCACTGAGCCATGACTGCTTCAAATACTGCTACAAATAAGTCCGCAATATCATAATTATGTCTAACTATTACAGTTATATCATAATAACAACATTTTATTTTAATATATTTTTTCGTTAAATACCCTTGCAAAGCAGGGGAGGCCTGCTAGGGAAAAAAGATATGATTCTGCTGCACAATGCTTCCGAAATCGGATCAGTAGAATCAATGGGTGCCTTCGCTTCTATAATAAAATGATGATGATGAAAAGGACCTGCTTGATTAACAAGCGTGATAACACATGTTGAAGTAATTAAACCACTTTAAACGGTTTAAATCGCGTATATTTATCATTATTTTTGTCCCGACGTTTCAAACACTTTTCAGTGATTGTGGTCACGGGGTGACACGGGGTGTGTAATTATCGCGAAAACCTAAGACAAAAACATGTTTAAGTGTCAATGCACCCACATTTTGCTATACATACCTTTGGTCCAATGTAATATTGTGTGAGCATATTGTCATCTACTTGGAAACTTCTAGACTCCGGACTACCATTTGAAATTTTTTTATCCGAAAAAAACCCGATAAAGGACCTATTTATTGTTCCCAATAAATAAAAAGGTCTATTGGTTCTATAGAGGTTTACCCAGAATTGTAAATGGATATCAACGACAGCTGCTAAAACATACCGTGTTTGGCGACTGATTTTCTACTTGAGAGTGTGGGCTCGTTAGATTGGCATTTACATAATGCCGTACCGTCATGAAATAACAACTGCAATCCCAAGACAATAACCGAAACCCCTCAAAAACACAGAACGACTCCCTAGTAAATGTCAATAGCACTCATCTATAGGCTTTGCATCGAGCGCTTCAATAGCCCAAATAAACATGCGGAGTCGTGACCTGAACCTAGTGGTTGCATAAAAAATTCCGCAAAGTGTCGCCTGCACCACGAAGCAAATAACCCCTTTGTGGCCTGCAGTGATCAAATTACCGGGCAAAGTGGACGTCGAGATAACAAACTTAGCGAAATAATTATTAGGATCTATGAGCTAGAACGCAACTTGTACATAGTGGCCAGAATATATTAAGTAGTATCAAATAAATTTGCAAACCAGCATGATTATCTCATCTAGTAATTAAATTAAAAAATCCCAAAAATAGAACCAAACAGTACAAGAAATTAATAATAGAATAACTAGGTAATTGATATTTACAAAGTTTTATTCGTCAAAGAGTTGCTTGTTATTTTGAAGGGTTCAAAAAACGGTATATTTGAGTGGCTCGTGCAAACTCTCTTTTCTCGGTAGTAGACCTATACAAATATTTGCTAAAGTAGCACAAATTGGAGTGTTCCAACTATACATTTGAGGTACATTTTTTCGAAATAACTTTTTTTCTGGGGTAGTTAGCTTTATTATATAAATACTTAAAACGAATACTACAACGATTGATTTGTTACGATTTAGGTATTTTATTTTGTAGTTATTATTCGCAATGATATATTATTTATTTAAATCTATACGATTTAAAATTTACTTAAATTTTACCAACAATGCTTAAATAAAACATAGGCGGAAAAACGAGTTCATAGAAAAGGTTTCTGAAAACGACTTCATTTGTATAAAATATTACTTCACAGAAAATTACAATAAGTTCTACAAAATCTAGTGTCAGTAACCTTAATAAATTTAATATGAGTCCAAAGCGCTTAGTCAGCATTTGGGAGTAAATCCACCGTAAAGGCCTACGTTAAATTGAAACAAGAACAATACATTTTTGTGTACGCACTATAGGTCACATGTTTTTGACCACATAAAAGTACCTTTCTAAAAACTTTTATCCTTTTTCGGTCATGCAAACAACACTCGATGCATTAACGTATATATATTATCACGATGACTAGATGTTTTATTTTCAAGGCACTTATGGAAACCACTGAAGTTTTAATTGTTATGTTCATGGATTTTGTACACCAAATGCTTTCTCTGGTTTGCCGAATAATCAGTTTAGTTTACAAAGTATGGAGAAGTAACGAAAATAAAACCGGCCAAGTGCGAGTCGGACTCGCGCACCGAGGGTTCCGTACAAACCTGTAGGTACATAAGTAAAAGTTGTAGTATATTTATTACTAAATGAAATCAATAACATTTTAAAATTAGTTAAACAAATTTATTAATATGTTACTAAAAATGTAAGCTTTTCGCAATTTTTCCTTTATCTGTGCTATAAGACGTTGCTTCGTACCCTGTAGGTTTTGATTCCCTTGCGAGTGTCGAAAATGTGTGGTATAAACGGCTGTATCTTTTGATTGCGTTGCCTTAAAGTTTGATTTTTTAGCTCCAAGGGACAGTAGACCTAAGAGTATTTGACATGAATTTCAGCTTGATACCTCCACGCGATATTAAGAAAAAGGGTCTTGACAGACAGACGGACAACAAAGTGATCCTATAAGGGTTCCGTTCTTTTTTCCTTTTGAGGTACGGAACCCTAATAATGTGGATATAGATAACTTACCTACCAAAAGATAGAAATATTGTGGGAAAATATTATGCCAGATTTCAACTTTCAAGGGGCCTGAAAATTAGGGAGAATTTTGATGTGACTGATAAAATCAGCTCACTGATCAGCACTGGCTAATAACCAGCATTATGCTGATTTGGGGCCAATTTGTGAACTCAATATTCAGTAGTAAATTTGATTAATCATCTTAGATTCGCCGTATTGTTTGTGTCACTAATAAAGTATTTTTCATTCTTTCTAAAAAAGGCTTTTTTACTACAAAATATCAAGTAACATTTAAGTTTCATCGATGAAATTTGGAAATAAATGTTAAGCTACCATCAATAAGAGATTTGTTTGCAAAATTTGGCGAACGCTTTAATGTAAAGTGAAAAGTTAAATTCTTTTTATTTGCAGGAATATAGGTAGTTTAGATACATATTACCAATTATACTCTCACCATTAGACTCTGTCTAAATAAAAATAAAAACATTTTTATCGTGCTTGTGAGCAGCTTCAGTGACATAGTTAAAATACATGATATTCCTAATTATTAGGGCAACAAAATAAAACAATATGTATAAATTTCTAATTTTCCGTCATAAAAATCAGGGTAAAGGAAGTGAATTGAAAAAGAACTCACCGGCCCACAGAAGTTTAATGATGTACGTTGTGTACATACGAGTATGTACTCATAACTTCAAGAAAATTTGTAGATTACATTTTTAGTTCAAGAGAGGCTAAAATAGCCTCATAATTTGCCGCTCCATCGTTATTAACCAAACGTCTTTATTTGATTTGGAAAATGGAGACAGATTTATATTTCGGTAATCATCATTTGTGTGCAGTTATATTTTACCACAACAAATTGTAACGTTTAATAAATGCTTGTTATGAAGTAAACACAATTTTTTAATAATGATTAATAACTCCACAACAACACCATTACGCAACACGTGTCGAGTTTCAAGCTGGTTGTGAGAGTTAATCCATCTATAGGAGTTCTGATTCAGTATGTCAGTGATGTAAGTGAGTCAGAGACAGCCTTTGATCTCTATGCAATCAAAACAGCCTGTAAATCGATTCGGCGAATTTTGCTGAGTCTATGATAAAACGCTACAAAACGAATTTGAGTAAATGGATTTTAGTAATTTTCATTAAAGAATATAATTTTAGAAATATAATTATGTTCGTGTATAAAACCACTAAGGGGTATATGAAGCTTTCGTAGCGAAGTTTGCTTAGCCTTTCTTGACCGATCAGCAAAGATAAGCAACATCCGCCCCGGTCAAGAGTTGGATGGGAGACCGCTAGTGGTATTACTATTGAGCGCTTCCGTGCTTCGGAGGGTACGAAGCACCTACAAGTGTGTTTCGGCAGCTGTCCTTGATGGCCAGTAATTCTAGGTTAGCCTGAACAAGATTTTCGACCACATCATCACTTACCATCTGGTGAGATAGTGGTCGAAGGATAGAAGAGGATTATCTGTATAAAAAAGAAACTTTGTAACCATGGAGGTCTTGGCTGTTGATGTAATGTGATAGAACCGTTTAAAGAAGAATTTAAAGTATGGCTAATACTGCAGAGGTATAGTAAGAATGGCGAAACAATAAGCAAGAGTTCGAGTCCTGCTGTGAAATTAAGATGAAATAGTAATAGTAAGACAGTACAGAGATGAGGCATATAAAATGTATGAAAAATGTTTTAAAACCATAATAAAAATTTACTGACGGTTAGCTCTACTAGTTTTATATATTATGTTCACAGGCTTTGATGACTATCTCACCTATTCCACCAGACTTAAATGCATCGTGGTTCTAAACACCAACTAAATCACCTTTACAAATTATTAAGGCAAAAAATATTTATCTCGGGCTGGACCCAAACCCGTGACTCCCGTGAATCCAATGAATTGCATATATTGAGCTATAATTTTATTACTTTTAAATTGACCAGACTACTGGACTTCACTAGTATATTTAACTTAAGAGAAGTTATACCTCATTTGAAAAAGTGTGAAATGTTTGTGATTTGTGGAATTCTCAGCTACTGCATTGAAGAGATTTCATGTTGTTTACAGCATAAAGTTCCACTAATGAGCAAAATTTCCCTGCAATCAGAGATGCTTATCTTTCAATGCTATTACGTGTTTCTATTTGTTGTGTACTAAAATTTTGCACAAGTTTTATACAATCTGAGAACCTTAATGATTTCTAGACAATAATTATGTAACATAAGTAGTTTTGATATATTACCAAATGAATTTCGACATCTTAATTTAAAAAGAAAACTTAGAGATGGTTGCAGGATAAAAAAAATGATGTAAGAGACATTCTGAAATAATATAAAGATATCCTTTGTTTAAATATTATTAATTTGCATGCTACTCTAATGCTAGCAAAACATGGGCACTTTTACTTTATAATAACAATTTTTACCATGTTGTACGCAATTAGAGGATCTTTTTATAAATAAGCATTTAATCCAGTCGTATTTTTTGCATATTTACTGAGTTTAATCTTTGTTTGTCCCTTTCACCAGGTGCCATTTTCTATATTATGTCTTTTAATGTCAGGTCTGGGGTTGATTAGTTTAAGGAACACACCGTTTGGTACTTGACGACAGATTCTCTAATTGCTACCCACATGACATTCGCAGTAGTTTAAAACATATTGCATAGGTGGCAGAGAATGCGACCTGGCTATCAAACAGAAAAATTGTCACCATGCACCTAACGGTATGTTCTAGAAAATATCTTCATGACCTGGCAATTCTATGTTTGGTCTGTTCATTTGTCATTCCTTGGCAACAGGTAGTAGAGATAGTGTATAACAATTCTACTACATATCGAGTTTGTTTAACATTATTTATATCCCGAAGTGCCGTTTCAAACATTTTCTAGTGGCCAAGGTAATCTAGTCCGTCTATCCATGGGTTGCTTAGACTTGTTAAAGTTATATATTTTATATTTTCAACACCCTTCGGAACAATAAATTCAATTCGTTATTTAACCCTTTATATACCCTCACCCTTAATATAAAAGGTAGCTAAATATTTTTAAGGTCAGATTTATTTTAAATATAGTATTAATGCATATTTTAAAACAACTACTTAATACGAGTGCTTTTTTGATGCAAATCCGTACGTACTATCATTCATAAACAGCTATTTTTCTATTAAAATATTGCTGTTACAGCCGCATTAATTACTTTATTATCAAAATATTACATTAAGCGGTGAGAATATTTCCCCTCAACCACTGGCTGTATTTAATTACCACGTTGTTTGTTAATTACAGTAGGTAGGTACTCATATTTTAATTTATTGTGTTGTCTTCTGCATTGTTGCCCCAGGTCCAATTGGCGGGATGGAAAGAAAATATTGATACATATAATCATAATAAATAATATATAGATGTATGCACTTAATAGTGTAGTATAAAGGTAGGAAGAGATTGATTTCATCCTATTCCTGATTAAATTAAAGTTTATATTTAACAACATTTAAAAATGAGAACACATTACATACTTAATTTTCAACTGTTTTGGCTTTTGTGTCATGGCCGGCTGTCTGACACCAACCATGTTTGGGGGTGCTCTAGTAAGTAATGGGTATACCTTTTAACGGCAAGTAGGACGTAAACATGGGAAGGCCCTGTTATGCAATCAATGGAGAGGGAGGGGGCTCTTAGTTCGAGCCCGGTAGCCTGGAGCAAGCACAAGGTAATTAGTGTGAGTAAGTTCCAGTTGAGTGTTCCAAACAATTTAAAATAAAGTGTATGGTTATAGGTATATCTTAGAATGAACTCGGCACCAAAGGTTTAGTATCACAAGCACTTTTGTCTTAATGTTTAGTGATAGTGGAACCAACGAGTGTCCTTTCATTAAATTTTCACTGGGAGTGTTCTGAGGAACTGTTCGATTTACTACCTGCTGCTCAATTTCGCCATCAGACGTCCCGACGATGTTTCATCAATTTCATGTCACACCTTTGCAATTTTCACGGCTTTTTCTACCTTGCACTGCCACAATATGGAACCAGCTGCAAGGTGCAGTATTTCCGAACGGATACGAATTAGGGGCCTTCAAGAAGAGAGCATATTCCCTCCTTCAAAGGCCGGCAACGCATCCTCGATACCTCTAGTGTTGCGGATTTTCGTGGGCGATGGTGATCACTTAGCTAGCCAACTGCTAGTTTGCCCTCCTATCCATTAAAAAAATAGACTGTGTAGAGTTTTATTGTGTTAAATAATTTATTTGTACATTGCACCTATGTGTCAATGTTTAAAAACTTTGTTTTTAACGGGATCGGTACAAATTTGTCCTTGAACAATGTGTTTGGCAAAATACAACCTTTATATTATTAATTATATTTCACCGAGAAGAAGCATCAACTCATCAGTAGGTATTTATTGTGGCCACTTAACAAAATAACGAGTATATGAAAATATAATATATATATTAAAATATATGTAAGATATATAAAAATATATGGAATATTATTATTTTTTATTGAAAATAACACAATATCAGTCGCTCGTGGTTCCCTTTTGAAAATATAGTCGAAGAGGCTGCGTGAAATAGGTTTGTCAACCTTAGACTCAGTATTTACAGCTTTAACCCAGTTTATCTCGTTAGTATCACACGCACCCAAATTCAGGTATTAATAAATCAAATTCAATTGTTATCATTATCTTCGTCTTCGACTATCTTCATCTACTAATATAATAATTTTGTACTAGTCAATATCTATGTTCATATCGTAATGGAGATAATTATATTGAGTTAGGGCTAAAGAAAAACTACAAGTAGTGTTAAGAAAAAAAAATATTTACTGTTAAGAAAAAATAGGTTATTTATAGGTAGGTACAGTTGACAGAATTAGTAGAGGTATGTAGGTTCATCAATCACACATCAGCATCACGTAGCTGTGGTACTATTTATTATTGCTGATAGTTACGCCTTTGATAACAATCTCAGCTGATGGTAAGAGTTGTTGTGGCAGCTATACACGTATAATTATGTGTTAGTTTATATATAGTTTTAAGGTTACCGCTTATGTCTCATGCGGAATATTAAAAATTAAACTATCTTTGGATTTTGTAGCTAGCATATAACTTTTTGAAATTAAGCATAATATGACCCACGACATTTGCTAAACGTAATTTTTAGAGCTTAATTTTAGCTTCGGATTATGGGTTCAGTTTAATTATTGTTATGTTCATGAGCGCTCAATTACTTTTAATATTTATTATAAAGTATTGCAAAGTGATGAATATGATCACATTTTTTAATTTTTGTCCCGGGCGGGAATCGCATCCCCGGATTTCGCACCGGGTGCCTAAACCACTAGATGTTCGCTTAGCAAGCGATAGTACTTGTAATCATATTTAGAAATGGTGAATTTTAAGATCACCTACTACTACTACTACCTACAAAAGTGCCGTGGGGTGCCGGGCTAGAATGTCAACCGCCATCTCTACCCATAGATGTCGTACGAGGTGACACACCAGAAGGTGGGCAGCAGCGCTTTCTGAGGAACTGATATCTCGCACTGCGATCCCCAAGACACCTGCCAAGCGTTGGGATTATAGCAAAACCCCCACCAGTGGGGAAGGTTGTGTTCAGCAGTGGAAATCCCGCTGATACGGTACAGTACTGTATCGTATACTGTATCAGTGTAAAAAATTGATTGTCTATTGAATTTCTCGCCACAGACGTAGGATTTCACCCTAGGGTGATTCATTTTATTTTCCATTCTGTGACAACCTGTTCACATATGATCGTGACTGCGTAAGTACCTACGCCAGTGACGTCAAAGGCATTTTACTTCAGTAGTGAGTACTGAGAATTTTTAATTTCCTGTCTGTATCCCACGATTAGTGGGGTGAACTAAATATGGATGTTGCCTCCTCTGTGCTTAGTTTCTTGCCATCTGGCTAATGACTACTTTCACTAACATATTCTTCTTAAGGCAGTCTTTTGAGCTATTAAGCTAGGCTTTGACTAATATTTCACCTGGTCTTAATTAAATCTTCAGGCTAACCTAGAATTACTGGCTGCTAAGGACAGAGACAAAACACACCTTTAAGTGATTGGTGACACATTTTTACTTTAGTATGGTACCTAGCCCGAGGGGCCATAAAAAGCCCTACCACCATGTTATAACGACTGCCATCCTAAGGCAACAACCGGGACCGACGGCTTCACGTAACTTCCAAAGCACAATCCATACCTTTTTAGTAAACACGACTTATATTTGGAATACATCCGAGAAGGCTTGTGTACCACCACAGCTTTTTGGTCTTCCACCGCCGTCTTATCTGTTGTAGAATTGATTTGAATTTTTTCCGCTGCGACTACACAACTCGACCGGGCTTTGGGCGTGGTACTTTCTATAATCCTTAAATAATCATCAATAAAATGTATATCTTCTAATATATAAAATTCTCGTGTCACAGTTTTCGTTGCCATACTCCTCCGAAACGGCTTGACCGATTTCGATGAAATTTTTGTGCTTATCCGGTATCTATGTGAATCGGCCAACATCTATTTTTCATCCCCCTAAATGTTAGGGGTAGTCCACCCCTAAAATTTTTAATTTCTATTTTTTTATGATAAAACATACAAAAATACATACAATCCTCAATTTTCACCCTTCTACGATCAACCCTTATTTTTTAAATTATTTATATGGCAAAACAACGTTTGCCGGGTCAGCTAAGTATTTTTATAATATCTTATTCAAAAAGACGTCGAGCTCTCTTATTAATGCTACAGAGGAAAGTAGGACCTCATACTACCACTATCCCGCCCCAAGAGAATATTTTTATATTTGCAAATGGTATTTTCAATAACATAAATTTGCCTTGAGTACAGAATTCCAAAATGAAATCTGTTTTGTATATATTTCATTTCATACGCTCCAGTTCTACTCCAATAGTATAGTCGGTATACGTATACATTACTAAAAATGTGTTTTGTCATACATAATTATGTTGTTACAATAAAATACCTTAAATGGTGGTATTGGTTCATTTTCGTTTTTAGAATTGATAAGCAATAACAATAATGTTAATAGGTATATAGGTATAAATAATTTAATGTACGAAGTTCTAAAAGGTATTAAGTCTCATAAGAAGAAATGCGTAATTATTATTGTTGTTTTAACAAAATAACAAAGCAGTAATTAATACAAGAGCATTGTAGTGTTAGGTACTATAATAATTTTCTATTTGAAAATACACTATTGAGCATCTGAATTCACACTATTATTATAAATCACATTATCACTTACCATCAGGTGGTATGGCGGTCAAATCATAGCCAATGCAAGCAATCAAAAAAAAATGTTTAAGGTATCTTATTTAAAATAAAAATGTATTTTTTTTTAATTAGTGTCTATGTGTACAGAAACAGGCATCTTTACTAATATTATAAAGATGAAAAATTTGTATGTATGTAATTTTGTATGCCACGAGTAAAAATAAAAACTACTAGACCGATTTGGATAAAATTTCCACATTATCCTTGATGAAAATAAGCTATATAATATTTTCAAAAATTTAGGGATCCGTATGAAAACTTCGATAATGTAACCCAACGTGTGAAAAAAATACCAAAAAATAGTTATATTGCGTACGCTGCGGAAATTGTTGACAATAGAGCAAAGTAACATTTTTATAGAAGACACCAATATGTACCGAAAAGTCTGGAATACTATATGTCTAATTATTACAGTTATGTCACAATAACTACTTTTGTGTGTTTCAATTTATATTTTTTGTTAAATACCCATGCAAAGCCAGGGCGGGCCGCTAGTTAAGAGATAAAGGTGAACATAAAATAATTTCAAACCATCTTATTCAATTTTGGGATCCATAGTAGTAATAGCTATCCCAGGTTCCCATCATAGCAAATGTGTTCCTCGTAAATAATCTTTCACCTTTGTTCCATATTTCGATAGTCACGATTTGCGATTTATCATCCAACGATGTGTTTTGATAGCCTAAGTATTTAATTCATCAAAATATTTTCTTTTTACAAGTAAGTACCCACAGGACGAAACGAAGCCCTGTTCAAAGAGACTCTGCTATGTACATATGTTTGTCCGTCATTCTGGTCTCTATCTCGTAAACGAAATGAATAACAAACCTAAGTAATTATAGTTACAGTTTTTTTTTTTTTAAATACTTGATTTTTACAAAATGCACGTAAATTTATTGACTTATTCTTATTCTAATTCAGGGCAATATGTCCTGGACTGATGTCCCGCTTGGATTGTGGTGGGTTTTCTTAGTAAAAATAATTCTCCTCAAAATTAAGGAACTCCCACCGCGCGGGTGGGGGCTGGTTGGGCAATTGAAGCCTTGAGTAAGGGTTCTATACAAAAAAGTTTCCCCAACGCAAAGGATGTGCTTAATTGAGGCTACTTAAATGTATGTGCACATACCATAGCGTTTTCTACCATCTTCCGTAGTCGGACTCTCACCTTTGCTGCCACGGTGCGGTCAACATTCACGCACGTCACAAAATCTCACGTAGAATAACAGTTATTCAAGGAACATATTTTATGATTATACACTTCTATTATATTATAGATAACACGGTGCGGTGATGCGATAATATTTGGACTTATTTAAATTATGAATGGGACACCGTCGTGGTGTATGGCGCTGGGCGCGATCGAGCGTCGACTCTCAATAAAACTGGTCTGCCGCGGCGAAGCAAAGCATCAATTGCGGCCCGTTGTGGGTAGTATGAAAAAACTATGCATGCTTTGTCATACAAATAGTAACCAAAAAAAGAACCAGTGTTTCGTGCATTTATTGACTTATAGACTTAAAAAAAATTTCGTTTTTCATTCATAATAAATTAGAAATGCGTCTGTAAATATTTTATTGGCGTGTTCGTAAGTCTTAATGCTAAAGCACTATGTCAACCAGTCATCCAGCGACGGAGGTGGAAACAAGTGACTGGATGTAGATAAGAGTGGGGTTTGACGCGCACTTAGCCAGTTGCTTCAGCAAACACTTTGGAACTATTTAAACAAGCAAACACATCCAAACCAATTCGTACATCCCGATCTTTTTATAGAGATAACTTTGAAAACGGCATTCCTGTGCCACTTTTTCCGTGCCAATATCAAACTTTATGGATTTATCAATCATCGCTTCTCGCTTTCGTTTGGCTTCGCTCAGTTTTACATCATTTGACGTTTTGACACATCGTAAACAACGGCCGAGATTGGTGTAACACAACATCTCGGTGTGAGTGACATATGTGTCCGTTTGAGTTATGCTGAATTTTAAGTATAAGAGATTTAACATTGTTACCGTATCCTATCTACCTTATCTTTATCTATTATATGCTACGGTCAGTGATGTAATGAATTTCCACTAATGTCCAATTCATTATAAAACATACATGGAATAGATAGGCAATATTGCCAGTATTTGAGGAGGTCGCCTCACCGTGGCCTTAAATTATTTAAAAAATAACGTTACTATCATTATTTCCTATAATATATGATATTTTCTAATACAGGATAAAGTCATTAATCAATTATTTTAGCATAAAACTTTATTTAATTTCAATGTTTTGTTAAACTTGTGGAGAGTTAAAATTTGGTAGTTTAAAAAACATGTTGTCTATATGTTTTAGCTATTAAACAATTTATGATAGTGTTCAGTCACTATTTTCGTATCGTTCTATACAGGGTTACTGGTAAAATGCTAACAATCTCTTAGGGTTACCATCTGCTAGTGCTAACAAACATTTTGAGATAAAAAAATTCTTTTGACGTTTTTTTTTAGTGTTTGTTTATGTGTATTTGACTGAAAGGTAGCGCGGCGTGGTCCAGTTTGCGTGGCGGGCGCTCTTAGTTAGTAACTATTAGCTATATATATACTTTTATATAACAAAAATAATCAAAATGATTTTCAGCTATTCTAATAAAATATTGAAAGTACGTTTCGAGGTTTTTTAGGGTTCCGTAGTACCTACAAGGAACCCTTATAGTTTCGTCATGTCCGTCTGTCTGTCCGTCTGTCCGAGGTTTTGCTAAGAGACCGTTTGTACTAGAAAGCTGTAATTTTGTACGAGTATGTAAACTTACCACGCCGACAAAGTGGTAAAATATTTTTTTTGGTATAGCTCCCATACATGTGTTGTGGGTATGAATTCTTTTTTCGTCGTCTATCCCATCTTGTGGAGTATCATTGAATAGGTCTTTTAAAATGACTGAAGGATTGCTAATACTATTTTTCGATTTAATGCTCCATTTACGAAATATTCAACTTTAAAGTGCAAATTTTTGTTCCAGTAGGGCGTCCCCCCCCTCTAAAACCTAAACTGCTGGCTTGAAAAGTCTGAAAAAATTCATGAGGATAGTGCAGTTCATGAACTTTTAAGGAAAATTATAGCGGTTAAGATAACTTTTTTACTTTAGCAGTAATACTCGTTGAACTTGGGTATTAGATAATTTTGCACCAAATACAAAATCCTTAGAATAAATCCTTTAAAGTTACTAAGATGAAGTACTGGAAGGACTAGAATCGGTATAGATAGTTATGTACTATAGGAAGGGGTGGAGGAGGGAGAGGGGGGTTGTCGAATCCCCCCAGAGGGGTGGGGGACTACGGAACCCAGTTTTTTTTAAATTATAATTAAAAAAATGTGTATCTACATACATTACAAAGACTTTAGGTATGGTATATATGTATATATTTTGTGCAATGGGGAGGAGGAGAGAGGGCAGAATATTCCCTATTGATGGGAGGGGGTTACATACACCTATAGTTTTTTTCAATACTAATGAAATTTCTCAAAATTAGCTTCTTCTTCATGAACATAATTAATCATATACCTACTACTACTAATTCAACTAATAAAGAAGTCATATTCAAAATGCAAAAACGCTGTATTAGGGCAATGTTTGGGCTTCGAATAATGGAAAGTTGTAAGCCATACTTTCATAAACATAAAATATTGACCCTTCCGTCTTTGTATATACTGGAAATAGCTATATTTGTTAAAACAAACCCCGAATTGTTTTCAATATTATCCGACTTTGTAGAGAGAAACAGACGTGACAATAATATAGTATGCCAATATTCAGGCAGCACTGCTCTTCTGGGAAAGAGTGCAGTCTGTATGGCACCACGAATTTATAACAAAATCCCAAAATTGTTGAGAGATTTAAATATCAATGCATTCAAAATTAAATGTTAAAAAATATTAGTATATGATAAATGTTATTATAATGTGTATGACTTTTTAAATGATAAATTTTAATTACCAATAATTGACAATTAAGCAATGACATAATCAATATATTTATAAAATATAATTGAAATATAATTTTAAAATATGACATTATAAAAATTCTGGATGACATGTGGAACAATTTTAAACCCAACAACTATGCGCATAATCATTATATTATGTATTATTTACTCATGTTTTGAACAATAAATATATCTTTATCTTTATCTTATTCTCATCATAAATCACAAGCACTAAAGCACAAAAACCTCAACAAAAACTGGTTAGGCTTAGAGACAAATGTCTTATTAGAAGTGAAGTAATTCTTTGACAGCTCCGGCGCTGTGGGTACGCAGCTTTAGTCTTCTCGCAACCTTATCGCAGCGTACTCGGTACACCTTCGCAGTATACATGTGCCGCTCCCTCTCCATGTCTCTGGCTTATAAAAATCACTCTAGGGGTATGGCAGACAAGACTGCTTGGAAGATGGGTGCTCCAAAAACAGCAAGTGACCACTGGGTCACTGGAGATATTAGTAACGTTTACTCGAATCACTTCTAATCAGTATTTGAACCCTCAACTGTTACCGACGGTTATAAGGCAGATAATAAATTTTATATTTCTGAAGATAACCACCCGTCAGATTTAATTATCAGTCATGTTTGTTTTACTATAATCAAATGTATATCAAATCGGAACTAAGTAGGCTCGATCCAACTAAGGGCGCTAGAGTTAATGTTTCACCATTAGTTCTTAAATACACCGCTGACACCATTTGTTTTCCAGTCCACCATATATTCAACCTAAGGATTATTTAAAGTTGTAGCAAACTATCGCCCAATCTCAATTTTACCCACCTTCTCGAACCTTTACTGAAATATTTATAACGTAGACAATAACAAACAAACAAACAGTTTGTTAACTGATTTTCAAGTGTGGTTTATAGAATGGATCACAGGATTTGACTAGACAAAAGAGTTTATAACGCTATTTGAGGTAATTTATGGCGCTGGTTTAAATCATATATCACGAAACATTGCCAGAAAGCTTTGGCTTTGAATCAGATGTGGTTCCAATTAGTTCTGGGGTCCCCTAAGGGTCAATATTAGGCCCGTTACTTTTTATCGTCAAATGATATTATTTTTTTTTAACTTTTTTAAATTGCTATTACATGCCGATTACCTGAAAATGTATCATTCTATAAATACTTATCAAGACTACTTATAATTCCAAAAGGATCTGGGCAGATTCTTAGTATATTTTATTAAAAATAATTTTACTCCTAAGAAATAAACAAATAATTTTATACAAATACAAATTAAAAAGTAACGGGCCTAATATTGACCCTTGGGGGACCCCAAGGGTCAATATTAGGCCCGTTACTTTTTATCGTCAAATGATATTATTTTTTTTTAACTTTTTTAAATTGCTATTACATGCCGATTACCTGAAAATGTATCATTCTATAAATACTTATCAAGACTACTTATAATTCCAAAAGGATCTGGGCAGATTCTTAGTATATTTTATTAAAAATAATTTTACTCCTAAGAAATAAACAAATAATTTTATACAAATACAAATTAATTTTATTCCTCCTTATTTATATTATATTTTTTGATGAATCTATGACTCTAAAACTAGGCTGGTGGCCTGTATCTCAAGAGCCAGGTCTTTCCTGGCTTTAGATAATCGGTAAAACATCTATATTTTTTCTTTTACATATACTATTTATTAACAATTCAAAATTGAACTATTACATTGAAACAAATATACCTATAGGAAAAATATTTAACGAAATTGTTTTTATTCGAATTAACGTCATTTTGTATATTTTTAATAATTTATATTTACGTGTAGTCATTGTTCTGTGGTGTAGTATTGGTGTTCGAGTTTAAGTGAATGTTTGTGAGGAATTCGAAAGGTGTATGTGTCGATGCGTGTTTCTGTATGTTTGAGTATACGTGCATGTGAAGGGTATGTGATTTGTAATGTGTAATTTTACATATGTGTTATGGAATTCTAACTTTGATGAAGTTCAGGTCATAAAGGATGTAAATATTCAAAATATAATTAAAGCACGTGTTTTAAAAATATTTAATTTTGTCATAAGGTCCTCTAGTAACTTCAACAACGAATTAACGTATTTATTGCATAATATTAAACTATTATGAAGAGCTGCTAAACAAATATAAATTATTGCATAGCAATATAAATTGTGCATATATATATGCACAGTCCCTTCAGTGTCGTTATATAGTTTACACTATATATAGATATATACACATTTACCCATTTACTTATATGCTATGTAGTTGCTATGTAATGGATAACTAAACAGTGTTTAAGTAATGTTTAAATATTTCTTACTTATAAACGCTACATAGCACCTGTTTAGCTAAGCAATGGATAATGAGGTTGAACGTATTTTAAACTGACAACATTGTACTAAAAGGTATTATGAATGACCTAAATGGCCAAATAGCATGTATCTTGTATTAAATATGTTAAAATTAAAAAGTAAAAATAATACTTTTCTTTGTAGGTACTGATTTTCGTACATATTGTTAGATGTTCTGGAGAGTTCTGAAGCGGGTTTTTATTTCGCAATATGGTAAATTCAAAGTGCAATAATATTCTATGAGTTATATTGGCCAGCAACCGATTCCATAGTATAATTGGGAAAGCACTAGGACGGTTTTCTGGGCTTACGGGCGCAAGTCCCGGTGGAAGTTATCTTTTTCCATCCGAAATTAATTCTATGCCCGATTATGTCTACGTATTACTTTATGAATCCAAGTTTCCAACCTTTCTTTAATTTCGTTTTATAAGTTAGGTATAACACTTCCTTAAATCACACTAATATTATAAAGGCGAAAGTTTATGTGAATGTGTTTTGTCTTCTGTTCACGTTTTGTCGGCTTGAGGGTTTGGATGAAACAACACAATAGTTTGATTGCATTATATAGAGTTTATATCATGGTCTAAGTAGTCTAGTACATAGTAATAGGCTCGCATCCTATTAAATAAGACCATTAATACAAAATAAGAATATTTCGACTCCTAAACATTCGTCATAAAAGCATGCTGGTAAGATGTTTTTTAATTGCAGTAGCTTCTTTATGTGTTTTGGAAGCCAATACAATTGCAATATCTTCACACTTCTGTGAAGATATTGCATAGACGTGACACTCTGCTGGCTCATATCATAACATTACATACACCATACACCACTCATTGGGCGCATTATTTATTTCCCAAGTTGCATATTATTACCTACGTCCAATAGGAAGATATGGCACAGTCCTTATATTCTTATGTCAGGTTTGTAGCTGCGGTGTACTCTTTATTAACATCTCGAAAAGTACGCATAATATTTATTTCATCATCCAATGTATCTTTCTACTTGATATATTTTTAAAGATTTATTAACAGAGTATGTTTGTCTATAGTTTTTAAGCAGTACTTTTTTTTTTTTTATGTTATTGTGACGGTACAAGCCCGAGGCCCACCTGATGTTAAGTGGACTAACCTCTGCCTATAACAGACGCATTTCGTCAGCGACGAATTGCACTGTGCCCGTCACACTGAAACGTCCAGTTGTTAGGTCTCATTAGCCTGTAATTATTCTGGCTCTCAAGGACTGCTGCCGGAACACACTGTTAGGTGCTTGGCGACAGATTTTCTACTTGAGGGTGGTCGCTAGCCAGGCGGGCATTCACAAAATGCCCTTCCACCATGCGGTGAAGCTCAAGCTCTGGGCGGGATTCGAACCATGGACCTGCTGCACGGCAGTCCATAGCCAATGCCACTGAGCCATCACTGCTTCGAAAGAAGAACTTAGTTACTGGATAAAGTTATGTAGCGTTTATAAGTAAGAAATTTTGCTATTCAGCGGCTAAGCAATGTTTAAAATTTAAGTAGCGTTTATAAGTAAGGCTGATACAGTGTAAACTCAAGGGACTGTGCATGTTATGGCATTGTAGAGAGGTGTCGTCGTAAATGGAGAGAAGAAAGAAGTTTGTGAGCAACTAAGAAACATATAGTTAATCCATGATTCCTACTTAATAGTCACGGTCAACAACATTCTACACGTGCAAGCAATCACAATTTATAAACAAAAGAACAAATTGCTTAGAAAGTTATAGGTAGAGAGATGAAAAGAAAAATAACAACAGAATTATTCTATATTATGATAACGGGCTACTACGGAACCCTACATTGCGCGTGGCCCGACACGCGCTTGACCGTTTATTTTTTTTTCGATGTTCTAAGAAAGTAATATTTCAAAATTTTTTTTTTATTCCCGATATACCTTTGACCACTATCTCACCTGATGTGGTCGAAGATGTTGTTCAGGCTAAACTAGAAGTACTGGCTCTCAAGGACAGCTGCCGGAACACACCGTTAGGTGCTTGGCGACAGATTTTCTACTTGAGGGTGGTAGCTAGCCAGGCGGGCATTCGCAAAATGCCCTACCACCATGCCATCCTAAGACAACAACCGGGACCGACTACTTAACGTGCCCTCCGAAGCACGGAAGCGCTCAGTAGTAATGTCACTAGCGGTCACCCATCCAACTCATGACCGCGCGCGACGTTGCTTAACTTTGCCGATCGGTTGAGAACAGCTAAGTAAACTTCGCTACGAGCGCTTCACAAATCTAATAATATAATAAACACGAGACAATAATGCCCTGAGTTACTTAGAATTTTTAATTCTAATTTTATATTGCCGCTTTTATGTACCTAGGCTTTTTACAAATACTTATGTTGTCAAAGTTTTTAAACAATGCTTTATAAACCAGTGACTAATCTCCTATGCAAAAGTTGTTGATTCTAATAATATCAAAACTTACTATATCAGCTATTTCAGCAATTAATGTGACTTTTTGTTTGTTAGTATGCTAGTTTGTCCTTGTTTCAAGCTGCAGCAACGAATAGATATGATTTTTTTCACAGACGAGTGCTAGGGTATTTTTGTCTCATTTACATAGCATTTCTTCGTAGTTTTAAATTTATATTGAAGTCGTAGGCAGGACCTCATATTAAAATCTGATACCTCATGACGTCCCCGTCTGAAGGTCTTACATTATTGGAATTCTGCGCGGAGGCGTTACATTTCTTTTTATAAAAATACTTTAAATTAAAAAAAAATATATAGGAATATGATTATTATGTTTTGGTATTAAAGGGCTTGCATTATATTCGTTTGAGTCACGTTTTTATTTTGATTAACGCTGCTGCCCATTTTTTATATTGGCGTGTAATTTGGATGAGCAACGCTCCCTTAGAAACTACATACTTCTTTCCTCTGTTGGTCCAGTAGGTAAGTATGTATTTTGCTACCCATACTTGGCTCCCTTCTCATTCATAATGATCCCACCCATAATATTTTATGTAGCTACCAAGATGGACCCTTGCATAAGATACCTATCACCTGGTAATGTATATAATTTAAAAATGATGCTCTGTAAAGTACGCCCTTAAATTAAAATATCAGCAATTCAAGAAGCAATGATGGCCGAGCGATAATAGCTATGGATGGGCTGCCGTGCCTGGACATGGACCTGTCCATGGTTTAATCCCCACCGCCAGCTTCATATATCTAGCTGTCGCCAAGCACCTAATAGTGTGTTCCAGCAGCAGTCCTTAAGAGCCAGAAATATTACAAGCACACGAGTTTTAACAACTGTATGTGTCAGTGTAATGGCCGCAATAAAATTCGTCACTTGTGACGAAATGCATCTTTTATAGGTAGAGGTTAGTCCGCTTACCATCAGGTAGACTTCGTGCTTGTTCCATCACAATCACATCATATATATATATATATATATAATTATGAGA
The DNA here is from genome assembly GCA_963890685.1 of Plagodis pulveraria. Taxonomy (NCBI): domain Eukaryota; kingdom Metazoa; phylum Arthropoda; class Insecta; order Lepidoptera; family Geometridae; genus Plagodis; species Plagodis pulveraria. The sequence goes on from OY982962.1 coordinate 19,928,662, forward strand.
TTGTGGTGGAAGTCACAACAGTATAAAAACAGATATTAGCGATTGGTACAAGATGGTGTTACTTTTCAATAATATCAGACGCTATAATGAAACAATTGATGAAATCAAGTAAATATATTTAGCTCTATTCAAAAGTAAAGGAGTAAAGACACCTTACATTAGAAAACTCAAATTATAAGCAATATAAAAGAACTTCTATTTCTATTCAATTCTAAGGATTGGTCTTTTGAAATTTAGATACAGAAAACAGATTATATTTCAATATCACTTATTTACAATCTTAGGGTAAACTTTGGGGTTTTTGATATCAGCATTAGAGGATATTAAAGGCACAACATTAACACAACTGAATGTACTTAAGTCCTTATTATAGGACCCTCTTCTCGTGAGATTTCCGCGCATCGTGGGATAAATAAGGATTCTATCGGACCTGCGTAGTATTTCATTGCGCATTGAGAGAAAATGTATCTTGCGATGGTATAGTAAAAATCTAATGTTTGTAGTCAAGCAGATGAGACTTATAGGTAAATTAGGTAATAAAGTTTCTTAGAGACATAGGTTAGGCTTAAGGCAACAAGCTTTATGTAGGTAGACGCTTTGACGATCACGTACTATCTTTACTCGTAGCTTAATTAACCTGTATTTAATGAAATTAATTTTTTATATATCTTATAAATAATTTTATACCATAACGTAACGTTCAATCAATAACAACTTTTATATAAGTGGAGATACAATACATTTTGGTTCTATGTCCATAGGATTCGGTTCACACCTAGTACGTTGCTAGGTAATTAGGAAAGGGGGTACATTATATTATGATGCCGAAATCGGAGGATTACACATATTTAAATATTTATATTTGATTTTTAATGATTTAATAATATACTACATATAGGGAGGGGGCGTTAACATTCTGGATGCCGTGCCCAGAGCATATGTTACATGAGCCGCTTAGATGCTATTATGTTACATTTTGATGCCGAGATATCAGTCAAATATATTTAGATATATATATTTAATATGAATAGAGGGTAGATTCGTGACAACATAGTGGCAGTGCGAGGCAGAACATGCTGTAAGAATTGTTTAAGAAGCAAGCAAGTGTTTAAGAAGCAGCCATTAGGCAGCGGCGGACGTTGTTTAACTTTTCTGATCGGTTAAGAACAGCTAAGCAAAATTCGCTCCGAGCGCTTCCAAATAAGTAATATTTAACTTACTAAAATTTTTGCAGTGTAGGCATAATATCATTATTTTTATTTTACCGGATATCATCGTATTTCCAAAACCTATCAGAGCAACGTGGTCAATGCGACGCGTGATCAAAGCTCTGGAAACTATTTGGATCCCTGAATAAGCATTGAAATTCCACTGGGCAATGCTGCCAGGACGATGCACACGCTGCCAACTCTTAGTGGGCTGGCGCGTTTGGACTGCCTGTGAGTCTGCAGTGACTTTTAGGTTGTCTTAATGCTTTCATTGTGCCTAGTAGCTATAGTGTTGTATATAGTTCTTAGTATATTATGTTTGTAGATGCCTCACTATTTGGTTGAAGATATTTGTCAGGCTATCTAACTAAGAATTACTGGCTCAAAACCTGCTGCCACAACACACTGTTATATGTTTGTTGACCGACTTTCTAATTGAGGGTGGGGGATAGACAAGAGTCGTTCGCAAAATGCCCTAACACCATGCAGATATTCTAATTACGTAATGCGACATTCGTACCTGAAGGATGTTGTCTATTATCTCCTTGAGCTTCTATGAACGAAACATTTTGTGTAGGTTTTGAAGCAGTGATAGCTCAGTGGCATTGGCTATAGACTGCCGCGCAGCAGGTTCATGGTTCGAATCCCGGCGCGGGCTTGAGCTTCACCGCATGGTGGAAGGGCATTTTGCGAATACCCGCCTGGCTAGCGACCACCCTCAAGTAGAAAATCTGTCGCCAAGCACCTAACGGTGTGTTCCAGCAGCAGTCCTTGAGAGCTTGTCCCGTCACCATAACATAAAAAAAAAACATAACAAAAGGTATTTAGAGAGTGTTAAATAGGTGGTTTGTCCTCTGGCAACCATTAAAAAATTTATAAAAACTAATGACATAGATTATCCCGTTTTTCGTACATATTTAATCCTATTCTAAACTCCATGGCATTCTCATAAAATCAACACAGCTAGCTGTGCGTTAGTGAGTCAATTCACCGGGCTTGTTTTTTTTCCAGAAGCATAGGAATAAGAGTCTAAGGACTCCCTTCTTACCGGAATGTTTCGATCCAATGTAATAGGGAACGAGCTAATAGCCTAACACAATTACACAGGGCACAGCTCTACCCTCCAACTTTATAATAAAATTGTTAGTAATAATTTGTGATTGAAAACGTCATTCTGACAACGCAAGTAAGCCACCAAGTCTCACTGCAATGGAAACGACCTGATTACTCCTCACTGGACATGATTAAAGTTCGAAAATAAAGTATAAAAAATTCTGACTGACCATCCGGGAACTAATTTCAACAAGTTTCTCACTCCATTTTATAATGGGATTGTGACGTCACATTCACGAAGCCCATCTACCTAGCCCTTGCTTATATATAACAGATCCATTTCGTCACAAGGAACGTACAAGTTTGCGCTTATCATCCTGAGACATAAAGTTGTTAAGTCTCCTGTGCCTGTAATTTCGGCATCCCCTACAAACATTTAAATAACTTCAACTTGGCTTACGACTGATGGATGCATGAATAGTTCCTGATACATTTGATATTGCCTTTACTAAACCTTTAGGAATAATAATATTTTTTCAATTGTAAGTCCATCGTTCCAATACTAATAGAGGTCATTGAACCAACATTATTTAACACTAGCGGCCCGTCTAGGCTTGGCACGGGATTTTAACAAAAAAATAAAAGAACAACGTTTTTGAAAATATACCTACGTTCATTAGGGATAATAAAGAATACTAATGGTTAAGGAATTTTTCAAATCGGTCCAGTAGTTTTTAATTTATTCGTTACATATAAAAATACAAATATTTCCTCCCTATAATATTAGTGTAGATGTAAATTTATTTAATTGCAATCAACCAATGATAAAGTTCATAATAACCCCGCACTAGTATTCATGTATCATTTAAGTTATGTGCATACCTACTCATAAATTTACCAAAATTATCCAAATAAACTTAATATTTCATAATTGCATAATTTGCACATATGTTTTCAGGGCCAGGATACGACTCAAAAACCCCATGTTTGGCAGATAGGATTACTATTAACAAATCAATCAATGAAGCGTTCGTAGCAAAGTTTACTTAGCTGTTCTCAACCGATCAGCAAAGTTAAGCAACGTCGCCCGCGGTCATGAGTTGGATGGGTGACCGCTAGTGACATTACTACTGAGCGTTTCCGTGCTTCGGAGGGAACGTTAAGCCGTCGGTCCCGGTTGTTGGCTTAGGATGGCACTCGTTATAGCATGGTGGTAGGACATTTTGCGAATGCTCGCCTGGCTAGCTGCCACCCTCAAATAGAAAATCTGTCGCCAAGCACCTAACGGTGTGTTCCGGCAGCTGTCCTTGAGAGCCAGTACTTCTAGGTTAGCCTGAACAACATCTTCGACCACATCATCACTTACCATCAGGTGAGATAGTGCTCAAAGGCTAACCTATAAAACATAAAAAAAAACTGTATTTACCACGTACCCAAAGAATTCAGTGCAATATATCAACTTAAAGTTTCTAAAACAACAGAAACCAAAAGCCGTTGAATAAAATAATATGTACCAAACAATAAGCAGGCACTATTTTCTCGTTCATCAAAAACTTCACACGGCTATGACGTGAATTTGCCTCATTTATCACAACGCTTGGAGACGTGACACCAGCCACCCTGAACTTCGTGCTAAATTATTGCCTGAATAATAATTGTTGCGAGGCACTCACGCTTGCAATTCTATTAGTGACTCTAGAAAATTACCACATTAACTACGTCACATTTGAAATGTCCACTATTTAACATATACAATAATCCCTCAGCTCGGCAGGAAATACAGTGAAATTTTATATATCTACAAGGAAAGGTATGCCTTTATTAAACAAATACTACAAACTATATACAACACTACAGCTACTACAATACTACAGCTACTACAGTAAAAGCATTTGGACTCATAGGGAGTCCAAATGCTCTAGCCCACTATCAGTTGGCAGCGTGCCCAGCATGCTGGCAGCATTGCCCCGTTGAATTGCAATGCTTATTCTTTGAGCCAAATAGGTGCCAGCATTTTGATCACGCGTCGCATCGACCAAGCGCTCTGATAAATTTTGGAAAATACGATGAGCTCCCGGTCCCCACGGACCCAACGTCTCTACACCAAACGGCTCAAATATGTAACCCATACCGAGGTTAGCATATTTGCGCCGCTTGAGTTGCTCTGCCGAAGTAGCCGCGGCGCCAGCCCTCACGTGGGTTTCAGAAAGGTGTGACGGCGCTAAAGTGTCTACGCATGTAGCGTCCCACACTAAGGGCCGTCCTAACTTCCATGGAACCAGAGTCATGCCGTCAGGTCTTTTACCATCGTCACGCATCAGACCGTTCGGTTCGAGAACAGCTGGAACATTGGCGCTGCTAAAAGCCCGGCGAATGATATCGTTAAGGCTGGCGTGGCGGGAAATTCGACCAGCACTTCGAGAGCAGGAGAGGCCATGGTGACCGAGTTGGTCAACTGCAGTACCACACTGGCAGTGATGTGCAACACAACACCTTGCACCCAAGCGTAAGCTAATAGCGAGACGAAAAGCGGAAGGATCTATAAGGCTACCAGTTTTGTAAGAAGGAATGGCTTGTAACCAAAGACCTGATTCCCACATAGAAACAGCGAGAATACGAGCACGATCTGCGATACTAGGGCACGTATTTAAAAGATCTTTCCGTGCTAGCTCGCATAGAGGCCGATCCCACTGTTTCTGAGATGACAAAATTTTTGGGAACTCAGTATTTGGACAAGCCAGTCCCCATGTGGTTTTGGCCTCAGCCAGATATGCTACATCAAAAGAGCCTAAAGATGGTGCAAGAATTTTTTCTACTAATTTGTGTGTACTGTGTACAGAAGACAAAAAAGCTGGTAATGCCACACTAGAAATTTTGCGTATCCCTATGCCCCCCAACCTCACAGGGAGGGAAGCTTGCACCCAAGCCCTATCATCCATCTCAACATTCAAAACCGATATTAACGTATCTTTTAATAAATTGTCTAAGCTTAAAAGAAGCTCTCTGTGTTTCCACAGCTGACAACATCTCAAAAAGTATGTAAATTTAGGAACGAAAAGGCAAAATCTAATAATAGTAAAAGCCATATGGGCGTTAATTTTGAATAATCTGCTAGAAGCATTTCTAAACTTTTGAATTTGTTCTTCGACAAATGGTGACAAAGATTCGTCAAAAATCGGTGAACCCAAAAGACGGAGCGAACGTTTTTCTACTAATTTTATATTAGGCGCAAGTAAGTTGAATTTTTCAATTATCGAAATTTTATCCGGACAAGTATCACAAACAAAAAGTTCACATTTGGAAAAATTTAGTTCAAGACCAATAAGACGAAAATCGTCTATAAGTACTCGCAAGTCATTCAATACCGTGTTCGCATCGCCTCCTAAGGTTCCGTCATCCAAATACCAAACGTTAAGTTTTGATTGGAGACGTTGAATTATTGAGTGGATGGCAAGGCTAAAGATGACTGGTCCCAGAGGATCACCCTGTTGACATCCTACGGAAGATAATATAACGTTGTTTTGGTATGTTAATTTTGATGGTTTGCCGTAACATTGCCAAAGAAAAGGGTATAATTCCGGAATTTTATCTTTCACTTCGGTCAAAAGGGTGCCTCTATCTAATGAGTTGAATGCATTTTTAACATCCACCTTCAAAAGCACATCTCCACAATTTTGATCAAAAAATGTGCGAAGTGAATGTACAGCAGCCTCACAACCACCCTGAGAGCCAAAACCGAGTTGTAGTGGTTGAAAAAGATTACTTAAAAAAGCAACCTTTTTCCTACAACCACATTTGGCTGTGAGGCGACGATAAGTGGTGCCTACTGCTATAGGCCTAATACCACCATCTTTTTTATTAAGGGCACATAAATTCGCACCGTACAGAATTTCGGTAATTTCATTGTTGACCTGACCCGACAACATCAAATTAACCAAAGCCGTCACATCCCTTAGAAGTGTCTCGCCTACCTCACCAGAATTAAAAGATAAAATATCTTTTAAGTGCTGAGGCGTCAGGCCATCTAGACCACCGGCTGAGCCACTTCGAAAAGATGCCACGGCTGCAGAAACATCCTGTGGGGTCACCTCAACAATGTCATTATTTTGTTCAGGAGAGTCGGGAAGGTGGAGACCTGCAGTTGCAGGCGGATGCTTTTCTATTAGGGAATTCAACGTGTCAGATGTGAAAGGGGCGATTGTATCACTCGAAAACAAGATGCGTGCCGCGTTTTTGATGTCACCATCATTAATTTTGTTTTCTACTATTTTAATAGTAGCTGAATCGACATTATTTGTTTTTGTATTCCGCCGCAGTGGCGGAATTATTAAAGTTGAGCCAAAAGATTGCTCTTCCCGTGCCTTGTATTTCACGCAGTTTTCCTTTACTCTAGTTGTAAGGGATTTTTTGTTAGAAGGATCAAAATTTACGTGAAACACGTGGTACGGGAATGCTAGAAGATGCTCCCAGGCTTGCCTAGTATTAGTAGCCAAAACGTTTTTAATCGAAGAAGATAACGATTGGGCAACAGAAATTCTCGCACCCCGAGGTATGCGTTTTATAACGGGAATATTATTTTTGTACGAGCTTAAAACCTCCCAAAACGGTTTGGCAGGGGTAGCAGGGCTCGCAACACTGCTACCACTTACTGTTAGATTATTTATTGGCGCCGAAAGGGGAATTTCCGAACTTTTATGACACCTTTTTTGGTGAATTTTGAGGCCTTTTTGACCTTTAAAATATCGAGCCTGGGGGCACTGCGGACACAACATCTGGCTGTCTTGCGATACAAAGGTCCCAACTACTGCATTCGTTGTTTGGGTACAAAGCATTGTTTACAAAATAAATCAAAGCTTATCTTAGAATCTCTAGGGTGACGTCTCGACCCGGATGAAGTCTCGCGTCAACAATCGTTATATCGTAGTTGATGATATAATCAAGGAAAGGTAGGTACTAGACGTTTTCTGGTTTTCAACACCAGCGGTAAAATATTTTCCACTGCTTATTTATAACAGGTAAACTGTCAAGATTACAAAATTCCTTTGTGCTCTTATTTTTCAGACCACATCAAGAGCTTTGACCGTAATCCTACGATCCTAGTAATATTATAAACGCGAAAGTTTGTAAGTATGGATGTATGTAAGGATGTTTGTTAATCTTTCACGCAAAAACTACTGAATGGATTTTAATTAAACTTAACAATAATATAGCTTATACATCAGAATAATACATAGGCTTTAATTTAAAAGACATTGTGTAAATTGTCCAAAATATAACGATAAGTGTTAAGTAAGAAGGAGAAAGTTCAGCCATATGCGACCTATTCTGGCGTGCGCTGCAAAAACCTTTAGTATCACACGTACATAATGTAGAACGAAAATATTAATCTTAAATTATCCTACAAAAAAGCCCGCGACATCATATTATCCATCTTTAATGTGTAAGCCATTATAGTCACAATAGTGAACCATAAATACCTTACAAATTTACATATTATTTCTAAAGCATATTTAGTTGTAAGAAATTGATCGACTTAAGAAATTGATTGACGACTTTGAGCGTAAACACATAGTACAGGAACCTAATATTCTATTTTATTATAGATACGTTGATGATATAATCATTTGTTGGACTGGCACTTCTCGCTAGATTGATATCTTTGTTAAGAAACTGAATAATATACATCCCAAAATTAAATTTAAACTCGAATTAGAATTAAATCAATCTATCAACTTTTTAGATTTAACGCTTACAAGAGTTAGCAATAAATTAGATTTTCAAATATATCGAAAACCGACACACACAGATATTGCTATCCCCTTCTCTTCTTGTCATCCCATTCAACACAAGTTAGCAGCTTTTCGAAGTTATGTCCATAGACTGTTATCGGTTCCTCTTAATCAAGAAAATTATAATAAGGAACTTAATATAATATACCAAATTGCTATTTCCAACGGCTACAATAAACAATTAGTTGATCGATTAATTCATAATAAACAACGTAATAGAGCTATGTCACTCCTATATTCTTGCCCTACTGATAGAAATATCAAGTACGTAGGTAGCATTACTTATATGGGTCCAATCTCTCAAAAAATTTCCAATATATTTAAGAAAAATAACGTCCATGTAGCTTTTCGAACAAACCAAAATTTACGCCATTTATGTAACGGAAAAGATCGTTTAGAAAACAATAAAAAATCCGGTGTTTACAAACTGACTTGTGACGAATGTAACAGTGTTTATATTGGTCAAACCGGCCGTAATTTTGATATTAGATATAAAGAACACAAATCCGCGTATAGGAACGACCATCCCGAACAGTCTCACTTTGCAAAACATTTAATTGAAAGCAGTCATCAACTCCTTGATAGTAATACCGTTAAGATTTTACATTGTTGTGATAAGGGATTTCGATTGTGTGTATTGGAACAGTTAGAAATATTAAAACATAGTACAGGCGTTGCACTGTTGAATGAACAGACGCAATTGGTTTCATCACCACTGTTGCGTATTTTTAGTGATAATTTGCCACTACAAAATAGTTAAATATGTATTTGTTTTAGGAAGTAATTTTGTTATATTTTTTACGATATTTTTCATATTCTAAAACACATTACATACTATAAACAATTCAAAATTATTTTTTATTATCAATTTATGACCATTATGATGTCATTGTCACTTTAAATACGTATTACTCACCAATTGTTAGCTACAACAAAGAGCGGTGACTCACGCTCGAGTCTAGACAAAGGCGTGCTAACTCAGCCCGTCTATATAAAGGCGTGCCGAGCCGCCGGCCGCTCCTCATCCGACCCATGGTTTAAACCCCCCCGTCGCCGACCACGGCAGGTATTGGACGACCCGGATGACCCCATCGCAGCCATTACGTTGGCAGCTTTAGCGTTGTCCGCAAGTCGTCCTGGTAACATCCCCAGGTGTGCGGTAATCAGAGGTTACACAATCAAACACCGAGCTCGCCGGCGAGCTCGAGGCAAAAATAAAATCCCGATTAGTGTCTCTCCAAATAGTCACAGAGTAATATTCAATAGGGCCCATTCTCAACGGTACAACACTGCAGTTGTACCGGGGCATTTAGTTCCGATTCCCCCTTTGTCTCTCGGCAGCGAGACAAGCCGAGGTCCGAACCACAGTGGTGCCCTTGAGCTCGCTGTCACCCCTCCCGATAGTAGCGTGGCGTTTTCGGCGCCCGCAGGAGACGGAGGTATAAGGCGCTTTTCGCCTTATACGCCCGTCTCAGAAGAAGTGCCCTCAGCGCTTCTTCCTCCTGGGCTATAAAAGGGCCTCCCCTCGCCCAAAGTCCGGTGGAGCTGTACGTCCGCTTAGCGGTAGTCAGCATCTATGTCCTCCCTAAAAAAAAAAAAAAAAAAAAGCCGGCCGCTCATTCTCGATCGTGCGCTCGAAGAGTCAAGACCTCCTGAGGATGCTTCGTGTAGAAGCGAAACGCGTCGAAAATTCTTCCGGTTTGGCTGCGTGGCGTTTGTGACGTCACGTCGGCTTAGCAGGAAAATTAAGCGGAATTGTCACTAGATATATTTTTATATTTTTAAGTGTTTTATTAAAATATTAATTTGATGTTTTCTTAAAATATTTTAAAAGTATTTGTTATTATTAAAAATGGATTTCCGCAAAGTAACGCCTGAATCTATTCATTAATTTTGATTAAATTTGGTATGGAAATATATGAGGCGCTGGATATAAGATACTTTTTATCATCATCATCATCCATCACTACGCAGGTGTAACCGCAGGGCGCAGCTAGTCTATTATAAAATACAAATAAAATATATTTACATTATTATTAACCACAAAATAAGCGCACAGTTAAAATATTAACTAAATTTTTGCATTGGCATGATTGAAGCTTACTAATACTTATGATATCATAAATACAATTAAAAAAAAAAAACTCCGTAAAGTATGGGGTTATTTATCTTATCAAGAGAATACTATATCCTACATCCGAATGGACGGATTGTAGTGAAAGCTTTCGAGATAAAATTAAACGGTTCGCGTAAGCCGAAATCAGTCAAAGGTTTCATTTAGTGTGATTGTGAACGAAAAAGCATGAGGCCTACCTAATGTTAAGAATGAGGGAGGTACCGAGCCATGTGAGCATTCGCAAAACGCCCTTTCAGCATGCGGTAAAGCTCAAACCGGCGATGAGAATCGAACCATGAACCTGCGATACGGTACTCCGCAGCTGCTCGGCTATCATTGCGTCAAGAATCGACGAAATCGTGTTTTGCAACTCAATTTACGTTATAACATCTTAAATGTTAGTTGACTTGTATTGTCAGAAAATTTGGGAGTTAGTTATTATATTCGAATATTATCCTTTGAACTTTTATGAATGACTTCTGAAATTCCCACAGTTATAGGTGCGACGTAAATAACAATGTAAATGTAAATATAATGCTTACAAAACGTTAAGAAACCCAGTTAAATTGAAAGAAATATTTTTTTCTTAGTATATAAGCGGACTCACTTAAGTTTTACAAGTTTATATATTTGGCATAAAAGCCAATTAACATTATCTAAGATAATGATAAGTTAATTATCTAAGCACATTACAAACACTTAGCGAGAAATATATGTTAGCTTACCAAGTTTACCTGTTAATAATCAACCACTTGAAATATAGTAGTAGGAACATTATGTCCTTAGGGACTTAAGCTTATGGGAACTTCATAAACTCATTGAGACGTGAGCTAACATATATTTCTCGCTAAGTGTTTGTAATGTGCTTAGATAATTAACTTATCATTATCTTAGATAATGTTAATTGGCTTTTATGCCAAATATATAAACTTGTAAAACTTAAGTGAGTCCGCTTATATACTAAGAAAAAAATATTTCTTTCAATTTAACTGGGTTTCTTAACGTTTTGTAAGCATTATATTTACATTTACATTGTTATTTACGTCGCACCTATAACTGTGGGAATTTCAGAAGTCATTCATAAAAGTTCAAAGGATAATATTCGAAATTAATACAAATTGGCCTACGAAGGTCAGTAGGTTGCCTAAATATTTCTTAGTAGTAGTAGTAGTAAGTAGCTGTAGTTTTCCGAAATGATTATTTGTCTAAATTTGTTTATAAAAAGATATAGTTTGTAGTTTTTCCAATAAAGATATTGTACCTAATTGTTAGCCTTTGACCACAAACTCAACTGATATTATGTGATGAGGTTGAAGATCTTATTTACGCTATCCTAGAATTAATATTAGATTTTGTTTATTTGAAGCTTTTCGGTTACGGGCATTCGCAAATTCTCCTACTACTATACAATAATGCCATCCTTAGATAAAAACCAGGGCCAAGACGGATTCTGAAGCATAGATGTGCTCTGCCATCAATGCTACCGGCCAGCGATCACCTAACCAAGAAATAACCTAAGAACGACTACAAACAACTAGCTCTCCTACCAGCGTTTCAAATGCATACATCTATGAAGGTATCACCTCAAACTAGTACAGATAGTGGTCAAAGTCCAGTCAAAATTAGTTATTAAATAAATATGAATAGTATATAAAAGAAAGTAATGAAAAGAAGTACACATTTTCATCCCTAACATACGTAACTGTAAGCTGTTATCTTATTGATTCATCCTTATTATAAGTTAATTATTAATTAGGAACCAATACTGGTTTCTATCGAGGAAAGCCTCAGGGATTTAGTGGGCTTTGTCACTTTACTGTCGGTCCTTTAGTAAATAAGAAATGAGCGAATCCGCCTACTTATATATATTCCTACTTGGGGGTTGTTTACAAAGACGTTAACCACGTTTGAAATTTGGGATAGTGAGTTATAAAAAGATAAGCTTAGTTACTAAGTATTGAATGTTTTGAGTTGTGGAAGGTGTAAACACTTGATGGTTTAATCGAATGAAGTGTGCTCGTAGTGCTTTTCATGCAAAAGTAGTTTCGTAATTTTTTTTGTTACTTAATAGGTAAGTCAGTAAACCTTTGACCATGTGGTGGTACAGCCTATGCGTGATCGTCTAAGTTCAGATTTATATTATACTGAGAAGGTGATTATTTGATTCAGAGATACAATATTGTAGGAGAGTGTAATTACATGTGATTGTGAATATCACTCATGTCTTACACAAAGTTTATGTCTGTACATTAAGATTGAATGACCATAAAATAATGACTACTATATTCCTCCTGGCTTGCTTTATTGAAGGATGGCCATAAGTATTATATTTATGTTAATTAAATTGATCTTATAACATAATCATGTTAATGTGTCCATTTGAATAGTATAGACAAGGTTGTCTATATTTAGACCATTCCTTACAAGTGACAGGGTTTATACAAGGGGGCAATATTTTATGTGGGCGGACAAAGGCCTCTCCCCAATAACTGCTAGTCCAACTAACGTCAAGGGGAATTCCTACTGGCGTGGCTCAACGCTTTGCTCGAAGCAAATTATAGGGCTTGAAACGACCTTTGAATTTAACCTATTGGCTTCGAAGCCATAATTAGATAGTGATCAGCGCTATTTCTTTCTTTTAGCCCTTTATAAACCATGGATTTAATTATATCTCAATTATCACGTGATTCAACACAAAATTTGTGTTTGCCTGGCATATAGAAATCTATAGGTCGTTTCGTTTCAGAGGACGTGTTTTCGGGACGTACTGGACTACCACAACTTTGCAACAGCCATATACAGACTTAATTTAGGTCCCACAATCACTGTATAGGCCTCCAACATAAGACAATATAAGTTTACTCTCCTACAACACTAGTAATTTCGAATATTATCAACCTAGTATTGAATACTCATTTATACTCTTGAATCTAATCGTCTGAAATACTTAGTGTTTACTTAATATACTTTCCTTGTTTTGTAGTTCGACAATGTATCGTGAACATGCCAGCTGCTCAATCCCCGCAGGCCGCTGTGCTAAATGTATATAATTTATATGACCTACCAATTTTATATCTACAATGGATTCAATATTACAATCCTAACAAGATATATTCCCATATAGGCTAGTTACTAAAGAAAATCAACAACACTGTCTAGTTGATGATTTATTAAATATATAATCATACCATTCTTGAAATGTTAGAGAACTATTGATTTAAAATTATTTAAAGAATACTTTATACTCAAGGGAATCCTACTATACTAATAACTACAATCTCAAAACTTTAATTGAACTTCGTAGCTACTGATAGTTCACTAAACTATTGTAAATTAGTTATCAAAATGAATAATAAATTAATCTCAAGATCTTAACAGGTATGATTTGTTATATTATATGATTTAAAAAGGAAGTACGTTTCATATAATCCTTTTACTTTACTTTAAATCTTTCTAAAGATATTCTAGAACACTAAATAACTACCGTACTAAGAAATAATGTATATATGAAGTTATTCTATTCAAAATGGGAATGGTTCTTATAATAAAATTAAAGAATTTTAATAATAGATCATTAGTAGTTTATTATTATGATCCATAAATTTCTTTTTGTATATTTGCAAAACTCTTCAGTGAATTAAACCGTGAGATATATATATGTATTACATATAGATATATATATATGTTCACGATTCGTCGTCCATTTCCTAGACTTATGTAAGGCAAAAAATAGGACTGACGAAGCTAAAAAAACCTTACGTCTTTGCTTACTTCTAGACAAAATAAACATGAAACAAGCACATTATTATATACAAAAGTAATATATACCTAACTATTCATTTACATTAAAAGAAGGACTTTCTCAACATACATATTACGGAATTTATTAATCATATAATATGCAAATAAATTTTAATTGTACCCTAAGAAGTTATTATATTATTAAAACTCTATACAAAATACAGTGGTATTGATATTAATTTTATCGTTCAAATGATTCTATATAAGTATGTCGAGAAACTCTTCATGAACTATATACACATTAAAATTAAAGATAATTAATTTTAACTTTACCAAATTATTTCGAAGATTTCTTCTTTAAATACACTGATTCTAAATTTATATTTTTTATATAAATTAATTCAATAATCACTGATTCTATAACAAATAAAAAAAGACTCTCAGGAGTGCTCCCTACGTCTGTATTCGTCTGGTGTTCCAAATTGAATGTCCCTCATCTTCTTTTCAGCTCAACATTTCAGTAGTTCCAAAACCACACCTCTCTCGTCTCATTGGCCAATCTAGAAAAATAAAATAATCCCACACATTATCCATTCACCTGATAGGCTACACGGAGTTGCATACCTCAAAATGACCTTTTTCGCAACAAAAAAACGCATCATATTTCCCACGACCTAAAAACGGACAACTAACAATAACCCTTCAAGTGGCCTCGCCTTGTCATGTTTTTAATTTTTTTGTGCCAAAACTATTATCGTTTCGAGGACGTAATAAAGTTAACCTTATTTTTTTGTTCCTAACTCAAAAGTCGACAGTTGTAGTTTATTAGGGTCTGCGGTTATTTTTTTCTATGTGACATTATTAAATTTGAAGTTGAGAAACAAATCTCAATGCAACTTTAGGTAAATGTAACATATGACATAGGTATACGTCTCTATAATACCTGTATGTGAAATACCTTCACAACCACAATCTCACTTGATGGTAAGTGATGATCGAAAGTGTTAAAATACTTAAGCTAGAATTACTGGCTCTCAAGGACAGCTGCCAAAATACATCATTAGGTGCTTGGTGACAAATTTTCTACTTGAACCCTCAAGGTCACGATCCAAGCGGGCATTCGCGAAATGCCCTTGCACCATGTGGTGAAGCTCAAGTCCTGGTCCGGATGGACCTGCTGCGGCAGTCTATGCTACTGAGCCATCACTGCTTGCTGAAACAGGATTCTTCGTCTTTGATAAATAAATAATCAAACAAAACGTGGTGCTAAGATTTGTGTTATGTTCTCAGTTGGTTCCATTTAAAAAATACATCGCTGTTATTATAAGAATTTAGCAAAAAACTATTCCTTGTCACGAGTGTTTGATTTCAACGAAGTTTGTGAGATAGGTGGAATTAGACATAAAGATCTCACATGGCACGTCCCCGCACGGAACAATATTTATTCGCATGTAATTTGATATATATTTTTCAGCTGGACCGTTTGCTTGGATAAACAGATTGTGTAAACGACTACTCAAAAAATTCAGCGTTACCGCTCAGCTCTTGAACATTATCTAGTGGGTTATAGATTTTAATTTGGTATTTGAAACAAAGAAATAGTCTATACACATAGCATACATTTCATCACTATGTGCGTCTTTGACGTAATGTTATATTGTTGGCTAAAGTTAGCATACATGGTGTATATAAAAAATAGATCATCGGTTTCGAAATTAAACCAGACTTTACGTTGTAATAGATTGTATTGATTTCCCTTCCACCTTCATGTTCAACGACATTAATTGCATCAAAAGTTGGTTATATTTAGGAGAAAATGTAGTGTAAATCAGATTTTTGATTTTACTTGAATAGTTTTTTATTATGCCTCATAGGTTAGCCTTTGACCACCATCTCAGCGCATGGTAAGCGGTGATGTGGTTGAAGATGTTGTTCAGGATAACTCAGTAGTACTGGCTTACTTCAATAGTGCGGTGAAAGTATCAAATCTAGGAACCTGTCATGTTTACTTACGTTTTACGTTTTAGAAGATCTTTTATACCATTGCACTACTTTAGGTCGTATATCGTTTGTTTCTTTTCGATGAAGGTTTTGGATTGTGAATTAATATTTTTTTGTTGTTAATATTTCAATCGGATACTTTTCAACTATTAAAAATATGGTTATGAAGAGAAAGTCAAAGATCAGCGCTTGAAACGCTCATAATGAGGCTTGCCGATCCGATCTTAACAATTAATCTAAGCTAAGCAATAATCTCTGCGGTAAGTCATTGGATGAATGACCAATTCTGACCACTTTCGTGTTTCAGATGTTACGTTAAACCGTCGATCTCTATTGTTAATTTATGATGGCGATTGGTTCAGCTATGACAAAGAGTTTCTGGCAGCTTGAAAACTTTGACACTTTGCATGGTCATAAGGTATTTTGCTAATGTCCGCCTGGCTAGCTAGCACCTTTGAGTAAAAAAACAGTCGCCCGAGTATGTAACGATAGGTAACATCGGCTGACCTTTTTTATGTGGTTGTGACGGAACAGGCACAAAGTCCACCTGATTGTAAGCGGTAACCTCTGCCTATAACAGATGCAAGAAAACACACAGGGGATGATATTCTTACCTGCTACCCCACGGGGCATCGCTATAACTATTACCTTTCGGCTATCATTACTTAGAAAAAACGTTTTCCTTGGATTTCTTACCACCTTCATGTGAGAGTGTGCTCAAGGGTTGGCCGATAAGCCAACATAAAAATGGTAATAAAGAAAAAGAAGAGAAAGAGAAGAAGAGAGTAGAGAACGAGAAGCACCGGAAGAATTCCCCGCCACGCCGGACTTAATGACATTATTCGCCGGGCTCTTACCACCGCCAACTGCGCTGCCATCTTGGAACCTAGTGGCCTTGTACGTGGCGATGGTAAGAGGCCGGACGGCATGACTTTGATTCCGTGGAGGATGGGAAGGCCTCTGGTATGGGACGCTACCTGTGTTGATACCTTAGCACCTTCTCATCTTCCCGCAACCCAAAAAGTGGCTGGCGCGGCGGCTGAACTAGCAGAAGGCCTCAAAAGACGCAAATATAGTAATCTCAGTAGTTGTTACATGTTCGTGCCTTATGGGGTCGAAACCCTGGGACCGTGGGGACCGAGCGCCAAATTATAATTCAAAGACGTCTCAAAACGTCTGGTCGACGCTACTTGTGACCAAAATGCTGGCATACACTTTGCACAGAGGATAAGCATTGCCATACAACGTGGCAATGCGGCCAGCATTTTGGGGACACTGCCTAATGGTAGCGGAACATTGGATTAGTTTCTTTTTTTTTTAGCTAATTTTAAGTTTTTAAGTTAAATATGTTAAATTATACATAATAAATATTGTCTTGAAAATATATATATATATATATGAATGTTTAAATTTAATTCGCAAAATCATTAAACACTCCAGTTTTATTAAAACCGACAACCATCCCTAATTCCAAGATCACAATTTTGGAGAATTTATTACAACATTCAAGTTAAGCTCGTTTGTCAATATTAGTTTTTACGACACGATCAATTTTACTTTTTACCCCATGGAGAGGTCATATCGATGGAAGGGAATTTGGGCAATATATTACAAAAGCTCTATTTACGGTCCCTTGGACCTTTATCGTTTCAATTGATTTTAGTTTCTGGTCATTGGTTCAAATTATTTCGAGCGTAAAAACAATCTCATTGATTATACCTGGAAATAGAATTGGTATCCAATAATGCTTTTAACATTTTTGCTCGTAATATAAACTGTTTAATGAAACATGTATACTAATAGCAAATGTTTTTTCTCTATTGATATATAATATTCGTAGATAATAAGACAACACTCATAGCTTAAAGGTGGCCGTTACAGAACCAAACCGCTGTTGTTAATGTTATTCTCTACTCGTGTTTAAATGGTTGGAAAGCTGACACAGAATACTTAGTATCCTTATTTTGTAATTCATTTTGACATACATTATATAATTAAATTAAAATAGAAGGATCGCATCCGCGTCTCCCGGTTATATGCACCGGGTAACTAAATATTTACGGCACCAATGGGTTGAAAGAATTGTAACTTTTGTGTTCTAGTTCATCATTTTATTTGTAGGGTATAGGGGACGACGCAGTCCACAACTAAATTACTGGGCTTCATCCAAATGAAATAAATTTATATTGAAACACTTAGTAAACAGGTGGTAACATCCTTAATTTTACTACCCTCCAGATTTTTCACAAACGATTTCAAGCACTGTCTTATATTTATATAATGAGCATAAAATTTTCACCTTGGACGGGAATCAAATCTGCGTTTACCTATAATATGCATCGACCGCTTTCAACTTTTTATCACCAAGCCTGTGAAAAAAAAAATGTGTACTCAAATTGAATATTTTAAATGCGGTGCATGATGGTGCGGCCAGTTTTAAACAATATAATAAAAAAATACACCCGAAATGAGTAAAGATAAAAACCGCATACAAACGAGAGCTGTGGTGACGACATGTAATTTACGGGACCAGGCTTGTCAACAACAATTTATGCTTGTAGTTTGCACTTAAATTGTAATTTTAATTTGTGCCTACGTTATATTCAACTTTAGGCAAATGCTGGCACATAAGCCCTCAGTTTTACTTGAAACTGCGCTTTCATCAGCAGTTTTCATGAGCTCATCATTTCAAAAAGTGTTAGATAATCCAATTTACGGTTTTTATGCGATGCGATTTTTTGTGTGTTAATGTCAAATAATATAATAAAAACTGTTTTTTCCTTCCTGCTTACTAATATACTTCCCTACAATAGATTGAGTTCGTGAATTCCGTGTCTTTTGCACCCGTAGTTATTCCCGCGATTTTTATAATATTTCACGCGGTGACATCATATCGTCAAATCATATCAGATATAAAAATTTCCACAACATTGACATCAATACCGAAAAAAAAAATATTGTAAGTTAACTCAGAAAACTGTATTAAACTTTGTCTAAATATCTGTATTAAACCGAAATTGAGGGCAACTTTAGCTGAGATCATTTCGCGTGCAAACTACTTAAATCAAACTTGCTAACTCGTTAAAATCGTAGTTAAACTTTATGTTGGGTAAGATCAGAGAGTCGAAATACAAAAAAAAAACTTAGGGTCAGGTGCGATGTATTGATATATTTACCAGATACTAGTTGTAAAATGTTACAAAGTGCCATTACGTTATTAATCAGGCATTGCGCCCAATTTCCAGCCGTAATTTACATAGTGGTATGTGTGTAAGTCTGTGTGTGTATCTCTACAAGTAGTCTGTGGGGTACTTTAAAAAGGAGAATGTTGGAGGAGGTTTTATTCGGCTGCAGAGCTCAGAGTATCTTTCAACTCCAGGGAGAAAAGGGATCATCACTCACAAGGCCAGAGAACTTGAAGAGCCCGTAGCGAAGTTTGCCTAGCTGTTCTTAACAGATCAGCAAAGTTAAGCAACGTCAGCCGCGGTCATGAGTTGGATGGGTGGCTGCTAGTGACATTACTACTGAGCGTTTCCGTGCTTCGGAGGGCACGTTAGGCCGTCGATCTCGGTTGTCATCTTAGGATGGCAGTCGTTATAGCATGGTGGTAAGTCATTTCGCGAATGCCCACCTGGCTAACTACCACCCTCTAGTAGGAAATCTGGCGCCAAGCAACTAGCGGTGTGTTCTGGCAGCTATCCTTGGGAGCCAGTAATTCTAGGTTAGCATGAACAACATCTTTGACCACATCATAACTTACCATCAGGTGAGATAGTGGTCAAAGGCTAACCTATAAAGCATTAAAAAATGGCGCTTTTGAGCGATGCGGCTTTTTATCTATTTTAAATAGATATATAATATATCTATCTTAACACTCCATTACATGGACCGGGCACTAGTGTGACCCAGGTATAAATATAAGCTTATGATTTTAATACACATAGACTCAGAATGTCATCTACCTATCTGTCCTGAATTTCTTGTCAGTGACTCGACAACAACGACAAACGACACGGATTTGTTAAGTTTTCAACACGTAAGTCATACTAGAGCCAAAAAATAATTTGTAACCTACCTTCATACGAGCATCGCAGACGCTATAATATGATATATATCTATAGATATCACACAGTAGGTACATTGATTTTAGTTTCTGATAAAAATTGTCATGCAGATTGTACATTTATGACTTTCCTTTGTTATTTAAAACAAATAAAATGAAATGATAAACCAAAAGTAAAAATAAATAATGTTTTGCATTTAGCGTATTTTTTAGGCAGCTAAAGTAAACTTTAGCCATCTGTCACAACAAAATGTTGGATTCCAAAGTAATTTGATCCACTTTTATTAATGATTCAGATTTGATAGACAAGATGATGAATGTTGGAAGTTGTAAAACTTTTAAGTTTGAAGAATTTAATACTTTGGGTCAATAAAACATTTGACGGCATCTTTGAATTTTTTTTGTCATCATGCTATACTCAGCACATGTCAAATTCAGTCTTATAAGAAATCCTAACAAAAATGGTCTATACGTTTTCATAAACACATAGTATTATAGTATGAATACGACTTGATACAAGAATATGTCGAAGCGCTCGTAGCGAAGTTTACTTAGCTGTTCTCAACCGATCAGCAAAGTTAAGCAACGTCGCGCGCGGTCGTGAGTTGGATGGGTGACCGCTAGTGACATAACTACTGAGCGTTTCCGTGCTTCGGAGGGCACGTTAAGCCGTCGGTCCCGGTTGTTGTCTTAGGATGGCAGTCGTTATAGCATGGTGGTAGGGCATTTTGCGAATGCCCGCCTGGCTAGCTACCACCCTCAAGTAGAAAATCTGTCGCCAAGCACCTAACGGTGTGTTCCGGCAGCTGTCCTTGAGAGCCAGTACTTCTAGTTTAGCCTGAACAACATCTTCGACCACATCATCACTTACCATCAGGTGAGATAGTGGTCAAAGGCTAACCTATCAGGCATAAAAATAAATAAAAAAATATGTATTATTAAAAAATATTAACCTGTATGGTTGGGTCTGAATTGTGCATGTTTGGAGAACATTAAAAATAATAATAATGAATATAAACGTAACACACAAGGCATACTGGTTTTCAGTTATCTTAAAAAATATATATTTTATAAATATTGGAAACGTTTTCATGCCACTACATTAAGTTACAAGAACATGTGCATATCTTTTTATAAAGTTAATAAACGAGGAGTTCCGCAGGAAAGTATAATAGGTTCTTTGCTTTTCTTATTAGTCATCTATGATCTCTCTGATATTGTAACGAATCATGAATGTGTGTCATATGCTGATGACATTACCATTTTTGTACAAGGGCACGACAAAAAAAACTTTGAAAATAAAATTCACAGTACTTTAAAATGTAACATGTTTGGAAAATTATGATCTTCATATAAACAAAACTACACTAATCCAATTTCAAACTTATAATTCGATTCCACTAGAATTTAGAATAATATATGACAATAAACTTTGACACAAGTAGATACAAGCGCCTACTACGGATTTGTTTCCTCATTTTACAGCAGCAGCTCAGTAAATTTTATAAAAGTATTTATATAACAAAAAAAAAATCAGATTTATAAGTCGTGTTGAGCGATTACACAATAGCAAGCCTTTTTTTAAAAAGCATAACATTTTGCCACATTCTTGCCTCTAATTTTTAAATTTGCATATTTGTCCACTGGCATCCCTATTTCCAATTTGAATTATTTTTGAATAATGAGGTTTGAAGCAGCCGTAAAAATGTACTTGTGTACCGTTCAAAGAAATAACATTGTATTCTAAAAATGTGTTCTGCGTAGCAACTCGCTATATACAGATAATTGGCACTGCCTATAAACAGATTATTAAAGTACAATTTTTTTTGTTCTTACTGTAATCGAACCCTAACCAAAAAATGTTATTCTCCAAAGAACAAGGTAACGGTGGCCGAATGGAAAAGGCATCCGGTGCGAAATCGGAGGAAGACGTTCGAAAAAAATTGTAGGCCCATAATTTGTAAATGCGATTTTCGCATATTTAGAAATATGCCTATAAACAGGTTTAAGCTGTAACTAATTATGTACGCTCCCATATTATTTTTATTTATTTACTTCAAACAGTATTTGTTCCCCTTCGTATTAGCCAGTACTTTGCGTATAAGCACATCAGTTATTTATTCATATGGTATAAGCACGCGTATTTCCCAACGTGTGACATCTTTGCACGTCCATCCTGGCGGCAAAATGGCACGCGCAGAGAGGCTATTGGAAGATAATTAAAAGTCTAACTACCCAAGGCACCCAAGGCATTCGGAAGTTAAGGTTGTTTAATTACTTTGTGTAATAATCGCGAAAACCTAAGACAAGATCATATATATTTTAGTTCAGATATATACAATTTATTGAAACATGATACTCCTAGATGGCCTCGAACAAAAGCAATTGACGTATTACCTCATCATAGACATTGACCTCATACCATCAAGTATTTTCGAATGGATTGAATAGAATAGAATTACAAGATTACATACCAGGTTAAGCTTCATGTATATTATATACACGCAAAACATTAATTCCTCACTTAAAGAAGTGAAGACATAAACTCGTAAGACAAAATTTTAAACTGCCAAAACGCGTCAGGCATTTCTCAAGTATACAACTCAAAGTTATGAATTTATGACGAACTCATGGAAATTTATATTAGCATTGTGCCCAGAATACGAATGTTTTCCCAACATATAAGTAAACGGTGAAACATAAGCGGAAATGTAACACTGAGTAATGATACATATTATTATTACATACGGGATTTGTACCGTGGCGATTTATCTATCAACGCCGTTGCATGCATCATGATCGCGGGGTGACTGGAGAAACGAGCGGTTGTAAAAATCATGAGGTGATGAAACGGTCTACCCTCTTTCCTAAAATATTGGAGTTCAAAAATAAATATCGCCACGGTACAAATCCCGTAGGTAATAATAATATTTGTGTACTAAACCACCTACCACCTAGTTTAAAAAACTGAGTAGTTTAATAGACTGAGTAGAGTTTAGTCAATTCACTAATATGGGAAATATATAAAGAAAACAATAGATTTACAGAAGAAACATATGTACAGATATGGCGCCGAATCAAAAATAACAAGTAATTTTTTATGGCAACTATTATCTTAAGATATAATATGGTATGCAAGCACTTAGTCTTTTCCACTTTTTCCGTGTTGACCTTGATCTCTCTAACACTTGGCAGGCTTTATTATTTCAGTTAATAAAAGAGTCTCATATAGAACCTTTAAAATAGCTGTTAAACGATTTAACGGTTGTTTATAGACAAAAGAAATTATCTGGGATGACATAGTCGTGGATTTGTTGAATCCAGCCGTCCTAAAACAGAATTAATATAAGAATTTCCTTTAATCAGTTGATCACAACGCACTATTAAGCGCATTTATGCCTTCTAAAAGTATATTTGGCATATTTATACATATTGCAAACAGTTAAAAAACTCAACGATAAAAATAACACATACCTGGGAGACATAACATTAATTTCTCTCGAAAACCCATTTGGCACATTTTTATCATTCCACTCAAAGAAAACGAAAACTGTTTCTTTCGTTTGCGATAAATAATCTCAATTAATCTATCGAAGTGTACTAACGCATTTCTTACGAAGTTTTCCCACCCGGCCATTGACGCTCGTTCCGTATCGCGTTGTTGGCGATTGGTTTGGCACAATAAAGCTTAAACATAATGTTATACTGAAAGACGAATATCGACAAATATTGGTTATTTGGTCGTCGTGTTATCTAGCAACTGCTTAATAATCTGTATTCTTAACTGTAAAATCAACCTTAGTTTTTCCTTATCAAAGTCAAAGTCAAAGTCAAAATCATTTATTCAATTTAGGCGTCTACGACGCTCTTATGAAGGTCAATTACAAATTTTAGTATTGAAATATTCTACATTGTACTGCCACGTTCAGCAAATAAATTGTATAGAGCCACTGCGAGAAGAACGGGCAAGAAACTCGGGGCCATTCTTTTAAACATCTTTTAACAATGTGTTACATACATACTATATAATAGAGTTATTACAATATTTGTTTAAATTATGTAGGTGACAGGCAATAGCTTGGCGGAGGCGGAATTGTCCAGGCATTTTTGTCGTTTATGTAATCAGAAACTGTGTAGTAGGATTTTTTAATCAATATGTTTTTCACATGCAACTTGAATTTCCCTTCTGTGAGCGTTGTAATATGTTTGGGAACTTTATTATAAAACCGCACACAATTACCTAAGAACGACCTTTTATTTGTCTTTGCTAATCTAAAACCTGGCACCACTATTTTATCTTTATTCCTAGTATTGTAATCGTGATTGTCACTGTTTAATTTAAATTTACTCAAATTTTTACGAACATACATAATATTTTCAAATATATACAGACTTGGTAAAGTTAAAATATCAATTTCTTTAAAAAGATCCCTCACAGATTCCCTAGGACCCATTTTATATATGGCTCGAATTGCACGCTTTTGTATGATAAAGATTGTCTCTATCTCAGCAGCAGTTCCCCACAGCAATACGCCATACGACATAATACTGTGGAAGTACGCGAAATAAACTAGCCGAGCAGTAGCTACGTCTGTTAACTGTCTTATCCTAAGAACTGCATATGCAGCAGAACTAAGTCTTCCGGAGAGATCATGTATATGTGGATCCCATTGTAAAGTGGAATCCATTTTGATTCCCAGGAAGACTGTCGCTTTGTCAATAGGGAGTTTATCTGGGCCAAGCTTTATGTTTGGTTCAACATAAGGAACATTTGGTAAAGAAAACTTTAAACATTTCGTCTTTTTTGAATTTAGGAGAAGATTATTAGCGGCAAACCATTTACAAAACTTAGATAATACATTATTTACATGCGTCAGTTCACTGTCTTTCCTATCTACTTTAAAAATCAGAGAGTACTTTAATTATCAATTATCGATTGGGAGACCAATTTGGCTTGTCTATTAATAATATCATTCGAATGTTTAGAACTTATTATAGCATATTTTGTAATCCAATAGATAAACTACTACGCAGTTTCTTTGATTCCATACAAACTCATTGTCACAATGGAGGCAAACACTTTGCTCCAAAATGTGTCGATGTTTACGACATAACTCCTAATTTTTTTAATAGTAATTCAAGCTAAACACATTCGAAGTAAAAAAAATTGAGAACACAAAATTTTTATATCGAACCCACGTCCCGCGTTTTTACGCACCGGGTTCCTTAACCGCTCAATCACGGAGAGGTAACGAATGAGATGCAAATTATTCCATTTAAAAAACGACCTAGAAGATAATAATATGTTTATATTTCTTAAAATAGCACGGACAAAGCAACATTAATAAGTTATTATCTATTTTGTGTCTGTGTTCGAAGCGCTTTAAGCGTCGCTTACCCACTTAGCCGTTATTAACCGATCAAATAAGCTAAGCGACATCCGCGGCGGTCATGACTTGGATGGGTAACCGTTAGTGGCAATACTACCGCCTGGCTAGCTGCCACCCTCCAGTAGAAAATCAGTCGCCAAACACCTGATAGTGTGTTGCGGCAGCTGTCCTTGAGACACACCATCAGGTGAGATAGTGGTCGAAGACTCGACTATCAAATAGGTATAAAAAAACATTTTCTGGTAAAAAATATTCACCCTTTTTAGTGTACCTTGCTTATTATGGTATCGATTGTCATTCACTGTCAATGACTATATCAAGATAGAAAAATACTTATCAGTTCTGGAGTGTAACTCAAATACGGTTTGACCGATTTTGATGAAATTTAAATGGGACCACACTATCAAATAAAAAATATCAAAACAGAATCTAAAAATACAAAAAAATAAAAATCAAAATCGGTTCAAATGTTTTGAGGTAACAGACATAAAAAATAAAAACAGATGAATTGAGTACCTCCTCTATATGTGAAATCGGTAAAAAACTATAATAAAGCTATTTTTCAAACAAGTTGGTAAGTATTTCAATAAAGTAACACAAATATTTTACAAAAGCTAAAATCGCATAGTTAAAAACGCTAAATTTCTAAGTAGCAAATATACTTGCCACAAAGAGAATTCCAAAGCCGTGCAAGGAGGAATTAAATGTCTACTAAGATTGACGAGTCCTCGAGGAGGATTTTTACGGAATCCTCTGTAAAAGTTGGATCCACCTAAATATAGACATCCGTGATAGATTATCCTTTCTTTCATTTTCTTTAACTGATGTGATGACACTAGCTTTCATTCAACCCGTCACAAAGTTACTCGTAGATAGTATATTGGCAAAGTTCTGCCTCTTTGTATTGATCACCAGTAGGCGAATACAATTTTTTTTACTATAGCTAAAGTGCAGCAAATGGTATATCATTGCGACGTTTTTCTTACAACCTAGTAGAGAAAATGAAATCAGTATAAGACCCATCAGATGCTTCTCAAATGAGTTTAAATACAATCAAGTAGTTAAAACTCAATAATACATAATTTTTTCTACTTCCATTATTTTTTATATCTTTCCATGAGTGGAAACTTGAAGTTCATCCCACCCTGTCTACCCAATAATTTGCCATATGTAAGAGTTAGAAACACGTTTTGTTAAACATGGGTGTTTAAATAAGTCAGCTTAACCCTTCAAGGTATATTGAAGCCATGATATGGTTATATTGTGTTGTATGTACAGTGAGTGACATACTTCTACGAGTATTATACGTAATATATGGATGGCAAATTTGTGCATTGTTTTAAGAAAAAAATCGGTGAGAATAATATTATTCGTGTTCCTGTTTGATCTTAAAACCTTTTATTTTTTATTTGCTGAGTGATCAATAAAAAAGCATGATGCTTCCTCTTTGATGCTAATAGATGTACATAACATATGTACATTGAGTATATATTACTAAAGGTACGATCACCATACATTGTACGACGATCGTTGCGTAGACAATACCTTAAGTGGCCTGTGAAGCTAACCTAGATCAAGTATAGAATTAAGTTTGGTTCAGAAATTTTTGTTTGATTTTTTTATTAAGCATAACATTATCATGATAGCCTTAGACTTCAATCTAATGACGAATTACATAATTATGCAAAACAATGTTACATAAGACGTAAACGACCAGCTCGGGGTTTTTTCCTTCAAGAAAGGACAAGGAGAAACCAGTACAGTATTTTAATTACTTTTTGCTTGGAGCACATCGTTGAGTAAACTGTGGGTTTAAAACGAGCTTGGTACATTTTACGGGCAATTAACTTTAAAAAAGTTGTAAAGAAATTTGCGTGCTTCAGTCGAAAAAGATTCAAATAATTAACCTAATTTGTTTGCTTTTTAAAAGTTTATTTTTCTTTTCATTTGAATATATTTGGATGCAATTTTATACTCTACATAAGAAATGGTATCAAATTACAAATGAAATTATTCAATGATGAATCAAGGCTTGCCACAAATTAACGGACAGAAAAACATATTTTACTAAATCATTTTTACGAAGAAGTGAAAGAATGAAGGCACTAATTAGTCGTAAAAAATAAATAAAACTATGACGCCTCCATTACGTAGTACCGAGTCCTTGACTGTGGAGTGAAGAGGGCTAGACGGCGTCTGCAGCTTAAATAAAGACGCCAAGTTTTATGCGTACCACAGAGGACCACAAAGAGAGGTCGTTATCGCCTAGAGAAGTGGTCTGTGCTATATAGAGAATATAAAGATGTTAAGAGTTCTTCGCAAGGAATTGTGACCCTATTAGCAAGCCTATCCTGTCCGACAACCGTCTCTACTTCCTAAAGGACTGTATTACTTATAAACTGTAAAATAATACAAAAAATCAAAATAATTGTGACTTCATTATGAAAATTTGTATGCGTCAACTTTTTTTCTTTTAAACTAAATCTAGAAGTTTGGTTTAGTGATGATGACTGCAGCGTTTTTTATAGTGGTTAAATATCAATTAGAGCATAAAATTCACACATTAGCTGTCTCTTTATTGAACATCGAAATTCATCCGCGGCTCGTTTAGCTCGCTGATGCATATTCAATCGCTGACATTAAGTCGAAAAATATCTCATACATACATATTATGAAAACCAAAAGCATATGGGACGTCACTTTACAAGAAACTTTATTAATAAAGTTGTTTCTGAAAGTAAGAAAATAGCTAGGTACTGTATTTTTAAATACATACATTACATTATTTACAAAGATAAAATTTGTTTAGTGATTTTACTAGTAATGCGATTCCAATTTTTATGTTTTATTTTATGCCCTTGATTTACTCGGAATTCAATCATTATCGTAGTTTCTAGAGCCAAACCTATGCGCTTTAAAAGTACTGAGCTTACGATAACTGAACCGATCAGCCAGCATTTTATTATATTATGCAGGCAGTAATAGTTCAGTGCACACGTTTGCACCTTGTGTCCTTTGTATAACTGAAGAATTCATCAAACAAGCTTAACGAACACATTTTACTAATAATAATTGTATGTCTCGTTTTGTGGGTTCTGCACAAAAAGGGCAAAACGGAGCCCTATAGAGTGTCTCCGCCTTCTGTCTATCCAACAGTCTGCATGTAAAGGTTGTCTATCTGGTAAACGATATAAGGAATGAAACTGAAATTGATATTTTTTGTAGAACATACACAAAAAAATATATTATTATTCAAATTTATTATTTTTCATTGGCAACACAGCATGTGCCCCCATTACAAGCAGCTACCAACCATATATACCTTCATAAACTAATATTATATCGAAAAAGCTGTATGAAAATTGTTTATTTTCTTGTTGCTTTTTTTATTTCTGATAGGTTTGCCTTGACCACTATTTCACCTGATGATAAGTGGATGATGTGGTGGAAGATGCTGTTCAGTGTAACCTAGAATTACCGGCTCTCAAGGGCAGCTGCTGGAATAAACTGTTAGGTGCTTAGAGACAGATTTTCTACTTGAGGCTAGCCAGGCGGGGCATACGCGAAATGCCACCATGCTATAACGATTGCCATCCTAAGACAACAGCCGGGACCGACGGTTTAACGTGACCTCCGAAGCACGGAAGCGCTCAGCAGTAATGTCACTAGCGGTCACCCATCCAAGTCATACCCGCCGCGAACTTTGCATAACTTTGCTAATTGGTTAAGAACTAAGGAAACTTCGCTACGAGCGCTTCAAAAATAAAATAAACTAATGTTAAGTATATCTTTGAAACCATTAATATAGTTCATTAATAATTGAAATAATTAATCACAATAATTGTCATCAAAACTCATTGAGAAACTAACCCCGAATAGAATTGACGGTCGTGTCAATCTTTGCTTGATGGTAGATCTAATGTGTGATTTCTGACGTTTCCGCCATCCATTTTTGTGATCAATGCTTAAAATAATTTTGTCGTAGGTTATCTAAGAAGTCGTTGCACCATATAAACTTATTTTTTAACTTAAAGCTTATAAAACGATATTGGTTTAACGCACTTTTTCTTACATATAATATTTTGCGGTGTTTAAACATTCTGTATATTTTATTTATTCTTACCACTATAACTTACTTTAGGTGTTAAAACTATAATATGAAATATCAATACGTGGCATCACTAACACTAAGCAAATTTATTAAAAACCTCTTTAGTGTAATTATAATTAATTACATATTAATTAATTAGAGTTACTTTTATTAAATAAATATTAAAAGATAAAGGTAAAATTCTGAAGCACTCATAATGGTTCAAGAGTATTACAAATAACCTGCAAATCATTCCCCGTCCTACATTGTGATAAGAAACAAATTTTAAAGTAAGAATTAGCTAGCATTACGTTACGTTATGAAGGTATCTTTGATAAATGATTACAAAGGTATTCAACGCTCAACATGTTTATTTTTACATTAACTACATACATGTATTTCAACAAAATATCGTTATGGGTTAATTTTGCACATTAGTTACGTCTCGTAACTATGAATCACGTGGTGGCTTAGCCCTTTAGAACGCATTTTCAATTTTGATACGAGAAAATATGGTTCAATTTATTTCGTACAAACCGCGTAGAATTGATTCTCTTTGGGTTATTTTCTCGATGTCAACACCAAAAAACATTTTCAGTCTTAAGGGCTGTTGCGATGCAGACCTTTATTTGAGCGAAACCCGATTCGCACTCGACCACCTTTTCTAACATTGGCGGCTATACTCGAAATTTATTTTGGTATATTTCTGTCGGTACGTTTTTCTTTGTGGCTCAACTCGTTGCCAATATAAGAATACTGAAAAGTATTCTATCCCGAAATACTAAAATATAAAAAGTCAAGATATCAGTCTGACCAGGATACAAGCAGGATTTATCCCTTTATTTGTGCAAGTGGATTAAGCTTAATCTTTTGAATGTTGGGTAAGTGATGTATTACTTCTGAATACGTATGTTAAGGTATGCTTTATGAAACGATATAAGAGTTATTTTGCCTTTATTTAAAGAGTTCCCAACTAAATTATAATACAGAACACGTCTGTCGTAGCATGCACAGCAGCTTTTCACGGAATATCTTGGAGGTTACCATTTGATCACCATTCACGCTAAGACACTTACAGTTCCATTCGTTCTTAAGCGTTCTAAAAATAAGAACAGAAATGTAAACCAAAATTGATTATATAAACAAAACAACAATAAACTATGTAATCGTAACACTCCATTTCAATTCTTCAATAAATCGAAACGTTATATAAATTAATTGTGCACCATTTTAAAGTTTCCAATATAGTTTCATATCAACTACTGTTATCCGAAACTTCGATGAAACTTATTATTCTATCTATACGTATTTAAACTACAAATCGAACCCTTCTGTAAATGGCAATAGCCGAAGTAAGACAAAGTTGAAGTATATGTGTAGATATGCCACCATGTTGATTTTACTACAGGAAGAGCACGGAATCAATTCAACTGTGACAAGACAGAGAAATGTTCTCTAAAACGGATGGAGAACGATGAGTTGGAGAACGTTTTTAAGCTCTTGAAATATTTGAATTCAGTATCAACATTTATAGTGAACACATCATTCACCTTCGTATAGCCTATAACACACTCACTATGACATAGTTGCTTGAACGGCTCAATACAATGCTCAGCGACTCCAGTAGGGTTTTACAGCAGGGGTTCTTATGATAAACATGAACAGAACAAAAATTATGTCTGACGTTCACTTACACCCGAGCCCGTGAGTTGTTGGGAACGATACTAATTTGGAACGTAGTTTGGAACCGAAAAACTGCTCCAGAGAGTTCTAAACTCCAGTTTTGCTTATTTGCGGGCATTTGTGTTTTATTTGTGAATTTTGAAGTTCTCACAAAAGCTCCCGAAATCGTTGACCATTATTATTACCATATCTATTTCATTTATCATATTAATCTTTATTTATAAGGGCAAACCCCCTGGGGGATGCTGTGTTCAGGAGTAGACAATCCGGCTGATATAGTACATTGACATACGTCTGACTGGTGACATCGTAAGTCGCGGGAAGCCGATGGATACAAATAGCAAATTTGTGATCATTGTGGCGTTTTATGGGGGAGGCTTTTGTTCAACAATGGATGTATTCCGGCCGATGATGATTATTTTTATTTATACTTTTTTAATCTACATGGCTGTTGCCACTTACTCTTACGATTCAATATTTAGTAGGTAATAATAAAAAACTCAATTACATTGTGTTCTAAAAAGTATGGATAGACTTGATATAAAATGTACAAACAAAATGAATGTGTATATTCGGGCAGCATTTCCACAGATATTTTAAGGAAAATGAGCGCCTTCTCATTGTGCTCTCGTGGTTTTATAACAATCTTAATTACTGGAGAATATAGTTCTCAAGTATTTCTCGAGACAAATGTGTAATTCTTAATACTATCAGTATGATATAAATCAGCTTGAACTATTGTCGTAAGATCTTTTGACTTCTGAATAATTGTATTAGAGGCTCCGTACATAACATTTATAATAATAATTTTTTATTTTATTTTGAAGCGCTCGTAGCGAAGTTTACTAAGCTGGTCTCAACCGATCAGCAAAGTTAAGCAACGTCGCCCGCGGTCATGAGTTGGATGGGTGACCGCTAGTGACATTACTACTGAGCGTTTCCGTGCTTCGGAGGGCACGTTAAGCCGTCGGTCCCGGTTGTTGTCTTAGGATGGCAGTCGTTATAGCATGGTGGTAGGGCATTTTGAGAATGCCCGCCTGGCTAGCTACCACCCTCAAGTAGAAAATCTGTCGCCAAGCACCTAACGGTGTGTTCCGGCAGCTGTCCTTGAGAGCCAGTACTTCTAGGTTAGCCTGAATAACATCTTCGACCACATCATCACTTACCATCAGGTGAGATAGTGGTCAAAGGCTAACCTATCAGGCATAAAAAAAAAAAAAAAATAATAATAATATAATAACATCATAATACGCGTATGGGTAGAACCTAATGCGCTTGTTAAGATATCTGACGAAGTCCTCCAGCACTTTCTCCAACAGAAGGTTGTCATTATCTTCGTGGTGGTTCCGAACGCAGGCACTGGCCTCCAACTTGACCAACGCACCAAAGGTGAGCTTGATAAAATTGTAAATTCTCGGGATTTCCTGAAAATAAAACCCAGTGGTTTATAAGTTTCTTTGGCAACTGTCGCAATTTGAGCTCCGTGTAGTGGAAGTCGATCCAGATTCTAAGGTACTGAGCTTTTTCAGCAGTTGAACCTATCAAACGCCTCCCTAAGTACAGGAGGTCTGGTCTCTACGGTCAAGTGCAGAAGAAATGATATATATGATATGATGATGATGATACCTGTGTTAACACCTAAACAAATTTTGCTTGGATAATACGAAATTCACAAATAAACTACAAGAGGCTTAATCACATTTTAAGCCTCTGAATAATAACACATGTCCACAAATTTTAATGTCGAAACATTATATAGGATCTGCTCTTTTTGGTTAGTAAATCTAAAAACAATAAAATGCAATGACGTACTTATGAAGAAGATACTTCTATGACTAGTTGATGCCTGTGGCATTATGTGTGTCAGTTTTGGTTCTTGGGGTTTATTTATTTCCGATAATATTGATAACCTTATAATTTACTAACTCTGCCGTTGCATATGCAATAAAATGTAATAAAAAAAATAATATTTATTCTTGTGACAGTAAAATGGGCCCATAAATTCAAAACTACTTGTTCAACATTTTAAAGCAGTCTAGGGTATCAACAATAATGTTTAAACATTTCAATTCTCTAAAATCATTCCCCCAGCCCAGGAGGCCTGATGGATTACTAGGAAGTAACCTAACGCTTCTCCTTACTTCGCTCGTCGACACATCTGTTGCCAAGCATCAAACGGTAAGTTCCGGCAGCTGTCCTTGAAAGCCAGTAATTCCAGGATAGCTTGAACAACATCTTCAACCACATCACCACTTACCAGCAAGTGAGACAGTGGTCAAAAACTAGCCTATTAGCTATTAATAAATAAATAAAAAAACATCTAATGCACAATGCTACTTATTGCAATTCTGCAGTAGGCATCTAAAGTAATAAAATCGTAATCTCCAGATAAAGAAAATATCTGTTTATTTTAAGAATATAATATCTACTTACTTTGTAATACGCGAATATTCAGTACTTGTTTATTTGTGAGTTTTTGTAAATCAGTTTATATATTTGTTTAACCCAAGATATTCCAGAAAGATCTATGCAAAAGTCACTGGAATTTTAACACAGGTTTGACAAAAAAACAATAGAAGATGTTTTGATAAAACAAAATCTTTTAAGCAATTTGTTCTTAAATCTTTATTGAAGTACATAAACAGTTTGATATATTTTCGAGGTACCTGCGTCCGTGATATACTGGATACGCGTATAAATCATCTTCAATTTTGCGCTGGAACTTTGCTTCGTGAAGCTGAAGATAAGGTCACTTTTTGTGCCCGCTATTGAAACTACCATTTATGGTTTGAAAGTTTGTTGTATCATTTTGATTCTACTTGTACATTGAATAATCGTCTAGATTAATAGAAGTATGATATGTTTAATATTTTCTGGCATGGTGGTAGGGTATGTCATTATATTTGGCATTGTGGGCAACGCCCGCCTAGCCAGCATCTACTCTCAAGTTGAAATTCTATTGCCAAGCAATTGACGATGGTTCCTGTCATCTCTTTTTCAGAGCCAGTAATTCTGGGTTAGCCTGAACAACATCTTCAAATAAATCATCACTAATGATCAGTTGAGATCAGATCTCAAAAACGAGACCATCAGCTACTTAAAAATTTTTTTTTTGTTTTATTGGCTCTTTGGAGCCAAGAAACCATGCTTTTATTGCACTGTCCATTTCTCATACCCACGGGTTTTCCGTACTGTTGTATCGTGCGCCAAACTCTTTCTAAACTTCTTTATTTATCTAAGCAGCCACTACTCCTGATTCGAAAGCATTTCAACTGTTATCATATAGTATTATAGTTTTATGTAATACAATACAATACAAAACTCTTTATTGCACAGCGAATATACATTTAAATAATCTTATAAATAGTACTATTAGACTACGGTTGTGCAATGGGCAGTCTTATCGCATATAGCAATTTCTTCCAGACAACCTTTGTATGGACAGTATCACTTTTCAAGTAACACGGGGGTGAAAACAAATTATTATACATTTTTAGATATCATCTTACCAATAAAACATTACTTAAAAACAAGTTTTGTACATTCATACCATATTATAATACAAAGATATCCTACACGTTATTGATATACGTAAAATATATATATACAGCGTGTCCCAAAATTCAACGATAAGCCGGCATCGGAGCATGGACCTACTCATGACTCCTCGGAAAAAAAAAAAAAATTATAACTGTTTTTTTTTATTAATTACAGACTTTTATAAATTTCATCGATATTCGATACCCATTATGCTATTTTCAACTACCATGACCACAATTTTTGACATATTTTTGATATTTTTTGTGCATTAGCAACCTAAGAAGGACGGCTATCTACCACAATCCTTTAAAATTACAGAAAGTCTGTAGTTATTTTACAAAAATCAGTAAAAAAAGATTATAACATTCTATGCACTTTCTATAGTCTGGGTTAAAAAAAAAAGTATGGACACTACCATGGCAAGTTTTATTAAAAGTTGGCGCAACTTTATAAAAGTCTCTGTAATTAAAAAAAAAAGAGTTATAATTTTTTTTTTATTTTTTCCCGAGTAGTCATGAGTAGGTCCATGCACCGATGCCGGCTTATCGTTGAATTTTGGGACACGGTGTATATATATATAAATATACACATAATGACATACATACATATTATAAATATAATACATTTTAAATAAAATATCATCCTTAATTGATACCGCTAGTAATAAAGGACACAAAGCAAATATTTGCGCTATTTCAAATCACACAAAATATCTACCCACATTGTCGGAATACTCTGAAGGATTGTTTTCAAAACAATAACAAACCTGTGAATAATAATTGGCTCAATGAGTCATTATCCAAGAGTTAATGTTTGCAAACAGGCATATTCATCAATTGCATTTTCGTATTGTCCTCGTATTATGAAGCTTTTGTTCCAGCGCTTGATTAGCCATTCCAAACATTTAGCTTAGGGCCAAATTGGTTGATTCCTCGAGCTATTTATTAGGAAAAACAGTACGTAAAATAAATTAGCTTGGTCATCAATATCGATCTCTCTTTATAAAGAACAAAAACACAACACAATCACGCATTTATGCCCTAAAATGGTAGGTGAAATTATTTATAAATGTACTAATCAAATTTTTTTTGTTTGTTTGATTGGTATGGACGAAACGATTATTTGCTTTATACTTTACAACTACTTCAGAAAATGCGTTTAGTGATCATAATACGTTTTCATTATATTTCCCGCTTTATCTTACGTGTATAGGCTCAGTACCATAGATTTTTCTTACAACAGAAGGATACCAAAACATTGTAGATTAGCTTCGGTGTAATGGCCGGCCACTTCATGAGGCTGCTCTTTTAGTAGTACAACCGCTACCTCTAGAAATAAATACGTTGATATGGTTAATAGCGATTTTTTGTGCATAAACTGAAGTAGCCCACCTCGACGACATTTTTTTTATTGTATAGCGGAACTAGGTGTAGGCTCATCTGATGTTAAGCGGACTTACCTCTGCCTAGAACAGGTTCATTTCATCATGAGGAGGTCACGCGCACGCGACGGCAGGCGCGGGCCGCCCTGTTGCGGCGGTGGACGGAGGACCTGGCTCCACTTGTCCCTGGACAGAGGACGGTGGATGCCATTCGTCCGGTCCTTCGGAGGTGGGTAGGGCGGCGATTCGGGTCGCTCACCTTCCGATTGGTGCAGGTGCTTTCCGGGCATGGATGTTTTGGGAAGTACCTGCATCACATCGCAAGACGTGAGGCGACCCCGCCTGTCACGAGTGTGGAGCACCAGAAGACACGGCGCTCCACACGCTGGAGGAGTGCGCCGCGTGGAGTCCCATGCGGCACGCCCTCACAGCGGTCATAGGCGCAGATCTGTCGCTGCCGAGCGTGGTTAACGCTATGCTCGGCAGCGACGGATCGTGGCAGGCGGTGGTCTCTTTCTGCGAAGAGGTGATGGCGCAGAAAGAGGCCGCGGAGCGGGCGAGGGAGGACGACGTCCTTTCAGACCCGCTCCGGCGTAGACGAACTGGGGGAAGGAGAAGGCGATTCGGGCGCCTTCTCGCTCTATCCTAGTGTTGTGCGGATCATCGATGGAGAGTCGGGGGATTCTCCACTGACTTGCACGATCCCACACGTCTGGGGGATGGCCCTAATGAGCTGGGTCATCCCTCCACTGGCCGGGGCCCGTCACCGGTAACGGGCCAACCGCCGGGGCGAGATGGTGAATGCTAACGCTAC
Organism: Plagodis pulveraria; assembly: GCA_963890685.1. Taxonomy (NCBI): domain Eukaryota; kingdom Metazoa; phylum Arthropoda; class Insecta; order Lepidoptera; family Geometridae; genus Plagodis; species Plagodis pulveraria. The sequence goes on from OY982962.1 coordinate 19,965,531, forward strand.
CCCATCTCGCCCCGTCTAGGCGGCAGACTGCTCATCCCGGGTTTTTAGTGGGTAACCTCACTTACTACCCCCTCGTGAGGGTAGTAAGGCCCCTCAGGCGAGGACTCCCACATAACCACTCTGCTCCTCCCGGAGCCGGATGGTATCCATAAAGGATTTTCCCGGGTCAAAAAAAAAAAAAAAAGGTTCATTTCATCACTATTGACGAATTGCATTGCACCCGTCTCCTTGAGACATAGTTGTTAACTATGTTGTTTGTTTTTTTTTTGACCCGGGAAAATCCGAACGCATGCACTGGCCTCCAACTTGACCAACGCACCAAAGGTGAGCTTGATAAAATTGTAAATTCTCGGGATTTCCTGAAAATAAAACCCAGTGGTTTATAAGTTTCTTTGACAACTGTCGCAATTTGAGCTTCGTGTAGTGGAAGTCGATCCAGATTCTAAGGTACTGAGCTTTTTCAGCAGTTGAACCTATCAAACGCCTCCCGGAAGTCTAAGTACAGGAGTTCTGGTCTCTACGGTCAAGTCCAGAAGAAATGATATAATATGATATGATGATGATGATGATACCTGTGTTAACACCGAAACAAATTTTGCTTGAAAAATACAAATTCACGAATAAACTACAAGAGGCTTAATCACATTATAAGCCTCTGAATAATAACACATGTCCACAAATTTTCATGTCAAAAAATTATATAGGATCTGCTCTTTTTGGTTAGTAAATCTAAAAACAATAAAATGCAATGACGTACTTATGAAGAAAATACTTCTATGACTAATTGATGCCTGTGGCATTATGTGTGTCAGTTTTATTTTCGATAATATTGATCACCTTATGATTTACCAACTCTGCCGTTGCATATGCAATAAAATGTAATAAATAAAAATAATATTCATTCTTGTGACAGTAAAATGGACCCGTATATTCAAAACTACTTGTTTAACACTTTAAAGCAGTCCAGGGTATCAACAATAATGTTTAAACATTTCAATTCTCTAAAATCATTCCCCCAGCCCAGGAGGCCTGATGGATTACTAGGAAGTAACCTAACGCTCCTTCTTACTTCGCTCGTCAAAACATCTGTTGCCAAGCATCAAACGGTAAGTTCAGGCAGCTGTCCTTGATAGCTTGAACAACATCTTCGACCACATCACCACTCACCAGCAAGTGAGACAGTGGTCAAAAACTAGCCTATTAGCTATTAATAAATAAAATAAAAACATCTAATGCACAATGCTACTTATTGCAATTCTGCAGTAGGCATCTAAAGTAATAAAATCGTAATCTCCAGATAAAGAAAATATCTGTTTATTTTAAGAATATATCTACTTACTTTGTAATACGCGAATATTCAGTAGTTGTTTATTTGTGAGTTTTTGCAAATCAGTTTATATATTTGTTGAACCCAAGATATTCCAGAAAGTTCTATGCAAAAGTCACTGGATTTTTAACACAGGTTTGACAAAAATACCAAAGAAGATGTTTTGATAAAACAAAATCTTTTAAGCAATTTGTTCTTAAATCTTTATTGAAGTAAACAACTTGATATATTTTCGAGGTACCTACGTCCGTGATGTACTGGATACGCGTATAAATCATCTTCAATTTTGCGCTGGAACTTTGCTTCGTGAAGCTGAAGATAAGGTCACCTTTTGTGCCCGCTATTGAAACTACCATTTATGGTTTGAGTTTGCTGCATCATTTTGATTCTACTTGTACATTGAATAATCGTCTAGATTAATAGAAGTATGATATGTTTAATATTTTCTGGCATGGTGGTAGGGTATGTCATTATATTTGGCATTGTGGGCAATGCCCGCCTAGCCAGCATCTACTCTCAAGTTGAAATTCTATTGCCAAGAAATTAAATATGGTTCCTGTCATCTCTTTTTCAGAGCCAGTAATTCTGGGTTAGCCTGAACAACATCTTCGAATAAATCATCACTAATGATCAGTTGAGATAGTGGTCAAAAACGAGACCAACAGCTACTTAAAGAAAATGTTTTTTTTTTATTGGCTCTTTGAAGCCAAAAAACCATGCTTCTATTGCACTGTCCATTTCTCATACCCACGGGTTTTCCGTACTGTTGTATCGTGCGCCAAACTCTTTCTAAACTTCTTTATTTATCTAAGCAGCCACTACTCCTGATTTCGAACTGCAGATAGCATTTCAACTGTAATCAAATAATATTATAGTTTTATGTAATACAATACAATACAATACAAAACTCTTTATTGCACAGCGAATATACATTTAAATAATCTTATAAATAGTACTATTAGACTACGGTTGTGCAATGGGCGGTCTTATCGCATATAGCAATTTCTTCCAGACAACCTTTGTATGGACAGTATCACATTTCAAGTAACACGGTGGTGAAAACAAATTATTATACATTTTTAGATATCATCTTACCAAAAAAACATTACATAAAAACAAGTTTTGTACATTCATACCATATTATAATACAAAGATATCCTACACGTTATTGATATACGTAAAATATATATATATATATATAAATATACACATAATGACATACATATTACATATTATAAATATAATACATTTTAAATAAAATATCATCCTTAATTGATACCGCTAGTAATAAAGGACACAAAGCAAATATTTGCGCTATTTCAAATCACACAAAATATCTACCCACATTGTCGGAATACTCTGAAGGATTGTTTTCAAAACAATAACAAACCTGTGAATTATAATTGGCTCAATGAGTCATTATCCAAGAGTTAATGTTTGCAAACAGGCATATTCATCAATTGCATTTTCGTATTGTCCTCGTATTATGAAGCTTTTGTTCCAGCGCTTGATTAGCCATTCCAAACATTTAGCTTAGGGCCAAATTGGTTGATTCCTCGAGCTATGTATTAGGAAAAACAGTACGTAAAATAAATTAGCTTGGTCATCAATATCGATCTCTCTTTATAAAGAACAAAAACACAACACAATCACGCATTTATGCCCTAAAATGGTAGGTGAAATTATTTATAAATGTACTTTTCAAATTTTTTTTGTTTGTTTGATTGGTATGGACGGAACGATTATTTGCTTTACACTTTACAACTACTTCAGAAAATGCGTTTAGTGATCATAATACGTTTTCATCATATTTCCCGCTTTATCTTACGTGTATAGGCTCAGTACCATAGATTTTTCTTACAACAGAAGGATACCAAAACATTGTAGATTAGCTTCGGTGTAATGGCCGGTCACTTCATGAGGCTGCTCTTTTTAGTAGTACAACCGCTACCTTTAGTAATAAATACGTTGATATGGTTAATAGCGTTTTTTTGTGCATAAACTGAAGTAGCCCACCTTGACGACATTTTTTTTATTGTATAGCGGAACTAGGTATAGGCTCACCTGATGTTAAGCGGACTAAACTCTGCCTAGAACAGGTTCATTTCATCACAATTGACGAATTGCACTGCACCCGTCACCTTGAGACATAGCTGTTAAGTCACATGTGCTTGTAATTCCAATGGCTCTCAAGGACTGCAGTCAGAACATACCATTAGGTGCTTGGCGACAGATTTTCTACTTGTGGGTGGTAGCTAGCCAGGCGGGCAATCGCAAATGCCCTTCCACCATGCGGTGAAGCTCCAGCTGGCGGTGGGGATAGATTCAAGCTCTTCATTTGCAGAATCAATCTCATATCACCTTTTACGACGCCCAACAGGAAGAAGGGAACAGTAACCATGGTTACTCTCCTGCAGAAGATGCAACTCCTTATGTTGTTATTTCATCTTAACTGCTAAAAATAATATTTTAAGTACAGGAAATCAAAATTTAAATATTTATTGTGCCGCCAGACACAATAAATTTATTTTAAATTTGATTGTGATTGGTAAAAGCGGCAGTGACATTACGAAGTAATAAATTACTTGTGGCGTATGGCTATATAATATATATAAAGGCGCCTAATTGGTTCAGGCGCCCTAATTAGAAGAAGTTTAAGACTCAACTACCTAAATGATACCTCAAATTATAGAGCAATAACCAAGCATGTTTTAAAGTTGTCTGAACACCTGTAGGTATTTTATTTATTTTTTCAAATGACATCAAAATTCAATTCTTTTATTTCCTTTTTATGTTAAGTTTAAATGCTTTGTACATAACTTTTTTGGACACAATGGAGCTTAAAACTACTTTGGTACGAGCGGAGACACATTGGACTACTAAAATAATAAAAAGAAAACGACGTTTCTATTCAGGTTAGAAGTTATGAGCATTTAATTGACCAATTTTGGGTTTTTCTTGCTAAAATTGTAAAAGTCCCATTAATAATCGAAATCGCGCTAGATTTTTTTGTTTTTTTTTTCGGATGAGTATTTTCTTAATGATCTAGTGTCTCACCCCTTCAAATTTGTGCACCCGATCACCAAACAACCTGTATATTAGTGAAGTGTGTATTTTTGTAAAACGTTATCCATCATATTTCAATGCACGAAGTGAAGTTTACCCAAGAAAAAAACGTAATCCATATAAAAACTTATTATATCAACCTCGGTGCTATAAGGACATTTATTGAAGAAATGTGTATTTTAGTATTTAGTAAGTTACCTGATTTGAAACAACTAGATGGACAAATCTTTAGAAAGAGGCTTAGTAAGTGGCTATTAGATAATTGCTTTTTTAATGTAAAAGAGTATTTAGAATTTCAAGGGAATTACAAATGTTAACGGACAATATTTAATTTTAGTAATAATTATTGCGACTTGACAAAACATTTGCAGTCTGAATACTAATGCGCCACATTTGTACAGCAACTCAAAATGTAATATGAAATGTTTGTATTATGGCAAATACATTATATGAATTTGAAAAAAAATTATTTGTACACATTTTATTAAAGTTAATAAACGCAACTTCTGCTATGTCGTGCTACTAGCCTATATGGCACTATGTAAATAATTATGTAATATGTTTATGTATCCTGATATAATATAGATAAAGAATAAACAATATTGAAATTAGAACTTAAATATTTTTTATTCATTGCATGGATGAAACAAGTAAGATACTATAATAATGCTAAATAGAATAATATGACCAATGGGCGATCGGCATGATTTGCCATTGAGGTGACAATTCCTATAACAAAACCGACGCAGACTAAATTTCAGAGTAAAAACTTGATGATGTTATAATTATATGCTAAACTGAAAGGATGTTTGTTTCTTAGAACAGTCATTTGGTGGTAAAATAAAATGATACCTGGAAAGTTTCCGGCTGTTTAAACATTTTGTAGGATACTGTAGATACGAACGGATAGACGAGTTCTATCCTCCATATAGGACAAATAGCGCTTCAAACAGTTTTTTGACCATATCTCTTTTCCTACTCATTTTAGATTAACCAGAATCTCAACAATTTCGGCTTTTTTGGACATACAATATGAAATGATATTAATTAATTTATTAATAATTATGCAAGTCAAGTAGGTACAATTAAACAATTTATGTTTTACGAGTTTACACTATCAATAAATAGTTTCAGTGTACGAGCGCTGCAAAGTCTCAACACGTGTCTTTTTTTTTCATTTATTTTCATGGATCAACAAACAGTACACACAATAAAAAATTTACAAAACAGTTTAAAGACAAAACATATAACTAATTGCGATACCAATGACGTTGGCCACAAGTTTACATTTTCATATATTCATGTGCTGAGAATTAAGACTACAAAGTATTTTATATTTTACAAATTGTTTGTTAAGTTGCTTATTATATATATGCTTCACTAAAATAATAAAAATATAAAGGAAAATTTAGAACGGCTGAATTACAAAACGGTCTCAGCTGCTTAAAGAGAAACTAAGATGACAAGATCAACGTATCCTGTTGTACTTCATTTAGCAGCCCAAACACTGACATTTAAAACATCCCACTTCCTCATGAAATATATCTATAGAATTAAAATGTTCATTATAAGATTTTGCCGTACGGTGTCTTGGTCATATAACTCATTTCCACACACTCTGAGGTTAGTAAAAAAAGAGTATTATATCGTGTTATCCCCAGTTGGCGTTTTCTACATGCAATGTACAATATTTAGCGCATTTGCCTTTACTTCACTATCTTGATGGACCATAAGGGGTTCATCTTTTTGAAGCGCTCGTAGCGAAGTTTGCTTAGCCATTCTGAATCGATCAGCAAAGTTAGGCAACGCCCGCCGCGGTCTTGACTTGGATGGGTGACCGCTAGTGACATTACTACTGAGCGCTTCCGTGCTTCGGAGGGCGCGTTAAGCAGTCATCGGTCCCGGTTGTTGTCTTAGGTCATTTTGCGAATGCCCGCCTGGCTACCTACCACCTTCAAGTAGAAAATCTGCCGCCAAGCACGTAACGGTGTGTTTCGGCAGCTGTCCTTGAGAGCCAGTAGTTCTAGGTTAGCCTGAACAACATCTTCGACCGCATCATCACTTACCATCAGGTGAGATAGTAATATAATCTATCAAGTATGAAAAAAATACTTCTTCAGTAGCAATCGAAACGATCCCGATAGGAATTTCTTCCATATAGTTTGCGAGGTGATATTTATCATCATCACATCAACCAGAACATACACTATTGAACAAGATCTCCATGTTCGGGGGATTTGCTATAATGCCAGGCGTTTTGTTATACTGGCAGCCGTCTTAGGGATGTCAATGGAAATTTGATTTCATCATGTTATGTTTGCATGAGAACAGTCTCCGTTTCTTCGTCTTCATCGCTATCTTGTGATGGGACTCGCGTATTTTCATAGATGTCATTGTTATTCGAGCATGTAACGTTAAAGTGCTCCGTTACCCGTACGAATGGTAATCCATCTCTTTGCATTGGGAAGAAAAATTTGTTACAAAATTTTTTTCCGGAGCTGGGGGCTTAAGTGTGGTAACAGGAGCTAGCCCGTTCGTCTTGGCAAAGATAAAGGTCACAAAGTATACATTTGGAAAGAACTCGACAAAATCTATAAAATTACCATTTTTAACTACCGGAAAACTTTCCAAGTAAAACTACTAAATGATTGTCAGATACTTACTATCCGCTGTTTCTCTCAATCATTTTACCTATTTCTATCGTGTCACCTGTCAAAGCAAACGTGTATATTTTCAAAATAAGATTTTACAGAAGCGTTCAGGTGAAGCTGTTTCCACAAAACATTGTAGCACATCTTCCTAGTCATCAATCATTTTTGCCATTTTATTGCGCTTTTTGTTCCGCACATACACTGTATTGTGGACGAAAAAGCTTTCATGACGTTGAATTATTTATGGTTTGAAATCGGAGTAGCATTGAAAGTGTCCTCTTTTTGATTAACTGCTTACGGTAACCACGTTTCTTTTACAGATAACTAAATGTTTTTAAATATATAGGGTATTTTTTTCTTCAGACTCATTTTTGTTAATTTTGATGTCCTCGTAGTTTTTGAATTGGCCTATTTAAAATACCTTGCATATTTAATGCCATTCATGTTTTGTCGGGGTGCGAGGTAGTATATATAATTTGTATTTAACTGGCTCTGTACTACTGTATGGCTGCTCTAGGTTCTGTGTTTGGTGAGATTTATTATTACATTATAGTGTTTTTCCTATCTTAACCCTGTCATTCCACTCCCTCAAACCAACCTCAGAATGTTCTAACCATACATTAGTGCTGAACAAACCACAGAACAGAAAGTTGACAGCTTTGGTAAACCTGCCGATTTCAAGCACTGTATTTATTGAGCAGTAATTTCAAAATTTTCTGGCTTGTAAACAAATTGAAACATAATCACCATTAACGAAATCAGTACCTATCTCATGCTTATAGCCCAACAACATCTGTTTTATGCATAAAATATAGTTTATACCACAACCACTCAGAAAGCGTCTCATTCCTCGTTCAAAAACATTTTCAATAAGATTATAAAAAAAATAAAAACCGCTTAATAAAAATGTATTACAACAAATTTCATAAACAATATCATTCGGGTGTTCGTCCGACAAAACTAATTAATTTTAACTCATTGTAAACAAGTATTAAGTAAATAAGTAGGAATACTTCAAATTTTACGAAAAACAACGCAAGTGCTAATGTTCACTAACTATAATATAGTTACAGCTCACAACTACAACTTATATTGAGCGGTGCAGCTAACCGTCCAGACCAGTTTTAGCTTTAGCGGGGCGCTAGTGAGGCTTACATGGCAAAAATATATACCTAATTTACTTATTTTTATTTTTTCGTTACTTACGTTATTGATTTAAGTTATTGTAACATGTATAACTGAAGTTATTTATTTATATATAAATTTTTATTTTTTATTTTGTTTAATTACATTTTATTATTTTACACATAATTTGAATAGTTATTGTTTCAAGAAAATGTTTTTACCTAACAAAAAATTGTCTTTGGTACATTTAGATACTGCATTTTTAAAAACATGTTGAGATTTACAAAAGGGATCAATTTCGCTAAATAATTTGTTGAAAGTTCTAGGCATTCTACTTGTTAGGCTATTTGCCGAGTAATTAGTGCGATGGGTAGGCACTTGGAACAGTTGTGTGTGTGTCTTGTTCTACGAGGCGGAGCTCGTAAGGCTAGCACATCGGCGATTAAAAAGGAGCAATCGAGTGTGCCTGAATAAATGTCATGAAATAATGACATATCATTTAAAATGCGTCTGTTTCGCAACGTCATCAATCCGTGTTTTTGACAAAAGGATACATAATCGTTAAATATAGTCTTGCTACGGAATTCTAAGTGCTTAGTAAATTCTCTTTGAATTGATTCTATAGCATTATCGTAAATAACGTATTGCGGATTGAAAATTGGGCTGCAATAATCAAGTACGCTGCGCACATACGCGAAATATAATACTTTTAAATATAGTGAATCAGTAAATGGCCTCGTGACATGTAGTATAAATCCTAAATTTTTGTACGCTTTATCAACAATATATTCAACATGAGGTGCAAACGTAAGACTTTTGTCGAGGAATATTCCTAAATCCTTAACGCAGTCTTGTTTGATAATTAATGTATTATTAATAAGTTGGCATCGTCCTGGACCACTATGGCCTAGTTATGAATGAAATTCTATTATTATTATTGCCGATGCCAATAGGTTAAGTGTGTACGAAAAGCAAATAGGCCAATTTTTCTCGTAGGTGTAGTATAAAGCTCTATGTATCACTTGCGAGAAAGTTCTATTTCTGGTCTCGAGTTGCCATTAAGTCCTCCGCTGCGCGTCGGGCTTAAACGAACTCTCGATCAGAAATAAATAGTTTTCTCCCCACGATGTACAATGTACTGTATCTGATAGATGGAATTGGGGAGGGGAAAAAAGTAACGGAATTTAGTTAGTGGACCAATTCATTACAGAGCACATGACTATTTTAAGATTAATGTACACAACGCCGGTAATTCAATGAAGCACATCGAAATGGTTTTTATTTGACATTTGGCAGTGCAATTGCCAATGATGTTGCCTCTTGTAAGAACTATGTGAATAGTTTTTTGTCATTAGAACCGTTTAATACTCTTACCATCTTAATTATTTAGTTTTTACCTTGGAAACTTTTCGACCAAAATCGGTGATGATAAAGTGATCGGAACAACTATAAATAATAAAAAAAGGAAAAAAAACCGACTGCTAATTATTTAGTAATTAAACAACTTTAAACTATTTGGGGGTCATTTCGCCCGCGTCCGTAGGTTTACCCTCGAGACCCTACACGTGATCCCTGGGTGGTGCTAAATGGGCGAAAAAATTCTGGTGGTAGGCTTCGGCCGCGGCTTGTCACCACCCATCAGACGGAGCCATGTCGCCAAACGGCCTAGTCGTGTTCCGGCATGATGTCTGATGAAGCCACACCGAAGGGCGGGTCGAAACAGTTGCGTCATCGAAAACGACTGAATTTACACACACAGCATGTTTGTAGCATCCCGATGGCTAGTTCCGGAGAGCAGCGGGATCCGAGGCACGGTTCTCCGCTGGCCGACCGCAGATAGTAGGGGGCCCAAGTAATGTGCTAGCCACACACGAAAGGCTGCCCCGCCATCTTGCGAAAAATCCCGGGAATGCGCCATCGTGCCGGTTGGCGACCGGAAGAGAGGACCCGATGGACATTCTTGGGGGGGCTCGGGCGTCCCCGCGGTCTCCGAGCTAGCTATCCCTTGATGCAGCATCTTGCGTGTGTGTGTCTGAGTTGGTAGGTGATGCCTCGTTTCACTGCCGCCCTTCTATACCTCACTCTTAAATGTATGAAAGCAAGAATCAAGAAAACGGTTTCACAGCGGATGCACGTCCTCTCACTAAAAGTGCATCTCTCTAACATCCGAGGCCTGCACTCAAATCTCAGCCCAGTCCATCATCACCTCGAGACTGCGAAACCGCACCTCTTGTTTTTAACGGAGACGCAGATCAGATGTCCGGATGACACGTCATATTTGACATACCCTGGCTACGTCCTGGAGCATTGTTTTAACCCACGTGCCGGGGCGTGCGTATTTATTCGTGATGACATCTGTTTTCGGCGTCTCCGTAATCTTGAAGATTCCAGATTCTCTGTTCTGTGGATATTGGTAGAAACCGGTGTAGAGAAAATTCTTTACGCTGGAGTATATCGATCGCACACCTGTAACCAGGAGATTACCGATTTTATGGACTATCTAAGTGTGACGGCGGATATAGCTCAACAACGGTACCCTTCTGCTCAACTTGTGTTACTGGGGGACTTTAATGCTCACCATCACGAATGGCTATTCCCATACCAGGACACCAATCACGCTGGGAAAGAGGCGCATAAGTTAGCCCTGACCTTAAACCTCACCCAGCTTGTCAATGGGGCTACAAGGGTACCTGACGTTGCTGAGCATACAGCCTACTGCCTCGACCTTCTGATGACCACAGATCCAGATCGCTACTCTGTGTCAGTTTCTTCACCGTTAGGTAGCTCTGACCACTGTCTGGTGAAATCTGTATCTCTATACTCTCCGCCCGACCGCTGCCAGAAAGGCACTCGGCGGATATGGAGATACAAGTCAGCAGATTGGGATGGGATGCGGTCGTTTTTTGCATCCTATCCTTGGCAGTCTCTTTGCTTCTCTTCTTGTGATCCTTCTACTTGCGCGGATGCTGTGACTGATGTGCTGCGCCAAGCAATGAAGTATTTTATTCCATTTTGTGATGCACCGCAGACCAGCAAAGCAATTCCTTGGTTTAGTGTTGATTGCGGACGCGCTGAAGCGCTGAAACATGAAGCGTACTTAGCCTGGGTCGATGCTCGAACCCGCAAAACTAAGGATATTCGTAACAAGAAGAGAGCCTTTAACAAGGCTGCCAAGGCATGCAAAAAGGCTGTAAAAAGGGCACGATTCGATCACATAAGCCGTGTTGGGTCCAAATTAGCTTCTCACCCTGCGGGTAGCAAAGCATTCTGGTCCCTGGCGAAGTCGATCGAATCCAATTTTAGCCGCCCTAATCTACCTCCACTATTAAGGCCTGACGGATCATTGGCTCACACTGCCGAAGAGAAAGCGAACTTGTTCGCTTCTCTGTTTGCGGAGTCTTCACGTTTGGATGCAGCGGGCAAAACACCACCATGTCTACCTTGATGCGAGGCATCAATGCCGGAAATTCGCATTCGTCAGACCGAAGTGCGTAAGACGCTTCGCAATCTAAACGTGAACAAGGCTAGTGGTCCGGTCGGAATTCCCGCCATAGTCCTAAAATCGTGTGCACCTGAATTGACTCCTGTTTTGACACGTCTCTTTCGCCTCTCTCTACAGACTGGTAAAGTGCCGAAATCTTGGAAGCTCGCAAATGTGCAGCCAGTGCCCAAGAAGGGCAGTCGTGCAGACCCTGCTAACTACAGACCCATTTCAATCACTTCCATACTTTGTAAAAGTATGGAACGTGTATTGAATAACAGGCTCCTGGCATACCTGGAAGCAAATGATATCTTCAGTGATCGACAGTACGGGTTTCGCCGAAACCGATCAACTGGGGACCTTCTTGCGTATGTCACTCATGTCTGGAGCGAGGCCATTGATATGCATGGAGAAGCGCTCGCCGTTTCTCTAGACATTTCAAAGGCCTTCGACAGGGTCTGGCACGACAGTCTTGTGAATAAGCTTCCATCGTATGGCTTACCCGCTGGCCTGTGCTCTTGGATTTCCGACTTCTTGAGGGAAAGATCGTTACGAGTTGTCCTTGATGGATGTTCGTCCGATCAATTGGCAATAAATGCCGGGGTACCTCAAGGGTCGGTTCTCTCTGCTACTCTCTTCTTGCTGCACATAAATGATCTGCTTAAACCCGGTATCGTTGGGTATGCAGATGACAGCACAGTTGTAGAGAGGTATATATCCGATGCGCGGGCCGGCGATGTACAAATCCAGTCTCATAGAGAGGCGATGGTCGAGCGAATGAATTTGGCCCTAGAGGCAGTCTGCGAATGGGGTGACGCTAATTTAGACAAATTCAATGCTACAAAGACCCAGGCGTGTCTCTTTAGTGCTAAGCAGAGTCTTTTCTCTCTCACTCCTCTCTTCCGAGGTGTGCCGATAACGAACCAACTCGAGCTACTAGGTGTAACTCTTACACCAAAACTCAATTTCGGGTCATACATTGAGTCCAGGGCTAAATTAGCTGCGAAAAAGCTGGGTGTTCTCTGGAAAGTGCGGCGGTATTTCACATCGGGACAGCTTCTAAACCTATATCAAGCTCAAGTCCGGTCTTGTATGGAATACTGCAGCCATCTCTGGGACGGTTCGGCAAAGCACCAGCTCGAAGCCTTGGACTCGATAGATAACCGAGCTAAGAAGCTCATTGGTGACGATGCGTTGGTGGAGGCTAGACTCCAAAGCCTCGAGCATAGACGCAAAGTTGCTAGTTTATCGGTTTTTTACAGGCTACACTTCGGAGAATGTGCGATCGATTTACACAACCTTATTCCCTCCTCTCCTTTTTTTCATCGGACAACAAGACGCACAGGAACACGGCATCCATACATGGTCGATATCCCGAAAATACGCACAAAGCGTTTTAAATCTAGCTTTATAATGCGTACGGCCGAATTATGGAACACCCTACCAGCGTCTCTATTTCCCGATATATATAATCTGGCAGTCTTCAAGTACAGAGTAAACAGGTATTTGCTAGGCAAGCATGCTCCACCGTCGACCGCGTCGTCACTTTCCATCAGGTGAGACTGCGGTCAAATGCTTGCTTATCATAATTAAAAAAAAAAAAAAAAAAAAAAAAAAACTGTTTAAATCGCTTATATTTATCATTATTTTTGTCCCGACGTTTCAAACACTTTGCAGTGATCGTGGTCACGGGAAGACTGATAATTGACACCATTAATCGTATAGTAAAATAAAATGTCTCTTGAAGCCCCAGTGGAACTGCAAACGATACGTAAATAATCTTAAATAAAAAATAACAAAATTGTTACAATATTAATATTATTGGATTATAGAAGATCAACGTTACGGATTTCAACGTTACGCATTCCCATTTTTTCGGACGCAATTTCTTTATACCGTTAGTAGCTTGAAAAACCTGTACACTTGTTTATTATAATGTTATGTATTGTAGTGACTTGTGGCGGCGTAGTAGTAGTAAAATAGTTTTTGTAAACATGAGTTTAAAAAAACTATTTCTATTGGCTTTTAACGTTTAAACTTATGTATAAGTTAGATTTTGCGGAATGTACATAGGGCATATTATTACTATTGAAGTTTCCTATCAGTTGTTTTATTTTTGCGTGCAATAAGCGCCCTCACTAAATTTTGTAGGGGACAAGAGGAAATAAATTCCTGTCCACCCCCATGGGCACGAAGAGTTAGGGGACAAAATGAATAACCCGTAATGTTCTGTGCACTGATTCGTTTGCGTTGCATTATATTTTACCTCGAATAACTTGTTATTTTTTTAACTGTATTTATATTAGTTTTACATTCATGGCAAATACTGCCAATTGTAGTTATTACCATTAAACTTATAATTATGTACGTATACATAACTAAATATCCATAATCTATATGCTCCACAGTCAGTCAGTACACGCGTATATCACATTTATCTCTTACATTATCAGATAAGTACTAATATTAAATTATAGAAATAGTAACGTACGCCATGAGCTTGTCTTGTATTTCCATATTTTGCATTAGGCCTAACAAGTTTTCGTCTTTGACGAGGTAATTATAACTTTCATTGATTGGTTAGTATAATTGGTGTTTATTGTAAAATATATTCATATGATTCGTGACGAATATCAAAATTTTATTCTGTCTTGAGATATAACAATATTTTTTATTGAAAAATGAAAATAGATTAAACTTTAACATTATATATTAGCAGGTAATACGTAATTTACTACTGAAGAAAATAAAGAGGCGTATTATTTACCTACTCGTATTAATTTCAAATTACACTACGAACATTGATTCTAAGTGGTGTAGTGCTTAATAGAAAACTTGTTAATAAAATAATCTATCTCTTACAGAATCACAAATAAATGTATTTTAATGTAACTCGCATAGCAGGCGTTATTGCAAACCTAACAATATTTAAAAAAAAACTTGTTACCTCTTTGAATTAAATTTCTCACATTTTATTGTATTACTAAACACGTAGAAACTGTATCTACATAATTAGATACTGAATATTCATGTGAAATACGAACATTACTATTCTTGAGCAACAAACAAAAGGTTCAGGTTTAATTTGTGTGAATAATCCTTAATCCTTCGTGTTCAAAGGCTAGAGTCATAAATCTACTGTCAAACGGTTTCCGGAGTACCTCCCATAGTTGCACCTTCGACTAGAACTTAGAGCAAGTTAAAGAGATTGAATGGTACACTGAGAAAAACGACTTAATGGCTTAAATCAAATTTGACCGTTTACCGTTGAATTGTAACTACGTAAGATGAATTCACAACTCTTAAGATGATTTTCACCAATCAATAAAATGTACCATGTTTTATAATAAACACAACCGTCAAAAACGCCTTCCGTAAAGTATTTTCAGAATTGAACTTGTTATACGATAATAATTGCAGTATTGACCATAAAATACACCTTACTTTTACGGCGGTTTATATACGGTGATTATCACTATAACGTACGACTTAATCAGCCTCATCGAAAAGTCAATATTTGAGAAAGACAAAATACACCTTAAATGAAGACGAAAAGAAACATTTGCCTTCACTGACCTCGTTTAACGCCTTCTAGTTGGAAGGCGTTTTTGTACTTATTTACGTTTGGTCGGTTTTTTGCCTTATACCATATAAATTTGCCGTCATTAGGGCGCTTTTGACTTTAGATTTTTCTCAGTGTATGCAACATGTACTCAGAATTTAAGAACAAGAAATGTATACTGTATTCAAAATTGAAAATTATTTTTTAATTATTCCTTTTTACACGATTGCCTATAAAAAGAGTGTTATGTATTCAGGATTCATGTATGTTTGTCAGTTTCTTTATTCCACCATAACTTCTAAACGGCTCAATCGGCATCAGATTTTAATGTATTATATATAAAGGATACATAAAAAGTAAAAAAAAATGGAGGGATTTTAGACGCCATAATAGGAGAAAAAAAAAGTTTTTCTGCCGAACCCATCTATCCACCCATCTTGCTATCAAAATGATAAATATACATAACTTGCCGTTTTACTTTAAATGGAACTTAAAAAAATTATTTGCAGTCGTTTTCTTAATTTTTATATAATTTACATAAGTATGTATATTGCTTATATCTTAGCCACTACTGTCTCACATCTTAGTGATCATATCATTGATAATATCAATCAGGAGATACATACATTGCCTTGTAATAGTGGTAACCGTCTCATCCAATATAGCTACTCAATTTAAATCCGTGATTCTTCAATTAAGTACTTAGGTGTGCACGTAGATGATAAGCTTAACCGGACTTGCCAAATTGCATAGTTAGCATCCAGAGTGAATAACTTATCTGTTTTTAAATCGTTGAGAGCAGTGGCTGATAAAAAATTGGTAATCCAAACATACAGAGCCCTAGGTGAGTGCCTCATTTGATAGTGTATATGTGCATGGGGAAGTGCAGCAAAAACAGACCTCATAACGGCTGAACGAGCATCAAGGGTAGGAAGGTATTTACCATATCGATTCCCTACAACAACTTTGTATGAAGAAACCAATGTATTAACCATAAGAAAATTGTTTATATCAGAGAGTTTAAAGCGTTACATATGAAAACAACTTCTCATCTACCTCAGTTAACAAAACGAATTTTTAAATGGTCTGTACCTATTGCTTCTACAAGATTTGGCCCGAAGAATACTGTGTCATGACTGCTCATCTTTACAAAAAAAAGATCAAGGTTTAAAAGCAAAGTAATAATATAAAATTAAAAACGTAATACACACCTGGTTAAAAAAATACAATATATATGCCCTTGAAAATGTATTAACTGAGTTTGATATATAAATTTTCAGTTGAGATAACTACAGTTAAATAATTATTATGAACATTACACAATCCCTATTGTCTTTAATTAAAATATTTATCAATTATTGTCTACTATCTTTACGAGAAAATAATAATATACCCAAACTCCCTCTGTAGTAAATTTATTCACACTTTTCCTAATACATATACTTAAAATCACATATACTAACAATTACAAAACACACATAATATACTTCCGCTCATACAATTCACATAAACTTCTCTCTCCCACACTCTACGTTCCTTATGCGCTAAGTAAATATTGCAAGCATAGTTAATATTAGACGTAAGTGCCAGTGTCATAACTATTATGGTTCGGGAACCTACGGGTTCATATTTACTCTTTACCTATATAACTTGAGTTAATAACTACTATTTGTATATACGATTCACACCTAATAAGTAATACAACGTGTGACTTTCTGAACTTCAATTTGGAAACTGGAGGTCGGAGAACTTCGTTTGCGGCACGAGCCCTTGCGGGTAGCCGATAACGATATCATAGCAAGTGCGTGACAGCTTGTCAAGACCTTTTGAATTATGACATAACTTTGGGGTGCGTGAACTGGCTCACTCCCTCAATTCAAAGAAAAACTCGTGAGTTATTATATAAAAATACCAATTTGTTTAGATTTACAATTCCTATTCAATAGCTGCTTTGTTTTTTCCGATGAATATTGTATTTATTGTCGATTTATAGACTTGAGTATACGTAATATTAACCTTACTACCCTTATTTACACCACTTATCTGGGTTCGGAAGAGTATATTTTCCGTAACTACACAAAAAACTAAAGCGTTATTGTTAAGGGTTATAGATTATTTATTGACTGCTCGTTATCTACTTGGATTTTCTTGTTGGTTGTATTCTTAAGATCTAAGCAAAGTAAAACCAGAAAGTAGTTTTACTGCTAGCCTGTAGAAGTTTCAAACGTTTACTCCCATCTGTTCTGTTGAGTAGTTCTGTTGACTTTTGTTTGGCTACGCAGGGGAGTCCAAATACCTAAGTAATAGTTGTAATTTTATATATTTTGTAATATTATATATTTTTACAAATTATTGGAGCACAAAATTGAGTGACTTAGGCATCCGGCGTGAAGTTAGAGGACGCGGGTTCGATTCCCGTCTGAAGCATCAAATTTTGTGCCATAATAATTAGTAATAATTTGATTTTCGCTTAGCAAGCGATAGTGCTTGTAATCATATCTAGAACTCTATGTCATATGTTTAGTTATATTTCAGTAAATCAATTCGTAGATATATATAGACATGATTTTTGTTATAAAAGTGCGTGATTTTGGTAAAGTTTAGTGGTCAGCGACACGTCAATGCGGGCGTCCCGAGCTCTCCTTGAAAGATACCACCGGATGTGGTTGAAATATAATCGGAGCTATCTGACTTATTCACGTGAGTTATCCCGGATTAGTTACTAAAATAAGACATGATTTTTATAATTGTAAATAATTTCATTCTCCTTAAATCATCGCACTCTGGACACGCTAGATATTTGCCATAGTTTGCTCGCTAAGGTACATGCGTACGGGCCCGCATACTCACAAGTCGCGTTTGGTAACGCTCTATGGAGTCAAACTACTTGTCTGATTTTACTATGATCTAAGTCACTGTTTTGCGCCTATAGTGCATCGTTCCGGTAGTTGATCGCTTAAGAACGACTAAGCAAGCTTCGCCACGAGCGCCTCCACCTTACCATCAGGTGAGATTGTAGACAAAGGTTATAACATCGGCAATTGATAATACTGTATCAGCCGACTCGTCCACTGCTGGAACTGGAATTAGACCGTGGAAAGGGAGGCTTTCCGGGAGTATTTACTATAATCCCCACGCTTGGCAGGCGGCTTGGGGATTGCAGTGTAAGTTGGCAGTTCTTTAAAAGAAGGCACTGCCCACCTTCCTGTATTTTTCCCTTAGTCGCCTCTTACGACTGCCACGGGATGATATGGGGAGGTGCAATTCTAACCCGGTAAGTACTATGTTAGTAGGAATTTGAAGCGCTCGTAGCGAAGTTTACTTAGCTGTTCTCAACCGATCAGCAAAGTTAAGCAACGTCGCGCGCGGTCATGAGTTGGATGGGTGACAGCTAGTGACATTACTACTGAGCGTTTCCGTGCTTCGGAGGGCACGTTAAGCCGTCGGTCCCGGTTGTCGTCTTAGGATGACAGTCGTTATAGCATGGTGGTAGGGCATTTTGCGAATGCCCGCCTGGCTAGCTACCACCCTCAAGTAGAAAATCTGTCGCCAAGCACCTAAAGGTGTGTTCCGGCAGCTGTTCTTGAGAGCCAGTACTTCTAGGTAAGCCTGAACAACATCTTCGACCACATCATCACTTACCATCAGGTGAGATAGTGGTCAAAGGCAAACCTATCAGGCATAAAAAAAAAATGTGATAATATTTTAATTCACAGGGTCTTTTAGAGTATAAGGACACTGAAATATAAATATACAGGTAATAACATTACAGAGAAGTTCCTATATCTCTCATTAATAATGTTTATTATAAAAAAATTTCATTGAAATTGTGTGGCTGTAATTAACGTATATACATTTCGTACGATATCCGAACTTAAGACCAAACTTTTGATTTATGTGTTTGCCTGTTTAATTATGAAAACAAGGTTAAGTTGTTATTTGATGAATATTTGGTCTCATAAACAGTAGTCAATTGTGCGAAAATAATGGCTATAAAATTACTGAATTACTTTCGTTGATCATCGCTTCACTTTCATGGCATCTCAAACTTCAAAACTATTTTTCAATATTTTATTGGAATAGCTAGAAATAATTTTGATAAATTTTGTAACGTAACAGTAAGGGAGTTAAATATATAGAACGTGACGAAAATACCGACTGAATAACATCACAAACTGTTCAATAGCTTATACCTATAGAATTTTTATTTAACCTACCTAATTTTAATTACCCACAAGTTTAACAAAAACATTGAAATTAAATAAAGCTTTATGCTAATATAATTGATTAATGACTGAATCCTGAATTATAAAATATTGCATATTAATATTAGAAATTCCATGTATGTTTTTTTAGTAAATGGACATTGGTAGAAATTCATTACATCACTGACCGTAGCATATAATAGATAAAAATAAGGTAGATAGGATACGGTAACAATGTTAAATCTCATATACTTAAAATTCAGCATAACTCAAACACACACATACACACATCAACAAAATCTAGGGATATTTTATATTTTATCAAATATTTAAAATTCTACGAAGAATTTTATAATATAGTTAATGGAAGAATGATAGGTTATTTTAAATAATAAATAAAAAACCTTTCAGGATTTTAAGGCTGTAAACAAAAAGAATTGTTTTTAATCGCCATAGAAAATTAGTATGATAAATAAACTTCATTTCTTCCTAGAAATCTATTAATTTTAATCAAAACGGAAAAAATATTAAATCCTATTATTAATAATGAGTGTTGCCACCTCTTACATTAATTACACATCGACATCGATTGTTCATACTTAAAATTAAATTGCCAATATTATGCTGTGTTATGAGGTGCCATGTTCTTTGCAAGTGTTGGTAAAGTTGTTCTTCCGTCGTCAAATTTGGCGGGAAATCTCTCAAAGCTTTTCGTTGTAGCATGTCCCAGGCATGCTCGATAGGATTTAAGTCGGGCGACTGTGCAGGCCAATCCAAAACTTTAATATCACGGTCTCGGAGTGCGGCTGGCACCAGCCGCGCCGTATGGGAAGGAGCATTAGCGCGCACGAGTAGAAATTCTTGGCCCATTTGTATTCTGTGTGGGACAATAACAGGCTCTATTACCCCCTGGTGGTATTTTTGAACAGTCACGCTGCCTTGGATCCAAACGAGCTGGGTTCGTCCGCCAAGACGAATTCCTGCCTGCACCATGATTGTCCCGCCTTGGTACGAGTGGACCTCCTTAGGGTGCCGTAGACGGCTAACTCTCCCTGGTGTTCTCCAAACGCGCATTTGACGTGAATCCGGATGAACCCCAAACCGGGACTCATCGGTGAACAGCACCAAAGACCATTGTTCGTCACTCCATGCTAAATGCTCCCGAACCCACGAAAGCCGCCGACCGCGATTGCTACGGTGCAATGCTGGAACACGTAGCGGTCTTCGAGCATGAAGACCAACTTCATGCTACCTCCTTCGCACAGTTTGGTCGCTTACCAGCAGCTGGTGGTCCTCCTGGAACCTTTGTACTAGTTGCATCGCTGTAATATTGGGTTGACTTTTAATAGGTTATTTGGAGAAATCGATCCTGCCGCTGCGTAGTGACACGATATCTACCCGTGTGCCGTTCAGCTACATCCCCTATACTGCGATAACGTGACCACAACCTTGATATCACGTTTTGGCTTGTGTGTAGGGCCTCCGCAACGACGCGTTGAATAGCAACATTTTCTAACATGCCACGACTCGTAACATTTCATCTCGACTCAAATGATGACGTGACATGACTCTTAAAGCTCACACGGCACTATAACTTAAAACAGAAAAATAATCTAATCACTTTTCATTAATTAATATTAATAAAACAATTTCAATTTTCCTTAACGTAACGAACTGCAAACAATTTTGCCACCGTATTTTGTTTTTACTTATTTTTTTTTGTTACTATGCCAAATTTTGAAAATAGAATAAAAGAGATTTCAATATTTACATTAGCTTTTTATAGAAACTTATAAGATTTAAAACTATATAGCCTTAAATAAATTAGGATTAAGGTATCCCTAGATTCTGTTGATGTGTGTATGTCACTCACGGCCCGATGTCGCGTTACACCAATCTCGGCCGTTGTTTACGATGTGTCAAAACGACAAAAAAGCTCCTTCCATCATTTTTAGCCGTGATGTAAAACTGAGCGAAGCAAAACGAAAGCGACAATCGATGATTGATAAATCCATAAAGTTTGATATTGGCACGGAAAAAGTGGCACAGTTATCTCTATAAAAAGATCGGAATGAACGAATTTTAGAGAAATGGTGTGGAAGTGTTTCCTTGTTAAAATGGTTCCAAAGATTTTACGTAAACAACTGGCTAAGTGCGAGTCAGACCCCAGTCTAATCTACATCTAATTACTTGTTTCCACCTCCGTCACTGGATGGATGGTAGATAATGCTTTAGCATTAAGACTTAAGACCACGCCAATAACTTTGAGGCATTGATTGTATTTGAATAAAAAACGATATTTTTATTAAAAGCCATATAACCATGTTATTGTCGATAAGTCATAAAAATTACGTGCATTTTGTAAAAATCAAAGTATTCACATGGTTTCGACTACATTAATAAGAGTGCTTATATGAATTTGTTTCTATTTATCTTTTAAAATTCAATTTATTATAAAAATCCAAATAACTTCTTACATGTTGTAGATGTTGAATTATCTTTTATTGAAAATAATAACCCAAAAATAATCAACAAAAAGTTGCTTCAACTGCACGTTTATTTTAAGCGGTTAAGGCCTTAAGTCTTTCATATTTTTTTATGTGCAATAAAGAATTAAATATATAAGTAGGCGAAATAATAGACAAAAAATAGGGTTCCGTATCGCAACATCCGTTTAAAGAAAAAATTAATAGATTTTGATTACAACTTTCAAATTACACTTCGGCGTTTTCAGTATTTGTCGATGACATAAAGAACACACATACATTTCCTCACGAAATTTAATATTTTTATATATAATTATTATACACACATCAAAAAAGTCTAAGCAACATGTACTAATTTAAATTTTAGGATGGATCTTCACATTATAACGTTTATATTTTATTATTTAAATATTTTTTTAGGGTCTTAATGATGTAAAAATAACAGCTCTTGTCATGAATAGATCTTTTAATAACATACATTAACAATGGGAGTGATGTAGTCCTGACCAATTTTGGCCACAGCGACTGTTAATTCTGGACAGGCATATTTAATCTTAGGTACTGGCATCCGCTTTTACGCTTACTGTACTGGAGTTCTGAAAAGAAGATGCGTTTAGCCACCTATCTACTTTCCGACATACGAGATTCGTGTCCACACCACCACAGCTGTCGCCCCAGCAGATACACCTCAATGCCTCCGATGCTAGCGCGCCTCAAGACAGCTGTATTCCTGACGCGGTCCGACCATCTGATGTTCATGATGTCCTGGAGACATTTGAGGTGAAATCTGTCGAGTGTGCGAATATATTTGCGGTATAGAACCCATACCTCAGAAGATTATAGAGGGTTTGGTTACACAATGGACATATATAATTTTATTATTGTTGCGAGTTTTAAGTCGTGCGAGCGAAATACCTTAAGTTGCAATTTGCCAAATGCTGCAGCTGCAGCGCCTATTTTGCTGTTTATTTCGGCATCTAGGTCACACTTAGAAGTTATTGTGCTTCCAAGGTACTTAAACTTTTCCACCTGCTTCAAGATGTTTACACTACTGGCTGCCAAGTTGTTAGAGGCGTCGATGTTGGTCATGACTTCAGTCTTATTGATATTTATTTTAAGGCTAAATCTAGTGCAAGATTCGTCGAGACTCGAGATAAGGTTCTGTAGGCCTTCCACAGAGTCTGCGACGAAGCATAAATCACCAGCGTACATTATTTCTGTCATGGTGGCATAGGAAACCTTGGTACGCGTTTTAAACTTTTCTATGTTGAAAAGGCCTCCGTCCATTCCGTAACGGATACGAATTCCTTTGGACAAATTGTTCATGGTTTCTCGGACCACAACAGCAAAATATAATGCGAACAAAGTTGGTGCTACTACGCAGCCTTGCTTGACCCCACAGGTAACTGGGAAAAACTCGGACTGCTCGCCTTTGATTGAAACACAGCAGTGCATGTCATCGTGTAGAAGCCGAAGTAGTCTTATAAATTTATCCGGGCATCCAAGCTTAGCGAGAACAATCCATAATGCTTCACAAGGGACACTGTCAAACGCCTTTTCAAGATCAACAAAGCACAGATACATTGATTGACCCTGTTCTCTACTCTTCTAAAATAGTTGACGAACTGAGAAGATAGTATCACAGGTATACAGATAGCTATCTGGCCGAAAGCCAAACTAGGTTTCAGGCAATATCGTTTCCGATAAAGGCAATAGGCGGTTCAAGAGAATTCTTGCAAATACTTTTCCAGGTGTCGATAGTCGTGATAAGAGCGATATGCCTCGATACGAGTTACAATCAGAGCGGTCCCCCTTATTTTTGTACAGTGAACATATACTAGAGACTTTAAAACATGTTGGAACTTGCTCGTCATCCCACATGCGTACAAATAATTTCCATATCATAAAAAGCCCCCAGTTGGTTGGTATCCGACAACCATTGTATGTGATGAGACTTTTCTTGCCACCATGTGTCTTTAGCCTCTCTGGTAAGCTTCCTGATCTGAGCACTGCTTTTCTTTATGCTCTCTGAGATATCATCCTGACGGCTTCTTTTGATCTGCTTCTTGGGATGCTCTCGGTGTTTCGTAAAGCGATTAGTAAAAGTGGTGGCATTCTCATCGAACCAATCCTCGTGCCTATAAGGTTTTAAGCCCAAAACTTGGGTACTAATTTAGGTAAGATGCGTCGACAGCATCGACCCAGTTACTTCAAGGTCTTTATTATCAACATCGAAAGATGTAAGAGCATTGTCTAGAGCCTGCACATATGCCTCCCTCGTTTGGATGCGTTGAAGGTCACCTATATTAGTACGCAGAGGTTTTTAAATCATTTCCTACGAGGATGTCGAAGGCATACTTTGAGTTTGGTTAGTACGAGACGATGGTCAGTCTAGCAATTGGCATCTCGCATAACGCGTGTTACATGTACTTGAGCAATATCTCTACGTCGCACGATAGCGTAATCGATGAGATGCCAATGTTTTGATCGTGGGTGCATCCAGGTGGCCTAGTTGGAAGTCGGAAAAAGGTGTAAGTGATTGACAAGTCAAATGAAGCACATAGACTCAGCAAAAGCTGCCCATTGCTATTCATTTTTCCGATTCCATGCCTGCCAAGGACATTCGGCCAATCTTCAAAGTCTCGTCCTACTCTCACATTAAAGTCACCTAGTAGCAAAATCTGTTCACGGGGCTGAATTTGATAATGCGAACGTAAGTTCCTCGTAAAAGTGATCCTTAATATCATCGGATTTGTCTAGTGTAGGCGCATACACACTTTTGACATTTAGAAAGTTGTAATGCTCTAGATGGAGTCGTCGTGTGATAAGCCGAACCGAGATATATACGGGATACTTTTCTAAGTGCTTGGCGGTTCTTGACCGCGAATCCAACTCCAGACCGTCTTGGTTCATGCGCAGTGGTACCCTGCCAGAAGAATAAGTAATCGCCACCATGCTCTACAAGTTCCCCTAAGATGCGTTTCGCTGATAGCAGCTATGTCTACATTATAGCGACGCAGTTCTATTGCCACTATAGCTGTTTTCCGTTCTGGACAAGAGTGACCATCTCTGTCAAGAAGAGTGCGTACATTCCACGCGCCAAAAATGAGACTAGATGATTAAGGTTTTCTTATATCTAAATTTCTGACTCTATTCTTTGTATTTCGACCACGACGAATAGGTTGCAAAGGCAGCCGTGGTAACTACACCCCAGTTAAGATGAAACAAGCAATTTTTAGAGCACCTTTTCTAGCTCCCTCCTCGGCTGGGTGAGGAAAGCAGTGCCTCCCTAAATAGGGCTGCTTTGTCGCACGTGGTGCTGCCCAATTCACGCTGTTGTTCCGGCGTAGCGCAAAAACGACCACTCTCCCCGTGCCGCCTGTGTGCAGACCTCAGACAAAGCCCAACTTGCAAAGCCAGACCTCTCTACCTTAGTCCATCACCACAGGGCTTTTATGTTGGAAGAATCAATATCCAGAAACTCCCCTTTATCCAATGGAACGGATAGCCACTACGATCAGAGAGGAGTAAAGCTGCAGTTCCTTGGCAGCAATTACAAGACCCCTTTCGCTACCCTTCAGGCCATCCACGTTGCCAAGCTACCTCGCCACCGTAGGTGGACTGTTGTTATAGCCGAGGTAGACCATGTGCACAATGCGGTAGGCATCGGCAAGGCTCGAGTGTCGAGAAACTCAAACCCCACTCTACCAGGATTAGCCACGTGTCGACGTGGTTGCCCGGGATGTGGCCGCTGCGTGCAAACAGCTACTAGGATCCACATGTGAGAGTTGTAGACATCGATGGTTTTAACTACGTAATCCCCCGCCAAGAGGCCGACTGGGTGGGTCCGACGCCGACAGTCCACTGCATCCCATTATTTGAAATTAACGATATTGAATATGTTAACAGTACAATACCTACTGTACAAACTAAGCTACATAAAAAACTAAACGTTTTTTTAACAAAATATAATTTCTTAAGAAAATTAATTTATTGTGTAAGAATTGGATAATTTAAGACAAGGTATGGCCTCTTCTGCTATTCAGAACTTGTTCGCAATAATTATTCATAGAATTAATGAGACTGTTTATGTCATCTTGCAGCAATCGCTCCCAATGGAATTTTTGCAAATCCTTCAGCTGTTGGATTGTTGTCACTCCGTTCAAGTCCTTCAAAACACGTCTCTGGAGCATGTGCCATGCGTGCTTGGTTGGGTTTAAGTCTGGTGATTGTGCAGGCCAGGGCAATACCCGGATGTTCTCCGTTGCCAAGTATTCACTGGTTCACCGAGCTGTATCCGAACGTGCATTGTCATGCATTAACGTAAAATCGGAGCCAAAGGTTTATGCAAATGGATGGACATAAGGTCTCATAATATCCTCAACGTAATTTTCAGCGTTCATGTTTCCATTTACAAAAATGAGCTCAGTTCGCCTGTTCTTCATAACTCGCCCATACCATAACTGTTGAGCTGAATGGATAAAATCCCTGAACGCACCTGAGCCTTTCAGTATTTCCGGGCCGACGGTACACTCTCACCCTTCTTGTATCAGGCCTAAACCCGAATCATGACTCATCGGAAAACATAATTTTATCCCATTGCTCCTAGGTCCCGTGTATCCCCCCAGTATCCCATGTTTTGCGTTCTCTACACGATTCAATTCGACGAGCGTGATTCCCGTGACGTATCAGCGGGCACCTGATTGGGCGTTGAGCTCGTAGGCCATACTCATGCAGTCGATTTTGCACAGTTTGGGGACTTACCACAATAACACTTGAATTCTGTAGCCTCAAACTTATCGCTCGAGAGTTTAACATCGCCTGGCGTCTTGCAGTCAGTTGTATGTACCGGTCTTGTCGAGTGGTTGTAATTCTTCCACGGCCTGGACGCTGTTCAGCGAGGTCTTCTGTGTTATTGTTGCGCTGTCAAAGACGACAAACAACGCTTCTATGAATACCAATATGCCGAGATACCTAAGATTGATTTCTTCCCGCTTGCAACATTCCTACAGCTCTGGATTTGATCTGCCGTCAAATGATGTCGCTCCATGATGAAAAGAATGTCTCTCAATCCAATTTTGTCGCTAACTTTATTCAAATTGTTGGTAAAATTATAAAATCAGGACTAAACGTATAAATAAAAACCCATTTAAATTCAAACAAATTAGCATTCGTTTCAATTTTAAGAAAAATTAAAACATAATCGAAAAGTTTCTTTTACAACCAGCCAGTATATCATCTATAGCAAAAAAGTTTACATACCTACGCACATTGACTAAGTAGGTAAAGACTTAAAAATTGATTAATATAATTGGTAAAATTTATGACATGATGCATGTTGCTTAGACTTTTTTGTAGTGTCTATATATATAGGGTTATTAGAAAAATGCTAACAACCTCCTAAGAGGTGTATGTGAATGTTTCTTTGTTAAGAGGTGTCTTTGAAAGTCAACCTTAGGGTTGACTTTTGCTAGAAACATTTTGAGATTAAGGTTTTTTTATGTGTGTTTTTGACGGAGCTCAGAGCGCGCCGCGGCAATAATGGACCGCTCCGTGCTCCCTTTGATTAGAGTTAGTATAAAATATAATTATGAAATAATAAATTACAGGCACAAGTGACATTCAAGATCAGTTGGTCCTTGTGCGTATTCCATAAAAAACACATTAAAAAAATTGCGCAAAAGATTTATTTCTATGGACTGTGTTGGGCTCTATTAATATTTCTCAAATTTCAGTAACATTGTTTGTTACGTTTACGATTTAGATACCATATGGACGAACAAACATTTACATAGCGGAGTCTCTTTGAACAGGGCTTCGTTTCGTCCTGTGGGTACTTACTTGTCAAAAGAAAATATTTTGATGAATTTAATACTTAGGCTATCAAATCACCTCTTTGGATGATAAATCGCAAATCGTGACTTCGAAATATGGAACAAAGGTGAAAGATTATATACAAGGAACACGTTTGTTTAGATAGGAACCTGGGATAGCTATTACTACTTTGGATCCCAAAATTGAATAAGAAGTTTTGAAATGTTTTAAAACACATTTTATTTTTATGTTCACCTTTATAGAATAGAATAGAATAGAATAACATTTATTGCCAGTAAAACACAATTTAACAAATTGAACATTGACCAAATAAAAAAAATTGAAAAAACACTATCTAATATAACTGGCAATAGGGGTAGGCTCAGCAATGTACTGCGTAAGCCGGATGGTTCACGCAGGGCTGGTTTTCAGCATACCCTTTTGCTCGAACATAGGTGTTAATCGAGTGAAGATTAGTGATGCGGGTACATATATATACATAATATTTATGAAATTAAAGTTATCCACGTAACACGCTTACATCTAAAAAAAATATCATAAACTTATTCAAAAGAAAAAGAACAGCTGAGTTAATGAAAATTAAAAATACAATACATTATATACAAAAAAAATTGTTACATATTAAATAATTTATAGTAGACACCTACTATAAATTAGAAGAATTTATAGGACCGGTAAACATTTAAAGGTACACATTTATTATATTAAAATTTGGTATTCAAAAGGTATTATAAAATTATTTGTAATTGGTAGTATACGGTACGGTGTGTGTCTCTGTGAGGAAACGTGTGTGTGAGAGTGTGTTTGTGTGCGTGTGTGAGCTGTGTAAGGTGATTATAACTAGTTGTTGCTTCGTATCGCTCGGCTGTGTTTGACTTTAAAGGTTGCTTCAAAATTTGTCCTTTGCCTATGAATTAATATATTTTTGTACCTAAGTTTATATAAAGTATAACTCATTTTTCTTCTCATTGGAGGAGGGAGGTTATTCCAAATTTTGGACGCACTGTATTTGAAGCAACCTTTTACTCTAGTGGTCTTGTGTTGAGGTAGTAATAACATGTCCCAAACCTAGCGGCCCGCCCTGGCTTTGCATGGGTATTTAACAAAAAATATTAATTGAAACACACAAAAGTAGTTATTGTGACAAAACTGTAATAGTAAGACATATAGTATTCCAGACTTTTCGGTAGATATTGGTGTCTTCTATAAAATTGTAGTACTTTGCTCTATTGCCAACAATTTCCGCAGCGTACGCAATATAACAATTTTTTGGTATTTTTTTCACACGTTGGGTTACATTATCGAAGTTTTCATACGGATCCCTAAGTTTTTGAAAATATTATATAGCCTATGTTCATCAGGGATAGTATGGAAATCTAATGGAGAAAGAATTATTCAAATCGGTCTAGTAGTTTTTATTAATACTCGTGGCATACAAAATTACATACATACAAATTTTTATCTTTATAATATTAGTATAGATGCCTGTTTCTGTACACATTGAGCATCTTAAAAAAATATACATTTAAGTTTTAAATAAGAAGTACTTTGTACCTTAAACATTTTCATTTTGATTGCTTCGATATTTATATTAATAAATAATAAAACTCTCACAGACAGCTGCTGGAACCCCCATTAGGTGCTTGATCAAGATCACTTTTTTAATTGACGGTGGTTATTAGCCAGAGATGGAAATATGTATGCACAACTATTCAAAGGAATCTTTCCGGTAAATATAACGCGGGTCCTAGCCGGTACCTAATAAGTGAACAACTATTCAGATCCTCAATACTGAATTTTCAAATAGAAAATTAATATAGTACCTAACACTACAGTGCTCTTAATTACGCATTTTTCTTATGACACTTACTACCTTTTAACACTACATACGTACATTTAAATATTTACTATACCTATTCACATTATTGTTATTGCTTAGCTTTTGAAGTGCTCGTAGCGAAGTTTACTTAGCTGTTCTCAACCGATCAGCAAAGTTAAGCAACGTCGCGCGCGGTCATGAGTTGGATGGGTGACCGCTAGTGACATTACTACTGAGCGTTTCCGTGCTTCGGAGGGCACGTTAAGCCGTCGGTCCCGGTTGTTGTCTTAGGATGGCAGTCGTTATAGCTTGGTGGTAGGGCATTTTCCGAATGCCCGCCTGGCTAGTTACCACCCTCAAGTAGAAGATCTGTCGCCAAGCACCTAACGGTGTGTTCCGGCAGCTGTCCTTGAGAGCCAGTACTTCTAGGTTAGCCTGAACAACATCTTCGACCACATCATCACTTACCATCAGGTGAGATAGTGATCAAAGGCTAAACTATTTGGCATAAAAAAAAAAAAAAAAAAAAAACAATTCTTAAAACGAAAATGAACCAACACCACCACTCTAGGTATTTTATCGTAACAACAATATGTATGACAAAACACCCTTTTAGTAATGTATACGTATACCGACTATACTATTGGAGTAGAACTGTAGCGTATGAAATGAAATATATACAAAAAAGATTTCATTTTGGAATTCTGTACTCAAGCCAAATTTATGTTATTGAAAATACCATTTGCAAATATAGAAATATTCTCTTGGGGCCGGATAGTGGTAGTATGAGGTCCTACTTTCCTGTGTCGATTTAATAAGAGAGCTTTACGTCTTTTTGGATAAGATATAATAAAAAAGTATATATCTTATTTATGATTATAGTAAATATAGTTAAGGATTATAGAAGGTACCACGCCGCAGGTCGAGTTGTGTTGTCAAAGCGGCAAACAGTCCAAATCAATTCTACAATAGATAAGACGGCGGTGGAAGATCAAAAAGGTGTGGCGGTACACAAGCCTTTTCGGATGTATTCCAAATATAAGTCGTCTTTACTAAAAAGGAATGTATTGTGCTTCGGAGGTTACGTGAATCCGTCGGTCCCGGTTGTTGTCTTAGGATGGCAGTCGTTATAACATGGTGGTAGGGGACGCGGGTTCGAATCCCGCACATGACTTAAATTTTTCCTATCGTATATTTGTGATTTTGTAATGGTGGTAGGGCTTTTTGTGGGCCCTCAGGCGGCTATAAAGTAAAAAAAATTGTCACCAAGCACTCAACGGTGTGTTCCGGCAGCTGTCCTTAAGAGCCAGTAATTCTAGGTTAACCTGAATAACATCTTCGACCATATAATGTATTGACATCAGGTGAAATATTAGTCAAAGCCTAACTTATCAGCTATTAAAAAAGACTGCCTTAAGAATAATATATGTTAATAAAAAATAGTCATTAGCGAGATAGCAAGTAACTGAACACATTGAAGGCAACATCCATATTTTGTTCACACCACTAAGTGTGGGATACAGACAGAAAGTAAAAAAATCAATAGTACCTAATCACAGTAATACATATATATGTACTCCCTACTGAAGTATAATGCTTTTGACATCACTGGCGTAGGTACTTACGAAGTCAAGAGCATGTAAATGATCACAGAATGGAAAATAAAATAAATCACCTTAGTTTGAAAACACACGCCTGTGGCGAGAAATTCATGAGACAATCAATTTTTTACAGTACCTACAAAAGTTACCAAAACTAGCTGATTTGTAACTTTTGTGGACCAGGTACTGCAGTGTATCAGCCAGATTGTCCACTGCTGGACACAACCTTCCCCATTGGTGGGGGATTTGCCATAATCTCAGGCGGCAGGCAGGCGTCTTGGGGATCGCAGTGCGAGATATCAGTTCCTCAAAAAGCGCTGCTGCCCACTTTCTGGTGTGTCATACGAGGGTATGACATCTACGGGTAGTGATGGCGGGCTAGAAAGCCCGGCACCCCACGGCACTTTTGTAGGTAGTAGTAGTAGTAGGTGATATTAAAATTCAACATTTCTAAATATGATTACAAGCACTATCTCTTGCTAAGCGAACATCTAGTGGTTAAGGCACCCGGTGCGAAATCCGGGGATGCGATTCCCGCCCGGGACAAAAATTTAAAAATGTGATCATATTCATCATCTGCAATACTCCCTAATAAGTAATTGAGCGCTCGTGAATATAACAATAATTAAACTGAA
Source organism: Plagodis pulveraria (assembly GCA_963890685.1). Classification (NCBI taxonomy): domain Eukaryota; kingdom Metazoa; phylum Arthropoda; class Insecta; order Lepidoptera; family Geometridae; genus Plagodis; species Plagodis pulveraria. The sequence goes on from OY982962.1 coordinate 19,997,324, forward strand.
CCCTTAATCCGAAGCTTACTCTAAAAATTACGTTAAGCAAATCTCTTGTGTCATATTATGCCCAAATTCAAAAAGTTATACAAGCTAGCTACAAAATCCAAAAATAGTTATTATTTTCATATTACGCATAAGACATTAACGTTTACCTGAAAACTATAAACTAACTCATAATTATATGTGTATATAAATCTTATACTTCACATTTGTTGCACTGTCAGATATTTGTGTGATACTCTGTATTTGGTTCTTTTCAGTTATCTAGAATTAAATGTAGCTATGTATATTGCTAACGCAACAATACTTACCATCAGGAGAGATTGTTATCAGATGTTTAACTACGAGCAAAAAAAAACTACAACAGCTACGTGATGCTGATGTGTGATTGATGAACCTACATACATCTACTAATTCTGTCAACTGTACCCAGAAATAACCTGTAAATTTTATATTTCTTCACAACACTACTTGCAGCTTTTCTTCAGCCCTAACTCAATTTAATTACCTTCATTACAACATGAACATAGATATTGAGTAGTACAAAATGAATTATATTAGTAGACGATGATAGTCGAAGACAAAACAATTGAATTTGATTTATTAATTCTTGGATTTGGGTTCGTGTGATACTAACGAGATAAACTGGGTAAAAGATGTAATTACTCAGTCTATGGTTGAAAATCCTTTTTCACGCAGCCTCTTCGACTATACTTTCAAAAGGAAACCACGAGCGACCATGGTGTGATGAGATTTCCGAGAGTATATTACACTAAACGTATTCAGAAGGAATGATAGTGTGTTATTTTCATAAAAAATATTAATATTCCATGTATTTTCATATATCTTACACATATTTAATAAATATGTGTAAGATATAGACCAAGTCAACAAGACTACCTTTCTAGGCTTTGAGATAGACAGTGGCCTTACCTGGGAGTCCCACGTACACAGGGTGTGTGGAAAGTTAGGCGGTGCGTGCTTTGCACTTAGCCGTATGGCACGACTGCTTACAATAAAGGTGGTGAAGTCGTGCTATTTTGCCACTGTCCATTCCCAACTTCAGTACGGCGCAGAGCTCTGGGCTCGAGCTGCAGACTGGGAGAGGGCATTCCGGCTCCAAAAACGTGCTGTTAGAGCTATCGTGAGAATTCCCCAAGATACCACCGTCAGACCATATTTCAAGGAATTGGGAATCCTTACACTACCATCAATAGTGATTTTTCAAGTGGCGGTATTCATTCGGCAGAATCTAGATAGCTACGTAAAACTAGGAGATACCCACTCTTATTGTACTAGAAATAGGGGAGTGTTGGCTAGCAAGTCCTGCTCCCTAGTTAAGTCTGGCAAGTTAACGCACATCATGGGTCCGTCAGTGTATAATCAAATCCCAAATGATGTCAAACAGGCGGTAAGCCTGAATGTTTTCAAAATGAGGCTCAAACGCTGGCTGGTTAGCCAATCGTTCTATAGCTATAATGAATTCTTGACATTTAAAAATAAAAATTCTAGTATCTAATTTGTTACTTATAAACCTATTGACATTCAAATAACTCATTTAATGACATGTTTTATGATTTTTAAAATATTATTATTTTGTTATTATTATCATTGTTATTTCTTTGATTTTATTTATTATGTGTATTTCATGCTATATAAGCACAAAATAACAATTGTATTTTTTACTTTTTGTAAAATAATGTATTGTTGACGTGTATTTTATATATGAATAAATAACTATGAACTATGAACTATAATTTTGAAGCGCTCGTAGCGAAGTTTACTTAGCTGTTCTCAACCGATCAGCAAAGTTAAGCAACGTCGCGCGTGGTCACGAGTTGGATGGGTGACCGCTAGTGACATTACTACTGAGCGTTTCCGTGCTTCGGAGGGCACGTTAAGCCGTCGGTCCCGGTTGTTGTCCTGTTGTCCTAGGATGGCAGTCGTTATAGAATGGTGGTAGGGCATTTTGCGAATGCCCGCCTGGCTAGCTACCACCCTCAAGTAGAAAATCTGTCGCCAAGCACCTAACGGTGTGTTCCGGCAGCTGTCCTTGAGAGCCAGTACTTCTAGGTTAGCCTGAACAACATCTTCGATCACATCATCACTTACCATCAGGTGAGATAGTGGTCAAAGGCTAATCTATCAGGCATAAAAAAAAATATAAAAAAAAATATATATATATATTTTTATATACTCGTTATTTTGTTAAGTGGCCACAATAAATATCTACTGATGAGTTGATGCTTCTTCTCGGCGACATATAATTAATATAAAGGTTGTATTTTGTCAAACACATATTTAATAAAAAAAATCGAATTTACAAAAATCGAATTTACAAAAATCGCATTACATGTTCTGTGTTACAGAAATTAAGTTGTTTATAGTTTTTGTTGTGTTAATGTCGTTTAGCTACTCTATTGTATTGGGTGTAAACCTGTAAAGATAGGGTTATGTATGGAAATAAATAAATAAATAAATAAACATTATTTCATCATATTCCTACTGCAATGGTAGGTAAGATACGTGGTAAGCATTATCATAAAATTTTAGAAAATAATACATTTATATTTTTGCATATAACACAATAACAACCAAAGATGCAAATAAGTACTTATCAATTTATGCGTATTCGTGCTTGCCGTGCAAAGTTATTGTTCAAAGACAAATTTTGTTTTAAATGTACACTACATTTAAAACAAAATTTTTAAACATTGACACCAATTTTTTGTTAGTCTTTATTACGTTCAGTTAATAGGTGCAATATATAAATAAATTGATTAACACAATAAAACTTCACAATGCCTATTTTTTTTAGCTAGCCAGGCTATTCAATGAAAGGACACTCGTTGGTTCCACTATTTCTAAATATGAAGACACTTTTGTTGTGAAACTAAACCTTTGGTGCCGAGTTCATTCTAAGAAGAACCTATATTTATACACTCTATTTTAATTGTGTGGAACACTCGACTGGAACTTACTCACACTAATTACCTTGTGCATTACCTTGCTCTAGGCTACCGGGCTCGAACTAAGAGCCCTCTCCCTCTCCATTGATTGCATAACAGGGCGCCTTCCCATGTTTACGTCTTACCTGAGGTTAAAAGGTATACCTATTACTTACTAGAGCACCCCCACACATGGTTGCCGTCAGACAGCCGGCCAAGACACCAAAGCCAAAACAGATGAAAATTAAGTTTGTAATGTGTTTTCATTTTTATATGTTGTTCAATATAAACTTGAATATAATCAGGAATAGAATGAAATCATTTTCTCCTTACATTGATTCCACACTATTAAGTGCATGTACATATACATTTTATTTATTATGACTATATGTATCAATATTTTTTTTTAATCCCGTCAATTGGACCTGCGGGAACAATGCAGTTAACAACAAATTAAATATGAGTACTGTAATTAACAAACAACGTTGTAATTAAATACAGCCAGTGGTTGAGGGGAAATAATATCACCGCTTAATATAATATTTTGATAATAAAGTAATTAGTGCGGCTGCAACACCAATAATGTTACCTGCTAGTAAAATAACTGCTTATAAATTATATTACGGATTTGCATGAAAAACGCTTGTATTTATAAAAAATTTCTTCAACGGTATGGTATGGCTTGAAATAAATAACATAACTTTAAAGTCTAAGCAACCGATGGATAGACAGGTAGACTACCCTATGACCACGGCCACTAGAAAATGTTTGAATCGGCATTTCGGGATATAAATAATGTATAACAAACTCGTCAACTGTTTATTAATTTAAACACTTACATCTTAACTACATGTTGTCAAGGAATGACGATTGAACATACCAAGCATAGAATTACATGGTCATAAAGATAGTTTCTACAACATACCGTTAGGTGCTTGGTCTAAAATTTTCTGTTTGCTAGTCAGGTGGCATTCTCAGCCACCTATGCAATATGTATTTAACTACTGCGAATGCCATGTGGGTAGCAATTAGAAAATCTGTCGCCAAGTACCAAACGGTGTGTTCCTGAAACTAATCAACCCCAGACCTGACATTAAAAGATATAATATAGAAAATGGCACCTGGTGAAAGAGACAAACAAAGATTAAACTCCGTAAATATGCAAAAAAATACGACTGGATTAAATGCTTATTTATAAAAAGATCCTCTTATTGCGTAAAACATGGTATAAAGTTGTTTTTATAAAGTAAACGTGCTCATGTTTTGCTAGCATTAGAGTAGCATGCAAATAAATACTATTTAAACTAAGGATATCATTATATTATTTCAGAATGTCTCTTACATCATATTTTTTTTACCCTGCAACCATGTCTAAGTTTTCTATTTAAATTAAGATCTCTAAATTCATTTGGTAATTTATCAAAACTACTATGTTACATAATTATTATCTAGAAATCATTAAGGTTCTCAGATTGTATAAAACTTGTGCAAAATTTCAGCCCACAACAAATAGAAACACGTAATAGCATTGAAAGATAAGCATCTCTGATTGCAGGGAAATTTTGCTCATTAGCGGAACTTTATGCTGTAAACAACATGAAATCTCTTCAAGGCAGTAGCTGAGAATTCGACAAATCACAACCATTTAAAAATTTTATACGTCTGTCCAAAAAAGAGTTTTATGATTTCAGGGTTCATGTATGTATGTATGTTTGTGAGTTTCTTTATTCCATCATAACTTCTAAACAGTTTAACCGAATTTAAATTATAAGATATCGTTAGAATTGTATTGAGAGCGCAGCTGGTGACACTAGTAACATTACAAAAAAAATACAAAACAAACTGGCGTATTTAAGACGCCAAATTGTAAGATAAAAAAAAATGTTTTCCTAACTCTTGGATTGGGGTATCAAAACGAAGGGCTTTTAAACACTATTCTATAAATATATATATATAGATTTATAGAATATATTTATAGAAAAAAACAGCAATAGCAGTTTTAATTTTAGTGGAACGACATATGCAGTCGGGTTTTTTACTTTTGTTTACTTTTGTAATCAATGTATTCTTGTTAATATGAGGTATAACTTCTCTTGAGCTAAATATCGCGGTGAAGTCCAGTAGTCTGGTCGGTTTAAAAACAATAAAATTATAGCTCAAAATTCACAATTCATTGGATTCACGGGAGACACGGGTTTGGGTCCAGCCTGTGATAAATATTTTGTGCCTTAATATTTTGTATAGGTGATATTGTTTAAGTTTAGAATCACGACGCATGTAATTCTGGTGGAATAGATGAGATAGTCACCAAAGCCTGTGAACATACAGGTTGTCCCAAGAAGTAATGATATACTGAAGCTGGGAGGTAGAGGACCTAGAGGGTTATCTGAATTACCCGCATGTATGTTCCGCGATTTTTCGTATTTTCGGAGTTTTGACTTATTTTTTAATTATTTACCTATCGCCGAGTACGATGAGATTTTTATCTATGGTGACGTGAATTATTGCGGTAGATGCTTAATTTTTTTTGTGTACTAAGCTGATAAATAGGCCAATTCAGTATTTACAGTACTCATTTACAGTATACATTTACTATCTAGATCTTTGAATGGAATAAAAAAAAATGCCAAGAAAGATAAAATTACCCTGTATGTTCACATCTTCAAGGGCCCTTAAAAAATAAAAATACATAAAAAAAATACAGTTTGGCTTTTAAAAGCTGGTTCTGTCTATCAGGTAACTACCCTGAAAATTTCATTTTATTATTCATAAGGCTTCAATCACCTACTTGATAGATAGAGCAAGTTTTTAAAAGCCAAACAGTATTTTTTTTTGTATTTTATTTTTAAGCGCCCTTGAAGTTGTGAACATACCGGGTAATTTTATCTTTCGTGGCATTTAATTTTTTTTTATTCTTTTCAAAGATCTAACGATAGTAAATGTTACGATACTGAATTGGCCTAACTATCAGCTTAGCATACGAAAAAAATCAAGCATCTATCGCGATAATTCACGTCGCCATAAATAAAAATCTCATCGTACTCGGCGATAGGCGAAAAATTCAAAAAAAGTCATATATCCGAAAATGCGATAAATCGCGAACTCTTGCTTATTGTTCAGCCAGTCAACTTTTACTACCTCTGCAGTATTTAGCCATACATATAATCTTTAAACGGTTTTATCATATTGCATAAACAGCCAAGACCTCCATCGTTAAAAAGTTTCTTTTTTATACAGATAGGTCCTCTCCTATCCGTTGACCACTATCTCATGAGATGGTAAGTGATGATGTGGTCGAAGATGTTGTTCAGGCTAACCTAGAATTACTGGCTATCAAGGACAGCTGCAGAAACACACCTTTAGGTGCTTGGCGAAAGATTTTATACTTGAGGGTGGTAGCTAGCCAGGCAGGCATTCGCAAAATGCTCTACCACCATGCTTTAACGACTGCCATCAATAACCGGGACCGTGCCTTAACGTACCCTCCGAAGCACGGAAGCGCTCAATAGTAATATCACTAGCGGTCACCCATCCGGCTCTTGACCGCGGTGGACATTGCTTAACTTTGCTGATCGGTCAAGAAAGGCTAAGCAAACTTCACTACGAGCGCTTCATATACCCCTTACCGGTTTTATACACGAACAGAATTATATTTCTAAAATTGTATTCTTTAATGAAAATTACTAAAATCCATTTACACAAATTCGTTTTGTAGCGTTTTATCATAGACTCAACAAGATTCGCCGAATCGATTTACAGGCTGTATAGATTGCATAGAGATCAAAGGCTGTCTCTGACTCTATACTGCATCAGAACTCCTAAAGATGGATTAACTCTCACAACCAGCTTGAAACTCGACACGTGTTGCGTAATGGTGTTGTTGTGGAGTTATTAATCATTATTAAAAAAATTGTGTTTACTTCAGAACTAGCAATTATCAAACGTTACATTTTGTTGTGGTAAATTATAACTGCATACAAATGTTGACTACCGAAATATAAATCTGTCTCTATCGACCAAATCAAATAAAGACGTTTGGTTTATAAGAGCGGCAAGTTATGAGGCTATTTTAGCCTCTCTTGAACTAAAAATGTAATGTACAAACTTTCTAGATGTTACATACTCGTATGTACACAACGTACATAATTAAACTCCTGTGGGCCTGGTCCAGAGTGAGTTTTTTCTTACAATTCACTTCCACCGCCTTAATCCTGATTTTTAAGACGAAAAATTAGAAATTTATACATTTTGTTTTATTTTGTTGCCTATCTCGAACACGTAATAGCAAAAGCTTTATTTTTCATTTAATTAGGAATATCATGTATCTTAACTATGTCACTGAAGCTCACAAGCACGATGAAATTGTTTTTATTTTTATTTTGACAGCGTCTTATAGTCTTATATTTAATATATGTTTCAAAACTACCTATATTCCTGAAAATAAATGAATTTAACTTTTTACTTTACCTTAAAGCGTTCGCGAAATTTTGCAAAAAAATCTCATACCCATGGTAGCTTAACATTTATTTCCCAATGTCATCGACGAAACTTAAATGTTACTTGATATTTTGTAGTCAAATAAAAACCTATTTTAGAAAGAAAGAAAAAGCTTTATTAGTGACACAAGCAATACGTTGACACTAAGATGATTAATTAAATTTAAAACTACTAAATAATGAGTTCACAAATTGCCCCATATCAGCATAATGCTGGTTGTTAGCCAGCGCTGGTCAATGATGAGCTGATAAGTGGCTGGTTTTATCAGTCACTTATCAAAATTCTCCCAAATGTTCAGGTCCCTTGAAAGTTGAAATTGGGCATAATATTTTCCCACAATATTTCTATCTTTTGGTAGGTAAGTTATCTATATCCACTTAATTAGGGTTCCGTACCTCAGAAGGAATAAAAGAACGGAACCCTTATAGAATCACTTTGTTGTCCATCTGTCTGTCAAGACCTTTTTTCTTAGGATCGCGTGGAGGTATTAAGCTGAAATTCATGTCAAATACTCTAAGGGCTACTGTCCCTTGAAGCTGCAAAAAACAAACTTCTAAGGCAACGCAATCAAAAGATACAGCCGTTTATACCACACATTTTCGACACTTGCAAGGGAATCAAAACCTACTGGGTACGAAGCAACGTCTTATAGCACAGATGAAGGAAAAATTGCGAAAAGCACACATTTTTAGTAACATCATATAATTATATTTTTTTTATAATTTTAAAATGTTATGGATTTCATTTGGTAATAAAAATACTACAACTTTTACTTATATACCTACAGGTTTGTAGGGAACCCTCGGTGCACGAGTCCGACTCGCACTTGGGCGGATATTTTTGGTTACTTCTCCATACTTTGTTAACTATACTAATAATTCGGCAATCCAGAGTAAGCATGTGGTGTACAAAATCCATGAACATAACATTTAAAACTTCAGCAGTTTCCATGAGTGCCTTCAAAATAAAACATCTAGTGTTGTTTCCATGACCGAAAAAGGATAAAAGTTTTTAGAAAGGTACTTGTATGAGGTCTAAAGCATGTGACTATAGTGCGTACACAAAAATGTATTGTTCTTGTTTCAATTTAACGAAGGACCTTTACGGTGGATCTACTCCCAAATGCTGACTAAGCGCTTCAGATTCATATTAAATTTATTAAGGTTACTGACACTAGATTTTGTAGAACTCATTGTAATTTTCTGTGAAGTAATATTTTATACAAATGAAGTCGTTTTGAGAAACCTTTTCTATGAACTCTTTTTCCGCCTATGTTTTATTTAGGTATTGTTGGTATAATTTAAGTAAATTTCAAATCGTTTGCATTTTAATAAATAATATATCATTGCGAAGAATAACTATAAAATAGAATACCTAAATCGTAACAATGTTGCTACTGTTGACTGATATTGAGCTAGCTATTAAGTAGTTTTTGTTTTTAGTATCTATTATAATAAAGCTAACTAAGCCAGAAAAAAAGTAATTTCGAAAAAAAATACCTCAAATGTATAGTTGAAACACTCCAATTTGTGCTACGTTGGCAAATATTTGTATAGGTCTACTACCGAGAAAAGAGAGTTTGCACGAGCCACTCAAATGTACCGTTCTTTGAAACCTTCAAAATAACAAGCAACTACTTGACGAATAAAACTGTGTAAATATCAATTACCTAGTTATTTTCTTGTACTGTTTGGTTCTATTTTTAGTAGTTTTTTTTTTAATTTAATTACTAGATGAGATTATCATGCGGGTTTGCTAATTTGTTTGATACAACTTTATATATTCTGGCCACTATGTGCAAGTTGAGTTCTAGCTCATAGATCCTAATAATTATTTCGCTAAGTTCGTTATCTAGACGTCCACTTTAATGTGTCCACGGTAATTCGATCACTGCAGGCTACAAAGTGGTTATTTGCTCTGTGCTGCAGGCGCTACTTTGCGGAAATCTTTAGGCAACCACTAGGTTCAGGCCATGACTCCGCCTGTTTATTTGGGCTGTTGAAGCGCTCGTTGCAAAGCCTATAGATGAGTGCTATTGTCATTTACTAGTGAGTCCTTCTCTGTTTCTGAGGGGTTTCGGTTATTGTCTTGGGATGGAAATTGTTATTTCATGACGGTACGGTACTTTGTAAATGCCATTCTAGCGAACCCACACTCTCAAGTAGAAAATCTGTCGCCAAACACGGTATGTTTCAGCAGCTGTCGTTGATATCCATTTACAATTCTGGGTTAACCTCTATAGACCTAATAGACCTTTTTATTCAATGGAAACAATAAATAGATCATTTATCGGGGTTTTATGACAAAAAAAATCAAATGGTAGTCCGGAGTCTAGAAGTTTTCCAGTAGATGACAATATGCTCGCACCATTGGACCAAAAGTATGTCTGGAAAAATGTACGTGTATTGACACTTAATAATGTGTTATTACGCTTGTCAATCAAGCAGGTCCTTTTCATCATCATCATTTTATTATAGAAGCGATTGAAGAAGCACCCATTGATTCTACTGATCCTATTTCGGAAGCATTGTAGCAGAATCATCTCTAAGTATTTCAATTCAATCCCAGTTTAATTCACAAATCTTTGGAACACTTAATTTTCGTTTCGAACGGGATTTTAACACGCGAGGTCATGCACCAGGTAACTGCTTTGCCATCAAGACTGGCTGGAATATGCGAATTTCTACTCTAATTTAACTTCTTTATTTTTCAGTAGCAGGCGGCCCGGGCTTTGCAAGGGTATTTAAAGAAAATTATAAATTGAAACATAAAAAGTTGTTAATATGACATAAATGTAATAGTTATACTAAATATGATATTGCGGACTTATTTGTAGATATTGTTGTCCTCTATAAAATTAAAATACATCACTTTGCTCCATTGTCAACAATTCCCGCTGCGTACGCGTACGTACGTACGTAAAAAAATTTTGGTATGTTTTTCACAATTTGGGTTACATTATCGAAGTTTTCATACGAAACACTAAGTTTTTGAAAATATTCTATAGCCTATGTTCATCAGGGATGTAGGATTTTCTAATAGTGAAATAACTTTTCAAATTGGTCCAGTAGTTTTTAGGTTTATTTGTTACATACAAAAATATAAAAATACAAATCTTTCCTCTCTATAATATAATATAAGTATAAAGTATAAATAGGGAACAGGTGCTACCTTCAAACAGACTGGGTAGTATGGCGGTCAATATATTAAAATTAGAGTAAATATGATTCTCGCTTAGTATGCGAAAGGGCTAGAATTCATATAAAGTAACCCGGTTTAATTTTCCTACAGGCGGTGCTAGGGTTTTTTTACCGACTTCCAAAAAAGGAGGAGGTTCTCAATGCGACGCGTAATTTTTTTTATGTATGATTACTCACATCTTTTTACAGTAGTATTTTAATGATTTTCTTTATTTATAGAAAAGAATATATAAACTTCAAAAGTAGTCCAATATAAATTGCATCATAATCAGTTGAGTAGTTTATAAGTTATAGTCAATTAACTGAAAAATGTATACGCTTATTGCCGTTGTCGACGATGACTTGATGATGATAGATATACATGATATTTTAAGCGAGTGAATAATCTTTTAAGCAGTATTGATCACAAAGAAAATAAAAAAAACGAAAATAACAAATTATGGAACCAACTTCCTTCACTGAAAAGTATGAAATAACATGTGGAAGTCGGACCATGTTGATGTGAGGTCGGGGTTTTGAATCGGCATACCGACTTTAACAAGTTATTTCATACATTTCAGTGTTAGAAGTTGGTTTATTTTTTTCTTTTTATTTCTTGCTGTCTAATTCAACGGCAAGCAAATACACTAAGGGCCTGTTTCAGAATTTTTGAGTAAGTTCCGGTTATACTACTCACAACATATAATATTTAATAAATAAAACACTATCTTTGCCTTTCACAGTCATCGATTTAGCCTATCCATCGGTTAAAGCTTGAAACGCGCTGCATGTTAACTGTAATTTTTATCATTCAGTTATTTTATGTTCTGGGTAGTATAACCGGAACTTACACACACACACACACACACACACACACACTCATATATATATATTTATATTTACCTACATCATTTATGAATATACTGTATGTATTTGTGCATATATATATATATATATATATGTATATAACATAATTATACATAAAAAAATTTAATGACATATAAGGTCAACCGGGGCTAACGCGTCTATGGGGTTAAGGCATCTAATCCAATTATAATACGAAACACAAAACCTAGAACTACTTCCGCCATCTTTTGAACGTGTTTGATACTAACACCACATTATTTGATCGGTAGAGGTCGCAAGAGGCCTCATTTTTGTATAAATTTCCGCCATCTTGAATATGACATATTTTTCGGAACCTCACGTAAGTGACATGTGATATATAAATATCCTGAAATCCCAATGTTTTGAAGATGGTCGTTAATTTTTAACGGTGAATACTTTGTAATATGAATTTGTTTACGTGTTGTTCTAATTACTTTAAGGAAATTACTTAAGATTTGTAGTCCACGTGCAATAAAAATATTGTAGGTTATATTTTTGCATTGGGGCTATCGCGTCTGTCCCGTTGGGGTGATTGCGTCTTATGTAACGCAATAGCCCCATTGTCTGAGGTCCTAAACCTTTTAATTTTATGATAACAGTGATTGAGGTATATGTATGTATATCTATGCTGTATAGACAGATAGTGGAAACGCGGTCGTTTTAAAATAAAATAAATTAATTGGGCCCAGCCGATTATACAAAGTTATAAATAGGTAGGCAAACTATTTCACTAGGTTTGCTATTTGTTCGGAACTATTTGCATGATGCAACATTATGTGTTAACTAATCGCCTACCTTCGTACGATATTTAAGTTACGTTATTATTGACGAGTTTGGTTTTCGGTTTAAAGGCTTGGAAACTCGTGTTTGTTTACCTTTGTTTGCCTTTGGAAGACTTGCGCACCAGGTTAGATTATTAACGTTTACTGCTGTTTTTTTTTCTTTGTGTTTATTACGTCCTTAGGCCCCTGTCCATACACCTTATATGGTTAAAACATGTAAAAGGAAACACCATATCCTTATAAAATATTATTTACCTAATTTCAGTGTTGTTGGTAGTATGTTTTTATTAATTTCTATATTAACACATAGAATAGAGGGTTGCAAGTACATTTCTATGCAAAACTGCAAAGTTCTACTTCGGAAGAATCTCTATTCCCACTATTAATTAATACTTAACCTTTGAGAAGAAAATTGTTTGTTACTCCTGGAATCTAGGATGGGGCGAATGCGTCTACAAGAGAAAGTATAAATTAGACGCTATAGCCCCGAACATTTTTCTGTCACCCGTAATGAGAGATCATGCCCAGAATTTAGCTCATGATATAATAACTAACTTGATCTCTAGTGCTTTTACATAGTTTCATGATTAACTTTGTTGATAACTCTTCCAGTTATGTGATGCTAAACAAAGACGCCATCGCCCCACGTGGGGCTATTGCATCTAAAAATCTCTGCTTTTAATAATTAATTATTTTCATACAACAAGGATTCAAAATGTCAAGAAATAAAATTAAAGTATAAAATTAGATAAAATATTATATTTTGAGTTCTAGGTTACAGTCTTATAAGTTCAACCATTAACTTGCTATAACCAGTTAAAAATGCCGTAAAAAGTATTGTAACGGAATAGCCCCGGTTGACCTTATATCAAATTCTTAAGAACATCTTTGATATTTTGTTTATGAACCTGACAGCTACATAGACTTACCTCTTACTCACTGTGCATATGAAGGGGCAGAATCTACGACACAAGATTTTTCTTAGTGTAGGTTCTGCAAGACAACACTGTGACTATCTATGAGTATTAATGGATGCCATATTAGCTTAAACAGGATTTGTTGATTTGTATTTAGTTGCACATTTGTATGATTATTTTCTGAATAAAAAAATTATTTTCTGAATTACTCAGACATTCTGAAACAGGCCCTTAATATAAATTTTATTATAAACCAATTAGCTAATGCAGCAATCATACATACATAAATTGTAGAAATTGTCGTTGGCCAATTCTATTACGACGTTCAATTGACGTATTTAGAGCTTAACATTTACATAATTTGGGGTCAGACTGACAAACAATTTGATAGTACAATCACGATGGTAGGTTATTCTAGGACAAGATTAAATAACTATAGACCACAGCTAACAATCTGGTTAAATTTAGCCCTAATTCTTAGTATTTATGCTCTGTCACAATCTATATCAGAGAATTACTGTGTAGAAGCGTCTTAATCATAACACTTAATACGCGCCAACTCAGTGTGTAGGTGTTTTGTACGTTTGTCCCAAATAATATAAACTTGATGTATTGTCATTATGATTCGAAAATATTTCACTGTATGTCAGTCCGTTCGTATGAGACGGGTCTGTAAATAAAACGTAAAGAAATAGTTCTATATATTTCTATTTCAACGAATTTAAATATTTGTTGTAGAATATTGACCCAAAATCTAATATGGATATCGAAATGTAGTTCAATATTTTTTTAGTGGAGTTAATTAATCTACAACAAATTTATTGCCAGGTGTTGTTTTATCGTCTAGAGCTAGTTGAGTAGAATATTAATATTATGTTTGTTTTAAGTATTTATTATTATTGATATTATCAGCTTAAATTTTCCCATTACAGGGCAAAAACATTACATCCTTTCAACTTCTTCGGTCTATAAATTTGTAGGGCAATCCTTGTCAAAGGATTCAAGCTCTGCCTTCCTCCGTCTAGGCCAGTTACGCGGATATTTAACTCCCAATGATTTCCATCGGTGATTGCTTTTACCTAAAACTTTTCAAAATGCGGCGCTTCATGCCCTGCCCAGGCTTCACTTTTTTATCTACCTAAGTTTTCCAAAATGTGATAAGCACAGAATAAATATAATCTCTATTTTCTTGAAACTATTTTGAATTAAGGGCTAATAACAATACAAATATCTCTGTTGTTTGTCATTAGCCACTTATGTGTAGCAAATTTTCTTAATACTTAAAAAAATACTACTGTCACTAATATTTAGTTAAAACTAATAATTTGCGGCCTTCTTACATGAGAGAACAGAGGCAGAGTCGCATCAACACTTAGAACTGGCAGGCATTAGACAGGGTTATTGTACAATCGATTATATTCATACTTTGGAATAAGTAGGTGGTTGAACACCAGGAACATCAGCACCTCCTATATAAATCCTTTGTAGACTACGCAAAGGTCTTCTACTCTGTCTCACACGCCTTCGGCAAGTGCTAGAAAACCAAATTGTTCCAGATACCCACATAAACATCCTTAAAGACATCTACAGCAGGAGCGTAATCACAGTAAAGCTCTTTCGAAATATGTAAATAAAAAAAAAATGTTTCCTTAAATATATTTAAAATATATGTCGTTATTGAGTATGGATTTCCGCAAAGTAACGCCTGAATCTGTTCATTATAATAAAATAAACCTATCACGGGTTTGTTGCTATGTAGGGCGAGGTCCGACATACACTCGAGTGGTTTTTTGTTGTTCTATATATTAGTAAGAAATTTATGATTTACTTATCACTTGTAGCTTTAGTCGTAAAGGAATTCAAATATCGTCCAACTGAACAGAACGCTCAATCACTTTGTAATCAGGAAGCAGCCAGGTTGTGTCGAACGTGGAAAGGCCAATATTTCCGAATCCAGGGCACAATGCTATTCAAATTAGGGCATTTCTCGTTCACTGCCCGTAGTGGTCTGATAAATTATTCCACCTTCCTGTTTGAGTGTCAGTGGAGGACGGAATTACGGTCAACGTAACTGTGAATTATCTTGTCACTGTTTCAATGGAAAGTCTTATAAAGATCAATAGAAAGCATTTAACCTTCAATACAAACATCACTTATCTCCGTGCAATTCTTGAATTCTGGTCTAGTATTTTAAATTTATTAAGGAACTACTTTTAATTTAATTATTTTTATTTGACATAAGAATTCCTAATATTTTATGAAAATTTCAATTGAAGACGATATACAGTTTAAAAGATAAATAACATTATGTTCTACGTATGTTTTCAAACTTTTAAAGCACTCAAAGCGGAGCTTTGTCGTTTTTCGCTGATAAATTGGAAGATTTATCAATTTCCGCTGCGATCATCGCATGGGTGGGTGACATAACTACGGAGCGCTTCAGTGCTACGGGGAAGTATAGCATTAATAATCCGCAACAAAAAAAATATTGATTCTATAAACAAGCCCCTTACTTTGATATAATTAGGTACCTACTTACATAAAGCCTTATAGGAAAGTTTTTATTTATGTTTATGTCTTATTGGACAGACAGACACGTGAATTTTTCGGAACCAAAGACATAGATTGAAATAAATAACGCCTGTCGCCTTAAGAATCGATCAAAGTCAAGCGTCAGATATCAAGCGTGCCACTTATTGTCTATTTACGAAAAACGAAATGTTTCTAGTATCTCTGTAACTTTTTTTAGTAAATTTCTAGTTGCGAGTTTTTTCAACTTAGTACGGTTTTATTATAGGTACATGTTTTAACATTTTGGGTACCAATTACGATGGAGGGCGATTAAGCAAAATAAGAGCATTGCTATCCTTTTTTGCACGCGAAGTACACACAATCGCATATATAGCTCATCTATTCTATTTAGGTCTGTATTCGGTGCCTTAAATCCATATTTTCTTCTTTTGAACCACAATAGCAAAATAAATAGTATACGAGTACCTCTGGGATCCCGACATGTCACTGATTGGAAATGTAAACTTTAATTTTATAGGAACTACCCACAGACCTAGGATTTTTTCGCTTCCTAAGCCTATGGAACTACCCATCGATTCTGAAATGGGGATCCTTCCACATCATGAAATGTGGGTTCGGATTTCTTTCTCTCGGGTCTGTGGCACCATGCTAATAGGTATTATGTATAGATATAACCCTTTTCTCATTTGTGATAGAAGGATAGCATAGACTGATATGTATAAAGAGGATGAACATAATTCAAGTCGAAAAAGATATCAAAAATACATTAGTTAAAATTCTCCAACGAATTACTGATTATTACCTATAGTGAACACTTTGATCTCAGAAAGCTATCAAGGGCAATCTCAAAACAATAATAATTACTGCAAAGATGTAAAAAATCAAGTCTCATTCATATTAGGGGCAATGTACATTTGATAAAATTAACCTCGCGCGCGTAAAGCCCTGATGCGCGGAGAGGATTTAGTAACGGCAACCTCACTGCAGTAGGTACCTAACTCTAATTGTCAGAGCATGTTACGGCCCCTGGAACGGATGTGACACATGTTGGAAACCGTTGTTCTATTGTTCATTTCTTTATAATATGATTGGCATATAAATTTATGTAGTATTTATAAAGTATTTCAAAGATAGATCCACAGTAATACAAATGTTTAACAGATAAATTATAGCAACATACAACCAATTCATAGGTCCAGGAGAATATATGTTATGAACACTTAAATTATAACTTAATCTAAACAATTTGCTTATAATTAAACTAAATAGTTTAGTCTTGAATGCCCAACAGCTGCCGAACCGATGCAGTTCTTCACTACATAGTATAAAACAAAGTCGCTTTCTCTGTCCCTATATCCCTATGTATGCTTAAATCTTTTAAACTACGCAACGGATTTTGATTACATTCACTTATATTGCAAACGCAGGCTGAACCCTACGAGAGTTATCAAAATAATGTACTAAGTATTGTACACATTGAAAAGGTCTACAGAAAACTTAGGTACTCCGGTATATGTCTATCTCTTATGGAAATCCCAATTTTTTTTTTTTCATTTACTTTTTACCACAAATAATGGCTAATTTTCGAAGTTGGTTTTATATACCAATATAGCATTAATCCTTATCTAATTAAATACTTTAAATACATTGTTTATTTAATATAGATCTATATGGCCCTTTACAGCATATAATATAAATAAATATTTTCGAAGATATTACAGATTTAAAAATTGCGAGACGTAGCGTTTGCGGCGGTTCAGGCCGGCCCGGGCGGCGGGAGCGAGTAGTAGTGTAAAAATGTAAAAGGTAAGTAAAAATGTAGTGTATGAATTTAGATATTCCAAAGATAGCAGGATATCTTCATGGTTTAGGGAAAGAAGAATTGTTTTACTCTAAATTTAACGCGTGCTGGCCACGGGCAGTAATGAATAAATCAAAACTACTGGATCCATTTTAATCATTTTTTCAGTGAATGATATAGGCTATATATTTTATACCCGTGCGAAGCCGGAGCGGGCCGCTAGTTTACAAATAAGTCTAAGACTCTTGTGTATGTCAACAAAATAGTTTTTTTACCCTGTAGTCCAGTGCATATAATTTAAAATTTCTATTCAAATATGTCTACACTCCAAAAAAGTAGTTAGTGTTCATTTATTATTATAATTATTTTCAAAGACGACGTGTATTTGAATAAAAGTGTAAACTCAGATTTTAATTTAAATATCTATGTCACTAAACCTGCTATAGGCGCCTAGATCCCAGTGCCAGATTTCAATAATAAGACAATTTGTTATTTCAAGTATTTTAAGCGCTTTAACGACTACAATAAAGCATTCCGACATCTGACCGAGCAGAGAGAGGGTTAACGGGTTTCACTGCTCAGATTTATAGTCCATAAAGAGCTTCAACAAGCTGCTGGGGCTCCAACGCTGTGACATTTATAGTTGGTCTCCCGTGAGGATAGTACTAGGTTGCTGTCGATAAATTCAATTGCTGTAGGTTTACCGGGTATTTAAAAAAATACAAGCTAATTTTTTTGACTCTTGCAAGATTGATTTTTTTTGGCGATATTGATAAGGTACTATCACTATCACTACATAGTATAAAACAAAGTCGCTTTCTCTGTCCCTATATCCCTATGTATGCTTAAATATTTTAAACTACGCAACGGATTATGATGCGTTTTTTTTAAATAAATAGAGTGTTTGAAGAGGATATTTTATATGGATAATAACATCCATTAAGTAGTGGAGAAATATTGTTATTTTTGAGGTTTTTAATGTGATGTCGTAAATAATTAAATTTTTCCCGCTTACATTGCAAACACAGGTTGAACCCTACGAGATTTATCAAAATAATGTACTAAGTATTGTACACATGGAAAAGGTCTACAGAAAACTCTGCCATGGTTTATGTCTATCTCTTATGGATATCCCAAAATATATATTTTTTTTGTCGTTTACTTTTTACCACAAATAATGGCTAATTTTCGAAGTCGGTTTTAACCAATACAGCATTAATCCTTATCTAATTAAATACTTAAAATACACTGTTGATTTAATATAGATCTATATGGCCCTTTCCAGCATATGATATAAATGAATATTTTTGAAGATTTTACAGATTTAAAAATTGCGGGACATAGCGTTTGCGGCGATTCCGGCCGGCCCGGGCGGCGGGAGCGTGTAGTAGTGTAAAAATGTAAAAGACAAATAAGTTAAAATGTAGTGTATGAATTTAGATATTCCAAAGATAGCAGGAAATCTTCATGGTTTAGGGAAAGAAGAATTGTTTTACTCTAAATTTAACGCGTGCGGGCCACGGGCAGTAATAAATAAATCAAAACTACTAGATCCATTTTAATCATTTTTTCAGTGAATGACATGGCTATAAATATAGTAATTAAATATCTTTAAACGGTTTAAATCGCGTATATTTATCATTATTTTTGTCCCGACGTTTCAAACACTTTGCAGTGATCGTGGTCACGGGGTGACTAATTGGTTTTATTTGTCACATGAGTTATTAAGAAATTATTTGTCCTACCGTCCGAAATTTTTTATATTAATCATAACGTTCCCTATTCACGCAGTATTCGCTCACAGTGTCCAGAGGTCTTGCAGATTTGTGTCGGCCTTGGGATTTAATTAATTTGATAACAGGATCCCAAGCAGGTGGTACTTGCCAACCATCATCTCTATTGGAATTTGGGTACTTTTTGATTTCAATAGCCTCGCGTAACATTCTTGGCATAAACCGGGTCTCTCTGGCGAGGATTTTTGGATTGTCGAACCGAATGTATTTGTGGTTGGGTTTGTCCTGGGCATGTTCACAAACTGCAAACTTGGTCGAGCGTCTGTTCTTCATGTCAGCAATGTGTTCTTTTACCCGGATACCAATGCTCCTCTTTGTTTGCCCAATGTATGACAACCCACATTCACAATCAAGTTTGTAAACACCTGCATCTTGTAGGGGAATATTGCACTTAACAGGTCTTAAAAATTGGTTAATCTTCTTGTGCGGCTTGAAGTAAGTTTTTATTCAAGCTCGTTTTAAGATATTACCAATTTTGTCTGTGACACCCTTGATGTAAGGTAAGATGGCAGGTTGTCGCTCAACTGTGGAAGGCTTGGGCCGGCTTCTGTGACATATTCGTGGGAGCTTGTGATTATTGCTTCGCAGTACTTGTTTTACATGCTGAAGCTCCTCCTTGAGATGGTCAGTGTCGCAGATGCCATGTGCTCTCTGTAACAAAGATTTGCCTACGGTAGCCAACTGACATGGATGGTGATGGGAGTTACCATTGAGATATTTATCTGTATGGGTGGGTTTCCTATACACTGTATGACTAAGGGAGTTGTCAAGATTCCTGATGACTAAAACATCACGAAAAGCTAAGCATTTATTGACCTCAGGCTCCATTGTCAATTGATTTTTGTTATGTAAGGAGTTTACATGGTTTAGAAATGCAGAAACTTTATTACTGGGGAGGATGGTGAAAGTATCGTCTACGTACCGTTTGTAGATCTTCGGCATAGCGACAGCTGTGGAGAAAGCTCTCTCCTCGAAGTGCTCCATGAAAATATCGGCAACAACGGGGGAGACTGGAGAGCCCATAGCTACACCATCAATCTGTATGTAGAACTTATTTTCCCAGAATAGATAGCCAGATGTTAGGCAATGTTCCAGTAATTCTGCATATTATATGGGAAGGTCATGCTCATTAAGTCTTTTCTTGACAATTTCAATGCTATCATGTACAGGTAGGCTGGTGAATAACGACTGTACATCAAAGCTGACCATAACTTTATCATCAGTCAATTGTAGATTTTTCATTTGACTGGCAAAGTGGTAAGAATCCTTGACATGCGCACTAGTTTGACCGCGAAGTGGAGACAGTATTTTAGCAAGGTGTTGAGCCAGTTTGTATGTTGGCGAGTCAATTTGGCCTACAATTGGGCGCAAAGGAACGTCTGTCTTGTGTATTTTTGGTAATCCATACAGTTTTGGTGGTTTCACATACGAAGGTACCAGTGCCGTGACGTCTAACCCAAGAGTGTCGGAGTATTTATAAATTATTTCCTTAGTTTTTGTTACCATTTTAGCGGGACAAAAATAATGATAAATATACGCGATTTAAACCGTTTAAAGTTGTTTAATTACTATGTGTAATAATCGCGAAAACCTAAGACAACATTATAGGCTATATATTTTATACCCGTGCGAAGCCGGAGCGGGCTGCTAGTTGATTATAAAGGTGAAAACGTAAGGTATTTTAATAGAATATTATTAATATAGATTTCAAATAGTATTCTTAAAGTAGTGAATTGCTTAATCCATCCACCCCTATAGCCGGTGTATGCTGTGACCGCTAAGATAACATGACATATAACTTTAATTTATCCTCTCCTTCTAAACCATCGTATGGGGTTGGAGCGACATCTGTAGTTCAATTTACGGTGTACGAGACGCACGTTTGGAAATTAGTTTATTGCTATTTAGCATTACAAAAATAAAAATATAAAATTTATAGGTCACCTTGTTGTTTTTAAGCTGTTTAAGTGCAATTTTAATGTCTATAGGCTGATGTACGGGATGTCTTCTATCTAGTTTCGGGTCAGTTAAGCTCTCATCCTGAACTGCACTGCAACGGGTCCTCGTGGGGATTTGTAAAAAATTCTAAGAAAGTTATCTAAATATAAAGAAAATCTCAAGCTCTCTCAGAATCTGCCGTTTTGATGAGAAGATTTTGTCTCCGTCGATCTTCAGCTTCGTCATTTGACTTTTCCCTATAGATGATTGTTTTACGAACACTTTGTAGCCTTGGATGCGCTAGAATAATCCATTACACGTTTTGTATTGAAGGTATGTAAGGCGTGTCGCAGTGCCTTAGGAGTTCGTCTATTGAGCTTGCCGTAGTACGACATATCAGCTGAAGATTGCAGTCTTGTCTTATTTCTATGGTTTATTTCTTCGGGGAGTCTCAAAGAACTGAGACCCACCCGCTTGGACAGCTTTCACCCCGATGTTTACCTCGTCCACTGTTTACACACACGCATTCAGCTAGACACTGGAAGTAGTTAGGTAGTTCGAGTTCAAAGCACTTGGGTTTTGGATTTGGGCAACGCTAGGATGAAGCGTGGAGTTTATCAGCCGTGACTTCATACCATACTTCACTTTACTCTTAGTAGAAAGCGTAGGTATTATGAACAACGAAAACAAGTTGAACGGGGAGTTATGAGTCATTGTCATGTTACCTCAGTCAGTCAGAGCATACCCAGGCTATAGGGGTGGATGAGGCGGGTTTGAGTCCTGCACATGACTATTACTTGTCCTCTCGTAAATTTGTCTAATGTAAACCACAGAGCATGCGTTATTGCAAACATAAAAAAAATATTTTCTTAGTTTAGTCAGAGAACTACCAAACTACAAAAATCCTGCTGCTTTTGCAAATATAAATATATCTGGTACCGTAAGCTGTCAGAGCAGAAAGCAATTGTCATTTGACGGAATGTTGCACTTTTCAACGATCATAAGTGTTAAGATATGGGAAAGTAGCAACAAAAAATATTGTTCGTATACTTATACAATGAAATACATATATTAGGTCTTCCTTTGCGTGGGTTTGATTTTCGATTTATTTGAGCCATCCTATATAATGGGAATAACTGCCGACCAAAATAACTAAATTTACATAGACTAATAATTACATAGACGATAACATTTTTTGAACAGCTCATAAGAGATATATGAAGGCATAGAAACTTTGAAGTGTATGTAATCACGCATAAGATGAACAACGGTTGGTAACAAATTACTTAAATTTAATCTTAAATTGAAAAGGCGACTATTTCGTACATTCATTCTTAACTGTTATCGAGAATTTTAAAAAACTTTTATAGTTATTTTTATCACACTTGCACGTAACCAGTATCAAACCCTCAAGCTTTCTTTTTGTCATGAAACCCAAGGTCGGTAAGTAATATTTATTTTTTATTTATAGCACAGCATACAGATCTTGCAAGTTCAAGCAAAAAGTACACGCAATTGAAAATTGGCTGTATACCTACGTAAGTATTTGCCGTTAACGTTTCTGAACGAAACATTTGTATAATCTGTAGTGTGGGTAAAAAGCCCGCCATCCACTTAAAAAAAAAAGTTCACGTATTTCATAATAAAAGTTGTGCTGACTTGTGTATTAACGCTATAATTTATATTTATTTACTCGCAAATGTGATTAAAAGCATTGTATAATTCACGGGCGGTACGGGAATTACGAACCTCGACTCGGAAAGGCTTCAGTCTTCGACTTCGGGCTTCTACTAGAGCCTCAATCGTAATTCCTTACTAACCGCCCTGTATTATTAGTATTGTGTATTCCCTCCGCGGACACTACAGCTTCCAGGCGGTTCTTCATACTGAATACAAAATTATTCAGGCAATGCTAAAGAGTATTCTCTAAATTTTTTAATGTGGGCATATGGGTGGTGGATTTAGGCTTCTTACATGTCGGCCATGCTGGTCCCGCGCATGTAGGTTCATGTTGGGACTACACGCTGCATGGCCATTCCATTCACACTTATAGTGAACGAGTAATTTTCAAGTCAAATCAAATGAAATAAAAAATATTTTATTGCCACACAAAAAAATATATAGATAGAAACAACAATGACAACTAGGAATTGTTGATATTGTTCATTTAACACAAATTTGGTCACACTTCCATTATGTAGTATTTCGAAGCAATGATGGGCGAACGGTAATAAAATAGCTATGGGCTGCAGGTCCATGGTTTGATCCCCACCGCCGGACTGAGCTTCACAGCATGGTGGAAGGGCATTTTGCGAATGTTCGCCTTCCTAGCTACCACCCTCAAGTACAAAATCTATCGCCAAACACCTAACGGTGTTCCGGCAGTAGTCCTTGAGAGCCACAAAAATACAGGCACGGGAGACTTGAAAAAATTATGTCTCAGTGTGACAGGCGCAGTGCAATTCGTTCCGACTAATGCAACTGTTATAAGCAGAGGTTAGTCCGCTTAATAGCAGGTGGGCCTCGTGCTTATTCCTTCACAAATATATAAAAAAACATACAATTTCAAAATAATGCGTTTGACATAAATACTAATAATAATAATATTTTTTATTAATCACAAAATCTTAGATTAAGCTATATCTAACCAGTGAATAGTTTTCGTACAGCAAATAGCATAGCAATAACTTATTTTATAAGTTTGGACTGCATTTAATTTTATTACATTAAATGTCACCAAATAAGTATAAATGTGACTGTCGCTATTTGTCTTGTTAAATATTTGACTTCATTTAAAATTCAGTCGTGCGCCAACGAATTAATCTGTGACTCTATGCCGCGACATTAACAGAGGAAATGCCGCAAATACCCTGTATTACTGGTCAAGCCCGGCTTGGAACAACGTTTCGGAACGTAGCCGTATTTAAATAGGTTTGTAGATGGTAAAGAATATAGTTCTCGCCAAGGCGTTTTTTGGGTCTAATGTGTTATTCCCATTTTTAGGTTTCCATGCCTAAAGGGTAAAAATGGGACCCTATTACTAAGATTTCACTGTCCGCCTGTCTGTCACCAGGCTAAATCTCATGAACTGTTATAGCTTGAAATTTTCACAGATGATGTATATCTGTTTCCACTATAACAACAAGTAAAAATCTGCCAAGTGTGATTCGGACCCGCGCACGTTAAAACTACATAAAAGATTATAATTTAGTGTTCAATGTTGTATAGATATTGGTACGGAACCTTTGTGCGCGAGTTCGACCACAATTGGCCGAATTTTATAATTATTGATGTTTTTCAGTAAAGTCAAGTTGAATATCCGTTGTCAAGCCCGTAACGGCGTATTGGGTAGCCATATTTGGTAGCCTTGTGAGCCATTAGTGCTTCCAACCACCAACCTTATTATCCGCTGAAAGTGCTTAATAATAGTATAAAGACACTGTTGACATAGTTTTTATACCAATTCCTAAAACTTTGTTATCTTCGTAACACGTAAGTTTAGCAGTATCTCCCTAACTATACAGTTTGCATTACAAAATTAAGATAATCATCCCAGAGACCGCTTTAACAGTTGCTTCAATATCCGGAATATGCTTGAGTTCGCAAACAGATGCCAAAATGGCAGGTTATTCCTGAAAATATGGTAGCTTAAGTTTTGTTATACAACCTTAAGTCGTCTAGGGTATGGTAAAGAGACCAAATTTAAAGCTCGTTCTTTTGAAAATAGCGCATAAAATGAAGGTTTAGTAATAAAAAAATATAGATCCCTTGTATTACCACGATAATACTTACATATAAATAATGATGAATATAATATTCTTACGGGATACAAACTGTTCTAGGTTGTTTAATGACTATTATGATGTATTTTTTTGTACATTATCTTATCCTATCTGTTGTGTTATGGAGTTAAGGCATGTTATGAAAATAATAAATGTATCTTGCCTGCAGTAGGTAAAGTGGAAGAGACCAGAGACTTTCTTGAGACATTTTTACTATATATATAAATAATTATTGTTTGCTGCTTGAAATGCACATTAACTTAAAACCATGTAGGCAGAATTTCGTAGATGTATTGAATATTTTAAAAAACATAGGTAGGTGACGCAGTGAAAAAGACTGAAAATGGTTAACAGTAAAGTTTCCCTATATAATATAATTATTAAGAGTAAACAATTACTTGAAAATCTGTTTCATTACCATAGAAAAGTAAATCAATTTACAATTCTAAGCTTCTAGTGTAATGACACTGTAAATAGATAAGTAGTAGGTACTGCGAATTATTATCAAAACAATACAAAATTATGTTGCATTTTTGCATCATAATTTAGAAATACTTATGTTAATAAGCACGCATTTCCAAATAGCTTTTAACTCCACTGGGTAATTTTTAATACCACATCATTTGCTAATGACTCGATTTCGTGATACAACCAAATAAACCGTTGATGATGTAAATTGGGGAAATAATTAGAATAATGTTGGATGTGAAATGAAAATGTTCATTATTTCAACCCTACATTATGGAACAAAACCATAATTACTATTGACTAAAGT
Organism: Plagodis pulveraria; assembly: GCA_963890685.1. Classification (NCBI taxonomy): domain Eukaryota; kingdom Metazoa; phylum Arthropoda; class Insecta; order Lepidoptera; family Geometridae; genus Plagodis; species Plagodis pulveraria. Next base: position 20,023,150 of record OY982962.1, read on the forward strand.
CACTGCGAACATAATTGTGTCTTGTCAAAAATCAACAAGAATTTAAGAAATATATGTATATATTCTGATTAAAATATAGCATATTTTTACATATAATAAGTAAGTTAGCTATATTCTAATATTATTCTATATTTTGTTTTAGAAAAACTTCTTTATAATAAATTATATCTGCAAAACCGACGCAACAGTGTAGCCTAAAGCGCAAAAATTGTACGATAACCTTATAATTGCGTCTGTAAGAAACCTAAATCAAAAGGTATTTATACTCCGTGACTTTGAAAATCTTAAAAATTTTAATTATTTACATCTGTAACATTTAATCATATTTTTTTAGGCCACTCCTGATGCCCGGGGCTTGTAACTTATACAAGATCCAAAAATGTAACGGTAGATAAATTTGAATACGGGTAGCTTGTAGAATAAAAGTGTTGTCTCGAGATAAGAACGCTTTTACATTCAGTCAGCTAATTCTCCCGCTTGTGCCCATAAAAACTAAGATACAAAGGCCACAAAATTGCGTTATTTGTGAGACAAACAAAGCTGATCTCATGTTACGACGTGACATAAAATGCAGAAGCTTATAAGCATAAATACGGAACTGATATCGAGGCGTAAATTGGAGCCCTATCACAACTTCCATATTTTTATTAGATTCTGATTAAAATTATTCTAGGAAAGAGAGTAAACAAAAATCTCACAAATAAAACAAGTATCTCCTATTTGTGCAGACTAATCATAGAAACTTCGCATAGAAGTTAAGTTAGCATTCAGTAAGAAGCACTTTGTGCTTATTGTGTAATTTATGAGCTATCGGATAAGAAGGTAAGATATTTTTATGGGACGAGAAAGGTATACGTTTAGCTATGATGTCATAAAAACAATACATTGGTGTACAAAGTGCGTGAAAATTTTGTTGAAATAACATATTTACCGGCGGTATGCCTTTAATAACAAAATACTACGAACTATATACAACACTACAGCTACTACAATAAAGGCATTTATAAAACCTATCAGTCATTGCACACTCACAGGCAGTTAAAATGCTCCATAATATTTTGTTGAAGTGATTGCGTTTTGGCTACTGTCATGTCACAATGTTTCGTTGAAACAATCTTCGAAAATATTCGGCACTATGTAAAAAACGTTATGTAAGATGATAAGATTGTCCTCGACGAATTCTCAAAAGTGCTGAAAATTTCTGCTAACATCTCGGAATATCAAACTCACAATATTATGTACTTGATCCAATATACTCGTGTTTAATGTTTAGAAATACAGCAGTTGCTACATGAATATATTCCTATATAATGTATTTTATTGTTTGAAATAAAATTTTCGAATATATATACCTACTATAATGTATTGTTTTTTTTTAATGTTATTATGACGGAACAAGCCCGAGGCCCACCTGATGTTAAGGACTCACCTCTGCCTATAACAGACGCATTTCGTCAACAACAAATTGCACTGTGCCCGTCACACTGAGACGTACAGTTGTTAAGTCTCATATATGTACCTGTAATTTTACTGCCTCTCAAGGACTGCTGCCGGAACACACTGTTAGGTGCTTAGCGATAGATTTTCTACTTGAGGGTGGTCGCTAGCTAGGCGGGCGTTCGCAAAATGCCCTTGCACCATGCGGTGAAGCTCAAGCCCGCGGCAGGATTCGAAACTTGGACCTGCTGCGCGGCAGTCCATAGCCAATGCCACTGAGCCATCACTGCTTCAACAAGTAAAAAACGTCTTATATTGGCTAATTGGAATAAACTATATACCGGGTGTGTACCACGATAACTTACTCGTAATGTAAAATCTCGAACATCAGGGTATTATAATGTAAAGGTTTGCTAAAAAACAAATATTTAGTTAAATTTTATAGCTTTAAATAAATAGCCTGTATGTCATGCAGACTCACAGGTAGTCCAAATGTTCCAGCCCACTACAAGTTGGCAGCGTGCCAGCATGTTGGCAGGATTGCCCAGATGTATTGCAATGCTTATTCGTCGAGCCAAATAGGTGCAGGCATTTTGAGGATGCGTCGCATTGACAGAGCACTGATAATTTTGGAAAATACGATGTGCTACCAGTCCCCACGGACCCGACGTCTGCACACCAAATGGCTCAAATATGTAACCACTACCGAGGTCAACATACTTGCACCGCTGGAGTTGCTCTGCCGAAGTAGCCACGGTGCCAGAACTCACGTTAGTTTCAGAAAGATGTGACGCTGTTAAATTGTCCATGCGAGTATTGTACCGCACTAAAGGCTGCCCTAATTTCCAGGGAACCAGAATCATGCCGTTAGCTTTCATGAATTAGACCATTCGGTTCGAGAATAGCTGCAACATTGGCGCTGGTGAAAGCCCGCCGGATGATATTGTCAAGGCTGGCGTGGCGGGATATTCGACCAGCACTTCGAGAGCAGGTGAGGCCATGGTGACCGATTAGATCAACGGCAGTGCACAATTCCTAAATTAAGGAATTTCTAAATGTGTATTTCGACTAATGATGATAAAGATTCGTCAAGAATCGGTGAATCCAGAAAACGAAGCGAACATTTTTCTACTAATATCATATTAGGCTCAAGAAATTACTATTTTTCATTAATCGAAACTTTAACTGGACAAGTTCTGTTCACTTAATTTAGAAAAAAAAATCAAGGCCAATGAGACGAAAATCTTCTATAAGTACTCGAAAATCATTCAACACAGTGTTCGCATCGCCTTCTAAGGTTCTATTATTACTTTATTAGTACCTGTATTGATTTTGGATAATTTCCAAACTATTGTATTTACTTATTGTTTACTAATTTTGCCCAGAGTTTTCCTTGTGAAAGGAACATTTATTACTAGTTTCGTTGGAACGAGGAATTCAAGCAAGTGGACTTCTTCCCGAGAATATTTTGTTTTTGATTTATATATGGCTAATGCTATTTCTAGTTAGTAATGATCTAATGGAAGTTCAACGAACTTTGACATTATATTTTGTTTTCTTGAAATACTTACTAAACTATTTATGTATGCTATGCTAGCACTTAAATAAAGTATTTTATATAATTTGACGAAAAGTCCATACATTTTTATGATGGTATTAGAACAAAGTTTTTGCAAGATTCTGTTACCATAACGAAACACAATGAAAATAAAATCGAAGAAATTTATATCCCTGAACTATTTGCTTTAATCCTAAAAGCTTTGTTATGCGAACACTCAGATACTGAGATCCGCCTGTTTTTTTAATACTAATGTTTGAACTAATGGATTAAAAACCAAAATGGATCCCTATTCTAAATGACTCTCCTGCTTGTCTGTCTATCCGTCAATATAACGCATCACTAACTTCTCTACAGAATGAATAAAATAGCTCTATATTATCACATTCATCTCAATATTGATTTGATGACTGTATGTATGTCAAATCGTTTATTCATCATTAATTATCCTTATTAATTAATAGCCTAGCCTTATTAATAATAGCCTTATTAATTAAGGGTGTTTGTCATGATCCCCACGCTTGGCAGGCGTCTTGGAGATTGCATTATGAGATGGCAATTCTTCACTAAGCGCTGGTGCGCGCATTATAATTAGTAAACTTAGGTTTAAAGAGAAATATGATGTTATTATATGAATTATTTCATAAGGTTTTTTTTTATTGCTAGGTAAACCTTTGACCACAATCTCACCTGATGGTAAATGATGATGTGTTTGAAGGTGTTAACAGGCTTAACGTAGGATTACTGGCTCTCAAGGACAGCTTTCGGAACACACCGTTAGGTGCTTGGCGACAGATTTTCTACTTGAGAGTGGTCGATAGCCAGGCGGGTATTGGCAAAAATGCTTTCCGCTTTCCGCTTCACTCAAGCCGCTTTACTCAAGCCCGCGCCGGGATTCGAACTATGAACCTGCTGCGCGGCAGTCCATAGCCATTGCCACTGAGCTATCATTTTTTCAAAGCTTAGCAATCTTTGACTCTGTTTAATATTGTACAGCTATTGTACTGGGGCAAAAAGGGTATTAAGTACATTTATATCCATCACGGTGTTGAATTAAAATTTTCTGATCCCACCGCATGTTCTACTTCTAATAGCTGCTAAAAGTCCATTGTTGTTTAATTAAGAGCTATTACCACGGACATGGAACGGACGGGAATGTGTAATTATTTGAAGTACGCCGTAACTCAGTGCATAGTTGTCATTCAATTTGAATTTTCGAATGTAGCTTCGTTATGGCCAGAGGCCGAGGTCATTATTATGATTTCTGCAGTGTACTTATATTATAGTATTTAGAAATCAATTATGAAATTGTGGATGGCATAGACGTACCTAGAGTTTGTTTTTATAAGTGTCACGTTTGTTTCAAGAGAAAGTAGATGCTTAGGTTTGAATTTCGTTTTATGTGTTCTCAAGTAAGTAGTGGATATGGTTAGTCATGCTATGTAGCTGTGAGATTAAGTTTAACAACAATAATATGTAGAGATAATAAAAGTAAAGAAGTAGTTTTTGAAGCACTCGCAGTGGAGATTGCATGTGGGATATACCTACTACTAAGAATTTTCCTGCTTTGGGGGTACGTTAACCCGTTAATTGTTGCCTTAAGGCAATAATGAAGTTATCCTTTGAGCGTTGGGGTGGCCTGAAATTTCCAACAATGTGTGGTCAATCTGTTACCAAGCAACAGCACTAGCTGTCCTTGTGAGCCAGTGTCCATTCTAAATTTATCATGTAGGTATATAACTCTTACCTTTGTCCGGTCAATCTAGACATTGGAAGGTGCATAAAATCACAACAAGCTGAATATCAGTAAAATTATTTCAAACATAATTATAATTTAAAATTGTATACCCATCATTCCAATGTATGGAAAATTTTTACTCAAAGCAAACGACAAAAGAATAAGTTTTTAAATTTTTTATTTATAATATGTTTTGGACAATTTTACAAATTTTCAATCTCTTCTTGTTGTGATTTTATGCAGCTTCACTCTAATTTTTTGGTCTAGACTGACCGGACTACCTACATTTATTCTCAATTATCTTCAAATGTAAAAGGTTAAAATCCGGTAAGTGCTAGTGGGACTCGCGCACGAAGGGTACCATTATCTGTAACCTAATCTTGTAAGTTACAGACACTTTTCGCAGTGTCCGATTGAGCTGGGTAGGTACGGCAAAAAGCTCTTTTATTGTATTGGAACCCCCTTAATTATTTATTTTATTTTAGTTATTTATATTTAAAGTGAACATAAAACTAAATATTCTGTGAATAGTTAAAGCGTCTACCTGTCACCGTTATTAGTATATAAAGAGCAAGAAACGGTTAAAAATCAAGTTTGTTCTATGAGTGCCCCTTTTAAATATTAATTTTATTTTTAGTACTTGTTATTATAGCGGCAATATAAATACATCATGTGTGAAAATTTCAACTGTCTAGCTATCACCGTTCTTGAGATACAGCCTGGAGGCAGTCGGACGGACAGCGAAGTCTCAGTAATAGGGTCCGTTTTTAGCCTTTGGGTACGGAACCCTAAAAAGCCAATGATTGCCTTAAAGTTACTTCCTCTTAAATAAGGCGCACATTTAAATACACGGAGATTGTGAAATGGACGTGGATGTATGATTATTTGAAACACGCCTTGCTTAGCAAGCTGATATTCAATTATCAAATGTATAGTACTCGTATTGGACCGTGCAGCTCGTAATTATGATTTCTGCTATGAATATTATGAAATTTAGATATCCATTTTACACATCAATATACGTATAGTTAAATAAATTTCCTTTCAGGTACATATTCACAAACAGATCTATTGATATAATATTCGTATTGAAACCCGAGCATAAACAGGTAGGTTATTAGAATATTACGACGTATGTAAGCATCTTAACCTCCTCGTATTCAATAGATAAAAGCCATTTGTATTATGTTATGACAAACTCTACCGTACTGCCCCTATCTTAAATTATACCCATAGTTACAAAATTAAGCTGTATAATTAGCATTAATGTTACTTCTGTTATGAGGAGCCGACTAAACGCTTGATATTGAGGATAAGCATCTGTCAAGTTCTTGGTGCTCTCGGTGGCTATTTCAGTAACTTGCCTTTTTTTCATGTACCAAACGGGCAAGTTACTGATAAAATATGATTAAATTCTATTTAGCGATTCGCCCCAACGGTTATTTGTATCGAAATCATTGCGAAAGTTTGGTTACTTTACCCCTTGAAATCAAGCTGGCCCAAATCGGTCAGTAGTGACCTGCTCTAACTTTTAACCTTATATCTCATGTAGTAACACTTATTTTAGCATGATTCTTTACGTGAATGACTCCCTTAAAATGACAGAGAATAATAATTCCTTGAATTTTAAATCGATATGATGAGGGAGTGTCTGTTAGTCCGCGGCTTCCAGCTCGTGGAGCGAACGACCACTAATCGAACCATATTTATCAAAAAAATGCTCAATATAGTTAAAATTGAGTAAAGAAATGAACATATTATTATTTGATCAACATTATAGAAGTTGATTATAAGTAGTTTTTGTCATATACGTCAATATTTTGACAGTAGGTAGGTAAAATGCGCAGAAAGGTAGCGTGCAGCAAATGATGCCGTGTGCTGTAACGTAGTTTGTGACAGGTATATGTTAACTAAATAAGGTAATGCTACTGTTATCTTTGTAATAATACTGTAATGTGTATATTCCCATTTATTCACATAAGGTATTTTTGCTTGGTAATACTTATGTTTACTATATCATTACTCGATCGACACAAAAACCGTTACAATTTGTTCAATGTTTTATTTTTCTACGGCTTTGTACGTATTTATGCCTCTATAGTACGTCTGATGCACCGTGAATGCACTTATCGTTATATTTTTCTCGCAATCACCTTAATAATATGTCAATACATATGCTTTTATATAATTTCGGAAAGAAGATTTCATGCAAAATGCAATAACGTGAACACACATAGCAAAATTCAAAATGTGTGATGAAATTTTTTTTGATCAAATATTTGGGGTCTGCAGTTATAAACAGCTGAGTTATCTGAAACAAACAAAATTAGTATGATTATTTATAAATAACATACATAGCTTAGTTCAAGGGCTTCCCAGAAATGTGACGTTGACTGATAAGGGTCCATAAGTGGAAATAGATTTTGAAATAGGCCCTGCCCGCGTCTGTTCTGGTTTTGAACTAGAACGCCCCGTGACTTAGGCTATATTGGCACCGAAATCCTTGATTAATAGGATATCAACAATTCGCTAAAAATTTTTACGTACCAAATGGGCGAGTTGCTGAAGGACAGACATATGGTAACGTTCTATTCATAAACCACTGCGAGAAGAACGGGCAAGGAACTCGGGGCCATTCTTTTTAAACGTTCTTTAACAATGTGTTACAAAAATATACCATAAATCTGTACGTACCTCATTTTAAAACATAACGTTTTTTATGTTATTGTAAAGGAACAAGCGCGAGGCCGACCTGATGTTAAGCGGTATCTTCTGCCTATAACAGATGCATTTCATAACAAGTGACGAACTGCACTGCGCCCATCACCTTGAGACATACCTGTTAAGTCTCATTTTGCCTGTTATTTCACTGGCTAGCCAGGCGGGCATTTGCAAAATGCCCTTCCACCATGCGGTGAAGCTCAAGCTCGGGCGGGATTCGAACCATGGACCTACAGCGCGCCAGTCCATAGCCACTGCCACTGCCACACACAAACGTTGTTCCACTATCACCTCCTACTTATTTACTATTACGCCACATCTTGTCGTCCGTTCAAATCAACTTCCGAAGCAAGGGTGTCTTTAAAACGTAACTGACACTACCACAAGGCCTCCGCCATTGTAGGTGAGTAGGGTGTACGTGACAAAGTCAGGTAGGCAAAGTCAGTATAAATACTTATATCATTATGAATATTCAAGAAACATTAAGATTTTCCTTATAATTCCTAAAAGCTCGGGCATCCTGTGAATGAGCGAGTCCCATTGCTTTAAATTATGTTTTATAATTTGTAGATAATGTACATGAATTTTACTTACACAAATCTAATGAAGTATTTTATTGTTGTCCAGAACAGAGAACAATATCACATTATAGGTGTGAAAAATAACACAAATTTGTTTAAAAAAAACATAAAACTTATCAATAACAAGTAATTCACACTTAATTTTGATCTTATATATTGACATTATATTATGTCAATATTGATAATTAAATGTACCTGCCCGTTTGCCTCACCTGATGGTAAGTGATGATGTGGTCGAAGATGTTGTTCAGGCTAACCTAGGATTACTGGCAGGACAGCTGCCAGAACACGCCAGGTGCTTGGCAACAGATTTTCTACTTGAGGGTGGTAGCTATCCAGGTGGCCATTCGGAAAATGCCCTACCACCATGCAAAATCTATATCATCATGTGATGAATATATATGTATATACGAACAATGCGATTAAAATAAGAATAGGATCGGCCTAGCGCCATGTTGTGACGTCAAAACTAGAACTTGGTACAGTGTGCAAAAAAGAAATGATAAAACATGTATAAATTAATAAAAAAAATAAAAAACCCGACTGCATATAATTTTTTTTCGTTAAGTGTTTTATCGATCAATTTAAATTAAAACTCCCAGTTAATATATTAATGGAATCTTTTTTTAAAGCCAATCATTTTGATACCCACACGATGGCTTTGGAAGAAAAAAATTATTGTATTTCTCTCTATATGGCGTCTAAAATCCACTAGTTTGTTTTATATTTTTTTATGTACATAGTGTCACTTGAGCTATCAAGATAAATGTAACGATATCTCGTACCTTAAAATCGGTTTAGCCGTTTAGAAGTTATGGTGAAATAAAGAAACTCACAAACATACATACATACATACATGAAACCTGTAAACTTAACACACGTTTACGTGGGCAGTCGTGTAAAAAAACAAGTTAGTCTTAGGTAGGTAAAGGAAGTTGTAGGTGACTGTAGGTACAGCAAACACAGAAATAATTTGAACTGATTTTATTTGTTAGCAATATTTTGTACTTAGGTATCTTAATTTGAATCGCTTAGCTCTTCGATGCCGCATGTCCTGATGGCCCATCATCGTAACGGGTAACAAAAACAAATATAACAATAACCAAAAACATATAAATTTTTTTTTTAATATTGTTATGGTTGCAATAACGCCTGCTAAGCGGATTACATTACAAAACTACAAATATACGATAGAATTTTTCAGGTAGTACAACGTAATTGGTAATAGTACCAATTACGTTGTACTATCCCATATTTATATTAGTGACATCTATAGAGATGTCGCTCCATCCCAATAATAGTATTGGGATGGAGCGACATCTTGAACCATAGGGTTCAAGAACGATAGGAAAGATTTGAGTTATGACGTCATGTCATGTTAGCTCAATTGGTTAGAGCATACCCCGTCTCAAGGGGTGGATGATCTCGCATATGACTTAATTTTTATCCATCGTATATTTGTAATTTTGTAACATATTAAACAGTCAACAAGAACAAATTAAACAGTCAAAAAAAAAGTTAAACGAGTAGATCAATGAACACTCGGAAACGTGTCGCGTAGTAGTAGTACACTGTCGAAAAAATAAGACCCTGACGCCCGCGTTTTCATCAAACCAAAATGGCGTCTGTGCTGTCAACTTAAATATATGAATTTATTAAAATTAACAATTTCGGGTCACTCATTTAAAATTACATACTTATAAATATATGGCACTGCTTTATTATTAAGTTTGTTCTGCTGATCGTACTTATGAGAGCGTATATGAGTGAAGTTAGCCGAGAGCCCGTCCTATTCTTATTTTAATCGCATTGTACATGTAATAATATGCACATCACTTATATTCCAAAGGAACAAACATTTTTAATTTAATTTGATTCTGTATTTTATCTCAATCATATGTTACTATTATAAACACTGCAGATCCAGCTTTCACTTTGGATACCTTGTACTCTTCTCTTAATCTGAACCTTTTATAAGAGATGCTTATTTTCGTAGTTGCCAACCTTCTTTGTTCCTATTTTCTTTTATCTTTAATACTTGACGTATTTCCGTAGTATCTTCTAAATTAATGCGAAGTTTTTAGGTAAATTCATAAATCTTTCTCTCCAACTTGAGATAAAGCGGTTGCTAAACGTCTTTTATAGTAACCGTAATTTAATTTACTTCAGTGTTATATCCAACGTTTTGTGTATTGAATTTATATTCTCATCTATAGTTTTTCCATCATTTGGTTGTTTAACACCAATTATTGCTACATCGTTATGATTGATTATCAATCGAATGACCCTCCCAAAAGAAGGCAGGAATCACTACGTTAATTATTGCTTAGACAATGACTTAAGAGCCGATGGCGAAAACCACTGATCCATCTAGCCATTAGAATTTGGACGTGATAGTCCCATTTTAATCAACTGAAGATCCTGAGTGACGCGTGTGATTCATAGCTCTCGATATTAATCGATTTTATTCAAGGGTTGCGTACTATACTTTATACCATAACAACTAGAAAAAGAAAGATTTAAGCTACAATAGAAATTATACGAAAAACAAGCGGTAAATTAAAATCCTCATAAAAATTTAAACAATTACTGAAATAAGAAGTTATTTTTTATATTATTATTATTAGGATGTTCAACTTGAAAAGCACTACGAATAAATAATAAGTATATTTATTCGTAGGTAAAGCAATATTTGTTTCATTCGAGTTTGTGTGTCGAGTATTCTTTGCACAAAGAGTTTGTATCGAGTATTACTTTGCGCAAGGAAATTATAAAGCATTGAGATGGAGGGCGAATGTGTGATCTAAATTCAAATACTAATTAAATATGCTTTTTCTTTTATATTATGATAACTCGTTCGGCAGTATCCAATAGATTATCTACTAAATATTTGGAAAACAATTTATCCAAATCTGTTCAGCCGTTTCGGGGATTAGAAGTGGTTTCAAACTAACACTATCTTATACACAACCTGCTGACACTCACACTCACTCATTCGACAGTTATTTGTACATTATGGAATCCATTTGTCAATGACAATTATCTGATCCCCTCGTGAGTACAATCTGTCCACCTCCTATGACACAATCGTCCAAACTGCTCACGTTTTTTTATCCCGCGACGCCCCGTAACGTTTTTTTGTAGTACTAAGTAGTTTTCCATTACCTAAACATGTCACCCTAACATCCCCATACCCCAATATATTACCTATACCATACAAAAAATAACATTTTTATACATTTAGTTTGAGTGGATCAAACAGCGAATAAAAATATATTTTTCCAGATTTTGAGGTATTTTGTTTTTTAATCGAGTTTATTTGTGGCAGTCTCCAATCAACATATAAACTTCTTGGTACCAATGCAATCCTCATCATATTCTCTTTACGGGAAAAGAAATGAAAATAGACCTTTTCATGGAAAATTTTACAGGAAAATGGGTTTGAACAGACGACGAAAATGGCGGGAAACGGCATTTTTTATATATTTTTTTTTTTTTTTCCGAAACTATTCCACCTACAACTTTGTTTTTTTTTTTTAATGTGTGTATTTATTATGGTTCTTTACCCATGAATAATACCAGATTGTAAGGATAAATATTTTATAAGTAGTAACGAGATTAAAACAACGCGATTTTTTTTAAGAATTTTGGCGGGAAAACTGTACATAAGCGGATTTTATTTTTTTTCTCAAAAACTATACCACCTACGAATTTGGTTTTTCTTTTGATATGATTATTCAGATGTAATCTATACACCTGAATTGTTTCAGATGTTTAGGTTTACAGGTTTAAAAGTAGTTACGAGATTATTTATTACGTAAATTTCGATCGGTGAGTGTTTGCGCGGCAAAATGCATCGAGTAAAAGTTATTTTTTTTCATTTCATGATTTGAGTAACTTTTCGTTACCATAGAGTAATGCGGTTCTTTTGTTGTATAGCCAATGATAGTAGCTTACTAACAACGTTTAAATAATAACGATCGGATAAATACAAGCTTCACACTAAACCTTTTTTTTAGACCACCGGAATTCCAGCCGTAACAAAAACAGGGGTCAAATAAAAAAATCTATAAAAAAAAAGTTATCAATCCTTATCCTTTTAATTTCTTTTAACATCGTTATTGACTTATTGCCTATACAAATGCAAAATTACAGCTTTCTAGGTTAATTACTTTAGAAGTAGTTACGAGAGCATTTTTAAATGACATAAATCTATACAAAATTTTGGCGCCAAAATGTAATTTGAGCTGGTTTCAGATTTCATATCAATTTTAAACATACTTTCTGTTATATCAGAATATTATGGATTTTTTCTCGCATAGCCAAGGATCCATCCTCACGAAAACCGTTTGAATTATGAAAATCGAACTTACGCAGATTTTATGGTGAATATGTAAACACGACTATTGACCGCTAACCGGCAGGCCGGTTGGGACACATAAGGGAAATCCGGCAGACCGGAGGATACGCCTCTAAGGATATTATCTGTATTAGAACACATATTCAAAATACACATATATTCCTCGCAATCCGTGACGATAACTTTGACGCGTCGAGCACTCGAAACCAACGTTTCATTATTCATACGCGACTATCCCAACGGACCCACAACTCATATTGAACATTGTGCTTGTTTGACGCTGTACGGTTGAACTCACAATCAACAGACTCGTGGCAATAATATCTAGACGTATCTCGTTATCTCTCTTTATTAACGTTTCCATAATTGGTATACATAAATCAATCGCGTGTGAGTCGCCGACAATGTTGACGAAAAAGCTTGATACCCTATGTGGGTATCAAGGCCATCACCGAGTATTTTGACATGCCACTGTTCAACCACCACCTATTATTACAAAGTCTTTGTTAATTGTACATGATATTAGTTCTATGAGATAAAATTGCTGCTCTTTTGTTGCATTATCCGTACATTTGTATAATTATTTTTTAAATGTTAACTTGAGCTTCGAGTTTCAGTTATCGCTCTCCCTTAAATAAAATTAGTAAATAAATAGCAATTTTTTTTACACGTCTATACCAACGAAACTTGTAAAACCTAGAATTACTGTCTGTCAAGCAGTAATATATGCATGTAAATATACCTTATAGATAAATTAGTTTTACAAATGCAAAACCATCTGTAGAAACTGGAAAAAGTTTAATTTTTCTGCTAAGGTTTTTTTCTTTTATTTACCCCAAAGATTTGCTATAAAAACTAGTTGGTCCTAATATTTTACCATTATCTTCTGGATATTTGAATCCATGTTGAAAACATTTGACCGCAGTTCGACAATCACAGAACAAAACCAACCAGCGTTTTAAGATCACAATCTGATGAATGAGAAGTAACTTTGTAACTAAGCAACCGCTTTGACAATGGCAAAAAACGCCAACCAGCGTAACACTATAATGTGCGGAATAAAAATTAACTTTGCAATTTGTCAGTCCCTTTGACAACTAGTGCAGAGAGATGCCGATCTAGCGTTTTAATACCATAATCTGAAGAATAATAAGTAACTTTCCATAGTGCCGACACGATCAAAATGGCGTCCAAGTCCGCCTTTCAATGTGTACTTAGTAAATAGTAGCTACTACTGATAGTAGTTATGACTATTAGTAGTCATAGCTACTATTAGTGAGACGACGTGGCTTTTACTGCCCACTACAATACGTCCAAATATGATATACAGATATTTTCTTATACTCTACAGATAAGGTATATAAATATCATTGTGTTTATTCCAAATATAATGTTCAATACGGGTGATACATTGAGCGTTCGAAACCAACGTTGCACATGCAACTGTCCCCAAGGAAGTGGTGCCGTGCTAGACTAACATTTGACAACACAATTCTGTAACTATACTGCATACAACATTAGCAGTCTTACTGTCTAACTAGAATGGTTACTATAGTAGATTGACTTGTATTATATAAAAGAGCATTGATGCATGCTAAGTGAAAACACAGAAATTATTTCAAATTGAAAAAGATAACTTCCAGCGGGACTTGACAACCCCAGAATACCGTCCTGGTACATTTTCAACTATGCTATGGAAGCGAGATCTAGATAGTTGATTATTTTTCATCAGTTTGAATGCATGTCTTTTTGAGGTTGGTGACATCTATACCCAAATAGCAGAAAACTATTAAGTTAGGCTGGTGTACGTACGAGCAACACTGAGTTATCGATGAAACCATTTTATATTTTGACTAGTTTTACTTAAAAGAGCATTGACGCATGCTAAGCGAAAACATAACTTCCAGCAGGTCTTAAACCCGCAATCTTTTTCCATTCGAAATATATGTTACTCTAGTAGATTACATTTATTTTGAATTTGGATCTTCAGAATGTCATGGAAAATCAATATAAAAACCTATTATATCAACCTCGGTGCTATAAGGATATTTATAGAAGAAATGTGTATAATATGTGTATTTTAGTATGTAATAAGTTACCTGATGCTTTGAAACAACTAGATGGGCACATCTTTAGAAAGAGGCTTAGTAAGTGTCTATTAGATAGTTGCTTTTATAGTGTAAAAGAGTATTTAGAATTTCACGGGATTTATGAATGTTAACTGACAATGTTTAATTTTAGTAATAATTATTGCGACTTGAAGAAACATTTGCACGTCTGCTTGAAGACTAAATACTAATGCGGCACGTTTGTACAACAACTCAAAATGAAATGTTTGTATTCTGGCAATGGGATACATTTTTCGAAAGATTTGAGTTACGAGTAGGTTTTTGGTGGTAATGCATGGGCTTGGAGAAAGAACGATACATTCGTAAAGCAATTACATGGTGAATATTGCAATGCCATTCCGATAGACCATATCCAGCCCCTCAGTTAATATCAGGCACTAGATTTGTAGATTTAGGTATGGCATAAATTTGCCAGCCCACGCTTATTACTTTATGATACTGAAACGATGCGCTGTGCGAAATATACAACCTAAATAAACGTCTTTTGTAGCTCAAATTGCCCCACATATAACTTACAAGATCTATCTTTATCGAAGTTTGACTTGGAACTATACCCAGGGGTCCCATAAATTCATATTGAACTTGTGAACATTTTGATACAGCGCGAGCGCTGCACTTCGAGCTGACAATGTTGCACCGTCTTTGTTAATTGTACACTATGTCGGTTTCAGGTTTAGAAAATATTCGTTTTGTAAATGTATAAACATATTTACTATTTTAGTGACGTGTGCGAAAAAGTGCCGCTTTCCAATCTCGCAATCTTGGGTTTTTTTTTTTTTTAGACTTCGTGATTTACTTAAAGATGGGACTGGCTGCAACACCCAATAGTGTGGAATAACTTGTTGAAATCAGTACCATGATAGTTCAAAAGTACTTATTGTCACAATGTTGTGCGCATGGAAGAATTGAAGTGAGTACCATTTTTAAGAAAAAAAAAATTCTACCCGTTTTGGTGCCTTTCTTCTTACGGGATTATCATTCACTGACAATGACTATATCATCACGATAGGAAAACACTTTTCAGTTATTGGAGTGTAACTTAAAAACGGCTGACCCAATTTTGAAGGAATTTAAATGAGACCACACGCGAAGCATCGGCTTTGAATTAAAAATAATCTTCAAAATCAGTTCACACGGTCAAAAGAGCCGAGGTAAAAAAAAAGTCGATTAAGGACCTCCTCCTTCTTTCAGGTAGTCAAAAATTTGATGATTCGTGCAATCATACCAAGAAAAAACATCAAAAGAATTATTTGCTTGATAGATACGATATTTTTACACAGCACACACAGAATATTGTAAAGTCTTTGTTAATGTGTTAATTAATATTTCAAAAGCTTTGCATGAGCTTTACGCTAATTCAGTGAGAGTATTTTCGCTTTAGCCGCAAAAACTAATTAACTTTGTGTTACCTGACGAATCCAGATATAATAATTAATAAATTACATTTAATGAAAGCTTTATCATAATATTTATTAGTATGTGATATGATAGCGTAGTGTAACTGTTCCACAACCTCAGTCAAACTCAAAATAATGATAACTTATATTTATTAATATAAGTTATAATAATATTATTATAATAAAATGTTATAATAATATATTTATATTATAATAATATTATAAAATAAATATATCCATTATATTACATATAAGTTATCTTTCGTATGGAAAATGTATGATTGTTTTTATATAAACTTTATACTTACGTTAAAACAAAGTATTTTAAGACTCTTAACTGGGAAGGTCCTGTACCCTGTAAAACAGTTTATAACTAGTACGGGGACAGAAGCTCATAACTAAAGATGTATTATTATTACTAAGATCTTCTAGATCTTTAGAAAATATTAACTTTTATAGCTAAACAATTTATTTAGTCTATGACATTCTTATAAATATCAAATAAAAATTAATTAACTCGCAAATAATACAGTTTACTGTCTCGTTCAGCAAAAAAGATTATTACGCCACTGCGAAAAGAACGGGCAAGTAACTTGTGGTCACCTCCTCTTGTCGGATATCGTAAAAAGGCGACTAAAGGAAAGGATGCTTTAAAT
This sequence comes from Plagodis pulveraria, assembly GCA_963890685.1. Lineage (NCBI taxonomy): Eukaryota > Metazoa > Arthropoda > Insecta > Lepidoptera > Geometridae > Plagodis > Plagodis pulveraria. The sequence continues at coordinate 20,039,727 of OY982962.1, forward strand.
GAGAACTTCTCACGTCAAAAGAAAGATGTGGCTACACCACATGACTTTTAACCATACTTTTACTCATAAACGAAATATTTTAAGAGTAAAAGTATAATAAAAAGTCATGTGGTGTAGCCATATCTTCATGGTGAGATGCCTACAAAGGATTGGCGCCAGGAAAAGGGCTAGCTATAAAACCGAAACCTAAACGTTTAACTATTCTTGTATCACATATTTGGCATTAGTGTAGAAAAATAGTAAGGTATATAGCTTACCAAAAAAAATGGCACCGCCAAAAGGTCTCATCTAAACAATATTGCTATCAAAGGTGCAACTGGTAATGATTTACGAAGTAATGGATAATAAGTTTTTTTAGTAAGCTGCGTTATATCTAATGACCCGTGGGGAGCCGAGTTAGAATGTCACCCCGACTAAGAGAAAAATACTGTAAGGTGGGAAGCAGTGCCTTCTGAAGAACTGACAACTTCTACTCCAAGACACCTGCTAAGCGTCAGATTTATGCAAATTCCCTTCCAGCGAAGGAGACCGTGTTCAACAGTGGACATTCCAGTTAATTTTATGATGATAATATCTAATAGATCTCTGGATATTTTTTCTAGTCTTGCGAATGTAACGACTGGTCCACCTCTACCTGGCAGCCGTCATAAAAGGACAATAAGGGACACCTCACTTCGAGAGTAGAGTCTTGTTAAGATGAGGCTCACAACAGAGTTTTTTTATCATAAGCCCCTTAATTCCGAAACGCATTCTATAGGTAAAGATCGGTTGATGTACTAGCATTTAAAATATTATAGCGGGGTTGACGTCACGACGCGGCTGGTCATTAAACTATTTTCCTTAATCCATTGTGTAAGAAAAAAATACCCAATTTTTTATATGTTCTCGTTCCCCATCCATTGCTCGGTTAAGAAATAGCACATTGTATTAACTCCCACGTATGTGGGAAAAATTACGTAAGAAGATGGCTATCTGGTCAGTTTAATTATTTTGCCCGGAAAATATATTGTGGTACACAATATCATGCCACATGTTTTTAGGACATGTAATAGCTGTTACCGAGCCTGATGTTTTCTAATGAGCACAGATCCAAACTCCAGTCTGCCTGCTGGAGGTTTTAGTCCCGAAATAACCCAATAACACTCAACTGACTCGAAAATTGAACCCAGGTTGGGAGTGTATTTATTACTCGGTTCAAAAAACAGATAGGTGTTCTGTGAGTTCTTATTACGTTTGCGATCCGAGAAATTCAATGATTTGATTATGTAGAACTCAAATATCCATTTCCATGTCAGTTCAGTATCAGGTTTTAGAGTTGAATTTATAAGGCGACAGTAAAGTATGTTTATACTAAACTCTTTTTTAGCGATGAATGCGCAAAAAATATGTCAACTATTTTAACTTTCGTTGGATTTTGAAAATTTACTAGCTAGTACTTCTAGGTTAGCCTGAACAACATCTTCGACCACATCATGACTTACCATCAGGTGAGATAGTGGTCAAAGGCTAACCTACCAGGAATACAAATAAAAATAAAAAATTACAAATAGGCGTGAAAGAACTTTCGTCAATGAATTCCGGCGATGCGCCCGAATAATTGTGACAAAATACAATATTGGTGATCATTTACCACTTTTGGGTTAACAATGATTTATTTGGAGTCATTTTGCTCAAATAGGATAGTGAGATGTTAAAACTTTGGTTATAATTTTACATTAAAATGCGGGTTCAAACTTTTTTATGGTATGCAGCAGCAGATCTGGTGGTAAGTGATCACCGTCACACACTGACATCCGCAACACCAGAGGTCTCGATGACGCGTTGCCGGCCTTTGAGGAGGGAATATGCTCTCTTCAAGAAGAGAAGGATCCTTTTTCATATCGGTTCGGAAACACTTCAAGTGGCAGCTGGTTCCACATAGTGACAACGCGAGACAGAAAATTCCGCGAGAATTGCATTCTTCTGGAGCGCCAGATATATAACAGTTATAAATATAAAGGTACTTATATTTATAACTGTTTATTATACGACTAATTTCAGGCCAGTTTTCTGATGTCGCGCAGAGATGATATTTAATTGTAATTACAAACAAGTGCAATATTTCCGCAGGGTAGTCACATTATTATGAAAGTAGAAAAACATTTTCATTCAACCAGACGTATCCAGTAATCTGGTTCATGGCCGCACCATCATATATATCAGCATATTGAACCCGGTAAGTAGAATCGACAAATGCTGGTTTGATTCCCGCAGTAGATTAAACTTTTGTGATCTGTACTATTGACCCTGAAAGATAGCTAAGTACCGGAGCACATCATAGGTACATAGGTATATGACGATAAATTTTCTACTTGAGGGAGACAACTACCCAAGTGGGCATTCGTAAAATGTCCTACCACCGTGTACTACTTTATTCACCTTTATATGCAATAGCAATATAAACTGATTTTGATTATGGACGAAGAAATATAGATAGTCTGCACGAATAATAATAGGCATGTGTAGAATCTCAGTACTCACGCATGGTAAATGATGTGCCAATCCTATTTAAATGTTATTTCAAAGGTTCCGTGCTTGTATCAAAGGATTGTGTCTATTATATTAACACTGGTAGTTGTTATCTTAATATTCGAATAATAATTTAGTGTTGCCATCCCAGTATTTAGCAGAAATCTTACTACACTGGGTAATAAATCTACACAACTCCTTTGTCATAGGGGTAATTACCTACCCTTTGAGAGTTCAGAGGATCCTTGATTGTAATAAAGGTTAGTGATGTACGTAATATAAGGGAGCGCATTAATAATTGTAACGCTTGCGCGTTCTATATAGTGTCACAGTGTAAAAAACATAGGCTGAGATAGTATGCGTTGATAATCTCTCAATATTTATTAAAACAAATATACCTTGAACATTATGTACTCTGAATTCTGAAAACATTAATATGAAAAGGTATAGAAGCAATTTCATTATTATGTAATAAGGCTATAAATAAAAATAACATTAACATGGTGCAGTCTGCAATGACTAGTAGGTTGTCCATATACTTTCATTGTTTTAGTTTTACCGCCGGTTTCCGGTATGCATGTCAAAACTCGATTCATGTAACAAGCCGTCTCATTTAACAATCTGCGGTCCGTTGATCATAAAAGTCGATTTAGGTAAAAATGCAGCATTTTTCGCTGTTGGCTTTGCTTATGATAACTCCATAATCAAATCTGATGGTAAATGATGTAATTAAACTGGTTTAACCTAGAATAGGCATTTCATCAAGAACAGCCTTCACAACGCACTATTAGATGCTTAGTGACAAATTTTCTACATGAGGGCCAGCAAACAACGAGCCAGGCATTTTAAAACTCCCACCCTGCACCTGCACCATGCGGCGAAATGTAAGTCCACGATGAGATTCTAACGATGGACGTCCTGCGCAGCAATACAAAATAATACACTGCTCACATCAGGTTGTTGTTGCACTTCAGAACTTTAATCATATTTTAGCGATCTTCTTAACCGAAAGGTGTTTCTACAAAGATTGTTGAGGTCTGGAAGGCCGTAACCTTTCTTGGGAATGCTTTCGTTGGTAGTATATACTCAACTGCGGTTTGTTTAATAAGACCGTCAGGATGCTATAGCACCCTATTAAATGTTACCTCCCTTTTTTTCGTGTCTGTCGTAAGAGGCGACTAAAGGAAAAATACCAGAAGGTGGGAAGCAGCGCCTTTTGAAGAACTGACAACTTCTATGGAGATCTCCAAGATACTTCTGCGAAGCGTGGGGATTATTTTAAATCCCCAAAGAGAGACATTGTTCAACCCTGGGCTTTCCAGTTGATGTGATGATGATGTTTGACTACATAATGAGCAGCAACACTAAAATCACATCGACTTTGGTACTATATTTACGTAGTAGTAATATGTGTTTTTGGAGTAATCATACTTGATATAATTCTGTACTTGTACCATCATATAAATTATTAGAGGAAATATTTAGGTAGGTTCGTGAAGCGCTCGTAGCGAAGTTTGCTTAGCCGTTCTGAACCGATCATCAAAGTTAAGAAACGTCCTTCGCAGTCATGAGTGGACGGGTGACCGCCTAGTGACATTACTACTGAGCGCTTCCGTGCTTCGGAGGGCACGTTAAGCCGTCGGTCCTGAATGTTCTCTTAGGATGCCAGTCGTTAAAGCATTGTGGCAATGCCCTAGCATTTTGCGAATGCCCGCCTGGCTAGCTACCACCCTCAAGTAAGAAATCTGTCGCTAAGCAGAAGGCAGATCCTGGAGAGCCAGTAATTATAGGTTAGCCTGAACTACATCTTCGACCACATTATCACTTACCAACATGTGAGATAGTGGTCAAGGGCTACCCTATAAGGCATAAAAAATTAAAATTTGGTAGGTACTCCTAAAACCATTATAATAGCATTATTAAAATGCATAATTAAATAAAATAAAAATAAAAAATAAAATAAAAATGAATTATTTTATATATTTTTACGATTTAAATACGTTTATCTTATTACAGAAAAATTGGTAGATTTTGGGCAATTTGCACAATCCACTTTAACAAACCGTTAACATACCTACAAAAAAGGCTTTATGGAAACACAAAATAGAATTATTTGGCGTTTTATCGGAGACTTGACATTAGTGTTGATAAACAGTCACATGAAGTTTTCAGCAACCCAATTTACGTTTGACAATGTATTAACAAGCATTTAATATAATTTATCGCTAACTTGAGTTTCAGAGACCGGGTGTTAGTGTTGTAGTTTTTTGTCTTATAGTTTGTAGCAACTTCTTACAGCTCATTTTCGAAATTATTATGAGGGGGTGCAATTCTAACCCAGCAACTCACGGAGAGACAGAACAGACATCTCATCTGATGGTATATTATCCATAAAACATAATACTGTTTATGTGGATATGTTTCCTTGGTCAGGATTCAACCGAGAAAGCCCTTGTTTGGCAGGTAGGATCACTATCAACTAATCCAAACTGTCTTCACTACGTATAGCTAAATATATCTGTGAAATATTTCCTCGAAAACATTCTAAAACCAACAGAAACCATATGCAGTTGAATAAAATAATATGTACATAACAATAAGCAGGCACTGTTTTCTCGTTCATCAAAAACTTCACACGGCTATGACGCGAATTTGGCTCATTTATCACAACGCTTGGAGATGTGACACCAGCCACCCTGAACTTTCATGCTAAATTATTGCCTGAATAATAATTGTAGCGAAGCACTCACACTTGCAGTTCTATTAGTTAATATTTACATTGGGTTTAGTTGAAAGTTACCAAAGCAACCACTTTTCAATTGAAATATCCAATAATCAACATCTAGTGTAATATTCAAGCTTGGTAGGCGTTTAAAGAAGTACAGTAAAAATCTCGACAAGAGACGGTAGTTACTAGATGTTTTTTGTATGTCAACACTTGCTTAGTTAATGTCTAATAAAAACTCCTGTACTGTATCTATACAAAAATAAATCGATTCTACTTTATAGAAACTCATTTATACCCTTGATGTCACACTGTACTTAAATTAGACACCATATTTCATATTCATATTTATTTAATTCTGTTTCCACAATGTACAAAATACAGGTCTTATTAATAAAAAACATTGTGAGACAAGAATGTGAACGCTGGTGGGCGCTACAGAATGACTTAATTAAACAAGTAATATGGTAAGTAATTGAAATTTAAGCTAGAGAGACCGAGTGAGATTTATTTATTATGTCTATCGTCAAAAAATTATTACAGTGAATAGTAGCATTTATTTATGAGATATAATTTAATTGCTTCTTATTTTTTCAGCTCAAAAAGTGCATAGGTTAAGCTACTTAATTTAGACTAGATTGCATATATGAGTTTTCCAATTAATATTTTCGTCAATATCTATTCCTAATAAATTAAATGAGTCTACACATTCCAATTTTATATTGTTAAAGGAGAAATCGATGTGCAAATGTTGTTTTTGATATGGTCTGAATTGAATGATTTTAGTTTTTGCGTAGTTAATTTGTAAATTGTGTTCCTCAAGCCAGCGAACCACTTTCGAAAGAATTGAATTTAACTTTTCATTTAGACTATTATTTTTAATTTGGTATGGTAACAAAATTGAGATATCGTCGGCAAATAATATGCATTATCATACAAGATTAAGTATTTTTGGAAGGTCATTAATATAAATTTAAAATAATGAACAGCCTGTTACGCTACCTTGGGGTATAGAGTTGTTCATTATTATTGAGTCTGATCGAAAATTTTGAATAATGCCAGTTCTTGAGTTATAGTTTTCCACTTCTACCAACTGTTCTCGGTTCCGTAGATAAGATGCAAACCAGTTATGGGCGACGCCCCTCACACCAATTCCGTACAGTTTGTTTAGAAGTACGAGTTTAGAGTAAGAAACTTTGTCATAGGCCTTGCTCATATCGAGCAGGACACCTATTGCGTATTGCTTTGCGTTTAAAATGTTCAAAGCTTCTTGCATAATATATTTATACACGGCTACAACAGTTGAGCGCCTTTTTCGAAATCCGTTTTGGTTGTCGTCAAAGATAGCATATCTTTCACAAAAGGAATACCTTTTACCCATCGCTGTCTCAAATATCTTAGAGGACGTGGGTAATAAAGCAATAGGTCGATACTGATTAGCATCTGTCTTGTCGCCTTTTTTAAATATTGGTTTTACTACCGATTTCTTAAGTAAGTCCGGGAAGGTGCCTTCTCCGAATGACTGGTTTATCAATAGCGTATATGGCCAGACCAACTCTTCAGCACACTTTTTTATAAGTATTTGCGGTAGTTCATCCCATCCAAAACTACGTTTGTTTTTTAATTTTTTTATAATGTTATATACTTCGCGCGGTTCGACGGGCCATAGATAAAAACTGTTTTCAGTAGGCGCGAGCACAGGCCGGCCGCGCGGCTGATTCCTGCCGTCTGTCCTTGCACCCCCCACCTTCGCGAAGAACTCATTAAACATGTTTGAAACTTTTACAGGGTCATCGCATAATTTATCGTGAATTTTTAGTTTTATGTTTTCTTTACTTTTATAAGTAAATTTATTTGTGCGCTCCTTTATTAACTGCCACATTGCTTTAATTATATTATTTGATCTTTTAATATTACGAATGTATTGTAATTTTTTTGATTTATTTACTAGTGTTTTAAGTAGCTTTTAGTATATTTTATAATACTGCTTTAAAATTTTACTATCTGAATGTTGTACTAAAATTTTAAACATCCTTTAATGATGACATGATTTTTTTATTCCAGGTGTCAGCCATTTTCACATATTGTGTATTTTAAAAGTATTGTTTGTTTTGGTATTGATTGGTTTAATGTTTTAATAATTGTGTAATGAAATGAGTTATAGTTATCATTGAAATTATTAGTATGTATCAAAATCTATTCCCAATCAATGTTCTGAATTTGGGTTTCGAAATTAGTCATATTTTTGTCATTAAATAACCTTTTTTCGACATACCACTTTGATTTGTTGTAGATAAGCTGGTTAAGGTAAGCATAACTCCATTGTGATCTGAAAACCCAAAACTGCTTATATTAAATTACTTTTATTGTAAAAAATTGTTAAAATAAGGTCAATGCATGATGAAGTAGTTTTTGTTATCCTAGTGGGATGGCGTACATATTGTTTAAAGTTATAGCATAACATGAAATTCAAAGAGTACGGGCTTTTTTGATTTAGTCAATATATCTACGTTAAAATCACCACCAATCACTACATTTCGATTTTTGTATTCGACTATTGTTTTATTCATAATTTTTTCTAAAGAACAATAAAACATTTCGATTTGTCTTTCGCTATTTGGCCAATACAACACAATTAACAATACATTTAGGGTAGGTATATCGACAGCACATATTTCAATTATATATTATACAGATATTTTCATAATGTCTTTGCGCTCGGTATATTCCAGGCCTTCCTTTAGCAGTATGCAGACGCCTCCTCCCTCGTAGTTATGCCGGCAGTATGGTGATGCAATATTATATCCAGATACTTTTAATAGGCCGATTTTATTATCTGTTAGCCATGTCTCAGATACACAAAGAACTTGTAAATGCGGTTTTTCTTCAAAAAATTCTTCGACTAAGTGGGTTTTGTTATTCAGGCTTCGCATGTTTTGAAATAGTACATGAAAACCGTTAACGAAATGTTTGGCTTTTGCTTCTGTCTTTTAATGCTTTCTTCGGTATTCGTGTGTTTGTGTTAAATGGTAATTGTAGTTCTGGTAGCTTTGTTATTATTGTTGGTGTCCCTTTGATGTATTTAATTGTGAGAGCATCCTCTCCGCTGTTCTGGCGCCGGATCAGCTCGTCTTGTAAGCTTCTTAGGTATTTTTTGTGGGTTGGCGTTTGATCATAATATATTTTATATTTGTAGGTAACTTGTTCTTGTTGCGTTAAAGCTCCCTTGCAGGCTTTTTTTTTCATAGCATACCTTTAGTTTTCGAATCTTATCTAATGAGTATTTGCCGATTCTTATAAAAATTGTTGGTATTGGAAGTTCTTTGTTTATTAAGGCAGTGATTTTTAAAACTTCTGCTTTATCTGTTGACCTTGCTTTATCTACGCTGGAGGATATCTGCTCTGGCAGGCCAACGACAATAATATTTTTCTCTCTATTGTTGCGGTCTTGTATTTCCTTAATAAGTTGTTTGTTTAAACACAGTTGGGGCTCAATTACAGGTGTCATGATTTCAGAGTTCAATTTTGGAGAAGTGAGTTGCGTTTCTAACGATTTTTTTTAAATGTAATAAGAAAGAATCATGGGAGAAATAACAGTAATAACAGTAAAGTGGCAGACATAGCATTCACTTACAAACAACAACGTTAGGGTTAAACAAATTTTAAGCTTAACTTTTTTTGGCGGAGCTTAAAGTTTTTGTATTCTTATTTCAAAACGAACCCTAATAATAACTACTTATTTATTAATTAAATATACAAGTAAACTTAATTCCTTTACTATACAGGTAACCAATCAAGGTAAAAAAAAATGTGATCTTATTTATACGGCCGCATCAAAAGCGGTGACTCAAATGTATTGTAAAATTATATATATACACGGCGATTGTATAACACAACACCCCGTTCAGCCTAATACAAACCACACAATTAATTTATTCACTAAAAGTTTGCATTCAGTTATCTACTTATTCCTATGATATCATTTATATACAAGATAGCAAATCTTTTTTCGGTAAAATAAAGAATAATCAATCTTGTAGAGTGAATAATAAATCCTAATTTCGAATGCACGGCTCGTAGTGAGGGCTCACTTGAATAGCGTTGAAGATAAAAGTAACTGGTTCCCGTAAATCCGAAAACTGTCACAGGTATGAAGTAGAATTTAAACGAAATCGTGTTTTGACACCCAATTTACGATAAAATCGTGATAATGTCAACTGACTTGATCTGAAAACGTTGACTGGAAAATATTGAATATAATCCATAGATACTTAGGTATAACTCTCGTATTATTGTGGCGAAAACAAAAGGTTTATAATATAGATAATATTGTTTAAGAAAATTAGTAATATTACTACGGTATGGTTTCTATATTTTCCATTCGTCAAATAATATGTTGCACATTTATATATATAGCATTAACAACTAGTAGGTCATGTCCTAGTCAGATTTTAGTGTAATGCTGGGCACATTATAAACACTTAGTACGAAAATTGAACACGAAAAACACGTGCAAGTTCGCCTGCTAATAATCCACCATTAAAATTTGAAACACTTAATTATTGGAAAATAACACAAAAATAAAAATCTTTACTTATTTACCCGCTGAAACTCAACTACGAGAGTAAGTTAAGATCGATCATTGGGATACACGTTTATCTACATCTACACTTTTATTATAAAGAGGAAATAATTGTATTTTTCTAAGCAACAAATAAACTTAAAAAATTCTGAACCTTATCTAATCAAAAATTATTTTACCATTAGTATTATACCATTAGTATATACTAATGGTATAATACTAATGGTATACTAATGGTATATTACTTATGGTATTAGTATATAATTATTTTACCATTAGTATTAGTACTACATTACCCTTCATGAATATAGGCTATAGAATATTTTCAAAGTGCAGGTCTAGTAACCTATTTTTTAAGTTAATAAATCAAAAACTTCCATTAAACATTGCGCAATCTAGTTGCAAACCAATATGGGCAGAGCTGTGTGTTTTTGTACAAAACAGCTCAAAAATGCAACCAATTTTTGTGTTGTTTCATCGGACCGCAGGGTAGTAGATGCAACCACCGTGATAAAATACCGAGATTTATATGGCTCAACGAATAAGAATAACAATCGAATGTGGTGGTGATGCTGCCAGCTTGTTAGTCACACTGGCGATGGGTGTAAGTTTCCCAAACGCTTTCTTTGTAGTAGCCGTAGTTACCTGAAATCTTCGTTTGTAGTATATGGAACGATATACCTTTACTTTGTTATAGACATGCCGAAACACACCGCGACAGGATTTTTACTTAAGGGTGGTAGCTAGTCAGGTGAAAGTTTTCAATATGCTATTACCATGTTATAATGTCTGTCATCCTATAAGAAAACAACCAGGACTGCCGCCATCGGCTTAACGGGCCATCCGACGCACGGAATCGGTCTATAGTTTAGTATATTATCTAAAGTTTTTGTCGCCAAGCCCCTAACGGTGTGTTCCGGCAGCTGCCCTTGAGAGCCAGTAATTCTAGGTTAAGCCTGTTCACTATCAGTTACCATCAGATGAGATTGTGGTCAAAGGCTTACCTCAGCATCAGTAATAAAATAAAAGTAAATGCCACTTGCGATACATCTATGTAATGACCGCAGAGGACATCGGTTAACTAAATTGATCGGTAAATACTGGCAACTGACTAGGCTAAAGCATCTCAAAATGGTTGGAGATATTGGTCAAAATCTATACCAATTACCAGTGATTAAAGAGGAAATACTATTTTTATCCCTAATTTTCGTTATAATAATAACTATTAGCTCTTATTTTATTGATTTATCCTTAGTAATAATTAATTATTAAATAGGGACCAACGCTAGTTAGTTTCTATCGAGGAAAGCCCGAGGGATTTAGTGGACTTTCTCACTTTATTGGCGGTCCTTTAGTAAATAATGAATGAGCGAATCCCTCCTCTACTTACATATTATGTTACTTGAGGTTTGTTACAAAGACGTCAATCACGTTTGCAATTTGGGATAGTGAAGTAGGTACGAAAGAGATCAGTTTAAAAATAGTGTCTGCGTCGCTGTTGCCATACAAACTAAGTTTCATCGATGGTATGCCAAACTAGCGGCCCGCTGGCTTTGCACGGGTATTTAACAAAAAATATAAATGAAACACATAAAAAGTAGTTATTGTGACATAACTGTAATAGTATCAATATCTACAAAAAAAAAAATTTTTTTTTAATGTTATTGTGACGAAACAAGCCCGAGGCCCACCTGATGTTAAGTGGACTAACCTCTGCCTATAACAGACGCATTTCGTCAGCGACGAATTGCACTGTGCCCGTCACACTGAGACGTCCAGTTGTTAGGTCTCATTAGCCTGTAATTTTTCTGGCTCTCAAGGACTGCTGCCGGAACACACTGTTAGGTACTTGGCGACAGATTTTCTACTTGAGGGTGGTCGCTAGCCAGGCGGGCATTCACAAAATGCCCTTCCACCATGCGGTGAAGCTCAAGCTCTGGGCGGGATTCGAACCATGGACCTGCTGCATGGCAGTCCATAGCCAATGCCACTAAGCCATCACTGCTTATACAACACCATATGGCTACATATGGTGTTGCAGTTTTTTTTGTAAATATTGATGCGCACTATAAAATTGTTGTATAATATATTAATTATAATATATTAGGTCCTTACATATGAAATTGGCGTTTTTCGTACTGGCCACTTTAATCACGAATTTCTCCTCTTTGGTAAGGAATTCCAAATTCAAATTTGTACAGCTATAGACTCATGTATTTGTGCTTCGATGATCGTCATTCATTTGTTTTTTTTCTTCTGTTTTTTTCTGTTTGCGTCACTCATTTTACAAAATGGAAAACCTTAAATATCGCATTATTTACGAGTACGAGTTCCGCCGTGGCACTAGTGCTGCGGAAACAACTCGAAGGGTGAATGATGTGTATGGCGGTCGTGTTGCAAAAGAAAACACAGTTCGTTTTTGGTTCCAACGTTTTCGTTCTGGAAATTTCGACCTGCAGAACAAGCCCCGTGGACGGCCTGAGACTCAAGTTGATAATGAAGAGTTGAAGGCTATTGTGGAAGCGGATCCATCGCAAACCACGTCCGAGTTAGCTGCAGGCTGCGATGTTAGTGATAAAACTGTTTTAATTCACTTGAAGCAAATTGGGAAGATTAAAAAGCTTGAAAGGTGGGTACCTCACGAATTGACTGAAACAAACCGGCAAACGCGCGTCGACTGCTGCGTTACATTACTAAACCGGCACAATAATGAAGGTATTTTAAACCGAATCATTACCTGTGATGAAAAATGGGTTCTTTACGATAATCGGAAGTGCTCAGCGCAATGGTTAGATCCTGGCCAGCCAGCCAAATCCTGCCCCAAGCGAAAATTAACCCCAAAAAAGTTACTTGTAAGCGTTTGGTGGACTAGTGCCGGTATTGTTCATTACAGTTTTTTCAAATCTGGCCAGACTATTACGGCTGATGTCTATTGTCAGGAATTGCAAACCATGATGGAAAAGCTAGCGGCTAAACAACCTAGGCTGGTCAATCGCTCCACGCCACTGCTGCTTCACGACAACGCTAGACCACACACTGCGCTACAGACAGCTACTAAATTAGAAGAGCTTCAATTGGAAAGTCTAAGACATCCTCCGTACTCCCCGGACCTTGCTCCAACAGATTACCATTTTTTTCGAAATTTGGATAACTTCTTGCAAGGGAAAAAATTCAACTCCGATGGGGCAGTCCAAATCGCCTTCAAAGATTTTATTGATTCCCGTCCGACTGGTATTTTTAGTAAAGGGATCAATGAACTACCTATGAGATGGCAAAAGTGCATAGAAAATAATGGTTCATACTTTGAATAATTAAATATATTATATTAAAAAATATTCGACTTTTTGTTCCTCCCATACAAAACGCCAATTTCATATGTAAGGACCTAATATATTTATTTTTTATCACTTTGCTCTATTGTCAACAATTTCCGCAGCGTACGCGTATATAACGTTTTTTTTCACACGTTGGGTTTCATTATCGAAGTTTTCACAATTGGTTTTCCGCAAGCTCTCATTTAGAGGTGAACTTCTATATTTATTTATTAAATTTTGGCGACTATAATGCTCTTAAGAATATTTATTACAAAAGTTTACTGTAGAAAGTTTTTACTACCACATTTATAAAAAAAGGTACTACGTCTTTACTTTTCTACAATTTGTGATATAAGTCTATTACCAAATGATTACAATGTTTAACTTTAGCTTAATCCATCCATCTTATTCCGTGGGGTGCTGGGCTAGAATGTCACCCCCCATTGCTACCGTGGGTGTCGTATGAGGCAACTAAATGTAAAAAACCGGAAGGTGGGCAGCATCGCCTTCTAAGGAAGTGATAACTGCGATCCCAAGACAACTGCCAAGCTTGGGGATTATGGCAAAACCACCTTAATGGGGTGTTCATCAGGAATAGTCCGGCTGATACAGTTAACACTTAATCACCAATTTTACAAGTTGTTTTCGTAAGAATCTCTTTAAGTGCGGTTTGAAGCACTCTGTGGGATAATAATATTTCTAGGAATGTTATTACAAAATTGCACTCAATAACATAAATCAGTAAGATGTGTGACTATTATTATTCTATGCTTGAAAATGTAATCTGTGCAAAGCGGGTCATTTTCTATACAATTTGTAAGCGTGATTCAAGAATACTCGAAGACGGTGGTCGTGACTGGGACAAAGAGCCGCAAATCTGGAGCACAACAATTTTTAAAAGTCCCCGGCAAATATCTTCTTTTGTGTGCAGGATTGCTGGAAAATAGCCTTCGCCTCGTCGAGCGTTCAGTGTTACCCGATTAATTTCGCACATTCCTTCTATATTCTCCCGATATTATAACAATCATCGCATTATCATCTTGTGTCGTGTCGTTAGATATCTAAAATACATGAATTATATGACAGGTAGGTAGTTTAAGTATTGGAACTTTTATTACAAATAAGGTCTTATATATCTCAGCTTGTTTGAGGAGCAATTATATACAAATTATATTATAGCAAATGGTTTCATTTGATAAATTAATTGGTTTGTTACCTATTTGGATTTAGTGACGGTGGACTTCTTTCTCCTTTATCCCTCACTGTAGCGGATGACGACCACATACAAACAGTCTCCATTAGATGCGGTCATATGCTATGTGGGCCGAATGATTTAAAATGTGTCAATAAAAAAAAAGTCTATCTGTCATCAAAACAGTCGAGGTAATTTTTACCGAAGTTTAAGGGTAAAATCTAAGTTCAGGTATCACTGGTTATATTGAGAAAGATGGTAGGTATGCTTTGGTAATATCTTGTTTATAGAGCTTTTATGTGCTTGTTGACCGTTCTGGTTTGGCGAGAGGCATCGATGCATTGCCTTTGTCGGTTTTTAGATGGTTGCTCGTTTGTTGTGGGTTTACGCTCGCCGCCTGTCTATTTTTTGTTATATAAGAGAAGAACTATGCACATGCAACAACCTTTTATTTTGGTTTCGGTTAGGAAAGCTAAAGCTTTGTGATAAATGTTGGATAAGTATTGCGTAATAGAAGTATCGTTAATAGCGGTGCTTGCATAGCTTGGTTTTTTACTTACTTCAAAAAAAGGCGGGGTACTCAATTCATCTGTATGTTTTATTTATGTTTGTTACATCAGTACTTTTGAGTGGGTGGACCAATTTTGATGAAACTACCTATTTTTGTTTCTAATATTTTATATTGCTTCTGCAAGCATCGACCTGTGTGGGATTTATTGATGGTAAAAAAACTCGAAAGTTTCATAAAAATTACATAAATCGGCGTTTATATAATAATATGTATGGATTCTTGCATTTGAACGATTTTATAATCATTAAATTTTTACTGCGTGAAATAAATGCTGATCCACATACTGTGTATTTCTTACGAATACATATTTTTGTTGTGATATAAAGTTTAACGGCCCAAATATTATTTCGAAATGTCCACTTAAATTTACTTCTACTGTCAATTAAAACGCAACATTACAATATATTACATAGAATTATGACAAGAAAAAAAAAACAATTAACAATTATAAGTATGTACTTCATGATATCATTTGCTACCCATCTCACCTGAAGTTATGTAACGATGTGCTCAATGATATGGCACGGTCACCTAGGGAATAAATATTTATTCTTGTTAGATTGCATCACTCTGTCAGTACTCAAATATTCCTAACGGTACAGAATGCAAGATGCAGATAAATGCAAAGCGATACCAATATCGCTGATTAAACTAAATTATGAGACACGAAATAATAATTACTTTAGTTAAAGTTATATACGGGCGTAAATAACTTTTCTGGCAATGACTTCCTTACTACCCACGAGGGGATATGAGTATGCCAAGATAGAATTGCATCCAATTTAGTCCAAGTCTCTTGATGTAATTGCTACACAAATCGAATACAGAATACGCAAGGATTGACTGCTGTTTGGCAAGTCTAGGGTTAAATTTCTGTGTAACAATGTTGGAGCAGTAATTAATACATTGAAATTTGACCTCTCATGCCTTAGTTATGAGGTTCATTAAGCCTTGTAGTAAAAATTCCATTAACTAGTTGTATGTACAGCTGCTGAACCCGTACATTGAATCGATTTTAGCTTAAGGAAAGCTGCACAAATCCAGTGAGCAGGTTTGTTACGTTTGTAAAAAGGGATATTTTGAGGGTTTTGTCATATAAAATTTTTGTTGCAGGATATTAGGTTGAATGACTTTGTTTTTTAAGTATTGATATTTAATGAATTTTATTTATGCCCTAGTAGCATACTCGCATGTTTTTAGTTATAATATTTAACGTAGGTATATATTTTTGTTTAAAAAATATGAATAATGTGATTTTAAATTTCACCAATATAAATTTGAAATCCTATGTGCGATTTTGTGAACACTAAGATTTATTATGTACCTAGTTCTTAAACGAACGCAATATGGAATCTCATCTGGATTAATCTACAGGTGGGAGTTTAACAGATCTACTACACAA
This sequence comes from Plagodis pulveraria, assembly GCA_963890685.1. NCBI lineage: Eukaryota > Metazoa > Arthropoda > Insecta > Lepidoptera > Geometridae > Plagodis > Plagodis pulveraria. The sequence continues at coordinate 20,056,021 of OY982962.1, forward strand.
ATATTATAAAGAGGAAACGTTTGTATTTTTGTATGCAACGAATAAATTTAAAACTTCTGGAACGATCTGAGTGAAATTTGGTATGGTAACAGTTTGAGGTCCGGGGAAGGACAAAATATAGTTTATATCTAACTGCGTAATCAGAGGTTAATGATTTTGCGCGGTAACCGACAAACGCCGAAAGCTAGTTATGTATAATAATAAATCTTTGATTTTAGAATAATATTAGAATTTGTGTGCCTATTTAGCAAATAACTATTTTATATAGTCCATAAAAGCGTGGTCACATTAGCCAGCTATTTACTGGTGGATAGTGGGTTAGTTAACTATAAGCGAATAGCGGTCATACTCATAGATAAGCCACTTATTGAGTTAGTATTCAGATATTGGGTGAAAAGTGAGGGCTGTAGCAGATTGAGTAGGTAAATTTGCTTTTGCAGGGCGCTACATTGTTACGTTCGAAAATTATGTATGATCAATTGTGTATTTTGAATACACAATTTTCGAACGTAAAGCGCGTGTAATCTCTACGAGTGCCCACATGCGTGTGGGGGAGAGTATGCCGGCCGGCAAACCTGCACTGGTCGACTATCCTCGTTTGAGATGTTGCGTCTAGTATATATAGGTCAATGCGTTTTATTTTAGTTTTATTTTTTTATTTGGCACATATAAATCCACAAATATTCTGAAATCTACTCAAAGGTTAGAAGTGACTCAAGTCAAGAAACACTGATTTTATTCTATAATGTTACCAAACATTAGCCACATTTTCCGTAATGATCGCAGTTGAGGTTCGACATTACGAATTTCATCATGGAGAGAAGTATGGCCATGATCAAATTTTGTGACCAACACCAAATGGTGCTCATTTGAGCTATTGGAAATGCTTTTGGGATCCTAATAGCATTTTGAATTTTGAGAAGTACAGTCTTGTGGAGATCTTTTTAAAACATAAAAAATATCGCCATGACATATATTCTCCTCAAGGACGTATTTACAAAATAACCTAATTTTTAAGTTCTAATTGATGATTATCGCTAACGCGTAAAAAGATTCCAAGTATGCTTAAAATTTAATTTATTTGCTTTTATATCAAGCAGTTTCTTATGTAAATAAATATTTATTCTCTTCACATAAATAAATATTGTCCGACGCAAGTATGGCATAAAAAAACCTGTAAATTGGGTATGTTTAGGTACTTATAGCGCGTCTATTAATTTGATTTCCAATTCAAAAGCATTCTTTCTTTATAGTTAATATATATTTAGCATTAGTATTTTGTTACGTTTATAGCAAGTTTCTTAGAAAATACGAATAATTTTCGTATTGAGTTGATGATATACAATAAATAAACGCGCGCTCAGGACAAGTTGTCATTCCGCGCTCGTCAGCGGTCTTGGGGCGTGGAAAATTTGGTTCACTTTACTTACGGACGTTTATAAAACCTGCTTCAGTCAGCAAATCAGACAGTAGATCTGTTAACTGGTTAAATATGCAATGGCCATTAAAATTATAAAATATTTATTTATGACTTGGTAGATTTCCCTTCAAAAATTTGTCCATCACCTATTCTGCATATTACAAGTGCTTACATTAAACAAATTCAGAATCTTATTTTGAGAATCGATTGTCTATTCTATGAGTGCCTTATTTGGTACTTAATAATTGTGTATGGGGAAGTGCAGCATAAACTCACCTCATAACCGCTGAACAAGCAAAAAGGCAGTTCTCAAAGTAATACTTTATTTACCCTACAACAACTTTGTATGAAGAAGTCGATGTATTAATCGTAAGAAAATTATTTATGTCAGAGAGTTTAAAGCGTTACCATATTATGAAAACAGCTTCATATTTACCTCAATTAACAAAACGAATTCATAAATGGCCTGTACCTGTCGCTTCTACAAGATTTGGCCAGAAGAATACTGTGTCATGGCTGCTCGTCTTAACCCATTGGCATCGGCGTTAATGATAACAATAAAATTTCATTCATAACTAGGCCATAGTAGTCCAGTACGATTCCAACTTATTAACAAGAAGATAAATAAAGAATTAAAGGTTAAAATCACAGTAAAAATTAAATTAAAAAGTAATTTATGTCTGGTTAAAAAAGTATATAATATATAAGCCCTTGAAAATTGATAAACCGAGTTTTATATATAATTATCAGTTGAAATAACTACAGTTGAATAATTATTATGAACGTCATACAATAACTATCGTCTTTCATTAAAACACTTATCAATTCATGTCTACTTTCTCTACGAGAAAATAATAATATACCAAAACACCCTCTGTACTAAATTTATTCACACTTTTCCTAATACATATACATACATTCACATTAACTAACAATTAAAAACACATAACATACACATACGCTCACACACTTCACACAAACATACACACACTCTACGTTCCTTAAGCGCTAAGTAAATATTGCAAGCACCGGATAGTTAATATTAGACGTAAGTGCCAGTGTTATAACTATTATGGGAAAAGCCTATGTTTCCTGTAACACAGCTGACCCAAGTTCGGGAACCTATGGGTAATTATTTACTCTTAACCCATACAACTTTAGTTAATAACAACTATTTGTATATACGATTCACACCTAATAGGTAATACAACGTGTGACTTTCTGAGGTTCAATTTGGAAACTGGAGGTCAGAGGACTTAGTTTGCGGCACGAGGCCTTCTGGGAACCCGATAACGATATCGTAGGAAGTGCGTGACAGCTTGTCAAGACCTTTTGAATTATGACATAACTTTGGGGTGCGTGAACTGGCTCATTTCCTCAATTCAAAGAAAAACTCGTGAGTTATTATAGGAAAATACCAATTTGTTTAGATAAATCTAAATTCAATTCTTATTCAAAAGCTGCTTTGTTTTTTCCGATGAATATTGTATTTACTGTCGATTTATAGACTTGAGTATATGTAATATACCTTACTACCCTTATTTACACCACTTCGGAAGATTATATTTTCCGTAACAACACAAAACAACTAAAGCGTTATTGTTAAGGGTTATAGATTAATTATGGACTGCTCGTTATCTCCTTGGATTTTCTTGTTGGTTGTATTTTAAGAATCTTTCGGTTTAACATCTAAGCAAAGAAAAACCAGAAAGTAGTTTTACTGCTAGCCTGTATGAGTTTCAAATGTTTACTCCCATATGTTCTGTTGAGTAGTTCTGTTGACTTTTGTTTGGCTACGCAGGGGAGTCCAAATATCTAAGTAATAGAGGTATCTATAATATATTTTTTCAAATTATTGGAGCACAAAATTGAGCGATTTAGGCATCCGGCGTGAAATCGGAGGACGCGGGTTCGATTCCCACCCGGGGCATCAAATGTTGTGCTCCAATAATTTGTAAAAAAATGATTTTCGCTTAGCTCGTGATAGTGCTTGTAATCATATTTAGAAATATTTGTTATATGTTTGTGTTATATGTATACCACAGCAAATTATTCGTAGCTATATATATATCGACATGATTTTTAACAGACAATGTTAAAAATCATGTCGATGCAAATAGCTTTGCAGAGGCGGAATTGTCCAGGCATTTTTGTCGTTTAAGTAATCAGAAACTGTGTAGTAGGATTTTTTTATCAATATGTTTTTCACGTGCAACTTGAGTTTCCCTTCTGTGAGCGTTATAATATGTTTGGGAACTTTATTATAAAACCGTGCACAATTACCTAAGAAGGACCTTTTATTTGTCTTTGCTAATCTAAAACCTGGCACCAATATTTTATCTTTATTCCTAGTATTGTAATCGTGATTGTCACTGTTTAATTTAAATTTACTCAAATTTTTACGAACATGGATAATATTTTCAAATATATACAGACTTGGTTAAGTTAAAATATCAATTTCTTTAAAAAGAATTCCTCAGACATTCCCTAGGACCCATTTTATATATGGATCGAATTGCACGCTTTTGTATGAAAAAGATTGTCTCTATCTCAGCAGCAGTTCCCCACAGCAATACACCATACGACATAATACTGTGGAAGTGCGCGAAATAAACTAGGCGAGCAGTAGCTACGCCTGTTAACTGTCTTATCCTAAGAACTGCATATGCAGCAGAACTAAGTCTTCCGGAGAGATCATATATATGTGGATCCCACTATAAAGTGGAATCCATTTTGATTCCCAGGAAGACTGTCGCTTTGTCAATAGGGAGTTTATCTGGGCCAAGCTTTATGTTTGGTTCAACATAAGGAACATTTGTTACAGAAATGTTTTAACATGAATTTAGGAGAAGATTATTAGCGGCGAACCATTTACAACAAATCTTAGATAATACATTATTTACATGATTCAGTTCACTGTCTTTCCTATCTACTTTAAAAATCAGAGAGGTATCATCTGCGAGTAAAACAATATCGCAGAAATCTTTGACCTCTGTCTGATTTTACTATGATCTAAGTCACTGTTTTGCGCCTAATGTGCATCGTTCCGGTAGTTTACTCCTGTTGATCGGTTAAGAATGACTAAGCAAGCTTTGCCACGAGCACTTCCACCATATCATCAGGTGAGATTGTTGTCAAAGGTTATAGCATCGGCAATTCATAATACTGTATCAGCCGACTCGTCCACTGCTGAACACAGGCACCCCTATTAAGTGAGTATTTATTATAATCCCCACGCTTGGCAGGCGGCTTGGGGATCGCAGTGTAAGTTGGCAGTTCTTTAGAAGAAGGCGCTGCTGCCCACCTACCAGTATTTTTCCCTGAGTCGCCTCTTACGACTGCCACGGGATGATATGGGGAGGTGCAATTCTAACCCGATACCCCACGGGGTAGTTCATAATATATGATACAAATTTATGACTGTAGTAGTAATACAAATTTGTGACAGACTTGTAGTCTTGAGAACTTTTATGGTGGCACATGTGGGTTGTTATTTTCAAAATAGGTATAAAATAAACAAAACGGCTACAGCTAACCATAAGTTAACGATGTTAAACAGTGGTTTGCATACAGTTTAATTACGTTAACTATTGCAGAAAATATGATCCATTCATATAATTATTTTGACTGCGATCCATTATGTAACGCCTTCGGAAAAATAATAGCATTTCCTTGAAATACGAGTATTGTTTCCTCATAAATCTGAAAATATTAATTTTTGAAGCTACGGAGCAGCCGTCTGCCTTCATCAAAAGTAATAGCCTTATATAAGTTCACTACGATGATATGATTACAATGCATTTTAGGGTGTGATAACCTAAAAGCCTGTAGATTACCTATATCTTATTAAAAGAGTAATCGACTTCCAAGACAAAATAGTATGAAATAATTTGTGATAGTCGTTACAATGCCGATTTAAAACACTGTCATCACTCCGATATCTACAAGTTATTTCATACTTCTAAGTATTGGAATACTTCTTAGTGTTGAAGTCAGCTACTCTTTACACGACTGCCCGACTGTGAGTTTTTTAATTATTCACATTAACTTCTAAACGGCTAAATCGATTTTAATGTATGAGATATCGTTAGATTTGTCTATCGCTAGAACCCACCGAGTGTGATATCAAAATGAAGGGCTTTAAAAAAAGATTCCATAAATATATATAACTTGCAATTTAATTTCAATGGAACGATAAAATGTTTAACGCAAATAAATACTTTGCAGTCAGGTTTTATACATTTATACATTTTAATTATTTTTTGCTTGTTTGTATTTTTATTTACTTATTTTACAAATGCATATTTACTTCTTTTAAGATCATTCTCTCACCTTAAATACTGTTTACCAACAAGAAATAACGGTATGCAAATACAGTTTTCAGTTAACCATAACTTAAAAACTACTCAACCTATTTTGAAGAAATTCAAGTGGTATCAATTTACAGGTATACTATTAATATATAACCCAATCAGTTAGTATTCAATCAGTATTATAAAATATAACCAAAAACACCAAAATCAGTTCATAATATGTTGTAGCAGTGATGGCTCAGTGGCATAGGCTATGGACTGCCGTGCAGCAGGTCCATGGTTCGAATCCCGCCCAGAGCTTGAGCTTCACCGCATGGTGGAAGGGCATTTTGTGAATGCCCGCCTGGCTAGCAACCACCCTCAAGTAGAAAATCTGTCGCCAAGCACCCAACAGTGTGTTCCGGCAGCAGTCCTTGGGAGCCAGAAAAATTACAGGCTAATGAGACCTAACAACTGGACGTCTCAGTGTGACGGGCACAGTGCAATTCGATTAAAATGCGTCTGTTATAGGTAGAGGTTAGTCCACTTAACATCAGGTGGGCCTCGGGCTTGTTCCGTCACAATAACATAAAAAAAGGGCCTGTTTCAGAATGTTCGAGTAAGTTTCGGTTATACTACCCACAACATATTTAATAAATAAAACACTATCTTTGCGTTTCATAGTCATCGATTTAGCCTATCCATCGGTTGAAGCTTGAAACGCGCTGCATGTTAACTGTCATTTTTATAATTCAGTTATTTTATGTTCTGGGTGGTATAACCGGAACTAACTCGAACATTCTGAAACAGGCCCTTAGCGTTATAAATTATTTGGATGGTAGCTGCAACTGTAAACAAAAACAAGGGCATTTTGTTATCATTAGTTTTTAGGGTTCCGTACCCAAAGGGTAAAAACGGGACCCTATTACTGAGACTTCGCTGTCCGTCCGTCTGCCACCAGGCTGTATCTCAAGAACGTGGATAGCTAGACAGTTGTAATTTTCATAGATGATGTATTTCTATTGCCGCTATAATAACAAATATACTAAAATTAAAATAAAATAAATGTTTAAGGGGGGCTCTCATACAACTAACTTGATTTTTTTACCGTTTCTATACTAATAACGGTGACAGGTAGACGCTTTAACTATTCACAGAATATTTAGTTTTATGTTCTTTTTCAATATAATTAAAATAAAATATATTATAAAGGGGGCTCCCATACAGTAAAAGAGGTTTTCACCGCACCTACCCATCTCAATCGGCCATTGCGAAATGTGTCTGTAACTTGCAAGATTATAGGTTACAGATAATGGTACAGGACCCTTCGAGCGCGAGCCCACTCGCACTTGGTCGGTATTTTTTAAATTGCTTCCCTATGGAAACAATTTCAAAGACGTATTCACGTCAAATAAGAAAACATTGTGTGTACACATATTTCGTGTTCACCATTAATACTGTATATTGTCTATTTATATTGAGAATGAGTACCTTTTAATATTTATATTATAATCAATATTTTATATCACAAAAACACAACTTTAATTGGACCAGTTTAATTTCCATGGATTACTGACTAAGTCTGTTTTTATTAAATTACGAAATCAGCTCACAACTCATATTAAATAAATTGCCCTCAGTTAAATTAATGTCTATCAAATAAAATTAAAGAGCTTCACTACCAGCCGCAATTTGATTGACAATTTGATTGGAAATTTGTAAGAAAAATATACTTACTCGTAGGTACTTAGTAGTTAGATTTTAGTTTGATGTTCTGTAATTTGAAAACATTATTGGTCTCTTATTGTTTTAGTGCGCAATTGTTAACATTTTACTAATATTGGTAATAATATAGAATTAAGCACATTTAACTTTTTACTATACTAGTTTATTGCATGCAAAAAACTAGTAATGGTAATTCAGAACTGGTTACTATTCCGCATTGAATTGCTTACTATATTCTTTACGAAAAAGCTCCGCAGTACCCAATTTCTTTTTTATTCCTGATAGGTTAGACTTTGACCTCTATCTTACCTGATGGTAAGTGACGATGGTGTTGTTCAGGTAAACCTAGAGTTACTGGCTCTACACATTGTCATGTGTTAGGTGACAGATTTTCTACTTGAGGGTGGTAGTTAGCCAGGCGAGCATTCGCGGTGAAGCTCAAGCCGGCGGTGGGATTCGAGCCGTCCATACCTGCGGCACCGTCGTAGTCCATAGCTATAACCACTCGGCTATCATTGCTTCGAAGTATACAGTCAAATTGAGAAACTCCTACTTTTTAAATTTGGTTAAAACATGCTATGTTGCCAGTCGTTTAAATTAACTACCTGTGAAATACTAAGTAAATATCATAATTATATCATTAGAACGAAGTGACGAAAAATTATGTTGAATAAATTATAATTTAAGTTTATGTCTACGTTATCTTTTATAATTTTACTAACCGCTAGCACACTAACCTCAGCTTTAACTAGGCTACCGGTAGTAAACAATTTGTATATTAATAATTTTACCATGACAACGAGTAGCTATATAATACATATTATATTTTATTTTTATTTTCGAGACACGAAATGGTATTGTGGTGACCAAGTGAACTACTTTAATTTGAACCTGCTCAAACGGTCGTTCTTCATCTACATTCTTATAGACTTTTCACCAATCAGTAAGCAGAGCAACTTGATTGTCAAACATAAAAAAATACCTATTTCAACATTGAAAGTAACACTGAAGGAATTAAAATGTAAATGTACATAGCAAACCGTGTTCAACTTCGTCAAAAATTCTGTATTGGGTAATTCAAAATTGAGGGCAACTTTAGCTGAGACCGTTTAACGTGCAAACTACTTAAACCAACATTGTAAACTCGTTAAAATAGTAGTTAAACTTCAGCTGATCGGTAAGTTACAAGTTACCTACTAGTTTTAAAATGTTCAGCTTTAACAAAGTAATCTGTGTGTAAGTCTGTGTAGTTTCTACTTGTGGTCTATGTGATACTTAAAAGTTTTACAGACCAAGATATTTGTTAAATACATTCACATTATTTATTCGTAGTATACATGGTGCTTGAAATACGAATATTTTCTCAACATACACGTTAGTGCTATATCATAACGAGAAATATAATACTGAGTAATGACTTCACTATGCTCACAGATAAAGAAATGTCAAGAAAACGATAGATTTAGCGAAGAATATACCTACACTAAATCACAAACATAGAAGCAATAATTTTCAGTTAGTATTTTTTTCTAATATGATGAGAATTTAATTTTCAAGCACTGTTTTACTTTGCCGTTTCTTACGACTCCGGCCCGAGTACTTCCTGGTACAACTATGGTTATACACGAGTCCATCTTGGCAATGTATATGCATGTTTTTTTTTAGTGCTGATAGGTAAGCTTATAACCACAATCTCACCTGATGGTACGTGATGAAGTGATTGAAGGTATTAACAGGCTTAACCTTGAATTACTGGCTCTCAAGGACAGCTGCCGGAACACACCTAGTTTGGCGACAGATTTACTACTTGAGGGTGGTCGCTAGCCAGGTAGGCATTCGCAAAATGCCACTCCACCATGCGGTGAAGCTTAAGCCTGCTGCGGGATTCGAACCATGGACATGCTGCGTGGCAGTCCATAGCCAAAGACACTGAGCCATCACTGCTTAAAAAATGTATTACTAATTGTTTACTATGTATAGACAACGCCAAGGTGGACTCGCAAAGCAAAGGTTCCTAGTCTTCTTAAATATACATGTGACATATCTAGCTTTATCTAGAAAGTACTTTTGGCGCAGAATAAAAAGCTTCTGGCCCAAAACGAAAGGCCATATAGAAAAATATATAAATGAATGTACTATATGAGGCCAAGCTAAGAAATCTTGAAGTTTTCACCTTTTTGCTTGCAGTTGCTTAAAGCTTGCAGAAGGTTTATTTGCGCTGAATTGTCGAATCCGGCCATTAAAAGAGAATCGAAATAAGAATTTCCTTTCGTCTGTTTTGCTAGCCGCTGAAATGTAATAGATATATATCTGAACAGAAACTAGCTCAGTCAAAAGTCGACTATCTTGAACTAGTCTCAAAAACTGTCATTACATGTTCCGTTCCTTAACTGTTTTTAAAAATACCCTTATATTATACTACATCCCTGCATTTAACTAGTTCACAAGATGTGTGGCGTCAACAAACACTGTTACCTACGACCGGCGCGTGTCCATTCGATTAACTTTTAGGATATAAGTGTAGATATTATGTATACCTGCTATTTATATATTGTGTAATCATCCTACCTCGTTGACATTTGCGAAGGTTTAAAGAGGCTTCTCTCTATGTATATATATATATATAGTATTGTAATTATAGCTGTAAGTGCCCGAAAATATAGATTATTCCCACACTTTGACCTTAAACTTAATATTCATATCCTAGATCTTCTATATAATGAAGAGAACTACTAATGACAAATTTCCGATTACATAATTAAGAAAAAAATGCTACTCCTAATGAGACGGAACGACAAGCTAAGGGTATTTTCCAAAAGGCGCATGAAGAAACCAATCTTGGATACATCGCTGAGTAAAATGTGGGTTGAAACGAGCTTCATTATTTTTTCGTTCAACAAACTCCTTTTAAACAGTTCAAAAGAATAGTTGCAAAAGATTTAAATTATTACCCTCATTTATTTGCTCCTTAAACTTTTTACATGTTTTTCTAGCATTATTAAGAAGAAGTGAAGCCTGAAGACTATAATTGTTCATAAAAAACAAGTAAAACTATGACGCTCCGGTTTCCGAGTAATAAATACTTGGCTGTAGAGTGTAAAGGGCTGGACGGAGTCTGCAGCTTATATAAAGACGTCCAGTTTTATGTGTAGCACAAAGGGCCACAAAGAGAGGTCGTTATCGCCTAGACAAGTAGCCTGTGCTATAAACAGTATGAAGAACATTTTTAGGGTTACATGCGCAGAAAATAAGAACTTATTACCAAGCCTACACCATACGTTCATCTGTTTCTACTTCCAAAATTACTGCATGAATCATAGCATCTTTATCGTGAAAATTTGGAGTTGTTGTTTGGTGAATACACCATTTTCAATCAGACCAAATTTAGCAGTTGGTTTGATTACTGCAGCGTTCTCTATAACATTTAAAAATCAATTAGGGCGTAAAATTTGCGCCATTGCTGTCAACCTCGATAGTAAAAATGGAAAATCATCCGGCGCGTATAGCTAGCTAGCTGATGCGGGTTCAATCGCTCACATCTAGGCGAAAAATGTATCCTGCATATTATGAAAACCAAAAACGTCACCCCACACGTTTTTGGTATCTATATAAAAAAATTGTTTGTTTTTTTTTTGTTTATAAACTCTATTGCGAAACAAAAACTTAAACAAAGATCCTTATTGGTGTGAGGTCAAGTTCTAAAAAAGTTTATATTAATTAAAAATTTAAAAACCCTACTGATTAAATAATTTATATTAGGTAAGCATTTTATCGTTCCAATGGAACTATAAAACGGTAATTTAAACAGCAAGTCAAATATATGGATTCGTTACTTAAAGGCCTTCATTTTGATACCACACTCGAGGGTTTTAGGGGAAAACATTTTTTTTTACTCACAATATTGCGTCTATAAATCCTCCAGTTTGTTTTTATTTATTTTTTTATGTACTAGTGTATTATACATTAAAATCGGTTAAGCCGTTTAGAAGTTATGGTGGAATAAAGAAACTCACAAACAACTACACCACACATGACACTCCTTTTTTTGGCCAGTCGTGTATAAAACACATCGAGAAACTTACTTTCTCGAAGATAAAACAGAACGAAACCTTTTAAGTTTTGTATGAACCAAAACAGTGAGTGATTTTATTTGTGCGATTATTAGAAGCCCCTGATTTCTCGGATACAATAATGCTTAACATTATTAGAGCTAAAGCTATATATGTGTAGACCTTTTATGTTAATCGAACCGAACTATTTGCGTGTTCAATGAACATTAAAATGAACACGCAGGCAGCGATAGTTCGGTGAATGGATTTGCACCTTGTATCTATACCATGAGTGAAGAATGCATTAATCAAGCCAAAGAAATGTACAACCAACAGTATTACTCGTTTTAAAGGTTTCGTACACATAGGGATAATCGGAGCTCTAGTAATAAGACTCGGCTGTTTGTCCATCCGTCCGTCCGTGTAACGGGTCTATACTTCGTTAAAGAACCTAGTTACGAACCTGAAATTCAGATCCTTTGTATTTTTTTTCAGGGACCTATATATATCTACAGTCTGTTTTTTTCTTACTTGTCTTAAAATGTAAACAAACATACCTCTGTTACAAAATCACAAGTTGCCGTCATAATCACTTATATTTGGCCATTCACAACTCAGTAGACCTAATAAAAGAAACATCACGCTTCGAAAAACATACAAATATCATTAAAATTTATAGATATTTACAAAATATAAATCAAATATCGTAATGATCACAAAAACTGTTGACAGTAATGACAGTGTTTTTACATTGAGTAATCTATCTTATCTATGAATTTTAGTGATGGGAACATGTGTATGAAAATAATGAATAATTGAAGTGAACAACTAAACATATTACGTTCATCGCATTATACTAACTGGTTGTATAGTTAAAACAAGTAGATAAGTATAATTTAGTTGAATTTTTAGGATTCAGAAAAAGAAAGTGGATCCTATTATATAGCCGCAAATTCCCTTCAGTCCGTCTGACCTTTAAAGGACTGTATCTTTGGAACGGTAATAGGTAGCCCAAATGTTCACGGAATATAAGTTAAAATAGTATATTGCCTAACAAATAATATTACAAAGTAACAATATGTTTAAAATAAAGGGGATTTTCATACAAGAAACCTGTTTTATATACGATTTTTATTTTTACTCTATAGTAAAAACGGTAATACGTACAAGCATCAAACTTGGTTTGATTTTAGTCCAATATCTACCAATAATAAAAACCTGCCAAATGCAGGTAAGGCTCTCGCTAAGGATACAACACAACGATTTTATGGTAAATTCTGTGTTGATACGGATCATAATACGGATACTGTTCCACATAATCTCAAAATACATGTCGTTTTTTTTATTGCTGATTGCTTTTGACCACAAATTTTTTTTGTTAAATAACATATATTTTTTTATGTATTAAAAAAATATATGTTATTTAATAAATAATTGTAATTTAATTATATTCATGGTTACATTGTCAAATAATTAAATATAATCAAATTAAATTAAATATTATCAAATAACCCGCCACTCACTTTACCCGGCGCAAAGGTGCCCATAACGCTGGCTGCATTGCCTCGTTGGACTGCGATGGCCAGCTTTTGCACCAGGTAATTTAATTTGTAAAATCCTTTTTAGCCTGATTAAATTTTGGCGGAATGGAATAAGACAAAAACCAAAGGATGCTTTTTGCTAAGTTTATTTTTTAAATTGAATGGGATGATTTTGTTTAATTATACAGCTGGCAACACTGAATGACTTAACGTCAAGATACTACATTCGTTCCGTTGCTTCGCTTGATGTTGTACGTTTCGGGTGCTCTCTTAACATTGATTCTCGACGACCTGGCTTTCAAAAACAATAATCAATGGTTAAATCTTCTATGTCGTCTTATTGAAAGCACATGAGATTTTTAAAGGTTCCACGTTTTGTATTAAAACGAAAATAGAAATAACATAAAAATGGCTCCAATATTTTATAGATATTATGTTTGTATTTAGTAATTTCAGTTTATAAATCATGTTGGATATTATAATCGATCACAATATCTATCAGTAATTGCCATGATATCAATGTAACTTGCAATATTAATTAAACGAATATGTTGTTAAACTTTCTTTCATTTTTAAGAAAAGCATTACACAAGCCTCATTTAGTATTAAAGACATCCTGGCCCCGTTTATAACCGGAGTTCAGTCCGGTTAACTCATACTTGGCCAGGAAGGCTTACTTACTGGTTTCTGCAGTCATGTAATTATAGCAACTAGAAAATCGCTCTGCTCCCGCATTGTTGTGTTCACAAGTAACCTAAAGCTCCGTTCAGACGAAGCCGCGGCTGAGCCTGCGCAAGAATCACGGTTCATGAGAGGCGCGGGCGTGTTGACCATGAGGTCGTAGCGCGGCTATCAAATCATATCGCAACTGACGAATATACGCGCCAATCAATCTAAGTTAACTCAAGGACGTGATTAGGACGTGGCTCGCCGTACGACCGCGCCGCGCCCGAACCGTGCTCATACCATGGAGCTTAGCGGCGTACACACGGCGTCGCCGTCGTCTGAAAAAGCATAACGCACCTCCTCACTACGCTCGTCGTCGCATTAATATCGAATAATAGTAAATAAACAATTCTATTACAAAAATCGATTATTTCCAAGATATGATATAAAAAAAATGCAAAATTAATAAAGAGCAAACGAAACTATTTATATTACGTTTTAATCAAATCACTCAGTTTCATAGTATTGGTCAGTCATTCGATGGGACCCCATCACTAATCCTGTCTTTGGATGATCAACCGCCATGTTTGTTTACATAATAAGACAGGTAAGAAAAAACAGACTAGGACTGCTGTGAAAAAAAAATTGTGGGTGCAAACAAGCATAGCAGCATGTGAGGTGCAATTATCATGAGCTCATTATGTATAGTACGTAATTACCTCTTTTTCACCAACTTGGAAAAAAGGAGAAGGTTCTCAACTTAACTATTGAAGCGCTCGTAGCGAAGTTTGCTTAGCCGTTCTAAATCAATCTGCAAAGTTAAACAACGTCCGCCGCGGTCATGAGTTGGAAAGGTGACCGCTAGTGACATTACTACTGAGCGTTTCCGTTCTTTGGAGGGCACGTTAAACCGTCGGTCCCGGTTGTTGTCTTAGGATGGCAGTCGTTATAGCATGGTGGTAGGGCATTTTGCGAATGCGCGCCTGGCTAGCTACCACCTTCAAGTAGAAAATCTGTCGCCAAGCACCTAACGGTGTGTTCCGGCAGCTATCCTTGAGAGCCAGTAATTCTAGGTTAGCCTGAACATCTTCGACCACATCATCACTTACCATCAGGTGAGATAGTGGTCAAATCTAACCTATCAAGTCTAAAAAAAAAACTGCATTTTATTGTGTGCCTCATAACTCTTTAAAGTGTATACCGATTTCGATGATTTTATATACAATCGAAAGATAGTGCTTGTCATGTGGCCGCACTGAAAATTTGAGTGAGATCTGAGAGTAGTTAATGCGTAATTACTGTTTGATGTCGGTTGTTTTTTTTGTTAATATTTTAGTAATATGTACCGAAAATACCGATTAATGTAACAGCTTTAAAATTGTGATCAAAACCCCTACAAACTTTTACTCTTACGGTCTGTTGCGAAACGGAACCCTTTAGGAGGGCGGCCCGACTCGCATTTCTAGTTTTTATTACTTTGGCGACTTCCCGAAAAATATATTGGTATCGAATAAGAGTACCGTGTCGGTAGATCAATGGGTTTAATGGTCAGGTACTCTTGTTCTGGCTGGCTCGATTCATTGCCAATTCAAAAACACTGAAAGGTATTCTGATCTAAAAATAGGTATTGGAATATGATATAGTAGAAATATCGGTGTGATAGGGGTATAAGCGAGATTTAATGCTTTAAGTAAATCTTTTAAGTTTATTACTTTCTCAAGGAATGGTTTATTTCTGAATACAAATTTCTATGCACGCCCTATAAACGATTTATGGGTTAGTCTTTCTTTTTTATATGGTTCCTTTTGAGAAAACAGGACACGTTCGTGGTCCACACACTGCAGTTTTTAAATAAATATGAACAGAAAAATGACGAACTATTACTCAACATCTTAATTGACAGCATACTTGAATTAAAATAACGAAGGGTCGATGGAAGATTTTCAAAGCAATGATAGCTGAGCGGTAATAGCAATGGACTGCTATGCCGCAGGTCCATGGTTTGATCCCCACCGCCGGCTTGAGCTTCTGCGCATGGAAGTCTTCTGTCATAAACTAGTTGGTGCCACTGGCATCATGTGTGTTCCGAACACAACTTCGCGCTGGCGCCATCTTCTTGCTTTTGATCTGAGGTTATACATTCTGGAAATACCTTTGTTGAAGAATTATTTTTACATCTAGATTATTAGAAAGATATCGTCTAATTTTTTATGTTTGTTGAATTTTGAAGTGATTTGTGCATAAACTTTTGGTGAACACTTCTTTGCCGTGAGCACTGTCGAGTACGGTGACCTTTGAAGAACCTTGAAAGGAGAAAAATTGAACTCATCACCCCAGCACGTGAGTTTACTTAAAGTAATACTATCTGGCCAGTTTAGTGTTAGTAAGTAAGCGTGAGGTGCAAATATGGAAAGGACGTCAAATTCTATGTAAGTTGTATGTTATTAAGTTTAATTTTATCTCCGCGTATAGCAGACATGCCTAGGTAGAAGACTCTGCAATTTATCATGCCTAGCTAGGCAAATCTAGAATCTAAATAAATGTGTGTATGTTTTGATTATTCAGATTTGTTTTCGCGTAAATTACAACTACTTGAATATAACCGAAAACAAATCTGAATAATCAAAAAGGTATTACCTTATGATTAACTAACTGAAACTGTAAATTATCTTTGCATTTGCAATAAAATCTAATAAGTAAAAATTTTACTCATACAGACGACAGTAAAATGCACTCGTAAATTCAAAACTACTTGTTCAAAATTTCATAACGTGAGAATTATTGCTTCAACCTCATAAGCAAAGTTTTAATGCACTTTAAATAAAGAAGTTCAACGATTGTATGCGGTTAAATTTCAGCGATTTATGGTTTTAGTTGACGCTGATAACTTTATACCATAAGCCTAGTAAAGGCTAGGCTTTTGTAAATAAAACGTCAAACGTAGTAATAGTTTCTAAATTTGTGGTATTTCTGTCAAGGATAAAGACAAACTCTTTGATATTTCTCGCATCCTTGTTTTGAAGTAGTGATGGCTCAGTGGCATTGGCTATGGACTGCCGCGCAGCAGGTCCATGGTTCGAATCCTGCCGCGGGCGCGGGCTTGAGCTTCACCGCATGGTGGAAGG
The DNA here is from genome assembly GCA_963890685.1 of Plagodis pulveraria. Classification (NCBI taxonomy): domain Eukaryota; kingdom Metazoa; phylum Arthropoda; class Insecta; order Lepidoptera; family Geometridae; genus Plagodis; species Plagodis pulveraria. The sequence goes on from OY982962.1 coordinate 20,072,839, forward strand.
GCATTTTGCGAATGCTCGCCCTAGCGACAACCCTCAAGTAGAAATTCTGCTACCAAGCACCTAACGGTGTGTTCCGGCAGCTGTACTTGAGAGCCAGTGAATTTACAGGCACATGAGACTTATTAACTGTCTCAAAGTGACGGGCGCAGGGCAATTCATGACTTGTGATGAAATTCATCCGTTATAGGCAGAGGTACGCTTAACATCAGGTGGGCCTCAATCTTGTCACGTCAAAATATTATTTAATAAAATGTAGTTTGTGACAGGTGGTTTGTACAGTTGCTTGTAATGCCATAATCTTGGATAAGACTGGCAATGAAAACAGTTTCATCATAGATCTATGAAATGTATGTCAGGCAGATAGCTGTAAGTTTCATTTAGAGCTATCTGCCTGACGTCACATGTCTTAAACGTCAATACCAAGGCAAATATGATAACATTATTGGATATCTATATCGTAAAACCAGTTTTACAATGTCTATGGTGACCGAGGTATCATATTGGACGAGGTAGAGATTAAAATTATCGTCGTGTATATATATATATATATATACAGCGTGTCCCAAAATTCAACGATAAGCCGGCATCGGAGCATGGACCTACTCATGACTCCTCGGAAAAAAAAAAAAAAAAATTATAACTGCTTTTTTTTATTAATTACAGAGACTTTTATAAATTTCATCGATATTCGATACCCATTATGCTATTTTCAACTACCATGACCACAATTTTTGACATATTTTTGATATTTTTTGTGCATTAGCAACCTAAGAAGGACGGCTATCTACCACAATCCTTTAAAATTACAGAAAGTCTGTAGTTATTTTACAAAAATCAGTAAAAAAAAAAATTTTTCTTATAATTTTCATAGATTTTAACATTCTATGCACTTTCTATAGTCTGGGTTAAAAAAAAAAGTATGGACACTACCATGGCAAGTTTTATTAAAAGTTGGCGCAACTTTATAAAAGTCTCTGTAATTAAAAAAAAAAGAGTTATAATTTTTTTTTTATTTTTTCCCGAGTAGTCATGAGTAGGTCCATGCACCGATGCCGGCTTATCGTTGAATTTTGGGACACGGTGTATATAGAGAGAGAGCTGTTCTCAACCGATCAGCAAAGTTAAGCAACGTCGCCCGCGGTCATGAGTTGGATGGGTGCCCGCTAGTGACATTACTACTGAGCGTTTCCATGCCTCGGAGGGCACGTTAAGCCGTCGGCCCCGGTTGTCGTCTTAGGATGGCAGTCGTTATGGCATGGTGGTAGAGAATTTTGCGAATGCCCGCCTGGCTAGCTACCACCCTCGAGTAGAAAATTTGTCGCCAAGCACCTAACGGTGTGTTCCGGCAGCTGTCCTTGAGAGCCAGTACTTTTAGGTTAGCCTGAACAACATCTTCGACCACATCATCACTTACCATCAGGTGAGATAGTGGTCAAAGGCTAACCTATCAGGCATAAAAAAAAATTAAAAAAAATTACTCTGTTGGTGCATCTTAAATAAATAAATAACAACATAGCTATTTTAATATGTTTTAATAACCTTATCGAAGCAAATGGTTGAAAATTAAAAAATGCCTAAAAATTATATTTCTCGGTTCGCATGTTTTTGTGGTCAATAGTAATCTAACGCTCTTCCTCGTTTAGCTTGTTATCACACCTTTATAACAAAATTATGACTGCCCTAGTAATGTCATATAAACTATTTAACAAAAAAATATAATATATTGATCAATCAGGGACTGATAAAAGGTTTGATTTCATCATATACATCGATTATGTCTATCTTAGCCTAAAGATATCTTTATTAACCACGTAATACAAGATCCGAGCTCAGCCGCGAGTATCCTGAAGCACAGAATAAAAAGCACTGAGAAATAATGTTGGTCGGTATTATGCGAGGTCTAATTTTAGTACGAACTACTGATGCATACCAAAAAGTTAACTACCGTTTACGAATGAGTCTCTTGAATCCCTTTTTGCAGTTCTGCAGAGGACATCTGGTCATTATATAGTAATGTCTATTTGAAATACCTTCTAACAACTCGTTGATAAACGCACATTAAGAAGTAAGTACGTCAGCTTCATGCAATAAACAGGTATTTTCTACTTGAATTACCTTCTAAACTAAAATCCTTTTTTATTTCATGAAGATGACATACTTACTTCGTAATGTGCATTTATTAAGGAGTTCTTAACTTGCTAGTTGTTGTAACATTAGCGTGTATATTTGTTGAAGCCAAGAATAATTATGTAACCGCTAAATCTAAATCTGTTGAATTCGTCGATCTTTCCAGAAGTTTTGCACAGAATCTATAACGGGTAAAATTCTCTCTTTAAAATAGGTTTAATAAAAATACATACGAAAGATATGAGTCAAACGCGCAATATCAAAGCGATATTTGAATAACAAAATCTTTTTAGCAATTTTCTCCTTAATACTTGTTGAAGAAAACAGTTTGATATATTTAACAGGTACGTGCGTGATATACTGGATACGCGTATAAATCATCTTCAATTTTCGATGGATTTTTGCCTTGTAAAGCTGAAGATAAGGTCGCCTTTTGTCTGCTATTTAACTATTGTAAGTTTATGACTTGAAAGATTGCTGTATCATTTTGATTTTACTTGAAAGTAGATATATTATCCACACGACAATAAATTGTATTTGTGCAATCTGAATATAATGTACATTTGTGTAAATAATACCATTCGGATGGAGCGTTGTACGAATACCCCTTAAGTTCAAAAATCTGCAGCACCAAACACTATCAGATGTAAAGGAAACCAAGCTACTTTGTACATGCTAAGTATAAAGCAGCTTGGTTTCTTTTTGTAAGCAAACTTTTTATTATGCTTCAAAATTCGGCTTTTATCAAATAATAAAAAAAACAATAGAATAAATTTACACTCATAATGAAAATTTATTACTTATTCAAAAATAAAACCATGACGAATTCAGCTTGATTAATAAAAAATCTACCTACATTGTGGAAATTCTACGAAGGTTTGTTTTTAAAACAATAACAAACCCGTGAATTAGAATTGAATCAATGATCCAGAAGTTAATGTTTGGTTTAATAAAATGAACTGTTTCTTTTTTTGTAGCCAAGATTTAAATTAAATTTTGCCAAATGCGACTGTAGAAGAAAGTCAGTTATTTTAAGTCGGTAATATTATTCAACCACTCATACTCGGTTTTGGTTCAAGGGGTGGTTGCTGTAATACAATCGCACATTTTTTTATCAAAATTGCGGAGATTTCAAAAATGCATTCAACTCGTTAGATAGAGGCACCCTTTGACTAAAGTGAAAGATAAAATTCCAGAATCGTACCCTTTTCTATGGCAATGCTACGGCAAACCATCAAAATTAATATATCAAAATAACGTTATACTCGTATTACCTTCCGTTGGATGTCAAAAGGGTGATCTTCTGGGCCCAGCCATCTTGAGCCTTGCCATACACTCAATTATTCTGAAACACACTGCGACCACAGTTTTGATTGACTTGCGAGTAGGTACTTAAAGACAATTTTCATCTTTTTGGTCTTGAACAAAAAAAAAACAAAATATGAACTTTTTATTTGCGATACTTGTTGAAAAATAGTTTTGATTATTGAAACATTTAATTTAATTATCATCATCATCAGCTGAAATTCAATTTGCTTGTGCTTAATTAAAAGTTCGCTCAGTCATTTAGGTTCACCGATTCTTAACAAATCTTTATCACCATTTGTCGAAGAACAGATTCCAAAGTTTACTAATGCTTTTAGATTACAGATGCAGATTATTTTAAATTATTGCCCATATAGCTTTAACTATTATGAGATTTTACCTTTTTGTTGCAAAATCTACATACGATTTGAGATGTTGTCAGCCCTAGAAACACAGTGAGCTTCTTTTAAGCTTCGACAACTTAGTAAAAAATACTTTAGTGTCGGTTATGAGTGTTGTGCCATCTCAATACGCAGAACCGACAGAACGTGTCCTTTACCTATCATCCATATGATAGTGCTTGGGTACAAGCTTCCCTCCCAATTAGATTAGGAGGCATAGGGGAATGGGACGCAAAATTTCTAGTGTGGCATGACCAGGTTTTTTGTCCTCTGTATACAGTACACACAAATAAGTTAAAAAAATGTTTTTGGACCATTTATAGGCTCTTTTGATATAGCATATTTGAATGTTGCAAAAAATACATGGAGACTGATTTATCCAAATACTACATTTCCTAAAATGTTGTCCTCTCAGAGACAGAGGGTTCGGCTCCTATGCGAGGTAGTAAGGAGTAGTAGATTGTTTATTAAGGGAGCAAACAACCATTTTAGAGTGGAGAGTGTTTCTTTGAATACAGAGCGGAACGAAGGATTCAAGTAGTAGAGTAGAATCACGAGCGTAGCGTCGGATTTTAAAGTTAAATCCTGAGTGCAGCAAGAGATTCCAAGTCACTCGAGCTTAAAATTGTTGTTGGCTCCCTAGGTGGATGCTCCTTTTTTTTCACCCTCTCTGAGAGAATAAGTAAGCGCATCTAATGATTAAGAATAGTACGTGTACGTATTTAGCTATAAATAGAACAAATTAAGACAAAGCATAGAAATAGTTAGAGGCTATTGTTTATATTTTAAGAATTATGGAAGTGCATCGTAACAATTTTACCTTTTAAATCCGTTACATTTATCGATTAATTTACAGCTGTCTGAGTCTCTGAAAACGTCGTCTCAGGATGTAGTTTTTCAGAAAATATATAAATTTTTAGTTTGTAATATAAAATAAAAAAACAAAATAACGTTCTGTAACTTGTTCATACAATGTGATTGATATCATTGGTATAATGATATTATTGGTATAAATGGTGGATATAAGCTTACGCTTGGGTACACCCAAGCGTAAGCTAATAGCGCACACCACACACACAACACAGTTATGCACAAACACCTTGTAAGGTGTCCAGTGCAATACTGCAGTTGATCAATTCGTCACCATGGTCTTTCCTGCTCTTCAAATGCCTCGAACTTTCCGCCAATCCAGCCTTAAGGGTGAACTGGCCGGTCGCTTCTCCATACAAACGCCGTAGGGTGATAACTCCCTTATTTGAGATTTTAGGTCCAGAATTAAGAATAATATTGTCTGAATTCGTCATTATCTAGGTTTGTATCGTAACAAAATTTTAAAATGATAATAAAGTTGAAAGTTATGAGCCTCGAAACATTTTCATATAAAGTTATAAAGGCTCATAACTTTCAACTTAATTATCTTTTTAAAATTTCGTTACGATACCAACCTAGATAATGACGAGTTCAATCGATATCATGCTTAATTCTGGACCTATAATCTCAAGTAAGTGATATGAGTGAGTGATAAGTGATAGTGATCACCCTACGGCGTTTGTATGGAGAAGCGACCGGCCAGTTCAACCTTTACGATATCACCTCTACGTGCAGTCTTATCCAAGATTATGATGTTACAACTGTAGGCACTTGTCAAAAAAGTCAATATCAAGGGGCTTTTCTTTTTCCACGTCAGAAATATCACAAATTTTAATACTGTTACTACGTATAACTTATTGTTACCAAAAGGCTATGGGTTATGGTATATGGTTATCAGCGTCAAGTAAAACCCTAAATTGCTGAAATTCACCCGCGTACAATCGTTGAACTTCTTTATTTAAAGTGCATTAAAACTTTGCTTGTGAGGTTGAAGCAATAATTCTCTCGTTATGAAATTTTGAACAAGTAGTTTTGAATTTACGGGTGAATTTGACTGTCGCCTGTATGAGTATAATTTTTATTCCTTTTATTTCATTTCAATTCTAAGAATTTATTTCAAATGCAAAGATAATTTACAGATTTAGTAAGAAAATCATAAGGTAATATTAAAATAAATAAGTTCATTTTTAAAACTATGAAAACATGTGATGTGTCTGACACACGTGATGCCACTGGCACAAACTAGTATAATATATTTTATTATAGAAGTATACTACTTCACCGAATTTTATTGTATTTGGATTTACCGACCAAAAAGTGTAGATTACATATTATGTGAACATGAAATTATTCAGCGGCCTGAAATGTTACTGAGCACGTCGTAGTAACTTTTGACTTTATATTATTATTTCTATGAATTTTTGTATATAAAAATATTTCATCATGTGTCATAAGTAATAACTATTAAACTGAAATAAATCTTATAAAGAAGCAGTTAGGAGCATTTATTATTTTAACAAAATAAATGTTTCGCTTTAAACACAGGTATACAATTATACGAAACCAGAAAAAGTTTCATACTTTCTTATATTTTATATTATCTTTGAAAGTGGAGAAACGTACGAAAAAATATTTACACTCTTGGCCGTCTCTGAATTGAACGTTTCTGACGCATAGAATTTTGCCCCACTTAGCGGCAAAAATAGATAGAGACAAAGCAAATAAAGTCTTCTTGTAGCTCAGTAAATAAAAGATTTTTTGTTGTAAGGGACGGAAAGAAATGACATCCATTATGTCCCCGAGAAAATGGCACAAGGAGACGAATTTCCCGAGATAGCTGTTAATAGAGCCAGTCGTTTGTGTTATCAGAGCATCGCGATTCTGTGATGACTATAAAGTAAGATACTGCGGCAAAGGAAGTAAACAAACAACGCTTGTTCTTTAGTCCACAAGAAATTTATTCTACATTTATGTAGAAGTGTACTTGCCAAATTTACTTGGGGCCAAAGTTATACAGTGCAGTTTTCGGATTAAGAAATCAAGAACTATCCATATCCGTTTATCGAGGGATCCTAAAAAACAGTAACAGCAATAAGTATAAGTATTGTACATCCATACCATGGATATCACGTTTATATTGGTGGGGTTTGCCATGATTTCCACGCTTGGCAGGCGTGTTGGGGATCGCAGTGTGAGATATCAGGTTCTAAGAAAGCGCTGCTGCCCACCTTCTGGTGAGTGTCGTAAGAGGCGACTAAGGGTAAAAACCCTTAGTCGCCTCTTACGACACTCACGGGTAGAGAGGAGGTAGGGGGAGAGGGGGGTGACATTCTAGCCCGGCACGCCACGGGTTATATATACGTTGCGCCAATATGGTTTGAATTATCGCTTTAGTAACTGCTCTTCAAAACATATGATAAGAAAATCATGGGATTACGTTTCAAGTTTACCCAATTTTATGATGACTTCAAAAAGGAGAAGGTACTCAATACGATTGTTTGTATGTTTTTTGTACCTATGTTATGGCAAAGCCCCCATAATGGGGGAGCCTGTGTTCAGCAGTGGACGATTCCCTTGATACAGTATATATATAAATAATTATATGTGTTTTGTATAAGATATATAATCTTTAATTGCAGTATCAGTAATTGGATTATAAATTATTTAAGAGTAGAATTCACGGAGCGCTTACCATACATTTTTTTAAATACCAAACTAAAACTCGTTGAAATTTTGTACGCATAGTTCTGAGCCTAATATCTTTCCTTCTTGTTTGCCAGTTTTTCTATATATTATTTTATAATATCCCTAAATGTCAATCAATGTCAAACAAACAATTCCTATAACAAATGATTTTTAAATTATTTCAGAAAACACTTATTTTTACGAAAGTTTGGCATACCAGAAGCATAGATATTAGGCTCAATGATATACATGCAAAGTTTCACCAAGTTTGAACACTTAGTATTTAAAATATGACGAAACTTCACCTGTATGGAAAGCGCTCCGTGAACGCAGCGCTTAATGTTATCCGCTACAAAGTTGAATGGTGACAACACACACATTTACCAAACATTTACATTTAATTTTATAACATTCTAGGTATATATTTCAAGGGCTTGTACATGTCTACATGTATATCGGATACAGAATTTGATACAAAATGTTACCACAAAAGCAAAAATTGTTTTCACTTTCTCCCTCACACGCAACCAAATAAGTAGTTGATGAAAGTATTTAATATTATAAGTTCAGATTTACAATCGATGTACATACATTACAGTAAACACGTAATAAAATCGTCTCTTACTCCTTATCTCCTAAAAAGTATCCTAGTATATTTTTATTCGCTGTTTGATCCACTCAAACTAAATGGATGAAAATTTTATTTTTGTATGGTATAGGTAATATATTAGGGTATGGGGATGTTAGGGTGACATGTTTAGGTAATGGAAAACTACTTAGTACTACAAAAAAACGTTACGGGGCGTCGCGGAAAAAAAAACGTGGGCATTTTCGACGACTGGGTCATTGGAGGTGGACAGATTTGTACTCACGAGGGGTTATAATGTAGGTATAATAATAATGTGCAAAAATTGCTATTGCTCACAATCGAGGACAGCTACTAGTAGATATCTATTTCAGATTAAATATCTGACGCTCTAGTAAGAAACTAGGTTTATATTCTACGAATAATATTCGTAGTTAATATTCAAATATTTTCCATTTAACATAAACATATAAACAAAAAAAGTAACCGTAATTACCCGTCTTGCGAACGAGGAAAAACCTAAACTAATACCATTGCAAAATCAAATTTAGTTTATCGTATTCAATTCAGAATACTCTACAATCAATTGACACTAATGTGATTAAGTGCTAAACATTTTTAATACGAGAAGAAAGTTTTTATTTGCAATGAATTTACATCAAATATACTCATTTGAGCATGCTAAAATATATTTCTGAAATTTTGAAGGATTATTAAACACGCTGAAACCTTATTTACATAATAAGTTACAGAATATTCATGTGAAATACGTACATTTCTATGCTTAAGCAACCTACAAAAGGTTCAGTTATAATCTGCGTGAATAATACTTAATGCCTCTAATTTAAAAGCTAAAGTCATAAATCTACTGTCCAACCGCGTCCGGATTCCCTCCCATAGAGTTGCAGATTCAACTAACACTTAGATCATATTAAACAGATTGAATGCGTCCAACATGAAATCAAAATTTAACAACGATATACTGGAAATGGCATTCGGAATTTCACAAAAAGAAGCACTAATTATTTTTTTATTAATGATTGGTTAGCCACTGCTATCTCTTCTGCAGGCTAATGATAGGATATTAATCAATACTAATCTATAACGAGAACTTGCTCTAAAGGACAGCTCCCAGAACCGACCATCAGGACAGATGTCAAAACATACCACCGATCTTCTACTTGAGAGTAGTAGCTATATAAGCGAGCATTCGCAAAATGCCAACCACCACATAAGCCGACAACAGGTATCTCAGCAATTAAAATACATACCAACTCGCCCATCATCGCTTCAGTGTATCTTGATTTACAGCATTTTTTTATTTACTTTCGCGGTCCCTCACTAGCTTGATACTGGTAAAACAAATTGTCTGAAGTGTTTGATGCTTGTAAAATTATTAAAGACAAAACTTTAAACTTACACAAACATTAAACAACTTTAAACGGTTTAAATCGCGTATATTTATCATTGTTTTTGTCCCGACGTTTCCAACATTTTGCAGTGATCGTGGTCACGGGGTGACTGTACGTGGTGACTGTACCTAAGCCGACTTATACATTCGTTTAATTTGACAGAATTTATATAAAATTTAAAATGTATATAATTATTGTGATATTATGCATTTGTTTGATTACAGACAAGTTTTTCAAAAATAATTTTGAGTAGCTGCTAAAATATTGTTTGAATTTGGTACCGAATTTAATTAATTTAGGTCTGACACACAAAAATAATAGCATTATTCAAAATCACAACACTTTGACAGGGCAGTAGCGTATTAAATTAAACTCACTAACATCTGTTATATTTTACAACTAAAATACCAAACAGAAGGGATCACTCTCGGTTATGATTCCTGTACGTAATACAATTTTGTCTGTCGGTAAAATAATGGACCGTGTTTTTATAACGTCCACTCTTTGTGTACTGTGTTTTTTTTACTTTATGTACATATATTTGTTTTATTTATTTGGTATAAATACCGATATCAGATTAGTCAGTGGGATGCCTATCGATAAAACATGTTGCAAGTTATGCTGTAAGTACATTTCTAGCATATATTTTTGTTTGTAGCATGTAAACTTTTCAAATTAAAAACTGTTTATCAATTGAAAATTAGTATTGTCTCTCCAATAAGTCATATCATAGATAAATGTATGACTTATTTCTCTATGGTCATATATACAATGTCAACACTTTAACCAACTTTCTTACAATTTCAAACGGAATTGCCGCAACTGTAACATTATATATGTATATATATATATAAACCGTAGTTTCTTTGATTTTCATACTGACTGGCATTCTGCTGTTAATTTGGTGTCTTTAACTTATCCAGTAATGCTTGCATTGGTTTTGCAAAAATAGCATCAATCAAAGAATGTTTTTTTAATGTTAATATGACGGATAAAGCACGAGGTCCACCTGATGTTAAGCGGACTAACCTCTGCCTATAACAAATGCATTTCGTCACAAGTCACGAATTGCACTGCGCCCGTCACCTTGAGACATAGTTGTTAAGTCTCATGTGCCTGTAATTTCACTAGCTCTCAATGACTGTTGCCGGAACACACCGTTAGGTGCTTGGCGACAGATTGTCTACTTGAGGATGGTCACTAGCCAGACGGGCATTTGTAAAATGCCCGTCCACCATGCGGTTCACCGCTCCCGCCGGCCACTCGAACCATGGACCTGCGGCGCGGCAGTCCATAGCCAATGCCACTGAGCCATCACAGCTTCAAAATCCTTAAACTTATCTAATTTTATAATAACTCTTCATATTTTGGACAGGTTCAATCAATTTGATTTATATACGACTGCCATAAATAATATGAAATGTTAATGATCTGTAGTAAAGGATGCATACCTATTACTTTACCGTGTGTTTTCCTGACGTTCAATTTGGAAACTGGAGGTCTGAGAACTTAGTTTGCGGCACGAGCCCTTGTGGGAAGCCGATAACGATTTCATAGGAAGTGCGTGACAGCTTGTCAAGACCTTTTGAATTATGGCATAACTTTGGGGTGCGTGAACTGGCTCACTACCTCATTTCAAAGAAAAACTCATGAGTTATTATAGGAAAATACCTCTTTGTTTAGATTTACAATGCCTACTGAATATCTGCTTTGTTTTTTCTAATGTCATTGTATTTATTGACTTGAGTCTACAAAACTTTTCTCTCACGAAGGCGCGCGCCTCCGTATTTGTTGAGCGTAGTTGAAACTTCCGCCTCCCCAAGCGATTTTATTTTATTATTTTACTATATTTATGCTACAATCTCACCCGATAGTAATTGTTGACGCGTTTGAAGATGTTGTTCAGGCTAACCTTTAGAACATTCGGCTGTCTAGGACAGCTGCCAGAATACACACTTAGATGGTCGACGATAGGTTTATCAGACATCTTCTTGGTAATGATGTTATAATAGTTAATAAATTATAGATATAAGATATCAGGTATCTTCTAAATATTATTACAAGGATTATCGCGTGCCAATTTGTTCAATCAGGTATCTTCGTTTTAGAAAACATTTAATATAAAGTCTGATATTATTTTTGTAGGAAAGGATCACATTAGATTAATTGGTTTGTTTTTTTTCATGCATGTAATAAGAAATCGACCTGATTTTTTGAATTGGTATAAGTAGCTAAAGCCACTAGTGTTTTTATGGGATTGTGACGTAAAAAGTGAGGCCGACCTGGTATCAACCAATTACAAGAAATGCAGTTCATCACAAATGACGCATTGCACTACTCCCATCACGCTGCGACACAAAATTGTTCAATTGACAATCTTATTATATTTATTCTACGCAGCGTATAAACCAGGCACATGTATTTAACTAGAAAAGGCATTTTTTATTTGACTCTTTTCTCTCTATCAAGGCTGGATCACAGTATTGCAGGGTTGTAAATAGGTGACAAAACAAGAAAAGTTTTTTTTTAATTTTTTCTTGAAACTGACATACCTGATCCGTGTATAGGATTCGGAGAGCACGTTAAGTCGTCGGTCCTGGTTGTTGTCTTACGATGGCAGTCGTTAAAGCATGATGGTAGGGCATTTTGCGAATTCCCGCCTGCATAACTACCACCCTCAAGTAGAAAATCTCTCGCTAAGCACTTAATTAAACTTGTAATTTTAGGTCAGCCTGAACAACTTCTTCGATCACATCATCACTTACCATCAAGTGAGATAGTGGTCAAAGGCTAGCCTATGAGAAACAAAAAAAAAATAACAAATATTATAGTCAAGAAAGTGACAATGTTTTGTACTAGATGAGAGACCGCTCATCCGGATATAATGCTCGATTTATCACCAGATTCCACTAGGATTAAAACAAAAGGAGAGCGCGCGGATGACTTAATCTTGTAAAATACGGTTTAAGGAGGGGCTTATCTTAAGTGAAAACGCGTACCTAAACATCAACAAGAGGTTGGCTCTTTGTGGCGGCTGTTTAGATAACTGAACAAACAATTTTTGTATTTGGGTCGGCTTCCGCGGATTTATGGAATAAGTTTGGCCTTTGGATAATCGTTGAATAAGACGGCTCGTTAATTCTGAGAAGATTTTCATCTAAATATTAATATTAGCACTGGTTTTTTTATCGTAATATTTTTTTTTGTAGTGGCGCTATGCTTTTATTATTAGACAACCTACGAGTCATTGCAGACTCACAGGCAGTCCAAATGCTCCAGCACACTACCAGCTGGCAGCGTGCTCAGCATGCATTGCCCCGTTGAACTGCATAGCTTATTGGGCCGAATAAGAAGTGCCAGCATTTTTATCACGCGTCGCATCGACCAAGCGCTCTGATATGTTAAGTTATATTAAACACTGTTGTATTTAGAATAATTATCATAGTTTATTACAATATTTACTATATGTGTAAAACTACACTCAGTCCGGTCACAATAAGGTCCAGTAGCCCCGGCGCCAATGCACTCTGAACTCTGTGGCTGCAAATAGAGATATTTTTTGCATATCGTGTTTCAATTCATATGAAAATGTTGGCCAGGAAATTTCATGTTTGAAATGTGTATGGGTGCACTTAATATTTACAATGTATATAACAGCCGATCAGCTAATATTATTCCTGTTTTGTCTTCTCTAGAAATATTCTTAGTCTCTACGAAAATATTTCATACGACAAACAAACATAAATCACTACAAAACCTAACGTGCTGCTACTATACTCTAGGTAATACATAATATACTCAAGGATAGTACAGCTCTCTATGAAAAGAAAGATTATTGTAAATCCAATCAATAGTTTTGGAGATAAACAATTTCAAACATGTAAAGAAACAAATTGCAAATTTTGGGGTGCCGGGTTTTAGAATGTCACCAAACACCCCAAAATGTTAATTTTGATCATATTTTCTACTGCCAAATTATTCCGAGACACGTTTCCGCACAATTTTCTCCATATAATAAAATTCCTAAGTTGACTCTAAATTACGCTTACAACGTAAATATCTAAATTGTTCCCGTATCTTATGTATAAAAATATGTGTATAAATATAACAATAAAGTAGCAAATCTTTATCATGAGGGACAAGTCAAGTTATATTTTTGATTTAATTTACTAGTGTTGTGTTAATAACTACGAAATTCGTAGGTTAATAAGCATTATTCAGTTTTTCACCCAAACTGACCGTGATTTCACTATCGCTGCCTCTCTTTTACTCCTACGCAGTCCGATGGTGATAGAATTTCAGCTTCTGACAACGTCTTAAGCGGTTAATGATGACAATCAATGAAACCACGATTCGAAAATATTTTTTACCAGATACGATACAAATGTGTAGCTTCCAGTAATGTAGGTAACATAATAATTGAAAAATAATGTAACAAAAGTATGAAGCGTCGTGTTCACTACCTGTTACACAGCTCAGGCAAATTGAATTTTCTCGTACAATGGAATTGAAAAAAAATACTCCAGGTTCAAAATATGCTCTCAAAAATTGGGGTTTGGATGGCGTGCATTTAATTTTTATTATAGTAAAATTTTCATTTTAATATAATTTAATGGACATAATTTACTTTTTTCATATAGATCTGTCCGTATACCTAATAAGTATACTCGATATTCGATTTATTTGCTCTTACAGTTAGAAACGATATAGATGCATTGAATACGAAATACAATGTTGATATTATTACGAATGTGATATAAATATAGATCGACTTATATTATTTTCTTTGATGTATTAATGGTCTACCATTATACAAATTGTGTATTGTACGATTATGTGTATATAACTATTTTTTAAGTTTCATATTAATTTAAAGCGAAGACTAGTCAAAATTCCAATTCATATAAAAGTGCAACAATGAGTGAAGTAATGAGGAGCGTGAGGTTCTACATCAAATGAAGGAGCGGCGAAGCATCAGAAAAAAAATACTAACATTTCTGTCCTATCACTAGGTGAGGTTATATATATATGTATATATATTGACAATGGATTGTAAATTTATTATTTGATCAACTCACCAGAGTCAATCGAAATGAATGATACCTGATAAATATTTTTTATATCATATGTGGAGCGTGTTTTCTATTAAGTGAATGGTATTTTCATGGAAAATTAAATTTATATTTATGTTGATCTGTCGTTTATTACATAACTTTGGTTTACAAATGCCTCGTCTTGTGATTGGTTTGTTTTTAAATTATTCATGTTTATTTATGTTATGCATTAGGTATTAGTATTGTCAAACTTTTTTATTTTTTATTTTGTTTGTTATTTTTTTATTTTTATAGTTTTGCTCGTACGCGCGTCGTATACGTTTCTCGTGCGTAACGTCACTTGCCGGTCCCAACGGAAGACCAGCGCTGGTTTAGACCAGCAACATGCTGAGTTGGGGCCGGTTTGTGGCAAAAAACAAAGTGTACCATCCCTTACTTTTTTGTTTGTTAAATGTACGTACGTTTTTTGTTTTTTGCTGCAAATAAAATATTTGTCTATTGTCGTAGGATGCAGAGCTAGAGCCCCATAGGATGCCGAGCTAGAGCTCCTTGGTTGCCGGGCTAGAATACATACTCACCATAAGTTCCTGTGGGAGTCGTAAGGGCGACGAAAGGAAATAATCCAGGATGTGGGTAGGGGAGCTTTCTGAAGAAGAGATCACCGAGCCACCTATACATACATGGATTAAAAACCAACCCTTATAGTAGGCGGGATTGCTCCAGTTGATACAGTTATGTATATTTACAGAATTAATGTTATATTCAATGTTTACATTGTTAATAACATATATTATGTTTATATTTATTAGATTTAACAAAGCGGTTGATAGAAAAGATAAACGACCAAATGGCTGACATTTACTTGCCAAGCAAGCGAATAAGTATTACAAATAACAATTCAATAATACAATTCAACGGGGTAATGCTGCCAGACTTTTGGGTACCCTACCTGTGGACATGACCGGAGCTCTGTTTTCTATTTATGATTGCCTCCTGGTAGAAAACGGAGGTTATATATATTTTTCCTATAACATGTTAAGGTAATATATACATTTGTTACATTTTTTAATTATTTTTGTGTTATAAATAATATTTCCTGTACATTTTGTATATATCTTTTTGTTATTTAATATTATTTATTATTTCCTTTTCAAAAGTCTTGAGAATATGTGCGCGCGCTGTGTGTGCCTTTTAAGCCTTCGGCTGTACACAATCGTACCTCCTGAACTAAAAACTGCATCAAGTTTCATCATTGAGTAATTCGTGTTAGTATTGGTATTGAAATTAATCAATGGCTGCCATAGTTTTGGAAACCATTATTAAATGGTTTATTTCAGCTAATTTTGAGACATTTTTGAGCGCACAATCGGTTGAAATAACTACCTAATTCATAAGGTTTCACAAAATAGATCACTGTCACTCACGTGCATGTAGAGCAATAATATAAAGGTATTTTTAATAAGATTGTCTATTTGAAACACTTATTAATTAATTTTATTATAGTTGAGTGCTGACTTCAATGGCAGGATATTCAACATGTAATTATTTTTATAGCAAGGTCATATTACTATTGTACTTGATCACGTATTACGTGAAGTATAGAGAACATATTTAACGATAATCTAATTTATTTTCTTGTCTGTACAGATTCCCGCGCATACTTGTTTTCATAAATTTTGAATTGATTAGAATTCATATTTTTACGGTTTTGATAATGTGGATTATAATTGCATGTGTTAAATAACTTTTTTACGATATTATCTTAAAGTGTTTTTGACCATGAGGCATTATGATTTCAAACTTTGAGTTAAACCATTATTATGAAGAAAAGTTCGCAAACTTAGCTACAAGCACGGTATAACTGACTACATTTTGAATTTCCCGCCACAAATATGAGTTCAATGTAAAAGAATTTAAACATTAATTTGAATATTTTGTCCATTAACTTAAAATGTAGGTAATGCATATATTAATGTTTCCATTATTCGTACTCTTATATATTACACCTTAGTCTTACGTCTTACGTCTTTGTAACCAATTTATCCATAATGTAAATAAAAACGTTACATAATCCTACAATTTACACTTAAACCTGCAAAGCCCGGGGTGTTGATAATTCAACTTCAATGAGTATTAATAATCGACCAATTTTACCGTTACATATTTCGCTTCTTTATTTTATCAGTATTTATTGAGATTATCGAAATTCTCCAAATAGCATGGCCACATTCATTGGTGGAATTAAAAAGCTCTTATTTATCTCCTGTAACTTTTTGGAATCGCGATCACCTTCATAACACATTAGATGCTTTGAAAGTCGCCGGTTTTATCCGTTTAATTCTGTGGTACATGAAACTAACACCCATTTATATAATGTAGACCTCCATGCAGTTTAAAGTGCTCTATATTAACGCAAGAACCTCTAAACGCCTCAAACAGATGGCTGAGGTTAGTACCGTCAGCAGCACAATATATCTCACCCAGATTGGCTGATTGCCTTAATCTCAGAATATAATGGTTCGCTGAATTGTTAACATTCTCTCAGTAGACCAAGGGAAGCTTAGAACTTTCTGATTTGGTTACAATTTTATTGATGGACATGAGAATTAGGACAGCGCACTTTGATGGAATGATAAGTTTATTTTAAGAAGTATACGCCCTATAGTGTACGTGAATTTTCTATTCATTTACAAGAGACACTTCACATATTCCTCCAAAAATAAAGTTCACCTGTCTTACATAAAAAAAAATAACATACAACTATAAACTACATCCAGCTTCAAATGCTACCACATGTCTGGTATTACATTGTTCTCAAAGTCAAACTCAGAGCTTTAGTAAGTACATGATATCAATAATTAGGTAGCGTGCGGTAGTTGATTAGCCACAAATCCCCTTTGATGTTTGGTGCAAATGTAGATAGGTAGTTTCCGCATGTACTGGTAATAAGACCACGGCAGTATTAATTGAATATTTACTAAGATACTGACGCCATTCTATGATGTAGATTATTGTCACTTCGGGCACTGAAGCAACTGTTAGGTATTCTGTGGTATTGCCACCGCCTTTAGGCATCTAACGTTTTTTTTTAAGCGATTGGGATGAAACAAGGCCACTTGTTAAAGTGGTACCATGCTGTGCAAAACACTAACGTCAGATTAACATGTTCCGACGTCTACGAGTTATATATTACTTTTCAGTGTTAGAAGTCGGTCCCTTTTTAAATGTTCTTATTTTTTTCAATTACACTGAACATTTACATGAAGCATAAAATTTTGCCCTACTTAGCGACAGTAATTGATCAAGACAAAGCAAATAAAGTCTCCTTGTCGCTAAGTAAATGAAAGATTTTTTGTTATACCTACAAATGACGGAAAGAAATGACATCCATTATGTCCCCGAGAAAATGGCACAAGGAGACGAATTTCCCGAGATAGCTGCTAATAGAGCCAGTCGTTTGTGTTATCAGAGCATCGCGATTCTGTGATGACTATAAGGTAAGATAGGTATACTGCGGCAAAGGAAGTAAACAAATAACGCTTGTTTTACTATTTAGTTCACAGGCAATTTATTTTGGCCCAAAGTCATGCCGTGCAATTTCTGGCTTAGAAACCAAGAAATCTCCATATCCGCTCATCCGAAGATCGTAAAATACACTAGCGGATAAAGTGTGATTCATGACCCTATCTCTCTAAAAAGTTTTAGTTATGTATACACCTTCCTATCATATGACGTAGTAAGGGACTGTGCCTTATTGATGCAACTTCCGCGTGACTTAGAGAGACTTAGACGTACCGCAGCTACTTTTATTAACATAACAAGTGTACCTTATTAGGGGTTTATGTATAATATTGTTCATATACACACTGTATAATATTATATTTAATATCGGTGAATTATGGCAATGTCCACGCATGGCAGATTCTTTAGGGATCGCGGTTCAAGATGGTACAAGGTAGAAAGCGCTTCTGCCCATTTTCTGGTATTTTTCCCTTCAGTGTCTCTTACGGCTTCCACGGAAAAATATGAGTGTTGCAATTTTCGCACCAACCAACTCCAATACATGTTTTATTTAAGTTTTGCCCTTAATTTTAGAATGACTTTATACCATCATCTTCTCAACCTTATATCCCATTGATATGAGATCAGTAAACTGTGTCTTTTCGTACAAAAAAAAAAAGGACAACATTAAAAATATACTTTTGATAAAAACGAACAGAACAAGGTGAGGACTACATGGTGAAGTTTTCTTCAGTTCTATGACACCGGTCATAGAACTGACTGAACTGACAACTTAAGGGACCGCCCTTGCTCTGTGGCATATCAGGGCCTTATGAGCACCCAATATGCAATAATGTCACTCACATGGACGTGAGTGGTGGTTTGATGTTTATTAGGATCAGTTTTCGGTTCGCCACCTTTTACGACAACTGACGGAAAGTCGGGACGGATGTCCCGGAACTGAACAGTATAGTTCTAGGTTAGCAGTCAAAGTCAAAGTAATTTATTTAATGTAAGCGACTACGACGCTCTTATGAAGGTCAATTACAAATTTTAGTATTGATATATTATATTTTGACCTGCCACGTTCAGCAAAAAAAAATTGTCTAGAGCCATCTCCAGTATAAGGAGCCGTAAAATTTATTAATAATAATTAACCGACTTCGAAATAAGAGGTGGTTATATATTTTTTGTTTATGTTATACATAACTTTTTATTGAAAAGGGTGTATACTTTTGAAGTAGTCCCATGTAAATTTCATCAAATTCAATTGCATAGTTTATAAGTTACAGTTAATTAATTAACTGAAACATTTATTCTCTTCCCTAGATGATGTAATGGTATCTGCTGTTGTCGACGATGAACACTATTTTAGGCGAGTTAATAGTATTTTAAGCAGTCTACATCTATAAAAATAGACAAAAATACATTTTTCAAAACGGAACCGACTTCATACACCGAAAATTAAATAATACCTTACTTCATACTTTTCAGTGTTTAGTAGTTTCCGGTATTTTTTTATAGATATATCTGGAATGCCTTATAAAAGGCAAGGCCACTGCGACAACGCAGCATTAAAAAATTACGAAAAAGTACGCAATCAACCAAAAATTTCTTAGTAGACACTAAACTAATGGTTCGTTTTTCAGCGTACGATTATACATGTATGTGTTAATATTTTGCATTGCGTCAACGCATCGCATTGCAGAGTGGCGTCATTTTTGCAGCGCACGGCGCGGCGTCATTTTTGCAGCGCGCGGCGCGGCGTCTTTTGCATGCGTCGCCGCACCGCAGGGTGCGTGGCTTTGCCCTAACATCAAGACTCCCAAACATTAGCTACGACAAAACTAAAATATAAGTACCAACCATTCCAGTTAAAATTCACTTAGTTACAATTTTCCCGAGTGGTTTTAAATTAAGTGAGAGCCGGATAGCTCGATTCAGTGTAATGAAACATTCCAAGTAATTTTGAAACAGAACTCTGCTATAAACAACTTAATTGGTGAAAAGTTAGGAAAGTTAAATTGGTTAGTGTCCTTAATATTGCTTTTGGTCGGGAATAAATACCCTAAAGGTAATTTACAAATTAAAAGGTAAGTAACTACGATTAATGAATCAGAAGTTTGCAATCCTTATCCAATCCCTTAGGAGAGGCGATACTAGTGGTTTCCGATGCGACTCCTCTTTGAATATGCTCGTTTTGGACGTAATGGCATTTCCTTAGGAATTATTATTTCGGATGTACAAGACCCGCGTAAATATACTTAGTGGCTACCTCATACGTAACATAATAGGTAAATAATAAGTGTTTTCAAGATGAATAAGAGCCCTGTAGACAGTAGTGCGCCTAAAATTTAGTAAATAATAAAATATAATCCCCACAGAACGTGCTATGCGATATTAAATTTTAATAAATCTGAAGAAATCTGGAAAAAAACATGTCAATTGCGATTTAAGTAACAATTTATTCTTGCATTTGAACTTACGTACCAGCAAGTATTATGATAAAAGTTTTTACATCACGCAACGTAAACTTATAATAAGCAATTGTAATTTTGTGCTATTTCACGTTTAATTTAAATGTATTGTTGGTGAGCATTGATGAATAAAATCTTGCGACGGTGCCTTCACGCCTGAACACAGTAGTATTCGCACACAACTGCTTCAAGGGAGAATATCTGACACCGATGGAGTCTAGATAAAGACATGGAAATAAAATAGGCTAAAGTATACCTACATACTCACTCGTAAAAGCTATGTAGTTATGCCATGTATTTGGTAATGGAAGTTACACATATCTCAGATGTTCAGTAATTTGAAAGGGATATAATAATACCTATTTTATTTTTAGTTTTACGTATCATTTAGTACCTAGTATAGAATTAAACAGAAAATCAACAAAACAAATTGCTTATTTACAACTGGCACTGTGATGAATTGTTAATGACATTTTTGTTATGTTAGCAAGCAGTAACACTGTGTTTAGCTAGGTGATAGGAGACTGTTACACTGGTTATTATTTGAGAGAAATACATCGGTTCGAACTGTTAATTTAATCTGTGTCTTGACAAGAGTGAGGAATACCTATAAACACTTTGCCAAAGGCGATACTCGCATATGTAGACTTACAGCACGCCATCTTTTATAAATATTACGAGCAATAAGAACCGAGCAAAACAGATTCGATAAACATCAATATTATTGTTAAGGCCCACAGCGGATATCAAATTCTGTCGGATGTCCCACAAGGATAATACCTATTACAATTTATCGAAACAATAAAAATACAGAGACACGAGGAAAACCAAACACATCTTGTAGGACGGTAGGTACCTAACTTAATAAAATTGTTTGCCGGGATTGGCACACATAAGGTAAAGGAATCTTTGACTTATGTTCCCACGGGAAGTCGAATTATTAGATGATGGATTTAGATGTTTTCTTCTTTGACATATTGTAATTTTCAGAAAGGCAAGATTGATTCGTTACTTTTACTTTTGTAGAAGCCACGTTGTCTCAGCATACACTATATCAAAGGCATTGAAGAATGTTTATTATATACAAATATTTCTAGATTATCTTCGATAAACAGATTGCAGGCTTCGCCTCAGTAAGTTATCAATTCTGGCAAGCACAAAAATATATTTCATCTTTAATTCTCGGAAAGTAGGTCTTACTTTACTTAAAAATTGCGAGGAATCAACCCAATGCCCAACGCCCACTGGCAAGATATTAAATATAGCCCAACAGAAGTAAGTAAACTTTAAAATTGAACTAGTCTTGTTCCCATAATATACTTAGCTTTTTAATTTAATTATTTATCTTGAGAAAGTAAAAAGATGGTACCAAAAGGATGCCAACTGAGTTAACTTAACCTTCCTATACTCGCGCGTTGGTCTGTGAGATCGATAAAACACATTTTCGTAATTATTTTTATGCAGGAAAGTCGAGTTCCTTGCTAGCTGCCGAATTTGTTGTAGGTACGCTTTTTATAATTATAGTAAATAAAAATAAAAACAATATAAGAATAATATGTTTCTACATTTAACAATATAGCATAAACAAAAATCTAAAAAACACACGTTTTTGAACGGGGAATCCATTATTTTTTTAATCTTTGTTAGTATAACTATATGTTAGGCTATGTGCCATACTAACACATATTCTGTAACAATGTCAAGTGGCTATATATTACCGTTCCATAGATACAGCTGATAACCGAAGCTCACTTATAGGTCCCCGTATTCTAGTATGATTTTTTGATACATTCTGTTACTGAGCCCTCGACGAATCCAACTGGCTCTTGAGCGGTTTTGTTTTTTGGTATTTGCACCTTGTATAACAAATCAAAAATTAACTCCATTTGTCCTTATGTCTACACTAAGTGGGGACGGCATAAAATGATCTCGTTCTTCAGCTCTCTTATATTACCTGTCATCTAGTATTACAACGTATATGTCCATATTGCGCCAATATATTACTGCTTAACCTATCATACATACATCTTTCTTTTCAGGAGCTGAGTAACTTATTCTAATACCTACAGTTTACAATAACTCATGAGATCTATTTGAGGAATTTAATTAAAAAACGTTTATTATCAATTAATTCCACAAAGCATTCCCAATCCCGGTAACAGGAATTTAATAACTTTAGACACAAATAAACTTCCTTAACTATGGCAATAAATGTTTTCCCGAAGTTTAATTGCTGCTCCTACGAAAGGATCATTTACAAAATGAAATATTTGGAATCTTATTTCGTGGCCTACAACAATATGCCTTTTTACTTTTTAGGTAATTTTATTTACTGTATACTATAATTATTAAAACCAAAAATGTATTTACTTTACAATGTCAAGTCTGTTATTCGAAGGGATACATGAAGACCACCGTCTTGGTTTATCTTTCTTGTTTGCTTCACTTTTACCGCAATGTCAGTTTGTAAGTAAAACTCACAATCTACCCAGACTGTTCTTGTTAATTTCTCCAAAATGATTCCGATTTGGCCCAATTATTCAAATATCATTAATAGAACGGTAACACCTTAGGGATTGAGTACAGTCACCTAACGAAAATGTCAGATGCTAATCAACGAGGCAACAGAACGAGTGCGCAGCATTAGCTTTACCGAGCTCCCAGCGGGCAATGTCTGAGTACTGTACTGTAGCTGGATCGTCCACTGCTGAACACAGCCTCCCCCATCAAGAAGGGTTTTGTCTGAACCCCCAGGCTTGGCAGGCATCTTGGGGTTTAAGATGTTGATCAGTTCCTCAGACGGCAATACTGTCCATCTTTTGGTATTTAGTCGACTATTAAGGAAGTAATGGGAGGGTTACATTCTAGCCCACGGGTCCTGTCTGTGTGTCGCTTAATTATTAATAAAAAATGGTATACAAATAACGTGACAACAAATGTACGGCGCACCTGTTGGTAAGTGATTACTGCAGCCTGGTGCTTTTAGCTATGGAGTAAAATTTCGGAGTTACCGATCTTTCTGATACCTATTAATCTCTTAAAGAAAGTCACCTTGGGGGAAAACCTCGGAAAGACCCGTTGAAAATATGTGTGAAACTCACAATACTTCAAAACCCAAACGTTCAAAAATTGCCCAACCATGTTTTGTTCTACTTACATTGGTATTAGATATATATACCTCTTTTTTTCAATTACTCTCCGTCAATCGTTTTCATTTGTCCAAACTATCTCAGGTTACATTTCCAGAATAACGTCACTGTATACACACCTACTGCAAAGCGCTTTTTAGAGCTTTTCCTCTGTCAAAAAAGTAATTTTTCGATTTTGATATTTCTTCTGCCATACGTAGTTTTAACGTATGACAGATTACCTACCTACCAAAGGAATATAGTGTTGACACCACTATATTCCTTTGGTACTAAAAATACAGTAAAATAAGCAGTGCTTAAAATGTTAAGCACTGCTTATTTTACTGTATTTTTAGTAGTTTTGGACTGATAATAACAGTGTGAGGACACTTAATTTCCAGTATTGATATTACTCAGTCTCAAAAGTAGAAAGTCAATCAAATAGCTTTGTAGCAGTGATAGCTCAGTGGCATTGGCTATGGACTGCCGCGCACCTGGCTGGCTACCACTCTCAAGTAGAAAATCTGTCGCCAAGCACCTAACGGTGAGTTCCGGCAGCTGTCCTTGAGGGCCAGTAATTCTAGATTACCTAAGCCTGTTAACACCTTCGACCACATGATCACTCACCATTAGGTGAAATTGTGATCAAAGGCATATCAATAAAGTCAGTTTGCCGGTCACTTAAGTAACTGTTACATTAATATTTTCTTCAGAAAACTATATTATGTTCATGCAGCAACCTACGTTCATGAAGCAAATATCAAAATGTTAAATTTTTAGATTGTCCTTACAAACAAATTAAAAACTTAATTACGTGCTTGCTACAAATAATTTCGTTGCAATCTCAACACAGTGACTGAGTGTAATAATATTTTCGTGTAAATCAACCGCGTGGGCCCATAATTTACAGCTATGTGCAAATTTATGTGTGCACTTGGAAACTGAAGTTGGTAAATCTCCATTCTACAACATGCTTGGGTCCCGATCAGAGGGCCAATTCTCATAAACGGATGTTTTCGTTATAGTGTCTTGACCATATCAACAAAAAAATCTGACGTCTGGGCCAAGATATAGTTATATCCAATAGAGGACAAAATATTACAAGGGGCCTTATAAGCACTAACATTTCTAAAATATTATGATACAACTAGTGTGCGGCTGCTTATTAGGTGCAAGGCCCATTATAATATATTTCACCATTAATGGCTGAATACTATGATGCATACCTATTAGTAATTAATTTATTTATGTTATTGTTACAGAACAAGCTCGAGGCCCACCTGATGTTAAGTGGACTAACTTCTGCCAATAGTAGGCGCATTTTATCACAGGTGACGAATTGCACTGCGCCCGTCACCTTGAGACGTAGTTGTTAAGTCTCATGTGCCTAATTTTACTGGCTCTCAAGGACTGCTGCCGGAACATACCATAAGGTACTTGGTGACACATTTTCTACTTGAGGGTGGTAGATAGCCAGGCGGGCAATCGCAAAATACCCTTCCACGTGGGGATCGAACCGGACCAGTCCATAGCTATTACCGCTCGGCCATCATTGCTTGTATTTCCAATAAGGGTAAGCGTCAGACAGATGAGTGGTTAGTAACAGCTGTTTCTGTTGACAGTTCATATAGGTAACACATTTTAGTTGATGGCCATTGGTTATCCGTCATCAACCACCGTCATAACATATTTTGTATTCAATTGGAACCTCATTTCTCAATGTATACTTAACTCAAATTTATTTTGTCATTGAAAATTCAAAGTTACAGAATAGAGGTGTGGTAGAACAAAGTGAGCTAATGCAGGCGACAACCCGACGGTGGTCAATTTGTAACTGTCACCGGCTAGCACTTGGCGGTCGAGGATTTGTTGAAATAGAGATTTACAGCGGCATCGACGTCTATCCGGGGATTTTCATATTATCGTCACAAAGCTTCACGATCATAAATCCTCTAAGCCTTTATTCATTGCGGTCTGCTCACTTACATTGCACAAGTTTTTTTTAAATAATATTATTATTGCAAATGTTTGTCTGCCAACTAACAGCTTTATGAATAACGAAATTCTTTAAAAATATTTCTGAAACCGAGATCGAGTTCTAACGCTTGTGGAAATAACTTGTGGAAGTCGGTACCATGCTGATTCAAAACACTTACTTCACATTATCATTGTCCGACTTCCACAAGTTATTTCCTGCGTTTCAGTGTTGGAATTCTGTTCCG
Organism: Plagodis pulveraria; assembly: GCA_963890685.1. NCBI lineage: Eukaryota > Metazoa > Arthropoda > Insecta > Lepidoptera > Geometridae > Plagodis > Plagodis pulveraria. The sequence continues at coordinate 20,098,607 of OY982962.1, forward strand.
TTTTGCTCAGAAATAAAACATTTTTCGCTCTTGTTAGTTATGCATAAGGTTAACAAGATCATTCGCTCGCCTTAAATACCGCTTTTTATATAGGATGCAACTAATTATTATCATATGATGTAACTAAAAATGTATGCATATCCCAATTTTTCCTTTATCTGTGCTATAAGACGTTGCTTTGTACCAAATTTCAATATTCTGAATTCAGGGGAAGAGCCCTGTAGATTTTGATTCCCTTGCGAGTGTTGAAAATTTGCAGCATAAACGGCTGAATATTTTGATTGCCTTGGCTTAGAAGTTTAATTTTTTCTACTTCATGGGACGGTAGACCTGAGTAATTGATATGAATTTCAGCTTGATACCTCCACGCGTTCCTGAAAAAAAGAGTATTGACAGACAGACAGAGGGACAACAAAGTGATCCTACATGGGTTCCGTTTTTTCCTTTTGAGGTACAAAACATTATGGCGTCTTGTTGTTTATATCAAGTAATATAAAATCAAATATTAAAGTAACTGAATTACTTTTGCTTTCACCAATAATACCAAAACATTGTAAGAAGTAGCTAGAAATAGCACAAGTGTGGTACTCATAACAACTTACTCCACACTGGAGTGTGTTAAAGCCTAATAAAATAGCAACGTCTCTTTTGCTTTAGAAAAACATGTAGTAGTCTCTTAACATAAGAAACGGGAGCAATTATTTCTACGCCGTTCCTAAGAATCTCATAAACCTTTTGCCTACTACACCACGTTTGCGCCTTAAGTGAGGAAACTATTTTCTTTTATAAAAAGGAATATTATATTTTTATAATTTTACAACCTGCACATGCGTTCTTTCTGAAATCTACTTAGATGTTGTGATTTATAAAATTCATACAAAATTGTTTTATTCGTATTTAAACCAACCTCCAAAAAAGGAGGGTGCTCTCAATGAGATTGAATTTTTTTGTGTATTTTTGACGTAAATTTTTCACCAATTATGAACTGATATTGATGATTCTTTTTTTTGTTAGGTTGAGTAATATCTCCAAATTGGTCCCATTTAAATGTCTACAATATCAGCGCAGTAGTTTTAACATTATAGTTATCATCACATCAACCAGGGAGACCGCGTTCAACGGTGGACATTACACGTTAACGCTGGCGTCTTGGGGATCGTAGTAGAACATGTAAGTTATTCAGAAGGTGCTGCTTCCCACCTTCTGGTATTATTCCCGCAGTCGCCTCTTACGACGCCCAAGAAATGGGGGATGACATTCTATCCCGGCACTCCAGAGGGAGTTATAGTCAGTGAACTGAAAAATGTATTTGCATATTTGGATGACTTAATGTTAATTGCAGTTCTTTTCGATGGTGATCGTATTTTAAGCGAGTGAATAATCTCGTAAGACGGAATTGACTTCCAACACTTAAAAGTATGAAATTACTTGTTGAAGTCAGTACTATGCTGATTCATAACACTGATTTCACGTTATGGTCCGACTTCTACCAGTTATTTCATACTTTTGAGAGATGGAAGTCGCTTTCGTTTTTTTTAAGAACATTTTTTATTGCGTTATGGCTAGCTTTTGGCCAGTGACTCACATAAATAATGGTAAGTGATGACGCGGGCGAAAGTGTTGTTCAGGCTAACTTAGAATCACTGACATTCAAGGGCAAATTCGGGAATACATCATTCCTGGCGACAGATGTTCTACTGATACTTAATTAAGTAGCTAGCCATTCGCAAACATGTCCTAGCACCTAACGGAGAAGCTCAAGCCGGCTGTAATCGAACCATGGACCTGCGGCACGGCAGTACCGCTCGGCCATCACTGTTTCAAACCCTAGTAAATAAATAATTCTACCATTGTTTGTGGCATTCAAACTATGATAATACAGCAACTGCAGTAGTTTAATAATTGCGGTTGTATGTTTTGCCGTTGCAACCATAAAGTTAATATAAACCAAAACTCATTAAAACGCGGGGTCACGTGTAAATTGTGGCTCTCCCCTATTTAATTATGGTCCATATAAATCACTGGTGGCCAGCTGTTGCGATACGTAAAGTAAGTAAGGTTAGGTAAATTCGCTCTTTCAGGGCTTATTCGTCATTAGAATTTGGAACTCAGGACAAGGGTATGTTAGTAGTAGTACCTTCGAGGATGGAGAGTTTCTTTATTACTGTATCAGCCGGATTGTGTAATGCTGAACACAGCCTGCCTCATTAAGGGGGGGTTTGCCATAATCCCCACGCTTGGCGGGCGTCTTGTAGAACAGAGATGAATTAAGAGACAGAAATAGGGGGTTGAAAATGTATGTGACAGTCATATCATGAAACTTGGTGTCTACGTTTATAGAAATATTTTATACAGGGTTATTGGTTAAATGCTAACAACCTCTTAGGGTTGACTTCTGCTAGTCCTAAGAAACATTTTGAGATAGTTAATTTTTTTTGTTTTGTAATATATTTTTTTTAACTTTTTTGAAACTTTTTTTGTTTTTTAAATGTTTTTGACTGAATAAGCACGAGGACAACCTGATCTCAAAAGTCTCTTGTTCCTATAATGTATTAAGTATTTCATATTTTTACTACTTTGCTCAATGTAAATATTCAAAACTCGATTCAAAGGGACCACGGCGCGGTCAGTGTTGTCGCGGCGGGCGCTCTAGGCTCGGAGTAGGTATTAAAAGCTAAAAAAAAAATTTTTTTTCATTACGCAAAAAAAAACATCTCTAAATGTTTCATAGGAAAAGCAGAATTCAACCCTAAGAGGTTGTTAGCATTTTACCAATAACCCTGTGTATTTTTAATATATATATATATATATATATATATATATATATATATATCTATATATTTATTTAAAAATTTGTAATTTTTATTATAAAATAAAAATTACCAATTGGTCAATAATGACCTCTAAGAATTATTTTAAAACAGGCTGGATGAAAGGGGTTACATGTGAGTCATGGGGTCATGGGTATAAAAGAAAGTAAGGGTGGGCAAGATATCATGAAAACTTTTTGACTTATGAAACTGAAAATTGGTTTGTAGGTAGCTTATAGGTAGGAGACGTAATTTTAAACGAGTTCTATGAAAGGGCAAGGGGCAGCAGACCAGGAACAACATTTTGCAAGAATGTCTGTTCTAGTCGTTAAAATCTGAAATAAATTATTATATTTATGAATTAAAAATAACAAGTAATGTACCAAGGTTCTCGTGATACGCACGAATTAAGGAACATATTTTGAAGCTGTGATAGCCGACCATAGATAGCTGTATTGACTGCCGTGCCGCAGGCTTATGATTCGATCCCCACAGCTGGCTTGAGCTTTACCCTACGGTAAAAAGGCATTTTGCTGCCGAATGCTCGCCTGGCTAGCTACCACACTCAAATAAAAAATATGTCACCAAGCACCTTACAATGTTTTCCGGCAGCAGCAAGCTAGTAAGTCAATATATAAACAAGTATAAATTAATTAAATAAGTAAAAATCCCGACTGCAAATTATTTATTTTAGTTAATATTTTTTACGTTCCATTGAAATTTAAACTGTAAGCTATATATATTTATGGATTTTTTTTAAAGCCCTTTATTTTGATATGCAACTCTAGGTTTAGAGGAAAAAATACTTCTATCTCATAATATGGCATCTAAAATCCGCTAACTTGTTTTTATATATTTTTTATGTGCCTATTGTCACTAGCACTATCAAGACAAATCTAACGATAGCTCTTACATTAATATCGGTTAAGGCGTTTAGAAGTTATTGTGGAATAGAGAAACTCACAAACACGCATACATTAAACCTGAGAACATAACTACCTTTTTATGGGCAGCTATGTAAAAATACTGAAGTGCATTTATTTATAAAATATTTTTTTAATTCCTCCTTAACGATTATTAATTTTATATCTAATTGTCGCTAAAATGTGCCCAGAATGTGTTATATCCTTAAAAATACGTGTTGTATATTTTAAAATCAGAAAATTGCTTTCATTTCAGTCAAACAAAATCCCGCACATGACTTAAAATTTTTCCTCACGTTTTGTAATACAAACAAAAGGTCTTAGCCACATGTGCAGCGCGCATCGAAATTGAACTTTATTTAATTCATTTTTTGTATTATTTTCGCTTACAAGCTCCTCACTAATCTAAATCGCCCCCTTAACTTCTTTCGCCGTATTGCCGTGACTCTCCGAACTAATATATTTTCTGATTGATCTTACTGACCCTTAAGATCCTAAGCAAACATCTCTACGAGTTGAGATTGTAAGACATAGGTCCTTACAAAACCTCACGAACGCTTTTCAATAATATGGTTTTGGTCTACGCAGAAGTGGCAGTAACTAAAGCTAGCAGTTTTCTAATGGCAATCAAAATCACGACATTCAGTGTAACTGATTCCTGCATCAGTCGAATTGTCCACTGCTGAACACAGCCTGCTCCATTATAGGGGATTTGCCATAATTCCTACGCTTGGTAAGCGTCTTAGGAATGGTAGTGTGAGATATCACTTTCTCAGAAAGCGCTGCTGCCCTCTTTCTGCCTTAGTCACCTCTTACGACAGCCACGGTAGAGATCCAGAGGTGACAATCTAGCCCGGCACCCCAGGGGCAGCTGATTAATAGATAAAAAATATAAAAAATATGGAATAATAAAGGTGGAATAACATTTTGCGATTGCCTGCCTGGCTAGCTACCATCCTCAAGTATAATATCTGTCACCAAGCACCTAAGAGTGTGTTCCGGCAGCAGTACTGGAGAGCCAGTAAAATTACAGGCACATGATGAGACTTAACAACTGTATGTCTCAGGGTGAAGGGTGCAGTGCATTTCGTTACTAGTGCCGGAATAAATCTGTTGTAGGCAGATGATACCGCTTAACATCAGGTGGACCTCGTGCTTGTTTCGTCACAATAACATAAAAAAACTTAAGCCAAAGTAAATAGTTGTATAGGATGTATAGGATGAACCGGGCAATTATTTTGTAATGGATTTCATTATTACCCACTCGCGCTAGTCAATAATGAGGATTTAATTTGCAAACTCAAAATGTGATGGCAATAGCAAAATCAAATTTTCAATTAATCGCAGAGATCGGAAATACTAACCTTATCGAACGTCCTTTTCGTCAGGCAAAGTTCAAAAGTCAAAGTATTCATGCTTTATAACTTCTCTACCTACTTATCTAGAAAAATACAACACCTATTATCAAAAGCTGTTGTAGTAGGACATATATAACTTTCTATAGAAAACAGATTTTAATAAAATCGTTGGGACAAAAGTTCTTTGCACGAATAGTCAGACACCTTAGACATTCTTCTCGATATCTATTTCCAGAAAATTGAACGACATACTCAAAAGCCATTGAAGATTTTTATTATTGTAAAAGTACAAAAGGCGCCAAGTTTCCGCCTGAATTAGTTAATGCTGTAACCAGCTTTTGTAATCTAGAAATATACAAGATTATGACTTAACGACATAAGTTTTACGTGTGTAAGGCTTTTTATGCTTGATATAGTGGTCAAATAAAGTGGTTGAGATAGTGGTCAAAGACTAACCTTTGACCACTATCTCACCTGATGGTAAGTGGTGTACTGGCTCTCAAGGACAGCTGCCGGAACACACCGTTAGGTGCTTAGCGACAGATTTTCTACTTGAGGGTGGTTGCTAGCCAGGCGGACATTCGCAAAATGCCCTATCACGATATATGCCGTTATAATCTTATAGTCGTTATAGTTATAATATTATAGTCGTTATATGCCACCATGCTATAACGACTGCCATCCTAAGACAACAACCGGGACCGACGGCTTAACGTGCCCTCCGAAGCACGGAAACGCTCAGTAGTAATGTCACTAGCGGTCACCCATCCAACTCATGACCGCGCGCGACGTTGCTTAACTTTGCTGATCGGTTAAGAACAGCTAAGCAAACTTATCCACGAGCAACTTTGGTATCAAGAACATAAAATCCTGTTTACCAGCTTTACCGACCACATCATCATGATTATCAGCCATTACATCCACCGTTGAACAAATGCCTATCACATTAAGTGGGGGTGGCCATAATCCAAATTATTGAAGGATCACACTTTGCTTCCACCTTATGACTCCACAGGAAGATATGGGGTACAATTCTAGAACGGCACCTCATGGCAAATAATCACATCTACGTCTACACTAATATTATAAAGAGGAAAGATGTGTGTTTTTGTATTTCCGTAATAAACTTAAAAACTACTAGACCGATTTGATAAATGTTTGACCATTCAAATCCTAAATTGTCCTTGATGAACATAGACTATGTTTTTTTTTACAAAATTACAAATATACGATAGGAAAGATTTAAGTCATGTGCGGGATTCTTAAATCTTTTGAATTGAAGCGCTCGTAGCGAAGTTTACTTAGCTGTTCTCAACCGATCAGAAAAGTTAAGCAACGTCGCGCGCGGTCAAGAGTTGGATGGGTGACCGCTAGTGACATTACTACTGAGCGTTTCCGTGCTTCGGAGGGCACGTTAAGCCGTCGGTCCCGGTTGTTGTCTTAGGATGGCAGTCGTTATAGCATGGTGGTAGGGCATTTTGCGAATGTCCGCCTGGCTAGCTACCACCCTCAAGTAGAAAATCTGTCGCCAAGCACCTAACGGTGTGTTCCGGCAGCTGTCCTTGAGAGCCAGTACTTCTAGGTTAGCCTGAACAACATCTTCGACCACATCGTCACTTACCATCAGGTGAGATAGTGGTCAAAGGCTAAACTATCAGGCATAAAAAAAAAAAAAAAAAAAAAACCCGCATCCATTCGCCCCTTTAGCCGGGGCATGCTCTAACCAGTTGAGCTAACATGACATGACGTCATAACTCGAATCTTTCCTACCGTTCATTAACCATCATATTGGGATGGATTATGTTTATATATGTATATATGGTTTTTTTTTTTATATTTTGTTAAATACTCGTGCGAAACCGCGGTGGCCCGCTAGTACATAACTACGTAATAGTACATGCTACGTAATACTCGTGTTATGGAAGTGTGCGAGTATCAGTTTATAGAAACAACGTAAACAGAAATAGTCTTAAAAACTAATTGGCACTGAAATTGTAACACCAGAACCCGGACCAATTGCAATATATTCTACAAACTTGTTACATTGTCACAGTTACAAGCCAAAAGTACCTTATACGCGTCTTATATCTTACAGGCGACTTTAACTGACTTCTCCTAACATGGACCAAGTTTGATTAGGGTCCAAAATTAATTCTCCCACGGGACGGGCTGAACTAATTTCGGGACAGTTATCAAGTGGCTCGGAAATGTTCGGGTGTGGTCGAGGCTTCGGATCGGGCTTGAACCGATGGGTTAGAACATAAAATCATAATGTTAATAGTTCAGGCTTCGGAACAGTTTCAACTTTGAGATTAGATGCCTTTATATGCAACGACCTTTCGTTTCTCTGTTAATACTATAATTTCTTGCAAATTCCCTCTGACTTATGAATTCTTATCTTTTATCACTTATCTACTAATCCTTATCCTTATCTTGTTCATTCTATTATAAAAACTTACGTAGTTTTCATTTTAGTAAATAATACTGGATAAATCACGTGAATAAGTCAGATAGGTCCGACTATAGTTTCAACCACATCCGGTGGTCTTTTTCAAGGAGAGCTCGGGACGCCCGCGTTGACGTCTCGCTTAGCACTGATTATTTATTCTAATTTCACCGTAAATCCATCTTGACATTCACACATACGCCATGTGAACACTTCTTTTATCTGCCTACATAACGGATAATCTTATATTTTACCTTAAGGCATAAGTAATATTTGATGCTATTATTGATAATTACTCACGTTCCAATCAATGACTCTATCTTTTGTATAATTGAACCAAGAAAAATGTAATAGACTGTTTAATGCTCAAAAAAATATAACATCCGATCAGCATTAGTTTAAATATATGAAACAACGGATTGACTTAATAATATTCGATTTGATAATAAGCGATACCACTTGCTATAATTTACCGGTGGCGAAATAACACACTTCATATTTGATTAAAGCCAGGGCGATCTTTCGGAAACTTCTAATATAATCCGGATTATAAATATCCCATGAATTAATCGAGGACATAATTCGGGTCTATGTTACTAAAGCTGCAAAAATTTATCCAGCCGGTATTGGAAAGCATAGAAAAGAGAAATGGAAAATAAAATGTATTATAATTATCTATGGTGGAAACAATTGCTTATACACATCCCTTGCATACATGCACACTTTACACACACACAAATAATTGATCCTTTCGCATTTATTAAATGGTGGGATGTAATAATTTATTCGAAAGTTGCCATATTGGATATTGTGTGCTTCAAATCAAAGCTTTCTTATTTAATTATTTTTTATGTCTGATAGGTTAGTTTTTGACCACTATCTCACCTGATGGTAAGCGATGATGTGGTTTAAGATGTTGTTCAGGGTCACCTAGAATTAATATCTCTCAAGGACATCTGCCGGAACACACCGTTAGGTGCTTGGCGACAGATTTTCTACTAGAGAGTGGTAGCTTGCCCGAGGGTCATTCGCAAGATGCCCTACCTCCATGCTATAATGACTGCCATCCTAAGGCAACAACCGGGACCGACGGCTGAAGCACGGAAACGCTCAGTAGTATTGTCACTAGCGGTCACCCATCCAACTCATGACCGCGGCGAACGTTAATTAACTTTGCTAATCGGTTCGAAACGGCTCAGCAAACTTCGTACGAGCGCTTTAATTTAATAACTTCAATTGTATGATGTCGTTTCTTGAAGAAGGAAGGACTTTTAGAAAATAATGATAATCCTATCAGATTATGTGCGTCGTGTCGGTAAGTGCTAGCATGCCTATCGGAAGTTTTATTGTTGAGGTTGAGTTATGAAATTGTTGATCTTCGATACAATGAGCGATTTGGCGATGTCGATTTACGATAAGTAAACCAGCTTTGTTAACTTAGCTAATAATCTGCACTGATATTATAGACAAAGTTTGCGAGTTTGGGTGTTTTGCTTGGAGACTTTGTGAAAGCGGTTTGTAAACAACTTGCTCAATCCGATAGCAAATAAATATGTGATGACATTATGATATGAGGATATTCATATAACAAAATATTTCAGTAACGCAAATACGATAAACGGTACTAGTTGTTCTATAATGTGTTTTGCGGTCATAGGCCATTAGAGGTCATAGAAAAAAAATACTACCTACAGCACTTCCATCCCTATTTATTTTTTTATTTAAAAATGCATTTACGCATTCCCTTCCACCCCGGAGTTCCATCTCTACTCGGCGGGATCGCAGGGACGCTTTAGCATTCAACCACCAACCCGCCACGGTTGTCCATTGCCGGACCCCTTCTGGGGTGCTACCCCTCACGACGCACCAGAACACATGGCACGTCGCTACCACCCGGGGACCAAGCCCGCAAATGGGCGTCAGACGACCCCACTTTCGACGCCCAAGGTCCCCCTGCGACGGGTCAAATGAGTAGCCCCGTCGCCTGCTACTTCGGCCGCAGAGGATAGGGAGAGTGGCGACCAGTACTTCCATCCCTAGTCGAAAGGCTTGTAAGCTACGCGAAACGTGTTTCAGGCGTCCCACACAGGAGTATTTGACCCAAAAAGGCGATCAAAATTATTTAGCGTGATTTTTATATTCGTTTCGTCTCGTTTGACTATTTGAAGCTAGCAACGTTAGAATAAAAACGTATATACATTTAAAAAACACTTATTATTACGTGCCTTTTTACTAAAATATACAAATAAACAACTTAAAATAATCTTAATTCTATATCTATAATCAAATTATCAATCAGAACAATTATCCCATCCTTCTCCGTCTGATACACCATCACTGTCAGGTTCACTTTCGTTGTTTTCATCCTTCCTCTGATTTATTTAATACACTCGCTTCTAGTAACATCTAAGGTCTCTGGCTTAAATGGCTTCGATTTCTTTGACGGTTTACGCCTTATGGTGCTCATATATGGGTCGGTCGGAGGTAAGCAATAGGATGTAATGATGACATCCGTATTTCATTGCATTGCGTCGTTGAATTTTCTAGAGAATCTTTCTCTGTACTGTGTGAAATGATTATTTCTGCATGGCCTCTGCTGCTTTTTCTGACATTGTGCCTATTGGCAAAAGTGTGTGTTCTACGATCGTCGGGCCATGAATCAATATCATGTGTATTGTAGGTGACATTGGGTACCAGGAGTGCAGTTCGATATACAGTTTTGCTGTGTCATGGCTGTAGGTGGCAATTTTTTTTATGTCAATCCTGTGACCACTGGATATTACTTCAAGAATGGTGGCAAACCTATCGATGAGGTTCCTATCAATTCCGGTGATGTCTGCAGATATCTCCGCATTAAAGAAGAACCTCTTGCTGGTGTTACCGTCACTACTGTTGCCGAAATTAGTTTTAGGGACGGCACATCCACTATTAGTCTGAGCTCATCTCTGAAATGCACCCCTGTAACCAGTCATGGTATTTCTTCAAAAATAGGCTCTCAGTTCTATTTGAACTTTGCCATTGGCTTTGATTTCCGACTTAAATCTTGAAAATATTTGTTCAAAATGGTTTTGTTTCTCATTTAGAAATGTAGGTTCATTTTTTTATATTTGACTACTAATTCCAACTTTTCTGCGATATCCTTACCGCAACAATTTTTAGCCATATAGTATATAGCTTCCCGTGTCATAATCTTTACGCCGGAAATGCCTAAAATAAAAAAATGCTTTAATTAATAAAAGTGACTGCAAAATGTAACTTTGTTTGTCATATGCTTACTAGAAAAGTCGCAAAAAAACTATGTTTAGGCAGTTAATGGCACCTAAATTTCAATAGAATTTTAAGATAACATCCTAAGGTAGCCAAATAAGGAAAAAATTAAGCCGGGAAAGGCCCGGAAATATAACAAAATTACTATTTTATATATTTTATCAAAATAATACCTATACAAAAATATGCAGTTAACAAAAATATCCTGAAAAAAAGTTGTGAGGCATTTTTGGATAGAGTTAACTATAATTCCAATTCTACGTACCTGGTTAAACGTCTTCCATGATGAAAAAAACTAATATTCACTCGACATCAATCACAAACAGTTTTGTTGCAACTCAAAAGTTCCGTCTTTTTCTTAGTCGATATTACGTGTGGCTTGCGACGCGCACAAAACACGACTGCTTACGCGAAAACGAATGAACATTACCCAAAAACCATGGCGGTATATTGTTCTATAGACATTTAGCTCAAACCAGGTAGCTGTAGTTTCTTGGAAATGCTGAAAATAAAAAAATGAATTATGATCGGCTTTTTGGGTCAAATACCCCTGTGTGCGTCCGTAGGTTGAGGTAACTACTTACCATCAGGTTGGCCTTATGCTTGATTGCCACCTGTGGTAGATCCCAGGATAAGATAGTTTTATGGTTTTTCTGACTACGAAACTTTCATTGGCCGTATGGTAACCATAGGTTCTCCCTCTTGCATGAGACGTAATTAATTAATGATCTGGCGAAACGATAGCTTAGATACCTGTCTCGGTCTTCAAGGATATACAGGCGTGACGAAGTGATGAAAATGCTGAAAAGGATTATGACTGAACCCATTATGATCCTGGAATATTCCGTTATACAATACCATGTCATAATTTTAGTGTTTGTGGTGTTGTAAAATCTAAATATTTGATTTCAATAATTTTGCTTAATATATTATATATTATTCATAGCTTAACTCCCCCACATAAAATATTTTTACGGCATTTATTTTTTTCTTTATCAAAATGATATACTTAATAAGAATTGTTTATCAATTGTGAAAATAATACCATCGTAATACCGTATGTAAAGATATGTCAAACAGTTTACGACATCAATAATTAAAAATACGTAATATCAATCATTTAAATTGAATTCAAAATAACACAGCTGAATTCAAAATTATATTTCAAGTAAACGTATCCTATCTACCTTACGAAGTAACCACTCAAACACCTGTGTCAATAAACCCGATGTTGAGATAATTAACCAGGAAGTCGGTTGACATTTCGCTCAGTTAGCACAGAGTAACCTAATTTGTATCTTACCGATTTCTAGGAACTATAAACTATTTACTGTACCAAGTAAACATGTCAATTACTGTGCCGTTAATCTAATAACCTTGCGATAAACTATTACATATCATCGATTACAAACTTGTTGAGGTTGATATGACAATAATATCAACACACGTGTGCAAGGGCAAGTAAATGATGTTTTCGTTGCCATATTTGCCTTACTTTACAAAATTGCTGTTCTAGATATTTTCTTTTACATTGGAATAGATGATTGGTGGTTATTTTGCCTTGGCGCCTCACGCGAAATATATGGCAATATTGTCAATAGGTTGCACTCTGGAACGAACACTCTCGTTTTACTACTGTTAAACTTTAGTGATTTCCATTAAATGGTTTAAACTAGTGTGCATGCCAGTCGCGGCTTCAGAATGAGACTGTTTCAGACCCTCCTTCAATATCGTAATGCCCGACTAAAAGTAACTGCGCCGAAATGAGCTGCAATGCGACTTTGTGGTTGTTGCGGCTTCAAATGGGTTCGTCACATTGACCAAGTTGAAGATTTATTTATCAAGATTAGAGTTCGTCATTGTGAGTGTGACATACATTGTGCCTCGAAGCAGTAGTGTGCAACGCTTCTGTCGTTAAGCATGAAAGGCACTGTAACATGTGACATTACTGGGCAAACGAGGCATAAGAGCTGAAATGAATATGAAATGAAAAGTGTTTTATTACTGTTTAATGCATACAGATATAACATTACATAAGTAATAAAGCATACGTTTGTAACATTCTATAATGTAGAAGGAACATATATTTCAATAAGTAAGTAGTTTTATTCTTTGGTTTCCTCACTAGGCAAGCCTGTGTCGAGTAAGACCGATTTCTCATTCATAAACGATTGATATGATTTTAATCCTCAGCAGACAGATAGTTTTACGTCACTTCTACATATTTATGTATAAATTAAATTTCTAAATGCAGGTATGGCTTAAAAATTGTTTCTACTTAGACAAATAAATTGAAAATGTACTATGTACCTATGTAATACAAAGCAAAAAAATATTACAAGATACACAGATAAATACTATAATATGGAGAAAGTTATACATATTAGTGTTTGTAGATTATGTCTAACGTACTACGTTCAATATATGTTTTAGCGCTTCTAGCTAACATCTCGGAGTGACGAGCGCAGTACAGTGTCAATCAGAACGAGAGAGGTGATACTGGAACTGTAATATACAGACGTTAAGCTTATACAATCAGGCGTGTGACTCTCCGTCTCATTAGTTCATAACATAAAAAAGAACTTTGGAAAAATGAAGTTGAATTAAATTTACACAGAAAACTTTGCACTCGGACGAGTAGCACGGTTCGTATCCGAGCAGTACACTCGCGCTATAATAGCTATGGTGCACTCTATTGAAAGAAAAGTATTTTTTGCTGAGCTTTGTGGGTGCACTGCGGAATGCGAACGTTCTTTCAATACGAAAAAGTGTGCTTATACACGCCATAGTCGGTATACCAAACGATGAATCAGTTAGGCCACACTTTAAAGACCTTAGTATTCTGACCATGTCATTGTTGTTACATTATTATCCTGCCAGTAGCAGTAACGTGAGGTGTAACTTATAATCGTACTCTAGGTTTGTGCCTAGAGTAGGGAAGAGTGGGTGGTGTTCTCACTTCTATAATACCAGGAATGTCTGCAATCATGTGAGTATTGATAGGACATTAGTGCAAATCCTCTAAAATCTATAATTAACAAAAAGTAAATTGACACAATAACTTCGTTGCCTTCGAGTCTCGCCTGAAACATTGGCTACTCAAGTGGACGCCTTATTATTTTGAAGAATTTGTAAGTTATATGCGGATTTTTATCCCTAACAGTACAAATCATGTCTTGGACTTTATTGACTTTCTAGTATTTCTATTATCAATACGATTATTTTATACTTCGTACTAAAGGAAGGTGATTCCCTGATTTTGTTCTCTTCTTGAGAAGATCTTGATAGGATTCAGAAATAAAAAATACGTTGTGCGGATGTTTTGTTAACGAATTCGTGCTGAAGGTTTTTTCATAACTGCTTGATGGAGGGAAAATGATTTTTCTCTTTTAATCAAGCAGTTTATAGTTATTAAATTCGTGTTCAAATTATTTTGAATTTCCTCAATGACACTGAATTTTCATATATGACTTAATGTGACCAATAATATCCTTAACAAATCCGTGTGGAAAATAATAAATACTGACACTGCATTCCTTTAATATAAAAAGTATTATTTTATTTATGTTTGGACAATCAAAAGGACGCAGTCTCCACTCGCAGTGCGCGTTGAGATAGAAATTTATAATATTCTGTTTGAGTTTCCGTTACAAGCTCCGAATAAAAAGCTCCCAATTAAATTAATACAAAAAAACCTTAATTCCTGAGGTAAAACTGAATGAAAAGTATAAAGCATTATCAAAATAAGTGTCTACGACTATAGCTACACCCTTATTTATGGTAAAATATCAAAGAAAGCATTCTCAATGAATGTTGTCGTCGGGAATGCCACCGGTAAAAAAATAGAAGCCACTTCATTCTGATCTTCTTTTTTTCTGTGCGCGCAGTAAGAGAAAACAATTTTTACCGACCTAATATAAAGTGTCATAAGGTTATGAAGTTATACTACTACTACATCAGCCGGTTGTCTAGTGTTGAACACAGCCTCCCCCATATTTTTATACAATACTATACCACTTATTAACGCAATAGCACAGTGTTTGTCTGGAAAACATTTCTTGCCTATAATATTCAATGACCGATATATTTATTTTGTGATAAGAACAATACAGCTGACGTCAGGCGTTTCTAGATTGATCTTTATTGTTTTACTAAAGGTATACTTAATTCACAAGTTTGATTTGTTCCGTTACGGTACGGAATAGTTTCTTTGGATGAGCTATAATCATATACTATGATTACGACAAACACTTTTACAAATATCAATGAGGGCAAACGGGCTACAAACGAACGAGTATTCGTGAACCTGTGAATACTGTGCCTGTAATAACATTTCCGAATTCTGTTGTCTTGTGCATATAATTATATCCCTGACTAAGATGGGCAAATAAGCTAATGTCGTCAGACGAGTCCAGTATGAATAATCAATGTATCTGACTTAAGACAAGAAATTTTTCTTTTACTCGTTTTCAACAGACTTCGACAAGTTATTTCCCACATTTGAGTGTTGAAGTCGGTTCCATTTTTTGGTAAAAAAAACCGTGGTTGAATGCTAAAGCGTCCCTGCGATCCCGCCAAGAAGCGATAGAGGTGGAACACCATGTGTTATTTAGTCGGTAGGGGCACTTGCTGCTGTGGGAGTAGTTGGTGTAGAGCCCGACATATCGTATATATAGGCCACCTTCCCGGGGTGGCCGGGAGTGCGTAAATGCATTTTTTCTCGACCACATCCTCACTTACCACCAGGTATGATATTGGTCTCGGAAAAGGTTAGTCTATCAGCTATTAGTTCTTATACATGTATACGAATACAATCTCTTAAGGCTTCTGCTATATATATTATATTTCTTCACCTAATCAGACATCGCTTACAATAACATTCCTGTTTACTTTCAAAGAACATTTTCTCTCATTCAGCTTATATTAATTGCTTATAATTTATTTGTATTGGGGCATCGAATAACAAGTTCATTTAAATTCTCAGTGCATGTTGATAATATGTGACCTATGGCTTTTAAATTCATTCCCGCAAGTCAAACGGTAATGTTTGTATTGATAAGTGTTACAATCAGTTCGTTCATATATAAAGTTATCATGTTATTATTTAGTCAGTAGTCACGGGTGTTACTACTTTGTGCCGGATATTGAGTTAAGTGCAATTATGAACTCCTGGATTTGTTTCATTGTGCTTATTTTTGCAGACATTGTGCTGTCTGCTGAAGGTTAGTAGTTTAACTTATTAATCGTATATATTTCCTTACAACAATTTGCTTACAATACGCAGGACTCTAATACAGACGCTATTGGTCATTATAATTATGTATTATAGGTTATTGTGGAGCATAACCTTTTTAAACACTTCACTTAGGTACTTTTCATTAGTGAATATTAGTGAAGAACGTGAAATATTTGATAAGATTATAATCTATTTGGAAAAATATGTCTTTGTAACCTAAGTTACAATGGTTTTGATAATAGATGAGCAAACATTTGACCATATTGAATCACCTGATGGAAAACGACAACGAAGTCAACGATGGAACATGCTTGCCTAAAAGAAACCTATTCACTCTGTAGTGGACTCTCAAATTGTATATACCGGGAAACAGGGACGCTGCGCTCATACGATCTTTCATGAATCAGCCATGCGCATAAAGAAGCTGGAATGATAGGGTTTCATTCGTATTTTTCGGATATCGACCATGTACGGATGCCGCGTTCCTGTGTGACTTGTTGAACAATGAAAGGAGATGGATGAATAAGGCTGTCTAGATTGATCGCGCAGTGTCCGAATGAAGACTGTAAAATATCGATAATCTGGCAACTTTACTAAACCAAGGCTTTGAAGTCCAGCCTCCACTAACGCATCGTCATTAGAAAGCTTCTTTGCTCGATAATGAGTAAAGACTAAGGCTTCGAGCTGGTATTCGAGTCATCCGAAAGATGGCTGCAGTATTCCATACAAGATCGTACTTACCGATTGTAACCTGCATTACTTTCCTGGAATCTGCTATTCTTTTTTCATTTTCATTACAATGATTTTAATTTTTTGAAGCGCATGTAGGGAAGTTTGCTAAGCTGTTCTTAACCGTTCAGCAAAGTTAACCAACGTCCGCCGCAGTCATGAGTTGGATGGGTGACCGCTAGTGACATTACTACTGAGCGCTTCCGTGCTTCGAAGGGCATGTTAAGCCGTTGGTCCCGGTCTTTGTCTTAAGATGGCAGCCGTCTAAGCATGGTGGTTGGGCATTTTGCGAATGCCCGCCTGGCTAGCTACCACCCTCAAGTAGAAAAATCTGTCGCCAAGCACCTAACGGTGTGTTCCGTCAGCTGTCCTTGAGAGCCAGAAATTCTAGGTTAGCCTGAACAACACCTTCGACCACATTCATCACTTACCATCAGGTGAGAGTAGTCAAAGGCTAAAATATCAAGCCTAAAAAAATAAAAATGAGTATAAAATTGACTTATGGGCGGTAAAGGAAAATAATATTAGTGTTATGAAAAAATGTCTGTAAATCTTTTTGTTTTCTACAAAAAGATACCGGTATTTATGTCTCTTATCCTGAGTCACTTATTATTAAGTTTGTAATGATGTCATTTAAATATGACAATGCAACTACCTACTAAGGGAAAATCAGTCACGAGGAGTAATTTTGAAGCGCTCGTAGCGAAGTTTACTTAGCTGTTCTCAACCGATCAGCAAAGTTAAGCAACGTCGCGCGCGGTCATGAGTTGGATGAGTGACCGCTAGTGACACTACTACTAAGCGTTTCCGTGCTTCGGAGGGCACGTTAAGCCGTCGGTCCTGGTTGTCATCTTAGGATGGCAGTCGTTACAGCATGGTGGTAGGGCATTTTGCGAATGCCCGCCTGGCTAGCTACCAAAGCCAAATAGAAAATCTGTCAGGATTTACAATAAAAATAAATTATATATAGGTTTTTAAAATACAATACACATAGAGGTTGCAAATAATTCAATATACACCTTCTCCCCTGTGCATCCCGAAAAGGGTAGGTGAATATATATTGACACGAACATAATACTCGTTTATGAGTCAACCGTTTAGTCGCAAACATTAGTCGTTATGTGGAACAATGTGGAAAAATATATCATTGTAGAGCATTGCTCTATAATTTTAAGAATAATAACTATAAAAATCATGAGAAGAAAGAACGAGATTTTTACCTGCAGTAACTAAAATTGCAGCTTGCTGTGTGTTTACAGTGAACGGGGAACGCCGAACTCTGAACTTAGATTTCTAAACTAGATTTCTCGTCTATGCGTTATGGGAACGGCGTGCGGCGTCTAATTGTCTGTTCACAGTGGATAAAATACAAATAACATAAACGATCTTGATACTTTCAGATACTTCGCTACTAGTACCATGTAGAGTGAAAGATATAGAGTGCCTGAGCCGTTCCACGGAAAAGTTTCTGGAAAAAACATGCAAAGGAATTTCAAACTACAGCATTAGGGCGATTGACCCGTTACTTATTCCGGGGCCATTGTCTCATGTGGTGAACGAAGGACTTACGTTGCAGTTCAAGAACCTTAATGTGACAGGACTGAGAAACCAGAAGATATCGGACTTTCAGTAAGTGACCTTGCACTCTTTAAATGGCAATGATCGAACTCTAAGAATGTTCTTATTCTCGCTTTATTTTAGTTTTAGTAGTGCTCTGAATACACTATGTAATTTCTGCTGTTCATTGACATTCAGCTGTTTGGCCAACTTCCGTGGTCGTGATGGATTTGTTCCACATTTTGTTCAACGACAGTCACTATGTTTTCATGTATGCGATATTTGTTACTGTTTCCAGTAAAATACATTTTAAGCTTAGAATAACTATTTACCTAAGGTCAATATTAAAATCCAAAATAATTTCTTGCTGATTTGTGATACATTCAATAAAATGATATATCTATCAAATTATAAAAAAGATAGAGAAAATAAAATGTAAAATTGACAAGTTATTAACATATTATTTTCTGATCGCATAAGGTAAAATACAGGAAGGTGAGGAGCACCTTCTGAGGAACTGGTATCTTAAGCTGCGATCCCCAAGACGCCTGCCAAGCGTAGGGTTTATGGCAAATCCCCAATTGGGAGAGGGTTCAGCAGTGGACGATCTGGCTGACACAGTACCTACAGTACTTTCATAGAAACCTAAGGAAGCAAAGGATTCTAGGAATGAACCACAACCACATCGAGTGGTTGAAATACAAAATCAGAAGCGTAACGAAAGTTCAATGGTACGAGATGCAAAATAACTTTGCTGCCGAGCAAAACACACCACTTTTCACCACACGCCAGCGAAGAAAATGCTAGGAGCAAAAAAGTAGCTTAAATAAGTATGAAAAATAGTGTTAATTGTTATTAAAAGTTATATTTCAATTCACTATAATTGGGAATAATGAAAGTAAATGTATATACATGTCCGTATGGATTGAGGAGCCACTCCAGACTTAAAAAAGAAACTCACACCCTTATATAGTAGCAAAGGATTTTATACATGTTACAATTTTAAAGACCATTTTCTACGCTAGCGGATAAAAAGCACTTTTCTACGCAGATTTAGAATGATATACAACACCATTCCGAGCTTGTGATGTGCAAATGTATTGTTAGATAACTATAGTATTTTCTTTTGGTGTTTGGGGAAACTACAACTCGACCAAGCTAAGTTTGCACCTCGCGTCAATTACGCCACACTAACGCTTAGGTACGGTCTACAAAATAGGATTCGCTATGACTTTAAAAAGTAAATAAATGTTTGTTAGATTTTAATATGCATTTATTGTTTTTAACATTATGTTATACATAAGTACATTAAAATATACACAAAAAACTGAGGTGCAAACTTAGCTTGGTAGAGTTGTACATTTTAATGAAAACCAGCTGAAGAAAATATACTGGTCAGGTCAACAGCTACGTGAAATTGGGTAACAGAGTGACTTCTGTATTCGATGCAGCGCAGCGCGAAATCGAAAACTGCATTAGTTCACGCCTGAAATCGTTTTACGCGAGTTACCGAAATAGGTTGTATATGGCAACTTTTTTTTGTTTCTATGTCAAAAAAGGTATAGTCCCACCAACTTATCTGTTCAGGCGGCAAAAAAAAGAACTACAATATTCCTTCAAATTGTGACAGTTTGAAGTTGATTTCCTTGATCAGTAGCGCCCTCGAAAACTGCACAGTAAGTTGGTGGTACTTTAATACGGCCAAGCATCAAAAAAGTGTGATTGTATCAAAGACAGTGAAAACTATACTGTATATGGCTGTTAACTTGGTATATTTCTAATGTTTAGGATGGACCTGAATGCAAAATCAGTTCTATTAAAGACAAAGGCGGATTTGAACATTATTGGAGAAGTGACAATCGACCTGGGACATTCAAGAACTTATTCTGGTATATACCATGCCTCTGCAAGTACGTGTAACATATTTTTTTCCATGCCAACTTAAATTGTGACGAGATTAACGGAATCTGTGTTCCGTTGTGTAGCGATATTTTTTATTATGAAGTTTTTTTTTTTTTTTGTGCCTGATAAGTTAGCCTTTGACCACTATCACACCTGATGGTAAGTGATGATGTGGTCGAAGATGTTTTTCAGGCTAACCTAGAAGTACTGGCTCTCATGGACAGCTGCCGGAACACACCGTTAGGTGCTTGGCGACAGATTTTCTACTTGAGGGTGGTAGCTAGCCAGGCGGGCATTCGCAAAATACCCTACCACCATACTGTAACAACTGCCATCCTAAGACGACAACCGGGACCGACGGCTTAACGTGCCCTCCGAAGCACGGAAACGCTCAGTAGTAATGTCACTAGCGGTCACCCATCCAACTCATGACCGCGGGCGACGTTGCTTAATTTTGCTGATCGGTTGAGAATAGCTAAGTAAACTTCGCTACGAGCGCTTCAAAAAATTATCTTGTTGAATAATAAATTAGGTAAATTACATGTAATGGATATTTCCACTGTTTTTGTAATGAAAGCATCAACTGATACGATAATTATGAATTAATATGATGTATTTTGAAATTCACTATAAAAATACAAAGTGTTTAATGAGTTATAAAGGTTACAAATAGGTTCATCCGTGGATGAAACACCTTTTAAGTATTGTGTCAATACTTGTGTAAGACGTTTTCGCTTTTCCACATCATTAGGATTACATTTTAAGCGTTGGGTATATTTATATAAAACATTTTAAAACTAAAACAAATCAAAATAAATGTATACAATTTGTTTTTAAACTACCCACATTATTATAGCGTACACAATCCTATTCTTATAAAGTTCTTACCCGCGAATCGATTCAAAAACAGACGCAAAAAAGATTTGTATTTTAGGACCCTACAATCCACAATACAAGTCCACAGTTCATAGTCATTCAAGTTCTTTATCCTTCAAATTCTACTCTCATTCAATAACTTTGTGATGTTTACTATTTTGCGTATATATATACATATATATGCCCAAAGTCTTTGAATCTAGTGCTTATAAGCTGTAGATGTTTTACACTGTAATTGTTGGCACTAACTTTAAAATCTTCTGCATTAGTGAACAATTTGAAAATTATTTCCAGAATAATTAGAAATAATTAGCCACTGCACCTTTCAAGTTAATTATTAATGCTGGCGAAATCAATACCGGGCTCCAGCTAATGGGCAAATGTTGGCTCCACTGAGCAAGGTTGGCTCCTCTTCAATAGCATAGAGATTATTGTCTTTGAAAAATCACTACGGAACTTCCACAGACCCAAAAATAAACAAAGCTAACCGCATAAACAAATATGGCAAACCAACCACAATTATATTTTATATACGACCCTGCTGAAGTCAGAACATGGAATTGAAATACTTACAAAGAATAAAATTGAGTAAACTCGAAACGTTATTTCGACGTTTTCTTCAATATGTGATGTTTGTTTCAAGGACTAAACAAATTTTGGAGATTTTTGTTGTTTAATATTAACTTCAAAACTTGAGGAGATTGGTTTGTTATTTACCAAACAACTAAAGTCCAACAGCAAAAATAAATATACCAAAACGACCGCAATCATATGTATGAAATATTGAACATTTGGGATCTCCCTATTTTTGTTCCGATCTCTTTGGAAAAATGTCATGGGTCTTCACATAAACCAAGAATAACTTAGGAATTGAAAATTTTTGTTTTTCATTTTAGAATGTCATTCAAAAAGTTTTTTAATTAAATGCAAAACTGCATTTCATAGGTAGCTTCATAGTAATAGTAGAGGAGACGTGGGAGATCGACGTTCACCCATCAGATGACATATTTATTATCAAATTATAATTTATTAACAAACATGCCTATGATAACTATGAAAACTATCGAAAAGTTTTCATAGCTATTTCTAATTGAATTAATTTTAATCAGTTTTTTTTTTTCTGATAGTTTTCTTTCATTACCATCACTCTTTTCATAACTGAATGAATTTCATCTGAACTGATAGTTTTTAACACAGAATATGCCTAGGTAGGCTTCCTTACTTATTTCTGAGCATGGCTTCCTAGCAAGCAAATGTGAACAGGTAAGTCAATATAATAACTAACTATTAGTCGCCAAGCCTACCTAGCCTACCTAGGCTTATTCTGTATGTTAAAAACTATCAGTTGAGACGAAATTCATTCGGTCATGAAAAGAGTGATGACGATGAAAGAAAATTGATTATAATTAATTCAATTAAAAATAGCTATGAAAACTTTTTGATAGGCAAGTTATCATAGGCATGTTTGTTCATAAATTATATTTGATAAAAAATATGTCTCATCAAGTTATCTGATCTGTGAAGGCCGATCTCCCACGGCTCTTAGACTATAATCATATCCCTACAGAAAGGGAGAAGATGTTCCTTGGTTGTAAATATATTGAAATGATAAGTTCAATGTAAAAACTAACGCTTTGCTCGCTTGGTGGCGCCACTTCTGGTTTAAGACAGTTTAAAGTAGTGGATTTCTACTACACTTGGCTTAGATTAATAAGCATGTGCTAAGTTTAAGCGCTACTCCAAACGTCTAAGAATACAAATATGAGGTTAAGCACTATATTTTTACCGTTTTTTATATATTGCTGATAGGTAATCCTTTTACCACCATCTCACCTGATGGTAAGTGATGATGTGGTCGAAGGTGTTAACAGACTTAATCTAGAATTACAGGCTTTTAAGGAAAGATGCCGGAACACAACGTTAGGTGCTTGGCGACAGATTTTCTACGTGAGGGTCGCTAGCCAGGCGGGCGATCGCAAAATGCCCTTTCACTATGCGGTGAAGCTCAAGCCCGCGGTGGGATTCGAACCATGGACCTGCTGCGCGGCAGTCCATTGGAAGTGAATTGGAGTGGAAGGGCATTTTTGCGTTTGCCCGCCTGGCTAGATACCACCCTCAAGTAGAAAATCTGTCGCCAAGCACCCAACGGTGTGTTCCGGCAGCTGTCTAGGCACATGAGACTTACCAACTGCGTCTCAAAGTGACGGGCGCAGTGCAATTCATGACTTGTGATGAAATGCATCTGTTATAGGCAGAAATTAGTCCACTTAACATCAGTCACAAAAACATAAAAAAAATATGTAGGTTTGTATATCGTAGTAGGTAGTAATTAACAGATAATAAATTATAAAGTGTATATTGTACTACCATCGTTTTGGCTATTCCACTAAAGTTCGGCCTCTAAAAGACGCGTTTTTCCCCGGTAACATAAACAGTCTGATTACGTTATATGATATTATCAATTTATTACAAAAAACTACCTAATAATGGAACCGACTTCATCACTCAAATGTGTAAAATAACTTGTTAAAGTCGTTACCATGATGGTTTATAAAGGACCTATTATCACAATTTTGTGCAAATGGTACCGACTTCGATAACTTATTACACATTTGAGTGTTGAAGACGGTTCCATTTTATGGTAAAAGTATTTTTTTATTTGTGGAGTCGGTCAAAAATGGAGGAGGTACTCAATTCGTCTATTTAATAGATAATGAAGCTTCCGTGTGCTCCTATTTAAATTTTATCAAAATCAGTCAAGCCGTTTTTGTGTTACACACCAATAACTGAAAAAAATTTCTTGATGATATAGTCATTGACAGTGAATGACAATCAATCCCATAAGTAGGAAGGTGCGAAAAATATAAAGATGGAGTTGCATACTCCATCTTTATATTTTTCGCACCTTCCTCAACATATTTTTTCTTATTTGAATGCCCGATAGCATGACGTAATCAGACTGTTTATGATCCCGGGGAAAAATTGATTCTTTCAGCGGCCGCACCTTAGTATATTCTTTATAATTTATTATCTGTTAATTACTACCTACTACGATATACAGGCATACACTACTACGATATACTATGTCGACGAATTTTATAAGAATAAATTACGAGTATGTATAAGTACTTATATTTTTTGTTATTACAATACATGAGCTGTCAATCTCTAGGCGGCCGGACATTAGCCTAGCTTGCAGCATTCAGCGGTGCAGCGTGCTTTATTTCAGGAAACAATAGATCATAAAATGCTTTTTTCCGCTGTTGCTCTAGTGGGACGACGAGAAAAACTTATTTAAATCAAATCTTTCGTTGCCCAATGCTACAACACTATAAGAGTTTTGTTTAATTGATGATATTATTTAGCATTATAATTCGATAAGCTTTCTAAGACTTGCTTAAGACTCTCAAGGCAACCATTGGAAGAGAAGATAGATAGATAGATAATTCTTTATTGTACACACCACTAAATTACAATATAATAAAATACGAAAGCTACAATCAAGTGTTACAATGGGCGGCCTTATCACTAACAGCGATCTCTTCCAGGCAACCTTGGAATGGAGAGGAAATACAGGAATAATATGACGGGGGTGTAACAAACTAATATAAAAAAATGAGGTTAAACAAACTATGCTAACTTAAAATTTAAGCAATAAAATATTTTTCTGATATTATACAAAAACAAGAAGACCTAAATACGAATAATAATAATACACTCGTACATACTATATATACTAATAATAATAATATATATAATTATATACTCTTACATACATACAATAATACTATACACAAATACTATACAATATATACCTAATTATGCTATGTTTACATATAAGTACATACATTTCGTATACATATACTACAACTGTGATGATGAAGAGCAAGTGATAAGCAGTTTGGAACAGAACGGGTGTTATTACTCGGACAAGTAAAATTTTTTGACTTGGCTTTTAAACAAGGATAAAGATTGGGCTTGCCTGATAGAAATCGGTAATGAATTCCACAGGCGAACAGCTTTGACTGAAAAAGATAGATCGTAGAATCTTGTGCCATGTTGAGGCATACTGAGGGCGAGGTTTTCTGATGACCTTAAATTGAGAGCATTTGTAGTGTGAAGGAAATCAAAACGTTCCTTAAGATAGCGCGGGGTCAAAGGATTGAACAAAATATTGTAGAGGAGAGAGAGTATATGAGCATTCCGGCGAAGACGTATAGGGAGCCACTTGAGCTTAGATCGAAATTGAGATATGTGATCAAATTTGCGCAAGCCAAATATAAATCTTATGCAGAAGTTTTGAAGACGCTCAAGCTTATCTAGCTGTTCCTCAGTGAGATCTGGATAGCAGACATCAGCGTAATCGAGAATTGGGAGTAAGAGAGATTGAGCTAGAACAATTTTAGTAGTAACCGGAAGAAAGTTGCGCAGTCTTTTTAAAGCGCCTGCAGTGGCGTACAATTTGCGACTAGTCACTTGGAGCTGAGGAGCCCAACTCAAGCAGCGGTCGATAGTCAAGCCAAGATTTTTTACAGTTTCACTGTAGGGAACAGGAACTCCATCAAAATAAACAGAAGGAATATTAGACCAGTCCACCCTCGAGATGAACCGTGAACTTCCCAGAATTATCACTTGGGTCTTGCTTGGGTTTATTATAAGTCCAAAGTTTTTGCACCATTCAGTAATGCATGTTAAGTCGTCATTTATAGAATTTATGGCGTCAGATAACTTGTCGAGAGGTGCTTGAGAATAGATTTGAAGATCGTCTGCATATAAGTGGTAGGAAGAAGAAAGATTTTGTGAAATTGTGTTGATAAATATTGCGAAAAGTAGAGGGGATAGAACGCCGCCCTGTGGGACACCTGCAATTGAGTCACACCAGGAAGAGAATTTCTCTTCGTAGCGTACTCGTTGCTGACGCCCAAACAGATAACTATGAAACCAATCGAGTACTGTTGGAGATACGTTAATAGAGCGTAGTATTGCTAAAAGTATGTCAAAATCAACTGTGTTGAAAGCATTACTGAAGTCTAACAATGTGAGTACAGTCATGTTTCCATTTTCCATTGAAAAGCGAATGTCATCAGTAATCTTTACTAAAGTACTGACAGTACTATGCCCAGGACGGAAACCAGATTGGAAGGGATTAAGGAGCTCACGACTGGAAAGATATTTGCTAATTTGGCTGTGAACAAGGCGCTCTAATACTTTAGATAAAAATGGGAGAATGGATATGGGACGGTATTCAGAAAAAGATTTAGGGTTAGGTTTTTTGGGTAAAGGAATGATTTGAGCTTCCTTCCAGATGGTTGGATATATACCCTTGGTTATTGAGTTATTGAAAATAAAACAGAGTATAGGAAGTACAATATCAAGGATTGGGACGAGCATATTACGACTTATTCCATCGCCGCCTACAGCATTGGACGTGATAGAAAGTAAGCTCTTCTTAACATCACAATCAAGTACTCGATTAAGAATAAAAGGAGAGCAGTCAGGAATTGGTAAGGACGAAAGATATTTAATCGTGTTTGATTTTTCAGAGACATCAATAGGAGATGTTGAAGAGAAATGGAGATTAAGTGAATCTATGTTTAAATCGTTAGGAATACAATCTTGGCGAGATTTACCAATTCCAATAGACCTAAGAAATTGCCAGATCTTTGCTGGATCATCGTTCTCAACGGAGTTATGAACATGGCGACGTAGAGCATCCCTACACACCATATTGCAGCGATTTCGTATTTTTACGTATTTGTTTTTATTAGTGTCGTTAGGGCGACATTTATACTTATATTTAGCGGTGGATTTTTTATGCATTAACAGTTTTATGTCTTCTGTAAGCCATGCTGCAGGCCGTTGTTTGAGCTTGATGGCTCGTAAAGGAGCATGCTTGTCGTATAACTGCGTTATTAATGTGTTGAAGATCGCAACCTGCTCATCCACTGTTATGGCATTGGTAACCGGTGACCAATCAATTTTGCTGGCATCATTGAAAAAATGTTCCTGATTTATACTACCAAAATTGCGCTGAAGAATAATTTTGGGCTTTAATTTTGGGGGTCGGATTTTATAGGATAGGAAAATTAGATCATGATATGAAAAATTATCAGCGGGACATTGACCGTGCTTAGCAACATGTTGCGGGGAAGATACTAAGCATAAATCAAGTAGTGAGGGATTATAATTGGGCGCATGATGAGTGGCATGTAGTGGGAGAATGTGCATGTTGCTTGAAGTAATTACTGATTCAAGGGAATTGGAGCGATGGTCTTTTTTGAGGAGACAGGTATTAAAATCGCCCATGATAATATTATGATCGTATAAGGGAAGAAGATCTTCTAGGATCTTTTCAAAGGAAGAGAAGTAATTGACGCTTGAGGAATGGCTATAGTAGGCTCCGAGTAAGATTTTACTATTTGATAATAGTACTTGATGTACGTAGATGTGGTTCTTGCTTTCATAACACAATCTAATGTTGTATTGTGACAACAAAAACAGAAGCGCTCGTTAGCGAGCGAAGTTTGCTTAGGCATTCTTAACCAATCAGCAAAGTTAAGCAACGTCCGGCGCGGTCATGAGTTGGATGGGTGACCGCTAGTGACTTTACTACTGAGCCACGTAGTATTATTAAATGTTCTATGACTGAGCACTCCCGTGCTTGTTGTCTGATGGCAGTCGTTATAGCATGGTGGTAGGGCATTATAAGAATATCCGCCTGGCTAGCTACCACCCTCTAGTAGAAAATCTGTCGCCAAGCACCTAACGGTGCGTTCCGGGAGCTGTCCTTAAGAGCCAAGTAATTCTAGGTAACTTACCATCAAGTGAGTGATAATGTTAGTGATCAAAGGCTTACCGATCGAGCATACAAAATATCATTCTAATCACATGATTTTGACTACATACAACAGTGTGTTTTTTACAATGTTCCAGGTGTACTAGGTACTGCAATGTATAACTATGAATTAAAGAATGACAGCAAATATGTAGAGTACTTTGTCGTCGGTCCAGAAAAGTTGACTTGTGAAGCCACTGAAGAACCAACTGTGTCCTTGAACCCCGAACTTGATCAAGCTTTATTACAAGGTATAGTCTACTACTTATTAAATACCACCTAGATTTCGGAGTGTCTAGATTTAGGATGATACGTCATTCCAACTTTCCACTACTGATGAATGCAACTTTAGCTAATATTTCGTCTTGGCACCGCCAGTAGTAAAACATATAGGAAAGTTCTCGCCTCCAAGCTGACACACACAAGGCTGTACAAGAATGCTAGTAAAAAAGACATATGTTGATACCACTCAATTGATAATACCTACACAATGTTTGTGCAGATAGCGCTCGGTTCCTTGCATTTTCATAGAATAAAACAAGTGGCTCTTGGAGCTGTAAACCTCGCGAATCTGCCCTTGCATAGCTTACAATTCAATAAAGGTTCACAGCGCACGCTGATATGGGTCACGAAATCCAAAAACCATGGTTATATTCTGTAAACTAATAAAATCAATTTGATGCGACACAGGTAATTTGCGTTGCTTCATTAATATCTATACAATATTAGACACTATATCATAGCCTTTATTTTAGTTTTCACGAAGGGTACGGAACCTTTCATGCGCGAGTCCATCTCGCACTTAGTTGATTTTTAGTATTTGTTGTTATAGCGGCCATAGAAATACATCACTTGTAAAAATTTCAATAATACGCCCTGAGTCTGATATTTTTCACAGACCACTTCGCCTTATTAAGAAGTGGTCCTCCTGTGAAAATATAAGTTTATTTTTTTAACTCCAACCACCGAAATTCGAAGCACCTGGCGTGGTTTAGAATTACGTTTCACTTATAAATTGTTGGTGAATGCAAAAATCCAGTTCCACACGTTTTATCTCCCTGTTTATCTCAGTAACAAAAATGCTTTATCTGCTCTTGGGTCAGAGTGACATTTTTATGTATCTACTCACCTTTATATCAGAAACAATATTGTACCATTATTTTGTTTCATTTCATCCCTTGATAGTATCTAAAGATTTATATTTGATGTTTATGTTTCATTTTATGAATGTACCGGTAGAAACAGAAATTATAACTGTATTAAAATTTGAGACATCATCTAAATGCTTTTTTTTTATATTGTTATGATTGCAATAACGCCTGCTATGCGGATTACATTACAAAATCACAAATATACGATAGGAATTTTTTTTTTTCCCGCACATATCTTATATTTTTCCTATCGTTTATTTGAGACTTTGTAATCATCTAAATGCGATAACTCAGAGATACCTCATTCTATTTTTTCACACCGCGGAAAAAGTTTCGTAGTTTGACGTTATTTGAAAACATTTGTCCACGAATCATATTTTTGTCATATTGTGTAGGGACTCATCTGACAGAAAAATTCATTTGTTTTGTGACATATTCCTAAATCTATTACACTGTAGACGTTGAACTCGCTCGCATATAAGATTATGGAAGGTTTTCGTGTAATTCCCAAGATTCTGTTATTGCCTGGCGTCGTGTTGAATATTGCAGGTGTAACGATTCTGCATAAATCGCAACGATTGATTGAACATGCCACCTTGATGAAGGCATGAGGGAATTTTCATCTAGATCGGATACCATTGCTTATTCTTGAAATCATCGTTAGGTGCTTGATGACACATTTTTCTACTTGGGGATCATAGCCAGCCAAGTAAGCACCTCAAGCTTGCATTAGCGGAAGAACATAGCCATTTTCAGTGGGTTGTCATTGCTTCGATATTTCTTAGGTAATCCCAAAAGGAATTCATATAGTACCGCTGAAAAGAGAATACGTCTTTAATACATTTTAATTTGGAAGTTCTCGGGAGTAAAATACATTTTTAGTGTTATATCACCGGATGTACCAGTTGCGGGAATTTGTCGCCGCGTGAGTAGACACGTGAACTCATTTGATGAAGGGCATTGGATATGTCCGAAACTTAGATCCTTATTTCAACAGATACTTGTGAGTGCTGCCGATTACTCAACACATTAATATATTGTGGTTATATTATTGTTATATGGCGAGTTCCAGCAGTCTTTGAGAGCCAGTAATTTTAGGTTAGCCTGAACAACATCTTAGATCACATCATCTCTTACCATCAGGTGAGATAGTGTTCAAAGGCGTTAGCCTTTGAACACTGTTTGTGACTTCTAGACGTAAAGTCGAATATAAAATGTATCAATTATTTTTTCAGATCCAGTGGCGGCAGCCCAAAGAATTGACTACCTAAGAAATAGTGCCAGCCATAGGAAAGCAGCCGTTTGCGCTATAACATTAGTAGCATATCATGATGTTGTCCACAATATCAGAGCAGCGGCAAAAATTCTGCCCAAAACTGCATTCTTTATAGACGTTTAACTGAAATATTGTGTACTACCCGGATATTAAGACTACTGAAATTAAAGAAAATTAGCTTTAGTGCTATATTATTTATTATTATTATTTGTTATTGCCAATTGGTTGCCTGTGGGGTGCTGGCCTAGAATGTCACAACCGAACCTCTTCCCGTGTCGTAAGAGACGACTAAGGGGATCACACTAGAAGGTGGGCAGCAGTGGTTTCTGAGGAACTGATATCTCACACTGCGATCCCTAAGACACCTGCCAAGCGTGGGGATTATGGAAAACCCTTCCATAAAGGAGGAGGATGTGTTCAGAAGTCGACAATCCGGTTGATTCAGTATTGCCAATTACCTAGCCATTGACCACACCCTCACTTGATGATAAGAGATGATGTAGTCGAAGATAATAAACAGGCTTTGCCTAGAAAGGAAGTTGGGTTTCAAGGACAGCTGCCAGAAGACATAGACCTGACCAGGTGCGCAATCGTAAAATGTCCTTGCACTATCCAAGTCGGAGTTTTCTGGCCGCATGAATGCGTTCTAACGACTGCCACCTAAGACAACAACCAGGGCTGACATCTAATCGTGCCCTATGAAGCTTTTAGTAGTAATTGCCAATAGCTGTCACCTATCTAAGTAGCTACTTGGATGATATTTAGGCAGGGAATATTGCTCAACTTTATTGACCGGTTAAAAAAGACTAGACAAGCTCAGCTATGAGCGCTTTAACATGTAGCTGAGTGGCGCCCAGTTGAGGCTTATAGCTAGATCGATTAAAATCACTTACACCTGTACTGTACTGTACTGTACTGTAACAGCCGACTCGTCCACTGCTGAACACAGCCTCCCCTATTAAGGGGGTATTTGCCATAATCCCCACGCTTGGCAGGCGGCTTGGGGATCGCAGTGTATGATGGCAGTTCTTTAGAAGGTGCTGCTGCGCACCTTCCTGTATGTTTTTCCCTTAGTCGCCTTTTACGACACCCACGGGATGATATGGGGAGGTGCAATTCTAACCCGGCACCCCACGGGGAACTCTTACACCTAGGTGCTCATAACTATGCAATATTTTAGATCCACTTTCAAGAATGCGATTCATCATTATCTTCTTGCCTTTATCTCAATTATGTGGGGTCGGTATACAACGTCGTCTCCAACAACACACGATAGACACAAAAACAGTATAAAATATATTTATATCCATGTTTTATCTAACAACACAAAGGACAACACATATTGATAAAGAAAGTCATTCTGGATATTAAATATTAGATTAGATATATTTTGGAATAATAATTTGACTCTTGTACATCTAAACAACATACCTACTTACTTTGTCCGATGACGTCATCTCCCATGGAACGCTAGTCACGAATGTTAACCCCTAACAGCTACTACGAATCGTTTCAAATTAATATAATCTTGTACGATTAGTTTAAATTATTTTATCGTAAGTCCCTCTTAATTTTCATAATATATTCTGTTCAACGATAACATGACAAAAAAGAGGTAAATGGAGTGAGATGAATACGTATAATATACTATTAATTTAAAATATTAGCATTCTATATGAGAGAGCACGCTCTGATAAATTATGTAACACTGGGGTAATAAAGTAACGAACGATAACATGTTAATTTAGGGAGGAAGAACAGCTAAATCTTCTCACTATAATTTAACATTTATTTTATTTGAAGTACTGTATTGTCCGTGGGGTGCCGGCTTAGAATGTTCGTGGGGTGCCGGTCTAGAATGTCCCCTATCTATATATCTTTATATGTGGTGTTCTAAGAGGTAAGTAGGGGTAAAATACCGGAATCTGATCATCAGCGCCTTCTGAAGAATTTTAATCTTACACTGCAATCCCCAAGACACCTGCCAAGCATGGGGATTATGGCTTTTTCCTCGTTTTGCGCATTTGAATAAAATCTAAATGTCCTTTCTCGGATCTCAAACTATTTCCATACCAAATTTCATCCAAGTCGGTCCGGTAGTTTTTAAGTTTATTCGTTGCATAAAAAAATAATATTTTAGAAATGACAAGAAAGAAGATGTGTTGAAATTAGTTGGGTTTATTTAACTCTCCACCTGACTATTGAAAAACTAAGCCTTTGATATATTGCTATTTAAATATTTGCTACATTTTATATAGGGGCCAGCGTGGCATGATGGCACATTCCACAAGCAGAACCAACATGTTTTGCAAGATTTCCTGATTGCTAGAAGATTTCATGATTCTTGCTCTACTTGCGTTGAATTTAGATATCCTGGTTTATTCAATAATTTCCGTATATTGACTTTATTTTCTCGATGTTCAAATCGTCGTCTGGCAACATTAAGAACCAAAAAGATTTCACCCCAGAAAACGCAAAACCTAACCTTCTTTTTCATCAAACAATCTACAAAAAATCATTGGGAAAAGTAACCGAGATGAAAGTAGCTCTCAAGGACATCTGTTTTTGGAAGCCAATTTCTAATCATTTAATCAAGAAGCCCGTGGGATGCTAGGTGTGGGACTAGAATGACACCTCCCGTCCATCTCTTCCCGTGGGTCTCGTTAAAGGCAACCAATAAGGTGAATCCCATGCAATTTCCGTTCGGGTGACGATTTTTCACAGGTTGGCATTCCTTGTATGGATCGATGCTGGTCAAAATCCATACTGATGCGTCGAAGTATTGAAAAATTTAGAAAATGTAATTTATAAACTGTCCTTTTTGTGCAGTAACCAAAAAAACACGAAATGTTGAATAAAAACAGCTTTAAATGTGAATACCTATGACCATTGAACCTATTTACTGAAAACCAACGTAAAACGGACCGCTGTCAGTGGTCGCAATTAATTTTGGCTTCTGATCTTAAATCTGGTTGAGTACAATCAATCTCCATTTCACTCCCCGAACCGTTGGTACTCATTTTTATTATTAAATGTATGTTTATTAAGTACCTATGTAAATATACAAAGTAAGTATGTGAGTAAATAAAGCTCGGGGGTGCCGGGTTAGAATGTCACCTCCCCCCCAAAGTTTTAAATTAGTCCAGTAAGTAAGTACCTGTGTTAATTCATTACAGGACAGTTTTTTTTTTCTCGCACGTATTGTGCATTTGCCAGTGTCATGTTATATTGTTACATTGATAGTTCGATGATGATAAAATTTGGGTACTAAATATATATAACACTACCTATCTATAAGGAGGCTTTAATACACAAATAAAAACAGTAGGTATGGAGCGTTCAATAAGTTCATATAATAATTTATTTTCCAAACATACACACAATTGTTATTAAAAAAAATAGGCTATATCAGTCCAGAACACATTTCATATCAATAGGGGGTGCCCGCTAACACCAGGAATAGGAGGTATATTAAAATTTAAAACATTTCAAAAATATGCCCAGAGCGAGCGAGCAGCACCAAACTAATTATTACATAAAATTGCCTCAATTATAATTTTTGTGTGCCAGCAACGTAGATCCACATACAATTAGTGTCCTAGATTAAAATGATTTAATATTTAAATTGAATTATAGTAATAAACCAGCTTGCTCAAGAAAATTAGTTATCTCAGGGGAAAAATCGTGAGTCGCATAAGGTGAAAGATGAATTCCGTTATTATAAGAAAAGAAAAGGGCGCCACCCGGCTATATAAAACCGGGAAAATATATAAATACCGGATCGGTGCGACGGTATACAGCCTTGGGGTGAAATCACTGCATTGGTCAGCAGCCCTACTGCATAAGGGACGCAAAGCAGAGCGCTGACAGCTCAAACTGTTCACTCGGGCTGACTGCCGGAGCTGGTGGGCTATGGTAGGTGGTTATTCTTCAACCCCTAACCGTGAAGTTTTCCCCTCCTAACCAGGAACCTCCTGGAAAACGCAAGGGTGCGCATGTGAAAATCGTACCTGCCTGTGAAGGGCATATATAAAGCGTTGACATCACTATCGCAAAAGAGGCACCGGTCGATTTGGCGTGGGTGGCTAGCCCGCGTGGTGAAGATGCATGCGGGCGCAGCCAGTCTCAATCCACAGGAAAACACGGAATTTCGCACGCAACGACAGGGCCAATATCCATACACTCGGCACGCGGTCACTTGAGAAAGCTCGCACATTCGGGTTCAGCGACGGCGCGGGCCTAGGGACCACGCGGTCCACAACTCGGAGAGCCTCACTAGATTTTTTTTTTTTTTTTATCTTTATTTAATTTAGGGACTTTTGTCTCTTGACATGTCAGTCCCATCATAACCTTAATATTTACCTTATCTCATACACATCTTATATATTTTTAATGCATTCTCCGATGCAGGTTCTACCAAAGCATTAATGTATACTCCTATGTCTAAAATATTTAAATTTAAGGATGTTATTAGCGCATGCCTTTGACTTGCATTCTGGACACACTCCATAAGGACATGATATATGTCATCTACCACTCCACATGACTCACAGTTAGGTGATATTTCCTTGTTCATCAAATATCCAAATTTCTTTGATGGAATGTGTCCAGAACGTATTCTGTGAGCTATGACAACAAATTGTTTACTCAACTTATATTTAACACACCAAGGTATTGGAGGAGGCTGGCTTTGTATGGTTCTATACCATATACCTTTTTCCTGACTTCGCTTATCAAAATATTCTCTAAATTTATCAAAACATTTCTTTTTACATATATGTAGAATTTCTGTATGACTTGGTTGTATACAATAGTAATTACCCTCCGTCACTGCCAACTTTGCTAACTTATCAGCCTCTTCATTACCATACAATCCGATGTGTGATGGAACCCATTGCAATTTCAGATCCACTCCAGTTTGTTTAAGCCTTTGGATCTTATCTAAGATCGTGTAAGCTATCAGTGCACCTCTCCTTCCAGAGGCGCACCGAGCTAAATGTTGAAGTGCGCTTTTGCTGTCCGTTAATATCACTACTTTGTGATTTATATTAACATTTATGCTAACATACTTAAGTGTTTCCGAAATTGCAATGAGTTCCATAGTCATTATAGACACATTAGTATCAGTTCTGTACATAGCTGATGTTCTGGTGGTGGGTTCAATAAATGCCGCTCCTAGTCCATTTACAGTTTTAGACCCATCTGTATAATACCTTTGCCATTTTTCATATTTCTTATTTAATTCTTTCAAAATGTCAAATTTAAGTGCAGATAATTCATGACTTCGTTTGGCCTTTGTTATACATTCTAAATTACTTACAATTATATTATCTATTTCTATGCATGTTACCCAGATGCTCAAGGAAAACATTTCAATGGAATTTGAACACTTTATATTGTAGTTTTTACATTCAGTCAGAACGGTAGCAAGTAAGGGTTTTTTTTTATTTTGCCAGTAGCTGCTATTTAAATGTGAATTGAGTTCATCTAGTATTTCAATACTTATGTTTGACCAAGATAGACATTTTAAACAATATTTATAGGCAAGGTATAGTCTTCTTATGTGGAGGGGAGGAAGCATTAGCTCACTCTCCATTACATGAATGGGAGTAGATTTAATGAAACCTCCTATAATTCTCATAGCTTGATTTTGAATTTTTTGTAGTTTGTATAAATGGACTTTAGCACAGTTATCATACAAAAAACAGCCATAGTCTAATCTACTTCTAATAAGAGATATATATAATGTTCTTAAATGTTTGGGATGAACGCCCCAGGATGGACCAGAAAGTACTTTCAGTTGGTTTAGAAATTTAGAGGTTTTATCGCTAGTTTCCTTGATGTGCTTTCTCCATAACAGAGACCTGTCCAGCCACATTCCCAAGTACTTAACACAAAGAACTTTTCTAATATTCTTGTTTTGTATATTTAAATTTATATTGTTTCTTTTATTACCCCTACTAAAAATACATACGCATGATTTGCTACATGATAATTGAAGCCCTATGTTATCAAGGAAGGCTATCATAATATCTAAGGCTTTTTGCATATTATTTTCACAATATGTAATATTCTGATGGCTAATATAAAAAATAAAGTCATCAGCATACTGTGACATAGTTATAATATCTCTAACCTGATGAAAAATATTGTAAGTTGTAATATTAAAAAGCAGTGGCGAGATTGGGTCCCCTTGAGCCAACCCTCTACTCGTCCATCTAACATATGTTCTTTGATTGTCCTCTTCACTATTAATAGTTAGGTATCGTGCAGATAAAAATGACCACAGGTATTTACAAATATTTTTGCCAACTTTTAATTCATCTAGAGTGCATACAACAGTATCAACTAAAATATTATTGTATGCATTTTCAACATCTAGAAAGCAAGCGACTGTTGGATGTGTTTAGTAAATCCTATCTGTATATATGTTACAAGCCTGGCTAGAGAATCTAGACTGGAATGTGATCTTCTAAAGCCAGTTGTGTTAGGAGAGAATATTTGGTTTTTCTCTACATACCACTCTATTCTTCTTCCAAGCATGTTATGGAATATTTTGCATACACATGACATAAGAGAGATGGGTCTTAAGTTGGGTTCAGCAGTTGTACCCTTATTTGCTTTAGGTATAGATCTAACTACTATTGTACGCCACTGATTTGGAACTATTCCAGATTCAAAGATAATGTTGTATAATTTCAGAAGATACTCGGAGCCTCACTAGATAAATTCACGAGACGAAACACTGGAATTTAGCCCGGCGTTATAACCTATAACTTCGCACGAAAACACTGCACCGAAAATATTCAATCACTTTACTAACCTTTTGGGAGGTTGAAAGGCGCTTGTAGCGTTCTGGTGACTTCACGTCTCACACTTGGAAATCGCCTCCTAGGGCTTTATTTCAGCTGGTATGTATCGTCCAGAATCTCAGAGGAACGCTGTCCTGATCGTGGTCCCGCCCTGAAAATATCGAAATTAGTTTGTCAATTGCCAAACTCCAAAGCCGCTAGGGCACGCCACGGGAATCAAGACTTACCTAGCAGCAGGCAGCGTCACACTTGGGTTGCTGGGCGAAAAAGAGTGCAAAACTGCTCTTCCGCCGTATTTACGGGGCGGCGACAGTTTCTCGAACATTCGTAGAGGAAGGGGCAAAAAACACAGATCATGCCACTTACCGATAAACTTACAGATAAAAATATGCCTTATTAATCTGCGCCTAGGGATGCCAGGATTGCTGCCATGAAATACCCATTTCCCACAGAGAGGGCCTCCTCAAAAAGAAGGGGAAATCCTAAATTCGTGTCACTGCGCTAGGAGCAAATAGTGGACGTCGCCAAGCAGGATTTCCCTTCCGCCATCGTCCTGGAACGAGCCTAAGCAGGGACAAGGCGCTAAATGGGCAACAGAACCTCAGTTTACTCAAATGGAGACCAAAAGTATATACTACCGGGGCTCCTACATTCAATGCGATGACGAACAACCCGTTCCGCTTCGTGCGAGGTGGGATTCCACCGCGACGGAATTTTTGGTAATAACAACTATGGTATAAAAAAAACATCCCCATACGGTCTCCACCCGCTAAGTGAGAAAATTCGATTATCTGGCAACACAGTGCCATTACTTATCATAATTTCGAAGGTCATAGATTAGTTGACGTTCGATGGACATTCCGCTTTGCGCAGAACAGATTAAAAAGAAAGCGGGGAACGTTCAAGACCTTGAAAAAAAAACCGTAACAATATACTGGACAGTTAGGTCATCCTCTTTAGATTTGCTTAGAAAAAAAACGTAGTACCAGCCACAGATTAGTTTTTAGCCATTATAACATGGTTATAGGAGGGAGGCTCCAATTATATATCTATCTCTTTTTTTGGTATGACATTTTATGAGATAGATATACTTTTGGAGCATTTTATAGTCTGCGACACTTAACGCGACGTAGAAAAAGTATGCACGTTGCGTTTTGTACTCAATAATGTTAAAGAAGTTTAGTATGGGATTTTATATTTGTATTCAGTAATTTCAGTTTATAAATCATATGGGATTAAAACTTTCCATTCGAAAATTAGCATGGAGTTTCAAAAACAAAAATTTCCATATTTTTACTTAAACATTCATGTAATGTAAAAATAGAACAATGTTCAAAACTAAACGCAAACTTTTTAGTAATAAAAAAAAACAACGACTGGCGGCATTTCACATTCAATCCGACCGTGAACATAAATAATCCCAAAAAAAATTGTTCAAACGAATCTGATGCGGAAATAGATGTCACTCCTCCTGATTTAAAAGCTGAGGCATTAATTTTTGAGATAAGCATTATACAAGCCTCAACCAGTAAGAAAGCTGGATAGTTTTCTTACCTCTGGCCTCGTACCTATATAACTGGTTAACTCATACTTGGCCAGGAAGGCTTACTTACTGGATTCTGCAGTAATGTACTATTTACCATCTATTATGTACATGTTTTCTTATTTAATAATTTCTGTGTCGATTATAATGGCACTTGAATTAAATTTTATTTTACAATATTGCATATCGGTTTGTAGGGTAAAAAGAAATTATTGGATTTATTTATGTCATGATAGTTGACATGATTGTTTGCTCAGATACATTGCAAGATTATTTTGAAATAAATACCTAATCGTTATGAAAAGATATTAATCCTTCAAAACATTTTAACATATTTAACGAAACATTCGACTAAGTTCAATTTCTTTCTATACTCAATACCAATTTAGAAATAGGTGTGCTTTGATCAGTTGACATATTGGGCTGAATTACTTCTATTTAAATTGGATTTACATAGATTTTGTTTTATTTTTTTTCAATTTTCATACGGTTTCAAACTTCAATTTTCTCAAAGCTTTCAAAGACGAGGGAACTTCTGAAACTAGCTAGATATTATAAATTCTGTAGTTAAATCTGGTATAAAAGTATTTTACGAACTAAGATCATGCCTCACTTTTAAACTCTTTGAAATAGTCTTATCTTGGAAGTAATTGACCATCGATACATATTAGGTTCATACATAGACAGGAGTTTTCACAGATACGGAAGGTAGAAATCCGTGGGATAAGTATTTGAACCGCAAACTCTTATTAGTACCTACCATAGTATAACCATGGACGCGGGTTCGAATCCCGCACATGACTTAAATTTTCCTATCGTGTATTTGTGATATTGTAATGTAATCCGCCCAGCAGGCGTTATTGCAAACAAAACAATATTAAAATTATAAGGTGGCGTCATCATTTACAAGTATTTAAAACCAATTGCAATATTGGTCTTGTTTGTAGTACAACGTAAGTTTTACTATAGATGTCGCTCCATCTCAATACGATGGTTAAAGAACAAAAGGAAAGATTTGAGTTGTGACGTCATGTCATGTTAGCTCAATTGGTTAGAGCATCACCCGGCTGAAGGGATGGACGCGGGTTCGAATCCCGCACATGACTTAAATTTTCCTATCGTGTATTTGTGATTTTGTAATAGTAAAACCAGTCAAGCGGTTTGGCTTCGGAGAGCGGCTTGTAGATACACGTTAGTGCACTGGTACGCACGTGTCACAGCATGCACACTATGACAAATATAGGGCGTGTCTAGAGTGCGTTAGTCAAGGCTGCACCGTAGTCGTGTGTACCGGTCACGTGATCACTCACCGCAGCGACCGCCGACCGACCGGTACCGCCCGCTACGCCCGAATTGATTTTATCATTACATTTATTACGGTACTGTACAATATGTCAACGATTCGTAGAAACTGCTGTAGTGTCTTTGTGTGCACCATCAATTCTGCGGTGCCAAAATTATATACTAGATACCTACATGCAAAAAGTGAGTGACATAGTCATTATTAAGTCAGATGTTTATTTGACGTGGGGCTGATGCGCACCGATAAATCTGTAGATACTGCTCACAACAATAAGAATAAACGATCAGAGCCTTTAGCCCAGTGCCTTATATAGTTCATGACTGATTTAACTATAGAGAATATATTAATTAAAAGTGTAAGAATATATATTACATAGGTACCTATAATTCTAAGATATAATTATGTACAGCTATTTGAATCTCCTAAGTGTCTCCAATGAAACAAATTTTTTGGTTGTACTATATATGACAATACACTTATTTTTAGTGACGAAAATGGCGACTTGAGGACAGACCTAATCGATGAGACAGGTCGAAAGTGCAAGCCGCTCCTTATCGTTATTGAGTTCTTAATTTTATCCCTACTACTCCTAGCTAACCATTTTCAACCAAAAAATTAATTTATCGACCACAATATTTAGACATTATGGTTGATAAATTAATATTAGTAACTATATTTCTTCGGTGAGGAGCGTACATAAAACTGTAAAATAAATAATTTTGTGTCTGTATTATAGGATAAGGTTTATTCAAAGGTTATTTTGCAGTGCCAAAACTAAGTACATCAAATTTCACAGAGTTTATTTTTGCCAACCAATCCATAATCGACCAATATCAGATTCTGAGAACCAATCCATGATCGACCAGATCAGTGCTAATACCGCTAACACGAGAAAATATAATTCTCAGTACTTGAATCTAGATGGAGTTTTAACAAATTCAAATTAACTTTGTGAAAGCTATTCTTGGAAATGTATGAAATATCCTGAGTAACGGTTAAACTTTTAATTCGTTCACACTTCGCACTAGCACGCAGTGT
This sequence comes from Plagodis pulveraria, assembly GCA_963890685.1. Taxonomy (NCBI): domain Eukaryota; kingdom Metazoa; phylum Arthropoda; class Insecta; order Lepidoptera; family Geometridae; genus Plagodis; species Plagodis pulveraria. Next base: position 20,139,669 of record OY982962.1, read on the forward strand.
GTAGAATTTTCACTATGCTTGTTTTATTTAGGTGATACTGAGAAGTGGAGCCTCTCTTTTGTTGATGCCCCAGTACTACGAATAATATAAACATTTATACGTAGCCCTTGTAGTAGGTAATTTCTATTACTATGGTAGTATTGTCAATGTACTTCAATTCTATACAATACATGAAAACAATAACACATATAATTTTTTGCACTCCAACATGTGGGTTGTTGTCGTCTAGAGACTACAAACATAATTTCGTATATATATATTTTTTTATGTTATTGTGGCGGAACCAGCTTGAGGCCCACCTGATGTCAAGCGGAATAACCTCTGCCTATAACAGATGCATATCGTCACAAGTCGCGAATTGAACTGCGCCCGTCACCTTGAGACATAGTTATTAAGTCTTATGTGCCTGTAATTTCACTGGCTCTCAAGGACTGCTGCCGGAACACACCATTAGGTGCTTGGCGACACATTTTCTACTTGAGGGTGGTCGGTAGCCAGGCGGGCATTCGCAAAATGCCCTTCCACCATGTGGTGAAACTCAAGCCCGCGGCGGGATTTGAACTATGGACCTGCTGCGCAGCAGTCCATAGCGAATGCCACTGAGCCATCACTGCTTCAACGGATCAATATATTTTTTTATCAAATAAATAAAGAATTGGGTGACCTTCAAAATAGCTACTTTTAGGGATGTAAGTATCTCAAAAAGTAAACTGCAAGTTGGGTATATTATGTACCATATCCTCAATTTTACTCAATATGAAAATGCCGATCTATAATCTAGCCTTTTATTTGTGATTAAAACATCCAAAAAAATATTTCAAGAGTTGTTGCAATGCGGAACCCTAATAGAGCGACACTTGACTCGCATTTGGCGGGCTTTTTCATAATAGACAAGGAATCATTGACTACATAATTGTGTGTATTTTAGGCCGGAAGCAACGCGGACATACACGCTTTAAAATATACCTGTTGACTCCGTAGTTGAAGACTCCGATTATATCATCGGGAAACACAGACCCTGACAAGCTGGGTTCAAAGTCTTTACTGATATGTGTTCCATACTCCAATTGTGCAAATATTAAAGCTGTAAAGAAGTCGGTTCTTGTCTATTTTTACACGACTGTCGAATAAAAGGAGAGTTATGCTTTCAGTGTTCATGTATGTATGTATGTTTGTGAGTTTCTTTATTCCACCATAATCAATTTTAATCAAATCAAACACTGGGTGCATAAAAATAGTCAAAAATAAACTGGCGGATTTTAGACGCCATATTGTGGGATAAATTTGTTTTTTCTTCCATACCTATCGTGTGTGATATCAAAATAGCTTCAGAAATATATCTTATACCTTGCAGTTTTAATTCCAATGAAACGATTAAACGTTTAACGAAAATAAATAAGCTGCAGTCGGGTTTTCACTTTTTTTATTCATTTATACTTGTTGGAATATCGACCAGGTACGGATGCCGTGATCATGTGTGTCATGTTGTCCAATGAAAGAATGGAAATGGGGCAATAAGGCTTTGTGAAACCATTACTTATGGGGTTTCTTATTGGTAATTAGTGGCGAAAAACAAACGTTGCCCACCTTATGTTTAACGGTAACCTCTGCCTATAACAGATGCATTTCATCACAAGGGACGAACTATACCAATCACCCTGAGACATACAGTTAAGTCTCATGTGCCTGTAATTTCATAATTACTGGTTCTCAAGGACTGCTGCCGGAACTCATTTTTTGCATGATACTTGGAGACAGTTGTTCAACTTGAGAGAGATAGCTAGACAGGGGAGCGGTCGCATAATGCCCTTTCACCATGCGGTGAAGCTCAATCCGGTGGTGGGGACTGAACCATGAACCAGTAGTGCAGTACGGAGCTATAACCACTCGGCTATCACTGCCTCGAAATGCCCTTCCCTCAGACTCCACCAAATAGAAGATTTGGCAATAAAGCAAAAATTATTATACGGGATGTCCAATACGTCCTTTGAAATGTAAATAACTAATGTAATACATACAACGCGATGGAAGGGTGCGGGTGGGGCAAAAACTATACATTCGAAATTGGGAAGTCACCCGCCATGAAGGTTTTCAGCGGTGCGGACCGTACTTTTTGTGTGCGTGAGTTTTATAACAATAATTCAGCAAACATTGCGCGGCGTAAATTTCGAGAGCATCACAATCTACTTAGCTTCAATAACGCTTTCAACTGTTCAAATGATCAAGAACTGGGTTGCAAAGTTTGTAGAGACTGGTTTGACGTTAGATAAACACCGTCGGATGGACCATGGACATCACAGACAAAAGAAATCTCGACGTAGTGTTGCAGTCTGTTCAAGAAAATCCTACCCAGTCTACTCGGAAGCGTTCCAGATATTAAACGTAACACGACTTGCCGTGCAGTTATAGATAGTTTTAGACGTTACTTACAGGAGCCGAGATCCTAACGGGATACATTTGGAATATGTATTTCTCAAAAAATAATGTCCATAGTATTATAAAGATTAATGAGCTACTAGAACAAAACCGCTGTAGAAGAAACAAAACCGTACAAACCATCACATACTACTGTACTGAACTTTTCACTCCTAATTTTTTTCTGTACATTAATTTCATCTGCGATTACTAATACCTTTCCCAATGTTACTATGAAAGATTAATGATCATGATTCATTACAATATTATAATTTAAGTGTGATGCTTCCTGGCCACGCCACACACATCTGTCTGTAACTTCTGAATTTCCACAATAATTGTATTGAATATGTACTATTATGAGCTTTGTTACAAAAGAATTACTTGTTGTAGTTTTTGAATAATGTGTCCGGAACGTATGCCTCCTAGCTCCGCCACCTTCAAATAACGTTTTATACGTACTATTACTGAAATAAACAATTACTACGTAAATGTGCAGTACTGAAATAGAAAAAACGTACGAAAATTATGAAAATTTATATAATTTTCTATGTAAGTTACTTACAATCAAAACGCCTTTTTTTATAATAGCAAAATACCTTCAAGAATCACTGAATTTCCTTTTGAGAAGAAAGTCAGGCGTTTCTATCCTCAGAGCAATAGTTTGTGAGAGTTTCTATCATAATATTTAAATGGTCATATCATTCGTGTACCCACAATTTTTCTACAATGTGCATTTGCATCACGTGAAGTTGCGTTCTGTTAACTTTATTAAAATAAAGTGTTTTTTTACGCGCGTAATAACAGTAAATACATAATGAAGCGTGGGAATAAGTTATCGGTGAGTCTTATGGACAAAAAACTGTTTCCCTTGAGTAAAAAGACCAATTTATTGGCAAATCATCACCGGTGAGTCTAATTAATGTGTATATAGAAGTGAGTAAGAAGCTTTTTTTTTTATGCCTGATAGGTTAGGCTTTGATCACTATCTCACCTGATGGTAAGTGATGATGTGGTCGAAGATGTTGTTCAGGCTAACCTAGAAGAACTGGCTCTCAAGGACAGCTGCCGGAACACACCGTTAGGTGCTTGGCGACAGATTTTCTACTTGAGGGTGGTAGCTAGCCAGGCGGGCATTCGCAAAATGCCCTACCACCATGCTATAACGACTGCCATCCTAAGACAACAACCGGGACCGACGGCTTAACGTGCCCTCCGAAGCACGGAAACGCTCAGTAGTAATGTCACTAGCGGTCACCCATCCAACTCCTGACCGCGCGCGACGTTGCTTAACTTTGCTGATCGGTTCAGAACAGCTAAATAAACTTCGCTACGAGCGCTTCAAAACTATTTTGATATCTTCTTTGGCGGCAATTTATCTGCAAACACAAAGGATTGTTTCAACATATTCTACGGGCCTCGATAATTAAAGATCTTCTAACGATGAGAATAATGAAATAACTGATTTATCCTCTTATGAGAATACCGAAACAGTTGAAGATTGCTAGTAATTGGTGCGCATGGAGCTTCAAAGTTCAAACACAACAGTGTAAGTAACAATTATCTTGTTAAGTGTACCGGAACATTTAAATGTGACGGGAAAATGACTGTAATGACACAACAAGATGGATCTTCTGTAAAAATTATATGTACATATAATATTGACGACAAAATAATACACTTATCAAAAAATTAATTGACCAGTTTGTGATAACAGATTTTGACAAATGAATTAGAAAATCAATGTCCGGTCATTGACCTATTGTCCGGTAGTGTTGCGAAACGAAATACTAGACAGTCATGGGAAATGAAAATATACAGTAGCTTCCCTTCATACCTGTATTAAAATATTTTCAAAACATGCGAAAGAAAAGGTATTTCCACAAAACCATACAAAAGTTTTGTGGAAATACTACATAATTAATAGCTGCGTGGATATATCATTTACAAAGCCTTTAATAGTGTCATAAATTCTATATCGATTGTCCCTTTATTGGTTCACTACTGGACAGAAATGCAGCAAAACTTCTACAAAAAAAATTAACCGCTACTGTATTGAGCCTAGAGGCACATTGAGCATAAAGCACAGATGATAGTTAATTAATAAAAATATCCAAAACATCCTTTTTATTTTTAGTATGTGTAGCAAAAACCAATTCTGAAATTCCTTGTGGGATTTTATATCAAAACATGTCGATACTATTTCGATTTACATTTTATTGGACCTTCAATCCTTGTGAAGTTCAAAGGAAATATTTTTTTACCAAACCGTAGCTTGATCAAATTTCAGATTACATTTATGAACCTATTTTTCATGTTAGCAGCTACGCTTTGCCAAATTTATTACCTACCTTTCTGAAAATTTGAATAAAACTTACACTATAACCTTTGTAGGATATGCGTTCGTTTTGTGGATAAAAAACTTATTTGCTCATTCGACGGTCAAGCACGTGATCTTATAATAAGGTTTAATTGCACCATCTCTGTTTAATGTCGTTCGTCAATTATTCTGTTGGAATAAAGTTTGAAATTAGAACGTTGATCGCACATTTAATGTAATCAAATTTTGTACAGTCCAACCTGAGTAGGATAAATACTACTAAGGTTGGACTGTACAAAATTTGATCACATTAAATGTGATGATGATGCGAGATCTTCGACGTCGTAGTTGGCCCGCGGTTCAACGATCTTTTTGCGTGGCCGCAGGATTGAAATCGTATTTTTTCAGTTTTTTCTTCGCTTAGCCGCTATCAAAAAGATTTAAACAAGAACAATTTTGCACTCGGTTTGCATTGATTTTGAATGTCAAGGTACATATGCCATTTCAATATATTTTTATTTGTTGCTGTACAGTTCCTGAAATAAGAATAATAATATATTGCATTGCGTTGAATGTCGTAAAAGTAAGGAGATAATGCGCCTAATATGCAGCATGCTACAAATATTTGATGATGACAATTTCTTAAGAACAGGATATATTTTTCGATTGTACCATATCTATCACTTGATCTGACCAATAAAATAAAGCCCAACTGGATTCTAAACAATAACCTCCTTGCTTTTGAATCAGATGTAGGTACGAGTAGGTGCAGTGTTGCCAATGTAACTAATTTTTTTTATAAGTATGCATGTGCATACACTGAGAAAAATAACATCCGTCCTTCATCACTTATTGACATACAGAATAATAAATAACGCTGTTGCCTGAAATAGTATCATGAGTATGATGAAATAGCACGAATGCAGATATAATTGAGGTTTCATCACCAAAAGTTTCAATTCAGGAAACAAACAAAAGTCATGACAGCCTTTCATCTACACTTATAATAAAACTGTAACAAATCCAATTCTGTACATGGCAGATATTTTGAAAATATATATTTGAGAGCCCTCTGTAGCTGACACTGATGCCAAAACTGTATTTTTTTTTATTTTTGTCTGTCTGTATCCCGGCCACGCATCATTTTAAACTACTGAATGGAATACCATGAAACTTAACACGATTTGAGTTCATACTAAGAAGAAGGACATTGTATACTTTTTATCCCGAAATTCAGCAAGGTTCTCTCGGGAAAGGGGATGGAAGTCAAATGTACACTTAGTTGTAATTGTGACGCGTACTTACAAAACATGAGTATTCAGCAATAACAAATCTTGTACTGTTGCCTGATTTTTTATCGTGACATCAATTCATGGTAAATTTTTGTCATTTACATGCAAATTATAATTCTCTTACTCTTGGTCCGTCTTTATTGGGAAAACGGATATTTATTTCAAAATTCCTTTACAATAATGAATCATGACAGTCATTTTTTCAGTGTATCTATCACAGACAGCTAAAAATTACTCATACTCGCAAAAGTGCGTGAGGATAGTTATAGTACTATTTTCTATACAGAAGTATATGTATAGAAAATAGTACTATAACTATCCTCACGCACTAATTACTGCAACCTCAGCTTTATCTATAACTAAAGTTTGCGGCTTGATTACGTCTTAAAAGTCCTGTACCCTCAGAATAATAACAACCTTTATTCTAAGCCTTTGTTCCCCTCGCCTACGAATCAGGCTTTCCACTCACGATGGCGCGCCCTCCTATATTTTTGAATGTAGTTGCAACTAATACTGCCTACTCTAGCAAGCATATTTCACATTTTATTGTTTTACTGTTGGTTGCATTAGAATTTACACCCACACTGAAGACACACGTAACAACGAGGCCTAACCGTACAAATAGGCATCAGTAATTTGTAGTGCCGTCAAATTAGACCAAAAAGTAGGGGTGAAGTTACAAAATTCACACTCTGCTGAAAAGGATGGCCGGGCGGTAATAGCTATGGACTGCCGCGCTGCAGGTCCCTGGTTCGATCCCCACCGCGCCGGTTTAAGATTCACCGCTTGGTGGAAGGGCATTTTGCGAATGCCCGCCTGGCTAGCGACCACCCTCAAGTAGAAAAGCTGTCGCCAAGCACCTAACGATGTGTTCCGGCAACATCCTTGAGAGTCATGCAGTGAAATAACAGGCACATGAACTATGTCTCAAGGTAATGGACGCAGTCGGTTCGTCACTTGTGATGAAATGCATCTGTTATAGGCAGAGGTTAGTCCACTTAACATCAGGTGGGCCCCGAGCTTGTTCCGTCACAATAACATAAAAAAATATCGGTACGATTGTTCAAAACACTGTTATAAATGAAATGTGAGAAGTCCTCATCGATCCGACACCTGGAAAAAAAAATACTTGAACAATTCTACCAATTTTCAGCCGAGTGTGAATTTTTGTAATCTTGGATGTCTAAATTGACCGGATTAATTACCGTGGTAAGTTTGCAGTAGTTTGTGCACCTTCGTAAATGAATATATTATCGTATTTATTTAAAAATATTACACGTTATATGTAATAGGTTCTCATAGGATACTAGAGATAGGAGAAAATCTTTCTGAATATAGTTAAAAACTCATGGTCAAATTACTCAATGGAATGGAAGTCTACCTATTGACAAAAAATGGATTGGGCAAAAAACGGTAACTTTTCGTATGGTTATGACATCTCTTTGTCCTTCACCGTGTTTCAATTTTATACATTATTTTGGCCACTTTGCCTGAAGGCGTCGATATCCGGCTACATAGTTCTTAGCACATGGCGGTGAAAGGTTAAAGTTCATTGACAGGAGTGCTTCTAACCGGCGAGTACCTCTTAACTTTTTAATGGTCTAAAATGTTTGGAACGGGTCGCTGCCGCTATCCATTTAATTCTAGTTTGCTGCCCGTAATTTCGCGGAAGGGAATGTATGTCTCATAATGAGACGCATTCCACGGCCAAGGACAAAAATATACGACGAGCTATAAAATATTTTGAAAATTCAAAGCGTTACAATATTAGTAGGTAATTGAAGGACAACGATGAACAACACTAAAGACATAACCTACCCTATAATGACGTGTTTTCTTATTTTTCTTATTGTATTAAAGCTACAAACTTTACTAAACACTACTACAACAAAAAATTTGTAAAACATATGGCAGCGTACCCAGCATGCTGTCAGCATTCGCTAGATTCCAATGCTTATCCGATGAGCCAAATAAGTGCCAGCAATTTGGTCACGAGTTGCTTTTACCTTATTACCAGGGGGCTGAATTGTTTTTTTTTTTATGTTATTGTGACGGAACAAGCCCGAGGCCCACCTGATGTTAAGAGGACTAACCTCTGCCTATAACAGACGCATTTCGTCAGCGACGAATTGCACTGTGCCCGTCACACTGAGACGTCCAGTTGTTAGGTCTCATTAGCCTGTAATTTTTCTGGCTCTCAAGGACTGCTGCCGGAACACACTGTTAGGTGCTTGGCGACAGATTTTCTACTTGAAGGTGGTCGCTAGCCAGGCGGGCATTCACAAAATGCCCTTCCACCATGCAAAACTATAAGCTACCGACCCCTATAAAACCAGTGTCTAAACACGGAATAGCTGTTATATATTTTAAATCAATTTTCATATGCTAGATCTATAAATCTAGATGAATAAATTGCTGTTGCCCAAAAAATGCAGTGAGATACTTTATGTGTAAATATTTAATGAAGCGGGACATAGAATCATAGATAAATTTGAATTAGAAGTATTCAAAGAATTGAAAACCCATCCATGAGCTATTAATTTGAATAGATTTCTGTCATCATAGATAGATTTGAATTCGAAGAATTACGAAGAATTGATGGCCAATTGGCAATACCTTTGACCATGGACCGCACGGAGGTGGTTGATGTTACGAATAGGTACCCCGGTGGGTTTCAGCTTCAGCTCATGGTCATAGGGTATTTTGCTAGTGCTCGCTTTGCTAACTAATCGTACCATGATATCTGCCGCATAGCACCTAACTGTGAATTCTGACTATTTCTCTTACTGAGCTATTCTCGAGAGCCAGTAATTCAAGACACGTCTTCCGTCAGGTGAGGTAGCAGTCAAAGGCTAACCTATCATAAAAAACCTGCTTCTAGTTCTACAGCAACTAGTACAACGTTTACATTGCAAACAAACAAAAATACGGCTACATTTAATAAGCTTGAGGCATGAATATGGAAAGACCTTTACGGTTTCTTTTTTGTCGACTTTTTGAGGTTTTTGCACTCAAACTGCGATAAAATTATAAAACCAACACTCTCTGAGGCTTTAAGGACACGTTAAAATATTTGTTTTTTGATATTTTGGTACCTGCAACAAAGCAAATACCTGCTTTGTGAATGCAAGTCGCATATTTTAATGATGATATGTTTAACTTACTCATAGGTGTCCAACCGGTTCTTGAATACTATCAAAAACTTTGGTACTAAATATGTTTTAAATGTCATCGACTAAATCATGAGGATACTTTCAACCAATTGGTTATATTTCCTCAATACCACCCAGTTTGTGACCAGGTTTATCAACGAAACATAAATATCGATATCTTAGACCTGTAATAATAAGTATATGCATCAGACTGTATGATAAGTAGATGCAGTTTTGACGTTTCATGTATGGAACATCTGTCAGAAACAGCATCATATAATCGATTTCAATCTTGAAAATCAATAATTAATACGAGTCTTAGTACTCAGGTTTTAAGAACTCTTTAAAGTCATTTTCATTGACCTACTTTATGTGAAAACCGTTTTTTTTTTCTAACAATACAAAAGAATAGTGTCTTAATGTATGAAATTATATGAATGACATTTTATTAGAGGAGTGTTTCATCATCACATCAACCAGAACGTTCACTGTTGAACTTGGGAGATTGGCCATAATCGCCACGCTTGGCAGACGTGTTGGGGATCGCAGTAGAAGGTGTCAGTTCTTCATAAGCCGCTGCTTTCCACCTTCAATTTTTTTTACCTTAGTCGCCTCTTACGCCACCCATGGGAAGAAATGGGGAGGCGACATACAAAAGTTAGAAATTAATTCTACCTAGGTCGAGTGGCTTAAGCACTGCTTTGTAATTTCGAAGTAGGGATGGTCTATGATGATCTATTTTTGATGATCATCGATGTTAAGAGGCAAATTAAATTTGGACTGCCTGTTAATCTGCAATGTCTTATATAGGTTGTCTACATGTCTTATGTAGTAGCTGTAGTTCCGGCAGCAGTCCTTGAGACATAGTGAAATTACAGGCACATGAGACTTAACAACTATGTCTCAGGGTGATGAGCGCAGTGCAATTTGTGAGTTGTGACGAAATGCATCTGTTAAAGGCAGAGGTTAGTCCGCTTAAAAGCAGGTGGGCCTCGAGCTTGTTCCGTCACCATAACATAAAAATAATACTAATCGTACATCGACGTCACAAAAGCAAAATGTATGAAATTATTTTTTTTAAATATAAAGTTATTTAACATGTATGTATGTAAATCATACACGTCGTGATATTTCAATAGTACTGCATTTCGAAATTTTTCACATTTTTCTAATAAATAAACAATGTTCTGTTGTTTAAGTGCCACAACCAATCAAATGGTCAGTGATGTTGAGTAAACATTCTCGGAATTGTTATTGATTCTGAACGCAGCCAAAACACGGCCAAATTGTGTGAAATATTACTATGTTTAGCATAGGTGATTGCAAAAAAACATCGATGTGAGGTAATATTTAAACGAAATATATCGTGGACACACCTCTACTTGTCTATCCCCTTTGGAGATGTACAGAAGTTATACCTAGTGGTTTTGTTGTAGACTTTTTTACAGCTGATAGCACTATCTCACGTTTTAGTAAGTGTTAATGAGATCAAGAATGGTAAACAATGGTGGTTTTTGAAGCGCTCGTAGTGAAGTTTACTTAGCCGTTCTTTATCGATCAGCTAAGTTAAGCAACGTCCACCTCAGCCAGGAGTTGGATGGGTGACCGCTAGGGACATTCCCACTGAGCGCTTCCGTGCTTCATACAGTTCCAGTTATTGTCTTAGGATGGGGATGGCAGTCGTTACAGCATGGTGGTAAGGCATTTTGTGAATTCCCACCTGCCTAGCTACTACCCTCAAGTGTGCTCCGGCAGCTGTTCTTTTGGTCAAAAACTAGGCTATCAATTTGAAAAAAAACTCTTATCCTATAATAAGAACTGGCTCTCAAGGACCGCTGATGCAAACTACTGTTAGGAAGTGATTTGTTCATACAAGAATGTTATTTTGAAGTTATCCTTTTCTAGAGACTCTACCTTTCAATATAAAAAAACAAGTAATTAATAAATGTATATAATCATGTACAATGTATTTATTTACGGCATTAGAACACAATTGTCACGCAGCACGAACAAATAAATTAGCTAAATCTTTCCTGCTATAAAATAAGAAATAAATTCGTAATTATTTTAAAAAAGGAAATCAATTATATACGTCCTTCGCAAGAACCCATAGAAAATCCTCAGTAAAGGAAGCCATTATTTTTTTATAATGGGTCTACAATTGAGCTCTACTCTTATACCAACTGTTCCGACCTTTCCTCCTTATTTTATGGAGTTTTTATGGAAAACCCGAGTATATACCAGTCTGGGTTTTTAAGTTTTTTGTACAATAAAGTGCATTCACCTTATCTCATTATCTTACACAACTACTCAATCACTTTTTTATTTTGGCGATTCATCAAATAGTTTTTATACTTATCACTCAAACAACACTGTTATTAATGAATAGATTCAGACGTTACTTTGCGGAAATCCATATTATTTAATAATAACAAATATTTTTAAATTCATATTTAAATAAAACACTTAAAAAATATGAAAAATATTTTCTCGATCGTGCGCTCGTAGAGTCAAGACCTCCTGAGGATGCTTCGTGTAGAAGCGAAACGCGTCGAAAATTCTTACGGTTTGGCTGCGTGGCGTTTGTGACGTCACATCAGCTTAGCAGTTAAATTACGTGGAATTGTCACTAGATATATTTTTTTTATTTTTAGGGTTCCGTAGTACCTACAAGGAACCCTTATAGTTTCGGCATGTCCGTCTGTCTGTCCGTCTGTCCGGGGTTTTGCTAAGAGACCGTTTGTACTAGAAAGCTGCAATTTTGTACGGGTATGTAAACTTACCACGCCGACAAAGTGGTAAAAAAAAATTTGAAAAAAAATTTTTTTTAGGGTAGCTCCCATACAAGTGATGTGGTTATGAATTTTTTTTTCGTCGTCTATCCCATCGAATGGGGTATCATTGAATAGGTATTTTCAAATGATTTAGGGGTTGCTAATACCATTTTACGATTTAATGCTTCATTTACGAAATATTCAACTTTAAAGTGCAAATTTTTGTTCCAGTAGGGCGTCCCCCCCCCTCTAAAACCTAAACTGCTAGCTAGAAAAATCTGAAAAAATTCATGATGCTAGTGCAGTTCATGAACTTTCAAGGAAAATTATAGCGATTAAGATAACTTTATTACATTAGCAGTAATAGTCGTTGAACTTGGGTGTTAGATAATTTTGTACCAAATACAAAATTCTTAGAATAAATGCTTTAAAGTTACTAAGATGAAGTAGTGGAAGGACTTTAGAATCGATATACATACTTATCTACTATAGGAAGGGGTGGAGGGGGGAGAGGGGGGTTGTAGCATCCCCCGGGGGGGTTGGGGATTACGGAAACTATTAATTTTTAATAATAATAATATTAAAAAAATATGTGTATCTACATACATTGGAAGGACTTTAGGTATGGTATATGTATATATTTTGTGCAATGGGCAGGGGGAGTGAGGGCGGAATATTCCCCATTGATGGGAGGGGGGGTTACAGAAACCTATAGTTTTTTTAAATACTAACGACATTTCCCAAAATAAGCTTCTTCTTCATGAAAATAATTAATCCTCGCCCCCTCTCCGCGTCTCCGGCTTATAAAAAACACTGTAGGGGTAGTGCAGACAAGACTGCTACAAAGATGGGGGCTCCAAAAACAGCAAGTGACCCATTAGATATTAGTAACATTTTCTCGAATCACTTCCAATCAGTATTTGAACCCTCAACTGTTACCGACGGTTATAATGCAGATAATACATTTTATATTTCTGAAATAATGCACGTGAACCACAAGCCAGATTTAACTATCAGTGATGTTTGTTTTACTATAATCAAATGTTTATCAAATCGGAACTACATAGGCTCGATCCAACTAAGGGCGCTGGAGTTAATAACGTTTCACCATAAGTTCTTAAATACACCGCTGACACCATTTGTTTTCCAGTCCAGCATATATTCAACCTAAGGATTATTAAAAGTTGTAGCAAACTATCGCCCTATCTCAATTTTACCCGCCTTATCGAAGCTTTACTGAAATATTTAAATTGTAGACAATAACAAACAAACAAACAGTGTGTTTACTAAAAAATATTTTAAGTTTTTTAATTTGCTATTACTTGCCGATGACCTGAAAATGTATCATTCTATAAATACTTATCAAGACCACTTAAAATTTCAAAAGGATCTGGGCAGATTTTTAGTGTATTTTATTGAATATAATTTTACTCCTAAGACGAAAAACAAATAATTAAATACAAATACAAATTAATTTTATTCTTCCTTACTGTTATACATTTATGATGAGTCTATTTCTCTAAAACTAGGCTGGTGGCCTGTATCTCAAGAGCCAGGTTCTTCCTGGCTTTAGAGAATCTGTAACACATCAATATATTTTCTTTTATATATACTATTTAGTAACAATTCAAAATTGAACCAATACATTGAAACATATATACATATAGGAAAAATATTTAACGAAATGTTTTTATTCGAAAAACGTCATTTTGTATATTTTTAATAATTAATATTTACGTGTAGTCATTATTCTGTGGTGTAGTATTGGTGTACCAGCAGGTTCTTGAATATATAATATATGTATATATATTTAAATATATATATATATATATATATATATATATATATATATATATATATATATATATATATATATATATATATATAATATACAATAGTATATATATATATATATATATATATATATATATATATATGCACAGTCCTTCAATGTCGTTATATAGTTTACACTATATATAGATGTATATATATACAGTGTAAACTCAAGGGACTGTGCATTTTATGGCGTTATAGAGAGGTGTCGTTAAATGGAGAGAAGAAAAAAGTTTGTGAGAAACTAAGCAACGTACATTCCAACTTAATAGTCACGGTCAACAACAGTATACACGTGCAAGCAATCACAATTTATAAACAAAAGAACAAATTGCTGAGAAAGTTATAGGTAGAGAGATAAAAAGAAAAAGAACAACAGAACTATTCTATATTATTATAACGGGCTACTACGGAACCCTACATTACGCGTGGCCCGACACGCGCTTGACCGCTTATTTAAGTGTTGTATTAAAATATTTATTTACTGTTTTCTTAAAATTTTCAAAACATTTCTTATTATTATTATATATTATTGTTTTTTATTTATATGCCTGATAGGTTAGCCTTTGACCACTGTCTCACCTGATGGTAAGTGACAAGAATAAAAATAATTTATTATCAAAAAACACAACTATGACAGTTACACTAAATTATAAAATGCTTACAGTTAAAAGTTGATCAGGTATGTCAAGCGTTGGCAGTGGGTCCCAAACTAAGCAAAGCCTGTATCTTGGGCACCATTGAGGACGTTACAATTAGATTTTTATCACACAGAGTTGTACATGTTCACAAATCAAGGATGTTTCCTGAGCTGCATATATAGTTTGAGGAGGATTACTTGACTGCATAATGTTTATTTGAGTAAGTCATTTGCGTGGGGTAGGGGTACCTGTATGTGTGTAAGGGGGAAGCGATGTATATGTGAGGGAATAAGTATGGGAATGAGCAGGGATCTTTAAACAGGAGGACCAAAATGCAAATATTTTGATTGTAAGTTGAAATTGGCATAGGAGCAAATAATCATGACTTCTATTGTTATGGGTTAAAACTCGCTGCATTTCACAAGTCTCTCTGTGTTAACATAGGAGAGAGAGAGCAACCATCTTCTAATTTTTCTCTTTGCCTCATCAAAGTGAAGGTTTCTTATGTCAACTCTTCTGCAGACTGAATTGAACGTATAAATATGGACATACTTTGGGAGACGTTTGGCAAAAGTGGTATTCGTATGTGGTAAATGTTGCCTTTGGTAACGTCTGCGTGTAATCTTATGTTGTGATTGGTTTGTGGACTGTGAAAATCTCTTTTCTACTGATCTTATTACAAAAAGTTGCCGCACTGTTGGAACTGAAGCCTCTTGGTATATGTTTTCTGTAGGATAGTGACGTGGTCTACCGAGCATCACTTTTAGTACGGCTCTTTATGCCCTTTCTAATTCAATCATGTGGGTTTTAGCCGCACCTCCCCATACTCCTATACAATACTGGAGTAGAGACTGGCATAGTGATGTATATACTAGCTTTTTTACATCAATATTGGCAGCTGTACGCAGTTGTTTCATAAGGTAGATCTGTTTACGCACTTGTTTTGAGAGATAGGAAATGTGCTTACTGAACGACAGATTTTGATCTACAATGACTCCTAAGTATTTAGTCAAATGTACTCTGTCAATGCAGCTACAAGAGCATGTAATGGGATCTGCGGTGCGGGTTCCAAAACGTGGACAGTTTGTTTTGTGTACTCTCAGGTTCGTCAGGTTAGTAGCACTGGCTTCCGTAATGTGGAAAGCTATAAAGTTAGTTTTCTTAGTGTTAAGAGTTAGTAAGTTCGTGTCTAGCCACCGGACTAGTTCTGTCATCCCCTTTTCAGCAACTGCAGCAGTAGACTGCCAATCTTGACCATGGAAAACAGCAACAGTGTCGTCAGCATAGCAAATGAGTTCAACATTTTGTAGTTTCAGCTTACTGATATCGTCCATGTAAACGGTGAACAGAGTTGGCGATAAGACGCTACCTTGCGGGACTCCAAAAGCAGTGTGCATCTCTTTACTCTTGTAATCTCCTAGTTTGACACATTGTCGCCTATTTGTGAGGTAACTAGAGAACCAGCTGAGGGCACTACCTCTTATACCAAAGCATTCGAGTTTCTTCAATAGAATTGGTATTGACTGTGTGAATGCTGCATGCTTTGGCAAGGTCCAGGAAAACTCCTATGTATCTCTGTCCGCCATCCAAATGGGATGTCACTCTTTCTGTCAGTAGTTGCACGGCGTCTTATGTGGATGTTCCCTGCCTGAATCCAAACTGGCGATCTGATAATAGTTTGTACTTCTGAAGAAAGTCTACCAATCTCTTGTTGACTATCTTTTCCAGAATCTTGGAGAGTACACAAAGCAAGGAAATGGGCTTATAGTTATCCTGGCTGGATCTGGAGCCACTTTTATGTACGGGTGTAACCACTGCAGATTTCCAGTAATCAGGGAAACCACCAGTTGTCATACTGAGGTTAAAAATATGCGTCAGGGGCGATATAATGGCATTTTTGGTGTACTTCAGTAATAGAGTTTTTAATTGCATCTATTCCTATCTGATTTAAAATCTTGTATCAGTCTACTTATTTCATGTGGATCAGTGGGAGCTAAGAAAAGTGAATTTTGGCAACTGTTCTCTAAGGAAATATGCTTACTCAAATAATATTCTGTCGTACCTAAGGTATTTAGAATATTTGCAGCTAACTTAGTCCCTGCCGTGGCAAATGGTTCGTTACAGCTGTTAACTGAGGCTTCGGGGCTATCTTTTAAGTTAAGAAGTTCCTGTGTGTCTTTGTTGGGATGTGGAATGTGACATATATCCTTTATTGTTTTCCAAAGCTTTTTAGGATTTCCGTGATGTTTCTTTATCTGTTCACTATCGTGATTTGATTTGAGTTTGTGCAGAAGGTTATTACAAAAGTTTTTGTAGCGAACGTAACATTTTTCGAGTGTTTTGTTTGAAGGTTCATTTCTCAACTGAAGGTGCAAATTATCTCTATGTCGCATTCACCTCATTAGCCCTGGGGTGATCCAAGATTTTAAATTAAATTTAGAACGGCTAGTTTTGGTTTGTGTCGTATGCCTTTGGATGGCGTCGGTTATTATTTTATTAAACTCATATAGAGCGTCGTTGACTTTTTCTTTGCTGTAAACTTGATACCAAGCTGTGTTGTTCAAATCGTTGCTCACCTCGTGATAATTTATCTTCGTGCAATTTCTGTCTTTTATTTTGGTTTTTTGAGTTTTGAGGTTGATTCCGAGTACCAACAGATCGTGATCTGTTACAGAAGTCCTACAGATTATGCTTAGGGCGTCAACCTTAGTTTTTAAAAATGCATGGTCTAGACATGACTTTCCTCGTGTCTGCTCGGTTATTGCTGGAAGAAACCCATGTGCTGCCAATAGGGATTGATAAATTTCATTAGAAATACTGGGAGGGTCTTCCATCAGGTTTATATTGATGTCTCCCGTGATAAGTGTAGATGTTTGTTTATTTGTATTGATTAAAATTCTTTCTAGAGAGTCAATAAATCTATCCAGATCAGTGACTGATGGTGATCTGTAAATGCCTATAATAGTAAGAACGTTAGCTATGGTCACAACCAGACAATTGGCATCATCAAAATTTGGTTCTGTTACACATGTCGTCCAGATATTTTTAACATATACAGTAACTCCACCACACTTATTAATGTATTTGTTAGTTTGAAAAGCATTATAGCCTGTAGGTTGACAAATTTGAGGTGATTCCTGAAGCCAGCATTCTGACAAGTGCATCAAATTCTATTTGGAAACGTTTCAAGGTTGTTAAAAGTTTTAGATAATTACACTGCAAGCTTCTTATGTTGAACGAAAGAACTTTAAACTTGTATGCTTCAATATGGCCTGTACAAAGTTCGGGTAATGTGGTTCGGTCAATGATGATGTGGTCGAAGATGTTGTACAGGCTAACCTAGATGTACTGGCACTCAAGGACAGCTGCCAGAACACACCGTTAGGTGCTTGGCGGCAGATTTTCTACTTGAGAGTGGTAACTAGCTATGCGGGCATTCGCAAAATGCCCTATCACCATGCTGTAACGACTGCCATCCTAAGACAACAACCGGGACCGACGGCTTAACGTGCCCTCCGAAGCACGGAAGCGCTCAGTAGTAATGTCACTGGCGGTCACCCATCCAACTCATGACCGCGGGCGACTTGTAACGTTAATAACAGCTAAGTAAACTTCGCTACGAGCTGCGAGAAAACACAGACAACACTGTTATTATGACATCACCTTTGCTTTAAGGATGGTGCGAGTTCAGTAGATACTCAATATATGTATACTGTAGTACTAAGGCATTCAGCATGTTTAGCTAAGTTCCTCGATAAGAAAATCTGTTGCCAAGCATTTAACGGTGTGTTCGGACAGTTGTGCTAGAAGGACATTCCCCATTCTTAGCCTAGAACATCTTACCTCCTCGAACATATCATCCCTTACAAATGGGTGAGATATTGTTAGGGCAAAAGCTAACTTACAAGTTTCAAAAAACGGCCAAGTGCTAGTAGACCACACACTCCGAGGGTTCGAGGGTCAACACAGAAAGTTCTTCAAAATCATTATTTCTTTTAAAAGTGTTAGTCATTTGTTGTGTGGTATAGGTGGCGATATATAAATATTAATGATTCATGACAGTCACGGTACGGCTTCCAGTATCGATATTTTAGGTTTCAAATCGGGAGTCCGACCCGCACTTGGGCGGTTTTTATTATTTGTTGTTGTACGTCAGACACCTACAAAGAATAAAAAACGTCCAAAAACACGATTCTGGTACGAGGACACTATTCTATTTTTAAATGTTTGCAATATTGTAAGGCAATCCACCACTGACACATTCCGTGAAAAAAAAAGTCGTAACAGGTGACTAGGATAAAGCATGCGTCATTAAGCAGGATGCCCATAATAATATTAATGTCACCGTTATTTGGATGTTTTTTTTTTATATGCTTGGTAGGTTAGCCTTTGACCACTACCTCACCTGATGGTAGGTGATAATGTGTTCGAAGATGTTATTCAGGCTGACCCAGAATTACTGGCTCTCAAGCATACCTGCCAGAACACACCGTTAGGTGCTTGGCGACAGATTTTCTACTTGAGGGTGGTAGCGAGCCAGGCGGGCATTCGCAAATTGCACTACCACCATGCTATAACGTCTGCCATGCTAAGACGACAGCCGGTAGTAATGTCACTAGCGGTCACCCATCCAACTCATGACCGCGGCGGAAGTTGCTTAACTCTTATGATCGGTTAAGAACACCTAAATAATCTTTACTACGAGCCCTTCAAAATAGCTGCATATAATTCGCGTTACAAAGCTTTTAAGCATCTTAACGCACTCCGGAAGGTATAGCTGTCAACCAATTTAATATTCTTGTATCGTATTGTAAGAAAATTCATATGTTCCCAACCCCACATACTTGAGACATGGGTAAGCAGATGGAAATTATGAATAAAGGCCGTAACGAAAATCTATGCGAAAAAAAATTGCGTATAGCTCCCCGAGTAAACTCAAAATCATTGAACTTCATTTTCATTGTGTTCTGAATAAAATTTCCGTTAAAATATCGCTAGGTATTTATGTGCAAACCCTCAAAATAAAATACAAAGAGAAAAATCTCGAGCATTGTGTGAAGAATAAAAGGACGCTCATTAAATTAGTGCAGATCATTTGCCGGCGGGGTCAGCCTGATTTAGGCAAAAATATTCAGAGGCATGTTGGGGCGGCAAAAAAATGTGACCAACTTAAAAAGAATACATAGGTACCACAATATCATCGATAACGTTTTATTTTTAACTTATCGATACGCTCGTATCGTACATCTATAATGTCTCGAGCACGTTTATGCTTCCCCACCCACTTTGAATATAACTTATGAAGCGGCTGATTCCCAACATGTGATTATAACTGCACGATGTTTGAATATATGTACCAACCTCGATGTGCCTATTTATAATAGAACATATATGTAGGTATGTATACATATTTATGGTGCTAAGGAACTTTGAAAATGCTCACATGGGTAGATGCTATTATCTGTCACCCAGTTTGTTCCGCGACAGCTGGTTGGTGTCTACAGGAAGAGTTCGTCTTGTCGGGTACCACCGCATTGTCCGATATCATGCCTCCAAGCAGTAGTATGGTGTGCAAACGCTTTTATATATGCGTTTGGGCACTATAGCACTGTGTAGCAAGTAAAATTGCTGGGCAAAAATGACCTTGAAACATGAACTATATGGTAATGTCCGTCCATTAATCCGATTTTTTTGCTGGCTCTCAAATTCTACATTTAATTTAAATCTTCTGAACTGTTAAGTGGCTGGTTTGAATGTTTACAGAATGTGATCATTAAGGATTTCCGGAAAAAATAATATAAATACGAAGTAAATAATCAAAAGGGGCTTGTAATAAAGAAAGTAATAAAATAAGCTTGTTTTTGTTTTTATCGTGCGTATATCGTAGAAAGGGTAGTATAATAAACAAAAAAAAGCCTAAAATTCACCTTAGGTGTACCAATCCCCATACTTTCGGAAATTGACAAATCCACATCGTGTCATAGGGTGTAATATATCAAAAGATACGTCTCCGGTAGCGCACCACTATACAATAAAAATACACTCTCACTTAGTACTAAAATTTTACAACCGACGGCAAATACCTGTTTTGGCTTCTAAATTACACTATATTTTCGAAACCAAGTCCCCCAAGGCTCCCAAACCAATGAAAGAAAAATGATCTTTGTATATTTTTTTATGTTATTGTGACGGAACAAGCTCGAGGGCCCGCTGATGTTAAGAGGCCTAACTCTAACTAATCTTTGCCTATAACAGATGTATTTCATCACAAGTGACGAACTGCACTGCGTCCATCACCTTGAGACATATTAGTTAAGCCTCATGTGCCTGTAATTTCACTGGCTCTCAAGGAGTACTGCCGGTACACACCGTTAGGTGCTTAGCGACAGACTTTCTACTTGAGGGTGGCAGCTAGCCAGGCGGGGAATCGCAAAATGCCCTTCCACCATGCGGTGAAGCTCAGGCCGGCGGTGGGATCGAACCAGGGACCTGCGGCACTGCAGTCCATAGTCCATAGCTGCTTAGGCCATTTGCTTAAAAAAATATATACAACATTATTATGTATTGTGTGTTGGTATGGGTCTTGTGAGTTGGTTTAGAGCCCTGGGTATGCAAGTCCCATTCGCACGTGGCCGGTATAATAGAGTAAATCACTTAATATTAATATAGTAGGTAATAAGTTTAATATTATATGAGTGTTAAATCACTTACCTATACATAAGCACAAAGAATTCACCCAATCGTAACAAAAGCTTCAAATCTGATATTTAATCGACGATATGGAACATTGAGTCTTTATTTGACGGTAAACCCCCATAATCCCGGACTAATAAAGGACCATTCATTATTGACAGCAGCCATCCATGCCAGAGAGATTAGTCACGTACGAAACCCTCAATTGTAATATTATAGTCCCAGACACAAGGGGCATTCCGTCATCCCTTCATGAATAGCCTTGCGCCTAAGTGGTACCTCAATAATGAAACCATTGTTGTAGGTATGTACGAGTGTTGCCAGTACAGTCAGTTTGCTCGATTTACTGTTAATATTGTTCAAATTAATTTTCGCTATAAGTAATTTATTCATTTTTTATATATAAGGCTACGTATAATAATATTATTGTACATTGAAGGGTATGCAGAACCTACGATATAAGATTATTCTTAGTGTAGGTTCTGTACCTACGTCAATACAGCAACAATTACAAGCCACTATATGTTATGCTTAGTTATAATATAATAATTAGTGTGAATATCTTTAGTGTTTAGTTGCAACTGTACCAAAGTTTGTTAAATAAAAATATTATTATATATTACTGTAATTGCAGTAAATAAACTCAAGTTTTTAGTATATACAGAAACAATATTAAAAATGTTGTTCAATAAGAACTTTGTTTTGTAAAACAAAATAGAGCAAAGAATTAAGATGAAGAGGATTTTTTTTTGTATTACGAAGAGAAATGCGATGCGCCGGTAGCTTTGCACTTTATATGCTTACCATACGTTTCTAGTGAGTATCCGCAATTGTAAGGTGGATGTTTCTAGGTAGGTAGGTACACTTTGAATTTTTATACAGATCTAAGCATACGCCTATTTACGATTATATCACAGGACTTTATTTTTCGCTATTTAACAAAGTAAAATAGCAAATATTTTCAAAAATTTTACCATGTCACAAATGTATCACCATGCATAATTACTAGTTGTAGGTATGTACCAGTGTTGCCAGTACAGTCGATTTACTGTAATTGTAGTAAACAAACTCAAGTTTTTAGTATATACAGAAACAATATTATAAAGGTTTTTCAACAAGAACTTTGTTTTTTAAAACAAAATATAACAAAGAGTTTAGATGAAAATGATTCAAATTTTTATTGTATTACGAAGAGAAGTATTTGGCAATTAAGAATGAAAAAATATATCTGGTAAATGTCCACCACGAGCACGCTGACAGATGTCGATTATTTCATCAAAGTTTTTAATATTTTTTTTGGAAAAATGGCAAAAAGGGTCTATTTCGTTAAGCACATGACTTATTTTATTTCCATAAACTTGATATGATTTTAGTCCAATATCTAACGTGTAATAATAATAAATACCGATCAAGTGCGGGACTCACTTGGCGTGTTTTATTTAATATTGCCGTAATAAATCATATTCCGGAACTCTTTAGGTGCTTGCTAACAGATTTCTACTTGTTTATGTAATATAGGGTCGTGGGGTGCCGAACTAGAATGTAACCTCCACCATCTCTACCCGTGAGTGTCGTAAGAGGCGACTAAGGGTAACTCACCGGAAAGTGGGCAGCAGCGCTTTCTGAGTAACTGATATTTCACACTGCGATCTCCAAGACGCATGTCAAGCGTGAGGATTATGGCAAACCCCTCATATTCGGGGAGGCTGTGCTCAGCAGTGGACAATACAGTATGTAAGTTAACGTGCTAGTCGAGTACTAGCGAAACACCCTACCACCATAAGTAAAGCTCAAGCCGTGAATTCGTTCCCTACTCTAGCGCCAGTTGTGGCGGTCCGTAAACATGTTGTGGATCAAGATCAACATTCTTAAAAAGTATTTTTTTTATTTATCGTATTTTTCTGTGCATTATTCTGCATAATATTTTACTTCAAAAAAGGAGGAGGTTTTCAATTCGTCTGTGTTGTTTTTTTTTCTGTGTTACATTTTAAATTGTTACAGGGTAGTACAGTACCGATTTTGATGTTTTTTTATATTCGAAAGTTGGTGCTCGACATGTGGTCCCATATAAATTTGAGTGAGATCTGACGAGTATTATCTGAGTTATCCCTAATAATACGTATTTAATTGGACATTGATACTACATTGATGATATTTTCATATTTACTTGTCCATGTAAAATTAACAAAAAAATCTGTATACGATGGTTAAGTTTATTTATTTTTTGTTTCGGAATAATTTCTGGTGAAGTCAGTTTTTTTAAAATTTGTAATCAATAAACGCTATTTACGAAACTACGCAGGTTTCACATATACACACATAAATTACTATAGGTAATGTATACCCGTAGGTAATATATACCTCTAAAAGGGCCAACTATTGCCGTCCGTTGGTACGGTCGTACGGTCAACTTTGTTGTGGTCACCAAACCGACCGGTCGGGTAGGCAGGAGACAGACATAACTTTGGGGTCGATGGAATTAAATTCGGTAATGTGTAGTTTCACAATGTTACTATGTGTTTTGTCGAGCGATAAAAAGGCAATTTGTACTTTGATGACACACTTTTGTTTCTATATAATGACTGAAAATTGATAAGGTAATGTAAAGTTTATATTTCTAGATAATAAGGTACGTAATACAAATAAGTAAGCATAAAACCTTATTTCAAATCCATTTATACACTTTTAACATCTAAATAATTATCTCATTAAAACTGCAAAGTGTTGCTTCCTTTCTACAAATTTAAACAACTTAAATTAATTATATGTCTTTTTGCATAGCATATCTTATTATTATTTAAACAAAATAATGAGCTTGCGTAGTCTAATAAGGCCTTTATTGTTTTTTAAGGTCTTACTCGGCTTCCTTATGCAGCTATTCAGAAAACTATGATAACATTTTATGTAATATTAAAGTGCATCAATTTATACATAATGTATATTGAAAGACCACACAATATTGCAAGAATTAACTTTTGCTACATAATTAACTTTTAGGAAGGAACAGGCTTTATTATGTAATGCACATAGGCCTTATAAACATCTCTTATCAACATATTTCATATTATAAGAAATAGAGAGTAAAGATACAGTCTCAGATGAATTGCTCTTAGCTGTGAATTGTCATTTCTTATGTCCTCTATAACACCTAAAACATTGACACTATGGTAAGTCCATTAGTTTTGCTAAAGGCCTTATTACGTTGTAGGCCTTATTTGTATCACATACCTTATTTTATAAAATCCGTTGATTCCAATATTCCCAAAGACGCCTGCCAAGCGTGGGGATTATGGCAACCCCTTAATGGAGGAGGCTTGTTTATTGCTATAAGCTAATAAAAATATGTCAAGACAATGATTCTCTACTGTAATTCATCGAAGAGTTCCGTTACCTACTTTTCGTCCATCATCAGACCATATACCATATTTTTTTATGTCAATGGAGGCATGCACAATTTTGTATCAAATATTGAAGCAGTGATGGCTCAGTAGGTGGTTCGAATCCCGCTGCTGGCTTGAGCTTCACCGCGTGGTGGAAGGCCATTGCAAGGTGCGAATGCCCGCCTGGCTAGCGACCACCCTCAAGTAGAACATCTGTCGCCAAGCACCTAACGGTGTGTTCCAGCAAGTGTCCTTGAGAGCCAGTGAAATTACATGCACATGAGACTTAACAACAATGTCTCAAAGTGACGGGCGCACTGCAATTCGTGACTTGTGATGAAATGCATCTGTTATAGGCAGCAAAAAAATTTAGATTATAGTATTGTGCTGGGTTTATTCAAATGGTCGCAATGATTAGGTTATGGAAAGCTAGGTATCAGGCACGGGCTTTCTATTTTTATCTTTTTATTTATAGCTGTTAGGCTTAGTCTTTGACCACTTTCACCTAATGGTAAGTGATGATATGGCCAAAGATGTTTTTTAGACTAATCTAGAGTACTGAAGGTGGTAGCTAGCCAGGGGTCATTCGCAAAATGCCCTATCACCATAGTGCAATGACTGCCATTCTAAGACAACAACTGTGACCGACGAAGGCTTAACGTGCCCTCCGAAGGCCACGGAAGTGTAAAGTAGTAATGTAAGTAGTAATGTCACTAGCGGTCACCCATCCAACTCATGACCGTAGTAGACGTTGTTTAGCTTAGCTCATCGGTTAAGAACGGCTAAGCAAAGTTCGCGAGCGCTACGTCGTCAGCCATTTATGAGCTGTGTTTCAAATGTCAAGAAATTCATAAAAAATCCATTGCTATATTTGAACTATTTATATGTAGTTGGATTTGGTGCAAATTATCTTGCTCTATATTATGTTGAGTATAAAGCGAGTTCGTAAATAAAACATGTAATTGGTAATTAAAATGTAGGTATTAATTGGAACATTATCAAGGATATCACGAAATTCTCCAACCAGTTTCATCTATCAGCTTGGAACCGACTTGATTTAATACAATAGTAAATCATTATGACGTGATGATGGTTGATTGATAACTTAAGGTACTTAAAGCTGGGGCCACGCCACTACCTTGTGGCACTGATTTTATGGGCGAGCAGGATGCTTTAGAACCAGACACAGTAATCAGATATCATAAATCAAAACGATATTTTTAAGAGCTACAAAACCAAATAAATTTACAACTTACATCTTTATTGATTTGTAATATTTTTTTGGAAAATGAGAACTCAAACAATATCTACGAAATATTACTTCAACTTCACGCTTTTTCGAAAGAGCAGTCTTATCATTTTCCGACCCTTATCGTATATACCGGAAGGTGGGCAGCAGCGCTTTCTGAGATACTGATATATTATAACTGCGATCTCTAAGACGCCTGCCAAGCGTGGGGATTATGGAAAATTCCCCCTTAATGGGGGGAGAGAGTGTTCAGCAGTGAACAGTCCGGCTGATACCGTACGGTACGCTTTCGTATGTCTGATCTTACATCTGGACTTTACTAACTTAACATTTTTCTTACTTCAGTCTTAAGGCCGGCCGCCTACCTTAATCAGTTCTTGTTGAAAAGGCTCTCGTTGCTAGTATACCCTCTGCCGATAGCATTAATTGGTAAAGGGCCATGTTGTGCGCCTAAAACACTTCCCACTTTGACGTGGGTAGTGACTTGCTGCTCAATGAGCGTATTTTCACCTATAGTCGTCATGTACATTCATTTGAGAGGAAGATATGAAGAGCCCATAGATATTTAAGCCGGGAGCTGCGCTGATAAGTATGCACACATTAAAAAACCTTTCCTTCCATAGAATAGAGAATAGTATATAATAGTATAAATATATTTCTCTATGTTTGCTGTGCACATAACCCATAATACCATCCTCGTTCTAATACATGACGACTTTGCAAAATGTCCGCAGCTTAGCATGGTGTAATATTAGGTCCGCTGGCAAAGAGTCTATCTACTATCTTCAAAGATCATGATAACTATAGTAGGTAGTTCGCTGCTAAATGGGATCTCATGTTATAATTTTGTTTACAAAATAGGATTGTTAACATTTTAGGAGAGCACAAAGACTTAGGGTTAGGCACATAACCCAAACACAAATTCAGCAGCTACGTCAAAACACAAAGTTGACCTTCAGCCCTTAACTAAGGCCTTAGTGGTCAGACACTTGTAAGGCTTCTTCCTAAAGCTTCCAGGAATTTAAATTTCGTCGACGGCTCTGAATAACGACGTGGTACCTTTTCCGAGACACAGTTCTGAGTGGAGTGCCCATTTCAGCTAACGTAGATTCTGTTTTTATTTAAATTTATCTTAATTTATCGGTACTAATTAAAATCTTATAAGCTCAATGACAAATTGATGACTTCTATTCTTATTACTTTACTGGTTTCTTTTAATTGTTCAAATGGATTGCTAGATAAGAAAAAAGTGGATCTTTCAGTAGCTAGGTCAGAAAAAATATTGAACATAAACAAAAGACATCGATTTTATAAGAGTAGGATTTTTCTCCGGTCTGACTTCCTAATAGGATCCACTACTTACGATCCAATCTACGGAGACTCTTAATAACAACTATGGAGCCTATTTTAATATTGCTGCTGATTAGTGTCTTGTGGAGAGAATGAATGAAATGAGAATGACCAAACAGGTATACATGGGTCAAGTGAACGGAAGTGTTGGAAGGGGAAGACCTAGGTGAACGTTCCGAAATAAGATAGAAGACGTTCTGAAAAAAGGCCAGGTCCGGAGTACCTTAAGCCGACGCTTATGTATGAAAGGATTGATGAGTGTAGATGAAGCGAACGTTTTTTTTATTCTGATATGTATGTCTTTGACCACAATCTCACCTGATGGTAAGTGATGATGTGGTCGAAGGTGTTAACAGGCTGAACCTAGAATTACTGGCTCACAAGGACAGCTGCCGGAACACATCGTTAAGTGCTTGGCGACTGATTTTCTACCTCTTATATTTTTTATTTTATTGTGACGGAACAAGCTCGGGGCCCACCTGATGTTAAGAAGACTAACCTCTGCCTATAACAGATGCATTTCATCACAAGTGAGGAACCGACTGCGCCCATTACCTTGAGACATAGTTCATGTGCCTGTTATTTCACTGGCTCTCAAGGATGTTGCCGGAACACACCGTTAAGTGCTTGGCGACAGATTTTCTACTTGAGCATGGTCGCTAGCTAGGCGGGCATTCGCAAAACGCCCTACCACCATGCGGTGAAGCTCAAGCCCGAGGCGGGATTTGAACCATGAACCTACTGCGCGGCAGTCCATACCCAATGCCACTGAGCCATCACTGCTTCAGATATATGTAAGGATCGTAGTAAGTGGAAATTGTAGTGTCTGCCTACCCTTATGGGAAAGAGGCGTGATTTTATGTATGTATAGACTCTTATGATGCACACATCTTAAAATCTTAAAATAAAATACCTGAAGATGTTTGTCATCCAGACTGAAATTTTATCCCAATTCTAAAAATATTACAGTTTCTATAGATTGATATATGTTACTGATTTATTGATATACTTTAGTACTTGTAGAGCGTCCTTAAAAACAAACAATTATAGACACATAAAAACATCAATACTTTTGGACACACGTTGACCTACGTCTCAACAAATAAATTGACAAGTAATGTTTAGGTGGATTATTTATATGGAGTTGGAGCGTGGGGTATATACCAGCAAAGTATCTATGTAGGTACTACCAAATCAATTATAAATTATTTCTTAGAACGTAAACCAAAAGTGGCATTAGTATGCCAATTTGGTGGTATTAGATGAAGCAAGTAAAGAAGCTTTAGCAGGGAGAGGTTGAGGTATTGTAAGTCCCAGACCTTCCAATCTACATTTTTTTCTGTGCACGTGATGGACCCAGCAACCGCAAGGTCATATGGAATACCAACTTTGCATGGTGGACCTGGACAACTACAAGGCTCAATCAGAAAATCTATCGCCAAGCCCCTAGTAGTGTATTCGTGCAGATGTCCTTGAGAGGCAGTTCTCGTTCTAGGTTCGACTGTTTGCCACCTTCGATAATATCATCACTTACCGCACCAGCTGAGAATATGTGCTCAAAGGGAAGCCCAAACAAAGTCTGTGGTAAAAACAAATAATACTTTTCCTTACGTGATTTGCTTGCCTAAGTTTCAATGTTTTTGTTTTTTGCTCCAATTGAATATTTCTCTATTGTGTCTTGTAAACAGCAGTAAACAATAATACATTAATATAAAATGTAAAAAACCTGACTGCAAATTATTTATTTACGTTAAACGTTTTATCGTTCCATTGAAATTAAATTTGCGCGTTATATATATATATATATATATAAATATTTATGGAATCGTTTGTTAAAGCCCTTCATTTTGAGAACCCACTCGATTGGTTTGGAAGATAAATAAAAAAAATATCTCACAATATGGCCTTCATAAGTCTGCCAATTTATTTAGATAGATTAACGATATCACATACAATAAAATCGGTTAAACCGTTTAAAAGTGTGGTGTAATATAGAAACTCACAAACACACATACATACATACATGAACCCTGGAAACTTATACTCCTTTTTGGGCAGTCGCGTAAAAAACACTTATCAAATAATACTGTTAGATATGCGGTTTCATAGCCTAATACTTAATAAGGTTGTCTCTGTCGTTTCACTAGACTGAAAATCTAACCGTCTAATATAATCAAAATTAATCTACAAAAATATTTTATTTCGATAATCCGATGATACGACTTGAGTGTTCGGGTCATGCTTGATCCCGTCTATGGCCGATTTCAAGAATTCTTTTGTTTTCCCTAATTGCTGCAACTCTCTTGAGTGTATGTGACTCAAAGGCAATTACAACGCAATGATGTAACATTCACTCGTCTTAAAAAACATGCTAGAGGCGTTTACGATCTTGATTGATAACATGAGTGATTTTTCATCATGAATCATTTACTGGTGGGAAATACTCCTAAACCTGCCCGGAGAGAAGGCCAAGCCGGTTCGTTTTTTTTTAAAACTAAATCACCGTATATATTGTAGGTTTCTACAAACCGGTCGTTTCTGATGCTCATTATTGCACGCAAGATGGTCCTGTGTCAAGTTTGGTGGTGGTGTGCTTTTATCGTGCTGAATATAATATTCTGTGACTGTCAGTTTCAGAAATCACTATTCCGAAGCTATGAACCAGGTGAGTGTATACTAAGAACTAAGTTTCACGGTCCAACATCTTTGAATATTTAAAGTATACATCTGTTCTGTTTGTAATCGAGTAGATAACTTAATATAAAGATTATATGCCAGACATTTTTAATGCTTGTTAAAGGAAAATGATAAAGATGTACTCTTTAATTATTTATGTTATATTTTGTTTATACTCAAATTAAAATAAGATGATAGCTTAAATAATAAAAAAATCTAGACAGAATTTTAACTTCTATATACTTTTGACTGAATTTACGTGTGTTGAAAGCAAATTAATAACAAATATTTGTTATTTATTTGCTTTAAACTTTAAATAGCTTTTAAATATATTTCAAATTTTAATGTGTCTCTGTGTGAATTACATCTACTAAAATAAGTAGGAGAAAGTACCTATGCATAACTTACCAAATTGGAAAAATTTGAGCCTCGAGAGGGTTTTAAATTTTTTTGTATTTTCTTATTGTTGGAATTTTCCAAGCTTAGCAGTTAATGCAAAAATTACAATGTTCGTACCTGTGTAGTGATTTAAGGCCATTATAATTATCTAATAAGTCAAATTGAAACGATATTTCTTAATAAAACTCTGTCACTTCGTGAAAGTCATCCGAATTAAACATTCAATAAATACCTACTTTAATGAAGTGCTTGTCAAATAAAAATAAATACAGAATGAGTGTAACCTATAGAATTTGTTATTATTTGATACTGTATCATAATATATGGTATACTACTATTACACATGTTAGTAAAATTAAAAAAAATATATTAATCATCATTCATTACTATTCATTAATAATTATTAATTACCTCACTGTATGTACGTAGTTGAATCACAATGGTGCGCACATGAGTTTTGATAAAAAAATAAATTCCATCGTGCTATAACAACAACAGATAATTTATTTTGGAAGGTAGAAACTCCTTGGTATGTTTTTGTATGGAAAATAAATAAGACACAACATTTTCCTTACAGTCAATTGGCTGGCAGCTTATTAAAACTAAACAGGAAAGTTAAAACAAGTTTTTTTTTATTCCATGAGTAAAAAGTACGTGTGCGAAAATAAACATATTTTGATATAGCACCTACCTACTCAATAACAATAACTGAATAGATATTAGATTATATTTAGATATAGTTTTAATTCTGACAATTATAAAAGAACACCAGACAAGAGCAATCAATTAAGCCAGACACAAGTCATCTAAAATTATAAAGACAAATATCAAATTATTATCACACCAAATGCAGATAGAAGCCCACAATCGCAAATCCTTAAAGTTCAAAATTTTAAAAGGTCAATGATGTTGATTGCCTTGTCGATGCTCGAGTTCTTGGTCATTGTTATATCACTGACATTCACTTAACATAACCAGTATGAATACCGTTGTCAGAGGTTTTTTGTGCCTAAGTTTTGTTATCTCGTAATTGGAGGGTCTCTTATCTCGGAATAAGAAGGACGACCTTTTCGGTATATAGCGGTGGGGTCGATGGACTCTTGTTCTCGCTGGGATGTGGGTTTATTTTTTAAAGAATATATTATTTGTATTTGCATTTACAAATCGAAAACAATCTACATATTATGTTTTAGTGTCGGCCTTTAATAACGCAAGTTGTAGATTGTACAACAAGTGCATAAAACAGGTAATTTCAGCTCAGAGTTAAGGCGTCGGGTTGATATTTAAGGGATCGATTAAGAGCTTGTAACGAAAAATTAAATTTAAATAAAATATGAATTAAACAAAGTTCAATATTCAATGCCCAAAGTCTTTTGTTTGTCTTAAAAGCACAAAAATTGACAAATTAAAAAAAAATCAGTACTAATTTGCTGAGGAAAGAATGGGTCAATCAAAATTGTATTACCGTTGAGGAGAAATTCCAAAAAAAGTTGGAAAAAGGCTTCATTTAAATATATACTTTTTCAGCAGTTATAAAAACCGTCCGCGTGGATTTGCTGCCCATATATATTTTTCTGAATCCAAACAATGATCCTCTGATGAGGAGTTTATCTACAAAGTGACCAAAATCAGGTAATTGCTCCTTAAATCGAAGATACAATGGGTTTTATACACGAGTAAATATATTCTGCAGTCATATAGCTGCGACCATAGAGAAATATGCTGCGACTATTAACTCAGCGAGGACGAGCGTTATGTTACTCTGGTGACCACAACAACGTGCAACTATATAAAAACTAAGTAGGCACCTAGTACCTACTTTACGCAGATACACATTATAGTACAATGCATCTCATCTCATCATCAAAGTCAAAGTCAATATCATATATTCAATTTTGCCGCCTACGACTTTCGTATGGACGTCAATTACATAATTTAGTATAAAAATATTCTACTACCGGGTTCACCTAAAATGGTATAGAGCTACTTCGAGAAGAACGGGCAAAAAACTTGGGGCCATTCTTTTTATATGCCTTTACCCTTTTACTATTTTAAAATTTGTAAGTGTATTATAAAATTTTTACAATATTTTTTACATAGTATATTGTGTGTTGGCGGTGGTTTGACAGAAGTAGAATATAAAAGAAATGATCACCAAATTTATAATACGCTTGTGCAATTAAAATACTGTTACATGCAGCTTGAATTTTACTTTTGTGAGAACTATTCATATCTTTAGGAATTGTAGTATGAAATCGCACACAATTACCTAAGAAAGACTTTTATCTGTCTTTGCTCATCTATAACCTGGCACCGCTAGTTTATATGGTCATGATGAAATATCAATTAGAATTTAGTGAAATTGCCATAAATTCTATGCAATAAAGACAAACACGCCATATTTACATTTGGAATCAACTTGATCGTAGAGAATGTGATTAAGATTAAGATATAATTTAACCACTGCTACAAACTAATTATATTTTGCTAAAAACCTGTTCAAGTTAAGCTATTTCTCACTAGTAAAAACTTTAATAAGAGTGTATGATACATAACATAGAGATAGTTCAGATACTTAACTAGCTTAGTTTTTAAGATGGACCCAGTATCAAAAATGGGCTAAAATTACAACTTTGACACCTTAGTTAGCCTCATTTATTTACTTTGAGACATATAATAGTTATTTCTTATTTTTTACAACTACTTTGTAGCCTTCAGGCTGCAATATTGTTGTTTAGCGCAAGTACTTTTATTGAAACCTAAGGAAGCTAAGGATTCTAAAATTGAACCATGAGCAAAGCGAAGGGTTCAAATATATTATGCATGGTGGCAGGGCATTACTAGCAAGCTAGAAGCACCTAACGTTGGCTTCCGGCAGCAGTCCTTGAGAGCCAGTGAAATTACAGGCACATGAGACTTAACAACTATGCCTCAAGGTGACGGGCGCAGTGCAATTCGTGACTTGTGACGAAATGCATCTGTTATAGGCAGAGGTTAGTCCGCTTTACATCAGGTGAGCCTCGTGCTTGATCCGACACAATAACAAAAAAACGGGTCCAAATCATCTGAACGCATCTGCATGATATATTTTCCAAGTTGTTCAGCCCTCGACGCCCTGTGATGAATTTATTTAGTACGCATTTTTTTTCCATTACCTAAACATGTCACTTTCATAACCACATACCCTAATATATCAGCTGTTATACCATACAAAAATAACAGTTTCATCCATTTATTTTGAGTAGACCGAACAGTGATATGTAAATATATTTTTTAGATTTTGAGGTTTTTAAATTGAGTTTATTTAGGATCATATAGGTTTTATAAGAAAATAAATGAAAATAGACCTTTTCATGGAAAATTTTAATGAAAAAGGGGTTTGAACTTTTTATGGAACACACGATGAAAATGGCGAGTAAAAGTTTTAAAGTGCTTTTTTTTTCAGATACTATTTCACCTACAACTTTTGGTTGTAGGTGGAGTAGTCTTGGTTCTTCTTTTAATATGTTTATTTACTATTGTTCTTTATACGTGAATTATTACAGATTTTCTGGCAAAATAGTTATGATTATTTACGTGTAATCTATACACTTGAATTCTGACAGATTTTTAGGTTTAGTAGTTATGAGATTATTTATTACGGTTTCTATCGATGAGTGTTTGCGCGGCAAAATGTTTCGAGAGAAGGTTTTTTATTTTGATTTCACCATTCCAATTACTTTCCGCTGTTATAAAGTGATGCGGTTTTTGTGTTGTATAACCAAGGGTACTAGCTTAATAAAAACGTTTGAATTAAAGCGATCGTATATATTAGGTCCTTACATATGAAATTGGCGTTTTGTATGGGAGGAACAAAAAGTCGAATATTTTTAATATAATATATTTAATTAATCAAAGTATGAACCATTATTTTCTATGCACTTTTGCCATCTCATAGGTAGTTCATTGATCCCTTTACTAAAAAAACCAGTCGGACGGGAATCAATAAAATCTTTGAAGGCGATTTGGACTGCCCCATCGGAGTTGAATTTTTTCCCTTGCAAGAAGTTATCCAAATTTCGAAAAAAATGGTAATCTGTTGGAGCAAGGTCTGGGGAGTACGGAGGATGTCTTAGACTTTCCAATTGAAGCTCTTCTAATTTAGTAGCCGTCTGTAGCGCAGTGTGTGGTCTAGCGTTGTCGTGAAGCAGCAGTGGCGTGGAGCGATTGACCAGCCTAGGTTGTTTAGCCGCTAGCTTTTCCATCATGGTTTGCAATTCCTGACAATAGACATCAGCCGTAATAGTCTGGCCAGATTTGAAAAAACTGTAATGAACAATACCGGCACTAGTCCACCAAACGCTTACAAGTAACTTTTTTGGGGTTAATTTTCGCTTGGGGCAGGATTTGGCTGGCTGGCCAGGATCTAACCATTGCGCTGAGCGCTTCCGATTATCGTAAAGAACCCATTTTTCATCACAGGTAATGATTCGGTTTAAAATACCTTCATTATTGTGCCGGTTTAGTAATGTAACGCAGCAGTCGACGCGCGTTTGCCGGTTTGTTTCAGTCAATTCGTGAGGTACCCACCTTTCAAGCTTTTTAATCTTCCCAATTTGCTTCAAGTGAATTAAAACAGTTTTATCACTAACATCGCAGCCTGCAGCTAACTCGGACGTGGTTTGCGATGGATCCGCTTCCACAATAGCCTTCAACTCTTCATTATCAACTTGAGTCTCAGGCCGTCCACGGGGCTTGTTCTGCAGGTCGGAATTTCCAGAACGAAAACGTTGGAACCAAAAACGAACTGTGTTTTCTTTTGCAACACGACCGCCATACACATCATTCACCCTTAGAGTTGTTTCCGCAGCACTATTGCCACGGCGGAACTCGTACTCGTAAATAATGCGATATTTAAGGTTTTCCATTTTGTAAAATGAGTGACGCAAACAGAAAAAAACAGAAGAAAAAAAACAAATGAATGACGATCATCGAAGCACAAATACATGAGTCTATAGCTGTACAAATTT
This sequence comes from Plagodis pulveraria, assembly GCA_963890685.1. Classification (NCBI taxonomy): domain Eukaryota; kingdom Metazoa; phylum Arthropoda; class Insecta; order Lepidoptera; family Geometridae; genus Plagodis; species Plagodis pulveraria. Next base: position 20,174,852 of record OY982962.1, read on the forward strand.
GAATTTGGAATTCCTTACCAAAGAGGAGAAATTCGTGATTAAAGTGGCCAGTACGAAAAACGCCAATTTCATATGTAAGGACCTAATATATTCAGACGACCGGTATCCCGGTTGGGACAGATAACTTTTATCTTTCATTTACTTGTTCCTTAATTTATACGCAAAATCACAGCTTTCTAGGTTTGACACTGTAAAAGTAGTTGCGAGATTATTATTAAATGACGTAATATTTTGGCGCCAAAATGTAATTTGAGCTGGTTTCAGATTTCATAAAAATACAATACTTTTTGATGTTGTAGAAAAATATAAATATTTTTTTTGTATAGCCAAGGATGCATCCTTTAGAAAACCGTTTGAAGAATGAAAATCAAACTTACGCAGATTGTACATTAATTCTGTAAATACGACTATCGATCGACCTCCGCTCGCCGTCAAAAAGGCTGGCCGGAAAGGCCTTGTACATATTAGAGGGAAGTTTGTAATAATTTATATAAAAATAATTAAGTAAAATACTTCTATTGATATTATATTATTGATAGAATATTGATAGTGAATTTATTATTTTGAAACTGTTGTAAAGGTTCGGATTTCTAAAATCCATCCATAAATCTTTTTATGCTAGCGAATAAAAAGCACTTTTCCAAGCAGATTTTGAATGATAAACATCGCCTTTCCGAGCTTGTGAGGAAAAAAGAATATATATTTTTTAATAACGTTAGGTTTGCAATAACGCCTGCTATGCGGATTACATTACAAAATCACAAATATACTATAGGAAAAAATTAAGTCATGTGCGGGATTCGAACCCGCGTCCATCCTCCCCTTGAGCCGGGGTATGCTCTAACCAATTAAGCTAACATGGCATGACGTCATAACTCAAATCTTCCCTATCGTTCTTTAACCATCTATAGTACCACTTGCGTTGTACTACAAACAAGACTAATTTTGCAATTGGTTGTATACTTGTAAATGATGACACAACCTTATAACTTTAATATAGTTAGGTTTGCAATAACGCAACGGGTTCGAATCCCGCACATGACTTAAATTCTTCCAATCGTATATTTGTGATTTTGTAATAAAAAATATATATTTGTGTTCTACTTAATGAGTTGTTGATGAAGATACTTCACATGCTAGGGAGCAAAAAAGATTTTTATACCACACCCGCTCAGAAAAGGTCTCATTACTCGTTCTAAAACATGTTATAAAGTTCGTCATTTTTCCCTTATAAATGTACGGCGGGGAAAGTTATATGGATTTTCATTCCTTCACTCCGTAGCAGTGAAGGAATGTTGTATGAAAATCCATACCTGCCCTGGTAGCGTTCTTTTGTTTTTAGCTGCTTACATAAAAAAAAACAATCTCAAAAAGGTTTTATATCAATACTTAGAAAAAAGAGGTGTGATTTTTATTTGTACTTGATTTTCAATGAAAGGAGGTTGGCAACCTTCTTTTGCACTACGAGAAAAAAAGCGCGGCAATTTGATATGTTTGGTTAAATTTTGTTAATTATTAAATTGATATTTTAACAGTACGCTTTTAATTATTCTAAATAATTTTCCAAAACGTACTCTGATAGTAAAAGTGACGATTTTATAATGATGACGCCACCAGAAATAAGAAATGCAGCTCAAGAAGTCATAAAGAACTTACCGCCTGAGAAGTCTCGAGGTAAGTACGAGAAAACGTAAAATGATTTTATTTTCCTTGTAGGTGTAGTATAAAGCACTATGTATCACTCGGGAGAAAGTTCTATTTCTGTTCTCGAGTTGCCTTTAAGCCCTCCGCTACGCGTCGGGCTTAAACAAACTCTCGAACAGAAATAGATAATTTTCTCCCCTCGATGTATAATGTACTATTGCGGCTGAAGAATAAATATTAATCTCCAGTCCAATATTGATATCGTCAAATTTCCAGGTTTGTTAGTTTTCATTCCATTACGAGTGAAAATTTGACATTAGGTTCACGTGCTCAAGTACCCGTGACATGCAGATACACAGACAAAAATACATACTGACAACGGAGTCTCGATAATATAGTAATATTTTATATGTTAGTATCGTAGAATGCCAGAATCCACCTCGCGGGCCTCCGCGACTTATAGGCTAGCCTAGCCCTACTTTCGGATTTTTCTGACCATCTGAGCGCCTATATAACCTAGCGATATAATATAAGCCTATATTGTAATGACTATAATATCACTAGTGTAAATATTTCTATGCGAGTGTGACATTGTTACCACCCTAAACAGCCGAACAGACTTTGATACAATTTGCTACATATATTACTGTACTGTTTACTGTAACAGCCGACTCGTCCACTGCTGAGCGCAGCCTCCCCTATTAAGGGGGTATAATCCCCAAGCTTGGCAGGCGGCTTGGGGATCGCAGTTCTTTAGAAGGTGATGCTGCCCACCTTCCAATATTTTTCCCTTAGTCGCCTCTTACGACACCCACGGGATGATATGGGGAGGTGCAATTCTAACCCGGCACCCCACGGGGGGTTACCCATAGTACATGTCTATAAAACATAACATGTTTCCATCCCGATTTACGCTTATCCTGGATTGCGCGCAGATATGGCAGCGGCGGAAGCTAGTAACACCATAAAAACCATTGGGTAGGTCATTCATAGGTCAACAACCCATAAAGTTAGCCGTTAAATGTTTACGCCTTTTATACGCTATTGTACGCCTATATTTCATGATAACAATCGAACTTTATTTATTGCTCTCCGCCTTAACCTTTGTTCTTTAAATCATAGGAGTACTAGAACTATAGATAACTATCGGAGATAATTAAGTTATGTCAGGTGGTACTCCTCGACTCTCTTGATACATTCGTGACTATATATAATTACTTAGTCACAAATATAATAAATTGTATGTTATTTTCGTCGGCAAGCCATTGTGTTTTTTGTCGCTTCTTTAATTTATTGGGTGCTTAGAGGTTTCAGATTTCATAAAAATATTATATGTAATATTATAACTCCGTTATCGTAGAAAGATATGGATCATTTCTCGTATAGCCAAGGATTGCATCGTTTCGAAAACCGTTTGAATAATTGAGCTAATCTTGTCAATATTTCATGATTTCATTGTAACCTAAACCATTTCTTGTTATTATTAAAAAGTAGTGAGTATTGTTTTTCTTACATGCACCAGAATTCGTCAAAGGTTTCGAAAAGTTTTCCGTTTGCTTGAGGCGGCTAAAAATGTACATTTATGTGAGAGTGCTTATTATAAATGTTTTATCGTAGCAAAAGCCAGAAAAGGAAAAGGGAGTTTGACAATGGCAATACCTAATAGAAGAATATTTTGTACGACTAACAAGTCTTCGAAACCTACTACTGACGTTAAAACTTTTTATTTCAGTCTTTATAATTTCGAAGTTATATCTAAAATAAGGACAATTTCTTTTTGAGGAAAATTATTCTGCTACATTAGGGCATGAACCAAATGTATATATATATGATATATGACTTAGAGGCTAATAGTAAAAAAGGTTAATTATTATATATTATAAGTTAATTATTTGAAACTTGTTTAATCAGAGACGTGGTTAGTATAAACTCTTAACATAGTTCTTGAATCTTTAGTTTTATACTTACTAGTATCAGAAAGTATTCGTCGTCTACAAAGTGGTGTTTATTTTATTTTTAGTCTTGCGTATTTAGTCTCGAATAAAATAGCACGGTAGTATTCAAACACACGAGTTATTTAATTTATAGTCTTGTGTATTTTGTCCCGAATAAAAAGAGGAGCACACGAATACACAGACTTATTTTGTTTCTTTATAACTTCCTAACGTTATCAAGAAACTGTGGACTGGATCTTGAGTATAATCTTTACTACTTTACTCTTTACACTGCTATCTTTACTCCTTTGAATACCTCTTGCCCGGCGACCGAACTACAACTTTCCATGTTGACCGTAAGAGGGCGAGAGTTGCCGTTTCAGCCATTTCAAAAATTCTTACGTTTGTATGGCCGGATTTCCGGTTGTTTCACTCTACAGATCGCATTTTCAACTGATTCTTGTGAAATTTTGTGATCAGCTTCAATAATTTCATGGAAATTACTCGATTGTTTTGGGAAATTTTTAATATTTAGATTAGTATCTTCGCACATAAAAAAAAATTGATAACGTAAACAAAGGTCTTCAGCTCACAGGGCCTTTCAGCCACTAGTTTTTACTTTTGAACAAACTTCACTGAACCAATTAAACTAAGAATGTAGTTATACCTACTTAAGAAAAAAAAAATATCCTACTCAGAATTGGGAGTAGGTAAAACTTGTAATAATAAGTCTACGTTCTATTTCAAACTTGTTTGTTTATATATGTAACAAAATGAAAATGTCATTTTAAAGAATAAAGGGTATTGTGATTATTAGCATGTATTGTTAGCCTAAATATATTTTATTTTATTTTTTTTATGGTTTGCGACGGAACAACCACAATGCCTACGTTAAGCGATAACCTCAGCCTACAACAGATTCGTTTCGTCACAAGTGACCAACTGGTAGCCAGCCAGGCCAGTATGCGCAAAATGCCCCCCCAAGCCCTCGGTGCAGATCGAACCATGGACCTACGGCACTGCAGTCCATAACTATTACCGCTCGGATATCATTGCTTCAAAATTCGCATGTTCTTATTCAACACTATTTCTGTGATTAGAGAAGACCCATTGTATTGATCTAAGTATAATAGGATAAGGATTAGTAGATAATAGATATCAGAAATGTTTGTAACAAGATAAAACATTACCGAGGTACTAATTACGTTGCTAAAGTAGGCCATTTATCTAACAAAAACAAATAGGTACCTATAAATACTTGATCTCATCAATACCTGATAATCTCGATGATTGCATACAAAATTCTATGAAAAAACAGTACAGACTCAACTCACATTCTGTACCAAATCGGGAACTGTGTCTAAATTTAAATTGTACCAATAAGTACAATTAATATTGAATTATATGGGCGATATTCAGGAACAAGCCGAGCACTCAAAACTATTTACAAAAAACAGATCCTATGAATTAAATAAAGATAAATTAATTTTAATATTGCTATGTTAGCAATAACGCCTGCTATGCGGATTACATTACAAAATTACAAATATACGATAGGAAAAATTTAATCTCGCACATGACTTACATTTTTCCTATCGTATATTTGTAATTTTGTAAGATAAATTAATTGCCTCATGGTTGAATAAGTATTTTTTATTGCACCATCGACGAGCAATGGATGCTACCGAGTGCCAGTGGGAGCCAGGCTAGAATTGTATGGCATCGTGTAGATATTGTCTTGTGGAAGTTATGCAAATACCAGAAGATACAGTGCCTCCTTAAGAACTGCCATCTTAGAGTGTGATCCTCAAGACGCCTGCCAAGTATGAGAATTATAGATAATCCCCAAATGTGGAAAGCTTTGTTCATCGGTGGATGTCTTACGGCTGCTGATGATGATTGTACCATTAATAATACGCTTTAATTCCCGAAGAAGGCAGGGGTGCCTTAGCACCTAAATATTATAGAGGACGAGCCCGTGACCTCTATCTAGAAAACCAAACTTGTTTTATTTTAAAAATGGTTCATAATTTATTTTAACAGCATCAAAATTGTAAGAGATGTGGGAGAAGCCACGGGCGGAAAGGTCTACTTTCATGTAAAAGGGTTGGTGGCGAGAAAAGTATGCGCATGGAAAAATCTAATATTCCACGCTCGTTAAAAAGGGTCTACGTCAAATATTCACATTGTTTAGGCAAAGAAACCTCGCAAAAAGGTCTGTTAGGGCTTTATTTAAAGTGGTAACGGATTCACCAAATTTTCATAAAAGCGACTACTTGCAAAGACTGCTTTGGATTAAGCCAGCAGAGGATATTTTAGCAAGTACTTACTTAAAATACTAAACTAAATTGCGCTTCATTTTGTGAAATAAGTAGTGTATTTATTTACTTGACTTCTAAGAACGACAAAAGGAAGTCAAGCATAAAAGTAGATACTTACATTACAAATTAGGCCAGCTTAATTAGTTTAATTAGGCTAGCCTGTAATTTGTTCAGTAATTATGTATGCCTTTAATTTCTACGCTAAACAATCTCTACCTCACTAAATCTTAATATTTTTATAACTTTTAAATAGTTTTACCTTGGTGAGGTTTTTTTTAATAAGCTACTTATATGATGTGTCGAGCAAAAGTGATTCAAGTTACACGGTCCGAGTGGATGGCACATGTTACCCTGGGACCGGCTTTACACCGGCCGGACTGTAAGCAAGGAGGCCGTGCGCGTCCGAGGTAAACTTTACTTCAGGGTTGTATAGGATAATAACTCCTTCCCAGTTTTTGGAGTTTGAAGGACGAGGATTTTCGGATATAAGGAGCAACTTCAGTACCCATCATAAGCTACCGTCAACGCCATTATCATAAATTAACAATATTTTCAATTGTCATAATATATTATCAGCAACCGTCATCATCGTATATCATCATTATTGTATTTTCTAAGTAAAGATAGTTTACTTGCATACATTTTCAATTGACTTATTGTAGTACATTGCCCAACACTACGTTCCTTTACGAGTTTCTGATGTCGACATTTGTGCTATGGAGGGTAGAGGTAAGGAGGATCTGTGAAAATTAAAAAGTTTCCATCCAAATGTATTAAATTAGGGTGGCGCCACATTAGCATCAGGGTAAATTTTAAAGGGAGTCCCAAAATCAATAAACGTACTATTCACAGTTCACGAAATAAAATCACTCTAGCTACACGTTTTCTCATAATAATTATTTAAGGCTATATTTACTACAGTTGAAAATTTCAATAAGTAACTACATTAGTCGAAAATAATATGTCTTTTTTTAACCCGGCATACTTCAATTCATTCAAATTAAGGTACAGGGCACTAGACCGCGCGGGAGGTCACCCATGCGATGGACTGACCAAATTAAATCTGCGGTGGGCGGTCCCTCGCATGAGTGCACCAGGATGACCGCGAATAGAAGGCGATGGCGTGACATTGTGAGGCGCATTACATCTGCCCCCACTACAAGTACATGACGACCACGACCGCTCTGTTCTTGACAGACTAACAGCGTAACGACTGAGAAGAAGAACTTCAATTCGTATACAATTGCTACATTCATACATTTATTATAATTTTTATACCTTTGTCTACACCAGCGCTATTAGATAGATAGATAGATAATACTTTATTGTTACACCACATAAGACAATAAATAAGAGGTAAAAATTATAATTTTCAGTGAAAGTGTTACAATGGGCGGCCTTATTACTAAAAGTAATCTCTTCCAGGCAACCTTTGGATGGAGAGGATTTGTAAAATCGATAGTGAGGGGGTGCAGTTAAGCGATATAATTGATTAATCAAATAAATACTAAAACATGTACTCAATTTCAAATATAAGTCATACATACCATAATACCATATACATATTCCCATACAAATACACTTACATATATACAATATTTAAATATATATAGTATAAACATATAATAAATAAATACTTACAACACAGTAATAAGCAATACCACAGTTTATAATGAAGAGCGTTATATGGACAGATAGAACTTTTTTATTTGGTCCTTAAAAACATTTAAAGAAGATTTTTGAACTGTTATTTATAGCTTACAGCTGGACACTTTTTTAAGTTCGTTCGTTACGAGTAGTCGTTGATGGCTGCTCATCTGAACTAATGGCTATAAATGCCGGGGTACCTCAAGGATCAGTTCTTTCGGCAACACTCTTTCTGCTCCACATTAATGAGCTGCTTAAACCCGGTACTTTTTTTTTTAAGGTTTTTGAAACCATGATGTGGTCACGACCCCCAGCATTGGGGAAACGACTCAAGGAGGAGGAAACCCGGTACCTTTGGGTACGCAGACGATAGCACAGTTGTCGAGCGATATATATCCGACGCACCGGCTGGTGAAGTTCAAGTCCAGTTTGAAAGAGAGGCGATGATTGGACGATTAAACTCGAGCTTGTTGGCCGTGTCCGATTGGGGCGATGCCAATTTAGTAAGTTTTAATGCGTCCAAAACACAGGCGTGTCTTTTCTCCGCTAAACGGAGAGCATTTCATCTGTCTCCGACTTTTCGAAGTGTATCAATACCGGTGGCGAATCGGTTAGAGCTTCTTGGTGTGTCCTTAACTTCGAATTTAAACTTCGGGTTTTACATCGAAGCCAGAGCACAACTGGCCGCTAAGAAGCTTGGTATCCTCGCAAAGGTGAGGCAGTACTTCACACCTGGGCAGCTTCTTAATTTATATCAAGCACAAGTCCGTTCATGTATGGAGTACTGCAGCCACCTCTGGGATGGATCCGCGAAATACCAACTGGAGGCTCTCGACTCCATTGACCGACGAGCCAAAAGACTTATAGGCGATGATAAGCTGGTTGAGTCTAAACTACAGAGTCTCGGTCATCGTCGCAGGGTTGCTTGCCTATCGGTATTCTATCGCTTACATTTCGGAGAGTGTGCGCAGGAATTACATGAGCTGATTCCTCCATGCCCCTTTTATCATCGGACAACAAGACGCTCTGATGGCCGTCATCCTTTCATGGTTGACATTCCTTCAGTTCGCTCGAAGCGTTTCGCTTCCACATTTATCATCCGCACAGCGAAGGAGTGGAACTCATTACCCGCGTGTTTGTTTCCCGAACAGTATAATTTGGGAGTCTTCAAGTCTAGAGTGAATAGGTATCTTCTAGGCAAGCATGCTACATCTTCGGCCGCATCATCGCTTTCCATCAGGTGAGATAGGGGCCAAATGTTTGCCTATAATGAATAAAAAAAAAAAAAAAAAAAAAAAAAACAATATGATTTGACCCTCCTTACCCCTACCTTCCATAATTCGTGCTACACCGTGCCGCCTCCGGGACGGGCTGTTTGGTTTGTATGCGGCATTTAAAAAGAGTTTGGGAATAACCGCCCGGGCAATGTTACAAGTCCTTCATTACGGTAATATACTTATTATAAAATAATGATTGTATACACTTCACACGTAACGTGTTATAATAATCTTTTTAACACTTTTCTGAGTAGCGTTACTAGTTGCATTCATTTTGAATATCTTTGCCTATAAATAACAATAATATTATTTGTGGGAATGAGGCCTGTTGGTAAGACTAAGAAAACCCGAAATCGACGTTTTGTACTCCCTTGTTTTCTCAGTGACACCTGAGTCGAATAAATTATTTCTGGGTATTAAAAATTTAAGAAAGAGTATATATATACTCTGTTTATTTTCTTTTATGTTAAAAACTTTTCAAATTTGTCAGGTGGCCTTTTTTCTAGTCATTCCGGAAAAACATTTTCTATGATTTTTAGGATTATATTTTCTTTAATAATAATAATTAGGAGTGCCGTGTCAATGAGTAATTATAGCAGCCTAGATTTTATGCAAAATATCTCTAAAGGTACTAAAAAGGAAGAAAATAGAGTAATATATTTGTATGGAGAATCATGATCGATCGATACGATGATAACGTAAATCACATATTCCTGTCCATATCTCAAGTTAAGTGGGGACTATCCCACTCGATGAGTTCTTCCAATCTGCCCAGCGTTCATAGAAGGGTAGCAAACGCAGCTTGTATTGTGCACGCACATACGCACTACTACTATAGCGATTCTAGGTGCATTAATATATTTAAAGAGAATGAAATTATATATAATCATAAAAATCCTGCCGGAAGGTAGCTACGAATTCATTTGCTTTAGTATACCTATCTACGAGTATTATTTATTCGTAGATGCCTATACATATTACATAGATATACTTATAAAACTTTAAGACATAGACGACCTGTGTATCCAGACTAGAGTAGGGATTTATAGTAGATTGTGATACAAGTGAGCTAAGTTACTCATTATACACGAGGCTGTGTGTTGCGGCCCGAGCCGTAGGCGAGGTCGTAAATCAGCCGAGTGTATAGCAAGTTGCTCACGAGTTTCATACGCACTTTTTCAACACCCTTGCCAGGAAAAAAAATATATATTACACAAATGCGATGATATATATATATGATAACAAACAACATACGAAAATTATGGAAAATAGCGCGCATGTTTTTTTTTTGCGCGCTGCAAATGTATGATGGTTGACCTCTTTGCTGTTACAAATCTGTATTACGCGGTTAAATTGAAAATGCTCTGTTTCCTCGCATATAACTTGCAGTTAGGTACTAACTTAACTTTGTAGGGATATTACATCACAAATATACGATAGGAAAAACTTAAGTCATGTGCGGCATTCGAACCCGCGTCCATCCACCACTTGAGCCGGGGTATGCTCTAAACATTTGAGCTAACATGACATGACGTCATAACTCAAATCTTTCCTATCGTTCTTTAATCATCGTATTGGGATGGAGCTTTTTGTAGGGATAATTCTATTACGCACTAGTGTATAATATTATTATGCACGAGGGTGTTATAATTCGGTTTATGGCCCTAAGAACGATATAATTAAGCTCACTTTACGAGCAAGGGTGTTGATAAATTTCTTACGTGTCTCCAGCCAAACTAATTTTCTGATTTTAGTATGTCAACTGTTAAATGAATAGTAAAGACAGCTTACAGCTGTCGTATTTTATATATACATTTATTATAAGTATCTCATTGACAATCATCAATCGGTATAAAAAGTAGTCAATGATTATGTTATTATACCGGCTAATAAAAAAATCGTTGGGTTCCATACATCATACAAGCCTAGATAATGACGATATAAATCGGTATTATGCTTAAGTCTGGACCTAAAATATCAATTAAGGGAGTGATCACCCTGCGACGTTTGTATGGAGAAGTGACCGGCCAGTTCAACCTTAAGACGAATCTAACGATATCTCATACATTGTAATCGGTTAAGCCGTTTAAAAGTTCCGGTGGAATAAAAAAAGTCACATACATATATGAAACCTGAAAACATAACACTCCTTTTTGGGGTAGTCGTGTCAAAATGAATTTACTCTACTCAACGAGCTTTTGACGATAAACCTCAAATGGTAAGAAACATTTTTTTTCGGTTCACTTCTCATATATCGCGCCCCCACTCTTCCAAAAATAATTTAATTGAATGTCTAGTCTAGGGCAACTATTAATGGGTCTCCGTTTTGTACTTTGGGTACAGAACTCTAAAAAACACAGGCCAACTGCGACTCGGGGCTTGCTCTTTTTGGATTCAACACCGCAAACAACAACAGAAAAATATATTTTTTGATCAAATGTTGACTAAAAGCTAAAGCTTGTTAGAGTATTTTAGTTATAAACAGGATTACATTCATATTTAATTACCGGAACTTCGATGTCTTTAAATTCCTAAATAGTCACCAACCCTATTTTCTTATTTTTATATGAAGAAAAATTTTAAATACGTATAATTACTCAATGAGCTTAAGACGATGATACATATACCTTGTCCACATGCTAAGTTATAAATATTTTTGGTTCTTTTGGCTACATTTTCCTTCCCTGAAAATGGTTTAATAGATTTTCCAATCCAATATTAGGTTTCGGATGAACATTCCACAGTAATATTTTTGTTTCAGATATCTTACTCATTCCTTCTACGAGCTAGAGACATTATCACTTACAATCTGAGTAGACTGTCGAAGGCTAGCCAATCAGCAGTAAAGAACCTACTTTTAGACAGATAGACAAAATATACGCCTTCGTCCAGAAATGTTATATAATATGTACATTACTTCGATTTACGAGCACGCCCTAAAAGCCAGGATATAAGACCTTTTATCTCGCTATTCTATTATTAGAGAGAGTGATATATAGGCAAATACCATGCAGACGACGTTTCTTACTTCGTAACGGTATCAAATCTAAATTTATTTAAATTCAAAGCACGAAAGCATACAAAATTACGTAAACACCCCATTCAGGAAAAGTTTTAGCTCCTGAAATATATTTATTTTTGTATCCACAAAGATCGCAAGACTGAGATAGCTCCCTGCCAACAAGCATAAGACGGCGTAACATGTCTCATATCAGTTACATACGAGGAAACCAGACTTCTCAAGGCAAATAGGACCTGACAGAAATAAGCAATAACGTTTAAGTAATCACGTAAACGGCGTGTTACGCCGAAACTCTGAAAAATGTCGTAATAAAAAGTCGTTGAGAACTTACATAAGCACATTTACGTTGTAAACGTTATTCAAAGCGGCAACGAGTCGGTATATAGCCGTCTTGAATATCTGAAGGAACTTTGTACCACATGAAATTGAATTTCTAAATACGGTAATGTGCCTTTTTAAGAGATTCATTTATGAAATTTACTAAGGTAATAGCCGTAGATGTTTTGCTTTTTTACTAGGTTATCCTGCTTGTTTTTTCTTTGAAGCACAATGTTATTCACAAGTAATTTTCAAAGTGTTTTCTTTGAGTAATACAATAACTTACCTAGCTTTTATATTGATAACGAGATACGTATAGTATGTACTTGTTTTTAGGATTCCATACTCTATTACATAAAAGGCGGAGTTTTGTGAACCTGTTAATGAGACTCCGCTATCTGTATGTCTGTCCGATCGTTACGTCATGGGTGTCTAACTCGTAAAGGAAAGGAGTTGAAACTGATATTTAGATGTTTCCTTTAGAATTAGACCTAAAAAAAATATTGGACTAGTAATTCAATTGCATTATGGCAAGCCGCCCCTAAATGGGGAGGCTGTGTTCAGCAGTGGACAATCCGGCTGATACAGTAATTCAATTGAATTATTTTTCAGCGATTCCAAAATATTTCATCAAGAGTAAAGGCCCCATATAGGTCTGAAACGACGGATCGTAACGATGAATCGTTCCGTGTATGTGCCCGAAGTTGAATGAAAACATTTTTGCTAGTGCTACCGAAAATATTTTTTCTATTATATTTAAATATTAAAGAAATGGTTCGTGTTCTCAATTTAGAACAATTTTGTTACGAAATCTATTTCAAAACGATAATTGTTAGAAATCTGAAATTTGGCACCTGTATTATGTATAATATTGGCCAGCTTGTTCCGTTACAATAACATAAAAAAAGACATGAATAGAGGATAGAGACACTGCAACTTTAAAGGACAGGCATGATGCTTACCATCAGGTGGGCGATTTGTCCTTCTCGTCACTTCATAACATAAAAAAAACTCTTATAGTTATATGTTTTTATCACTCCTTATGACATCCTTAATCAAGTTGGTGCGGCATTTTACGAATACCACCAAGCCTTGAACGGTGTGTTCCGGCAGCTGTTATTGAGAGCCAGTTTCCACTTTCGAACACATCATCAAATACCGTCTATATTATAATATTCAATCCTTTAAATATAATGTATATTTATTTTCCAGCGCCGAAAGCCGTCCCATTCCCACCATGCCGAGCGGATGATATCGAATGCCTCCGGCGTGGACTTAGGACTTTCTTCTTCCTCATGGACTCAGGACATTATGGAATGAAGCCAATCGATCCAGCTATTATAAATAGCGTGAGCGTTGCAGTACCGGAACATCAGATGTCTTTCCTGCTAAGGAATCTTAATGTGACTGGAGCTCGGTGGACCAAGTTAGTGGACAGAAGGTGCATAGTTATAATTCACTTGCTATCTCTTACTTTGTTGGGTATTATCTATATTTGTATGGGTACGGTACAATAATTATCAGCTCTTTTGCTAGGCTGTTGGAATGTAGCAGTGATAGCAGAAAATAATTACCCATGGCAGTATGACAACGAGGGATGCAATTTCGACCTAGGTAAGACAATGCGATCAACAAACCTACGTCAGGAACCATTTCTCAGCATTGGCATACTACGAGTAAGCCAGAGCACGAGCTCAGCTAGGCACAACCCCAGAGTTTCTTTTTTTTATGAGATTTTGACGTCACAAGCGCTAGGCCTACCTAATGTTAAGCGATAACCTCTCCCTATAACAGATACATTGCGTCATAAGTGACGAATTACACAGCGCCCGTCACACTAGAACATACAGTTGTTGAGTCTCGTCTGCCTGTAATTTTACTGGCACTCAAGGACTGCTGCCGGAACACACCGTTAGGTGCTTGTCGATCGATCTTCTACTTGAGGGTGGGAGCCAGCCAGGGGGCATTCGCAAAATGTCTCTCACCATGCTATAACGACTGCCATCCTAAGAGAACAACCAGGACCGACGGCTTAACGTGTCCTCCGAAACATGGAAGCGCTCAGTGGTAGTGCCACTAGCGGTCACCCATCCAGGTAATAACCGCAGCGGACGATGTTTAACTTAGTTGATCGGTTAAGTAAGACTAAAAAGCTATGCTACCAGAGCGCTTCAAAATCGACGTGACTACTCCTCACCGAACTTATCAGAATGGTGATATCAGAAAAAGTTTTATTTTGTTGAATATGAATATGGTCGGCCATAAGCACAGAGTAAATTCTAAGAAATAATTCTTCAAGGAAAACTATCTGTATGATTTCTTTTTCCATAACTGGTTATGAAACTGGAAAGGAAAATGCTTAAATTTGTGGGAAAAGATTAAGTCTTTCGTCTTTGGCAGCTATTCGAGAAGCAAGAATATATTTGATATTTTTTGACGACTGGTTGCTAAACTCAGTTGTAATACTCACATTACAGGTATAATAGGACAAAAATACAAGGAAAATACAGGTTTTAAGTCCTGAAATTCTGTCGTTGTCACAATTAGCCTCGTAACGACGGAAAAAGAAGATAAACAATTAATTATATGGTCATGTAGGGTCTCAAATTTGGTATACGTAATGTGCCTTTCATCTAGCTCTTATAGTGAATATTGTTTTTTTTATTTATATTTTATCTGATAGGCTAGCTTTAGGCCACATTCTCACCTGATGGTAAGTGATGATGTGGTCGAAGATATTGTTCACGTTCACAAGAACAGCTGCCAGGACACACCGTTAGGTTTTGGTGACAGATTTTCTACTTCAGAGTGGTAGCTAGCCGGGCGGGCATTCGCAAACTGCCCTAACATTATGTAGGATCAAAGTCGTACGAAATAAAGAATTATTATGATTATAATATCTTCTCCAATAACACAAACTACAAAATAAGAACATATTAAGGGAACTACGAGTATTAGGTACCTGATTTTGGTTAATTTTCGGATCTAACATTCGCTAAAATGTAACCAATTATATCCAATTATATTGATGATTTTTTCCTATTACGAGGTTATTTGCCATAATCCCCACGCTTGGCAGGCGTCTTGGGGATCGCAGTTCTTTAGAAGGCGCTACGCCCACCTTCTAGTATTTTTCTCTTAGTCGCCGTGGGGTGCCGGGTTTGACAAATCGCACTTATTTTTAACTAGCAGCGCCCCGCGGTTACACCCGCGTGATGATGGATGATGATGATGATATAAAGTATCATATTATATATAAATCAAGCGCTTCATCTACCTCCATACCAAATTTCATCAAAATTGGTCTAGCCGTTTGAGCGTGAATAAGTAATAAACATACAAACACACTCATAAACGTTCGCCTTTATAATATTAGGTTGATAAGGATCCATTTGTTACTACTAAATATCTATTAGAATTGAATCAAATATCAAATTCCATATTATTTATGCTTCACTATTCCGATAAAAAAAAGCATAAAATATAGATATATGCTGTCGTAGACCTTTTTAGGACAATTTAAGATCTATACATATCTTTTTTATATATTATGTACGTATGATACTATAGGTTTTTGCAGCTCACGCCAAAATAGGTCGCTTATGGCAAAAAAAAACCTACTTACTTGACACTTACCGTTATATTTTGGCCAATTTACACAGTATCTTTATAAATTATAGCCTATGTGTTATTCTGATGCATAAGCTAATATACTATTAAAAAGTTTCATTAAAATCCATTCAGTAATTTTGGCGCGAAAGAGTAACAAACATCCATCCATTACAAACTTTCGCGTTTATAATGTTAGTAGGGATAAGTACGATTAAAACCTTTTAACAAACGATATACGAACGAAATTAGCCAACGTCGAGGTTGCTGGGTCGTTGCAATGAATCGTTAAATTCACCCCATTTCATAACGGGGGTGTAACTCAGTGGTAGAGTGTCTGCTTCGCATGCTGAAAGTCCTGGGTTCAAGTCCCAGCACCTCCATAGCTTTTTTGAATGGAGAATTTTTGTCAATAAGCACATTTTTTTTTCACTAAGAACCAAAAAATATAATGGTTGAATTGAGCATAAACATCCGAAGGTGATTCCCTTAGAGAATTAGAAAGTAAAAGAAAGTTCTTAATCCTACTTATAAAAATTGAGAAGTTTAATTAAAAAACTATTACTTAATGGTACATAAAATGAAATACATAAAAAAAAAAATTAGTTTTTGAGACAGACGCCGTTAAAAAAATTGTGAGAAATTTTCAATTTTGAAGGCCCGTCAATTATTTATTTAATTAAATAAAAATAAGTACTTATAGCTTATTTATTTATGGCCTAAAGGTTAGCATTTAACCACAATCTCGCCTGGTGGTAGGTGATGATGTGGTCGAAGATGTTGTTCGGCTAACCTAGAATGAATGAATAGATTCAGGCGTTACTTTGCGGAAATCCATATTTAATAATAACAAATATTTTTAAAATACTTTAACTAAACATCAAATTAATATTATATATTATTCTTCCGGTTAGGCTGCATGGCGTTTGTTACGTCACGTCGGCTTAACAGAAATTTAGGCGGAATTGTCACTATATATATTTTTTTAGTATTTTATAAAAATATTAATTTGATGTATTCTTAAAATGCTTTAAAAATATTTGTTATTTTTTAACCTACAATTACTGGCTCTCAAGGACCGCTGACGGAACACACCGTTAGATGCTTGGCGACAAATTTTCTACTGCCGCCATGCTATAACAATTGCCATCCTAAAAAAATGGACGCATGCCCTCCGAAGCACGGAAGCGCTCAGTACTAATGCCTCTAGCGGTCACCCAGCAAGCATGACCGCATCGGATGTTGCTTAACTTAATTAATTGCTTAAGAACGACTAAGTAAGCTTTGCTACGAGCGCTTTATAATAAAAAAAATGTACAGTACTTAATAAGTTGTAGACGTTGACACTCCACATGCTAAGATGAAATAAAAGTTTTTTTTTACAGCTACCTTCTCATGTATGGGAGCCCCAAAAAATATAATGTAATTTAATTTCTAGTCCTAAATAAAAAAGATAATTATTTATTTCCTAGAAGGTCAATTTTATTTCATATTACAAACATAATTAATAATAATTAAGTCAAATTAAAACTAGCCTAATCAAACAACCCACCCCTGATCGCTCCCGGTGCAAAGGTGCCCATAACACTTGCAGCGTTTCCGCGTTGTTTAGTCCTAAAGTCAATATTATACACATTTTTTTTTGCGTGTAACTCTTTCTATTTTTTTTTATTTATCTTAGATTAGCCTTTGACCACTATCTCACCTGATGGTAAGTGCCCTACCGCCATGCGATTACGAGCTAGACCACCAAGACTTGCTCATACACACAGACAGACATTAAAAGGGCTACCGTTTGGGTACTGAAACCTAAAAACTTCAAATTTAATTTGAAGGCTTAAAATTGTTGGCAAATCAGATGTGGACGAAATCCCAGACTAGCTTTTCAATAGCAAAACACTTACACGAAACCATTCAGCGGAAATATTTCTCTGCCAAGAAAACCAGCGCAATGTGAACAAGCAACACTTAAAGCGAGGAAACAACGGAAGTAGGGTCCGCAAAACAAATTGCAAGGGAAATACAAGGGCGGGCCGGGAAACATGCACTTGAAAATGAGATCGCTTTACTTTTTCGACTGCGACCCGTTTATTCCAACATGTGGGCAAATACGGAGACCCTTATAAAGGCGTGAACGTGAAACCTTTATTTTCCGAGAACTTTTGTCGAGTGTTTGGTAGGAAGGAACATACTTTTCCTACTCTAGTATTAGGTGATTCTACTTTGGTATATGCGAGTAGGCTTTTGGGTTCTGTTTTGTGATATCTACGATCTTGAGGCTAGAATATTATATTGAATTAGTTCAGATGTTATCCTAAGTACAAAATAAAAAGGACGATTGTTCTTGCCTGTCTTTATAAAATAAGTTGTACCTATATGGTGTATTCGTATAGTGAGAACTTTATTATCTATACTAATATTAAAGAGGGAAGATTTGTATTTTTGTATACAACGAATAAACTTAAAAACTACTGCATGGACTGATTTGAATGAAATTTGGTATGGAAATAGTTTGAGACCCAGGGAAGGACATAGGATACACTGAGAAAAATCTAAAGTCAAAAGCGCCCTAATGACGGCCAATTTATATGGTATAAGGCGAAAAACCGACCAAACGTAAATACGTACAAAAACGCCTTCCAACTAGAAGGAGTTAAACGAGGTCAGTGAAGGCGAATGTTTCTTTTCGTCTTCATTTAAGGTGTATTTTGTGGTCTTACTTAAATATTGACTTTTGATAAGGCTGATTAAGTCGTACGTTATAGTGATAATCACCGTATATAAACCGCCGTAAAAGTAAGGTATATTTTATGGTCAATACTGCAATTATTATCGTATAACAAGTTGCAATTCTGAAAATACTTTACGGAAGGCGTTTTTGACGGTTGTGTTTATTATAAAACATGGTACATTTTTATTGATTGGTGAAAATCATGTTAAGAGTTGTGAATTCATCTTACGTAGTTACAATTCAACGGTAAAAGGTCAAATTTGATTTAAGCCTTTAAGACGGTTTTCTCAGTGTAGTTTTTGTCCAAATACGGGAAAAGAGGTTAATGGTTTTGCGCGATAACCGAAATAAACGCGGGCGGAGCCGCGGCCGGAAAGAAGCGAAACGCGTCGAAAATTCTTCCGGTTTGGCTGCGTGGCGTTTGTGACGTCGCGTTGGCTTAGCAGAAAATTAGGCGGAATTGTCACTAGATATATTTTTATATTTTTTAAGTGTTTTATTAAAATATTATTTTGATGTTTTCTTAAAATATTATAAAAATATTTGTTATTATTAAATATGGATTTCCGCAATGTAACGCCTGAATCTATTCATTATCATAATTTTTTTTAATTACGTTATTTTTTAGGGTTCCGTAGCCAAAGAACAAAACGGAGTTTGGTTATATCCGCTTGGTTATATCTCGTGGGGTATTATCGTCTAGATTTCAGTGAGTAGAGTATTAACAATCATATTATTTTAAAAAAATGTGTAATATATCAAAATTGGAAATTTTTACCATATCTGCAACGGGGTCTTTCTCAAACGTAAATACTAGTAAGTATCCGAATCACAAATATACGATAGGAAAAATTTAAGTAATGTGCGGGAAAAAATAAAAAAAAAACCTATCGTATATTTGTGATTTTGTAATGTAATCCGCATAGCAGGCGTTATTGCAAACCTAACATTATTAAAAGCATCCGATATTTCAGTTTATTATATATTTCGTAACCAACGATTATAATACTCGATCTAAAGTGTAGCTGTGATCAAAACCAACATACAATTTTTTATTCACATTTTTTTTACGATGCGGAACTAACTCTAATCGCACTTTACCGGCTAGTTTTCAAGATGAGCATGTTCAATGACCTTTTCAGACGCAATGTCAATCGATCATAAACAACATCAAAAGAAGCTTCTTCAATTTCTAAAAAACCTCAAGTCCCAATAAGTATCTAAATCATCCCTAAGTGTAAATTACCCTCCAGTCCCGGCTGTTTATTGATTCAATTCTCAATTCCCCTCAGGTTGGCCTTATCTGCGACGTCTCGGAACTCCGCCATATTCAACAGCGACCTTCACGTTACTGGTGATATTATTATGAAGGCGGCTGAGCAGCATGATCCGTTTGTCGCTTACATTACTATGGATATTCGTGAGTATCTAAATAAAGCCTTCAACTAAAATCGTGAATAAGGTTATGATTATTTATAGCAAGCATGTTACATGGATAACTTTAATTTTATAAGTAATATGTACCCGCATCACTAATCTTTACTCCATTAACACCTATGTTCGAGCAAAAGGGTATGCTGAAAATCAGCCCTGCGTGAACCATCCGGCTTACGCAGTACTGTACTCAGCCTACCCCTATTGCCATTTAAATAGTCTTTTTTTTTCGTGCAATGTTCAATTTGTTTAATTGTGTTTTAACAATTTGTATAGAATAACATTTGTTGGCAATAAATTTTATTCTATTCTATTCTAAAAGTGCGCAAGGTGATTCCCGTATCTATGTGTACCCGTATATTTTGAAGCAATGATGGCCGAGCGGTAATAGCTATGAACTGTCGTGCCGCAGGTCCCTGGTTCGATCCCCACCGCCGGCTTGAGCTTCACTGCATGGGGGAAGGGCATTTTGCGATCGCCTGCCTGGTTAGATACCACCTCTCAAGTAGAAAATCTGTCGCCAAGCACCTAACAGTGTGTTCCGGCAGCAGTCCTTGAGCGCCAGTGAAATTACAGGCATACGAGACTTAACAACAATGTCTCAAGGTGACGGGCGCAGTGCAATTCGTCACTTGTGATGAAATGCTTCTGTCCCAGACAGGGGTTAGTCCGCTTAACATCAGGTGGGCCTCGAGTTTGATCCGTCGCAATAACATATATTAAAAAAAACTATATGTACTTATTGTCTAACTCAAACGGTAATTAAAATTATCTTAATTCAGACTCCATCATGAGTTTGGTTTTCAAAGTTTCAAAATTATGTCCCCATTACCATTTTGATAGACAATAAAGGCAGGAACTGCGTTATGTGTCGACAGTCGGCCCACCGCAATCATTTGATATTTCTAAGTAGTGTTCGAAATTGTTTTATCGTCCTTATAACTTTAAGATACATTTTGTACGCAGTATTTCTCACTGCTGATGCAATTATAATATATTGGGACTACTCCTGCGTGTCATTCAGATACCTACAGAGAGCACAGTATGCAAGTGCGGGGAGTCAGACTAGCTTGAACTTAGTTTGATATATTAGGAATTATGGAAATGAATTTAGCGTGTTATTCCCGTTGGCCAACATAATGATCAGTGAGAGCAGTGGGAAAAAATCACTTATAGATACAGAATTCCCGTTCGGCACACCAATGGAGAACAGGAGACGACAGCAAGCAGAATTTAGATGCAAAATGTTATCTTTTTTGTTGTGAAAATGATAGCATTCATAATTTGTTTGGATTTTTAGAAGATTGTTGTGCTCGGTCGATCTGATTACCAGTAACCTATAACGATCCTCTGCGCTTCGCTTATCACTTCATCCTTGAGTCATCATAGAACTTATAAAGAACTTATTGCTTAGACAAAAAAAAATTGTTATAGTTTTTCACTTGACATTTTCTTTGTAGTATTTATTCTGCGTTAAAAAAACATGAATTAGTTACTTGGATGCTTTCTTATGTTTGTTCCATACATATAATATCTTACTATAATATATTACGTATAATAAAGTTGGATTCCCTGGTCAAAATCATGAATAGGTTCATCATTATTTTGTTTTTTTTATAAGTTTTTTTTCAATGTGCGCCATTGTTGGGATCATGGTTACCCATCCTGTTTTTTACAATATAGCTAGGCATTTAAAATTAAAATCTTTTTTTAATCATATTGGTATGATTAAAAAGAGAAGGGCACGTTTGCTTAATCTATTTATATACAGAACTATAGTCACATAAACTTAAGCGTTTCACAGATGACAGCTATAATATAAAGCTAAATATATATTTATAGCTCGATATATTTCAATACATCTCAACACATTTTCGATAGAAATTGACAAGTGACAACACACGGCATCTATAATATATAGCTTTACATTTTCGTTTCTTAATACCGACCGTTATGCTATAGGTAATATATTATAATATATCTGCTGTCGTCTGTGAACTCCTTTACACAAAATTGTAATACGCAAAATTTGTTTTATTCCAATAAGCACACCTACGCAAATCTGCTACAACACGAATAACACGACATATTAGGTTATTATCTAAACAGATTGGTCTACCCAAACAGCCTCCGTCAGGGTCACGAACCCTTCTAGGCTTTGCGGGGTTACGCCGTATAAGTAATTCCATTCTACCGTTGAATATTCTCGTAAGATTGGCATCAAATACTAATCACCAGCTTTGAAACTGCTATTAGGTACTACTCAAACCAATCTCACGTAATCATTGCTCATTTATTTCTAGGTTACAGCATATGCTTTAGTTAGTATTTTAAGCTCGAGAAAAATGTTAGAAATTGTTTATATACTACTATATACACTTACATTTTACTACTGTTATACTGGGAAGTATAGGTTTATATATGTATTTTATGTTAGGTATTGCCAATATTTTGCTTATGGCCAAATCAATAAAATATTTTTCCTTTTCCTAGACAGGTAGGAAAGGGAAAAATATTTTATCGGTAGGTAGTTGTAACTACTACTAATAACAACTATAGGACGGAAATAACCTACTTCCCGTCTGGTGGCGAAATTTGGTGGTGAAATGGCCCTAAGCCTACCGAGTACACTCTCTGGCGAGCAACATTATCTATTATCGGGTAATTTTTCTTCTATCGGACAGATCCACTCTTTGCCTTGTTTGAAACAATCAGCCATCTGAATAATATGTAAATTTTTGCAGAGGGCGTTGAAAGCAATATCACTTATGCCTGGAGAGGACAGCGTGGATACGACAACAATGATTACATTATATTAGGCCAAGAAAGAATTGCTATAAGGAATACACGAACTCCGACCTTCTTTTTGCAACCAGGTGAGTGTCCAGAACAACTTTAAGCCCTGGGGTCCAACTCCCGCCATTAAAAAACTATTATAGAACACGAACGTCATTACTTCAAGTTTAAAATATTGATACTAATATTCGTACCGTGACCGTCACGAAATAATAATGTTCATATAGCGCTATCTCTATCGTACAAATGACTTGATCCAATTCATGCAGCTCGTTCTCGCGTTGAAGTTCTAATGTAAGTTTACTATAGTGACGTGTGGTAGAGCGAAATGAAATTGTTAATTTAAGATTAAAATAAGACTGAATTATTAGATGGGAGTTGGCCTCCTGGTATCGTGAATGATTCTACATTCATCGAACTTTTGAACTGGGTCGCAGTTCGAAAGGTAAACATTATCAACAGTAGACTATAGCTACATAAACTATGGGATGTTAGTGAACTATCATCATATTAGCGGCTTAGTTAACTAAACAATGTAGAAAAGATATAATTCTTAATGAAAGGAAGGTAGATAAGTACTTTAATTCTATTTTTGGAATGTAAATAGAAATTAAGTACATTGGAATTATCTTAAGTAGTATGTGCTTACTCAAGCTGATTCATAACATAATATATACTAGCAGACTAGAATTTATCTGTTTGATCAGCTATAACGTGGTTGGGCTAATAGCAACTCCATTTTCTGTGGTATGGTAAAGGGTTTTTCAACAAGAACTTTGTTTTCGAAAACAAAGAATTTAGATGATGATTAAATTTTTTATTGTATTACGAAGAGAAAAGTTTGGCAATTATGAATAAAAAAATATATCTGGCAAGTGTCCACCACGAGCACGTAGACAGATGTCGATTCTTTCATAATTATTTTTATCAGAGCCAATTGAATCGATTGCAGCCTTAAAACTCATAATCCGTAATGTGATTAACGAAATAGACCATTTTGGCAAAAAGTTATTAAAAACTTTGGTGAAAGAATCGACATCTGTCAGCGTGCTCGTGGTGGACATTTGCCAGATACCATTTTTAATTTCAAACTTTTCTCTTTGTAATACAATTAAAAATTTAATCATCTTCATCTAAATTATTTGATTTAGAAAACAAAATTCTTGTTGAAAAATCCTTTTCTTAATCAGAGTTCTGAAATGACATAATACTGAACGAAGCCGTGATGGCTCAGTGGCATTGGCTATGGACTGCCGCGCAGTAGGTCCATGCTTCGAATCCCGCCGCGGGCTTGAGCTTCACCGCATGGTGGAAGGGCATTTTGCGAATGCCCGCCTGGCTAGCGACCACACTCAAGTAAAAAATCTGTCGCAAAGCACCTAACGGTGTGTTCCGGCAGCAGTCCTTGAGAGCCAGTGAAATTGCAGGCACATGAGACTTAACAACTATGTCTTAAGGTGACGGACACAGTGCAATTTGTGACTTGTGACGAAATGCATCTGTTATAGGCAGAGGTTAGTCCGCTTAACATCAGGTGGTCAAGCTTGCTCTGCAATAAAACATAAAAAAAATTATTAAAAAACAATGTATATTTTTTCTAAATCAATTCAGTCTACCCTACCTAGCCTACCTTTTACCACAGAACTCGACATAATAATATATCGTCTTGAATAAGTATTGATAAATCTGTCATTAGATGGTCCAAATAAAAAGCATAGCCTGCTGGGCAAAGCAAAATCTAAGTAATGTATTTCTAATGCTAAACATTACACCCAAACATACTCGTATATCTTGCCAAAGTGCTTCCATACCAACGGAGGTACTCAAACTAAGTAATGGCTGAACGAACCACAAAAAACTTTATATTTTCCCTTCTAGTCTGCTCGCTGAAAGAGCGAAGCTTCGCAGTCAACATTTATCATTTCAATGTCACGGTGTAACAAACGACTTCAGACTTCATTCACTTTTCCGTAATTACCTATCCGAAAGCTTTTCATCATTTTATACAGGTCCTGCTGAAATTAGGTGACGGGAATTTATTAGACCCTAGGTGGCGACGCGCCGACGACGGTTTAGATTTTTGATAAAGGTCGTTTGACAGACGTCGAATAAATTATCTGGTGCTTATTATAGTCGGATAAAGTAGAGTAACTCTTAGAATTCTAAGAGGAGAATATTTAAATAGCTAAGATTTACCTATACACCTTACTTTTCTATCTAGGCAGTCGTAACAATCAGTACCTATATACTTTATGTTACGTAGACTTCTACGCAAATAATGAAGTCTTTACCAAGAGCATTAACCCTAGATTTAGGAAGTATTGCATATAGAGTTGAAAGTTCTTTAACCATTATGGTACCCTTCAACTATATTCCATACTTTATTTTAGTACTGACTATAATCGAATCATCATCATCATCAGCAGGAAGACGTCCACTGTTAAATAAAGCCTCATCCATAGAAAGCCGCAACTTTTACGATGTCATCAGTCCACCTAGTGAGGGGCCTGCCAAATCTATGTCTTCCGTTGTAATGTAGAAATCAAAAACGTTTCTTCCCAAGTAGCCGTACTGGTTCATCGAGCAAAGTGCTCTTATATGTGGCAAATTTTGAAATCAATATGAGTGACTGGTTCTTAGGTAATTTTGTGGTTCCAGATATTGTCGCGCAAAGAAACTCCCAGCATAACTCTCTCCATAGCAGGTTGAGCGACTCTAAGCTTCTCTATAAGGGTCACATAATCACATACAGTTTTTCAATGGCGTTGACCTCTACGTGGCCTCAAATAGATAGCTAAGATAGAATCGGATAGCTCCCATACAACCAACTCATGTAAGGAGTACCTAAGTTTGTCCTTCACCTGTCACATAAAACGTCTGAATGAGTACACTACCGTATCCATAGTATATAAAATGTAGTTCCCGATACAAGTGACTCAACAGCTTCTCAGCTTCAGCAATTACGGCAGCAATTCAGCAGCAACGGGTAGTTAGATAATATACTGTTACTGTATCAGCTGGATTGTTCACTGCTGAACACAGCCTCCCAAAAAAGCAAAAATTAAAAAAGTATACATATAATTAAAAAAAGTATAAAGGTGAAATTTTTTCACCTTTAGAATTTTTAATTCATATCAGTCCAGTAGTTTCAGAGCATATTCAATGCAAACAAACAATCGAATCTTTCCCCTTTATAATAATACTTTAGATAAATATACTTAGGTACTTACCTATAAAGCTGCATTTTTTAAGTACTTATATAGTTAACAGGTAAATAATATTATTAAAAGAAAAACCAATGTCGGTGAAAAAAGTTTTAAAAAACCTTGCTCTACAATGGAAATTCAAAAATGTATAGTCTCCATACATATTGGCGCCAACATTTTCTCGTAAGGACTCAAGAAACGCGATTTCTCACCCAAGATTAATATTACTAACTCAGCAATCAAAGCTGTCCTTTTTGTGTTTATAAAGATAGCAAGTAAATAATGATAATTAAAGAAAAAAAACAGTTGTAATTTTAATAATTTAGAGAAGTTTTATTTCTGATAAATATTCAATTTACATAGTTTACGCACGGTTTTCCGTCATGTTGTGAAAGTCCAGAAAGTTTAGCAGAAGTGTATTTTTTGTTTTGCCGTAAAACCTTTAATATCACCTATAATATTATGGTAACATAAACATATATATCGTAACCAATAAAAGCACATATTAATATCGTATGATGTAGGCAATTTCATCTAATTACCTAACCTAGAAAAAATTTAAAAAGGTCACGTCAATAGAGTAAGATAAGAAATCGTTTCAAATACAGAAATATAAATAAATGTTTTCACAAGCTTAGCCAGGTTTGTGACTACAGAAACGAATTTTACACAAATATGCTAACACGCAAGCTGTGGCTATCACGCTGCGCAATTTTTCATTCAAAAATACGTTATCGCAACGTTTTAAAAACACATTCCTAAAACGGATCGCTCGGACGTATTCGAGTTTTCAAACTAGGAGTTTAACCATTTCGGTGATATTCGAATATCACCGAAACGAACATAACTTCTACATATTTATGTAGAAGTTATGTTCATACTAATATCAAATAAAGTTTTGCATTTGCAAAACGTTACGGTAACGTGGTAATGCAAAATGTGAATCAACATAGGTTTTTTTTTAATACTTACCTGATAGGCTATCCTTTGACCACTATCTCACTGCATGGTAAGTGATGATGTGGTCGAAGATGTTGTTCAGATTAGCTTAGAATTACTGGCTCTCAAGGACAGCTGCCGGAACACACCGTTAGGTGCTTGTCGACAGATTTTCTACTTGAGGGTGGTAGCTGGCTAGCCCGCCTGACTAGGCGGGCATTCGCAAAATGCCCTACCACCATGCTGTAACGACTGCCATCATAAGACAACAACCGGGACCGGCGGCTTAACGTGCCCTCCGAAGCACGGAAGCGCTCAGTAGTAAGGTCACCCATGCAACTCCTGACCGCGGCGGACGTACGGCTAAGCAAACTTCGCTACGAGCGCTTCAAAATGTAATGCCGGTAATGCTGTTTTCATGTTTCCGAGAGTAAGAAAATATTTGATGTTTTGCCTGTAGAAAAACACCACCAACGTAGAAAAAGATCAAGTTGAGTGTTCTACCACCAACTTATTTTTAAAGTTTGAAATATTACCAAAACCTTATAAACCAATAGGCGAAAGCTGGGTGTTTATAAACACCCACGAAGGGGTAGGCAGAGTAATTGTATATATGTTACCAAAAACCGTATGTGTTCCATAGGCCGGAAAACGTCCACTTTTGAACACCTTCTCCATAGAACGCCACAAAGAACGGATAATAGCCGCTTGTAACCATTGGCTACCCGCCACTTTTACGATGTCGTAAGTCCACCTAGTGGGAGGCATTCCAACTCTCTTCCGGTGTAATGTAGTAAGAGGTAACCCCTCGAGAACCTTTCTTCCCCATCGGTTATCAACTTATCACTTATCAGTTCGTCGAGCAATGTGGGCCTTGCATTGCCACTTCAACTTGAAAATTCTGAAAGCTATGTCTTTGGTTCTTCTGCAAATATCCGCGTTCCGTAGTTTATCGCGCAAAGAAACTCTGAGCATAGCTCTCTCCATAGCTCGTTGAGCGCCTCTGAGCTTGTCCATAGCGGTCACAGTCAAGGTCCACGTCTCTGTGCCATAAATCAACACCCAAACACACACACAAAAAGATAGTCAATCAGCAAAGAAATAGTTAAATAAAAAAAAGTTCATATATAGTGTAGGTAGTGTGCTAGAACACAACGAGTAAAAACAATTTTTTTTGTCTTATTGTAACGGAACAAGCTCGAGGCCCACCTGATGTTAAGCTGACTAACCTCTGCCTATAACAGATGCATTTAATCACAAGTTACGAAATGCACTGCGCCCGTCACCTGAGACATAGTTGTTAAGTCTCATGTGCCTGTAATTTCACTGGCTCTCAAGGATTTACTGCCGGGACACACCGTTAGGTGCTTGGCGATAGATTTTCCACTTGAGTGTGGTCGCTAGCCAGGCGGGCAATCGCAAAATGCCCTTCCACCATGCGGTGAAGCTCAAGCCGGCGGTGGGGATCGAACCAGGGTACTGCGGCGCGGCAGTCCATAGCTATTACCGCTCGGCCATCATTGCTTCAAAAGTCAATTGCCAAGGAAGTCAAACACTTAACATGTGACACGCTGTCCTTGAGAGTTAGCTATGTTCCTATATTAGTTTTTTCAATCTAGATCTTGCCTACTTACCATATTAGACTATATCACCACTAACCAACAAATGGGAAGGTGATGTCAAAACTTCATAATATATTGTTGACCTTATATACATTTTAGGTTAATATTTTTTAACTCCATAGGATAAGAAATATGAAAGACGGAGAAGCAGCATTACGTGTGAAACCATTTGTAAAATATATTCATATGATTCATCAGTGTACGTTGGTACATTCTATATGTATATACCTACATAACGTAAAGGCCGCCCGCCCGCGTTAAGTTTGAGATAAATACTCAAGACTTTAGTCCTTCCCTTTTTATTCTGTGTCCTTGCCAAGAAAATCCAACAAACCCGAAATATATAGAGCTATTCAATCCGCGTCATCTAACGGAATCAAGCTGTACTACATAGCCAACTAGGTACCTACTTTGAACTTTCACAATGTCACAGGTTCAACATGAAACATTTACACTAAAATTTTTGTGAAGAACAAATAGTATTTAGTTCGTGACACAGATGGTATAGTTATACAATTTATAATTCTACCCATAGTATTTTTTTGTGTGCTCATACTAATATTTGGATACCTAGGTGCCAAAGATTAAAATTATGAGATTCCTACATGAAAATATAACTTACTTACCATGGTGTACCTGCTACTGTTCCGTATAGTCCCACCAACTTATCTGTTCATGCGGCAAAAAAAAGAACTACAACATTGAAAGAATGTTGTAGTTCTTTTTTCAATTGTGACAGTTTGTAGTTGATTTCCTTGACCAGTAGCGCCCTCGAAAATGCACAGTTAAGTTGGTGGTACTATACATATATTTGGTCACTAGTTTCTTGTCTCATCTCTTCTCCCATTCTTCTCGCAGTGGCTCTATAAATTTTTTTGCTGAATGTGGCAGTACAATGCAGTATCATATTTCAATACCTACCTCGTACTTATTAAAATTTGTTTGACCTTCATAAGAGCGTCGCAGACGCCTAAATTGAATAAAAGATTCTCGTAAATTTGTAACTTTGTAAAATTATTTTGACTCGACGTTTAGGAAAAAAGGTGAAAGTAAGCAAAACATATTTTCGTTATGACAAAATACAAACGAAATGTGGTAGTGTAGGTATAGAACTAAAATTTTCTGTAGCGCTCGTAGTGAAGTTTGCTTAGCTGTTATTAACCGATCTGCAAAATCCGCCGCGGTCATGAGTTGGATGGGTGACCGCGTGGCATTAGTGTAGTAGTATAGTAGTGGTATTATTACTGAGCGCTTCAGTGCTTCGGAGGGCACGTTAACCCGTTTTTATTTTGCGAATGCCCGCCTGGCTAGCTACCAGCCTCAAGTAGAAAATCTGTCGCCAAGCACCTGACGTTCCGGCTGTTGTCCTTGAGAGCCAGTAATCTAGGTTAATTCTAGGTATGATAGCCTGAACAACATATTCGACCACATCATCACTTACCCACTATTATCGGAGATAGTGGTAAAATGCTATCCTATCAGGTATTGAAAAAAGAAAAAAATAACAATTACGACATTTACGACTCAACAAATGAATTAACCAAAAACGGTTATGATGTCCAGGCAACGAAGACAAAAAAATACCAAATAGGGGAAATAATTCATGTATAAACCAAATTTGGTACAGTTGTAGGGGAAGGTTCCGTAAACAACATACTAAAAGTACTGACCGGTGGGGGTGGAGCTAAGGGGGGTGGGGGGCTCTAAAGGTCCCTTTTTTAGGTTTTTTGTAAATAACTCAAAAACTATGGCATTCAGCAAAAACGTGTACAAGAGTAAATTAAACTACGTAAAATTATCTAAAATAAGGTCTTATGCACTTTCTTGCTAGGATTAATACTAGTGGAGATATGGAGGGGGAGGTAATGGAAATCAGTATTTGAAATGTATTTTCATTACTAACACTGTATTTTAATGATTAATAAACCACGATCAGTCCAAATATTAATTACAACTGCATGTCAATATAATAATATACACTCGAGAGCAATGAATCCGGGTCACTTAAAGAATGTTAAAAATCTCGGAAACTAAAAATGATAGGTTAATGCAATAAATTGTATTTAATAGACAATGTAATACTCCTTAAATGAAAGTAAAAAAAATATGAGTCACCATACATTTTATTAACACAAAATTACATAACGAAAAAAACTGCTGATCTCTCCTTAAAACAAAAATAGGAAACATGAAATTTTTGAACTTTATTACGATTTTCTTGAATTTTAATACTTCGTATTGCCTCCTCGTGCTTCCATTACTGCGTTTACGCGGTTTGGCATGCTGTACACCAAGTTCCTTATACGATTTTGGGGAATATTCTCCCATTCCTCTGTGAGAGCAATTTTGAGCTCACGAAGCGTGATTGGGGGAGGGTTTCGTTGTTTTACGCATCTGCCTAGCTCGTCCCAAGCATGCTCGATCGGGTTGATATCCGGGCTGCGCGCTGGCCACTCCATACGAGTAATGTTCATCTCTTGAAGGTAGTCATTCACAATCCTACCTGTATGAGGTCGGGCATTGTCATGCATAAATATAGCATCCTCACCTAAATTGACCATAAATGGACCAACGTGATCATTGAGGATTTCTTCCACATATCTTACGCTAGTTAAAGAGCCGTTTTCTATGATCACCAGCTCTGTGCGACTTTCAGAAGAAATTCCGGCCCACACAAGTACAGACCCACCACCGTAGGCTACTTTTTCTTCGATGCATGCTTGCTTGAATCTTTCCCCTGGTCTTCGATACACTCTGTGTCTTCCATCGTGCTTGTAGAGCATAAATTTTGATTCGTCGGAGAACATAACTTTTGACCAATCTTCAATACTCCAATTTACGTGGCTCTGGGCATATCTTAGTCTCGAAATACGATGCCCACGCTCCAGTTTAGGGCCGTTTGCAGGTCTAAGGGGTTTTAAGTTAGATTCAGCAAGCCGACGTCTTACTGTCCATGCACTTGGGTTACTTCCTCCGAGGCGTCGAAACTGATTGGTGAGTTCAGTTCCTGTGAGAAAGCGATTTCGAAGCATGGTGTTCACCAAGTATCGGTCTTCTCGTGCTGTGGTACACCTGGTTCTGCCCGTTCCTGGTCTGCGTAGGTTAGAACCAGTTTCTTCGTAACGTCGGAGAACTCTTTGTACTGTTGACAGCGACACACCGACAGTCCTGGCTGTATCGCGCTGACTCCGGCCGGTTTCCAGCATTGTAAGTATTCTGGTGCATTCTTCAGGCGTAAGCGACATAATTTCAGCTTGAATAATGAATATAGAGCACTATCAACATGGTTTATGTACCCACATAAATGACAGATTACAAACAAAAGCAAAACCAAATGCTGTAATTTCGTAGTTCCATCTTCGAAAGTGGCCCTTTTTCAAATTTGATTTTTTTATGATATAACTTTACAATAACTAAGAAGTTTTAATACCTTCATTTAAGGAGTATTACATTGTCTATTAAATACAATTTATTGCATTAACCTAGCATTTTTAGTTTCCGAGATTTTTAGGATTCTTTAAGTGACCCGGATTCATTGCTCTCGAGTGTAGTTGGACGGCTGGAAGGTGGCGTGCCGCCCCCTCCCACTAGTCCCTTGCAATCCCCCTCCCGACGAAAATTACGGCAGCAAGTATTGAAACAAGTGTTGCTACCGGAGATACTGATACCACTATTGTGAGGTGCGGATTGGATAAAGCTGTTCTACATACAACTGTAACAATAGTTGGGGAGGATGTTGACTTGATAGTACTCCTCATTGGATTGGCACCACCATCTATAATCATATTCTTCATGAAGCCAGGACGTCAAAAGATGGAGACGAAATTATTTTCAGTAAAAAACTTCAACAGCTTTCATTCGCCAAGACGATCCTCCTTCACAGCTGTTTTTGGCTGCATACCAAGCTCCTGCCCATCCCGCAGGCACCGGAGCAGGAAATGCCTACCTTGCGGCAACCGCAACGCACTCCACACCCAGTCTTGCATTGGCAAAATAGTATTTTAAGACGGAGTCGGGTGCCACAGGATCGTTTGTGGTTACTGCGTTGAGGATGCCATCTTCTCCTATAGACCAACCCCATTGGGTGGGTGGCAGTGGGTTGCCCAGCCACTGTTTGATCTGTTAGAAGTAGGCCAGCCTAAGTATTTAGCACGAATAGATTTGTAGTGCATATAAAAATAATCAGTATTTTAAAATTACTTTTTCTGTCACAATCACAAAAACCATAAAAACCTTCTAAAAAGGATCGTTGTTAATTTTTGGCCCCGGGTTAGAATTGCACCTCCCCATATCATCCCGTGGGTGTCGTAAGAGGCGACTAAGGGAAAAATACTGGAAGGTGGGCAACAGCGCCTTCTAAGGAACTACCTTCTTACACTGAGATCCCCAAGCCGCCTGCCAAGCGTGGGGATTATGGCAAATACCCCTAACTAGGGGTGGCTGTGTTCAGCAGTGGACAATCCGACTGAAACAGTAACAGTAACATAATGTAAATATGTGTAAATATACTCGACGGGAGTTTTGCGTTGAAGCTCCTCTGGTTGGGGGAAGAGTGGCCGGGTCGTTATCACGGGTGGTGCAGATTTTCAACTTTTATGATATTTTTATTTATAGTGGTTTTATGATCTTTTTATTGCATTTATAGAATTAGATGCGTATTCGGAATAGTAATTTGTGAAAGGCACCTTGATAAGTCAAAAACCTTTTTAATAACACGATGGAATGCAATGAACCAATGGATGGTAATGAAAATCGCCTGGAGAGTAATGAACTTCACTTGGAGTGAAATGATATTTGCTTGGAATGCAATGATAACGTGTGGAAGGCGATGAAATATAATTATATTTAATATATAAATATCAGAACGTTTAGTGTTTAAAAATTAAATATAAGTACAAATCATATATCTTATTTTATTATTTTTAACATCAACATTATATTTTTTAAGTATGAGCACAGGATCAATTATAACTCAGCTTAAAGTTATTTGACAACCCAATAAAAATAAATATACACTATAAATATTAAACGTCTCTATGCAAACGTATTATAAGACTCAAAATGTTTTAAAAAGTTAAAAAAATTTAAGTAAAAATAACAGCAAAAGTGTTTTAACGGTACTCTTTATAAATAATCAAAGAATATAAAACGTTAAACATAAAATGCTTATTTTAACATAAACTAAAGAAACAGTAAAACAACACGATCGTTGAACATTTCAACAAGCCAGTTGGTAAGTTTTTAATCATCATAATAAAATATTAATTACAAACACTTAAAATAAGATTATTAATTCAAGAACATTTCTAGAACGAAAGAAATTATATTCTGAAACAAATTATAAAACTAGAATAATCATTAAAAATACTAAGTTGAGTTAAATAATAAGGTGGGAATTTGCCTCAAAACTTTATATTCACGACTATTTACGCTCTATCTACTATTTTCCCTTCACAATAAATTAAATGGAATCTCATTTTATTAGAACTGTATTTTACCAGCACCCAATCATCTAAATTGTACTGTTAATCGAGTGCGTCTACAGCGTTCATATTCATATTTTTAGTATCGGTGTTTTCGTAAACATCGACCATCAATATCGACTGACATTCTTGTTTTTCTTCAAGTTCTTGGCCAGCTCTATCCATGCCATTTCTCTGTACTTCTGTCGACCTAAGAAACTGGAAGTCTTGTTGAGTATCAGTTTTTCGTGAATGATGTGTAGCTTGTGATGACTTTTGTTAAATAGCTTTGGTAAGCAAAAATATTACTGTAACAGCCGACTCGTCCACTGCTGAACACAGCCTCCCCTATTAAGGGGGTATTTGCCATAATCCCCACGCTTGGCAGGCGACTTGGGGATCGCAGTGTTAGATGGCAGTTCTTTAGAAGGTGCTGCTGCCCACCTTCCAGTATTTTTCCCTTAGTCGCCTCTTACGACACCCACGGGATGATATGGGGAGGTGCAATTCTATCCCGGCACCCCACGGGGAGCAAAAATAATATTTGAGAGTATTTTTGGTCTTTTTAGCAGGCACTGGTGAAGGAATGGTTCCGCTCAAGAATAGAGTACCATCAAATTCACTTAAGAGCAACTTGTTGTCATCGATTTTGTAAAAATAGTGTCTGAATCTATTTATAATGTAGTTAGGTTTCATTCTCTCGATTGTTAAATTTGTTTATCACAATATCTTCTAAACTAAACAATCTACTCCCAAATCCACTTCAGAGTTTATTTGACTGTTGCATTTAATAGCCGAACCAAATGGCGAGGTAGATAAGTAGTGTTCATTTACGTCAATATCCAAGTTTTTAGTGGCAGTGGTCTGCCTAAATCCAATGTCAAGCAACCCTAAATGCTTTTTGTGTTCACAAGTTAGGTAGCTGTTTAAGCAACTGAAACAGCTGAGGCACCTGAGAGCTACAGTGTAAGGAAATTCAGAAGATCAGACAGCTTTGTGAACTTTGGTGGTGCCATTGAAGTCTGGAACATGAGCAAAAATTTTGTTTCAAGTTATATCTTCATCTGAAATTACAATAATGTCGACACTCTCAACCTTTTCACGAATCAGATCTACAAAATCTTTGAAAGAGTCGGCTCATCGCCACCTAATGTGACGTGGTTATCTGCGGTTCTTTTAAGAACTGGCCCTACATAATCTGGTGCTCCTTCTCCATGACCAGCTTCTTTGCAATTCCATGTCACAGTGCTAATCGTTCGGACATGTTTACGATTTCTTGTAATCATGTAAAAGATGTCCCGGTTCCTAAATTAGCTTGAAAGAGAATCTGACCAAAAGCGAACTTTAGACAGCGATGGATATTTTGCTATATTCAGCTGGAGAGTAGTGGGAGACTAGAGTGTGGGTCCATATTGCTGACGTATCATGAATCAGACACTGGCTTATTGTACAAAAAGTGTATAATAACTTCTGTGTCTTTTAAATTTTGATCGCACAGTGCTGCATGATAATATTACGCATATGTTTGAAAAAGATCTTCATGATACTGTTCAATTTGTTGATAATATTTCAAGGTTTGTCACAATATTTATTTTTGGTTGTAACAGTTTACACTCTTTGTTCTCAATTTTTCCCCCTGTAACTCTATTTTTCAGCAACCCATTGAAAGTAATCTTTAGCTTTGTCAAATTCCATGTATGTTCTAAGTTTCTTTTTTACAAACATTACACGTTCTTGCCAGGCAATTGCCATCATATTGGTCACAACAAAGACTGGTCCACACATGCATTGATGATCTCTCTGCTATGATCAAAGCTTTTTGAAGTGTTTTAATCAGAAGATCAACATGTATCTCGCTCTTCTTTTGGAAAAACAACTCAGTAAGTTCGATATCTGCAAAATGTACGCTTATGGTACCGTGTTATGTGCACTACTTCTTGTGCATATGTTTCAAAGTATCCTTGAGGTATCTCTTCTGTTTCTTTACTGCTTCTTTTTTCACAAACTTTAACATTAAATGCCACCATGGATATAGTTTTATACTTTGTGAATTTTACCTTGTTTGGTATTCCAAATTATTAATTCCTTTATATTTTACTTTTAGCTCCCGAGTAAAAGTTTCATCGAACAACAATGTCTTCGATACTTGATCAACTTTACCTTTATTAATGTCTTCTATTCTGCTTTTGTAATGCTTTTACGTTTTTATCTTTATTATCTTCCAATTATTTTCTCTGAAGTTTTGCCTGCTGCCTCATATTTCTGGATTTGGCTCGAAGACAATTTGATTAGGGTTTTGAGGCATTCATTTTCAATCTCGTTCTCGCATTCGGGGGGTGAATTTTCAATTAAAATACTTGTGAGTTCTTTCTGCTTCTGTTTTTTCTTCATGTAAGTTGGCGTATTTTTCGTCCTTTATATCTTTTACTTAGATACCAATTCCTTTCTTTTTCTTGTTGGATTTTGTAAAGCTCAGGGTTGTTTTTGATTTCTGCATATTTTTGAAGTTTATTAATCTGTCTTTGACTAAGTTTTCTTATTACGTTACCTTTTTTTTTTCATTTTAGCCACAAAAGCCTGTGAAAATAAATGTATTATGTATATAATTTATTTCTTTGTTAGATAGCGCTAGTTTAAAACGTTACATAAATATCAAAATTTGAAAAATATTACGTTCATACTATTCAAAAATAAAAAAAATTATGTACGGTTTATTATTAATAGGAATCAAAGATAATTTATTAGACACTTACATGCTACAAAAATTGTCTTAATATTTCATTTCATTTCTCTCCAAACGTTATCATTATCAT
Source organism: Plagodis pulveraria (assembly GCA_963890685.1). Lineage (NCBI taxonomy): Eukaryota > Metazoa > Arthropoda > Insecta > Lepidoptera > Geometridae > Plagodis > Plagodis pulveraria. Next base: position 20,211,627 of record OY982962.1, read on the forward strand.
CCAGTACATTTTTGTGTAAAATGGAAGGTAATGAATTGGAGAAAAATGAGTTTTTAGCATCTAATCCTAAATTGTTTAACTTACGTGTGTACCAAAAATGTAAATAATATTATTTAGAACATTAGAATTATAGTGATAAAAATTACGTATTTATGATTTATTAAAAAAAATAACGCACCTTAAAAATCAGTGGATGGCAATGACAGTGAATCTATGACAAACTCCTTCCGGCGACACAAGATTGTTAATTATTTTTAACGTGGCCACACACGTCTCTCCGCTTCGAGCTGTAGCGACGACTGGTTTGTTGCTGAACTCGCCAGAAAATACCTAGCCACTGTCCAGGGCAGGACTTGAGAAAAATGTTGATATTCGAAAACTCGGATAGGAATGAACTTTTTTGTTTGACAAAAATAAAACTTTGATTATCATAAAGTTGTAGTCGCTTTCTAAACATAACCACCACACCAGAATATTATTTGACTATTAATTCATCCAAAAAGAAGTATTCGATTCGCGTTTCATAAAAATATTTCAAGTTAAAAATGATTAAATTAGCTAATGCATTGTTTGGACACGGAGTGGAATGATATTTTAGCACCTTTTTGTTCAGCTACTTTTCATAAATAACTCTTTAGCTTTTTCACGCCGGGTGTCATTAAGGATGCACTTGCCGGCGGCTCGAACTTATCAGCGGGCGAGGCAACAAAGCATGCTATTTCACCTATACCTTTGTGGGAAAGGGTAAGACTCCGTGATGAGTAGTAAGAAGATAGTGCTCGCGCATCACACACCCGTATTGCATCTACGCTAATTACGCACACTTGTTTGCGATATATCAATGAAAGCCGAACCATGCCGAATGAATTACGATGTTTGACGACGGACGGAGATAGTGTCTCAAGCTACGTCACGACGTGTGTAGGTATTTCTTATAAAATAATATTATATATTCACAGAGGAATACATTTTGGTTCGGACAGTAGGTACCTGTTGTTATAATTTTCGTTCGTTTTATAATAACATACTGATGTTATTTCACCTATAGTAGGTAAATATTTAGTAAGTAGGTACAATGATTTGTAGGTACATAGTATATGTATTAGTTTGTTCTTTTCATATTGATGTAGTAAATATTTACCTACAATAATTATTTATTACATAATTAGCAAGTTACTGCTTTTACTACAACATATTTTGTAAAGCAGTGACGGCTCAGTGGCATAGGTTATGGACTTCCGCGCAGCAGGTCCATGGTTCGAATCCCGTCGCGGGCTTAATCTTCACCGCGTGGTAGAAGAGCATTATACGAATGCCCGCCTGGATAGCTACTACCCTCAAGTAAAAAATCGGTCGCCAAGCACCTAAAGGAAAGCAGTGATGGCTCAGTGGCATTGGTTATGGACTGCTGCGCATCAGGTCCATAGTTTGAATCCCGCCGCGATATTGAGCTTCACCGCGTGGTGGAGAGTTCGTAGCGAAGTTTACTTAGCTGTTCTCAACCGATCAGCAAAGTTTAGCACCGTCGCGCGCGGTCATGAGTTGGATGGGTGACCGCTAGGACAATACTACTGAGCGCTTCCGTGCTTCGGAGGGCACGTTAAGCCGTTGGTCCCGGTTGTGGTCTTAGGATGGCAGTCGTTATAGCATGGTGGTAGGGCATTTTGCGAATGCCCGCCTGTATAGCTACCACCCTCAAGTAGAAAATCTGTCGCCAAGCACCTAACGGTGTGTTCCGGCAGCTGTCCTTGAGAGCCAGTACTTCTAGGTTAGCCTGAACAACATCTTCGACCACATCATCACTTACCATCAGGTGAGATAGTGGTCAAAGGCTAACCTATCAGGCATAAAAAAAAGAGCATTTTGCGAATGCTCGCCGGGATAGCTACCCAAGTAGAAAATCTGTCACCATGCAACTAACGTGAACTCAGTGGCATTAGCTATGGACTGCCTCGCAGCATGTTTATGGTTCGAATCCCGCTGCGGGCTCGAGCTTCACCGCTTGGTGGAAGGGCATAGGGCATTTTGCGAATGTTCGCCTGGCTAGCCACCATCCTCAAGCAGAAAATCTGTCAGTAAGCGCCTAACGGGAAGCAGTGATGGGCCAGTGGCATTAGCTAGTGACTGCCGCGCAGCAGGTCCATGGTTCAAATCCAGCCGCGATATTGAGCTTCCCCGCGTTGGTGAAGAGCATTTTGCGAATGCTCGCCTGGATAGCTACCACCCTCAAGTAGAAAATCTGTCAGAAAGCACCTCACGGGAAGCAGTGATGGCTCAGTGGCATTAGCTTTGGACTGCCACGCAGCAGGTCTATGGTTCGAATCCCGCCGCGGGCTTGAAATTCACCGCTTGGTAGAAGGGCATTTTGCGAATGCTCGCTTGGCTAGCTACCACCCTCAAGTAGAAATTCTGTTACTAAACACTTAACGGGAAGCAGTGATGGCTCTTAGCAATGGACTGCCGCGCAACAGGTCTATGGGTCGAATCCCGCCGCGGGCATGAACTTCACCGCATGGTGGAAGGTTGTTTTGCGAATGCTCGCCCGGCTAGCGAGCTTTGAGATGAGAGTGTGTCGTACCGATTTCAAAATCTGTCTCTAAGCGGTAATGTACGATGGCATCATGGATCTACCAATCCTGGTAGAACACATTTGGAATAAAAATTCTCTACCTACCCGTAACTGATTTAAATTATTTCCAATAAAAATCAATAACTAATCATAGGTTATTTTTGATTAGGTAAGAGCCTACAATCATCGCTAAGTTTACCATATAAACTTTCGTACTACCTTAGGTATAAGTACCTACTACAAATATACATACTTATTCTACTAATTTACGTAGGTAGTACTACCACTAACATAGTACTAACTTTATTATTTGTTGTGATCTTATAGCTATGTATAGGTATGCAATGTAATGCGCGCCCGCGAATGTCGATTTGACATCGCTGACAGTTGCGTGCCTAGGCAGGCCTATATGATAAATGATAAATATATCGTAGATAGGTAGGTATCTTCCATTGAGCTTCTAATTCTAACCCTTTACTACTTTGTGTTAGGTAGGTACTTTCTCGAAGTTATATTACTGCTTAGACTATATTCTAAAAAGAATGCGGACTACCTACGTCCATACCATATCTAACCAAATGCAGCTTTTTATATTGTCTAAGTGTTGCTAAAATTATTAGGTACTCACCATAGCTATCATGACCTGCGTATTGACTAATACCTACTAGGTACTAACTTAGGTGAGAGTAGGTGAGTAGGTACCTAGACATAGTTACGTATTTATATTACCCAAGTACCTATCTATATGGATTATGGCGTCCGACACTTACTATCACGAACAAACTAATCAAATGCGAAAGAAAATCCGGTCCCCAACTCCCAACATATTAGGTATATTAGGTCCTTACATATGAAATTGGCGTTTTGTATGGGAGGAACAAAAAGTCGAATATTTTTTAATATAATATATTTAATTAATCAAAGTATGAACCATTATTTTCTATGCACTTTTGCCATCTCATAGGTAGTTCATTGATCCCTTTACTAAAAAAACCAGTCGGACGGGAATCAATAAAATCTTTGAAGGCGATTTGGACTGCCCCATCAGAGTTGAATTTTTTCCCTTGCAAGAAGTTATCCAAATTTCGAAAAAAATGGTAATCTGTTGGAGCAAGGTCCGGGGAGTACGGAGGATGTCTTAGACTTTCCAATTGAAGCTCTTCTAATTTAGTAGCCGTCTGTAGCGCAGTGTGTGGTCTAGCGTTGTCGTGAAGCAGCAGTGGCGTGGAGCGATTGACCAGCCTAGGTTGTTTAGCCGCTAGCTTTTCCATCATGGTTTGCAATTCCTGACAATAGACATCAGCCGTAATAGTCTGGCCAGATTTGAAAAAACTGTAATGAACAATACCGGCACTAGTCCACCAAACGCTTACAAGTAACTTTTTTGGGGTTAATTTTCGCTTGGGGCAGGATTTGGCTGGCTGGCCAGGATCTAACCATTGCGCTGAGCGCTTCCGATTATCGTAAAGAACCCATTTTTCATCACAGGTAATGATTCGGTTTAAAATACCTTCATTATTGTGCCGGTTTAGTAATGTAACGCAGCAGTCGACGCGCGTTTGCCGGTTTGTTTCAGTCAATTCGTGAGGTACCCACCTTTCAAGCTTTTTAATCTTCCCAATTTGCTTCAAGTGAATTAAAACAGTTTTATCACTAACATCGCAGCCTGCAGCTAACTCGGACGTGGTTTGCGATGGATCCGCTTCCACAATAGCCTTCAACTCTTCATTATCAACTTGAGTCTCAGGCCGTCCACGGGGCTTGTGCTGCAGGTCGAAATTTCCAGAACGAAAACGTTGGAACCAAAAACGAACTGTGTTTTCTTTTGCAACACGACCGCCATACACATCATTCACCCTTCGAGTTGTTTCCGCAGCACTAGTGCCACGGCGGAACTCGTACTCGTAAATAATGCGATATTTAAGGTTTTCCATTTTGTAAAATGAGTGACGCAAACAGAAAAAAACAGAAGAAAAAAAACAAATGAATGACGATCATCGAAGCACAAATACATGAGTCTATACAAATCTAGCTGTACAAATTTGAATTTGGAATTCCTTACCAAAGAGGAGAAATTCGTGATTAAAGTGGCCAGTACGAAAAACGCCAATTTCATATGTAAGGACCTAATATATAAGTACGTAAGTAGGCATAGGCACTACATATTGGTAGTGTATACATACGTGCACACCAAAAAGCAACAGGGCATTCCTACAATATAATATTATGTTCTAAGATCGCGGCGCGGTGCACGTGACTTTTGGTAGTGTGCGTTTTGTTAATTATATATTAGTGTGCTGCGCATGAGACCCGCCCGCCCGCTTCCCTCACCGCGGAATGTAAGTATTGACATGAGATGCCCAATATTTTGAACGAAAAACTAGCGCGCAAAACTATGTGTGCCGACCTTTGGCTCTAGGATGTTTATGATTATACTACTGGATGTATTTGTTTTCCAAAATGTTTTCTAAAATGATCATGAACTGAGCTATGCTTCTATGTAAATAATTTTAGGGATTTCATGCTCTATAAGTCGTTTATTTACGACTAAACATGCGCTAAAATTCGTGATATTACAGGGATGTTTCGAGGCTTATAACTATCATGTGAAGATTTTTTTTACAAATCGGTGCCAAGACAAGCCTAGATAATGAAGAGATAAATCGATATCATGCTTAGTTGTGGACCTAAAACCTCAAATCAGGGAGTGATCACCCTACGGCGTTTGTATGGAAAAGTTACCGGCCAGTTCAACCTTAAAGCTTGATTTAGCTGTAACAGTCCCACATACATAGTTTTTAAATAAAAGTTAAAGACATATGAGTTATGGGCTCGGACAGGTAATACGTACGAAACGTGATAACGACCCGGCCATGTCTGATTTGGCCTTTACTGACGCTTTTAAAAATGCCGAGTAGTGATGTTTGTCCGGATTTTCTTGATATGCAGGAGCTTGGTATGCAGGCAAAAACAGCTTCCCGCCAGCCTGTTCAATAGTCTCTGGTGTTGTTGAGGGATCTGTGAAGACAGCAGAGATGTCTTGGGTGAGGTCAGGGTTCATTTTGAAGACCTTGGCCATTCCCGCTTTGCTCTTTCCATGTATCGTCGAGGTGGTATCACATCCGGAGAAGCTGTGGAGAAGGAGGATCGTCTTGGCGAATGAAAGCTGTTGAAGTTTTTTACTGAAAATAGTTTCGTCTCCGTCTTTTGACGTCCTGGCTTCATAAAGAATATGTTTATAGATGATGTTGCCAATCCAATGAGGAGTACTGTCAAGTCAACATCCTCCCCAACTATTGCTACAGTTATATGTATCATGTAATGGTGGTATCAGCATCTGCAACACTTGTTTCGATACTTGCTGCCGTAATTTTCGTCGGGAGGGGGACCGCAAGGGGCTAGTGGGAGGGGGCGGTACGCCATGTTCCAGCCGTCCACCCCTATTATTATATTGACATGCAGTTGTTATTAATATTTAGAATGATCGTAGTTTTTTAATCATTAAAACACATTGTTAGTAATGAAAATACATTTCAAATACTGATTTCCATTACCTCCCCCTCCGTATCTCCACTAGTATTAACCCTAGCAAGAAGGTGCATAAGACCTTTTTTGTAGATAATTTTACGTAGTTTAATTTACTCTTGAACACGTTTTTGCTTAATGCCATAGTTTTTGAGTTATTTACAAAAAACCTAAAAAAGGGACCTTTAGAGCCGCCCACCCCTCTTAGCTCCACCCCCACCGGTCAGTACTTTTAGTATGTTGTTTACGGATCCTTCCCCTACAACTGTACCAAATCTGGCTTATACATGAATTATTTCCGCCTTTTTGTCTTCGTTGCCTGGACTATTATATCGTTAATTTATATGTTGTAGTAGGAGCAAGGGTTAAGTATACCAGCGAAATCCCTTCATAACCTACTAAAAGTCGGCCTGTCAAGAGCAACCTTTACTTCCATCCTGAAATGTGCATCCAAGGTGGCTCTTACTAAATTTTGCAAAATATAGTAAGAGCCTCCTTGGATACACATAACTAAAAGTTGGCCTGTCAAGAGCAACCTTTACTTCCATCCTAAAATGTGTATCCAAGGAAGCTCTTACTAAATTTTGCAAAATTGAGTATCTAAGGAGGCTCTTACTCTAACACTCAGGAAACTCCAAGGATTTCAAAGGACTCAAAAGATGTGTGAATTACGAGACTAATTATTGTTATCCTTGCGAAAAGACTAGAATGCTTGAAATTAAGCCTAAAAGACTCAAGTTTCATAGTCCAGTAGCCATCTGTTAGTATCATAATACATAAAATGTTATAGTCTATTTAACAAATATTAAATTTTTTTCAGACTCAGATGAAGCAGCTATAATAGAACAATCTCTTCAGATGAAGCCAGCTATCCTTGACCATCTCTCAAATGAAATTACTGCTTCCTTGATGCATTCAATTGTCGATAACTTCAGATTATTTGCTAGATCTGTACCTGTACATCAGTTCTATCAACTGTACAAAAAGTAAATATTATTCAATTTAAGCGCTTAACGCATTGGCATCGTCAGGACCACTACGTCCTAGTTATGAATGAAATTCTATTGTTATCATTATCACCGATGCCAATGGGTTAAGTTATTTTAGTTGAACCAACGTAACTAATAGGCTGACATATTGTCCATTCAGATTATATTAAAATGTTAAAGGTTACCTACCTAAAGGTAAGCTACTGAGAACTTAATTATCATTTACTTACAGCATTTATATGATATTATGTATATTTCTGGTGACCTTTATCACATTTACTTACTAAGAAACAGTGACTGAACTGTAGGACTCTAAAAACTACTTACTATTTGATTTAAAGTATTACTTTAAAGCTGAAAAAAATAAATAAATGAACATTAAAACTTGTTTTATTTATAATTTATTGAAACGCTGGAAAAGGCACATGGATAATAAGGCCTATAGAAAATACTAGATGTTAATAAAACTTAACAATTTGTGTAATTTTATTTTTATGTTTTTAAAATGGATCTCCCATTGATTCTTCCATAAACTTTTTATAGATAGCCATAAACTTAGCCACAAAAGCTTCTAAATGGAAAATTGCTTTGTTTCCCAATCTCATTCTGTGTTCATATTTTGCTGCATAACTTGCTACTTGACATTTCATGGCCATATCACAATTACGGACCAATTCCTTTAACAACCCAGCAAAAATCATGTCTGGTGGAACTCCATGGATTATTAACTCGTACAGTTTCTGCCTAACTTCACCAAGCTTTTTGGGAGACTGTTCTGAAAGAATCATTGAAGCTGTTTCTCTTATAAACTGCTGCCAATCAGGTTCTGGTACTTTCTGGTCGGCTACAAATGGATACTGTTGTACTTTACAAGCTTCACACATTAACAATGCTCTCCGTAAATTTCGATCAGCACACTTTGCTATTCGCATTGCTAATTCTAATGGCAGATTCAAACATTCTTTTTTGCAAACTAACTGTAGTACTGATGCAATCTCAGTTTCTTCTGGGGCTGGCACTCTTATAGTCAAACAACGGGAGCGAATAGCAGGTATTACTCGTGAAATTGAATTAGCAATTAAGATCAGACGACATGTGGCAACATATTTTTCCATAGTTCGACGTAAGGCATGCTGAGCGTCTTTAGTCAAATCATCAACCTCATTCAAAATCACCACTTTGAACTCACGTTGACCAGAAGAATCTATCTGATGTGTTTGGGCAACATTTTTAACCAAATCCATGATCACTACGCGGTCATGTATACCTACATCGGTTGGGTTTACCTCAATATGATAATTACTACTCACAGTCATGATTTCGATTTTCTTGTTCGATGGAGTGGTAAAGTTCATTGTTTCTTGCCTTAACCGTTCCACGCCAGATCCGTAAAGTTCCCGCAATAAGCACATGATTCGAGTTTTCTTTCCAACTCCAGAAGGACCGTAAACAAGAAGATGTGGAAAATCACTTTGTTGCACAAGGCTTTTCAACTGCGACGCTTGATCCTTGTGAAAGTCTAGCTTCATCAAATCCCTCGGACGGTATTTATCGACCCAAAGACTCATTATATGGCCAGTTTTGGTCGATTTAAATACGGGACCACTGAGCAAGCAATTCACCGGTACTAAATTAGGTTAGGTAGGTACCTACAGTACCTTTCAGTATATACAAAGTTACTTTATGGGTACCTACTTACTTTTCTTGTACTAACGGTTTTATGCCCACCCCAGCGGCCAGCTTCAATGTCACAAACTATAACCATAGAACATTTAATAATACTACTATGGGCGTATACCATTTGGCGCTAAATTCGTTATTTTCGATAATTTTGATCACATATGTGTCTATGGTTCATATTAAATGTGGATCCTTAGAAGCAACTGTGGTCAAAATTATCCAAAGTAACCCAAATGGAGTACGGCCTATAACATATCTCTGGGGTGCGTTCCAGTAAGGCCGGGCCAAATATTGGTCGAGCTAGATTTGATCCAAGGTACCTGGAACGACCTTTTGGCGCTATTGTCACAATATGAAATTGACAGCGATGTTCTTAAGTGATTAAATATTTTCTGTATGTTTTAGAATGAGCCCCATTACGTAATTAAGCAAAGACAGCATAGAAATCACTAATCCTTGGCTTAGCTTGTACACAATTTATTATTTATTGTACAATCTGTCACATTTGACAGCTAGCCAAGATTTGGCCGATTCAAAAGGTAGAAAAATTTTGGCCAAGTAGAGCAAAATTAGCTCTGACAGGTCGCCCGGAACGGGTATGATCAAATCTTGCCAGGATCAAATTAAGCTCGATTGGAGTGCTGGAACGCCGTATATCCGCGCTTAGACCAAAATTTGTCTTGGCCGAAGGCGTGCGAGAACGCACCCCAGTATATACCATAGTGGGTTACTAATCTTTGGTATATTATACAAAGTTGTACTCTATGCTTTAACTAGATTAACAATTTCCGTGAAACTAGGAAAAGTAAATAGAGAGTTCTTTTAGGGTGAAATTTAATACCATAACGTACACAAAACGACACAAATATATACTTAAAATAAGTGGTTAGAGAAACAAGACAAATATAGAGTTACACACAAATATATATATATATCCATCCACACACATGTATGTATGCATATGTGTAGATGCCATATACATTGTTATTAATTATGAATATATATTTATATTTCTACAATTTTATTTTATTGACTATTATACATTTACATAATACATGGATAAAAGGGGTGAAAACAAGGGGTAAAAGGCAGCAAAGGTTAGTAGGACGAGGAATATCTGATGGAAGCATATCATATAGTGAGCAGCGGAGCGTTGAACAACCAAAAAATATATGGTCTGCAGTACCCTCATCAAGGCCACACTCGCATAGAGAATGGTCACGAATTCTTATTTTGGCAAGTAATACAGGAGTGTAGGCATGACCCATTCGTAAGCGGCATATGGTAGATGTTACTTTCTTGCAATATTTTTTATATTTAAAATACCAGGGCTTAGTGGGGATGGTACTTTGCAAATTACCGTAGAATTTTCCCTTAGACTTCTTAGATACCTGCCAAATTTTGTCCCAAGCAACACGCATTTGTGGCTGGCAAGTTGATGAGAGGTCATGAGAGTACACCTTATAGTAATCTCTATTACCATGTATAGTAGCATTCTTGGCGCAAGAGTCTGCAGTCTCATTCCCTGGGATTCCTACATGTCCAGGTATCCATGCTAGGACTACTTGCAAGCCTTGCTGGTGGTTTTTATACAGGGCTTCTTTAATTTTTAGAATTATGGGGAATTTGGTCTTGGCTTTAAATTGGTTTGCAAGAATAGCCTGTAGGCAACTTTTAGAATCTGTGAAAATTATAGCTTGGGGAATCTTGTGGGAGGTGACATATAAAATGGCTTCTAGAATAGCAATAGCTTCCCCCGTGAATACAGAGGCTATAGGGGGGCATTTGTTGTTAAGTATGATCCTATATTTTGGGAACCATACTGCGCAACCCACTTCACTATCATAAGACAGCTTGGATGCATGTGTATAAAGAGCAAGCCAGTCCTTCCACTTCAAATAAATTTTCTCTGTAAAAATTCTTCTAGGATCAATTGTGTTTTTGTCTATTCCAAAGTTGAGGATAATTGAGGGTTGAAAAATTAATGATTCATAGCTGACTAAAAATAAAGGATTCATTTGGTATTGAACTACAGGGAATGGGAGTTGAGAATATTTTATGTAGCTACGGATAATGCAAGGGAGTTGGCTCTCAGATCTGAAACCTTGGGATCTAAAGAGATCATAGAGTTTTTCAATTTTACTGATGAGAATATGAGAGGAATTTTGAATAAGTTTGTAAAAGAATCTATCTGACAGTAATTGTCTACGGAGATGGAGGGGGGGTTCAACACACTCAACCTGCATAGCATTGATTGGAGAAGATTTCATGGCGCCAAGGATGATGCGTAGACATTTAGACTGAATTTTGTCTAGTTTGTTTAATGCAGCTTTATTAGCTGGGTCTAATAGAAATGAGCCATAATCAAGATGGCTACGAACAATTGCATTATACAATAGTTTTTGGGAGAATGGGTGAGATCCCCACCATACTCCAGACAAGGATCGGAGGATATTTATATTTTTTTCACACTTTTTAATCACATGCTGGAAATGCGGGATACCAGTTAACCTTACATCCAACCAAATGCCTAGGAATTTTACTGTGTTCTGTTGTGGTATTATGTCATTTTCACAAAGTAAACTAATATTCGGGATAATCCTTTTCCTTGAGAAAACAACACAGCTGCTTTTATTGGCCGATATTGATAATCCATGGTTAGCTAGCCAGTCACCAAGGTATTGTAGAGCAGAATTGAGTTTAGTTTCTGCTTCCGATATCAGTTCAGTAGTTAGATAAAGGGCTAGATCATCAGCATATTGTAGAACCTGACTTCTGTCAGGTTCTGCAATATGCACCTGGAACATACAGTGCTATCCTTCTGGATAGCACTGTATGTTCCAGGTCTCGAGTGTATAGGCTGTATAGAATGGGGCTTAAGACTGAGCCTTGAGGCATTCCTTTCCATACAGTTCTGGGGGACAAAAAAGAATCTTGAGTTTTTATTATGATAGACCTTTGCATTAAGAAACAACAGATGAAGTTCGTCATTCTCACGGGAATGCTCAGCTGCAACAGTTTGTTTCTGAGCTCAGGGAGAAGTACATTGTCGTAGGCAGAAGCAATGTCAAGGAATACTTCTACGAGGTATTCCTTTTTTTAAAAGCTAGGTTAATTTCTGTTGTTAAGATGCTGAGGCTATCTAGAGTGCTCATACCTTTTCTAAAGCCATACTGCGATTTAGCAAGAAGGCTGTTATTTTCTACTAGCCATTCAAGTCTGTTTTTTATAAGTAGTTCAGCTATTTTGGCCAATACACAGGATAGGGCAATAGGTCTCCGGGAGTTAGGATCAGATGTATCTTTTCCTGGTTTTAACACAGGGATAATAATTTGGGTGTTCCATGAATCTGGGATAATGCCTTGAGAATAAAATGAATTAATTAAATTTAGTATAAAAATCTTAGTTTTTTCTGAAGCTTTGATGATGAAAGAGTATGGGATCCCGTCCAATCCTGGAGAAGTATCAACTAAACCATTAAGCACTACTTGTAACTCCTCAAGTGAAAATAAAACGTCCATGTTATTAGTTGCAGAAAGAGAATGATTGGGGTAGATGGGGATGTTTAATGAAATGGCCATATGGACAAAAGGGGGGGCAATTTTACGAGCAAAAGATTCCAGCCAGGATGATGGGTCATTTGATGTTAGGTTTTGATAGTTATAATATCCCCTAAACTTGCGGATTAATTTCCAAACTACAGATGGTGGAGTAGAGGGAGACAGGGTTTCACATATCAACATCCAGCCTGATTTTTTCTTTGAGGCTAGTTCTTTCCTTGATTTAGCTGCAGATTTTTGGTAAATTAGGAAATTTGTACGAGTCATATTAATATTGTAATTGATTTCAGCTTCATTCCGGATTCTAATAAGGATAGTACACTCCCGATCCCACCACGGGGGGGAGGGGAAATTGCAATAAGGGTTTTTCAATGGGAAAGTTTCATCTGCAGATGAAGTAATAGAATCAATTAATCTTGAGTAAGACATAAGTGAGTCCTCCAAGTTTAGGTTCGATGATATATCTAATTTTAAGTCTAAAGTCTTAGAGTACGATTCCCAATCAGCATTGGTAAGCCTATATTTCAAAAGTGGATTAGGTGAGTTTTGTGGGGGAGATCTTTTAAGGAGATTGATTAGAATAGGGAAATGGTCACTACCATAAGTGAGTGGGAGGACTTCCCAGGACAATATGGAGGATAGGGATGGGGAGCATATAGTTAAGTCAACAGCACTTCTGGGGTTTTGTGAAGGCCGAGTTCTATGTGTAGGAGAGCCATTGTTAATCACGCACAGATTAGCCTCATCAATCATTTCTAAAAGCGCATATCCAAACTGGTCACATTTATGGGAGCCCCAAGAACTATGATGAGCATTGAAATCACCCATTATTAAAATAGGAGGGGGGAGGGATGATATAACTAAAAGGATATCAGAGATTAAATATGGATGGGGATGGGGAACATAGAAAGATAGAAATGAGATATTAAAAGCTCGAACAGCGACAGCACTGAACTCGCTGCTGTGAGCAGGCACAGGTATCTGGGCAAAGGTTAAGCAACGCTTAACAAGCAGGGCACAGCCTGCATACCCATCCTGACTATCATCCCGGAGATAGTGGTAGCCTGGAACTCGATAATGAGATCCAGGCACCAACCATGTCTCAGAGATGGCCATCAGGATGGGGGAATATCTTCTTATTAAATAATACAGGTCATGTGTCCTCTGTCGAAGACTGTGAGTATTCCATTGGATTATTGGACACTGGTCCATTATGGTCAATTAAGGATGAGAGTTGAGAGATCATGTGGGCAACGTTGGACGGTAGGTTTAAGGAGTTTTGAGATATAATGCTGATAATGATTGTTAGGAGTTGAACAAGGAGTTGGTCTTGAGATTCTTCACGAGGAGGGGAGGGGGATGATTGGGACATTTGGAGGGCATACCCATTAGGGAGGGATGATGGAACGTTAGCAATAATCCTTTGATTGGGCAGTTTTGTCAAAAGACTTACCTAAGGGGGCATGAGGCTTGGTGATACTAGTGATAGTTTTTTTATATGACTGAGCAGGGGGAGGTTTGGGGGCATTTGAAGGTGGTTGTGAAAGAATATGGAAATTTGGGGCCGATGTGGTCTTTACAGCGTCAGTAAAAGTTTTGCGGATATTTGGAAATTGGGATGAAGCTTCTAAATATGATATACCACTGCGGGCCATTTCTACCTTGATGGACCTCTGTCTGTCCTGCTCTGGGCAGGATCTACTTGTCGAAAAGTGATTAGATGAACAGTATAGACATGTAGATACAGCCTCCTGAACACTGCACTCATCACCCAGATGAGGTTGCGCACATCTGTAACATCTAGGTTTGGAGCGGCATTGAGCTTTAATATGTCCAAACCGACAACAATTCATGCATTGTATTGTAGGGTATTGATAAGCTTCAACTGCAAGAGAAGAGTAATAAGAGTACACCCTTTCTGGTAACTGTTGGCCTCTGAATGTGAGGACGACAGTTTGCGTTGGTTCCCATGAAATGTTGCTATCAGACTTAACCTTCCTATTCATTCGTCTTGCTTTCAGGATATATGAACAGTGCCCAGGAATCTGCAGAGATTCAACAAAATCATTCATCGACCATTCAACAGGCACACCCCGCACCAGTCCCATTCGTGTTACATTGTAGGTGGGTATAAATGCCTCATATTTACACATTTTGAGGATCGGATTGCTTAGGAACTTGTTTGCCCCCGATGCCGATTGGAATGTGATCGAGATCTTGTTGCGCCCAACTCGTTTTACACCATCAAGACAGATATTGTCAATTTTATGGGTAAACAAAAACTGGCCAAATTTAATGGGTTTTATTTCAGTGCTAGCAGCTGGGTCAGTGATTGTTTTAGAAACATGGACAATGAAGGGTCCCGTGTCGGTGGGCTCATATGATCTGATTCCATCAACCACGATTGAGGGGTGAGTATACACCGTTTGAATCGACGCTGACGCCGTTTCGCTATCCGAAATATGTTTTTTATTATTTGGTCCAGAATGATCATCATCGGTTCGCGGACGTTTAGTTCCTGTCGTACTAACCTTTTCCATTCCTACCGATGTCATCTCCGAATCCGGTGGATCCGGCGGAGGGTCAGGGGAAATGGGCTCCATTTCCCCTTACAAATAAAACTAAGACACAAAAACTCACCACCACCTACACGTAAGATTAATATGCCTCAGGAATAAAGAAAACAGATCAGAAAATTAACGGATTCACATAAATTTGACCAATCTCACTGACACGTGTGTCTCCTTTCACACCGGCGACGCGAAACCCAATCGGGAAAACAGTTACAAACGATCACAGTGATCACAACCATAGATGCAGATGTGGTCAAAATAATCGAAAATAACGAAATTGATGTCAAATGGAGTACGCCCTAATATATATTTATATGTCACATCCTTGTTTATATATTAATCGTTATATGGGGCGCCTCAATGTTGCCGATAGATAGATACAACGACATATTTCACAGTCTTGATATTTTTATTAGGTATTAAACATTTCATAGGGTAACATTGTTTTTTGGAGTACATTTTATTTAATATTTACCTATCTATAAACCTTCTTCTAATCTTAGGAGGCTTAGTGGTTTAGGTACCTGCTGCTTAAAATTGGAACACGTGGGTTCGATAATCAATCGTAAGAAATTTTTACTTAAACAAATGAGTGACTTTCGTTTAACACGATATTGCTTATTATAATACTGAGGTGTATTAGAAACCGGCATCAGGCACTAGCCCCTCACAGAGTTGAGTTTAATTTTGGCATTCTTGTCTGTCCATTGATATATTTTTATGTAGGTAACCTGTTGTAAGGAGAGGTTTTTAAAATATTGTGATTTTATTTGATAATCATTTATAGAAATATTTCAATGGATTACGGAACATCTACCGAGCCATTGAACATATTTTAACTACCGTTAGGCTAGCCTTTGATCACATTCCTAACTAATGGTGATTATGTGGTCAACATATGGTGATCGGGCTTAACTTAAAATGGAAACTGGCTTTCAAAGATAGCTGCAGCAACACACAGTAAGGTGCTTGGCGCCCGATTTCCTATTTGAAGGTGGCAATGGTGGTAGCATGCATAGCTATGCATGCTACCTTCACTGCAAATGCCACTAGCAACCATCCATGCAAACAAGTCAGCAATCTTATTCAGTTTATTGTTTGAGATTTTTACTATTTTATTTATATTTTAATTAAAATGGATAAACCAATTACACTAATAAGATAATTATAATATCACATTATTAATATAAAAAGGTCAAATCATAATATTATATCACAAAGCAACTACAAAGTACATGTTACAATTAAATTTAACTCTACAATACAGTACAATATTATTGTTCTTGTATACAATACAATAATATTAGTAATAATGATCAAAAGTAACATAATTCAAATTTATTCAAGGAGAGTAATAAATAACAAATTTAAATTTATCATAAGTTCGTCTCAGTATAGGCTAGACATTCCGACAGAATCTCCTTCCAAGAATGACTTAGCATGCTCTACTTCGGCTTTAAATTATATAACTATCTTAAAACATACATGTAGATATTTTTGCCGTTTTGTCACTGCTAGCCTGGATGACTGCCAATCTTCTTCTTATCTAGTAATCAGCCGCAAAGCACGTAACGATGTACTACAGAAGCTGTCTTCGATATCTAACTCAAATATAGAATATGTACAAAAGAAAAACCTATGACTGCGATCATTACATGCGATTCGATTCAACACTCATCGATTATCCTCTAAAATATCTCTAGTAAATTATACTAGAATTTTGCTTCAAGGCGTTTATGGCGAAAATAATGCCAAGACCCAAGTGTAACAATTTTTTTGGGAGTGTGATCGTATTTATCGTTTTTGGCGAATTATCTCCAAATGGTACGTATCCTATATTAACCTCAGACACAAAATGTAGTCAAATTATCGAAAATAACGATTGTGGCTTTAAGTGGAGTACGGCCAAATAATGAGTATGTATTACATATCACAGGTAGATTCTAGGGTCGAAGAAAAACGTAGAGAGAGAAGGTTGTCTACGAAGAAATAACACATAATGTTACTTACTCTTCTTCTTCTTTAGATGGCTTTTAAACGCGCTGCTTGACGTTTTTCTGCCCGTGTCAGAGTGTGGCCAATGTACGGTTTAAATGAAGAATGCCCGGTATAATAATATGGTTAAATAAAGAAAAAATATAGGTTTAGAAGAATTTAAGAATAATAATTACATTTATAAACGAATATTATTAGACTTAATAAAATTACATAAAATAAAAATAAAAGATGTTAAGACATTTGAAAGTAACAGGTCTATGGATATCAGGACTTAAAACATCGTACAGAGAATAAGACAACTTAGGACCGCAAAAGAAAATATGATCTAGAGTTTAATATTTAAGGCCACATTCCCCTGGAATGGTCCCTGACCCTAATTTTTAAATTAAGAAAAACTGGTGAGCATACATGCCCTAGGCGCGATCTAATTATTGTAGAGATTACAATTTTACTCAACTTTTTATATATAAAAAATCAGAGCTGAACGGGAATAAGAACGCTAAGAATGCCATTAAAATTTGCCACTTCTGTCACTTTTGAAATTAGATGTAGCGTTTAAGGCGAAAATAACGCCAAGACCCATGTGGAACAACTTTTTCGGAGGGTGCGTTTTTAGCGTTTTTAGCGAATCTCACTCAAATGGTAAGCACCCTAAGGTGGCCGTGGTCCAAACATAGACAATTCGTTTTTTTTAATTTCTGGAATTTTTTAAACTATCCTCACCTAAACATTTAAGTTAAAAAAAAATTTGTTTGTATTTTTTTTTATAAAATGCTTGAAGCGTGTTTTGTATGAAATCAGAAGAATTAATAATTTCTCTTTTGGTAACAATAAAATGTAAGAGTTTTGAAAGGCTAATGCTTCAGTAAATGTAAATCAATGATCACTGTACTGTTATCACACCAATTGCTATAAAAATGTCAGGTGTGGGCCGAATATCTAACTATGCTCCAGAGATTTCGCTTATTAAATCTCTATTTGGCAACATCGTCACCGAAGATGTAATTGCAACTGTAATAGAAAGCTGCGAAGGCGATGGTAAGTCCTTCCAATTAGTTAGGTATTTAAGGTAACATGTCTACGGTACAGTGCAGCAAGGGACACCTTGTTATTTTGATAGGGTCGGATTTGTTTTTAATGTCTGTACACTGAAGTGTGCATATGCACCCTACTGCGCAGATGCGGTGGGGACAAAGGAAATTTGATAGGTAGGTGCAATATTGATTTATGAGACGCAAGTCTAACCCCTCAACACCCCCTCTCTACCTGAACTAGTCCATCATTCGTTACCAGACGGCCGTGGCGCGACAACACATTGTGATACAATGTAAGTAGAAATGTGAAAAAATAATAGAATATAAAAATATAATATAGAATATAAAAAAACATTTGGCTTGTTGTTAGAATTGGTTTACACCACAATATACCTTAATTTTTTTTACAGTTATAGTTATCTTGAATAATCACACGAAATTTTATCTTACAGAAATTAATACTATTTGAGAAATAAATTATTGAAGTTTCTATTTTAACCTTGATTATTTGTGTAGTTTGCACTTCTACTAAGTACATGGCATAGCCTAATTCAAAATACTGTTCCTGACTGCGAGTTATAATAGTGGCTTAGTTTTCGAATTGTGTGACAGATCCAAATCAGAGCACAGCAGGCAGCCTTATCTGCCCTGCCTCTAGAGTGTTTATTATAAGCCGGAGGCACTGAGGGAGAGCGGTGTCGCGTACCCGTACAGCACTGGAGCTGTCATAGAATTCCTTCACTTTTAATAACACATTTAACTCTTAAGCCCAACACTTTTTTTGTTTCGTGCTTGTGATTTGTGATAAAATATTTTCATGAAGAAGAAGAAGCTAATTTTGAGTAATTTCATAAGTATTAAAAAACTAGGCTTCTGTAACCCCCCTCCCCTCAGTGGGGATTATTCCGTCCTCTCCCTCTCCCCATAGTACATACTATGTACATATCTAAAGTCCTTCCAATGTAGGTAGGTATACATATTTTTTTATAATTATTATTATATAAAATCAAACAGCTTCCATAAACCCCCACCCCTCTGGGCATATGCTAAAACCCCCTTCTCCCCCCTCCACCCCTTCTTATACTACATAATATGTATGTATACCGATTCTAAAGTCCTTCCAAACTGGTGCTAGATTTTTTTTATTTGCTGTAAAATTACAGATGAATAAATGTAGATAAGATATGTCATAATTCAAAAAAAATTATTAAAGATATTGAGTGCTTTTATTATTATGTCAAATAATCAAATAAAGTGTTAAAAAACTTAATTTTTATAGACAAGACTTTAACAATAAATGTTTTTGAAGCGCTCGTAGCGAAGTTTACTTAGCTGTTCTCAACCGATCAGCAAGGTTAAGCAACGTCGCGTGCGGTCATGAGTTGGATGGGTGACCGCTAGTGACATTACTACTGAGCGCTTCCGTGCTTCGGAGGGCACATTAAGCCGTCGGTCCCGGTTGTTGTCTTAGGATGGCAGTCGTTATAGCATGGTGGTAGGGCATTTTGCGAATGCCCGCCTGGCTAGCTACCACCCTCAAGTAGAAAATCTGTCGCCAAGCACCTGACGGTGTGTTCCGGCAGCTGTCCTTGAGAGCCAGTACTTCTAGGTTAGCCTGAACAACATCTTCGACCACATCATCACTTACCATCAGGTGAGATAGTGGTCAAAATTCTAACCTATCAGGAATAAAAAAAAATAATTAAAATTGTAAACTTTTCTTAAATTTTGCATGTTCTCTGTTTGGAAATTGCTTAAACTTTTGCAGTCTTATTATTGTTGAAGGTTTAAACCTAGGTTTACGAAGTTCTGGCCTAAAACAAGACCTCGGACTTAAACCTAATCTTATTAATGTCGCGAGTTTAGACTAGAACGTGAAAGTCTCGGGTTTAGACCAGTGTTTTAAATTTTCTTCCATAGATAACATATTCCTGCGTTCATTTAAACTAAAAATCGGATGGATTATTTAATATAGCGCCATCTATCTAACGTTGAGTACTAAATAAGATGTGTTTTTACTTTTTCTAAACAGTTGCAGTCAGTTTTCCCGCGATTAAATTTGAAGTGTAAATTGCAAGTTTTTTATATAAAAAGTGAAAACAATTAATATAATGAATAGAATTGAAAAGAAAAAGCGTAGTGAAAATTGGAGCGAAGAAGAGAAAGTAAGTATTCGTTCTCAGTGTAAAGCACGAAGTACGAAGCGCTCGTAGCGAAGTTTACTTAGCTGTTCTCAACCGATCAGCAAAGTTAAGCAACGTCGCGCGCGGTCATGAGTTGGATGGGTGACCGCTAGTGACATTACTACTGAGCGTTTCCGTGCTTCGGAGGGCACGTTAAGCCGTCGGTCCCGGTTGTTGTCTTAGGATGGCAGTCGTTATAGCATGGTGGTAGGGCATTTTGCGAATGCCCGCCTGGCTAGCTACCACCCTCAAGTAGAAAATCTGTCGCCAAGCACCTAACGGTGTGTTCCGGCAGCTGTTCTTGAGAGCCAGTACTTCTAGGTTAGCCTGAATAACATCTTCGACCACATCATCACTTACCATCAGGTGAGATAGTGGTCAAAGGCTAACCTATCAGGCATAAAAAAAAAAAAAAAAAGTTAAGAAAATGGAATGGATGGATTTCGCCGAATCCGGATTTTATTCGGACCCGACTTTGGATATTTGATTCACCTTCAATTAAATTTGAATCGATCAAATCAAGATCGTCCAGCAAATCAATTTCCATTTTGAAAGCAAAGCAATAACAAGGTTATACACGAAACGATTACGATCCACGCCAGACTCATGAACTTAACGATACAAATCCACAGACCAAACACGGACAAACAAAAGTCAATCAGCTGATGTCTGGTGTGGCCGCCATATTTAAACTATATCTAAACTAGGGGTGTACTTGGTTTAGAGATAGACCTACTGTTAGGCCCGATCTAACAGATAAACCTTCGACGATAATAGGAATATTTCTTAGAACTGGTTCTAAAGTTAGGTTTAGCTCTAGACTTGGTTTAAACCTGTGACGTTAATAAGACCGTTGCTGTGTAAAGCTTGCAAACATTTGTCAACACCTAGATCCACTGTGAATAGATTCACAATCTTTTATGACTGCTGCTTGAGGGTTATTGTATAAAATTATTCAGAAAATTCATATACATATATCGATTGAAAATTAATATGTTGAACAGTGGTAGCCGAAGACACTACTCAGTCAATTGCCTACTCCACCACTGCACTCACCGTGCTGACATAACTTTGGTCTTTTGGGAGAGATGGGGCTATATCATCTTGAGATTTTAGTAAGATTTGCCTATTGGTAACTCTGAGGTGCTTATAGAGCTCCAATGATTTCTTTAATCAATCAATCAATCAATCATTTTTATTTCAGAAAAATCCATATTTTGTACATTTCAATAGAATACTTAATTGAATAATTATTTATATATATATATATATATATATTCTTTAATCAATCAATCAATCAATCATTTTTATTTCAGAAAAATCCATATTTTGTACATTTCAATAGAATACTTAATTGAATAATTATTTATATATATATATATGAATAAAATAAATAAATAAAATTAATTATGACATACTAAAAGTCAATTAATTACATCCCAAAACTATTTTGATTCCTAAGTAAAGGGTTTGCCAAAAGTGCGAGCTCCAACCGTGACTTTAATGTCCTTATACCGTTTCCAGCTTTGTTGAAAGTGTTTAAGTAATGTTGTATACTAGAAAAGGCCAAGTCAGACATGATGTTAAGTAGTTGTCGTAAATTAATTTTTTTATTTTTTATTTTTTATGGCTGATAGGTTAGCCTTTGACCACTATCTCACCTGATGGTAAGTGATGATGTGGTCGAAAATGTTGTTCAGAATTACTGGCTCTCAAGGACACCTGCCGGAACACGCCGTTAGGTGTTTGGCGAAGATTTTCTACTTGAGGGTGGTGGCTAGCCAGGCGGGCATTCGCAAATTGCCCTACCACCATGCTATAACGACTGTCATCCTAAGATAACAACCGGGGCCGACGGCTTAACGTGCCCTCTGAAGCACGGAAGCGCTCAGTAGTAATGTCACTAGCGGTCACCCATCCAACTCATGACCACGGGCGACGTTGCTTAACTTTGCTGATCGGTTAAGAAGAGCTAAGTAAACTTCGCTACGAGCGCTTCAAAAGCTTTCTAGCAAGGTTACTTATTCATTTAATAATAATTTTGTAACTGCTTTTACAGTTTTTAAACTGGGAAGCTGTAATTTTGCATGTGTATAGGCAACAAGTCAATATCATTGTTAAAATAAATTTAAAGGATTGGATTAAAAAGATTTTATTTTCAAATTATGACCCCCTTATCTGTGCTTGCCACCATTCCAATCACTGAAAAAAAGGTTTAGTATGAAGCTTGTATATATCTAACCATTATAATGCAAACATTGTTAGTAAGCTACTCGTTGGCTGTACGAGAAAAAATACATCAATCTACGATAACTGAAAGACATTCAAATCGTGAAATGAAATAAAAACCTTTCACTCGATACATTGTGCCCACCTAACACCAATGGAAACTTGCATAACTAAATAATCTCATAACTACTTTTGAACTACAAAACCAAATAATCTGAAATAATTCAGGTGTTAAGATTACATTTTAATATCAAAAGAAGAACCAAAGTCGTATTTGATATAGTTTTCTCCCAAACACAGATTTCCCGGTCAAAAGTCTATAAAAATAATCTTTAGTAAACTAATAAAAAACTTATAAAACATTTGGTCTTAAAATCTATAACAATTCATGTGTAAAGACCAATAGTAAATTAAAAATATTATCAAAAGAAGAACCAAAGTTATAGGTGAAAGAGAAATGCATATAAAAATTGTTTTATATTATCATTAACATATTCGTCATGTGTTCAAACCCTTTTTCCAGTAAAATTTTCAATGCAAAGGTCTATTTTAATATATCTTGTCGTAAAGCCTATATGATGAGGATTGCAAAAGTACCAAGAAGTTTTTATGTTGATGGTGATATATTGGGGTATGTGGATATGAGGGTGATATGTTTAGGTGATGGAAAACAACTGAGTAATAAAAAAAACACCATGGGGTGTTGCTGAAAATCTTTGAAAATGCATCATCGGATGCATTGGACCCTTTATGTAAATTGTACAAATTTGGGAATATTTGAAGATTAACTATTTGTAACATTTTGATGAGTTACTGCTTTTTAGTGAATTTTGTTTTAACAATCAGACACAGCAGATATAGATGTGTTGTGTGTTTGTGTGTAAATCAATCTGAAAGTGTGTCAGCAAAACCGACAAGCTCATGATGTCCATAAATGCTTTTATGGCCATCATGAGTTTTGCTTGGCTATTACTGACCTTTGTCTTCAGTCCAGGTACATTTTATTGTTATCATATTACATAATATGTTATTATTATTGTTACAGAAGTAATATTTATTTTTACATTCAGTTTAGAGCATTGTTTTTGTTTAATAAAGCATATATTTATGAAAATAACACTTGCCGATGCGCTGACACCAATTAGTTTGCTCCAATTTTTTTACATGCAAAGTTCTGTTTTCGTAGGTAAAGCAATCAATTAGTGAAGATAACACTTTTGATATGCTATTGTTATATCTGATTGTGTATTAATTTATACATGATATTTAGAAAGAACAAATCCTACTTATCATGTTACTGACTAAAACATTTTGTTTTAGTTTAAATATGCACTTAACCCCTTACCGCATGGATTTTTAGATTTCAATTATTTTAATTTATGATGTTCCTGTGCCCCAGGGGTATCCATAAAAATTATTTAAAAAAAATAAAACATGCATAGTAATCTAAAAACACGAAAAAAGAAAAAGTTCCAATTTTGGAACGACATGCACTCTAGTTTATAAAAACATGTGTTCCGAATTCGTCACAGTATGCAGTAGTACTTAGTAGTAGCATAAAAAAAACAAGTTTGTACAAGTTTAAGTTTTTATTAAGAAATTATCTTAGGTAATGGACATGTATGTATACAGGTCGCTGGCGTCAACAGCTCAAACAATAAAGAGCTGGCTCCATAAAAAAAACATTTTTAATTTTTTATTACTTTTCTGGTTGCCAGGGTGATTTCATTAGGTGCATTTCTAGGCTTTCTTGTAAAAGAAAGCTGAGAAATGTAATGAAATCAACCTGGAAACCGTGTATTATACAAATAAATAACATAATATCTACTTTTACCACACATAATCACATCATAATCTACTTTTACCACACTGCATAGTGTGCCAAATTTGTTTTGTCATTCTACTGCATAATGTTCCAAATTTGACGAGTAATTTAAAACTGGACTGCATGGTGTTCCGAATTTAGCTAAAGTTTAAATGACAAATTAAACACATTATAAATGTTATAACTTACGATTTTTGCCATAAAACCGTCGTGGGTTCATTCTTCTTCACTCCCAGACACTTTTTGTAATGATATTTAGCCCAAAACAAATAAAAATATCACTTCAAAAACTCACAACCTCATGCACGACCGAAATGGCGGAATGCACTGCTTTACCGACGAAATTTCGTACTCATATAATAAGTTACAAGCACCATCTGTTGTTTCTTGGGTTAGTACGTGTATTAGCTAGGCAAATAATGCAAAACTAGATACAGAGATGGCGTACAAAGGTTGTTTCAAGCTATTTTTATAAATGTTCCAAATTTGTCCCAGTATGCGGTAAGGGGTTAATGCATGTCAAGGATTTTTCCAATTGTTCATAAAATAAAATAGGCTATTGCCTATTTTATTTTATGAACAATTGGAAACAACCTGACGAAAACAAAACATTTTTTTTATTCAAAATTTGTTTGCATTTGACCACATTGTGTTCTTATAGCCTAGTTCATGTGCTCTCTATGTCAGTAACCCAATCCTTCATAGACGTAACGGTTTCATCATTAGACGTATATATGTTGGCTGCAATTTATATTTTATGTAGATATAATTTAAATCAACGATAATAATATAATAATAATTAATTTTAAGTAGATATATTAAAATGTAATACATTTTATGTAGATATGTTATAAATACTGATTTGTCACATTTTTGGCTCTGAAAATGTGAAGTTAGTTTGCATGGTGGTAGGGCATTTTTTTATTATTAGTATTGGTAACAAAGGGGTTTACTATTTTGTTGGTTACAGAGGTTCAAGTTATCCTCCTATATATATCCCCATCATCACCGTAGCTTAGTGAAATACACCCTTAGTACTAAAGTATATGTCAACCCAAGATGCCGTTCTTGTGTACCCGGAACTGATCCCGATATCGTAGATCTGTCCTTGTAATAGGTAATCAACAATATATCCCTTTGAAATTAAAAACACCTAATAAAAATATGTTAAATATATAAACATTAAATTAAAATTTTAATAAAAAATATATCGAGTAAAAATTCCGGCGAATTAATTCCTTGATCGTGCGCTCGAAGAGTCAAGACAAGACCTCCTGTGGATGCTTCGTTTAGAAGCCAAAAGCTTGTAAAAAAGTTTGTACATAATCTTTTTTGTAAGTTGTATTTTATATGTCATATAGTTATATACAATATTTTACATATAAATATAAATAAAATATGTATAATTTACTTATGGATACTGGATATAATTAGCACGTTTTGAGCACCAATTTTATTTTAGCATCATGTGTAGCGGATTGACTCCAATTTAACCAATTTCCAGAAAAGCGTCTCAAATCAGCGTCTATGCTATAAAATATCAAAGGATTACCAAACACACACTCCCAATTACTATTTTAATTAATTATCGCGATCTTATCACGCTAGAATTAATTAGGCTATTTTAAAACATTTTTTGTCTTACGAAGTGCTATTTTGGATGTGTTTCTTCTATAAAATTTCCGTATATGTTTCTCAACTTCGTCAGTGCAACTTCTAAACCTTGTTGGCAAAGTTGTTGCAAAACGAATTTCAATATTCAGTTTTTCCATTTTTAGAACGGTCCATTTTTGCGAAACCGAAAGTTATTTCTGTACTGTCAACCCAACCTTCAATTTCTTATTAAACTTTTGAATTAAGGGGTGGCTTTGTTTTGCAATACACTGTTGTTTATCTTATAAACCTGCCATGGTGAAATCCTTGAAGTGTCTTTAATAACATAAAAAAAATAACATAAAGAAAAATCTATTTTTGCAAAACAAAGCCACCCCAGCTTTGTTTTGCAATACACTGTTGTTTGTTTTATAAACCTGCCATGGTCAAACCCTGGAAGTGTGTTTAATAACAAAAAAGAAAAATCAATTTTATACCTAGTATTGTGTTATATCCGTATATTAAATCAAATACTTGTAAATAAATAATTGATGGCCTTCCTTGCAATTAAGGTAACTATAGAGGGTGGTGAGATGTGCATCCTCCCAATTAAGGTAATTGTAGACGGGAATCACAAAGGGTCTCAGCGCGTATCAAAATAATCCTCAGCCATGGCACCCGGTCTACTGGTTGCTAGGTTGCCTAGCTCGGGCTCGTAGCTATGTATATGCTCATGCGTGGATCGATGAGATGGCTCCCATCCCATCCGGTAATTAATTTACTGCACACATGCATGAGCTACAGGGTTGCGGATATTGATTTATGCGCTCGTCTCGCCATTTTGAAGCCGACATTTTTAAAGTCAATGTGATAGCTATGATAAAGTGTACTATTACTGTAGTTTTGATGATAAGTTATTCTTATTTACGAGTTAGATGACAAATAGATAAACTCTGCTGTTAATATTTAATTTAAACGGAAGCAAATGTGTCATTAGCAACTTGAACGACTTGACATTCTTTTGTTTGTTTGACGATAACTTATGAAGAGTATAATATTTGCTTCATAGATGGTCACAATAATATCTCCAAAAAATATATTCTCCATATGTTGATCACATTTGCTTTTATTTGTATCCAGGGGTATGCTGTTGTTAATACGTATTTATCATCTGACTTTGTTCTAAAATTAATTGATTACTGCTCTTTGAAGCAGTGATAGCTACACTGAGAAAAATCTAAAGCCAAAAGCACCCTAATGACGGCCTCTTTATATGGTATGAAGGCAAAAAACCGACCAAACGTAAATACGTACAAAAACGCCTTCCAACTAGAAGGCGTTAAACGAGGTCAGTGAAGGCGAATGTTTCTTTTCGTCTTCATTTAAGATGTATTTTGTGGTCTTTCTTAAATATTGACTTTTCGATGAGGCTGATTAAGTCGTACGTTATAGTGATAATCACCGTATATAAACCGCCGTAAAAGTAAGGTATATTTTATGGTCAATACCGCAATTATTATCGTATAACAAGTTCAATTCTGAAAATACTTTAAGGAAGGCGTTTTTGACGGTTTTGTTTATTATAAAACATGGTATATTTTTATTGATTGGTGAAAATCATCTTAAGACTTGTGAATTCACCTTGCGTAGTTACAATTCAACGTTAAAAGGTCAAATTCGATTTAAGCTCCATACTTAGTCGTTTTTCTCAGTGTATAGACTGCCGTGTCGCAGGTCCACAGTTCGATCCCCACCGCCAACTCGAGCTTCACCGCATGGTGGAAGGGCATTTTGCGAACGCTCGCCTGGCTAGCTAACACCCTAAAGTAGAAAATCTGGCGCCAAGAACCTAACAGTGTGCGTTCCGGTAACAATCCTTTAGAGCCTGTAAGTAATTCATGAAATTACAGGCACATGAGACCTAATGATGTCTTAGGTTTTATTACACAGTCATAGTAATTAAACAACTTTAAGCGGCTTAAATCTTAATAACTCAAGTGACTCTGTTAAGATTAGTCACCCCGTGACCACGATCACTGCAAAGTGTTTGAAACGTCGGGACAATAATGATGATAAATAAATGAAACTTTTAAACCGTTTAAAGTTGTTTAATTACTACATGAGACTTAATATTTGTATGTCTCAAGGTTACGAGCGCAGTGCAATGCGTCACTTAGGACGAAGTGCATCTGTTATTGGCAGAGGTTACTTTATTTACATAATGCATATTAAATTGCGAGTGATTAAATTATATGTATATAGTTATTAACAGCATATAATAAATTCTTAATTATTAGCTATGTTATTAACGCCAAGTTTATTAATATTTATTTTTTATTTATTAACTATTCTAACACAGATGTCCACTGTTGAACAAATGCCTCCCCCATTAGAACTAGGAGTAGTTAGAAAGTATTATTTTTTTATAGTTATAAGGTATGATTAGTGATTAAGTATTATTTTGTATTTGATAATTCATTAAATCTATATTTTCTGAAAACTATGCACCATATCCGCTATTTAACCCATAAATGCTAAAATCATTACGGAACCGACTCGCGTTTGGCCAGTTTTTTTTTTCGATTGTCAACTAGTGTAAGTTATTGAAACATTGCTTGGAAAGAGGTATAATATGAATCGAATTAAATTCACTAGTATTAAATACCTGGAGGGTAAATAAATTTATTTAGGGCCTGTTTCAGAATGTTCGAGTAAGTTCCGGTTAGGGTAGTATAACCGGAACTTATTCGAACATTCTGAAACAGGCCCTTACCCTCGTAAAGGCTACTTATTTACATTCTCAAATTAAGTCTCGTCAATTAGTGCCAGTCTGTGTAACGTAAAAATGATTTTCTGTAAGTGAATAGTAAGATGTCTTCTGTTATTGTAATTTTATTTCATTTCTTCTTCAGTAAATCACGCTGCAGATGTGATAATGAATCTCGACCAACCTGTGGAAACAACAAAAGAAATAGAAAAAATAAACAATGAGCAGACTCCGCTCCCTGAAGCTACCTCCGCCATCGAAACTGATACTTTATTGCCACACTCTGAAAATGTTGTAAGGAACAACGATGTACCTAAAGAGTTACCTATATCTTTTTCCGAGTCTTTTATTAACACTGGTGCAATACCCAGAAGAAATTTTAGAAATATAAGTCAAGAGCCAATTAAACAAATTGCATGGTCAGATGAAATTCCCCATATAATAAAATGTCATAATGAAGGTACCAGGGTACTAATATTGATGAGAGGCGTCTCTGGAAGTGGCAAATCATATAAGGCAAAGCAAATTGTTGAATATACCGTCGGACCATCGGCAGATAATTATAAGAGGCACATATTTTCTTCAGATAGTTTCTTTATAAGAGGAGGTGTTTACCAATTTAATAAATATCGCCTGCCTGAGGCTCATATGATGAACCAAAAACAAGTTTGTGATGCTACAAATAAAGGAATAAGTCCTATTATAGTAGACAACACGAATACCGAGATTTGGGAAATGGAGCCCTATGTGCGTGATGGTGTGCGCAACGGTTATGTCATAGTACTTTCTGAACCGGACACTAATTGGGCTCGAAATGTAAATCAGCTTACTAAAAGGAACATTCATAGTGTACCCCGAGAAAACATAATCAGAATGCTGGATAGATATGAAAATATAACAGCGAAAAGATTATTAAAAGTACTCAAGTTGGAATATCCCGCGAATAAAAAACCTCCTGTATTAAGAAATTATCCTGCAATTTCTCCACCTGAATCAGCACAAAAATCTGTTGAAGATACACATTTGAAAATGATTAATTCTTATGATAAAAATTCGGCAAATTTAGGAGAAATTAATTCTCAACATAATATTACGAATTTCACAAGTCCTGATTCACCTGTTGATAAAAATATAGCAAAGAATATTTCCGAGTCTGCAAGTAGTGAAGGATTGTTGACTGCTGAAGACGATTTGAAACTTCAGAGAATCATAGATGCTCAAAAACAGATTGAATGTTTTGAGAAGGCGGAAAAAGAATGGGAGGATGGTGAAAGTTGGGACGCTACAGTGAGAAACGCTAACGAAGTAATTGTTTATCAAGATCAAGCGATGGCCTTAGATCCTAAACCTCCTAGATGTGCTCAAAAACCGGAAAAGCTATTAGAGTCATGTATTAGCAATGACTGGACCAAGATTTCGATGTTCATGTCGCCTTGGCAAGATGATGAAGCCTCTACAGTTCCCTTGGTTTATGACACACCAAAGGCGGTAGAAACTAAAGAAGAATCCACTAGTATTGAATTAGGAGATTTTAATAATAGTACCTTTAAAATATTATATGCCCAACCACGCGTCATTTCAGTTGATATTCCTGAGATAAATACTCCAAATAAGAGATTGAGGATAATGCTAGAAAAGAGTACATCTACACACGACAATGACACGTTGTTGCAAATACCGGAATGTGAGCATAAAGAACTACATTTTAAAGCATTTAGTAGGTTGTTGAAATCTGCACCTACTAATGAACTGCGCGAAATTTTTGACTATTGTAAAAGTGACGTCAACTGGGCACTTAATTTAATTCTTGACAGTTATCCGGAGTGGATTAAGAACACAGACAAAAATGACGATGGATCTGATCCAGAGGAAGAACCTATCGAACAGTGTCAATGTTTAGCGGCTTATAATATAATTCCAGAAATAGCACCACGTGCGCTTCTATCACCCGTATCGGAAAGTAAATCCCAAAGCTTACTTTTGTCACAGAAAAAACCTAAACGAGACGTAAAAATATCAGAGAGCTTATTACATTTAAAGCGACAAATCGAAAATAATGTTACAATTCCGGATAGTCACTATTCGGAACATTATTTAAACCTACGCCGGCGGCGTGAAAACAATACCAATGTGCTCTATAAACCAACACCTACAATAGATGATGCTAATCCTGTTCAAGCGATCATAGAATCGGACAACGCCAATCCGCTACCAGAATCATCGCAGGATGACCATTCCTATGATATTTCAGATATTGTAAAACCAAATCAATCTAATTATAATTGTCAACTTATAGACCCAAATGATTCAGATATAGAAAGTGATAGCGACAAATCAGATAGTATTCAGATGGAACACCATGTTTCTGTAAACTTAGGAACGGAATTCGTAAGCAAACTAGATGAGGTGTTTGGAAGGAAAGGATTCCAATACCCAGAAAATATACAAACCACAGTGGAGCTTCCTATGTCTATTTTACAGCAAATTAATGCATGTTGGGTTATGTCTGTAGCTTCTCAATTAGATGATGAGTCTCGACTGTTTGAAAGGATGATAAAACAAGACGAAGATTTTGCAAGGTGAGACACAGCCTCAATACTTACACTTACGTGTTACTAAAATTTGTAGAAATGCAACGCGTATATTTTTTATTTATGCATTGCAAGCTTTTTGCCTATTAATATGTAAAATGTTTAACGTCTACACTTACTATTAAAATGTGATTTGATGTATCTATTTTAATAATGGCCAAAGAGAGAAAAGAGAGCTCTTATTTGTCACAGTATTTCGTATTTGTAAAATTAAACTGTTAACGCTATACTAATCTGATCGAAATCGTATATACAAAAAAAACACTACTGCTGATTTGTCTGACACTAGCGCCGCCGCAAACATTATACATCATCAACAGCCATGATTTCCACCGTAGAACAAAGATCTCCCTTATTATGGGAGTTTGTTATAACCCAACGCTTGGCAGATGACTTGTGGATCGCAGTGTAAAATCGCAGTTCTTCGGAAGACACTGTTGCCTACCTTCTGGTATTTTTCTCTTCCTCTCCTCTTACGCAAAGATATGAGGAGATTCTATAGTACTATTTTTAATCATTGTATACTTACTTGTTTTTTCTGACACTGCCACCGCCATATAGCAATAAAGTTTATAATAAATAGATTCAGGCGTTACTTTGCGGAAATCTATATTTCAACGCACGAGTCTAGACACAGGCGTGCTGACTCAGCCCGAGTCTATATAAAGGCGGGCTGAGCGCTGGCCGCTCATTTTCCCGGGCTATAAGAGGGCCTTCCCTCGCCCAAAACCTGGTGGAGCTGGACGTCCGCTTAGCGGTTGTAAGCTACTATGTCCTCCCTAAAAAAAAAAACCGGCCGCTCATTCTCGATCGTGCGCTCGTAGAGTCAAGACCTCCTGAGGATGCTTCGTGTAGAAGCGAAATGCATCGAAAATTCTTCCGGTTTGGCTGCGTGTTGTTTGTGTAGTCACGTCGGCTTAACAGGAAAATTAGGCGGAATTGTCACTAGATATATTTTTGTATTTTTTAAGTGTTTTATTAAAATATTAATTTGATGTTTTCATAAAATATTTTAAAAGTATTTGTTATTATTAATAGTTTATCATATTGAACTATCTTAGGTTTCTGAACTAAACATACATATACTCGTATGTGTAACGGTAAGCAAAAAAAAGAAGAGTTTAATTTTTCCTAGATCAGGGTCGACATAAAACGGAAACTAAACTCCAGAGTTCGAGTTCTGCTCGATTCGACCTAAACAATAGCCTTATTTATGTGTAGCTTTATATTTTCTCTTTATACTGTGCGATTGATGGCAAATGCATAAAACGTTCCTTTTGAAGTAGTCTTAAACATTCACTTTGAAAGACAAATAATAGGCTCTAGTTTTACATATGCTTGCGAAATACTAATAGCAACAGTAAAAATATGTTTTGAAAGTATGGTTTCTTGGGATTCTAACTCTGTTAATTTATCTAAAGAACTATGTTTTGAGTCTCCGTTTTCAATTGAATCTTTTATTAGCTGTGCTTCATGTATATTCTTAGTTTCTGCCCTTGCTGCCATATTGTGTAATTAACAGCATAATTTTAATGAAATTACATTTTAGTGAAAAAAGGTGCTATTCATACAATTTTAAATAAGCTATGGCGCACATTCAAATAATTTAGCATATTTGTAAATCTAACTTGCGAATGGCAGTAGTTATAAGTAATTCTGTCATCTGATGTGTGACAATATCTCGTCTTAGACAAATAAATAGTGATGTATAGTAACAACAACACAATAGTGTTTTAGTTTTAGAGTTGATAAACAATTTCCAACCGTTCACAGAAACTTAGCAGCTCAAGAAGAATACATGTCCAAAGAAGGGAAAGAAGCTGATGTTCCGTCGTTAAAGGAAATTATGGATATGGAGCTGGCATACTCTATTTATGAACGGGATGTGGCCGAGTGGCGTAATAACGAGCCACAGGATTTGGCAGCAAAACTATCGAGGGACAAACTTTACAACCTGTTTCCCGATTTAAGACAAGACGTGCTGTCAGAAATACTGATGGCTCATGACTACCAATTTAAAGAAACAATCGAGGTAAGATTGTGTAAGGTTTTTCTATTCGTTTGTTAGGGCGATGACGTGTTGACTTCATTGGAATTAATTCTATAACACCTTTAGCACTAAGGTATAGTCAGCAAATGTTACTGAAAAGAAGCTATATCATACCTATTTTACTGTGATCTGTTTTTAACACTCAATTAAAAAAAAAAACTTGGTCCTATCCCAAACTAAGAAATAATATTGTACAGGGTAGGAGCTGAATTGAAGAGGTGACCATGTAATAGTGTTAGACTGCTTTCTATGCAATGAAGACCCCTTACCAAAAGGTATAAAGTACGCACTCCAAAGTAATAGCTATAAAACAAATTAAAAAACCAACCAAGTGCGAGCATCACTATTTTAGAGTTCCACATTGGCAACAGCTGTTAACGAGAAATTATTCATTGATTTTGACCATAGCCTCAAAACTACAGAGAAATCGGCTTTTATATTATGTTGAATAAATTATGGATTTGGTACATAATATATATAAATTTCTGATTCCCTACTAAAGAGACGAATTACTTAGTTTTCCATGGAATCACCGTGTGGTTGCTAGGTCAATAATGTTACAGAGGATTAGGTTTTGCGATAGACCGTAACAAAAGTGATCTTAAATTGAAAAATTTATTATATATAATATATATATCTTTTATTATTGCAAAAAAAACTTTTTCCCGCCTGCTAATGGATACCGATTCTCCTTACGATCACGATGACTTCGGCTCGCCCACGAACACCGATACTTCTCCTCACGATGGCGCTGGCCTGCCTTTGGATACCGAAACATCTCCTGAGCCAGGGGATCAATATAATAATATTACTGCAATTGCATTGTGGCCAGAAGAACAGTGGGTTGCTGCGCACTTGTCATGATAAAAATGTTATATTTGAGGTGGGCAAGATATCCGTAATATTTTAATCCACCTGCCCAGCTTCTAGATAACATACTGTTAACTTATGATAATACGTAATGATAAAAAGTAATAAATAAGTTTGTTTTTTTTCAAAAGCTGCCTAAGTAGAACATGTGAACAAGGGCTTGTCTAACATCCTGATGCAATATACCTATGATATTATTATTTATACAGGTATAAGCTATTAAGGGTGGGCCCAATGCTAAAATTACGCAAAAGGAGTATTTTCTAACACACTTTTTGATGGTAACGAACGCAAATATTCCAATAAAAAAAATATAGGAGGCAGGGGATAATCTTGAAGAAGTACAGTAATCGAATAGAATTTTGAAAAAAAACCTCATCGCTCTGTAAAACAATAACAGATACCGCGCTAAAAAAACTGTTTTAATTCAAATGCTCAGAATTATCAGCGACTTTATTTTTTATAAATATAATAGCTAGACTAATGTTCTAGTCGTATAATCGATTAAATTTTTTATTACTTGTTTATATTTAGAACAATTAAATAAAACTCCACCAAAAACTGTACCCCAAACCTCAAAACCATTACCATTATCAACTGAATCGTGCAATTTTCGACTTTAAACGAAGCTATTTAGACAAAAAATAGAGTACAGCATTCCGGTTAGTTGTCGGGCAGCGCTCGACGTGAAAGGTTGGTTCCGGCTGCTCTGTCTGGCAATACAGCGCGTAATTTTATTTAGGAAATAGGTTGTTTATTTTGTGAATAAGAACTGTTACATAGCCTGTATTATATGTTAAGTTTATAAACTTGTATAACTGTGCTAATAAAATATTTTTAAATAATAAGTTATACTTTATTTGTGTTGTGTGTGAAGTTATAAGCCAGTAAATAGTATTTTGAAAATGAGGAGAAAGGACAAAATACGAGATTAAATTTTTTTGCGAAAAAAAGAACTATAAAACATGATGGAATGTTCGGGTAAGTTGAGTTTTGTATTGAATATAAATATCAACTTGTACTTATCTGATTTTGTTATATATAATATGTATAATTAAATTCAATCACAAATTTATAATGCATATTATTTAGGCCCCATTCCAGCTAAATGCAATTTACATTATGTTTATTCACTGATAAAGAAGAACTGGCCTTTCAGATAAAATGAACGGCTGCACTATATAATCTTAGGAATAAAGCCTACTTACTATTGAACTAAACACCAAAATTGCTTGACAACGTAGAACAGAGAAGAAATGGCTAGTTGCTAGTCTCCACTACGTTGACAAACATACTTCGAGTTGTAAAATTTAACGGTAGCACCCTATTCTCCTTCAAATTGAGTCTACATTTGATAATACTTAGTGCCATCGTAATTTGGGCTAACGCTCAGATGCGGCCGGGCCGTGCCGCGTTCTACGTTATCTACACAGTATATCCAAAAATGTTTATAAATCATTGTATGTATAGTCGACAACAGGTACTCGTATCACATAAATTCATGATTCGTATTACAAATTAATTTCCATGTATTTAAGATAGCCATACGTTAGTACTACCAATGCTAGATGACGTTATATAAACTTTGTCATTTACCGAATTTATTTTTTAGGGCAAAGAAGCGCAAAACCTATTCAGATATTGACCAACCTGGTACCTTTGTAGAGCTAATTAGTAATGAGTAAGTATCTGTCATAATATAAACATGTGTATATTTTATTTATAACTATTTATTTTGTTGGTTGTAACAACGTTACATCTGGGTCAAATGGAAGTGAAACATACCTACTTCACAGGAAAATAATTATGCTTTGCCGATTTGTGAGGTAAACAATAGATAAGGACCTTTTGTGTGATTACTCGGCCGCAACACCCGTTTGGGATTTCTAGGAACTTTACAAAATACTTATTAATTAGAAATCCCTACAAATAGGTTTGAACTCTTGTTTAGTTCTAGCAATTTTCATTTTCATACATTTTTAATAATAACAAATACTTTGATGAGAATTCGTGTAGAAGCGAACGCGTCGAAAATTCTTCCGGTTTGGCTGCGTGGCGTTTGTGACGTCGCGTCGGCTTAGCAGGAAAATTAAGCGGAATTGTCACTAGATATATTTTTATATTTTTTAAGTGTTTTATTAAAATATTAGGTCCTTACATATGAAATTGGCGTTTTGTATGGGAGGAACAAAAAGTCGAATATTTTTTAATATAATATATTTAATTAATCAAAGTATGAACCATTATTTTCTATGCACTTTTGCCATCTCATAGGTAGTTCATTGATCCCTTTACTAAAAAAACCAGTCGGACGGGAATCAATAAAATCTTTGAAGGCGATTTGGACTGCCCCATCAGAGTTGAATTTTTTCCCTTGCAAGAAGTTATCCAAATTTCGAAAAAAATGGTAATCTGTTGGAGCAAGGTCCGGGGAGTACGGAGGATGTCTTAGACTTTCCAATTGAAGCTCTTCTAATTTAGTAGCCGTCTGTAGCGCAGTGTGTGGTCTAGCGTTGTCGTGAAGCAGCAGTGGCGTGGAGCGATTGACCAGCCTAGGTTGTTTAGCCGCTAGCTTTTCCATCATGGTTTGCAATTCCTGACAATAGACATCAGCCGTAATAGTCTGGCCAGATTTGAAAAAACTGTAATGAACAATACCGGCACTAGTCCACCAAACGCTTACAAGTAACTTTTTTGGGGTTAATTTTCGCTTGGGGCAGGATTTGGCTGGCTGGCCAGGATCTAACCATTGCGCTGAGCGCTTCCGATTATCGTAAAGAACCCATTTTTCATCACAGGTAATGATTCGGTTTAAAATACCTTCATTATTGTGCCTGTTTAGTAATGTAACGCAGCAGTCGACGCGCGTTTGCCGGTTTGTTTCAGTCAATTCGTGAGGTACCCACCTTTCAAGCTTTTTAATCTTCCCAATTTGCTTCAAGTGAATTAAAAAAGTTTTATCACTAACATTGCAGCCTGCAGCTAACTCGGACGTGGTTTGCGATGGATCCGCTTCCACAATAGCCTTCAACTCTTCATTATCAACTTGAGTCTCAGGCCGTCCACGGGGCTTGTTCTGCAGGTCGAAATTTCCAGAACGAAAACGTTGGAACCAAAAACGAACTGTGTTTTCTTTTGCAACACGACCGCCATACACATCATTCACCCTTCGAGTTGTTTCCGCAGCACTTGTGCCACGGCGGAACTCGTACTCGTAAATAATGCGATATTTAAGGTTTTCCATTTTGTAAAATGAGTGACGCAAACAGAAAAAAACAGAAGAAAAAAAACAAATGAATGACGATCATCGAAGCACAAATACATGAGTCTATAGCTGTACAAATTTGAATTTGGAATTCCTTACCAAAGAGGAGAAATTCGTGATTAAAGTGGCCAGTACGAAAAACGCCAATTTCATATGTAAGGACCTAATATTAATTTGATGTTTTCTTAAAATATTTTTAAAGTATTTGTTATTATTAAAAATGGATTTCCGCAAAGTAACGCCTGAATCTATTCATTATTCATTATTTCATACATTTACTTCAATTACTTTCAGAAATTTGTTGACAGTTTTGGACAATGTTGCAACTCAAGCTCAATTAGTAGCTCAAGAAAGGAACGTTACGTAACGTTACGTATAACAGCTGTGTAATCTCAAAAGCTCGAATTTCTACGAATATCCTATAAATTTCGAGTTAAAAGGATATTGATTATCATATATATACATATCTATCATACATATCTATCATACATATCTATTGATATGTATGTCATATATGGACGCTTCATAGCGGATGGCGATTCGAGTACATATGCAAGAATTTTGGAAGTAAGTCATTACAAAGACATAATTGTGTGGGAAAGGTGAGTCCAAAAATCACATACTACGCAATATGTGCAATAAATTGGTCTCCGTCAGTAAAGATACGAAGTATCCATTAGACCAGAGAAAGAGAATTCTCAAGAAATTTTACCAGAAAAGAATATACCAGTCGTGGGTATCTAATGACATAGAACATTTTAGAAAACTGTTAATCGACGTTACTGATATTAGTAATAAGTATTCTGACCATGATTTAATAAACAATGTGTTGCACAGTTTACATAACAAATATGATACTATGATCAATCAAGAAAGATCTAAATTCTACACCAGACTGATAGAAAGTAGTAGAAATACCTCAAAATCTATATGGAATGTGATAAACCAACAAAAAGGAAAATGTAATGTATCTAATATTGACTTCACAGATCTTATTAGAGACGATACTGGCCAACCTTTTCAATCAAAACAGAAGGTCATAAATACGATGAACGCGTATTTTTGGCAGCTGCGGTTGGAAAAAAATTGAAAACATCACCTTCCAGAACCATCTGAACCTGGATCCTGAAAATTACCATGCGTGTAATTCTGTCCCGATATATCTACAGGTTCAGCTTTTCCTGGATTATTACATTACACAAATGAAAAACATGTTTTGTCGATTGTTGAATACTGATTTAGAAATAAATTCTATGTCTTTTTGGAAGTATGTTTATTCAATATTCCTTTAATATTATCTGATTGTCTCCCAATCTAACCTTATTTTTGCAATTAAATTTAATGTTAATTTTGATTCATCTCTATTCTAAATATCGTTAATATCCGTTATTTTAATAGTAAAAAACAAATTAAATAATATTTTTAACCAATTTAAAAAAAGGAGGAAGTGTTCTAATGACAGTACTTTTTATGTGTTTTACGTGATTATTCCACCATATACGAATTGATTTTGATGATTCTGTCTTATGAGTTTTATCAAAATAGTTCCGCTAGTATGGTTTTTTAAAATCCACACAACTGGAACAATACCTATGTCATGCAAATAAAGTACTTTTCAGCAATAGAAGCCGTCGTTTTTTAAGTATTCATGAATAATACCCAGTCTTAGTTTTAGTGGTATAGATTTAATTTATCTGACTGTAACGCATATACTGCGCTCAACGTCAGGGGCTTGAGCGAGCGCGGCGCAGGGCTGTTTGCGATCGTGACGCTGCCGACTGGCTGTGGTTGTATTTCGCACTCGAGTGGGCGATGGAAGAAGTGTGGGTAAAAACTGTTTTTTCCTGGCTTTGGGCGCACTCTTAAACCTATATCATATTTATACCTGTGGTGTCTGTTCATTGTTGGCCAAAAGGTCCATACAAGTGGACAATGTCCTTTGAGTGGTTATAATTATGTCGGTAACTTTTACAGCACTGTTTGCCGAAGTTTGAAATCGAATAATTTTGAATCGGCATAATTGAAGTTGTGAATTAAAGGTTTGCATGAACGTCTAAATCACAAATACCAAAATAAAAGATTACTTAGTTATGTTCTCAAGATACTACCGCTGCTAAACTGCAAAGCTGCTTCAGAGTTTTTGTTTGTGATACTTGTCCGGATAAAATTTCGATTATTGAAAAATTCAACTTACTTGCGCCTAATATAAAATTAGTAGAAAAAAGTTCGCTCCGTCTTTTGGGTTCACCGATTTTTGACGAATCTTTGTCACCATTTGTCGAAGAACAAATTCAAAAGTTTAGAAATGCTTCTAGCAGATTATTCAAAATTAACGCCCATATGGCTTTTACTATTATTAGATTTTGCCTTTTCGTTCCTAAATTTACATACTTTTTGAGATGTTGTCAGCTGTGGAAACACAGTGAGCTTCTTTTAAGCTTAGACAATTTATTAAAAGATACGTTAATTTCGGTTTTGAATGTTGAGATGGATGATAGGGCTTGGGTGCAAGCTTCCCTCCCTGTGAGGTTGGGGGGCATAGGGATACGCAAAATTTCTAGTGTGGCATTACCAGCTTTTTTGTCTTCTGTACACAGTACACACAAATTAGTAGAAAAAATTCTTGCACAATCTTTAGGCTCTTTTGATGTAGCATATCTGGCTGAGGCCAAAACCACATGGGGACTGGCTTGTCCAAATACTGAGTTCCCAAAAATGTTGTCATCTCAGAAACAGTGGGATCGGCCCCTATGCGAGCTAGCACGGAAAGATCTTTTAAATACGTGCCCTAGTATCGCAGATCGTGCTCGTATTCTCGCTGTTTCTGTGTGGGAATCAGGTCTTTGGTTACAAGCCATTCCTTCTTACAAAACTGGTAGCCTTATAGATCCTTCCGCTTTTCGTCTCGCTATTAGCTTACGCTTGGGTGCAAGGTGTTGTGTTGCACATCACTGCCAGTGTGGTACTGCAGTTGACCAACTCGGTCCCCATGGCCTCTCCTGCTCTCGAAGTGCTGGTCGAATTTCCCGCCACGCCAGCCTTAACGATATCATTCGCCGGGCTTTTACCAGCGCCAATGTTCCAGCTGTTCTCAACCGAACGGTCTGATGCGTGACGATGGTAAAAGACCTGACGGCATGACTCTGGTTCCATGGAAGTTAGGACGGCCCTTAGTGTGGGACGCTACATGCGTAGACACTTTAGCGCCGTCACACCTTTCTGAAACCCACGTGAGGGCTGGCGCCGCGGCTACTTCGGCAGAGCAACTCAAGCGGCGCAAATATGCTAACCTCGGTATGGGTTACATATTTGAGCCGTTTGGTGTAGAGACGTTGGGGCCGTGGGGACCGGGAGCTCATCGTATTTTCCAAAATCTATCAGAGCGCTTGGTCGATGCGACGCGTGATCAAAATGCTGGCACCTATTTGGCTCAAAGAATAAGCATTGCAATTCAACGGGGCAATGCTGCCAGCATGCTGGGCACGCTGCCAACTGATAGTGGGCTAGAGCATTTGGACTCCCTATGAGTCCAAATGCTTTTACTGTAGTAGCTGTAGTATTGTAGTAGCTGTACTGTTGTATGTAGTTTGTAGTATTTGTTTAATAAAGGCATATCGCCAATAAAAAAAATAAAAATAAAAAAAAAAAAAAATATTTGGCACGTTCCAACTTCCAGCAGTATCAAGTGGCTACAGCGAAGATAATGATAATTGTTATACTTGTCTCTTGAAGAGTTCTGATGTTTTTTTCTTGATACTTGAGAGCTAGGATTCTTAGAATAAAGACGGTCAAACCATTATGAATAATGAGGAATATATTATTCTCTCAAAATGGTATGTAATGTTGCCATAACATCTCTAAAAGGTATCCAGAAAGTGATCTCTACCGGAGACTTATTCACAACTGTCTAGTAAGAAGCGAGATTTTAAATTTGCAATCTCCTAATGTCCAGTAAGTAAGTATGTAATTTACTTACTGGACAGTAGGTCATCCTCTTTAGATCTGCTTAGAAATTAACATTGTACCAAACACAGATTAGAGTTAAGCCATTATAACATGGTTATAGGAGGGAGGCTCCAAATATATATCTATCTCTCTTTTTAGAATGACATTTTACCATTGACTTGAATATGACATTATCTCATGATACATATATTTTTGGAGCCTTAAACAGCCATTTTATAGTCTGTGACACTTAACGCCAAGCAGAAAATGTATGCACGTTGCGTTTTGTACTCAATAATGTTATAGAAGTATAGTGTGGGATTTTGTTTGTATTAAGTAATTTCAGTAAATACGGTGTTGGATTAGAACTTTTTTTGAAGCGCTCGTAGCGAAGTTTACTTAGCTGTTCTCAACCGATCAGCAAAGTTAAGCAACGTCGCGCGCGGTCAGGAGTTGGATGGGTGACCGCTAGTGACATTACTACTGAGCGTTTCCGCGCTTCGGAGGGTACGTTAAGCCGTCGGGCCCGGATGTTGTCTTAGGATGGCAATCGTTATAGCATGGTGGTAGGGCATTTTGCGAATGCTCGCCTGGCTAGATACCACTCTCAAGTAGAAAATCTGTCGCCAAGCACCTAACGGTGTGTTGCGGCAGCTGTCCTTGAGAGCCAGTACATCTAGGTTAGCCTGAACAACATCTTCGACCACATCATCACTTACCATCAGGTGAGATAGTGGTCAAAGGCTAACCTATCAGGGATAAAGAAAAAAACTTTTCATTCTAAAATTAACATGGAGTTAAAAAACAATAATTTGTTGTTAAACTTTCTTTAATTTT
The DNA here is from genome assembly GCA_963890685.1 of Plagodis pulveraria. Lineage (NCBI taxonomy): Eukaryota > Metazoa > Arthropoda > Insecta > Lepidoptera > Geometridae > Plagodis > Plagodis pulveraria. Next base: position 20,253,710 of record OY982962.1, read on the forward strand.
TACGAAAAGCATTATACAAGCCTCAAATAGCAAGAAAGCCATAACCGGACCTCATCTGCAGTTTGGTCCGGTTCATTAAGTAAGCCTTCCTGGCCAAGTATGAGTACTTGGCCAGGAAAGCTTACTTAATGAACTCTGCAGTAATGTACTAATAAGAATATGATTTCACAATAAGGAACGTATTTAATCGATGCATATTTTATATTTTAATAACCATGCCTTTACCTTTTGCTCAATCGGTACATACAATATTTGACGATTAAATTGATGTTGAAATTCCTTATGAGAGTTGCTTCAGTTCAAAATAATTATACCGGTTTTCTTTTATTTTCAGAGCCTGTTGGTATCGACGGGGCAATCGTCATGGCTCGAAGCGCCGAAAGGCGTGGAAAAGTTCGTTATGTCGAACGAGCTAAAGAGGAAAACCGAATTTATTGAACAAGAAAATAAGGTGATATATTAATTTTACGGACTACTTACTTGTAGATTGGCTAGCCAATTTAACAGGTTTTTCCGATTAGTGTGGAGATGGTCCGTTAGAATTAAAAAAAAATGGAGATATTGGCTACGAATAAATAATAAGTCATATTGTTCGAATTTCTTAACAGTTGCAAAACATTTTATTTATTATAAAAAATGAAATTCATTCGGATGATATGATTATGTGGCATGGCCATAGTAGAAAGAGTGGGAAGTAAGTTATCTTCATACAAACCAAAATACACCTCACGCGGCTTATATGTGTGCGCCATAGTATCTATGCGTCGCGCACGCACACTCTAACAAAATCTCGACCCATTTCTCAGTGCGCCAGCCGGGGCTAACACCGCTCAAAGTTTGAGCGTCACGGCTTTTCGGCACCTCTAAATAAATTAAAAATGTGTGATAATCGCAGGAGAACTGCTGTGTGTTTGGCTGTTTACACAATTCATCTATTTCAGAGTTGTTCTGTTCAGATTACCTACTGAACAGGAAAGGTAAGCAAGTCACTTATTCTAGCATACCTATAATTTTTACTTGATGATGAGTGAGATACCTATAGATTTTATTAGGTAGTTCTCTATCAGACAGACGAAGTAGGCAGGCCTACTTTCCCACTAGAATGTATTACCTATAGGTATTTTTGATCTGTCAATTGATATGCCGCTATTGCTTTGTTTACGTTTAGTCATGCCGATTTCTCAGTGTTGTAGTTAGGTATAGTAACTAAATACTTACAGTTATAAAATCGTAATTGTGAATCAGATAAATAGAGCAAAGGTCGAATCGTAGCCATTCGTAACAACAACAAATATTAATTATAGTCTAAGAGACAGGCGTTAGTTTTTAAGGTTGTTTTACGATCTTTTTTAATGACTTAATTCTACTTCTTATGCTTTATACTAATGTTTCGAAATATCTTTACAAGCACTATCGCGTGGTAAGAGAAAATCATATTTTGAATTGTATAATCTATATAATAATAAATATTTTGAACCCACACAACGTAAGTAAAAAATAAAACTTCCCGGCCCTTGCCAATTTCTAAGCACTGAATTAAAGTTTTAGCTAAAAGTGACAACCCTGAGACAGGCAAGTGTGGTAGGTAATTATATCTCGGATTGGGCCGGAGATGGCCTACTTCCTCACTGTTTCTACTATGGCATGGCATGAGAGTAAAATTGTTTCAGATTGCCAGGTCAGACGTGTTTTTAGTTTTACCACAAAAAAAAGTATTGGTTAACAGTTACCGGTACTGTGGCCAGTACAATGCAGTTGGTATGCCGCTATTTCATTAAATTAAACCCAAAACACCTAATTTGTTTTTCACATCTTTACTAAACAAGCGTGTAGTTATTTTAAGTATCTTACATGACCACTACAGTTAAGGTTTTCCTACGCCTCAGTACTTAGTTTATCAGAAAAAAATGTAGCTTTAAGTATTTTTTTATTGCATTTTATATATTACATATATTTTTTTGTTTGTTACTTATCTGGGGCGCGTTGGCAATTCCAAATATTTATTTGTAATTATTATTTTGTTCTTTTTGCCTTATCATAATTATATATGTTGTAACTGATATATTATGTTATTTTGACGGAACAAGCACGAGGCCCATCTGATGTTAAGCGGTATCCTCTGCCTATAACAGTTGCATTTCATGACGCCACCAGTGATGAACTGCACTGCGCCCACCACCTTGAGGACATGGAGGGTGGTCGCTAGCCAGGCGGGCATTGGCAAAATGCCCTTCCACCATGCGGTGAAGCTCAAGCCAGCGGCGGGATTCAAACCATGGACCTGTTGCGCGGCAGTCCATAGCCAATGCCACTGAGCCATCACTGCTTCATATATTTATAATATCATGACACTAGAGGTCTCGCTAGTGGCGTTTAGTACTTAGCGATTCCGTGCTTCTAAGGGCACGCTAAGGCAGGTTGCCTGGCATGTTGCAAGTGCCTGCCTGGTTAACTAACGGTGTGATCCGGTAGCTGTCCTTGAGAGTCAGCAATTCCAGATTGGCCTGAACAATATCTTCGACCGAATCATCACTTAGTTACTATCAAGTGAGATAGTAGTCAAACACTATTGTATCAGTTATAGAAATAAAACGTCATGGTGCATAGCCATTTGGATCATATTTGGATCATTTATATAAACCCAAGATAGAGAAAATTGGAACAGACTGATAGAGAAAAAAATTTGAAAGCTATGCCTGATTGGTTAGCCTTTGACCACTATCTCACCTGATGGTAAGTGATGATGTGGTCGAAGTTGTTGTTCAGGCTAACCTAGAAGTACTGGCTCTCAAGGACAGCTGCCGCAACACACCGTTAGGTGCTTGGCGACAGATTTACTACTTGAGGGTGGTAGCTAGCCATGCGGGCATTTGCAAAATGTCCTTCCACCATGCTATAACGACTGCCATCCTAAGACGACAACCGGGACCGACGGCTAAACGTGCCCTCCGAAGCATGGAAACGCTCAGTAGTAATGTCGCTAGCGGTCACCCATCCAACTCATGACCGCGGGCGACGTTGCATAACTTTGCTGATCGGTTGAGATCAGCTAAGTAAACTACGCTACGAGCGCTTCAAAGTCTTCTTTCTGCTGATATTTAATCAGTAACACTTGCCGAATTTGCCGTACTATTCTTCGAGTATGTTCATTACCTCGGTTGCTCTCTTTTCTTATTATCCTCAGTCATCTGGGATCTCAGTACTCGCACTTTTCCTGTAGCACATATAATTTCAATCACACCTGTTCTAAAAACAATAATTGGGTTTAGCGGACCGCTAAAACGCGGAACAAAAATCAAATTTTGTTCCTATGGGAGGAATTTTTATCTGTTTGGGTCCGATTCACGTTCGTGCTTCCGATTGATTAATAATGTGAAACATAGTATTTTTATTGAGAAATAATATCGTAGTTTCTACTACTTTCTACTACTTCCTGTGCGTAGCGAGTAATTCAAAATAACGCCCTTGAGGTACAAAATATTATTTGACCTGACAAGCTCGGAAAGGTATTGTTTATCATTAGAAATCTGCGTGGAAAATAACTTTTTATCCGCTAGCGTAGAAAAACTTTTTGAAATTCAAACCCCTTTAAAAGTTCTACAAATATTAATAGAATTTTAGTAATTTTACTTTTAATATTATAGTAAAAATTTACGCAAATTTACTACATTATATGAGCTGTTTTTCTTGGATCTTGCATTTTCTGGAGTGAGGTGAAAAATTACGCTCGGCAGCAAGTTATTTTGCATCTCATAAATTTGAAACCTTCGGTACTTTCAGGAGTTTGTATTTCAACCGGTCGCTTCGCTCATGGTTCAATCCTAGAATCCTTCGCTTCCTCAGGTTTCAATAAAAGTTGAAACCTGAAATGGGCTTTTAGAAACGATTCCACAAATATATGTGCAAACTTGCAGTTTTAATTTCAGGGGAATGCAAATTGGTACAGAAAACTCTTAACGAAAATAAATAAATTGCACTCGGGTTTTTTACTTTTAAAAATAATGTATACTTGTTTTTTCCTTATAGACACTACAGGATGCCGAATGGCCGTCCCTATCAGAACCAGAAAAGCCCATAAACCTGGAAACTGTGAACTTTTATAGGGAGGAAGCGCAGAAGTATTTGCAGTTCAGAAATACGTGAGTACCATTTATTAAACAGAAAAGATAACTTTAAATTGAAATCTAAGGTGCTGTCGTAATTAAGACAGTGTCACTAGCAAATCAACAGCTATAATGTCAACGGTATGGACAGGGGCGCTTCTTAATCCCCGTAGTCCCACACTTTACCACTGTGTCGTGGCGTATTCGACTGGGCTCCTGGAATGTCACAGGAAGACACCAGCCGATATATGTGTTACTAGGCACGTGGATATAAAACGGCGGGAACGACCTACCTTCGGACTACGTGCTAGTCGCTCCGTCGATAAGGGAATTATCGCTAAACACCCTAAAGCTAGATAATTGATCAATCAGCTAACAATACGGAATTATAATTAGGATACGTTCCCTGATCTCGATCTCCCGCCGAACAGCAATCCGTTGCACGCCCTTTCACTTATCACTGAACGCCTGGCGTCCCAATTAACAGTCACTCACACACAAAGCACCAATGTTTATCGTCACTAATAAACTGGCAATCCGTTGCTTTTAATCCACCCGGTCGCCGCGACCCCAATTTTACACAACCCGCGAACAGACCACTGCTCGAAGTCGTACTGACTTCAACCAAAACTAAAACATAGCAGCCGTCGCCCGCCCCGGCCTCACGCACACACTTACAAAATCAATCGCAGATAACACGGACAAGATTCGGGTCCGCGCGCATTCAGAAACAGACTGCATTTTTTACCTTTGTTTACCGATCACCAACCGTTGTATAAATTCCTCTTCTATATCGTCATAATACCCACTTGGCAAGCGTCTTGAGATTGAGATCGCAGTGTAAGATGGCAGTTTTTCAGATAGCCCTGCTGCCCGCATTATACTAGTATTTTTACCTTTGTTGCCTCTTACAACCCACAGAGAGATATAGAGCGCGGATGCCATTCTCGCCCTGCACGCCACGGGGAAATCGTTAATATCGAGTGTAGAAAAATAGTGTATTCTCCTTTGGATATCGTTGGAATTTTAATCACTTGATTCAAAGCACTGTGACGAATTTGTAATCTACACTAATGTTATAAAGAGGAATGATTTGTATTTTCGATATTATCATACGAGAAGCAGCGAGTCTCTCGGTAGCTAGAGCAAAAAAGGGTCACCTACAAAATCAAAATCCAAGCCTTGTTCCATCTTATGCGCGGCTCCCGATTGGACTCTTTTGATGGACACGTATGAAAAACACTACAACATTCCTGAGGATGTTGGTGTTTCATCATCCAGACCAGATATATTTTGAAGCGCTCGTAGCGAAGTTTACTTAGCTGTTCTCAACCGATCAGCAAAGTTAAGCAACGTCGCGCGCGGTCATGAGTTGGATGGGTGACCGCTAGTGACATTACTACTGAGCGTTTCCGTGCTTCTGAGGGCACGTTAAGCCGTCGGTCCCGGTTGTTGTCTTATGATGGCAGTCGTTATAGCATGGTGGTAGGGCATTTTGCGAATGCCCGCCTGCCTAGCTACCACCCTCAAGTAGAAAATCTGTCGCCAAGCACCTAACGGTGTGTTCCGGCAGCTGTCCTTGAGAGCCAGTACTTCTAGGTTAGCCTGAACAACATCTTCGACCACATCATCACTTACCATCAGGTGAGATAGTTAGTTGTCAAAGGTTAACATATCAGGCATAAAAAAAAAAAAATTCTATATTCAAAAAAATCTAAATCGCTTCTTATAGAACTTACTGTGCCGTGGGAAACAAACATACCTAAAGATCACACAGTAAAAACGAATAAATATTATAACTTAACAAATGAATTAACCAAAAACGGTTATGTGGTTAATTTATATGCTGTAGAAGTCGGAGCAAGGGGTATACCAGAGAAATCCCGTTATATACTAAGACCTTGGCCTGTCAAAAACAACCGTAACTTCTATCCTAGAACGTGTATCCAAAACGGCATTAGTAGGATCTTACCAAATTTGGTTGGGCAGGGGTGGAAGGCTCGAGCGATGAAAGGGAGCATTGATGATATCATAATGGGGCCCTTTACTCACTGGGTTGCAAGTCCCAGGCACCTTGACTTGAGCCTCTTTCTCTGCAACGCTATGGACCCGGCACCCACACGGTGAATCCATGGAATGCTAAGTAAATTCGTCTCTGTTAATTGACCTTAGAAATGGCTTATTTTCGAAATAATTAGTAATGATGGACTTTGAGAACAAGGGAATGTAAGGCAATATAAATAGTTAAATCTAAGCATGTTTATTTAAAAAAAATAAATTAAAAGATATCTAGTGACAATTCATCCTATTTTTTCTACTATGACGACGTGACGTTATTAATCCAACGTAGCCCAACCGGAACAATTTTCTACGCATTTCGATTCTACACGAAGCATAACCAGGAGGTCTTGACTCTTTTTTTTTTTTTAATTTTTTTTTTTTTTTTATGTTATAGTTACGGAATAAGCCCGAGGCCCACCTGATGTTAAGTGGACTAACCTCTGCCTATAACAGACGCATTTCGTCAACGACGAATTGCACTGTGCCCGTTACACTGAGACGTCCAGTTGTTAGGTCTCATTAGCCTGTAATTTTTCTGGCTCTCAAGGACTACTGCCGGAACACACCGTTAGGTGCTTGGCGACAGATTTTCTACTTGAGGGTGGTCGCTAGCCAGGCGGGCATTCGCAAAATGCCCTTCCACCATGCGGTGAAGCTCAAGCTCTGGGCGGGATTCGAACCATGGACCTGCTGCGCGGCAGTCCATAGCCAATGCCACTGAGCCATCACTGCTTCAAACGAATACGACTCTTAGAACGAATGATCGAGGTTATCATTAAACATATTGTGTTTATATTATTAAGTGGTTTTATAAAATTTACTACTCTTTCTAAAAATTAATTAATAATAAATATGATTACAATACATACTTATATAGTCAGATACTTCAACTAATATAAAAACACTTTTGTATCTAAATAATACTTACAAATAAAATAAAATGTTAACCAAGGGAATAGTTTAGCTTAGAGAGGACATGTATAATATATGTACAATACTTTGATTCTATTTTTGAAAGTATAGAGTGACTGCGACTGTTAAGAGTCGAATAACTTTCACTGAGACTGGATCATCATAGAACGATGTACTGTGTGACGGTACTGAGTTGAATATTTTCTGATGACCTCTAATAACAAGGCATGAGCAGAGTCAAAGAAGTTCCGTTTATATTATTTCACGATATTTTATAATATGTTTAGTTATTTTAACAGACAGGATAATTTGCAATATTGGCACAGATGAGAAGAAAAGCTAACATCACATATTATCTGAACTTCTATATATATTTATTTTAAGTTCACCCTTGTCTAGTTGTGTGAATTGTGTTTTCTATGGAATGAACGGAAAAGTGGGATAGTACTTATTTTATCTGTGAATCCCAAACATAATGAATATATTTAAAAAAAACCATTAATATTCATTCTACCGTTTAGGAGGTACATAGTAAAAACACATTAAAACTTTTGCATATACCTATATTTTTTTTATTTTTTTGTGCCTGATAGTTTAGCCTTTGACCACTATCTCATCTGATGGTAAGTGATGACGTGGTCGAAGATGGTGTTCAGGCTAATCTAGAAGTAATAATATTAATAACTAGCGGCATGCCCCGGCTTTGCACGGGTATTTAACAAAAATTTCAACTTTTTTGGAAACAGCCTCACAGAACACGCCTATGTTCATCAGGGATAATTTAGTATTCTAATGGTGAAACAATTTTTCAAATTGGTCCAGTACTTTTTAAGTTTATTTGTTACATACAATAATAGAAATCTTTCCTCATTATATTATTTGTCTTAACCTGAAAATCGTAACAATAACTTTGTACATACCATGTACTTACCTTTAACATTTCGTGAGATACGATTCGAGAAACTTATATCACTGAAACATCGGGTAATCGCAACGGGCGTGGCTCTATTAAGTTAACGCATCAACGCATGAAAGAAACAAAATAATTTTTGTATCACAGCTTATAATAACTTTATGATATTAATAGTTGCATATTCATTTTAATCACTGTCATTCGGGATAGTTTCAAAAATAAGGGTAACTTAAACCACTCAAAAAATATATCTCGAGCGGGAATCGAGCCCAGTTTGTTTAGAGTGCTGTTCAGTTTTCCAAGACGTTGTCACTATCCTATGAGTATGTTAATAAGCACCCTCTTAGGTGAGACTCATGTCCGGTGGGGATCGAACCATGGACCTGCGACACGGCAGTCTATAGGTATTACCGCTCGGCTATCACAGCTTTACATAGTTGAGGCGTAGGTAAGCAGATACCAACAATATCTGATCGATATGTGTTGCGATCTAAAACCGTACCCTAACCTGCCCCAAAACCGTAAATAATGTTGAAAAGTACGTTTACACCTGACCTATAATATTTGTAAAGAATTCAATGAATCATGAAAATAATTGCAAACATATCGTAAAAAATCTCGCGTATTAATGGAGGTCAAAGCGGACATCTTAAAACTATATCTATTGAATAATAGAATTCGAAGAGGTTTTTATATTTATAAATAGGATTACAAACACCATAGCGTGCTAAGCGTAAATCACATTTTACAAATTATGGCAGCACAATTTGTTTTGTGTTAGAACGGGAATCGAACCCGCGTCTTCTGATTTTTATGTTTAGGTGTATCAAACATCTCTTGCATTATGCACTCTGTTACTCTGATTATGTGTTTCGGGAAACAACGGCAAGAATTATGAAAGTAGAAGTGACTAGCTATTCTTCGTTCATATTTTAAAGATTGACTACTAATGTTTTTTTAATTATATAACGACGTGTTATTATCGTACGTAGTGCGGAGATATAATGTGTAGTTGGCATAGTGTAATAGAAGTATTTAATTCCAAAGAACACTTCAATCTAATTTTAAACCCAATACTGATGATCTAGCACTTTTGTAGCAGCCCTGGAAAGTTGTTCTGAGCTTGGGAGAGCCTTTTGCAGGCAGCACTAAGTTAAATATATGTGTATTTATAGTAGATTATGATACAAGTGAGCTAAGTTGCTCACGAGTTTCATACGCACTTTTCAACACCCTTGACAAACAAATATATATTGCACAAACGCGATACAAACAACATACGAGAATTATGGAAAAGCGCGCAAGTTTTTTTTTGCGCGCGGCAAATGTATGATGGTTGATTACATATAAACCTCTTTAATGTTACAAATCTGTATTACCCGGTTCAATTGAAAATGCTCTGTTTACTCGCATATAATTTGTAGGGATAATTCTATTACGCACTAGTGTATAATATTATTATGTACGAGGGTGATATGGCCCTAGGAACGATATAATAAAGCTCACTTTACGAGCAAGGATGTTGAAAAACATATTAAGGACGTTATATAGGCATTCAATAGAAAATAATTTAAATGCTTACGGTTTACAGAAACTATGAGAAGGCGAGGTTGTATTTTGCAAATAATAGCCCGCACGCCGCATCCTTTTACTCTGATATCGCCGCACTTCACACAAAGAAGTACGAACATTCCAGCTGCTTGGCGGCCACCTATCTCATGAAAGTAAGTATCAATGGCTTAAATTTACAAAAGTATTTTATTAAAACATACTCTTGTGTGGGTATGTTACATGGATCATAAGAAAATGGCGGGGGTAACACACAAAAATATAATAATGCGCGAAAGAGTGTCGAAACATTTTTTTAAGTCTCAATTGAAGCAATGATGGCCGAGCGGTAATAGGTATGGACTGCCGTGCCGCAGTTCCCTGTTTCGATCCCCACCGCCGGCTTGACCTTCATTGCATGGTGGAAGAGCATTTTGCGATTGCCCGCCTGGCTGGCTACCATCCTCAAGTAGAAAATCTGTCGCCAAGCACTTAACGGTGTGTCCCGGCAGCAGTCCTTGAGAGCCAGTGAAATTACAGGCACATACTTCAAGACTTAATAATTATGTCTCAAGGTAACGGGCGCAATGCAAGTTGTCACTTGTGATAAAATGCATATTTTCTAAGCACAAAATAAAAAAAAAATGTAATAAAATATTACCAGCAATTGTGCACATTTCCAGACTACGCATTGCCACTGAACATTTCTTTGTCAGAATTAACTAAATCCGGTTCAGGATTCGTACATAGGACCTCGTGATCCTAAAGCGATGCTTAACGCATCTTGTAAAACGAGGCGATCACTCATCCAATTAAAAAACAGTTGAACTCTGCTAGCTCCCTCGACATCTCTAATTTGGCCTGCTTTTATCCCTTTACCTGTACATATTCACATTCAACACATAATTGTTATGATTTTCATCACTTTTCATATCATGTGTTTATTGCGATTCAGTACAGTTTAATTTATAGGTCATAGGCTAGCCTTCCCTTTCCCCGTGGGGTGCCAGGTTAGAATGTCACCATTTCTACCTGTGGTTGTCGTAAGAGGTGACTTAAGGACCGGAAGGTGGGCAGCAGCGCCTTCTTATAACTGGTATATTAAACTGCTATCCCCAAGGCGCCTGCCAAGCGTGGGTATTATGGCAAAACCATCCTAAATGGGGGAAGCTGTGTTCAGCAGTGGACGATTCGGCTGATACAGTACAGTAGGCTGGCATTTGATCACTATCTCATCTGATGGTAAATGATGTTGTAGTCGAAGATGTTGTTCAGGCTAACCTAGAAAAACCTTGAAGCTTCCCCTGATAATACTTATTCTTGATCTTGTACATCCTTTTTTCATGTCATTAAGTGATGAGATGGACAAGTCTCCCGCCTGATGTGTCACGACTGTCAATTACAGTTGCAGTGTAACCGACCTCGTTCTGCTTGACACTGCACTGCGCTTGTCACTCCGAGACGTTAGTTCTTATTTCTTGTTCGTCAAGTTATTTCGATTGCTACAGTGCCCTTCACGCCTAAACACAGTACTATTAACACAGTTGCTTTGAGGCAGAATAACTGCTGAAGAGACTTACTTCCTGGTTCCCTCCATCAGTCCTAGTAACATCACACTTCCTTTAACATTAATATTTACTAATGTTAATTTTACCTAAGTGTAAATTTACGAGAGAAAAAATTATAGTCGTGTGCGGGATTCGAACCCGCGTCCATTCAACCCTATAGCCGGGGTATGCTCTGAGCGACTGAGCTAACATAACATTGTGACTCATAAAAATAATTATAATTAAAATTATAAGGTTGCATCATCAGCGACACCTATAGTACAACGTAAGTTGAACTATAGGTGTCACTCCATCCTCATACGATGGTTGAAGAACGAGAGCAAAATTTAGAGTTATGAGTCATAATGTCTTGTTAGCTCAGTCGATCGGAGCATACGCCGACTATAGGGGTGGATGAACGCGGGTTCGAATCCTGCACATGACTATAATTTTTTCTCTCCTAAATTTGAAATTGTGTAATGTAATCCGCAGAGCAGGCGTTATTGCAAACATAACAATATTAAAATAATGTTAATTTTGTTTTTCAGTATCATCTTAAGAATAATCCCGACAAAGATGTTCTGGACCTGCATTTCCTTCGAGTTGCGGAAGCTATGGTGAATCTTGACATCTTTCTTGATGGGATCATTCAGCGGCTTCGCCAGAGCATAAATGATAGATTCAAGGTGAGGCTTGAATAGAAAATTCATCGGCTGTTTTCTAGCTCATAAGCTAGCCTTAGACACTATTGCATCTGATGGTAAGTGATCTGATAAAGATATTGTTGAAGCTAACCTAGAATTATTGGCTCTCAAGGACAGCTGCTGGAACACACCGTTAGGTGCTTCGCGACAGATTTCGTACTTTAGGATGGTAGCTCAGCAAGCGGGCATTTGCAGAATGCCTACCACCGTGCAAAAAAAAGCTTCATTTTGCCAAATGGTATATTTACTGACAATATATTTACCTATTGTCCTTATGTATTTCCTAGAAAAATCAAAATGTACATTTTGTGGTGTTTTTGCGTAATGTAGGTATCTATTTACATGATTCCGCATATTGCGAGTTCGTCCAGAGAAGTACTGATCCCATACTTTAAACGGCGGTAAAAACGCCAAGCACTTATGTTTGCTTAAGATAATGAATAGATTCAGGCGTTACTTTGCGGTTATCCATATTTAATAATAACACATATTTTAAGAAAACATTAAATTAATGTTATTATCAAACACTTTAAAAATATAAAAAAATATATCTATACTTTATTCGCTGAGAATGTCTAATATAGCGCGCTCTCTCTTGCACAATGGTATGAAAGTAAAAAGGACGACACTAGCACCATGAGTGACCGTGATTGGTCAGGGGGTGTGTTTTTTTTTTAAATGTTAGTACGCATTTATATTGCTTACTACAAACTCTTAAGTACACAGCTGCCCAATAAGGAGTGTAATGTTTTCAGAATTCATGTCTGTATAAAAAAGTCTTTATTACACCATAACTATTGAATGTCTGAACAAGTTTAGATATATATGGGGTATCGTTAGAATTCTTACACCATCGCGAGTGATAACTCAACCCTGATTTTGTCAGGCAGTAGTGTTTTTTATTTAATTTAATTGGAATAATCACTTGTTTACCTACTTCCAATATCTTCTGAATAAAAATAATATGTTACATGTGTAATTAGAGTAGGGTTTATTTAAATGACACACTGAAAAAGTATAATTTTATACATTTTCTGATTCACTTAAGTCTATCATATTCAAAGTTAACAATAAAACGTTCTTCCATATTTTCTACATTTATATCCTCTACATGCTTTATACCATTTTACCATTTGTTCCTATTTTTCTGATGCCTTCATTTAATAATGTTGACAATCGTAGAACTGACTCACAGTCCAAGATACACACCAAATCACGAGGTAAATAGCAAATAATCCAATATGCAAGCCAGGTCAACATTAGATCAAATACTAAGAACACAGGTAAAGAGCATTAAACGACCCGCCCGCACGCATCACACAACTGACAGATAAGACTGACATTTGCTCGCAGCGTGCACGCGTCCTATGTTCGTTATCTGCGACCAAAGACGTGCAGTCCCTGATTTCCCTATTAGACATTCTCGGCGAACAGAGTATAGTGACAATTCAACCTAATTTTCCTGTTCAGCCGACGTGACGTCACAAACGCCACGCAGCCAAACCGGAAGAATTTTTGACTCGTTTCGATTCTATATACACGAAGCATCCTCCGGAGGTCTTGACTCTTCGAACGCGCGATGCCCGATTACTGTGTTCTGGTCTGGAGGGTATGGGTGCTGATGCAAACCAGGCTCATGAGATTTATTAACATTATGTCTGAAGAGTGGTTGAATCTGTTATAGGCAGATGCTACCGCTTAAATTTAGGTGGGTCTGCTTGCTCCCTCTCTCTCTCGATGTTGTTCCGTAACCTAATCACATAAATAAACTATTTTTAAAATAACATTGTAAGGGCCGTATAAATAAGCTATTATTCCTAGACGTGCTCTCAAAGCCAATCTCAGCTAGTAAGCTTTCAAGATCTGCAGTCTTATTGTCAGGACAATGGTAATGTAAATGAATTATACATTCAGTCCAAAGAGTATTGGTAGGTAATAAATGTTTTGTTTCTAGTTCCAAATTAGATTTATTTGTTGTTTATTTGACTAAGCTAAGTTCAATTCCGGCGCGGGGCTTGAGTTGCTTCTGTTATTTAGATTAAATACAGTGCTGTTTTAAGTTACATCATGACTTAAACATCGAACAAAGAGTTTGTCTTAAATTTTGTATCGCCAATTGAATTTCGTGTTCGGAGTCACAGAAAATGTTACATAAGTCTTGCGGTGACTTTATCAGAAACACGTAGTTCAGCGACTCTTATGCGATTCAGTTTTTGGAGAAAAATGCAGGTATTTTGGAACTAGCCGAGCAGCAACATCTTTCATACCCAAGTTATTATTTAAAATGGTACGGATCGACTCGTGAGACACAGAAATATCTCTCTTAAATGAGTATTTTCAGTCACTATTTCCTTCACTTTTGCGATGTTAACTTCACTTGCAGATGTTGATGGCCTACCAGAACGAGGCAAATCTTCCATCATATCTCGACCGCTTTAGAACGCTATGTACCACTTCATACATTCAAGCCTGCTTCACAGAAAGAGGCGAAGTGTTAGAGGCACTGTACACGTATGGGCTGGCATCTCTTCAAAAGGTTGCACAGAACTAGGGGCCGTAGAAAATGGCAACCTGACTGCGGAGAAATATGCCTATAGATTCTTAATTAGTATGCAGGGCCATATTGAGTAAATGTGGGTCAATGTATGAAGCAGAATAATGCCGACTCACATTCTACTCTGCTCTTACAAGAGTTTTTTTAGGAGGTTGGTATCAGCCCATATTGATTAAATATGTGTGATGCTGATACAGAATAAGGTCAGGTCACACTGGTCTAAACATTTTTTTTTATGCCTTATGGGTAAGGCCACGAAAAAATGTTCATTTCAAAAATTAAAACGTGGACCATACTAAAATTAAAAGTAAATAAATACAGTACATTTTTTTTTAATAACATTTACTGTTTTATCAATATTTAGGGGAATTCTACCCAGCATGGCCTAATTCAAAATCAAAAATATTTTATTTATTTATATAAATTTTCGATTAATAATTTAGGTTGATTACAGCTTTCATACAAAATCAAAATGTCCCTCGTCCATGTGACACCAAACTATTGATTTTTTTCTGATCAAATCAAGATAATATCATATATTTGCTACATTGTACTATTTTATATTGTTATGGCCTTGTTTTAAAACCAATAAATAATCGATATATCTGCCTATTATTAAAAAAAACACATGGTTGAAACTATGGCCCAAATTTGATTCCCGTGTGTGACATAACACGAAATGCTCAGTAGAATTTAATTTTCAAATCACAGCCACACTATAATTATTTTTTTATGCTTGCAAACTTTCCTACGAGTCTAAAGAAATGTCAAACATCTGTCAGCCATTTTAGTATGGAAGCAATTCGTGAGGTAGTCGTTAGCGAAAATTTTGGTCATCTAGTTTTTTCAAGTTATTTGATGTGATTTGACAAGGTAAGAGTTGAAATTTAATCCGTTTAAGTCAAAATTACTGTACAGAATGTTGTTTTTTCGGTAATCGCCTAGTTTTCTGTGCATTTAGACAGAATTTAAAAGTTTTAATCCCAGAAATGGGTTATATTTTCGCGTGTGTTTATTCCCGCATGTTACGTGTGTTATGTTTTTTGTTACGTAACACACAAGAAAATACATTAAGCCTAGTTCACATTAAAAAATAGTTGAAACATTCATACTGATGACCTCGATGGCCTAGAGGTAGCGTGTCTGCCTTCGACACGAGAGGTCTTAGAGGACAGCTATGAGTGTGAATGCGTTTGGTTTGTTTTGTATTGCGAGCATATCGACACGACGAGATATTTAACACTGAATCAATTTTGTAATTTGCAAACTAACGTTTATAGCAATATTTTTCAGTGATAAACACAAAGGCCTATCTTTGGTTTAGAACTACCAGTCGAGTTATGCCATATAAAGATAACTAGCGCATATTGTATATATATTTTAAATATGGATTAAATTTGTGTCCAGTAAAAAACAAAGAACTAAATGAGAATGCGGGGAAAGTGTTGAAAACCAAAACAATTGATGATAAAGATGTTATAGACTACATTAACAATTGCTCCGACATAGAGAAAGAAAGTGGCGATAGGGATTATGATAATGAAGAAACAGTAAAAGAGAAGGACGACAATGAAGTAAGAAAAACTGATAGTGTTCTGGTCAGATATTACCAAAGAGGTACATGGAAATATCATATAGGATTCGTTGAAGACTTAACAGAAACGAGTTAAGAAATAAATTACAAAATAAGTTTTCTAAAAAAAATAACACATCCGAAGTTGAAATTTGTCAAAACAATAAAAAAGGACTGGGATATTGTACAACCAAACTCGATCATCAAGAAGATCCAATTAAAGCGTGACATACTACAACAGTCACAATATTACTTAGTAAACAGTTGTGATGAGGTTTATTTTAATTGAATTATTTTGCAGCCTAACTGATTTCATAATATGGTCATTACATCTTTAAAAAATAATCATCAATAAAAACTGATTTGATTAAGAATGTGTGCTTTATAATAAATATTGTAATAGTGTAATAGTGTAATAAAATATTGGTATATTGTTGCTTCTTAAATTCCTAAAAACGCCACTTTAAAGCCTGCCAAAGTAATACACTCCTTCGTACACTGTAAGTACATAGATTATTGTTAACAAAAATTTTCGGTATTACCGGTGAAAATACTTAAATGAATCTTAGTTTGTTATTACTATTACGTTCTAAATAAAGATTTTAAGTATTTATTTGCTTTATTTTAGTATGTAAATTATATTTTACAATTTCACGGCCAAAGCCGCAAAAAAAAGGTAGTTTTATTATTTGATCAATTATGTGTACTAGGCTTTACTATTTTCCGTTGTGTTATATTATTTCAAGTGTGTTATTGTGTGTTACAGTTTCAAGTGTGTTATTGAACAATTATTCGTGGCCTTACCCTTATATGTTAGCCTTTGACCACTATCTCACCTGATGGTAAGTGATGATGTGGTCGAAGATGTTGTTCAGGCTAACCTAGAAGTACTGGCTCTCCAGTACAGGTGCCGGAACACACCGTTAGGTGCTTGGCGACAGGTTTTCTACTTGAGGGTGGTAGCTAGCCAGGCGGGCATTCGCAAAATACCCTACCACCATGCTATAACGACTGCCATTCTAAGACAACAACCGGGACCGACGGTATAACGTGCCCTCCGAAGCACGGAAACGCTCAGTAGTAATGTCACTAGCGGTCACCCATCCAACTAATGACTGCGGGTGCCGTTGCTTAGCTTTGCTGATCGGTTGAGAACAGCTAAGTAAACTTCGCTATGAGTGCTTCTAACATAGCGGTCATACAAGAGTACTTTCGGAGGGGGATGGTATCAGATGATGGCTTGGACATCAAGAAGACCTAAAATTAACCCGATCGAGCATGTCTGGGATGAGCTCGGCAGGCTGCTCAGAAGCAGCAGACCACCCCTTAGTGCTCTAAAACAGACCCTGATGG
This sequence comes from Plagodis pulveraria, assembly GCA_963890685.1. Lineage (NCBI taxonomy): Eukaryota > Metazoa > Arthropoda > Insecta > Lepidoptera > Geometridae > Plagodis > Plagodis pulveraria. The sequence continues at coordinate 20,270,978 of OY982962.1, forward strand.
AAGAATGGGAGAATATTCCACAATATCGCTTCCGGAACCTTGTCTTCAGTATGACAAACCGGCTCGAAGCTATAATCAGAGCTCGAGAGTGCAATAGCTGTTTTAAATTATTTTTTTGGTTGTATATTTAGTTAAAATCGTTACTAATGTATCTTTACTTTAAATCGTCAGTATAGCTTCAAATAAAGTTGATGATGTCTACAAAACGTTTTTTATTTCATAACTCATACTTCTATAGTTTAGGAAAATTATAATTTTATAAGTGTTATTTTATAAGTTTTGAAGGTCAGTGTACATAGGCAGGAATATATAAAGGCGTGCTGAGCACGGCATCACTCATTCTCGATCATGCGCTCAAAGAGTGAAGTTCCTACTACTGAAGATGCTCTGTGTAGAAACAACGAAAATGCATCGAAATCTATTCCGGCAAGGCTACATGCCATTTTGAGGTCACGTCTGCTTAGCAGGATATATAGGAGGAATTGTCACTAGATTTATTGTTGAAATGTTTTATGAAATATAATTGTATGGTTTCTTATAATATTTGTTATTATTATAATCATGAACTTCCGCGAAGTAACGCCCGAATCTCTTATCTTGACTATATCACTTATTTTATTTTCAATATCTTTACAGGATGTCTTCATCATTACTGGGAAAGGGACCCATAGCAAAGGTGGGCCAAGAATCAAGCCGGCAACTAAGAGGCGACTGAAGGAGCGAGATATTCCGTAAGTATCTTTTCTCTCACTTGTTATTGTGTCATTATTAAAATTATATAAAACAAAAAGCCAGATAGAAACACATGCCAGCAATTAAAAATATGATGATTATTTTGTTTTATTTTTGGAGTGCTATAGTTAGTTAAAATATAAGTTGATAAGTGAGACACTGATGTTGAAAATTCGTACCCTTGAGACCACAGAATAGTACTACTGGTAGTGTACAGGGTATTTTGAATAAATACCCTTTGCTTGTAGTACAACGCGTTGAACTATAGGTGTCGCTTCATCCCAATCGATGGTTAAATAATGAACGAGAGGAAAAATTGGAGATATGAGTCATTGTCATGTTAGCTCAAGCGGTCAAAGCATACCCATACATAGGGGTGGATGGATACGGGGTCAAATCCCGCACATGACTAATTTTTTTCTCTCGTAAATTTGGAATTTAGTTGGATATATTTATATTTGTGAGTGAGAGTTGTATGATATACTATATTTTTTTATAAGTACAGTATTAAAATATACAAACAAATTATTAACAACCAAGTTACTGTCTTCAAGTCGAATTCGGGCACATTTGGGCAATCATGCAGAGTAATAAATTCAGATTTATAATGTCTTTTAGATTATATTAATGAATTATGATTAAATTAATGAATTTTTGAACAAACAAATTGTCAAATTGAACATCGCTCTTCCAATCTTTAATATGACCTTTCGGCACTTGTCTATTAATTTCTCTTACGCCTATATAATTTCGATTACGTTATCTTGTATGGTGGCAAACGGATGACTGTATCACCATTTTCCTTCGTTATTGCATCGAGCATGTAAGTTGAGTCCAAGGCTTGTGGATGTTAATTTACCTAAGTAATTAATTCTTCAGAATCGCCTCGTTGACTTGGTAGCCTGTGTTTTGCACATATGCGATAAATGCTTTTGTTGCTGGATGTCGGCTTTTTGTTTTTTTGACTGAATGGACGTACGTCCATGATTATTAAATTCGGCCCGTTTAAATTATTTATTAAAATAAAACCTTACATTTTTCCAAATTTAATCCTTCGTGTTCATCATTTCATTAGTCTTCATCGACTTAAATGCTAGAAAGTGATTTGGCACCAAACCTGAAGATGTCCTTGCATGAGAAATTATTAGTCTCTGTCCATAGCTTCTGGCACTTTGGTGTTTGATTTCGCTTTTCATCTGTCCACAATTTCGAAATTGTAGGGTTTTCGTTAAGCCATGTTTTGTCCAAAAAATTCAGTCCTTTATATGTTTATTTTTATTTTATTTTATTGTGACAGATCAAGCACGAGGCCCACCTGATGTTGAGCGGACTAACCTCTGCCTATAACAGATGCATTTCGTCACAAGTCACGAATTGCACTGCGCCCGTCACCTTGAGACATAGTTGTTAAGTCTCATGTGCCTGTAATTTCACTATTTGAGGGTTGCCCTTCCACCATGCAAAAAATGGGTAAATTGGCTTTGGGTAAAATATTTACTCGGTCAATATCCGACCGCTTCATTATAATCATTCTTTTGTCGCTCGTTTTACAGGCGAACCTATTTAGTTTCGAAATTATTGACAGCTGATTTTCTCAGCTTTGATTTCTTCTATCCGTACCGGAACGTCTAAAAGCAAAACGACTAAGCAGGCAAATTGATCAAGTAGCAGTATGTCAAGCATCTAAATGGCAAGTTGCTTAAGTAAAATAATGGTAAAGACTCAAAACATTTATTAAGCAAAACGGCCAAGCAGGCAATTCACCCAATTAAGGATGCAAATCGTGCATATGACCCGAATATGACATATAATATGACATAATAAATAGTACAATATACCTGCGCATCCTCAAAATGTTGTATATCAGTTAGTCACTTAGGACCTTTATAGGCACTTTTTTTAAACTTTTCTGAATATCTACTGAGCCTTACAGCTATAGATAGACATACGAGTATACATAACGATGCTGACATTCTGCTACTTCGCCTCACAGCTATATGAACATATTCTGCTGATTGGTTGATTTGCCTACTTATTCGTTTTGCTTACCAGTCGTTTTAATGCGTATAGTATGAAAATTTGGTAAATTATGCACTATGATTTTTGTAAGAAAGATATGATTTTTGTAGAATAAACTTTCGAATCTATATTAAAATTTAAATTAAATTATTTGGGATTTCTTCGTCGATTCGATTTATCATAGATTCTTTTACGTTTGTCAGCTATAAAAAAAGTGTCGCGTTGTATCGCGAATATCATGACATGACTGTTAAAAAATCTGTGCTAAAACTTCATGTGTGTGTATCAACTTAAATTTATCAAACTGTAACGAGTAGTAGATGTGACAAACAGAATTTGGTAGGCGCACATTTGTCATAAACAGTCTTAGTTACAGTTTTCAAGGCGCACACTTATATTTAAAATTAGACTTTTAGGAGACTGAAATCCCTCTATGAGGATTCCAGTGCGGTGTGGTGGGATAAACGGGACATACACTGATTGGTTTAACATCGAAAAAGGTGTTAGGCAAGGATGTGTAGCGTCACCGTGGCTGTTCAACTCATTCATGGATAATTGTTTGACAAACTTGAAATACAGTGAATGTGGAATAAGAATGAACAAGTTACTCATCAAATGTCTTCTCTAAGCCGATTACCAAGTGATACTGGCATCGTCGGTAAAGAGGTTGCAGGAGATGGTAAATGTTATGCATGGCTTTAGAAAGAATAGGGGTAAAATAAACGTAAATAAGACAAAAGTTATGGTGTTTGAACGAGATGATAAATTGAGCGATTGCAATATTGTGTTTGGAGGTGAATAAGTTGAACAAGTGAAATTGTTTGAATACTTGGTACCTATCCTAGAATTAGTGGCTCTCAAGGACAACTTTGGTGCTTGGCGAAGGGTCTTCTACTTGAGGGTGGTAACTAGCCAAGCCGGCTTGTTAAAATGCGATACCACCATGCAATTTGACATGCATCAATGGGCTTCTACGGCGCTTTGAACATTGATAAAATACAATTTCTGTAAATTATGAATTTCTTTATCATGGTATATTTTTTTTCCAGAAACAAATTATTGAACGGAGGACTTCTAATGGCTCAGCTTTTCCCTACAAATAAGATGACTAACGAGCTTGCAGAGTCAGTAAACTCCTAAGAAGGGCCTCAGATACCACTACATCCGCTGTGGACCATCCATCGACAATGTGTTATAATATATAATATATTCTAATAGTGGTAAAAACGCTTTACCGCAGGGTCAACTTGATTTAGGCGACATAAACAGTGCTAGTGTTATCGTAACGAGTGTAACTCAAAATGAATTTTTGAAGCGCTCGTAGTGAAGTTTACTACTGTTAGCAGTTCTTAACCGATCAGCAAAGTTAAGCAACGTCGCCCGCAGTCATGAGTTGGATGGGTGACCGCTAGTGACATTACTACTGAGCGCTTCCGTGCTTCGGAAGGCACATTAAGCCGTCGGTCCCGGGTGTTGTCTAAGGATGACAGTCGTTATAGCACGGTGGTAGGGAATTTTGCGAATGCCCGCCTGGCTAGCTACCATCCTCAAGTAGAAATCTGTCGCCAAACACCTAACGGTGTGTTCCGGCAGCTGTCCTTGAGAGCCAGTACTTCTAGGTTAGCTTGAACAACACCTTCGACCACATCATCACTTACCATCAGGTGAGATAGTGGTCAAAGGCTAACATATCAGGAACAAAAAAATAAACTAACGTCCAAAATCAGATGCGTCCAGTTTCTCAAAATATACCTGTGCAAAACTTTCAAAGATTGCCACACTCAAACAATATGTATCGGAACCTTATATCATCGGAATGTAGGAACCACGCCAGGGCCTTCGTTGCATACTATGTACTCGCCTAATGGAAATTTGCCGTATATACGGACGCCTTTTAAACCTTCGTGGCCTCCACATAATCCCCAGTTACCATATAAAGGTACAGCAAATTAATCATATATGATACTTAATTCTCAAAATACGATTTGGCCAGCCGTTCAAAATCCACCCAGTAGATTACCATTTTTACCATTTACAGAGTCAGTTATACCATTTTCTGATTTCCTCTGTTCCTTATGTAACTATATGGCATCTTTTAAAATTGTTAATGGCCCTGCATATATTAACTGCCTAAAAAAAATATTTAGAAATAGAGTTAAGTACATGTAAGTATTACTATATTACTTTTACGAATTATTAAATCATTCCATTTAAAAAGAACGGTCATCTGATCTGGCCCAATATACATGGTAAATATCCCATTCATATCAATTATATTTTTTCTACATTTTTTTAGCCTGGTGTGGTTAGTTCTCGTATCTTGTTGTGATAAAACAAAATCCAAGATTTTGTTAGAAAAGTTATTATTTCTATAAAATAAATGGTTTTAAACTTATGCGAAACTTGTACAATTATGGATTATCACATGCAAGCGATATAATAATTCAAATAATAATTATTAATATAATAATAAAATAAAATAATTAACATTTTGATTATTCTATCGAATCGATAATGTTGGTTCAAAAATTGGCTTAAGCCCTTTATTTTAATCAATAAAATTAGTTTCTGTCCCTTAGAATAAATGTATAAACCACCAAAATTAAATCACCGAAAGTGGGTTGTTTAAAAGAAAAGTTCATTTTAAATATGGTTGGTTAAAACTTTTTCTGGTTTATGTTTTTTTATCTAATGATTGAAAACCGTGTCTAAGTGTCATTAAAATAAAAACCACATTTATGTTACTTCTAATGTGTATATAGATAATTAAAAGACTGTAAATACGTATTTAAGGTTGTATGAAAAGACAATGTAGATAAAACATTTAGAAACATTAACCACGAATAAATAAAATAAACTTACCACTTTAAAAATTAAATCTACTGCTATGTATTACTTTGAATTCTATTGAAAATAGCCGAAATCTATTGGTTACTTCTAGTAAATGTGGTGGAGAATAGTTAAATATTCTCCATAGTTTCAAATATGTCTGCCTACATCAACTTGAAAAAATCAACCGATAAATAATGATCTATAAAAATAAGTGGCATGATGAAAATGTAATGTATTAGAAATCCGTCTTATTTCATAATTTTAGTTGTAGGATTAAACTAGAACCTACTTTTAATAATATCATAGCTCAACCCAATAATGCTCATGTTTTTAGATGTAGGTAAGGTAACTGTTTTTTCCACGTAGGTATAGGGATAGGATTGATATAAAAATAGAAGTAGAGTAGTATAGAAGAACTTCAGTGGGGTCGAAGCACGCTGGCTATCTGAAATCTTCCATTTTAGACGAGTGAAAGTCGTCGTATGTAGTTCTCTTCTACATAGGTAACCTTTGCACACATTGGTTCAAACACTCCCTAAGTATCTTTTATCGTTTTAGAATTATAAGCGTAGATGGATAGAACTTTATATTTTAAGAACTATTTCCTAAGATGATGTTCTTCGGATAGTTGGAGAATATTAAGGGTCCGTTTCAGAATGTCCTAATAAAGTTTCGGGTTGCTAACCAATACATAAAAATACTGAATGATAAAAATTACAGTTGACATGCAGCGCGTTTCAAGCTTTAACCGATGGATAGGCTAAATCGATGCCCGTGAAACGCAAAGATAGTGTTTTATTTATTAAATAAGTTCTGGGTAGTATAACCGGAACTTACTCGAACATTCTCAAACAGCCCCTAAATGTCCTTATAGTCTGGATAAGTACTTTTCTACAGTCTACTTATCTTGTACAATATCGAATTTATGCTGATTAGAGTAAAATCTGGCGTATTCTGAGGCAGCAGAAGGTTAGCTTGGTAGAACTATTAGTTTATTGATATTGAGTAATTGGCTAATAATAATATTGAGTCTAATTGTAAGCTTTTATAGACTTAGAAGGTCATCATTCATAAAGAAATAAAAATATCATAGTCATCTCTAAGGATTCTCCTGTCTTACGATGATGTAGGTTTCTCTGTAGCTCTTTATAAAGTCTAAAATATTAGACTTAATTAATACACAAAAAATGTGTTGTAGATTTGACGTATCCATATAGTTACTCTACGTTTGCATAAAACAGATATCCCAATTGGAGCATTATGCTCTGTTTAGCTCAAGTCGAAATAAAAGGATGTATAAATAGGTATAGGGCAGGCTCTTTATCTGAAATAGTTTAAACTTGCCGTAAGCAATGAGTTTTGTCTTATCACATAGTATTTTATCTTTCGACAATACTGACAAGTTCGAGACTGTTCTATTAACTGTTAGGTATAATCTATTATATCATCACTCGATGGTCACAGTATTCCAAAGGTTAATATTTATTTATGGTTTATTTTTTAATCGTAGATTAATTGATGTAATGTAAATGTGGTTTTTATTCATTTCAAGGATTTATGTGATTTCAAGGATTTATATGGAAACGAGGTTCGGGCATTTTGGATGTTGAAGTCCGCCATTTTGTAAATATGACCAAACCTCTTTGTGTTTGTTTGAAACAGTTTCATTTTTTAATGATAACGATTAGTTTTTGTTATTTTATTTTAATTTATTTATATAATCAACTTGAAGTAGATTATAGCAACTAATAAATTAGGAAATTCACGATACCGAAGAATAATCTATATCATTGTCCTTAGTTTTATGTCATGGATTATACGAGTACGTACTAAAATACGCATATTGTCATATGTATTTTAGACTATAAGAAAAATTGCCTAATTTTTTACTTCAAAAGTAAATTTAATATTCCCAAAAAGTACACAGATGTAGAGTGCTTGATTGAAAACGCAATACATTTCAAATGTAACCTCAAAATTGTACTCCTACTATTACTATAACTACTTCTGTGATGTCCTTTTAGATTTTTACTACAACTACTATTTTCTATGAAAGCATTTTTTTATCTATTTGTGTAATTTTAGTACATAAAAGTTTTCAAAACAACATTATACCTAACTAAAATATACTATTGCTATGAATTATTTTTCGAAGTAAAGATATGCTTTAATATGTCATCGTCCAAACTAAAATTATGCCCCCGATATATGTGCATGCGGTAACTGACTCATACTTAAGGTAAAAATTTAATCAGTCCTGTGGTGTTAAGGCTCTTTTTCTATTCTTGCCTTTATATACTAATACCAACAAAACCAGCCATTCGGGCATGTTAATTTAAACAAATAGTTACCGAATGACCAATGTCGGTAGGGTGATGCATTTTTGTATTCATATACCATGGATTTGAGCGCAAACATGATTGAGGGGCGCGAAATTTTAGTACAAACTGCCGATTGCCTAAGAAACCTTCCAGGTTTGTTTTCTCTACATCCAAAATAACTAAAAAGTCAACGAAACCAATGTTATTACAGCACATTGTTTTAGAAACACACTAAGTAATAGTTGTAAAATTTTAGATGTACAAACGAGGTAGACTTTTGATTTCAAATATCAAGACTGAGTTTCCTTGTGGTAATTAAACAATATAAAAAGTTTCACAATATTTTAAAGCAAATATTGAAATATTTATTACGAAAAGGATGCTATGGGAAAAGTCGACAGCAAGGACCAGAAATATATTTTTCTTGAAATTCTACCTTGTTTCCTTAGATTTAAAATAATGGATATGAATAACATACTTACCCGTCTGTCCTAAGCCTTGGCAGTTCATACTTAATTTATCAAGATGAACTTAATAGGAGTAATGCGTTGCACCTACCCTATATACATGTAATCTCGCCTGTATTCCCCAAAGGGGTAGGCAGAGGTGTGTAACCACCACTTTCCTTAAATGCTCATGTTACGTTATTACTTTAGATAACCCGTGTTCATAAAAGTGAAATTATTTACTCGTATTAAAATTGTCCATCTTGATGATGGACAACTGAATGAAGAATAAAAGATCCGGAGTTAACATTCATTTTGGCTCATATTATTTCGTCATCGCGACGACTTTTTCTATTATGCTAAAAGCGAATATGTTTTTTTTTCATACTACTTACTTTTCCATAACGAGGACTCAAATTTATTACACCATACAGGGTCTCTATTGCAGTTTCTTTGTGAAAAGGTAGATAATAATCTGTGACCAAAACTGACAACATAATAGCAAACCATAGACAATGGTAAAAATGTGTCATTCACTCATTTACATTCTTAACTTACCAAACCCTGCAGGCAGACATATTATGTTATAAAATAATGACGAGAAAAAAAAATATAGTTTGTTTTATCCCGCACAACATAAACTATAATTTATCATCTCGTAATTTTGTTATGTAAAGCAGCATGCGGAATTGCAAAAATATAAATATTATAAAAAACACATTGTTTTTTTTGTTATGATTCGACTGAGGTGACTGGTGCAGACGGAAATAAGTATATGACTAAATATCGTGTAAGATATTGTGAGTAGTTTTCGTGTGTTTTACTTATTGTCTGATATTGTTAGTTATAAAGAGGTCGTAAAAATAATCTACACTATTTAGTTTTCACACAATTATTAACAAACTATATATTACCTTAATAACTACTTGTAATGTCATCAAAATTCATAGTTAAACAATGATTTAAAATGTACGCACAATTTATGAACCCCCTAAGTTTAGGTTCAACTGTGATATCAAGAGTATATCATGATTAAAGAAATCTTCTAGACGTTGATTTTTTCACGTGGGCCATTTATTGTTTTTGGAAATACTTATCTAAAAATAGCATAAATGAAACTTTTTTTTTTAGAAATACGATGATAGTTTGCAGTATACACATTTTATTCTAGCTACATTTAATTTTACCTTCGAGATTTTAAGTGAAAAAGACAATGTTATTTATTTATTACCTTAAAAATAATGTATTGTTTTGTTTTGTGATATTTTTTCAATTTAATATATTGAACAAATAATGTATGTTCTGTAATATTTGGTAATATTAAGACTGTATTCGCAATTGCAATATGCCCGTTTTGAAAAATAATACAAGCAATTTCACAATGACAGCAGTTTAGGTATCTAACGACTAATCACAGGCTCTATTGACTTTTACTACCTTGTTGGCTAAATTAACCGGGGATTCAATGAATGGATCAAATTTTATTCATTGAGCCAACGTACCAAACAACATAAGATTCAATGTAGGGATCAAATTTTATTCATTGAGCTAACGTGCCCTACAACATACTAATGACTAACAACAATCAACACTGAGATTGCTTGTTTTATTGTAATCATCTGATTGTTGAGCCGCTGGAGTACTTATTCCATGAGTGCCGAAAGATAAGGGTTAAAAATTGTATAATTCGTGGACTTGTTATATTGGCTTGCAGTTGCGACTGCATTACGTTTAGGATTGTATAATTAAATGTTTAAATGTATGAATGTAAGTAATATTTGGTGTTTTAGCTTAAACATATGTGATTAGATGGTTCCCCCTCCTTACTGCTAAGTAATGTTTAAAACATAATATTTATATATAACTTTGACAAATTGATACAATGACGAGCTTCACATAAACCGTTCTGTTTGTCAATAGAGAAACATTATACTTGGCTACTCTAAAGGACTTCGCTCTTACTTTGAACTTTTAACGGTTGACTTATATTTTTGGAATTTTTATACTGTGATATTAAATTAATGGAGTTAGTTTGTGTTCATTGCATTTGTGTTGCACCGATAATCCTTCCTGTCGTTGTGAAATGAAGCACTAAATAATAGTTTTTTTTATAATATATTTATTTTGAGAAATAGTATTTTGCACTTCGACGTTCGTCAGTACAGTTGAATTCAAATTGCCAACTTGGTCTAACGTTGGCACTAAAGCGACCAAGGCTTCAAATGATTTAAAATTATAACATTAATTCCAGAAAATATTTCATACGAAATTTATAAGTGCCGTCTTAAACTGAGTGAAGCATGTCCAATCCGAATTAAAAAGTCATAAGTGTCACATATGGCACTAATTATTTTAAATACGTCAATTGTTAAAGCTTTAAAATATTATATTTTTTATCATTATAACCCCTATAATGTTCATCCAGCCAATTTATTCAACTGCTGGACATAATTGTACGGAATTAGTTAAGTGTATTTTCAAGACGTTCGGCCTTTTGGTCTTACGTTACCAAACGAATTATTGTAATAGTACGTTTTATGTAATGAAATGTTTGTAACGACGGATTAGCCGTTTTTTTTGTATATAGATTTATGTTTGTTTTGCATCTTTTATATTTGTTCAAATATTATGTATGTAAATTGCTGAATGGAATTTATTTTAGTACAGTGGGTAAGAAATTAACACGAAATGTATTGTTTGTAAGCGCACAACCCACTGAACTTTAAATGCACAAATAAAAGTGTGAAGCGTTTCCATCGTCCGATACAAGAAATACTAAATATTTAGATGCGCCAAAAACGTGAAAAGTCATGTAAGTAAATAAAAGTCAGGAAATTTTAGATATTCGAAATTCATAAATGAAAGTCCAGATCGATTTTTCAATATGTATTGAACAGTGGAAACGTTCTTTCTCTCAGTTCGGTCAGTGTTCGTATTTTTATGGGATGGAGGTGGAATTTGAGAAATGAATGTCCAATATACGCATTCATGTCAAGTTAAGAATGTGACCGTTTGGATTCACTTCGTATTTGTGGATAAACAATTAAAAACCAACCTTTCTTACTTGTGAAAAAATGTCGTATACGACAATTATTTTGAAAACAACAGTTGTAAACCAACCTACACCAATTCCAACTTATAAGTAGGGATTGGAGCAGCATGTTGTTTTACAACGATAAAATGTGATATATTTAATGTATTTCATATTGAATCATATCAATAAAAAAAAGTTATGTCAGTGATAAAGATGGATGATTTGATTAAATGGTAGACAATAAAATCATTTAAAATAATGATTGTAAGACTTGATTGAGTATAGGACTCGGTGCTCTTAAGGTGCAATTAAAGTAGTGACGCGTAGGTACTTTGAAAACGATTAGTACTTTTCTCGTTATATATTCATATATAAATTTAAGTCGGTTTATGATAATTAACCACTGTTGGCACATACAGATCAAATCGGCCCTAAGATGTATGAAAATCGCATCTCCACGTCGCTGTATTATTGCTTCGTGTACAGTGTTGCTTACATTTATTTTATTGCTGATAGGTCTTTAAGATACTATTTTAACCGTCAGTATATATGTAATTTTCTACTTGAGGGTGGTAGCTAGTCAGGCGAATATGCTCAAAATGTCTTTCCACCATGCGGTGAAGCCCGTGGCTGCGTGTTAATTAAGGTTCCTTCTGGGCGTTAGTCCATAACTATTGTCACTGGGCAATTATTGCTTCAAGCACATATGCCTAGGTAATGTCATCAGATCTTATAGAACTCAAAACACTGATAAATGTTCCGTATATACATAATATTATGTATTATAAGTAAGTCTAGTCGTAAAGAGTTCGAATTTATAATGATAATAGTATCACGGTACAACGTTGTATGTGTTCGTTCCTTAAAATGCTGGGCTAGCTCTATAAAATAACCGTAGATAGAGAGTATAGATTGTCTTCCAGTTGGGAGAATAAGTGAAGATAGAGCAGCCAAATGTGATATTGCAGATGCCTAAATCGAATTGCCTTTCGTAGGTAGACTGATTTTTGTGTTCAATTTACCTACGCGTCTTGTACTTTGATGTATGAAGCTTATATGCTATAGGATAGCAAGTCTTAGATTGAAATGTAAAAGAAAACTTAAGACTAGGGTTGGGATGGGTACAAATTTTTATAATGTATCTGGGAGATGGAAAATTTATCTGTTTAAATATTTTGTGCAAATCATTATGAAACAATTTACTTATTTTTTGAGCAAAATCGCGCATACCGTCATTGTAGGCAAACTTATTTGAATAAAATAAAACTTTTGTCAGTGCAAATAAAACATTCAACTGCTTTTGTAATTATTATTACCTCGATACAATTTACGTTGAATCTCTTAAATTGATGCCAAAGATTATTGCCATTTATAAAATATGGGCTCTAGTCTACTTTCCGTATATCATAGGTTGATTTTTCATTTTACAGATACATTCATACCACTTATATAAAGTTTACAACGTGTGTTATATACGAGTATAAAAATTTGTACCACGGGTGTGATTTTAAAATGTTAGGTTTGAAGAGCTTAGGATCAATGTCAATTCTGAATTGATGAAATAAAAATGCTTTTTAATTAATTTTTCCTTATTATTTTGGTGATATGTAATTTGTTTTTTTTTTAGATGTAAGATTTATAAATGTTATATGTCGTGCGTATTTTTGAAAAATCTTAATGTTGTAGGAGAAATAAAAATATTTGTGGTAGTGAAAAATACATGTTTTTGTTGAGAAACCTGCTTTAGTATACCTATTTTATAAGCGTATCATATACAGACAGTATAATATAAAGTAAACACCTGATTACTAGTATAGACTAGATTACAGGTATGGCATTACATCAATTTACTAAAAAGATCGGCCACATGAGACATCTGACAATGTAAAAATCAAAGAGTCAAATATTTCCGAATCTATTTTATTTACTTAATTACAAGTTAATAATATAATAAATCCTAAAACAATGTTAAAAATCGATTTGTTACACATCATACATTTTACTTAAGACAAGTTAATAATATCGTAAGAGCTAGATATTATTATTGGTCTTTTACTGTGATTTAGGTCAAAAGTACTGATAGTTTCTGGGTTCTGATGAATAAGACCAAATATTAGACTTATTATACTTTTATTTTTCAACGTATAATATGCCCTCCCAATTGATAGATATTTGCATTCCCTGTAACCATTATAAAAAGCAGTTGAACCAGTCTTCTTTAGGGACCTCTTCAATGGCTTCTTGGAACGCATTCACCGCCGATTCAGGGCTAATAATACGTTACCTATGCCTCTAATTTTGTTTTTAATTTTAGGAAACAAATAAGTTTCTCTTTTCGAGATCTGGGTTGTATGGCGCATGCGTCATCAATTCTACATTTGTATTCATTGTCTTCTAATACGCTTCCGTTACCTAAGCGTAATGTGAGGACACGTTATCGTGGTGAAGGACGACATTGCTTCGAGGACGCTTTGCTCGAACTTTTTCTAAGACTATGGGCAAGCAAGTGTTGACGTGCCAATCTGCGATCACAGTCCTTTGGTCTTAAAGAGATACTGTTGTGATCTGATTTTCCGAAAAAGGACGCAATTTCTTACCAACCATGCTTTGATTTTTCTTCACTATCGTCGGTAAACCTTCAAAAAGAAAGACCCGTTCTGCCGACTGGCTTTATCTTTCCGGGTCAAAGCAGTACCCCCAGATTTTGTCACCTGTAACTATATTACAGACAGCCAATGACTTCATTAAACTTTTTTAAAGACAAGATACAACTGCGTCTTGAGTTGTGCTACATGCAGACGTTTCTGGTCTTCCGTTAGGTAAATCATGCGGTATCCATCGCTTGCAAATCTTTTGTACCTTCAAATGCACATGTTTTGCATTTGGCTCATTCCAATGCCTTATGCAGTATGATTTTGCTGACAAGTATTTTTTTTGTCATTTTCAATCAGTTGCCGTCGGATTCTATAGCAGCAGTCGCCCGCCTACTTTCACGTACTTACATCGTCGTGGAGATGATCACACCCACATCTAACTTCAAACCATGAATACACTGAGCTGCAACATGGGGTTTCATCACCAAATGCCAAGAGAAGTCTGGCAATTCTCTTGTTGGAAATCGCAAATAATAATTTTTTTTTAATGAGATACTTAGTGTACATTACCTACAATCTAGCCACCATACGGACTAATGAGTAAACTAAGTTTGACTGAAACTGCTAAATAGAGTTAAATTAAGATTGTGTCCAACGTATCTTATTGTCTCTATTAAGGGGAAGATACTATGTGTTCTTGTGTTCTTAATATGTTGACACTCACTTCACTACTTATCACTGTCACTCAACTACACTAACTCAAAATGGTTTTGTCCTGTTTAGCCACTTTCTCTGTGTTGGATTGGATCAAGGAGCTGGATTGCCTCAACCTTCACGTGGTGGTGAAGTCTAAGTTTGTGAGCTTCTGCATGTTTTCATTAATTACTTATAATCAAAAAACGTAATAAAAAACGTTGAAAACAAATTGTAATGACTAAGTTAGGAACCTGTGTCTGAAAATAGTATTGTAATTATTATTATACTGCTACATTAGGTATATAAATTGTTTTATGTTATATGACTGAACAAGCCCGAGGCCCACCTGATGTTAAGTGGACTAACCTCCGCCTATAGCAGATGCATTTCGTCACCGACGAATTGCACTGTGCCCGTCACACTGAGACATACAGGTGTTAGGTCTCATGTGCCTGTAATTTTACTGGTTCTAAAGGACAACTGCCGGAACACACCGTTAGGTGCTTGGCGACAGATTTTCTACTTGAGGGTGGTAGCTAGCTAGGCGGGCATTCGCAAAATGCGCTTCCACCATGCGGTGAAGCTCAAGCCCGCGACGGGATTCGAACCATTGATCTGCTGCACGGCAGTCCATAGCCAATGCCACTGAGCCATCATTGCTTCAAAACTGCCTTTGCCACAGGCCTAGCACTAAAATACAAAACCATAATTTTAACTTTTTGTAATTTTTTTAAAACTCCAGCGACACGGCGCGGCGTCGGCAATTCGCATCTTTTATCCTACTTACTTTTATAGTAACCGGAGTTGTATTTAAAGTATGAAATTGCCGATTTGTACTGAAAAATTGAAATTCGTTTTATTTTTAATTTAACATTTTCATTTAATCAGAGTAATTACCATTATTGTCTATTCATTGCTGCCATTGAATAGGAAGGTTATTTATGCCTTTGCGATATAACTCTGGTGATCAAGATTCGACAAACTGTGTGAAAGCATTTTGTACCGACTCCTGGTAAGACAATTTTTTATCACTTGAAAATTGATCAAATTACGAAAAATATGGTAGTATGGAATGGTTTCTAATTGCAGTTCCTGTAGAGTTAAAACGGTTTATAGTGCTGTATGGGGTCTGGCGTTATCATGGAGCAATAATGGTGAAGATCGATTCATGAGTCGGTGCTGTTTCACTGCTAGTATTGCTATAATTCTTCGGAGTTCGGCACAGTAGACATCTGCCGTTATTGCTTGACCAGATCGGTGAAAGCACAATATTCCTGCCGCGTTAGTTACGCGTCGGAACTCGTATTCAAAAGTCACTCGAATTTTCGAAGAATGCATTTTTCTTGTTGCGGAATAAAGAAAACAACTGAAAGTCGATAATCGAATGTTGCACATTTTTTAAAAGGTGAACCTCATAGGTATCATTTGTTTAAAGTTTTACTAAGAAATCGCAGACCATGAAGATTCTATGTCAATTCGAAGTAACTATTATAATAAAAAGGCAGTTTAATACATTAAACCCTATTATTCAAACCCACTAAAACCAAAACAGCTAATTTTTGTCGCTTGTCGCTTATGGTCGTACCTCCAGTAGAATTAACAACTTTGTGGCCTTGGGATACAACAGCTTGGAGGCCTTCAAGATATAATCGATAGGTACCAGACCTTGTGCATATTTGCAATAATACAATGAACGACAGACGGACGTAGACACGGGCGTGACTCACAATTTGCAAGAATCGATATAGCCGGAAGCTTTATAAAGATTGCGCAGTTCAATTAAATGTGTAACAAACATGTGTACCTACCTACTAAAGTAATATCATAGATTTTTGTGAAACCATAAAATGCACGAACTTTGCACGAAACACAAATATATTTTTTTATAGAAAAATATGTTTGTAAATACATATACTGAGAATTTTTAGTTTAGACTTTGGACTTCAAGTAGGTAGCAAACTCTATTACGCCAAATTATTTTGAAGCAATGATGGCCGAGCGGTAATAGCTATAGACTGCCGCGCCGCAGTACCCTGGTTCGATCCCCACCGCCGGCTTGAGCTTCACCGCATGGTGGAAGGGCATTTTGCGATTGCCCACCTGGCTAGCTACCACCCTCAAGTAGAAAATCTGTCGCCAAGCACCTAACGGTGTGTTCCGGCAGTAGTCCTTGAGAGCCAGTGAAATTACAGGCACATGAGACTTATCCACTGTCTCAAGGTGACGGGCGCAGTGCAATTCGTGACTTGTGATGAAATGCATCTGTTATAGGCAGAGGTTAGTCCACTTAACATCAGGTGGGCCTCGAGCTTGTCCCCTCACAATAACAAAAAAAAAACTCTATTTTAGTAACAAAATTGTTTCTAGTCCAGTATAGTCACACATTAGGTACACTGATACTAGTACCACGTACGGCGCTCGCAGACAATATCTGAGGTTTAATGTGAGAAAAACAAAAACGAACAACATCTTAGACCACATCATCACTTACCATCAGATGAGATAGTTGTCAAAGGCTAGCCTAAAAGCTATAAAAAAAGTTTGCAGCAAACATCAGACGACTTAAAATTTCAGAAGAAGTATCATGTCAGTGAGAAATTAACTGTTCTTATCACGGCGGAACTATTCAAAACAAATGATAAATACATTTATTATTATTTTAGAAATTGACATTTGAAGTGTTAGTGTAATGGATAATAATCTATTATAATTATTTAACATATTTATACACGAACTGCTAAAAAAATTACAATTAACTCGTCACGCAAATCTAACATACCTGACAATATAATACTATATGATATATATATTCTTAGTAATATGTCGTTAATTCCCGATCTTTCCGATTTTTCCGAATTAGTTAATTGTTTAATTCTGCTGGCAGGGTTTGAACCATAAACTTCGACACCGATAGCATAGTAGAAAGAGTGGTGCCGATAGTATTGGGCTAACATTCCTTCAATATTAGCTTATTATGCCGCTATCCGTACCTACCTACTACGTAAGCCTACGCAGTGATCACATAACATGGATTGACATATAAGAAAATGTCGCGCAGAATAAGCGGAAATCAACTTTACACGCGTTACTTACCGAGGTATATTCAAAACCAATGTACCTATTATACATGTTCAAATGACGTAAATAAGCTATATGCCCACATAAAAAATATAACAATATAAATATAATGACAAAATATAAGTATACCATATACTATTTCCATTTCTTTATTTTCTCGATGTCAGCTCCTGTGAAAACTTGAACGAGCGTCCTTTTTTACATTATGTTTGCATTATTTTATAAAAAGTAATATACCAGTGTAAAAAAAATAATATACCAACTCTGGTATATTATTTTTTATATATTTTTATAAAACAATGCATACATAATGTAAAAAAGAACGCTCCTTCAAGTTTTCAAGGGAGGTGTCATCGAGAAAATAAAGAAATGGAAATAGTATAATAAATAATATACATTTATTGAAATAATCTATCGGACAATGTCACAGTCATAGACGTGCTTTAAATATTAGGTACAGTTTTAATATAAAAACAGGTTTTTATAAAAACATTATAGAAAACTATATCAAAATATGAGTTAATAATAATAATGTTATTATACTGGCTTTAAATAAATTGCAGCAAGTATCATTACATTTACGTTCCATTAATTATTTTTATATCTAGATCCCCAAAGTTTACGTGTCATTAATTACATACATTTATAATAACTTACTAGTTTAGTAAACTATATAAACCACTGGTTTTGCTATACCTACCTACATCTTTATATTCAAGCCTGTAATAGCAACTTGAAAGTTAATATTATTTCAATAAAATATGTCAATGTGTAAGCGTACATCAAGCGTTTGCAGAATGCCATGTCACCATGGAAAAACCTTTGTTCTTTTCTCGGTTTCGGCAAAATTTTAAACGTAGTTGCGTTGAGATAGATATGTCTTTTTTTATTTTTTATGCCTTATTGGTAACCATTTGACCACTATCTCACCTGAGCGTAAGTGATGATATGGTTGAAGGTGTTGTTCAAGCTAACCTAAAATTACTGGTTCTCAAGGCCAGCTGCCGGAACACACCGCTATATGTGTTTGGCGACTGCTTTTCTACTTGAGAGTGGTAGCTAGCCAGGCGGGTAAGACAACAACCGGGACCGACGGCTTAACGTGCGCTCCGAAGCACGGAAGCGCTCAGAAGTACTATCGTCACTAGCGGTCATCCATCCAACTCATGACCGCGGCGGAGGTTGCTTTACTTTGCTGATCGGTTAAGAACAGCTAAGCAAACTTTGCTACAAGTGCTTCTTGTCTTACTCTCGTATGTACTTTTCGTACCATTTCTTCACACTTACCTATCTGTGAAACATAATGCATGCATAGGTACATCCTTCCAGTATTAATATTTAACTAACATACATAGATATAATCACGCCTGTCTTCCCCGAAGGGGTAGGCAGAGGTGTGTAAGCGCCCACGTTTCACCAATTAGGTTTTGGTATAGAGGGCGAGCCCATTGCCAATATTGACCGGGCACAGTTTCAGGGTAATACAAAGTGATTTCTCTAACACACTAGACGAAACACAAGAACATATTACGAATGAAAATTTTACGCTAAGTAACAACATTTATGAACAGGAACACAAGAACATATTGTATGAAGCTCTGACAGGGCACTAAGATGGTATACAGCCCTGTTGTGCATCTAATGCACACAACATCCTACTCAAATCCACGTGAGAAGTGCCATGCTGCTCATTTGGCGCACTTTTCCCGTAGTCGCCTCTTACGACACCCACGGGAAGAAATGGGGATGTGACATTCTATCCCGGCACCCCATCTTATTAGGATAGAATACCAAAGCTCCTAGTTCAGTCTAAATCTCCCATTAAATCTATCGTTCGTTTGCTTATAATATCTTCCTCGTCAGATATTTACCTTATATATATGAGCAATTAATGTATGGAACGTTAGCAGAAATGTTTCAGGTGCCAAAAAACCGCTTGTGACTTCTATAATACGACTGTTTTTTGTCGTTTTAAGATCGCAAATTATTCGCATAATGTCAAAGGTGTCTTGTCCATGGCTAGTACTTAATTGGTCGGTACTTTATGCTTCAATTAACCTTTCGAAATAGCTGTTGTACCGATGGGTCCTTTTACGAATTAATTTCTATTGTTGTCGTTATCATGATGCTGATGAATTAATGTTGTCGTAACGAAGTCCATGACTGGTACTTTTTTTGGTCAGACTTTATTAGTCTATTAATGACATCGTTAAGTAAGACGTCTGTTATTGGTCGTGTATAAGTCGGGACTATACTTCATCTCTAAATGACTTGGTACTGATATACATTGGTGGTAAGTGTATCATCTGTCTTTTTTCACACAGCTAATTAATTCGTAGCGCAGTTAGTATATGAGTGAATTCAATCCAAGGTGTAAGTCCCAATAACCGGAAAACATTGCCTTCAGATCCAAGGCGAAAAATATTAATTAGAATGCCATTTTGATGACAGTAACTTGTCAATAAAATATCAGTGTTTACTTACCACACGATACCACAGTAGGTAAATATTGCTAAGGCTTATATAAAAATATGTGTACTGCGACGATACAAATACTCGTATGTCTACAATATACACTTTATTGCTTGTATAAGTTGATACATATTTACGTCCTTTATGTCCGGTATTTTGCCGATCTTGTGGCCTTCTTGATTTATTTTTATTTAGGCGTATGAAGATATAAAAGTGATTGTAGGAACTTACATAGCAGTTTGCCTCGACAGGCTTCTTTCACTCTCGTTTGAGTTGATGAACGTCCTGTGTAGATTTGAGGTCCACTTATAATTATAATGACATACCTCAGGTAAAGTACTCCTAGTAACTGCCTATAATAGATCAATGTCATTAGTTATGTTTAGGGCCTGTTTCAGAATGTTCGAGTATGTTCCGGTTATACTACCCAGAACATATTTAACAAATAAAACACTATCTTTGCGTTTCAGTCATCGATTTAACCTATCCATTGGTTAAAGCTTGAAACGCGCTGCATGTTAACTGTCATTTTTATCATTCAGTTATTTTATGTTCTGGGTAGTATACCCGGAACTTACTCGAACATTCTGAAACAGGCCCTTGGTGTAATAAATGCCCTGTATTTCCTACATAAATGTAAAAGGATAGCCAGACGGCTAGCTACGTCAAGTAGAAAATTTGTAGCCAAGCACCTGACGGTGTGTTACGGTAGCTGTCTTTGAAAGCCAATTCCCATTCTGGGTTTTGCCTTCGACCACATCTCACTTAGCATCAGGTGAGATAGTGATAAATTTCAGGAAGTCTTATTATTAAGTCAAGCTCCGTCCTTATAGTATTTCCAGTGGCAGACTCTAAAGTACATCATCATAATAGTTGGTAAGTACAGGAGAAAGACAAATAAAGTAACGGACACAAACAAATTTCTAGTAAAAATAATTTTAAAAGTATCAAAACACGGCGATTTTACTAATAAGTATTTGCAGGCATCGTTCCATCGCTCTAAGTGTGAAGGTGCTTTACGCATGCAGCAATGACGATTTCAATGCCTACAAATTGAGAATGTATGCACTAAAACAAAGTGTTTTACTAAGTAGGTAATTATGATGAGAAGTGAGTTGTGGTCTAAATTCCTCTTTTTATCGATTTTAGACGCACTCATGTAAACATCAGTCAAAATTAGACTCAAATATAGTTATTTTCGTTTCTATTGTTTAACCGTCATGATAACAGACGGATTTTCCTTGCTTTCGTTTAAAATTATTAGTTTACTGACTTAGCAGGCATTAGTACAAAAATTACAATGTTAGAATACATTTTGATTTTTAGGGTGAATTACTACATAAACCTACGAGTAAGTAAATTAGTATTTATTCAGTCTATTTATACACTTTTTCACTAAGATATAACTCTAAACTGCAAAAAGAAGTATTATTAACATCTAATACTTCTTTTTAGATTTTTGAAGCACCTAAAAAGTTTCCAACAATAAATTATAACCTGGCTTCGACGAGATCTAGCCTTATCGATTACGTCGAATGAGTAAATTAGTTTGACCGAAGGGTTTAGAATATGTCCATTTAACTACTATCTTATTGTCCTTACTTAAGGGAAGGTAATCTATAACAGCCACGTGGCGTGCTGGGCTGGAATATCACCCCCTCACTGCTACCTGTGAGCGTCGTAAGAGGCGACTAAAGGTAAAATACCGGAAGGTGGGCTACAGCGCCTTCTGGGGAACTGCTATCTTACACTGCGATCTCCACAACGTCTGCCAAGCATGAGGATTATGACAAATAAGGAGGCTGTGTTCAGCAGTAGACAATCTGGCTGATACAGTAATCTATAAGAAAATTACAACTAACATATTGAAGTCATGTGAAGGAAAGGTATACTTTATTCATGTATTCTTTGAAGAAAGCATTTATACAATGCATTATTCATGTTTGTCACCTCGCAACACTACTTATTCTAAGGTTTTGGTCCTCTAAAGTTTTCGCATTATAATTGTATTGTCAAGGAGCTGGATAGCCTCAACATTTTTTATGCCTGACAGGCTAGCCTTTGAGCACTATCTCACCTGATAAGTGATGATGTGGTCAAAGGTGTCGTTCAGGCTTACATAGAATTACTGGCTCTCATGGACAGCTGCGGGAACACACCGTTACGAGCTTCTCGACAGATTTTCTTTTTGAGGGCTAGCTGCCAGCTAGCCAGGCGGGCATTCGCAAAATGCCCTTGCACCATGCTATAACGACTGCCATCCTAAGACAATAACCGGGACCGACGGCTTAACGTGTCCTCCGAAGCACGGAAGCGTTCAGTAGTAATGTCGTTAGCGGTCCCCATCCCACTCAAGACCGCGATGGACGTTGCTTAAAAAACAACAAATTTCGCTAAAAGCTCTTCATAATATTCACGTGGTGATGAAGTCTTCGCTCATGAGCTACTGCACATTTTTCAGTAACGAGACCTAGCTTTGAGGTCCCGATGTATGTTTGATGTTGTAACGTACTACGGTGCATTATTAGTACCCCTTAGTACGCAGTTCTGAAATCATTGTATTTTTATATGTATAAGTGCGTACTGCTCTTTTTAGTACCAGTATCATAACTAGATACTGTGAATACTACCTAGAGCAGTTTTTTGGAAACACGTCTGTGGCGGGAAATTCTTAATTTTAAGTTTTTTCACGTTTCTAGCCAGTTTTCGTATCCATACATAAATTACCCCTAATACAATTTTGAATTACGTATAAAAAATATATACCCGTGACAAATGGTATTAACTTCAATAAATATTGCAGAAATGTATTCGATGTTGTAAAAACTCTTCTCCGAATGTCGCGTTTTACGAGATCAAGTACAATAGATCACCAATCTAATAAAAACATGCCAAACAATAATTATAATTAAAATGTAGAACTTCCCGCCAAAAACATCAACATCCGCCTTAGACCATAAATAAAAATTACAACGTCTGTGAACTCATGGAGATTGACTTATATGGTTGACTTCGTACTTTTTGTTGAGAACACATGAGAATGTTGAGCATGTATAAGTTTTCGTTGTGAATGAGTAGCTCGTTACATTTCTTTTTGGCATGAGTTACCCAGCAATGTCATACCAAGATACGGCACTACACTATATTTTATGTAAACCGAATAAAAATGCGTTTCTTGACGTATAATCTGACCTTTTCATGTCCATTTATAGAAAGCGTCAATGGCTGCTTGAATTTTTTTTACCGCTTCCTCGTGCGTGTCATATTTACCAAATTAATACTCATATGTAGTTCGGAAAAGATGAGTTTTTATACACATATATAATTTTGGGCATAATATTGAGAAACCGCGCGCGCTTTAGTTGATAATATATAATACTAACCTCCAATTGTCAGACACTTATTAAATTTGAGATAAAGCATATATTTTCAACGTTAATCTTCGTCATATTTCGGTTTCCATGCTAAAAGTCCCGTCGTTCCATGCAGTTGCTAAGTAAAGACAAACCATCAAGCTGACTTTAGTAAAAACATGTTGTGTGTATAAATATGGCAATAAACTTATGGATGTAGCTACCGTACTATAAGCCGGCTAAGTAATAGTACCTAATTATATTAAATTTAACACTGTGTACTGATACCTAAAGTAGATACCGCAACACCGCAATTTCGTGACATTCCTTGCCTGTGGTCTGCGACAGCATAATTAAGATAGGTGTGTGAAAGGAATTTCATGTTATTGGTGACACCTACTTAGCTTACAAATGCCACAGATTACTCAATATGTATTTGCGTTATATACCTCGTCATTTAAAGTTTAATTCATAGTAGGTAAGCACATGACCCATTCTTAGTAGTGTCGGTATTGATAATCAACCTAACTTCTTCTTGGTAGTCACTTTCTAAAAAATATCATTTACATACAAAATGTTATTATAAATAACGAAATTGCGTTGCTAGGATAATGCTCATACAAAATAAATTTGAAAATTCACTGTCAATATGGTAGATATAATATAAAATAATGGAACCCAAATAGTTTGAAGTTGCCTTTAAATATATTAGGAGGTCTTCCATATATTTTTTATGCATATAAAATAGGAACCTTAACAAACCTTTGTCAAATCTTAGCTCTTAATGATCAATAGTCACTAACAATTGTTCTGTAGAATATACCTCTGCACATTGCAAATAACAATTTAATAATAGTATTAAAATTATTGACGTCTAATACTGTCTGCGACCGTAATCGATTCTAATTAAACTAGTGCCATTCAGCCAAACAAGCTTCCATGTCAAATGTAAACATGATATTTAACTTCAAGGCTTTCGTAACGCCCAAGCTTGCGCGCAAACGGAACAAACGAAACCGAAAGGCTATCTCTGACTCAGAGCGTAGGTAAGCTAGTTACTTACATTACAAGTATGTTCTGTACGCTCGTTCACCTTGGCAATGAAAGTGAATTGGACATTGTAGCCCGCATCTAGCACTATAAAAACCGGAGCACTCCTTCACGAAATTATTCAGTTGCCAACATTAACAGAACAAACATGTACTCCAAGGTGTGTAATAATGCGTGATTCTCTTTGGAATGCTTCGACATTTTAGAGTCGTGTCTTAGTAAAATATTAATCAAATTCACAAAGTGAACATAAATCTCTATTAAAATTAATCAAAGTTATGCTAAATTCTTAATTTAAAGTTGAAAAAACTTAAAAGTGATTACCATGTAAGCCTTAATTTTTCTTTCTGATTTTCAGCTGATCGTTGCCCTTTGCGCCCTGGCAGTAGCCAGCGCCAGCCACTATGAGGCTGCCCCCCTGGCCTACAGCAGCCACGCTATCGCCGCCCCTGCTGTTGTCACCAAGACCATCAGCCCCGCTGTGAGCTCCGTGTCTTCTTACTCAACCCACACCGCTCATGGAGGTCAAATTGCAGCCTACGCCGCTGCGCCAGTCGCCACCTACGCCGCGGCTCCCGTCGTAACCAAGTCTTACGCCGCCGCTCCCGCTATAGCTACTTACGCCGCTGCCCCCGCAGTCGCGTACTCTGCCGCTCCTGCTGTCGTTACCAAGACCATCTCTCCCGCCGTGTCTTCCTACTCGTCTTACTCTACCCAGACTGCTCACGGTAGCCCAGCGTACGCTTCATACGCCGCTCCTTCCTACGCCGCGTACTCCGCTCCCTCTTACGCCGCGTACTCCGCCCCCGCCTACGCTGCGTACTCCGCTCCCGTAGTTGCCAAGAGCTACGCCGCTCCTATTGTGGCTAAGACCTACGCTGCCCCTGCCATCGCCACCTATGCCGCTGCTCCCGTCGTAACCAAGACTGTCAGCCCCGCCGTCTCTTCCGTATCTTCTTACTCTTCCACCACCTCTCACGGATCTCCCGTCGCGTACGCCGCTGCCCCTGTTGTAGCTAAGACCTACGCCGCTGCTCCCGCTGTTGCCACCTACGCCGCTGCACCCGCCATCTCCTACAGCGCTGGTCCCGCGTACACCTCCTACGCCGCTCACGGCTACTCTGCTCCAGTCCTGACCAAGACTATCGCTGCTCCCGCCTACACCTCCTACGCCGCAGCTGCCCCCATCCTTAAATCGGCTGTGACTTACTCTGCTGCCCCCGCTGTGTCCCACATCAGCTACAGCGCCCACGGTGCTAACTACGGTTGGTAAACTGAATCATAGAAAAATTGTAAATAGCACCATGTAAATAAAACGAACTGCCATAACTACGAATATAGCCTATTATTACTTTTTAGACTTAAGGATCCTTTTCTAATATAATCCAATATTTAGTACTTTTCAATACGGATTAATGTGCTGCTCTTCTGGCTAGCTACCGGTTAAATTGTATTCTCTCTAAGAGCCAGTTACCATTCTAGGCTTATCAGGCTAACATCTGCGACAACATCATCACACATGACAACATCCGCCTTAGACCATAAATAAAAATTACAACGTCTGTGAACTCATGGAGATTGACTTATATGGTTGACTTCGTACTTTTTGTTGAGAACACATGAGAATGTTGAGCATGTATAAGTTTTCGTTGTGAATGAGTAGCTCGTTACATTTCTTTTTGGCATGAGTTACCCAGCAATGTCATACCAAGATACGGCACTACACTATATTTTATGTAAACCGAATAAAAATGCGTTTCTTGACGTATAATCTGACCTTTTCATGTCCATTTATAGAAAGCGTCAATGGCTGCTTGAATTTTTTTTACCGCTTCCTCGTGCGTGTCATATTTACCAAATTAATACTCATATGTAGTTCGGAAAAGATGAGTTTTTATACACATATATAATTTTGGGCATAATATTGAGAAACCGCGCGCGCTTTAGTTGATAATATATAATACTAACCTCCAATTGTCAGACACTTATTAAATTTGAGATAAAGCATATATTTTCAACGTTAATCTTCGTCATATTTCGGTTTCCATGCTAAAAGTCCCGTCGTTCCATGCAGTTGCTAAGTAAAGACAAACCATCAAGCTGACTTTAGTAAAAACATGTTGTGTGTATAAATATGGCAATAAACTTATGGATGTAGCTACCGTACTATAAGCCGGCTAAGTAATAGTACCTAATTATATTAAATTTAACACTGTGTACTGATACCTAAAGTAGATACCGCAACACCGCAATTTCGTGACATTCCTTGCCTGTGGTCTGCGACAGCATAATTAAGATAGGTGTGTGAAAGGAATTTCATGTTATTGGTGACACCTACTTAGCTTACAAATGCCACAGATTACTCAATATGTATTTGCGTTATATACCTCGTCATTTAAAGTTTAATTCATAGTAGGTAAGCACATGACCCATTCTTAGTAGTGTCGGTATTGATAATCAACCTAACTTCTTCTTGGTAGTCACTTTCTAAAAAATATCATTTACATACAAAATGTTATTATAAATAACGAAATTGCGTTGCTAGGATAATGCTCATACAAAATAAATTTGAAAATTCACTGTCAATATGGTAGATATAATATAAAATAATGGAACCCAAATAGTTTGAAGTTGCCTTTAAATATATTAGGAGGTCTTCCATATATTTTTTATGCATATAAAATAGGAACCTTAACAAACCTTTGTCAAATCTTAGCTCTTAATGATCAATAGTCACTAACAATTGTTCTGTAGAATATACCTCTGCACATTGCAAATAACAATTTAATAATAGTATTAAAATTATTGACGTCTAATACTGTCTGCGACCGTAATCGATTCTAATTAAACTAGTGCCATTCAGCCAAACAAGCTTCCATGTCAAATGTAAACATGATATTTAACTTCAAGGCTTTCGTAACGCCCAAGCTTGCGCGCAAACGGAACAAACGAAACCGAAAGGCTATCTCTGACTCAGAGCGTAGGTAAGCTAGTTACTTACATTACAAGTATGTTCTGTACGCTCGTTCACCTTGGCAATGAAAGTGAATTGGACATTGTAGCCCGCATCTAGCACTATAAAAACCGGAGCACTCCTTCACGAAATTATTCAGTTGCCAACATTAACAGAACAAACATGTACTCCAAGGTGTGTAATAATGCGTGATTCTCTTTGGAATGCTTCGACATTTTAGAGTCGTGTCTTAGTAAAATATTAATCAAATTCACAAAGTGAACATAAATCTCTATTAAAATTAATCAAAGTTATGCTAAATTCTTAATTTAAAGTTGAAAAAACTTAAAAGTGATTACCATGTAAGCCTTAATTTTTCTTTCTGATTTTCAGCTGATCGTTGCCCTTTGCGCCCTGGCAGTAGCCAGCGCCAGCCACTATGAGGCTGCCCCCCTGGCCTACAGCAGCCACGCTATCGCCGCCCCTGCTGTTGTCACCAAGACCATCAGCCCCGCTGTGAGCTCCGTGTCTTCTTACTCAACCCACACCGCTCATGGAGGTCAAATTGCAGCCTACGCCGCTGCGCCAGTCGCCACCTACGCCGCGGCTCCCGTCGTAACCAAGTCTTACGCCGCCGCTCCCGCTATAGCTACTTACGCCGCTGCCCCCGCAGTCGCGTACTCTGCCGCTCCTGCTGTCGTTACCAAGACCATCTCTCCCGCCGTGTCTTCCTACTCGTCTTACTCTACCCAGACTGCTCACGGTAGCCCAGCGTACGCTTCATACGCCGCTCCTTCCTACGCCGCGTACTCCGCTCCCTCTTACGCCGCGTACTCCGCCCCCGCCTACGCTGCGTACTCCGCTCCCGTAGTTGCCAAGAGCTACGCCGCTCCTATTGTGGCTAAGACCTACGCTGCCCCTGCCATCGCCACCTATGCCGCTGCTCCCGTCGTAACCAAGACTGTCAGCCCCGCCGTCTCTTCCGTATCTTCTTACTCTTCCACCACCTCTCACGGATCTCCCGTCGCGTACGCCGCTGCCCCTGTTGTAGCTAAGACCTACGCCGCTGCTCCCGCTGTTGCCACCTACGCCGCTGCACCCGCCATCTCCTACAGCGCTGGTCCCGCGTACACCTCCTACGCCGCTCACGGCTACTCTGCTCCAGTCCTGACCAAGACTATCGCTGCTCCCGCCTACACCTCCTACGCCGCAGCTGCCCCCATCCTTAAATCGGCTGTGACTTACTCTGCTGCCCCCGCTGTGTCCCACATCAGCTACAGCGCCCACGGTGCTAACTACGGTTGGTAAACTGAATCATAGAAAAATTGTAAATAGCACCATGTAAATAAAACGAACTGCCATAACTACGAATATAGCCTATTATTACTTTTTAGACTTAAGGATCCTTTTCTAATATAATCCAATATTTAGTACTTTTCAATACGGATTAATGTGCTGCTCTTCTGGCTAGCTACCGGTTAAATTGTATTCTCTCTAAGAGCCAGTTACCATTCTAGGCTTATCAGGCTAACATCTGCGACAACATCATCACATACCAATAGGTGGTAATAGTAGTAGAAGCAACAGGCAAAATCAAATGCAGCCAGTAAAAAAATAATAGATAATTTTGTCATAACTTTTTGATTTAGTGTCTGTCTAGTGTGAATTATCAAACAAAATGACAATGGTGATATCCCAATGTTGACACTTCTAACAACTACGAAATAACTATAGTATAATAGTAGATTATGATACAAGTGAGCTAAGTTGCTCATTATACACGAGGCTGTGTGTTGCGGCCCGAGCCGTAGGCGAAAGCGTAAATCAGTCGAGTGTATAATGATCAAGTTGCTCACGAGTATCAAACGAACTTTTTCTACACCCTTGCGAGGAAAAAAAATATATATTGCGCAAATGCGATACAAACAACATACGAAAATTATGGAAAATAGTGCACAGGTTTTTTTTTTTTTGCGCGCGGCATATGTGTGGTTATTGATTACATATAAACCTCTTTGATGTTACAAATCTGTATTACCCGGTTAAATTGAAAATGCTCTGTTTACTCGCATATAATTTGCAGTTAGGTACTAACTTAACCTTGTAGGGATAAATTACACGATTAAATTCAAAATGCTCTGTTTACTCGCATATGATTTGCAGTTAGGTACTAACTTAACTTTGAAGGGATAATTCTATTACGCTAGTGCGTAATAGAATTATCCCTACAAAGTCAAGTTAAGTTTTTAAATGTATAATATTATTATGCACTAGGGTGTTATAGTTCGGTTTATGGCCCTAAGAACGATTTAATAAAGCTCACTTAACGAGTAAGGTTGTTGAAACATATATTTTTATCGCTCATGCTCACTCATGTTCAATCCTATTTCTACGCCAAGCAGTAATATTCACATTGTTGTGTTCCAGTTTGTATGGTATTGGTGCCGGTAAAACTACAGGCACAAGAGACTCAACAAGTTTATGTCTTAGGGTGATCGGCGCAGTGCAGTTCGCCATTTGTGACGATTTGCATCTGTTATAGGCAGAGGTTACCCCTTAACACCAGGTAAGCCTCGCGCTTGTTCCATCACTATAGCAAACAAATGAAACACTCATGCAAGTTCGGTAAATGTGTTGTTTTTAAATTAAATTAATGATGATATGATGATAGATACCAAATCACTATGGTGCTCACGAGTATCAAACTTAACTTAATTTACTTACTATGGCAAGTAAATTTGAAATTCGGACATGATTCCTTCACATGATATTCGTACTTTGGCAATATTACAATTTGTGCATTACATAAAGAGGCAATACTTACAACAAATGAGTGCATGATTTTACTTATTCACAGCTATGTTAGCACACAAACACTTGTGGTGAGCTTTCAACAACAAAGAATTTTGAATTAGCTTAATTAATACGATTTGGTAGGTATGCATCGATACAGAGCTACTATAGTCTTTTTTTTTTAACAAACGAGTACCAAAAATTTACAGCTTTGCTATTGGCCACGTAATCAACATAAAGTCCGTTCCGCACGAACTCTGTAGTTAGTTACAAATAGATACATTCAGTTAAGTCTTCGACTACCTGCGCGTTGAAAATTAATGCTTGTAACGAATCAAATGAAGTTGCAACTTTTGAATTAGGGTAAGCAAAACAAAGATCGTTTTTTTTTTTTTTTTTTTTTTTTTTTTTTATGTTATTGTGACGGAACAAGCCCGAGGCCCACCTGATGTTAAGTGGACTAACCTCTGCCTATAACAGACGCATTTCGTCAGCGACAAATTGCACTGTGCCCGTCACACTGAGACGTCCAGTTGTTAGGTCTCATTAGCCTGTAATTTTTCTGGCTCTCAAGGACTGCTGCCGGAACACACTGTTAGGTGCTTGGCGACAGATTTTCTACTTGAGGGTGGTCGCTAGCCAGGCGGGCATTCACAAAATGCCCTTCCACCATGCGGTGAAGCTCAAGCTCTGGGCGGGATTCGAACCATGGACCTGCTGCACGGCAGTCCATAGCCAATGCCACTGAGCCATCACTGCTTCACTGTTGTAGCTAAGCCCACAAATCGTCTCGTCATACGTTTGCCGACGTATCACTGTGAATTCAACCCAATTGTACTTGTTTGGTCTTGGCAAGGAAATAACAAAAGTTATAAAATTGATGAAGTTTGAACTCTTTTGTTACAAGGACTAGCTAAAGTGGATAGATAAAATTATTGACGTATCTGCAGAAAGTTCATCAGAAGGATGGCGATAATTTTTAAGATTACAAGAGTCGTAGTAGAATTATATGATTTATATGTTCTATTCCATTATATATATACGAATATACTAAGTATGCAAATTTAAATCATTGAATGATAATTTAAATTTCACTACAGTAAATTTTAGAAGTATTCAATATGAACGGGCCTTAACAATTTCAAAACAAGAACAAAGGCATTGACCAATAACGGCAATGACCCATCTCACTCTGTCAATATCGGAAATGTGCGAGATACATACTCAGTACCCCTTTGTTAAAAAAACAGACTATAGTTCCCCTCGACTGAATAATGTAAGGCTCACCTTCGTAGACTGACAGTAGACGAACTGTATGTATAAAGGGTGCGTATCTTTGGGTGAATGTAAAAGTTACCTGAGCGCTGTCCGGAAATCACCTCGTGAATTTTTACATTCACTCAAAGGCGTTCGAAAAACAAGTTAACGTTAATTTGACAGTTGAATATGTTACCCGATGCAAACAGGGTTAGAATTTCCACCTGTCAGGCGAATGATTACCAGTTGTCAAAGTCAAACTCAAAGTCAAAATGATTTATTCAATTTAGGCGTCTAAGACGTTCTGAAGGTCTTCACAAAAAGTATTCTAATTTGTACAGCCACGTTCAGCAAGAAAATGTATAGACTGCCAGTGCGAGAAGAACGGGGAAAAAACTCGAGGGCATTGGTTATTATGTGTTACATAGGTACTATATAACAAAATTGTGATTTGTGACAGGCGATAGCTTGGCAGAGCCGTCAGAGCAGCGCCCGAGCAGAATTGTCCAAGCATTCTTGTCGTTTAAGTAATCACAAACTGTGTAGTAGGATTTCTTAACCAAAATGTTTTTCACATTCAACTTGAATTTTTCTTCTGTGAGCGTTGTAATATGTTTGGGAACTTTATTATAAAACCGCACATAATACCTGAGAAGGACCTTTTACTTGCATTTGCTAGTCTTAAACCTGGCACCTATATTTTATCTTTATTCCTGTTGTCAGTTGTAATTTGAGAGTAGACGTAGTGTAAAGACACATTTAATATTTATTTTACTTATTTATTTATCTAAGGAAGACCAACAGCAATATATCATTTTAGAAAAAGTACTTAGAAAACATGAAGCCAATTAAAGGTCCTCACGGCTAGCTAATACAGTAATTAGAAACATGAAAGACCACAACTTAATTAATTGAGGTTAATTATAACCTAATTATTATTCAAAAAACTCTCTGCTCACTAGTTGTCTAGCCGACGTTATGCTTGACGCTAATATAAAATATTTGTTTACGTATGTGAACCTTTTTTGCTTGTATATAATATTTCCCACGTTTTTAGTGACTCGTTCTTGTCATTGAAAAATATATGGAAAGGGTCGTGAAATAATGATAACCTCTAGTCACTCGTCAGTAACTCGATGCTCGTTCGGAAACGACTAATTTAACATAATTACATGACCGTTTAACCTTGATTAACTGACAAGTGTTACCTGGTAAGAAATCACTCGGTCCCGAACGCAGCCTCAGTTTTATTTTTAAAATACAAACACGCGCGCGTGGTTTCCCCGTGCCCCTCAAGATCGATGAGGCTCCAACTTAGCCTCATGACGGGATTGGGATCCCGAATTGGGCCAATGCTGCGTGGGCCGCAGTAGAGTGCTCAAGCGTTCTCGTGGCCCAAGCATTAAGGCACTGGCAGGGGCACTTGTTGTACAAGACTACACTTACCGGAAACACCACGCGAAGGAGTAGTTGGTAGTAAATGCGTAAAGGCATTTTCCACACGTATAAAAATAAGTCGAGTAGAAACTTGAATGAAAACAAATTTGGGTCATATCCATAGCAAAACTATCCAAAATCGTTTATTGAATTTTGTGAAATAATGGAAATAATAAAATGAAATAATGGATCTTTGAGAACGGCGTTGGCCAGGCCTTCACCGTTAATGGCGCGCGCTGTAGGTCGATTATTACCAATTTCTTTAAGTCTCAAATGTATTATATAGAAATAACGAGATGTGCAGGACGGCATCGCTACAGCCTGATTTATGCGCCAGAGTTATGGAAAGAGAGACATTTCGGATGCACGCCACCCAGAGAAGATATTGGAATGAATAAAAAATAATTCCTCACACTACTTTTTATTTAAATTTTATGATAGGAAGCGCTTCATGAAAGATCCATTTTAGGCTAAATCTTTACAATTAAATAAATGTTTTTTTTTAAATTATGTATTTAAGTCTTTTTTTATTTTTACAACGCAACGTTTTATTTTTGCCTTCCTTAGTCACGGTTCCAATCGCTACGTATTCTTGCTTTGTTTGTTGGTAGTTAAATAATGTGCTAAGCCGTAGCAGGAAATTAGGCCGCATTGTCCCTGGATATATTTTAGCAGGAGCATTTGAACTTTGCTGTGAGTCAGTAATGACTTGTAGGTTGCCTTAATGCCTTTATTATAGTAGCTGTAGTGTTGTATATAGTTCATAGTATTTTGTTAATGACAGCAAACCACCGGTATAAAAAAAATATAATACATACCTACTACCAAACAATTAAGTTTATTCAAAAACAACGATTCTAAGAGAGATTTGTTTTGTGAAGATAATCATCACTTTAATGTATTTAAAAAAGACTGGCTAAGCGTGAGTCTGCTCGCACTCCTAGGTACACACCTCTCCACTCACCAAGGCGCGACCGTCCACAGTAAATTATTGATGCGCATTCGTACATGTAGACCTCGCTTGTACACTGTGGGTGTAAATAGGTACAAAGTATTAAATAATACAATGTAGAATAATGATCACTTGGGTAGGCAGTAGGTATTGTACCCACGCAATGTATACTTGATTTAAATATTTCGGGAACCTTACTGGGAGTCTGATCTCTGATCTGAGTCCGTTCGGATTTTATTATTTGATCAAAGTTAGAGAATATAAAAAGGACCAAGTTTGAAGATGAAATGAGGTTAGTTTTTATGGATAACGTAAGCCTCCTACACTCCCGTTTACAATGAAACCCTAAAATACCACGTTATTTTAGGTTTCTGCATATCTTCGAGAATGTACGTATAATATAAACACATTTTATACTAAATAAATAAGTAAAAAAAAGAAAGTCTAAAGTCTATCGCATCGATACATTTCACGAAACATATTTTCTTTCATTAATCATCTTCTTCATCTTTGATTGTCGATTTGTAAAATATGTGGACGAAACTAAAATTTAACCATACATATTTACAAATTTTAGAGTACTTACAATATTTTTCATATTGAGTGTGGAAATCGATCCCACGTTCCCAGGTCTTACGTACGGTCCAGGTTTCGTGTCTTTTGCTTAGTATGCGATAGTGTTTGTAATCATGTTTATAAATATATTGATTGTCATAATTGCCTAAAAGGTATAAACCACTATCGCAAAACATACACTATCATACTATCATATAACACACTATCATAAAACCTACAAGCACTATCGCATGGTGAGCGAAAATAACATTAATTATTTTATTAGGAATGTATTCTTAACTCCTAAGAAGTACAAATAAACAGTAGCTTTTCGAAATTATGGCAGTTCGTTTTATTTACATTGTGCTATTTACAATTTTTCTATGATTCAGTTTACCAACCGTAGTTAGCACCGTGGCCGCTGTAGCTGATGTGGGACACAGCGGGGGCAGCAGAGTATGTCACAGCCGATTTAAGGATGGGGGCAGCTGCGGCGTAGGAGGTGTAGGCGGGAGCAGCGATGGTCTTGGTCAGAACTGGAGCAGAGTAGCCGTGAGCAGCGTAGGAGGTGTACGCGGGACCAGCGCTGTAGGAGATGGCGGGTGCAGCGGCATAGGTGGCAACAGCGGGAGCAGCGGCGTAGGTCTTAGCTACAACAGGGGCAGCGGCGTACGCGACGGGAGATCCGTGAGAGGTGGTAGAAGAGTAAGAAGACACGGAGGAGACGGCGGGGCTGACAGTCTTGGTTACGACGGGAGCAGCGGCGTAGGTGGTGATAGCAGGTGCGGCGTAGGTCTTAGACACAATAGGAGTGGCGTAGCTCTTGGCAACTACGGGAGTGGAATACGCGGTGTAGGCGGGGGCAGAGTACGCGGCGTAGGACGGGGCGGAGTACGCGGCGTAGGACGGGGCGGAGTACGCGGCGTAGGACGGGGCTGAGTACGCGGCGTAGGAGGGAGCAGCGTATGAAGCGTACGCTGGGCTACCGTGAGCGGTCTGTGTAGAGTAAGACGAGTAGGAAGACACGGCGGGAGAGATGGTCTTGGTAACGACAGCAGGAGCGGCAGAGTACGCAACGGCGGGGGCAGCGGCGTAAGTAGCTACGGCGGGAGCGACGGCGTAAGACTTGGTTACGACGGGAGCCGCGGCGTAGGTGGCGACTGGCGCAGCGGCGTAGGCTGCAATTTGACCTCCATGAGCGGTGTGGGTTGAGTAAGAAGACACGGAGCTCACAGCGGGGCTGATGGTCTTGGTGACAACAGCAGGGGCGGCGATAGCGTGGCTGCTGTAGGCCAGGGGGGCAGCCTCATAGTGGCTGGCGCTGGCTACTGCCAGGGCGCAAAGGGCAACGATCAGCTGAAAATTAGAAAGAAACAATGATGGCACAGCAGCAATAAAATAGACTGCCGAGCAGGAGGCCCAGATCTTTTATCCTGTAAGTTTTGGCACATGGTGGTATGGCATTTTGTGAATGCTTGCTTAGGAAGCTACTTGCATAGGAAATCGGTCACCAAGTACTAAACCGTTTTTCGTCAGCTGTCTTTGAGTTTCCACTTTTAGATTAGCTTGTTTAACAATATTATCACTGTTATCACAAATTTACAGGTGAGATTGTAGACAAAGGCCTTCCTATCAGCATTAAAAAGAAATTCATTTCGGCTCATTGACAAAATCATCCTAAATTTCAATCAAAAATTTAGTATAGCCTTATGTTCCACTGAGCAAGTAACATTTATGTTCACAAAAAGCTATTGTTCCAAGTTTATAAGACTAGTGTCTGCACGAAATCATAGACAAAATAATTGGCTATGACTAAATTAATATTTTTCACTGCTATTAAACTAATAACTCCGAAGCATGCGCCACAGATAATCACTCTTTGTTACACACCTTGGAGTACATGTTTGTTCTGTTAATGTTGGCAACTGAATAATTTCGTGAAGGAGTGCTCCGGTTTTTATAGTGCACATAGCGGCTGATGTCCAATTCACTTTCATTGCCATGGTGAACCAGTAGTATATACAGTATGTAGGCACTTGTATGTAACTAGTTTACTTACGCTAACTCCGAGTCAGATTTTAGCCTTTCGTATAGCTTTCGTTTGTTTTATATATATTGCTAACTAACAACCTCGGCTTTGCATGGGTATTTAACAAAAATTATAAATTGAAAAACATAAAAAGTAGTTATTGTGACATAACTGTAATAGTTAGACGTATGGTATGATGGACTTTTTTGTATATATTGATGTCTTCTATAAAATTGTAGTACATCACTTTGCTCTATTATCAACCATTTCCGCAGCGTACTGTTTTTTTGGTATTTTTTTCACACGTTGGGTTACATTATCGAAGTTTTCATACGGATTCCTAAGTTTTTGAAAATATTCTATAACCTATATTTATCAGGGATTGTGTAGGATTCTAATGGTGAAATTTTTTTCAAATTAGTCCAGTAGTTTGTAAGTTTATTAATTACATACAAAAAAATACTTTCCTCTTTATAAAATTAGTGTATATATATAACTTCTAGGTTAGCCTGAACAACATCTTCGACCACATCATCACTTACCATCAGGTGAGATAGTGGACAAAGGCTAACCTATCAGGCATAAACAATATATATAGGTTAGCCATTATCAAGTATTTTACCTGTTGGTAAGTGATAATGTGTTCGAAGATGACAAATGGATTGATGGTGTAGTTCTCACCGACAGCTGCCTCAACATAATCAATAGATGACTTAAACTTTAGGCTTACTTGGTCAGGTAAAAAAGAAAACAAATTGTATATTTCCAAAACCTAATATGGCATAAGCTTATCAATAAAAAATAGTGAGTGACATTAAATGTGAGAGCGAGAATAACTCTGTAAAGCTAGTGTTAACGTTGTTTTGATTCTAATGCTTAAAACTTATGTCAAAAAATACATACTAAAGCCCTCTTTACGGGTCAGTAAGTGCATGAACCCCGTGGGGTGCCGGTTTAGAATTGCACCTCCCCATATCATCCCGTGGGTGTCGTAAGAGGCGACTAAGGGAAAAATACTGGAAGGTGGGCAGCAGCGCCTTCTAAAGAACTGCCATCTTATACTGCGTTCCCCAAGCCGCCTGCCAAGCGTGGGGATTATGCAAATACCCCCTTAATAGGGGAGGCTGTGTTCAGCAGTGGACGATGCGGCTGATACAATACAATACAAGTGCATGAAATGATTAGCAAAGTGTATTTTTCTTCAATAATTAGGTATTGGACATATACGTTAACATAAGTATAGGCATCTGGTTAATTTACTAAGATGAAAGTAAATACCTAGTATCTAAGTTAAAGTGGGTACTATAGCGCTTTTAGAGCCTAGATTCATTTTTGAGCCTATTTTTTTATTAAGGTCTCGTCCAATTTTTAGATTGTAAATTGAATACGCGCTTCCTCCGGATTGAAGCACCTGGAGCCTTTACCGCTTGGCTATCGAGACTCACTCTTGACAAATACACAATACTTACTGGTCTCCATCGTAAGGACATGTTATTACCATGTTATCGAGGTATAGGCATAGGTAGATTTTTCTGCTTTGGTTATTCTTTTAATACGCCAGCTTATTTTACTCTTCAATTATAGATATAATTTCAGTATCATGATGTATATTTTCTGCTTCTTTAGATGCTATTAATAGCTTAAGCTTTCAATTATTTAATAAGGGTAAAAAATAAATATTTTTTCTTGAACTTTATATATTACGCCCTTGTTTAAACGTGCTTATAATTTGCCAGAAAGTGATTAAACTATTTAACGACATTATGCCAAAAAGTGACTAAAAACTTTGATGAAAGAATCGACATCTGTCAGCGTGCTCGTAGTGGACATTTGCCAGATATTTTCTGTCGCCAAGCACTTAACGGTGTGTTCCGGCAGCAGTCCTTGAGAGCCAGTGAAATTTCAGGCACATGAGACTTACCAACTGCGTCTCAACGTGACGGGCGCAGTGCACTTCATGACTTGTAATGAAATGCATCTGTTATAAGAGGTTAGTCCACTTAACATCAGGTGGGCCTCGAGTTTGTTCCTAGGCAATAACATAAAAAAAAAAGATTCATTTTTTATACCTAAGTACCAAACTTTTCTATTCGTAATACAATACATATGTGAATCATCTACATCTAAATTCTTTGTTATAGAAAACAAAGTTCTTGTTGAAAAAGAAACAAATGTATTTGATTGTTTTTAATAATGTGTTAAAAAATTCTGAATGAACGTCATCATTTTATTTCTTTTACTATGATTTTTACTTATTTCAACTATTTCTGTCAAAGAAATATAGTAAGTGGCTAAAAATATTTAGACTAGTTACATTATAGACAGAAACATTGACAGATCATTTATTTTAGTATAACTTTAAAATTACTAAATCAATGTTGATGAAATTTCAATAGGACACATACGGAGTATGGCCTACTAAACATAAAAAAAAAACTTCGAAATCATAACTGGCTTTTACAAACATAAAAACGAATACGGTTAAAAAGTCGGTTGAAAACAAAACAATGTTGTTAGGTTGCTCGTTAAATCACAAATGCAAGCTTAAGTAGAAAATCTGTTGCCAAGCACCTAACGGTGTGTTCCGGCAGGAGTCCTTGAGAGCCAGTGAAATTACAGGCACATGAGACTTAACATCTGTCTCAAGGTGACGGGCGCAGTGCAATTCGTGACTTGTGACGACATGCATCTGTTATAGGCAGAGGTTAGTCCGCTTAACATCAGGTAGGTCTCGAGCTTGTTCCGTCACAATAACATAAGAAAAATACGTAGATGTCAGCTGGAAACTCCGTGTCTTTAGCAAAGATTATGATAGAGCTACAATGAACTGTTATTATGGTTATTATAATCATTCCAATTCTAACATTTTCCGAATGTAACTTTCAGTTTTCATAGGCGATATGGACAACTGAACTGATCGAAGCACCGGACTAATAAAAAGGCTCTGGTAGTCACATCGCATTTTTTTTAGCTATGTAAGATTTGCTCCCTACGAAGCTAAACCTAATGATATAAGTAAACACGGTATGATTCAATAACAAATAAAATAAAACTTTTTACTCATTACCTACTTGTAAAGTGTGTTTATCATATAATGTGTTTCATATTATAGGGGACAAATTAAAGCAGGCATCTCTTCACGTGATCTCCGTCACCCACTGACATCCTCAACACCGTAGGTTTCAAGGATGCGTTTCCGATCCGACCCTTGGGTAGGTAATAATGTTTTTTGTACATTTTCATAAGTTCTATTTTGTAAGTTTTAGCTCGCTTATGTTTAATATTTATTCATATCAAAAATTTGTTACGAAACATGTAGATCTACTTCTTATTTAACATAGAAAAAGATGAATGTCAAACAATCTAAATTTATATAATAAGTATGTGTATTTTTTTACAACTCCATAAAATTATCATGAAAATTAGCTGATGAATTAACAATAATTATAATATTATCTTGAAACAAAACATCACCTGCATCGATTAAAAACAAATATAAAAAAAAACTATTTCAGATAAACAATGTTTAATAATATAATAGAAATAATAATTAATATAACTTATTTTAAAGACAAATAAATAAAACATTTTACAATATTTAACAATTATGCAGTTTCCAGTTGGCATCGTACCAAAAAATAAAATTTAACATAATGCATATACTTTATATTTTATTGATTTAAGTATACTTATTGTAATAGAGCATAATGAGCTTTAGGTGATATGCATGGCAAATAACCTATGCCATGCATATCACCTAAAGCTCATTATGCTCTATTACAATAAGTATTATTGTAATAGAGCATAATGTATGATTTATTATCATATAACCTAGAAGAACTGGCTCTCAAGGACAGCTGCCGGAACACACCGTTAGGTGCTTGGCGACAGATTTTCTACTTGAGGGTGGTAGCTAGCCAGGCGGGCATTCGCAAAATGCCCTACCACCATGCTATAACGACTGCCATCCTAGGACAACAACCGGGACCGACGGCTTAACGTGCCCTCCGAAGCACGGAAGCGCTCAGTAGTAATGTCACTAGCGGTCACCCATCCAACTCATGACCGCGGGCGACGTTGCTTAACTTTGCTGATCGGTTTAGAACAGCTAAGTAAACTTCGCTACGAGCGCTTCAAAATTTAATAATAATATCGTTACTACCTCTACAGTAATGAACCTAGACAGCTGTAATTTTTCATATGTTTAAGAAATAAGTCAATAATGGTGTCAAAATAAATTAAAGGCACAATGATTAAAAAAAATTTAATTTTTTTATTTTTAGTTTTAACCTCATTATTTTTTCCGTCCTGGATGCTGGTCGTCTGAAAAAAAGGTTTAGTGTGAAGCTTGTATATGTTCGATTGTTATAATTCAAACGATGTTATTAAGCTAATAACTAACTAACTAACTAATAAAAAGTATCTTTGGATATAAAATACAAAAAAATCGCATTACTCTACGA
The DNA here is from genome assembly GCA_963890685.1 of Plagodis pulveraria. Taxonomy (NCBI): domain Eukaryota; kingdom Metazoa; phylum Arthropoda; class Insecta; order Lepidoptera; family Geometridae; genus Plagodis; species Plagodis pulveraria. The sequence goes on from OY982962.1 coordinate 20,312,044, forward strand.
TAACGGGAAGTTATTCAAATCTTGGAATGAAAATAATAAACTTACGCTCGATACGTTTTGCCGCGTAAACACTCACCGATGGAAACTTGCGTTAAATAATCTCACAACTACTTTTAAACTACCAAACTTAAAAAATCTGAAATAATTCAGGTGTATAGATTACATGTTAACAATCATATCAAAAGAACTAACAAAGTCGGTGGTGTAGTTTCAGGAAAAAAAAATGCTTTTCAATACAGTTCCCGCGATAATTCTTTAAAATTTTATCGCGTTTTTCTTATCAAGTTACATATTTTAAAATATTTGGCATAAATTCACGTGTTAAAAAAAATACAAATTTACTCGCCATTTTCGTCGTGTGTTCAAGCCCTTTTTCCAGTTAAATTTTCCATGAAAAGGTCTATTTGCATTTATATTCTAGTAAAGCGTATAGATGACGAGGATTGCATTGGTGCCAAGAAGTTTATATGTTGACTGGAGATAGCATCATTCAAATAAACTCGATTTAAAAACAAAAGACCTCAAAATCTGAGAAAAATATAATATGGACATTTCGCTATTCATACTCAAAATATTTTATAATAATAAAAGGATGAAAATGTTATATTTTGTATACTATCTTGGGATATCAGGACGGACGTCAGGGTGGCATGTTTTGGTAACATTATATTCAGAGACGTTTATGCATTTAATTGAAATTTAATTAAATAATAAAAATTTAATTTTACAATACAGATAATTTCTATATGTTGATTTAATTTTGACTTAAATATACTCCGAATTAGCCTTTTTCAAAGCTTTGTATTGATTTCCTAAAAGAACTCATCCTAATAATCATATTACAATTCCTGTTCTAAATCGATTAATGCTAATTATCTACAATCGCTGTCCTCTCAGAAATTTCTTCAACGTCCTAAGAATGAATTTTGTCTGTAGTTAGTTTTTTACAGTGGGAGTACAAATAGTAAGGTTACATCGAATGGTTTTACAGGGGGCGTTAATAGAAATTTTGCTTAGTAGCTCAGAACAATCAATTTTGTTTGTTGTTATTTTTATTTTATTTTGTTAGTAGAAAAGATAAGTTGGCAATTTCGCGTCTTTTATACAGTGGAAGAAAGTGAAACTTTTTGCAGAGTTCTTCATAATTGCAAGACGTTACACTCTTGTAATATTTTCTGTTGGAGCAAATAAGATGATGGCGTTAAATTAACTTTATGGGTAAAAGTAACTACGGAGTATTTAGTTGGATTAAGGTCTAGTTTATTAGCAACATAAAAACTATCCAGCTTTGAGAGATCAGACTGAAGTCTGATAATATCCTCAGTTGATTTGATGACTCTAAATATTTTCATATCATCAGCAAAGCAAAGTAGGTGACTATTATCGAAGCAATGTGTAATGTCATTAATAAATATTAAAAAAAGAAGGGGACCAAGTAATGATCCCTGGGGAACAGAAACCTGACTAGATATGTAGTTATTTATGACAATAGCCTGCGAGCGATGTTTTATATAAGAGGAAAACTACTTAAGCAAGTTGCCTCTAATGCCGATGAGGTATAACTTTGACAGTAATAGCGTATGGTCGATTCTATCGAAAGCTTTGCTGTAGTCAGTGTAAATTACATCCACTTGGAAACCATCGTCCATGGCTTCGGTTAGGAATTCATTGAAAAAAAATAAGGTTCGAAGTAGTGGAACGTCCCTTAAAGAAGTCATGCTGAGATAAGCTAAAACAGTGATGTAACGCTGCATAGATTTCGTTATAGCCTATTCTCTCAAACAGTTCTGCAATAATGCAGAGTTTAGATATTGGCCTGTAATTAAAGTAAAAATTTAAGTTGTGAACATACTGTGTAATTTTATCTTTTTTGGCATTTAATTTTTTTTTATTCTATTCAAAGATCTAACGCTAGTAAATGTAAAATACAGAATTGGCCTATCTATGAGCTTAGCACACAAAAAAAATCAAGCCTCTACCGCAACAATTCACGTCACCATAAATAAAAATCTCATCGTACTCGGCGATAGGTGAAAAATTAAAAAAAGTCATAACTCCGAAAATACGAAAAATCGCGGAACATACATCGGGGTGATTCAGATAGCCCTCTAGGTCCTCTACCTCCCAGCTTTAGTATATCACAACTTCTTGGGACACCCTGTTTAAAATCTTGCAGGTGTATAGGTAGGTATATAGTATTACACATACCTACATATTCCATAAATATAGGCATATTAACAGATAGTTTATTTCAGTTAATAACTGAAAATGTGACCTAAAAACTGCTCGACCGATGTCGATGAAATTAAAATTTTACCCATTTGAAGGTTTATGAAGCAGTGATGGCTCAGTGGCATTGGCTATGGACTGCTGCGCAGCAGGTCCATGGTTCGAATTCCGCCGCGGGCTTGAGCTTCACCGCATGGTGGAAGGGCATTTTGCGAATGCCCGCCAGGCTAGCGACCACCCTCAAGTAGAAAATCTGCCGCCAAGCACCTAACGGTGTGTCCGGCAGCTGTCCTTGAGAGCCAGTGAAATTACAGCCACATGAGACTTAACAACTATGTCTCAAAGTGACGGGCGCAGTGCATTTCATGACTTGTGATGAAATGCATCTGTTATAGGCAGAGGTACGCTTAATATTAGGGGGACCTCAAGCTTGTTCCGTCACAATAACATAAAAAAAAGTATACAAAATTAATCTACAAGATCAAGTCACTTTAAAAATATTATCGCTGCGATATGAGAACCTTGATTTGTTTTTTTCGTAGTTGGTAAAAATAGGGTACTAAAACCTATTGTCATTAGCCTCACACTTATTACATGACTGTAATAATAGAAGTCTGTGATGTGTTTGAGCGTTTATAGCAACACTGTGCAAGTAATACTAGGTTTTATATAATAGTAATTGGTGGTGTCGATATCTTGGATGAAAACAAATATGATGATATTGTAAATAGGTCCTTGTAAGTTGTGAAAGAGAAAAGCAGAGAGTAAATATGGCAGTTCGTTTTATTTACATTTTGCTATTTACAATTTTTCTATGATTCAGTTTACCAACCGTAGTTAGCACCGTGGGCGCTGTAGCTGATGTGGGACACAGCGGGGGCAGCAGAGTACGCTACAGCCGATTTAAGGATGGGGGCAGCTGCGGCGTAGGAGGTGTAAGCGGGACCAGCGCTGTAAGAGATGGCAGGGGCAGCGGCGTAGGTGGCAACAGCGGGAGCAGCGGCGTAGGTCTTAGCTACAACAGGGGCAGTGGCGTACGCGACGGGAGATCCGTGAGAGGTGGTGGAAGAGTAAGAAGACACGGAGGAGACGGCGGGGCTGACAGTCTTGGTTACGACGGGAGCAGCGGCGTAGGTGGCGATAGCAGGTGCGGCGTAGGTCTTAGCCACAATAGGAGCAGCGTAGCTCTTGGCAACGATGGGAGTGGAGTACGCGGTGTAGGCGGGGGCAGAGTACGCGGCGTAGGAAGGGGCGGAGTACGTGGCGTAGGAGGGGGCAGAGTACGCGGCGTATGAGGGAGCGGCGTAGGCAGCGTACGCTGGGCTACCGTGAGCGGTCTGTGTAGAGTAAGACGAGTAGGAAGACACGGCGGGAGAGATAGTCTTGGTTACTACAGCAGGAGCGGCCGAGTACGCAACGGCAGGGGCAGCGGCGTAAGTAGCTACGGCGGGAGCGGCGACGTAAGACTTTGTTACGACGGGAGCTGCGGCGTAGGTGGCGACTGGCGCGGTGGCGTAGGTTGCAATTTGACCTCCATGAGCGGTGTGGGTTGAGTAAGAAGACACGGAGCTCACAGCGGGGCTGATGGTCTTGGTGACAACAGCAGGGGCGGCAATGGTGTGGCTGCTGTAGGCCAGAGGGGCAGCTTCATAGTGACTGGCGCTGGCTACTGCCAGGGCGCAAAGGGCTACGATCAGCTGAAAATTAGAAATAATCAATGATGAGGCACAGTAGCAATAAAATTAAAACTGCCGAGTAAGAGGTGGCTTTAATTTTTGGCTTTTATCTAGGTACGGGGTTAAGCTTTACCACATTGTGGTATGGCATTTTTTAAATGCTTGCCTGGAGAGCACCCTAGAACTGGAAATCAGTTCATAACTACTTAACCGTTTTTCCGGCAGTTGTCCTAAAGTTTCCACTTTTAGCTTAGCTTATTTAACAATATTATCACCGTTGTCAGAAATCAGCAGGTGAGAAAATAGACAAAAGCTATTCTATCAGCATGAAAAACATAAACATATGGGTTAATTGATAAAATTATCACTTTATGAACGAAAATATTAAATCCAAAAATTAAGCACAGCCTTAAGTTCACAATAAGCGTTTGTTCCAAGGTTTTGGATAAACTTGTGCACTAAATTAATATCTTTCACTGCTGTAAAACTTATAACTCAGAAGCATTCGCCATATACAAGAACTCATTTTTTACACACCTTAGCGTACATGTTTGTTCTGTTAATGTTGGCAACTGAATAATTTCGTGAAGGAGTGCTTCGGTTTTTATAGTGCAAATAGCGGCTGATGTCCAATTCACTTTCATTGCCACGGTGAACCAGCAGTTTATACTTTACTTAGGGGCACTTGCATGTAACTAGTCTACCTACGCTAAGCTCTGAGTAGGAGATAGCTATAGCCTCGGTTCGTTTAATAATAACAATAATATTTTTTTCATGTTAATTATATAGTTGGTGAAACTTATGTGGCTAAAATGTTATACAAAAATAGGAGATTGTTATACAAGGGTCGAAAGGAATCAATTTCCATACGAGGTATTTAGACGCCCGAGCGTAGTGAGGGTGGCTATCGTCCGAATAGGAATTAATGATTTTCACCCTTGTTAAACCCTCCACGTTTCAATACGAACATGAGGAATTTAAAAATTGATTTTAGGTATATTGATAGTAAGACTATGACTATTGACTACATGAGTAGAAAAGATTTCAAATTAATGCAGTTATAATCAAAGTAGGAGTCTTTAACTTACGTCCGTGTTAAACATTGTACTTTTCAATTAAAACTTGAGATTTTTTAGTTTAGTTTTTCTAATATATTTACTGATAACGATAACATGAGTAGAAGAAACGTATATTAAATGAATGAAGGGATTAGAAAAAAATGTGATATTTAAGTAATTTTTTTGTTAGATTCTTTATATATCCCTAATAATTACTTACTACCTTGCCAATTACTTATATATCTAGTCTTTTTATATTTTAAACAAAACACAACGCGTCTCTCCCGGGAGCCATCCCTCTTTTTCAAAGACTTTATTTAATTCACGGGTCACAAACATAATTAGTGACAAACATTTTCATACAAGATATACTAACTTGAGAGAGTCAAATTAATTCTGTTATAAACTAGTTATTTTAGCCTTTACAGAAACACGTTATTATTTTTTATAATACAGCAGAGTATTTTAGAACGGAAAAACATAGACATCTAATTTTGTTTTCAAAAATGGTTGATGGTTATAAGTGATTCCGGCCCAAGAGAAGGAAGTATTTACTGTGAGTTTTTCCCACCCTTAGGTGGGAAGCAGCGTCTTCCACTCGCTACTCAGATCAAATAAACACTACTTTCCGAGTATGAGTATGACGCTCTCCCCATGGTTTCTATTATTTTAATAGCCTCATGCTTATTTGTACATGTACAATTTAATAATGTTACTTTAAATTAAAATAAACTTTGTTTTAGATGACTTAAAGAAATAATTATTTCCTGACTTACAAATAAAATAATTATTCAAGTCTGTTATTGTTCATGTTCATGTATGGTGTTCCTCTCTGTGTGTGTGTGAATGGTGGACTTGAGAAGGTTTATTGAATACATATAAAATTGTTTGTTGTATACGTATTGCTAATAGACTAGCTGTTGATCAGTATTTTATTTTCCTGTTGGTAAGTGACAATGTGGCCGAAGATGACAAATAGACTGATGGTGTAGAACTTGTTCTTACTGACATACGTCGGCTGCCAGAACATATTCCACAGGCGAATTTAATTTAAGGCGTACTTGTTCCGGTAAATAGGAATCTACTTACCCGAGTAAACTTTGTGAAGCGGGGTAGTGAACCGAAATGTGTATCTAAGTAGAGTAATTATTATATGTTCTAGGACTAGAGTTTCGCATCCTTACCTTCTTTGATCATGTTTCGATATGTGATAATTTGTCCATAGAGCGCCTAGTCGTACAGGGCAAAGTGGAAGGTACTAGACCGCGCGGAACGTCATTCACTCGATGGACCGACCACACGGTAACTCCTTAAATAAGTGCGCTGGGATAACCTCTAGCAGTACTAGTGTACTGTCTGCTAATTCCACACTACATGACGAGCACGACCGCTCTGCCAAAAGCGTATCCACTTAGAAGAAGAAGAAGGACTAGAGTGCACGTAGGGCTCTCCATACAAACGTAGTTTCGTCATATGTTAAAACTTAAATACCAAGTTTTAATATTGTTAGGTTTGCAATAACGCCTGCTATGCGGATTACATTACAAAATCACAAATATACGATAGAAAAAAATTAAGTCATGCTCCATCCCAATACGACGGTTAAAGAACGATAGGAAAGATTTGAGTTATGACGTCATGTCATGTTAGCTCAAGTGGTTAGAGCATACCCTGGCTCAAGGGGTGGATGGACGCGGGTTCGAATCCCGCACATGACTTAATTTTTTTTCTATCGTATATTTGTGTTTTTGTAATTAAATACTAAGTGTTTAAATCTCTGTGAAATTTTGCATGCATATGAGCCTAGTATACATTGTGGTAATTTTGTACCAACAAACTTTGAAAGCTGTTAACAGGGTAAGTAAGTGCATAAAATTATTAACACAGTGTATTTTTCTTGCTTTCTTGCCCGTGGGGTGCCGGGCTTGAATGTCAGCCCCCCATCTCTACCCGTGGGTGTCGTAAGAGGCGACTAAGGGTAACAACCAAAAGGTGGGCAGCAGCACTTTCTGAGGAACTGATATCTCACACTGCGATCCCCAAGCCGCCAAGCGTGGGGATTATGGCAAACCCCCCATATTGGGGAAGGCTGCGTTCAGCATTGGACTATCCGACTGATACGGTACAGTGCAGTATTTTTCTTAAGTTAATATACTCGTATATAAGTATTTGAATAAATAAAAAAACATTTAAGGCATCTTAGAGTAACAAAAGCTTAGGTGCTTATAAAATCAAAGTGAACAAATTTTTAGACCACAAAATCAACATCTGGTAATCGAACCGACACATGTTCCTCGGAATTGTGCACCAGGAGCCTTCAGGTAAATGTATTAAGAGCCGAGTAAAAGAAAAGTAAAAGTAAAGTTTTCAAACTCACTGAAATTTGGCATGCATGTCCTTTAGATTAATATCTCGGCTGTGCTCTTTGCTTATAGAAAAAACTGGCCTAGTGCGAGTGGGACTAGCGCACGAAGGGTTCCATACCATTATCTGTAACCTAATCTTGCAAGTTACAGACACTTTTCGCAGTGTCCGATTGAGCTGGGTAGGTACGGCGAAAACCTCTTTTATTGTATGTGACCCCTTAATTATTTATTTTATTTTATTTTAATTAATTATACTTAAAAAGAACGTAAAACTAAATATTCTGTAGTAGTTAAAGCGTTCACCTATCAGCGTTATTAGTATCGAGCAAGCTATCACCGTTCTTGAGATACAGCCTGGTGACAGACGGACGGCCAGCGAAGTCACAGTAATAAGGTCCCGTTTTTACCCTTTGGGTACGGAACCCTAAAAAATTTAACATGAGCAGAATGTTACTATTATTTTTAAAAGGCGTAATGGAAAACTAACTCAACTAATTTAATAAAAAGAACCGGGTAAGTGCGGGTGGGACTCGCGCACGAAGGGTTCCGTAATAAAATATTCTGTGAATAGTTAAAGCGTCTACCTGTCATCGCTATTAGCATCGAGCAAGAAATGGTAAAAAAATCAAGTTTGATGTATGGGAGCCCCCTTAAATATTTATTTTATTTTTATTATTTGTTGTTATAGCGGCAATAGAAATACATCATCTGTGAAAATTTCATTGTTCTAGTTATCACCGTTCTTGAGATACAGCCTGGTGACAGACGGATGGACGGACGGACAGCGAAGTCGCAGTAATAGGGTCCCGTTTTTACCCTTTGGGTGCGAAACCATAAAAAAGAATTTTAAAAATAAATTATTGAAAGCACATCACACGTTGACTCGCTTTATTTTAGCTATGCTTCCTCCGAAGCTGATTATAACGAATTTTATAATCACGGTACAATTCAATAACATCATTGTTGCAAATTATTTGAAAAGAGTGTTTTTTTATGGGATTGTGTGAGCACACACGAGGCCCATCTGATATTGCGCGTTAAGAGTAGAGAGCACGGAGCGCTTTCCATATAAACCTACTTTCGTCATATTTTAAATACCAAGTATTCAAACTAGATGAAATTTTGTATGCATATTGCTGAGCCTAATATACGCTTCTGGTTTGCCAGTTTTTTAATTTATTATTTATTTTATCCCTAAATGTCAAAATAACAATTCCCATACAAAACGATTATTAAAATATTTCTGAAAATACTCGATTTTATGGAAGTCTGGCAAATCAGAGGCATATATATTAAGTTCAAGGACATACATGCACAGTTTCACCAATTTTGAACACTTAGTATTTTAATAAATATGACTAATCTACGTTTGTATGGAATGCGTCACGAGTACTCTAGCCTTAAACTTTTCATAGAACATATTTTTTGTTTTTTTTTAATGTTATTGTGACGGAACAAGCTCGAGGCCCCCCTGATGTTATGCGGGCTAACTTCTGCATATAACAGATGCTTTTCATCACAAGTCACGAATTGCACTGCGCCCGTCACTTTGAGACATAGTTGTTAAGTCTCATGTGCCTGTAATTTCACTGGCTTTCAAGTACAGCTGCCGGAACACACCGTTAGGTGCTTGGCGACAGATTTTCTACTTGAGGGTGATCGCTAGCCAGGCGGGCATTTGCAAAATATCTTTCAACCATGCGGTGAAGCACAAGCCCGCGGCGGGATTCGAACCATGGACCTGCTGCGCGGCAGTCCATAACCAATGCCACTGAGCCATCACTGCTTCGAATTTCGTCACAAGTGACGAACTGCATTGCGCCCTTTACCCTGAAACTACAGTTGATAAGTCTCATGTCATGTCACAAGACATTAGAAATATCAGTACTCGTAGTATTAAGAATGGCCCTCGAGGAGGGAGTAACAATGTTCTTTTTATGATTTAGATATTTTTTATGATTTAAATATTTACTGAAGTCTATTTTTACGTTATAATGATTTTTGAAAAATACTGCATTTTTTCCATTTTCAGATTTGACGACTAATAGTGACATAATAAGAAGGTATGATTCCAACATTTACCATCACAATCTAGGTAGTACAGACCTTATCACTCACAAAGGCGCGTGCTTGCAACTACTACTGCCCACTTAAGCGATTATATTTTAAATATTATTGTTTACTGTATGTTCCATTGGCATTTACATCCACACTAAGAATTCATGTACAATCGAGCCTACAAATAAACCCATAAAAATGCGCATCAATAAATACTGTAGCGCGCCTTCGTGAGTAAATAGGTATGTAGATTTCTAGATAAAACGTTTTTCAGTTGTCGCTTATTAATTTGTTTTTTAATATACGTTATAGATTTGAATTGAAATTGTATGTGGCCGATACAAGAAAAATATCGTGATGGACAAAACCATATTATTTCGCATAGTAATTAAACAACTTTAAACGGTTTAAATCGCGTATATTTAATTTCTAACACTTCACGGGGGTGGTCACGGGGTGACTCCACGATCACTGCAAAGTGTTTGGAATGTTGGGACAGAAATAATGATAAATATACGCGATTTAAACCGTTTAAAATTGTTTAATAATCTCGAAATCTAAGACAACATCATATTATTTCGGTTCATGGACCATAAACTGCTTCTATTACTGTCAATTCATGCGCATACAAATAACTAAGTAATCAGATTCGTACCACTTTAATTTTAATATAAGTACATTATTGCAAAGGCAAATAATCAATTGCAGGTCGAGTGTGAGTTTGAAGGCCCAGCCGTAGGCAAGGACTTCACTAATACGCGACAGCCAATTGCCATTTCCGCCGAGGCAATTGCAAATTTACCTCTGTCGCTAAATATATATCATCTGGGATTTTAATTAAAAATTGCTTTAAGTTTTCGGCAGTATATAAAACGATTTTTGTAATTAAATCCGGTTGATTGTTGTTTAAGAATAGTAGTTAAAATTTCATAATTTTTCAAGTTAATGCCGTTTTGATGAACTGTATTTTTTAGCATGGAATTAATTCCTAATAATTTAGATAGCTTTTTGGTTTATTAAATACGCCGAAATATATTGTTTCAGAGAAAAGATTCACTTTATTCTAGTTTGTCTAAATCATAAAATGTTCATATACTTTCATGTATTTTTCTTTTGACTTCGCTGCAAGCCGGTTTTCCATTGCCAATTTGGCTTCTGATCCTTAATCTGGTGGAGTACAATCAATCTCTATTTCACTCATTGAACTGTTGGAACTCACTTTAATAATTAAATTTTGATTTGTTAAGTATGTAAATAACCAATTAAGACGAATTTTCAGCTTTGCCGCCCACTATTTATCATCTGTGCCGAAAGGCAAACGCATTTAAGGCTATACAGACACGTGAACGCATTGTACTAAGCAAAATACTTACTTTGGTATACCCAGAATGTTACGAGTTCCAATCAAATAGTATTTAATAACACGCCATTTCATACAATATTGCTGGAGCGTTGTAATGTTCCAAAATCAAAAAACGCTCCTGCAATGGATTTGATTATCTTTGTCCGTAAATTCGATACTTCGCGTGTTTTTTTTTCGAAATATGAAATTATTATTATTATATTTCTAAGCTTGTATGAGAAACATTATTATAATTATTTTTATTATAATGTAATATACCTAACTATACCACATGAATAAAGGTTTCTTTAGTACATAGTACTTATATCTCAATGTCAAAAATCAACTTAACATTTCATCTCAACTCATTATTTTTATCGAACGTAGTTATGAATAAAGAACCGTACAGAAGGAAATGTTCACTACTACACGCACAGCTATGTGTGTAACATGTAACCATCCGATGAAAGGGAAAAGTAAAAAAAAAATAATTAAAAAACATGTAACCACAAGACGCGAGGGTTGCAACGCGGGGTTGCAACGGCGGCCGCTCGGGTACATAACTGGATTGAACCAGCTCAGTCAGGGGACAAAGTTAAGGTGTACCACAAAGCAATACGACACGGACGATTATGTTGTTTGATTTATTACAGTATTAATATATTGGATTGTAAAACCATACTAAAACCAGAAAAAATAGTTATGTGACTTTTTTGGTTTTATGTTGTTCTTAAAAATGCCAAACTATTGTAAGTATTGTTTGTTCAAATAATAATAGGGAAGCGAAAGAGATTTCTCTTTTAGGGTCCTATCCTGTAAAAGTATTTCTTACTAATCAGTCAGTTTGTCCGATCTTTCTTTGATATGTTGAGGTACCATTACATGAAGATACATCCTTCGAAGATACCGTGGCATCTGCTCTTTTCGTAAAAATTACTCATTAATGCTCTTTCGCAGTTCGCATTAACGAGTAATTTTTACGTAATTTAATATGTTTTAATATAGATATGACAGATGTTGATGTCAAATGTGACACTTGATGTCATAATGCTCGATATTAATTGCATATTATGGTTGAAAATGTAAAAAAAAACTAGGAAATATTCTTAGACACACGTTTAATGCCATATTCTTCTATTTGGATCACATATTAAGGTTGCAAACATTCGAAAAATTACTAGGAATTATGTATTATATGTGACAGTTATTAATGTGACACTTGATGTCATATTTTTGATTTTAGAATTCAAATTTGGATTGTATAATATTATGTTTTAAAAAATTCTAGGAATTAGGTTTTAGATCTGACAGATGTCGAAGTGGCACTTTATGTCATATTTAACAATTAAAAGAATCTATGAATTAGGCATTAGATGTAACAGATGTCAAAGTGGCACGTGATGTCATATTTTTCAATTTGATTTCATGTTTAAGTAGCAAATGTTTAATAAAAACTAGAACGTTGGTCTTAGATGTAACTCATGACAAAGTGGCACTTGAAGTCATATATTTCAATTTAGATTTCGAATTTGGATTGCAAATAAACTAAAAATTACTAGGTCTTAGATGTGACATATGTCAAAATTACATGGGAAGTAAAATTTTTCAGTTTGTATTTGAACTCATTTTTCTAGTAATTTTTAGAATATTTGCAACCCAATTATAAACTCAAAATCGAGACGCATGACAATAAGTGTCAATTTGATATCTATCACTTATAAAACCCATGTCCTAGTAGTTTTTAGAATATTCTATTTATTATAAATAACTTATATTCTAAAGAATATTGTATTTTGAATATTTATTATAGACAGGCTAGTCTTTGACCGCTATTTCAATTGACAGTAAACGATGATGCGGTCGAAGATTTTGTTCAGGTTAACCTAGAATTACTGGCTCTCAAGGAGCTGCGGGAACACACCGTTAGGTGCTTGGCGACAGATTTTCTAGTTGAGGGTGTCGCCCATTTGTGGGCATGGACCCCGGGTAGCAACGTGCCAAGTGTTCTGGTGCACCCCAGGAGGGGTCCGGCAACGGACAACCGTGGTGGGTTCGTGGTTGTGTGCTACAGCGTCCCTGCGGTCCCGCCGAGAAGGGGTAGAGTTGGAACACCGTGTGTTATTTAGTCGATAGGGGCACTTGCTGCTGTGGGAGTAGTTGTTGCCCAGTCTGATATATCCCGGCCATTTCCGTGGATGGACGGGTATGCGTAATGGCATTTTTCACCCTTAAAAAAAAGGTCGAATTTCTAGTCCAATATTCATCTTTGAATTCAAAATACTAAATTACTGGTTGGTAACTTTTTCCATTAACAAACCCCGTGTCATTTCAGACAGACGAACGGACGGATAGACAGACAAAACCAAGCCTATATTGTATCTACAATTTTCGATGGTTTCTTTCATATAAGTACTAACTACCCATTTCACTTTTGTTCCAAAAATACGTGAAAATAGATATTTAAACGGTACTACTGAGTAAAGTTAAGTACAGTAGGTATACAAATGTGTAATTATAATATATAAAAATAAACGATGAAGGATAAACCTTTCTCTTCATTTCGTATTCACTGCGAAAATTATTATTAATTTCGTTTCCGGTTCGGTTCTACAGCTATTCATTACAGTGTCTGTATTTGTAAAACCAGCAGCACCAGCTATACAAATAGTATATACATATTGCCTGCCTAGCAGTTGTTTGAAACTCATTCAACGCAAAATGTTTTACATCGGTCGATGAGCTTTATTTATTTAGATACTAATATGGTTCAGAAGAAAAAAATATGGGACTAATATAAAAACGATATATCATATAGCTAGGATTTTTCTAATAGATCTTCACATTTTATTTTGATAGAACTGGAATCGTGTAGGTAAGCTTTTTAATGATTGAATTAAATCAACATTAGTGGACGATTTAGTAAAGACCTACGCTGTCTTTGTGATCCTATATACAGCAGTGTTCAGATTATTATTCAACAAAGATATATGATGCACCCAAACAGTCTTATTGTAACTAATTTATAGAGGCTATTTCTCAATATTTCGTCTATAAAATTTTGTAATACGTTGAACATCTTGATGCTACGACCAGTTTTTTCTAATGGTATAAAAGTGAATGCAAAATTAATATATGAAATATTCTGTCCACATAACTGGTCCACGATGCATCTCAAGGTACGGGTGAAAACTATTGTGATTGTTTATATAATTGTTTAAAATAATTAATTTATATATTTGTTACAGTTACTCATTGGGGTGCTGACCTTGGGACTGGCTGTAGCCAGTCCGAAACCTGCTGCGAAACCGGATGCGAAACCATCACATCAATATTATCCAAATGGACAAACATTCAATGCTCCATCAAACAGTTTCGGATATAATTACGTGCAATCGTATCCGGGACAACCATCACTGGGATATTACAATGTAAAATACGCTTCAGAAAATTATGGAAATTCAGCGGGGTATCCTGTTGCTGCGCCATATCCCCAAGCATCAAGTAATTATTACCAACCTCAGCTTATACCAGTTCCGGTAGCGTACTCTAGTTATCCAGGGAATGATGTATACAACGGATACAATGGTGGCGCTCGGCTATGGCCTAAAAACTTTGTCAGTCCAACTGGATCGCCAAGTCCTGTCACAGCAAGTTCCCCACCACTTTATTATCCGTCGTCTACTCCCAGCCCCGTAGCTTATCAATCATCAAGTAATTACGTTAATTCACAATTTGGAAGTTCCCCGCAAATTTATTATCCATCGTCAACACCCAGCCCCGTAGCTTATCAATCAACAGGTAATTACGTCAACTCACAATTTGGCAACCATTTTCAAGTCCCTGTTTCCACACCTGCTCCTGTTCAGCCTCAATATCATCAACCTTTGATCCCTGTCCCAGTAAAAGTTGGTCTGAGAAACTCTTTTCAACCAGAAGTGACTAATTATAACACTGTCTCTCAGACTTCTTCCGTCACGCCAACCCCTCATTTCCCTAAATATCAGCAACACTCTACTCCTGCCCCTTTCTTACAGCAAAGTTACCAGCAGCCCAAATCTTATCAGCAGGTTACCAGTACCCCTTATGTAGCTCGTTACCAACAACCAACTGCATTCCCATATCAAGTTAATTATCATCAGCAACCTCATAGTTATCAACAGTCTACAGTCTCTCCGTTTCCGGCCTATCAATCATCTGCAAGTCCTTATGTTGCCCAGTATCAAAAACCTGCAGTTAATTTATACTCGGCGAATTATCAACGCATTCCAGTGCCAGTAAGTTATCCCCAAGTTTTTTCTCGATCCAATATACCCACTTCATCATATCCTGTAACTCCTACTGTATCTTACCCAAGTACACCAGTTCAGTCCCAGCCAATTTCTATTGTACCTACAAGTTCTACTACAGCAAAAACTGTTGCTATAACCGAAAAACCTTATGTCCCGGTTTTAACTACTCATGCTCCTTTCACTAAACCAAAAGCTACAATAATTAAATCAGAGTATAGTTCAGGTTCTGTTTCACCACAGTACAATTTTATACCAACGTATTCTACTGCAAGCCCATTTGTGTACAGCGCAAATCAATACTTACCTCATACCCCAGGGAAACCTACATATTATCCTCCTTCATTTAATCCTTTTAAGTCTGTGAATGGTTATTCACCTTCAACAGCAGTTTCACATGTAAGCTATAATGGTTTGGGAGCAAACTACAGCTATAAAAAATAAAACTGGAAAATCATACTATACTAATATGTATAGTATAGGACTTGATAAAACAGTGTTTATATGCTAAAAATGTTAATTTGAATAAAAGTGTTACATGATTCCGTGTTGTTTTCTGCAAAATCCTCATTTATTATTAGAATGAAAACTTGATTGACCTGATGTGATTTAAATCAGGGGTCAATATAAAAAGTTATTTTTTTTTATTTTGACCCTAATTTAAATAGTTAAAGGTTAAAGAATGAGGTTAAGTTCACACTTATTTTTATCGCTGACCTATATTGAATTTCATCTCTATGAATTTAACATTTCAGTGTTTTGTTTAGCTTATTAACCGGGATAGGTACGTATACTAAACTGACATAATTACTTAATTTAAAATGATGCAATTTCGTCACAACTTTGAAGCGCTTAGTCATAATGGCAAATGTTAACGAAATGAAGCCACTGAGAACTCGTTATATGAACATTTCAAAACAAGCTTTGGCGTGTGATATTTTAGTCTATAATTTATTCATATGTATACGGCTCAGCTATAAATGTCTCAGACTTCCACACAAAAACCGTAAATATAGCTAAATGTTATAAAATTCATGTTAGAGAAAAATATGAATTGATAAATCTGATTTTTCAATCCTATTTGCTTAGGAAAGGGCTATAAATCGCTAAGGGAACAACACAAAGATGGTAAAAATAAATGAACTGCGCATCATCTAATTGTTACTACTTGAATATTAAATATACAGTTTAAAGATGAGAACTGATAGTCCACTCGCCCTTTCTTGCGTCACAATGCCACAATGATCTTCCGGTTTGTGCCAAGCGTGGGGGTTATCGCAAACCCGTTCATTATGAGAGACTTATATTTTACGGTGGACGTTCCGGTCGATGTGATTATGATTAATAGTAATATTTTCAAATTGAGATTTCATTCTAGATACCTGATTTGTTAGTTCAGAGTTAGTCAGACAGTAATTCTTGGGCAGCCTGAACAACATCTTCGACCACATCATCACTTCCCATCAGATGATATAGTGGTCAAGGATAGCCTATCATCAATACAAAAAAGTTAAATATTATTAAATTAAATATTATTCAACACTTTATTTGAATATACTTTACTTATGATACTACTCTATTTATTTCAATTCATTACGGAGCTCTCTAAGACACAAAATCATGTTTATATCATCTTTCTGAATTGTTTCTTGGAAGCATAAACTATCTTTAAACTTAACCATAGCTACATTAGATATAGAGCTAACCATAATTAAATAAAAGCACAATCATTAAAAATATACTAAATATATTTATTTCTTCACACTACAATTCAATATTTACATGTTAACATAATTCTCATTTCAAAATATTAATCAACAGATAACATTTATAAATTATTACATTTACCAGCCGTAATTAGATCCTAAGCTGGAGAAGGAAACATGAGAGACTGCGGGAGCTGCGGAGTAGGCAAGGGCAGTCTTAAGTATGGCGGGACCAGCAGCATATGTGTTCACCCCAGGGGTAATGGTTTTGACATGGGGAGTGGAGTAACTGGCATAGACGGGGGCAGCCGCAGCATATGTGATGGGATCGTGAGAGATTGAAGAGTAAGCAGGAGCGATGGTCTTAGTGATAACAGGGGAGGAATAGGAAGCGTATCCGGGATTGGAATAGGAAGCGTAGCCTTGACCGGATACGGTCTTCAGAACGGGGGCAGCAGCGGTGTAAGCTGCGCCAGAGTAAGAGACCGCGGGAGATATGGTCTTAGAGTAAGTTGCGTAGGCAGGCGCGGAGTAGGTGTTGTAAACGGGGGCGGCATTTGCGTACGCATACGGAGCTGAGTGAGAAACAGTAGAATAAGAGGGGACAGGAGAGGAAAAAGATTTTGCGAAGACAGGGGTGGGGTACCCAGGATAGGCAGGGGTAGCGTAGTGGACAGCAGGCGCAGCGTAGGTCTTAGCCACAGCCGGTCCAGCGGCATATGTGGCGTAGGGGCTAGCAGCGTATGTTGCGATTGGACCCACGGTCTTAGCTAACACAGGGCCGGATGAGTACGAAACGGGGCCATGAGAAGTGTGAGAAGTGAAGGACACGGATGAAGAGGCAGGTGCAGCACTGTATGCGACGGGTGCAGCGAGGAGGTTGCCAGCGGAGGCGATGCTTGCCGCGCACATGAAGATTACAATCTGGAGAAAAACATTTCAATTAATTCTTTGGTAAAAACTTACATGATGATAATTGATCTTCGTTTGCTATTTATTGATCTCAAGATCTCTAAATACAAGTCAAATCTAGTCAACCTATTTTTCTATATTTATTATCAGTGGGTAAAAAATCATGAACACTTTTGCACTTCTGTGTACGCTGAATATCGACACAGTACACACTGTTTTGTTTTCTTTTAGTCACATTTTCATTTCCAGAGAAACCACATTCAATATACGTTTTCAGATTATTTCTAGCCAAATAGTTTAGTTTCAATGATCATAAAATTCTAAACCGATATCAGGACATCAACTTTAAACGGCAACATCATTGATAATCTCACAATTATTTAAAATCTATATAAAATCTTTTTGTACCTTGGAGTACATGTTTGTATGAGACGTTGTTACTGATTGTAATAATTTTGGAGCAAGTGCTTTCGCTTTTATACGGCCGACTTGTAACTGGTATTCGGTATTGGATGTTCGAGACTCAGTGGATCAGGCCGCAGGCTGTTTTCAATGTCAAGGTAGTTCTCTAGATAATTAAATTGTGTAATCGACATGTATGGCTGGTTACTTACCTTTAAGTTTAAAGTAGAACATCGGAACACAATAAGGAAATCCTTTTCGGAAACAACATCTCGTTAATCTTGGGCTGGTATAAATAAATAATTTGTTTTGGTAAATCTATATTTTGCTTGTGTAAACATAATAAAATACAGAAAATAAGAATCCAACCGAGCATATTATTACAAATCATTGATATACCTCTTAGTAGAACTAAATCTAGAAAATATATGTACCTACTAAAATTAAACTCTTTGTACAGCTGTTCTAAGTCACATAAACAAAATTTATTGAATTTTATTGCGATGTTTTTCATATGGTAGCTTCGTTAACCGCAATTTGTTTAATACGTTATTAATTTATTTATATCATTTAACACCCATCGGGAAATTACTTTTAATACGCACCTTTACTTGTAAATTTGAAGAGTTTGTTGTGTGTCTATCATTTTATCACGTGGAAATATGTCTCCAAAAAAGGCCAAATGAAAATAGTCTATTCCGGATGGATGCCGAATAATGATCCCAAATTTAGTTTTTAAAGTTTTGGTACTCTTTTTATCCCTAATAAAATTATTCTACTCTGTTGGGATTTTACTGTACTTTATTCAACGACGCGAAGCTTGTTAGCCATATGTGATGAAAACATGATGAACCGTTTCCAAGATATTTAGGCTTAGGCTTAGGATTTCGGATCTCCGTTAATCAAGTTTGATCTGAAACTAGATTATGCTTAGGCAATACAGGGATGGAAATTTTATCCTCGAAATTGTAGCCTTTTTTGTTGGCTTTTCAAAATGTTCGATTTATTTACTTCTGGTTAATCATGGTGTAGTAGATAGTTTTGATATCAGAAATGATCTTTTACAGTATTGAGAATTCCGCATTATGCGGGATTCCCAATCTAATTTTGTATTTTGGTGCAGTAGGGTTTCTTAATTTAATTAATTATCTATTTTAGACTTTTTATCCCCCGTGTTCCTAGAACACTTAATTTTATTTAAACCTACAACCTATGTATATCTTTGTAATCTCCTTTTAATTTATCTTAATTTGAATTAACTAAATCACGCCTAAAATCCGCCATTTTGTTTTTACTTCCAAACACATATCTAAGGACTTTTGGGTTGTTGAGACAAAAATAATCATACCTAAACTGTGGAAATCTATCCAGTCGTTTGGAAAATATGAGGTAATAAAAATATTTACATACAAACATATTTAAACACATAGCCCTTTCTTGGCAGTGGGATATCTATCACCAAACATCCTAAAATTAATTTACATGAGCTGCCACTCACTTCCTTTTCTAGGTCAAGTCATCGCCTATTTTAGGTGTAACAACTGTCATTTTCAACCTCATCATCATTTCTCAATAGATAAAATAAGGGTCAAGGGCAAGGGTGACTAATAAAAAAACAATGCATAATCATTAGTTATTTCCCGTCGGGTGCCGGGCTAGAATTGCATTTGCTTTCCTATTTCTTCCTGTGGTAAGAGGCATCGAAGCGAAAATATCAGAGGTAGGCAGCTGCGCCTCCTGAAGAACTGCCATCTTATACTGCGGGTGGGGACCTAAAGTGGGGGAAGCTTTGTTCAACGGACAACGGAAAAAAAAAATCAAATCAATTTCAAACAAATGAATGATAGTGTGTACACTGTTACACATACCGCAGAATATGTAAGTTGTACGCGTTCATCACCCAAAATGCTTAAAATATCATAACATTGTTTCCCGGGTTGATTATCTCTTATAATTTAGTCGGTAACATCAAGTTCTTTGTAGTTAATTTAATTCTATCTTCAATTTAATGGCCAGTCTGCATCCTGACGCTAACCCTGTTTTAATGCTCGTTAGTAGTATACACGCATCTTTTCGGGTAAGGGCTTTATGATGGTATGTAACTCTATTATGCGCCTAATGTGTAGCACCGGCACACTTACATAGAAAATACATAAGTGGTGGCATGCTGCCCAATGAGCGCATTTTGTCTCTTAGACGCCTTATACAATACCCTTCATGAGCACCCTCCAATGTGGACCAGTCCTGACTAAAAGTAGTATTATATATCTGCGCTACATAGTATTTTTTTAACCGACTGAAAAAGTATTTGCTATTATGCCTGAACCTCGATGAAATGGTTATTGCAAGTTTTGTCGATAGTGGCCAGTATCATGTATTATAGAGATAGACAGAAAATCGACTTTGTAAGCAGTATGTATCACTAAAAGCTTGCTAAAAGCTAAAGGTTTTTTTTTTATATAAAACGGACAATCTTCTTCCACTTAAATGTATGAAATAACTTGAGGAAGTCAGATCATATAAATGGGAGTTTAGAGTGACTTGAAATGGCTAGTACTGAATTCAACAAAATATTTCAGTGATTGAAGTCAGTTCAGTATTATTAATAAAAAAATAAAAAATTGCCTGCGTTAACGATTTTGAAACTTAATGAATAGATTCAGGCGTCACTTTGCGGAAATCCATATTTAATAATTACAAATATTTTTAAAATATTTTAAGAAAACATCAAATAAACATTTTAAGAAAACACTTAAATTATATTAAAATATATCTAGTGACAATTCCGCCTAATTTAAATTAATATGTATATATTTGTTATTATTTTGAAACATTACTTACTTCTTCTATGTATAGGTATGCGTATATTCTATTCTAACTTTTTATCTTTAAGATTTTTCATTCCAATCTCGTTATTATGTAAACTACGAGTACAATAATCAGATAATTATTGATCGATTATCAGCTTATAAAATTACACTTAGTACTTACAACTCTAATATTTCATAATAAAGCCATTGGTAATTTATAATAATCATGCCCATTCCACTATATTATAATCAAAGAGGTAAGAAATCTGGGTACTTATACTAAATCTTATAGCAAATCTTCCCTTTATGTGTAGCAGATAGATATTTACTTACTCTATGTATCAGCCGGAGTGCCCACTGCTGAACACAGCCTGTCCCATCATGGGGGGTTTTGTCATAATCCCCACGCGTGGCAGGCGTCTTGGGATCGCAGTATAAGATAGCGATTTTTCAGAAGGCGCTGCTGCCCAACGTCAGGTTTTCCCACTTAGTCGCCTCGTACAACACCCATGGGAAGAGATGGGGGAGGGGTGACATTCTAGCCCTGCACCCCACGGCTTTACTTGTTTTAATATTATACATATATATATATATATATACTTAAGAAAAACAAATTCTGCTAGGTATCGTATATTACTATATTCTATTTACTGAATTAACAAGATTCCAGTGTGTTATACAGTAGAAGTATGCTAATAGTTGCAATAGCAACAGAGAGCTTGCGTTGTACTGTTTTTCATTATTTACAAATAAATAAAAACCTTAATTATGCAACGTCTAAAATTAAATGAAGGTAGTTTTAAAATTTGTAACGTAAGCCTTTAGGTACGTATAAGGACAAAAATAGGGTAGGATATATCTTATGTACCTAATCATCTATCTTTATTCTATTGTTTTTTTTTTTTAAATAATTTTAGGATATAATTTTATATTAGCTACCTTTCTAACAAATTTCGTGAAGATCAAAGAAAGTGTTTGAAAGTCATCATCCAACATAATACACAAATGGTCGTTCCTCAACTTGCAAATGTAGCTTTGCTTCCTGCGGTTAATTATATTATGTTCATTCGTTCGATGCAACTAAGTATTCTATGTAACTAGCAATACAAAAATTAGGGATAAAATTTGAAATAAATATTATAAAATGAAACAATTTCATTAAATGAAATTTTTATTTCTTTTTAATATCACAGCTGAAGAAACAATAAGCTGATTTATCACCAGGCTTGCTTGTTGTTAGACCAGCCACCCTGTCCGTAACCGGCGGTGTTAGACCAACCACTTTGACCGTAGCCAGCTTGGTTTGACCAACCACTGTTGCCAGCGTATCCTTTGCCAAATCCGCTACCAGCGTTAGACCATCCACCGTTGCCGTATCCAGTGTTCGACCAACCAGTTTGACCTTTGTTATATCCACCATAGTTGCTAGCGTAGGCACCAGGGGCTGGATGCTTAGTGATGGTATCGATGCGGTGGACCTCAGATACAGCCTGACCAGCTCCGGAATATCCCTGTCCAGATAAACCAGCGCCAGAATAGCCATGCCCAGATAAACCGGCGCCAGAATAGCCATGTCCAGATAAACCAGCGCCAGAATAACCATGCCCAGATAAACCGGTGCCAGAATAGCCATGCCCAGATAAACCGGCGCCAGCATACCCATGTCCAGATAAACCAGCTCCTGAGTACGTGCCATGTCCTTTAGAATATCCTCCTGAATATCCACCGAGACCTGAGTATCCACCAAGACCCGAATATCCATGGCCGAGAGCACTAGCACCATGTCCTGCAGCACCATGACCATAACCAGAAGAAGAAGCGGGGATAACTCTGTTCACGTTAGTATAGGACGTAGCAGGCGAATATCCACCGCCATAACCATTGTATCCTGTAGCGTAACCACTGCCGTATCCTGATTGCCCAGCATAGCCACCGTTATATCCTGTGTATCCACTGCCATGCCCTGCGAAGCCAGTGTTCAGTCCGGCGTAACTATTCCCATGGCCACCATAACCGCCGAGGCTGGAGTAAGCTCCGTGTCCACCGTAACCACCACCAAGGCTGCCGTAACCCCCGTGGCCACCATAACCACCTGATGATACGGCGCTATGGGCTTTAGCCAGGCCAAATAGGCAGACTGCGAAGGCGAAGAGCTGTCAACAGAAATATTTATTCGGGTTAGATACTTAATAAAGACGAATCCAGCTCTAGGCTATTCAAATTTTCTTAAAAGATGTTATATTAGTATACAAATTTTATCACGGTGTACTGCCCTTGACATTTCATGGGTTAATCAAAATTTATTCCAAGATATGATGACAAAAAATAGTTATTGAGGTGTTGCAAAACGTCAATTATGATTTTATAGATTGTAATTGTTTCTTACCTTAGTGAACATATTGCTTGATCTTCAAATGTGATGAGTCGACTGTATTTTAAGCTATTGTTCCACGCTTTTATATCAAAAACGTAGGAAACGAGCATTCTTTTTCAAGGTTCTATTAGATTTTTGGATGGGAAACGGGGCATGAACAGATTTAATTAGTGTTATCTCAAACTGCAACAACTGTAATTACGTAGACGTTGGCCAAATCTAGCAAGCGATTGTAGATCTTATGGCTATAAAATAAACACAGTTTTTATTTGGTTTTTGTGAAAGATTGTATCGGTAATTTAGTATGCATTAAGAAGAGTTTGCAATGATATGAGAATTGGAATTTGACGCCTAGTCACATTTGCTTAAAACGGTGTCGTCAATATCTGGAAGATAGTTGCTCAAAACTTCTTTGTCTGGTAACATTGATTTAACGCTTTTCATATTTTTTTTTACTTCTTGCCATTCCTCTAATTGATGCGATACTCCTCTGCCTGAAAGTTCACTCACGCTGATGAGGAATTAGGTTTTGTCGCGCCTCTTACCTTAAGCAGAAAAGTTTCCCGTTTATGAGTGATATTTATCTATATATCTGGTTTTTAAATGAAATGAATCTGGTTTCAAAAATGTTATCAAAAAGTCCTCTTAGAAACATACCAATTCAACCAACTACAAGTGAAAAAAGGCTTTTGCATTTATCAAAAAAAGCATTTTAGTCAATGCTGTACAGAAATCATACATGTTGTTAAGTTAAAGGACATAATATAATTTATTAAACAAATTACCTATTAGAACCAATACCCATAATATTGAAATAACCATACACAGTATGGTATTCATATGTAAAAACGCGTCGATTGCTGCGTTACAGCGTGAAAGAAAGACTAACTAAAAAAATACATATAGTATGTGTGACCATTGTGCTTAAAATGTAGACGACACTATCCAAACAACGCTAGGGTTTATGAGAAAATAGCGAATTAGCTAGTATTTGACTATACTGATGAATTTGCTCTTGTCTTTAACTTTGTGTTATAACAGAATATATATTACCAACTCCATATACATAGGACTAGCTTTCCGGCCGCGGCTGCCCCGCGTTTATTTCGATTACCGCACAAAACTATCAACCTCTTTTGGCGCAGATGGATAATAAGTATCCTACATCCGTTTCCAGGTCTCAAACTATTTCTATACCAAATTTCATCCAAATCGATCCGGTAGTTTTAAAGTTTATTCGTGTGCTACAAAAAAAAAAGAAAAATACAAATCTTTCCTCTTTATAATATTAGTGTAGATAAATGTGGGAAGATAATGACTAATGTTTAACAAAGACAATGTGAAAAGTGGCGTCTGTTAATACTGTGTCAGGTTTTTTTTTTGTATTACATTTACTTATAACTAATTGAGTATACTTGAAGTATTTCTCCTCTGCTTGATATATAATTACCTAGTTTGCTAAAAACTTTATAATTATACAAAATAATATACAAAATATTTAAACCGTTTGATTACGTTTTATAGTGTAAAATCATTTGAACAGGTGTTTTTCAATTATAGCTGACGGCATATTAAGCATTGTTACCATACCTAATGAGATTATATTCAGTGTAAATAATTTACGTCAAGCAAATAAAACCAACACGTGACATATTTCAATGTATATTTTTATTAATAAAATATAATCGTTTTGTATAAATAGATCGTTGTATTTTATCACATTTTGTAAATTATAATATAAGTTATGTAGCCTTCAATCAACACTGATCAGTTAAAACTTATAAAATTGACTTTAAATTAAAAAACAATAGACGAAAAAATAGTATTTACAATTTTAAATAGTTAAATTCGTTTAGTAACTACACACACTCATGCAAATTTTTACGTTCACGTAAAAATGTCATCAAAAGTCATGTAATTATTGAAAATATTTTTTGCAGAGTAACTAATGAAAAACATCACAAAGAGAGTCACACACACATTAAAAAAAACTGAACTTCTTCAGTCATCAAATTGCTTATTATGATATCTAGATCGGAACTCAAGGCAAATAAATATGACTGTTTTTTGTCAAGAACAATTAAGCCGATCCAACTTCAAAAGAAAATGTATAAGTCAATATTCAAAGTGCGTATGTGGTTTAACTCTATTGTGCTATTTTATATATACAAGCTACTTTCTACAAAATTTACCACAAATATTTGCTACCGTATCCATAGCCATGTCCCCCATAACCATAACCGCCATAGACTCCACCGTAAGAGACAGGTGCAACGTAGGACTTCACGATCGGGGCATGGACCTGGTAACTCGAAACGTGGGAGATCGCTGGCGCATGGTACACTGCAGGTATCACAGCCTTAGTGACAACAGGGGCGGAGTACGCTACAGGAGCAATACCCCCATAGCCGATTCCGGAGTAACCGAGTCCGGAGTAGCCAGAGTATCCCAGTCCCGAATATCCGCCGAGGTAGCCGGCGTGGGCGAAGCCAATGATAGCCAGGAGAGCTACAAACTGAAACAAAAGAAAACCCGCTGTAATTTTGAAATTTTATTTGATTTCAAGACGTGAAAATCTGTCCATAGAGCGCCTATTTGTACAGGGCAAAGTGGAAGGTACTAGACCGCGCGGAAGGTCACCCACTCGATGGACCGACCAGATAAAGAAAATTATTGGTAACCCTTTAAATGAGTCCACCAGGATGACCTCCAGCAGAGAGAAATGGCGGGGCATCGTGAATCGTGTACTATCCGCCAACTCCACCATTGCTACATGACGACCACGACCGCTCTGCCAAGAGCGTACCGTCTTAGAAGAAGAAGAAGAATTTTGATATTATATTGGTTCGTTCTGTCTAGGTCGCTGGAGGAATTACGAAAGATTAATTCGAAATACCAACGTGATTGTTATTATTGTTGTCCGTGGGGTGCCGGGTTAGAATATCACCACCCCATTCCTACCTGTGGGTGTCTTAAGAGGCGACTAAAGGTAAAATACCGGAAGGTGGGCAGCAGCGCCTTTTGAGGAACTGATATTTTAAACAGCGATCCCCAAGACGCCTGCCAAGTGTGGGGATTATGGCAAATCCCCCCTTAATGGGGGAGGCTGTGTTCAGCAGTGGACAATCCAGCTGCTACAGTACAGTACAATACCTACAGTAGTGATTGTTATCTAAATTCACATTACCTAATTTGGAGATAATATCTGGAAGAGATCGCTGTTAGTGATAAGGCCGCCCATTGTAACACTTGATTATCCTTCGTATTTTGTTATATGTAGTGTTGTGTACAATAAAGAGTTATCTATCTTACTTGAGAGTTTTGAAGGGTCAGTGTCATAGTAGGTATAGTAACTTGACGTTATAAGTTACTTTATGACAGTAGCTATATTAGATACTAGCAGCCCGCCTCGGTTTTGCATGGGTATTTCACAAAAAAATAAAATAATACATTAAAACACGTTAAACAGAAGTAGTTATTATGACATAACTGTAATAATTAGACATATGGTATTGCAGACTTTTTTGTGGATGTTGATGTCCTCTATAAAATTGTAGTACATCACTTTGCTCTATTCTCAATAATTACCGCAGCGTACGCGATATACGATTTTTTTGGTAGTTTTTCTCACGTTGGGTTACGTGATCAAAGCTTTCAAACGGATCCCTATTATTTTTTAATATTCTAGCCTATGTTCATAAGGGATAATGTAGGACTCAAATAATGAAAGAATTTTTCATTTCTGTCTAGTAGTTTTTAAGTTTATTCGTTACATACAAAAATACAAATCTTTCCTCTTTTTAGTGTAGGTGTAGAATAACCTTATTATAATTACCTACGGTAATATTGTAAGCCTAATTTGAGTAGCAGACTTGTTCCCACAATTAATCTTTTCAATAAAATGGTCTATTTCTCCATTTTAGGTAAAGGAAGTGTAGGAAGATTATTGAGGGCAAGATGGCATTGAACTTTACCGGTGTCTTAAAATAAACATTGACCGAATTCTCTTGAATATTTTGCTTAAAGTAGAAACCAGAAATTGAGGTTTCCGTCAGCTGCGTACATTTTGAAATAATCGCGGAAATTGTATGTTGTAATATTTTTAACTCGCAAATGCTTTGGACAACTGCTAATAAAAAATATTGCCTATGAGATTGTTGCAGGTTCTTCTTGGTAGACTTTAGAAGCTTTTTAAATTTATTTTTAGCCAACGCACCTGTATTGAATGAGTACCTATAGTTAAATTTATTTTAACTCTATCAGTTGGATTATCGCTGCTGAACACAGCCGTACATTACGGGGAGCAACCAAATTCATTATACTTCGTCTTCCCAACAAGCATCACTTTTATATTACAAGTATTTTATTTAGCAAAGATATGGTCGTAATTGTGATACAAAGAGATCTAATAGATGTTTAGTTTAATATTTTAATTTTTTTATAAAATAAGACCAAAAATATATAATTGTGTAAAAGTTCCAATCTATGAATTAAAAAAATAAAAGAAAATTGGTGTTTTTAATAGCGCTATAAAATACCTAAAAATGGAACCGACTTCAACGTTCAAAAGTGTGGAATAACTTATTGAACTCGCTAACATGATAGTTCAAAAGTACCTATTATCACAATATTGTGCACATGGTACCGACTACTACTAGTTATTTCACACTTTTGAACGTAGAAGTCGGTTCCATTTACAGGTAAAAAAAAACACTAATCTTAGTGACTCTTGCTATTTACGGGATCGATTGTCATTAACTGTCAACGACTATATCTTCAAGATAGGAAAATATTTTTCAGTTATTAGAGTGTAACTCAAAAACGGGTTGACTGATTTTGATGAAATTAAACAAACATATAAAAAGAAAAAAAGCACAGGAGTTGAGAACCTTCTCCTTTTTTAAGTCGGTTAAAAATACAGGCATTCCACGATAATATTTGTTGGTCAATAATACGTAATAAACGAATATGCTAATTAGGTTGCAAAAACGCAACTTTACTAGGAGCTCAATAAAGATGAAAAGCGTTAGAAACTGGATCACTGCGGTATAATGATGTTGTTGGCATTGAAACATGTGAAATTTTATGAGGTTCTATTGATTTCGCACTTAAGATATGTTCTAACCTATCCGTGTACTAAACTACAACAGAAAACAGTTAACTTGCAGGGAAATAATTAGGAAAATCTTGTTGGTTGTTTTTAAATAAATACTACAGCTATATTTAGTATACAGTATACAGCTTTAGTATACAAAATATACATATCTTATTAGATTAGACGTAAAAATGAAAACGGAGATATTTTTATGTGGTTCTCTCATGTAGATTAATGCAGGATAATAAGATAATAGTTTATCGTTTCAAAACAAAATCACTATCACTATCACTACATAGTAATAAACAAAGTAGCTTTCTTTGTCCCTATATCCCTATGTATGCTTAAATCTTTTAAACTACGCAACGGATTTTGATGCGGTTTTTTAATAGATAGAGTGATTGAAGAGGAAGGTTTATATGTATAATTACATCCATTAAATAGTGGAGATATACTGTTATTTTGAGGTTTCTAATGTGATGTCGTAAATAATTACATTTTTTCCATTTACATTGCAAACGCAGGCTGAACCTTACAAGATTTATCAAAATAATGTACTAAGTATTACACATTGAAAAGATCTACAGAAAACTCCGCTATGGTATATGTCTATCTCTTATGAATATCCCACTATATTTTTTTTTGTCATTTACTTTTTACGACAAATAATGGCTTATTTTCGAAGCGATTTTAACCGGCACAGCATTAATCCTTATCTAATTAAATACTTTAAATTCATTATTGATTTAATATAGATCTATATGGCCCTTTACAGCATATGATTTATATGAATGTTTCCGAAGATATTACAGATTTAAAAATTGGGGGCGTAGCGTTTGCGGCGATTCCGGCCGGCCCGGGCGGCGGGTGCGTGTAGTAGTGTAAAAATGTAAAAAGTAAATAAGTGAAGATGTAGTGTATGAATTTAGATATTCCAAAAATAGCAGGATCTCTTCATGGTTTAGGGAAAGAAGAATTGTTTTATTCTAAATTTAACGCGTGTGGGCCACGGGCAGTAGTGAATAAATGAAAATTACTGGATCGATTTTAATAATTTTTTCAGTGAATGACATAGGCTATATATTTTATACCCGTGCGAAGCCGGAGCGGGCCGCTAGTACTAAATAAACAACCAAGTTTATATACAAAATGAAAGTGTTTCAATGGGCAGTCTCATTAGGCAGAATGAAGGGCTATTTTGATTATAACGTATCTTGTTTTAAAGTAGAATTATCGTTGTCTCGAAATTTTTGAGTATATGAAAGAAAACTCAATTTGAAGTTTTAATAATAAGTTACAGCAAATAATGCGTCAAATGAGTATGAGGTATGCGTGGAATGAAGTGGAACGTGGTGAGAGAATGAGTTCACCACCTACCCTCGTTTACGCCATTATGCTATGAATAGGTATCAACGAGAGACCCTTGGGCAATTGTGATTCACCAAATGCTATACAATATGTGTATTTCAGTGTCATTAAGGGTAGAATGATGATACAAATAAAATAAAAAATCAAATGAGGAAAAAATGGCCCTAAGCGTGAAATTTAGATGAAGTTCAAAAGCTGTGAAGCTATTTCACGTAAGCACCAAAATAAGGTTATTTAAACACTTTTTTTAATGTGCCTTACCTTTGCGATCATTTTGCTGCTTTGGGTCTGATGTGTTGACTGCATAATGCTCCAAAACTGTCAGCTTATATATGTCCAAATCTCGGAAACATCGCGACCTCGCCATTGTCACGGATCTAGTTAATTGTATCACAAAATGCGGCTAAAAATGTTTGTTTGTTATAAATATTTAATTTTTGAACATCATTATAATGCTATGAAGGTGAATCGCTAGGTTGAAAACAGGAAGGGAACGCACAAGGTTTTTGGGTACCGCGTTCGAGCGTTTAAATATGCGTAAACCCTTTACCAGAAAAGTTTATAAATATATAAAATTACGTTGTTTTTGTTTTTAATATATACGTTGCCTTATTTTCTTATTTGAAAATAGTTCCTTAACTGCCTATATAAGTAATTTAAATCTTTACTATAACATTTGAAAACTAATGCTTATAAACAGTAGTTCATTGTTTTACTGGAGTTGAACTAATTGTTAAATTACTTCAACAGTGCGTATATCAAGAAATGGTTCCAGGAATGGGAGAGCATAGCAGCATTTTACATGATAATGAATTTACACTGTCAATAAGTTCTTGTTTATGTCACGAGCCTTCTTCTTCTTTTTTTAGGTGGAACAATGTTATATATTTTAAGCAATATATGGGTACGAAAGTTCGGATTATTACTCACTTGTAAGGAGGTTGTTTCTTTTTATGTAACGATACGGCCAGTCTTGATTAGTATATGTGTGTTGATGTATGTTGATAATCGCAGACGTGGTCAAAGATGTTGATCAGGCTAAGGCTAGAATTCAAACTGGCGCTCATGGGCAGCTGCCGGAACCGTAGGTGGTTAGCGACAAATTGCTAGCTATCCAGGAGCTAGCAACAGTATTCATAGATTACCCTATCAGCATGCGATGAAGTGAAGCTCAAGCCCTCTATATGTTTGGAGCCGTAAGGGTCAAACCCCTTCCCAATGGTCCTATCACTCCTGTTATATCCACTTTTCAACATTAGCACTAGTTAAGTTCTATATAGTCTATAAATAAAGTGATTCAATCCCAAAAAAAATAATTTAACAATTGAAAAATTGGAAATACTATTTAAACGCATCATATTTCAAACAGTTTTAAGGTGTTAATTTAAAAAAATACAATATTTTATAAATTTGTACATATAATATTATATATAATAATAAAAAATATAAATATTATATATATTAGAGGTTGAATATACTTAGTAAAATTAAGTAGAAGATGATAAACGTTCACCATTTTTCTACAAATACCTCAGTTATTTGAGTTCTGAATTATGTATTCTCTAGCAAAACCACTGCCTTAAATTTCCTCGTAAGGACAGGCCTGACGCCATTTTGTAATATTGAACATTTGTCGGAGTACAAAAATGGAGTGACA
Source organism: Plagodis pulveraria (assembly GCA_963890685.1). Classification (NCBI taxonomy): domain Eukaryota; kingdom Metazoa; phylum Arthropoda; class Insecta; order Lepidoptera; family Geometridae; genus Plagodis; species Plagodis pulveraria. Next base: position 20,343,383 of record OY982962.1, read on the forward strand.
CCAACACGTGCATAGTTTGCGATGCTAGTCCGATGTGATCTGAGTTGCAGAAACTTTATACCATCAGAAGCAGTAACTAGCAGTGAAAAAGGTAGCAAAACTTAATATTAACCTAAGCCAACAGGATTGCTTAAAATTAAACTTTCTTTTACATAAAACTACATTTTTCTTCATTAATCTTACCTTAAAGAGGATGTAGTGTCCACGGCATTCTAGAGATGGCGCTAACTTTTTGTCAAGGAGCAAATGCTTTACGATTTCTTACCTTAGGCGTATCTTTGAATCATTGAATAAAATATGTTTTATTCAATGATTCAAAGATACCTTTTGCTAAAAAAACATTTTATTGTGTCTCGTATAGTATAACTATAATATCTATATATATCGAAGTTATATATAAATAAATGAAGTCGTATATTATCTTACTTCTTCTCTTTTACTAATATTGTTACTTCTTGGTTACGTGATGCTATATTCCATCTTATTTGCACCTTCGTCATTGCAATTTCTGCGTCGGTCGCATCTATCTTAGTTATACCTACTTGCCTCCAAGCAACAAGTCTTGGAGCCTATGTTCTGAACCTGCTTATTCGGTTTTTGCTATAAAATTGTAAATTATAATCTAAAGGATATAACTGTACATTACAAAAATAATACAAGCTTTTAGTTTTGTACGTGTGTACTACATCAGTTTTAAGGGAATTTATATAATAAACCTAATATTTGATATGCATATTGTATCCCATACGTGAGGCAACGGAGCCAGACGTACATTTTATTGAAATGGTAAGACAGTTTTCGAGAATGCATATTACATAGGTGTACTTAACCTATGTGTATTCTATACATGAGTATTATTTTATTTAGAAGTTCTGGCTCATCCAGTCATATTTATTACATCTGGAGTCACATTCTAACTTCAAAGTGTCACGAGTTTCTTGTATATACGTGTGAGGGTGTGTGTTAAAGATTTTCCCACAAGATAGCTGTTGTTATTAATGCACACTTGCGTTCCATTCTCAGTTTCGGTTGTACTTTATATTCTGTCTTGCCCTAGGATTTACTGTATCTACAGAGATATCTTCAATAACATTATATATTTTTTAATGTTTTCTTTGAACTTATAATTTCACAAGCTAATCATAGTTTTTACTTGCGTAAACTTGTTAAAAAGTTTCAGGACTCGAAATGTAATTTTTTTGACGAATATTTTTTTTACCCCGTATGCCAAAAGAGGTTTGTTATATTATAAGTTTCAGGCATTTGTGATCTGTGTGTCGGTGATCCCGGGGTATACGGTGAGTACCAGTTCTAGTTAGATACTTCGGATTGTACCCTAATATTTTTTAAAACTTGGCAAAACAAAGATTTTGATATTATACTCAGTATTCAATTTTATTATTAGTTAAGTAACTAAAAATAAGGTGGAAACTTACGTCTGTAGCGTGCAATCCCAGATTAAAGCAGTTTTATTGTACTTGTAGTTATTAATCCATAGATCATGCTCATTAACAAGGTATTCGCGAGTATAAAATACATCAGTGCAGTTGATTCTATAAGTCACCTCCACAATTACAAAAATATACGTTTACCCGTAACAAATGTAAACAATTTGATACGCACTAAAAATTACCTCAACATCGTAAAAAAGTATCCTTTACAATTTGTTGTCATTTAAAGACTGTTTTTTTTATTTTGAATTAAAGATTATTATTCTGAATTAAGAGCAAAAAATTAAGAGGGACGTGACCAAAAGGGAGTCCAAAATAATTATATATTAATAGCAATGTAATAGATAGCTATACTTATTTACTTAATCGTGAGGTCAAATGTCAGTCAATACAAGTTCATTGACCTAAAAGCGCAGTTGATAGGTTACAGTCTTAGTCACGACAAATCACCTACTAACTCATCTATAAACAAATACATACGTATAAGTAAGTATAGGACTACTATTATTTCTTTTGTTGTTTGTTTGTAAATGTTTAGATATCTGTTTATTTTTTTGACTGTTAAAGTACGAGCAAACCAATGCGATCTGCTGCGTCTACTTCTTTTAGTATAGGTAATATAGGTTCTTCATATGTTTTCGCGTATGTTTGTGATATGATTTTATTTGAGCGTACTAAGGGTGTACCATTTGCGCTAAATTCGTTATTTTCGATAATTGGAACACACATGTTGGGTCTATGGTTAAATGTGGATCCATAGTAATGTGGTCAAAATTATCGCATATAACTCAAATGGAATACGGCCTTAAGCAACTGATCGCTGGCGCTGCCTTGAACGCCATCACGGACGCGGCTATACTCGTATAGTACCACCAACTTAACTGTGCAGTTCGCGAGGGCGCTGCTGGTCAAGGAAATCAACTACAAACTGTCACAATTTGAAGGAATGTTGTAGTTCTTTTTTCTGCCGCCTGAACAGATAAGTTGGTGAAACTGTACTCGTTGGTTGGTTGTGCGTTGCGTACCTTTAGATATACTGCTGATTATTGCCAGTATTCAAGCTAGTTGAAAATGTCAAGATTGAAGCAACATATTTTTATGAATCTGATTTTTATCCTAAATAATATAATGTATTTTAATTAAGTGCGTAATCAGTATCAGGATTGCACTTATTAATAGTCGGATTTTTAATCAGACGGAGTAAAGTGACATTACGAGTGTTGCTACTTTTTTACGATACAAAAATAGTGCTGTGGTAAAATGATTTAGTTTTTTTTCTGCGTCACTTCAGTGAGCTGTTAAATTTTACATAATTCACAATTTAACAAAAACAAAAAATAAGCAAATTTTTTTAATGATTTAATACTTGTTAATTAATTAAATGCTTTAACTTTTTAGTACATTAGTTACAAAGTTCAAACAATTATTTTATTAAATGTCCAACACACTTATAGTTCCACTCATAAAACTGAACTAGAAACATCACTATGATTTGAAGATGGCAACTTTTTTTTGAAATGTGATATTTCGATCTGTCAGTTTACTCCGTCTGATTAAAAATTCGACTAGACTAATAATAATGAATATTTATTTTCCAAGGAATTGGAATCTTATAGCTAATTATAGTACTTAATGTATAAGTACTACAGTACTTAAATTTACAGGTGCGTTTACTAAGTAAGGTAAAAATACCTGTTTTGTTGAGGTTTTGAAGTTAAATTATGAGCGTGTTTGAATTTATGACTTATAACTTAGTTTTTTCCGTAACCATAACTGGTCCAATAATTCTGATAATTTTAGAAACCATGATCTATTATCTGGTCACTGAAAAACTAAATTTACGTCGTTAAAGTTATGAATTAAAAAACAATTGTTGAGTCTGTATTCCTCGAAACAGTTTGAAGAGGTTTCGAAACATCCATGTTATACAAATTATTAATAGCAATGTTTATATTATCCCGATTCTATAGAAATATATTTTAGACTTTTTCAATTTGACATTGATAATAAGCCATGCAGCTCAGATTCCATTCCTGGGATGCAAAAGCATTCGGACGGGCTTTCTAACCACTAAGCAACCGACTTTTTCTTGCTGCAATCGTCGAGGTAGGGGATGGATGGATAGATCTTGGTAGAAACAATCACAGTACATACTATAGTATAATATAGAATGAAATCTGGAAAGACATCTTCCAATGTCGATAACTTTGTTAGATTCCACTAGGTGATGCTGAGGTCAAAAGCTTATCATCTTGTTAAAAATAATTAAACTAAAATAACAATAAATAGTTAATCTAATGAATACAGCAAAAGTCCACCACAGTCGCTTGCTAATGCTATGTCGCTGTCAATATGTCACGTCGTTTTTACATTTGTCACACTACTTTCGCAACAAAATGTAGTATACAAGCTACTATCTAAAGTTTAAATGTTGTGTAACTATCGACAAAGTGATTGATTGAATTCACGAGTCATTAGGAACATATGCATAAGTAAATCTGTGGGCACACCTAAGCGGCTGCAGTAAGTTTTAAGCAGAGGCGGATAAGTAACCCTCAATATATTCTAGTTCGAAAGTTTTACCGAAAAAATTGTTTGATTTTCTATTAACAAATAAAAATATTATAATAAACATACTAACAGCATTCAAGTTAATGATCTAAGAAGGACAGTAACTAAGCCATTAAGTTGTATGACTGTTTATGTGGCCCCGATTACATTGTCATATATAAATATTATCATATCCATCATATCTCGGTGGCTGGGCTAACTGAATCATATGTGGTCATATTTACGTATTACGTTAACATATTGTATAATTGACGATCCTATAATTATGATGTGTGTAATAGGAGCCTAAAACTGGGCCACGGCCATGAAAAGTTTGAAAAGCTGAACGATAAATAGAAGTCACGCCACTTGGGGCGAAAACTGACGTAAACGAGGTAATGGAGTATTTTATAAAATACGCATTTATTATATGTTCTATGGCTGAACAATAAATCGAAATCACGCTACTTCGGGCGAAAACTGACGTAAACGAGGTAATGAAGTATTTTATAAAATACACTTAAGTTCTTCACATCTTCACAGTTAAGTTTTCAAGGCGTTTGAAGTCAGGAAGCAATGAAATAGGTTACGGAACATTTTGTATTTATATATTATACATATATTGTGATAATTAGTAATCTTTAAATCTTAGCTTGTGGTAGTCTCTTGAGCAATAGCCCGTATTGGTTTGTTCCATAGTAGTGTTAGATATTCTATTTAATAGCATGAAACACTACTGTGTTAGGGCAATAGAAACATAAGGACTAACTTCTTGGTTTGACGACCGCGGTGCAGTGTCAAGCGGACGAGAACGATGGCACACCTCTCCATAGTTGTATGGACAGGTGTGACGCTTTATATCAGGTGAGTGACTTGCGCGTATCTTCGTTTTATTAGATAAAAATAATATAAATTCAAAGCGTTCAAGATAAGAAGCACGCAATGCTTCCTGCCTGATATACGTCTAGCGATCCCATATGTGTTAGCCCATTCTACGATGTAGTTTGATATTTATCATTCTAGTCAAGTATTATTGAAAATGATAAAAACACATGTTTTCTTTTGCGAGGCCTTCAAAGAAAAGCAAAATGAGTACTGTAAGAACAGCTCATGTGCTTGTAACAGTTACTTTTGTGCGTCAGTTGCCTTGGTCGTTTAGGTATGCCAGGCAAAGTAGGTAGGCAATATAATTTATTCATAGAACACAAATGTTGTGATGTTATCATTCACCAGCTTGTTATGACCAATACTTTAGAACATCACAATTTTGTCAGGCGTTAAAATAATATTGGAAATATTAGTAAGTAATGAAAAGAGTATGTTATGGTTCGACTAAATGTTATTATTTGTTGTCTCTTATTATATTTACTCTGTAGAGTGCAGTGTTAGAATTTAACCCCTATTTCTTCCCGTCAGTGTCGTAAAAGGCGACTAAGGAAAAAATACCAGAAGTTGGGAAGCAGCGCCTTCTGAAGAACTGTCAAATTCTATTGCGATCCCCAAGACGCCTGTAAATTTGGGGTAATTTGTAATTGTAATTTTCTTTTATGCAAATTATGTTCTAATTTATAGGTACAAAAATATTTTACTAAAGCTCATACATAAGCCATATAAGAGTTTTAAAACAATACAATAGATCACATTAAGTAAAAGTGAGTGAGTAGCAGCAGGCACGTGTACAATTTTTACAGTTTTTTTTTGTATTGCTGACTATTATTTATATTACATAACAAACACAAACTCATTATTAATTACAGTTACACAAACTCCAGAGTAACGTTGACACGCCCTTCGTGTTTACGATAATGACCAACAGTGTATGCCTCGCTTGGTAAGATATTCTCCTTTTTTTAATATATATGACCTAGGTATAGATTGATGTACGGTATTACTTTTTATTCCAGGAGAAGCCACAGTACCGTACTGCACAGAGCATAAGGGGTTTTATAAACGGTCTGTCTTTGTTATGAACAGGAACGAAAGTAAGAACAGAACCTCCAAGTATGGTGGTCCAATTCTCGATCTGTGACTTTCATTTAATAAAATATAGATAGATAGATAGAAAATTATTTATTTGCATACCTTAAAAATAATAATACAATGAAATAATAGAAAAAAACGTATACAAAGGATGGTTTTATTGCTTAAAGCAATTTTTTCCAGATAACCGATTTGAAAGAACTTATAAAATTAGCCAAGTTCGCAGTTAACCAGTTAAACATTATATAATAGTTATCTAAGTATTTACACCTTTACACCTATTTAAATAAATACATATACATACTTACCTACATTATATATAATCTAAATACTTACATACATACACTAAACGAATACATATATATATATACATACCTAAACTATATAAATACATTATAAAATATAACAATACTACATAAATATAAAAATTAAATATACGGAACCTTCATATTATTTTTTCAGCGTTCGCTTTTGTATTTAATTTTAATTTTAAGTAAATGTTCATAACGTTACTTTTATATTTTGACCTTATTACGTTTATGTACACATTCTATTACAAACCAACTTCCTTTTACATATTTGGTTCGAGTATGCAATTATTTCAGACATTCCGTTTGCATTAGTCTTCCGAATAACATGTCCACACCTCGGATTTCATTACGAAAATGGTATGTATTTTATTTATCAAACAATAGAATTTGCTAGATGTCCTGAAGTATCAATAAAATGACTTGATAGAAAGAGTTTATATGTTTTTAGTGTCTCACTGATTTTTTTAGAGCATCAGCAAGTATTCTATTATGTAATTTGAGAACCACGTCTATTTAATCTTCAGTGATATAAAATTTAAATTTAAATAAAAAAACAACTACAAATTTAATATACGCGTTGTCAGGGCTAACTCACACTACAGATTTCACTCAAATTTAATGGGACATGACGAGAACCAGCTTTCGAATGTAAAAAAATCATCTAAATCGGTACACTTTATAAAGAAGTATGAGGTAACAAACAGAAAATAAACAGTAAATTTGAGAACCTCCTTTTTTGAAGTCGGTTAAAACATGAGAGACTAGACAAACATAATCAACTCGTGAGAAACTTTTCTTCTGATGGGTGCCACAGTGAAATTAGATAAGATCTCCGTCTTGGTGGATACCGTCGCAGTGTCAGATATTCTGCCTCCAAGCAGTACTGTGCAAACACTACTATGCTTAGGCGTGAAGGGCACTACTGTAGTAAGTGAAATTAACGGGTGAAAGAGACATAAGAACTAACTGATGTCTTAGGACAAGGTGAAGTGTAGTGTCGAGCAGAACGAGAATGGTGACACTGTACCTGTAAATGTAATGGACTGGCAGGAAGCCTCAGGCGGGTAACATTTTTTTTTCCTGATAGGTTAGTCTTTGACCACTATCTCACCTGATGGTAAGTGATGATGTGGTCGAAGATGTTGTTCAGGCTAACCTAGAAGTACTGGCTCTCAAGGACTGCTGCCGGAACACACCGTTAGTTGCTTGGAGACAGATTTTCTACTTGAGGGTGGTTGCTAGCCACGCGGGCATTCGCAAAATGCCCTACCACCATGCAAAATAATAAAATATAATATATAATAACATGTCCCTCGCGACTTCTAAAAGTAATTTTTGCATGGTGGAAGGGCATTTTGCGATTGCCCGCCTGGCTAGCTACCACCCTCAAGTAGAAAGTCTGTCTCCAAGCACCGAAAGGTGTGTTCCGGCAGTAGTCCTTGAGAGCCAGTGAAATTACAGGCACAATGAGACTTAATAACTATGTCTCAATGTGACGGGCGCAGTGCAATTCGTGAGTTGTCATGAATTGCAACTTTCATAGGCAGAGGTTAGTCCACTTAACATCAGGTGGGCCTAGAGCTTGTTCTGACACAATAACATAAAAAAAAACATTTTACAGGCCACATGTAGCAGTCCCTTTTTTAGTATGTTTTCACTCTTTATAGTAAGTCTGTTGCTAACAAAGCCATCATTGCCATGTCATTCGCTTACAGTAACGGTCACTATTGGGAGTAGTTGCGGCTATGAGGTCATCGTTAGGTTTTAGTTAATTGAGTGTTTTGTTATCACTTTCAGGGAGAACACTGCCTGCTGCAACACAATAAACATTAAAGCAGCAGGTAGGGTTTCGAGTTTGTTATCTTATTCATTTATTAGCAATAAAATATATTGTATATTTGTATATTTTTTCCTTTTAATGGCCTCTGCTGCAGGGGCGATGCTTCTTATCAACTTCTTCCATATATACGACTCGCTTCATACTTAATTCAAAACATTGAAACAAAAGACTTCTTAATATATCAATCATTTGTCACAGTCAAAAGTCGCATGACAACTCAAGGTACTCTTAACTACACTATGTTTATGCTTTCGACACCGTACTTGACCTTCTTCAAGACAATGATGATTATTTAAAAGATCTCTATCATCTGACTTAACGCATCGTAATTATTATGAATTGTTTGTTTCAATTTATGACATTAACTAATCAGGTTGTTATTGTTAGCTTGAATGAATTACACCGCCTATGTGAAAATAGAAGCGAAATGAATGTCTTAATCAACTTAGCAACTCTAGTGTACTATGTAATCTACTAAGAGCTAGTGAGTGCTTACTGTGTCAGCCGGATTGTCCTCTGCTGAACACAGTGATGTGGTCGAAGGTGTTCTACAGGCTAACCTAGAATTACTGGCTCTCAAGCACAGCTGCCGGAACACATTATTAGGTGCATGGCGACAGATTTTCTACTCGAGGGCTCTAGCCAGGCGGACATTCGCAAAATGCCGTACCACCATGCTGCTGCCCACCTCCGGTATTTACCTTTAATCGCGTCGTACGATACCCACAGGTAGCAAGGAGGGGTGACATTATAGCCCGGCCGCCACAGGGAAGTGGGTATTTCCTGTAGTTAAATTTACATTGCTTATAAATTCCTTTAAATTTACGCTTCACATGGTTTAATCCTATATTAATTTTTATGAAGCGCTCGTAGAGAAGTTTACTTAGCTGTTCTCAACCGATCAGCAAAGTTAAGCAACGTCGCGCGCGGTCATGAGTTGGATGGGTGACCGCTAGTGACATTACTACTGAGCGTTTCTGTGCTTCGGAGGGCACCTTAAGCCGTCGGTCCCGGTTGTTGTCTTAGGATGGCTGTCGTTATAGCATGGTGGTAGGGCATTTTACGAATGCCCACCTGGCTAGCTACCACCCTCAAGTAGAAAATCTGTCGCGAAGGACCTAACGGTGTGTTGCGGTAGCTGTCCTTGAGAGCCAGTACTTCTAGGTTAGCCTGAACAACATCTTCGACCACATCATCACTTACCATCAGGTGAGATAGTGGTCCAAGGCTAAACTATAGGCATAATAAAAAAATTTTAAAAAATTTGACAGGTCGCTTGAGCAAAAAATCCTGTTGGTACGAACTAAAGCAGTTTCAAATATTCTGCCTACAAGCAAATACTAGTACTGCTTGTGGTAAAGGAACGCTGTCTCGCAGAACTGTGACTGCAATCCGCGAATGTAGCGCTTGCCATTAGGTTAGCGGTCTGTCACGTTACGCGTGTTTTACATACTCAAATAACGATGATGGAATGGTTGAAGAAATTCTCTTGCTGAAGATCTATAAAGTTTGAAAATTGATTTGCTTACCTCGCATGTTAATAATAAATAAGGTTTAAAACGTGTTCAATTTTAAGGGGAAAAAGGCACTCCGACCAAGTATGCAATAACATTTTTTAACTCTGTGTATCTATACGTACTCATAGTAGAGGAATGTTGCGTGCTAATAAAAAAAAAATATTATAACATAAATCAATAATACAATTTATTTTTTAGATTCCATTAATCTTTAAAGCATCTAACAGATTTTAGGGTCTCCGCATAGCCATATACGAGTAACATTATACATAATTTAGTAAAAACCCTTAAATAATCAACATAAAAAATAAACTAAGAATTAAGTGCCACAAATATTACCGAATGTGACGTAAAATTTTGCAAGGTACCTACCTACGTTTTGACCCCGTATAATAAAAGGATAATAAATAGTTTGATATGGATAATTATTAATCATACTTAATTATTGCAAAAATATTTTTTGTGAATAATCATTGAGCTAATTTGGTCAATGTCAATAAAAAAAAAATGATTCTTTATTGAACGCTGTTCAAAAGCATGTTTAGTGAGGTTCTGACCTATTTGTCTGTTTTCAAACAAATAATAATAATTAAATAACGATGAAAGGCATAAAGATACCTTATCGATAATCGTATAATTCACGATAGCTTCCAGTTTTAGAATGTAAACTGCTAACAGAAGCCACTTCTTCGTGGATGAAATAAAATTAAGTTTAAATGTCTATTTCATTTGAAGATTCGACCAAAATATTGATATTTGATCACAGAGGAGTATTTAAGGTGTTCAGTTCGTAGATTTTCCGGACCCCCCCTAGTGGGGGGAGGGGGCTTTTGCTCAGCGGTAAACTTTGTGGCTGTTGGTGATGATGAAGATGAAGAGCTCGTATTGAAGTTTGCTGAGCCGTTCTTAACCGATCAGCTAAGTTAAGCAACTTCTGCCGCGGTCATGACTTGGATGGGTGAGCGCTAGTGATATTACTACTGAGCGATTTCGTGCTTAGGAGGGCATGTTTTAAGCCAACGTTCCCGGTTATTGTCTTAAGATGACAGTGGTTATAGCATGGTGGTAGGGTGTTTTGCGAATGCCGGCCTGGCTAGCTACCACCCTCAAGTAGAAAATCTCTCGCCAAGCACCTAAAGGTGTGGTCCGGCAGCTGTTCTTGTTAGCCAGCAATTCTAGGATAGCCAGAACAACATCTTCGACTTACCACATCATCACTTACCATCATGTGAGACAGTACTTTGAGCACTGTTTTACCCATAGGCTCAGGATGTACGAAAAAAATCCTAGGTCTATGGTTTCACCTGATGGTAAGTGATGATTGTCTAGCTTAGCTATACATTAATAAAAATCGTGATAAATAAAGATTTACGATCACGACTCGTCACCGTACACATCAGATATATATGTAAGGTGACGAGTTTTATAGTAGGTGCGTAAGACCTCGCTTTAGCGTTATGACCCACTTAAAGTATTTAACATTACAAATAAGTTTACAGTAAAGTGCAAAGGTCCAAGTAAAGTGTGTTTCTAAAAGCCAAGAAAACCGGTTTGAGTAAAGACCAATTTGTTGTAATAAACTGACTAAGTAAGTAATATTCTTACTTGGCACGCTAATTTGAGGTAAACTAAAAAACTTTAATAATACTTATTAAGGGCTACATGGAATTTAATCTACTGGGGCCCAACTCCCACCTTTTAAAAACTATTATGGAAAAGCAATATCATTATTTCAAACTTAAAATATTGACACTAAGATTCGTACCACGGCCGTCACAAAATAATAATGTTCATATAGCGCTATCTATCGCACAAATGTCTTGATTCAATGCATGCAGCCTGCTCTCACGTTGAAGTTCTAATGTAAGTTGAATAGCGACACATGGTAGTGCAAATTAAAATTGTTAATATAAGGTTAAAATAAGACTGAATTAAGACATGGGAGTTGGCCCACTGGTCCTAGTAGGTTCTTTTGGTTGTATGGTTTGCTACAAAGAAGGGAACAATTGTACACGTATATGTGTCGAAGTAAGAATACTCGTAAGTTGTAAAAACCCGACGTTTTTTATGATAATGTGACGGAACAAGCACGAGGCCCACCTTATGTTAAGCGGATTAACTTCTGCCTATAACAGATGCATTTCATCATGTGACGAATTGCACTGCGTTTGTTACACTGGGACATACAGTTGTTAAGTCTCATGTGCCTGTAATTTTTCTGGCTCTCAAGAACTGCAGCCAGAACATACTGTTAAGTGCTTGGGGACAGATTTTCTACTTGAGGGTGGTTGCTAGCCCAGTGAGCATTCGCAAAATATTCTTCCACCATGCAGACTTTAGAGATTGTGTCAGATAGTAACCGGTATTTTGATGGCAGTGTGTCAATACGATGTCAGATTAGAATATAAGTACTTTATGTACTTTTATCTTACTTTGGTACTCATATTTTACTATGAAATTAGCATAACGCTGCTTATATCAATCATAAAAAAATATCTAGACAAAATATAAAATCTCTGTCACTCTATATCCAACTGGAATGCTAGTTGAATGGTTTATCTCTTGTTTTTATAGTGACAAAGCTTTGTGTGTTATGGCAACAGCCAAGCTGTTGTCTACATTATAAAAAGCGAAAAAAGAGTTATCTACGAGTGGTGTTGTTTTTCTCCTTATACACATGTTTTTACTTATGAATATTTAATCTATATTTGTTTTTGTATAAAACCGCATTCAAAATTCAGAAAACTGAAAATCATACTAGATCCTAAAATTGCCTGGGATTAAATTTTAAAATGTTTTATCATAAAATTAAAAACATAAAATATAGTTTTATAATTTTAATCGCGTTGTAGAAAAATATATACAAAATATATAACAACTAAACATGAATATTGTAAAGGTGATCACCAACCGTAGTTAGCCGCAAGACCGTTGTATGCGACGTGAGAAACAGCGGGGGCAGCTGAGTAGGTCACGGCAGATTTCAGCACAGGGGCAGCGGCGTATGTGGTGTAGGGAGCAGCATGAGAGTAGGTGGAGATGGGAGCAGAGTAGGCATAAGGAGCGGCGGCAGCGTAGGTGGCAACCGGGGCGTGTGCGGCGTAAGTAGCGACAGGGGCGATGGCCTTAGCGTAGACGGGAGCTGCGTGGGCAGTCTGTGTAGAGTAAGAAGAGTATGACGACGCTACAGGAGCCACAGCCTTCACTACGGGAGAAGAGTAGGCAACAGGTGCGGAGTACGCCACTGATGGAGCGGCGTAAGACACGGCTGGGGAGGCGTAAGACACGGCCGGGGCGGCGTAAGACACGGGGGCAGCGTAGCTCTTGACGATGGGAGCGGAAGCGTATGTCGCTACCGGGGCCGCGTAGGAAGCCACTGGAGCGGCATAAGATGCCACTGGTGCAGCATAGGCGGCTCCGTATGAAGCATACGGGGCAGCATACGATGCTCCGTATGAAGCGTACGGGGCAGCGTAAGACGCTCCGTATAATCCCCCAGCGCGGGCAGTCGCCAACGCACACAGAAGTACAATCAACTGGAACAAGGGTATTAAGGTCAGTTGAATCACACTGTTAATGTTTATATAATCCTGATTGCGTCACTGAGAACTAAGAAAATCTAGATAAACAAACTCGTTGTGATAGGTACTACTACATTGTTACAAATCGCGAGTCAACAAAGAGAACCTGATCCAAAATAGAAATGTTAATTAAACTTCTGTTTTAAAACTATTTCTACTCCTGCACTACAGAAAATCTTGCAAGCTCTCTGATATTAAAGTTAAATATTGGGGTGGTATATTTAAAACTTTCACATAGGGCGTTGTATTTTTGTTAACGAGCAGAAATCTTGGTTGTAAACTGGTCTTGATTGCTATATTTGGCTAGCTCTCTAGTTTCAAACAAGAGTTGAAGTTTTTCGATGCTATGTACTCGTATTACTCAACTAATAGATAAGTTGAAGACCTCCCCTTCAAGAAAGCAAAGCGGATCTAGTAGACAATTTTTACCCGTGTTATGGCATTGAATTGAATGTAGTAAACTACTATTGATTCCATAAATAAAATTATTGAAAACTAGCAGCTTCGTCTCGAACAATACTTGATAAAATAATATTTTACAAAGATTCAGAGGTCCACGGATCAACAGATACTCTATACACAGTTTTCTTTTAAGATTTTCAATTCTGAATATGTTGAAAGGAATAGTATTTGTATAATTAAACAAATCTAAATTAATTTATTGGTTAAATTTCACCATAAGCTAAAACAATTTTTAAGGCTTTTTTTCTACGTGTTTTTACAAAAGCAATCTGGACCGGCAACTTTATTTTTTGACACACACCCATAAACAATAAAATTTTATAAAAACAGAATAATATCAAATATTTCTATAAAAATCAATCTTTAATGCGTAAATGTCATCAATCTTTAATGCCTATTTATTACGTTTAGTGCCATTCAGGTGGAACTAATTTGACAGTGGGCGTCGCCCTGTATAATTTTTTTGTCTTTTCCCGAGAATGTTTTTTCGAATAACAGAAAGTTTTACACAAGGATCATATATGCAATGGATATTCGCAAACATTATGGAGTTTATTTCCAGATGACATGCATGACCATATTGACGGTGGTCATGTCCGATAATTATTTTCTTAGCCTTGAAATAGCCTCCAAAATATTTTCTCCATAAAAGGATTAAGAACTGGTAGCACACGTTCTGAAGGCCTTATTATCACTATTATTATAACACAATTTTATTTTTAATACCTTAGCTGCCATTTTGTTATATTAAATCCACTACGGCAAGTGATACTCTCCAAGTGCAGCCTGGTACTTTTATACTGTTACGGTTTTACCCCCGCGCGGCCGTGCCTTGGCAGATCTAGTTCATATATCTTACCTGTACTCGTTATCTAGGATACAAAACATATGGAACTAATGCAGTAGCTTTGTATAGTAGCTTTGTATAGTTGAAATTATAAGCATAGTGTTAGATCTTTTATTTGGATAAGTTACAGTATCAGACCATCCCAACATTTTGGGATGAAAAATCTTGATCTCTATGCGATCATGACGAGTTTGCCAATTAAGATATTAATTTGGTTTAAATAATATTTCATTTGGTTTTCTGGAAAATTACCAAAGTGGACCGAGGTATAAAATTGTCATAAAATAGTGGAAGCCCTTCATTAAGGTTGTTAAAACTTGTGTCCGGAAATATAGAAACACCACAACTTCATTACATTCAAATAATTTATTCAGTACCCATAAAATGTTTATTAATTTTTAGACCTTACTTCGTATGAGACGTTCCTATCAAAATAATTTGATATCCGTAATTAAAAACATACTAATTGCTCAGTTGATAGTTTTCTGCTCTGCCTACGAAGTTCAGAGTCCCAGGTTCAATTCCAAGACAAGGCACATATTCGTGTAAAGAACTGTGTTTTTCACATTTATTTTATTATGATATAGGCTATGCTTTGACCATGATCTCACCTGATGTTAAGAGATGATGTAGTCGAAGATGCTTATGGCTATGTATACTTGCCTAAAATGGGAACTGGTTTCATACTAAAATTTTCTACTCAGGGTGATAGCCCGACAGACGATATGATGATAGATGACGAAGCCCTACCCACTATGCAAATTTTGTTTGGATAATATTGTCTTAGGTTTTCGCGATTATTACACATAGTAATTAAACGGTTTAAATCGCGTATATTTATCATTATTTTTGTCCCGACGTTTCAAACACTTTGCAGTGATCGTGGTCACGGGGTGATCGTGGTTAAATTACTATTTTGTTTGGATGTTGGATGTTGCTCTTTGGATCTTGGAATCTTTACCGATAAGTTCATATTCTATTTATAGATGTAGTTCATATTTGAAACAATTCGAAGTAAACTGCAGTAGGGTGTCGAAAAAATTCCCTTGCCGAAGTTAGCAGATATATTACCTAAAAGTTTCGTAATGACGAATGGTGTCAGAATACCATCCATAATACTAAAGCCAAAAGTTTGTATGTATGAGAGAAAATATTGTACCAATCTCAAACACGTGTGACGAGAGTAAGAAAATAATGAGTAACTGTTATATTTCGAGTTATTAACAAACACTAATTTAAATTGACTTCTTATCAGCTAAGTTAGTGTTACATAGTAATTAAATTCAGATAAGCATGTTCTCATTACTAGCGACATAGCTACCGGTTATCACGAAAATTGATCCCTTGTCTAGGGGTATTGGATCAACATGAAATGATTGTGAAATTGTACTTAAATAGAATGAACATTTCTAGTTTTTCACATGTTATTGCATGAATGTGTGTATGTATAATATTATAAGTCTTTCATGATATATGCTAGAAGGACTGACAATATTGTAATGCTCCAAGAGCGCTGCATGGGCTAAATTCGAAAATGTCCACTGTCATTTAATTTGGCTTTCAATACGGTGGGGATCTGAAGAAGCTACTCGTCTAATCTATATAATCTATCGATGCTCGACAGAAATGTATTGCAGCTTTCAAAGATAGAGGTTTATATTCATTGTGGAGTAGACTTCTCCGGCTTTTGGCTGATTCTAATAATTATTGGGATAAATTGTCTCTAGCTATGATTGTGACTAAGGGTTGTTCCAAAGTAGCAGTTTTGATTGTTGGTTATACTTTAAGGCACTTTAGCAACATATACGATGAACATAATCGAAAAAAAATACTAAGAGCTACTAACTAAAATATTCATAAATACTATAATAAGTTTTCTTTTGTGGTTTGGAGTAGCAAACAACGAATTGTTCGGCCTGATTTAATACTTAACGCAATTTATTTCAATGGCTTTTCATTCTAAAACACTGTATTGTAAAAAAATAGGAAAACAATTTTGGTGTGCCAGACATCCTAAAAACGAAGACACAATACACGACACAAGTGTAAAAATGCTTTTGGGAGGTATGATTCTGGATGAGGGCCCATTTAATGAATGAATTAGTTACTTTACGATTGTCAATCATTCTAAAACCTCTAAAGTAGTTACTATCAAAATATAATAAAGAGCTTTTATAATAAAGACACGGTAAGTAAAATATAGTAAGTAGGCAATTATCACAATATATCCTTGTTATATTGTACTGATCGTATTCGAAGCGCTCGTAGCGAAGTTTGTTTAGCTGTTTTTAACCGATCAGCAAAGTTAAGCAACGTCGCCCGTGACCATGTGTTGGATGGGTGACCGCTAGAGACATTACTACTGAGCGTATCCGTGCTTCGTAGGGCACGTTAAGCCGTCGGTCCCGGTTGTCGTCTTAGGATGGCACTCGTTATAGCATGGTGGTTGCGCACTTTGCAAATGCCCGCCTGGCTAGCTACCAACCTCAAGTAGAAAGTCGCCAAACACCTAACGGTGTGTTCCGGCAGCTGGCTTGAGAGCCAGTACTTCTAGGTTAGCCTGAACAACATCTTCGACCACATCATCACTTAACATATCAAGTGAGATAGTGGTCAAAGGGTAACCTATCAGGCATAATAAAAGGTATTAACAGAATATAATAAAGAGTAATTATAATAAAGACTCGTTACCGTGCCTTTATTATAATAACTTAATTATAGCTAATAATTAACTTAACTATAACTAATAGCTTAACTTTATTTTACTGACGTAAAATATAGTAAGTAGGTAACTATCACAATACATAGAATAAGATTGTGCTGATAATATCACCTTTGAACAAAATTACACCTGATGATGTGGTGAAAGATGCTAAACCAGCTTTTACATTAATTTTATATGTTCTAGTAAGGTAATGTTGTCTTAGGTTTTCGCGATTATTACACATGGTAATTAAACAACTTTAAACGGTTTAAATCGAGTATATTTATCATTATTTGTGTCCCGACGTTTCAAACACTTTGCAGTGATAGTGGTCACGGGGTAACGTCGGGACAAAAATAATGATAAATAAACGCGATTTAAACCGTTCTAGTAAGGTACTTAAAAGTATGGTATTCAATTGAATTTTCTATGAATGAAAATTACAATTATAAATAAAATATTAAGGTGTACGAGGATTAGATATGAGTAAAAGGTTATTATAATATCGTGATATGTAGATAATTTAATGGTATACTCACTTTTAACAATATTTTTTTGCGATATTGAAATAGTATTTTTTTTTCAAATAAAGGAAATTCAAGTATTGAACGTTCTCTCAATATTGAATTGTAAGCATAAAATATCCATCTTAAATAACAATATACGTAGGGTAATAGTGTATACGTAGGGTAAATAATACTGGTATTCTATCGTATTAGTATAATATCGATATAATAGTTTTCACCTTACATCTTAGGTACATAGTTTACAAACTGTTCGGGTCCAACCCTGCTCGTTAAAGTTGTGTAAGTTCAACACCTGTGCTTTTGTCCGATAGTAAGCATGCAGCCTTTCTGTAAGTCGACGTTTACATGGCGATGACGGTACGTTATTGTGTCTTTTTTATCATATTTAGATGTTTTTGGGAAATGCGTCGTTTTTGCGCCATATCCAAACTAAGGAAAAGAACACTCACAGTTAAATTATAAAATATACAGATTCTTAAGTGTCAAGCATTAACGCGAAGATGTACGTTGGTTATATCGATTTCAATAAAATTTTAATAAATTATAATCGACTTCAATAATAAATGTAGTATTATTAGGGATAACAATATATTAGGTACTCGTTCTTTTAAAAAGTCCAGTCCACCCAGAACCTCATCCATATATGCAGATGGTGTGCGATATTCGATGTTTTAAGTTTCGTGTGACTTTAATTTCGTTAAGTTGATATGGTGTGCGATATTCGATGTTTTATGTTTCGTGTGACTTTGATTTCGTTAAGTTGATATGCTGTCCTTCTTATTGAAATACGGCAAATATTCAGGAATGGTATTTTACTACATCATAGGAGCGGACACTCCGGCTGCCCACGGTGCGAAAATTGAAAAGATTGACATTCCAAAATTAATTATACACTAGCAAACATGGCAAAGTCACATAATTGCGTGGAACTATGGAAGTATTCTGCTTTCACTGCAATGCGTATCTGTCAATGTATCAATTACTGGGTAAGGGCGGTAATTGCAAATTCCCATACAGCTGATAATGTATAATACTAGATAAGCCCCGCGGTTTCACCCGCGTGGTGATTGATGCAGATGATGAAGAGTATCCTATCATATTAAACAAGGTGTTAATCAAGCACCTTGTTTAACTCCACGCCAAATTTCATCAAAATTGGTCCAGCCGTTTGAGCGTGGAGAAGTTACAAACATACGAACACACACATACAATTAAAGTGTGATGACATCATTCGGCCGTTTTGTAATATCCAGAGGTGTTTTGTTAAGTGCTTCCACGTATTATATTTCTCTATGGGCGTTACAATCAGTAGGTACGTGACATATAATTGAATTAGCCAATTCATTAGTTTATTGTAAATATTCTGATTTATGTTCCAAATAATCACTTACAATTATTAATTGTATGTAAGAAAATGTATGATGTGATCTCTTCTTTATCAATATCTGTAGTCATTCATACCATTGTTCTTAATATTCGAATAATCAGTAGTTTCAAAGTTTCTTTATTACGAACCACGTTTTAAAGTTATTATCACTTCATATCAACAGGTGTTGTTTCATGCGTATTAAGTGAATAACGCTGATTAAGAATAACGTTTGTTGATCCTATTGTATTAGTTGGTATGACCTACTTAGTATTGAAGTACAATAAGAGGACGAGGGATAAAAAATAAATAAATAATTATTTAGTTCTTTTCCATTTTATAACTTGACAAAGGTAACTAAAACCTATATGTAGGAAAAAAGCAAAGGTGATTTAGCTTGTGCAACCCGAAGTATACATTCCGGGTGGCGCTGATTTTCAGCCCCCCCCGTTTCCTTAGGTTTTGTACATTGCGATGGAGACCAACAAATATAACATTCGATTGAGACTCCCAAATAGAAAAAAAACGTGGAATACAGTATATGTGTACAGTATATGGATACAAGTTAAAAATAGGATTACAAATTTTATGAGACAAAAAATATAGTCATGTGCGGGATTCGAACCCGCGTCCATCCACCCCTATAGCCGGGGTATGCTCTGATCGACTGAGCTAACGCGACATTATGGCTCAGCTTTTCAATTCTATTTTTTTGCTTTCGTTCTTCAACCATCGTATGGGGATGGGTGGATGTAATTGTAGTTTAATCCGCAGAGCAGGCGTTATTGCAAACATAAAACTAGTAAAAATAAATTCATAGTGTTTGAAGCTTTTATGATACCGCCTTCTAGAAATTATATTAGTGAGCTTGAAAATTATATTTATGTTATTGTGACGGAACAAGCTCGAGGGCCACCTGATGTTAAGCGGGCTAACCTCTGCCTATAACAAATGCATTTCGTCACAAGTTACGAAATTGTACTGCGCCCGTCACCTTGAGACGTGGTTGTTAAGTCTCATGTAACTGTAATTTCACTGGCTCTCAAGCACTGCTGCCGGAACACACCGTTAAGTGCTTGGCGACAGATTTTCCACTTGAGGGTGGTCGCTAGCCAGGTGGGCATTCGTAAAATGCCCTTCCACCATGCGGTGAAGCTCAAGCCCGTGGCGGGATTCGAACCATAGACCTGCTGCGCGGCAGCCCATTGCCAATGCCACTGTGCCAACACTGCTACAAAAATGATGTTTGCTTCAGATGGGTAATGGTTCGAACCAGTATTAATCTGAAGCAAAGAAGAATTTTTTTTATAGATGCCGTGGCAACAATTATCTCTGCTGAACTCAGATACGCAAATCTATTTTATATAGTTTGGAAAAGAAAAAAAAAAATTTTCATTTCGACGTTAAGGGTGTCATGGTCTTGTTCAGTACAAATACATTTTTATACATATTTAAAAAAAAAAACTGTAGGGCCTTCAATGTAATAAATTTTAGACCATTTTGTTACGGGTTCTATCTCATAAACTAATCTAAAAGGGAATCTGAAATTTCGATATATTATGCATGACCGCCCGTGGGGTGCCGAGCTACAATGTCACCCCGCCATCTCTACCCGTGGGTGTCTTAAGAGGCGACTAAAAGTAACATACCAGAAGGTGGGCAGCAGCGCTGTCTGAGCAACTGTCATATCACACTGCAATCCCCAACACGCCAAGTGTGGGAATTATGGAAAACCCCCCTATGATGGGGGAGGCTGTGTTCAGCAGTGGACAATCCAGCTAATAACTATATTAGCTGATGCATGACCAATAAATACAAATGAGTCTAGTTCTTATGCTGTGATCCATGAGCATCCATCAGATGAAGTCACCAATCACCTAAAGGTATGTTCCCGCAGTTGTCCTTGAGAACCAGTAATTTTAGGTTAGCCTGAACAACATCATCCACTACATCAACACTTACCGTCACGTGAGATAGATGTATAAGGCTATCAGTTCATAAAAAAAAGATGTCTATACTAATATAAGGTAAGGATAGCTCGAAGACTAACTTATTTAAAAACATATCAGAAAAAAAACAAAGAGAAAACATTTTTTTGGGAAAAATTGATTTGTCTCCCTTTTTAGTGACCCTTGGTACTTATGGAATCGATTGTCATTGATGAAAATGTCGTTTGATGAAATTTAAATGGGACCACTCGGCAAACATCTGCTATCAAATAAAAAAGAATCATCAAAATCGATTCACCCAGTGAAAAGTTCTGAGGTAACAAACATAAAAAAAACACGAATTGAGTACTTCCTCCTTTTTTTAAGTCGGTCAAAATCAGACGACGCGACGCCATGTAACCAGCCTCTCGTTATCACGTTTTGCGACACACGTGGACAGGTCAATCGTGTCTCTAGCCGCCTTTAGTCGATGTAGTCATATATCACGGGGTGACTTTTGTACTCAAACGACCGTTCTAGTGTATGTCCGAAGTTTGTTCTTGATTTTGTGTTGAACAGGTTTTAGACTTGCGCAGCTGAGGTACCTATTAGAAGAGCGCAGACAGAGAGCTTCGTTTCCGAAAAAAAATACAAATTTAAAGGGAGTAAAAACCTACTTATTGGTACCGCGTGAGTATGTTAACCGTAGGTTTTTGATAAAGATGACATTGGAACTTCAAGTACGCGAATTCTTTTTTAATATTATAAATTTTTTTGAAGCAATGATGGCTCAGTGGCATTGGCTATGGACTGCCGCGCAGCAGGTCCATGGTTCGAATCCCGCCGCGAGCTTGAGCTTCATCGCATGGTGGAAGGGCATTTTGCGAATGCCCGCCTGGCTAGCGACCACCCTCAAGTAGAAAATCTGTCACCAAGCATCTAACGGTGTGTTCCGGCAGCAGTCCTTGAGAGCCAGTGAAATCACAGGCAAAATGAGACTTAACAGGTATGTCTCGAGATGATGCGCGCAGTGCAGTTCGTCACTTGTGATGAAATGCATCTGTTATAGGCACGCTTAAAATCAGGTGGGCCTCGCGCTTGTTCCTTCACAATAACATTAAAAAGAAATATATAGGTTACCAAGATATATTTCATAAACCATAAGATAATAAATTATCTACACCGTATTCATATGTATTTCTCTCTCATACTTAACTATGCATATTTAATTATTGTTTTTTCAGATCGCCAGCTGTTAAGTGTCAAGTCTGGCTCTTATAATTATCACCTTCCCTATTCTTCTCGACACTGCACTGCACTCATCACTCCAAGATGTGAATTCTTACAACTATGCCTTGTTCGCCCAGTAATTTCAGAATTATTTTTCAGTATTTTTTTGTGATACTATATTGCTTTCTCTGTAATAATTTTCAGTATATTTCATATTTATCACGTTTAACTTGTGCAGAGTTTGTTTGATCTAAAGTTCTACATAACCATTACAAAATCACAAATATACGATAGGAAAAAAAAATCCTATCGTATATTTGTGATTTTGTAATGTAATTCGCATAGCAGGCGTTATTGCAAACCTAACAATATTAAAATTCTACCTAACCATTTTTTTGAATTGTGCTTATTCTTAATAAACAATTAAAAAACGTGTTACAATTTTATATAGTTTCAATACTTATGCTTTTATAGTCATGTTTTGATCATAATATAATATAGGTGTACCTTGGTAAAAGAATATTAGCATTAGGCTAAGATTCATTCTTAAAAAGTGTAGACACATAATACATAGAGGTTGTGTTTTATATCGATATAAAATAAGGTCGAAAATGTAGAACACGGCCGAGCAAAGCAATGGTAGACAAACTGGAAAACGAAAATGTACAAGTTATTCAATTTTCTAGCTTAATTATATTATACAAATGCCAAATAATAAATTATATTAATCAACCAACATTATCATATTACCATGTTACTTGATTTATGTAAATTAATTCATGTGTAGGTAGGTATAGAGCTAGTCTCACGGAGCTAGATTTAAATACTTTGTAGCTGATTATTGATATTTGACATTTAATATTTTTGTATTAAACTTATCTTGACTTTATCCGCCTTCAAGTCATAGAGAAACCAGTATATAAAGTGATAATTACTAAATTCAAAGTTTCTTCTATTTAACATATGGTATGAAATAATTTTCGATATATTAAGTATTTACATACAGAAGTATCAAGTCTTTACATATAATGGCATTTGTCGTAAAGCATTTAAGTACGATTCTCAACAAGAATTTGTCGGCAACTACATAATGGTTTAAGTAATGACATACTAATAATAGTGCCCAGTATAGCCCAGTACGCTGACAGTTAAGTAGGGTTTTACTTAACTGTCAGCATACTGGACATTCTAGTAGAGGACTCGAGGATATGTTTTGGTCCTAATTTATTAGAGCATATTATATCGAAGCAATGATGGCCGAGCGGTAATACTATGGCTTGCAGTTCCGCAGGACCCTGGTTCGATCCCCATCGATGGCTAGAGCTTCACCGCGTGGTGGAAAGGCATTTTGCAATTGCCTGCCTGGCTAGCTACCACCCTCAAGTAGAAAATCTGTCGCCAAGCACCTAACGTTGTGATCCGGCAGCAGTCCTTGAGAGCCAGTGATATTAAAGGCACATGCATGAGACTTAACAATTATGTGGGCCTCGAGCTTGTTCCGACACAATAACATAAAATAAAAAACTTTAAGAAAAAAATGGTAAGCATATTAACATGTACAGTCTAATTACAAAATCACAAATATACGATAGGAAAAAATTAAGTCATGTGCGGGATACGAGCCCGCGTCCATCCACCCCTTGGGCCGGGGTATGCTCTAATCAATTGAGCTAACATGATATGACGTCATAACTCGAATCTTTACTATCGTTCTTTAACCATCGTATTGGGATGGATCGTATATTTGTGATTTTGTAATGTAATCCGCATAGCAGGCGTTATTGCAAATCTAACATTATTTTAATATTAAAAAAAACTACAGTTTAATGTTGAAGCGCTCGTAGCAGAGCTTGCCTATCTATATAAAAATCTATATCCTATAGTTATTCTGAACGAATCAACGACAACTGCGGTCATTACTAGCGGCACCGCTAGTGGCAATACTACTGAGGCCTGCTGTGCTACGGAGAGAACAGAAGTTGTTGTTGTCTTGAGATGGTTGTAGGGAATTTTGTGAAGAAGAAGAAGTAGTAAAAAAATCTGTCGCTGAACAGCTAACGGTGTGTTCCGGTAGCTGACCTTGGAACCTGTTATTCTTGTTTAGCCTGATTAGCATCTTCGATCGCATCATCACTTACGATCAGGTGAGACAGTGGCCAAGTAAAATTACCGAAAAGTTACCGAAAATTTAATTATCAAGGAACTCAATTGTACGACCCAGAATTCAAACTTGAGACCTCGAGGTTTACAAAGTAACGAGAGGTAGTTATTTAATTAATGAGGAGCTGATATTGTAGACACATAAGCTGATGCCCAATTAAAATGTGCAATCACTCTGAGTCTTCATTAAATTGTGAATTTTTTATTAAAATGTTCATTCATATCTGTTTCAAAGGACACGACAAAGAACACCTTTAATATCGCTTTAGATAAATACGTTTATAAATGTAATATTTTTATGGTTGAATTTTATTTTATGAACTTTCTTCATTGGCAATCCTATTTCAACAGACACATTTTAATTGGGATATTTTTACAGGATTCTTTTCATATAAAAAATCTTAATAATATTTAATCACCAGCCCTTGAGACCTTCCTAATTATCCTAAACAAGCTTTGATTGTGCACATAAAAGGTTGTGGTTTGCTTGAGTGCGTAATTGGCTCGAAGAATGTTGATTCAGTCTAGACTTAACCAGTGATAGTCAAAATGTGTTTCTCAGCCCTTATACTTGTTGAAAAAATACAATTTGTATTAATTGTATTCTAAATGTTACATTCAGCATCGACAAGTGGTTAGATAATGTTTTTTCAACACACTCGCTCGTAACGGGCCTTTAAATGCACCGATTTTAGTGTCGTTATTACAATCTGTACTCCATTTAGGCCATCGAACATAACATAAACCCGTCTCGATTGTGATAAACAACTTCGCGCACTTGTTGAATAATGCACTATTGTGATGATATGTATTTTTTTCCCGTGGTGTGCCGGGCTAGAATGTCACCCCTCCATTGCTACCTGTGGGTGTCGTAAGAGGCGACTAAAGGTTAACACATCAGAAGATGGGCAGCAGCGCTTTCTGAGGAACTGATATCTCACACTGCGATCCCCCAGATGCCTACCAAGCGTGGCGATTACTTAGGCTTTCTTCAGCAGTGGACGATTCGGCTGATACAGTAATGTATTTTTTTAATTCTAGCTTTGACCTTCTTAGCTTATGTAGTCTGTGTTAGGAAATAGCAGGATATACCAGGCCTGGCTCACGTTCTTTATTTTTATGTTATTGTCACTGAACAAGTTCGAGGCCCACCTGATGGTAAACGGACTAATCTCTGCCTATACAGATGCATTTCGTCACAAGTCACGAATTGCATTGCGCCTGTCACCTCTGAGACATAGTTGTTAATTCTCATGTGCCTTTAATTTCACTGGCTCTCAAGGACTGCTACCGGAACATCCGAAATACATGGCGACACATTTTCTATTTAATGGTGGTCGCTAGCCAGGCGGGCATTCGCAAAATGCCCTTCCACCATGCCGTGAAGCTCAAGCCCGCGGTGGGATTCGAACTATGGACCTGCTGCGCGGCAGTCCATAGCCTTTATTGCACTTTATCGCTTCGTATCTAGAGTCACTTATTTATTCGAATGGCATGGCGGAGTGATCCTCCTGGTCTTTTTTATTCTGTGGTAGAGCTAGGTGTAGGCGATAGCTTTTCCTTACCAAATATCAGGGATCAAAACAGCACACAGGAAGAAAAAGTTTTAAAGCCTGTGTCATAGACATGGCAACCGTAATGTTCTAGGGTTTATATGACGTGATTCAAACCTAAAACATTGCAACATATTTGTCTAACGTTGATTATGAAGAAATAGTAACTAATGTGGATATCATTCCTTTCCTAATATGGATTGCAGCGAGCCTAGATCCCTTTAAAAAAATATTAGGTATATAAAATTTTACCTAGGTTCTAAATAAAGTTCAAGGAGTTTTTGTAAAAGTTGTATTTTTATGGATTAAAGAATCAGAATGCATACAGTATCTGGAAACCACAATACACGCTTTTCTTTATGTAAAAAAAATTAAACGTTTTTAAAGTATGTCTCATTTTATTTTTTACGACAAAATGGTTTTTGGGTACGTTTTAAATTTAATTAAATACGTATTTTTGTATCCTATATTATTTTTTATTTATAGATGATAGGCTAGCCTTTGATCATAACTATTTACAGAGGAAATCTGCGTAGCTATGTATCTTTCTAAAGAATTTACAAAGCACATGGATAAATTATTGACAATCAGATATAAGAAAGGGAGAAGTAATCCTTGTTCCAAGATGTGTGTATATAATTACTCATTGAATAATATAATGTCACGTACATATTGCAATGAACGCTTTACATAATTCCTGTATAACACTTTGAACCATGTTATCAAAGCAAAAGTAAGAAGGTCTATTGATGAGATATGGTTCCGGCCCGTGCTAAGCCTGCAGGGATTGAACCAAGGTCCTCGAGATACCAAAGCGACGCTTAACGTCATTTAAATAGTAGGAAATACTGAACTGTTAAAAAAATAATATATTTTATTTTATAATAATTTATTAAAAAAAGCTCATAAAATTATAATCAATACATTACAAAAGTCAGTCGCGCTCAATATTACTACGAATACAACTAATATGACTACCACGAATAAGAAGAACCTAATCCAGAAAATGTAGCATGAGAAACAGTAGGTGTTTCAGAATATTTAGCAGATTCCACTACTTTTCTTGAATTGGCATTAACCATGGTTAATTCTGAAGCCGAATCGAAGGAGGATGAAGCATAAGCAGACAATCCTGGAGTAACCTTTGTATTGTAAATTATAGGAGACCCTTCGATAGAATATGTGGGAAGAGATTTTGGTACCGATGTGACGTACGCAGATGCAGGTGTGGGTAGACTAGTTCCAGACTGTACTGTATGTGCAGACAGTGTCTTGACCATAGGAGCAGATTTCTGGTGATTAGAGAAGTAAATTGCTTCTGTGTAGATGGGAATTGAGGAATATGGAGAATACGGTAAGCCGTGGTAAGTGGTATGATCTTCATTCATATTTAAATCTCTATTATCAAGAGACTTTGAAAAAGTTTTCTGATTAATTCCATCTCCACCATAAGTGTTTTCTTGTGAGTTTATAATGGATTCATATATGGGTGATATTTCAGGTTGTTCATATATAATATCTGGCGCAACAGTCTTCTCCACGTTAGTACTTTCAGATTTAGTGACTCCAGGAGACGATGAGAATGATGAATAAGAAACTGCTGTGGCAGGAGAGTAGTCAGTACCAAGGACACCAGCTTGAACCAACATCGTCGTGCATAAGATGATCAGCAACTGAAAAAAAAGGGAGAAACATTATTCTACAATCTGAATATACATTCATCATTAATGTTTTGGAAATCGGATAAAGGGGAAGGATTTTCAAGTAGGTTGTAGCGCTTTGCGCAATCCTGACTCCCAAACGAAAGATTTCAGAGCAGTCCCAACCTGGTCGGAATCATTCCGGTAAATATAACGCAGATCCTAGTCAGTTCCTAATAAGCTAATATGGATAAAACTCGGCATAGTTTTCATAGTGAAATTCAGGTATTTTTTTGACCTGCACTAACATTGCAAAGAGTTTTGCTAATTAAAGTATAGTTTTGATAAAATGATTCGACAGATATAAACGACGTTTTTACCTGTCGAATCATTTTGTCAGTGTTCGGTGTTTTGTCTTGATTAACTGATAATTATATTTTTAAAGCGAGCTTTTTATAGAGTTATCGTATCAATCGTATCATTGAACCTCGTCATGTCAACTCAATGAGACTTTTAAACAATTACTAGTTTAAGTAACTGCATAAGATTCATGTAGGATCATGTCGTAATACATTATATATGGGATACTTTCCTTTTTCAAAACAATGTAACTTTGTGTACTATGACAAAGAGATAAACTGACGTATCGTAGTTGATTGTATTAATAACTGGCTCACGACCTTCAACTTTGTTACCTTTGACTTAATGAGGTGCAATGAAAACGTATACTAAGCGATTATTCGGAAATGTCAGCAAACATTTTTGCTTTAATTTTAGGTCAATCGTGTAAAAGGAATTTAGGCAGGTATAAAATTGGTGTAAGTTGGCAAATAATTGCAATTATATGTATTCATAGCGGTTTTAACTGGCTAAATACATCGTTATAGTTTTAATTTACCATTATGTGGCCTTTACAACTTAAGTTATGATATATTTTGTACTGGCAGTATGTCATTATGTTCAAAACACTATAAAGTAATATACAACAACACATGTACTACAGCGAACGCTGTTCTTAAACATAAAACCTATTGCAGGCCCACGGGCAGTCCAAATGCTCCAGCCTACTATCAGTTGGCAACGTGTATACTGGCAGAGTGCCTAGCATGCTCGCAGCATTGCCCCGTTGAATTGCAATGCTTAGTTGTTGAGTCATATAGGTGCCATACGTCGCATCAATCAAGAGCTCTGATAAGTTTTGGAATATACGATGACCCCCCACCAACTCAATCTCTCCACACCAAACGGCTCAAATATTATGTAACCACTATCGAGATTAGCATACTTGCGCCGCTTGCTAATATAACATTTGCAAAATTATTGAGTTCAAAAATTTCACCATGCTCACCACCCGGTCTAACACCCTGAGTGAACCGATTGGCACCCGGTGCGGATAAAATTGAACCAATTTGTTTATGTGATTTTATGGTGATTTTCATACGTATCAAATAAATAAGTCAATAAGTAATCAATAATAGAAGCAATACGTGGAATTCAGTTAATTCATCCTTCTTTTACAAAATCATCGACATTTAAGTATTTTTGTTCGTGGTGATTCCTTTTGGTGTTCTGCTAACTCAATGACTCAGGCTCTCTATCTCTCGAAACAATTATTTAACCTTGATTTACGGAATGTGAACTGAATTTCAACTTTCAACATTTTATAGCAACAATAAACATAGTAACAAATCATTAAAATCCGAACTGAATCCGAAACTTTAAATATATGTGTACGTGTATACTGTGTTGACTTAATTTATGTAGGATTAGGGTATGAAGGTGATGATTAAAGAAAGCAATTTGATAAAATTTAATTAACAAAGTAAAATAAAAAACCATGTGATTTATTTTAATTTAGTTATCACGTATTGGCCAATCTAGCACTTACAGTCTCTTACATTTAAATTTATTACCTAAATTACGACTGAAGCGTGTTAATTGCTTCTCATTAATCTTTAAAGCATTTCAAGGAGCCTAATTATTATTTAAGTATCTCATTTGTACAATCATTTCATTTAAATCTGTTTACGTAGAGGGTAAGGAGAGCCACATTTAATAAATCTGGAATTATCACCCTCTGATTTCTTAATAGTTGTATTCTCATTTCGTACAGAAATGGTTCCTTACTTTTATTCCATACTTGCTTCACCTGCCCCGATGTAGGGTTAGTTGAGCAGATTTGATCAGCCTTATCATTATCACTAAAGTTCCATAAGAGTGCCAAATTTGGTCACTATTGATGATGTTACCTGCATTAAATTTGGCATATGTTCACATGTTCTCTCTATTTTTATTTTCTGTTTTATTTTTGTTTGTTAAGCAATCCGTTTAAATAACACAATGTGTGAAAATACACTGCTTAAAATCAAACCAGACATACAGTTGTGTTAATATTATGTGCATAGTATCACCAACTAAGAAAATGTGGTCATAGTATTAATTTTTGTTTTAGTTGAGTTATGCTCTTTATAACTACTCCATTGTCAGGGCTCAGATTTTTAAGGAACATAAGGTTATAATGAAATCAAATCAGTAACAATTACGTTTAAATTGACCTTAACATTAGCTTAATTTTATTAATTAGCTGATCATTGGCAGCTGAACTACACAACGCCAAAAATCACCCAATCAGTTTTAAATTTAACTTCCGGTTGCATAACTAATAAAACCTTCCATATTGCAATCTCAAACGTTGCGTGGCTTCTAACAATGACATCAAGTTATCCCATGCTGTATTACTCTCTTCCCTCCACTTGATGTACTACTAGCGTTGGGTGCTTAGTTCTCCAGATATTTCAATTGCCCAACTTGCCCCATTGCTCAACTTGCCCTATCAATAAGTTATCTGTATCTGATACGAAGATTGTTTCAGTTACAATAGGAATGCATTATTCATGTCCAATATCATTAACACATCGGTTATTACCCAGTTATTAATCAATATTCACAAGTAATTGATTTTATTCTTATAGTATTATACCGGAACATGACTCGAATTAATTATAATTAGATATTATTGCATGGTCATAACATGATTCACGAATTTAGGAAACCTAGTGTTTGAAAAAAGTATTTGATATTTTTGTTTTATTTTTTACTTACAGGCGAGCAGAACAGTGATCAACAAGCAGAGAGCTGCATACTATACTGGAAATGTTTTTGGACTAGAGCGGTTACAGTCTGCCAAATCTGCCCTGGCCTAGAGCAATCCAACCTCAGTGGCAAGGAAGCAGGGCAAGACGGAAGGTGGCAAGACTGAGAAGGTAAGACGTCTCAAAGGCGGCCAGTCGTAAAGTCAAGTCAAAATGTTTAACAGTACGATTTGAGAGTCTTATATCGATGTGTAGTAAATGTATGGGAGTGAATAGTTGATTGATAGTTTTTTGAACATGTAATGGGTTGCAACATCTATAAGACATTGTGAAGATTTTTAATATAATTACTTTAAAAAAAGCTTTCACACTAAAATATAAAAATATAACGCAATTACATAGGTTATACATCCAGCTATTTTAAGACCAAACCAATTTTAATGCAATTAAATGCAATGCAATCTGAAAGTATGTACATTCAAATAAAAAACATTTTTTTAAGTCAGTTCATATACTTCGTTAAAGTCATTCCTTTCGCTGACACGGCTGAACAGTTTTAGATGAAACTTAGAATATGAAGCCGCAGAATAGAATGGGGCGCAGATAGTAGGTAATATTTTACCTATTTGTAATTGTAATATCTATATATTATGTACCAAGTTTGGAGTGTTGTAGATCTAATATCTTTACATTATATATATTATAATAATAATAATAATAATAATAATAAATGTTTATTTCCAAAAATAAATTTACAAACTCATGACTTAATTTACGGTTACACTACTTTAAGGTATAATAACAGAGCAACTTATGTTAACAGTGAGTCTCAAACTAGGCGAGAACCTGTGTCTTGAGACTCAGAGTGCGATATTACAGGCAAATACCTACCAGTTATACAAAGCAATAATGTAAGATAAAGTCTCTCAATAAAATGACCGTAGCATAACAATGAAAATGTATATACTCCGGTTCCGTTTTGATGCAGAACATTATATTCAGCAGTAGACGTTCTAGCTTATACTTGCGTCGCTAATTTTGACCGTAAATGATCATACTCGAGTATTGTGAAATCAAACTACACCATCGTTCTTGGCGCGGTACCTTTGCAACCGGTTTATGTCGCCCATAAGTCTCAAATCCAATTTAACTGCAGTACTCACATTGCCATAAACACTATTAGAACTTTGTCACAGTAACAATATTTGTTACTTTCCTTCATAAATAAAATATATTCAATGATGTATTAAAAAAGTTACTGCGATAAGGTAAGAATTCGGTTCCGAAATTAATATTTAAATGCATGCTATGCACATGTGTGTTCGAAGAAATTACTAGACTATAATTATGTCTGTCAATGAACTGTAGGAACTTGCTTATTAGATTTAGAACTGCAACATGAGTCATTTTGCGTGTAGGTGTGACCTAAATGTAACTGTTTATATTTGGCATTGTATCCTTTGTACTTTGTTTATGGTAAGAAATACTTACTGATATAATGTACATTGGTTATCTTAATGTCACATCAGTTAAGATTTATCTTGCATAATTTGTTTAAGAATTTTTGGCGTAATTTGTTTGAGAATATTTGAGACTGAATCAGGGAGACGTCACCTGATTTGACATTGTTTTTGTAAGTTCAATTGGTGAAACATGGTAGTATTGTGAAGCAGCGAGGCTTTGGAATGGACTGCCGCGCAGCAGGTCTATGGAAGGGCATTTTACGAATGCCCACCTGGCTAGCGACTACCCTCAAATAGAAAATCTGTCGCCAAGCACTTAAGGTGTGTTCTGGAAGTTGTCCTTGAGAGTCAGTACAATTATAGGCACATGAGACTCAACAACTATATGTCTAAGGGTGACGGGTGCAGTGCAGTTCGTCACTTGTGATGAAATACATCTATAATAGGCAGTGGTTACCACTTAACAGGTCACTGATGATCTTCTCGCGGCATCAGATTCTGGACTGAGCAGTGTACTGATCTTATTAGATTTTTCACGTGCATTCGATTGCATTAGTCCGGAACTGCTGGTTGCGAAGCTATCTTACTACGGATTTTCTGACAAAACATGTAAATGGTTCAAAACGTACCTTATAGGCAGAGAGCAATATGTGGAAGTTGAAAATCAGGATGGCAGCAAACAAATCTCTACTGTGGAAAAAGTACTCAGAGGAACGCCCCAAGGATCGATTTTAAGTCCCATCCTTTTCTCAATATTTACAGCAGACTTACCTGAACACATCAAAGTATGTAAGTACCACCTTTATGCTGATGATACTCAGGTATATCATAGCTTCAAGCCTGAAAGACTGACGAGATTTATAAATGGGCGAATCGTAATTCCCTAATCTTAAACCCCACTAAATCCAAAATGATCGTGTTAGGCACTAAAACTCAAATAAATAAGGTAATGAAGTATAATCCAAAATTAATAGTGAATGGTATTGTTATACCGATAGAGTCAGAGTCGAAAAATTTAGGTCTTATAATGGATAGCGAGTTGAGATATGTTAAGCACGTGAACGAAAAGATTAAAAACGCTTTTTACAAACTCAAAGTTTTGTATAATATAAGAACATACTTATCAGAAGAGATAAGGATCCTTCTATGTGATTTATTGGTTTTATCTCCTTTTAATTACTGCAGTGCAGTTTATGGTCCTAGAATTTGGGCTATGACTGAAAGAGCAATCCAACGTGTGCAAAATGCATGCGCTCGGTTCTGCTTCAGTATACCTCGAAGAGCCCACGTCACTCCTTATCTCGTAAAAAAAGGAATACTTAATATGAAGTTACGCAGGGAACTCTATCTGGCATGTCTAACACAAAAAGTCTTGTGGAACAAGAAACCAGAGTATCTATTTGAAAAACTCACATGGAGTAAAGATACCCATTCCTTGAACACCCGCTCTAATCTCCAAAATACTCTGGTTATCCCCAAACATAAAACCGCTGGTTTCAAAGGTTGCTTTAAATACAGGGCATCAAAAATTTGGAATGATCTCCCGCCACCCCTCAGAACGAAGACAAGCAGAAACACTTTTAAAATAACATTAAAAAGAGTTCTTTTGGATCGCCAAAGGCATAATTTTGAAGCAACTTTTAAAATACAGGGGAAGACGAAACACAAACACCCCCGATCACTTACAAACAAAACTGCCTCAATTACACAAACACATGCACCCCCTCACACACTTACACACTCACACTTCTCAACCGGATATACTTAGCTTAATATATGTGTACGTGACAAGGAATTCATATATTGATAGATAATAATAATTTACTTACCAAGTCATTGTTGGTCTCATGTTTTTAAGTGGCCAAATTTTTATGTAATTTAATATATTAGATTGTAAGTTGTTTCTGTATGTTTATTTTGTTAATTTACGAACCGCTTTTTTTTTACCTCATGTCTCTCGGCAAACATCCGCCCGAGTGGGGATATGCTGAAAAACAGCGCAGCGCACGCTCATGCAAGTGATTGATAGCGCTGCATAATGCTGAGCATAACCCTTTTGCCTTAGAATCTGAATGTCATTAATTTTTAAGAATTGTATTATTCTATACATATCTTTATTTTGTAACAAGGCAATAAATGGATATTTTATTTTTATTTATTTATTTATTTAACATCAGGTGGGCCTCGTGCTTTTTCCGTCACAATAACATACAAAAAAAATGGGTCATTGGTCAACATATAAATAGGAAATGGTGTTTTTATAGAGCGAATTTGGTACAAAAATATAAGCTTCCTGAGTTTTATATATACTAAACTTTTTGTGTGTGATTCAAGGTCATCACTCATTTTCGTTAGTACCGGTTCAGTAGTTTATGAAATATTTTAGTAAGCACAACATCTTAAGATGAAAATAAAGTACAATAAAAAAGCATTTTTAAGTGTCAGTTTCAACTAATGATACATTTAATACAAAAAATATATTGTGATTGTAATAATCAACTGTATATGTAACAAATATTCTGATAACTAATGATTATTTTTACTATACATAAACTATATTAGTAGAACTATACTTATTTATATTAACTAACACCCGAAATAAAACCAATATACTATAACGCCATAAATCCCTAATGGGGTAGGTATTACGTTTTAGCAGATATATTTTGTTTAGGGACGAGCTATTCACCGGATAATTAAAGCACAGTTCCAGACTCAGAGCTGTGAACTCAAAATTCAGTACTGTAAATCCAATAACTATCCGTCCAGGGGTTTTTTACAGCTAATATGCTCGGCCTGGACCATTATCGCATGTGGTCGAAGGTGAGAAACGGACTAGGCCTAGAATTACTGTTTTGAACCAAGAACCTCTTGAATCCTAGAAATTATAACGGATGGAAAAAGATAACTTCCAGTGGGACTTGAACCCGCAACCCCCAGAATACCGTCCTGGTGCATTACCAATTATGCTATGGAAGCGAGTGCTGGACAGTCGAAAATTCTCCATCCGTATGAATACACGTCTTTTTGACGTTGGCGACATCTACCCAAATATAGCAGAGGACTATTTATTTAGGCTGGTAGGTTGATATACGATCAACACTGAACACCAAATCGATGAAACCATTTTAAATTTTGACTTCCCGCTGGAAGTTATATTTTTCCATCCGTTATAATTTCTATGTTTTCGCTTAGCATGCGTCAATGCTTCTATAAAATAATACTAGTCACTCTTGAATCCTATAATTATTTATATCTAAAGGAGTGATAGCTGAGCGGTTATAGCTACGAACTGCCGTGCCGCAGGTCCATTGTTCGATTCCCACTTCCAGCTAGTGGTTCACTACCTAGTGGAAGGACATTTTGCGAATGCTCGCCTGGCTAACTAACACCCTCAATTAGAAAATCTGCCGCTGAGCCTAACAATGTGATTCGGCGGCAGTCTTTGAGAGTCATTAAGTAATTATGAAATTACAGGCACATGAGACAACTGTGTATGTCTTAGGATAATAGATGGCACTTGTGACGAAAAGCAACTGTTATAAGCGGAGTTTACCGCTTAACATCAGGAGGGCCTCATACGTGCACCGTCAGACCCAATAAAAAAAAAAGACGCTTCATGCCACTGTGCCATGACAGTCTCGACCAAGCAAGCAGAAAATCAATACATAATTTTAAGATAATTTGTGTTGTAGTCAGCAATGTATATAAAGCACGCAATATTAAAAGTGTTTTAGTTCTAAGTCTGTATACTTGATACAACGTAATTAGATTTTTTTTTGGACTGAACAACTTGGAAAAACATCATGTAGATGCGTTCTGATGCGTCGGACACGTTTCTTTTTATGTTATTGTTATGGGTCAAGCACGAGGCCCAATTGATGTTAAGCGGACTAACCTCTGCCTATAACAGATGCATTTCGTCACAAGTCACAAATTGCACTGCGCCGTCACCTTGAGACAATGTGCCTTTAATTTCACCGGCTCTCAAGGACTGCTGCCGGAAAACGCCGTAAGTTGCTATGTGACAGTTTTTTTACTTGAGGGTGGTAGCTAGCCAGGCGGGCATTCGCAAAACGCCCTTCCACCATGCGGTGAAGCTCAAGCCTGCGGAGGGATTCGAACCATAGAACTGCTGCGCGGCAGTCCACAGCCAATGCCACTGAGCCATCATTGCTTCAAAGGTATCTGCATTAAAATAAACCTGTGTTATTAAGCTGTCAAGTAATACAAAAATAATACCTACACTTTGATATATCTACATTCTCGTTTACATTGATAAGAAAAAGTACTCCATATCAGTGTTGCCATGATATTTACCGAAAGGCTACTTCCAATAAATCAGGTTATTTTTATCGCAACTTGGCTTTTATTCGTAAAGTTGATATGACGTAAGCACTCTTTGGGGTCAGGGGACAAATGGATGCATAGGGCGAAGATCATCCTTAAAACATTTCCATGATAAGTGTAAAGACGCGTTGAAAGATCACGGACAGTGCAATCATTATTTGGCACTTTATTCATTTTATAGTTTCTTAAGTTCCGAGAAAATGAATAAACGTCTTTAACTCGGAAAGTTACCATGACGTTGAGTTACATATATACAGTAGTTTATATTTTACGACTGAATAAAACGGGTAATAAAGCGTCAACACCTAAATAAGAGTTGATATGACGATCGACAATTGTTTCGGCTTGTACCGCAAGCCTTTTTTTTATAATATACTGAACTGGGTAGCACTTGTCCATTATCTCACCTGTTGTTGAGTGATGATGCGATCGATGATGGAGCGCGCTTACCCAGAAGGTATCTATTCACTCGCTTCTTGAAGACCCCATATTGTACTTAACCGGAAACACAGACTCAGGCAGGGTGTTTCATTCCCTGGCGGTTCGTATGATGAACGTAGAAGCAAATAGCTTCGCTATAGCGGTGGCGCTTCTTAGTATCCCTGGATGTCCGATTATAGAATGGGGATGGCGGAATACAATCATGCTTTCATGAGGAATCTGAGTGTAGTAGTGTAGTCACGTGTTACAAAATACGCCAGATATATTTTTATTATTCATATATATAATATATATTTTTCAATATGAATTTATCGATTTATAAAATTAAATTAAAGACAATTTTTAATACGAGTGGGATACCAACCCGCGATCATCTTTATCTGGGGCCCGGACACATGAATAAAGAACGGTACAGAATGAAAGCTTCAGTACTACACGCACAGATATGTGTTTGTTAGTAATCACAGACTTGCAGTGACCACAGCGGCCCTCGCTCTGGTGCAATACTGGTTTGAACTAGCCGGATAAAATTATCTAAGCTTTCGTTCTGTTCCTTTCTTTATCCATTTGGCCGGGGCATACTCTGCCAATTTGAGCCACCGTGGTAATTGGCAGAACAAATCCAGTTATGATCGTTACTTGTTAAAAAAAATACTTTCGTTGAAATTTTGTAAGCTTATTCTCTTAGCAGGCGTTAATACATATATTACAATGTAACAATGTTCTTATACTTCCTTGAGAAAATACATGTTTGGAGTATAAGAACATGTTACATTATAATATATGTATTAACATTATCGTATCATTATAATTAGTCCTATTAACATAGGTGTATTACAATGTAACGCTATTTACATTTCAATACATTTATTTATGGAGTTCCCAAGGAGGTATAAAACACTCTGCTTGTTTTCATTGAAAAAAATCCTTTTATGTGTCATGAGAAATGTATGGATAAATTAGATAAAGTAATTTTAAATCAAAGTTTTCATGATTGAGTTTGAGCAGGAGTCAACAATAATAATACCCTATATTTTCCATGTATATAAAGAGATAACCACATAAATACATGTATGGAGTATTATTAGCATTGTTACAATGTAATATCGTCGCCGTGGAGGTCAAGGGAGGTAGTCCACAAAATGGTTTACTTGAGATATTGGCGCGCAAAGATTTATTGCAATAAATTAGGTTATGTTTTACTTGTGTAATTTTTGTTTTCTAAGATAAATGGTTGAAACTTTGTATTTAGTCACTTTGTGTCCTCATTTATCTAAATGTGTTAACCAATACATGAAAAAGTGAGTGTTTCAGAAGTAATGTGTGTTATATCTCTTGACCACTGACTATTAAAATATAATTGGTAAGCAAATTTTTAGTAGTCAAAAGACATAGGTGGCCTGTTCCTTTTGACTACCACATTGATGTACCTAGCATGGTTAGTATTCGTTGCTCAAAAGGCATAATACACATAACGAGATTATTTACATTTTGGGAATGCCAAGATAATTGAATCTCTGTTCAACAATTTCTGAATGATAGGTAATCAAGTACTTATGCAGACACATGCTTATTTTTACTATTTTCATATTCTATTATGTACCAGTACTTATTCCATGGAGTCTTACCCACTTAAATAAAAAACAAACATAGCATTTGGAAATTAAATATACTTATTAAAACTAAAATTATTTAAAAAAACACGCAAAAATAAAATTATTACTTATTTATGTGTCCAGAATCAAAGCACATTTTATTCATCACCATCACTTTCGGAGCTGCTGTTATGCTCAAGAGGACTATCTGTAGGATCTAACTGTTCATAGAAGGCGTGATAGGTGGACGGAATGCTACCTTTTTTGCATAATTGTATCAGATCTTTTATTTTGCCACTATCGATTTTTGGTTTAGAAATGAAGAGTCTTGATATATCTAAGTTACACGCTTTTCGTAGCCGTCTTCGCTGGATCTTCAGAGATTCGAAGTCACTATCGCTCAATTGATATTTATAGAATATAGTCGTGGGATCTCCTTTGCGATATTGAAACCACTTTACTTTTAGCCACTTCATTTTGCTTCCATTTTCCGACTGCGTTTTATTAGTCATAACTTGATTGCTGTATTTTTTGTAATCCAAGAAGTCGGAATATGCCATTTCTACCACTTTGTGATAAGGTTTGGTTGTTTTTGCAGTACGAGCGACCATGTACCATCCTTCTGGAGTGAACACGTCTACTTGTTTTCCCCGCGCCTCTATTGTGGAATGCACAGAATCACACTCCATCTCAGAGTGCCCCGATTCCATAAATTTTTGGTTTATTGTGTCGATGGGGAGTAATTCTACAGCGCGTAGGAACATAGTTGATGCAACTGAGTTACGATTTTGACCTGACGCTGTGTCTGAATAAAAAGTTACTTCTTTTTTGGTGCCAAGTGCAACCAAGAGATTCCAGAGACACGTGGCTATCTCTGAAGCACCTTTGGTGCCTGCGCCTTCATGCCACATGTAGTTTGTTGCTTGTCCACTGGCCAAATCATACACTGTGAAGTTGTATGTTTTCAGTTTCTTTGTATAATACAACTGCCCTATTTGTAAACTTGGCGTCAACAGTATTTTTTCAAGATCCATGGTAAAGCAACTAATGGTGGAATCAGTCTTAGCTTGGGCCTTGTCGATTTTTTTGTGTTCTCTTGCTTCTTCTTTCCTAATCAAATGATGCTTGTAATCCTCTTTGTTTCTGGCCTTCTCTTCCTCTGACTTGTTTTTGTGTTGAGTGCAAAAGTCACACTGATCCTTTTTAGGAGAGTGAAACCCATAGTTGAACTCAGATACAAATATTGATTTGTATAAGCTTAGCTTTTCAGGTTCGACGTTACGCTCCTTGCAGTATTCCACGTAGTCCAGGTAGATACGAGTCTCACTTAAACCAGATGGCAAATACTTTCTCTTACTACTGCTACGACAATAAT
Organism: Plagodis pulveraria; assembly: GCA_963890685.1. Lineage (NCBI taxonomy): Eukaryota > Metazoa > Arthropoda > Insecta > Lepidoptera > Geometridae > Plagodis > Plagodis pulveraria. Next base: position 20,383,346 of record OY982962.1, read on the forward strand.
GAGAAGCTACAACAGGCAATGATTTGATATGTTCCCTAATAATGTTCTTTACTTGTTCAGATTTTTTGTTGGGCGGCTCTTTTTTACCTCTGTGATCAATATCAGTAATACCTGAGGGAGAAAACTTTTTCAAAGCAGTTTCCACTTTTTTGGCTGAGATATCATAACTTGCTAAAAAGAACTGTTTGCATACTTGGAATCTCCGATTATCGCACATAACAGTGTATTGTAAGGTATGCTCTCTTTTGTTACTGTCTCCCTGATATCTTCTTTTTACTTGAATACGTTTTACACTGTTGCCAATAAAAGCCCATCTTTCTCTTTCTGAATCCAGACTCAGATAGTCAGCCAACATTCGCTCCTGTTGTGCTTTTTGTATTTTAAATATGCATTTGTATGACACTTACAGTTTACTTCCCTTACACCCTTTGCGCGATTTTTTTTTCCATTTCTCGTTTCATATTCTTTGCCTGCCATTCTCAGTATCTTTTGTGAATTCCTCTTCCACTTATTTGGGTTCCGTTTGCGTTTCCTACTTAAAACACATGTCGTCTGATCAGAAGCAGTGGCAGTGTCAATTATACAACTGTTCCTATCGTCACTCTCCGATATTTCAGAAGAAGTTTCCGCAATGTAAACGTGCGTTTTATGGCACTTCCTACCTAAAACGCTTTCGTTATCACTGTCTGATATTACTGTAGGATCTTCTTTTTCGTCTGAAGAGTCCCGCTTGTCCAACTCAAACGAATCTAGGGGCCTTGGCGCCAAGATGTTATTACAGTCTGAAAATTATTAATAGTAGGGATAGTTATATGTTATTAATTTCTCATAGTGGTAAGTAATTTTGCAAATGCCCGCTTGGATAGCTACAACTCTCAAGCAAAAATTCTGTTGTCTAGCACCTAAAGGTGTTATCCGGCAGCTGTCCTTGTGAGCCACTAGACCTAGGTTAGCCTGAACAAAGTCTTCCATCGCATCGACACTTTCCATCAGGTGAGATGGTGGTCAAAAGCTAGTCCGTAGTTAGTACTAGTAAGTAGTAGTAGTAAGAGAAAGTGGTTATAAATAATCAAATAAATCACTATCTACGTTACTACTATTGTAGCTATAAACAAAAGTGCTGACCTTCATCATACGGTACTGGAGTGACATTTTTAAGCTCTGCGTATTTAGCTTCTGCGTTATCGTTATAGCTATCTTGGATATTGCGCTGGAGCTCTGCACATCCAATTTCCATGTCAATCTCCACAGATACTTAAAAAAAATAGAACTAGGTAATACAGGCCATGATCCTGATTAAAGATAGAAAAAATATTACACTGGTTTTATGTATACACCACTTTAGCTCTATACAACATAATTTCTAATCCCAATTTATAGATCATTGGATCAACGTTCAATACAAAATATAAAATAATTAGGTCTCATATTCTGCTTACGAGCAGAAATCCGTGACATGTGCACGGATGGATAGACATAAACAGAGTGTGGAGTCCCATACATTAATATAGGGTCCGTTTAGCCCTACAGGTACGGAACCCATAAAAATAGAAAATTTACTTTTGTGCCTATAAAAACCGTGAAATGATGAAATAGACTTGATTTTGTTACACTTAGAAATGATTTTACTTTAAAATACTTAACGTTAAAATAAAAATAAATTCAGTGCCTAATCTTCTTTTTTGCCACAACAGATTTGTATCACTGACCTTTGTTTTGACACCCTACATCAAGTAGGTAATTAAATAAGTACCTACATAAAGTAGGTACCCATCCTTGTTAATAATATTTATTTATAACTTGATTATAGCTATAATTAGGTATAATATTTAGAAGTGGGCTTTAAAGCCTGTTTGAATGACACTCACCTATTACCTAAAGCACTGAGCAACAATGCAAAATCAGGACTGTTCGTTCATACTATAAAGTTATTTATATATTTTTTTTTTTTTACACTACCTCACATACTTCCACCCTCACATAAAACAACCAGAAATGTAATTATGTAAAAATAAGATTCTTTCATGGCATAAGTAATTTCGGTTTTCTATAATCACACATTGGAGAAGGATCTGGTCTTCGAAACACAGTGTTGAGCTACGTTGAGGACCAGAGGAAATTTAAAGTGTACACCATATTGTCATGAATGATTTATATGTGTAGCTTACCTTGTCGGTTATAATTACGTTGATCCGCTTGGTTTAAAACTGCATCGACAAATTGCTTTCCACGTGAAGGCTTCATATTCATATACCTATTATGTTATTTCCACTGAATTAATAATAAAATAAACGCCAAATTGAGTTGTGAAAAATTGAAAGACTCTCTCATTGACAGTTCATGACGGACGCAAGGCGGGAGAGTTGCTTACTTTCTCTAAATTAATAATTTAGAACGGGACAGTAGATAAAATCGCGCGCGCTATGCCAAAATAGCGCGGGAAGCTTTAGTGGCCAATAGCGTATAATCCACATACCTATATCTGTTTTCTAGTAAGAACTAATAAGTCAAAAGTGTTAAGCGGCTTGTCGTCATTGACTGCTTTGTTGTGTGTGTTTTAGATCTATTGGCAAATATCATAGTATAGAAAATAGGCATTTTTGTGGCTTAAATTCATTGACCACGGCATCTTCATAGTTTTAAAAGTGCATTTGAGTATATAACTCATATCCTACAAATTTGTGGCTTGACTCCCTTGACCTCCACGGCGACGATATATGTATTAACATAAATAACAATGCTCTCAAGGTGGTATAAAAACACTGCTTGTTTTCATTGAAAAATTTCCCCTTAACTATCATGAGAAATATACGGATAAATAAGATATAGTAATATGAAATCTTTTAAAAATTTTTATGATTAAGTTTGAGCCGGATTCCACAGTAATAAAACCCAAATTTTTTCAATAATTATATCGAATTACAGTCACAGTAATTTACTAAAAAAGAAGCGATTAAATTAAGGAACTTTATTTCCCTTATCTCCATTCCATCATCGGGCGACCAGATCAAGCCGTGTTACGTAATCCATTAATTTATGGTGGACAGATTGAAAAGCTTAGAGCGCACTGGATCTCGCCAAAGCTTTTCAATTTGTACTCCACAAATGAGTATAGGTAAAGACAATACTTTGGTTTCCTTTTTTATTGAATTGCAGAGACTTGCCTGATTATATCGTTTGGCCCCACAGTAGGTAGGTAGGAACTTCTGTGTTTCCTGCTAATATTAGTAGCCAAGTCCTTGCGTTGTTTTTTTTATGCCCTACAGGTTAGCCTTTGACCACTATCTCACCTGATGGTAAGTGATGATGAAGTCGAAGATGTTGTTCAGGCTAACCTAGAAGTACTGGCTCTCAAGGACAGCTGCCGAAACACACCGTTAGGTGCTTGGTGACCGATTTTCTACTTGAGGATGGTAGCTAGCCAGGCGGGCATTCCCGAAATGCTGTACCACCATGCTATAAAACTACCATCCAAAGACAAGAACCGTGACAGACGACTTAACGTGCACGAAAGCACGGAACGCACGGACCCTCCGAAGCACGGAAGCACTCTGTAAATTCACTAATATCAGTAATATCACTAGCGGTCACCCATCCAACTCATGACCGTGGCGGACGTTGCTTAACTTTGCTGATCGGTTAAGAACAGCTAAGTAAACTCCGCTACGAGCGCCTCATTGTATGGAAATTTAATATATTATGATCCGTTACACTTAAACCATTCTTTGTAAAAACAGTTCATATATCAACGTTGTATATGTCATTTTCCGATTTGGGTAAAGTTCACCAGAAGGCCGATGTTGCTACGGTGATGAGGAGATACACCTCACTCGTTCCACATGGTTACACCGGTGTAAAGACGAGGAAGACCCTGTTACTCGGTTGTGACACAAATTAGTTACATATATGTCATGCCCGCGTAGTCTTATAATATATGTTTTTTGAAGCAGTGTTGGCTCAGTGGCATTGGCTATGGACTGCCGCGCAGCAGGTTCATGGTTCAAATCCCGCCCAGAGCTTGAGCTTCACCGCATGGTGGAAGGGCATTTTGCAAATGCCCGCCTGGCTAGCGAGCACCCTCAAGTAGAAAATCTGTCGCCAAGCACCTAACGGTGTGTTCGGGCAGCAGTCCTTGAGAGCCAGTGAAATAACAGGCAAAATGAGACTTAACAGGTATGTCTCAAGGTGATGGGCGCAGTGCAGTTCGTCACTTGTGATAAAATGCATCTGTTATAGGCAGAGGATACCGCTTAACATCAGGTGGGCCTCGCGCTTGATCCTTCACAATAACATGAAAAAAATAAAAAAATATATGTCATGCCTGCGCAGTCTTTTAAATATATTTAAATCATATATGCCTGTCACTTTACTGGCTTTGTCTTTAATTTTGGGGCACGGTTATCAAATGCTTAACTATGTCGTTCAATCTGGAATACAAATATCATATAATGCTTTAAGGTTTTTTATATGGGATAGTAGGGCAAATGAGCTTCGGCTTAGCTGGTGGTAAGTGATTACCATTGCCCACAAACATCCACAGCACCAGAGGTCTCGAGGATGCATTGTCTATGCTCTTCTTGAAGGCTCCTAAGTCGTATCTGTTCGGAAATACTTCACCTGGCAGGGTCACTTTTTTTTTATACCTGATTGGTTAGCCTTTGACCACTATCTCACCTGATGGTAAGTGATGATGTGGTCGAAGATGTTCTTCAGACTAACCTAGAATTACTAGCTCTCAAGGACAGCTGCCGGAACACACCGTTAGGTGTTTGATGACAGATTTTCTACTTGAGGGTGGTAGCTAGCCAGGCGGGCATTTGCAAATTGCCCTACCACCATGCTATACCTAACGAGTGACATCCTAAGATAACAACCGGGACCGACGGCTTAACGTGCCCTCCGAAGCACGGAAGCGCTCAGTAGTAATATCATTAGCGGTCACCCATCCAACTCATGACCGCGGACGGCGTTGCTTAACTTTGCTGATCAGTTAAGAACAGCTAAGTCAACTTCGCTACGAGCACTTCAAAAGATTAAGTAACCTTAAAGTAACTTATAACCATCTAGTTCATATATTCAACGTCAGGATTGTACGTAATTTTGTGTCAGGGTACTCAGGGTCCCTGGGAGGCTTTTACATATACTGATTTTGACTAAGGCCAAATACTACAACTTAGGTATAGGTACCATACATTCCCCATGCATACATTCGGAAATTAACAGAGTTACAACCAAATTGAAGAATAGCGTGTCACATATCAAAAGTTGCGTCTCCGGTAGCGCACCACTAATCTGCAGTAAAAATATACTTGCTTATTACAACAATTTTACATCCGACAGAAAATAACTAGATTGGCTTAAAAATTACAGTACATTTCCGATTTCATATATTTTCTCAGGTAGATAATTTCTTAAAAAATCATGTTTCAAAAAAATGTTTTGGTAGGTACTTGGTTTACCTTTGGACTTGCGTATACACAAATTTTCTCAACTGCTCTACTTTAATGACATTAAAATGTAATCAGTGCATAAAATGTAGACGAAGTATGGGTAGTTATAAGAGTCATAGGCAAAACTAGTATTACCAAATGGTATTTGGTTCAGTCTAATTTATGATCTCTGCGAACAATTTATCAGATTGGATTAGTAATTATAAAAAAGGTGGATCAATTAAATTCAAATGAAGTATAGATTATTATTTTTTACGTTGATATATTTTTAAACCGACCATAAATCATATATCATAGTAGACCTAATTATAGTAACGCCTGTTATACCGTTTACAGATTGTTGAAGCAGATGTGTCTAAGCACTCATATTTCTTAATGTTTTTTGGCCTCATGGAATTTTTTGATTTTGCTATATCCTTAGAAATGGTAATCTAAAATTAAACAGCATAGAAATCGCGTTGAAAATTCCGAACTTATTAGAAATATAGATTCTATGGTAAATACATACAACTGTGTGTTTGTACCTTATGTGAATCCGCGTACTTTGACAGTTTTGTATAAACGCCTTTGTATTAATTTTTGCGGTGTATTAAATAGAACTATATTGTAAAATCTTAAATTAAATAGTTGAATCAGAAATACTTCACAATTTCATTTGGCGGTGTTATCCCTGAAATCGATCTACTTCCAATATCCAGTATTTGAGCATTTGTTACTCAGTCGCACTGATGTTTTCGAACTTAGTGGAAATGTAGATTCTATGATAAATACACATAGCTGTGTGTTTGTACCTTATGTGAGTCCAAAGCGTACTTTGACAGCTTTGTATGAACGCCTTTGTATTAATTTTTGCGTGGTATTAGACTGACAGATAGATATACACTTTATTGAAATACATTCTAGGACCCCGGGCAGTTTATTGCAATGTAAATAATAATGAATATTTTAATCTAATATTTCACCATAGCCAATCTCAGAAGCAAAATGTTACCCGAAACTAATTTGTAATAATAAAACCTCAGCTTGAGATCATCGAAGGTTATCAAATTTTAGACAATCGAAGGCGCATTAATATAATCATCTTTGTTGGACTTTTATCAGACTGCGTTGATGATTATAATGTATGTCAGTAACCCAACTTTTGTTGGGTTACAGATTGTTGCCTAAGAAAAAACATCAATGAATTTTATAATAGTTGCGGGTGATGTTTTAGCATAATTTTAGGGCGTATTAGTATTCCCCGCGACTTCTTCCAAGCACCGTAAATTAGGTTTGAAAGTTTCATTATGTAAGTATTTTTCTTGAAGGAATAAACAAATTGCATAAAAATTCAGAGCTGTAACAAACATGTTACTACACAAATGTGAGCTAGACTCACGCTACGGATGCCGAATTGGATGTAATAAAACACAATTACGGTGTTAAATCTGAGTACAATAATTAAATATAATATTGTGCTGTTGGCACTCTCAGTCGAGAGCTTGGGAAAGCACAATATTTTATTTAGATAACTATCGCAACTTTTGTCCATTATAACTAAACAGGCACCAGGATGGGACTTACGTTATATTATAAATGAGGAATAGGCTGGATCTTCTTCAACACTGTGGCTCACGACTGCGACGTTTTCAGTTTTACGACCCGGTCGAACACGCGTTGGTGTTGGCACATTTTGTACCGAGTCTGTCGACTCAAATTTTAATAGCGGTCTCAGAAGGACGATTTTTGTCCGAAAATATCACAAATTTTTCGAAATGTAACTTTAACAGAACTAACATTTTCATAGTGGATTTTAATAATTTTAATGCTATTTTCGTGCGAAATTGAATTCATTGTAACAATTGCCAAATCATCTACTTCGAATACGTCAAAAAAGTAAATGTCAAAACTGTCATGCAATTGAAAAACAAAGTTCTAGTTGAAAATCCCTTTATAACTGGTCGGAATCTATCTGGTAAATATAACGTGAGTCCCAGCCGGGTGCCTATTTAGTTAAAACCATATAACATTTTATTAGTATACAATAAGACAATCTAGAATAAAGTATAACAAGTAGTTCTTCTTTTATGGGTTAAAATACTTTAATGTTTACGGAACAGTATTTTGTGTCTCAATGTACTTTGTGTCTACAATCTACAGTCCTTGTCAAACACATCAATCCAAAGGATTAAAAGTAATGACTTTTAATTATTAAATAGCTGTTTACACATGCGCAGGGTCATTGGAAAATACATCTTTAGGTATATATCAAATGCAATGCTATCACATTTGAGTGCTAGGAAATAATCTGTCAAATTGATATGATAACCTAAATTGCTCAAACGACGATTTTGCACTTGCAGCGGACAAATGTGCAAAAGTTTTTAGTCAACGGTATTTATTAGAATTGTGACGGTGAAAAATGGAGTCATCACCATCATCATTGTCACATAACTCGGAAAATCCACGATCGACCTTTTAATCATATAGATAACAAGGAAAGAAGTTATAAAAAAAAATTCTTACAATGAAAATTATTGAATAACTTAAGGAATTAGGACCATGAAAATGTCAGCTCAGAATCGGCATGGTACCCACTTCAATAAGGTAATTTATACCTTTAGTGTAGGATGTCTTTACGTTTTTTTTTAAATTAACTAGTAACTGTTGCTGATATTGAAAAGTGCTCAATAATGAATTATTTTTGGAACTGGAACACATTGAGTTTTGTTCTATTCTGTATCCAGGACTGATACTCAATTGATAGATACTTCAATACTTTCCCCATAAATCCTAAACCTACGCAAGTGAATCCGCCAGTGATAACTTTTATTTAATAAAGTTTATATGATTAGAGATAATTATTAAGGCCAAGGATACGTCAAGCAATGTCAGCAGGTTTTTTTTCATGGTTACTTACATCGAATTTGATAAGTACGTAGCGTACATCAATTTAACGTAAATTGCGGAATATTTGTACGGAGACGTTTTACTGTAGATACTCGCGTGTACGGTGTGCAATTATATTGTTCTTAAAAATGACCTCGCAACAATCTTTTGATAAAGTTGATCAATTGCTTTTAGATCCTAGTGTCGTAATCAGTCTGGTCTGTATGTTAGTATCTAAAATCTAGATTATATCTTATAGTCACAAAAAAGTTATTTTAGTATTGATGTGTTGTATTTCTGAATTTAAAGTATTCAATTTGTTGACGACATTGTTGCTCCAGTATCAAAGCATCTTCAGTCAGAATTATTATTATCAAACAAATGGATGCAAGAAACTTGGTTTGAACACGAGGAACTGTACTATCTGGATTATCGATTGCTGAACACATCATCATCAGCCGGGAGACCTCCACTGTTAAACAAAATCCTCCATAGAACAGCACAAAGAACGCCTAGTAGCCGCTTGTAACCATTGACTACCCGCGACTTTAACAATGTTGTCAGTCCACCTAGTGAGGACTAACTGGGCTATAATAGGGGCTGCTGAACACAGCCCCCTCTATTAAAGGGGTTTGCCATAATCCCCACGCTTGGCAGGCGTCTTGGATATCGCAGATTAAGATATTGATTTCTCAATAGGCACTGCTGCACACCTTCCGGTATTTTACCCTTAGTCGCTTCTTTCGACACCCACAGGTAGCATTGAGGGGGTGAAGTTCTGGCCCGGCACCTCACGGGGCAAGAAACACCAAGTAAAGCAGTGTAATTCCTAGATTACCTGTTGTAATAGCATTAATAAATTATGAATCTCATGTTTTATGTTATGACACTTATAATGAAAATCCGTGTCGGCTGCGGTATAGGTCAAATGCTTTTTCACTTATACCAAACCAGTATTTAAGACAAAAACCAACACGATTATAAAATATGTCCAGTACCATAACGATGGCTATTAATCGTAATAGCTTAGACCGGCCCCGCATATGTAGATATTGAAATTAATAGTGGCAGTGTAGCGACAGCAAAGCTGAAATACTTTTGTGAAAGCCTTCAGAGCTTACTGTGAACGCGTTAGAGATCAGGAAAATAAGCAGCATCAAAATAGACGAGTAAAAAAGTAAGAAAATAACAAGTTGGTCAAAATAACTTACCCACTTCTAAAAATTCATTTATTATCATTATCACATAAACCGGAACGTCCACCGTTGAACAAGGTCTCTAAGGATTGAAAGTCTCAAGGGTTTGGAACCTTCACGCTTGGTGGAAGTCAGTTGGGGATCGCAGTAGAAGGTGTCAGTTCTTCTGCTTCCCACGCTACGGTATTTATCTCTTACGACACCCACGGGAAGAAATTAGGAGGCGACATTCTAACCCTCAAATTCTAAGGATCCTTTGGCTTGAGCTTCACCGCATGGTGGAGGGGCATTTTGAGATTTCCTGCCTGGCTAGCTTCCACCCTCAAGTAGAAAATCTGTCACCAAGCACCTAAAAGTGTTTTCCGGCAGCTGTCCTTGAGAGCCAGTACTTTTAAGTTAGCCTGAACAACATCTTCGACCACATCATCACTTACCATCAGGTGAGATTGTGGTCAAAGACTTACCTACCAAAATTTAAAAAAAAAGTCGTACCAACGCCAATACAGGTGTATGGGGACTTTGTGATGAAAAATCTGTTGACCTGCATATCGCATGTGGATACAGATTGGACACACGTTGCGCAGGAGAGGGGAGTATGTTTCGTAAGGGTCGTAGTACTGAACAAATCAGCCTGGAAAAGAGTGATAAGGCTGCCAATCAGACACTTAGGGATACCTCAAGAAAAAAAAGAATCCAAGAACCTGACTGTTGGTGCCAACTGGTTATCCTTCCTTTACAGTCAGTGCCCGCTTACTACTTTATAATTTAATGTATTTATATGCCAACCCTACCTAATGTAAGTTCCGTTTTCGCAGCTGCTAGATTATTCGCATGTTTGAGTATGTAATCATAAGTAGCACTCGCAATTTTCATAAGTAATTTGATGTAAATTGGAACAACATTTGCCGGACCTTGCTGTATAACCTACATTTTATTTTTCGGACATAATTATAATATCGTCATAATTAGGTAAGGTACTTGATTAAAACTACAATTTATTCATGATGAACTTGGAATAAGCGGACTCTATTCTATCCTTAAGGAGAAAATTTGCAAAAGCACAAACACAAAACCCGTGCATTTGACACATATCTGTTCGCTTTTGCTTGGTTTTAATTAACGTGGTCATCTGTTTACTGTTACCTTTTTTTTTTTTTTATTCGTTATAGATTAGCCTTTGACCACTCTCTCACCTGATGGTAAGTGATGATGTGGTCGAAGATGTTGTTCAGGCTAACCTAGAAGTTAGAATCTTAGTGAGGTATAATTGATCGGGTCCGTACAATATGCGTTTCTCTAACCGACGTACGAGAACAAAATTTGGTTTCACTTGGGGTTTACTACATACCCTTTGACGGCAAAGTACTTTGAGAATTGTTGTTTCTACCTAGTCCGCCAATAAAGCTGTTACATATGGCAATGAGCAATTTTATGCACCTGATTTGCAGCAATCCAGCACGACCACAATATTATTCGACATGACTATTGAGCAGTTGCTTATTTTCCACCTTTTTTTGTCAATTCTTTGGCTTATGCAACATCTATTTGAGAGGATATAGATTAATCAAATTTACAAGCAAAAATTTTTATTGAAAATACAATTTTTTTTTTTTTAATGGTTTTTTTTATGTTATTAATAGTGATGGAACAAGCTCGAGGCCCACCTGATGTGAAGCGGTATCCTCTGCCTATAACAGATGCATTTCATCAGAAGTCACAGAATTGTATTGCGCCCGTCACTTTGAGACATAGTTGTTAAGTCTCATGTGCCCGTAATTTCACTGGCTCTCAAGGACTGCTGCTGGAACACACCGTTAGGTGCTTGGCGACAGATTTTTCTACTTGAGGGTGGTAGCTAGCCAGGCGGGCAATCGCAAAATGCCCTTCCACCATGCGTTGAAGCTCAAGCTGGCGGTGGGGTTCGAACCAGGGTACTGCGGCACGGCAGTCCAGAGCTATAACCGCTCGGCCATCATTGCTTCAAAAAAATTATTCAACATACCTACTTATTCCTATCATCATCATCATCAGGATCATCATCAACCGGAAGAAGTCCACTGTTGAACAAAAGCCTCCCCCATAGAACGCCACAAAGAACTGCTATTAGCCGCTTGTAACCATTGGCAACCCGCGACTTTAACGATGTCGTCAGTCCAGCTAGTGGGTCTTATTACTATAGTGGCTCTTATTCCAATGATTGCAGGTTCATAACGCAGATTAAAAATAAGCGTGCTTTTTCACTAGACATTACATCACTAGTGATTTTAACAATATACATGATGTTTAAATATTTAGTTTTTTTGTTAATAGTATTTTATTTCGCAGTTATGTTGACAATCTTAGTATCATAAGATTATGCTCATCAATACTCTCTTAGTTCCATTACGCCTTCGGGTTTGGCTGCAATTCAGTCTTGAGTATATTTTTAATAACATAGCTTACTTCTATCTTATTGCTTAACAATATCTAATGCACTTATTTATAATTACCATTATCAATATAACAATGTCGCAATTTTATAGAAGTATCTATAAATAATTACCAATAAAAATTCTGAAAATTTATTGTGTTTATAAGATTATGCGTATGAATGATTTATATAACTGTGAGAAAATGTGGCGAATGTTGATTTGAGTGGACATAAAATATTATGTACCCATTAAAATACTTAAGTACATATCCATGTTACTGGAATGTCGTACTTTTTTTGTATTAGAAGGCCACCCTTTGACTCACCATACCTCTTTGGTAGGTGGTGATTTAGTCGAAGATGTTAAACAGGATTAATAGAACGGCATCAAGCACTCGGGGACTGATGCTGGAATAAGCCTAACGTGCTTGCCGATAGATTTTTTGCCAAGAGATGTGATCGTACGAGGTAGTTAGCATATTTTCTATTATTAAGGGACTGTAACTATAGATAACAAATTTAGCTAGATTTAAATATTGTTGTGTTTGCAATAACGCCTGCTCTGCGGATTACATTACAAATTTACGACAGAAAAAAATATAGTCATGTGCAAGATCCCGCAACCGCATCCGCGTCGGGAAATAAGAATCAACGCCTCAGAGCAACGGCACAGTGTTGTGTCATTCGGAATGAGGAAGTTGACACTGTAAATGACCCTTGCCTCCAGGCTGGCAGCTCGTCTTTTACATCCAATAATTAACATAAAAAAAACTGTAGAACAGATGTTAATTACCCGATTGAATATGGTAGCGGGCTGGGATTATAAAACCGCAAGTGGTCCTCGAGAAATGTTTTTGTAAAATAAAAACAAATAGTTACTTTTTTTTTTTTATGTTATTGTGACGGAACAAGCTCGAGGCCCACCTGATGTTAAGTGGACTAACCTCTGCCTATAACAGACGCATTTCATCAGCGATGAATTGCACTGTGCCCGTCACACTGAGACGTCCAGTTGTTAGGTCTCATTAGCCTGTAGTTTTTCTGGCTCTCAAGGGCTGCTGCCGGAACACACTGTTAGGTGCTTGGCGACAGATTTTCTACTTGAGGGTGGTCGCTAGCCAGGCGGGCATTCACAATGGCCCTTCCACCAAGCGGTGAAGCTCAAGCTCTGGGCGGGATTCGAACCATGGACCTGCTGCATGGCAGTCCATAGCCAATGCCACTGAGCCATCAATGCTTCAAATTATATACTAACGACTAAAAATATATACTAAAGATTAAAAATATATACTAACTACTTGTAGCTATGAATGTATTTAACCCTTCCTTACATAATAAAGTAATGTTGAAAGTGTTTAATATTAAGGATAAAGAGAATTGAAATAATCCCCAAAGACCGTTCCTGTAATCCAGAGCTTTATCTATAAGATAATAAATTGCTCACTTGTCACGTTCAGTTTATCTTTTCTGAGCCCCAAATAATAAATTTATCATCGTTAGAAATGAAAATAATATGTTATATTATTTGAGCGTTACAGAAGCCTTTAAACCATCTTAAACTAACGCTTTACTATCCAAATAATCTATAAATTAGAAACGCTTTGGAACTAACATTATTTATATATTGACATATGGGCCAAGAAGATTCGGGCTGTACATTTCCCAGCTCAATAATATAAAGACTGTTCTATGTCATGCAGCAGAAAGTCGTGGATGGAAACATGGTCTTACTGAGCAGCATTCCACTACCTGTATTTGTACCTGTGATGAAAGTAGGGTTTTTTTAAACGTTTTTGTGACGGATCAAGCTCGAGGCCCACCTGATGTTAAGCGGACTAACGTCTGCCTCTATCAGATGCATTTCGTCACAAGTCACGAATTGCACTGCGCCCGTCACCTTGAGACATAGTTGTTAAGTATGCTGGAACACACCGTTAGGTGCTTGGCGACAGGTTTTCTACTTGAGGGTGGTCGCTAGCCAGGCGGGCATTCGCGAAATGCCCTTCCATCATGCGGTGAAGCTCAATTCAGCGGTGGAGATCGAACCATGGACCTGCAGCACCGCAGTCCAAAGCTGCCATAGCATACTACTACAGCTTTAATTGCTTTGTAATATAGAAATTCACGTCTACATCAGATTATTTCTCGATTTGGAATAACTACCATAATTTATATTAAAATATAGCGCACAAGGCACCCTTATTAGGTAACTAAATGTGCCACGGAAATCAGTCATTACGAAACGATTTTTATGCTCAATCTCTTAACGACAAATTATCCACCCAACCATGGCTACTCCACGTTCTTATTATTTCTCCAACATTTTCAGCAAAATTACACCCATGACTCCAGTTCGGTTCAGTTCTTCCGAATTGGAAATAAAATATAAATTCCCATTTTCCTGCCTTTCGTGGACTTTCCCCATCATTATAAGTTTGACTTGTTGTCGTTGACATTACTGAATACACCCTCTACTCCCCTTTTTGTGAGGAAATTGCCTTGCCTATAGCTTTTGTATACTTTGAGAATTGTTATTTGAAAGTCTCAAAATTGCTCGCCGTTGTGTGACGCCAACGCATAAATTTATTTTTGGAAATATTAAAAAGGATATATTTAAAAGGATTTTTCTTACATTGTATGTTATTTATAATCGTACCGTCTCATCATACTTTTATGTTCCCGAAAAAGGCATAGGTCTGCAAATAACCAATTTTTATCACAAATGAGCTTCATATAATAGGCGGCGAGCATTTGCCATATACGGGAACAGTTCCAGGCTGTGAACTGTTTATAAACATATTTTTTAGAAAATGCGATTGATACAGGGGTTGAACACAGGCTTCCCCATTATGGGGGGGTTTGCCATAATCTCCACGCTTGGCAGGCGGCTTGGGGATTGCCGTGTGAGATATCTGTACCTCAGAAAGTGCCCACCTTCTGGTGTGTTATACCCTTACTCGCCTCTTACGACACCTACGGGTTGAGATATGGAGGAGTGACATTCTAGCCCGGCACCCCACGGGCACTTAAGGGCACTTAATGCTACATAATCTACGAGCTGGTTATAAGTTTTTAATTAACCGGCTAAGTGCGTCTTGACGACACAACTAGGATACCAATATTATATATCAACAATAGTAGTAATAGATACGAATATCATAATAGTACCACATAATAATATTTGTGGTTCTATAGAAGTTAGGCGTCCCTTAGTGTGGAACGCTACGTGCGTTGACACTTTAGCGTCGTCACTTTTTGAAACAAAAGTGAGGGCTGGCGCCGCGCCTACTTCGTCGGAGCGACTCAAGCGACGCAAATATGCTAATCTTGGTAGCGGTTACTAGTCCGGTCAATTTAGACATTCGAAGTTACGTAAAGTCTCAACAAGCTGAATTTCTGTGAAATTGTTCAAAACATAATTATAAACAATGTCTACTTAACTTCCCCATCATTCCCGTGTATGGAAAAAAAAATATTCAAGGTCAAAGATCAAAAAAATGAGTTTTTCGCGATTTTCAGCAAAACGGTAAGTTTTATCATAAAAGTACCTCAGATAAAAATTGTAGATCATAAAATTATCTATAAAAAAAATTTCAATACTTTTTTTCTTACGAGCCACCGTTTCTGAGATATAACGATTCAAAAAGTAATAAAAGTTGTTATCGTCATAATATGCACACGTTTCAACGCCACCTATGAGGTAGTGTACTTAGCGCGTTTTTTTAACGTGGTTTCCCCAGTAGGCCTACTCCACGTGTCAGTTGTGATCCTGTTTAATATAAAACTATTGCAAAATAACGGAAATTTTCAAAGATTGGAAAAGATAAAAGCGATGTAAATTAAAAAAGTGTTGAAGTTCATTCGTCTTATTCGTAAGTTTCAAATTATGGTTCTTCTTCTTGATCTTTTTGTTCTTCTTCTCTTGTTTTTTCTTCATCTTCATTTTGGATGCAAGTAAATTGCGTCAATAGCGATGTATCGCATGATACTTCGTCGGAGTCAAACGAATTCTCCATTGTTTGTGATTCAATATTAGAGCACGACCGGCCTTGACAATTTGTGCATGCCAAAGAACAAAACAGTCCGACTTTTTTGCAACCACATTTAGCACTGCATCCCATTTTGCAGTTGCAAAAAATAGTGTTCAGCAGTTTTTCCGGGGCAGGTGGAAGTAAAGTTTGAACTGGCTCTAATATATTGTTGACCAACTTCCAACCCCAGTCTGTAGGGTCTAGCTGATAACGAAGCCACTCTTGAACTTGGTAATATACTCGAAAAATATGTTGGTGAGCAGCAACTGAGGTTGGAGGAAGACATTATTATTATTATTATATTATTATAGAAAGCGGAAGCCGTTGGTAATAACTTCTTGGTGAGTTGAATTACTCTTTTTAAAAACTTCAGCACATTGAATTAAATCTTGTTTTTCAAACATTTTGAAAACTGCTGTTTTACCCCTCCTGTAAAATGCAGATGTCGTATCACAGCCAGTTATTGCGTGTATATTTTATATTGTAAGTATTAGTTACAATGACCAATAGAAAAATATGTAAACATTTAATATATATATTATGTATAATATAACAACTCTAGATGTATATACGTGGCGTACTCATGCATATTATGACGATAACAACTTTTATAACTTTTTGAATCGTTATATCTCAGAAACGGTGGCTCGTAAGAAAAAAGTATTGAAACATTTTTTATAGATAATTTTATGATCTACAATTTTTGTCTGGTGTACTTTTATGATAAAACTTACCGTTTTGCTGAAAATTGCGAAAAACTCATTTTTTTGACCTTTGACCTTGAATAAAAAAATTTCCATACACGGGAATGATGGGGAACTTCTAGACATTGTTTATAATTATGTTTTGAACAATTTCACAGAAATTCAGCTTGTTGGGACTTTATGTAACTTCACTCTCATTTTTTGGTCTAAATTGACCGGACTATACATACTTGAGCCGTTTACTGAAGAGACATTGTGTGTGTGGAAGCCGGAAGCTCTGCTTATTTTGCACCACTTATCAGAGCGCTTAGTCGATACGACGCGTGAACTAAATGCTGGCACTTTTTTGGCTCAACTGAGCACTGCTCTAGCCCCACTACCAGTTGGCAGCATGCTGGGCACGCTGACAACTGGTAGTGAGCAAGAGCATTTGGACTGCCTGTATGCTTGCAATGGCCTTTTGGTTGCCAAAGTGCTTTCGTTATAGTAGCTGTAGTGTTGTATTTAGTTTGTAGTGGGAGGTTACAAAAGATTCAAGAAAAAAAAATGTGTTGTTATTGTCGTAATTTATTTTGTCAGTTTTCCCGAAACTCAGCATGGTTCCAACTTGCAGTTAATTATTTATGGTTTTTCCTGGAACTTTGTTCTAACGTCACAGATTTGCATTTGTATGTATTACAGTTCTAGGATAGATCAAAAGAAAAAAGAAAGACTTTTTAATACAAGTTTTTTTTTGCTTTTACTGGCTCTGTACCTACATGTTTGCGTCTTCTTTAAGTAGATTTAATTTTTTGATTCCATTTGTTTACATGAGATATGCGTCATTATAACACATATTATGAGAAATTTAATTTTTTACCAGCTTGGTACCTTTTCCAGTTTCAAACATAAGTAGCAGGGCTGAACGGAAAGCGTAGGCTTTGAAACTAGGTTCCGTGTTTTCGTTTTGGTATCCCTATTATTGGCGGGTAAGAACGTAAAAGTGTTTATTTTTTGTCTTCATTGTTCTTGGTCTAAAGCATTGATATTACAATAAAATATTGATGGGAACATTGTAACCAATATTCCGCTACCATTAGGCAGTGTCCCCAAAATGCTGGCCGCATTGCCACGTTGTATGGCAATGCTTATCCTCTGTGCATATATATATATATATATATATATATGCATATCATAGTATAGTATATGTTCTAAGCTCCATATGAACTACTATAGCGCTGTGCCTTATTATATATATTAAATACTAGCCTAATTACGTTCGTAGATAAGCACGTTTTGGAGAATATTCTGTATATCAAAATAATAATATATATATTAATTGTGCAACAATTTTTTTTATCGGGTCAAGATAATCATTAATATGTTATCGGTTTTTTATACTTGATAGATTAGCCTTTGATCACAATCTCACCTGATGATGTTCAGGTTAACCTAAAATTACAGGTTTTTAAGGACAGCTTCCAGAACACACCGGTGCTTGGCGACTGATTTTCTACTTGAGGGTGGCAGATAGCCACCCTACCACCATGCTATAACGATTACCATCCTTAGACAACAACCGGACCGCGTACCCTCTGAAGCACGCTAAGTAGTAATGTCACTAACGGTCACCCATCCAAGTCTTGACCGCGGCGGATGTTGCTTAACTGAACTGATCGGTTAAGAAAGGCTAAGCAAACTTCGATACCAACGCTTTAAAAAAAAATAATTCATTAATGCCCAATCTCGGGAGCGTCACGCACTGTGGTGAGTAAATGTAACCATAAAACATTTTCCAAGGGCAATTAATGAAATTAATTTCAATTTGCAATCGCTTAAAAGCAGAGGTCAAAAAATTATTTTGCGGAGAAAATATATCGTATTATAGGTATTAAAACCCACTTGAACTGAACACAAATAAAACATTATCCTTCATCTGAATATTCGAGTATAATATTCTACTAGTTCTTTTCTGCGGTTTTGATTGAATACAGGTTTGTGATAGTAGATATATTCGAATGTGTCATTTTAATGAAAAATCTCAAGTAGTAAAGCGATAGTAAGTCGCTCGATGAGGTAAAATATCAAATATATTATCGTAAATAATTTAGTTTTCCGGAGAGGTCGCCAATACTACGGGTTTCCACTTACTACGATTTTGACATATTTCTCTTGCTTCCTTTACTTTCATTACATTCTTCACACACCCCGTCTGTAAAGGTTACTGTTGACCTGCCCTTTTACAAGAACATCACTAATCTGGTCAGAATATTTGTCTCTAATCTGGTGATATTCCCCTTCTAAATGTTTTATTCACATTCGCCATGTATAATTGCTTCGTCAATCTCCTTTCGTGCGTCTTCTCCACATGTCCAAAGCATATCAGTTTACCTTATTCAACTGACTATCAATTAATATAAATATAACAAGTGTTGGCATGAACAAAATAACATTCAAGTTTTGAAAGTACACTTTTTCATAGCTAATGAGACAACGCACAATCATACAATATATGTTAGATTGGCACCCAGATAAAAAAACATTTAATTTCCTAACAAAAAAAACTCAATCACTAAAAACCCCTATACATATTGGCCAAAGTTACATGTTGTTTAATTGTTATTTTTTCTTAGATAAAGATTAATTAATATAAACTTTTATTTAATAAATATCTCACAGTTGGTGTCCATATGTTTTTCCGCGAACTACCAATTGTTATTATTTCCTGTATATTGTTACACAAGATTTACTTACGAACAACTATTATTATTTTTATTACTGAGAATAAGGGTTGCAAAATGTCCATGCATTGTTTTACAAAGATATACGTCATTGCGTCGCCTTCACAGAATTTTGTAATAACTACGACGTTTTACGTAAACTTGTTAATTGTATATGCATCATAGAATTTATTAGTTATACTTTGTTACATAACAATACATTAATTAGAATAATTAATACTTTAATTACATTTTTAATTTCATAAAAAGCTTTACTTCCGCCACGATAATAGAAGTATTTACGCCGAGTACACTTCCCTGACGTCATTCCATGGTCTTTGAAATCTATCTGGAATCGTGCAATAACCAATAATCCTGTAAATACCAATAACCCTGTATTTACAGGGTTATTGGTAAAATGCTAACAACCTCTTTTTAGCATTTTACCAATAACTTTGACGATGATTTGACTACTGCTAGTCCTAAGAAACATTTTAAGATATTTTTTGGTTTAAAAAAAAAATTATGCACTAGGACCATCCCATTGCAAAAGTCTCTCTCTTGTGCCAGTAATGTATTATTTCATATTTTTATCACTTTGCTCGATGTAAATATTCAAAACTCTATTTAAAGCGTCCACGGCGCGGCACAGTGTTGCCGTGGCGGGCGCTCTTGGCTCGGAGTAGGCATGAAAATACATAAAATAATATATATCCCAAAATATTTCTTAGGACTAGCAGAAGGCAACCCTAAGAGGTTAATAGTATTTTACCAATAACCCTTTATAATGACTTATGTAACTAGTAACGGTGGTGAAAAAAATATGTAAAAAATAGACCTTGAATAACAATAATAATCGAACTATGCACTTGAAAACCTTAACGTACTAAAAAAAAACTTAATCGAAGTATCAATCAAAAAGTATTTAAACTGATAGCGTCAACAAAAATGGAATCTGGCGTGCATCCAGTACAATCTGAGGCCGAGTGGGCTGTTACTGCGGTATAGTGCCACCACCTCAGGACAAAGGTTAGGCTTCAAGCCAAACCTTTAGCGTTTATTACTCTATGGTCGATTTTGGCTAGTCTTTAGGGCCTATTTAGTTTTATAGCGCAGCAGTTTGTGAAAATACTATGGTAAATAATGCAAAAACCAACACTTTTAAACCAAGAATTCACTCGCGTGTGATTCGGTTGTTGTGTTTTTGTACTTGTTACTTCGCGATGTCTTATGCAATAAATAAACTTTAGAGCGATTGGGTAGGGTGTCAAACAACGTCGTAATTTAAAGTTTAAGATCATTTTTATAATACAATTCCTGAGCAAGCAACTAACAATTCAGGATCCGATAGGTAACAATTTACATTGCTTATATTGTAAGGTTTTAATATAAGATGTAGAACTTTTAATTAAATTGGTTATTCTATTAATTACAATTCACTAAATTCAATTAAACTTTAGATATGTATATTTAAATAATAATAATTTGAAATTTATTTATTTAACATCATCTGTACCATTTCACTACTTTAATTGGATGATCTATTCTAAGGCCATGATAAATATCGATCTATTTTGTTAGATTTCTATACACCAGCACTAATAATAACTAATATAAAATGTCAAGTATGTCGGTAAATTTCTGGTACTCAAAAATATTTTGTGTTAGACAAATAAAGTAGATTCTGGTACAAATTATATTGGCCGTTTGCGATGAACATTTTTAAAAGTCATCATCATCACTTCAACCGGGACCTCCACCACTGAACATGATTTTGGTTGGGGGATTTGCCATAATCCCCACACTTCGCAGGCGTCTTGGGGATCACAGTACTTTCCGGTATTTTTCCCTTAGTCGCCTCTTACGACACCCACCACGCGAAGAAAGAGGGGGGGAGGGGAGTGACATTCTAACCCGTCATCCCTCGGTCAGTTATGAAAAAGCAATACGCATGAAGTTATGGCAATTATGAAATGATCGTTTAAATACATTTTATTCATAAACAAAACACGTGTTGCTCTTAATTTGCGCAGATTTGAATTAAATATTCAACATATACGTTATGTTTATCACCAATCCATCTTCTGTTACGTAATACTTTAGGCATAAATCCAAACGTCCATTTTTGCCAGTGGACAGTTGCTCCAGTTCTCATCGCAAAGGTTTCGTTGACATTTTGGTGCGGCCTTCCACCATGTAGGTCAATGCGAAACGGTTTAAATACATGAATGATGTTTGCTACAAGATGTTAGTGACTCTGATGCGTGAGCGGTGTCGTGCGAAGCATTTAATTGATCGTATTCATTTAAAAGCCAATCCACCGTTGAACAAATGCATGTCCTAATACCAGAGTTCGCCTTAATCTTAACGTCTTGGGGATTGCAGTAGATAGTTTTTTGAAGGAATGATGGCGGAGCGGTAATGTTCGATCTTACGGGATTTTATCTTCCGGGACCGACGGCTTCACGGCCCTCCTAAGCGCGGAAGCGCTCAGTAGTAATGTCACTTGTGGTCACCCATCCAAGTCAAGACACAACGGCTAAGGAAACTTCGCTACGAGCGCTTCGATGTTGGTATATCAATATCTACAGATTATAAATCTATTAATATACGTACTAAAAACAAATAATTACTCACTTGGTACTGAGCATGAAAGTGACAATAAATATATCCGCACGATAACAATTAAATACATAGGAACAATAACCATATATTTCAAGTAACTGGTATCTTCACCAAAACAAAGAGTCTTCATTTAGTTTGAGAATTGATTTTCATAACATGAGATCGCTATTGCTAACAGTGCAGTAATTTTGTCTGTGCCGTCACTGCAGTTTCAGCATGTCGACCAGATTTTAATGTATACTTTTCCTTGGCGGCTAGAGTGGTCAGGAAACTTATGGACTGTACATAGTTTGATTAGTATCTACAATTTAACTTTAGATCTGCGTGCGTAACCTAAGCATGCGGATATGTATGCGGAGGCGGAGGTTCTGTTACAACTTGCAACCTTCGCTGTTAATTTTCCATCTGTGCCTGAGCTTACGTTGTTTATTTGCATGTATGTATGGGTTATTGATAACTTGCCACTAATTTTATTCGCAACACTTTTGTGTATATTCCGTACAGTAAAAGTAAACTACAAGCATTACAAGTACTCGTAAATTCATTACAGGTATGTGAGGGTTATTATTTTCACAAGCCTCCATTTTTCAGAAAGTAATGTCTGCAAACACAGGTACGAGGTTATGTTTTATATAATGTCGGAGAATAAAAAGGACCAGAAGGATCCCTCCGCATAGCCATTCCAATAAATAAGCAACTAGTTACCACGCAATAAAGTGCACTTCAGCTCGCAAGCCCCGGAGAAACTAATACAAATATTTGACCTACAAGGCGTCTCCCTTTCTATCGCATACCTCTGATCTCTTTTTTTTTTAGTTAGGACATAGATGCTTTCTGCCGCTGTCGGTCGTACAGCTCCACCGGATTTTGGGCGAGGGAAGGCCCTCTTAAAGCCCGGGAGGGACGGGCGTAGAAGGCGAAAAGCGGACGGATATGCCGATGTACCTGTAGTGTTGTACCTAAAGAGCGGAGTAAGCCAGGTCAAAAAAAAACTCGCTATAGCGAAAAAAAACATATATTACGATACATATTACAAAGCAGCTATCCATAAAAAACAAATGCTTTAAGTACAAAATGATTTAAAACCGCATTTTTTTTTTAGAAGGAGGAGAATGCATATTCCCTCCTGAAAGACCGGCAACCCATCCTGAGACCTCTGATGTTCCTGATGTCGATGGGCGACGGTAATAACTTACTACCATTGAGCCGTTCGCCCACTTATCCAATAAAAAAATATTAAAGAACCTTAGTGAACATTTAAACGTGTGGTTTGTGGTGTGATACAAGTTTAATAAAATATCACCACAGTTTTAGGATGTATTTGTGATCGAAGAACATGCTGTAAAAAATGTTTTTATTTAATTATTGTTATGTGTGTACTATTACAGCATTGCCCTTTAATATTTTTAGATTAGTAAAGTTTTTTGTTCCAAACCAATTAGTTTTTGCTGTATTAATTAACCGGATAAGTTATTATAGGATATAAACCTGCTATTTGAAAATATTACAAGCAACTTTTAAATGGTACTTAATTGTCAATGCATGGCACTGGTTAGTCCTTTGTTGAAGTCGGTACCATGATTGTTCAAAAGTACCTATTATGACAATATTGTGCGCATGGTATCGACTTCGACAAATTATTCAACACTTTTGAGTATTGAAGTCTGTTAAACTGTTAGGTAACATTTATTTTTACCCTTTTTACTGACCCTTGCTTACGGGACCGATTGTCATTCACTGCCAATGACAATATCATCACATTAAGATAGGAAAAAACTTTTAGAGTTATTGGAGTGTAACTCAAAAACGCCTGGACTGATTTTGATGAAATTTAAATGGGAACACAAGGGAAGCCTCAGATTAAAAAAAATAAAAAGAATCTTCAAAATCGGATCACTATGTCAAAAGTACTGAGGTAACTGACATAAATAAAAATAATACATTTAAATTGTGTACCTCCTCCTTTTTTTGAAGTTGGTCAAAAATAACACCACTGTTTTAGGATGTACCAGACGTTGTCTAATAACATGCCGTGAAAAATGTTTTACACCAATTATTGTTGTGTGTTCTACGACAGCATTGCCTTTTAATATTTTTAGATTAATAAAGTTTTTTGTTCCAAACCAATAAGTTTTTGATGTATTAATTAACCGGATAAGTTATTATAGGATATAAACCTGCTATTTGAAAATATTCCAAGCAACTTTTAAATGGTACCTAATTGTCAATGCAAGACACTGGTTAGTCCATTTTAGCAAATAATCAACTTAAAAGACTTATATATTTTTTTTTCATTTTAATTATTGCTTTTTAGTCTTGTATGACTGTGAATTATGTTCGAATTTAAATATCTTAAAAAACCATTACGTTGTCGTTCAGTATTGAGTTATGATTTATGATCAGATTCAGATCATTTATTGCTTCGATTAATATTACTAACCATTAAATAATAGTACGTGTTGTTGTGATAAATGTACTAAGTCTTATTTGGATCTCGTCAGGCACTAAAAATTATAAGAGATGATATTGATAATAAACGAGTATTTATAATAAGTTTGTGGTCTACGATAGTCGACGATCGGACTGGTTATAATTAAGTGCCTTTTTCAAAAGCACACGAAATAATATTGGATAGCATGTTCTACTTTATCCGTAGACTGAGAAAGTTTTACATAATTGTATATTTTTGTTTTGTAGGTGGACTTCTTGAAATACTCTTCCGTACCCATAAGGGTAAAACGCATTGACTGTCTGGACGTCGTATATCAGGGCTCTCGACTTGTAGCCAGACTGACTTACATCACAAAATTATTTTTTGTAGCCAAGTTATATTTTCTAATCCAAAATTCATAGAACTGGCAATTTTTTTTTTTAATAAGACTTTCTTTACTTTCAAGACAGGTCAATTTCGAAAAATCGGCTTAATAAAAACATATGTGGCACATGGTAACTATATTTTCATAGCTTTTATTATTTATAGTAAGGAAATGGAGAACCGTTAAAATTAACAGTTATTAGTTTGTGGTTGTTATGTTGTCGATATGATTTTTTGTACATTACATCATGTTAGTACTCTATTTAAATAGAATAAACTAAAGATACTGAGCCAGCATGTAAGTTTAAAACTTTTATGTTTCATACAATTTTATGCAGTTAAAAATAGCATAGGTTTTTAATATATAACGTATGTTTTATAGACATAATCGGGCATCTCAAATTATGCATAACCGTTTCTCCTCATTATAATGTCACAATAATTAACATTAAACATTATAATGTATTAATTCGTTTTATAAAATCCTAATCCATAATACATAGTAATATTTATTGGTCTCTTAACTACGTAACCTATTAAGATAATTTTGACAAGCTAGGCCACAGTTTACATTGTATTACTCATAGATAAATGGAGAATTTACGTCATTAAAACAGACACGTTATGTGACAAATTTGAAATGTCAGATCTCACGCACTTGTATTGGTTTCAGATAATTAAGAGTATATCGTAAATTGTGAGAACGCTTCAACTTCTACAACGACGAAATCGCGGGTTGGTCATATACCTATCACCTTAAGTACTGTACTGTACTGTATCAGCCGGATCGTCCACTGCTGAACACAGCCTCCCCTGATATGGGGGTATTTGCCATAATCCCCACGCTTGGCAGGCGGCTTGGGGATCGCAGTTTAAGTTGCTAGTTCTTTAGAAGGCGCTGCTGCCCACCTTCCAGTATTTTTCCCTTAGTCGCCTCTTACGACACCCACGGGATGTTATGGGAAGGTGCAGTTCTAACCCGGCACCCCACGGTTCCCCGTGGGGTGGCCTTCCTTCGTCACCTTAAGTACCAAGGAAAAATCGTATTTTTCTTGCGTCTTTCTTTCCTTGCTGCCATGTAGGTAAACGGTGCGACGTAACTTAAAAATATAAAAAAAAAATGTTTTGTCAAGGAAAGCATAGCTCGTAATGTGGCCGTGGCATACAAACGTCGAAGGGTGATCACTCCCTTATTTGAGGTTTAGATCTATAGTTGCTTAGTTCAAGCATGATATCGATCGATCTGTACATTATCTAGGCTTGTAATTGCACCAAGGCTTTGAGATGTTTTCCTTTTCACAACAAACCCGTTGCTTCGTATCTTGAAAACTACTGAAAGATGAGTTTTTGTCTTTGCTTATGGGTAAACCTTTGACTACAATCTCACCTTACGGTAAGTGATGATGTGGTTTAAGTTGTTAACAGGCTTAATCTACTGATTCTCAAGGACAGCTGCTGAAGCACACCGTTAGGTGCTTGGCGACATATTTTCTACTTGAGGGTGGTTGCCAACCAAGCGGGTATTCGCAAAATGCCCTACCACCATGCGGCGAAGCTCAAGCTGCGGCAGGATTCGAACCATTGACCTGCTGCACGGCAGTCCATAGCCAATGCTACTGAGCCATCACTGCTTCAAGATTATGAGTGATAAATTGTCATATATCAGGACTCACATTTTATTTTCTATGCACGATACTAACATTTACTCGTAACAAGCATATCCACGGTCAAAAATCAAGCGGTATTCTCGAACTTCACACATCAAATCTGACCTTGTACCATTTTCTGACAAAATGAGCTCTCATGGTGGGCGATTATTAATATGTAGTTCGTGCCAGTATGATACATGAGATGTATTCATTAAGTCGAAAATAGTCACTGTATTAAATACAGTGTAACCTTCATGCTTGAAACACGCGAAATGTTATTATTGTGACAGTATTGATAATTGTTGGATTTTAATTTTAAATTAAAAATAAGTACTTGTTTTTCGTCGAAGCTGCTGCTGCTTGCTTTTGTCATGCTGCAATCATAGTCAATTATGCACCAAGCAGTATGGTACCTGCGTGTGTCATTCTAAATCCCTTTGAGTGTATCTATTATAAATTTCTTTGAATAATCCTGTAGAACCTTTCTTAGCAAGGAAAGATACGTAGGTACATATCGGTATTCTCCGGAATACGAATTTAATAACTGGATATCTGGTGGGAAGAATAGTTCTTGTCAGAGTAGAAACAGGTTACCTATATAGTAGGAATCAGTTATTGCTTGTAGAATTTACAACACATTTTAAAAAGAAAATTGAAAAATAATATAATTGTACTGTACGGTATCAGCCGGATTGTCCACTGCTAAACATAGCCTCCCTCATTATGGGGAGGGAGGGTGCCTTAATCCCCACGCTTGGCAGGGGTCTTGGGGATCGCAGTGTGAGATATCAGTTCCTCAGTGAGCGCTGCTGCCCACCTTCTGGTGTACCCTTAGTCGCCTCTTACGACACCCAGGGGTCGAGATGAGGGAGAGGGGAGGGGGGGTTGACATTCTTGCCCGGCACCTCACGGGTAAAAAACTAGTTTAAGGAGCATATTATTTGTTTATATCATACTTAAAAGTTTATTTTAAAGCACTCGTATCGGAATTAAAGCAGTTAGGATCAGCGATGTTCGCTGCAAGTAATCACTTAGATGGGTGACCGCTAATGGCATTTAATATCGAGCACTTCTGTACTCCTGTCTATATTAAGCCATCGATCCCAGTTGAAGCCTGAGCGTAGCAGTTATAATACAATGGTGGAAAGGCATTTTGCACATGTCCGCAACTACTACTCTCAAGTAGAAAATCTGTCGGCAAGCATCCAGTAAGTATCCTTAAAAGTCATCATCACTTACCATCAGGTAAGGATGTGGTAAAAGGATAGCCTTAGCTGCATAAAAAATGATCTTTACGGTTTGTAAAAGGACTAACTTTTATTTCAACCTCACAAGCATTGTTTATCATTCAAAATCTGCGTGGAAAAGTGCTTTTATCCCCTATCGTGCAAAAGGTTTTTGAAATTAACCATAACAACAATAAAATAATACAAAATGACTTTCAATATTATCAATTGAAGTTCACATAATTACCATATTACTATTAATTTACTGCACATTATTAGCTCGTGGAGTGCCGGGTTAGAATGTAACCCCCCTTCTCTACCCGTGGGTGTCATAAGAGGCGACTAAGGGTAACGCACCAGATGGTGGGCAGCAGCGCTTTCTGACGAACTGATATCTCACACTGCGATCCCCAAGACGCCTGCCAAGGGTGGGGATAATGGCTAACCCCCCATAATGGGAGAGGCTATGTTCAGCAGTGGACAATCCGGCTGATATAGTAATTACCATATTATTAAAGCTGTTTTTCTTGCAGCATTCTTTTGAGAGCCAGTAACTCAAAGCCTAATTCGTTTACCATTCTCGACCACATCAACACATACCAACAGTTGATATAGTGGTCTAGGGCTATCACTTACGCGTTATATACGACATTATTGAGTTCCTGTTTTTTTTTGACATTATGCATTTCGGTCTATCTTTTAAGTGCTCGTAAAAATCAAATAATGAGAAATTCTATCACTTTCGATATGATTAGAGTGTAGCTGTATAGGAAAAATCTAATGTATAAAATTCTCGTGTCACAGTGTTTGTAACAAAATTCCTCCGAAACAGCTTCAACGATTACTATGAAATTTTGTATGTATATTCAGTAGGTCTAGAATAGGACGAAAACTATGTTTATATAATCAATTTTTTTTTTGTTTCATATTAATTTGCGTCTACCGATATCACTTCCTAGAAAAATAACTCGAAAAATGCAAAGTTTCACCGAGTGCATTTAAAATATTTAAAAATTACGGTGTTTTGTTATTTTTATTCGTCATTGTTCACAGCGCTCCATTGCTCTTTCAGTCATATTCATTCCCAGACACTTAAAATAAGTTTTTATGTTTTTTTTTTTTATCTTAACTGTAAAAGCTAGACATTTGGTATTCCAGACTTTTTTTTATAGATTGATGTCCTCTATAAAATTGTAGTACATCACGTAGATCTATTGTCATCAATTTCCGCAGCATACGCGATATAACTTTTTTTGGTATTTTTTTCACACGTGGGTTACATTATCGAAGTTTTCATACGGATCACTAAGTTTTTGAAAATATTCTATAGCCTATGTTCATCAGGGATGGTGAAGAATTCTAATGGTGAAATAATTTTACAAATCGGTATAGTAGTTTATAAGTTAATTCGTTACATACAAAAATATAAAAATACATAAAGACAAATCTTTCCTCTTTTATATATTAGTATAGATATAGAAATAGTACATTGTACATCGTGGGGAGAAAACGATCTATTTCTGTTCGAGAGTTTGTTTAAGCCCGACGCGCACCGGAGGGCTTAAAGACAACTCGAGAACTTTCTCCCGAGTGATACATAGTGCTTTATACTACACATACGAGGAAAATAAAATCATTATACGTTTTCTCATACTTACCTCGAGACTTCTCAGGCGTTAAGTTCTTTATGACTTCTTGAGCTGCATTTCTTATTTCTGGTGGCGTCATCATTATAAAATCGTCACTTTCACTATCAAAGGCCTTTTTGGAAAATTAGTTGGAATAATTAAAAGCGTACTGTTAAAATATCAATTTAATAAAAACAAAATTTAACCAAACATAACAAATTGCCGCGCTTTTTTTCTCGTAGTGCAAAAGAAGGTTGCCAACCTCCATTCATTGAAAATCAAGTACAAATAAAAATCACACCTCTTTTTTCTAAGTATTTGATATAAAACCTTTTTGAGATTGTTTTTTTTTTATGTAAGCAGCTAAAAACAAAAGAACGCTACCAGGGCAGGTATGGATGTTCATACAACATTCCTTCAATGCTACGGAGTGAAAGAATGAAAATCCATATAACTTTCCCCGCCGTACATTTATAAGGGAAAAATTACGAACTTTATAACATGTTTTTGAACGAGTAATGAGACCTTTTCTGAGTGGGTGTGGTAAAAATACTATAGCACAACTCTTGATATTGTCATGCTAATGTAGATAAATAAAGTTTTCTTTAGTTCAAACTTTGATACAAATTGTATAAAGGAACATGACTGATGGATTCAACTATAATTATTAATGTTTTAATTAAATATTCTAAAATTTAAGCGAGAAGCGAGAGCCGCTAAGATGTCAATTAACTAATTTGCTGAAACTTTGTATAATGCGTCTGTAAAGTTATATTACCACTTGAGTAATTTTATTGAAATTGAGTAATGAGATATATTTTAAAACAATGTAAAGTTTACTTTTTGAACTTCTCTATTGTATCGTAGGAGAAGACTTATTGAACCTATAAAATAATGCTTGGATTAATAATTAATACTTAAATTAATGAATGAATAATTGAATGGAATGAGGATAGTAAGATGATGATTAAGTTTCAAAACAAAAAAAAAATATAAACGGACGCGTTTCCGTTTTTATTTCACTTTTCGTGGCAAATACTGCTTACGAAATCATTCACTCGCCTATAATAGTGTTCTGCGTCGACAACAGCAAATACAATTAAATCATCTAGGTAAGCGAATAAATTTTTCAGTTAATTGATTGTAACTAACAAACCACTCAAACAATTTTAAAGAAATTTATATGTGACTAGCTGTATCTGCGATTTCATTCGCGATTGCCGTACCTGCAGACTAATGATTGATTAATCACATTTGAGCACTGTTTATCTCATGCGTGGTCTGCGGTGAAACACTCTTAGTAAAGCATAGCTCCTAAAGGAGCTTTTTACTATGGATAAGAAAACTGACGGGTTGTATTTTCCAGAAGACAGTAGCGAAGTACTCAGAGAATAAATATTGAAGCAAAGTACTTTGTGAGTTTCTTTGGAATTTCGATTTTAATACGGCATCTTTTTGCTGAGCTTTTCCTTGTTTGGCGGTAGAACGAAAATATATTAGATTGTGCACTTCCATTACGCAGTCTTCAAAATGTATCCGGCTAAAGATAGATAGTTAAAAAAATTGATTGTTGCGAATGTTCCAGATTTAAGAGTTTTATCCTAGCAAGCTTGCAAAACTAAGTAAGGGTGCCAGGCTGCCAGGGGGGTGCCGAACTGCCCGTGGGGTACCGGCTGCCCGTGGGGTACCTGGCTGCCCGTGGGGTGCCTGGCTGCCCGTGGGGTGCCTGGCTGCCCATGGGGTGCCTGGCTGCCCGTGGGGTGCCTGGCTGCGCGTGGAGTGCCTGGCTGCCCGTGGGGTGCTGGCTGCCCGTGGGGTGCTGGCTGCCCGTGGGGTGCTGGCTGCCCGTGGGGTGCCGGCTGCCCGTGAAGTTTCATTGCATTCCACTCAGTAGTTTTGGAGTGATGCGCGGCCGGGATATAGACAGACATACAGACAGACAAAATAAAAATACAGTTTTGGCATCAGTGTTAGCTACAGTAGAATTTTCTGTTACAGTACAGTACAGTTCAATTTTCTGTCATGTACATTATATATTATACGTATAGATATATATAAATTAACGATATTTTGGTACATTTTGTGTAATGAAAAAACTAAAGAATGTTTTTTTCTCCACGAAACGGAATTTTCTGTCTGTGAGTCCAACTCAGCAGGCTATTTATTTATTTTATAGGTATAACCTACTTTATAATGACGTACAAAAATCTAAATAATTAGCACTTCCAGTTGTTGCCCTAGGATTTCGAGGCATCCTTTTTGCCTCACTGAATGTTAAGAAATCTTTCTAATTGGCCAGAAAAATTATACCAATTAGAAGCAGGATTCACTGCGCGATTCACAAGAACTTGTAATGTTGCGTAATGCTTTTTGTGGAACGGCTGAGTCAGTCTTTGAGGATTTCATCTAGTGAAACTCTTCAAAAGGATAATTTTGTTTAATTCAACTTTAACCGTCTGCTTTATTTGTGTTTGATATACAGTTAATTATTTTACAGACTCAGGTAGCCTGTCTAAAATCAATCGCTGTTTAGCTCTAAGATTTACACTTAGTGCATAAATTCTTCAATGATAATGTTTTGTACTATAAAATATTTTTTTTGAGAGTTGTGACGGTGTTTATGTTTTAATTACACCATTTCAACCTTTTTGAAGTGCTCGTAGCGAAGTTTGCTTAGCCTTTCTGAATCGATCAGGCAACGTCCGCCGCGGTCAGGAGTTGGATAGGTGACCGCTAGCGACATAACTACTGAGCGCTTCCGTGCTTCGGAGGGCACGTTAAGTCGTCGGTGCCGGTTGTTGTCTTACGATAGCAGTAGTTACGGCATGGTGGTAGGGCATTTTGCGATTGCCTGCCTGGCTAGCTACCACCCTTGAGTAGAAAATCTGTTTGCCAAGCACCTAATGGTGTATTCGGGCAGCTGTCCTTGAGAGCCAGTAATTCTGCGCTTGCCTGAACAACATCTTCGACCACATCGTCACTTACCAACAGGTGATATAGTAGTCAAAAGCAAGGCTATCAAATATGAAAATAAACTAACAACCTTTTAAAGAAAAATCTTTAAATTGCATTATATTCTGTCAGGAGAGTGCCAATCTGTCACTCGTAAAGTCGGCTACACACCAGAAGCGTACCTATTTCCCGATGATATAATGTAACTCTCAAGTACAGAGTAAAGAGGTATCTTCTGGGCAAGCACGTTTTTTTTCCTGATAGGTTAGCCTTTGACCACTATCTCACCTGATGGTAAGTGATGATGTGGTTGAAGATGTTGTTCAGGCTAACCTAGAAGCTGCCGGAATACACCGTTAGGTGCTTGGCGACAGATCTATATTTTCATTGAAGGTGGTAGCTAGCCAGGCGGGCATTTGCAAAATGCCCTACCACCATGCTATAACGACTGCCATCCTTAAAAAACAAGCGTGACTGACGGCTTAACGTGCCCTCCGAAGCACGGAAGTGCTCAGTAGTAATGTCATTAGCAGTCACCCATCCAACTCATGACTGCGGGCGACGTTGCTTAACTTTGCTGATCGGTTAAGAACAGCTGATTACTCAGCTGCTTCGCTACGATCGCCTCAAAATGTTCCACCGTCGCTTGTTTTCCATCATATAAGACTGTGGTCAAATACTTGTTCATCATGAGCAAAAACCGTTTAATGAACAAAATAAAATCTATTCATAACAAAACATCGTTGTTAGTTTAAAATAACTTTTCAACTGGTTGATAAATGTACGAATAAAACAACAAGAAACGATGTAATATTGTACTATTTTGGAATCTGTCAGTATTTACTGATCATGAGATAATTTTCATGGTCAGTATTACAGCATCAAGATCCATGCAATTGCCTCTTAGAATTTGAGGTGATAAAATAGAACTTGTTAAGTTGCTACACCTATCCATTTAACAATACTGGAGGCCAAAGTAACATGTTTGAGTCTACGTGATACGCAAATGTACTGTGAAATCACTAAAGGATTCTTTCAAAATGCGCATAATGGTCATAATAGCATGCTCCATATTTAGGTCTAACTCATTGCACAATCACATTTCGTGGACCTCACGAAATATTACCAACATAAATTATATGGACTTGTTCACTCAAAAACTTGAACCTTACTCGCTTCCATAACCGTATACTTGAAATGTATTAGATCCTTAAATTGCAAAAATATGTGATTGAATGAAGGCATAAATTTCTAAATATGTAGTGTCAACAGGATTGTAATAAATTCAAATTAAATTAGGTCGTTAATTAATCTGTAGTTGAAAACATTATAGCTGCCTTTTAAGTGCATCTGTCTTAAGTAAGATATAAATATGTATCTTCATATGGCTATTACAAATTAATGCATTGGATACACGGAATTAAGCTTGCTTTGATTTCCAGTTTTTATGAAAGTTGTCTTATTGTGAACATTTTTTTAAAATTTCTGATAGCCAAGACTTTGACCACTATCTCACCGGATGGATAATGATGATGTAGTCGAAGATGTTTGTTCAGGCTAGCCTAGAATTACTGGTCAGCTGCCGGAACGGTGCTTGCCGATAGATTTTCTACTTGAGGGTTGTAGCCAGGCGGGCAGTTGCAAAATGCCCTACCACCATGCTGTAACGACTGCCGTCGTAAGACAACAATCAGGACCGATGGCTTAACGTGCCCTCCGAAGCACAGAAGCGCTCAGTAGTACTGTCACTAGCGGTCACCCATCCAACTCCTGACCGCGGCGGACGTTGCTTAACTTAGCTGATCGATTAAGAACGGCTAAGCAAACTTCGCTACGAGCGCTTTTGTTTTGGCGTAGTGACATTCTCAGTTTTTAATTGCCGTAAAATCCAGAATATGGTGGAAGCCAGCCAAACGGCTATTATGGCAGCAATCATTATTATATTATACGTTTGAAGACGCAGTCACCCAGCAATAGTAAATTTGTTTAGGGTTGTACATTTCTACGTTCAGTATTAATGGATTTCTCGATATAGATATTATAGTTAATTTTTTAACTGCATACTGGTATATTCTTATATGTCTATGTTACAAGTTTGGTGTATAGAAGCACTCTATTTATTTGACTTGTAATTTTCACTCTTATATGTCTTGTAAGTATTAAGAAACGTTTTTTTATCCACCCGTTTCAAAACGCAAATAGATAAATGCGATACAAAGTAAGTTTTATGTTTTATTAATGTCACACGTGTCACAATATCTGACAACCTTGAAGCAGTGATGGCTCAGTGGCATTGGCTATGGACTGCCGCGCAGCAGGTTCATGGTTCGAATCCCGCCCAGAGCTTGAGCTTCACCGCATGGTGGTAGGGCATTTTGCGAATGCCCGCCTGGCTAGCGACCACCCTCAAGTGGAAAATCTGTCGCCAAGCACCTAACGGTGTGTTCCGGCAGCAGTCCTTGAGAGCCAGTGAATTAACAGGCAAAATGAGACTTAATAGGTATGTCTCAAGGTGATGGGCAGATGTGCAGTTCGTCATTTGTGATGAAATGCATCTGTTATAGGCAGAGGATACCACTTAACATCAGGTAGACCTCGCGCTTGTTCCTTCACAATAACATAAAAATAAAAAATAAATAAAAAAACATACACTAACAAAATGAAGAAAACTAAATGCTTCTCTAACAACAGAAGACTTGGTATCTTTTGATGATGATGATAATGATGTTATAAGGCTTGGCTCGGCTCGGCTTCTTTTTGTGACACTGCACTTGTCACTTCGAGACGTGAGTTCCCAGTGATTTCACTTGATACAGACCCATCATGCCTAGTAGTGTTTGCACAGTACTGATCCGAAGCAGAACATTTGACTCTGCGGTGATACCCACCAAGACGGACTCTTGCTAAAAATACTGACCATTTGATGTAACAAACAATCGAAGATATTTTCGCATTTCATAATGGAGCTATGATCAAAATTGACGACTCCACCTCTCTAAAAGCAAGATATGAATGTAAATATTCTTTTATTCATGCCGATAGAAACCTTTGCCCTAGATTCCGTGCCCTCGGCACTTTGGCACTAGCTATGCCTGTACATATCTTAGGTCTTGACTTATTCATATATAAAGTAAAAGTAGATCCAGTACATAAATCACTAAAGACTGATTTAGGTTTAGTCATACGGGCCCATGTTGAAACTTCCTACTCACGATTATAGGCATTTCGCTTGGCCAACGTATTAATTTACCAAGTAAATGTAATGATCGTTTGAACAATCTCTTTTGATTTTTCTTGACTAAATTTTTAATCAACTTTATTGAAATTTAAAGATCGAGATTTGGCAAGATTTGTCAATATGTGAAAGTGAAGACGACTGTTACCGATAGGCTAGCATTTGACTACTATTTGTCTAGTTGATAAGTCATAACATAGTTAAAGATAGTAAGCTTTTTTTTTAATTATCAACAGTATGTAATACAATAGTGATATGATAAGTAGTGTCTAAAACCCTAAGTAAGGTTTGTCCAGTCACTTACCTTCTCGACAAGTATACAAAAACATTTTAATACTACAAACAAGTGGGTTAATTATTAACTACATCAGCGCAGTTCATAAGCTTTGAAAAAGTGTGAGTGTTAATGTAAATATACAAAAAATTACGACATGTTTACGTGAATAAAAACACTATTATAAACTATTTTCTATTAGACACTATTGTTTGCTAAATTACTCGCAAGATTTTCGTCGTAGGTTATATTTATCTTACACTGAATCCAATAAATATTACGTTAGTCGATATACAACCTTTCCCGAACAAATTAAACATTTAAAGTTAGTGGATAAGAATATAAACTGCTGACGTTATCTTCCACAAAAACAAACACCTAAACTTTGTGAAATAATGAGAAGACCTTGTAGCGACGAACGGTCATTTTCTCTGTAGGGCATTTGCAAAGGTCGGTGAAAGGATCACAATGACATTTCGTCTTCTGGGAAATTATTTGTTTATCAAGTGATACTTAAAGTTCACTGAAGGCGGAAAGGCAATTATTTGATTTTATAGATTGTACCTTGAATAATACTTATGTACGTTTCGTTTTGTTTAAAAATTTCTAATTTCGAGTATACCGTGTATACCGGGATAATTTTAAGTATGTTTGATTTATTACCTGCTGCTCAATTTCACCATCGGTTGTCCTGACAAAGCATGATGTTTCATCAATTTCATGTCGACGTCTGGAAGTGTACACTTCTATATTGCGGCAGTGCGAGGTAGAAAATGTCGTGCAAAATTGCAAGGTTGTACACTTCCAGACGTCGACATGAAATTGATGAAACATCATGCTTTGTCAGGACATCCGACGGTGAAGTTGAGCAGCAGGTAATAAATCAAACATACTTAAAATTCTCCCGGTATACACGGTACCCGGTATATTAGAAGTATTTCCGAACAGTTACGACTTAGGAGCCATCAAGAAGAGAGCATATTCCCTCCTCAAAGGCTGGCAATACATCCTCGAGACCTCTGGTGTTGCGGATGTTCGTGGGCGACGGTGATCACTTACCACCAGGTGAGCCGCCTGCTCGTTTAAAGTTTTACTGTAAAACTGGGAAATCTAGAAAAAAAGCAGTGATGGGTTAGTGGCAAATATATAGAATGCCACGCGTATTGGTTTTAATCCCGCCTGAACCGCTACTACAATTCAACAAAGTTTCCCCGGTTGCCTCACCTCTCGTTTTGGCGATTTGCACTGGCCCGCAAGATCGCTCTATTTAGGCTATCCAGACTTTTTTGCGGGGTTTTTGAAGTCCGGTGTTTATGTGAGCAAGCCCGAGACTCTGGATGCCCTCAAGGACAACATTCGACACGAGTGCGAGAATCTGTCACCCGAAGTTCTCACCGAAGTGATGAAGAATTCCATAAAACGAGCCCGTATAGTAATCAATTGTGATGGCGCCCATTTGGCCGATATAATCTACTCGACTTGACCAATAAAATTCTAAAGGTTCAAATAAACATAATCAAAAAACAAAATCAAAGTTTACTATTTAGAAAAAAAGAGAGCCAAACAACATCAGATGACTTCTTTTGGCCCACCTTGTACATATATGCATTTGGTTGGCCAATTTTTCGTTCTATTATCTGTTATCTCTATGTGTGAAAGTAAGAATACACAGGAATTTTCTTATAAAATTTGTTTCCAAATACTTTTGAAAATACATAATTCCGCGGTTAAATTGATTTATTTTGTGTACGAGTACATACTCGTAAATAACATTATTTCGTAATTTTTAGTTATTAGGTCCTTACATATGAAATTGGCGTTTTGTATGGGAGGAACAAAAAGTCGAATATTTTTTAATATAATATATTTAATTAATCAAAGTATGAACCATTATTTTCTATGCACTTTTGCCATCTCATAGGTAGTTCATTGATCCCTTTACTAAAAAAACCAGTCGGACGGGAATCAATAAAATCTTTGAAGGCGATTTGGACTGCCCCATCGGAGTTGAATTTTTTCCCTTGCAAGAAGTTATCCAAATTTCGAAAAAAATGGTAATCTGTTGGAGCAAGGTCCGGGGAGTACGGAGGATGTCTTAGACTTTCCAATTGAAGCTCTTCTAATTTAGTAGCCGTCTGTAGCGCAGTGTGTGGTCTAGCGTTGTCGTGAAGCAGCAGTGGCGTGGAGCGATTGACCAGCCTAGGTTGTTTAGCCGCTAGCTTTTCCATCATGGTTTGCAATTCCTGACAATAGACATCAGCCGTAATAGTCTGGCCAGATTTGAAAAAACTGTAATGAACAATACCGGCACTAGTCCACCAAACGCTTACAAGTAACTTTTTTGGGGTTAATTTTCGCTTGGGGCAGGATTTGGCTGGCTGGCCAGGATCTAACCATTGCGCTGAGCGCTTCCGATTATCGTAAAGAACCCATTTTTCATCACAGGTAATGATTCGGTTTAAAATACCTTCATTATTGTGCCGGTTTAGTAATGTAACGCAGCAGTCGACGCGCGTTTGCCGGTTTGTTTCAGTCAATTCGTGAGGTACCCACCTTTCAAGCTTTTTAATCTTCCCAATTTGCTTCAAGTGAATTAAAACAGTTTTATCACTAACATCGCAGCCTGCAGCTAACTCGGACGTGGTTTGCGATGGATCCGCTTCCACAATAGCCTTCAACTCTTCATTATCAACTTGAGTCTCAGGCCGTCCACGGGGCTTGTTCTGCAGGTCGAAATTTCCAGAACGAAAACGTTGGAACCAGAAACGAACTGTGTTTTCTTTTGCAACACGACCGCCATACACATCATTCGCCCTTCGAGTTGTTTCCGCAGCACTAGTGCCACGGCGGAACTCGTACTCGTAAATAATGCGATATTTAAGGTTTTCCATTTTGTAAAATGAGTGACGCAAACAGAAAAAAACAGAAGAAAAAAAACAAATGAATGACGATCATCGAAGCACAAATACATGAGTCTATAGCTGTACAAATTTGAATTTGGAATTCCTTACCAAAGAGGAGAAATTCGTGATTAAAGTGGCCAGTACGAAAAACGCCAATTTCATATGTAAGGACCTAATATTTTATTTTCGAAGTTAAAGCGTTAGTCATTATAGACGGATATGGATATTCCTCCTAAGCGAGAATCCATCTTGGTGAGTACCATCGCAGTGTCAGGTAATTTGCCACAAAGTAGTGTAGTGTGCAAACCCACAGCTGGTAGGTACTTGTTGGTTGATCTTCTACTTGAGGATGGTTCGAGTGCTGTATGTAATATGGTACGAGGCTACCACGATCAATACCTGCTAAATTACATACTATATATGTCGTACTCAAAACATAATACCTACCGACTCTTAATCTTAATATAAATACTTTTTGAACGAAGTAAAATATGAAGAAATCTTGATTCCGATCAAGGTTTCAGACGATTGCATCTTACTACATTATGTTGCTACCTATTATTATTATTATGCTATTGTGAAACAAAGATGCAAACTCGACGAATCTATATCCATTCCAGAAATGCATTCGGTTCTTTCTGTTTGATAGTTAGCCACTTATGTTCAAGTTTCGTAAGACTGGCAGCAGCGGGCGGACACACATTTATCGGCAATCTAGATCGGCACTAGACTTTGTGGTGAAAGGTCATGCGGCATGTCTGTCGTAAGCTTACTGTTAAATTCATAGGGACTGATGTCGCAACGATGACACGCCCTGTATATACAAGCGGAATGTTTCGCCTCTTAAGGCGATCACGTAGGCTAAATTAGCAACGCGTTGACGACGATGCACATTAAACAAACTGTACCAAGTTACAAGGCACTTGCATTCGCCTTTTTACTTCGGGATGGACCAGGCTTTACTAGAAGGACTTTCTACGAACACGTGATACAGCCAAAAATATTATAAGACGGAGTGCAGAGATGAACCAGAACTAGAGGCAGTTTTAGTGCAAGCACATGCTTTCACGACAATTGCGAGTATTGCCGCAGGTTGAAACCGTAAGGAATCCCAAAAAGTATCCCGTAAAGTCATATCTTAGTAAAGATCCAATCTGTGTTTATGATCTGGCCAAAATTAGTTAATCACCTGTCAAAGTAGATTGGTAAAACAACTTCCCTAATATAACCTTATAGCATAAATTGAAGAAATTACTAAGCAGAGTCTGATATTGGCTTATATAGTAGCTAAACATTAAAAAAAAGTTAAGGTTATGTATATGGACCTGTTAATTACTATCATTCACCAATAAAATATCTATGACTTTGTTTCTTTATTCATCATGGATACTTTTGGTACCTGAAAACAGTTATAATTGAATGGATATACTTTTTTATTGCAGGAAATGTGTTCCTAGTTCCTATCGTAAGTAAGCTGTAGAGGTCATAGAGGCTTACATGTGGTACTTATGATACACCCTTTTTTTTAGTATGATAACCTTCATTATGCTGAAAAAGGAGTTCTCTCAAAATCTTGTTCATTTAATTGCTATCAGAAACAGTTCTAAAATTAAAGCTCACATTAGCTTTAAAGAAATAAAAATATTAATAATGATCTCATCGTTTAATTTTCAATGGACATGTATAGTCCGCATAATTCAACCGAAGTTCATTAAGGAAGGAAGTAGGTACCTATTTCTACTGCCAAATAGTTATGTTCGCATTTCTGCTGTGCTATGAGTAACATATTGGCTTTTAAATTTCAGCTCAAACATAATTCATGACAATTAACAAAAGATCAATTAAGAAAAGATTTTAATAAGCGCATACGAAAATTATATTAAAAGTGAAACAAATAGAGCATTTAAATTCGTAATCCAGTAAACCATAAAGTTCATAACGTAACCCATCAACACTTTTACCGCATTATTATAACTGCAGTTCATTGACCGGAGATGAATCAGTTATGCAACCGCAGAGATGCGCCAGAGTGGATCACACAGCGTCGACCTCTAGAGTTCAAGTGTACTACTCATTTTGAATGAGACGTTACCAATCTTGATGGAGTAACATAGATGTTAGAAATTTACAAGAATACTTCTGTCAGTTTAAATGTGATTTAAGAGTAGTAAAGTTTCACGAATATTTAATATAAATACATTTAATTTCGATAAAAAGATAAAAACAAATATTGCTACACAATTAAGTTTTCATGATTTGATTCCGCTATCCCATTCTATAATCGGACATCTAGGGACTCTCAGAAGTGCCACCGCTTTATGGTTAATATTCCATTTACCCGAACGAAGCGATTTGCGTCTTCGCTCATCATACGAACCGCCAGGGAACACTCTGCTTGAGTCAGTGTTAAGTACAATATGCGGGTCTTCAAAATGCGAGTGAATAGATACCTTCTGGGTAAGCGCGCTCCATCATCGATCGCATCATCACTTAACATCTGGTAATATAGTGGTCAAGTGCTACCCAGTTCTATATAAAAAAAAAGTAGTCAGTCTTTGTCAAACATTACACAGGATTAAAATAAACTACGACAAGACTATTCAACATCCGAATTTTTTAAATAACTGAAGAAACAAAAGAAGTCCATAATTAACATAAGCAGTCTATGTCTGATGCTCTTTATAAACTTTCAGATTATCACGCAATCTATATAATCGTATCCAAAATAAGTTCGTTAGATTTGTAACTTCATGTTAAGCAGACGAGTCTAGTTCATCTTTTATTGAATGAGGCATAATAATGTGTATTTAGAAGGCATTAAATCAAGGCAAGAGTTCAAGGCAGTTCCGTCCCACATTGCTAACAATATAGTCATGTATGGGGCATCTTTGCCGAGAGGTTAATGCTCTGTGAAAAAAACATGTTTACTCACATAAAGTTACCAAAAAAGTAGCAATATATAAGTATAGTAGTAAAGTACTTAGCAAGATATTTTTTTGCCAAATTACGAAAGTTGTTAGGATGATATAGGACAAAGTTTATCTCAATATGTAGTGAAGCAAACTTCAAGAGGTAAATATTATTTTTGTGTCTACT
The DNA here is from genome assembly GCA_963890685.1 of Plagodis pulveraria. Taxonomy (NCBI): domain Eukaryota; kingdom Metazoa; phylum Arthropoda; class Insecta; order Lepidoptera; family Geometridae; genus Plagodis; species Plagodis pulveraria. The sequence continues at coordinate 20,425,107 of OY982962.1, forward strand.
TTCACTTACCAACCCCATATAAAAACTTTTTTCGTAAACTTCCTTGCGTGTATAGAGACAGATAGACAGCAAAGTTATTCTTTTAATTTATTTTATTGGTAGAAGTGAAATGTTTATTGAGGACTTGTTTTTTAATACGACAGTGAAATCGTCTATTTTTTTAAAGGTTTACTAGCGTATAATTTATATATTTTTTAACTCGTTCAACTTTTTAGAATATGACAAAACTTTTTGCTACGTTCTTTTATTTTTACCAAAAACGAGGAAATCAAGGTGATGCGTATTTTTTTTACTGTACGGTATCAGCCGGATTGTCCACTGTTGAACACAGCCTCCCAACTAAGGAGGGTTTTGCCATAATCCCCACGCTTGGCAGGCGTCTTGGGATCGCGGTTTAAGATATCAGCTCCGCAGAAGGCGCTGCTGCCCACCGTCCAGTATTTTACTTATAGCACAGCCTATAGTCGCCTCTTACGAAACCCACAGGTAGCAATGGGGGTGACAGTCTAGCCCGGCAACCAACGGACTTATATTTATGTGAATGTTTACAGTTTACTTTTGGTGAATCAACCGATATCACTTATTTTTATTTGCTTTGAGAATAGTACATACTTGTTTAAGTCTAACTTGGAGGACCAAGTTGGACTTGAACCCTTACCTAGTGGAAGTCGGACCATTTTTTTTTTTTTTTTTTTTTTTTTTATACCACAAAGGTGGCAAACAAGCATACGGCCCGCCTGATGGTAAGCAGTTACCGTAGCCTATGGACGCTTGCAACACCAGGGGTATCACTCGCGCGTTGCCGACCCTGAAGAAATCTCTTCACGCCCTTTTTGAAGAACCCCATGCTGTACTCCATCGGGAAAACCACGGCGGGGAGCTCATTCCACAATCTGAGCGTCCGCGGAAGGAAGCTCCTTTGAGCCCGCACAGTACGAAACACTTCTGGTTTCAATGTGTGGGGTTGGACTCCCCGTCGATGGCGAGAGTTGCGATGGTGGAAAGTAGCCGTGGGCATCAAGTCAAACAATTCCTTAGAACACTCTCCGTTATACAAACGGTAGAACACACATAAGGAGGCAAAGTCTCTCCTTAGACTAAGGGGCTCTAAACCGCTTGTGAGCTCGGGATCGTCAACAATTCTGATAGCACGTCGCTGAACCGAGTCTAAAGGCCCAAGCTGGTATCCAGGTGCTCCCGCCCACAGATGACAGCAGTACTCCATATGAGGCCGGACCTGCGACTTATAAAGTTGCAGCCTTTGCCCCGATGTGAAGTACTGCCTCGCTCTGTTGAGCACTCCAAGCTTTTTGGAAGCCAGCTTCACCTTGTCCTCCAAGTGACTCCGGAACAAAACGTCGCTGGAAATGTCGATGCCAAGGATCCCGATGCTTTGACTGAAGTTTAAGAGAGTGTTCCGGAATTGTGGAGCCACAGACCATGGGGTTTTCTTAGCGGTGAACGCGCAGGCTTGAGTCTTAGTGGGGTTGAAATGGACTAGGTTTAGTCGACCCCAATCGGAGACACAAGTTAGTGTTCTCTCGATTTCAGACACCAGCCGTTCGCGGCTTTCCTCCACCTCAGAACGAGGGATATTTGCACGGCCCGTGTAATGGGTGTCCCCTGTACTGTCGTCCGCATAGCAATGAATGCCGTCAATAGACAGCATGTCATTGATATGCAGTAGGAACAGTGTTGGGGACAGCACAGAGCCTTGCGGGACGCCAGCATTTATGTCCATGCTATCAGAGCAGCTACCGTCAACGACAGCTCTTATGCATCTGCTGGACAGAAAGCTGGCAACCCATTTGCATAATCCCTCGGGAAGACCGTATGATGGTAACTTCGTTAGAAGACCCCTGTGCCAGACCCGATCAAACGCCTTCGCTACATCTAGGCTCACTGCCAATGCCTCACCTTGACTCTCGATGGCGAGTGACCAACGGTGCGTGAGATACACTAGGAGGTCACCAGCTGAGCGACTGTGGCGGAAACCATATTGTCGGTCGCTCAACAACTCGTGATCCTCCAGGTATCTCAAAAGCTGCGTGTTGATCACACGCTCCATGACTTTGGAGAGAAGGGAGGTGATGGCGATAGGCCTGTAATTCGACGGGTCTGATCTGTCGCCCTTTTTGGGCACTGGGTGCACGTGGGCAGTCTTCCACGAAGACGGTACTTCCTTTTTGGTGTAGGAAAGTGCGAAGAGACGCGTCAATACTGGACACAATTCAGGAGCACACCGCTTCAGTACCACTGCCGGTATACCGTCTGGCCCACTCGACTTGTGGATGTCCAGAGAAAGCAGTTCCCGCCGGACCTCCCGTTGGGTAATGCTTATCTCCGGCATGGAGCTAGCACACTGCGGGATGGTAGGCGGTGTGGCGCCCCCGTCATCCAAAGTCGAGTTCGAGGCAAAGAGACAGCCCAGAAGATCAGCTTTCTCCTTTGCGCTATGGGCCAAGTTTCCGTCCGGCTTACGGAGTGGTGGCAAGGACGACTGGCAAAAGTTTCCCTCAGCAGCTTTGGCAAGAGACCAGAAAGCACGGCTTCCAGAGGGAAGGCTAGTCAGCCTCTCACCAAACCTGCCGACGAAATCAAACTTAGCCCTGGCAATCATTCGCTTACTGAACCTGGAAGCAGCGTTAAATTTGCGTTTCGCATCAGAGATGTTAGGGTCCTGATTAGTTCGGGCCGTGGTCCAAGCCTCATACAAAGTTTGCTTATTTTGTGACATGACTTGACATGACATGACCATGACAGTGTAAGCACAGTAGTTGGATAACCATGGTACGGAATTCAGTAAGTTATTTCATATTTTTCAGAAGCAGAACTTAGTTCCCGATTTAATAGTAGATTATGATACAAGTGAGCCAAGTTGCTCATTATACACGAGGCAGTGTGTTGCAGCCCGAGCCGTAGGCGAGGGCGTAAATCAGCCGAGTGTATAATGAGCAAGTTGCTCACGAGTTTCATACGCACTTTTTCAATACCCTTGCGAGGAAAAAAAAATATATTGCACAAATGCGATACAAACAACATACGAAAATTATCGAAAATACGAACGCCCTATAAGAACGATAATATAATAAAGCTCACTTTACGAGCAAGGCTGTTGAAATAGTAGACACAAACAAGGGTCGAAAAGAATCAATCCTATATATATATATACTCAATTCTTACTCGGACTGGCTATAGTCCGAGTAAGAATTGATTACTTTCACTCGTGTTAAGCACTCTACTTTTCATTTCGAATATAAGGAAAGTAAAAAATAGTAGTATTTCTAAATTATTCATTAATAACAATAACATGAATAGGCAACTATTTAAAATCAGGTAATTGTGATATTAGAAATATTTGTGAAATTAAAAGTCAAATTTTGCTTGCAATATTTACGGCTATCGTCCGAATAGGGATATATGACTTTCACCCTTGTTAAACACTCTACTTTTCACTACTAATATGAGTAATATAAAAAATGTTTTTCTATAATATTGATAACAAGAACATGACGAGAAACTATTAAAAATGAATGCACTTATAGTCAAAATTGTATATCTTATATCCGTGTTAAACACTCTAATTTTCAATAAAAATATGAGAAAAGTAAAAAAATGTAGATTTCAAAAACTCTGTAAAAAAAAAACAAAAATATTTACTGAAAACCATAACATGAGTAGAAGAAACATTATATATAATTAATTGAGGAATAAGAACAGTTTGTAAATTAAGTAAATTTTTTGTTAGATTTTTTATAATTTTACTTACCATCCTGCCAATTTATATATATATATTATATATATATATATATTATATATATATATATATATATATATATATATATATATATATATCTAGACTTTTTACCCTTTTTAACCATTAATAATGGCACACAAAGCGTCTGCCGCGGAAGCCATAGCATTTAAAAGGTATTTTTATTAAAGTTGTTATTTATATTATAAACTAGTTCTTGTAGCTTTTGAATAATACACAAATGTAGACGTAATTAGTTTTTATAATACAGCAAAGTATTTTAGAACGAAAAAATATAGATGTCTAATTTTGTTTACAACCATGGTTACAAGTCATTCCGGCCCAAGAGAGGGAAGCATTTACTATGAGTTTTTCCCACTCTTAGCTGGAAAGCAGAGTCTTCCACTCGCTACTCAGATTAAATAAACACTATTTTCTGAGTATGAGAAATAAAAAATATGTTTTGTTACTTATCTACTGGTTATTATCATGTTCGCTGTCAGACTTGACAATTGAAGATACTTATTTTTCTTTGTATTATACTTGATACTATATGTATATATATATATACGCTTTGTGTGTATATATATATATATATATATATACTATAAAATTACTAAACATGCTTAAAATTCCTCACTTTATACATATATTAAAAAACCTATTATTTGGATAGCATGTAAGAAAAAATAGTTACACATTTTTTTTTGTTATTATGACGGAACAAGCTCGAGGCCCACCTGATGTTAAGTGGACTTACCTCTGCCTATAACAGTTGCAATTCATGACAACTCACGAATTGCACTGCGCCCGTCACATTGAGACATAGTTGTTAAGTCTCATTGTGCCTGTAATTTCACTGGCTCTCAAGGACTACTGCCGGAACACACCTTTCGGTGCTTGGCGACAGGCTTTCTACTTGAGGGTGGTCGCTACCCAGGTGGGCATTCGCAAAATGCCCTTCCACCATGCCATTTTTTATTTTGTCTGCAAAAACCGTAGATATTTAACCGAATATTTTCAAGTAGAAAATCTGTCGCCAAGCACCTAACAGTGTGTTCCGGCAGCAGTCACTGAGAGCCAGAAAAATTACAGGCTAATGAGACCTAACAACTGGACGTCTCAGTGTGACGGGCACACTGCAATTCGTCGCTGACGAAATGCGTCTGTTATAGGCAGAGGTTAGTCCACTTAACATCAGGTGGGCCTCGGCCTTGTGCAGTCACAATAACATAAAAAAAAAAAAAATTTTAGCTCTTTATTGTTTTTTCTATGTCAAGATAAGAAACCGGTAATGTAGTCGAGATTTACTCAATTTAATTAATTATATTGCTGTCCGTTTTTTTACTGTCCCAACGACATCTCAGAACCTGCTGGAACTGATTTGAATGCATATGTAATAACCATTAATTGTGTCATTCAAGAGCATCTGTTTCACCTCTGGCTAATGCTTATGATAACAGTATTCATAAAGAAAATATTAAAACCCGTTTAAAAGGCCAGGTTATAAAGGGGTGCGACCGATTGCAGTTTTTTTTTAAATGATGTCAATTTTAGCATAATATTGGGGTTATTGATTGGCAATTGTGAATACTTAAACCATAGACGTAGGATTTCTTCGCTACATACTAAGCCTATGACTTAAACGACAAAAATACTTGGACAATTCCGCCTCTGCCAACTTATCGCCTGTCACATACGTAATTAAAGAAATATTGTAATAATTTGATTATAAAGTCTGTCACACATTGTTAAAAGACGTTTAAAAGAATGGCCCCTTGTTTCTTGCTCGTTCTTCTCGCAGTGGCTCTATACAATTTTTTTTGCTGAACGTGGCAGTACTTATAATTCAATATTAAAATTTGTAATTGACCTTCATAAGAGCGTCGTGTATGCTTATATGGAATAAATGATTTTGACTTTGACTTTGCACATTTTTTCAAAATTATTAATGCAAAATTTGTAACCATATAATGCATATTACTTTTTCATCATTTAATACGTTAACGAAAACTGTTTTAAGTTAATTGCATACTATTGTAAAACAATACTGGGCCAAGGTTATTTTCGTATAGGTATAATCATTGACGTTCTTTCTAGTTACTTTATTGCTTTTATAAAATTGCTTAACACTTATCAAGTATCTCGACACTTATTAAAATATGTTTAAAAAAAAATCTTCCTCTTCTCTTCTTGCCACGTGGGGTCGGTACAACATATAGGTATATTTGTTCCACATTCATTATATCCGATAGTCGTACATTAATAATGTGGAGAAACAAATAAGAGCTTAAAACTGATCCCTGGTAAGCTTACAGCCACAATGAAAGTTTCCGTAACGCCGACCTCGGGTAGGACTCAGCTGGTATGGAACAAATAAGCTGAGGTAATTTGAGGCACTCAATTGTCATTTAAAACCCACTAGGGGTCACGATCGCAAGCCTCTTCTAGGCCAACAATTACCATGTGCAGGTGTAGTGCGTTTGTCTGTATTTTTTCGCATAGCTCCTCAAGTACAAATTGGGGATTGAAGCTAGTAAACGATGAATTAAAAAAACACTGACCAAGTGCTATTCTGATCTCGTTCTATTAGGGTTCAAAATAGCATAAATATTAGAAAGAAAAATAATTGAATGTTTTGGTCGTAAGTTAAAAAGTAAATAACGAATCGCCGTTTTCAGATTAAAATTTGTAAAGTTTAGTTTCCCAGTAGTTACTACTACTTTTAGAGAAAGTGTAAACTGTCAACTTTGATAGCCTTAATTCTTTATTACTATGCATAGAGTCAATAATTTATTACAGCCGCCTTAAGGACGGAACTCTACAAACGGTGCCATATATCAACCCAGTATTTCTAATATGGTTACATCCTGTTTTCGACAAGGATAGTGAGTTAATAAATTGAATCACTAAATTACATCATAATAAATTACATTATACACCAAGAATCTTATCAATATTTTTCGCTGCTCATAAACAATTAAGTGGATTTTTTTATGACAGTACCTCGTGGGTTTAATGTCGAGCAAACTACGATATCCTTGTTATAGTGCTGGGACAGAAACTTCGGTTGGCTGTTATACCTATAGAATTTTCCTTGGAAGTGTATGAGCATAACGTCGATATTTTTATAAATTGAAAAAATATATATCTGATTACGCGTTATGTAATTTATGCCAATCAGAAAAAAATCATAGGTACCCGTCGATTGTCATTTCCGGTTACATTCAAAATTATTATCACCGTTTACCGTGTACAGTTCAAAACTCTTTCTTATTTTTGTGGGCTATCTTGGACCTGGGTTGAATTAATGATTGATAACACATTTAAAATTAGAATCTTCTCTGATATACATATTAACAATATTAATAGTGATTTAACAATAAGATCATTAATGTATTCATATAATTATGATTAATATTGAATGCTTGATGTCGCCAAACTGATAATTACTCTATTGCCGTAAGATCTGGCAGACTTGTATAATTTTATCAGTTGACAATAAATATATTCTGATTCTGATTCTGGGGCAAAGTGGTTATAATACTGGACAAACGAGACCGCTCATATATTACTTTAGTCTATTTATAATTTAAAACATTAATTGCAAGTCCTTGTTGTCACAAGATATAATTATACAAAGGTCAATCATGTCTGGACAACCTTGTCATGTTTACCAAAACAAAATTAATGGTCTTGAATAAATCCGATGCTTGAAACTTTGACCCTTCTTTACTCAAAAGTTGTTTGTTAACGTTATTTTTATACCAGTAACTTAATGATAACAGGTTTTTGGAAAACATTATGACAGATTTTAAAGTCTTCCTGTAAACATGTTTATACTTCAAAATTGAATAACGGATAAAAAATATATAAATGCAACTCGAGTATTGTAATAACTCCTTTGCTGATAGGCTATCTTTCGAACATAACCACGTTTGATGGTAAGTGATAATGTTGTCAAATATGGTTAAAAGCATAAGCTGGAATGGCAACTGCTGCCAAAACTCACTGTTCTATACTTATTGACAGATTTCTTCTTAAGGGAAGTGTATTCATAGCGTTTTGTATGTCGTTTTGTGTATTTTGTTTTTACTATTAATATTTCAACTGTAGTAGTTACTTTTTTAAACTTCATCGAGATAAATTATGTCACAAAAACGCTAAGATCTCGTGAAAAATAAATAGGCATTAGTATGCTATTTCATCAACAATTTACGCATCCTTTTTATAAACTAACTACCGGTTCTTAAGTAGGTCAACAAAATTGAATAGATACTAAACTTGTCTTCCAACCTACATAGGATCACCTGATCTTATTATGTAAATCGGTGCATGAATTGTAATGTCTTTCATTAACATATAAAAATATTCATAGCTCTTGCAACATGACTATTCATTAGATAGGATGAACCTTTTTCTCATAAAAGTGAGGAGACGCTTTGCTTTTGCCTATTTACTGTATCAGCCAGATCGTCCAATGCTGAACACAGCCTCCCCTATTAAGGGGGTGTTTGTAATAGCCCCACGCTTGGCAGGCGGCTTGGGCATCGCAGTGTAACACTTAAGAAGGCGTTGCTACCAATCTTTCAGTTTTTTCCCTTAGTCGCCTCTAACTACACCCACAGGATGATATGGGGACGTGTGATTCTAACCCGGCACCCCACGGGGTGCCTATTTAGTAAAACTTATATGTTTTTACATGACTGCCTAAAAAATGAGTGTTATATGTTCAGGGTCCATGTACGTATGTATGTATATGAGTTTCTTTATTCCACCATAACTTCTAAACGGCTTATCCGCTTTAATGTATGAAATATCGTTAGATTTGTCTTGACAGCGCAACTGACAAGTTAGGTGTATAAAAAACTAGCGGATATTAAACGCCATATTGTAAGGATATTATATCTTTCTTCCAATACTTCCGAGTGGCGCATGTCGTATCAAAATGAAAGGCTCTAAAAACTATTCCATTCCAATTATTAATTTCAATGGCACTATAAAATGTTTAAAAAAAAACTTTTTTTTTTCTATTTGAATTAATGAGGTAGCTTTATGAGTAAAAGAAGATATTGATTGTCATAACATAAAATACAATATTAATGATGTTCTAACAGTTTGAAACACTTACTAATCACTCTATTTTCAGATCCAAACATTAATTTAAATTGGGACATCACGGCAGAAATGCAGGTTACGGTAAGTATACAGTAGAGGTGGTACCCCTACATATTGTTTCTATGGGCTTAGAGTTCTGAGACATAAAATATATCTTAAAAAACATTTTATAGCAAATATATTCGTATAATATTTCACAACTTGTACATTTTGTGGCCCCTTTAACTGAAAAACTATCATATTTTAAATGTAAGTTTTAACATCTTAACTTCCCTTTCAAAGAGGGGGGGGGGGTCTATCCTTTCTATCACACCCGCCCCCACACCCCTTAAATCGATGTTTTATAATCTAAACCAAAGCCAGACAAACTGCTGTAGGATAGATTTAGTGCATAACTCATCACAAAACATAAAAAGAATACCGTTAATCTATATATATTGGAGTCAGTTTAATCCATTACTTATCGAAGTAACTAACAATAGACTGATGTTAAATTTGTATCCTAACTAACATGTCGTAAGAGGCGAAGTTAAGGCCACGCCAAATGTTAATCGGTCGTACAGCAGCATAGATGGATCATTACATCCGAACGCAGTGCTTACGCAACTTAACATAGAGTTGTGTACAGAAGTGATTGTAGCAAATGTTTCATTTTTAATTTTGTTCGATAAGTTTCTTTGAATTGACAATATGTTTTATCAAGGTCTGCTTGTGTTTTTACATATGCCTTTATGAACAAAATACTACGAACTATATACTACAGCTACTACAATAAAAGCATTTAGACAACCTTTAAGTCATTGCACAGGCAATCGAAATGCTCCAAACCACTACCAGTTAGCAGCGTGCCCAGTATGCTGGCAGCATTGCCCCTTTGAATTGCAATGCTTATTCGTTGAGCCAAATAGGTGCCAGCGTTTTGATGCAACGCGATCGACCAAGCGCTCTGATTAGTTTAGCTCCCTGTCCCACTGACCCAACGTCTCTACACCAAACGGCTCAAATATGTAACTCATACGGAGGTTAACATACTTGCGCCGCTTGAGTTGCTCTGCCGAAGTAGTCGCGGCTTCAGCCCTCACGTTGGTTTCAGAAAGATGTGACAGTGCTAAAGTGTACGCATGTAGAGTCCCACACTAATGGAAAAGTCGAAAAAGTCTTGTGATGAAAATTAATATTTAGAATTTTTTTTTTTAGACGTATAATAATTTTTAAGTAATTCTGTTTACGTGCTAAAGATCCGTGCCATACGGACGGACGGACAGTCATACAGACAGACCTTTTACTATAATTAGTGTAACTCGCTCTGTAGCGGTACTAATTTTGAATAAATAAAGTAAATAAATAAATTTAGTAGCTGTAAAACTCTGTGTGTGAGTTCGTTCAGGGGAAGTACTGCCACATACCTATTTCTACCGCCAAGCAGTATTGTTCGCATAGCCGTGTTCCAGTTTGAAGAGTATGGGTGCCGGTGAAATGACAGGCACATGAGACTTAACAACTTTATGTCTTAGGGTGATGGGAGCGGTGCAGTTCTTTTTTTTGTGATGGAACACGCACAAGGTACACCTAGTGTAATCTGTGTGTGTGTCAAGTGCATTGATAATCAGACAGCGCAGTCTCATTAATTGGGCTCCGTGTTGCCCTTTGCGTATGGAACTTTATAAATGGTGAGGCTTGCACGTGTGGTACCGGGTCAAAATGTCACCTCCCCATTTTTTCCCGTGGGTGTCGTAAGAGGGGACTAAGGGAAAAGTGCGCCAATGAGCAGCATGCCCCTTCTCACGTGGATGTGAGTAGGGTGTTGTGTGCATTAGACGTACAACAGCGCTGTTATACCATCTTAGTGCCCTGTCTGAGTTTTATACAATATGTTCTTGTGATCCTATCTTAGATGTTGTTAGCGTAAACATATTACGAGTATTGGTAATATGTATGTTCTTGTGTTTCGTTCATTGTGTTAGAAAAAATATTTTGTATGTCCTTGAATCTGTGCCCGGCGAATAAGTTCGCCCCTATTACCTGGGACTGAAACCCAATTGGCGTAACGTGGGTGTTAGGCAGGCCTCTGCCTACCCCTTCGGGGAATACTGGCGTAATTATATGTATGTATGTAAAATAATAATATACATTATGTTTTAAATGTTTTATATATATAAAACATCAACATTATTTGAAGCTTTCGTACTAACCTTCTAACTTGTTTTATTACTCTTTGGTTATCTATTATATTGTAGACATTTTGCATGTTGAATTAAATCCTGTACACCGGTTTTTGTATATAGTTGATGTGTAATTATATAGTGGTTAGCCCAATTTCACTAATGTAAAATTCTAATTGGATAATTTGATTAGATTGGTATATATCTTATCTCTAATATTTACGTTGCGTATTATATATTAATCTATTTTGGATGGAGAAAAATGAGTCTATACTAGTATAGTCTCTGCGGTACTATACTATTTGCATTTCTTTATTTCCTCGATGACAGCTCCTGTGAAAACTTGAACGAGCGTTCTTTTTACATTATGTATGCATTATTTTATAAAAATATGACGTTTACGTACGTACAAGGATATAGCAGAGTTTCTCCGACTCTGGTATAACCTTGTACGTGCTGTCATCGAGAAAATAAAGAAATGGAAATAGTATAATTTCGTTATCCATTGGTTTTATTCTAATGTGGTTTTTTTTAAAATCTGGCATAGGTACCTAATGCACGTTTGCATTCAGCACCGATGATTCCTTAACATATATAAAAAAAAAATTGCTAGATTACATGTACCTAATAAGTCATCCCATCCACTCATCACCAGTCACCCATCTTAAATTTTAAATTATAATAAAAACAACAATGACAAATAAAACAAAATATTTTAAGAAAACAATTTAATAAATATTTTATAAAAATACTTAAAATATATCTAGTGATAATTTCGCCTAATTTTTCTGCTAAGCCAACGTGACGTTATAAACGCCACGTTACCAAACTGTTAGAATTTTCGAAGCGTTTCGGTTCTACGAAGCATCCTCAGGCTGCCTCACCTCTTTTAGTAGTAATAACATAATCTTACTGCTAAATTTTATACCTCGACGTCACAGCATCAGCATTGCAATATTTTTAGGATTTTATTTGTATAGCTTATAGGTTAACTTTTTATCTCACCTATTGGTAAGTGATGGTGTTGTTGAAAATGTTTTTAGGCTAACTAAGAATCATTATAATATCGCACACTATTCCCTTAGGAGAACTTTTTATTTGTCTTTACGAATCTGAAACCTGGCAACGCTACTTTCTATTTCTTGTGTAAATCATGACCGTCACTTTAATTTACACAAGTTTTTACGAGCTACATAATATTTTTAAATAAATAGGTTCAGACCTGGTAAATTTAAAATGTTGATTGTTCAGTCGCCAAGACACCAAACAAAAAACACGTCGATTTTATAAAAAAAAAGGGTCGTTTACGAAATTAACTTGCGCCTAAGATGAAGTATGTTAGACGCACCTTCCGACGAAATTCTTTTGATGGACGGATGACAAATACTACAAAATTCTCGAGTATGCTGAAGTTTCGTCATATACAAAAGATATACTAATTCTGTTCTCAAAAAACATTAAACCAATAGAACTTATTGTGCCGTGGAAAACTATCATACCTCATAATACCCAGACCACACATTAAAATAAAACAAATATTACGACTTAACTGATTTATTAAACAAAAACGGTTATGCGGTCGGTTATGCAAACATATTACAACGTTCACAGAAGGGATATTCAGGTTGCACGTGAAAAGCATATTGATTAAAAAATCCTACTACACAGTTTCTGATTACTTAAACGACAAAAATGCCTGAACAAATCCGCCTCTGCCAAGCTATTGCCCGTCACCTACATAATTTAAACAAATATTGTAATAACTTTATTATATAGTAAGTATGTAACACATTGTTAAAAGATGTTTAATATAATGGCCCCGAGTTTCTTGCCCGTTCTTCTCGCAGTGGCTCTATACAATTTATTTGCTGAACGTGGCAGTACAATGTAGAATATTTCAATACTAAAATTTGTAATTGACCTTCATAAGACTAGCGTCATAGACGCCTAAATTGAATAAATGATTTTGACTTTAACTTTGGGTTTTAATTTTATATTTTATATAGACTTTTTAGTGTTCCATTAAATTTAAACACACAACTTCTAGACATATTTGTAATTTTCTTTATTTTTATATCCTACTCGATAGGTTTGGTTAATTTTTAAAATTACACTTGGTTTTTTATAACGTATATGACGATACCTTAACTGCCGAAATCTATCTAGCCGTTTGGAAATTACAAGGTACTAAAAAAAATAACAATCAAACATACCTACTTAAATTCTAAATATGCGTGATAAACATAACCCTTCCTTGGCAGCCTGTTAAAAAGAACTGCAAATTAACGATTATTTTGTGATGCTGTTTTGCTGATCTAGTTTTTCTTAATAGTAATAGTTTGAATAATTTAATAATATAAATAGTTTTTCTTATGCAAAGCCATGTTATTTTTCAATACGTTCTAAACGAGGATACCATAATCGGTTATGTATGCTGTTCAAGTCGGAGCGTTATAGTGTATAACCACGTAATCTTTTTGTGCCTTTCAACCTTAAACTGTCAACCCAAACAACCATTACTTCTATCTTTGAACGTGTATCCAAAGTGGCATTGGTACGAACTTATCAGATATAGCTAGGTATCAGGGGAGACAGCTCGAGGCGTGATGGGAAGTATTGATGTTCATAATAAAGGAGCTCTTTAACCCTACTCTTTAACAAATAGCGAGTCCCAGATATAATCCAGCACCCACACTGTAAATCCTCGAAACGCTAAGTAATATATCTCTTTTTACGTACCTAAAGTTACACGGGCCACAAGCTGAAAGATAAAATATAAAACAGCACTATAAGGAAGAAGACGAAAGCAAAAGCCGCTGTGAAAAAGTTCTTCAGCTGAAATGGAAATGGGCGGGACACTTACAACGACGAAAGGTGGTCGCAAACGACATCTAACCGGTCCCTCATAGATAAAAAGAGTCGACCAGGAAGACCGTGCAAAAGGTGGTGCGATGACATTGCCAAAACAGCAGGTGTCACTTGGGCAGCGAGAGATAGGGAGAGATGGAGGCAGATGGAGGAAGCTTTCACCGCTCAAAGCGGTACTTACACTAAAAATATTTAGATAGACGAAAGTATTATTAAAATGTATTGTAGAATAAAGTAAAGTTAGAACAATGTTATTTAAGTAGTTAAAGTGTAAGAAAATAAAAAGCTTATATTTTTATTATTATTATTATACGTACCTATATATATGTGCGTAAGCATCGTCCTATTCCTTCGTTCTTCGCCTGATTGTGTGTGAGGTCAAAGTTTAGGCTATAGGTTTATGACTATAGCCCATAAAAGGCCACTTTAGAAATGCTCTTGTCAGTAACATACCAATACCACGCTCATTATAATTATATTGAAATCTGTAGTCTGTATACATTTTAACGAATTTATTTTTATAATGATATATTACAAACTTTAAGTAATAAAATATGAGAAAAAATATTGGATAATTTATGTTTCATTAAATAGTTTTCATGAAACTAGTAAATTATAATATTTATTGAAGAGTGTTATGCTCTTCCATGGTCCCTTTTCTATGTATTTTGTCATCCTCTCATCTTCCCATTGCTGTTTAAATTTTTGACTTGCTCCCATCCTCCCCGGTGTCTTTGTCCCGTTAAAAGGGCAGATGGGAAAAACAGTTTCATCGACGCCCTGGTCACGGTGTTAGAGTTTAACGGAGAGGATGGCACATATTAAGTATCATTTACCCCGGTATCGCGTGTGACGGGGAATATGGCACGGATAAAGCTTTATTTGCCCCGCTATATAATGTTACATCTAAATACTGATAAAAAGGAATGCCGCCATGCTAGCGACCACCCCAAGTAAAAAATATGTCGCCAAGCTCCTAACAGTGTGGTCCGGCAGCTGTCTTTTAGAGCCAGTAATTCTAGATTAAGCCTGTTAACAACCACATCATCACTTACCATCAGGTGAGATTGTGGTCAAAGGCTTAAATTGAGCGATAAAAAAAATCCATTGGCGCAGATATTCGATATTATACATTCGGTCCCTTATTTCCCTTTGTTACCTTTGGCAACTTTCGACCAAAAGACAAAGTACAAAATGCTCAAATATCTGAAACCACCCATAAGATAACCCACGAAGATGATCATGTTTAAGGAATCACAACATTTTGAGCATTACAAAAAATATTTGCTAATATAAGTCACTGAACCCAAGGAATATTCATGAGTATTGTTTTAAAATTTTCATTACAAATATAAGTAATATTGTATGATCGATCTTACTTTATAAAGTATATACACACAGTTGTGTTTACGCTTTAAAATAATAGCACGGAATAAAGGAGCTGACATAGTTTACTACAATAAATAACGAAATGTTTTTAACCTATGCCACCTATACAAATACATAGTTGGAGAGTGTCTGGCTTAAGTTTTATATTCTTTGATTAAGACCTAGAAGCCAAATATACTATACAAAATTACAAATTTACGAGAGGAAAAATTACAGTCATGTGCGGGATTCGAAGCCGCGTCCATCCATCCCTTTAGCCGGAGCATGCTCTAAACAATTGAGCTAACATGACACAATGACTCATAACTATATTTTTTGCTCTCGTTCTTCAACCATCGTATCGGGATGGAGAAAGACGGGTTCAAATCCCGAACATGACTATATTTTTTTCTCTCGTAAATTTGTAATTTTGTAACGTTATTCGCCAAGCAGGTGTTATTGCAAACATAACAATATTAAAAAAGCTAAATATACTGTTTTTAAAACGATAGTGTAATATATACATGAAGGTCATCAAGTGGTTTTCCTCTTTTTTATCAATCTTAGGAGACCGTTTTTTCCCCCCACTTTATCTTAGGATGGCAGTCGTTAGGCTCTGTTCAGTGGCATCTGACTATCTGAAAACCTTCTGATACTTTCATGCCCGTCTAACTATCAACCGTCCGGTCCGTGGGGACCGGGAGCTCATCGTATTTTTCAAAACTTATCAGAGCGCTTGGTCAATGCGATGCGTGATCAAAATGCTGGCACATATTTGGCTCAAAAAATAAGCATTGCAATTCAACGGGGCAATGCTGCCAGCATGCTGGGCACGCTGCCAACTGGTAGTGGGCTAGAGCATTTGGACTGCCTATGAGTCTGCAATGGCTTATAGGGATCTAAACGCTTTAATTGTAGTAGCTGCAGTGTTGTATATAGTTCGTAGTATTTTGTTAATAAAGGCTACCACCGGTAAAAAAAA
The DNA here is from genome assembly GCA_963890685.1 of Plagodis pulveraria. Taxonomy (NCBI): domain Eukaryota; kingdom Metazoa; phylum Arthropoda; class Insecta; order Lepidoptera; family Geometridae; genus Plagodis; species Plagodis pulveraria. The sequence continues at coordinate 20,441,359 of OY982962.1, forward strand.
ACTATCAACTGCCCATAAGTATGTAGTAAATCTGTTGCCAATACACACGGTTAGGTGAACTGTGTGTATTGGCAGATATCCTTGAGAGCCAGTTCCTAATCTAGGTTACCCTGTTTATTATCTTCAATCTCATCACCCATTACCAGTGAGATTGTGGTCAAAGAATTGCCTATACACTAAAATCTAATCACTTAACTTTTTTCATAAGGTCTTCTAAGGAAGATTGGCTGGAAATTCAATCTATGTCATCCAATTAAGAAAACTCAATGCCTTTCATAATTTTGCAATAGTGAAAGCCAATTTGTCTAAAGTAATGACATTGTGTATTGAACATATTCGTAACGAGTTAATTTTACATAAATTTTATCGTTTTCAGGTATGACATACGTTATCATGTTTATAATATCGATTAGTTTTAAAGATAATATGCGCAATTGGATCTCTCTGAATCTCTTTTGAAGCAGTAATATACATGGACTGCCATGCCGCAGGTCTATGGTTCGATCCTCATAGCCAGATGAGCTTCACCGCGAGAAGAGCATTTTGCCAGTCGCCAAGCACCTAACAATATGTTTCGGCAGCAGTCCTTGAGTTCGTCAATTGTGACGAAATGCATATGTTATAGGCAGAGGTTACTGCTTAGCATCGGGTGTGCCTCGTGCTCGTTCCGTCACAATCACATTAAAAAAGTAAGAATCTTTTTAATGTCGCGACTTCGATAAAACTGTATGGATGTTACCAAACCTAGTTACAAAAGAGCTAAAACTGGTTAAAATTTAAATCAGGTACACATTAACGTTTCCCACTTGATACTTCGTATTATCGACGTACGTCAAAAATATAGTATTGATATCTTTACATATATATTTATGTATCAGTATTTTACCGAGGGTAGAATTTATCGGCACGGGGCGTGGAACTGAGCCTCATAATTTAGGAAATAAATAGGGGGAGGAAACTGAACCATCACAAGAATTATATACGACTGAGGATTATGATTTATTATTTGAAGTAGTCATCCGTGTATCCGCTTAGTGTTTTTCTGTTAAGTTAAAGCTTATTTAGTAGATAGTAAACTTGTTTTCGCAAATCGGTCAGACTAATAGAAATATTTTAATGAAGTTAAGCTAAAATGATATAATTTTTATAATATAATATAAATATGTTTATAAGTAGAAAACTTTTTCACAAAATAATAAATATTGAACTAATGAAATAGACGTTTGTCAGCAAAGTACATCAAAACACTTTAAAATAAGAAGTGTTTTTTTCTATTCAAAAACAAAGTACAAACGTTTTCGTGAAAATAATAAATGTGTACAATAGAGTTTTTGATCCCAGATATATGCCACGAAGGGCTTTCACCAAACCGGACTAATGCCGGACAACAGCCGGACGAACCGGAGACTTTGCAGCCTGAGCCGCCACGTATTATCCACAATTGCATTATTTACCTCAAATTGCTCATTGCTTCAACGATAGGGGTAGATTTAGAAGGGCTCTATACCCTACACACCATATGACTGTGTAGACACGGACAATAATAATTTTGAAGCAATGATAGCCGAACGGTCACTGCCATGGACAGCCGTGCCGCAGGTCCATGGTTCGATCCTCACCGCTGCCTTGAGCTTCACCGCATGGTGGAAGGGCATTTTGCGAATGCCCGCCTGGCTAGCGACCACCCTCAAGTAGAAAATCTGTCACCAAGCACCTAACGGTGTTTCGGAAGTTGTCCTCGAATGCCCACCTAGCTAGCTAGCTATCATGTAGAAAATCTGTCCCCAAGCACCTATGTGTTCCGGCAGCAGTCCTTAAAAGCCAGTAAATTACAGCACATGAGACTTACCCATAGAATGTCACCCATAGAATGTCACCCATCCATCTCATTCCGTGGGCTTCATAACAGGCGACTAACGGAAATATACCAAATATGCATCTGTTATTGGCAAAGGTTACTGCATTCTCACAATCGTATATAAAAAAAATAAAGTGCTGGTTTACAGCAACAGTTTTGTTTATGAACCACTCTTTCTCGCGCTCACAGCAAAAAGCGATTTTCTGCCAGTTTTTAAACACTGATACCGTCTTTTTCAGGTTGGAAAGGCGAAAAGTATGTTTATGTCAAAATATACGAAACTTCTTGGATAGTTGCCATAAAGGTATTCCATGTAACCCATTTATTCACAACATTAAGAATTTAACATCTTCCTTATCCGTTTAATAATTGTTTATTTGCCTGTTTTGGTATCGAAAGGAATAAACAAGATATTATTCAAAGGCAAAACAATAACTTTTTAGTAAGGGCGGAAACCGGTAGAATAGATATTTCACAAAAGGGCAAGCGTGTTATGTATCGAAAAACCATTTACTTTTGTTCCTCGTCTTTTGGAATTGTAAATAAAATGGTATAAGATGCCGTCGGGAGCTCTATTTCGACAAGTATCTACTTGTAACAGAATAAAATACTAGTCCCATCGCAAACAATTTGTGGCTTGTTTATCGGGTATTTCACTACTGTTAGTTGAAAAAATACATATACTGTAACTTTCAAAAGTAAAAACTTTAAAAATGAAAATGGAAAATCGATAAACCGAGATTCTCATTAGCGTCTGAATGTATTTTGCTATACCAAGTTAATGACCACAGAATTTGTATCTTTGTAATAAGCATATTGAATCCACAATCTCCTAAAAAGGTTAATTAGATCTCGACTGCAGTTGTGTCATAAGAAACACTAAGCACTACTAGTTTTGCCATAAGGAACTATTAATTTGGTTGACACAACTAGTTTTACATATTGATTGGTCCATAGGGATATTCCTGGATCTTTATGATATTTCGTAGGCAGATGTTGATTCCCTGATTTTGGTTACTTTGAAGGTGAACTCTTCAGAGGATCATAATTTGGATTCAGAATATAATTATATTCCGTATGGGCGTTATGGCAACACATCCATGCCGAAGTTAATTTCATAACTGCTTGATTAAAAAAAACGAAGTGCAATTGATTTTTTTGGAATCCTCCTCCACGATACTTACTTTTCACATCTAACCTTCCCTAAAATGTGACCAAACCTTAAATAATTTTCAAGTCTGACAATGGCACGCACATGAAAAGCATTTTTTTTCTAATTTTTGCGCATTTTGGACGAACAGAAGGTCTAGCCTCCACATGCTGCGCGTATTTTTTTATTATTTATGTTTATGTTATTGTGACAGAACAAGTTAGAGACCCACCTGATGTTCAGCGGACTAACTTCTGCCTATAACAGATGCACTTCATCACAAGTCACGAATTGCACACCGCCCTCACCTTGAGACATAGTTGTTAAGTTTTATGTGCCTGTAATTTCACTGGCTCTCAAGGACTACTGCCGGACACACCGTTAGGTGCTTGGCGACAGATGTTCTTCTTGAGGCTAGCCAGGCGGGCAAACGCAAAATGCCCTTCCACCATGCGGTGAAACTCAAGCCGGCGGTGGGGATCGAACCAAGGTACGGCAGTTAGCTATTACCGCTCGGCCATCATTGCGTATTGAGGTTTAACTTTATTCTATTCATGTTTTTTATTCCCGTTACAAGCTCCTATTTGATCTGAATTGCCTTCTTAACATCGGCTGTAAGCAAAAATATATAGATATTTTATCGATAGTATCACTTTAATATAGTGAACTTGACCAGTCGGTCAATCAGTCGGTTACTCAGTCGAGAAAGATGTAAATTATAATTGTTACGTATGTCTTTAAGTACAGAATTCTATGAAGTGTGGAGTCTTTACGTATTCTGCTCGTCTGTGAATACAGCAATTTATTTGCTCCAATTTAAACCCAACCTAGTCTAGTAATACAATTAACCTCAGGCCTGAAATGAAGTTATTAACTGCCGCTTAACATTGGAAGGGCGATCCTAACCAAGTTTTTTCAAAGTAATTTTAACATCTTGTTAACCATACCTACCAAGATTGTATTTCAAATCTAATTACACTTAAACTGGTCCGTGTAACGTTAATGATAAATAGATATTACCACTCGTAGCATAGTAATAACTTCATCGAATTTTAGGTCATCAAGATTGCAACTATGTAAAGGATTTTACAATTCTTATGGTCAAACGCATATGGCAGCTATCGTCGATAAATGGTAATCATTTATGAATAATAGATATGTAGGTGCCAGTCAGTAGATTAAAAACATGCTTGTTTTACATTAATTCAATGCTGTTTTAGTTTAGTAACTGCATTTTAACTAGATCGCGTTTCTCAATTTAATTTAGAACATAGAAACTTGGGGTGTGAATATTAATTCTGATGTTAGTCCACATATGGAACGTTTTAATTTTATATATTTTACCATCATTAGAATTTGCTAGGAGGCATTAGGCATCAGGAAGGCCACAAAACTGAAGAAAAACCTTTTTAATAAATGGAATTAAATATAATGACCACCATAATATGCTTTGATACCCTTAGTTCTTTTACCAAAAATTGTAATCGAACACCAAATGTAGTAAATGATCACTAAATCTTAGCGAAGGGTTAAATATATTTTTTGCAAATAATTCATCCATAGAAATTAAAATGGGGGAATAAAATAAATATATAAAAACACGCCATCTCTTATAAGTTATTACAGTAACACGAAACTTTGTTAAATTGTTTTTTTTTTAACCGGCGGTATGCCTTTATTAATAAAATGCTACAATCTATATACAACACTACAGCTACTACAATAAAAGCATTTAGATACCCATAAGTCATTGCAGACTCACAGGCAGTCCAAATGCTCCAGCCCACTACCAGTTGGCAACGTGCCCAGCATGCTGGCAGCATTGCCCCGTTGAATTGCAATGCTTATTCTATAATAATATATACGTTATATTGATTAATTTTCAATTAATTCCGTTATGCAAAGAATTGAGTATTGTTGCGAGTATTTGACTTTGAAAACAGTGGCTAGTCTAGGACAAATTCATATTTTAGGTGCAACGTCAAGTGAAGCGAGGAGGAGCGTTAGGTTACTTGTAACCACAACAACGCGTGAGCCGAGCGAGCGAAACGAGCGTGCCACGGCAGCGACCGGCGACCTCCAGAAGAATTATAACCACATGTAAAAATAAAATGTAATATAAAAAAAAAAACATATGACAATGTAAAAACTTTGGTTATAATTTTACATCAAAATGCTGTTTTAATTTTGGTGACCATTTAGTACTTTTGAGTTAACAATGATTTATTTGGAGTCATTTTGCTTAAATAGGAGAGCGAGATGTTAAAACTTTAGTTATAAGTTTACATTCAAATGCGGGTTTAATTTTGGTGATTATTTAGTATTTTTATCTGTTATATGTTATTACATCTGGTGGTAAGTTAAACATAAGCCTTAATAAATTACATGTTGGAGAAAGGTTCGTTGTTCGACCTCGCGGTAGTGTTTGGATAAGGTAAATAGATAATAATTTTTGTGCAAAAAAGTTTATGATATACAGCAAATATAGAAGATACCTTTTTTAGTAGCTTTTGTGACGACGTTCCTAAGATTTTTAAATGGAAGCGCAAAAAGCTAGGGTTATTGTTAAAGAAAGTTGCATTGTAATCTTCAATTGGTACAGCCTATAAGTTTTCCTCGGGAGAGGAGTTCATGTTCATCATCATAAAACAAACAATCAATCTTGCTTCTCAAAAACAATTTGAAGACGCTAGCCTTATTTTTACCTGCTATATCCCTAGCTAGATTTTTCCAGCGTTTCTTATTAACTTCAAGTGTGAAATTTGTCAAGTCATTTACACAGAAACATCAAGAGGTAGTGGAAAAACGTCGTTGTCGAAGTGCTCGTAGCGAAGTTTGGTAAGCTGTTCTTAACCGATCAGCTAAGTTAAGCAAAGTCCGCCGCGGTCATGAGTTGGATGGGTCACCGCTAGTGACATTACTACTGAGCGCTTCCGTGCTTCGGAGGCCACGTTAAGCTGTGGGTCCCGGTTGTTATTCGCAAAATGCCCGCCTGGCTAGCTACTACCCTCAAGTAGAAAATCTGTCACCAAGCACCTAACGGTGTGTAATGGTAGCTGTGCTTGAGAGCCAGTAATTCTAGATTAGCCTGAACAACATCTTCGACCACATCATCACTTACCATCAGGTGAGATCGAGGTCAAAGGCTATTAGCCTATTAGCTATAAAAAAATGTCTTAGTACAGAAAAAAACACACTAAATATTGCTACAACATATTCTGTATTCGGTAACAGATTTTGTACATCTTGACTAGCTGCACCCCGCGGTTTCATCCACATCGAGTATGATAAAAACGTAAACTATCATCCAAGTTTTGTCGAAATCGGTTCAACTGTTCGTGAAGGAACAAACTACTAACTCACTCGTTCACAATCTTTCGCATTGAATACTGTAATTAGGATAGGTACAAAATAAATATTTTGAGTTAATTAATAAAAATATAACTCAAACATTATTTAGAGTTATATTTATATAAAATAAACCATAAAATGGTCTTACTCTAGATACAATATGAAGGTACGTATTTACTTACCGTGTAAAATATATACATAAACAATAAAATTAAATTATTATAAACGTATTTACGTAAATAACAATTATATATCATCACCGTGGTAGGTATGCCTTAATAAGAAGTGTTGTAGTACCATGTTTTGCCCGTGAAGTATTTATTAAAGTCCCATGTAAGAGCCTAAGAGCCTATGATCAGCATTTATGAAAATACTTTTTGCATCGTGGAAGGGCATTTTGCGATTGCCCGCCTGGCTAGCTACCACCCTCAAGTAGAAAGTCTGTCGCCAAGCACCGAAAGGTGTGTTCCGGCAGTAGTCCTTGAGAGCCAGTGAAATTACAGGCACAATGAGACTTAACAACTATGTCTCAATATGACGGGTGCAGTGCAATTCGTGACTTGTGAGGAATTGCTGTTATAGGCAGAGGTTAGTCCACTTAACATCAGGTGGGCCTCGAGCTTATTCCATTACAATAACATAAAAAAAAACACGAAGTGCGTGATTGTGTTTGTCAACAATATTTTTAGTAAAACTGGTGTATATACTTAATTGATAATAAAACAACATTTACCGACTTAAGAAAAAGGTATACTATTACCAAACAAATATTAATATTAGTGAATTAACAGATTTAAATATAAAATGATTTATTATATTTAGAATGTTAAGTATTTTCGGAAAGCGCGACTGTCTATGTCTACCATTTTTTTCAGTAAAAGTGTCATATTAACAAAAAATTCTTACCTATCAGAAAAATGGTTTATTCCTTGGGAGTACTACTAAATAAATAATAATATTACAAAACAGATTCAAACCATAAATTATTTATTACATTTAGAACATTTTAATTACAAATTCATTCTAACTATAATAAAAAAAATAATAACATTGGAAGAACCGCTAATTTTGAAGTCACACATTTATCCGTACTTATTTTCGCCCAAAAAGAATGTTGAAAATGAACTCTGTGTGTCGTTATCTCTTAAAAGAAAAGACCCAGACTTTGTGCTTCGTGGCAAAGTGTTGTCATCCATCGTTGATTCATGCAACGATGCTGAATTTCTTCACCAACTGTCACTTCTTGGTGGGGGCACAGGAGGACTGAAAATAGAAAAAAATACAATGGTTTGATTAAGCACTCACTCTGTCATTTTTTAATATTGTTAGGTTTGCAATAACGCCTGCTATGCGGATTACATTACAAAATCACAAATATACGATAGGAAAAATTTAAGTCATGTGCGGGATTCGAACCCGCGTCCATCCGAGCCGGAGTATGCTCTAACCAATTGAGCTAACATGACATGACGTCATGACTCGAATCTTTCCTATCCTTCTTTAACCATCGTATTGGGATGGAGCGAAATCTATAGTACCACTTGCGTTGTACTACAAACAAGACCAATTTTGCAATTGGTTTTATACTTGTAAATGATGACGCAACCTTATAATTTTTTAATATTGTTAGGTTTGCAATAACGCCTGCTATGCGGATTACATTACAAAATCACAAATATACGATAGGAAAAATTTAAGCCATGTGCGAGATTCGAACCCGCGTCCATCCACTCCTTGAGCCGGAGTATGCTCTAACCAATTGAGCTAACATGACATGACGTCATGACTCGAATCTTTCCTATTCTTCGCACATGGCTTCTCTCGCACATGGCTTAAATTTTTCCTATCGTATATTTGTGATTTTGTAACTCACTGTGACAGTAAAGGCCTAGTGGCAATACTATTCGCCAATTCGGCAATGTGTGCGCAGGGATACCATAGTTCGAGCCCCATCGCGGGCTTGAGTTGTTACGTTATTATTATATGTTCTGTGCATAAGCGCATGGCGGTAAGGTAATTTTTGAATGCTCACCTGGCTAGCTACCATAATAAAGTAGATATTTTGTCGGTAAGTACCTTTTGGTATGTTTTGGTAACTGACCTTGAGAGCTGACATGTTTTAAGTTAAGACCACATCATCACCTACGGAAAGGTAAGAAGGTGGTTAGACTAACATATCAGCCCAAAATGTACTAACATTTATTTGATGCAGTACGTCGGTCATGGTACCTCAGTGTATTAAAACTATCCACAAAATCTATTGAAACAATTTGAATGCTATATTAAACATCACATAGAATGCTAATCTACTGAATCTCACATACGTGTTAGAACCGATTAAAAATTATTTTTAATAAGAGTAGTATGTTATCTAGAATTTTATGTTACAAGCTATCTTGATAAACAGCTTATTTTCCAAGGGCGCGCCTATATGAGTCAAACCCTTTGTTCTTGACTAAGATTCAAGGTAGAATTTTACCAGAGTAAATTATTATGCAAAACATTTATGCGCTTTGAATGGTCTGTAATTATTGTGGGTAGGTGAAATAATGCCTCTGACTATACGAATAGAAATAATATTTAAGATAATATACTAATAAGTTAATAAGAGAGATATAGTTAGAAAATATAATTATTTTTATGTTGCTATTATTTTTATAAACTTTCATTATGATTAAATATGGATTATAAATAAATAAATGTCTGTGCAAATAACCATACAGCAGCAGTAACATACGAAGGAGTCCGAGAAGGAGAAAAATAGGACGTATTTGACCCACATGGGACAAAAACGGCAAATATTCGGAATGGAAAGAATTGAGATAGGCACTTGACCGGCTGTACTGCGTTGAAAGCTATGTTAAATAATTTAATTTTATAAATGTTCGATACGTACCCAGGGGTGTTCCAGTGACTACCATCACACATTGCGGTCGTTGGTGTCTCTTGTTGCCTGAAAGAATAAGAAAAAAGCAGTGCAGCAAGTTTTGAAGCAGTGATGGCTCAGTGGCATTGGCTATGGACTGCCATGCAGCAGGTTTGAATCCCGCCGCGGGCTTGAGCTTCACCGCATGGTTGAACAGATTTTTGCGAATGCCCGCCTGGCTAGCGACCACCCACAAGTAGAAAATCTGTCGCCAAGCACCTAACAGTGTGTTCCGGCACCAGTCCTTGAAAGCCAGAAAAATTACAGGCACATGAGACCTAACAACTGTACGTCCCAGTGTGACGGGCACAGTGCAATTCGTCGTTGACGAAATGCATCTGTTATTATAAATGCTAAAATATGATTGGCAACATGTTTTGGCTCCTTTAATCAACTGGTAGCAAGCAAACATTCCGTGAGAATTCCCAAGAATGGTTTGCGTCAAGCAAGCAAGCAATAAAACTGACTAGTTGTTAATAAGACATATTGTACATATATAGGTTGACGATAATAAAATTTCGACGAAAATTATGACAGTTATAACACTCTTCCTTAGGTAGGCATATTATTGTATATTGAACAACGTCATAGCGTTGAAATCTATATCGCTAGTAGCGAAGTTTCCTTAGCCGATCCTAACCGATCACTTAAGTTAAGCAACGTCCACCGCGGTCAAGACTTAGATGGGTGACCGCTATTTGCATTACTAATGAGCGCTTCCGTGCTTCGGAGGGCACGTTAAGCCGTCGGTCCCAGTCGTCTAAGGATGGCAGTGTTAGGATAGTAGCATGGTGATAGGGCATTTTGAAAATGCCCGCCTAGCTACCACCCTCAAGTAGAAAATCTGTCGTCAAGCACCTAACAGTGTGTTCCGACAGCTGTCCTTGAGAGCCTGTAATTCTAGGTTAGCTTGAACAACATCTTCGACTACATCATCACTTACCATCAGATGAGATAGTGGTCAAAGGCTAGCCTATCAGCTAAACATAAATAAAACAATGCAATCGAGTCAACAGATACTATATGATTAATGACTTGCCTTTAAAGTTCCTAACTATAATGTTTAATTAAATATTAATTACCCCGATCCTAAGTTGGCCAGAGCCAAAGCTTCTTGAGCCCTCATCTTTCTGCCGTAAGTCCGCCATAGCTTGACGCAGAGAGGCATCAAAGTAGAAGACCACATCACTCCTAAAACGAAGCCACAAACCCACCAGCCATGCTGAAAACAAAATAAAACGATTACTAAGAGAAGAGTGCAAAGAGCGCTTAATATCTATACTTCCATACAAATATAGTTTCGTCACATTTTAAATATAGTGTTCAAACTCGGTGACATTTTGCATATGCATGCATAGTGCTGAGCCTAATATCTATGCTTCTGGTTTGCCAGTTTGTCGATTTATTATTTATTTCATCCCTAAATTTCATAATTACAATTTTCATACATAATGATTTTTCGAATTATTTTTAAAAATACTTAATTTTACGGAAATCTGGCAAACCAGAAGCATAAATATTAGGCTCTAGGACATTCGTGCAAAGTTTCACTAACGTTTGAACACTTAGTATTATAAAAAAAGTAAGTAAACCATTTTTTAATGTGATTGTGACGGAACAAGAACGAGGCTTAAACGCACTTAAGCGGACTAAAATCATGTGCGGGATTCGAACCCGCACCATCCACCCATATTGCTGGGGTATGCTTTGACCGCTATGCTAACATGACATAATATGAATCATGACTCTAATGTATACTTTCGTTCCGGTGGTTGAGGGCAGTGCATCAATACAAAATTACATCGAGTGTAAATATATAGTCATGTGCGCGATTCAAACCCGCGCCATCCACCCCTATAACCGGGGTATGATCTGACCGCTAAGCGAACATGACAAATATTTATCTTCCATTTATCATTTTGTTCGACTAAATTAATATTTTTTTATATATTTTTTATGTTATTGTGACGGAACAAGCACGAGGCCCAACTGATGTTAAGCGGTATCCTCTGCCTATAACAGATGCATTTCATTACAAGTGACGAACTGCACTGCGCCCATCTCCTTGAGACATAGTTGTTAAGTCTAATTTTGCCTGTAATTTCACTGGCTCTCAAGGACTGCTGCCGGAACACACCGTTAGGTGCTTGGCGACAGATTTTCTACTTGAGGGTGGTCGCTAGCCAGGCGGGCATTCGCAAATTGCCCTTCTACCATGCGGTGAAGCTCAAGCCCGCGGCGGGACTCTAACCATGGACCCCATGCGCGGCATCCATAACCAATGCAACCGAGCCATCATTGCTTCAAAAATCTTACCAAAGAAGAAATGTAGCTTGTACATAACAAAGTTCTGGCGCCAGAGTAGACGTTGAAAAGCGGACGGCATCTCGCCGCGTGCTTCCCCACAGAATTCAGAACGTGCGTCCTCCAACCAGCAGCATGGGATATCAGTCGTGATATGTAAACTGATATTTTCTGTAAGACGACCAGATAGGATTATATATGACTGTGTTATATCTATTCAAATGACCCTGAATGAAATAGCTTGTGAATTTATTTTATTTTGCGTTGATAACGGTAAGCCTCAGCACTAAGCCATCACTCACATCGATGTGGTATTGCTGCACATTTGGTGCACAGCAGTGCTCTTTACTATCTTAACATCCTGAATACTTGAATAGTACTGGGTATCATTATCAAAGAAAGCGTTCCCAAGTAGGGCAGGTGCGTCAAGAAATCTGCCGACCATAAACACGACGCCAGATCCTTTTACAATGACGATCTTGAATTGTCCTGTATGTGTTAACAAAAACAGACCTTTTTATATGTCCTTTGTGTTTTTAAAGAAGATATTTGGGCCAATAAATCCACTATAGTGTTCTTTAAGTCTTTTTTTTATAACAATAAATAAATTTGAATTTGAAATTTGAATTTGTGCACTATTTCACCAGTTGGTTAGTGATGCGTAGTCGAATATGTTATCTAACCTAGAATTACTGGCTCTTAAGGACAGCTGCCGGAAGCTGAAGCCAGTAATCTGTAAGTAACACACTGTTAGGTACTTGGCGACACATTTTCTACTTGAGAGTGGGATTGCTAGCCAGGCGGGCATTCGCAAAAAGCCACTTCCGCTACCACCATGCTGTAACGACTGCCATTCTAAGAAAACAACTGGGATCGAGGGCTTAACGTGCCTTCCGAAGCACAGCATACAGTTGTAATGCCACTAGAGTTCACCCATGCAAGTCATGACCGCGGCGGACGTTGCTTAACTTAGCTGATGAACGGCTAATTAAACTAAACTACGAGCGCTTCAACATGGATGAGGGTAAGTATATAATGAGGATGATAATTACCTTTCGAGCAATAACATCGCCTTGGTTGTCGATATAGTACTGCGCCGTGTGGATGTGGCTCAATGAGATGTTCAATTTCCTCCTGAACGGCATTAGTTGCAGTTCCAACTCCGTCAACTTGAAGACCACGTCTGCTCGTATATGTTCCAATGGCTTTATGTTTACGGCGTGCATTCTTTGTGTTCTGCTGGCTGTTGTAGTATAACGTTTCAATCATCGTATATATTTTCACTAAATTAGCAGCTCAGGTGAGTACGAAAATCAATCAAACCCTTATTGAAATAAGGATCATAGCAACGCGCGCTGCAACGTGACTGTTTTCATATATAAACTAGGAATAAATGTTTATTATTTCGTTGTATGTGTAGCAAATATTGATATAATTTGTAAGAAAATGTCGACCAGTACTGATGATATTTTAAACATAAGCCAGCAATAAATAAAATAAACACTTATATCCGTGTACTATGCAAACACAAATTAAATTATAAGTAAATCCATTAACTATTTGAGGTAATGCTAAACAAATTACAGGAGTTCTAATATGTAATTTCTTATTATACGAAAATGTAATTTTAGTACCATATTATAGCATTACCTCTAATAGTAAAATAGGGCACTAAAAACAATTCATGCGCTGAAAAGTGTAAGGCCTCATGTGAGAGAGCACTTTAAGAAAGACAATATTACGACAGTTCGTTCTGTTTACATATATGATAGTTTATTTGAAATTCACGAAGATAGGGATATTCTAAAAAATCCCTCTGCGTAATAATAAAAAATGAATTATGAAAAATTATGATATTCGAATCAATGAATTATGAAAAATTATGATATTAGCTATGGTACAAAAACAAAGTCTTTATTCAAACATACTAATTTATAACAAATTACCAAAAAGCTTGAGCTGAATAGGTATATATTTGTTTTAAACTTAAACTTACGAACTTTTTAGGAAACAATTCACTCTCCACATTAAAATCATATACATGTTAATGTAGCTTGTGGTATCTTTGTTCTTAGGACAAGTGCAAAAGAGATAGGTAACTAGTATAGTCAATTATTACTATATAAAGAGTAAGTAGGTACACACACATACTTATTATAATTATTAAATTTAAATCAATTATTTTCATAGATAGTTTTTTATAGAGTATTGACGTTTGCTAAGCGAAAACATAGAAACCATTTTTGGATGGAAATATAGCGGCACTTGAACCTGCAACCCTGGAACACCGTTCTGGTGCATTTCTAATTTTGCTATGGTGGCGGGGGCTGGCCAGTCAAAGTTTGCACGTCTTTCTGATATTAGCGCCATCTACCTAAATAGTATGAAACTATCTACCAAGGCTGGTCGGTCGATGACTAATTCGACGAATATGTTGGATGGTATAGATTCATAATAAAATCTGTCAGGCGGTGAAATTATTGTTTGTTTTTTTTGCATAGGACAAAGTCTCAGATGCAGCTAATTTAAAATAAACCTTACCTAAAGTTTCTAGTCTAGCAGCAGTAGTCAAATCTGTCACTTGTGCTGCAATATTTTGTAGTTGATCAACAAGTGACGGTAGGTCTTTTCCAACTACAGGAACGTTATAGTCCAATCTGCAATACACAAAAATAATGATAAATAATAATTAAACAGTTGGATAAAATAGTATTAGTTTTAAAGTCACCTCTGAGGTAGGCTAGGTACCATATGTCTTTTGGTTATCAAACACATACTAGTACCTACTAGGATTTTACGGCAGACTTTATGACTGTTTATGGGAGTAAGTTACCATAGTCCTATTATTAATGGCTTTGCCAAGAACAAGAATATTCTATTATAGCCATAAATGTGAAATATCGAAATAAAACTTGCCCCACCTATATTTAGCCAGGTCAACATCAGAAACCTTCAACATTTGGATCAACAAGTTACTAAAGTTCCCAGATATAGTTTTCAAAAGGCCGACGTCTACCGCCTCTTTCAGTCTACCCAGATCTGCTTGCAGTTCTTCCCATTCAAAATAAGATGTCTCTTTGTTCACATCTAGTATTTTGTCTAGTTGGAAGACGAGATAGGCTGGTCGGTCTTTTTCACAGTCCCTGAAATAAATAGGTATAAGTAAATAAATGAGCTTCGTCAGGCTTGTATATGAAAAGTTTTAGGTGTATCAAGCTTCGTACTGCCAAGTCCCACAAAATAAAGGGCATGCTTGTAACATAGAGAAAACTAGTAATAAAACGAATACTATTTGGCTGACCTAGGAATCAAAATGTACCGAAAATCTTTTACGACATGTCGTGGAACTATTTATTTATTATTATATCATCATCATCAGCTGGAAAACCTCCACTGCTGAACAAATGCCTCCCCCATAGAACGCCACAAAGAACGGCTACTAGCCACTTTTAAACACTGGCTACCCGTGACTTTCACGATGTCGTCAGTCCACCTGGTGGGGGGCCTACCAACTCTACGTCTTCCGGTGTAGTGTGGCAACCACTCGAAAACCTTTCTTCCCCATCGGTTGTCAGTTCGTCGAACAATATGGCCCGCCCATTGCCACTTCAACTTGCAATTTCTGAGAGCTATGTCGGTGACTTTGGTTCTTTGGCGAATATCTACTACAATTATTATATAACATAAATATATATATATATATATATATATATATATATATATATATATATATATATAGGAAATTCAGATTTTCATAAAGTCAGCGTCTTGATATGGTATATATCTAGTAGCACCTATGTACCACCGGCTTGGCCGTCAAACCATCGCCAAGCTGCAATTTCATAATAGGCACATCACATTATACTCGAAATTATTGTTCGGGCTAATCTAGAATTATTGGCTCTCAAAGCTTCTCGAGTGACAAATGCAATGCAGTGGTATGTTGCAACCTTACTTGTTCTTTACGTTCCGTACTTGATACAAACAGACTTAGTTACGCACTTCGTAGCTGCACACCAGGTGGGCTCCTTTACATCTTCGATATTAATTAATCCGCTCGTCCTTGTCGTGTGGCTTTAAGTGTAGCTTTGAAATTGTTTCTAGGTTCGATCACCATCTTGGAAACTTATTGGGTTTTCCTGATAAATTCGGAAATACTCTAAAGTGGAACTGTGGCTAGTAGTCGGCAATAGGCTCGCCCCCTGTTTTATGAGACCAGACATAACTAGTGAAGTGGCGTGATAATATGCAGAAACTCCATTTAATGTGTATTTTACATTTTGAAATTCTTATGTCCACACATACCTTAAAACATCTTTGACACTAACATCAATCGTAATATTCTCCAGGTCTCTAAATAGGGCATCGAATACTCCTTCATAATTGGACAGCAAAGGAGAAGGCCTGTCCAAAAGGGCTGTCAAAGTTTCATATTGTGGACTGTCCCATAAACCGTGGCAAACGTATACCTATAATGTAATAAAACATTAATGAAAATTAACTGCTTAAGTTCTAACTGATATAAAGGAATTGACTAAAGTGTTTTTAAAGGACGAAGCGACAGTTACTTCTTATAAAAAAACTACTTTCTTTATCACTGAAAAGTATGGAATAATCTCCCGGAGTTGGTGGTACCATGCTGATTCAAAACAATCTGAGGGCATCTGTTAATGCTGTGACTTTCACAAGTTTTTATCATATACAGAGTTACTGGTAAAGGGCTAACAACCTCTTAGGGTTGACTTTTGCTAGTCCTAACAAACATTTTGACATGAGTTTTTTTTTGAAGTTTTTGTTTTTATTTCTTTTTCATATTTTTGTTGCGTTTTTTATGTGTTTTTAACGGAATAAGCACGTAGGGAGGACAAATACAAATACAAATTATTTATTAATAACACCATTGTTACAAGTCGAACAGTTACTATACTGAATATAGTATTGTAAAAATAATATATAAATAGGTACACAATCTCTATATGTCAATTATGGGTATTCCTTAGTAAGTATTCCTTACAATATTATGTATTCATCAATCATTATTATTTAATTTATTATTTCATGCATCAACAAATATTCTAGGTTTAATTCTTAATGTCATTATCCTGACCACCTGTGTTGGGCCACCTGATGTTAAAAATCTCTTGTGCTTGTAATGTATTATTTCATATTTTTTATTACTTTACTCGATGTCAAAGGGAGCACAGCGCGGTCCAGTGTTGCCGCGGCAGTCGCTCTTGGCTCGGAGTAGGCGTTAATATATATATATTTTTCATTATAAAAATCATCTTAATATGTTTGTTTGAACAAGTAGAAGTCAACTCTAAGAGGTTGTTAGCCATTTACCAATAATTCTGTAAGTATATCAGTGTTTGAAGTCGGTTCAGTTATTTTTTTTTGCTCTATTTAAATGCATACTGCTTACAAGATAGATTGGAACATTCACTCACAATAATATGAACCATCGGCAAGTCACAATGTTTTAGTCACTCAGGCAGCTATTGCCAACCGAAGTTGACGAAATTTTTATGGTACACAGCGGTACAAAAATTAGACGATGGAGAAAAAAGTTATGCATATACATTAAAAAACATGTCCATATAAGAATCTTCATCTTTTTTTGGAATAAGGCTAAGAATGAGACAGTTAATTGCTGTTTTAGCAGAAGCTAACACCAATCAATACTATTTGAAAGTATAGCACGTTCAGGCAGATATTTCAAAATAATATTGCTTTTTGAAGGTATGAACATCGTGTCCCGGTAAACACCTAATTTATAATAGAAGATGGAAAAAAAAAAATATTGTTAAGACGGGGCTCATGTGTTGCCGGGCTAGAAATGAAGCACGCCCTACCACCCATATCATTCTGCGGGAGTCACAAGATGCGACGTAAAGAAAAGTACCAGTAGATAGGTAGCAACGCTTTTTGAAGAACTGACATCTAACACTACAACCCCCAAGACGCCTGCCAAGCGTGGTGATTTTGGCAAAACCTCTGTCATGAGGGAGGCATTTTTTCAACGGTAGGCTTCATGGCTATTGATTTGAGGTATATATTAAAATATTGTTTTATAATGTATAGAAATACTTGTATATCTGTGGTATTAGTAATTTTGTAGTGCAGACGGTGGTTATAACGTTCTTGGTGTCAAAGAAAACTCGTCCTTTCAGTGATCTTTCATAGTTTAAAGATAGTATTCACTATGATTCAATTTCTCTTCTAAAAGAGCTTCAAACTAGGTTGTTTCTTAATTTGTGTTCAAACAACAACATATATATTCTAGCTACTAGAATATATATATTTTAGCGACTTGATCTTGCTCGTCTAAGAAAATAATATGCTTAAAACACAAGGTTAAATTTATAAAGTTTAATAATTCATTTGACTGCTTTTAAAAATATTGTAGCAATGCGCAAAGAGATTTCACAGTTCAAAGAACACCAGGAGTTCGTTCGAAAGAAATGTTTCTCGCAACACAGAGGTAATTTACTTATAAGATAAAGTTTTGAGGCTCGTTAGATCAAACTTACCTCAGCATGGCCCGTGATAAGGAAGATTGTGGAAACCATTCCCCATAATATGAGAGAAGCGAAGCATAGCCATCCAGCTGAACTGAAAAATGTAATAATCAACTCTACTGCCAGGGTGTTAACGATCAAATTTGTTTGTACGTCAACTTACACTTTCAAAGTTCTCTGAGCATGGTTTTTGGCATGTCCGCACCCGCAAAGCAAAGCCATTAGTATAAGTGCCATAACGAATCCCAAAATTACAATGCAAGCTGAAAATATCATAGTCATCAGAAAAAATGTGCTACGCCGTAGAGTTTTTGTAGCACTTTGCTATGCTATACAAAAAATATCAACGAGACCCAAAATCCCATGGAAGCGAGCCTGATGATAATAACTTGAATATTTGTAGTAAATATTTAAACACTTTTTAAACGCAAGTCATAAAAGCAGATTCGATAGGTCTATTGCAAAATAACAAGAAAATTTTGGTTTTATATATCGTATACATACAGATTACGGCTCGAGAGTATATGGAACAGTATCCTGATGTTATTAAATTATTGGAAGGCGTCAGTTGGTGGACGGATGGTGATCTAGATGTAATTTAGTTTCATTTCAAGTTCTAGGTTCATTATGCACTTGGACGTGAGTAGGGTTACTGCTCATTAGGCGCACAAAGCGGCTTTATAGAATCTTGATACCCAAGTAATAATAACCAAGCGGGGGGTAGTGGTATACTTTAAAGGATTGGGCTAGTGCAGGCAGCAACCGAAACTATAACTTTTATAAATATGATCTTGTGTCATACTTTGAGATGTTAGATAAAACAATATCTTTCCGCCAATATCCCATGGGTATAGCAGTAGAATATAGATACCTTTCAGATTTGGTGCTGGTAAATGTTGTTTCGTTGGTTCTCACGGCAGTCCAAGGTATACCTTGGACTGCCGTGAGAACCAACGATTGCATACTAAAAGAAATTAAAATCACTACCCGGCTCTCCACAATCTGCCGACAAAGCTTCTTTGGACACATTATGCGGTTTTCAAAGCATAGTCTGGAAAAGCAGATTATATTAGGCAAAATGAACGGCAGACGTGGGGTCTGCCGTTCACTTTTGGGGTCAGGGAAGGGCACCTACAAGATGGTTTAACACAGTTAAGTAGGTGGTGGGCGGGAGTAAGCACCATGCGGTTTACACATCCTATAACCGCATATAATGTATTGTAAGTAGTCGCGATCATGACAAGTGAGGAAATAATGAAAAAGAAGGAGTAGGCCCTAATGTAGGATAATGGTGGAAAGATATTGATATCTATCAACATAACAAAAGAAAGCAGATAATATTAATAAAACTCACGAACATAAACATATCTATCAACATAACAAAAGAAAGCAGATAATATTATTAAAACTCACAAACATTTCTATTTATTGATTAGGACAGGTTATCTACGTGATAAAAAAAAAAAACAATTGTCTATCCTTACATCGACAACAAGTAAGTGTTAAATATCACGTGAATAACCTGTCCTAATCAATAAAAAAAAAGCAGATGTTAATCAGTGACGAAAGAAACTGTATTTTTTTGTAGATACCTTACGCTGTGCTAAAATAGTTTTTTTTTATAGAAAGAAACAGTTTTCTTTCAATGGTAACAGGGCCATCTCAAGTGCTTGTTTTTCATATAAATATCATTTCGTCAAATTTTGGTCACAACAGTGTTCAATCAAATTGACAACATTAAGTTCTAAAAAAACATTAAATTTATTTAAAAATGTAAAGATAAGGTAAGTAGGAAGAATATATGACGGAAATAGTGCTAGTAAATAGACGCAGAAATAAATAAATACTTTATTTTCAAACTCGATACTATAGTATCGTTAAATATCCACTGTGGCCTTCTGTGACTTTCCCTTGGATATATAGTATGTATAATAATAATATATACTATAAATACTCCCCTTAGAAGTAAAACTGATGACGACAGCGATTATAACATTGTATGGAGATTATAAAGTTCCTTTTTTAGCCACGCGGTGATTGGTGACTCTGCTATACTCACTTAACATTAAAGTCCATCGCCCAAACTCGTATCTTTGAACCCTGTCAAGTGCGGACTCCAGTCGCCTCGACGTAGTGTGCAAGCTTGAAGTTAGATGGCGCACTATGTCGCTTAAAACTTTCACTGAGCCGTGCGCCAGTTGTCGATGTGATTCAATGTCGTGTAGTATATCTAGAAGGTAATTTTAATAAACAATCAGGCGCTACATATATTTTTACCAAAAAATCTAATTACAACAACGCGCTCAGCAGGCGTTATTGCAAACATTACAATGATAAAACAAAATGAGTGGGAACTATTCCAACAAGATGGCGGGCTTTTTCAGCAAGAGTATCTTGGTATACTGATTACGCATTGAAGTAGTTATGCAAAGATATAACTGTGTTAGGCTTAAAAGAGACAAATTCATACCTATTATTAATTTACCTTATTTATTTCACTAACGCTTGAATATAATGATCATACATTATAATATCACAACAATAAGGGTTAAATTTACTTTACTTAATAAACTTTTTCATACTATGAAAAATTCATATTATACTTATACAGTAGATCTCAATTTTGACTAACATCGACGTTTCGATGGAGTTTCATCCACGTGATGACGAGTGTTTTTAATATAATCGAAACGTCGATGGAGTTTCATCCACGCAATAGCGTAAGCAAGTTGTTTATAACATTCGCGAAAGTTATAAAATCACAAGAATGAAATAATCCGTTTATTAAGTTTAGGTTCGGTAAATGACGAAAAAAATACGCACGTTTTTTATAGGTGATAGGTTCGCCTTTGACCATTATTTCACTTGATGGTAAATGATGATTTGATCGAACATATTGTTCTGACTTACCTAGAATAACTGGATCTTAAGGACAGCTGCCGGAACACACCGATAGGTGATTGGTGACAGATTTTCTACTTGAGGCTGGTAGCAAGCCAGGTTTCCATTCGCAAAATACCCCACTACCATACTATAATGATTACCATCCTAAGACAACAACCGGGACCGACGGCTTAAGGTGCCTTCCGAAGCACGGAAGCGTTCAGTAGTAATGCCACTAGCGGTCACCCATCCTATCCATAACCGCAGCGGAAGTTGTTTAACTTGGCTGAATATTTATGAACGACTAAACAAACCAGGCTACGAGTGCTTCAAAAAAATGTTTATGGCTTGTAGGGTGGTGGTGTGCTTTGATCTATATTTTAACAGTTCGTAAGTGTTGATGCCAATGGTAAATAAACTCAACTTAGATTTACAACGGCATTCAAGTACAATGCGATTAAAATAAGAATAGGATCGGCCTAGCGCCATGTTGTGACGTCAAAACTAGAACTTGGTACAGTTTGCAAAAAAAGAAATGAGAAAACATGTATAAATTAGTAAAGAAAATAAAAAACCCGACTGCAAATAATTTATTTTCGTAAAGCGTTTTATCGATCCATTGAAATCAAAACTGCAAGTTAATATATTTATGGACTCGTTTTTAAAAGCCCTTCATTTTGATACCCAATACGATGGCTTTGGAAGAAAAAATAAATTGTTTTTCTCACTATAAATACGATGGCTTTGGGAGAAAAAAATAAATTGTTTTTCTCACTATAAAGGCGTAAATCAGCCGAGTGTACATTGAGCAAGTTGCTCACGAGTTTTATACGCACTTTTTCAACACCCTTGCGAAGAAAAAAAAATATATTGCACAAATGCGATACAAACAACATACGAAAATTATGGAAAGTACAAGTTGTTTTTTTTTTGCGTGCGTCAAATGTATCATGGTGGATTACATAT
Source organism: Plagodis pulveraria (assembly GCA_963890685.1). Lineage (NCBI taxonomy): Eukaryota > Metazoa > Arthropoda > Insecta > Lepidoptera > Geometridae > Plagodis > Plagodis pulveraria. The sequence goes on from OY982962.1 coordinate 20,463,315, forward strand.
AAACCTTTTTGATGTTACAAATCTGTATTACCCGGTTAAATTGAAAATGCTCTGTTTACGCCCGTATAATTTGCAGTTCGTACTAACTTAACTTTGTAGGGATAATTCTATTACGTACTAGTGTATAATATTATTACGAACGAGGGTGTTATAGTTCGGTTTATGGCCCTGAGAACGATATAATAAAGCTCACTTTCAAGAGACAACGAAGTTATAGGTGACTGTAGGTACAGCAAACACAGAAATAATTTGAACCGATTTTATTTCTTAGCAATATTTTGTATTAAGGTATGTTAATTTGAATCACTTAGCTCTTCGATGCCCCATGTCCTGCCAACTGAGTCAGACTCATCGTCATCATCGTAATGGGTAACAAAAACAAATATAACAATCAAACCAAAAATAAATTAAACAGTCAACAAGAACAAATTAAACAGTCAATAAAACAAATTAAACGAGAAGATCAATAAGCACTCAGAAACGTGTCGCGTAGTAGTACACTGTCGGAAAAATGAGACCCTGACGCCCGCGTGGTCATCAAACTAAGATGGCGTCTGTGCTGTCAACCTTAAAAATACGAATTTATTAAAATTAACAATTTCGGGTCACTCATTTAAAATTACGTATAAATATATGGCACGACTCTATTTTTAAGTTTGTTCTGCTGATCATACTTATTAGAGTGAATATGAGTGAAGTTAGCCGAGAGCCCGTCCTATTCTTATTTTAATCGCATTGTACTGGTGCTCGAAGATACCTTTAGGCGCTTCGTGACAGATTTTCTACTTGAGGTCTGTTGCTAGATAAGCAAATATTTGTAAAGTACCCTACCACCACATGCGGTGAAGCTCAAGCCTGCGATGGCATTCGAATCAAGACTTCGTTTGGATTGCTGCGCATTAGGTATTATGCGAGGTTCTCCATAGCTATCGCGACTTAGCTCACTCTGCTTCAAACTTTTAACTTTTCCGTTTGTAAGATATACGAGTAATTACAATGAATATTTCATTGTAAGTAGGCAATTCTTCCTATACAAAACAAACTTTACTTATGTTTAGACGGTCTAACTTGTATTTTTATTCAAAACATTGTCTTTCTTCCCTACGTTAATAAATCCACTTAATTCCAGTTCAATAGGTTGCGGAGTCGTTAAAACCATCGGAGAAGTGCCGTGTGCACTAACCATTATTCTTAATTAGTACCAAAACTACCAGTATTAGCGAAATTTTCTTCAGAATCGAAGATTTTTCTTTTAACTTACGAACGTTTTACAAAGTGATACATTGCACTTATCCGATTGCCGTTTGTGGATAAAGTTTACATCGTAACTTACTCGCTTAATCAGTGTTTTGGCAAAAACATTGTGAGGGAGATATAGGTATTTGCTAAAAATACTCTTTGGACGCCTTAAATAGGGTGTATAGTCCCCACTGAAGTGTGACAGAGGGTACGTCGTCTCACACTGATCATTGAGTTTCCTACTTGTACTAAACAAGTACATAATAAGTTTCATTTTTGTTATATTTTATCCCTATATCGTTTTTTACTGGTGTATGTATATAGACGAAAGGGGAGGAATGAACTAAGCCAACTAAAAATACTAATTAATCGCTAATTATATTTAAAACTGACCTGTACAATAGTTTTTAGTAAAATTATTGAGACAGTTTTGGCACAGTGGTCTTAAATTGCCGATGTTGTGATCTAAGGTTCAATTGCTTTTGTATATACTGTATCAGCTGGATTGTCCATTGCTGAACACAGCTTACCTCACTTTGGGGGGTTAGCCATACTCCCCACGCCTGCCATGTGTCTTGAGAATCACAGCTTAAGCTATCTTTCTCATTGTTTCTCATAAGGCGCAGCCCAACTTCCGATATTTCAGCTTTAGTTGCCTCTTACGACACCCACAGACGGAGGTGACATTCTAGGCTACGAATTTGAAACTTAAATAATGTCAATTGTGGATAAATAAAATTCACACAAATATCATAAATGTATAGTTTGTGAGTCAGAGTATGAGTATGTAAGTTACTCCTTCACGATGAAATGGCTGAACAGATTTTGATGTAACTTTGGTTATAGCTGTTTGGGGTCCTGGATTAACAAATATAATACTTTTCATCATCACATGAAACAACATACGTAAGTTAGTTATTTCATACTTGAAATAACTCATACATACATAACACCAGGCCTGTTTCCTGTAGTTATGTATGTATGAGTAGTTGACACGTACGAATGATTCTGTTGTTTTAATAACGCAAAAAAGAAACATTATCTACGTCCTTTTCGCGGATTACAAGAATTATCGTGCGCTATATAATAATGCGAATACCTTGTCTAATTTGAACCGTTTGGTTGAATATTACAGACGGCAACGCTTTGAACTCTTTTCTGGCATCTGATATAGCCTTTGTTAGATTTTCCACCCCTAAAATCTTCAGTTGCAATAGCTGCTGTTCACGGAGAATCTGAAACAGAAGGACGAATTCACTTGGAAATAATTGCAGCTTAGCCTAGCATAAAACACAGTGGTATTCTTTTTATAACATGTTTACCATTTTCTACTACATCATCGTCACAAAATATGCTAAACATAGTTAATATCAGATTTCCATAAATTTACTTCAACTTCTGAATTGGGAAATATTTACCGAATTTTGTCTTAAACAGTGCTTAGGATATTTTGTTTTAAGTATGTTCATATAATTTGTAAAATAACCATGTTGTTCTGTATATGATGCAATGGTATATCAGCGACATTTGTAAAAAAATGTGTGTTGTGTTTTGAAAACATGGACATGTTCTGGGACTTTTGTCGCTAACTGTACCATCACCCTGTAACCACTGTTAGAGGTAAACCTACAGTAATAGAGAAAAGAAGTTATCCAAAAATAAAAACGAAGCTGTTGCTTTATTTCTACTGAAACATGATTATGCGCAGTTTTAATTGCTAATTGATATTTAGATAGAATCTGATAGTAAGAATGTTCTTTTTTTAATATCTTAAAATTTTGAGGCAGATAAGTCACCCGGCTGATGGTAAGCGACTCAGGCTTGTCTGTTATAGTTGCAGTGTCACCGTCCTCAATCTATTTGGAACTGCCGTGCCCGTATCGTTCTCTAAAATTAGTCTAATTTGTAGTTCAATTCACTTTGACTATAGATGTGGCTCTGTCCCGAGAACGTGATGACTCTCCATCTACACAGTAGTTCAAATAAGCAGAGTATGTTAACAGTGCCAGTGGGGCACCGGGCCTGAATGTCACCCCCCTGTCTGTACCCGTGGGTGTCGTAAGAGGCGACTAAGGGTTAACACACCAGAAGGGGGGCAGCAGCGCTTTCTGAGGAACTTATATCTCACACTGCGATCTCCAGGGCATCTGCCAGGCGTAGGGATTATGGCAAACCCATATTGGGGGAGGCTGTGTTCAGCAATTGACTATCCAGCTGATACAGTATGTTGGCTCGAGGGATGGATGGTCGTAGGTTCGAATCCGGCTCAGGGTTAAAGCTTTCGTTGTTATTTTGTAAACTCTTACCAGATCAAACTTCATCTTCATTTCAAGCGAGTTGGTATTGACAGTGTCACATAGAGGCATGTCTTTTGCCGTGCAGTGTTGTTTGAAATTGTCTAATTGTCGCCCCAAGTCCTTGATGCGATCTGATGCTGATGATGCAAGGGATCCAGCGCGCATGCTTACTTCTCTGAGGGACGATATCTTCAGAGAAATGTCTTCGCTTTCTGAAATGTGTGATAAGTCATGAATAAAACGACATGTTTATTGTTATCCTTTATATTATTAAATAGAAATTCATCACACTTCAACAATAACGTTCACCGTTGAAGAAATGCCTTATGCCTTAAGCAGATGTCTTTAGGGTTATTTTACTAGTTAGTTATAATATAACACTATATAAAATAATTTTTATAAAGTGCTAAGGGGCTACCTACGGAATTGCTATTGCTAATAGCATTACCCGTTTGAAACGGAAGGAAGTTGTTTAAATTGTAAACAGCTTTTAGAAACGTCTCTGGGGAATTTGTACTAACAGTTTAACTAGCTTTGTTTTGTCAGAAGTTAGGACCATGTTAACTTACAAAGCCTTACATTTTGTTGACTACGCTATAAGGGAAAAGTAATTTCGAGTTTTTTCACTATGGCTATATACCAGTTATTAACTAAATATACCAGCTAGCACAAACGGTGTTCAGTTATAATATCTGACTGGTGCTCGGGCAGTATACCAATCATTGTCTTTATTATCCGGAAGATATACACTGTTGAACAACTGCTTTACCCAAAGAACAGCACAATCAACGGCTACTAGCCACTTGTAAACATCGGCTACCCGCGACTTTTATGATATCGTCAGTTCGCCGACGTCAGGGAGGCCTGCCAACTTTACGCCTTCCGGTGTAATGTGGTAACCACCTGAATATCGTCTTCCCAATCGGTTATAGGGTTCGTTGAGCAATGTGGCCTGCCCCCCGCCACTTCAACTTCCATACTATGAAAGATATGTCAGTGACTGGTTCTTCGACGGATTTCGTCGATCTGGATTTTATCGCGCAAAGAAACTCTGAGCATATCTCTCTCCGCTCTCTCTTTGAGCGACTTTGAACTTGTCCACTTTGACCACAGTCAATGACCAAGTCATCACTGCCGATGTTAACAAATAATTGTCAAAGACTTTGGTATTCGGGCTCTGCGGGACGTTCGACGACAAGACTTTATCGTATCTTTGGCGTATCTTACCGAACGCTGCCCATCCGAGTAGCATTTTTCGGGCTACCTCTTAGTCCACGTTGGTATTATCACACTGGACAGTCTCTCGTAGGTATAAGAGTTAATAACTTCGAGAGTATCACTTCCAATAAATATACTGGTACCTAGCCTACTACCTTATACCTGCAGAATGAATATTACATATAATTTTCGTCTTGTCCATATTTATTTTAAGACCCACCTGCTGCGAAACTTTACTGTTTTTAGTCAGTATTGTGTACTGAGGTACCATACTAACACACAATTTCACAATGCATTTATTCATCAAAATAAATCAAAATATCTTGTCATAATTACCTTAGATTGTAATCCCAGGAAGAAGCGAAGAATAGAAAAACATTACTTATAAAATTCCGAATATTTCCCAGTGGTTTTCTTGCCAAAAATCATGATTGTAGTTCCACGGGATGTACAGTATAGATTTTGTTATTGTGTATAAATATAAATATGTACCATAAATGGTTAACTCAGAAGATTGAATTTAACCTTTAAGGAATCGTAAACCTTGATATTAATATAAACTTGATACCTTTACCCGTACCCGAGAAAAGGGCGTCATACAGATTGACAGTCAAACGAACAAAAAAGTGGTCACGTAAAACGATTTTTAAATCAACTTTTGAACAAGATGTGTATGTCAGTGGAATAGCGGCCTTATTTCAAACAAAATAAAAATTTATTTAACGCTTACCTGCAATTATATCGGCAAGAGAATCGAATACCAAATCGATTCCACTCTCCGACGCGATTGATTGTTGTATTGGTTCTCCAAGTAATATTTCCACATCTAAAAATTTCAGTCACATTACATTCAAATCAAATAACTTCCAATGAATTCAAAGTGTTTGTTGGATACGAATTGTGTTTGCTACGCGCGGACGCTCAGAATTTATTTAAAAACGTATCACCTGGTTCCTTGTTGACGCGACAAATTATCAAAATGGCGGCTCTTACTTGGTTCAATACACAGATCAAAATAGTCTTTGGTTGAATAGATGGATAATGCATATCTAACTAGTAGGGTATTACTGCCGCTTAGGGCATTTGAGTGTGTAGATCGCTTTGAGATCACCAATTGCTAAAGTAAATGCAAACTACTGAAATACAATTGCTACAACATAATTTTTTTTTATTTAATTTTATCATTAATTTTATCAGGGACGGTCTAGCATTGCCCACAATCTAATGAATGGTGATGTGATCTAAAGTAGTAACCATATAAGTGGGAAGCAGTGATGTTGGCATTGGCTATGGACTGCCGTGCAGCAGGTCCATGGTTTGAATCCCGCCGCGGGCTTGAGCTTCACCGCATGGTGGAAGGACTTTTTACGAATGCCCGCCTGGCTAGCTACCACCCTCAAGTAGAAAATCTGTCACCAAGCACCTAACAGTGTGCACCGACACCAGTCCTTGAGAGCCAGTAAAATTACAGGCACATGAAACCTAACAACTGTACGTCTCAGTGTGACGGGCACAGTGCAATTCGTCGTTGACGTAATGCCTCTGTTATAGGCAGAGATTAGTCCACTTAACATCAGGTGGCCCTCGGGCCTGTTCTGTCACAATAACATAAAAAAAGATTACTTATACATATTAATTACCCAGAATTATTGCTTTGCTAACAGTGAAAAAAAAAACTTCCAGCAAACACTTTAAGCCCACCAATTTTATATCGGGTAGCCAGTCAGGCAAGCACTCGCAAAATGTAACGCTGTAAAGCTGAAGCTTGCAGCTGAATTTCAAAATTTTTAAACGTTGAACGTGGCTTTTGGGTACCCCATAATAAAACTGGCCATGTGCGAGATGAACTTGCACACCGAAGATTCCGTACCAACACAGATAGAATCAAATATAATTATTTTCCTGTTGCTTTCCCATTAATTCTTAGCGGGAATTCGTCCCACATTTGGTAATTTTTATTATTTATTGGTATACGGAAGATATTGGACTATAATAATACCAAGTTTAAAGGTTTTATGTTTTACCGTTTTTACTAGAGAGCAAAAACAAAAATACACATTTCATGTATGGGGATAAAAAGAGAATGCGGTCATTCGAAAAATGCCCTACCACCATGCTTTGATAACATCCATCCTAAGATAACAACTGGGATCGACGGTTAACATGCCCTTTAAAGCATGGAATCACTCAGTAACCAAAATTAATGCCACTGGCGGTCACCCATCCACCTCTTGGTAAAAATGGCTAAGTAAGCCACACTACGAGTGCAAATCTATTGGTATAGCTAACCACGGTTGACTTTTATGAAATCCAAATTACAGTCACGATGTGTTTCATTGACCGGTAGACAAATGTTACGATTTACAATTTGATTGGTTAGTAAAAGCGTTAAATCAATGACGATTGATGTATGACCTTTGTAATTTAGGCTGTCATTTCACAAAACATACAAGTAAATAAAAATAACTAATCTGGAACTGCTAAGCAGCCTATCTGACCAAAAGTTAATTGCGGAAAATTCTTAGAAACTATTTTCAGGCTCTAGCAGTACTTACTCTGTAGGTCTTCATTATAAGCGTGTAACACCAGGTCCATTGGTGGTAGAAGGCTATGATGAAGTTCTCTGGCTGATGCCGACAGCCACGCAGCAATGTCAGCAAATGCACAGTGCATCACATTTCTGGCGCTGGTAGCTGCTGTGTGAGCCTGTTCGTTGCTGACTGCCATTCCCATAATAAGGACACTGAAAGAATAATCACCAGACATAATATATTATATATCTCATAATATATATGTTATAAATACGAAAGTTTGTGTGTGACTGAGAATGAGAGGATGCGAATGTATATTTCTTACTCCTTGACGCTGAAACAGCTAAACCGATTTAGATGAAACTTGTTTTTTATTGCTGGCAATCGCAAAATGCCCTACCACCAAGCTGTAACGACTAAAACCTTAAGACAACAACCAGGACCGACGGCTTAATGGCTTAGTGCCCTCTGAAGCACGGAAGCGCTCAGAAGTAATGTCACTAGCGGTCACCCATCCAAGTTATGACCGCAACGGAAGTTTTTTAACTTAGCTAATCGACATGAACGGCTTAGCAAACTTCGCTACGAGTGATTTAAAAAATACAAGCAAAAATTATAGGATACCAGATAGGATACTTTTCATAATCATCAACATCGTCACTTTTCATCATTGTTTACGCGGGAGAAACCTCGGAGCTCAGCTAGTGAATTCGTTGCCATAACGTGAGTACCTACAATGTCCTTCGACCTATTGGATTTCGCTTAAATGACTTTTCGCCCTGGCTTACTGCGCTGAAAATTTTTCGCCACAAAGTTCAGTACAGCGTCATTCAAAACTACGTAAGGGATCCTAGTAAATTATATACCTGAAGAATGCATACCAGAAGCAATGATAAGCGGTTATAATTATGGACTGCGGTGCCGTAGGTCTATTGTTCGATCCTCACAGCCAGCTTGAGTTTCAGACCATGGATATGGAAATGCTTTCCGCATTTCACGAATGCTTACCTGGCTAGCTGACATCTTCAAGTAGAAGCGCTCGTAGCGAAGTTTAATTAGCTGTTCTCAACCGATCAGCAAAGTTAAGCAACGTCGCGCGCGGTCATGAGTTGGATGGGTGACCGCTAGTGACATTACTACTGAGCGTTTCCGTGCTTCGGAGGGCACGTTAAGCCGTCGGTCCCGGTTGTTGTCTTAGGATGGCAGTCGTTATAGCATGGTGGTAGGGTATTATGCGAATACCCGCCTGGCTAGATACCACCCTCAAGTTGAAAATCTGTCGCCAAGCACCTAACGGTGTGTTCCGGCAGCTGTCCTTGAGAGCCAGTACTTCTAGGTTAGCCTGAACAACATCTTCGACCACATCATCACTTACCATCAGGTGAGATAGTGGTCAAAGGCTAAACCTATCAGGCTTAAAAAAAAAAAAAAAAATTTTCAAAGCCCCCAAAAGTGTGTTCCAGCAGCAACATTTGAGAGCCAGTATAATTAGAGGCAAATGAGACTTAACAACTGTATTTCTCAGGGTGACTGGCGCAGAGCAGTTCGTCACTCATGTTTTAATTGATTTTACCATTATTGGGTTGAATTTTAGAAAATTGAATTACGTGTTGCATTAATTGTTCCTGAGAGTGTTTTTATTATTGGATTGTGAAGGACCATGCACAAGGCCATTTGATGTTAATCCGTAACCTCTGTCTATGACAGACGCATTTCGTCACAAGTGGCAAATTATACTGCGCCCGTCACCCAGAGACATAAAGTGGACCACCACGCGGTGAAGCTGACGCAAGAAGTAGAGATCGAACCATGGACTTGCGCCATGGCAGTCCACATCTGTTACCGCTTGGCTATCAATGCTTCAGAATATTGCTGCTTTTGTTATTGACCAAAATTTTAAGTAATTTCGAATTGTAAAATATCATCCCGCCATGGGAGTGAATGAAATCTGCCCCATGTCTATAGGCATCAACTTACTAAACGTAAATGTTATTTGTAGTAAATACATTTGTACTAATGTCACTAGCGGTCACCCATCCAAGTTGTAACGGTAGAAAACGTTGCATAACCGATCAATTTGTTTCCGCAACGACGGCTAAAAAGCTCGAATATGTTATTATAATTCGAGATCTCCGAACAAAGGTGCTTTTTTATCTGCTAGCGTGGAAAAAGTTTCTAAAATTTGTACCTTTTTATTAACAAAAAATGTCAAAAATTACGCTCAGAACCTTGCATTTATTTCAACTTTGAGTAATTCATATATGATTGTATCTGCTAATTTGTTTCCTATAAATTAATTCAAAATAATTAATTGTTTTATAAATTATGTAGCCAGAATACTTACACAAAAACTTGTTAGAGTCTGTTGACGTTTAATTACCTTTCATTCTCTTTGAACTTTACGTTAATTAAGCTTGCCGTCATAATTATTAAAGGTATATTAAACTTCTGGGTGCTCGAAAGAATGGCTGATTCTATCATAAATTCATTTTCAGTTAAGAACAGGTACGGGATAACTAACGTGAATAAGTCAGATAGCTCCAATTAAAGTTTCAACCACAACTGGTGTATTTTTTCAAGGACAGCTCAGGAGTGCTCAAGATAACCGAGTTGGTGTCGCCCTTCGCACGCGAGTATAGTCACGGGAGCATAGTATAGTTGAAGCTATCTGACTTAGGCCTAATGGTATACATTTATTATCTTGGATTAGATTTTTTCCTTTGCAACATCGGTCTACATTTCGTATAATTCAATACCAAGGCAAATTCTAAATGCTAATTTCTAAATTCCAACTGGTAGTGGGCTGGAGCATTTGGACTACCTGTGAGTCTGTATGTCTTATAGGTTGTCTAAATGCTTTTATATAGTAGCTGTAGTGTTGTATTTAGTTCGTAGTATTTTGTTAATACAGGCAAATTTTAAAACAACATTAAAGGGCATTCTCGGCGACTCAGAATATTATATTTGAATGGTTTGTAGTTTAAAGTTATTCGTGAATTAATGAATCCCTAGTTGGGAAAATTGGGCCATATTCACGTAAGAAATTGTTTTTTATTCCTGACAGGTTAGCCTATGAGCACTATCTCACCTGATTGTAAGTGATGATGTGGTCGGAGATGTTGTTCAGGTTAACCTAGAAGTACTGGCTCTCAAGGACAGCTACCGGAATACACCGTTAGATGCTTGGCGACAGATTTTCTACTTGAGGGTTGTAGCTAGCCAGGCGGGCATTCGCAATGCTCTAACACCATACTATAACGACTGCCATTCTTAGATAACAACCGGAATCGAAGGCGAAGCACGGAAGCACTCAGTAGTAATGTCACCAGCGGTCACACATCCAACTCATGACCGCGGCGGACGTTGCTTAACTTAGCTAAATTCAATTCCGTATTATTAACGGAATAATTTACATAAACCACGTTTTACCAGCTGTATTAAGAAAATACTACGAACTGTAATCAATACTAGATCTATAACAAAAAAGCATTTAGATAACCTACAAGTCATTGCAGACTCAGGCTCCGTTCAGACGACGCCTATTATTTGATTGCCGCGCTGAAACCGCGTACACACTGATCTACGACCGCTTACGCCCGAAATTAATAATCGATCTCAATCTGTTTTTAGCTATCTAAGATAGAATAAGCAATCCATTTTAAGGTTTTACCGTGCCAATAAGCTATCCAGAGATTGAAATTTCTATCTATGGAAGCAATCTATCGCTGGTAGGTCGATTTACAGAAAAAAGATTGACCTCTGTATGAAAATGTCACTTTGTGCGTGTCAATAATCTATCTATGGATTTTGGATCGGTGTCAGCAAACCAAATTTGCAATCCCAGAAATTTCATATGGTTTAGTTCCTAATCCAAAAATGCAACTAATGTTTATTTTTATTTTATTCAATTTATTCGGCTAGATCAAAGATGACAGGCAGATGCCCAGAAATATTACTTGCTCAGTGGCCCAGATGGTATGAAAAGTGTTGCCAGATCGGTGAGTAAAAAATTATCAGAGAATTACTGCAAAATTATCGTGTTTTTATCGCAAGTTCTAAACTTTATAAATTACTCAACCTTCGTTTCAGTTCTTAGTGTCAGAAGACAAGAGATATATTTTTAAGTGTTTTCTAAAATATTAATTTAATATTTTCGGTAAAAAAATGTTATTATTATATATATCTTATTTTATTGATGGTCAAAAATAACCTCTTCCTCAGAATCAGCACTCAATGAATAAAGTTCAGAGGGTACATGCCCACATGTAGGCTTTGACGGGCTCTGGTTTTCTTAGGACCGTACAGTCCTGCGTTGTTAGTACACTCAATCATTGCTCGGTATAAAATCAATACATCAGGTTTTTCGCTTCTATTGCCACAACTTCATGCAGCCTGATCAGCTATGCAATTATATAACGTAGTTGTTTTATGACAGTTTCGGCTTTTTGTTTTTATTGAATTTATTTAAGAAAATACCTATCTCATTTTGCATTCGTTTGGATTGCCATACATAATATAAAAATTATATTTGATTCTGATCCGAGTAATATAAAAATTACTCGAATCAGAATTTGTTGCAAAATTATCGTGTATATGAAAAAAATATCGTACAAATTTGATGAAATATAATTTTTTATCGCATGACACTCAAATATATCGTGGATCTAGGATAATTATCGCATGTCTGGCAGCACTGGGTATGAATGGCAATAACGGACGGGTGACCGGGAGACTGACACATTTTTGCATTACCTTCCATTCTACTCTGACTATCATTTCCATTTTGCTATGAGTATCTTGAGTGTAGCATCGTGAATATATTTTTCACTTTTGTGTAAATATAATAAGATATTAGTCCAATATTTTATAAAAATACACTAAAGGTATAATGTACTGCTGATTATTTCAACAAAAGAGATTGAATATTACCTAAAAGTATCATAAATCAAACTGTAGCTTTATTCTCTATGCATAGAACGGAATGGTTGAGAGGGAAGAGGTAGCAGGTTGGATTGCCGCCGATCTCGGCCCAAAAAAGATTGGTTTTGTTATTGGCATGCAGATTACAGATCGATCTGTGGATATGGTCTTATCTCGGATCGTTTTCAATCTTGGATTACAGATACGATATTAATTTCGGGCGTTAGTCACCTTGCATGAAATGCAGTAAATATGATTTTTACTAAAATATGTGTAAGCCACGTTACATTTTATAACAAATTCATTTCTTTGTGTTGCATCATGACTGTGATATTTAAACTCTAATCTAAATTAGACTAAACGCTAAGAAAAACTGTAAAATAAATGAGATAATTCAATATCAATCAAATCTAACACTATGAATTTTCAAAAGTTCTTACCAGCAAATCAACACCACAAGTAAGGTTACAACAGCCAGTGCTCTGTCACTGCAATCTGAATTTTCAGCTTCAGGAAATAAGGCTCCAGTCTCCAGTTCGTCGTCACATCTCGATCTCGAAAAGAGCGATAGAATCCCCAAGATGATAAGGTATGAAGGTATCACTAGAGCTATGCAGGTGAAGAGGATAACGAAGCCGAGAAACGTAGACTCCACCTTGATTGACTGAAAATAAATATTTTAATAATAATTACTATAATATTACATTAATTTCCGTTTAATCTTTAAACTTCAATCTATAAGCGATAGAAAGTGTGAAGAAACTTTTTATATCGTATATAACTTTCTACTATTTGGTTTTACTAATTATATGGCGTTTCTTTTAAGAAATTGATAATGATACATTTAAACTAAAACCATTTGTCGCTCATAGAACGTCTAGATAAAATTCTAGAATTCAATGAGAACTTTTTTTATTGGATGCTTGTTTTGATTTTTACTAGTTCTTTAATATCACTGATACCACCTCAAATATTTGCCAGTCCAGCCATTATTTGAAATATTAAATAAAACAGTTTTTAATAGCCTAATGAGGGTTGCCGTTTGTCGATTATTAGGAATCTGGATCATACACATTTTACGACGCTAAATATAAGCAAGCTTTCACATTATAGCCAGCTATCGCATTACGAAAAACAAACAGAAGTTTTTTATAATAAGAAAAATATGAATGTTATAATTTTTGACAATTTATATTATAAATAATAAATTTATTTTATAATACTCTCTCTTACATATTAAGCGTTAATAATAAAGATTAAATATATTTTTTAAACTGGACATCCCTTCATTTTTTTGCTTGTTTACCGCGTTTTAGTTGCAATCGATTATTGCCTCTTCTGGCGAAACGCAAATGCTTTGATTTTTTCAATCTGTTTGATATTTTGGAAAAATAAGGTTTCACCTAGTGCTAGGTCTAAGGTTATGTGCAAAACCGGTCATGAGCCTCACCAGCTCGAAAGATTTTTTTATTGTGTCGTATCGGTGCAAGAAGAAGTTTTATCGTGGAGCATGTGGATGTGATTTCTTGGTAATTATTCCCCCCTTCTCTACCCATGGGTGTTGTACGAGGCGACTAAGGGTAACACACCAGAATGTGGGCAGCAGCACTTTCTGAGGAACTGATATCTCACACTGCGATCCCCAAGATGCCTGCCAAGCGCGGGGATTATGGCGAACCCCCCATAATGGGGAATATCAGGACTATATTACATCTTTTGCATCATAACAATTCTCTTTTTGATTTATGAGCAATAACCACGATCGCGATAGGCAGCGTATGAAAATAAATTATTAAACCCAAACAACAACATTTTTTTGCACCCATGGGCAATCACTGGGCTGATGTTAGGTTATGAGGTAGGTATATAAATGCATTATTATATTAAATGTAAACGCGTTATATTAAAATTTGGCTAATTTCAATACTCATTTACTCTCAAATTTATACATTAGTTATACGCCGGCTTACTTCGAAGTGTCGCATTTTCCACTGTTTTCACCGAAGATTTTTCTTGAATCTCATCCTACCACTATGAGATTATGAATAACTTTGCCCTAACATAAAATATTATATTCGCATTGATTCCTAAATAATGCACTACCATTATAAAAACAAACGAGGAGTGACTTTTCTGTCTACTCCGCTTGTTCTTACTATATTGACTGTACCTCAAATGAAACGCGCATGGTATGGAAATTAGTTTTTTAATGTTGTTGCAATTTTCCCTATTTCAATTTAAAGCATTACTACTGAATCGAGTAGTTACTGAGTATATTTATTATTAAAAATTTACATGTGAGATCGGCAATAATATGAAGTAATAATCTGAGATAAACACCTGGAAAGCTTATAAAATATTGTCAAATCTCGTTAATCTCTCATAGTAAAACTATCCATTGATTTGACTTTATTGGCGCAACATTTTCAATACAATTAAAATAATCATGAGCAAATAATTTCATATTATAATTTTAAAGGTTATAAAAGATTTTCATTGCCAAACAGAGAAGGCAAACCGGTATACTCTGGGTGATTGTCAGCTGTTTTTAGAAATAAATACCTAATCGTTTTTACAAGACTTTATTTTTTATTTTTTTTATTTTATGTTATTGTGTTGGAACAAGCGCGAGGCACACCTGATATTATGCGGACTAACCTCTGCCTATAACAGATGCATTTCGTCACAAATCACGAATTGCACTGCGCCTGTCACCTTGAGACATAGTTGTTAAGTCTCATGTGCCTGTGTAATTTCGCTGGCTCTCAAGGACTGCTGCCGGAACACACCGTTAGGTGCTTGGCGACAGAATTTCTACTTGAGGATGGTCGCTAGCTAGGGAGGCATTCCCAAAATGCCCTTCCACCATGCGGTGAAGCTCAAGCCGGCGGTGGGGATCGAACCAGGGACCTGCGGCACGGCAGTCCACAGCTATTACCGCTCGGCCATCATTGCTTCAAAGACGACTGCCGAAAAAACGGAGTTTTATGTTTCAAGGTTCGTGTATGTATATTTGTGAGTTTCTTTATAACACCATAACTTCTAAACGGTGCGCCGCGCGCCGTTTACGCCGGCGACGCGGCGTTACCGAATTTAATGTATGAGAAATTGTTAGATTAGTCTTCATATTGCAGGTAACACTAGGTATATAAAAACAAATAAAGTAACTCGCGGATTTTAGACACCATAATAAATAATTTGCAGTCGGGTTTTTATTTTTTTAATAAATTTATACTTGTTTAATGCTGAGTATGTACTTATAATTCAATAAAATTATTTTACTGCCTTAATCCTATATATAATAAATATATTTTACAATACGTAACTTTTTTTTTAGCCTACGGTATGCCCTTATTAACAAAATATTACGAACTACGAGTATATACAACACTACAGCTACTACAATAAAAGCATTTGGACTCATAGGCAGTCCAAATGCTCTAGCCCACTACCAGTTGGCAGCGTGCCTAGCATGCTGGCAGCATTGCCTCGTTGAATTGCAATGCTTATTCTATTATTTATTATTTTATGAATTAATTTCCTGATAATTAATATTGTTGAATATGTATACATTAGCCACTTGAACTATCAAGTGTGTTAAAATGGGAAAATTAGATAATTAAAAAGTACTTTACATGCAATATGAGTATAATTTCTATCATCAAGATTTTTGTCTCAATTTGATGAATGATAATTCTAAAACACCTTTTTACAACGTGATATGATGTCATTTAAGACTCAAGGCCAAACATCATACTTTTTCCATACACTAACCTGTTTACAAACATGAAACACTAGTTCTTGTTATAAAAAACTACAAGGCAGGTTAATTAAGCTTCAAGGTCTCACAAATCAGCATAATTTTGCATAAAAATATCATCGTACAAAAAATGGAACAAGGAAATCTAAATAGAAATGCTTTGCTTTGGAAAAAAATAACGATTAGCACTTGTCGGCAAAACGCTATAAGTATTGGTGATCAATATTTTTGAGTATTTGGTATTTATAATGATGAGTAAACAGTAAAAATACTAATAATATATTCACAGTCACCTCCCATTTTTCCCATAGACGTCGTTAGATAAAGGGAATAAACCAAGAAGTTCAAAGCAGAGCCTTTTGAAGAACTGAGAACTTCTACTGCTATCTAGAAGACGCCTGCCAAGAGCAGGGATTATGGCAAATCCTCCTAATGGAAAATACTTTGCTTACCGGTAGATGTTCCAGTTGATGTGATAATGATGTTTAATTGTGTATATATAAAATGAATAATTTATTATACCAATGGAAACTAACTTGATTTTTTAATGTGATTATGACGGAACAAGCACGATGTCTATCTGATGTTAAGCGGAATAACTTCTACCTATAACAGATGCATCTGCTCGTCACCGTGAGACACAGTTGTAAAGTGTGTGTATGTGCCTGTTATTTTGCTGGCTCTCAAAGACTGCTGCCGGAACACACTACTAGGTGCTTGGTGACAGATTTTCTATTTGAGGGTGGTAGCTAGCCAGGGGAGTATTCGCAAAATGCTCTTCTACCATGCGGTATGACACAAGCTGACTGTGGGGATCGAACCATGAACCTGCGGCACGGCAGTCCATAGCTATTACCATTCTCGCTATTAAGATTATCCAATTTGTTTTACAAAATTACAAATATACGATAAGAAAAATTAAGTCATGTGCGGGATTCGAACCCGCGTCCAATATACTACACATATTATCCAATTTGGTTATGATTTTCGACCTAGGTTTCGAGCATATCCCAAATTTGCATCATGCAGTTTGTATTTGTTTAAAACGAATGGTTTTGCAAACCTTTGACTAAGATCTTCACAGACGGGGACAGGGACTAGTGAGGCACTTACTATTACTATGACGTCTACATGCACGTATCAAATGTCGTCAAACCAAACTTAGTGATGATGTCAAATACAAATTACTTTGTCGATTATAAAAATAATCTTTTATTTCCAAAATGTTGTATAAATGCTATGTGAAATAATCGTAAAAACAGTAATTTATTAAAAAAAAAACATGATAAAATCGGAACTTCTTTCCTTCAACAATGGCCCTACGTTGCGGCGTCATGGTTACGAAAACGGAGAGAGTAAAAATTAAAAGGTACATGGTATGTAGATGGTTTAAAAAAAATTAAAAGTGTGAAGTCATCGAAAAACAGGTGCAGCTCTCAAAATGGGGAAGAGAAGCTTCCGCCACAGCTACCTGGCTATCCAGAAAAGGCCACTATTGACACAAATAAAACTAAATGAGCACAAAGCGTTCAAGAAATTTCCAAAAATTTGTATGTTTTATACACTTAACAGAGTTTTATTAGTAAGCTTACCTATTTTTTTTTTTAATTTCAGTTATCTACCTATATTTCGTTTGATCTTGAATTAAAGATAATTTTTTTTATCACACAAACTAATCATACCAAGCCTCCATGAAAGGCAGCTATAATTAGAGAACAACCAATAATTCTTGTCTCGAAGAAAAATGTGCTTTCCAGTAAACGAGCAAAGGGAACGTCTACTGCAATCACACTTTACTCTAGACGTGTTCTAATAATGCGCTATATGTTTCTGAGATTGGATTTTATCGTGTTTTTCTTATAATCTTTTACTTTGCCTTGTATTTGTCGGCTTATTAGACTTACACTTCTCGGCTTATCAATCCAGGACTAGTTAATCACAGCGAAATGGATAATACATTTTCAATATTCTAAAATATACTTAATAATAAAAAAAAATGTTATCAATAAATGAATGGATTTCTGTAAAGTAATGCCGGAATCTATTCATTAAAATATACTTAGGTTGAAAATGTGGTAAATGTACAGCATCTTCACTTCACTACACTTCACTTGAAAACTAACGCAAGTTTTATCCATATTAACTTATTAGGAACCGGCTAGGACCCGCGTTATATTTGCTGGAAAGATTTCGACCAGTTTCGGACTGTTTTGACCTTCGTCTGGGAGTCAGGATTGCCCGTGCTCGTGCTTTAAAGATATACTAGAAGGGTATGAAAACATAAACTTTTTTTGGTAAAGTTTGGCTCTGTCCAACTCGCACTAGACAGGTTTAAGTAATTGAGACTAGCTCATGACTAGTCTTTGATCTTTCTTGTTAATAACTTATGCTGTGGTTAAAATTAATAACCTAAAATTTTCTAGCTATCAATATTGTTGCATGAAAATCTACTGCTAACTTTTATAAATTCGACAATATTTTTACTTAGTTTAGTAGTGTGGGTTTATTACCACTGACTAGACATTAAACGGGTTTCAGTCGGTCAATATACTGATTGTTTAGTTCTCGATTAAAACAAGCTTATGATAGTTTTAATTCCGATTATCTAACTGCCGATTTCAACGTTCCTGTCACAAAACGCGTTTAGTTAAACTAAGTTTTCCTTCAACGTCATCAAATCGATTTTGAACACGGTTGATGATTGACTGTAAAATGATCTTAAAGGCGTTTATTTGAACTCAACGCCATAAATCAAGCGTTTAACAGTCTAACTGGGTTTAGCTTGAACTTACTTCAAATTGTGTTAGTGAAATGGAAATTTGGGCTCTGATATCAGTTGTAAACTGAATTTATATTTCATAGATCGCGTTCAGTTTCAATGGCGAAACGAGCTCTTAATTTAGATTGTATTGGTCGCATTAAGTTTCGCCAGTGAAATCTGCCGTAACTCCACGCGTGTGAAGCCGCGGCCAGAAGCTATCTATGTACAAAACCCTCTTTGGTTGTGTGGCGTAAAGCGTTTTATTTAAATTTGGAAGTCCAGGTGAGATGCCCGTATCAGGACAGTTACTGGGTTTCCTGTCAAGGAAATTTTCATTTATAGTCTGAAGGCTGGCTCTATACCCACACTGAGAAAAATCTAAAGTCAAAAGCGCCCTAATGACGGCCAATTTATATGGTATAAGGCGAAAAACCGACCAAACGTAAATACGTACAAAAACGCCTTCCAACTAGAAGGCGTTAAACAAGGTCAGTGAAGGCGAATGTTTCTTTTCGTCTTCATTTAAGGTGTATTTTGTGGTCTTTCTTAAATATTGACTTTTCGATGGGGCTGATTAAGTCGTACGTTATAGTGATAATCACCGTATATAAACCGCTGTAAAAGTAAGGTATATTGTATGGTCAATACTGCAATTATTATTGTATAACAAGTTCAATTCTGAAAATTCTTTACGGAAGGCGTTTTTGACGGTTGTGTTTATTATAAAACATGGTACATTTTTATTGAATGGTGAAAATCATCTTAAGAGTTGTGAATTCATCTAACGTAGTTACAATTCAACGGTAAAAGGTGAAATTTGATTTAAGCCTTTAAGTCGTTTTTCTCAGTGCAGTATACGAGTATAGCAATACCATTCAATAAACCCTTATACTATTGACACTAAATAATTACTAAACAAACGTATATTCTCTCTTTTCTCTACTATTCCTCTCTCCTATCTCATGTCTGTATGATGTTACCTATACCCATATGTGTTTTTTTTGGTCGATGTGACTCGTAATTAATATGTTGGCAAATATTTGGCTCAACGAATAAGCATTGGAATTCAACGGGCCAGCTATACTGGGCACGCTACCAACTGGTAGTGGTCTGGAGCATTTGCAGTATGCACTGCCTGTGAGTGTGCAATGGCTCGTAGTACTTTTCTTTAATTTTTCGTGAACTAAGCTCATGTTTCTATATCCTAAACGGGTCTTTTCACGCACGGATAAACATCAAAATAATTATATTTTAACTAACCTCGACGTTTCGATCAAGTTGCATTGACCGTGGTCACGAGTCAAAATATAATTATTTTGATGTTTATTCGTGCGTGAAAAGACCCGTTTAGGATTTAGAAACAATGGCTCGTAGGTTGTCCAAATGCTATCATTGTAGTAGCAGTAGTATTTTGTTAATAAAGGCATACAACTGGTTTAATGATTTTGTAATAAAAAAAGTTGTTTTATTATTATTTAAAAACAGCATTAACCTCCATAAAACTCCTTGAAAATATAGTATAAGTTATAAAACTAAACGGCAAAGTAACACTCATAAAATAACGCTTAAATCGACTCTGAAAGACATTATCGTGTTACCGGATGTGATCCTTTTAAAATGTCATTGCCGTTTGAAAACCGGACATTTAAAACTATGAAACTTGAGCTTGCACATCTTGTGCGAGCCAATAGCACGAGTTTGGTTTCTCGTCATAAGGGATTTTTAATGGCTTATGCATGGTTGTAGTGTTTGCTAATGCTTGCTTGCAGAAACTCTGTAGTCAAACACTAAACTATGTTAAAATATTATAAATTAACCTGCAAAAACACTAACGTTAGTGAACGATTACATCGTCCTGGGTTTCGGAATTCCAAACGTGAGTGTTTTTGCCGGTTAATTAAATGACATATACGATTGTAAGAAAAATAATAAAAATAAAATAATATATAAATATGTAAAAAGCTCACGAGAATTTCAGGACTTCACAGTGTGTTCCGAGAGCTGTAAGATATGAAAACAAATTCATATTCGAAATCCTTAAAGCTTATGCTCTTATGCTCTATCTTTGGCATCTATTTATTACTGTTTAAAAGTTCATGAAGAGTTATGTTCAACATTTAATTTATAGTATTCTCACTTAGGGATAATTACGTAACGAAAAAGAAAATCTCACCGTGTTATTGACAGTAAAATCCAGCTGGTAATCTGGCGCCACTGATGATAGTATTTCCATACGAACGTATGTCATACAATATTGGCGACCTGATCCATACGGAATCAGAAACCGGATGGATATACAGTAAGAAATCTTCTACTATCTTTTCTGCGAGCACCTCCTGATGAGAGGTATTCAGATGGTATTAAACGAGATGGAAATAGTTCAAAAAACGAAGTCAGACAAAACTAGTGTAGCTGGATAAAATAAAGTAAATACTACTGTGAACATGTAAGAGAAAAAAACTGGTTGACGATATAAAAACGATAGTAGAGTTAATAGACAATGAACCAAAAATAAACGAGGATCTAGAAACTCGAAAGATATCTCACAAAAAAAACTAACACTCCAAGCTGAATGAGCAATGTGCCTGTTTACTTGACGTTGGATGAAAAAGCAGGAAAATTGAAGTTGAGTCTAAGTTCCTTTGATATAAAGGCAATATGAACTATTCCGTCAAATGATTTTTTTAATACCCCAGACACCAAAGTAAATTTATATGGGTAAATTTCAATCAGCATGTATGTGAGAAGAATAGTTGAATCTTTTTATAATAATAAAATGGTAGTACATTACCTCAAGGCAAAAAAGTATAAAATGTGTTTATATTATACTTTTTGAAAAAGAAGTTTTAATGCATGGTTATATTTATTTGTTAGATGCACTCAGCATTAAACAAATAATTAAAGCTCAGACGTTTAACAATGCTTTTTTTGTAAGTGGAGGCTAAATTAGGTTTTCTGCACGAGTCATACACGTGGATTTTTACTTCAATTGCCAGTTATTATACAATGATATTGTTGGTAATATGTGTATTTTTAATTATTATTGAAACAGATATTTAAGCAATAATCTGATTGTCTTTGTTAGAAAAAAAAGCATATGTGGGTCTATAATAAACTCTTTATCTATGGGTATTATTAAAAATCCAAGCAAAGTTCCCATATGAAATATATTCCCTACAAACTAAACCATTAAAAACAAATAAGCAAAATCATTTTTATGCACTAGAGCATACTAAACTGTTTTACACCGCGGCCATAAACAAGAATTTTAAATAGTAAATAAACAAATAATGATAAATATACGCGATTTAAACCGATTAAAGTTGTTTAATTACTATGTGTAATAATCGCGAAAACCTAAGACAACAAGAATTTTATATGTATGAGAAGTAAAACAGACATTTAAATTTATTTTAAATATTTTTTATAAGTTATAATTTTTTCAAACAAGTAGTTATTATTTTTTCCAATGATTAAACAGTGATTGACAAATAACGTCATATGTCATGAAGTAAAAACTTAACAGTATTATTGTAAGTTAATTTAATTGTTTCTTTACCTCCACATCAATTATGAATGCGAAAATGTGTTTGTCTTTTATCGATGTTGTTTTTTAGCACGGTTGGAAAGTAACTTGGGCTACTTTTTATCCTGAAATAGCAGTTCATGTAGGATGGCATAACCATGAATACACCTAACAATACAGTTTTTGAATTATTATATAATAACTATTTCAGGTGGACGTTTGTACATTTTACGTAAACTCCGATCCAGCGATAAACGCCGATGCATATCTGCCGTAGGTGTATTGATAAAAAGAGATATAAAATGCTCTAGAAGAGTGTCGAGTTTCCATATCATTTTTTGGCCATCTGCTATACTACAGAAATAATTATTGTACCTACCAATCAGGGGAAATGTTACTATGGCCTTTACATATTTCATACTAAAATTTACATTCAATTTTGAATGATTTACCAAAACAGTTATAAAATCAAATCCAATTCGAAATCATTCATTCAAATTCCAAGAAAATTATTAAATTAGTTTTGTTTGGGATGAAAGCACAAAATACATGTAATTAAAGAGCCACTAATTAAGGCTCCCATGGAATTGCTAATTAACAGATACTGTGGGTGAATAGTCGTTTTAGTCGCCAGACTCTACCAGGGAACCAAAGAGGCACACTTCATGACGTAATCAAAGCCAATCTTATGAAGAAACGTATAAAAATCATCCGGATTTAACATTTAACAGTGGCACCTCTACAATGACGTTATATATGTCACCGGGAAATTGTACGACACGTTAGTTTATAAAATATCTAATGAGATTATAAACTGTCGATAGATTGTGAACGAACATTAAAATGTACAATCTAACGCTTACATTTTCGTCAGATTATCAACTGACGATGTCTAGCTGGCAGTTTATAATCTAACGATCTATAATCGCCCGCGATATTGTGAACCGTCCCCTGATTGGTCGCCGTTATAGGTGCCATGAGTTCATTTCATAGAGTTAAGAACAAAAATAATAGTAAAAAAAAAACATATTCATTTCGAGTTTGTACATTAAAAAACTAAGGGATTTAAAATAATGACCACCATAAAATGCTTTGATACCCTTAGTTCTTTTACTAAAAAATTTAATCGGACACCAAATGTAGTAAATGATCACTATATTTTAGTGAGGGGTTAAATATCATTTAGTCTAGGGCAAAGTCATATTTAGGTGCGACGACGAGCGAAGCGAGGAGGAGCGTTAGGTTACTTGTGACTACAACAACGCGCGAGACGAGCGAGCGAAGCGAGCGTGCCGCGGCAGCGGCCGGCGATGCGCCACAAGAATTCAATTTTGGTGACCTTTACTACTTTTGGGTTAACAATTATTTATTTTGAGTAATTTTGCTTAAATAGGATAGCGAGATGTTGAAACATTGGTTATAAGATTACATTAAAATGCGGGTTTAATTTTGGTGATCATTTACTATTTTTGTCTGTTATATGTTACTCTACTATATCTGTAAGTTAAACATAAGCCAAAAAATAATACATTAAAAACCTGTACCTGCGTATTTTGCTTGTGGCCACTGTAATACTTTCGTAGATCTATGGTAAATTGTTGTTGATCCACATATTTACAATTTGACGGCTGGACTAGGTCAGTTTATAATCTTACGAAAATTTAAACGTTAAATTGTAAATTTTAGTTTCCATTCACAATCTATCGACAGTTTGGCTAACTAGATTTATTATAAACTAACGGTTAGTACAATAAAACGGTGACATATATACACATTGCGTATTAAAAATGATAATTAACTGTTGAAAATGTATACCGATGGGCAGTTGAGGTGATAATGTTGTACTCATGAGGATGTTACGAGTATGTAGTTTGACAGTAAATAAGTTTTATGCGAAAAAATATTAGCAAAGGTTTTATGTTTATATATATCCCTGCACCAAAAGTGACACTGTAAAATACTGTACTGTAGTGTACTGTATTAGCCAGTTTGTCCACCGCTGAACGCAGCCTCCCCTATTTAGGGGCGGTTTGCCATAATTACTACGCTTGGCAGGCGTCTTGAGGATCGCAGTTTAAGATCCTCAGAAGGCCCACGTTCCGGTGTTTTATCTTTAGTCGCCTCTTACGACACCCACAGGTAGCATTACCCGACTCCCCACGTGGTAAAATACCGATACTCCAACATTTTTAATGGCTTCCCCTATAGCCAGTTCTTTGTATCACGTATCTAGTTGACGAATAATTAAATATTTTTAATTCATGAGCAAAACTCAAAGACAATATTTAATATTGTATAATGCAAACAACTGAAAATTACATGATCATTTGTTTTGTTTAAAATCGCTCCACTGAATTAATTTCTAAATTTACACCTTCCCCCCAATTTAATCTAAAAAAATCACCTTAATATATCTATACATAAAAATATATATATAATAGATAATTTGTAGTTGATTTATAACCTTGGAGATATGATTTGACCTCGTCTGCAGCAGCCAGTGCACCTTAGAACTAAGTATTATATATGTTATTTATTCTGCCATTCAACTTGAATTGGAAGATTTTGGAGTTGCACCAATCACAATGTAATAAAAGGTTTTATCATTAGATGTATTGTTATAGGTCATATTATTTTTTTTAGGAAACTTTCGCGAATCTATTGATAATTCAAATCAAAGTAGTATTTTTTTCTCACCCTTGGTAGCCTATAACGACAACCGCGGTAAGACATGGGCGGGGGAGAGGGTTGACAACTGGTATAAGTTTTGTCACTGAGTAGCTATAAATGGGGCTTGTTTTCTATTACTAATCTCAAGGAAAGACGTTACATATTTACGAAAGAAATGTCTAGCGATAATAGTCGAAAGCAATTTATAAAAATAGATTGCCTTGCCACTAATACTCTACCTACTAAATATGGCGTCCCACAGGGAAGCATTCTCGGTCCGACGCTATTTACGCTCTACGTAGACGATATCGTAAATTGCCATCTTAAAAATGCAGAAATAGTGACATATGCGGACGACACTGCCATAATTTTCTACCACGAGAATTGGGAGCATGTATACAGTCTCGCGAAGGAAGGACTGCAACGCATAGCTACCTTGCTAGATAAAAATCAATTAACTTTAAATGTAGATAAATCAAAGTATGTTGCCTTTTCAAAAACTTGTGTATCTAGCCCTCCCCTGAGCTCTCACTGAAAATTCATTCTTACCTCTGCGACAAAGCCATGCATAACGTAAACATGTGCTCATGTAACAATTTAAGTCGCACTTCATCAATAAAGTATTTAGGTATAATCATCGATGAAAACCTGAACTACAATAATCATATTAACGACCTGGCCGGCCGCGTGAGAAAACTAATTTTTATCATGAAGAAACTGAGAGCCTGCACACCTTTTGATGTACTTAGACAGGTATATGTAGCTTTATGCCAATCTGTACTACAATATTGTGTCTCAGTTTGGGATAGTGCAGGAAAAAGCAATTTTATAGTTATAGAGAGAGCTCAGCGAGCCTTCATCAAAGTAATTTTAAAAAAGCTTTCCAACTGACGATCTCTACAAATTTTTCAAGTTTTGCGCATCCATCAGCTGTTTATTCTAAGAGCTACAGTCAAACCTCACAAAGCTCTTCTAAATAGATCTGACTACAAAAATCTCATATCTAAACAAAAATCTCATATCTAAAAGAGTATTATGAATTCCGCTACCAAGTCCTACATCTCTACTTGTGCGTAGAAGTCCCAAATTTTCCCACATCAACACATATAACAAGGTATTAAAAATTTGTAATATCAAACTCTGTTCTACACTCACATGTAAAAAGCTGGTCAGAGAACTCATGTTAAAGTTAACGTACGAGGAAACTGAAAACTTAATTTAAAATTATGCATTACTTGTCGAGAACTTTATTGTCACATTCATTCTAAATCAAATACACCAACCTCTCACACTATATAAACAAACACACACGCACACTCAACAAGTAAGATAATTAATAAACCTATTCATAGTTTAAAGTGTGCAGCACAAATTAACTGATCAATAGTTCGAATTAGCTCCATTTTCCTTTTCAAATATTTATTAAATATAAAATATCATTCAAAGATTCAAGTTCCATTGGATTTTATATACATATATATTTATTGTTAGCTTGTGTGAATGCTGTTCAATCCAACATTACATTATTTTAATTAATCCTTGTCATAGTTTAACTATTATACCTAATAGTTACAACTATACATGGGTTTTTATATCTGTTTAATGTCACATGGCTCCAGTATAACTAGCTATTCACGTACCTTAATGTTATTTCTGTATTAAACTTGGCATACACTGAATATTCGCTCTCTGAGTCTCAAGACACAGGCTCTCGCCTAGTTTGAGACTTGCTGGTAACACATGTTATGATTGTTTATCGAGAAATATTATGTGACGTGAAATTTAGTAGTATTATGTGTTAGTTAACTAAGCATTTTTGGAAATAAAGAATTTATTATTATATTATTATTATTAATAATCAACATACCAGCTCTGAGTTTGGTGCGTTTCAGGGGGTGTTTTAGGTTTGCAGAAGCACGTATATGGAATGACATACCCCCTTCTTTCAGGAATAAAATAAGCAGAGAATATTTCAAAATAAAGTAGCAGCTATAAAACTGCAATGCAGCTTGCTCTTAAATATTTGGAACTATCTCGTACAAGTTATGAAAAAAAATGCCCTTAAAAACTACTTTATTTTATAACCTTTTAAAGGACTGCCTTCACTTATACGCAAAACTCAACATACATATAAACACACAAACTAACACACACACATATGAGATAAGAGACCTCACTTTATTTATATTGGTACTTTAATTTTAACTATAATAATTGTAGATCCTTTATACAATATTATCAAATATTATATTTACGTGGCCCCCATCACAATGTTCCCGTATACTCGTAACACCTAAGGGATAGGAGGTGACTGAAAATCAGTACCGCCCAGATTATATATTTTGGGTTGCATAAGCTGAGTCACTTCCTTGTGAAATGTTACCTCAATATAGTTTTTAGTTATCTTTGTGATAGTAAAGTGTTGAAATGGAAAAGAAATAAACATTATTTATTATTAATTAAAAAATACAGTAATAAATCATTTTTTATTTATACGCTCTGAAAACTAATACAGATACAGACTCTACCTAAGTATCCGTTGTGGTGAAAAATACATTTCCATGCTAATTAAATATATTCAACATACTAAATAACATTATACAGTACTATTATTATTCGTTGGTACGGAACTCTCTTTTCCCGACTACGATTCGTACTAGTCTGGTTATATTATATACCTATATCGTATAGTCTGGTTATGTTTTATACCTTAATAATATTCGTTTAAATTCGGTGTTCTATAACCTTAACTATAGATAAAACTAGACAAAGAAGGCGTATAATCATATCCACAGCTCATATAACCAGAAACAAAAGTGATACGAATTTAAATATCCTTCAATTTATTCTGCTGTATCTACTTTGAATCTCAGTTTAATATGACCGGCCGTCAGTAATACACATCCCTACGAACTGATTAATTTTCCGGTTAATATTTTTTGCTAAAAACTTTCAAAATGTGTCACATTCTAAAAACTGCTATAGTACTTATGGTTATAAATATAGCCGTAGCGAAAGTATTACGTAAGTAATTTCCTAACTTTCTTTGTGCAGTGATAATAAATATCTCTAGATTGCCTCTTCTCTCAACAAATGCAGGACTATCTAGATTATGGAATTAATCTCCTAAAATGTAAAAGTTCCTACAGATAAGCATATTTTACGAGCTTTATTAACCATTGTTAGACAGTATTAGTAATGTGCGTGTGTTTTTAAGTGTGTTTTTCCACACACTATGATAATGATGTTTATATGGAAATTAATAAAATTTGGTATTTTTTTATTTATTTATTTTACAATCTTAGGAAAATTCACAGATATCTAGGAATAATAAACATAAAAATAAATTTCTGAAGGCTAATTAAAAATTTCCACTTATAGCAACTAGATTTAAAATGTATCAAAGTTAATGAACGACTACTATACAGATAATATAATATTAAGGAAAATTACAAGTTAGACTAAAAATTGATTGTTAATGCTATTACATTAAAATGTATGTATATTGATGCCTGTGGTCCTGTAGTATAAACTTAGAACTTTTATTCATATTAGATGTAATTTCTGGCCGGGAATAGTTTTTTTAATGTGTTTTGTTTTTTTCCAGCGGACTTCATCACTGTCTGTCAAGTTTGGACAGATGAATGTCTCAAAAATAATATTCAAGCTGCTATTCCCTTGTACTCAAAAGGGATCCCAGAACTTGGAGTCAAGCCTACGGACCCTTTAAGAGATGATAACGTGAAGTTGGAACTACCCGGTGCTTTCAAAGTGCAATTGAACAATGGAACCTTAACTGGCTTAAGGAAGTGCATTGTCGAGGATGTCAAGTAAGTGATTTTAGGGTATGTCATCCAAAGGGCAAGAGGAGCCCTATGAATTAGACTGTTCTGTATGTCTGTCCATCTAACCATGTGTCACGGGTCACGGGTGTCAAGCACGTAAACAGAATCACCTAAATACGTGAAATTTTGCTACTATATGTAGGACTTTGACCCAATGATGAACTTCCTAGAAAATTACATCAAATATTTTCAAAGGGACTTAATTACATGAAGAGCTAGTCCAAAAATAAAGTAATTTGGCACCTAGCACTTGAGGTGCCATAACCTTGAACTCACAGGGTTGAAACTTATATATTTTTTAATTATAATAAGTCAAGGATTTGTGAATCAAATTTGTAATTTTTAGACCATTTAGAGGGTCTATATTTAAGACGAAACTATAATATATAAGTAAGAACTTGAAATATTGTTATATTATGTACCAAATCTTTTACTAAACAAATAACAAAAAAGCCGATTTATAATTAAGTTTCTAAGCTGCGATTATGATAACAACCGACTTTTTTTCCATATACGGGTTGTTTACATGCAGAACCCTAAAGAATACTATCCCAAAGGACAACGCTGACTGCAACTGCAAGCTGCAAGTGCAGCGTCGCGGCCGCTACACTTGCATCTTGCAGTTGCAGTTGGCAATGTCCTTAGGGATAGTATCCTTTAGGGTTTTGCATAGTTACAACCTGTATATGAAAAAGTTGCTGCTGCAGCAGGTAGCGACAGATTTTCAACTTGAGGGTGGTAGCTAGGCAGGTAAGCATTCGCAAAATGCCCTTCTACCATGCGGTGAAGCTCAAACTTGTGGTGGAGATCAAACCATAGACCTTCGGCAAGGCAGTCCACAGCTATTACAGCTTGGCTGTCACTTGGTAACACTTGGTGTAATTAAGAATTGTTACCTTGATTTTTCATTTGATCGATATAAATATATATTACAAACTGGCCAAGTACGAGAAAAATGTGCACATCGAAAGTTATGATCCAAAACATAATTTACCTAAATTGGTTATTTTTGTCATAAAATTGGAGATCTTTTGTTGTATTACGACTCACACTTTAATATTATTTGATCATCTTCTCGTCTCGTCTTCATCTCGTCCAATCACGGCATAAGATGTGTTCAGCAAGAAGGTTCAACACTACACGATTGTTCTTCCCGTCTGTTCTTTTGCTGATTGTCTTAGTATGTATATTCACACCCTTCATACACATATCCTTCTTAACGCAGTCAATATACCACTGGAATTTGGGCGACGGTCTACCCTTTATAACCCTCAATCCTCTATAGCCCTTCCCACCACCCCTATGTCCACCTAAATTATATATTCAAATGTCATATTTCAACATAATTTTAGTAATGACATGATCGATCACAACGATTACTCTCCAATATTTCAAGCATCATAAGCACTGTTGCTGCTTCCGAATTCTGATATACATATTCCAGGTCATATTAATTCTAACTGGTCTTCAATATATATTGAACCTACATCTGTCAAATTGGCTGTCATTTATTGAGTCTGTTTTGCCAAATGGCCATGGAAGACCAACATATACAGGTATAGCGGTCAAAAACACTTGCAAATGATAAAGTTGTTTTATCAAAATGAGTGCTTGGTTCGCGCGCTTCGCCTACTTTAGGTTACCATAATCGTCTTACTGAGAAGACATTTTTTTTTTATGCTTGATTGTTTTGCCTTTGACCACTATCTCACCTGATGGTAAGTGATGATGTGGTCGAAGATGTTGTTCAGGCTAACCTAGAAATACTGGCTCTCAAGGACAACTGTCGGAACACACGGTTAAGTGCTTTGCGACAGATTTTCTACTTGAGGGTAGCTAGCCAGGCGGGCGTTCGTAAAATGCCCTACCACCATGCAAAATATTTGCAGTTTGGGGGATATATTTGGGTCAAATCGTTCTATATGAAATCAACCAACGGCCTGAATTTGAAGAAACGCAACATCTATCGAAAACATCGTTACTGTCTGTGAGTGCGTGCAGAATCCGAGGCAATCGATTTCGCTTACAAGAACTCGGCCTTTCGCAGACCACAGCTTGGCAAATTTTGCTTCGTGACTTGGGTCTGCATGCGTGAAATTTCAGCTGACCAAGAAGCTCAAGGTAAACGACCACAGACAATGCTGTGTGTTCGCTGAATGGACACTGGGAGCAGTTTAAAAATGATATTAATCTTCATCGAAAAACATCTTCAGCGATGAGACTCATTTTTGTATGAGTGTGTACATCAACAAACAAAATAGGCCAATTTGGGACAACACCAATGCATCACTTAAAAGTCATCGATTGCCGTGTATTTGGGCTGGCGGCATCATACGTCCATATTTCTTTGAGAAAGACGTTGGCTAGGCCATCATCTTCAACGAAAAGCGTTTCCATGTTTACCGACTTCTTTGGGTTTGAATTGGACAATATGGACATCAACAAGATGTTGTTTCAAAAGGACGTCACTACATCTTATATTCTTTGAACATTTGAACCGGCTGCCAAACGATACACAGGTTAGAGGGATAGCCTAAACTTTATAGAGGTTTTATCGCACGGTACCCTAAAAATTCATATTGAAGGCAAAGTTTCCTAAAATATCAACAAGACCTTACCATTGACTGAGGTTTCAAAGTCATCAACTTGGACAAGGTGAAAAATAATTTGCACGTTTATTATCAAATTCGAATAGCAATATAATAACGAAGGTTATATATTTACTATAGGTGAATAAATTAATTATTATACCTACTATTAATAAACTTGACGAGAGTGCGGAAACCCAAACATAATATGATTAAGTTGAGTTATTTGTGATTTTGTAATGATTAAGTTAATTAAAACAATTGATAGATATTAGACATATTATTAACATAATTATGATTCAAACATCACGCTGTAAAAAAAACAGGGTATTAAAATAAGAGAATACCTACAAATATATTAATTCGTAAGAGAATATATTTATAATTGAAAAAAATCGGTCACAATGAGCGGTTTTAGCGCTCAGGTCAATCTTTTCCAGCCAACCATCTATGGAGAAAGGTGATTCGTGACATTTGTTATAAGGACGTAGTAGTGCATAGTGCCTCCTTTTAATACATTCTAGAATTCTACATATTTTTGTCTATACTTTCTCCTGATAAATGGGTATTTAGTCGTCGTTCTCTTAGATAATACACAACAAAATTATATCAACTTAGTTTGTTTATTGTGTAATCCTAACTTTTAGGCTTATGTATTTGTCGAAAGTACGTTTATGTTTTTGTTACCATTCACGAAATAACAGGCGTACATATTTCAATGTAACTTCGTTAATTTTGAATAGTTTTGGAGATAATTTACGATGGCTTAGTGTCCTACTAAAATGGCTTCTAAAATTTTTTCCTAAAATTTGTGAAATTAGCTGGACGTAAAAAAGTAGGCAAATCAAAATAGTAACATGTCTCGGGGACGCGTTGCAAGCCGTTGAGGAAGGAATATACTTTTTTTGAATGTGGTCAAATGGAAGAAGCTAGTACTGGGATGCCCCCACCTAGAGGTGAAAGCAGTGTGGCCAAACCTGGGCCTTCTAAAGTTGCAGGTGATAGCCGACGTGAAGTACCATCTCGCTTTTCCGAGCACACCAAGCTTTTTACATGCTTACTTAGCCATAGTTTCCAAGTTATAACGAAATCGAACGACGCTCTATATGTCAACGCCAAGTCTTCCGATATTGGTTGAGACGGCAAGAGGGGTGTCTTCAAAATGCAGAGATACGAAAAAGGGGGATAGTTTAGCGGCAATTGCACAAACTTATGTCTTTTTGAGGTTAAATTGGACTGAGTTGGCCCTACGTTACCGTACCTACATTTGACAACAGGCTCTCGCTTTCAGACACAAGTTTCTACCGACTCTTGACAATGTTTTTCAAATAAATTTTAGTACGGCCAATATATGAGCCATCACTGGTACCGTCATCCGCTTAGCCATGAATATCGCTGAGCTGCACCATGTCATTATTGAGCAAGAGATAGAAATTCGGAGATAGCACGCAGCCTTGCAAAAAAGGTTTTAAGTCTGAGCATGCATTGTCGACAACGACCTTGATGCTCTTGTCTGCCAAAATACTGGAGATCCACTCACACAATTTCTCGTAAATCCCATATGAAGGAAGCTTCAAGTGAAATGCTTCATGCTACATCCCGACATATAGCGAAGTTTTTCGCTCACATCAAAATGTCTCTGTTAAAACTGACTTCACGAGTCCTAAGCCATTCATGTATAATGTAATAGAGCTCTAAATTCAGAAGCAATGATGGCCGAGCGGTAATAGGCTATGGACTACTGTGCCGCACGTCGCTGAATTGATCCCCACCGCCGGCTTGAGCTACACCGCCGGTGGAAGGACATTTTACGATTGCCCGCCTGGCTAGCTACCACCCTCAAGTAGAATATCTGTCGCCACGCACCTAATGGTGTGTTCCGGCAGCAGTCCTTGACAGCCAGTGAAATTACAGCTACATGAGACTTAAGAACTTTGTGACAAGGTGACGGGTGCAGTGCAATTCGTGACTTGTGATGAAATGAATCTGTTATAGGCAGAGCTTAGTCCGCTTAACATCAGGTGGACCTCGAGCTTGTTCCATCACAATAACATAACAAAGTAGGTTTTAATAACTATCGTCGCGGCTTCTATAAATTATTGCTCTATAAAATTAGATGTGATTTTTATTAGATTTTTTATTGTTGCAGATACGATAATGATGAAGCCGATCTTACTTTACGTTGTAACGTCACAATCAAAGGCCAGTACAAAGCCAATGGACGAATCTTGATCGTATCTATTAATGGCGATGGAGATGCCAAGATTAAGACAAGTAAGCACGTGTTCTTAGTTATATTACATCAATACTCATAACATCCACCGTTGAACAAACCCTCTCCGGGTTTAATGCCCACGCGTGAGAAGCGACGTGGGGATATTTTTAAAATGGCAGTTCTTCAGGAGGTGCTATTGCCCAGCTTCTGGATTTTATTCTTCGTTCCATCTTTCGCCTCTGACAACAAGATATGAAGCGAGAAATTGCAATACTAGACCGGCAACCCGCGGGAAACTTAATTATTACACCATATAATGTCACGACTCTACGACACTACTTATAATAGCTCATAAAAATGTTTAAATACTATGAGTAAATTAACCGTCAAAACAGTCACGGATGGGATCTAATTCCCACTGAAAGCTCGCAATTAACCTCGACGATAGCCAATTATTACGTTAAGATAAACACATAGAGATTTTAACCGTGTTAGTCGTTTTATGTTAGCGAATTACCATAGGTGACACATCAGGTCATTATATATTATTTAATTAAGTTACTTCTAAGCAATCAAAATGATTTACACATATATCAACATGTATCATAAGGAAGCAGGAACTGTCTTGCAAACCTGGTCATCTGGTGAACATTAAAAATATTTGTTCTATGGACGAAACAACAGGTCAGACAACACCAATATGGTTCATTTACAAACCACCAATTGAGTTAGCGAAATGGATATGACCATCAAGTATAAATAATGTAAAACATAAAGAACCCGACTGCATATAATATATTTTCGTTTTATTGTTCCATTGAAATGGAAACTGCAAGTTATATATCTTTATGAAATCGTTTCTTAAAGCCCATCATTTTGATACCCTACAAGATGGACTTAGGAGAAATAAAGAAGTATTGTCCCAATATGGCGTCTAAAATCCGCCAGTTTAATTTTTTACTCTCCTTTTGTACCTAGTGTCACGTCAGTTATCAAGAAAAATCTAAAGAGATATCATACATTAACATCGGTTAAGCCGTTTATAAGTTATGGTGGAATAAAGAAACTCACGAACATACATACATGAACCCTGAACATAACACTAAATTTTTTGGGCAGTCTTGTAAAATAAGTTATTGTAAAGTGTTTTGCAAAAGTAGTACAAATACGCAAATCTAAAAATAAAAAATAAATGAAACCCGTAAGGAACTTATTTTCCTGATTGAAATACCGGTTATTTAAAAGCCATATTTAATTTGTTTCTAAATATAGCGTTGTAGCCTTGATCTTCATAAAAGAAGTGCGACTTTAATTCAGACAAAGGAAAATAAGGTACAATAAAATAAACTGGCACTGTTTTGTAAAGCTGCGAAACTGCTTTACGAAGGTATACTGCTGGTCGATTTCTTGGTTCAAATTACTTCCACGTTGTATACAATCATGATTTCAACAATTTTGCTTGCAACTCAAAAGCAAGTAATAGCTGTAGCTGTGATGGCTCCGTGGCAATAGTTATGGACTGCTGCAAAGCAGGTCCATGGTTCCAATCCCACCGCTGGCTTGACCTTCACCGCATGGTGGAAGGACATTTTGCGAATGACCGCCTGGCTCGCTACCACCCACAAGTAGAAAATCGGTCGCCAAGCACTAAACAGTGTAATTCTAGGTTAAGCATGTTAGCACCTTCTACCACCTCATCACTTACCATCAGGTGAGATTGTAATCAAAGGCTTACCTAACAGCAATAAAAAAAAGAAGTTGAGCCTAATTCTGGAAACATTTATACATGTTTACAGCATACATTGTTCACCTCAGTCGGGAATCGAAGTGCTTTAGTCTGGTTGATGACTGCATCGTTCTCTATGTTCGATTAAAAATATTAAGATAGAGACCAAAATTCACATCTCACTTTTGGGTCTCGGTGACCAATGAGTTAAGGTAGCCGAGTGACGAGGGTTTGATACCCGCCCGACCCCACTTTGTTTTCTAAAAATGTTCAAATGTTATTTTTGCTTAGCATATGAAATGTAGTGCTTAAAATTTTAGAAACACATTATGTGCAATTTGTGTTTGAACTACTAAGTGGCACAAATTATACTAAATTAAACATGTGTAATTAACATTTTAACAAAATCAAATCGACTTTAAACGTAAACTACGCATTATTAGCGATTACTCAAATTCTACTCGTGAGATCTCATTCAAATTTAAATGGGACTACATGACAAGCACCAGCTTCGAATGTAAAAAAATACCTCAAAATCGGTAAAGACTTATCTTGTAAGGAATTATGAGAAAACACTCACAACAATACAATCGAATTGGAAACTTCCCCTTTTTTTAAGTGCAGTCAAAAGAGCAAAATTTCATAGTATATAATATGTATATACATATATATATATATATGTAAAAATAGTAAAATACGGATTTAAACACCACGGTTTTACGTTTTTAAGTTTGAATAGATTTACTCAACCTGTAAGTGTTTACACAAAAATCTGCGCAAAGTAAAAATCTTGTATTATCGTTTTCTTATTTTTTTTATTTAAGAATTTCGTAGTTGTGATTTTATATAAGAAAGACGAACGAAAAATACCCGAAGAGGAGCGAGAGCGCCTTCTGAAGAATTGCACTATTAAATGGTAAACCCCAAGTCACCTGCCAAACG
The DNA here is from genome assembly GCA_963890685.1 of Plagodis pulveraria. Lineage (NCBI taxonomy): Eukaryota > Metazoa > Arthropoda > Insecta > Lepidoptera > Geometridae > Plagodis > Plagodis pulveraria. The sequence goes on from OY982962.1 coordinate 20,499,553, forward strand.
TCTCCACGTTTGTCATTCCAATTTTAACGGGGGCGGGGGCGGGCCTATGTTCGACGGTGGAAGCTATCGCTGTTGATGTGATATTATATTCCGATGCAATTTTACATCCTAATGGTGACTGTTAAATTCACTGCTAGTGCAGATGTTTACTTGGACCATGCTTACAATAAAATAATGCTGTAGCTCAGCGTATTGCGCCCAACTTCACAGCAGCCATCAAATTTTCAATGCGCTGTACATAAGTATAGAGTTAGAAATATTATACATCACGTACACTCTAAAGATAATAGGATATTATAAAAAAAATGGAATAACTGTCGAATGAGTTTAACTCTAATTTTTATATTTTTTACAGCTGATATCATAATAAATGCGAAGATAAAATTTCAAGATAAAGAGCGAGACGGGAAAACATATTACGAAGTCAAAGAGTCTAACATCAGCCACAAATATGGTGGCAGAGTTCATTTTACGCTCACAAATTTATTCAAAGGAAACCCCGAGTTAAGTAAGTATATCATCGAATATTGTGTACTTAAATAAAATAAAAATAAACATATAAATGCTTTGATAGAATTATCAAGATTTTAGAGTATAAAATCATGAGGTTAGATTACTAAATTTGCATCTTATCGATTCAGTCTCGATGGCCAAGCGTGTAAAGCACCCAGTGCGTAACGTACGGTACAAAATACACGATTGAGCGCTAGACGTAATAAGATTACGAAAATGAAAGCAAAATGTTTCAACCAACCGTCTGGGAACTAAATTTTACATTGAAAAGACTGCACCTTAGTTTACGAACAGACGGATGCATTGATAGTTCCTTATACATTTAAAATCGCCTGTACAAGCTATCAGATACAATAATAATTTAACGGCTGTTTTCCTGTGGTCCTACTAATTTATCCTACTAGTCGGACCACGAAAGAAAAACACATACTGTTCGTCCTAGTGGTGACTTAAAGCAAAAAGTTACATCCTTTAAAAAGATTTTCAAATAAACAGTATCAGGCAAAAGGATGTTACCCAAGAACAAGAAAGCGTTGTACGCAGTATGATATTACGAAGGTAAAAATGATTGAATAAGCCTATGCCTAACATAAAAATGAATCGTAGTACAACTGTAAGTCCAGCGTGTGAGATTAATCAGCGTATGAGTGGTCAGTAAGCTGCAACTATTTTTGATATTTATTGATTGCAATCAAATCCAATGTCAAGGCAATCGCCCCGCAGGTCTTGAGAGCTTGTCGATTGAGATTGTTCTTGTGACTTCGAATAGAATTTTGATTTCTTAACACTGACCTTAAGACCTAAGAGAACGAATATAATCCTTTGTATGGAAATTATGCATGTTTTACCTATACTAATATAATAAAAAAAATATATTTGTATGTTTAAATTTTTATTTTCTTGTATGTAACGAAAGGACTGAAAGGCTACTGGACCGATTTGCTAAATTATTTTATCATTAGAATTTTACACTATCCCTGATGAATATAGGCTATGGAATATTTTCAAAAACTTATGGATCTGTTTGAAAACTACGATAATGTAACCTATGGTGTAAAAAAATACAAGAAAAAACGTTATATCGCGTACGCTGCGGAAATTCTTGACAATAGAGCAATGTGATTACAATTTTATAAAGGACATCAATATCTACAAAAAAAACGGATTTCCATGTATAGTTATTACAATTATGTCACAATAGCTTCTTATTATATATTGTTTCAATATATATTTTTTGTTAAATACCCGTGCAAAGCCGGGGCGGACCGCTAGTTAGTCATAAACAGAAATGATACAAAACTTTCCTAGAGCTTGAGCTTACTTGTAATTGACTTTTATATTTAAAGTGGTTTTAAAAAAATCTTCCGTTAGTGTGATCAATTCTGTTTTATCATGTTTGGTAACCATTCTACATGATAATGCTATTGGATAGTAAAATAGTATTAACTTAGTAGTAATTTTAAATAATATTACTCGTGCTAGATTGAAAAGTTTTTGAATACTACATGATTTCAGAAGTAAACGGTAAAAAAAATGTTACTAATTTAGGAAGCATTAACAGATATATTTAATATCGCGAAAAATCATATCCAAATGTTACGTGATCAAGTACAGTAATTGGACCTCGAAACAAAATATAAACATTTTGAATTTCCTGTCAAATCAGCGTTCAACTCGAGAAATACAAAAAAATCCACGAGGCAAATTTTGACGACCCACCCCATTCTTGAGAGAAAATCAGTCTTTATTGTGATTAGGTATGATTTTATAAAATGTATTCTAATGATTTTTCTGTGTAATTAATTGAAGTTTTGTGCAAACTTTTCAGGTAACGTAGTTCTTCAATTTTTGAACGAAAACTGGAGGCAGATCTCTGAAGAGTTTGGTGGTCCGATTTTCGACAGACTTGTTAAGCTTATTTTTGGTACTGTAAAAGAGTTTTTCCACAACGTTCCTAAAGAAGAGATTTTACCTATTAATAACTAGTTATTATCGATGAAGTTGAGGTTTTTATCGACTGCGATAAATATGTAAGTCTTCTATGATTTAGATTTTGATTTGAATATCTAATTTCTTTTGTTTCTAACTTAACGTCATAAAAATTTGTACATATATTTTAAAAAATATATATATATGTTTGATTTGACTGTCGTCGTTGCCAGATTTGAATTATATATTTAACCAACATAATATTTTTTCAAAAAGTGATACTATACAATACAACTTAATGCTATAATAATTGCAAAATATTATAATTATGACATACCTGTAAAAACGAGTACGGAAATGTAAATTCGCCCCAAATAATATCTTTGACAAGACCTGAAAAAAATATATATAAGGCTGTGTGACGATTAAATTATATAAGTTATAACTATTTGTAAGTTTAGTTGTGTAAATCTATTAGCATAAATTGACTTGTGGTTAAACTATAACCGATCAAAAAAGAAATGGATAAGAATGTGGCCTAATTACATATTAATTTTAAGTTTATTGATATCTTGTTTGATTTCATCCCTCCATATAATGATATCTTTGAATTTTACAGTCGTAGATGGAGCTTATATATTTTGCCAAGAACCACTATCTTTGTTGGTAAGTGTTGATCACCTTAGTATTTTCTGATAGTTAAAAGAGCACACTATGCTTTCCAACGAATTTTTCCATTGGTTATATTTTCTCGAAAGAGAACAAAAGTTTTATAACAGTAAAACCTTAATAGGTCCCTACAGTGTAAACATACGTTTCCTATCACTAATTTTATAGCATAAATTTAGGACTTAAGTGGGGATCGGACGCACTGGACTCGTATTCATTTCTGATAACGTATACTGTTATCAGTGGCGTGAATTTTGCGCTTCAATATATATTCATTATAGGGGACAGTTGAGTGTTCAACCAAACTACCAGAATTCATATGAACTAAAAACTGTTCATGTGTCTTTGATAATTGTCATGGTAATAGAAATGGAAACGCCGTGGGCATACTCAGAACATATGGGTTTGAACCTATGACAAAAATATGGTTTTCTAAAATTTGTAAATGTGATGAAAATTAGTGTACATCAGACATGCATGCGATAGTACATCATATTTAAAAATAAGTCATAATTTACCATTTTTTCCTTTAAAATTTCATTATTGTTTACCTATACTATCATCACCCGGGCTTTACTTTCCATTTCGTCGCTTCATATGATAAAAAAACTTAAACTATTTATGGATTACGTGATGGCTCCTCTATAATAGGATTTCCTTCATAGTCAAATGACATTGACACAGTTTTTTTCCTATTGGAAGGCTAATTTATTTACAGATATATACTATATACTTATAGGTATACAGTGTTACTGGTACTGAAGCTAAATTAGGATATACCATTTTTTTTCAACAATGACAGCCCAGTGGCTGTTTCTATGTGATAAAACTTGGATTGAAATTCACAGCGTGATAAGGCATTGTGAAAATGCTTTCAACTAACCCTTAATAATTTTCCATCAGTTTTCCTAGATAGCCAATTCCAATGATAGATTGAGCCTGTAATCGTTAACCTTCGTTGCACTTATAAACAGGTAGATAGTGGTCAAAGGCTAGCCTATCAGCAGTAACATTAAAAAGCCATGCGTGCATTTTGACATACCATGAATGAAATATTGCATTATTATCCCGAGCAGGCCACACAGTTAAAAACCACATTGGAAAATACTAATGGTCATTCTCAAAATATTTCTTAGGACGAGCAGAAGTCAAGCCTAAGAGGTTGTTAGCATTTTACCAATAACCCTGTATAAATAAATGTTGCACGCGTTACAATAGTGTAGTCCTAACGTAGATCTGCCGATTGGTTTTTATTACAAGACTGCCACATTGCACCAAATTTATTTCGTCACAAACTTTACCATCATCATATTGGTGAAAAAGGTATAAAATTGTAACGTATTCCAACGGATAATTAACTTTACAAATGTATTTATATTTACCATCGATGATGCAAGCTTAAACGTTAGAGATGGGTCCAAATTTTACCCGACCACAGCGTAAATAGCCTAATTTTCATGACTGATGGATGAATCCAAAATATCGTGAATACAGTATTTAAGCTAGCGAAAAGATGTCCGTATAAATAAAGTACAATAAAGTCGTTGCTAGGTGAGAAGCACTGATGCTGAGCAACGAGCACTGTGCCTGAGCAGTGTTGCCTAAACTCTTGCAATGTGTTGCTGTACAGAAAATCAAGGTGCTCAGCACTAGATAATCAATTTGCTTGCCTCGTTACCAAAATACAAAAGTGATCAATTACAATATATGTATACAATTTCTTTTTCAAGCATTTAGTTCGAGATAAAATATGGTAACGTTGGATGACTTGTGAAACGTTATTGGGAATTTCGTCATAATTCGTTCAAGTCATAAATTTGATTTCTGGTTCAGAACGTTCCTAGATTGTCCGTCAAAAAAGTTGAGTAATAGACCGGAGCTGGTCACTGTGACTGTCAGATTTTTATAGCATTGCACCCTATAACATGTATAGAGTGAACCATAAGTAATTTGACTCTTTTGCCCACCCATCCGCGGATATAGAAGTGATATAAGATTTATCTTCCTGACCTTACCAAATGTATTTCATACAGAATTTTCACTGTAAAATTTCGCAACACATGGTGTACTAAATTTTATGCAGATTTTCAGATATTTTTACTCTAACTACAGTACACATATTATCTACGAGTACTGTACCAAACTGTTGTTCTATTCCTCAAAATATACAAAACTATTGCTACGATAAACGCTCTATTGCTCTAAAAGTTTAAATATGGTTATTTTTACGTATTATAACATACATTTTGAACAAAAATAATATAACTCACTCACCCACTGGAAAGTCGAAGGGATAAATCAGATAAAAAAACTGCGACATAAAACTAAAAGGGTAGAAACCTTCTTCCAACCTTAACGCTGGTACCAAATACGTATCTCTCTGCGGCAGACTATTAAATCTTATTTTCGTTCTATCTTTGACATCGAACCAGTCCTCGGTGTAACTTGCTATTAAATTACCGTCAGTAACAACATTTTGTGTTACGTTTAGTACTTTCGGTTCTTGAAAGACGTGTCTAGTAATAAGGATCATTGGGACTGTTGAAAAAGGAACATCAGTGGTAGATTTTATATCAGGATTAGAAGTAACAGTTGTATCGGTACCATCATACGTAGATAAAGGTTCAAGTAATATATTGGGAGTCGTCGAAATTACTTTCTTTATAAACACTGGTTCCTGTTTTTGTGCGCGCCTTTCTTCGGCCTTACTGTTCCATAAAGTAGTATATTTTTCTATCCAAGCACGCATTGCTGCAGAATTATTGACATTTCCGACATCTCTCTTATTCCAAACTGGGGCAATTTCTTCAACTTCTATAGAATAATCTTTTGGATACTCGATTTTGTAATCGTGATCAGCAATTTCCATATCCTGCTCTCTCGCCAAATTTCCCTGATTTTCTCTAAAACTCGTTTCAAGACAGTGATCCAAAACTAGGCGCTGTGGCTTGATAAAATTCAAGATTTCTTTGACGCTCGGTTGATTGGATTGTGATTTGTCGGTTTCTTCGGTACGTTTTTTTGATTTTTTTTCATATTGAAGGGAAGTCGTAGATATTGGCGGGAAATCTTCGTTGAGTCTTGCGGCATTTAGATTGTTTCCGGCAGGGGCTTCGAGCGTCGTTTCCGATGTCCTGATTTGAAAAACGTTTCTTCGTAACTGGTTTAACCTGGATTCAGCTGGATTAACCTGAATTGCTGCAAGCGCGATTGAAATTGCTAGTATTACAGTTATTTGCGCCATAACCACATTTTTCCGTTGAAATGAGTACTTGAGTGTGGTTAATGGTGTACTGAGTAGCGGGGTGGCAACTAGGGGACAGTGGTCGAAGGATTTGTAGCACTTAGTGGTCTGCCCGGCAACGTTTCACAATCGTATCAGTTCGGCCCCGCGTCATACCTTTACTGGATTAGGTGTAGAGTAGTTTATGTCAGATATATAGCAGATTTTATTCTGTTATTTCTAAAACTTTTTCAATTTAAATTATAGATACCACAGCTGCTTTGTGCGATCCTTTAGCTGTTTAGTGATTTAGCAGTACAATACGTTTAGGATAACGATGTAGTATTGCAAAAATAATATCATTGCAGTAATTTAGTAAGTAAATACCACATGACATGTCAATAAATAGTTGATGTAACGAGCTGTTAACGAGTGTTGCCCTAATATGCTATTTTAATTCATTGAAAAGAAAACACTCTCAACACAGCAAAGCAAAAAATGCGTCCCATGCCTAAGCAAACGACCTCTAGGAGGCCGTTGGACAAACAAATACCAACCAATCCCGACTTTGTGGAGTTCGTTAAACATAAACATTTCAAATGGTTTTCAATGTTTGAACATTTTCACACGCTAAAAATAGAGTAAATTTCAAAATGACTTCAGTAGTTTACTGAATTTGAGAGTGTATCCTTATCAAATATTTAAAATTAAGTAGCTTGTTAGGGCTATAGCTAATAACACAAACTGTCTATTGAGATGTCATGTAATATTTACCACAGTTCTAAATTGTTATAAAAACATTTTTTATATCCGACACGAGCACTTTATACCCCCGAGCCAAATTCAAAAACAAATATGTAAAGTTGTCAGATGTTTTTTTTTGTTTAAGCTAATAACTTATCATATTGCAGTGCCTACTCTGTTGAGAGGCTATACAATATAAAATGAAATACAGAATATCGTACAATATGATTGTCAATAAAACACAATTTAATATGACAAAGTTCTTAATCAACCACCAATTTATTCATAATTCCATTTGATTGCCACTTGAAATAATTTACAGAACTTCAAATCAAAACGGAGGTAGGCATACGAGGGATGTTCATAAATTATATTACGTGGAAGAGTCTCGAGCATTTCATTACTCTGTATTTGTGGCTCTATTGAATTTACTCTATGTTATGTTTGTTTGTACAAACTACAAAACATCATATTAAATGATGAAGTCCTATTGTTTGAATGTTACACATACCCTAAAAACAAAATAGTATAAATATATGTATATATATATATATATTATATATATTTATATATAGAAAAGGATATAATGTCTTTAGTAGCGAAAATATTTTCATTATAGTCCTTACATATTTGGAGTACCAAAATAATGGTGAATATCGCATATTTTTTTTAGAGTTCTGCATATCCAATTAATAATAGAAACTTTTATAGGATTACTTGCGTATCTATCTGTTTCGAATCAAGATGACGGAAATTATTTGAAAATCAATATGTGTTCCAATTATGTACATAAAAATAGCTTAAATAAACGAATTTTTATTTTAAGGGCTTTGGACAGAACAATACTAAAACATGTCATATGCATCTTGTATCGTATCAATTTAAAAGGAGAAATTGGAGTCAAATTGAAGATCAATAAACCGAAAACTGAGCACATGTTCAGTTATTTGCGAACATTAAATGTTTTACATATAGCCGTACATGGTGTATTTCTACCAAACTGTTCTAACGCACGTATTTTATTACGTTCGTGCGTTTCCACCACCGGGAAATTCGAAACATAATTATCACTATAGCTAGGTTTATTTTAGGTATGAATGATCATATAATTCACGACATTAAAAGTATTATTTCGGCTCATACCATTATAAAAATGTTATATATAAGTTAGTGATTTATGGCAAAATACTCCAAGTAAAAAAAAGATCAATAGGTATCGAATGAACTAGAAATATATTTTGCTTAAAAAAATAAAAGTATAAGTACGCGTTTAAATAAGAACTCTTTTCAGGAATTTGTTAAAAACTCGTTTACCTATATCTTAAGAGAAGAGTGTAATTAATTGCATATATTTTTTTTAATCTTTATCAGACATTGTGTGTACTGTATTTGTAAGAGAACAATACTAAACTAAGTATAGGCGTATTAATCTAATACGGGATTACTCACGTAGATAGTGTGAGCAAGGCCGTATTTTTCTATAAAAAGCAGTGAAAACCACGTAATTTTTTATTACATAAGTGTATACAAATATATTTATATATTTTGGAATCTCGTATATGCTTGAACACAATAGTTACTCGACTCAGATCGAAAAAAAATCGAATCTACCGTAAAGATTTATGAGTCTACAAGAATAAATAATTAAAAAAATAATAACTGACTGCAAATTATTTACTTTCGTTGAGTGTTTTACCCTTCCATTGAAATTAAAACTGCAAGTTATAAATATTTATGGCATCGTTTTATAAAGCCCCTCACTTTGATACCCCATTCGATGGGTTATGAAGATTTTTTTTTCACAATATGTCGTCGTAAATCCGCCTTTTTTTTACATTTTCTGTACCTATTGTCACTTGCGCTTGATAGTGAAGAATCTAATAATATACAATACATTAAAATCGGTTATGCCGTTTAGAAGTTATATGGGAATAAAGAAACTCACGAACATACATACGTACATGAGCCCTTAAAACGTAACACTCCTTTTTTGGGCAGTCGTGTAAATAAGGAAGGTCATATAACAAAAACTATGTAATTAATTAACAACGCCAAAAATATGTCAACATTAAGGGTTGTCTATACGATGTGGATTTGTGGTATGTAGTTACAATTAGGATTAAACTAAAACCAATTTAAAGGGAGGATTATCCTTAAAAGCATGTTAAATTAATCCGGGTCGTATGGATAGAGGTAGATTGGTAACTGTGAAATCGGATATTTGTTTATTGCGAAGTGTTACTTGGAAGGCAACAAATACTGGCAAGTATTCTTGGAAGGAAACTAAGTTGGACATCTCCATGTATTTCTAGTGGTGTAAGAACCGATTGGTGAATATGTTTAGTAAAAAAACAACAGGCTTCAAACATAAATTATGCATTATTAGGTTTAACTCAACCTACTCGTCAGATCTTACTCAAATTCAAATGGGACCACATGCCATGCACCAGCTTTTGAATACTTAAAAAAATTGGTACACCCTGTAATAAGTTATGAGGTAAAAAAATTACTTACCAAAAAAAAGCAGTAGAATTAAGAAACTCGTCCTTGTTTAAAGTCAGTTAAAAACTGACTTACGGCCTTTGCTCATATACCTTACCTTATTAATATCCCGTTACTTGCCACCTGCCAAGCATCATACCCTCCTCTCGTCTTGGGAGTAAAATACATTAGGAATACAGTAAAGATTCATAAATTTGACCAATATGAGTTGGTAGTAGTAAGAAGGCTAAGTCGTTGGTTTAATGGTGAAAGCGCCTCTTTAGCTGCTTGTTGTAAAAAGATCAGGCGGTTGAATCTCTAGGTCTTTGATTTTCTGAAACGCTTTCGCCACTTTTCCAATTAGGCAGGTTAATGGTTAAGCAATCCGTTGGTACCCCTCCTTTGTAAGTTTACTATATCTTGGTAGGTAACACTACAGCATCAGATATTCTGAGAAAGCAGAAGCTTACAAGCTTTACGAGTTTACAGTGCCCTCACTGTACACTGAGAAAAACGACTTTGGAGCTTAAATCAAATTTGACCTTTTACCGTTGAATTGTAACTACGCAAGATGAATTCAAAACTCTTAAGATGATTTTCACCACGCCAAGCGAAATCAATAAAAATGTACCATGTTTTATAATAAACACAACCGTCAAAAAACGCCTTCCGTAAAGTATTTTCAGAATTGAACTTGTTATACGGTAATAATTGCAGTATTGACCATAAAATATACCTTACTTTTACGGCGGTTTATATACGGTGATTATCACTATAACGTACGACTTAATCAGCCTCATCGAAAAGTCAATATTTAAGAAAGACCACAAAATATACCTTAAATGAAGACGAAAAGAAACATTCGCCTTCACTGACCTCGTTTAACGCCTTCTAGCTGGAAGGCGTTTTTAAACGTATTTACGTTTGGTCGGTTTTTTGCCTTCATACCATATAAATTGGCCGTCATTAGGGCGCTTTTGACTTTAGATTTTTCTCAGTGTAGCAAGTGAAGTTACTGAGCGAACAAGACGTAAGAATATCTCTGAGGAATGAGTGCAGTTCAGTGTCAGGCAGAACGGTGTCACAGCAATTTAAGCTGATACATTTTGGATGCATAGTAAGGATACATTTTAGGGATGATCGATGTTGCAAAAATAGTAGTAGAAGAGTCAAGACCTTCTGCGGATGCTTCATGTAGAAGCAAAACGCGTCGAAAATTCTTCCGGTTTGGTTACGTTACGTTTATGACGTCACGACGGCTTTACAGAAAATGTAGGCGGAATTGTCTAAACATAATTTTATATTTTTAAGTGCTTTTCTAAAATATTAATTTTACGCTTTCTTAAAGTATTTGTTACTATTGGACTTTATTACAAATTAATGTACTTATGCGTCGTAGTAGCTTTTATATATCAACAACAAAAAAATTGGCAGATTGTCAATTTATTTACTCTAGGTACATTGCTATTTGATGATCTACCTATCTACTGACAAAACATCATAAATTATTGAGACAAGATTTTAGAAAAAAAAAATCCTTGGAGAAAACATCATCTAAAATTAGCATACACGCGATTCCCCATCTTCTGAACTTGCTTGAGGTATGAATAGTTAATATTATATAAACCCTAATTACCATTTCCTGCCATCATGCGGCTTCCTTAGGCCTCAACTAAGTACTAGAGCTAGAGGCATTTTGACTACGAAGCTAATTTATAGATGCGGCAACGTCTAATCGTCTTTTGTATGGTAATATACTCAATTTACTGTTTCAGCTGAAAAAAAAGAATTAATGTGAAAATGCCATGGAGATTATGGACGCAGGTCCAGCAGTAGAATTTCAGAACCCAGCCAGCCCATTTTAAAGGGAAGTCTGAGACTGATCTTTTCCCTTTAAAATGGGCTTTGCCATAATCTCCATGGCATTTTCACATACATTTTTTTTTAAACAATTCGAAATATTTTTTTACTTTGTTTCATTGAGAGAGTTTAAGTTCAATATTTTCTCCTTATGCCTTTACATATAATCGTTCGGTATTCTTAGAAAATAAAGGAGAACAACTAATCGGAGAAAAATATTTAGCTTATAGCTTTACGACCCCCTGACTGCAAGTTGTAAAATAATATTTGAATATTGAAACTATTATAATAAAAAAAGGTTGAGACCATGCGTGTCATCAAAATGCATATGTGAAACTCATGTTTAGAAAGAGTAAATACCTTACTACAGATTAAAGAATACTTGCAAATATAAATAAAATATTCTATAAGTTACTATGATAAAATGCCTGATACGAAAACACAATTCCAAGTATATCTCCCGATAGAAAATAATCATGAATAGATGTCTAAAATCAAGTTTTGTGCCTATACAGGGTTTTTGGTAAAATGCTAACAACCTCCTAGGGTTGACTTCTGCTAGTCCTAACAAACATTTTGCGATAAACTTTTTTTTGTGTGTTGTTATAAAAAAAAACTAAATATTAAATTAGTCCTCGTGCTTATTCCATTATTTTTTTTTCAAAAAAATAAAATAATTATAATATGTTAGTTAGTACTAGCAGAAGTCAACCTTAAGAGGTTGTTAGCATTTTACCAATAACTCTGTATAGTAAATCGTATTAAATGAAATCTAATTTATAATTTTTATTTAGCAACCGCGGGATACAGTAGGTACGTGAAAGATTTTTTCCGGTATTAAAATCTCATTTATATATGATTTATTCTAAAAAAATCACTTGCTTTTGTAATATTGCGTAGTTTTGTTTCGCTCACTCGCAAGCGAAATGGTTATAGATATAGGATTTCTTCATGCCTTCAATCTGAAAATTTTAATGACGATATTACCTATTATACAGTTTTCACTGCAGAAAATGTTTTAACACTATCATTTGCGCGTGGTTACCACCTCCATTAAGGTATGTGCTCGGGCACTATGCGGAAGGAGGAATTATGTAAAATGTTTACGTTCTAACCAAGCCTTGGTTAATTACATTAGTGATGCCTATGCATATGTAAGTCTACTGAATGTACGTGTGTAAGTTACTGTATCGTTATGGCAGACGTCTTGGGGATTGAAGTAGAAGTAGTAAGTTCCTCAGAAGGCGCTGCACCCCTCCTTGTAGTACCTTTCCCTTCTTCGACTTTTACGACACCCATAGAAAGAATGGGGGGTGATATGCTAACTCGGCACCCAACAGAGTTATAGTAATATACTATTATTTATAGAGTATTGACGCATGCTAAGCGAAAACATTAAAAAATTTTGGATGCTAAGTTCATTTAAAATAATATCATACTATTATTTGTTGGTATGTTGATCGAATAACAACCAGCTTATAGGACATAGTTTCATGCTTTAAAGGTGTATGTCACTAATGTAAAAAACGAGTCATTGAAAAAAAATAGTAAAAAGTGCAGTCATCAGGACCGCACCCTGGACACTCGACTTATTCTCTATACAATAGCCGCGTTCTAACTACCTATTACACAGACACTATACAAATGTTGTTTTCGTACACGCGTAATATATAATTATAATGGCATGAACGAAACTCCTTTTCTATGCCTGATATTGACGCATGCTAAGCGAAAACATTAAAAAATTTTGGATGCTAAGTTCATTTAAAATAATATCATACTATTATTTGTTGGTATGTTGATCGAATAACAACCAGCTTATAGGACATAGTTTCATGCTTTAAAGGTGTATGTCACTAATGTAAAAAACGAGTCATTGAAAAAAAATAGTAAAAAGTGCAGTCATCAGGACCGCACCCTGGACACTCGACTTATTCTCTATACAATAGCCGCGTTCTAACTACCTATTACACAGACACTATACAAATGTTGTTTTCGTACACGCGTAATATATAATTATAATGGCATGAACGAAACTCCTTTTCTATGCCTGATATGTTATCCTTTAACCACTGTCCCACCTGACGGTAAGTGATGGTGTGGTCGAAAGTTTCGCTAAGTAATTACTGGCTCTCAAGGACAGCTGCCGGAACACACCATTTTAGATGTTTCTCAACAGATTTTCTACTTGACGGTAGTAGCTAGCCAGCCGTCTATTCGAAAAATGCCCTACCACAATGCAAGTAATAATATTTTTTTTCCTAGACATTAAAGTTTTTAAAACAGAAATCACTGACTGAATCAAACAAGTAACACGCGACTTTTCAAAGACCGATCGGATTCTGTTTGCATGCACATACTTTACACGGTGCGACTTAAATGCATTATTCATAGCACTTGGGAACTCCCGGACATAGTATTTGAGATGCAATCGTGCATTATGTACGACCTGCAAACGTTTGACAGGTTCCGGGTTGTAGTTGATTTTATGAGATTTGCATCATTCAGGCGTTGGATCAGAAGTTTTAAGAAGTCTTACCAGTACGATCTAAACCGAGGGATGTTATTGTGCCGTGTCTATCTATGCGTATGTCTGTGACATTTTAGCTCTTAAACGAATGGGTAAACCGTGGCCTAGCGGTTGACTATGTTCTATGGGAAAACAAATGCAATAGTTCTATAAAATACAATAAAGTACATAATTTGTTCCGTTACGGTTTTTGAAGATAACAGCTATAAAAGGGCACCTTCAGCCAGCGGGATATTTGTGTTTTAGGCAATTTGCGTTTCCAAATGCCTAAAAAAAATCTAGTAAATTATTAGTTCTATTACCTATATGTCTCTGTCATGCATCTATTTCATCAGATTTCTAAAACATGGCTCCGTTACGAAAACTACAGTCGGCGGACAGCGGATCGTACTTCGACTTTTGATGCGGTTGCATTTTATGGAGATCTGTGTCGGGGGTTATTTACATTTTTCAGAAAAAAACATTTTAGGATTGACGAGCACGGGTGTAAGAGCGAAAAGAACTTACTGTAACTTTTATTTACTTTACAAAATTGTATATTTGTAATTTTGTAATGTAATCCGCATAGCAGGCGTTATTGTAAACATAACAATATTAAAATTTTATTTACTTTTTATATAATTATTAAATCAAGGTATAACACCATATTATGTTGATAACCACTTAAATACTATTTGATAAGAAACTAGTAGTATAATACTCGATATCACGATCGACAATTTATCAGCTTCTCTCAGGAAAAAACATATCTCGCGCAACGTGGGTGTCAAGCTACCGGAGATTATGCCTAGTTTTAAGCAATATGCATGTAAAATTTCAAAATATGCCCGTGACAGACTTTTTGGGGTTTTTCCCCAAAGCTAACATTCGGAGTCCTAATAATAAGAGTCCACTGTCAGATTTCTGTCCGTATATGTCATGGATCCCTAGCTCGTAATAACAGTTACATACCTACTTGTATAATCGAACGAGGTCATCTGACATACAAATCCGGCATATCCACTAAGCTCACTACGTGACACTACTCCATGTTTTATTATCACCAATACGTCGGCACTGTATGAGATATTAGTAAAGACTGCCAGTTTCCCAAGTAGAACTTACCTACCCTCACAACTCTCGCCGAAAAGTGTAGTCAGTAGCTACTAGAATAAATCAGAAAAGCATATCAATGATGCGCCTTGGAAGTCAAATAAATTTATTTAAATATTATAAATTACACCGGTAAAAACACTCACGTTGAGGATCGAATACGTCGACCCGGGTTTCGAGTATATCAGATGCTCATCATCAGGGCGAGTGCGCAGCTGCGTCTGCGAGCTCCCGGCGGGCACTCTCTCACGATCGTATTCGATCCTCAACGTGAGTGTTTTTTGCCGGTTTAATTTATAATATTTAAATATGTGTGAAACTCAATAGAATTTCAATTCAAAAAAAGTCAAATAAATTATTAAAAAAAATCATTAATGGTTAATTGGTTTACACTTAGGAACATATCGAGAAATAATAAATTACATTAACAAAGTGGAGAATTAATCATAAGATAATTTACTATCCTAAAATTTGTACAAAACAAAATATTAACGGAAAGTTAGACTACGGAAGCCTTATCCTTAATGATATAGTAAGTAAGTAAATTATCACAACAGCTAACACTTGAAATTATGGTATTCTGTTTAGAAAAAATCACCCAAAGACGACTATTGGACCAGATATTCACTCAGCATTTATTTTTAGGGGATATTCAATAAATGAGAAGGTCAGCAAAAAATACTTTTTTGACAGCTGAAAAGCAAGTAATTGGTGTATCAGAATTGGTGTACATTTTAACCATTTTTAACGTGTTCGATCCCAATAATAGTTATGAATCTATGGAATATTTTGTACTATATACCGCTTTTGCAAACTATATACCTTGGGGTGCCGAGCTTGAATGTCATCCGCCTTTTCCTTCTCTTCTCTTCTTGTGGATATCGTAAGAGGCGACTAGGGGTAAAATACAGTAAGGTGAGCAGCAGGGCCTTCTGAGCTACTGCCGACAAGCTGCCTGCCAAGCGTGGAGATCATGGCGAATCCCCATATTGGGGGAGGCTGTGTTCAGCAGTGGACAATCCGGCTGATACAGTATGTACTATATCTTCTACTGAACTTACAAATACTATATTATATTATTTTTTATATGCCTGATAGGTTAGCCTTTGACCACTATCTCACCTGATGGTAAGTGATGATGTGGTCGAAGATGTTGTTCAGGCTAACCTAGAAGTACTGGCTCTCAAAAATATAAACTTCTATTAACGTTTTATACAGGCTTAGACTCGTTTTAGCCTATGAACTATCGAATAGGTGCAATAATTACAGTCAGTTTTCTCACATATGGTTTACCCTAATACAAAATGAATGTATCTCAGTGTTATATAAATAGTGTTTTTTAATAAATGTGTCTAAAAATACAATTGACGTTACATTCTGTCACATGAAAACTTCTTAAATTAGCCATCTAGTGGGTAAAGAAAAAACGAACGTGCTGCCTAGACCAGACCATAGAAAATAGAGATATTGCTTTCTCTTTTCTGTGATTCAGACAGCATATTTATATATCTACGATATGTAGCATTCATAAATAAATAAAACCTATTTTATCTTTGCAGACTTTATTTGGAAGGCTCAATGTGGCTCAATATATCATGATGAGAAGTTGCGAGCAAGCCGCAACCTATCAACTGGCGGCCTGCCGTTTGATGTAAAAATATTACGTCTGTAGATAATCAAAGGGCGTTCCAAACATATTAAAAGTCTATGTGAATTGCGGTAGCTAGCCGAGATTATGCATGTTTAGCTTCATGTGCCTAAAATTAAAGAAAGAATTAAAATATGAAAAGTTTTAAATAACTTGTTGAATTCGATACTCTCATTTACATTTCTGACTTGCACAAGTTATTTCATACTTTTCAATATTTGAAGTTGGTTCGAATAAAGAAAACAGCTTTGCAAGATTTGCAATCCATACCATCTATACCTAGTTAAAGTGAATCTATCAAATTATATAAAAATATCGCCAATTGTAATTTTTTGTAAATTCATCATATATCTGTACTGTGGTGTTTCAATAAAGAGATATATCTATCCTGTTTCAAAAATATTCACTAGCCGTTGAATACGATCGAAGTGCTAAGTTATACTTAGTACAGAGATACATTCTAGATTAGCCTCTTATTACTTCAACGTTCATGCAAATATATTACGAAAGGTGTTATCAAACAGATGCACCCGTATATAGATAAAACAATTATCTCACCCTACGTTTCTATATTGTCTATTGTTATGCCATATATAGTTGGTAAACAAGCAGACGGGCCGCTCGAGGGAAGCGATCTACGTCATCTGAAAAGGTATGTAAAAATAATAAAGATGAAATTGAAATCAAATAATGCTCATGCTATTTATTGTCAACAAGAAATAGTTAAATCAGCATAATCAAAATTGAAACAAGACTAAAGTAACTAAAAATTAATAGGTTCTTTGAGATCATGTGTAAGTCCTAAAATGTGTAGGCTACGCAAAATGTGCACGTGCTGATCGTAAAACGGTAAAGGAAGCAGAATATGCAGTTCCTAAAATGTGCAGGTCGCTGAATGTGAATATATCTAAACTTTATCTGTTTTGCAAGTGAAAGCTTGCCTTGAACTATTACATATAGGCTAAAAGTAACACTACAGTTTCTTCTGCTGGAAAGCTGATTGACTTTGCCAAATAAAAAAAACATATTCATGACATTTGACATATTATTATGTGTAATCATTTTCGTACTTTAAGTGCTTCATCGATAGCATTCTAATATATAATAATACAATTAATTGAAATAGGGTCGCCACATAAAAAGCCTGTACAACGACGTGGTATCTACTGGAATTGTGTATAATATATTATGATGTGCAGACAAAGTTACTCATATCTCTCAACCATATATATATATTTTTATGTCTGATAGGTTAGCCTTTGACCACTGTCTCACCTGATGGTAAGTGATGATGTGGTCGAAGATATTGTGTAGGCTTACCTAGAAGTACTGGCTCTCAAGGACAGCTGCCGGAACACACCGTTAGGTGCTTGGCGACAGATTTTCTACTTGAGGGTGGTAGTTAACCATGCGGGCAAAATGCCCTACCACCATGATATGACGACTGCCATCCTAAGACAACAATCGGGACCGACGGCTTAACGTGCCCTCCAAAGCACGGAAATGCTCAGTAGTAATGTCACTAGCGGTCACCCATCCAACTCATGACCGCGCGCGACGTTACTAAACTTTGCTGATCGGTTGAGAACAGGTAAGTAAACTTCGCTACGAGTGCTTCAAAAATATATGTTACATTATATCTGTCATTATTATCCATATTATATATTATCGATTGAGACACACAAATAATGGCAAAAACCCTACTAAGGTTCCAACAAAAATATGTATTTGGGTTACATGGAAACTATCAGTTAAAGGTGAAAAATCAGTTTAATTCATTGAAAAATCGACAATATGTTTCGTAGTGCCATAACATCACAACACGCGAAACATGAATGAAATCTTTTTTATTAAGTCTCACACAGCTGCCCCTGTGTGACCATGTGACAGCAATTTGAATAACGTAAACATCGCATTTCAGGTCTCAGCCATTCCTAAGCATTCCACTAAAAACCTCTCAAAACGTCCAAAGTTCTCCTGGAGTGTTCGAAGAAATATAGACTTTACTAGCAAAGATACGAAAGGGTTGCGGGGAGTTTTTAGCGTGGTGTGAAAACGAGGCCGCGGCGATACATATGTGGGTATGTGTGTCGAGTCAACATACTCCTTTCTTTTGGGTAGAGGTTTTGCGAGTTTTTTTTAAAGGGTAAATTGACTAGTCGCAGGTGGTTGAAGGGAAACGGGTCAGCAGGTCTCGGTGGCGTGTCATGTTCATGTGTCACCAGGGTCGAACTTCGGTACCTGCTTAAAATATTTTGTTTTGTGTAGCTTATATTTATTGTTTTTTTTCTTGTTTAGGATTCAGTACGCAAAGATATTGAGCCTAAGAAATATATTTAGTAATTTGCTGAATTTGATGGATCTGATCGAGTTAGATTATTCTATTAAAATATTATATTTAATTTAATTCAAGGCCCACCTGTTGTTAAGCGGACTAACCTCTGCCTTTAATAGATGCATTTCATCACAAGTCCTGAATTGCACTACGCCCGTCACTTTCAGACATAGTTGTTAAGTCTCATGTGCCTGTAATTTCACTGGCTCTCAAGGACAGCTGCCGGAACACACCATTAGGTGCTTGGCGACAGATTTTCCACTTGAGGGTGGTCACTAGCTAGGCGGGCATTCGCAAAATGCCCATCCACCATGCGGTGAAGCTCAAGCCCGCGGCGGGATTCGAACCATGTACCTGCAGATAGAAGATGTAGTACAGGTTGAACCTTGAATGAGGACTCAAGGACAGTACAGCTCCAAAAACAAACAATTAGGTGCTTGGCGACAAATTTTCTATTTGAGGGTAGTAGTTGGTGAGAAAGGCATAAGCTTAAGGTCCTAACGTCATGCAAAATGTATTAATTATGTGTAAAGCTCTCTTTCCGGTTATTGGTCAACATCAGAAATTTACGAGAGGAAAGATTATAGGCATATGCGGGATCATAAAAAAAAATCTGCAGAAAGTAATTGGCAGAGCATGAGTTATTGCAATACTAATAAAATAAAAAAACAACTTTTTGTTATGCTATCTTTTCTTAATATATCGGTGAAACGTATTTATGTCAAGTGTATTTTTAGCAATGTCAAATAAAACTTGAACTTTATCCGAAAGTTATCAGGTCAATAACTGACAATTGCGTAATTATAAGTTATCTAATTAATCGGCCTGACCTTGTTATGGATTAAAAAGGATAAGAGCTTATGATATTTAATAGTTATTTGTTATGCAAGGCTGCTAAGCTGTTATTTGGCACGTGTGCTTTTATTAAAACCTGAGGAAACAGATCAAAGGTACGAGACGCAAAATAACTTTGCTGTCGAGAGAAACACACTACTTTTCACCTCACTACGGTGAGGAAAATCCTAGTTGCAAGAAAAACAGTTTAAATAATTATGGTATATTAAACGGTAAATATATTTTTTGTTAAAAGTAAAGCGGGAATTGGTAAAACTGAAAGTAAATTTTTTTTTATCAGCTTTGGTAAGGGTTCAATTTTTAAAAACCCTTTTTACGATTGCGAATTAAAAGCACTTTTCCACGCAGATTTCAAACAATATACAATATCCCTTCCGGGCCTGTGAGGTAAACAATTTTGTTGCAACAGTATTTATTGTTGAATATTTTTTAATAGACAGCAAAGGCTTTTATTGCCTGTAACTTTTAACTACAATCTCACTTAATGTTAAATAACTAAGATAGTAAGCAGACTAAACCTATAATTAAAACGTGCTTCCAAGATCTAAAAGAAAGAAATCATCATCTTTTTAAAGAATTTCAAATTCATAAAAATTGCATGGTGGAAGGGCATTTTGCGATTGCCCGTTTGGCTAGCTACCACCTTCAAGAAGAAAATCTGTCGCCAAGCACCTAACCGTATGTTCCGGCAGCAGTCCTTGAGATCCAGTGAAATTACAAGCACATGAGACTAAACAACTATGTCTCAAGGTGAAGGGCGCAGTGCAATTTGTCACTTGTGAGGAAATGCATCTGTTTTATGCTGAGGTTTGTCCGCTTAACATCGGGTGGGCCTCGAACTTGTTCGGTCACAATAACAAAAATGTAAATAAAATAAATTAAAAAAAGATCTAGAAGATAACATTACACCATGCAAATTGTGAATCGATTTTACTATGGTATTGTTGGTCATAAAGACAATATCAGAATTATTGAAAACGAATGATTTTAGGATTGAACCATTTAAAATAGAAGTACAAAATTGAATACTGATCATATCGAAGGTTTCACAGGTATCATACGTGACGCAAAATAACTTGGCTATTGAGGTAAACACACAAATTTTCTCCTCATTGCAGTGAGGAAAATGCTAGGTGTAAGAAAAATAGCTTACAGCTTATACAGTGTTATTGGTAAAATGTTAACAACCTCTTAGGGTTGACTTCTGCTAATTCTAAGAAACATTTTGAGAGGTTTTTTTTTTTTTTTTTTTTTTTGGTGTTTAAATGCCTACTCCAAGCCAAGAGCGTCCATGTAATATAATGAGTTAGTGTTCCTTTATATAATAAATTAAAAGTAATATTAATTACAATCGGTGATATTGGAAGATATTTTTGAACTGCTATAACGATAAAAAAAAACAAAATACATCGATAGCGGATGAAAAGTACTTATATAAGCAGATTTTGATGATAATAAAAATCATTCTCAGCTTGTAAGGTGAGATATTTATTTGCTAGGCAAGGCTGCAAGTTGTTATTTGACGCCCTCGCGTCACTTGTATTGAAGTCCTCACTTGTATTGAAACCAGTAGAAGCGAAGGATTCTAGGATAGAAATTTTCAAAGTATAGAATACTGAGCGTACCGAAGGTTTTAAAGGTCCAGCACGCAAAATGACTGTACTACCGAGCAAAACACACACTTTTTCACCTCCTGCGAGGAAAATGCTGGTTCAAAGAAAAACAGCTTAAATAATGTAGTCAGTTTATGGTTGAAATTCAACAGAGTTACTGAATTTGGTAATATTTAAAGCAAATCCATTTTTTTGGAACTCATTTTAAGATTCGAATTTCAAAAAGCTTTCTCACGCTAGCGGATAAAAAACATTTTCCTCGCGGCTTTCGAATAATGATCAATACGAGATTGTGAGGTGAAAAAAACTATTTTTTTATACATTTTGTAGGTAGATGACTTTTGAGTGTTTACCAGTGCCCCTGGATTGACTGCCACGCAGGGATTCCTGGTTCGAATTCCACCACGTTCAGGAGCTTTACCTCACAGCGGCCATTTTGTGAATGATCACCTAGGTAGGTATTGTATCAGCCAAATTGTTTACTGCTGAACACAGACTCTCAACTTAAGGGGAGAATTCGCCATACTTCTCACGCTTGCCGGCGTCTTAGGGTTTGCAGTGTATATACGTTCTTCAGAAGGAGCTGCTGCCCACCTTCCGGTATTTTATTCTTAGTCATCTACTACACCCACGGGAAGAGATGGGGGAGAAATTCTACGTCACCCCCGCCAGCTAGGTAAGTAAGTAGTTTAATAGAAAATATATCGCCAAGCACATAAAGGTGTATTCCGGAAGCTGTTCTTGACAACCTGTTTACCATCCAAAATTAACCACATCATTCTCGACCAACATCTAAGGTAGTGGTCAAAGATAATCGATCAGGAGTAAAAAAAATCTTGCACATACTTAAAAAACAATAATTAAAAGAAATTTGTATTTTGATATAAATAATTAGGGCATATGTTAATCTGCTAATACCCCCCAAAGGTACAAAATCTGTCACTTAAATTCAGTCACATAGCTGTTATAGCAAATTATGATCTAGATCCATCCTGCTACCTTCTTGTTTGACAACAAGTAAAATAATCGTAGGCTAGCCTAACAATAAAAAAATAAATAAGTATCATTTTCCCATTACACAAAGTCTTTCAACTTGAAACTTAATTGATTTCATGGTATCTGCCTTATAATTGTTCTTGAATCCATCCCTGGCCCATCATATTGCTATTAATTACAGCGTCAACTGGAGCGGCATCCTATCTCTGGCCAGTTTCTTACGTAATAAGATTTTTCACACACGTCAGAGAACACGGCTAGTAAGTTACTTTCAGAGTAATTCATTATACATATCACACCTTACCCGTGTGGATTAAGCAGAGGTTAAACAATACAACTTTGATTCGCTTATTTTGTGTCCTGTGATAAAGGACAAGCTTGGCATATTTTGGTCACATTATATAAGTATATATAAAAGATATGTCATCGATTTTAGTGACAAGAGTTAATGCTCCATTTAAAGATTTAAAATAGCTTGAAGTCAGTTCTGGAATTGGGGTCGGTAGTATAGAAGAAATAATACATTATTTCGATATCGATTGTGTAGGTAGGCAGTAAATGTTATTGTGAAACATGATATCTAAAATGAATAAAATGGGTTGTATTTCATATTATTAAAGGATAGTTTCCCTCAAAAACGGTTTGCACAAACGGCCCAATTAACTCCACCCCTATAAACTATTTCTTGTGTGGTTACGTTAAATATGAAGTTTACAAAACAAATAACGATACCATTAAATACCTAATAGCAGCTATAGAGAAAGAATTTAACGCTAATTCACCACCTGAAGATACAAGATACAAGCATAGTAATAACGTTACCTAAGAAGTTGAATGTTATATTGAAAAAAAAATGGGTGTCATTTCGAACAACTACTTAATCAAATTTAAATTCAAAGCATTTCATTTATTTTAGATTTCATGTCTCATAGCAACAACAGTACACACAGCTTATGGTCTACACAAACAATGTCGAAATAGATATAACGCATGTATTTTTCTTTAATTAATTTTCGAAACGCATTATCGACTACGGACTGCTATTGAGAATTTATTTTACAGATAAGTTACTGCTAGCTCAGTGAGCGAACCTGGAACTTTTTATGTCAAAGTGATGTTTACGCAACTCAATCAATCTGCTATTTTCATAAACATTCTGTTGCACTGAATGGCTGAGCTAAACTTGAATCACTAACAAACCTATTTGCGCGCTGTCACGAGTATCTAATCAGAAATAACTGTTTATTTCTTTCCCTAAATAAACAATTTCATGCAAAATTAAGGCTTGTAAATAATATATGCTTCTCAAAGTTGAGATTGATCATTAGATGCAGTTAAGTTCCATAGAAAACGTCAAAACTGCATCTCTTTGTTATATAACTCTTTATTGTACACTAAAATTACTTACTGGTTATATACCTGCATATGTTTCGAAGAGATATTTTTTAAGCAGTAGATCCACATAACTCTTCGCTTTAAAGTATGTCTGGTATTTGACTAAAACTACCCTTTTTATTCCGTGCTTTAACGTAATTACAGTTGTTTTAAAAACAGCAATGAATACCGGCACCACATAAAATTAAAAAATTGCAGAAGTTATATCGGAAATAAACCATAAGCTGGCGTGCCTATTGATACGCGAACAAACTCGAATATACTTCACAACAAAAATACAGGTGTTTCTAATCTTCAAAATACACACCGGGATTATCTTCAGAAACTCATCTTCAGTATCTTAAGAGCTATAAACGTAGCTCCATCGCAACTTTTGACGTTACCATGGGAATTGGAAGGCACTTAAAACCCCCTGGACATTCCCGAAATGACCGTAAATTTATGACCAATTTCCCCGGAGTGGAATTAGATTCTGTCTAATTTTGGAGATTGCACCAATTGCTTTTGTCAGTCACTGCTAACATCTGGGGTCTTAGGGAGAGTGGAAGTAGGTCACTTTGAAACATTTGTCAAAGGAGCGTTTGTACTATGAGTGGCGTCTATTTTAGCGCTATTATGCTAAGTTTGTTTATCAAATGATGTTTGAATTTAAATGGGCAATGTGTGGAAAGTTCTATAAAGAACTGGTCAAGAGCAAGTTGGATATCCCTAACCCAATGTTACCTACCAAAACCTTTTTTTTATGCCTGATATGTTAGCCTTTGACCACTATCTCACCTGATGGTAAGCGATGATGTGGTCGTAGATGTTGTTCAGGCTAACCTAGAACTTATATACCTAATTTATTTATATATTTTTAATTACATTATTTAGTTTTTAATGAATTGTCTCTATTTTTATATGAAACACTACAAATTAAATGCAATACTACAACGAAAGCATAACGAAAACCTAAAGGCCATTGCAGGCCTATAGGTAGTCCAAAATCTCCAGCCTGGTAGTGACAAGTTGTAAGCGTGCCCAGTATGATAGAAAAAAAGTACGTTGAATGATTAAAAATGAGGTGTATTTTACTATCTTCCTGTTATACGGATGATTTCTACACTAATATTGTTACTTTTTATTTCCTCGCCAGTTGAAGAGTTATAAGAACTAAAAGAGATATAGTTATAATAATTATAGAGTTAAACGAATTTAAAGACTATGTACGTATCATTATTAGTTTTAAACCGATTCTTGACGAATGTCAGTTATCATTAGGGCGATCACTTGTAGCTTCGGCATTGCAGATTGATACAAAGATTGGATGCTCATATATTAAACCGAGAGAGAACTGTAATAATCTTCCATTATTTTATATCAAATTATAATGTTTTAGACTGTGTGGCGTTGTGAAAAGTATCTGTTTAGAAGCTCAAGCTTTTGGGTAGGATTTCCGAGGAAGTTAATGAACACTTTGACTAAAAGTTTTCAGTAGCAGTCTTTTGAAACTATGTCCGTTAGATAAAAATAAGCGTGCCGCTTATTTCACTGGTTTGAAACATATTTGAAACTAAAAAAATGGAAAATAGTACATGCTTATAAAGTGATACCTTCTTCCTCTCAAATTAACAGCGTAAAGCTTTTTTTAATATTTTCTCGATTCCCAAAACGCCCGCCTAGTGTGGGGATTATGGCTCATCCCCCCTTAATGGGAAAGGTGTGTTTAGCAGTGGACAATACGGCTGATAGAGTACAGAACAGTAAAGTTTTTTTTAATTTTCTAATTAATTATGTCGTTAAAACTTGGGTAGCAGACTAATTCGATAAGGAGCAGGTCCTCATCTGCATAAACAAGCTAAAAACCTCCAGTGTTGACGAGGGTCGTAGTTAGCTGGTGGGATGTGAAATCTAATTAGGAAGTCAAACATCGACAAGTCAATACTGAATTACGTTTGGGTTCATTGAGTAAGGAGGCCGAGTGAGAACACTCTTAAGAAGCTTTGGCTATTCACGTGATGTAAAGCTCTCAATGAGCTCATTATTTACCCCTAACTAAGGACATTGGTTAGTGTAGATAGTTATACAAAATGCAATTTTACTATTCAGCTAATTTCTTACAATACCTGCATATATTTATTATTGTTTAAAAATCGTATATACTGATATAAGGTTGGTAGTACAAAGATGTCAATAGGAGAAATATTACGTTGCAGTGTATAGATAAGAAGAAATAACCAGAAGCATAGATTTTAGACTTAACGATGCAAAATATATTACAAATAATATACAGGGTTATTGGTATAATGCTAACAACCTCTTAGGGTTGACTTCTGCTAGTCCTAACAAACATTTTGAGATGCATTTTATTATGTTTTGAAAAAAAAAAAAAATTTTTTTTAATTTTCTTTTGTGTTTTTTATATGATTTTGACTGAATAAGGACGAGGACCGCCTGATGTCAAAAGTCTCTTGTGCCTGTAATGTATTATTTTATACTTTTATTACTTTCCTTTATGTAAATATTAAAAACTCTATTCAAAGGGACCACGGCGCGGTCCAGTGTTGCCGTGGCGGGCGCTCTTAGCTCGGAGTAGGCATTAAAACACAAAAAAAGAATATATAAAAATATTAAAAAAGAGTTTGTTAGGGCGAGCAGAAGTCAACCCTAAAAGATTGTTAGCATTTCACCAATAACCCTGTATAACGAAACTACGTTTCTGTGGAAAGCGCTATGAACACACTAGCCTTAACACCTGGAGGACCTTGTGTATCCATTACGATATCATTCCACTCCACTCAATTGATTGAATTGGTATTTGCCAATGTTCCTATACCTCGAAAACATCATAACTGCAATGCTGCTAATGATAAACATGACTTATATGCTTAATGTATTACTGAAAAGAGACGGACTTCAACCATCAAAAGTGTGAAATAACTTATTGAAGTTGGTACCATGATAGTTCAAAAGTATATATTAATATTGTGTGCTTGAGTGTTGAAGTCGCAATTTTTAGATGAAATATAAATTTTCGTACATTTTAGTAACCCTTGCAACGGTAACGATTGTCATATCATCAAGATAGCAATATACTTTTTAGCTATTGGAGTATAACTCAAAAAACGGCTGGACTTATTTTGATTAAATTAAATGTGACCACACGGGTTGCGACTGAAGAAATCAATCATTAAAATCGGTTCACCCAGTCAAAAGTTCTGAGGTAACAAACAAAAAAAAATTACAGTCGAATTGAGTACCTCCTCCTTTTTTTTAAGGTCGGTCATAAAACATTAGAAAGGTATTAAAGTCACTTAAAAAATATTTTCATAATGACTAATGTAATTTATATTATTTCAGTGGTTAACTGAAATAATAAAAATTATTATATTATTATTATAGTGGAAATTGGGACGAAGAATATGAATGAAGAGTTTGAATTAGCATGGTTATTTTTTTGATGGGATAGGAGGGCAAACGAGCATGTGGCGTACGGATGCGTTGCCGGCCTTTCAATTGGATATTTTATACTATCAGCAATAGAATCCAATTGTACTTTTTTAATGTCAAGCAAACTTCTGACAAACAGAAGCATAGATATTAGGCTCACCAAAGGCTAAGTTTCACCGAATTTGAATAAGTGTTCAAACTAGTTAAAATGTGGCGAAACTACATTTGTATGAAAAGCATACACTCTACTCTTGATGAAATTTTATTACACATATACCCAGTGTGGCCATTTGAAGTATTTTCAGTTCAACAAATGGATAGACATAAATTACGAACGGAAATGAAGAAGTTACTTACTTACACCAAAGTTACTTTCCAAAAAAAAAACAGAGATCTATAACAATCTCACAAACACTCGTGACTTGTTCACATACAAATACATAAGAATAAATTAGCAATATCAATTTCATTGTATACAAGGCCACGAACACAACCAAAGGCACATTTCAAGACTCAACAAGACATAACAGCGTCATAAAATTCATATATGCATACACGTCACAAAAGTACCCTCATTTTTTAAGCGCGTACATCAACCCAAGCCTACTAGCTGGGGCCAGCGACTGCTTATCAGCGGCCGGTGCATCAGTATTATGATGTTGCAAAACCGGAATTAAGCCAGCGACACAATGAGTTTTATTAATTTAAATGTAGTTTTAAGTAAAAATATAGTATATTAATACAACTTAAGTTTCGTAATAGACATTTTGACAATTTTGAAGCGCTCGTAGCGAAGTTTGCTTAACTGTTCTTACCCGATCAGCAAAGCTAAGCAACTTCCGCCGCGGTCATGAGTTGGATGAGTGACCGCTAGTGACATAAATATGGAGCGCTTCCGTGCTTCGGAGGGCTCGTTAAGCCGTCGGTCCCGGTTGTCGTCTTAGGATGAAAGTCGTTATACGTAGTAGGGCATTTTGCAAATGCCCGCTTGGCTATCTACCAGCCTCAAGTAGAAAATCTGTCCACAGATTTTCACATCATCACATCATCAAAATAATAATAAATATACGCGATTTAAACCGTTTACACCGATTAAAATTGTTAAATTACTATTAACCTAAAATTACTGGCTCTCAAGGATAGCTGTTGTAAGGTGCTTGGCGACAGATTTTCTACTTGAGGGTGGTCGCTAGCCAGGCGGGCATACGCAAAATGCCCTTCCACCATGCAGTGAAGCTCAAGCCTGCGGCGAGATTCGAACCATAGACCTGCTGCGCGGCAGCCCATAGCCAAAGTCACTGAGCCATCACTGCTTCAAAATTAATGCCAAAGTATTCACACTTAAAATCATTAATTCGATTATAGGTGACTACGATGCAAATAAGAACATTAAAAAGTAATTACGTGTTCAATACAATTTATTCTGGGAATTAATTTTCCATGTACTTGTATGGAAGTCTAAAGGTTCATTGAAGCAATTATCTAGGAACCTAGATACATGATTATTATAGGTTATTATTTTGCAAATACGCGGATAATAACTTTTGACGGACCTATTATGTACAATGTAGTTAACGGCTTCCAAGCAGATCTCGAAGGAAAATAATATATTTTTTATTGAATGTTATTGTGACGGAACAAAAATGCGGTGAACCTTAAGCACGCGGCGGGATTCGAACGATGAACCTGCTGCACGGCACACCATAGCCAACGCCACTGAGCCATCACTGCTTTAAAATATTTTATAATCTTCCAGAAGGGGAAGACCTGGGTGAACGTTCCAAAATCAGATTGAAAAAGACCAGGTCAGGAATGCCCTGCACCAACGATAATGTGTCTTACCAATCCTTTAGGATTGATAAGATGATGAGTGTTGATAAAGTGAAAGAGATATGTAAGGATCATCGTAAGTGAAAACCTGTGGTCTCTGCCTACCCCTACGGGGAAGAGGCGTGATTTTATGATGTATATTATAAACCTTGTGGTTGTGTACTCTGACCCATCACCGCACTCCGCACGCCACACAGCAGCTCAAACCGTTTTGTATCTTTAGTATTAAACATGCATACTTAAAGTACTGTATCAGCCGGATCGTCCACTGCTGAACACAGCCTCCCCTATTACGGGGGTATTTGCCATAATCCCCACACTTGGCAGGCGGCTTGGGGATCGCAGTGTAAGATAGTAGTTCTTTAGAAGGTGCTGCTACCCACCTTCCAGTATAATTATTCCCTTAGTCGTCTTTTACGACACCCACGGGATGATATGGGGAGGTGCAATTCTAACCCGGCACCCCACGGGGAGTGAGTGTTAAAGTACAATGCTCACTAATTAACGGCGCATTGGCATTGCCACAACCCGGGACAAGCTCGTCTGGGAACGAGAGACGAGGCTAGGCAACGTCGATTCGTCTGTGTATTCTTTTGCAATGCAGCGGTGTCATAAAAAAAAGAACACAATAACCACTCATTTTTTTCACGATTTTTTTGCTTAAAACCGCTTTCCCAGTAAGCTATTTCTCGTAAAAAATAAAGCATAAACAATGGTCAACAAATGGTAACAAATAATAATGATAACAATGTAACAAATATTATAGGGTCTTCATTCAAGACACGTTTTGTCCGCTCGTTCCACTACGATCCCCTATTTCAGTCCCCCAGGGGACTGTACAACACTCACTATTCCACTCTACTCTATCACGTAGTATCGCGTCAGAAGAGATCGGAGCTATACGTGGCTATGCAACGGAAAGAGGTCTCTCTTTTCCTTCCTTCTTTTCGTCTTTTATTGTCTTCCGGTCCTTTTTATTCCTTGCTGCGGTTTAGTTCTCGACGCAAACCTTCTTTGGTAATGCTTTTGTTGGTTACTACCTACTGGTACCTGCTACCTTTATGGTTTTAGAGGAAGCTAAGATGGTAATGCACTTGATGTACGGCAACATCTTACCCTCGTCATCCTGTCTCATAATTATGGTGCTCATTGAGCGCAATCACCTAGCCGCTTTTTATGATCAGCACTCAGAATAAAGAACAGTCCTATAGTTTATAATTATCACTAGTCAGTTCATTCCTAAGGTTGCTTTTTCAATTAACAAATTGACATTGACAGAATGCAAGTTTTACATATCCAAATATACCAAGATAAAAACCGAATCCTTTTAAGGCCAAACCAAAAAAGGTTTTGTATGACAGATCCATTCCTTATTGACGCAAAAGGTTGACCAAATATGGCAGTGCCTGTTTTGCAGTCAAAAGATCAATGAGAACGATGTTTTTGTATTGATCGATAAAGTAGGTTTTTTTAGTAGGCGATGTTGTTGTCAAAGATAATGCAAATTGAACCTCAGACAGATTTTCTATTTTATGAATTAAGCTGGCCGTAAGTAGTACCTATGTCGATTGAGAGACGTACCAAGAGGTTAATATGCAATGACTTTCTGGGTGAGTTTCGGTTGCAAAGCCTCGAGCACCGCCGTAAAGTCGCTTGTCTATCCGTCTCTAACCGGATATACTTCGGTGAATATGCACAAGAACTGCACGACTGAGCTCTGCCCACCCTCTGCATCCATCGGACGCCCAGGCAAACGGAGAGGCACCATCCGAATATGGTTAATATTCCCAGACCTCGTACCAAGCGCTTCGCTTCCTTTATTACTCGTGCGTACTGCGAAGGAGTGGAGCTCCTTGCTAAATCGAGAGTAAATAGTATTCTAGGTAAGCCCCATCTTAGACCCCATCAGTACTAAAGATGTGTTCAAAGACGAAACTATTCTGAATACAGTAAAAATATAACACTTAGAAGATCTAAAGGCCCAATCACGATTCGGTGAAAATCAAGCAGCAAGGTTTGAATTTCAATTAATTTACATTGCTATTAGATCATTCTCTCACTGAACGGGTAATGACAAGAATCGAAGATAACACACAGTCCTAACCTAGAATGGAAAATGGATAATAGTTTGTGCTTAGCGAAAATATTTTTTTCTTAAACGTGGTGGATATCCAATCCAGGCAAGCATTGGATAAATAACTTTTCACCTCAGAAGCTCAAATATTTAGGTTTTGTGACTGGAAAACAGTGCGCAAAAAGCGATTTTGCTGTGAATACTATGACAATCAATTAACACACGTTCGAAAACACATATATAAACCTATAATATGAAGATCATATGCGACATATTTAAACTCTAATGTTTTTTTAATAACTGAAAAATGTTTCCATGATATTTTTTTTAATATACCTATCATGTACTTCATTATATTAAATATACATCATACATCATATTATATCTAGTTTTAAAAAAAATTTATTTCATATACTCGTAATATCGTGATTGTACTATCAGAGAGCCCTTTAAGAAATTAGCGGAAATCATTGTTACATTAAAAACGATTATATATAAAATATAAGTAAGTGCAGTGACGAAGACAGTAATTTAACACCAGAGGAATTCAAACAACAAGTTAATAATGCTGAATTAAAATTCCTTACTGAAAAGCCACGTGAGTTATAGGTTTTTTATGTTATTGTGACGGAACACGCATGAGGGCCATCTGACTTAGCGCTTTTCTCTGTCTATAATAGATACATTTCGTCACAAATGAGGAACATCACAACGCCGGTCACCCTGAGACATATATTTATAGTTGTCTCAGAGGGAAGGGCCCATGTCACGGCGGGCGGTTAAGTATCACTCTCAAGGACTGCTGTTGAAACGCAGTGTTAGGTGTTTGGCGACAGATTTTCTTTTGTATTTTTAATGCCTGATAGGTTATCCTTTGACCACTATCTCACCTGATAGTAAGTGGTGATGTGGTCAAAGATGTTGTTCAGGCTAACCTAGAATTTCTGGCTTTCAAGGACAGTTGCCGGAACACACCGTTAGGTGCTTGGTGACAGATTTTCTACTTGAGGGTGGCATCTAGCCAGGCGGGTACTCGCAAAATACCCTATCACCATGTTTTAACGACTGCCATACTAAGACGACAACCGGGACCGGCGGCTTAACGTGCCCTCCGAAGCACGGAAGCGCTCAGTAAGAATGTCACTAGCGGTCACCCGTCCAAGTCATGACCACAACGGACGTTGCTGAAAAACGGCTAACAAAAACTAATTATTTAAAAACATTTTTCACGCGCTTTAAATTATTATGTTTTTACATTTTTTTTACTGTTTACTTCATGATGAAAGTAATAAGATGACATTTGGAACAGAGTAGAAGAAAAATCTTAATACCGACGACGCATGCGATAGGGGCAGGAAAGAGAGAAAGCGTATTAATTATTCCTACAACATGTCGTTTGTTTATTTAATCAAGGAAATCCAAACTGCGGAGCTAACTGTACAATCAAATCATTTAAGCTTCTCGCAAATGAAAATCACTTTAATACTTTGATTAGATTTCCGACGCTGACGTGCTATGTGAAGCACATTTATTACGTTTAGTTCTGAAAGGTCTATTAATGTCAGTTTTAGTGGATTTGGGAATTTTGAGCATACACGTTCTAAGTGCTTTGACCCTTATAAAACTGGTACTTATATAGTTTAAGTTACTGCTACGAGTAATTATATAAACAAGTGTACGTGAAGCTGAAAATAGCAAAGCGCAAATCTTACCTTACGTCGGGCGTGAATTAGGAAATGTACCAAGCGGCGCAATAACATTACCTTGACGCGAACAATCGGATGCGGTCATTCCGACCAATTCAATTGAATTTGGAAGATTGTGCGTGTTTTGTAAATTACGAACTTTATGAGTACGAAATCAAAGGTTACACTCCTTTACATATTTATTCGTAGGTTAGGCATGGTTTTGTGGGTTTTAGGTTCTTAACTAAAAAACGGGAGCCTATGTATTGTCACAGCGGCAAACAAAATCTTTGTCCTACATAAAAAAGCCTCCGTTGATGTCGTCCCTCTGTCTTACTTCAAATGGCTGCATCTTTGGAACCGAAACAGGTGGCCAATGTAGCAAATTTCTTAACAATAAGTAATTAAAATAAGAGGGTTATATAAAATGTATCATATGGATGGCCAACTGCTGAACACAGCCACCTCCATTAAGGGGAGTTTTTCATAATCCTCACGCTTTGTCCCCTTACACTGCGACCCCCAAGACGCATACCCAGCGTGGAGGTTATGGCAAAACTCTCTCTCTCCTCCTGTCCTACTGGGGGAGGTAGTAGTTAGCGGTAGATGTAATGGCTGTTGATGCGAATAGCGAAAGGGGGTCCTATACAGGAAATGTGTTTTTATTTTTCATACTAAATTTGTGTTTGCTCTATTGCAGTAACGGTACCACAAGCGTCAAACTTGGTCTGGATAGTCAAAAATCTAGCGTATGCCCACAAATAGTAAAAAACGCCCAAGCGCATCCGACTCCCACCAGGGATCTTGAACACTCACACATTTTTGAAGCAGTGATGGCTCAGTGGCATTTGCTATGGACTGCCGCGAAGTAGGTCCATGGTTCGAGTCCCGCCGCGGGCTTGAGACTCACCGCGTGGTGGAAGAGCATTTTGCGAGAGCCCGCCTAGCTAGCGACTCCAAAAGTAGAAAATCTGTCGCCAAGCACTAATGGTGTGTTCCGGCAGCTGTCATTGAGAGTCAGTAATTCTAAGTTAAGCCTGTTAACACCTTCGACCACATCCTCACTTAGCATCAGCTAAGATTGTGGTCAAAGGCTTACCTATCAGCAATAAAAAAAATACAAGAGTAACACTTACAAGAAAATGAGAGCCTACTACCGGGTGTATTCAGTTGTGTGCTTACAATGCAAACGTTGGTACTTACGTACGAATTTAGGTGTTCTGAAATGAAAGGTGTAGCGACGCAAGCAAATTAGAACGATTATAAAGTGCCAAAGCGTGCGAAAGAAACATCATTTCGTTGAGTAAGATTTTTCAACCAAAATCAAGAAACGGAAAGTCTCACTTTAATCTCTGTAGAATAATGCATACATTTTCCTGTTACAGGATACAATGAGAGCTGTTTGACAGTGCTCACACTGATTTACCTAGAAGTGGTGAGCGTTGTAAGTACCAGATAGATGCCGTCACATGAATTTAGTATTTTCAATTAGTACGATTTTTCAACCAAAATCACATACTGAAAGTCTCAAAAGCGCAAAAGCGCTTAAGAGGCCTTTTACATTTTGCAGCCCTCTCACTCGCACTTTTAAAGATTATTTCAAATAGCAACAATATGGTTTATATTTTTTTAAATGTAGTCAATCATTATTTCGCTGCATGCAACTATAGATGTTCTCAACATATTTTTACTTTGTTACATGTTGAGTCCAATTAGAATTAGAGGCCCAAAATTTAAAATAACTAAATTACGCGTTTTGGATCCCCCATAACAGATATCAAAATGAAAATTAGTAGAGAACATCTATAGTTTCATGCAGCAAAATAATGATTGACCACATTTTTAATAATATAAACCATATTGTTGCTATTTGAAATTATCTTTAAAAGTGCGAGTGAGAAGGCTGCAAAATGTAAAAGGGCTCTTAAAGATCAAAACGGAACGCGCGATAAGCCTCTGCTCTCTGACTGTCCGTCTGGTCGTTTGACTTTTTAGGGCTACAGACAGAATATATGTTATTATGGGAAATGTCTAATATTATAATATAAACAAGCTAAGTGCGAGTCAGACTTGCTTTTAAGATCCCAAACAGAATAAAATAATTAAGTATATAGTGTATTTGGATACATTAATTATATTGTGTGTTAACACGTTAATTGAAGAACCCTAACTAAGAAACTAAATATCATCAGATAGGTTTTCGACACTTGCAATAGGGAGCAAACTTCTTGCCTTCTACAACTCCATTATGAATATCACGATCCTTTGTATATATTATTATGTAATTTCATATGATAGATATATGTGATTTTAGTCAGCGCAGACTGACGGTCTAGAATATCACACCCCCTCCCCCCTCATTGCTACCTGTGGGTGACGTAAGAGGATACTAACTGGTAAAATACCGGAATGAGCGGCAGCGCCTTCTGAGGAACTGATAACTTAAACTGCGATCCCCAAGACGCCTGCTAAGCGTGGGGATTATTTCAAACCCTCCCCTAAATGGGAGAGGCTGTGTTCAGCAGTGGACAATCCAGCTGAAACAGTATTCAGAGCTTAAGTAGTAAAATTGTATCTTTTCGCAAAGACAATTAAATCCACTTGCAATTTGCTTTATTGGTATATCGTTACGCTGGTTGCATATACAGAAAAAAAATACTTTTACCCGAAAAATGGTCGAAAACAACGATTCCATTAAACTGTCCAAGATAGTAAATTGTCCTTAAGTAAAGTGAGTGTAATATAAGGGCGTATAACCAAGTTAAAAGTTTCAGCGGCCCTCGTACTGGCGTTAATTCTATTATTGAGTTACGACCGATAGAGGTAACTTTATACAAGCTTTTGTTTTACTTACCTTTGTTTGGAATCTTGAGTTACAATGTTGACCAATATTGAACTTTATATATGCTTCTGAGTATGGAAAGAAAATCGCATCAGCGAATGAATTTTACAAATATGCACTAAAATAACTTTAAGTTCTAAATTACACCTTAAGATGAAGATAGTTTTTTTAAATTTATTGGAGATAGGTAAGCTATTGACTATAATCTCAACTGTCATGATGTGGTCGAAGGTGTTAACAGGCTTAACCTAGAATTACTGGCTCTCAAGGACAGCTCTTAGAACGTACTGCAAAAGAAAATCTAGGTGGTCGCTAGCCAGGCGGGCATTCACAAAATGCCCTTCCACCATGCGGTGGATCTCAAGCTCGCGGCCGGAATCAAGCCATGGACCTGCTGCGCGGCAGTTCATAGCCTATTCCACTGAGCCATCACTGCTTCAAAAAGAGTGTTATAATGGCAAATTTTGGACATGTTTTTAGGAAGATTATACGCCTTACAACTATAAATAAAGCATAAACCTAATATTTTAGAGGATATGTCAAATACTATGCCTGATTGTAGTACACAATTCCATTGATTTCTCAGAAATAAATCATGAATACAGCCTTAGAATTAAGCTTAATCAAGTTATCAATCATTCATATCAATATTTATATTATTTCTATTTATTATGAAACAATCATGTGATACAGTATCTGAAAGAAATTTAGCATGTATATAAAAGTTCACATTTAGAAGAACTTATTTAAAAATAATTGAAAGCGAATTTTCGAAGAGCTCGTAGCGAAGTTTGCTTAGCTGTTCTTAACCGATCAGCAAAGTTAAGCAACGTCCGCTGCGGTCATGAGTTGGATGGGTGACCACTAGTGGCATTACTACCACATGAATGAAGAAACGTATATATTTATTCATGTGTTACTACTGAGCGTTTCCGTGCTTCGGAGGGCACGTTAAGCCGTCGGTCCCGGTTGTCGTCTTAGGATGGTAGTCGTTATAGCATGGTGGTAGGAGCATTTTGCGAATGCCGCCTGGCTAGATACCACCCTCAAGTAGAAAATCTGTCGCCAAGCACCTAACGGTGTGGTTCGGCCGGTTGTTCTGGCAGCTGTCATTGAGAGCCAGTAATTCTAGGTAAGCCTGAACAACGTCTTCACCCACCTCAACACCTATCAACAGGTGAGATAGTGGTCAAAGGCAAACCTACCAACAATAAAAAAATAGCTCATTCTATTCAAATATTGCATAGTTCTGTTTCGCTCACTCGCTTGCGAATAGAGGACTCTCCGACCTAAAGGTCGGTGGGTGAACCATCAGTCTGACCTTTTTCAAAAACCACTTCATGTTTAATATATTGTTTTTATGCAAATGCACGCAAGCGAATTTTTAGGGTTTCAAACAAGCAAATGAGATCCTATTTTTATGGCTCTCACTTGACTGGTTCTTTATTAACGTCCTGTCTTTATATATATGATCCTTTATATCCATAAGACTTTTTTTGTACAAATTTACTAGTTCAATGTTTAAATATTATTTTTACGATAGAATAGAGCACATACAAACAAGTTCAATAAAACACGTTTCTTAAATATTGCCCTAATATTTTACTTTTCTTGGGTCTATAATTTAGTGTGCAATCTGTCTTATCTGCCCGTGGGGTGCCGGGCTAGAATGTCACTCCCCATCTCTATCCGTGGGTGTCGTAAGAGGCGACTGAGTGTAACACACCAGAAGATGGGCAGCAGTGCTTTCTGAGGAACTGATATCTAACACTGCGATTTACAAAACGCCTGCCAAGCTTCGGGATTATGGCAAACCCCCATATAATGGTGAAGGCTGTGTTCAACAGTGGATAACCCGGCTGATACGGTACAGTAATCTGTCTTAATATTTCCTTATCATAGAGAATTATAACAATTGAATGTTATTCATATATACCTTATTTGGGTACGTGTGATACTAACGGGTTAGTAAGTTATAAGTGTAATAAACCAGGTCCAACATGTTGCGCTTCAAACAGACAGACAGCATAGCTTTGTGCTAGTGATACAATACTATCCAATATTTTGCACGGAACACTAAAAACACATATTATCAGCCTTGATGTTAAGTAGATTGCAGTTGGAATAAGGTATTATTATATTACCCTATTACATAATATGATAATTTGACAAAATGTATAAGTAATATGCATATGCCTATCCCGATGGGGATAATAGTAATGGCGATATGATTTGTTTTTTATGATATAAGTATACATTTGCATTTGACTGCATTTTGTGCGTAAACTCTTTGCATCCCAATAAGCTTCTCGAATTGAATATGTACTGTAAAACCTTTTTCCAAAAACGAAGTGGAATATCATACAAAAGATTCTAAAAGAGCCCATTTTTGCAGTCGCTACTGTTTTCTACAAATTCTGTAAAAATACTGCACTGTGTTACTGTGACATTTTTTAAAGCAACTTCTCCCTAGGATTTCTAGAGGATGACATCCAGTAAGACATCTAAGCTCGTTAAACTTACACTAACAATAAAATAACATTCGAAATGTAATGTGGAGCAAGTCGACCCGCCACAACAACTTGTAAACTTGCAGACCCGTTCAAACTTGTTGTTAAAACTTGTATTTGTAACTCTATAAAATAGAAGTCAGTATACAATCTTCAGGCCTCGTATGATTTAAATCCACTGTGAGTGTAATACTCTATAAACTATAATACATATTCGTAACATAACCAAACAAGTTTGCATGTTAGTGTAATGGCATATTGTATAAAAATATGTTCATTTTTGGATTCAAATTAATCGTTCATACACGATATATGTACATATTAATGTATCCGCTATTTTTGGAAATACAAATTAGCATCTACTAGCATAAGAAAAGTAAGATGCTATGTGTGTTGAATTTATTTTCGGTAAGAATTACCAGTTCTGATCGCATCATTAGAAATCAGTTACCTTACCGTATTGTCAATAGTAAAAATGTACAAAGCTGTCAGTCAATTATTTATACACAGTGTAGTTAGGAGTCTAAGATGTCCTTCACTTTGGTAATTATCGCGAGTTTTATCCTTATGAAATTACTATAAGTTTATATGATGTCTTGATACAACAATTAGAAGTCGTTGGTGAAATTTATTTCCTTTCATTATATGACACATTGAGATACATGTGGATAAAGTATGATCGTAAATAATTAATACCAGAAGTGGATATGGCAACCCCCCCAATGAGGAAGACCTTGTTCAACAATTATTCGTATTGATAAATCAAATTGAATATGAAGCAATAATCATAATATATCAAGGAAACGTCAATATCATGTTGCAGCTTTCAATACGAAGTAGTGTCTTCTAGAAAAGAAGAATTTGAAATAAATAGACGTCGTTACCCTTTTCAATATCTGTGAAGTTTATATACTGTTATTAAACTGTAGTGTACCACTGCACTGATACTGAAAATAGAATTGCACGACACTCTGTTATCTCGTGTACTCTCGTGGTTAGTGGGGCATTTAATTAAGACTTTGTGGAAAACTTGCGATGAGAAAAGAGTGGAGACGGGTTTTTATTGTGTAGAGTCGTTTGTTCAATGTCAAGGTATATCTTGAGAGCTGTTATGAAATGCTACAATTAAAATATAAAGTTCTTGTGCTTTCATTGAAAAATGAACAGCTTTACTGCCTGGAGAATTAAAAACATTTTTTGGGACGGGTTTTGTAACAAGAAAAGAAAACCTTTTTTGAAACCTTGGTTTGAAAACGTCCATCCGGTAAATGAAACATTATCAAAATCTTTAACTGACACTAGGTGGCAAAACAGACAAATTGGTCGGAGACACTTATATAAACCAAATTGGTGGATTCTTAGGGACTGTATTTCTTTAGCATTATTACAGTTTAAATGTCTTCAGTTCTTTTTGAACCCATCCACTATGTATGTTCATTTGTAGAGCTGTATAATGACAATTATACCTTTAAATTATTTTTGGCTATTCTACTAATCATCCAACCTAAGACATAAAGTTGTTAAGTCCCATGTGCATCTAACTTCACCGGTACTCATACCCTTCAAACCAGAACACAGTAATGCCAACATTACAGCTTGGCCGTAGAAATAGGTATAGCGGCAGTACTTTACCGGACGAACAAACGATTCTACTGCCACAAAATTATGTGTTCTATTATCTTTGTATACTTGCGCCGCCACCTACGCCGAAGAAATCGTAACCCATTAATTTTGAATAGAAAGGACGCTAAGTATCATATTTACGTGCACGGAAAATCAAATACATTGGCGGTGAATTTTTTGAATTTGGAACAAAAAGCGCCAGTTGCTGCTGGGGTGTCATTTTAATTAAAATCTCTTTCATCGACCTTGGTACATAAGAAAGGTAAATGCATCTGTGGCTAATTCCACAAATGCATTTACTTTCGACATAGCCGGTGAAAAAATGTCGTTAAAGCAAAGTAATACGTAAACATAAATTAAAATGAGTCCCATCGGTTCTGAAACTGAAATGGATATTAATTGCACTCTACCAGATATAAGATCGGAAGCCACATTATCGATGGAAAACCTACTTTGTGCGAAGTGAAAAGAATAAAACATACAATATATTAACATTTACACTGGTGAGCATATAAAGCAGTTTTTATTGGCAGTCCCAAATTATATAAGTCTTGCGAAAAAAATCTATTTATACTTCCCTGCATTTCTTTTTAGCATAGTATATACCTCTGTGGTAATGGCAAATGTATATCTCGTATCATCAAACCCCTTGCCTGCGGCTCGGCCTTTAAACTCTTGCTTGACTTGCACTGCCTATTTTGCGGCCTTTGCAATAACAGACGATTTCTCTCAAGAAGTCAAAGACTATACGTACTATCAGCAATATAACAGCCGCTTTTCCATATTGTTAGAGTATGGTAGAGGTCAAATAAATGATATATATAACGTCTTCCAATGCCTTCTCCACATACGTTTGCGGCCATTTGAAGCTCTTAAGTCCACTCTGAATTCGTCAGTCCACAGAACTTTACTCCATAGCTCTCGAGTCCAATTTGCGTAATAAGTAGTAGAGCTACGCGAGGTGGCGGAACAAATCTGGACTGCAAGCTGGTCTCCGAGTACGTATCTACGTGAAGGAAGGGTATCTCCCCTTCCTCCATTCTCCTTCTTATTGTCCGCTCACTTACGTTGACCCCTCTTGCCGTTTGTAGCCGCTGCCGTATTTCGAGCGCAGTAAGGAACCGATGTCTTAAATTTGCAAGAGCTATAAATCGATCTCCTCACACTGACGTACACCTAACACCGCCACTTCCTGGTCTCCTTGTGTATAGGCTGGTATGATTGTACCTTCTTAAGGCTTATCTGAGGGTTGTACGCGGTAAATTTAAAGTTTTAGCAATCTCTCGTTGCGTTTGCCCCTGACTCCGAAGCCACTCAGCAACATGAGCTGAAATTAGAGGCTTTATGTTCTACTTCTGGAAGAATAAATGACTACAGATAAATAAAAAAACTACACAATGAAGATTAAATACACTCGCTTTGAATATGGAGTTTTAAGTTACCCGTGTTTTGTGCGTTCTAGTAAGCAACTAAAGTTAATTGCCACAAAATAAAAATATAACTTGTTATTATGCCTAACCTCTTAGATTATAACAAAAACAAATGTCCTGACAAACTGCCACTTGAAGTTCTCATACGCGGCATCAAAATTGCTGGTTATTGGTTTCTTTATGTTTGGGCCACATTCCGTGCCGCTGAGTGTAGTATCTAAAAATTCCTGTTGCACACCTAAGATACAGCAGCATCCTCCTCACGTATGTGGTATGGTGCTCATTTGGCGCATGATTTCCTTTTAGTTTCCCCTTACGTTTTCCAACGCGTACAAAATGAACAGACCTTATACATCAAAAATAATAATGAAAAAGTAAGCTAAATTATGAGTTACGTAAAATTAACAAACTTTGAGATATAAAATTTGCTTTTACGATGCTTTAAAAGTTTACTGCTTAACTACAACCTAAAACGTCCCTAAAATATTACTAAATTGTTAAAGTGCTGCACTCAATATGCGCATACATTTAATTTTTCACAAAAGAATGGAGCAGGGTATAATTAATGTGCGAATTTATGAACATAAAGTATTTTAATCACGCTTGAGTGTTACGAGGAGATGGCAAGATCGTACCACTGCTTCAGAATGCATATACCTACTTAAGAAATGAATATCAGTACTTATATTGAGCAACGCAGTACTACTCGTGGGTTGTTGGATGGCACGGTGCAGTAGGCAAACTCCTTGAGTTTGTCTACTTTAACTTTAAGGGCAGTCGCGAATCTGTTTTTATACGAATTTCTAGAGAATTTCGAGGATAAATATACGTGTTCTGTGTACGGATTTACCAATAAATCCAGAATTAGATAAGATTTCATTGATTTCCTATGACGCAAGGTAAATTTTTCTACAATTTTATTATACAAATTATACCTACCTGTAATTTGTGTCGTAACTTATATTGTCTAGTAATATTATTCATTTTGTACTAATCAACAACCATATTCATAGAAATGAACGTAATTAAACTGAGTTGGGGCTATTGAAATACTTGAAGAAGTGTTGTGAAATTTGGTAAAATCGGCTTTATTTATAGTAGGCACTAAGCACTAAGCACAGAGGACAGAATTATTAGATATGTAGGTTCATCCATCATACACCAGCAGCACATCGCTGCGACTCACCTTAGGGTATGCTGATAGGTTAGCCTTTGATCACAATCTCACAAATTAACTAAGTACACTTAAATTTAATACTGCAAAACCGCTAAAAATAAAGTATACAACTATCTGGCAGTGCCACACAATTAGTTGGTTTGTATTATTTGGGTCAATGCTGATTATGAGGAGTAGGCGGACACTTATAAACTTAACTATTTTTTGATTTTGTAGCTAGCTCGAGTTCTTGTACTTCATACAATGCATTTTTTTTATAATTTTGTAACTGGTAAAATTTTTGGCACATACAACAGCATGTTGAACGTTTTTTTAATGTTTGAGACGGTTTTAATGATAACCTGAATTATTTTCATGTTCATTGGCGTTCAACAACCTTTTTACATTATGGGCCATAGTATTGCAATGTGTGGGAATTCTATGATCATATATAAGAAAACTATAAATTAGCGAAAATAACTGATTGTTTTTAAATTTCCTGTTACAAACGTACGTTATCGATATACTTTAATTAAACGATTGCATAATATTAATCATATCTATTTTATTTACCATTTTGTGACAACCCGTGTAACAGCGTAAGTACCTTGACAGGTGGTGGTGGCGCTAGACATTAAGGTGTTTCACTAGTCTAGGGTATATACTTAGGTTACATTGATTTATTAATTGATTATATAATACATATAATATACCCCTTATTGTAATACTGTGATAGTATTATGATGTTATAAACATACGCATTCCAGTTGAGCACAAACTCATAGGCTTATACGATGCTAGTATTTTTCAAGCCTGTATCTTAACTCAGAAACTCATCAAGTAATTTTTAACCTATTGCAATGTTCTCTACGTGCAACGAGGTGGGTACCGCTAGTAGCACATACAACTGAGCCCTATCCGATTAAACTAGCTAATGGATTAATAGCGGTGAGCTTGAAACCCCAGGCTGCCCAGACAAAGGTTTTATACATTTGGATGGTCATAGCGAACCATCAGGAAGATAAAATCAATAAGAGGTAGTAGTACCAAGTAGCTTAAAAAACCGCATCCTATGTTACTCTATAAACTACACTTACTATTTGCTTTGAAGTTAGGCTAGTTATGCAGGAAGTCAGTTAGTGGAAGGTGATCTAAGATGGCATGCATTCAAATATGCAAATTTTTTATCGTAACCTAATTGGAATAAAGTATGTTCTTCCTCATAGATAAGATGCGATAATTATTTAATTATTTGACCAGCTGTTATAGAACACCTTGCCACGGTATCGGCATTATACTGTGAGCCATGGATACCTCTACAAAAGTAGAAACCTCCAAGGGGTCTGGCTATGCATCACAGGATGAACGCAAAATAATCTGAACAGTATTTATATGCATCTGTAGAAGTGTAAATTCACTTTGGCAAATACAGCGGTAAAAAGCCGCGTGCTGAAAATTTCCTTCATCCATTGCTATCGGTGGCAGCTAGGAGACAACTTTCTTAAAGAGTTCAATCGCTTAGAAAATTGTAATAATTCTTTCCGGCTGGCTTCTCAAATAAATATGCTTTTGGTTTATGAACTACCAAGGCAGCCAGAGCGTGTATATTAAACGATTTGGATGAGCCATCTCAATCTTATGACTTATAAACAAAGCTCTATTGTAAAGCATTACTAAATAAATTACAAAAAAATGTCACATGTGGTTCTTAACAATGAATTTAGATTAATTTCGGAAAAAAAAAACTAGTAAACTTACGTGGTGTCCAATACGATAATTCCCGTGGGGTGCGGGGCTAGAATGTCACCCCCCATCTCCATCAACACCAGGAGGTGGGCAGCAGTGCTTTCTGAGAAATTGATATCTCACACTGCGATTACCAATACTCCTGCCATGCTTGTGGATTACGGCAAACCCCCC
Organism: Plagodis pulveraria; assembly: GCA_963890685.1. NCBI lineage: Eukaryota > Metazoa > Arthropoda > Insecta > Lepidoptera > Geometridae > Plagodis > Plagodis pulveraria. The sequence continues at coordinate 20,543,935 of OY982962.1, forward strand.
ACAATGGGGGAGGCTGTGTTCAGCAGTGAACGATAAGACGATTAGACGACGATCAATATAGTACAGTCCAATAGGAACGTTCTAGTGCACTGGTATTGGGCCATTTACGATGAATTTCTTTCAGTACGCTCTGCGTTGGGGTGCCTGGCTAAGATTACACGTTCTCTCCCCTATATCTTCCAGTGCAAGTCGTAAGAGATAACAGAGGAAAAATACTAATCGGTGGACAGAGGACCTACTATCTCCAAGATGCCTGCCAATCATGGTGGGGATTATGGCAGGCCCTCCCAGTGGGGGAGACCTTTGTTTATTCAACATTCTAACATTCCCTTTTGATGTGATGATGGTGATGGTCCTACACATGCAGTGAATCAACTGGACTACCAATAATAGAGATGGCAATATCTTTCATCGCTTTCCCATATCAGATCACATTCGCCTACAGCTAGTGCTTGCTTCTTCAGGGTCAAAACTTGAAAACTAGCCTTGTGTATGCCGGCCAATACGTCATATTATAAAAGTCTTATCGCAAGCTTTTTATTTACTTCAATAATATATGTTGAATAATGTGTTTATTTATCAAGGATAACTGGTGTCGCTAACTACCTTGTAGACTTCCTGCTTTTTAATTATCTATCTAATTAATCCACTGGATTTTTTGCTCAATGTACGTAGATGGTCAAAAAACTTGATTTATTACAGCGTTATATCTAGTTTAATATTTAAAAAAAATACACGTCAGGCTTTAAATAAAGAAAACGTTTAGTATAGAAGCGTTATTCTTGTATGTGCTTATAAATTTATTATAAATTACCTACATAAAATCATATCATTTTTTATAGTCAATCCTTTGGTTATCTCACCTGATGCTAAATGATGATGCGGTCGAAGAAGTTATTCAGGCCTAACCTAGAACTACTTACCTCTCAAGGACAGTTACCGGGACGCACCGGTACCTGCTGGCGACAGACTTTCTACGTAAGGGTGCTAGCTTTTTGAAGCAGTGATAGCCAAGCGGTAATAGCTACGGACTGCCGCGCCGCAGGTCCCTGATTTAATCTCCGCCGATGGCTTAAGCTTCACCAAAGACAATTTATTATTGCATGCCTACTTATAGGAGGATTTTTATACTTTATTTTAGTAGGCACACATATATAATCCTGCAAACAAAGAATATAATATAATTATCTATACAAAAAGTTTTAAGTATATGTAAATTGACGCAAATAATTGTGATTAAAAAACGGAAATAATCTTAATATAAATCAGCATGCTAATTTGAGCTGGCATCTTTGGATGGTTGTGGAAAATTTGTGTACAATTTATATATACCTAATATAAAGATATAAATATATACTCATATTATGTAATAAAAAAGTATAGACTCAGTTAACCTTATACTCAAACCAGTATCTAATAAAGAATAATTGACGATCTTCAAAACGGACACTCTGGCACTTTGTGAACATTTTTTTACTACCGATGCATTTTATTTTATCTCTAAGTATTCATATATCAACCAGTCCTCACATTTTCAGTCGAATTCCATAATTGAATACTGTAAACAAAAACTTTTAAAAGTGCATTCCAATCCGTTTGAGGTTTTTACAGGTATAAAAACTCTATACAGAATGTATAAAAACTCATTTATAAAGTCATTTAAAAATGAGAATAATATGTCTGACCAAAAATATTACGCAATGTGTTTTGTTTTGTTTTCACACTTATCAATTTCAATCCAATATAACTTAATCAATCCGAGGATCAAAGCCTCAAGATAACAAAGGACGATCTATGACAGCGGGTACTCACATTTTGTTTTAATAAAAATGCTTATCTTTGTGAAGCTGTGGACAGACAGCTATTCAATAAATTAGATGAAAAGAATGAAAACTTTAGTAACTTGTTATTATTTATGTATGTATAGGACACATAAAAAGACGGAAACAAGAAAAACTAACTCTATCGTAATTAGATTATATTTTAAAAAATGTTGAATTAAATAACATCTGTGTTCACAATAAAACTAATGAAATCATTATTTTCCTATAACTCAATTTGTTACTATGTGAGTATAACATTGTTTTAATTTCTTTTCAAATCATTCATTGTCAATTTTTGTACCAAGTATATTCCGCTCGCCGCTTTATTTCACGTTAAAATCGGCTATATATAAATATAATAGAATATATAAATAACTTTTGACTACAAGTCATTAGTTGGATGGGTGACCGCTACTGACATTACTACTGAGAGTTTCCGTGCTTCGGAGGGCACGTTAAGCCGTCGGTCCCGGTTGTTGTCTTAGAGTGGCAGTCGATATAGCATGGTGGTAGGGCATTTTGCGAATGCCCGCCTGGCTAGCTACCACCCTCAAGTAGAAAATCTGTCACCAAGCACCTAACGGTGAGTTCCGGCAGCTGTCCTTGAGAGCCAGTACTTCTAGGTTAGTCTGAACAACATCTTCGACCACATCATCACTTACCATCAGATGAGATAGTGGTCAAAGGCTAAACTAACAGGCATAAAAAAATAAAAAAGAACTTGTATACCCTAGAATGGGAACTGGCTCACAAAGACAGCTGCCAGAACACACCACACGCGTTACGTGCTTGGTGACAAATTTTCTACTTCAATGTGGTTACTAGTCTGCAGAGAATTCGTGACTAAATTGACTAAAGTGTAAATGACTACCCACCAAAGCTTTATATAACGCTTTGCTTTTAGTTTTTCAACCTGCTGAAAATCTTTTCTTCACTAGGTCAAAAAATCCGTAACCAGCATAACACATTATATCCAGCATCCTCGTAGTGATGACGTTAACGTTAAAAGGGCGTAACCACTTGCCTTAACTTTACTAAGACAAATGGACACTCTCTCAGATGTATCGATTCTTAGAGTAAAGGTTCTAAGTATCAAGTAATAAGTATCAAAATAGTAAAGCTGAACTGTATCGTCAAGTTTGCAGAGATTTAGATCGATGTTGTTATCTGTAGTGTCAGTAGATACCACACATAATGAAAGTGTATTACGTGGTTGTGCTGTAGACTAATACACTAATGAAGTGACACGGTAGCTTGATAAGTCTTTATGATATCGAAGTACGAGAGAACAGATAAGCGTCTTATCTGATACCTACATTTAAATTCCTATCAAGAGCTAGAGCTTCAGTGTTTGTACGTTGTTTCGGTTTTCTTACAAACTGTGACTTTTGCTTAGCTTAGCTTCTATTGGTTTTAATAATTCTTTTATTTACTCTTAATCTATATGCGTCGGTGATTTTTGATATCTGACAATAAGATTACCTACAAGGGTCTAGTTTGAGGCCCGATGCACAGTCGAGTTAGGAATAACGCTTTTAACATTCCGTTACACGCGCGGGGTACATGTGTGCCTCAGGTATAAATATTAGCTTGTTTTTTTCTGATAGGGAAGCTTTGACCACAATCTCAAATCTTCATCTCTTGATGGTAAGTGATGATGTAGTCAAAAGTGTTAACGGACTTAACTTACAATTACTGCCTCTCAAGGACAGCTGCCAGAACACACCGTTACTAACGGTGCTTGGCGATAGATTTTCTACTTGAGGGTGGACTCTAGCCAGGCGGGCATTCGCATATGCTCACGCGGTGAAGCTCAAGCCCGTGGTGCAATTCGAACCATAACCCTGCTGCGCGGCAGTCCATAGCCAATGCCACTGAGCCATAAATGCTTCAAATTTGTTATTGTAAAACATTTGGACTCAGTATGTTATCTACTTCAATAGCTATTCCTTCTACTACTGGATCGATTTTTATCATTTTTTCAGTGAATGACATAGGCTATATATTTTATACCCGTGCGAAGCCAGAGCGGGCCACTAGTTAGATATAATGTAGGTACTTATACAATATATTAGTTGGCTGAAAAGCTTTACTGCAATTTTAATCTAAAATATTTGCTGCTGAACTAGGCTCATCACTTATATTTCAGCATACAACCTTAGTATTTAAAATAAAGATTTTTAAAAAATAAAACTCATACAAGCGATTTCTTAAACTATTTTGTGCCTCTCTTTATGTCAATGAATGTATGAGTGTGTGAGTGCGAGAGGGTGTGTGCAGCTATTCTTTGTGTGTTAGGTATGGGGGTGACGTTTCTGTAAGGCAATCTATACTATTTATGTATATATTATGGTACTTAAATTAACATTTTAGAAATTCTTCAGATCCTTCATGATAGCGTATTTAGCCAATTTGCAACTTTAATTTTAATTTTTTTTTATAAGAGGGTTTTATATATATTTGTCATGCAACCACGATAAATCTGCAACTACGATAACGCATGTTTTTATCAACACCTTCTTTTTATCAACATCTTAGTCATACTAGAGCTCCCTTATTTTCAACGTTTTGAATAGAAAAAGCAATCATTCAACCAAAACAACACTGAAAGTAAATATTAACTACACATTGTATTTTAGAAACATTTTCCGACAGTTTAATAATTTTGTTTGTTACGCTAAGCATTAATAAACGCTGATTTTGAATACTAATGCTATTTTACATTTATAATATTTTATAAATATCTGTATACTAAATAAGTAATCCTCGTTTTAAAAACTGGGACGTTGGTGCCCCGGGCGTGAAATAACGAGATAAATAAGGGCACGTGTAACGGAGTGTTATATAGTGCTTCATACTTTACCTATGAAGAAAATAAAAGCTAAATTATTTGATTGTAGGTTATAATAAAAAAGTTACAGTTTATAAACCCAATGTAACTCTTGCCAGAGAGATTATTTTTTGTTTTTGTTACGCAGCAGATATTTTCTACTGTTTAAATATGATCAAACTTCTTGACTCCGTTATTTTCAATTATTAATGATCTGCTCTTGTCTTTCCTTATGACAAATGTTAAGGCTAGAGTGCTCGTGGCGCTCTCAATACTAACGGATATTCGTCATTTTTTAAATACTAAGTGTTCAAAAACTGTGTGATTTGCATGTATGTCCTTCAGTCTAATACTTATGCTTCTGGTTTGCCGTAAAAATAAGTATTTTCAAAAATAATTCGAAAAATTTAATATGTGGGATTATTATTTTAACGTTTAGGGATAAAATAAATAATATTTGCAAAACAGAAACATAAATATTAGGCAATACGCATACAAAATTTCACCGAATTTGAACACTTAGTATTTAAAATATGACGAAACTACGTTTATATGCAAAGCGCTCCGTGCACTCTACCCTTATTGCACTCCTTTTCACCCTTTTATCGTTTCCGAGATACTGCTAGCAGGTACACTTGACGGACCAGATTTTCATGTGTTTGCATAATTCCGATACCTACTAAAACCTCCTACAGCACTCCCCTACATCACTTATCTTCTTATTGTTTCTTCTAGGAAAACATTTCTTTCATGGTCAGTGAGTGTACAACAGTCATAGAGAAATATATTGCTTTCTCTTTTCTGACAACAGCAATCATCGTTTTTTTTGTCAACTTAGCACTTGAACAATGCATTTTTATAACCACGCACTTTTTAAACCGCATGTTTTTTTTTTATGTGATTGTGACGGTACAAGAACGACGCCCACTTGATATTAAACGGACTAACATATCCGGACTCTTGCATTTTGTCACAAGTGACGAATCGCACTGCACCCGTTATCCTGATACATACAGTTGTTAAGTCGCATATGCCTGTAATTTTAGTGGCTCTCAAAGACTGCTGCCACAACACACTGTTAGGTGCTTCGCGACAGACTTTCTACTTGAGATTGGTAGCTAGTCATGCGAGAGTTTGCAAAATGTTCTTCACAAAATGAAGTTTTACACCGGCGATGGGGAACGATGGACCTCGAACCATGGACCTGCGGCACGGCAATACATAGCTATCACCGCTCGGCCATCATTGCTTCAAATATTCATTTGTACAATATCAACAAAATTAATTTTACCTCATTGAAAAAAAAATATCTCTTCGTGCAAGTATAGCCAAATAATTTGCCTCATTAAAGTACATTTAATTATATCTCTTGTCCTGGAACAAAATTGTGTCTCTGACTGAATTGAAATATTTATTGAAGCAATTAAGCAACTTGAGATTGCAGTGCAGGACACTGACACGTTTAAATCAGATTCTTATTGCAATGCTATTTTTATCACCACTATACAATAACGCAGACCTCGTTATAAAAACGGACATAGCTCTATTAGAGATGACACTTGTTCGAAGCAATGATGGCCGAGCGGTAATAGCTATGGACTGCCGTGCCGCAGGTCCCTGGTTCGATCCCACCGTTGGCTTGAGTTTCACCGCATGGTGGCAGGGCATTTTGCGATTGTCCGCCTGGCTAGCTACCACCCTCAAAAAGATCTGTCGCCAAGCATCTAACGGTGTGTTCCGGCAGCAGTCCTTGAGAGCCAGTGAAAATACAGGCACATGAGTTTTAACAACTATGTCTCCAATTGACGGGCGCAATGCAATTGGTGACTTGTAATGAAATGCATCTGTTACAGGCAGAGGTTAGTCCGCTTAACATCAGTTAGGCCTGGTGCTTGTTCAGTCACGATAACAAAAAAAAAACACGTCATGTTTTTGTGCTGGCTGAATAAAATATACGGCGTTTTTATATAACACGCGTGTATCGTTTTTGATTTTCACCAAGATTCCTACCAAATTATGCTATAATTAAAATGTAGACTAACGTATATATTGTTTACTGTGTAGATACTTACTCATATATTATGTTATGGGGATAAATTACGACGAGGTAAAATAAGCTATAATAATAGATAAATGTTGCTCCTCAAGATTACATAAAATTAATCATGGGTTGGGTATCTTATGTAGTTATTGTACAAGTTGTAATACTTCAGGTTTCTAGAGATAGGACGAGAGGATTTTCTTCTTTAATTTCAATAACAAGAGACGAATTTTACTTATTATTCCATGGATTCACCGTGCGGGTGCCGGGTTGATAGCGCTGCAGAGGAAGAGGCCCAAGTCAAGGTGCCTGGGACTTGAAACCCAGTGGGGGCCCCTTTATGGTGCATCAATGCTCCCTTTCACCGCTCGAGCCTCCTCCCCTGCCCAACCAAATTTGGTAAGATCCTACTAATGTCGCCTTGGATACACGTTCTAGGCTAGAAGTTACGGTTGTTCTTGACATGCCAAGGTCTTTTAGTAGTTTGTGTAGGGATTATGCTGGTATACCCTTTGATCCGACTTCTACAGCATATTAATTAAACACATAACCGTTTTTGGTTAATTCATTTGTTAAGTCATAAAATTTGATAGTTTTTTTTTTATGATGATGTTGTGACAAAAGAGCAGGTAAACTAAGTATTTCTAAGCAAAACAAATGGTACAACTTAACCTGCAAGGTTTACTTGCGTAAGAAAACCTCCTCGGTAGCTAATACGTGGTAAGCATACCTACATGATACGTAGAGATGAAAACTGGCAATGATTTTGGCCGGACTAGGCTGTCTGGAGTGTTGATTTAAAAAGAAATTGCGGTAATTATAATAGCACGATTATACAACAATACGGCAAAACATAGCGTTTGAAATTAATTTAAAATGTAACAATGCCTGAGAAAATAAGAGTTAAATACTTATAAATATGTGTTCAAGTCGCGAAAGTCTTAAAGTTACTATAGCAGCTAGCTAGTCATTACACGATGTGACGTTGCTTTAAGATTCTATTAATCTCGATTTTTGTTTTATTAAATTGCTTTCATACTGATACGGAAGATTATTAGTGGCTGTAAAAATAGTATAAGAGTTAATCTGCTTTATCAAAGCAACGTTTTCAAGTCTCTATCATAGAGGTTTAAACTATTTAATTTTCAATTAAAATAGAAAATATATATTTTTATTAAATTTTGAAGTGGCGATTAATTTCAACCCCTGAGCGTGAAAGGGTAGACAGATGTGTCCAAACATTCGCGTTTCACCAGATAACTTTTAGTTAAATATCAAAAGACGCAAGTCTAATTCATGTAAGTATTAAAAAATATATATACGTAGAGTAATGGAAGACTACAAATAATTTATCACTGTCTAAGAAATGAATTTCAAGCTGCAATTTAGGTATTTGTTGTATAAAGATACAAATAGTACCATGTCGTTACTTAGGGTATGTTCCATTAGTCGCTAAGAACGTAAATTTCGATAATTTTGATCACATTCTGCGTCTGTGGTTGTGATCACGTGATCGTTTGTAACTGTCATCCCCGTTCCATTTTTTGATAAAAACGCTAAGAATGCCACTAAAATTTGCCACTTCTGTCACTTTTGACATTAGATGTAGCGTTTAAGGCGAAAATAACGCCAAGACCCATGTGGAAAACTTTTTGGGAGTGTGATCGTTTTTAGCGTTTTTAGCGAATCTCACTCAAATGGTACGTACCCTTATGTGGTTGAAGAAACTTACCCTACCTTACATTGTCCCGTGGGTGCCGATCTAAAATGTCACCACACATCGCTACCAGTGGGTGTTGTAAGAGGCGACTAAAGTTAAATACCGGAAGGTGGGCAGCAACACCTGAGAAACTTATATCTTAAACTGCAATCGCCAAGACGCCTGCCAAGCGTGGGGATTCAGGCGAACCCCCCTTGATGGGGGAGGATGTATTCAGCAGTGAACAATCCGGCTGATAGTACAGTACCTCACATTATCTAGTAAGGAAATCATTTTCTTATCCTGATCTTTACGGTTACAGATTTTACAGGAAATTTCTTTGATGACATTGAACCGAATAAACTCAATACTCTATTGTGTCTAGATTCTCTTTTGTACGAGTTAAGCGTGCAGATATAATCTAGGTACAGAATAATCTCAGTGTTCCGTTTGTTTTGAAAGGAAGGTCATGTATTAAGGTTACTGACACAAGTAGACCTAACTACCCATTGATCTAGATTTAATTATTGTGCACTCATTAATAAGATTTATTTGTAACGAATGTTACCTATTAATATTAAAAACATCTATAACATAATGAAAAAAATGTGACAATGGTCCACATGAATATTCATATTAATTTTGTAACGTGAATTTGTCTACATTCTTTAACAAAGATATGGGCAAATTATATTTTTCATGGAGATGACTTAATATATAATAATACATTTTTGTCTAAAAAATAACTGTTTATCTTATTTATTATCAGTACATTGTATCTACCTAAGAATTAGAATTAGCTGAAAAACCTTTTTGGACTGTGTTCTTAATTCAAACAATGATTGGGGTTGGATTCCTTATTGATGCTCGCCAAGCCTAAACATTTTTGGCGAAACATCTTGAAGGATGCCTGTGCAACTTCACCAACTATATCTGTGACTTGGAAATACATCACTTATTTTTAAACACTTCTTGTATACACTGACTTCGATGTACATGGTAATTTCATGTTAAGTGGACGTATGGTGATGTCAAAAAAGGGAGCACCTCATATTCTAGCTAACGGGATAATATACGGATGCTGAAGCATTATATATCTAATGTTATAAGAAATAGTAAAAAAAAACGGAAAGCAGATACTTAAACTATATTTACTAAGGCTTAACTTATGTATTTGGTAATAACTACAATTATTATCTCACTGTTTATCACTTTTCTGAGTACAGACTATCTTACTGAGGTAATGGGACATTTATCAACTCTTCGTAAGGAACTACCAGGAAGAACTTCATAATTGTTCTGATGGCCAGGTCCACGGCGTAGTCAACGATTGGTTTCCCGAATTCTTGAGCCACTGTCTTCCAATTCTCATTAAGGAAAGTTAAAACGGTATCACCTGCAAAATAAAATAGTATAAGACTTTTTCGTTTAACAGCGTCTGCCTTTTACGAATTGCTATTGGTGCAGTTAAAATTAAAACAGTAAACGATCCAGAGGACGTAGTTCAACAGGATGGTCCGATCAATCTAAAATCCTGAACATATCAATATATCATATCAAACATAAAAAAACGGACTAAGTACCTCCTCCTCTTTTTGAAGTCGGTAAAAACAAGAAATAATCAAGGATTCAGAAAAAAATGACACAGAAAAGGTTATTTACGGTTGACTTAAAAAGATAATTGAAATTCTTAAGTGAATTGATAATTAGTTAAACACAACACGTTAATAGGATGTCCGCTAATGCCTGACCATCACGAAACGATTATATTTTAATTACGTTATCGACCTTTAAATACTAAATAGCTGATAAAACTAAAATAATTTTGTAATTCTATAGCTCAGACGTTTTATTTTATTAATTTGTTTAAATTATGAATTGTATTTTTTTTAATGTTATTGTGACGGATTAAGCTTGAGGCCCACCTGATGTTAAGCGGACTAACCTCTGCCTATAACAGATGCATTTCGTCACAAGTCACGAATTGCACTGCGCCCGTCACCTTGAGACATAGTTGTTAGGTCTCATGTGCCTGTAATTTCACTAGCTCTCAAGGACTGCTGCCGGAACACACCGTTAGGTGCTTGGACAGATCTAGGACAGATTTCCTACTAGGTGGTCGCTAGCCAGGCGCTATTACACCTTTCATATTTTATAAGTTTCGAAGCAATGATGGCCGAGCGGCCTTAGCTAAGGACTGCAATGCTACAGGTCCCTGGTTCGATCCTCACCGCTGGCTTGAGCCTCACCGCATGGTAGATTGGTATTTTACGATTGCTTGCCTGGCTGGCTACCACCCTCAAGTAGAAAAATCTATCGCCTAACACCTAAAGGTGTGTTCCGGCAGCAGTCCTTGAGAGCGTTGAAATTACAGGCACATGAGATTTAACAACTATATCTCGAGGTGCCGGGCGCAGTGCAGATCGTGACTTGTGACGAAATGCATCTGTTATAGGCAGAGATTAGTCAGCTTAACATCAGATAGGCCTCGTGTTTGTACCGTCACAGTAACATAAAAAGAAAACAATTTTGTCATCAGTTCAATTGACCTACTGAAAAGATTTTTCTAAATATGATTACAATTACTGTCGCGTCATAAGCGTTACCGTCCCCTATGACGGTTTTAAAGTAACATGATTGGAGCACAATATTTCGGCTCGAAAGTGCGTGTCCAGGTGGCCGAGTGGATTAGGCGTCCGGAGCGAAGTCGGAAAATGCAGGATCGATTATCCACCCGGGACATTTTGTGCTCTAATAATATGTAAAATAGAACGATTTTATTATCTTCTTCTCTTACATATCGGCATTTAATGCATAACAATAAAAATGTATTGTTATCTTAAGACTACTAACATGACATATTTATCCCATCTCTTAATTGCCTACAGCAATGGATGTCCGGTTTTCGTTACCATCACAGAAAAGTGGCAATTGAATTTGAATGACCGTCGGCTAATTGTCGCACGGTTGATTGATAAGCAACGCGTGCCGCTGACATAGTAATTAATATTCTGGTAAGGTACTCTTTGTGTCGGCGTTTTATAGTCATCATAGTTTTTCCTTGTGATTCATTTGCTGTGATATCATTCGATAGTTGTCGGGCCAGACTTTTCGGGCGATAGCGTAGGTAAATAATCCGTTCTATTGACATAACAGTCTTTGTTTGAAATTTACTTTGCATGATGGTAGGGCATTTTGTAAATGCCCGCCTGGCTAGCTACCACCTTCAATTAGAAAATCTGACGCCAAGCACACAATGGTGTGTTCTGGCCGCTGTCCTTGAGAGAGAGTAATTGTAGGTTAGCCTGAACAACATCTTCGACCATATCATAACTTACCATCAATTGAGATAGTTGTCAAAGGCTAAGCTATCAGGGATTAATAAAAAAATATATACATGTTTGATATAATAATAAATATTAATTTCTTTTACTTAGAAAGCATGTTGTTTTTATTTTTTTTTATTTTTTTTTGTAGCTAACTATTTTTTGACTACTATGATATGTGATAATTTGGTCGAAAACATTATTCAGGGTAACCCAGAATTACTGGCTCTCAAGAAATGCTATTAGAACACAAATATTTTGGTTCTTTATTTACCACTATATTAATTTTTAAGACCTCTCTTATTATTCATTATAATTGTTTACTTTGTTACTAATATAACATTAACGTTATCAATTAACATTTAAAATTATAAAACTACTCGCATATTGCCTACATTTTCTTCGTTTCCTAAAATAACATATACTCACTCAGTTCCTTGCTTCCTTTGAAGAGGTTCTTTAGATCAAAAGTCACTCGATCACCGTAGTCAAAGTCGTACTTGTAGTTCTTCAAACCAAAGTGGTTCGCTCCGTTCTCGTCTTTGATGTATTTCGTGTTTATGTCTACCTTCATTCGCAAATTTGCTGGAATACGAATTACGATTGTTGTAGGTTTAGTTTAAGGAAAGAGGTATGGTTTAAGCTGCAGAATAACGAAGTATAATGTCACTGATATTTTGCATGAATAAAGATACAAAAAATATCATCTTTTTATAGAAAGTTTTGGAGTCAGACTTAGATATTTTGAGGACTGCCGTTTACGAGTATATTACTGGGATATAGTGAGAAAACCTTATGTTTGTCCTCGAATATCAGATCGGTCAAATAGCTGAACACTTGATCGATCCGAGATTCTAACTCGGCTAACAAGACGTCAATGATGATATTGATACAATATTATATGTTCATAATTCAATCCAAGAAAAGACTTATCATCATTACGCGTCCATATCCCGTGAGGCTAAGGTATTTTAACCCTCACATTTTATATATTTTTACCCTCATGTGTCATGGAAGTGTCATGGAATGGTGGGCGAGTAAATTGCTTTTTAAATACTCGCATGCTAGTTTATAATATAAACAATGTAATTTTAATATTGTTATGTTTGCAGTAACGCCAGCCATGCGGATGTGCGGGATTCGAACAAGGTTTAAATTTTTCCTATTGTATATTTGTAATTTTGTAATGAAAAATATACTTTTTTATAAAACAAAATGTGTGCCTCTATTGAGGTAAAACCGAAACCGAACCAGGAGACAACTCCTGGTTATAAGTGCTGGATACGTTCATATCTTCGTTACCATGGCCGATGGCAGAGCCACGATTCTAGCACTCTGATCAACCTTTAACAGTCATGTCTATGGCGTGGCCATTTACCAGGCTTTTATACTTTGTCAGAAAGTAAGAAATATTTCTGCAAGCATTCAAACTTTCGTAATGTTTCCTATTTTTCTGAATTTGTAATATCATCTAAATCACTTCCAATGTGTGTACATGGAAGAGGGGGTTTGATCCTCACCTGAGGAGAACATATATACGTTATAAACAATAACAATTGACAAAGCCGTAACGATTGTCTCTTGATCGATATCATGAACAATTGATAATAATAATTTCGAGTTGAATCGGAAGTCTTCATAGAATCCTGCACGTCACATGGTCACACCCCAATCTACGGCCCCATTCCGATTAAAGCAAAAATAATTGATGATTGTAATTGTTTGTGCTCAGGATAACGCTTATATACTAATACTAGCTTTTGCCCGCGGCTTCGCTCGCGTTAAGAAGTATTATTACTAATTGGGTTTAGTTTTCAACTTTACTTTTGTTTACCGTGTGTAAAAAATTAGAAACTTCTTTGTACACAATATTCTTAACTAATCTGTCATTAGGCGCAAAAACTATCACGCTATTGGGTGAACTAAGTGGAACATAAAACTGCCCATGAGAGAAGCAATGTTCTCTCAAGTCAATACCCGCAAATTTTAGAGTTTGTCCCTGAGACTGTTTATTGTCATGGCAAAGCAGACTTTTAGGGAAACTGTAACCGTTTAAATTCGAACGGGATATCATTAGGTATTAATGAGATTCGTGGTATAAATACAGTTTCGCACACCCAGTTAATATAGTGGCTTTCACTATATTGCGATGTAACGTTTTCACTTGCAGTCTCATACCGTTACAAAGTTTTGGTTGTTTTCTACAGGGTAATTAGTAGCGTCATCTGTATTAACCACAGTATCAATCGAAGTATAGACCTTTTCTTCGCCCTCAAACGACTTGAGCAGGATATCGTTGCTCGATTGTTCTTTGGAGTAAGTATCGCACGCTCACATAACCATTCAATAGGCTTGTCATGTATATGAATAATGTCTGGATAAACTTTAGACAGCAATTCTTGAACCGTAGTAACAACTGTGCACAATTCTTCCGGGATGGTTATCAATCCATCAAACGATGGGAAATCACCATTACCGATTTTAAGAAGAAGATCTAAAAATCTGCCAGCAGACTCATCCCCGCCCAAATGTGCTCTCATATTTTTAGAGAGCTTAAGAATATTAACCTGGGGTCACAAATTAGATTTCTTAATAGACTATAGACTTTTGTAATACCCCTTATATCCCTTAGTGATCTGTTTAAGGCTTCAATACCACCTTTATGTACCAACGTTATTAATGTCTGGATAAACTTTAGACAGCAATTCTTGAACCGTAGTAACAACTGTGCACAATTCTTCCGGGATGGTTATCAATCCATCAAACGATGGGAAATCACCATTACCGATTTTAAGAAGGAGATCTATAAATCTGCCAGCAGACTCATCCCCGCCCAAATGTGCTCTCATATTTTTAGAGAGCTTAAGAATATTAACTTGGGGTCACAAATTAGATTTCTTAATAGATTATAGACTTTTGTAATACCCCTTATATCCCTTAGTGATCTTTTTAAGGCTTCAATACCACCTTTATGTGCCAACGTTATTTCGTCCCACACGATTATTTTTGTACTCTTTGAAACTTCAACAAAATTACTCTGTTTGGAGATATTGCAAATGGGAGTCTCGGCAGTGACTAAATTGAGTGGTAACTTAAATGTCGCATGAGCAGTTCGACCACCTTCAAGTAATGTAGCAGCCATGCCGGACGACGCCACAGCCAGGGCAATGCCGTGAGTACTTCTTACTTTCGCCAAAAGTAAATTAATAAGGAAGGTTTTACCAGTTCAACCTGGAGCGTCTAAGAAGAATATTTGACCGTCATTTGCATCTACACTTTTGATAATTTTAGTGTATACTTCCTGTTGCTCGTCATTCAAGGATGCTTAATTTTTTCTAACTGCGTCTTTTAAGGCCACTGTATCGTAACTGGTCTCCTTCACGTACTCTCTATTTTCAAAATGTATTGATGTTATTAGCTGAGGTAATCCATACTCTTTAAGAGGACGGCCGCCTTATGATAATACGGCATCCTCCAATACCGACAGGCATTTGTTAAATATCAGGTCCGATGAGTGCTCTACATCCACGTCACCTTGCCTTTCCAGGTGTTATTTAAAGTCTTCAGAAAGGTATTTGTATTTTTCCCAAAGACATAAGGGGTCGGAAACCAGGCAGAACAATAAAATTATAGCAAAAAGCTCTCCAATCCAAATGACGATCATCTTCGAGTAGACCTAGACCCTTGCACGCGGATTGGAAAGTGGGATGTAAGTGACCATCTACAGTTTTCGACGCTTCAAATGAAATTGGGCTTCTGTTCTCATGTAGAAGCATTCGAAGGTGGTAGCATTCTGTATTGTTTGGATGAACAGTATAAACCCTACCTATTAGGTGTTCTTTTTTGACCCCTGACCAACATCCAACATTCACTCCTCTCTTCCTTCTCTGAAACGATCGCTTGTTCCAAACGTAATACGCAGGGACTTCCGAGTATAGCAATGTTTTTGCAAAGTCATCCACGAAGTCATCAAAGTCATGCCCTACGTTTGTTTTTCTTTTTTTCTATTAATATCACAGACTCAGATTGGGACAATAAACTTTTTATTAAATTTTCATCATAATTTATTGAAGATACCATAGGTGAATGTTCACGCTTTAAAACAGGTACCTCCTGACAACCCTTATCAACTTTAAGTTGCGAAGGTGTATCAATTCCAAAATCATGTTCTTCTAGAGCTACCTCCATACGACGCCAAGTAATTTTCTGTGCTGCTATGGGAAGATAGGCATCAAAATGCCCACTGGACAAATCTTGGCTGAATCGTAATCGCCTTACCGGATAGTCGTTAGATCCAGATTCCGTATATATGAGACCATTTCTATAAACTTCAAACTTAAATGGAAATATTAATCCTGCTGCTATTAACTCACAAAATCCGCCATAAGTAGCATTTTTTATCATATCAGCAAAATATTCGTCAGATGTTACGTAATTATCACCATTCCTGTCGTGGATCATAATTGAAAACTTGCCCTAGTCATTAACCACATATCTGACAATATCTGAACGCATCTCCATCGCTCTATCTTGTGATAAGAGAGAGCACGAAACAAACATGCACCATCACCAACAATAGGGACGACAGTACATTTTCCAACTTCTCCATTAACGTTCTGATTTTCTGTAGCTATTTAAAAAAAAGTCTAACTGGCAAAACATATACTGAAACCAAACAAAAACAAAACAAATGCCAAATACAAAGCAGAGTCTATAACCAAAACTACTAAACCGAAACAAAACAAATGCAACTATACCTAATTAATAATAACACTTCTTAACGCGAGCGAAGCCGCGGGCAAAAGCTAGTCGTCAAATATAATCCGCTAGATATATTATCTATGCACTATGCACAAAAATGGTTAATTCAAAGTTCTCTCCAAAATAACTCAATGTAGATGGCGCTAGCATACCGAAATTCGTATATTTTAAACTGAAAGTTACCAATCTTTTATAGCCTGCATCTCAAAATCCATTCTTAGGGGATGCCTACGTCATAGTAGCTTTATGCATGCAAAGTCGCAGCCCGATCGGTTTGAAATTGACAAAGTTTCATACAAACTTTCATCCCCTATTTTATCCCCTTGGGAATAGAATTAATCAAAATCCTTTCTTAGCGGATGCCTACGTCATAACATCTACCTGCATGCCAAATTTCAGCCCGATCCGTCCAAAGGTTTAGGCTGTGCGTTGATAGATCACTATGTCAGTCAGTCAGTCACCTTTGAGTTATATATATTTAGATATTTCAATCATTTAAATATACTTACTTAATTTAATTTTAGCATCTCCTTCTCCATCGATGTTGAACAATAGAATCCTGCCGATGGCATCATACTGTCCCCTGATTGTTAAATTGCAGTGGAACTCCAAGACAAAGTGGCGTTTTTCTAATTCGGATCTAAAAATAATGAAATTAAAACACAATTTTATTATACTTACTAGAGTAACTAAATTATCAAAACCCCGTTGTAACCCATACTATATGTCCGTCATATTATTCTTAAGGGTGTTTAGAGGTTTTGAATGGAGAAGCACCAGAGTCTTCTTCTTCTGTCATCTTTTAAAGAACTGCTAAAGCTAGAGGACAATGGCGAACCCCTCCTTCACCCAATGGGGGAGGCAGTTGTTCAATCCCCACATAATTACAATTATATAAACATGGTGCAAAAATGTATCTTATGGTCGTTCATTATTTTGTCTTATTAGCTTCTACGCGTGACTTTGCTCGTGTTGAGTTCGGATAGGTATATCAAGATTACTGTTATATTACTTCAGGAAAGGAAAAAACTAGTTAATCGGGATAAAAAGTATAATATGTGCTATTCCAAAGACATGTTACCTACGTACATTGCACGTTAACAAAGTGCGAAATAAGTACATGAACTATTTTAAAAAGATGTTTGAGGTAAGGTGACCCCTAATAATAATCATATTACGAGCTGCAGTTTTGAAGCAAAACAAGCTCCCAAGGCTAGATGTCAGGTAAGTTTAAATTAATCCTAGAAGATTAAAAGCTGCTCATGAAAGTTTTCGTATTACGCCGAGAAAAAAGTACTTAAGAGCCATTTCACAAAATCACGCTACTGAAGTTTAGGTAAATGCCAGCGCATCGCTTACACAAGCGAAAGAAGTGACGACGGAATAGCGTGACTGTGAGTAACATATTTTGATACATCATTTTGATGATCATTAATAAAGAAATGTAAGTTGCGAATTTAAAAAATGTGTGATTGGCATGAGTAAATAATCAATTTCTTGTCGATTACTTGCTAATGTTATAGAAAAGAAGTAGGCATGTACATTAAATAGTCAACCTATATCGTGAATCGTATAATATTTACATTTCATCCTTGATGAATAAAAAATAGATATGTTTGAATCATTTATTGTAACAATAAACTTAAATAATTAAAAAATTATACGGCTTAAAATTATATAAATATTTGACGTAACGGCATCAATTAAAAGCTGCGGACTAAAAGCTCTTTCTTTTAAATTTTCCAAAAATTGCTATTTTCCTCGTTCACACTCTTCAGTATCTATATCCAGTCGTTAACACTGTCTGCCATAATGACCATGCATTGGATTGAGGTTTATTTTTCTGTGCATCCGGAAAACAACTTAGTACCAACCACAAACGTCCCATGACGTTTTTGGTTTTCCATTACTTAAACATGTCACCCTCATATTCCCATACCACAATATATCACCTATACCATTAAAAAAATTACATTTTCATCCATTTAGTTTGAGTAGACCAAACAGCGAAATGTAAATATATATTTACAGATTTTGAGGTTTTTTTGTTTTTAAATCGAATATCTTAATCTAATATCTTTGATGCATTCTATAATCAACATATATACTTCTTGGTACCAATGCAATCCTCACTATATACTCTTATGCTCACTATTTCCTCTATGGAAAATAAATGATAATACACCTTTTTATAGAAAAAAAAACTGGAAATGGGGTTTGAACACATGACAAAAATGGTGGGAAATAGTAATTTAATTGGTATTTTTATTTTTTTTGTAACTAACTCACCTAGAACTTCGATTCTTCTTTTAATATGATAATTTACTATTGTTCTTTAGCCATGAATTGTAACAGATTTTTACGCCAAATATTTTAAAGTAACAAGATTAAAACAACCCAATTGTTTTAAGAACTTTGGCGGGAAAACTGTATTGGAGAGGAATATTTTTTTCTGAAAAACTATACCACCTACGGCTTTGGTCCTTCTTTGATATTATTATTTACATGTAATTTATACACCTTTATTATTTTAGATTTTTTGGTTTAAAGTTTAAAATTAGTTACGAGATTATTTAATACGCAAATTTGCATCGGTAAGTGTTTGCGTTGCAAAATGTATCGAGTGAAAAATGACTTATACATATGCAAAATTGCGGTTTTCTAGGTTTATAACAGTTGACGTAGTTACGAGATTAATATGAAATGACGTAATGTTTTGGGGCCAAAATGTAATTTGTGCTGGTTTCAGATTTCATCAAAATATTCAAAATACTTACTTTATACTACTTCGTTTTTATCTCAATAAATAATAATTTAATTTAATTTAATAATTTAATTTAATAATTAAATTTAATAATTAAATTTAATAATTAAATTTAATAATTTAATTTAATAATTAAATTTAATAATTTAATTTAATTTTAATTTAATTTCCGTTATCTCAGAAATATATGGATTTTTTTCAGCATGCTGGGCACGCTGCCAACTGATAGTGGGCTAGAGCATTTGGACTCCCTATGAGTCCAAATGCTTTTACTGTAGTAGCTGTAGTATTGTAGTAGCTGTACTGTTGTATGTAGTTTGTAGTATTTGTTTAATAAAGGCATATCGCCAATAAAAAAAAAAAAAAAAAAAAAAAAAAAAAAAAAAAAACTTGTATGGGCAAGGATGCATCCTTTTGAAAACCATTTGGATTATGAAAGTCGGACTTACGCAGATTTTATGGTAAATTTGTAAATACGACTATCGACCGCTAACTGGTATCCCGGTTTGTACAAATGATGGAAAAGCCGGGAGGCCGGTTTGTTCAAATTAGGAAGGTAGTTTAATTTCCAGCTGAAGTTATCGCTGTGTTCACTTATAGACATTAACTGAATCCAAAAATATTGGAAATCAATTATTCGCCTGTCATCTTATCCTCCTAAAACAAAAGTTATAGTGAGTTACTAATTTAAACTAGAATAATATAAAAACTAGCAGACCAAAAAGAAGAAGTCAACCCTCTGAGGTTGTTAGCATTTTTCCAATAACGCTGTATAAGGCTGCATAATTGTGACGTTTCCTTTTTTTAACACAATGGATGAACAGAAACTAAAGATGTAGTTACTTAACAAGACAACAATACTTATATTATGGACAACAAATATAAAGTATAGTTTGTTACTTAAAAAAATAAAGACATGATCAAAACTCTGTGGTCGCACTATAAACTTGCGTCTAAGCGTTCCGCGTACGAAACGTCAGAGCGCGGCAAAACGAACACAGGTCCTACCTCGATGGGCGCTCGCGCGGTACTGATCGCCTCGCGCTTGTACATTTCAATTTATGAGCATTTCGAGTTATGTTAAATATTTTTTCTTGTCTAACAAAACAGAGTTAATATCACAATTTATTAAAGATCAGATTAATTAAAGAATGAACTTTCTTTTTATATAAAATCTGTTTGGAATTACACTTTATTACACGCAATATATCGTGGTAAACTGCTGATATAATTCGTGGAAATTGGCGCAAGATCTTTTTTTTTTTCTACAATGACGATTAATTATCGATATTCTAGTACACTATGTGTCAACAGGATTATATGCCTGATGCACAGTTTTTTTTTTTAGTTAATTTGATGAATCTTTATACAAGAGATAGAACTCTGAAGTTGGCTATGTGTACTTTAATTCGTAAAACAAGGTGCGGGAGATTGGTCACTACAAAATAATTAATATTATGTTTGTAAATCTGGTACATTAACTGAAAAGAGAACAAATTATTCTATTTTTATTAATTATTAAACAACTTGTAGATATTTCCTATGATAGTAAATTAAGCGCTTAAAATCTTCGTATACCGCATTAAAATGTAAAATGCCTCTTAAGCAAATATTTTTACGAAGGTTGTTTATATATAAAAATAAATCACTTTCATTAAAATATTTGGAGTGAAAAATTTCAACCCTGAGTTAATAATTGGAGTTTGTTTGCAAGTGGAATTATTAATTATAGCTTCTTTGGGGATGAAGTTGGGGAAGCGCTGTGAAAAATGTAAAGCTTTTTTGCTTAATGATTGTTTATCGATGAAAATTGTTATGCTGGCGGTTGTTAATTGTAGAGATAATTAAACCAAACAAACAACTGAACTGTAATCATGTACGAAACCAATAAATGAATCATTTTACTACTATATATTATTTTTATTTCTTTTAGAATAGTTTTTGACTCTCTATCGTCCCTCTATCTCTATCTTTGCTATCTTCTTGGAAAACAATGATGCTATTTCAAGTAGTCTCTATGTCACGCAGCTAACTGGTTGTGGGTTGGAGTGTTCTGTCCGTATGCCTTGCTAATGCTTTTTTGTAATATCTTTATGTGTATTGTTTGTAGACACCGTTAGGTACTTGGCGACAGATTTTCTACTTGAGGGTAGTAGGTAGCCAGGCGGGCATTCGCAAAATGCCTTACCACCATGCCATAACGACTGCCATCCTAAGAGAACAACCGGGACCGACGGCTTAACTTTGCCCTCCGAAGCACAGAAGCGCTTAGTAGTAATGTCACTAACGGTCACCCATCCAACTCATGACCGCGGCGGGTGTTGCTTTACTTTGCTGATCGGTAAAGAACAGCTAAGCAAACATCGCTACAAGTGCTTCAAAATTATTTATTATTAATGATAATAAAGGCATACCCCCAATTAAATAAATCTTGTTGAACTTAACCTTGAACGGAAACTGGTCAAACTAGACTCGTTCTAGATTTATTACGGAATATATATATGGCTTTACACGCCATAAAGTGCCATAGATAATTTTCCTTAATGAAGGATGTTACTATTTCTAGATTTTTTTTATTTCCAAAATAAGCACGTGTAATGACGCAGGCATCAGTAACACTGAAAGATTTTTATTTATTTTTATTTATTGCTGATAGGAATTTGACCACAATCTCACCTGATGATAAGTGATGAGGTGGTCGAAGATATTAACAGGCTAGAATTACTGGCTCTCAAGGATAGCCGGAAAGCACCGTTAGGTGCTTGGCGACAGATTTTCTACTTGATGGTCGCTAGCCAGGTGGGCATTCGAAAAATTCCCCTACACCATGCGGTGAAGCTCAATACCGCGGCGGGATTTGAAACATGTACCTGCTGCGCGGCAATCCATAACCATTGCCACTGAGCCATCACTGCTTCACTGATTATTTTACACGCACGTAAATAATTTCGTTATATTATTGCAATTTCAAAACTGACTTCTACATCACCTATATTTGTGAAGGAAATATGTGAGAATGTACGAGAAGAAAATAAACTTGTACGTGTGGTAATAATGTTAATTAAGATCTAACCTTGCGATAAGGTTGATGAGCCACTTTGACCTTATCGCATGTTGTTTTGCTTCAAAAGAAAAAATAAAGTGAATAAACTAAGTTGGCATTCCGCTGTCACAGTTTTAAGAGTTGAAAGAGTTATAACTAAAAATAATTCACTGATACAGAGAAATTAGCATAATCAATAGAAGATACATTGCCTAAGTTAAATACCTCGCTAAAAGCCAAATAAATAAGGTTATTTAGAATTTAGCTATGACCAACTTTTTTCAGGTCTCATATCCCAACAACCCCTAGGCCACAGAATGGCCCAATGATAAAGAATTAATGCTTTGTTCCATGGATTGTAGGGATACTACAAAACTAAATTGAAGAAAAAATACACTATCTACTATTTCTATGGAAATAGCATCGATCACTCGTAAAATAAACGTATGGAAAAATCGAGAGAGCAGTTAATGAAGAATTGGTATTTGGCCTTGGACTCCACTTCAAAATAGACGTTTGTAATATATTACAAATATTACAAAATTAAAAATATACGATAGGAAAAATTTACGTATAGCAGGCGTTATTGCAAACATAACGATATAAAAAAACATAACTCCCAGACGAAAAACTTCAAATAAGTTCGAAACTGGTCGGAGCAATATCCGATAAATATTACACCTAGAGTCCTAGCCGGTTACTAATTAATAATAATATTAAAATAAAAGTTTGTAATATACCCTAGGTCAAACTGAACAACATCTTCAACCACATTATCACTTACCATCAGGTGAGATAGTGGTCAAAGGCTAACCAATCGGGCATAAAAAAAAAGACATGCAATCAGCCCACACAGACTATACAAAAAATAGTAATAGGCCTTGTTTCGTATAATTAGGCTCAATTCACACCGAAGTGGCAGTGGTTGGTGGTTTTACTGTCAAACGATTTTCGACTTTGTGTCTAATCTAGTACAATGCATAGTTTCGGTTGAAAACCTTGCTTAAGCCGCGCGACCACAAGCGGCCCATCACGCTCAAGTCTTTCATTTCTTACATTTTTTATTCTCCTCTAATATGTTGACGTAAGTGATGGCATGCTGCACATTTGAGACATTATTTTGTCTTTGTGCAACAGCCCAATCTACAGGATATATCTAAAATTTAAGTACATACAATGATTTAAAATATATGCTTCCACGTAATTATGTATAATTTGCTATTAATGGTTGAATGATCAAACGTTATAGGAACAACAATTTTATTACCTACTATTACTATGTATACAGTATAATTATACTGTATACATAGTAGATAACTATAGTTCTTATTATAAATTACGTCTAATGCTGATGACTTCACAGAACGTCATTAATTATACTGAAAATGGGATTCCATGGGAACGGTATTCTATTTATGCCTCAGTTTATCATACATATATGTTTATTTATATTCTAATGAATTTATACATATATAAATAAGTGATGAAGTGGTCAAGGTGTTAACAGGCCTAGAATTACTGGCTCTCAAGGACAGCTGCCGGAACACACTGTTAGGTGCTTGGCGGCAGATCTTCTTGAGGGTGGTAGCTTGCCAGGCGGACAATCGCAAAATACCCTTCCACCATGCGATGAAACTCAAGCCCGCGGCGAGATTCGAACCATGTATCTGCTGCGTGGCAGTCCATAGCCAATGCCACTGAGACATCACTGCTTCAAAAACTTCTTTTTTTTTTTACATGGTAATTCTTAAGCAAGTGTCTGTCTTGGTGGTTACTACCGCAATATCAGATATATTGCCTCAAAGCTGTAGTGTGTGATAATTGCAATGTTTAGGCGTTAAAAGGCACTGTAGTCAAGGCGGCAACTTAGCAAGCGAGACCTAAGATTTTTTCTAATGCTATTATTTTATTGCTTTATATTTTTCTAAATCTAGAATAACAAACGAAGTGCATTTCCAAGAACTGCAACTGTAATGGACAGGAGTGCCGCTTGCCATCAAACGATTTATCCTTCCACATATTTATAAATAAAAAAAATGGCCTAAATATTGCTACGAAGTAAGAGAGATCAGCGATTTTCGAGTACTGGTTTCAAAAATGTCAAATTCCATTCACGTTTTTTTTCCAGATACCCTTGACCCGATGTTTTTGTTACCGATTAATCGAATCACCTTGCATGTATAATGCATACATAACAAGCTAAGGAAAATTAAAAAAAATATGGCCCAGTGCGAGTTGGACTTGCGGACGGATGGTTCCTGGCTACAACTTAATGGATTAAACAAAGCAGCGATGGCCTTTGAACTTGCTTTGAAATGCCGTGACGAGGATCTATGGCATATGTTAATGGTTTGTTCTGCCGCTGA
This sequence comes from Plagodis pulveraria, assembly GCA_963890685.1. NCBI lineage: Eukaryota > Metazoa > Arthropoda > Insecta > Lepidoptera > Geometridae > Plagodis > Plagodis pulveraria. Next base: position 20,568,588 of record OY982962.1, read on the forward strand.
GTTTAGCTTCACTCACTGGTATAATATTTTGAAAATATTTGCTGGGTTAGATCACCCTTTAGCAGGAAACCTGTGGAGCTCCTAACGGTGAGTTCAAGCAGCTGTCCTTGAGAGCCAGTTTCCAGTATGAAGCCTGTTTATCATCTTCAACAACATCATTACTTATCAACAGGTGAGGTTATGGTCAAAAGCTTCCCTATCAGCAATATCTATTGAACCCTTTATTTTTGGCCCGTGGTGTGTCGGGTTAGTATGTCAACCTCCCCCATCTCTACCCGTGGGTGCCGTAAGAGACAGGGTAACACACCCGAAGATGGGCAGCAGCACTTTCTGAGGAACTGATATCTTACACTGCGATCCCAAAGCCGCCTGCCAAGCTGGGGATTATGACAAACCCCCCATATTAGGGGAGGCTGTATTCAGCAGTGGACTATCCGGCTGATACAGTACAATTTTTCAAAGAGTGGACTGTATGACTGTTAACACTAGTGACTAATATGCTCTTAAAGAAGAACAGACTGTCAAAGAAAGCAACAACTAATTATAATACTTACATAACATTATCAACAATGCATTTTCTGAAACCAGTTACTTTTCCCTGATAAAATGTGACTTTTAACCCACTCAGTGGTATAGCCAACTTCTCGATGACGAAGGGATCCAGAGACGGGATTTCAAGTTCAGGGATGCCTTTCACAAAATCTGGTATAGCATCTTGTGTTGATTTTACTAGACACTCTCTTGAAGTTGAATTGCAGGGATGTATGAAATCGGCTGGAAAAAAGAATGCCTAATTTAATAACTTAAACTTAATTTTAACTCTGTAATGTATAACAAACATATGGTTGATTTTTAATGCTTTATATACTTAATAAAGTTTATGAGCTATTTAAAACAAATATCGTGGCTCAAGTTTTAAACCCTTATTTACTGGAAGAATATCTGGCTCCTATGCTCATGCATTTTTTTATATTTCGTACTAATTATTAGTCAAAATCAAGAATATTTAATAACATAACACTGTTATGTATTATACTTGTGTCATTCTTATTGTCTACCGCTATCGGCGGTAGGCCAAATAAAAGCAGTCTACATTCAACCGTTGTTTGATTGACATCACGTAACACTGGCGACGAGCTGGTAAATTAAATATCCAACCGCGTATGTGCATATTTTGAGGTTTGAGATATTTTATTTCTCATAAGAAAATATTTCACTTACATGAGAATAATGTTAACATAAGCATAACTAATAATTATCGATGTCGTACAAAGCAAAGATATTTTTTTTTATTGTAGGGTAGTTACAAATAGATAAAATCAGTCATCTATATTGTTTGGTTCGATACGAGCGAGGTTTAGCCACAACATGGCTACTAACAAGTTACAGACGAAGATCAAGCGTACCTGGAAGTGACTCAAGCGCACCTACATTAAAATTGTAAGTTTTTTTTTTTTTTCTGTGTTGTTTTATGGAATGGCATATATATTATAATGTATTCATTTTTTATCTCTAGTTTTAGATGAGCAAATGAGTAGTGTAGTTTGTTTTAATGTATACAATAATAAGTTAGGTACAGTTTTAATGTATACAATAGTAAGTTAGGTAAATATGTTTTTATTTTTAAGTTAATATCGATGAGGTCGTAGGCCGATTTTCATATTATAGGAATTTTATATAGTAATATTATAGAATTTTTTGCAATAACTTAATACCTGTGTTAATGAATTGTGCATTTTATACATTAATATCGACGAAGCCATAAGCAGTTTTATTATAGAAATTTTAGAAATAGTTCTGGTGTTAAAAAATTATGAATTTTATGTATTAATATCGACGAGGTCATAGGCATATATATATATATATATATTTTATAATAGAATAGGAATTAATAAATATATTGATTAAAAACTGTATATCTATAATAATGTATTTTTATTTTTCATTATGTAAAATTTTAATAGTTTTTTAAAAGTAGGTAGAGATTTGGACTGTTTTATATCTCTCGGTAATTTATTGTACAATTTAGCCCCTTCGTAGACAATACTTTTCAAAGCATACTTTGTACGCGGTTTGTAAAGAGCGATATCATTTACACGTCTTAAGAGGCATTTCACATTTTAATGCGGTATACGAAGATTTTAAGCGCTTAATTTACTATCATAGGAAATATCTACAAGTTGTTTAATAATTGATAAAAATAGAATAATCTGTTCTCTTTTCAGTTAATGTACCAGATTTACAAACATAACATTAATTATTTTGTAGTGACCAATCTCTCGCACCTTGTTTTACGAATTAAAGTACACATAGCCAACTTCAGAGTTATATCTCTTGTATAAAGATTCATCAAATTAACTAAAAAAAAAACTGTACATCAGGCATATAATCTTGTTGACACATAGTGTACTAGAATATCGCTAATTAATCGTCATTGTAGAAAAAAAAATAAAGATCTTGCGCCAATTTTCACGAATTATATCAGCAGTTTACCACCATATATTGCGTTTAATAAAGTGTAATTCCAAACAGATATTAAATAAAAAGAAAGTTCATTCTTTAATTAATCTGATCTTTAATAAATTGTGATATTAACTCTGTTTTGTTAGACAAGAAAAAATATTTAACATAACTCGAAATGCACATAAATTGAAATGTACAAGCGCGAGGCGATCAGTACCGCGCGAGCGCCCATCGAGGTAGGACCTGTGTTCGTTTTCCTTGCTCTGACGTCTCGTACGCGGAACGCTTAGATGCAAGTTTATAGTGCGACCACAGAGTTTTGATCATGTCGATATTTTTTTAAGTAACAAACTATACTTTATTTTTGTTGTACATAATATAAGTATTGTTGTCTTGTTAAGTAACTACATCTTTAGTTTCTGTTCATCCATTGTGCTAAAAAAAGGAAACGACACAATTATGCATCCTTATACAGCGTTATTGGAAAAATGCTAACAACCTCACAGGGTTGACTTCTTCTTTTTGGTCTGCTAGTTTTTATATTATGGTGCGAGTCTTATCTAAAGAATCGCTCGCAAATTGTGAAAGTTCGCGGTTTTAAATCTGCTCCGAAATCAGTACCATCAGGCGTGCCGCAGGGTTCCCATCTGGGTCCTTTATTTTTCCTGATCTTTGTAAATGACTTGTCCTACAATTTAAACTCCAAGTTTCAAATGTTTGCCGACGACTTAAAGATATATCGAGAAATCCAGTCTCCCCTAGACCTTGAAATATTGCAGCGTGACTTGAATACGATCAATGACTGGTGCGTTCGCAATAACATGGAGTTGAACTCCTCAAAGTGTTTTTATCTAAATTTTTCCAGAAAAAGAAATCCAACCAAAGCTATCTATTATATAAATGATATTCCACTTGAGGAGGTCAACTCTATGCGCGATCTTGGAGTTATTGTCGACACTAAATTAGATTTTAGAGAACATATTGACAGTATTTCCAAAAAAGCTTCGCGTCTGTCAGGTTTTGTAATTAGGCAGACTAAATTCCTCCAGGATCCAGACGTATCAAAATTGCTTTTCAACTGCTATGTGCGTAGTCAATTGGAGTACTGTAGCCCGGTTTGGAACCCGTCCTACAAAGGACATATAGAGAGGTTGGAAAAACTTCAATCTAGATTTTTGTACCATCTTTCATACTCAAAAAATCTCTGTCGCAAACTTGATAGTTATGACTCAAGATTGGCACATTTCAATATGTCTCCGCTCCAACAGCGAAGAGATATTGCGGATATAATGTTTCTACATAAACTAGTTAACGGATTTATCGATAGTTCTCTGTTGCTGGAACATATAAAAATAGCTATTCCACGTTCTTGTAGCCGTCTCCGTAATAGAAAAACGTTCAGCCTACCTAGAACTCGCACAAACTATGGTCAGCATTCATCACTGTATCGCATTTGTAATTCATATAATACCATATGTCAGGACTTGGACATATTTGACTTCTCGGTACCTAGTTTCAAAAAGAAACTTCAAGAATTAGTGAGTTCTTGGGATAGGGCCCGAGAGGCTGATATACTAAGTCATCCTAATTTATAAATTTATTAAGTGTGATTTAATTCATGTTTCTCACTAAAGTACTTTAAAATTTTGCATGCTGTGTCCACTTCGAGAAGGTGTCACTCGCTCTACACATGTTTTTGTTTTTGTTTCTCTCGTTAAGCATAAAGAGTGTATTGTGGACCAAATAACCAGTTTTGTGGACCAAATAAAAAAAAAAAAAAAATATTCTAGTTTAAATTAGTAACTCACTATAACTTTTGTTTTAGGCGGATTAGATGACAGGCGAATAATTGATTTCCAATATTTTTGGATTCAGTTAATGTCTATAAGTGAACACAGCGATAACTTCAGCTGGAAATTAAACTACCTTCTATTGAAAATTTGTACAAACCGGCCTCCCGGCTTTTCCATCATTTGTACGAACCGGGATACCAGTTAGCGGTCGATAGTCGTTTTCTACAAATTAACCATAAATCTGCGTAAGTCCGACTTTCATAATCCAAATGGTTTTCAAAAGGATGCATCCTTGCCCAAACAAGAAAAAATCCATATTTTTCTGAGATAACGTATGAAGTAGGAAGTATTTTGAATATTTTGATGAAATCTGAAACCAGCACAAATTACATTTTGGCCCCAAAATATTACGTCATTTCATATTAATATCGTAACTACTTCAACAGTTATAAATCTAGAAAACCGCAATTTTGCATATGTATAAGTCATTTTTCACTCGATATATTTTGCAACGCAAACACTTACCGATGCAAATTTGCGTATTAAATAATCTCGTAACTAATTTTAAAGTTATAAACCAAAAAATCTGAAATAATACAGGTGTATAAATTACATGTAAATAATAATATCAAAGAAGGACCAAAGCAGTAGGTGGTATAGTTTTTCAGATAAAATAATTGCTCTCCAATACAGTTTTCCCGCCAAAGTTCTTAAAACAATTGGGTTGTTTTAATTTTGTTACTCTAAAATATTTGGCGTTCACAAAATGCCCTTCCACCATGCGATGAAGCTCAAGCTCTGGGCGGGATTCGAACCATGGACCTGCTGCACAGCAGTCCATAGCCAATGCCACTGAGCTATCACTGCTTCAAAATTATTTTTACAGATTTTGATATTTTTAATATGATAATTCAAAATTATCATATTAAAAGAAGATCGAAGTTCTTGGTGAGTTAGTTACGAAAAAATAGAAATAGCAATTAAATTACTATTTCCCACCATTTTTGTCGTGTGTTCAAACCCCATTTCTAGTATTTTTTTGTATAAAAAGGTGTATTATCATTTATTTTCTATAGAGGAAATAGTGAGCGTAAGAGTATATAGTAAGGATTGCATTGGTACCAAGAAGTATATACATACATACATAAAATCACGCCTCTTTCCCGTAGGGGTAGGCAGAGACCACGGATTTCCACTTACTACGATCCTGACATATCTCTTTCGCTTCATCTATACTCATCAATCCTTTCATACATAAGCGTCGGTTTAGGGTACTTTTGACCTGGCCTTTTTTCAGAACGTCTTCTATCTGATTTTGGAAGTATATATATGTTGATTATAGATTACATCAAAGATATTCGATTTAAAAACAAAAAAACCTCAAAATCTGTAAATATATATTTACATTTCGCTGTTTGGTCTACTCAAACTAAATGGATGAAAATGTTATTTTTTAATGGTGTAGGTGATATATTATGGTATGGGAATATGAGGGTGACATGTTAAAGTAATGGAAAACTAAAAACGTCATGGGACGTTTCTGGTTGGTCCTATGCATGGTCATTATGACAGACAGTGTTAACGACTGGATATAGATACTGAAGAGTGTGAACGAGGAAAACAGCAATTTTTGGAAAATTTAAAAGAAAGAGCTTTAGTCCGCAGCTTTTAATCAATGCCGTTACATCAAATATTTATATAATTTTAAGCCGTATAATTTTTTAATTATTTAAGTTTTTTGTTACAATAAATGATTCAAACATATCTATTTTTTATTCATCAAGGATGAAATTTAAATAAAAGATTCACGATGCAGGTTGACTATTTAATGTACATGCCTACTTCTTTTCTATAACATTAGCAAGTAATCGACAAGAAATTGATTATTTACTCATGCCAATCACACAATTTTTAAATTCGCAACTTTGATTTCTTTATTAATGAGTGCTAGTATCAAAATATGTTACTCACAGTCACGCTATTCCGTCGTCACTTCTTTCGCTTGTGTAAGCGATGCGCTGGCATTTACCTAAACTTCAGTAGCGTGATTTTGTGAAATGGCTCTTAATGTCATTGTATGGGTTTTTTGTGTTTTAGAGAAGGCCGTATTTGTATGTATATCCTTGTGTAGAATCTTACGTATAAGTATGCAATTATAGTATATGTATAATTGACAGATATTCATTAGTTTTGTTTCTTTGTAAAGCTTTTCTGAAGGTGTTAGATAATCATAGTGGAATAAAACTTTTATCAATTTATTTTGTGCAGTTTGTATTAATCCCAAATTGGTTTTTGCAGCGGTACCCCATACTTCAATTAAGTAATGAAGGTGTGGTTTTACCAATGAATTATAGATTGTATATTTTACTTGATGAGGGAAACAGTGCACACAACTCTTTAGAGCTCCTGTAAGTGCTGTTACTTTTGATTTTATCTTATTTATATGGGGAAGCCATGTCATTTTGCTGTCTAAAATAAGTCCTAGATATTTTTCTTGTTCAACTTTATTAATAATTTGATCATTTATCTTAAGCGGCATATGATCGCCAATTTTTTTATTTTTAGCAGCAAATATTGTGTAGTTTGTTTTTGTTGCATTTATGGTAAGAATATTTTGCTGAAACCATTCATTTATAAGGTTCAGATCGTTTTGTGCTTCAGATATAATAGATTCAATAGAGTGGTCAAAATAGAACATACATGTGTCGTCGGCATACAACGTTAGATCACCTTTTAACCCTATCTGATGGACGCTATTGATGTAAAAAATAAATAATAACGGTCCTAAAATAGAGCCTTGTGGTACGCCAAAGGTGATAGTTTTGGGTTCACTTTGATATTCCCCGATTTTAACTACCTGGGAACGATTTGTAAGATAGGATCTAAAAATTTCATGTGCTGTCCCAGTTATACCAATGTCATTTAGTTTGTTTAGCAACAATTTGTGACTGACAGTGTCAAATGCTTTTTTGAGATCTATAAATACCCCAAGAGCAATCTGTTTTTTATCAATATTTAGTTTAATTTTTGTTACAAGATCTACTGTAGCTGAGAGCGTATTAGATTTAGTACGGAATCCGTATTGTTTAGAATAAATAAAGTTTAAAGAAGCTAAATAGGTATCGAGTCGATTGTACAGTACCCTTTAAAATATTTTAGACGACAAAGGGAGTACTGAGATAGGACGGTAATTACCAGGCTCATCTTTAGGTCCGGATTTATAAATTGGAGTGACTTTTGCAATTTTCAAACTATCAGGGAAGATGCCTTGTTTTAGACATTGGTTTATGCAACAGGTAAGTTCATGAAGTATTAAATCTTTTATACATTTTATTGTTTTTGTATTGATTTTATCCAAGCCAGAGCTAGTATTAGTATTTAGGTTGTTAATTATTTTTAAGACCTCATCCGTGGTAGTTGGTGTAAAGGTGGATAAGCCGGTTCCAGATACAGGTTTTTTTATTGTACTAGTTATATCATGAGTTTTAGGTATCTGTTTAGCCAATATCGAACCAACATTTACAAAAAAATCATTAAAATGTTCACAGATCTCCTTCCCGTCTGTTATAATACCTTTCTGTGTTTTCAATTTCTTTGGCACGGTTTTATCTACATTTCTGTTAATCGAAAGACTGTTAATAAGTTTCCACATTTTTGATGGTTGTTTTTTAGTATCAGCAAATGCTTTTTTGTAGTATTTAGTCTTGGTTTCCCGTATGTGATTAGAAACTTTATTTCTCTCACTTACGAACTGCTCTCCTTTGTTTTTATCTTTTGGGTGTTTTTTGTATAGATTCCATAACACATTTCTGCTGTTTTTTTCATTTATGATTTCTTTGTTTATCCAGTTTTGTCTAGGTGGATTCATTATCTTAGTTTTAGTGACTATGCTTGCTCTAATACTTGACATTATTTTATCTTCTAATGTAGTAAATAAATTGTTTTCATTGTATTCTTCATATTCTAAAATTGTTTTATACAGTTTTACATAATCAACCGCTTCATATATCGTTTTCTTTAAAGATTCTTGGTGATAACGTTTAACTTCAAAATATATTAGGTTATGATCTGATAGTGGCGTATCAATAATAGCAAGATGAAACTTATCTTGGTTAAGGTTTGTACATACGTGATCAAGAATACTTGCAGTTGCTTCTGTTTTTCGGGTGCTATGACTCACGTCTATTCTATTCAGTATTCTATATCCACTTTCTTTGATGAGCTCTCTGTATCTATTGGTTGTATTGTCTGAGGTTAGTAGATTAAAGTTGAAGTCGCCAAAAACTAATGCTCTTTTTCGTTGATAGAGTTGATTAGCGTATGTGTCTAAAAACTCATCGATTTTTGAATTGTTTGACTGTCTATATATTGCACCAATATCTAAAGAATAGTTTTCAATATGGATCCACAAATAATGATTAAAATTTTGGTATACTTCTGCAATCGGGCTATGTTTAAGGTTGTTGTTGATAAAAATTGATACCCCACCACCTCTCGAGTTAGGTCTAAAATGGTAGTAGTGCGTATATCCTGGAACTTGAAATCTTTTCGCTTCTTCGTCTGATTTTATCCACGTTTCTGTAAGGATCACCACATGTAGACAAATTTGAAAGGCTTTAATCACGCACTGTAGATCATCAAATTTTCCAGGCTTAACGACACTGCGTATATTTGCATAGAGGAATTTCAGCGATTTTTTACTACTCTGGATATTATCAAAGCTATGAATTAATTGATGTGTTATCTCAGTTTCTTGACATGTTAAATTACTGTAGCTGTTTTTAAGTGTATCTATTGTTTGTAGTTTTTTGAAGTTAATTCTACGATTCTGGGTATTCCTTTGATGTATTTTATTGTCAGATTTTTATTTTCATTTTCAAGTCTGCGCTGAAGGTCTTCTTTTATATGTTTCAGGAAACGCTGCTGTTCGGGTGTCTGATCTGAGTAAATTTTGATGTTATCGTATTTTGTTTCGTGTCTGTGGCGTAATATTGATTTTGCAATATCTTGGGACTTAAAGCAGACTTTTACTGGGCGTATTTTATGCGCGTTGTATTTCCCTAGTCTCATAATATACTGAGGCTCGGGAACACTACTGTCAATATTTTTCATTATACGAGATACTTCATTTTTGTCTAATTCAATACGTTCTTCTTTGATAGACGATACCGGCTCCGATAAGCCAATAATAATGATGTTTCTGCTTCTAACTTCACGTTCATTTACTTCAGCTATAATATCTTCTTGTGTTTTATTGAACACTTGTGATGACGAAGATGTATTATTGGTACTGTTTTTAAGTAGTTCAACAGCGTATTGTAAAGTTTCAAGTTTTTCCTCCGTTTTAGTATTGCCTTGACGTATGTTAACAATATCGGATTTTATAACATTTTGTTCAATGGCCAAGTTATCAGTGGACAATTTAATATGTGTGATTTGCTCTTTTATAGTGGCAACATCATTAGATATTTTTTGGGTGAACTCACTCTGATTTGTAGTGAGTTTAGTAAGCATCGACATCATTTGTGCCATCTGATTACGTATTTCACTCAACTCTGTGCGAATATATTCACTATCATCGGGTTGCTTACGCTTACCTCGAAGTGTAATTTTTGAAGCCTCTGAAATATCCGGATCAGCACTAGCTAAATTTGGTTGTGAGTCACTACGCCCAACGCCAGGCTTGAGGCCACATCTAGTTGGTGAGCGCATTATATTCATATTGATCTTTGTTACTGCACCGGTTTGATCCACTCTGACTGCACTGGCTACGTGTGTGTGGTTGTGCGAGCGGGTTAAAAAATAAGAGCCTGTTTCTTTCCCGCGGGGGTGAAGAGCAGCTATCGTATAGTTAAACTGTCACGACAAAGATCTTACCCAACAGTATAAAGTCGTTTCACCTTGCACTTGAACAAACTTGAATGTATTTTAGTGTCACTGTAGTAAAGTAGGAATTTGACTGATTTGAATTTAATAATTTTGATAATATTTTTGCAACACGTCTGCTTCGTACGACGTACGATGCATGATTTTATTTTGTTGAATCAAAATGCCTATTGGACATATCGAGCCATATAGTTTCGGAGGCAATAATTGGGACGCCTATGTTCGACGAGTTAAACAGTTCATAGCATTAAATTGCATCGACGAAACCTTACGAGTTGCTACATTAGTAACGGTGGTAGGCGCGGAGTGCTATGAGTTAATGTGTGATTTGTGCTCGCCGAATACTCCAGAATCAAAATCATTTGATGAGTTGTGCACACTGGTAAAAGAACATTTAGAACCTGATCGTTCTGAAATTGCTGAACGACATGTTTTCCGTCAACGAACGCAACGCCAAGGGGAGAGTGTCCGCGAATACCTACAATCTATGAAGCATCTAGCAAAAACGTGCAATTTTGGTGACAAATTGGAAGAGAATTTGCGGGACCAATTTGTGTCGGGGCTGTACAATGAAGACATGAGGTCGAGGATCTTTGCAGAGAACAATGTAGACTACAAGCGCGCCGTGGAACTAGCGCAGGCGCTGGAGGCGGCGGAGCGGCACGCAGCTATGGCGTGCACTCCGGGCGCAGGTGCCGGCGGTGGCGGCGCTGCTGGAGCGCGTCCGGCGCATGGAGATTTCGACGGCTTGCATCGGATCGGTGCGGCTGCTGGCGCTGGAGGGTGCTCCCGAGGGAACGGGGGAGCGGCCCGAGCGCAGCGCGCATGTTCTCGTTGTGGTAAAGTAGGACATCCGGAAGGCAAGTGTCGTTTCAAGTATTACAATTGTAATGGATGTGGTGAAAGAGGTCACATAAAGTCAGTGTGTGCGAAATATAAAAATTAAAATAACAATAGCAAGAAATCAACAAAAAATCAGTTTTTCATGAACGAATCGGACACGGACGAGGAAGGTAGTAATTTTTATAATCTAGTAGTTAGTAGTGAGGGTGATGGACCTTATTTTGCAACGGTAAATGTTGAAAACATATTGTGTAAATTTGAGATTGACACCGGAAGCAAACTATCGGTTATTTCTAAAAATTATTATGATAGGAATTTCTCGAATATTCCTCTTGAAAAGCGGCCATTATGTTTAAAATCGTATACAGGAGACGTCATCGAGACTCTTGGTTTTATTGTGGTCAATGTTGGTTATGGGAAAAAGCAAGTAAAGTTAAACTTATTTGTCATTGAAAACGGGGGACCACCACTAATGGGTCGAACTTGGATCAAACATTTGAAATTGGCTATTGGTGAATGCCACAATTTAACCGAAGAGGACTCGATTGCGAATTCTTTACGAAAAGAGTTTCCTGAAGTATTTTCCGAAGGTTTAGGTACATTTAAGTCGGAATTTAAACTTTATCTCAAAGATGAATCGCCTGTTTTTATAAAAGCGCGCCCTATTCCATTGGCGTTACGGCAACCGGTGGAAAGGGAGCTCGACCGGCTGCAGCGGGATGACGTCATATACAAAGTTGAGCGATCGGATTATGGAACGCCTATTGTGCCGGTTATTAAAGCTAACGGTAATATTAGATTGTGCGGTGACTACAAAGTCACAATAAATCCACTTTTAAAGGACTACCATTACCCGCTGCCGCGCATCGAGGACCTTTTCGCCGCATTAGGAGGTGGTGAACAATACACAAAACTAGATTTGTCAAATGCTTTTCAACAATGTTTGTTACATAAAGACTCGCAAGCTATGACGGCCATCACAACTCATACGGGTACCTATGTTTATAAACGCGTTCCATACGGTATCAAATGTATCCCTGAAAATTTCCAAAAAATAATGGAAGAAACGCTAAATGGGCTACCATCAACAGCGGTATTCGCTGACGATATCTGTGTCACAGGCAAGGACAGAATATCTCATCTGGCTAACTTAAGAGCGGTGTTACAAAGACTCAAGGAAAATGGTCTGAGAATAAATTTCAGTAAATGTCAATTTTTCAAGGATAGTGTTACCTACTTAGGGTACAAAATTGATAAATTTGGTTTGCATACAGACAAAAACAAAATTGAGGCTATTGTAGCAGCGCCACCACCAACTAACGTTACTCAGCTGAAGAGTTTTATGGGCTTAATTAACTTTTACTCTAAGTTTTGTATGAATATGAGTGTCATTCTAAAGCCAATGTATGATTTATTAAAAAAAAACAGTAAGTGGGAATGGACATCCGATTGTAACATGGCTTTTAAGAAAATAAAGAACGTTCTAAGCACTTCCCCTGTGCTGGCGCATTATGATCCGAGTCTTGAGTTAATTTTGTCAGTTGACAGCAGCGCATATGGGCTAGGTGCGGTGCTGACACAGCGCTATGCTGACGGCACAGAGCGCCCGGTGTCTTGTGCGTCGCGCACGCTTAACTCTGCCGAAACAAACTATTCTCAGCTAGATAAAGAGGCTCTTGCTATTGTATTTGGAGTCACAAAGCACCACCAATATCTGTATGGTAGATATTTTACGCTACGCAGCGATCACCGCCCTTTAAGTTACATATTTGGTAAAAATAAAGGACTACCGGTGACGGCCGCGAGTCGGCTTCAACGCTATGCTGTTAAGTTAGCAGCATATAATTACAAGATTGAATTTGTGACATCAGCAAAAAATTGTTTTGCTGATGTTCTCTCTCGTCTCCCTCTAGAATTGACAAAAAGGCAATTACGAGGTGAAGACAAAGAAGGTAGGTATCTTAATTTTGCACAAGAAAGTTTCCCAATCAGTTTTAAAGAAATTAAAACTGAAACCGCAAGGGACGCGTTGCTTAGCAAAATATATGGGTTCATTATGTACGGTTGGCCCGCAAACAATGAGTACAATGACATAGAAAAAATATATTATAATAGAAGAGATAGCTTACATATCGATCAGGGTTGCATAATTTGGGGTTATCGCATAGTAGTTCCGAATTCTTTACGAAATTCTATCATGAAAGAAATCCACGAGGGTCACCCGGGCATAGTAAAAATGAAACAAATCGCGCGGAATTATGTTTGGTGGGAAAATATAGACCGAGATATAGAACATATAACGCGTGAATGTATTCCATGTAGAGAACTGCGATCCGCGCCACCAACGGCCCCTCTGCATTCGTGGTCTTGGCCTGCAGAGCCTTGGTCACGACTGCATATTGATTTCCTCGGTCCATTCAACAACAAATATTACTTAATAGTTATAGATGCGCACTCAAAATGGATTGAGGCAGAAAAAGTAAATACGACGTCAGCTACTGTCGTTTGTGATTGCTTAAGAAAACTATTTTCTCGTTTTGGCCTGCCAAAACGTATAGTCAGCGACAACGGCCCACCATTTTCTTCCGCTGCTTTTGCTCAATATTTAGAATGTAATGGTATAAAACATACTTTAGTGCCACCGTACCATCCTTCAAGCAATGGAGCAGCAGAAAATGCTGTACGTACCATTAAACGAGTCCTTAAAAAGGCAGAATTAGAAAGAGATGATGCTAATAGGGCATTGAGTCGATTTTTATTTATGTATAGAAATACTGAGCAGAGTACTACGGGGCGCGAACCGGCAGTAGCTTTGTTGGGCAGACGACTGCGAGGTCGGTTAGATCTACTGCGTCCTGACGCTGCAGAACGAGTACGCGCGCGCCAACTCACCGACGAACAACGTTGCAATAAACCGATTCGCGTTGTTCAACCAAATGAACCTATACTTATGCGAAACTATACTAAATCTGGCAATAGGTGGGCTGAGGGCTTTGTAGATGAACGACAAGGGCCAGTGTCATATACTGTCAAAACTAAAGATGGCCAAATTCATAAGCGGCACATAGATCAAATACTCACAAGAAAATCACGTCATTCACTTAGCCAGGTCTTGGATACTTCGCCAATCAATGCAAACGTTTCTTCCCCAGTCGTCACGTCGGAATGTGACAAGGAAGAATTCTATGATAGTGTGGAAGAGGAAGTGAGTGGGAGTGCACATCCGGTTTCCTCACCACAGCCTCCGGGTGGTTCATGTCTAGCACAGCCTCGGGGATCGCTACTGTCAGCTTCGACCAACCTTATTAGTAATACTCGGCCACCGCGCAGGGGAGCGGCATTACGTTGCATTGAAAAGTTTAAGGAGTAAGTTTAGGTATTTAGATTAAGATTTTCAAGTATCTACCGTATAATTTTGAAGATTATGTTGTATGTCACCTATCTAATATCCACCATGTTGCTTATGCGGTAAGACAAAAAAATATATTTGAACAATAAATGATAACTTGTATCCTATACTCTGTAAGGTAGGTAGGTATACATACTCGTATATATACCTAAAGCACCATACCATAGGATTATTTTTAAGCATGTTTGTATAGGCTTCACTATTCTCTGTATAGATGTTATTATAGTTATGATTTAAGAAGGGAAAAGTGTTATGTATTATACTTGTGTCATTCTTATTGTCTACCGCTATCGGCGGTAGGCCAAATAAAAGCAGTCTACATTCAACCGTTGTTTGATTGACATCACGTAACACTAAATTAACTTTTAATTGATAATATAAATATCGTACCCATTGTTTAGAAAATTAGACTTTAATTGTGTCATAATATAATAATTATAATATGTACATGAATCTTTGTTCGTTAAATTTTGTCCTTTTATAAAAATAAAATATCACTATAATGTTTCCCATGGGGACTTTTTTTTTTTTTTTTTTTTTTTATGCCTGATAGATTAGCCTTTGACCACTATCTCACCTGATGGTAAGTGATGATGTGGTCGATGATGTTGTTCAGGCTAACCTAGAAGTACTGGCTCTCAAGGACAGCTGCCGGAACACACCGTTAGGTGCTTGGCGACAGATTTTCTACCTGAGGGTGGTAGCTAGCCAGGCGGGCACTCGCAAAATGCCCTACCACCATGCTATAACGACTGCCATCCTAAGACAACAACCGGGACCGACGGCTTAACGTGCCCTCCGAAGCACGGAAACGCTCAGTAGTAATGTCACTAGCGGTCACCCATCCAACTCATGACCGCGCGCGACGTTGCTTAACTTTGCTGATCGGTTGAGAACAGCTAAGTAAACTTCGCTACGAGCGCTTCAAAACTTATTTTTAGCAGCGCAATTTAGATGTGAATATTAGTAATGTATTTCCGCACACAGCTCTATTCTCCTACTAACTTTGCTACAATGAAGATGTTAATCGTGATTTTTTTGTAAACAATATTTTAATGTTATCTTAGGTTTTCACGATTATTATGAGTCACCCCGTGACCACGATAACTGCAAAGTGTTTGAAGCGTCGGGACAAAAATCATGATAAATATACGCGATTTACACCGTATAAAGTTTATTAAACAATAACTTGTGGCAATTGCAAATGAACACAAATACGAGAGCACCTCGGTTGTAGTTTACAAGTTGATCGAGTTCAGCCTGACAAAGCCTTCACTTGTAGGGCTAAGAAAACTTCCTGTAGTTAATAATATCTTGTATATGAACGTAATTGAGGACTTGTCCACAGACCAGTTCCTCTAAATACGAGTTATTGTAAGTAATTTACTCGCAGTTTTTTTTACCTTAGCTTCAAAGTAATTTTTCTGAACATTTAGGAAAGACATACATTACTTTGGGTTTTTTGGGCGGCTAGAGCAATTGTCCCTTGCTTGAAGAAGAGTAGAAGCCACTTTCAGATAAAGATGAAGTCGTAGTTGCTTCAAGCCATATATGGCTGACCCATGCTATAATAACCTCGTGGACTATACGAGTGTGAATACTTCTGGGTTTCAGCATGCATTGATTAACGTACCTATGCACTTTTATAATCATTCGCCATTCACCCTATATTTACAAGTTATTTCTTACTTTATTTTTATTTTGTATATTATATTTAAAAAACTACTAACAATATCGATTTTCACTCACCCTCAATACACAGTCATCTTTACATCGACAAGACTAGCAATAACCATAGGCATATTGGCAAATACTTTTTTTTAGTTATTTGAGTGTTACTCAATTCAAAATTGGCGAAGTAATCAAGTAACAAACTAAAAAAAACAAACTGTCGAGTTGATAACCTCATTCGGTTAAAAGTATTTTGTCAAATTTATTTTAAAAAAAATTAAATACATTTTACATATAAGAATTGCTAAGCTATCCTTTACATTGCCAAGACAAACCACTATTAAGTTATCTAAGAATAAAGTATTAGAATATACCGCGGATATTGATATATACGTTTCATTTCGATGTTAGTCAAATTCCCCCTTATTTCTTATTATATTAATCTATTCTTGAAATACAAGCTACAAGCTCATTACTACAGTCCTTTATATTCTGTGGCAAAGGGTCATAAGTTTTGGAACCCTATACTGGTCCTAAAACATACCTGGAGAAACATGTATGCATTAGACACCCCTGTCTGCCTCATCGGACACATGCATGCGTATTGATATTTAATGTTTGAGGCCTTGCTCGACTGATTAGTTCGTTTGGAAGAGAAATCTATTCCAACTGATAATCATTGACAAATATAAATGGTAAACATTAATAAGAGATCTTGTTAAAAGTATATTTCATTTAATGTTTTATTTACAGGCTTAAAAATATCGAAAGTGCAGCTATTTTGAAATATTTTTCGGAACTCTTTCCTCAACAACATATATTTTTGTAGGTATACACGAGTAATTTTCACTAAAATGTGAACAATTACATCCTAAATAACCATGAAATGCTTTGATACACTTAGTTCTTTTACTAAAAAAAATAATCGTACACCAAATGTAGTAAATGATCATTAAATCTCAAAGTCATATTAAGGTGCGACGACGAGCGAAGCGAGGAGGAGCGTTAGGTTACTTATGACCATAACAACGTGCGAGCTGAGCGAGCGAAGCAAGCGTGCCGCGGCAGTGGCCGGCGATGCGCCAGAAGAATTATAGCATGTTTAATTTTGGTGATCATTTACTGCTTTTGGTGATCATTTACTACCTTTTGGTTAACAATGTTTTATTTGGAGTCATTTTGCTTGAATAGGATAGCGAGATGTTAAAACTTTGGTTATAAGTTTACATTAAAATGCGGGTTTTATTTTGGTGATCATCTACTAATTTTGTCTGTTATATGTTACTATATCTGGTGGTGAGCTAAACGTAAACTCAAATTAATTGGTATATATATATATATATTTAAGTCTTTACAGTGTGTAGCGATTTTGATATTTTTTTATTTTGACAATCTGGTGTTTGTCATGTGGTCCCATATAAATTATGGTTGTTTTTGTTAAAAAAAATGATAAAGAGGATCGCGTTATAGCGCATACTTTCGTATATAACTGGCAAATGAACTGAATCAGTCCGTTCAAATACAAGTTTCTCAATATAATACTCAGACTACATATCGATATACTCAGCTTTGTCTTGTCCCGCGCACGGATTAGTAAATAAATTAATACTTTATAATTTGTCAAGGAGTATTTTAGTACTTGGTACGTCAACGATATTATTGTTTTACTCCCGATGGCGTGCCGGGCTAGAATGTCACCTTCGCATTGCTACCTGTGGGTGTCGTAAGAGGCGACTTAATGTAAAATACCAGTGAGTGGGTAGCATCCCCAAGACGGATTGCCAAGCGTGGGGATTATGGCAAATTTTAATTATGATTATGACAAAATGATTATGGAAATGGCTGTGTTCAGCCAACCATCCTGCTGATACAGTATAGTACAATGATTTTTTTTACATTTACATGAGTTTTCACGGTTTTATGTACCTGATAACTATCGGCGTGGAAGGCAACTTATTCTTTTTGCGGAGCCCAAACTCTACACTGCTGCACATAGCCAATCCCCTATTCCACGATCTCTTAAGGCACTTAATAGTCTTAATGGACCGGAACCCTAATTGTGATGTGCTTGCGCATGAATGGAAGGTTGAAATTGAAATGTTTAATTGACATTTTATTTATTAATTTAATTTTTATATGTATTGGAGTCGTATTTAATTATTTTTGACATTGATTTCAGTAACTGATTTGCCTAATTTATGTTTATTGTAATAGATTGATTTTATTGTTCTATGATGTTTTTTTCAATATTGACACCTTATTATTTCTTTGTATATCTAATCCTCTGTATATGTAATAATATCTAATAATATTCTGTAAATAATAATCTAATTAGTGCAATTGGTAATAGCCGTACTAATTATGTAAATAAACAAAACAAATTAACATTTTCGAAAAAAATAAGCCAATCAAACACACATTTTAACGTTGTTTAAATGTCATAACCAAATTTCGTTTTAATACACGATTGATTCTTACTGATAATTACCGAGAACTATATAAATTGATTTATAAAAAGATCAACCTTCCGTTATATTAATAGATTAACATTAAACAACATCAGTTGTTAACAAACATATTTAGTGTCTTGAAATTCTTGACCGGATAGTCCGAAATAATTTGTCATCAAATACACATTACAAGTTCATGTACATAATAGTTGGTCATTAATCTTTTAATACTTTGGTGTTAACTCATAAAGTACAAACACAAAAACTAAATAATACAATCAACACGATATTCTAAACAATTATAATTTGCCGTATGACGCATACTAAAACAAATGCAAGTCGAGCAATTGGGCAAAGAAATCATACATCACACAATTTTTTTTTAAATGTGATTGTAAAATGTTCGTGTAAATTAATTTTAATAAGGATAAAATTAAGGGTAGAGCATTATTATTCTAGTCGACCGAAACAATTAAACTAAATAACGAAACTTGCAGTAGGGTATAAATTACATATTTTTTTATGTATGATATTGATTCGCGTTAAGGAAATGTTATATCATAGGTTACTCCGTTGTATCCCCTGTGGGATAAGCAGAGATAGAAAATACCCCACAATGTATTTCCTAAAAGGATGCTTTAAAAGTGGGGCGAGTGGTAGAATTTTATTAATACTAGCCTATAAGCTATAAAATAAAAAATATAATATAGCCTATAAGCTATATTTATAATATAGCCTATAAGCTATAATATAAAAGAAAAAACTGTGAGACCCTCACGGAATTAATAACATTCCACCACTCACGTCGATTTGGACGGGGTGTTGCGGTACATTGGGTGCACATTAGGACTTCTAACCAAACGCACTGTCCTTGAATTATGTTTTTATACAAAAAAAACACGGCCAAGGAAAGTTGAGGCCAGGAAGCAGGATTTTGTAATTTTGTTCTTTTTGTCCTGCGCTTTATAAGTTGTTACTAAGAATTTGCCCTAAAAAAACCATTATCTCTTCAGATAACCCGGGGTTTATACACACCCCCTCCACAAGGCGGAGGTCCGGTTGGATCGTTGGTGTGAGATGGTGAATGCTAACGCGATTCCATCTTGCCCCACCTCAGCGGAGGACTGCTCATGGGGGGTTTTAGTGGGTTCAAGTTCCACAAATCCCTTTCCCCGTGGAGGAGAGAAGTTTAAAGGCCTCACTTCAAAAACATAAAGGTACATTCGTTTTGGACGGTGTGCCCCAACTATAATAAAATTACATATTTTGCGAAAAACTGATACCTACTGATCACATTGTACGGCAACTTTAGGTAAGTACTAACCAAAGTCAAGGATACTCATTTGGGTGTCTAACTGCTTATTATATAAGCAAAGACATTTTTGCCTACATCTGCCTAGCTACCTATAGCTTTTTGTAAATAATAAGTTTTATAGCAGGTTATGAGATTAATCAATTGTTTGCCTAGATGTAATAAATGAAATAATGCTATTCAAGTTTTATTACTTAATTGGTATGCGAATGAATTATAGTCAAATTACATGCGAATATAAGTAACCGGAAGATATTCATAAATAAGTGTATTTTTATCCACAAAATGTGTAAAAAGTAAAAATAATGATCCAAAATATTGACATTTAAATGACATTTAAAATTTTGCGGTTGCCCTCCCGGCTAGCTACTACTCTCAAGTAGAAAATCTAGCACCTTAGTGCTTGGCGACAGAATGTCTACTAGTGTACGGAGTGTTTCGGCAGCTGTCTTTGAGAGCCAGTAATTCTAGGTTAGCCTGAATACCATCTTCAACTACATGTCACTTACCATCTGGTGAGATACTAGTCAAAGGCTAGTCTATCAAAGAACCGGCAAACAAAAACCGGCCAAGTGCGAGTGGGACGCGCGCACGAAGGATTCCATATCTTAATATTCTGTGAATAGTTAAAGCATCTACCTGTCACAGTTATTACTATCGACCAAGAAACGGGTAATTTTTTTTATTTTTTTATTTCTGATAGGTTAGCCTTTGACCACTATCTCACCTGATGGTAAGTGATGATGTGGTCGAAGATGTTGTTCAGGCTAACCTAGAAGTACTGGCTCTCAAGGACAGCTGCCGGCGGAACACACCGTTAGGTGCTTGGCGACAGATTTTCTACTTGAGGGTGGTAGCTAGCCAGGCGGGCAATCGCAAAATGCCCTAACACCATGCTATAACGACTGCCATCCTAAGACGACAACCGGGACCGACGGCTTAACGTGCCCTCCGAAGCACGGAAACGCTCAGTAGTAATGCCACTAGCGGTCACCCATCCAACTCATGACCGCACGCGATGTTGCTTAACTTTGCTGATCGGTTGAGAACAGCTAAGTAAACTCCGCTACGAGTGCTTCAAAAATCAAGTTCGTTCTATGGGAGCCCCCTTAAATATTTATTTTATTTTATTTTTAGTATTTGTTGTTATAGCGGCTATAGAAATACATCATCTCTGAAAATTTCAACTGTACAGCTATCACCGTTCTTGAGATACAGCCTGCTGACAGACGGACGAACGGACGGACGGACGGACAGCGAAGTCTCAGTAATAGGGTCCCGTTATTACCGTTTGGGTACGGAACTATAAAAAATAGTCTTTGGAGAGCACGTGAAGCCGTCGGTCGTTATGAGATGTTGTAAGTGCATTATGCGAATGCCCACGCGCTTAACTACTGGAAATTCTGTCGCCAAGCACCCTCGGTGTCTTCCAACAGCTGTCATTGAGAGTCAGTACTTCTAAGTTTAACAACATCTTCAATAAAGGTTATAGTGTTCAAAGGTTAACCTATCAGAAAAAATATTATGTATGACTTAATAATGTTCACAGTTAATATATACTATATCAAATTTTATGTCAGTAACCTTGCAACGTGATTATTATGCATTTGAGTTCTCTTGGCATCTATATTTATGAATGCATTCAATTTAATTTGAAGAATTATACGTAATTGGTAACAAATTTAGCTTAAATATGCCAGTAATGTATCAGTATATTTTTAATTTGAAATTAATCAAAGAATTACTTGATTATCTCACCTTCTTGAAATAACAAACCAACTAAAAACATTGTTTAACATAATTTTAGCCTATAACACTGATAAATACATTGCATATAACTACTTCAATGGCAGTCTGAAAATTTTGCAATAAGGAGTGATTTGTTGATAACATACATTTCAGAAAAATCTGTTGGTGGCCTTAAATGTTTTGTAATTTCAATAAAAATGGAATAAATGACATAAAAATTATTATTTCTATAATTTATTTTTCTAATGAGTGAAGAAAAAAATATTTGATATTATTAATTGACTACAATATATATAACAATCGGTAGGTACTCACGTGCTAACTTTGCATGTGCATCTTGGATTAGGAATGAAACCAGGCACAGTGTAATGCTAGTTGCAACTGTTTGCAAATTCATCTTCAATTTGGACAATGTGCTCAAATAGAGGTGGATACACTACTGTAAATGCTGCGTCGAGAATAACAGCTATATATCGACTAAACTGTAAGACATTAGCGGGCCTTCAATCCATGACCGCTGACATTGTAAGCATCGTGTACTTAATGTGAACAGTACATTAACTATAGTGTTAATATAATTCATGTATATTTTACGTTTACTAAGAAATAACGGATTTTATCCGCATTTATTATATTTTACAATAAACCAGTGTGGGATTTTCACTCTACGATCACAAAACAGGTAAAAAACACTGCTGTAAAAAACTGGCACGGAAAACCTATAATGCCTATATCGTTTATTCAATGTTGGCGTCATCGACGCCCTTATCAATTTGATTCAATATTCTAATAATAATGATAATCATTTATACGTAGCTATATCATTTAACGATAACAGCGATCATAGAAAAATCACATAGAATCATAATTATATTAAAATAAAATAGTACAAACATTATTAATATTATTAGAAAGACAATGTTCATAAATAATTTTATTGGGTTTTTTTTTATTTTTTTATTTTAGTCCGGTGTATACCAAATATCAAAAATACTTTAAGTTCGTTATGGTTAGCATCGTACTTTTGTCTTTTATTAGCACGTGGTGGTATTCACTAAGGAGGATAACCATGCGCTGCATTCTATTTACTATACTATCTACAATATCTATACATCGATTGTAGGGGATAGCCGCGGCTTACTGAGAGAGATTTCTCATTGGGACCTTGAGGATACTGGTTACTCACCATGAAGCACCAATAAATAGTTTTCATCTGAAATTAAAATGCCAATTGTATCGAGAGTTTTATCTTCTGTAAGAAAACTATTAAGTTTCATTGAATATGTATCGAGATAGGTTTCAACTTTGACAGCTGTGATTCTAAATTATGGTCGCAATGATAGATATCACTTATATAAATAAACCTAGTCTAGGATCAATTGTTTCTGAGATTATAGCCGGTTAAAGTTTAACAGTTGCTGTTTGCAACAAATATCTAAAATAGCTTTTAGTTTGATGGACGGAACGGAAAGGAGGCGGTATTATGCGTTTGGTATTAGGGGTTGTTTGTAAGTCGTTTACCATTTTCTTTGCAATACAACTGGACTAATTTAGATGCCATTTGCCCCAGGCATTGCAAAACTCCGTATAAAGAAGCTATAAAAACATGCATGTATATAAAGTAAAATATTACTGCTTACTTTAGTACACTAGTCTAGCTGTGTAAGTCGTATATACTTTCTGTACTGACTATTCTGTATATAATCCGCACAACCGGTCCCGATCGGATCTTAGCAACGAATCACTGCTGTGATTATACATTGTTAAGATGTGATACCTAATTATTGAATATCAATTATAGTTTCATAAAATTGCAGACTTCGACTCATTGAACAGCTCCATGGTAATCAAAGTAGAAGGAAGGAGAAAATAACAACCATCCCTAAAGGGGAAAATTCCGTGTTAGGTTGTGAAAGTTTTTTTTTTCCTAATCGAAAAACGAGACATATTTATGACAGTGTTTAGAAGTACTTCCGAAAGGGTCAAAAAGGTTTCAAAAATGAGGGTTAAAATCAAATAGCAATGTTAAGCATATACCATTAAAGTTTATGAAACATACAATTTCTTACATACATACAAACATAAATACGTCAATACTTACATACCTACGGAAAAATATATATGTACACAGACTGTCAATTATTAACCCTTTTTTGTGCATAGTTACAATTCATATGAAAAAGTTGCTCAGTAGTGCGCTAGTTCAGTATAATATATGTGTACAAAAATAACGCGTTTGTTTTCTGTACCTTGATAAACATTAAATCACCTTTGCCAAGTGCAATTAAATTTCAAGCCAAACGATTTTTGATACCTTTTCCATTGCCCTTAATTTTGTGTTGCTGTTTTTCGAAGGTGCTTGGATTTTAGGCCTCAAGATTTTTGGGTTATTAACTATTGCCCTAATATGATTTCGGTTTTGTTTCTTATGGTGCGTGGTTCGCTGAGCCCCCAGTGACCCGCGTCATTGAGTATGATCCAATCCAATTCACAGTTGTTTTTATGACATTGTCCTAAATGTGATGATTTTTATTTGTTTCGAAGGTGTGTTATCGCAGGGCCATAGTAGAAAGAGTGGGATACGCGAATTATAATAACTTTTTTATTACTAATATTAATATCGCGAATTAATTACCTACTACACTTGCCTGGCTCAGGGTTGTTACTTATTTATAATGTATGTAGGTACTCGTATATATGCTAAATTTTAATTCAGTACCTAGAAATAGGCAAGGGCCGGGACGTTGTATTTTTACTTGTGTTGTCTGGGTTCAGGGTTAGTAAGGTCGGTTTTACCTAAACGATGATAACACCTTTCACGATGAAAAATCTGACAGTAGTGTTTAGAAAAATCTAAAGTAGGTAATCTGACAGATTACCTACTGAACCTATCACTTTAACTTGATGATGAGTTATGCCTACTTATTTTTTGTTGTATTAGGTATGCTTCACGTCGTTAGTCTCGCTAGTTGCTGCTAGTTGCTAGTGTGAGTGAATTTAAGGAACAAGATTTTTGGTTCGTTTAGAATTATTCTAAATTTGATATTTTTGTTCTGAAGTTTTTGGTCCCGAGCCGCAAACGGCCTGTGTAAGTGATTCTAAATCCACAAGATTTATGTTTTTTTGGCGCTGGTAAGATGGATTCGATGGATCCAGTAGCGGGCAATTCAACCAGCACTTCGAGAGAAGGGAGGCCATGGTGCTGAGTTGATCAACTGCAGTACCACACTGGCGACCACAGTGACCGGCAACATTGAAACGAAAAGCAGATGGATCTATAAGGTCACCAGTATAGAAAATAAACATTGTGTAAAACTAACACTAGATTCCCACACAGAAACAGTGAGAATATAAGCATGATCTGTGACGCTAGGACACGGATCTAAAAAATACTTCCGTAGTCACAGAGGGGCTGAACCCAGAGTGGGTTTGGCCCCTCTGAGACTCTGAGAGGACAAAACCTTAAGGAGTTAGGTATTTGGACATTTCTCACATGTATTTTTGCGGAACCGTATACCTCCCAACACAGGGAGAACGCTTGCAACCAAGACCTATCATTCATCTCATCTTTCAAAACCGACATTTACGTATCTTTTACTTAATTGTTTTAACTTAAAAGAAGCCCATGATCCATCATCATCATCATCTTGAGTTCTTAGTAGAAACACAGTTTACAGTGCACTGTTTTCGAAGCTGGCATATCTCAAATTATATGTAAAATTTAGGAACAAAGAGGCAAATATAACTAAAATTAAAATCACGTGGGCATTAA
This sequence comes from Plagodis pulveraria, assembly GCA_963890685.1. Lineage (NCBI taxonomy): Eukaryota > Metazoa > Arthropoda > Insecta > Lepidoptera > Geometridae > Plagodis > Plagodis pulveraria. Next base: position 20,593,936 of record OY982962.1, read on the forward strand.
TTTTGATTAATCTGTTACATTCACATATACACTTTTGTATTTGTTTTAGACAAAAGGTGACGCGATGATTCGTCAAGAATCTCTGAACCTAAAAGACGAAGCGAAATTTTTTCTACTAATTTTATATTCTAAGGAATTGGATTTTTCAGTAGATAATGGAAAGTTTATCCGTACAAGTCTCACAAACAAGAAGTTCATATTATACAAACTAACGTGGTTTTCACTCATTTTAGTAAATAATACGGGATAACTCACGTGAATAAGTCAGATGGCTTCGACTATAGTTTCAACCACATTCGGTGGTCTTTTTCAAGGAGAGCTCGGGACGCCTGCGTTGACGGTTCGCTTAGCGCTTAGTGCCGAATGTGGTTTAACTATAGTCGGAGCTGTCCGACTTATTCACGTGAGTTATCCGTATTTGTTACTAAAAAAGAAAAGGTTATATTTGGAAAAAAATTGCTTTAGGTCAATGAGACGAAAATAGTCAACACCCAAAATTTTGAGCGAATTTAGACCTGAGCGTAGGGGTTATGTATTCACGATGGCCGGTCGCAAAGGATTACTCAGTTGACATCTTATGGAAGATAATATAACGTTATTTTGGTAAAGCGTTGGCCGCTTGACCATGTAAAATATTTGAGGATGTTTTAAATATATCTTTAATTCACTTATTATAAGCACACTTGAGATTCTGCAAGAAGACAAACTCAGATTATCTACTTTTTCTTGCTACTTAGTCATCTGTCATCTGACCAAAATACAGCTTTTGTAATGATATCGCTTACTTTCTATAATGTATAAGTTATATAATAATGTATAAAATAAATAGCTCAAGCGAATGGTGGAGGCTGCATTCCAAGTCTAAAATAAGGTCGCTGCAACGATAGGAAGCACAGCTTCCCCATCATGTCTCCGACTTACAAAAATACTGTACGTGTAGATACAGCACATACATGATAGTAGACAAGTCTAATATGAGAGAAAATGTAAGTAAAATGTGTTTTTTTAGTGCAGAATCTCAAGTGTGCATATTAATGTGAATTAAAGAATTATTTAATAAATACTTAAATATTTTACATGGTCAGCTTAAAGAGCACGACAGCGTTTGGAACTAGAAATGTCAAAACGTGCTGAATTGTAATCACCTGAAATGTTAATCATGACGGTCAAATGTTAATGTATTCGAGGATGACAATCTGGCTGAGGTTTATTTAGCTATTTCAAAATACGACTGAACGTCAATGAGCAGTAATCCAATAGACTTATCACCAGCATTGTGATGTGTATAACACAAGTGGTTATAGCTCTTATGTGCTTTGTAACTAGGTGTATTATGCCGTGTTTCATCTAGTTTCGGCATAAACTAATATCAAACACACAACAAATTTTAAAAATTAAGAAAAAATTAAATTCCGCAAGACTATTATTAATAATTGTCTTGCGGAAGAGATCCTGGTCCATAAATTTATCTTTTGTAGTGTTAACACTTGGAAGGTCAATATGAATATAGAAGAACTTATTGTTATAGTAGAACACCAACAGGTTTATGAGCAAAAACTGCACGTTTTGAATTTCTCATCGTCGTTCACACCTTAAATGATGATTTATAAGTTTCGACTTTTTTTACCGAGCATAGCTAAGTTTTTATGGCAAGTTAGTGTTTACGAGTATTCTTTATTTGGCAGATGATTAATTTTGTATTCCTGATCAATAATACAATGATTTATTGTCTAATTAGAATGGTAATGAGAATGAACATCATTTTAATTCTTAGGTTTGCTCTAACAGTTAACTAATCCAACAGCATGTTTTTTTCCACATACTATTAAGTATTCCTTTGTCGCACCATTATTAGGATTCCGTGCCCAAAGTAAATAACTGAGTCCTGCTAACTGTCCATCTGCTCGTTCAAATGTGACGAGTCTCTACTTAGTAAAGTAATTGAGTTACAATTTTGAAACTCACATGTACATAATATTATGTGTACTATGTGGACCAAAAATGTATTATTAATTTTGAATTAAATTACAAAATTACAAGCATGCGTGCAATAATAAAAATATTAAAAATAACATATATTTTTATCGTAGCAAATTGTTGTCATTAGACAACTAATTATTATTAAATATTAATAGTAAACAATTAATTATTATTGGTAAAGTAATTATATTTATTATCTGAAATAAAAAAAATGGGTGTTGTCAAAAAAAGGCAAAGTTTAGTTTCAAACAGTTTAATATTATGAAACTGTGTGTAAGTAATATGTAAACTGTACTCAAACAACAAATTATAGAAAGCAGCCAAGTGTAGAGTTTTCTTTTAGTGTGGTCATTTATTGAAGAAAACTTTTATTTTGCTCTCAACCATCAAATAAAAACATTCTAATTTCACCACTTTCAATTTGAAAATTAATCTATAACCCTCCCCACAAAATCGTTACTGTTTCAATATTCATGCACTCATTAAAAATGTGTTTTAAACTCACGAAAGTATTATTTTTTGTAACTTGTAATTTTCATCTCTATAAAATTTAACGATACAACTTAATTTTGATTACTTCCTTAATTGAGTTATCTTTGTACAAAGGCTCAAATTCAACCTTCAAGTAGTCGCGCGGTCATTTGTGCCGGCAACAGTCATGCGTAACATAAAATACCTGTGGGATATAGCTATCAAGGATTTGAAACACTACTTATTCAATAGGCTTTTTGTATTTAGACTTATTATTAAAACGTTATAGGACACAATATGTCCTTAAAACATCACAGAAAACAAACAAAATTAAAATCAAATAACTAAACTCAAATTTTCTCTGAATGTGAACAAGAGACAAAATTGCTATGCTCTGTTTTATTGTCTTTATATTTTCCTTCTATTTCCGCAAGTATTGCACTGACACTAGATATCGATTTTTTTATAATATACTATTACAAGCTTTTCCAATGATATTTTTTAACATTTTCGATGAAAGCCGGGTGGCGTGTTATCGATGCCTGCTGCGCTGTGATTAATAAGTTGGCATCGTCAGGACCATACCACAATTTCATTCAAAACTAGGACATGTTCTAGTTTTGAATGAAATTCTATTGTTATCATTATCGCCGATGCCAATGGGTTAAAACACTGATGATGTGTTTGCTTCTGGAGGCTCACCGAAGCAATGTAAACTGTTAAACTTGTGCGCATTGAAACAAGGACAGGCTACTAGGTATGTGATATGCATGGCATGGGACAAGAAGTAATGATATCTTTATCTATACTTCTATACTGATATTATAAAGTGGAAAGATTTGTATTTTTGTATGCAACTAATAAACTAAAAACGGTCAAGCGCGTGTCGGGCCACGCGCAATGTAGGGTTCCGTAGTAGCCCGTTATAATAATATAGAATAATTCTGTTGTTCTTTTTCTTTTTATCTCTCTACCTATAACTTTCTAAGCAATTTGTTCTTTTGTTTATAAATTGTGATTGCTTGCACGTGTAGACTGTTGTTGACCGTGACTATTAAGTAGGAATCATGGATTATCTATACGTTTCTTAGTTTATATATATATATATATATATATATATATTCAAGAACCAACGAACAGAGTCACAATATTTTCCTAATGAAAAAATATTCTTATTTATAATAATAATTATGAGACGGCAAGAATGAGGTCTAAAAAGTAACTTATACCGAAGCTTATCGATCAACTCTGTACAGTCATATCTGTTATGACTTATGATATAGGTCATACAGAAGCATAATATCTAATTGTTGCCTCCTAGAGTTTAATTGAAATTATTTGAATTAATGGTATCGGCATGTATATAAGAACTTATGGTGAAACATTATTAAGTCCAGCGCCCTTAGTTGGATCGAGCCTACGTAGTTCCGATTTGATATACATTAGATTATAGTAAAACAAACATCACTGATAATTAAATCTGACGTGTGGTTATCTTCAGAAATATAAAATTTATTATCTGCATTATAACCGTCGGTAACAGTTGAGGGTTCAAATACTGATTGGAAGTGATTCGAGTAAATGTTACTAATATCTACTGGGTCACTTGCTGTTTTTGGAGCAGCCATTATCCTAGCAGTCTTGTCTGCCCTACCTCTAGAGTGTTTTTTATAAGCCAGAGACGCGGAGAGGGAGCGCCGCAAGTATACTGCGAAGGTGTAGCGAGTACGCTGCGATAAGGTTGCGAGAAGACTAAAGCTGCGTACCCACAGCGCCGGAGCTGTCATAGACATACAATAAGACATTTGCCTTACCATTTTTTGTTGATTTTTTTGTGCTTGTGATTTGTGATTAATTATTTTCATGAAGAAGAAGCTAATTTTGAGAAATTTCATTAGTATTAAAAAAACTATAGGTTTCTGTAACCCCCTCACATCAATGGGGAATATTCCGCCCTCTCTGCTCCCCATTGCACAAAATATATACATATATACCATACCTAATGTACTTCTAATGTATGTAGATACACATTTTTTTTATTTATTATTATTTAAAAAAAATAGTTACCTTATTTTTTTATATTGTTATGATTGCAATAACGCCTGCTAAGCGGATTACATTACAAAATTACAAATATACGATAGGAAAAATTTAAGTCCCCGCACATGACTTAAATTTTTCCTATCGTATATTTGTAATTTTGTAATAGTTACCTTAATTCCCCACCCCTCTGGGGAGATGCTAAACCCCCCCCCCTCTCCCCCGTCCACCCCTTCTTATAGTATATAAGTTTTTTTTTTTTTTTTTTTTACGCCTTATAGGTTAGCCTTTGACCAGTATCTCACCTGATGGTAAGTGATGATGTGGTCGAAGATGTTGTTCAGGCTAACCTAGAAGTACTGGCTCTCAAGGACAGCTGCCGGAACACACCGTTAGGTGCTTGGCGACAGATTTTCTACTTGAGGGTGGTAGCTAGCCAGGCGGACATTCGCAAAATGCCCTACCACCATGCTATAACGACTGCCATCCTAAGACAACAACCGGGACCGACGGCTTAACGTGCCCTCCGAAGCACGGAAACGCTCAGTAGTAATGTCACTAGCGGTCACCCATCCAACTCTTGACCGCGCGCGACGTTGCTTAACTTTTCTGATCGGTTGAGAACAGCTAAGTAAACTTCGCTACGAGCGCTTCAATGTCATCTATACCGATTCTAGTCCTTCCAGTACTTCATCTTAGTAACTTTAAAGGATTTATTTTAAGGATTTTGTATTTGGTGCAAAATTATCTCATACCCAAGTTCAACGACTATTTCTGCTAAAGTAATAAAGTTATCTTAACCACTATAATTTTCCTTGAAAGTTCATGAACTGCACTATCACCGTGAATTTTTTAAGTTTTTTCAAGCCAGCAGTTTAGGTTTTAGAGGGGGGGGGGACGCCCTACTGGAACAAAAATTTGCACTTTAAAGTTGAATATTTCGTAAATGGAGCATTAAATCGAAAAATAGTATTAGCAACCCTTCAGTCATTTTAAAAAACCTATTCAATGATACCCCACACAATGGGATACGCGACGAAAAAAAAATTCATACCCACACCACTTGTATGGGACCTACCCTAAATAAAAATATTTTTCAAAATTTTATTTTACAACTTTGTCGGCGTGGTGAGTTTACATACCCGTACAAAATTGCAGCTATCTAGTGCAAACGGTCTCTTCGCAAAACCTCGGACAGACGGACAGACAGACGGACATGACGAAACTATAAGGGTTCCTTGTAGGTACTACGGAACCCTAAAAAGTACGGGCCCGATTTGGATGAAATTTGGTATGGAAATAGTTTGAGACCCGGGAAAGGACAATGACTAGTTTTTTTCCAACTGCGTAAAAGAGGTTAATGATTTTGCGCGATAACTGAAATACACGCGCGCGGAGCCGCGGCCGGGAAGCTTCCCGGCCGTACTTGATAAATTTTTATTCATAACTAGCTAGTTATGAATAAAAATTTATCAAGTACGGTCGATTCGATGCCGCGCGATCGCTTGAATGTTCATTTTACAATCATGCTAGTTAAGCTAAAAAAAACTTTTTAAGATGATTTCAAAACCCATCATCATGGAAAAAAAATATTTGCATATTTTTTTCTCTACAGCTAAATTTGGCTTCACACTGTAATCAAAATGTAATTATCAACATACATAATTTGTAAGAAGATTGGTTAAGAATACTGGCTTCCTTGTCGAATATTTTTTACCTCTATTATCTTGGTTACAATCACTGTTATGACTAAAACAACCGTTAAGAATCTCAGCAGAAATTTTATTTTGTTTTCAAGGTTGTTGATACTTAACATTTTAGTAGCTGGTAATTGGTAGCACATATATATATATATATATATATATCACTTCGTATAGATTTATATAGCCGGAAAACATTTATATGAAGTCATCGCGTACAGAATCGATCTAGTAACATGACTACCCCATCACCCTAGCATATCTTCCTAACGTCTCCCTAAGAGAAGAAGAAGGGAAATATACCAGAAAGAGGGATGAAGAGCCTCCTGAAGAACTACCTATTTGCACTGTAATCCCCAAGATGCCTGCCAAGCTAAGGGATGATGGATCCACCTTTAATGAGGAAGGCATCTGTTCAACGGTGGATATCATCGCTTTTAATGATGAATTGATAGTAAATTTGTATTCATGTAAAATAAGTTTACTCAGAGACAAGACTGATAGCTTTTTTCAAAGCATGATGTTTCATCAATTACAGGTCCTTGTCTGGAAGTCCACAACCTTGCAATTTTCACGGCATGTACTACTTCGCATTGCCAAAATTTGGAACCAGCTGCCTCGTGAAGTATTTCCGAACAGAAACGACTTAGGGACCTTCAAGAAGAGAGCATATTCCCTCCTCAAAGGCCGGCAACGCATCCTTGGGAACTCTGGTGTTGCGGATGTTTGTGGGTGACGGTGATTACGTACCACCAGGTGAGCCACCTGCTCATTTGCTCTCCTATTCCATAAAAGTGTTTTTTAACGACTTCAAAAAGAGGAGGAGGTTCTCAACGGGATTGTATTTTATTTGTGTTGAGTTATGTATTTTATTTGTGTTGAGTTATTAGCTTTACAAAGTGCATCAATTTCTGTGTTTACTTTTATATTTCTAAAACTGGTGCTTGTTTAGTGATTCCATTTAAAATTCAGTGAGCTCTGACGAGTAGTGTTTGAGTTATCTCTATTAATGCATATTTTAAGTTTATAAGACAGTTGTTCTTTTGTTAAAAAATGTATTCCTCGTAATTACTATACAATTTTTACAAAATTATAGTTTTAAAAATTAAAATATTAATTTTTAAAACTATATGGATATCAAAAATAAAGGTTACCTCAATAAACTCAACTATAAAAGGTGGAAAATTATTAGTTGCATATACGTATATTTTACTCTATTAAAAAAATTACATGATGTACTGTACTGTACTGTAACAGCCGACTCGTCCACTGCTGAACACAGTCTCCCCTATTAAGGGGGTATTTGCCATGATCCCCACGCTTGGCAGGCGGCCTGGGGATCGCAGTGTAAGATGGCAGTTCTTTAGAAGGTGCTACTGTCCACCTTCCAGTATTTTTCCCTTAGTCGCCTCTTACGATACCCACGGGATGATATGGGGAGGTGCAACTCTAATCCGGCACCCCACGGGGTGCACACACATGATGTAATTTAATGTAATGTAATCTGCATAGCAGGCGTTATTGCAAACCTAACAATATTAAAATTACCACGTTACTTCTATTATTATTTAAAAATTAGACTATTCTATTAAAGATACAAATCTAAATATACAAACGCGTTAGAATAAATCGTAATGAAAAACAGAAGTAAGCTATATTGACCTCGCACTTTAAACTTGATATTAGTTACAATAATGATGTTTATTGCCACTGATGTAACTAATATCATCTTTAAATTTATTCAATTGTTTTTTTTTCGACACGTCGTAAATTATCATGGAAATATCCGTGAATATTGAAATACGTAAGGTCAAAAGAATGTAAGTAGATATCGGAAACTACAAAACGTAGCGGGTTAGTTCCTTATGCATGATAAGGTCACTGCACTGCTTATTAATAAAAGATTGGTACGTTTTAATAATTATTTATTTATAAGATATAATTTCTGGTAACTACTACAGAAAATTTCTTTCACATTTTCCGTGTGTGCAATATTTTCTGCCTTTGCCACTGCAACTGGTAAAGTCTGAAAGCTATGTGACTTTGATTTTACAGTGTATTCCTCGTTCCGGATTTTATCGCTCAAACAAAACTCTTGCTATAACTCACTCAGCGGTTCTTAGCTTGTTCATATAGGCCACAGTTGAGAACCACATCAGTGTATCATCATACCTGTTCTTACACACTGGTTGAAGACTTTAATCTTCACGCTGCGGGATGTTCGACGAAAACATGTCACGAAATTTTCCGAACGCTGCCTGTCGGAGTTTTATTCTTCAAACAACCTCCATATAAGTCAAAGTCAAAGTCAAAATCATTTATTCAATTTAGGCGTCTACGACGCTCTTATGAAGGTCAATTACATATTTTAGTATTGAAATATTCTACATTGTACTGCCACGTTCAGCAAATAAATTGTATAGAGCCACTGCGAGAAGAACGGGCAAGAAACTCGGGGACATTCTTTTAAACATCTTTTAACAATGTGTTACATACTTACTATATAATAGAGTTATTACAATATTTGTTTAAATTATGTAGGTGACAGGCAATAGCTTGGCGGAGGCGGAATTGTCCATGCATTTTTGTCGTTTATGTAATCAGAAACTGTGTAGTAGGATTTTTTAATCAATATGTTTTTCACAGGCAACTTGAATTTCCCTTCTGTGAGCGTTGTAATATGTTTGGGAACTTTATTATAAAACCGCACACAATTACCTAAGAAGGACCTTTTATTTGTCTTTGCTAATCTAAAACCTGGCACCGCTATTTCATCTTTATTCCTAGTAGTGTAATCGGGATTGTCACTGTTTAATTTAAATTTACTCAATTTTTTACGAACATACATAATATTTTCAAATATATACAGACTTGGTAAAGTTAAAATATCAATTTCTTTAAAAAGATCCCTCACAGATTCCCTAGGACCCATTTTATATATAGCTCGAATTGCACGCTTTTGTATGATAAAGATTGTCTCTATCTCAGCAGCAGTTCCCCACAGCAATACACCATACGACATAATACTGTGGAAGTACGCGAAATAAACTAGGCGAGCAGTAGCTACGTCTGTTAACTGTTGTATGATGTGTATTGATGTTGGACCTACCTAACTGGACTCAAAGTTGTTGACCATTATATGAACCTAATACAGACTGTATTAGGTTCATATAATGGTCAACAACTTTGAGTTGCAAAATGGACATAAGACATAATTTTCATCTTGTCCATGTTTATTTGAAGACCCTCGGGCTGGGAAACTCTACTGAGGTTGCGGAGCATTAAAAAGTTAAAGAGCAAACGTTCTCCAACGCATCCGTGAACTGTTTCATAGAAATAACGTCTCCGTGCCTCACGTCTAGTCGCATTTCCATACTATAAATTCAACTTAAATATATATTTCCACCCATTTTCCAAAGTGCTATCGTGACTCTGTCATTACCCGGCGCCTTGTCATTCTTGAACTGTTTGAGAATCATTCCGATCTCGTAAAAGCATGTTGATCAGGATGTTTTCGGTATATTGTTGGTCAGTTTGGCTTTACTTTAAACTTTTCAAGTTCTCTCAGAATATACGGGTTTGATGAGATAATGCTAACTCTTATAAGATATTTTCAACATTTGTTCTTACCCTATAAACATCTGTTTTGAAAATGCTTTGGAAATTTCGCTCCAAACGGTCAATAATAAAAAAAATACAATACTTAATAAAATTAAACCTTACTATATTGAAAATACGCAAGCAGACATAGGACATAATATCATGCACATTTAGGACCTATCAGATGCGACCACTCAGGTTTCACATTGATAATATGTACAATGTGCCTATATTTAAACGGTGATAGCGACCGCTTTTACCTTAAAATTCACGCATTAAACTAGCAGCTTTTCTAAGATAAGTCAGATTTAAAAATGAAACATAATGAATTGGAGATCATAAAATAAAAGTTTTATTACATTACTATTTAAGAAAAATAATACTAACTCATTTAAATATATCTTGTTTTTAATAACATTGTTTATTATATCCACATCACAATTTTATAGCGGTATGTAGAAAACTTATTATTTCACCTAATTATGATTAAACATGGTAACTAAGACCACCCTTATATATACAAATTTATTATACTTAACCGTTTTTTATTAAATTTGTATACATAAAAAGTCTGAGTGCTTTGAATACACCCGGCTAATGATTAAATAATTCTGAATCTGACTTTTGACTTGCAAGAGTTTTATGCAAATGCAATGAAGGATGCATTTGAGGCCGTGTCTTGTGTATAATCTTCATTTGATACAATTTTTTTACAAAATCTAAGGCAAATTCAATTATAGTCTTTGGAAAATAGTTCGAATGAAAATTGTTTAGAGGAAGTAACATTGTAGGTACGTATTGCTTCCATGCATTTTTTATTCCTTTACTTTTACGCACATATAAAATACAATACAAAGTTATATATATTATATATAAACCTTATAATTGGGTTATCAGGTGGGTCAAAACATATGATAATTAATCTTATCAAATAAGTTTCTCGTAAAAATATTTTTTTAAAGTATGGAATACAAGCCGTAAAATTATTTATAATTTTTTAGATTAAGGGTAATTAAAGGTAACAGGACTTTATTTTCATTTCACGATTTGAATAACTTCCCGTAAGTGAAGAATGATTGCTCTTATTGTTTTGTATAGTCAAGGATACTAGCTTACTAACAACGTTTGAATAATAACTATCAGATTTATACAAGCTTCACATTAAATCTTTTTTCAGACGACCAGAGCCCCAATTCTCTTAGCTATTGACCAAAAGCCACACTACTGTGATGCTTCTGCGATCGAACTACTGTTAATGTCAAATTAGGTATTCTGCTAATTCTAGCCCCTGATCGCAGTATAGCAATCGCGTCACTATTGTATGGCTGTGCTATGGCTTGCAAATGTTGGCACTGAAATAATAATGAAAACTTCTATCTATCAAGCATCAGTCTAAACATCAATACAGTGGTTTGCAAACAATACCTTAAATAATTATATTTAAATAATTTACCTATTTTTCAATCTAAAATCCTCCAAAATGTTTTATGCCACTGTAGCAACGCAATCGCAACAGAATACCAAATACGCCAAAAACTATTGATAGCAAGCCACTGACTTGCGATCGAACCTCAATAGCGGGCAGACTACAGTTACTGTCAAAAAACTACAATTTTCATGCAATTAAGTTGCGTTAACGCCGTTCAATAGCTAAGAGAATCGGGCCCCAGGATCCTGGTGAGGACAGAAAAGGGGGTCAAAATTAAAAAAAAATGAATCCTTATGCTTTTTCATATCTTTTCACGCCGTAATTGATATGCAAAATTACAGCATTATTTTATTTTTAGGTTCATTAAAGTAGTTACGAGATTCTGCCAATATGTAATTTGAGCTGGTTTCAAATTTCGTAAATATACTAAAAATACTTTCCGTTATTACTAATTACCTAAATAAATGGATTTTTCATTGTATAGCCAAAGATACATTCTTTCTAATACAGATATTTTATTATTATGTTTAAGTATTTTATTAGCCGTTTTTGGCACTTTATATTGTTGTCTGATCTTAATGTATACAATAGCTACTGAAAATGTTTAATAAAGTAACATATTAATAACAAACATTTTGATTTACATATAACAATTCGTTTGCTTTTAGGCTCATAATATTCTATTCAAGATAAGTTATATTAAAATATCAACTTAATTTTCGTGCACCTCTGCCGTTTTTCTTTTTAGCTATTGCACATCGACAAAGACACAAATAAAAAAGAAGACCGGTCCTTTTTCACAGAACTTTTTACACACTTAGCTCAAAATCCTGTTGCAAGTAATACCTAATACATTGTAAGTAGACTCTTACTTAAAAAAAAAAAATCTTAGACAAAATCTTTGCTTTTAAAAACTATTTTTTGTTTTCAGTACTTAGGAATAGGCACATGCAATAACTCATCGTAAGGAACAGCATCAAAGAACTTTTTAGCTGTATGGACAGTTACATTGATGGCGTAGTCCACGACGGGCTGGCCAAATTCTTCCGTCACCACCCGCCAGTTTTCATTCAGGAACTGAAGAACTGTATTACCTGAAAAAAAATATACATTTATCATAATATATCACCGTAAGTTCAATCCATTTTTATGTGGGATCAGTACAATATGTCTTTTCGACACAACATCAGAAAGAGGATTGATCAAATGGCGATTGATCTGTGAGATCACATTTGACCCGCATATTTACATGAACATCCCCGTGGGTTGTCAGGCTAGAATGTCACCTCCCCATCACTACCCGTGGGTGTCATAAAAGGTGACTAAGGGTAACACACCAGAATGGGCAGCAGCGCTGTCTGAGGAACTGATATCTCACACTGCGATCCCCAAGACGTCTGCCGAGCGTGGAGATTATGGCAAACCCCCCATAATGAGGGAGTCTGTATTCAGCAGTAGACAATCCAGCTGATTACAGCAAAGTACATTCAAATGAAGCTTAAGGCAATTATAATGAAAGATCTTCATAAGATTATGAGTAATGTAATTGTGTAATGTAACAAAGAAATAGTAAGATAAAATTAAAATTGTATGAGGCAGAGATGATGGATGTGTTGAAGAATAATTTAACTATCTTGTATACCTTAAACTAGAATGGACCAGATAAGGATAGCATACAAGACAATGCGTATATCAGAGAGTTGAAGAGTAATATACTTACTGTTCAGCTAATATTAGAAGCATGGCATACGCAAGTCATGAAATAAGACGAAATATATATAACAAGTAGTGAGTTGAGTATGAATATGGATATAAGGACGTAGTATTATTATATGTTCTATGATAAGGATTAAGAAATACCACAGAAGGTTTAGATGGAATGCGCATGAAAAATGATATTCTGATATAAATATAGTGTATGTGCCAACCCTGCTTGGTTAGGGACAAGGACAGGAAAAGAAGAAGAATGCCAGGCTCATATATAATTGTTCATCCTTGGGTTTTGAGTTGATAGGATTGACAGCCTCCTGTCAGACCCTATTCGCTTTGAAAGTCTCATCGGTGGTATACACACTATGAGTCGGCCAACACGGCCAACTTAGTATTCAGACTAGTATAACTCAATTTTAAACACTTCACTTCAGTCGTTTATAGGCAGGCGTGCTCCTTATTCGATTCTTTTCTTTGATATGGCAAGCTTTTCAATAGATATAAAACTTTTTCAACAACGCACAATTAACATATTTATATTTGTATTTACACATGTTACGAGAGCAGTAAGTAAACCTAAGTGACATGGTCATCTACTTCAATCTATAATTTGTAATAATTAAGTGTTCTTCTCATGCCTTTTTGTATGGGTTGGTTGGTTAATTATTATTGCTGGTCAATTTCTGCCAGGCGCTTACAAGGAAGAGTGAAATGCCGATTTTCTAAGCTATCAACAGTTTTACTGCGTTCTCAAAGATATCTGCAACCACCTTACCCTGCAAATCGACATGCATAACGTCCATAGAAAGTCATGTGCGGGATTCCAGCCCGCGTCCATCCACCCCTTGAGCCAGGGTATGCTCTAACCAATTGAGCTAACATGACATGACGTCATAACTCGAATCTTTCCTATCGTTCTTTAACCATCGTATTGGAATGGAGTGACATCTAGTTAATGTAGTCATTCGAGTTCTGACGTCATGTCATGTTAGCTCAATTGGTTAGAGCAGACCCCGGCTCAAGGGGTGGATGGACGCGGGTTCGAATCCCGCACAAGACTTAAAAAAACAAATGTCCTATCGTATATTTGTGATTTTGTAATGTAATCCGCATAGCAGGCGTTATTGCAAACCTAACAATATTAAAATTATAAGGTTGCGTCATCATTTACAAGTATATAAGCAATTGCAAAATTGGTCTTGTTTGTAGTACAACGCAAGTGGTACTATAGATGTCGCTCCATCCCAATACGATGGTTTAAGAAGGATAGGAAAGATTCGAGTTATGACGTCATGTCATGTTAGCTCAATTGGTTAGAGCATACCCCGGCTCAAGGGGTGGATGGACGCGCGTTCGAATCCCGCACATGACTTAAATTTTTCCTATCGTATATTTGTGATTTTGTAATGTAATCCGCATATTAGGCGTTATTGCAAACCTAACAATATTAAAAAAAAGTAAAATCACAGTTCTTCAGCGCAGCTGCTCAGCTTATGGTCATCCAAATTATTAATTTAATTATATTATTTGCCCGACACTCCACGGGAAAGGCATAAAGGAGGGACCTTGGGGAGGCATAGAGATACAAAAACCTAAATAATTCCGTTTAAAATTAAACGGAAAAATGTGCCGACAGTATTCGCGCTTATAAAAAATCCGATGAAGTGAAAAAGCGCGCAATTGAAGCGTCACTTTGTGTTTTCAATAAGAGATTAATATTAGGTCCTTACATAATAATATGAAATTGGTGTTTTTCGTACTGGCCACTTTAATCACGAATTTCTCCTCTTTGGTAAGGAATTCCAAATTCAAATTTGTACAGCTATAGACTCATGTATTTGTGCTTCGATGATCGTCATTCATTTGTTTTTTTTCTTCTGTTTTTTTCTGTTTGCGTCACTCATTTTACAAAATGGAAAACCTTAAATATCGCATTATTTACGAGTACGAGTTCCGCCGTGGCACTAGTGCTGCGGAAACAACTCGAAGGGTGAATGATGTGTATGGCGGTCGTGTTGCAAAAGAAAACACAGTTCGTTTTTGGTTCCAACGTTTTCGTTCTGGAAATTTCGACCTGCAGAACAAGCCCCGTGGACGGCCTGAGACTCAAGTTGATAATGAAGAGTTGAAGGCTATTGTGGAAGCGGATCCATCGCAAACCACGTCCGAGTTAGCTGCAGGCTGCGATGTTAGTGATAAAACTGTTTTAATTCACTTGAAGCAAATTGGGAAGATTAAAAAGCTTGAAAGGTGGGTACCTCACGAATTGACTGAAACAAACCGGCAAACGCGCGTCGACTGCTGCGTTACATTACTAAACCGGCACAATAATGAAGGTATTTTAAACCGAATCATTATCTGTGATGAAAAATGGGTTCTTTACGATAATCGGAAGCGCTCAGCGCAATGGTTAGATCCTGGCCAGCCAGCCAAATCCTGCCCCAAGCGAAAATTAACCCCAAAAAAGTTACTTGTAAGCGTTTGGTGTACTAGTGCCGGTATTGTTCATTACAGTTTTTTCAAATCTGGCCAGACTATTACGGCTGATGTCTATTGTCAGGAATTGCAAACCATGATGGAAAAGCTAGCGGCTAAACAACCTAGGCTGGTCAATCGCTCCACGCCACTGCTGCTTCACGACAACGCTAGACCACACACTGCGCTACAGACGGCTACTAAATTAGAAGAGCTTCAATTGGAAAGTCTAAGACATCCTCCGTACTCCCCGGACCTTGCTCCAACAGATTACCATTTTTTTCGAAATTTGGATAACTTCTTGCAAGGGAAAAAATTCAACTCCGATGGGGCAGTCCAAATCGCCTTCAAAGATTTTATTGATTCCCGTCCGACTGGTTTTTTTAGTAAAGGGATCAATGAACTACCTATGAGATGGCAAAAGTGCATAGAAAATAATGGTTCATACTTTGATTAATTAAATATATTATATTAAAAAATATTCGACTTTTTGTTCCTCCCATACAAAACGCCAATTTCATATGTAAGGACCTAATATTTAAATTCTTGCTCAATCTTTATGAAACATGAAAATTTGAACAATACTCTTGCGAGTCAAAAGTCAGATTCATAAATATTTAATCATTTGCAGCCTGCTCAATGCTCAAACTGTCTAACGTCATGACGTCACATGGATATTGTAGCTGTTAGCGCATCTTAGAACAATATTGAACACACTTACGCTTCACAAAGCGCAAAACGGAACGATTCGTTGAATGTATTCACTAAAACGGCATTATTTCTTTATTAAATTCGATATACAGCACAAATTGAAGTGCTCGTAGCGAAGTTTACTTAGCTGTTCTCAACCGATCAGCAAAGTTAAGCAACATCGCCCGCGGTCGTGAGTTGGATGGGTAATCGCTAGTGACATTACTACTGAGCGTTTCCGTGCTTCGGAGGGCACGTTAAGCCGTCGGTTCCGGTTGTCGTCTTAGGATGGCAGTCGTTATAGCATGGTGGTAGGGCATTTTGCGAATACCACCCTCAAGTAGATAATCTGTCGCCAAGCACCTAACGGTGTGTCCAGCAGGTGTCCATGAGAGCCAGTACTTCAAGGTTAGCGTGAACAACATCTTCGAGCACATCACTTATCATCAGGTAAGTGGTTAAAGGCTAGCCTATCAGGCATAAAAAAACCCACTGGCACTTAACCACTCTTTATTAATCGTTATTTTACTTTAAGACTATTATTATTACAATCATTAATCAAACCAAGTTGAAGCTTGTAGCTAAGTATTCATTTTACGATGTTAATGATAAAGCAAAAACAAAAAGATTGAATTAAACTCGTTGCTTGAATAGTAACTTCCATTGTAATCTTTTACAGTATGTTTTTCTATTTAAATCCTACATAATAACACATATTTAATGAAAAATGTAACCTGTTACTTTTTATGGTTCATGACATCCAAAGGCCCAAATAGGTTAAAATATTTAATACGATGGAAGGACAGCTAAGCAGCGACGTCTCGTATTGCGTTGTAGATATTAGATCCGGTTGTAGAACCTTAAAAGAGTTCCGAAATTCTCTTTCAGAGCACCAACACTTTTAAAAACTGCTCATCAATCAATTCGAATATAAACCGAAAGGTATTCATTCGACAATCGAATGGAAATTCCTTTCTGCACTGTTTGTGTGAGGAAATGAAATGGGATAAATATTTGCATTCAAGAATTACATTTCAGCGCTGTTGTGGGCCAATATTATTGCAGAGTTAAAGCACTTCCATGTATGAGTTTCGAAAGAAAACGTTATGTATCAGTACACAGGTAGCTCTCTACGTATAAAGCGCCTTATAAAACGTGTTTTCTCAACAACGCAACGTTTTAGGTACAAACTAAAATTCTAGGTTCTCTATTCCAGAAAAGATTAGTCTCTGTACCAGTAAGATATTTGAGATCTGAGGTATGTTTTTGGATTTCATTTGTTTTTCTCACGGGATTTAGGTCTTGTACCTTATACTTTTGGATGGTTATGATAAGTAAGAAAACAAGTAAGACCAGTTAAGGGTCCATCAGGAGTCGTCCTTCAACTGTAGCCTCATATGTTGGCAAATTATAATGTATTTATAATTTGACAACATATATATGTACAGTCGCCTGCAATAAGAAGTATACACATTGTAATTTTCATAATATTGGCAAAGAGTTCTGTTTTTTTCTATGTAATTAGAAGTATCTAAAAATCAAAGAATAACTTGAATATTTTTACTCATGTTAATGTTAACTTCGATTATTAATAACTTAGCGACATCACATTAATTTGAAAATTACGAAGTGTATACTTCTTATTGCAGGCGACTGTACATGTCATGTAAGAAATAAGTATCGAAATGTAGATGCCCCTCTAATTTAATCGGACCAGTCCTCAATATTTGTGATACTGCATCGGGGTTGTAGAACTGCGAAGAGGATAGTACTTGTGTAGTGCGTCAACAGTCCTATATATCAAAACGACGGTGACAAACACAGTGATTGTGACAGAAGTGACAGTTCGGACGGAGGAAATCGGACACACAAACGGCAGTTACGTGTTGAGGCCCGCGCTCAACGCTGTGCACAATCGTGACACCCAGACGAAGAACTTCAAATAAATTCAAAATTGGTTGGAACAATATCTGTTAAATATTACGCATGTCCTAGCCGGTTACTAAATAATCATTATGTCATGTAAGCTTAGAATAAAAACAGATTTTTTGCTGATAGGCTAGACTTTAACCAGAATCTCACAAGACGGGCAAGTAATGATGTGAACGAATGCTTAATCATTAATGATTTTACGCTATTAAACCTTGTGACAATGCGTATTGGTATTTAGTTTATCACTTTTGTGGCGCTTGTAGGTTTGGTCACTATTTTATATATTGATCGTATTTTCTTGAAAAATAATTGAAAACCAATTTCTAATTATATACCTGTAACGTAAGCGTTCTCCTCATTTTTTTTTACAGCAGACAGTTAAACCACAATCTCACCTGATAGTAACTGATGATGTGGCCGAAGGTGTTAACAGGCTTAACCAATAATTACTGGTTCTCAAGGACAACTGCCGGAACACACCGTTAGGTGCTTGGTGACAGATTTTTACTTGAGGGTGGTCACTAGCCAGGTGAACATTCACAAAATGCCCTTCCACCACTTAAATTGAGCTGCTTCAAATAGTTTTGTTCATAAACATTCTGAGAAAGAGTATGACTAGGCGTTTTTTTACATCAAATACTTTTGAAATTGCCTGGTAGCCATTTGATTTTCTGGTTCATATATTTGTAATATATGAATAATTCATAGCTTAAAAAAAGGATATGACAGGGAAATCGATAGCAGTATCTTGTTTTTAGTCTTATGTAAGAAAATAATTGCTCTAGAGAATAAATCCTCTTGGAAGAAAATCGATAAATACCTACATTTGTATGGAATATCCTAAACTGATTTTGGAAATACCCACCTGGTTAGCGGATTTTCAAACAAACGATCCCTTGTCCATATTCATTAAATTGCCACTGAGAAATATAATGGTTTGCTACATTATCAAGAGCGGAATTTTCCCTGCCCTTTGTCAGAAACTAGAAAGATACACTTGGCATGACTCAACACACAAAACAATTGTGTACGGAACGAGTAAACATTTGGTTAAGCTTGAGAAGATCAAAGCAATGGCTATCCTCTCACAGTCAACTGTTTGTTGATTTAACAAAGTTAAATTAAATGCTGTTTTACATATATGCTCGCGTGCATAGAGCTACGCCTGACTTTTTCTAATAGTTAATTTAGCGCAAACGCAGGCGGGTTTGCCACGCGTATTTCTTCAGGAGACATAACACTCCTCCGATTCGTTCTTTATTGCTGATGGTTCGTTATTTCTGATGGTTCGTTATTTCTGATGGTTTGTCACGATTTTGTGGGATATATATAGTATGCTTGGCCCTGGTTTAAGATTAATCATTGCAAAGATATATTTTAATTTTTCTTGTGATTTCAATCTAATTATATTTCTGCACGTTAGGTGGCACTAGTGGTACACCAAGCGAGTGTGGTGGTCGATTTGTTGCATGTAAAATAGTGGATGTATAGAGAAAAGGTACTGCATCAGCCGGATTGTCCTCTGCTGAACACAACCTCTCCCATTATGGTGGGGTTTGCATAATCCGCACGCTTGGCAGGCGTCTTGGGGATCGCAGTGTGAGATATCAGTTCCTCAGAAAGCGCTGCTGCCAGCCTAATGGTGTGTTACCTTTAGTCTCTTATAGTAGCCAGGCACCCCACGGGCGGAAAAGGTATGTATCATAAATTAAATTAAACATGGCATTTTCGGCGTAGCGTAAAAATAATTGTTAAAACTATGTTTGGCACTTTAGCTACTATTATTTATCAACTGAAGTTCTTTGGGCGAATGGCTAAAGCACCACGTTGGAATCTTGTCGTCGTTCCTAGTTTTGTCTTCAATTTAGAAAATTATTGGGTTTATTGAACAAAGAAGTTTAGTTTCAGTTCAGTACATTCATTCTATAAGTTAAACCATATGTATGATCTCATCATATCAGCAAATAAAATCATCGAAGACGGAGCTATTCATCAAACTAACAAACCACAATATCATATATTTTAATACGGTCTTTAGTTTTACTAATTTGCACGTGCATATATAGTATATACGAACACCACATTATTAGTATCTACTATTCAATCAGTAGTGTCTATCTATTAAGACATCAAGTTTCTATTTAAACGCATCCACTAGAACTCGCTCACGTATGTGTGTTTGCGTAAGACTTACTATTAATTATTCTAGGGTTATATACTTACTGAGCTCAGGATTGCCTTTGAATAGGTTAGTGATGGTGTAATGTATCCTTTCGCCATAATCGAAGGAGTATTTGTAGCTCTTGATGCCGAAGTGGTCTCTGCCCGCTCTGTCCTTGTAGTACTTTGTGTTTATGTTCAGTTTGATGATGGAGTTTACTGTAAAATAAAAATAGACATTTTAATACTTTCGTACGATAGTATATCTTAAAAGGGGTATGGGTAATTTTGTTCGGATAGTGGCGTCATTTTTTTTTCTGAGCGGCCACCCATTTTCTTATTATTATTTTGTAGTAGTACATCAATGAACATATAATAGCGTGCCCGCTTTGCTCTAAGTAATATCGGGGCTGGCATATTGGAGTTTGAAGTTATGATTTTTACGTTAATAATATCACTATATCATCCAAGTAAACAATTAGTGACAGCCGAATATTGTACTTATTATGGCGGTGTCCAATGGAATTAGTATGAAAATACAATAAAATAGTTCTACACTCTTTATTTTGGTGACATTTACGTTCTAATATTACATATGTCTACATTAATTTAGTTACCATTTGTAACTAGTTCTTGGTGTTGGTACATTAGATTCCTTTTAAGGAATATACTATGTTACGCTAGATATATGATTATATCATCGCCGTATGGTAGAAGATAGTAAAATGCTTACATTTGTGTATCTTACTGAGAGTGGGATAGTTAAATTAATTCATTTTGCTCCGTTCATTTGAGTTATAGGTATCCTTATTGAGATTGGTATATCTCTAGGGATGTAACCTTGTCTGAGTTATATAATAGAATAAGGCTGATAAAGCTTGTTTTACCTTGGGATTATAAATAAAGTTTTAAACAATAACAACCGAGTGGTTACTGCTATGGACTGCGGTGCCGCAGGTGTATGGTTCGATTCCCACCACCAGCTTGAGATGGGAGGGCATTTTGCGAATACCCGCCTGGCTAGCTACCACCCTCAAGTAGAAAATCTGTTGCCAAACACCTAACAGTGTATTTCGGCAGCATTTCATGAGAGCCACACAACATTATGTCTCAGGGTGACGGGTGCAGGTGTATGGTTCGATTCCCACCACCAGCTTGAGATGGGAGGGCATTTTGCGAATACCCGCCTGGCTAGCTACCACCCTCAAGTACAAAATCTGTTGCCAAACACCTAACAGTGTATTTCGGCAGCATTTCATGAGAGCCACACAACATTATGTCTCAGGGTGACGGGTGCAGTGCAGTTCCTTACTTGACGAAATGCATCTGTTATAGGCAGACGTTACCGCTTAATATCAGGTGACAGGCTAGTCCCGTCACGATCACATAAAAAAGTAAACTAGGCATGGTCTCTGTGGATTACCTTTTTTTTGCTAACCAATAAGCTTATTACCAAACTTAACCTACTGGGACACCAGTTCTCTTGATTATGTATGAATATCAGGTTTCTGATGCAAGGTTTTTTTTTATACCTGATAGGCTAGCCTTTGACCACTATCTCACCTGATGGTAAGCGATGATGTGGTAGAAGATGTTGTTCAGGCTTGCCTAGAATTTATAATGTCGTTTTTTTCTGACAGGTTTGCCTTTTACCACAGTCTCACCTGATGGTAATTGAAGAGTATTCGTGGGCGCAAACATTTTATTTTAACTAAAATATGGAACCGGCTTCAACACTTAAATGTGTGAAATAACTTGTTGAAGTCGGTACCATGATGGTTCATAAGTACTTATTATTACAATATTGTGCGCAGTGTACCGACTTTAACAATTTATTTCACACATTTTAATGTTGAAGTCGGTTCCATTTTTTGGTAAAAATATTATTTTCACTCTTTTTAGTGACCCTGCTACTTATGGGATCGATTGTCATTCACTGTCAAAGACTATATGATCAGGATAGTAAAATACTTTTCTGTTTTTGGCGTGTAACTCAAAAACGGCTTGCCCTTTTTTATGAAATTTAAATGAGACCACACGGCAAGCATCAGCTTTCAAATGAAAAAAGAATCATCAAAATAGTACCCAGTCAAAAGTACTAACCACTATATTTTGTTATTGTTGTCTGGTAACAAACATAATAATAAAAAACAGACGAATGGAGTACAACCTCTTTTTATTCAAGTTGGTAAAAATGCTTAACCTTGATTGAATACTGGGTACAAGGATAGAAAAAAGTTCTGAGACATGGCGCACTAAATGTCTCCAGTAAATTGGACGACATTAATATAAATGGAAAACGTACTTATCTATACTGTACTGTATCAGCTAGATTGTCCACTGTAGAACAGCCCCTACCATTAAGGTTGAACTGGCCGGTCGCTTCTAAATACAAACGCCGTAGGGTCATCGCTCCCTTATTTGAGATTTTAGGTCCAGAACTAAGCATAATACCGATTGATCTCGTCATTATCTAGGCTTGAAAGATGCCAAAATTTAAAAAAGGTAATTAAGTTGAAAGTTATGAGCCTCGAAAATGTTATATGAAAATGTTTCGAAGCTCCTAACTCTCAAGTAAATTATCTTATTAAAATCGGTATTATGCTTAAGTCTGGACCTAAATCCTCAACTAAGGGAGTGATCACCCTACCACGTTTGTATGGAGAACGGGCCGGCCAGTTCACCCTTAAGGGTGGGTTTGCCCTAATCCCCACGCTTGACAAGCGTTTTGAGGATAGCAGTTCCTCAAACGGGGCTCTAACTTTCATTGTATGAGCTGCCTACTATGCCTTTATTACAATACCCCTGAATTCATCTAGATTAACTAATATAGTGAACTCTCTGTGTCTGATTCTAGTCTAAATAGTAATATATCGATATAAGCTCTAAATAGCAGTATTTCTAGATAAGGACTGTTGGAATGTAAGGATATTTATATTACCCTTTGATCACAATCTCACTTGATGGTGAGTAATATGATATGGTCTAAGCAGTTAACAGGCTTAGCATGGAATGGAAACTGGCCCCAAGGTCAGCTGCTGAAATACACCATTAGATGCTTGGCGACAGATTTTATTGTAAAAGGTGGTAGCCATTTGGGTGTTTCGCAAAATGCCTTTCCAACATTCTTCTCAAGCCCACGGTAAGGTTCAAACCAGGGATCTGCAGCGTGGCAGTCTATAGCCATCGCTACTGGGCCATCACTGCTTAAAAACAGTGATTATTATACAATTATTATTTACTAAAACTGAAAAATTATTTTACGGATTTATATATTTTCGACCATTGATTCAGCCTCAAAACAGAACGTGCGGATAACCACTGCTAGATTAAAGGACAAAGTTATATAGTATATTTTGTTGAATACCTTCAACAAAATATATTCATTAACAAGAGAATAATGGCGTATGTTTATTGCTTCCAATATTTTTATTTTATTTATACAAATTGGCAGAATGTTGATAACAGAATTGAAGCAGTGATGGCTCAGTGACATTGGCTATGGACTGCCGCGCAGCAGGTCCACGGTTTGAATCGAAGGGCTTTTTGCGAATTCCCGCCTGGCTAGCGACCACCCTCAAGTAGAAATTCTGTCGCTAAGCACCTAACGGTGTATTCCGGCAGTAGTCCTAGAGAGCCAGTGATGAAAATTTGAAATTACAGGCACATGAGACTTAACAACTATGTCTCAAGGTTCAACAAGACATTTACTTACCAATTTTTATTTTTGAATCGCCTTCTCCGTTAATGGGAAACAGAAGTAACCTTCCCACAGCTGTATATTTTCCTTTGATAGTGATGTTGCATTTAACTTCTATTGTGAAAACGTTTTTTTCTAAGTAAGCCCTGAAAAATAGAATTTACAGTCTTGATTACAATGAAAACGAATATCTTTTAAGAACAAAGCCCAAAGCCAAATCCTTTTTGTTGTAGGTAATGATGATACATGGTCACAGAAAAAGGCGATATTTGCCAAGTGGCAGGTTTGTTAATATTTACTTGCTTTGTATGTTTTGCTTTTATTACATACATTTCAAAGTTTAATTCAATCCTAGAAAATGAAATATTACATAAAGTGTCAATTTTCTCTGTCAATAAAGACATTATTCATAAAATTATTTGGATATGTCTCAGCTACTCAACTATTTGTTCTACCAATAAAACAAGTAGTAAAAAGAATTCCACGTTGCTCTACTTTGATCTATATTCGAAACATATGTAACTAGGTATCTTGCCTCCATATATTTTCCTCAGTGAATAATAAATGAAAAATAAATACCAGAGTTTTGTATTGAATTTTATGAGTATTATATATACATGTCATGTGGATATGGATTTATAATACTCATAGGTATTTTACAAAAACACCTAATTGTAATTTATATACTTATATCGTAGCTTATTTCTGCTGTTGTCTGCCTTATATGCAGCAATACTCTACCAAAGCTTTGATGTATGTAGATTACGCATTATATTCATTTACTTGGTATTTAGGGTCATGAGTACAGATATAACCGACTCATAAGCTGGGATCTCTAAGGTCTTTATAAGTTATGTTTCTAATAACTATAAACACATTAAAATGTACTTGTCCTTCTATAAGATATCTAAAACGCAAGGTTTCTTTCGTAATGGTCCACTCTTCATTTAAACGCACCGCTTCCTTCATACTTTGCGAAATTCTAGCAAAGGAAACACATCCAACAAATCGTTTAGTGTGCCAAGGTGCAATGAGAAAGTTAGCCAAGACTGAGTCAGTTTGTATTCCTAATTTTCCTCATTTACGAAAAAATTTTACTTCAGTTGAAAATTATCGTTTGTTAAAATTATAATTTTTAATTTGTGTGGACGGTGTTGATATACAGTACAAACAAGAGTATTCCTTATGTTATAGTTTTGTCCAAGCACTAGATATTATTGTGATTTGCGATATTCTAGCAAAGGAAACACATCCAACAAATCGTTTAGTGTGCCAAGGTGCAATGAGAAAGTTAGCCAAGACTGAGTCAGTTTGTATTCCTAATTTTCCTCATTTACGAAACAAGTTTACTTCAGTTGAAAATTATCGTTTGTTAAAATTATAATTTTTAATTTGTGTTGACTGTGTAGTTAGTAGCAGTACAAACAAGAGTGTTCCTAATGTTATAGTTTTGTCCAAGCATTAGACATTATAGTGAAGTTTATGTTAATAACATACATTCAGGAATATCAAAGAAAACCTTTTTTTACCGAGAAAGTACTCAAGTCTTCGAATAAATTTATGCATAATTCTTTATTTGAAGATCCGAATCAGACAGTTCGGATTAATAGTTTTCGTTGAGCACATGAACTTTAAAGTATACCCTATGCTATATCATCAGTAACATAAATGTAAGTTATACCTTGAAACCTATTTGCTAATTAAATATGTTACCAACTTTTTCTCAGTAGATGAATACTTGATATTGTGCAACCAAAATTTCCAACAACAAAACATTTTATTTTTTCTACCGGTAAATAAAATAGCCAAAAAAGTTGTACATTTTTCCTGTTATTCAAGAATGCGAATACCACAAAAGCTATAAAAATCCCCCTTTTCAATCCTCATTCCTTCTATTCATTAACAACAATAGGGACCCTCTAATCCATCGCTTCATAACTCCAAAGACCACGAGGTAGATTAACGTAATATTTTCTACTCAGGAACTGATAGGTTGGAAGATTAAGGTCAGTCTATTTACTGCCAAATTTCAAGATTTGTGATCTCTATTTATATTTTCATTCAATTTTTGCATTATTAATTCAGAAACTTTAAGTAAGTGTGGGGTGGAAGCAAGGAGCCTCCCCGCGCGGTGTTACTATGATCGGAGTTTTTGATTGCGCACAACACCCGGCCCACCCTGGACAGTCGGTACCCCGGTGTCGACTGACGAATCCTTGCAACACGACGATTCACAACGGTCCTTCTCAGGACCACCACACAACGGCCCTTCTCAGGGCCTCTCAAAGGTGCTTCTCAGCGCCAACCCAAACGGCACTTCTGAGCGCCAATCTACTTAACAACCCAGCTCTTACGGTTACTTCGATAAATATAGAAGGATTTTCCAAAAACAAAGCATATATCCTAGGTGCACTCGTTAAGGAGTCACAGTGTGACATTTTATGTGTACAGGAAACCCACCGTGATACAGACAATATTCGACCCCAGATCCCTGGGCTTACCCTGGTAGCTGAAATTCCACATGCCAAACATGGGAGCGCAATCTTCACAAAACCTGAAATATCGGTCAAGTCAGTTTCATGTAATTCATTTAACACAGTGGAGACGCTAACAATAGACACTGGCAGTTGTACGGTTACCTCCATATATAAACCACCAAACCACCCGTTTATATTTACTGAAACAGAAAACTTTCGAGCTCAAGACTTCCGCATAGTAGTCGGAGATTTCAACAGCCATAGTACAAACTGGGGCTACAGAAACACAAATGCTGATGGAGAAGCGGTCGAAGAATGGGCTGAACTAGAAAACCTCCATCTAAACCACGATGCTAAGCTGCCTGCATCCTTTAATAGTGGCCGTTGGAAGCGAGGATACAACCCCGACTTAATCTTTGTAAGCTCGAACATCAGTAATCTGTGTTCCAAAACAGTCGGCACACCAATACCCAATACACAACATAAACCAATCTCCTGTCTTATTCACGCTGCTGTCAAACCAATCAAAACACCATTTAGACGACGTTTTAACTTTACCAAAGCCAACTGGGATCTCTTTTCTCAACTCACTGATAAAAAACTCATGCTGTTAGACCCATGCCCTAAAAACTATGATAAATTTGTTAAGATAGTCTGGTCAGAATCCCGTAAAACTATACCCAGAGGTTGTCGCACAGAGTATGTTCCCGGCCTAAGTCCAGAGTCTACCTCACTGTTTCAAAGATACAGAAACCTTTACACCAACGACCCGTTTTCTTCAGATACAATCACAGCCGGAGAGGAGCTAATGGCAAAAATTAACGAAAACCGACGTGAAAAATGGGTTACAACAGTTTCTAACATCGACATGACACATAATAGTAAAAAAGCTTGGTCCACATTAAAAAAGCTAACAGGTGATCCACCGCCCGCAACAAACCCAGGTATGGTGTCTGCCAACCAAATAGCCCACCAACTCGTGCTTAATGGCAAACCACCCCGAAAGTTACCTAAGACATTTAAGCCCAAACCAAATCCGACCAGAACATCAGTCAACCAATAACGCTTGCCGAAATCGTCTTAGCCATAAAAGACCTCAAAAATGGTAAAGCAGCAGGCGTTGATGACATAACAGTTGAACAGATAAAACACCTTGGACCAATTGCTGTGTCTTGGCTTTTAGCAACATTTAACGACTGCTTGGAAAGAGGTAAACTACCCAAACTCTGGCGAAAAGCCAAGGTCGTAGCACTGCTTAAACCTGGTAAACCACCTACAGACCCCAAAAGCTATCGTCCCATCTCACTCCTCTGCCACACTTTTAAATTATTTGAAAGACTACTCCTCAACCGCCTTACAAGAATAGTAGAGCCAAACCTTATTCCCGAACAAGCCGGCTTCCGACCTGGTAAATCCTGTACTGGACAAGTTCTCAAACTCACACAGCATATCGAGAATGGGTTTGAAGCCAAAAAGATTACAGGAGCTGTGTTTGTAGATCTATCAGCAGCCTATGACACCATCAACATCAGTAAACTTCTCTGTAAAGTCTACTCAGTAACGGGCGACGAAAATTTCACATCAATCCTCCGTGAGATGCTTTCAAACCGTCGGTTCCAGGTCCACCTAAACAACAAAAAAAGCAGATGGCGAAGCCAAAAGAATGGTTTGCCGCAAGGCAGTGTATTAGCTCCCATCCTGTTTAACATATTTACCAATGATCAGCCCAGCCCAGCAGACACAGAAAGATTTCTCTATGCCGACGATTTAGCATTGACCACTCAAACCACCTCGTTTGAGGATGCTGAAGTGAAACTAGCAGGAGCTCTGGAAACGATCGGGAAATACTACGATGAAAATAGCCTTAGGCCAAATCCGTCCAAAACCCAATCTTGTGCTTTCCATCTCCGAAACCGTCAAGCCGAACGTTTACTCAGTATATCCTGGCGAGGTGTTGACATCGAGCACTGCAAAAACCCAACCTATCTAGGAGTTACACTAGATAGGTCTCTTACATATAAAACCCACTGCACCAAGACGAAACTTAAAGTAAGCTCCAGGAACAACCTAATTTCCCGTTTAACCTCAACCACCTGGGGTGCATCATCCGAAGTTCTACGGACATCTGGCCTAGCACTCTGCTTCTCAGCTGGAGAATATGCGTGCCCAGTGTGGCACCGATCCTCCCATGCTAAAGAAGTAGATGTTGCTCTCAATGAAACATGTAGGAAAATAACCGGCTGCCTAAAACCCACACCTCTAAACATGCTATACCCCATTGCAGGAATAGCACCACCTATAGTGCGCCGTAACATAATTTGCTCAACAGAGAAGCTAAAGCAAGAACAAGATTGTAGACACCCTCTTTACAACTCACAGCTAACCACAGGCCGTCTTAAGAGCCGCAAAAGTTTTCTTGGCTTCACCAAGGCCTTGACAGGTCACCCAAAGAATGCCCGCATGGAACTGTGGCAGAACACCTGCCCTCCCCCACCCAACTACATTGATCCGGCTGAAGAACTCCCCCCGGGCAAAGATCTGGCGTGGCCCACTTGGAAGTCGCTAAATCGACTTCGGACTCAAGTGGGTCGTTGCCGGTTTAATATGGCCAAATGGGGTTACTCTGACGTAGGAACCCAATGTAGTTGTGGCGCTACGCAGGACATGCGTCACCTGCTGTCCTGCCCACAGTGTCCCAATGCTTGCACTTTGGGTGACCTGTACGAGGCCTCTACCCTTGGGGTGGCTACAGCCCAGTACTGGCAGTCATCTATCTGATAACAATGAGTCGTCGACACGAAGAAGAAGAAGAAGTAAGTGTCCTAACGTTAAAGTCAAATAAGAAATGTAAGAATAAAGATTTTTATACTTTGGGAGGTATAAAATAAACTCACCAAATCATTACAAAGTTTTGAAAGTAGCGAACATACAGTTATTACTAAAAAATCTTATCATGTACCTACTTTAAAAATGGTTTTAATGATTAATAAAATATTACCCTAATATTTCTAGTCTATCATGATCGAATGTTGATGGTATCGTTAAGCTTAATGCCCCGTGGGGTGCCGGGATAGAAGTTTACCCCTCTACCTCACCCCGTGGGTGTCGTAAGAGGCGACTAAAGGAAAAATACCGGAAGGTGGGCTAAAGCGCCTTCTGACAAACTGCTGATACTGCGATCCTCAAGACGCTTGCCAAACGTGGGGATTATGAAAAACCCCCCGCTAATGGGAGAGGCTGTGTTCAGCGGAAGACAATCCGGCTGATACAGTAAGCTTAATTGTTTTTAAGGTCTTGTTGTGCGTAGTTATTGGTCATACTTATAGTTGTGAGCAAGAATGGCTAACTATAGTCTGCGAGTTTAATCTGTCACCTAAATGCTAAAAGTGAAAAATAGTTTCCGACTTCATCATTACAGAAATGAGAACAATATAATATCATTTATTTAGAAAAAAAAACGTTTATAAGTGATAAGAATTACCCACAGCTCCCAAGACCATGATTACAGAATAAATAGCAGAACAACGCCATGAGTCAGATTAACGCTCATAATAACGAGTATAAATACTCGTATTTTGGTCTCACAAAGTTAATTTATCCAGCAAGTAGGAATACAAAGGGTTTCGTCAACCCAATGCACACAATAACCGTGAGAATAAAACCACATTATTGCGCTTCGGCAAGGTTTCCTTAGTTAAACAGAGGCTTAAAATGAACGCAGAATAGCCTTGGGGATGTACTATGCGTACATAAAAATAAACTTGCTCTGGAGAACTTATTATGGGCTCTCGAGTCAGAATAACAATGATCTAGAAAAATCTACGTTAGATAGTAGACTCCGGCTAATGTTGAAAATGTTTGTATTGGGGCACTTAACCTATTGGCATCGGCGATAATGTAACAATAGAATTTCATTCATAACTACGATGTAGTGTAGTAGTGGTCCTGACGATGCCAACTTATAAAACCACGGTTTTTTAAAGAAGAATGAGAAATACGATGAAACATAAGGTAATATTATAAAAGTATTCAAATAAATCTTAAAAGTTTCACATACACTTAGAATACCTTGCCTTTGACTTCACAACTGATTGGCAGCTAAATTAATTGACAAGGCAATGGTACCAACAGAGACGTACTTTTACGAATATTTTCGACCCTTTTATGGAGTCGACACAATTTGTTCGCTGACATCACAAATGCTGATACAAGAACAAAATGTGGAACATCTCGGCATCGGTTTTATGGTTATGGGTACCGCCCGTTCAGCCAGTAGCGGAAGTACTTCTGCGGAATGCTGGCATCAAGGAGGCAGCCAGCCTACAGAACTGAACCCATAACTTAGTTGTTCTCTTTATTGTTTGCGAAAATATGTCGTATGGAGAATAAGAGTGGGACATTTGGAGAGGATCACAAAGTATTCCTAACTATACCTTGATGGAAGCTCATGGAATCTCTCTTAGTTCAATAATATCCACGACTTAGCTACCTATTTTGTAAAATAAAGTCTTCTTCGTGGCAGTCCTTGGTAAATTTACGAGAATTCTTGGCATGCAGCTGTGGTTTACGGTTGTTCGTTTAGGTCGCAAATCGTTAACCACAGTGTTGTTAGATATTTTAAAGGTTCTGTTTTACAATTCTTCATAGCAAGTCCTAGAAACTGACCTACTTATTTTTTTATACCAGATAGTCAAGGCTTTGACCACTATATATATCACCTGACGGTAAGTGAAGATGTGGTCGAAGATGTTCTTTAGAATACCTAAAATTATTGGCTCTCAAGGATAGCTGCCGGAACACACTGTTAGGTGCTCGGTGACAGATTTTCTACTTGAGGGTGGTAGCTAGCCAGGTGAGCATTTGCAAAATGCCCTACCACCAGCAAATGATATTTTAAAAACTATAGGTAATTTTGTGATGCAAGTGTGACAGTTTGAATGATCTGAAAATGGCCTTATAATGACCACAGCTTTAGTAGTAGAGGTTTCATCGAAATTGGAAAAAAGTCGTAAGGTGGTTTTCGACTAAGTCTAGAACACTAAAGTCTAACACTATCCTTATAAAAGTACTAAAAGGTATTAACGTAAAGATTCCCTTTGGAATATTGATGTACTGAGTTCAGTGCCTGGATCTGAGAGTTATTGGATTTTCATAACAAATTTTTAGTGAGTGGCAGTAGACCTTACCGGAAACCAAGACACATCGGGCGATGAAACTTGAATGTTTATACCTACACTTTTGCCTACCTTTACGAATATAAACAGGTGTGATCTTTAAACATATTTGTTCAAACTCAAGCATACTCACTTACTATAATTTTATCAAATCTCATTCTGAAAAACGCGTCAATCGAGATGAAGTCATTGCAGATTACAATGAAGGGATGCTTATGAAGTCACCGTCACCTGTGATGTTCTACCCAAACAATAACACGACTGCCAGTGCCCTGGAATGGTTATTACGAAGGTAAAATGTAGGCGACATTTTACCCTTCTATTGTAACAACTGTCAGGTCTTTCTCTGTGTTAATATGTGTAATATTCACAAATGTGCACAATAAAGACGAATTTCCGTGAAATTGCTGACATATGAGACTTTCATCTAATGTTGCATCTGCCATTATGTGACTTGGCTCCAGTCGTTTTTGTTTGTTATTGGCATTTTTAATCTGTGCGTGAAATAAATGTTGGTTTATTATTTGTATATTATTCTAAGATTCTATAGCTTATTTTTAGGATATTGTACCAAAGCATTTTAAAAACTCGTTACCTTTTAGTGTGTCACTTGTTTGTTTACCCATGTATCAAGATCATATTTAACAAGAACGCCGAGAGATATCAAGGAATTAACAATACCAAATAAAAGTATATAACAAATTTTCTTGACACAGATGACATTGTAAAAAGTTGACATGTCAGCCATAGCAGTCAACTGATACGGCCATTCATGTCACATATTTTGATAGTCGTCAACATAACCTGTAAGTCACCCATATAGAATAATGAGGTTGGCAACGAGCAAATTCTTGAGGAAGTAAAGAAAAATGTACTGATATTGTAGTTACATCACATTAAAGAATTATATGTTTATGGGATTATAAACATATATTTATATTTAGTAAATTAGTTTCGTGATAGCAGGCAATGTTAAACAACTATTCAACCAAAATGTTATTGTCATATTGTGTGTTTTTATAAAACTCTTGGTTTTCCATTTTATTTGGTATTTTCAATCTATCACCAATTGACCCAGTATCTACATCGACACTTACAAGCACTGGGCTACCACTTACTACTAGTAATTAACTCATTGTAAAAGGTGTCACAACGGCTGTATTTCTCTGAAGGGTGAAGTGCGGAGTGGAAAGTAGAGTAATTACGTTTTGCCAGATATGTCTTTGGTATTACGGGGCGAGTCAATTGCGATCAGACAGAACAGAACAGTTCTAGATTCTGGTTTGCAACCAAATACAATTTTACAAGCTCGAGGTCCACTTGATGTTAAACGGAATAACCTCTGCCTACAACAGTTGCATTTCGTCACAAGTCACGAATTGCACTGCGCCCGTCACCTTGAGACATAGTTTCAAGTCTCATGTGCCTGCGGGATTCGAACCATTGACCGGCTGCGCGGCAGTCCATAGCCAATGCCACTAAGCCATCACTGCTATTTGTCGAAAAAAATCAAAAACTGATTGAACCCAGAACCTCAATTCAATGTGAAGCTTAATACCACTCAGGCACAGAAGCAGTCGTCATTCTAATATGCTCACATCAGTCACACCATCTTATACAATAGTAAAAAAGATATGATATAACTTACTCCACATTAAGCACCTGGCAATTTCTCAATCCAGTCGCTTTCCCTCCATAAAAGGTAACTTTGATTCCCGGGAGTTGTATCGGAAGCTCATCAATGACGAATGGATCTAGGGAAGGTACTCCAAGGTGAGGCATTCCTTTTGAGAATTCTGGGATTGCATCTCTGGTGGCTCTGATTAGGCATTCTGGCTCTGTGGTGTTGCAAGGGTGGATGAAATCAGCTGGAAGCAATGATGTATTCTGTTAGTAACTGATAGATAGGTAAATAAAAAAGCTATATTCTATACTAGCTTTCCGGCCGCGTCTCCGCCCGCGGGACATCGGTTATCGCGCAAAATTATTAATCGTTTTCTTTGCGCAGTTGGATAAAAACTATTCTATGTCCTTCCCTGTGTCTCAAACTATTTCCATACCAAATTACATCCAAATCGGTCCAGTTGTTTTAGAGCCTATCCAATGCAAACAAACAATCAAATCTTTCGTTTTTATTATATTAGTGTAGATTATATAATAAAATAAATTATAGATATATACTATACTGCTTCGCTTATCGAGTGGCGTAAAGCATTGTTTTGAAATCGTGACATCCTGGATAGGTACATTGAACTCAGACATTAGTTTTGACTCACTAATTACTGCATTCTTAAGATGAAGCAATAGGCTCACCTCCTATCGCATAAAACAAAAATATGAAAAGGTGTGTAAAACGTAGTTGCTCAGAAACATCTTCTTTCCCTGTGGGAACATAATGAATTGATGTTATGTTAGACAATATTTCAAAATGTTAGAATGAATTATCTAGTAATCACTTCAAATGAGGGTTACCTACCTATAGTAGGGATTTGTATTTAAGTTTGCAAAACACACGCATGGTTGCCAAATGCTTATGGTTGGGCAAGAATATGATCAGACCACCTCGAGTTTCTATCACGCGATGCATTAAGGGAAATTGCCAGTAATGAATGTTTTAAACTAATGCAAACATTGTGCAACCACTTAATATTAGGGTTTCATTTGTTGATAGTTGAAATAATGATGTTTAATACATTATAAATTATTTCGTATTGACTTTGAGGATTCTTAATGGCTATTCGATATTCAACGGTTCTTTAATGACTTCGATTTTGTTAGTCAAACAAAATCTAAGTCATTAAAGAACCGTTCAATATTGAATAGCCATAAAAAATCCTCAAAGTGAGAGCTACAAATGCAGTGTTATGTGAAATTTGGGTTTCTTTAATACATATTTATTTATTTAATAC
Source organism: Plagodis pulveraria (assembly GCA_963890685.1). NCBI lineage: Eukaryota > Metazoa > Arthropoda > Insecta > Lepidoptera > Geometridae > Plagodis > Plagodis pulveraria. The sequence goes on from OY982962.1 coordinate 20,628,383, forward strand.
CTATAATAATTTAATACATAGCAGTAACAAAATTTTCTAGTTTCTACACATAAGTTAAAAAATCCAGTTAATTCCGGGAGCTTGAGACCTTGAGGGCAGATTCCAATTTCTAGAAGAAACTTGTTTACCAATGTCACATATGTGTGTCATTTACACAATGGTGTGGTTATTAACGTTTACGAATAGGTAGATAGTGGCCAAAGACTTAATTATAGACATGCTATTTGCTGTGCTATCCTTAACTTATTCGCTTGTGAGATTTAATGGGCCTAAATTCATTTACTAATTTTTAAAAGGTGGACTGCAATAATACACTGTAAAGTTATAGGTACTCACAAAATATAATAAAATAATTTTTAAATTCCTTACAAATAATATTTAACCCAGAGATTGCATGAAGACAAATTAAATAATAATAAGGGAAGAAGTGATTGATCACCATCAAGCATGGTAGTGGTAAAAGGCCTATAAGCAATAAAATATAATGTATACGTTCACTTACATTATTTACAGTGTAAAATAATGATAATGATTAAAGGACAGATCTTGTGCTATAACAACAATTTGTCGTAACTATTTCACAGATTTTAATATCGAACACATAGATTGTTCAAAGGAATTGTTGTCGCCTGAGCTACTATTTAAATTGAGTCACAGGCGTGTAATTATTGAGCCTGAGTATCAAAATGTTCAACCATATCGTTTTAAGGTTTCTGTGTCTACTTTACAGCTCTATCATAAGACACTGGATATCACATTAAAAGACCAGATGTGTCAGTGATTTGTCACTGACATCTTCGATTTGTCAAATGAGCCAAGATTTTCTTGTCGGAGTTATCTATACCCTGAACCCTACGAGAGAGATATAAATAATGTACTACTGTATTGTCCACCTTCAAAAGGTCTACAAAAATTTCCAGCAATGGTATATGTCTATCTCTTAGCGATATCCCACTATAACCATTTTTATCCTCTAACTTTTTGCGAGAAGTAATGGCTTATTTACGTTATATAATTAAGTACCTTAAATACATTGTGCATTGAAGAAGTTGATAGCTCAGTAGCATTGGCTATGTGCTGCCGTGCAGCAGGTCTATGGTTCGAATCCCGCCGCAGGTTTGAGCTTCACCGCATGGTGGAAGGACATTTTTCGAATGCCTGCCTGGCGAGCAACCACCCTCAAGTAGTAGTAAAATCTGTCGCCATGTACCTAACAGTGCGTTCCGGCAGCAGTCCTTGAGAGCCAGTAAAATTACAGGCACATGAGACATAACAACTGCATGTCTCATTGTGACAGGCACAGTGCAATTCGTCGTTGACGAAATGCATCTGTTATAGGTAGAGGTTTGTCTACTTAACATCAAGTGGGCCTATGATTTGTTCCGTCACAATAACATAAAATAAAAACATAAATTAATATGGCCCTTTACAACATGTCATTTCAATGAATATTTTAGAAGATATAACAGATTATTCAGCATTGCACCCGTGTGAAGCCGGGGCGGTTTGCTAGTTCCATATATAACGGGTCTCTATCTCGTAAACAAATATGATAACAAAATTATAGAATTTATATTTTGCGTTAAGTTTTGACCTCAAAACCAATATTAAATTATCAAGTCAATTAAATTATTAGCGGCGGAGCAACTCAAGCGGCGCAGGTATGCGAATCTTGGTAGTGGCATAGATAAATGTTTATCTATGTGGTTACATATTTGAGCCCTGTAATAGATACATTGGGTTTTTCATCATGCTGTCCAAAATTTTCACCAAAATCCTTTTTTCCTTTGGAATAATAAACAATAACCCTTGTCTGCAAAATTATCTGTACATTGCATCTTAAAGTAAACATTACACGTGTAAGACCTTGAACTAAAGCAATGTATGTTAAAACGAACGGCCTTGACATGGCTTGTTTGTTGTGATGACAGTAACATCGTATACCATGTCATATTGATGCATCAAAGTTTATTTCTCGTTACCTTTGGTTATTTTCATGTAATGTTTATATATATACGATATTTCATTCCCAGGAATAATGATATATATTAAGATATGGTTTGATGAAGATTTTATGTCAAAAGTATTTTGTTCACGTTATTTAACACTGAAAAATTACTATAACACAGATCTCGATACAATACCATTAAAATCTGCCCTTACCTATTCCCCGTGGGGCGCCGGATTAGAGTTGCACCTCCCCATATCATCCCGTGGGTGTCAAAAAAGGCGACTAATGGAAAAATACTGGCAGGTGGGCAGCAGCACCTTCTAATAAACTGCCATATTACACTGCGATCCCCAAGCCGCCTGCCAAGCGTGGGGATTATGGCAAATACCCCCTTAATAGGGGAGGCTGGTTTCAGCGGTGGACGATCCGGCCGATACAGTACAGTACCTATTTTAGTTTTGGTTCAGTTTTCGTTTAGGAAGTTATTGTACGGACCCGATCTTAGTAAAAGATCCGACATACTGAAGTGAAGAATCAAATTTAGTCTAACATAAAACGCATCAAAAACACACCGGTAGAATAAAGAATATAGTCAAAAAGTGCATCCCTCTCTATTAAAATGTTATTATTTTTATTTTATTTTTGATAGTACGGTTGTTAGTCCGGTCCGAACTAGTGCAATTTTAAGTATCAATAGTTAATCCCTTGGTACTAATCTTGCTGTTCTTTAGTGACATTATTTCTGTTACTTTTAATTCATTATAGTCATAGATATTATTAATCTTTGCTACGGGTACAGTTGACTAAATATTTTTTTATGCTTAGTCAACTGTATAGTTATAGATTGGCCTTCGATAAGTGATGATGTGATCGAAGATGTTGTTCAGACTTACTGGATTTCAAGGACAGCTGCCAGAACACACCTTAAGGCACTTGGCGACTGATTTTCTACTAGAGGGAGCTAGCTAGCCAGGCGGGCATTCGCAAAGTGCCCTACCACCATGCTATAACGACTGATATCCTAAGATAACAACCAGGACCGCTGCTTAACGTGCCCTGTGAAGTACGAAAGCTCTCAGTAGTAAAGTCACTAGCGGTCACCCATCCAAGACGGCTAAGCAAACTACGCTACGAGTGCTTCAAATCTATGCTACGGTATAGTTGACTAATCCACAAAATGTACAAACTGTAAATTGAAACATTGATGGGTAGTTAATGATTATTTGGGCATTCACGCATCATCATCTTCTTAATACTTTTTTTTTCATACCCTTATTCCACTCATAAGAGGTTGGTGCGATATGTCGTCGCTAACAACACACACAACAACACGATCATAATTGTGCAAAGTTTTGGTATCGGTTTTATAGCCCGGCTACCTCTCAGACACCAACCTTTCTTGGGATTACTCACGTTAGTTGAATACCCATTACGTTACTACCATTCGGGTAATGATACTTTTTGTGCGCCCAATGTGCAGCACCAGTACATTTACATCAACGTGAGGGAAGATATGCCGCATATGATGATAAAATAATTATAATTAGGTACATTATGTTTGTTGCTATATGTTCGTAGGTGCCCGGCATCCTGTAGACCCCTCGATTCAAATTCAACCCCCAATCCTGTCGGTGTCGTAAAGGCGACTAAGGGAAAAATACCAGATGGTGGGTAAAATAGCCTTCTGAAGAACTGAAAACTTTACTGCGATCACCAAGACGCCTGCCAACCGTGGGGCTAATGGCAAATCCAGAGAGACCTCGTTCAACGGTGGACCTTCTAACACAGGTATATTAATAATAAAAACTTAAACATAGGTACAAGGGGGTCTCAAACCCATGAAATGTATTATAAATTAAGTTTACTGAAATCAATATATTTGTATTTGTAGGTGTTTATGTTTGTAGGTAATATTTTAAGGGAACTGTTTCGCGTTGTGGTTATTAACCATTATATAGAAGAAGTTCCAATACAAAAACATGTGTCTTATCAATTCCATAGATTTGTATCTCCAAATTAAAAAAGAAAACATATTACTAGATAAGGTCAGCGAGTCTTACTATTACCTAACCAAGTCTTTACCTACTATAGATATTACTCGAACATTTTCTACATAAAGCTGGACCGGACTGCATGGTATCCAACTTAGGACCGGTAATGTCATTGGATTTGTAGGATACGCTTTCAAGATAGCTTGCTTTACTGCGCTAAGCGAGAACCAAGTGTAAAGTTAAGTTAGAAAGATAAATTTGCGCGATAACTTTTATTTAACTTAACGAAAAACAGGTCTCTGTCGTTGGGTTATTAAATTAACCGACTTCTAAAAAAGTAGAATGTTCTCATTTCGACGATTATATATTTTTTACTGTATGACCACGCATTACTTCTTACAGAGTTTATGATTTTGATAAATATTTTTTTATTGGAAAGGACCTTCAAAGTGGTCCAATATAAATTTCATCGAAATCGGTCAAGTTGTTCATAAAATATAGTCAATTAACTGAATTATGTATTCGCTTACCTGGATGATTTAATGATATTATATGGCTGTTGTCGACGATGAATACTATTTTAGGCAAGTGAATTATTTTGGAGACAGTCTTTAAGACACAAAAAAAAAAGTTTTGAATCAGCATGGTACCGACTTCCACAAGTTAATACAAACTATTGAGTGTAGAAGCACGGTTCCATTTAAAAAAAATACATTGTATAGACGTAACATTCTCAACTGATGATACTGACTTGGATGGTACTGACAAGAAGGTATTGTCTCTCAAGGACGGCTGCTGGAATACACTACGCTTACCGACAGATTTTCTACTTGAGGGTAGCAGCTAGCCAGGCGAGCATTGGCAAAATGCCCTATCACTACGTGAAGAAATCCAAGTTCACGTCGCGGCGTGTTTTGAAACTGCCTGAGCGGCAAGAATAGAGTTTTTACCACGGCGTCATCACTGCTTCGAACATTACTGTTAGTTAAATTTGTATACGCTTAGTACACAATTGTGTTTGTGCGACAACATTAGAAACAATGCATTATTCCATCTAGACAGGTACCACCATGGTGCCTATTTTTTATATTTATCATTAAAACGACTCCTCGCCTGATGGAAACCGTATATCACGAAACGATGAATATGAGCAACGCTAATTACCATTACTACGATGACTAAAATGCAGTAGTGTGCAAATACTACCGTGTTGAATAAACTTAAAAGGCGCTGTAGCAATTTCTTCGAAGCGATCACCACCAGATAAAATATTTCATGTCCTGGAGTTACGATCGCGATGGAGTTTCATATAGAACACTTCAATTTTGTGCACGATACAACCTTACATTTGCCACCCAAGAGTACAGTATAGTAGTTTTTGAAGCGCTCGTAGCGAATGTTGGTAAGCAGTTCTTAACCGATCAGATAACTTAAGCAACGTCCACCGCGGTCATGACTTGGATGGGTGACAGCTAGTGACATTACAACTGAGCGCTTCCGTGCTACGAAGGGAACGGCATTAGGACGGCAGTCGTTATAGCATGGTGGTAGTGCATTTAGCGAATGCCCACCTGGCTATCTACCACCCTCAAGTGGAACAATCTGTCACAAACACCTAACCATTCGTTCCGGCAGCTGTCTTTGAGAGCCAGTAATTCAAGGTCTATGGGTATGATATGACGAAGATGTTGTTCAGGTTTATGAATAACATTTTCGACCACATCATACCCAAATTAATATTTCACAACCTTTTGTTACATTTCTAATTGCCGTAGAATCAGGAATTTGAATAATTTCGGCCACAATTTTTTTTGTTGGATTATTTAATCAAGCATGCTTAGATTGGGCATGTTTGGTAAAAGTTAAGTTAATAAAAGTATCAAGACTTCTTGGTTCTGGTTACATAACTTATGTTACGTCAAGAAGTGAAACCCTGACCTTGCCTAACTGTCAAGCAATAAATGAAAGTTGAACTATTTGTAGAATGTAAACAAACCTTTTAACCTAATTCTTTTTTTTATTTGTGTGTTAGCTAAGGCCATCACCCGTTCGATAAATTAGGACCCCATTAAAATGGTCTCTCCGTCCGCTCGACCTGCAAAACCCTACGTTTAAGGGCTGTATAACTATTTTGCACTGTAATAGGAGTCTCGTTGAAATTATCACAATTTTAAGTCTCATATGCCTGTAATTTTACTGGGTTTCAAGGACTGCTGCTAGAACACACTGTTATGTGCTTGGCGACAGACTTTCTACTTGAGGTCCCGATGGTTCGAACCATTAACGGTTCCACGGGTAGTTTTTTACCAGTAGACCATCACTAGAGATAGAATTTGAAGTTAAATAAATATCGATATTAAAGTAATGAAATGATAATAATAATACATTTACAGTTTGGTCGAATTTCACTAAATCTTACCGGTGAGGAGTTTGTAGATGAACCGCAAGCCTATATTTGTATATTTGAAAGAAAATATAACAGTTTTTTCTGTACTTAGAAGTTTTTAGTAATTTTGTTTAGGTACCAAAGTCTCTATTTATAAATAATAATATATAACCTGGGAATCTTTTCTTTTTCTTCAAATCTATACTGATTCGGTAAATGTTGAACAAGTTACAAGCGTGCTCCATCTTCGACCATATTGCGCTTTACATCAGGTCCGATTGTAGTCAAACACTTGTCAATATCTTATAAAAAGAAGAAAATCAGTAATTTATTGGTCATCAATCAACCGCGGCATGAAAAATAAACAAGATAGAATGCTCTGATATTAATACTTCTGCTTGAAAAAACACCTGTTTATTTTGTTTATATTAACTTACATAAAAATACTTACGTGCAAACTTAGCAGAACCGCCGAGCACATTCACCACCACCACCAGAGCGTATATCACAAATCTCTCACACATCCTGCTTTATCACAAAACCATGTAAACAATTTGTTGCACCGAACCACACTGACTGCTTCTTTGACCCTCAGGTTCTAACACTTATGTAAATACAGCAGGTTCTTTCTTCTAGTTGCATAAATTCGGTTGCCAATGTGCCAGTTTTCACGGTACGCTGGCTGCGGGTGTAGAATGGTAGCAAGTGGTTTTAACTGTGTGCAGTTGCGGACCTATTCTGGATGACTGGCGCGTGCTCAGCGCGATTGCATTATCGGTGGATACCATGCTAAAGCAGTATGGGCTAACCACTGTGAGAAAGTTAATGTACGCTTGCCCTCGCTGATTGAATATTAAAGATTGTTAAGATTGAATAGCAATAATTAAGAATTAGATTGTTAAGATTGAATATCAATAATTAGGATAAAGATTGTTAAGATTGAATAGAAAAATAGTTTTTCTCTTAGAGCCCAGTGCATTCACTAGATGTCGCAGAGTTGAATAAGTCGTCTATGAATTTACGATCCAATTTATGTCTGGCTTCCTCTTATGAAAATAAAGGTACTTTGACTAATAGATCGCCAGGCATGGTATATTATCATCACATCAACCGATCTTCCACTGTTAAACAAGGTCTCCCCCAGGGGATTTGCCATAATTTGCATGGTGGTAGGGAATTTTGCGAATGCCCGTCTGGCTAGCTACCACCATCAAGTAGAAAATCTGCTAACGGTGTGTTCCGGCAGCTGTCCTTGAGATTCAGTTATTTATAGGTTAGCCTGAACAATATCTTCGACCACATCATCAATTACCATCAGGTGAGATTATGGTCAAAGGCTAACCTATCAGCTATAAAAAAAACATGCTTGGATCGCAGTAGAAGTTGTCAGTTCTTCAGAAGACACTGCTTCCTAACTTCCATTATTTTTCCCTAAGCCGTTAGAAATTGTGGAGGTGACATACTAACCTGGCTCCCCACGGGAATATATAGTATATTATATGGTTCACAAATCATTCTTGTGTGAAATTGTAATTTGTTATAAAATTTTACTTTATTATCATAAAATTCTAGACTAGACGCACCCCGTGGTTTCACCCGCGGTGACATTAAAAGTGATTTTAGTGATGATGAAAAAAATAATCTTATGTTTTACTCCAGTACCTAAGCCGAGATTTTCCGAGTTCCTGAAACGGTTCAGTCGTTTCAGCGTGAAAGAGTAACAAACACAAACTAACAAACTTTCTCATATAATAATATATATCCTGTTAAGTATTAAATTGATACCCCACTGGAGTGTACTGTACTGTATCAGCCGGATTGTCCACTGTTGAACACAGCCTCCCCCAATATGATAACATTCTAGCCCAGCACCTAACGGGTTTGCAGTGTATTGTGCTTTTGCCCACCCTTGGTACCAGGTTCATTGAGTGCAGTTTTCAAGGTTAAACTTCACAGCAAGATGGTAGGGCATTTTACAAATGCTCGCCTGGCTAGCTATCACTGATGACAGTAGAAAACATGTCTCTGAACTGGGTGAAAGTTAACCTATCAACTGTAACAAACAAACTTATAGATTCGAAGTCCTGTTTTCGTACGATATGAAGAGATGACACATACAAGTGACACGTCTAATTATGAGTTTCACGTTCGGCCATTGCAGTTAAATTGTCACATACGTAATAAAAAAATATGAGATAATAATATATGGGTGTATGTATGTCTTGGTCACTCAGTAATTTTTTAATTAACTACTAGTAAGTAGTTACTCGCTAAAACAGAGTGCTCAAGGGAACTTCCTCCTATCAAGAAACCAAAGTTAATATAAGCAACGTCCATACTATTAATGTTCCGCTGTAGTGTGTCGGTACGATAGCTTTCAAAATCCGCGCCCAAGGCTTTTGAGTGGGAATGTTTACTTTAGACTAAGCCTTTTAACGATTAAACTGATATGTAGTTTGGAAAAGGTATTTAGAAGTATTACCTATCTCTAGTTTACGCAATTCTTGCCGATCCATCAATGCATTATTGCACATCACTTAATATTGCAAAATGTTTAAGAAATAATTCATAAGTAATGATATAGTTATCCGTAGTATACTGTGCCCAGTAGATGGCAACAGCCTCTAACTCTATTACACGGAAACAAAACATATTTTTTTTATTTATATCTGATAGTCTAAACTTTGACCACTATCTCACCTGATGGTAAGAGATGATGTGGTCGAAGATATTGTTCAGGCTAACCTAGAATATAAAGGCTCTAAAGAATTGCTGCCGGAACACACTATTAGATACCCGGTGACAGATTTTTTTACTTGAAGGTGGTAGCTAGCCTGGCGGGTATACACAAAATACCCTACAACCATGCTTTAACGTAGCGAAGTTTTCTTAGCTGTTCTTAACCAATCATCAAAGTTAAGCAACTTCCACCGCAGTCATGACTTGGATGGATGATCGCTAGTGAAATTACTACTGAGCGCTTCCGTGCTTCGGAGGGCACGTTAAGCCGTCGGTCCCAGTTGTTATTTTAGGATGGCAGTCGTTTCAGCATGGTGGTAGGGCATTTTGCGAATGCCCGTCTGGCTAGCTACAACCCTCAAGCGGAAAATCTGTCGCTCACCTAACTGTGTGTTCCGGCGACTGCCTTTGAGAACCAGTAATTATAGGTTAGCCTGAACGACGATCACATCATCTCTTACCATCAGGTGAGATAACTAATAAAGGGCATAACTATCAGGCATAAAAAAAGATATTTAGATAGATATATAACACTTAATTGTACTTTCATATTACAATTAATAATACTTACAAAATATTTTATCTTCAAATAGTACAATCGGCGGCCTTATTGCTAGGTAGCGATCTCTTCCAGGCAACCGTATGCAGAAAAAACAATTCGATCAACACGTGGGTAGAGTGTAAAACTAAGTGGGATTATTGAACTGGTTACGTACCTAAATATGTACAAGTGCCTACAATAAATATTTAATATGTGTACAAAATATACCTTATTCATATTAGATATATGTATACACAAAACATATACATATTATATAAACATATAGATATCAAAATATAATTGATGGTTATGGCAAAATCGTGATCTATTGCGAGTGAGGTGCTGGGCTAGAAAGTCACCCCCCCATATCTACCCATGGGTGTCATGAGAGGCTATTAAGAGTAACGTACTAGAAGGTGGGTGGCAGTGCTTTCTGAGGAGCTCATATCTAACACTGCGATCCCCAAGCCACCTGCCAAGCGTGGTAATTATGGCAAACCCCACATATAAAGGGAGGCTGTTTTCAGCAGTGGATTATCCGGCTGATACAGTATTGAGAGCAGCTATTTCGCTTTTCTTATTGCTACACAAACGGGCAGCTTGAATGGCGAATGACTAGTCATTTAAAAAACTCGTTCCATCCCGATACGATGGTTAAAGAACGAGAGCAAATATTAGTTATGAGTAATTTTGTCATGATAGCTCAATTGGTTAAAGCATACCCCGGCTAAAGGGGTGGATGGAGGCGGGTTCAAATCCCGCACATGACTATATTTTTTTCTCTCATACATTTGTAATTTTGTAAACTCGAGTTTATCGGTGGTTCAAATATAATAATGAAAATTTAATAATTATAGATTAACTATTTTAACCCTGGACTACGAAAGAATTATTATTATAATTACTTTGTCTCAGGTTGTGGGCGTAGCGCAGTGTGTCACTTGCGACTTGTTGACATATAAGCAAAACTATAGAAATTGTGTCTGTTGATACGACCACCTATTCACACTCAATTACAATTTGTAATCTTATCGTAATAAGATCTTTTAATGTTGTCTGAAGAAAGTGTTATCTATCTATCTATCTATCTATGAATAAATGTTTCAGAATTTTCCTTATCTCTTTTTATGATATTGATATTGTGCAAGCAATCTCAAGTACAAATCAGTTCATCATCGTTCCAGTTTATAGAGATGTTAGTGGACGCTTTCCAGATGATGATTTACAACAATTGCGACTATTATATATGTATATATATATATATATAATATATTATAATATATAATATATATATATATATATATATATATATATATATATATATATATATATATATATATCACCTGATGGTAAGTGATGATGTGGTCGAAGATGTTGTTCAGGCCAACCTAGAAGAACTGGCTCTCAAGGACAGCTGCCGGAACACACCGTTAGGTGCTTGGCGACAGATTTTCTACTTGAGGGTGGTAGCTAGCCAGGTGGCCATTCGCAAAATGCCCTACCACCATGAAAAATATATAAAAAAGTGGGACTCGCGCACGAAGGGTTCTGTAACTAAACATTCTGTGAATAGTTAAAGCTTCTACCTGTCCCGTTATTAGTATCGAGCAAAAAACAGTTAAAAAACCAAGTTTGTTGTATGGGAGCCCCCCTTTAATATTTATTTAATTTTTCGTATTTGTTGTTATAGCGGCAATAGAAATACATCATCCGTGAAAATTTCAACTGTCTAGCTATCACCGTTCTTGAGATACAGCCTGGTGACAGACGGACGGACGGACGAACGGACCGAGAGCGAAGTCTCAGTAATAGGGTTCCGTTTCAAAAATCCTAAAAATGATGTGTGGCTGTGTTATGGACCCGGCCGTTATTTGTATTTGAATACGTCTCAAAATGACGGGCTACCCCCTCCGTCGCGAGCGATGTCTTACAGTCCTAATAAATTATTTCATTCATTAGCTATCCATTGGAGTAAATAAAATTTGGATGGGGACGATAGATATGTACCTGCAACACCAAACTCTATTCCAATATTTTGTTATCATTAGTTTTTTTAATTGCGTCACTATGGAGGTAATTTTAAAGATGTATTGAAGTCAAAAGCAATCTTGTTTTTATGAAAAATATTTTAGTATTGTAGTAGTGATGAGTATCACGATAGTTACGGGCAGCCGCGCAGGAGAATATATTGAATAATTCCGTCAGTACATAATTACATAATTGAGCTTCATTGCAAGGTGGTGCGGCATTTAGTAGGCAAATGTTAGCCTGGCTAGCTATCACTGTCAATAACAAAATTTGTCGCCAAGCACCTCAAACGTCAAGCAGACGTATTCCGGTTGCTTAGTAATTAAACAACTTTAAGATTGACCAAATCGTGTATATTTAACATTAGTTACCCCGTGACTACGATCACTGTAAAGTGTTTGAAAAATCGGGTTAAATAATTTTAAACATTCGCGATTTAGCTTTAAAGTTGTTTAATTATATTGTGTCACAATTGCAAACAAAACTTAAGAAAATATCATTTTAAGCCTATTTATTAAGCTTGGCCTCATCATATATTACTAACACGTGTAAAAATATATACCCCCGTGGGGTGCCGGGTTGAAGTTGCACCTCCCCATATCATCCCATGGGTGTCGTAGAGGCGACTAAGAGAAATATACTGGAAGCTGGGCAGCAGCGCCCTCTAAAGAACTGCCATCTTATACTGCGATCCCCAATCCGCCTGCCAAGCGTGGGGATTATGGCAAAACCCCTTTAATAGGGGAGGCTGCGTTCAGCAGTGGACGATCCGGCTAATGCTGATGTCAAAATATAAAATTATTTTGTGTTTTATTGTTAAATAAAGATACATAGCACTGACCCTATGAAGTATCTATGTACGTTATGTACTTAGTACAACAATATAATTTAATACAATAATTTAATCAACCTATTATAAAATGTAATATGAGTTCAGAATTCAGATAACAGAGCAGGGTAACACGGAATAAAACGTTAAGGCGCTCATGAGAAAATACGCCTTTAAATATTATAATATCAAAGTACCTTTCTGCTACTTGAGAAGTAAATTGCTGCAGATTGGGGCAATTTGCATAAATCACTGTTTTCTTTGGAAAATCGTTCTTAACACGCACATAGATTTATTACTTCGCCCACTCGCAAGTTCACCTGAAGATTTTAGATTTTGATGTATGACTCATATTAAATACTAGTGTTAAATAGGACTATATGTTACTAAATCTGTTTATCAAAGATATTAGTGACAGCTTGGAGTTTGGAACTATGCTCGGTAGATGGCGATATGCTCGACTTCTATTCCATAAGAACGCACCATATCTGGCTGAATGTGTTTTGTAACACTTCTACCTACTCTTTAGGAGAAACGGGCATGACGATGATAATACGTATGTGATATGTATGTACATTGTACAATCAAAATAGCTTGTGTTCTTTTGTGCCTTTTGGATTTCTAGGGCAAATCGGAGCCATATAAGTAAAACTTTGATGCTTATATGTCTTTCTGTCAGTGGGTACGTCACATTGAAGGAGAGAACTAATATATTTTAACCCATGACGACGGATGGAACCGAATGGAGGCGGTTTATGCGTTTGGGGTATGAGGTTCTTTGTATGTATGTCTGTTACCTACTATTTACATCGTAAACGGACTTCAATGCGGTTTTTTGCATTGAATAACTATTATTTCGGAGCAGGTTCTTAAACACTTTAATGATTGTAGACAACCAAAGGGCGTTGCAGCAGCCAGAATAGTCAGTGCTTGAAGAGAGTACCTCAGAACGATTCTTTTATCTATAAAATAGTAGGACTAATACCTCAATACGAAATCGATAAGACTACAGTCAGGTTGACCGTTCTGGCCGTCTTTTTTCACATTAACGTAGAAATGGTCTCACAAACAAATACCGAGAATCGACATGAGGAAAATAATAGTTAGTTTAAGTCGTTCTTTTCATTTTTGATTTCACATTTCTAAGGAAATAGCTGATTGTTTCGTGGGGTGCCAGGTTAGAATTACACCTCCCCATTTAATCCCGTGGGTGTCGTAAGTGGCGATTTAGCGAAAAATACTAGAAGGTGGGCAGCATCGCCTTCTAAGGAACTGCCATCTTACACTGCAATCCCCAAGACGCCTGCCAAGCGTGGAGATTATAGCAAATACTCCCTTAGTAGGGGAGGCTGTGTTCAGCAGTGGATAATCCGGCTGATCCAGTTACCCGAAAACTCGTAGCTTTAAAAATGACAGTTCAAGCTGTTAAAATAAAAAGACTCACATCTCAACAACTATTGAAACGAGTTTCTTTACAAAACTACAGCTACTTGTTTCTTTACAGCACTTATAGATCTCATTGATATCTTCATTTTAAATGACAGCTTTCAAATTTAAATCTCCATCTGAGGCTCCATCTGAGAAACTATTCATCCTAGACTTTTAGTAGCAGTAGAGCTTATTAAATATGGATTTCCGCTCTCTGCCAAGCAGTAATGTCCGCATTATTGTGTCCTAGTTGAAGGGTAGTTGTGAATAGTTGCCGATGAAATTACAGGCACGTGATACTTAGCAACTCTATTGGTGCAATACAATTCGCCGCTTGTGTCTTGTGACGCACTGCACCGCTTAACATCAGTTGAACCTAGTGCTTGTTTCATCTCAATAGCATACAAAAAAGTTAAAAAAAACTACTGGCTAATATACAGAAGTTAATAGCTATCATTAAGATCTTCATATCTGACGATATGTCTATCAAACTAATACCCATATAAGTGATTTTTCTCAGTAAGTAATGATTTTTGACTATCGGATTATTAAAATAAGTGATAGTTTTTTTAAATAGTAACAGCTGTCAAAACTAAATGGCCTTTATCTTAAAACTAATTCAACGTATTTTTTTCCCAGAACTTGTTTAAATTGTAAGCGGAATATTAGTTTATTTCTGACGAAATAGGAAGACATTTAAGATCATTGCTTTGTAATTCACTGCAATGTTCAATAGAAAATGACTGTGTGTGTGAGATTATAATGCTCAGATCAAAAAACTTGTTTTCTTAAATAGATGCCGCAACCAAAATTATTGTTTACTAAGGACAAAGTTTAGGTATCGATAACAAAAAAATTGTATGAAAAATAACCTCCTTGCCAAATCTCAATGTATTAAAATGCATGTTGTTTGCTTTTCCATACTTATCTGTACTGATGAAAAGTCTGAATAAGTACATTTATTAATTGAATAACATATAAAATAGTATGACATGTCATCAAAGTGTCAAACTTTTATTTTTAAATAAATAAGGTACTAAAGATGGATGGCCAGAACGTACCTCGCTAGATCCAGGTGGAATCTAAAAATTAAAGCATTTAAAAAAAATGTGACGCTTTTTTCTCTGTCAGATAGAACAAATGTTATTCCAAGACAAGTCCTAGAAAAAATGATATTCTTTTTCTTGCAAATTGATTTCGTACACCGATTAAAACTACACAAACATTCCGAACGCACTTTTTATTTTTAAATACGTTCCTTTTTTGCATATTCTAAACTTCATCGATGTATTATTTTTGTACTGCAATTGTAAAAACAATGTTATAAATGTTATAATAATGTACAAGTACGCGCTTAATCGTATACATAAGTATTAAAGTGACATTTTATATTAAAAATATATTAATCTACAAACTATATGCAGAATGGAACGGAAAAAAACTACTGTTCAAGTGATCTTCTCTATGTTATCTGTGGCGGACGGACGATTTCCTACACAGATTATCTTTGTGCTTGCTACAATAACCCATACTCTGTTTTTGATTTCTTGATTTATTTGACCATTGCATACCTACATGACGCTTGTCGCTTATGCTGATTGCCTATCATTTCATAAGCTGTGACCTTGACTCTAGCTACATTTGTTGAGATATCTACCTATAAAAAAAACCTTCGAGCATATACTATAGCGCAGGAGTGTCAGGCTAGTTTAAAATAATTAAGTTGGTATCTATATAGCATTAAATTGTATTTTTTTCTATTCCCAATTTCTTATCTGCATGTGGTATGACGTAATTATATAATATATTTGAATAATTTGAATGATCAGGTTAGGATAACCTCAATCGCATTTCTTTATTATTAAATAACGTGGCCTTTGGTCAAAAATATAAATAAGGAATGGTTTTTTATATACTTTAACACAACAAACGGACTAATAATTATGCTAAGACAATGATTTTTCATGTCAGGCCCAGATTAGTATAGAAAGTGACCGACATTCTTTATCAAAGTCAAATATCTCTGCGTTATTGTTGTACATGCAGACTCTGATACCTCTGATGTTTGAAACAGATAGGAAAGACAGTAAATTTATTTTAGTAAATAATGTGTTTTGATGTCTAATCAAAAAGACTCTGTTGAAATGTTTAAAGTTTTCTTCAACCAAATGTAATGTATGTGGAGCCCAACATTGAAGTTGTTCAAGTTAAACTTGCAATTGATATAGCATTTAACAACTGTATTTTTGGACAGTAAAATGGATTTTAGTATTCGAGGGTGGGCGACCTCAGATAAATCATCTCTCCGAGAGACTTAGTTCTGCTACATATGCCGTTCATAAGATAAGGATGTTGACAGATTTAGATTCAGCTCAGCTAGTTTATTTCGCATATTTCCAAAACATAATGTCGTATGGTGCTCTTGAAAACGTCTAAATCATAAACTGGTCTATTCACGCACGAATGAATATAAAAACAATAATATTTTGTCTAACCTCGATTTTTCCTGGCTGTGGAGAATTGTGACACGCATAAATCAGCGATAGCTGAGCACTTGTTTGAGTCAGGACCTAACCACTGGATCGAGCTACATGGCTCAAAAATTTGTTTTTTGTCTCCGCGTGCAAGTTCCGATACATTCAGTGTAGTGTGTCGAGGTGACAGTGATAAAGAAAACAACTAAAACCAAACGGGGGTAGATTTAAATCGCTCTCGCCGCTCCTCAAGACGATTACACCCGCTCCTTCAGTCTACTCGTGACCACGGTTAATGCAACTTGATCGTCACGTCGAGGTTAGTCAAAATATTATTGTTTTGATATTAATTCGTGCGTGAATAGACCCGTTTATGATTTAGAAACATTAGTTTAGTTCACGAAAGTTTAAAGAATAGAACAATTTGAGCGCTCGGAAGAACTAACGTAAATTTAAATTAAACTACGCCAACTTAACAATATTAGGAATAAAAATAATTAATTATTTTGAAGCGCTGATAGCGAAGTTTGCTAAGCCGTCCAGGCAACGTTCGCCGCAGTCATGACTTGGATGGGTAACCACTAGTGAAATTAAAACAAGGCCCTTCCGTGCTTGTTAGGTGTCGCTAAGCAAAATCATCGTGATGGCGCTGTTTCTGCAAAATCATGTTTTTACTTTTTAACTGTAATAACTGAGAAATTTACATATTTTAGGTGATTTCTCGGATTTGCCAACTTGTTCTTAGCACAATATCAAACATAGTTAAATATATTGACACTTACAATTTTATGTAAATGTTTATTAATACCAATGTCAAGTATTTGAGATAATTGTAACAAAAAGCAACTTACGATGCGTAATGCTAGAATGCAAATCTCGTAAACTGCAAAACATTTTTGGTTAAAGAATATTTTTGACGTTATAGTCCGCTCAAATTAGACCAAAAAATAAAAGTAAAGTTACATAAATTCCCAACAAGCTGAAAATCAGTAAAATTGTTTAAAATATGATTAAAAATAAAATTTGAAAGTTCGATTTTCACCAAAACTGCCAGTTTTATTATAAATACTAATAACACTTTTGATAAAAATTGAAGAACATAAAATTATCTACAAAAAATAGATTAATACTTTTTTTTTTCTACGAGACATCGTTTTTTAGATATTACGATTCAAAAACACTACACAATTATACAGGTATACAGGGTGGAAACTTTCAGCGAGGCAGTAGGGGAAGTACCTTATCCATTGCAGCTACTTGGAAATGGTCTTTGGAGACTATACATATTTTTTTATGAAATTTTGATCACCATTCACAGATTTAAAAATAAATACAGTTAGCAAGAAAATAGCCATTTTACATAAAAACATTTTTTGATGCCAATCGATACTGTTTCTAACACTGATCAAAAACTTCTAGGGGACCAATCATCGTTGGATTACTTAAAAAGTCACGAATGGCAAAAAACTTTTCCCGTAGATTTTGTATGAAAACTTTACGCGTTTTAGTAACAGTTGAGATCTTTTTGTTGACTGAATAAAAAGATAAGTTTAAAAACAAAACAAATTTCGAACTCGTTAGTACTAAATTAAATACAATCTAGACAGTTCGTTGATCAATGGATAGGAACACATGGTCCTATTTCTTGGTCATCGCGTAGTCGAGATTTGACGCCACTAGATTTCTTTTTGTGGAGCTACCTAAACAACTGAGGTTTACAAAAAGCAATACGATAGTGTAGAACAGACTCACTAACCACAATTTTGTATGGAAATCATACAAATGAATTGCCAGCAGCCACTAGGTCAGTACAAAAACGAATTTTACAAAGAATAATAAAAAGAAGAAATTTTACAAAATGTCAGGGAAAAGTTTTTTTTGCAATTTGTGACGTTTTGAGTACACCAACGATGGTAAGTCCGATAGAAGTTTTTGATCAGTATTAGAAACAGGATCGGTTGGCATCAAAAATGTTTTTGTGTAAAATGGTTATTTACTTGCTAACTGTATTCATTTTATAATCTACAATTTTTATTTCCAGTGTTTTTATGATCAAACTTGCCGTTTTGGTAAAAATTGCAAAAAAAACTATTTTTTTTAAATATTTTTTTTCCATACAATAAAATTTGAAATTTCCCCGTCATTCCCCTGACGGGGAAATTTCAAATTTAATTTTAATCATATTTTAAACAATCTTACTGATTTTCAGCTTGTTGGGAATTTATGTAGCTTCGAATGTCTAAATTGAACGGACTATTATTGAGTTGCGCGTAGAAACAACATAGGCCAATATAAAACAGTTTTATAATGACTTATGACACGTTTTTTAAAGTAAGTGATGATGTGGTCAGGCTAACCTAGAATAACTGGCTCACAAGATGAGCTGCCAGAACACACCGTTACGTGCTTGTCGACAAATTTTCTACTTGAGGGTGGTCGCTAGCCAGGCCGGTATTCCTAAAATGCTCTCCACCATGTGGATAAGCTCAAGCCCGCGGCGGGATTTGAACCATGGACATGCTGCGCAGCCTATAGCCAATGCCACTGAGCCATCACTGCTTCAAAACCATATTTCTGTTACTGATAAATATCCCTGAGAAGAAAATCAACGCAACAGTCCCCTCCATATCAGTTACAAGGCGTCCATTACTCAAATCATCAATCAAATTTAAAAGGAAAAAGGAAACATGAATATTGCTGATAGAATAAGTCTTCATGCATACGTAGTTTCAGTGAAGGTGCGTGCATATAGCAGCAACTTGCTATTGCATTATACATCGAGTCAAATCATTCAAGGTGATCAGTAGAGTGTAAAACTGAGCAAGGAACTCACGATAAGTTGATTTAATTAAGTGTTTTTGTTTATAAAAACAAGTTGCTTATACGATATTAAGCTAATATTACTCTAAAGTCAATAATACAGCCAATAAACAGGCCGCTTATTCATATCAACATGGCGTTGCGTTCGTCATCTTATGTAGATAAGTTAAATAGTTTTGTCAACTTGCGGTCATTACTGACTGCTAGTCATTTACCTAATACTAAGAGCGCCACTTGCACATTCAGCCGTCGCGTCGTCGGTCCACTTCCAAAGTTATCCTGTTGTACGAGTATGAGGATACACTTTTAATTATCTTAAAAATATGTATACTTATAGTATTCTCAGAGAGGATGTTGAAGGTAATAATATATATAACAATTATTAAGCGTGTTAAAATTAATTGTAACTAAACAGGATAATGTATAAACAAAACTGTTAATATCATTAAATAATTCAACTGGGATTTTTGTGGAATAAAGGTTAGAATGTATGGCTCCACTGTTGTTTTGAGTAGTATGCCACATGAAGCCATTGCTACAGTTTAAAGCATTTTAAAATTCCCGTGTAATGTATCCTTTGAAGGTAGAACTAATTTTAGTAGATTATTACACATAAACTTTTTTATTAGTGCACAGAAATGTCGTATTTGATCTTTATTTAATTGTCCACCACCCAAAATCTGTCAAAGTGAATCAGTCATATTTTAAATAATCCTACATCAGAAATCCGGTCAAAATGTGTGTGAAATTAAACATAGTCTCAATGAATTTAGCGATTTAATCACGTACTAATTAATTACTTATGCCATGCATGACTTATAATCAAATCATAATAATTATAGCAATCCATCTTTATCTCATGGCAGTTAACGCATATAAAAATTATTATTTTCTATCAATGACTAATGAAAGCAAGGACGTTATGTTCGTTTCACAAACAGCCCGTGCTCTTTTTGTTAAATAATCTCATTCGTTTATAACGTCATCTTCATCATCATCAGGCGGAAGTCGTCCACTGTTGAACAAAGGCCTCCCCCATTGACCGCCACAAAGAACGGCTATTAGCCACCTGTAGTCAACGGCTACCCGCGACTTTAACGATGTCTCAGTCCACCTGGCCTACCTACTCTACGTCTTCCGGTGTATGATGTCACCGTATTGTAATCCAGTTAACCAATTATAGTCCCCTGGTATGATTCGCAGCTGGCCGGTGAGACGAATTACTTAGCATCTCATGGACTCATATCGGTACATGGTGCCGGGTCCATAGCGTTGCAGAGGAAGAGGCCCAAGTCACAGGTGCCTGAGACTTACATTCCGGGGAGTAAAGTTATGGGGTTCACCGGTCGAGCCTCCCCCCTGCCTAACCAATTTTTTTAAGAACCTACTAATGCGACCTTGGGTACACGTTCTAGGATGGAAGTTGCGGTTGTTCTTGCCGAGACCAAGGACTTTTAGTAGGTTATATAGGGTTTTTTTTTTATACTGATTGATTGATAATATTTTTATATTATATAGCGATTTCACTGGATACCCCTTCTACAGCATAAAAATTCACCACATAATCGTTTATGGTTACTATAAAATAAAAATGTTTACGTATACATTAATCAGCGTTCTTGAAATGTACGCAACTAAGTAACTAAATAAACTAACTATAATGATTCTGCATGAAATCACACACAATACAATTTTATAGCTGTTATTAAACTATGTTAATTCTTGGTTTTATTCTCCATACATACATTTCTTGATTTTTTGCTATTCTTGGTTTACTCTCCGTAACAATCCTTCCGTTGGAATATTGTGTATGTATATGAGAAAAGTTTAAGCATTTCTGTCGAAGAGTTTTATAGAAACAAAAACCGGCCTAGTGCCATTCAAACTTGCGTAGGTATATAGCGTAAGAACATATTTTTTGGTAAATGTATGAAACAAAATATTTTGCCTTTATACTTAGCCAGATTAGCTTAAGTAAAGTAGTCATTTGAATTTCGCTGATGCTACTTTACAGCAAAAAGCAAAATTGTACATAAACTGTGAGTATCACTTAACATTAAAAAAACTACCAATGTATAATATTTATAGCTTGTGAGGTCAGGGGGCATAGGGAAATGCAAAATTTCTGGTGTTTACATTTTAATAAATTGCCGCACCATCTTTTGGCTCTTTTGATGAAGCATATCTGGAGTAAGTACGCCAAAAATAATTGCAGATTGGCTTATTCAAATACTGAATAAACAGTGATTTTTTACTCTCAGAGACCACTGTCTCCCACTTGATAAACCCTTTTGCGAACTAGAAAGGAAAAGTCGTTTAGATAGTCCAAGCGTCGCAGATTGTTCTCATGTGCTCGTTATTTCTGTCTAGGAATCTGGTCTTTGGCTACAGGCCCTTGTTCCAATATTTCAATTTCAAAATATCTTTATTCATCATAAACACATAACATTTGTACATTTCTAGTGTATATTTTATCATAGAAAGCCAACGTTAAATAGTTTGTTTTATAAGCTGAATAGCTTTCGTAAAACTTGTAAAAGTGTAACATTCTATTTTACTTTTTATATACGCGTAGTTAAAACATTGTATAAATCTTATTTTTGTCATATTGCTATCTTTAGGAACAGACTTATATTTTTACATTGTATTTGTAAAGAAATTACGTTAATAACATCCTAGGTGGAAGGTAGTTGAAAGTAAACAACAAAAAAGCAAGCGTTAAACTCATGGCAGTTGATAGATAGCAACAAAAACTAACATAACATGTTGTAGTTGCCCGCGCAAGGCATGAATCGACGAATGCGACGCGCACGCCGTCCAGTCCTCATATCACCAGATAATACGGGCGGGTACGGCGCGCGCCGTAGCAGCTAGGGAAGCTCATGCTCCGCGCGGGTGACTGTTCCTATTCATCGCGATCGAGGAAAAGGTGATGTGGTAACTTGTACGTTTTGTACTTATCGATAAACGTTAAATTCTTCGAACGAGTAATACAAATATTTTTTATTAATTTTTTACGTTTAGGGTTTGTAAATATATAAAACTTTTCTGTTAGCTTTTATATAAATAAGTAAATCCGTGGTAAGCCAATTTTTAAATGAATTTTGTTAAGATTAGTATAGAACGGATAGTTAAACGAGTACTTTACAGCTATATTTTGTATGGCTTGAAGTTTACTTATGTTAGTGGCGCAGGTGCTGCTCCATATAGGTCAAGCATAGGTAATACAGGGATGGACCAGGGTGCGATATATATACTAAGTTTGGTGTTACTGTCAAGAAAAGATTTTCTGTTTAGAACAGGGCTTAAAGAATTCAGTGCTTTTATTATTTAAGAAATGAAGTTCTTCTACTATTGTGCGTCAATCCTTCTTCAATTTAAAACAATATTTTAAACATTATTTTTTCTATTTACTGAATAAACCAACTAGCACTCACGGTGTTTTGGTCGTAATCTCCGACCGGTGTTCGAGCAGTAAAGATGCTCATTCACAAGGAATGCGGGCAGCTTCGAGGGCTGCTAAACGCGCACTGCGGGCGGCTGCTCGCAACGCCCTCTGCGAAACTTGAGGAACGGCGGGCAGCAATGGCATCGCAGGCAGGGTACGGGCGCGTGCGTCACTGTCGCTGTCTTCACTGCACTCGTCAAAACTATGTGTAGGGTCTTCGCACACTATAGCAATTACGTCTAATTCGCGGGTAAACAGTTTGGCACTGGTCGAGGCACAATTAAGCACCGGTTTCCACGCAGATGGTAAAG
Source organism: Plagodis pulveraria (assembly GCA_963890685.1). NCBI lineage: Eukaryota > Metazoa > Arthropoda > Insecta > Lepidoptera > Geometridae > Plagodis > Plagodis pulveraria. The sequence continues at coordinate 20,651,329 of OY982962.1, forward strand.
TCCAGCCACCGTCCCTATTAAAATTTGGATGACGATTTATTTCAATAGCCTCACGTACTTTCCGCGGCACAAAATACTTTTCTCTCGCTAGTACGGATGCATTATCAAACCGTATGAAATGATTCGTATCTTTAACGAATTAGACGTAATTGCTATAGTGTGCGAAGACCCTACACATAGTTTTGACGAGTGCAGTGAAGACAGCGACAGTGACGCACGCGCCCCTACCCTGCCTGCGATGCCATTGCTGCCCGCCGTTCCTCAAGTTTCGCAGAGGGCGTTGCGAGCAGCCGCCCGCAGTGCGCGTTTAGCAGCCCTCGAAGCTGCCCGCATTCCTTGAGAATGAGCATCTTTACTGCTCGAACACCGGTCGGAGATTACGACCAAAACACCGTGAGTGCTAGCCGGTATATTCAGTAAATAATTATGTCAACTCACGTTAGTTTTTATTATTTTTTCTTACAGATTTACTCGTACCCACCACACCAGGCTAACGCTCTTATTTCATTGTTTATTTAATGAGTGAATTGGAGAGAGCTCGTTATGACGTCACCTGAGCATCAAGTGAGAGCGAGAAGAGAAACTTTTCCAGTATTTTTTTACTTGCGAGAAAGGGAGAGATCTAACTATGAGAATGAATGAATTTTCTTATGACGTAGAGCTTGCTAATGAAATTGAAATGGAAGTGTGAATGGACTCTTTAAGAGTTCTTTGAGGAAGTTTTCAAGGTCTCTTTGGTTTGTTCTTTTTTCGTATTGTTTTATAATTCAACTGACGTCACAGGCTAACTATGCGTTGCGTCTATTAGCATGTCAGAATATATCCATATGGCCCTACAGTCTACTTTTATCAGTAAGTAGTATAAATTGTTTTGATGCAATGATAGCCAAGCGGTAATAGTTATGAACTGCCATGCCGCACGTCCATGGTTCGATCTTTACTGCCGGCTTGATCGCCACCACATGGTGAAAGAGCATTTTGCGAATGCTCGCCTGGCTAACTACCAACCTAAATAGAGAATCTGTCGCCGAGGACAGCGTGTGCCAGCAGCAGTTCTTAAGGGCCAGTGAAATTACTGGTACATGAGACTTAACAACTGCATGTCTCAGGGTAACGGGCGCAGTGTAGTTCGTCACTTGTGACGAAAATAATCTGTTATAAGAAGAGCTCATCATCATGTGGGCCTAGTGCTAGTTTTGTCACAATCCTATAAAAATATATCTTTTTAAAATAATTATGTTAAACCAAATACCGAATAATGACCGCAATGAATGGCAGTCGCAGTCAGTCAGACCGCAAGTAAGTCAATTTTAGCGTCAACGGCGCTTTCTAAAAGTTGAGCAAATAGCTACCAATCACCAAAAAATATATTATGTAAAGCAACTGCGAGAAAACCGGACGTAATTTAGAAGTATTCTTCCACCAATTCAACTTGTTATTTAAAATTAATCCCAAATATTTAAAATTTCTACTCCAGGGAATATTAAACCTTACAAAATCACAAATATACGATAGGAAAAATTTAAGTCATGTGCGGAATTCGAACCCGCGTCCCCTTGAGCCGGAGTATGCTCTAACCAATTGAGCTAACATTACATGACATCATGACTCGAATCTTTCTTATCCCTCTTTAACCATCGTATTGGGATGGAGCGAAATCTATAGTACCACTTGCGTTGTACTACAAACAAGACCAATTTTGCAATTGGTTTTATACTTGTAAATGATGACGCAACCTTATAATTTTAATATTGTTAGGTTTGCAATAACGCCTGCTATGCGGATAACATTACAAAATCACAAATATACGATAGGAAAAATTTAAGTCATGTGCGGGATTCGAACCCGCGTCCATCGACTCCTTGAGCCGGAGTGTGCTCTAACCAATTGAGCTAACATGACATGACGTCATGACTCGAATCTTTCCTATCCCTCTTTAACCATCGTATTGGGATGGAGCGAAATCTATAGTACTGTAGTTGTGTTAAGTTAGTTAATAACAAATAGTGATAAATACAAATACTAATTAACATTTAAAAGTCTTAGCATAGTTACCATTTAATCAAATCAAATTTGTGTAATAAATATCTTCAGCTACGCAATAGAGTTCTCCAGAAGGTGTGCCTTTAAATGAACATCATCTTCTTAGTCGTTACGCTCTTGACAGAGCGGTCGTGGTCGTCATGTAGTTGTAGTGGGGGCAGATGTAATGCGCCTCACAATGTCACGCCATCGCCTTCTATTCGCGGTCATCCTGGTGCACTCATGCAAGGGACCGCCCACCGCAGATTTAATTTGGTCAGTCCATCGCATGGGTGACCTCCCGCGCGGTCTTGTGCCCTCTACCTTGCCTTGAACGACAAGACGCTCAATGGACTGGCTACTTCGCCTCAAAACATGCCCAAAGAATTCGAGGACCCGCGATTGCACTATAGCTGAAAGACGCTGCTTAATGCCGAGTTCTTGAAGTATCGAGACGTTTGTGCGAAACTCGGTCCACGACACTCCAAGCATTCTTCTCCAGCACCACATCTCAAGAGCATCTATTTAAAAATGAACATGGACAAGACGAAAATTATATATAATGTCCATGTTATACCTATATCAGTAGTGGTTGAGAAAAATAATCTCTAAGTTTGTTGACCATTATATTACTTTTAGCCCCTATGAGGCTCAAAAAGAAAAGAAAACCTTGTCCCCTTGTGGGGGCGAAAAAATGAAAACATTTAGAATAACTCATCATAATTTACTTCGGACAGACTATCCAGATAGGTTGGTTGGAAAATGAGATCAGCTCCATGCCCCACGGACCCAATATATCTACACCAAACAGCTCAAATATGTAACCACCACAGGTATTAGCTTAATTGCGCCACTTGCGTTGCTCCGCCAAGGTAACCGCGGCTCCAGCTAGCAGCAGTAATAGCCATATGGGCTATTATGTATATTTTAAATTATCGACCTAATGCAAACTTAAACTTTTTAATTTATTTTCAAGTAATGGGGAATTGAATTAAATTAATTTGTATATATTGGCAGAGATTCATGAAGAATTCATATTGGGCACTACATGGCCATAACCATGTACATCTCGTACCGTTATATCTGCACAAATGAAACCACCCACGCTGGCTGGACAGAAAGAATTTTTGTCGTTTAATATAGTGGTACTCCAATCGAAGATAAATAAATCTCTGCAAATCTTTAGCGTGCTTTGTTATGAGTCGGTGTCAGATATATTTATTGTGGGTGTCGTCTATAATGGAATACCATTGATTGTAATGTGTTTCTTATAACTTTAGGATAGGATTTAGGACTACATACATTTAAGCAAAATGGTCGGCTTTTTGTGCATCATTGAAGATAGAACGGTGACCAGAATTGTTGTGACGATGATCAAAGGGTTGATCTTCCTGGCTTTATCTTCTGATCCAAATTCTTACTTTACACTTATCCACTGAGCAAGTAATATTGATATTGTTGCCAGGATCATGTTCAGCAATAGTTGCTTTTGTTTTTTTAATATTTAAAAGTCTTGGCATTATGAAATAAAGGAAAGTACTTATATTAACCTACCAGGGAAAAGTGAAAATAGAAAATTGTTGACAATATATTTAATTGATATAAACAATAGTTTTAATCATCAGAATAAAGAGGATTTAATCCATACACTTATCATACATATTCAAACCAATAATATGGTATTATAACTGTAAATAATCTTCTTAATTAAGATCTAAAATCAAACAACTAGAATCTAAGTAATTTTAAACCTTATTGTTAAATAGTCAAACATAATTTTCTGTAGAACAGTCTGTTCTGTTACTTAGATTGAAGGGGTATTGTGTTCGCGGAATATTATCCGAATCAAATTGAAAACCTTTTCATACCGCGACTGTACAACAGCCTCACAACTACCCTGCGAAGTATTTTTTTACGACCAAAACGAGCTGTTTTGGTTGTAAAAGATTATTTAAACAAGCAACCTTTCTCTCTCTTTCTCTCATTTTTTTTTTGTTTATCACATCTCATTACAATTTGGCATTCACATATTACTTGATAAAGCAATAACCAATGGTTTAAATGGTTACACCGGAAGACATGTAGTTGGTAGGCCTACCACTAGGTGGACTGACGACATCCTAAGAGTCGCGGGACAATAAACGTCGCTATAATAGCCTCTCATTGTGGCGTTCTATTTGGGAAGGATTTGTTCAACAATGGCTGATAATGATGAATATTTTACTCACGTTCACATTAGTAGTGGCATGCTTCTTATTTTTTGCGGCTTTTTAATAGTAGGGCCTCATGCAAGCTTCTTAACAAGGATACGGACCAGTGCAGTGTTTAGATATTTATGCCGAGTTCTGTATAACTATGGATCTCTAACTACAGATTTTATTACTTATGACTTTAAAGAAACCGGTAATGATTACAACCTTGATACTTTGAGGTATATTAACTGCAACTAAACTTATTTTGAGAACACAGCTAAAAAATCCTCAGTCGAATAATTAAGACGTAGCAAAATGGTTGTGCTCAGATTATTTTTATTGTGTAGTTTTCTGGTATACTGCCAGGCTGATAAGGAAGAATATTGTAAGTATTTGTATACCAAAGCTCAATAAAATGTAATCCACGAATCCATTTGTCTAGATTTTTTTTTCTTAATTTATTTTGATATTGAAATGTCTTTGCTGAAGTGTTTTTAAATAAACACATGAATTTATATTTGAGCGGTACTAAAATTGTGATATAAAAGTTAGTCTTCTCGATTGTATGAAATTTTTCTACCCACTTACGTCCATCTGCGGCTGCGCTAGCCTGGCGCTCCATCGGGAACTTCAAAAAATATTGTTTCTAACATGTTGATTTCATGCAAATTTGCGGAATATCAAAAATATGATATGTCCCCAACTTAAAAATGTTTCTAATGTTAATAATTATGGAGGCACTCAATTCTTAGTTTAGGTACTATAAGGCACTAATGTAAATTGAACAAAACTAGACTTTTTGGCTCCATGTTATGATGAACTACTTGTACATATCGCAGAGTTTAATACGCAAAATAGTTGCATACTGCCTCGTTAGGTGTGAATGCTAAAGCACTGCTTTCAATTATTTTTTACTCACAAGGTCTTGGCTTAAATCCCTGTGTTGAGCAAGTTATTGAGGTTTATGGGTCTTATTTACGATTTAATTTTGCTGCCAATGGAATATTCGCTAGCGTATAATAGTCTCAGATCATTATTGCAATTACTTGTCTATATGCAATACTTTAGCAGTGAGAATCACTTAACAGTCTCCAACAAATTACGATACTGAACATTTGCATTAGGTTCCAATTGTAAAAAAAAAAAAATTGTTCATCGCGTAGTTGTAATATAAGTCACACTACAAACAATGTTTCTGTATACCGAAGTCTAGTACCTACTTACGTACGACATTGTCAGGATCTGTTACTTTTTGAGGTTTGGGCATACATAACCTTAATGATTTTGGTTTCGAATTAAGAGATGAGCCTGACAAGATCGATATAAGCGATAAGACGTGAAATAAATCTGAAGCGCTCGTAGCGAAGTTTACTTAGCTGTTCTCAACCGATCAGCAAAGTTAAGCAACGTCGCGCGCGGTCAGGAGTTGGATGGGTGACCGCTAGTGACATTACTACTGAGCGTTTCCGTGCTTCGGAGGGCACGTTAAGCCGTCGGTCCCGGTTGTCGTCTTAGGATGACAGTCGTTATAGCATGGTGGTAGGGCATTTTGCGAATGCTCGCCTGGCTAGCTACCACCCTCAAGTAGAAAGTCTGTCGCCAAGCACCTAACGGTGTGTTCCGGCAGCTGTCCTTGAGAGCCAGTACTTCTAGGTTAGCCTGAACAACATCTTCGACCACATCATCACTTACCATCAGGTGAGATAGTGGTCAAAGGCTAACCTATCAGGCATAAAAAAAAAAAAAAAAAAAAAAAAAAAAATGATCAGAATTCTTTAAGTTGTACGAAAATAAATGTATACCTTTATTCTTTCTTCCACAGTAAATTCTCTTCCCAAATGTGCTCTAAAGGATCAAGAATGTTTGAGAAAATTGTACGAACACATCGTCCAAAGCATTGGCGAGAAAGGCATTCCAGATTTAGATATCCCTCCTGTGGATCCCATAGAGATAAAAAATGTTACTATTTCCATACTGGATCTTCTGGACATCACTTTGGTGAAAGGCATCGCTACTGGCGTAAAAACTTGTGTTTTTGATAAATTTAAGTAAGTACTGATGCAGTAAGTATAATTTGTTTGTGTCATATTGATTATTACCCATTTTGTGCCGCCCAAAAGTGGGGAAAAATGAATCATGCGGTGTTCAAAATTTAGATTTTTGGATTTTTAACGCTATAATAACTTATAAATAAGCTGTGATCTAGAAATATCGAAGTACCTATATGTATACGTAAAAATTTACTAAGAAGATTGTACACATTTTTCTGGCTCGCACTACCATAATGTGACTGACCTTTTGTTGTTTTCTGCCTCGCACTACCAGAATGAAACAGTTGAGTTGTGATGTATTTCCATACCGATACGACTTAGGAGCCTTCAAGAAAAGAACATATTCCCACCTCAAAGGCACCGCGTCCTCGTGACTTCTGGTGCAGCGGATGTTCGTGGGCGACGGTGATCACTTACCACCAAATGAGCCGCTTGTTCGTTTGCCCTAAATATTATGCTGCCGTAATTTTTGAAGTCGTCTCAGCTTACTTTACATCATTTAAATTTTATCGCTACAGACTGTATAATTAGTTTTTTTGTTGAATAAACGTTAATTAGGCAGCCATGCATGCAGCAGGTACTATACTATATAATATACTATATAAAAATGATAATTTCCATGTTCTTTTAACTGTAAGCTTATATGTCTTAGTAACTTATATATATACTTGAACTTTATTATTGAACTTTATAATGCAGTATTTTTTTTTTCACTTCAAAAGTAATTTATTAGGAAATTAATTAGCATCTATAAAGTAGTACCGTTTGTATATTAAGTACCTACGTACTTAATATACAAACGGTACTACTTTATACCACTTTATCCCTTAAAAACTATTTAATTTTCTATTATAACTGCGTAATAGAGGTATCAAGTAACTATGATATTTATAAGACGTATTTGTGACTTTCAGAGTATTGGTGGTTATCTAATTGTATTTATGTTTTTATAAAGCCGTGTCTCTACGATACAATAGTTGGCAACTTTGTCAACAATACGTGTTGAAAACATTAATTGGCACCTTTTGCTTTGTGGACACCCAAATTGATTTAAAATGTTGTCACCATAAAACATTCCAACTTGGTGGAAAAACGCCTTAATGTTCGATAGTATTGATAAAGCAACGTATATTGCTTGTAGCTGTTATATTATGCTGTATCTAGTAAAACATTTTTTTATACTTTTATTGCTATAGTAAATATTATAGCATTATTAGTATTTTTTTTATATTGTTATGTTTGCAATAACACCTGCTATGCGGATTACATGCTATTGCATTACATTTTCATATTTGGAACATTACCTTGTGAGTGTAGATAAAAGACGTATATTATCGCTTTTGTCGCTGAAAAGTATATGCAAAACAGCTGAATATCGATTGAAGCGTAGTCTTATTCTATAATTCTTACTAAGCAGCTGTGGCAAAGTTATCCGTTTTCATCAAATTATAACCTCATTTCAGTTTTTACTTCTTTAAGAAATTATAATTGTAAACCATCTCAACAAAACGCCTCTCGCCATTACGTTTTTGATGCATTCCACCATTGAGTATTTAGCATAACGTTATTTATTTCAGCGGCAGGAAGCGGATTATATTATGCACTGTAGATATTTGTAATGTCCACACAATTTCACTAAGTTAGTTGACCGGTTAGAGGTTTCCAAATGTTTTATTTTTTGCTTCTAGGTAGTAAACACAATCTCACCTGATTGTAAGTGATAATGTGGTCTAAGGTGTTCACAGGTTTAACCTAGAATTACTGGCTCTCAAAGAAAGCTGCTGGTATACACCGTTTGGTGCTTGACGACAAATTTTCTACTGGTGGGTGGTCACTAGCCAGGCGGGCATTCGCAAAATGCCGTTCTACCATGCGGTGAAGCTCAAAACCGCGGCGGGTATCGAATCATGGATCTGCTGCATGGCAGTCCATAGCCAATGCCACTGAGCCATCACTGCTTCAAAAACGTAACCGCCCATCTATCCAGTTCTAAAACTGGTTCACATATTTAGTATAGGTAACTTGTTCCAGTTGTGAAAATATAGTGTGTTGTGTTCCACTGAGGATATGGTGAGCAGTGCTCGTGTTAGAAACAATACGCTTAATTTTTGGTAATGGCTTTTGACTTCTTGGTTGCGGTTAATTTTTCACAAACTAGATGTGTACTTCTGAAAGGTTGTAGAATCTATTGGGGATAGAATGTCATACGCGCGGGCGGAGCCCCGGCTGGAAAGCTTGTTAAAAATAAATTACTGGGAATCGTTTGCTAAGGCCACCTTGACCTATCACAGCTTAGGATTATCTTTTAGTGGCGTTTGGCAAAATAAAATATTTAGCGTATACATATCTATTGATTTTTCGATACAACAATTATATAAGCTAATTGGAAAATATAAATTGACGTTTTTATATGTAATTTTATATTTTAATATAATAAATTATAAGTTCGATGCACATCTTTTGCCAATAATGTTAAATTTAAAACAGCAATTTTATGTTGTCACTGTTACTTATTGTACAATCTCGTGATAGTTTCTGCGTAGTCTGTTAAATAAGACAAGATAACAGTCTTATAACCAACCAATATCTTTTACCAATTTCCACATTTTTGCATTCATTGGAACCAGTCAAAAGCAATTAGACCAGTCTTCTTTAGGAAAATCATACTAAAGTGCTGTTAAACAATAAATACAATTAGATCTCTATACAATATTATGTTGCTTTCTAAATATTTCTGTAACTAGCTGCTTATAAAAAATACATTCAACACCAATTAAGGGCTCGTAAGACGTGTTCCTCTAAGTTTGCCTTTAATTTTAGGAATCAAAAAGATATCCAACATACTGCCCTGACCTCAAACCTTGCGACGGTGTGAGTTTGGACTGTATGGCAAATGCGTCATCAGTTCTAGATTTGAAGCCTTCCAATACGTTTCCGTTATCTAAGCGGAATGTGAGGGCGCGTTATTGAATAGAATAGAATAGGCTTTATTTATGGCAGAAAACAAACAAAAATACATTTCTTACATCATACACAAAAAAATACAAACAATGAATATAGGATAAAACAAAATGATTTTTGCAGCCCTCTGCCACAAATCGGCTCCAACTCAACATTTCGCTGATCGTTGACAACCAGCGTTGGTCTTCCGTTGAGGCCGGTAGGTGACGTCACGCACGGTTACATTTATAATTAAGTTCTACAACATTTACAACATAAAATAAAAAAGCTAATGTATAAGGATGTACACAGCTATCAACAGTAAAATATAATTAATGTCTGCTAGTAACAATAAATGCAAAGGTAAACTAAACAATTTCGAAATATTTTTAAATAATTATTTTTAAATAACGCTTGTGTCATTTCTTTGAGGTTCCTGGCATTTTTGTTGATCGTAAAGAATTTTGTATTGTGCACTGAGAAAAACGACTTTAAAGCTTAAATCAAATTTGAACTTTTACCGTTGAATTGTAACTACGCAAGGTGAATTCACAAGTCTAAAGATGATTTTCACCAATCAATAAAAATGTACCATGTTTTATAATTAATAAAACCGTCCATAACGCCTTCCGTAAAGTATTTTCAGAATTGAACTTGTTATACGATAATAATTGCAGTATTGACCATAAAATATACCTTACTTTTACGGCGGTTTATATACGGTTGTTATCACTATAACGTACGACTTAATCAGCCTCATCGAAAAGTCAATATTTAAGAAAGACCACAAAATACACCTTAAATGAAGACGAAAAGAAACATTCACCTTCACTGACCTCGTTTAACGCCTTCTAGTTGGAAGGCGTTTTTTACGTATTTACGTTTGGTCGGTTTTTTGACGTATACCATATAAATTGGCCGTCATTAGGGCGCTTTTGACTTTAGATTTTTCTCAGTGTGGTGAAGGACGACATTGTTTCGAGGACGGTTTTCACGAAAATTATCTACAACTATGAGTAAGCAAGTGTTGACGTACCAATTTGTGGTAGGTGGTGGATATTGATTTGAAATCACCTCACTTGCCGAAAAAAGACGCTACCACTTTCTTACCAATGCTTCGATGTTTCTTAACTTTCAGCGGTAGATATATCTTCAAAAGGAAAGACCTGTTCTGCTGACTGTATTTTTTACCGATTCAAAGCAGTACAACCAGGTTTCGTCACCTGTCATGATATTATAGACAGCCAATAACTGTGTTCCATTTTTTTTTCCTGCACAATTCGACACGCAGAAACAATTTTCTAAAAGACGTCACAATGAGAAAACAAATTATAATCTCCCAAATTAAAATGTAACATATTTCAAGAGAGTTCCATGCTCGAATCACTTAGCTGCATTTTTATTCATATTAATTGTATTTGGTCAGTTTCAGATATACAGTATACGACATAATGCTGTTTAGAGAGCTATTTTATTTATTATTTAAACTTTACTATGAATAAACGATGTAGTTATGTTTGATTGTACATAGTATACCTAAGTGGGAAGATGAGTGTAGACTAAGCGAATAAAGAGAGCTAGAACAAACAACGCTCTTGCTGTATATCAGGATAATTTGTTTTTACCATTCATCAAAAGAATATTGAGCAAGAACTACAAAGGCAGGAACTGGCATTCTTGCATAGAAATCAGACAAACGAGCGCCCATTGCTCATTCGTCAAGGGTTTGAGGCTGGTTGTAGACTATGCGTTTTGCGCGGTAAAATACAAAAAAAGAGTCTATTTTCTATTTAGCTTCCTCAACACTACGTTTCAGTATATTTGCAATAACTATCATACCAACTATCTTGTTTGCGATTTAAATGTTTATAAGTAGAATCCGACAGATTTTTCAAAAACCGGCAGGTTTTGATCATCAAGCATATTTATTTAGAGTAGTTCATGTTAACCACGTTTATTGACTTCAAATTTGCTACAAAGCTTTGAAATATCGCTCCGCAAAATGAGCGACACGTTTTGGCACAAAAAAACACCCTAGACTACTATTTGCTTGGACTTGCGTAGTTTACATCAGGCGCGCGAGCGTTATTAGAATATCCCATAGAATCTTTGCGAGCACAGCTAGAATAACGAAAAAATGCTCTGTTTCTGTTGACACTAATTGAGTAGGCATATAATGAGAGGATGAGACTTAACAACTATGTCTCAAGGTGAAGGGCGCTGTGCAATTCGTGACTTGTGACGAAATGCATCTGTTTTAGGCAGAGGTTAGTCCGCTTAACATCAGGTGGGCCTCGAGCTTGTTTATTATATAAAAAAAAAGTGATACAAAAACAAAAGATGTACAAAATCATTCGGCATAAAACCATTGCACACCTTTATATAGGTAATAATAATTATTAATATTTTTAAGAATACTTAAATTTGAAGCAGTGAGGGCTCAGTGGCATTAGCTATGGACTGCCGCGCAGCAGGTCCATGGTTCGAATCCCGCCGCGGGCTTGAGCTTCACTGCATGGTGGAAGGGCATTTTGCGAATAACAGCCTGGCCCGCTACCACCCTTAAGTAGAAAATCTGTCGCTAAGCACCTAACGGTGTGTTCCGGCAGCTGTCCTTGAGAGACAGTAATTCTAGGTTAGCCTGACCACATCATCACTTACCAACAGGTGAGATAGTGGTCTAAGGCCAGCCTATCAGCTATAAATAAAATAAAAACCACTCAAGAAGGTGTTCCCTTCCTTTTCGTCTTTGAGTGTGTTTGTAACTTTTACTGCCTATCCAAGTGATCATATTTCATTATATATTGAATAATGTCGCTTAGCAAACAACACGCTCAAGTCGTTTTGACTTGTTTTAGGAGGAGAGTGGAAAAACTGTATCGTACGGAATTGATAATGGTTCAGTACTAATAAATTATGAGTGATCCTTAAGCGGCTAACAATATATGATTTTATGTATCCGATTGGTTGGTTCTATGTGCAAACAGAAGCTAAGTTAGCCAATGGCATTAAAATGTCGATACCGCCGCCAAAATTCGACTTGAGCGGTGTTGTTTGCTAAGCGACGATATGTACCATTAGCATTTACACAGCCCACATTAAGATCTTGTGTATGATCAATCCTTTGCTGTGGAGTGACACGCATCTGTACAAAATAATGACGTTAAGCATTCTGTTTTACGTTTTGTTTCAGATTTGATCTCATCAAAGGTTCAGGGAATCAAGAGAACACCTGCAGCATTAAATTTGAGGGAAAATACAAGCTGAGATCAAATAGTCCGCTTGTCAAAAATTTCTTAGGAAGTTCTTCCATTCACGGAGATGGCAACGCGAAAGCTTCATTAGGTATAACATTTTGCATTTGAACAACACATCACATCAACAGCCGTATTGTCCACCGAAACCCAGCATAAGGACGAGTTTGCCATATTTTACAATCTATTAGCTCACAAAATTTTATGCTCCGGGCGGGAATCGAACCCGCGTCCTTCGATTTTGCGCTGGATGCCTAATCCATTCAACCACCTGAACACACTCTTTTCGAGCTGAAACCTTGTGCTCTACTTTTGTTTCTTTAACCGTCATAGTAAACGGTGCGCGGCCGTCAACCAGACTACTAGCCCGTGTTGGGTTTGCCATAATCCCTGTGATTGGCAGGAGTCTGGGAGATCACAAGGACAGTTGTTCAGAATGCGCTGCTGTACACCTTCTAGAATTTTTCATTTCGTCGCCTCCTACAACTCCCGCATGAAGATATGAGTGAGTTGTAATTCTAGCCCGGCATCTCAGGAGTAGTTGTATAGGAATTTGAACATACAAGTACAAGTTTTATCGCTTGCTGAGCGAAAGTTTCATTAAACAAATGATTGGAGCACACAATTTAACGTCCCGGGCGGGAATCGAAATTCTTTCAATCAGATGAAGTCTATAGGTCTGGTTGATGGCCGCACACCGTCCCATATGACAGTTAAAGAAATACAATGGAAGCACAAGGTTTCGGCTCGAAAAGAGTGTGATCAGGTGACCGAGTGAATACATCCGATGCGAAATCTGAGGGCACGGGTTTGACTGGGCCCGCCCAGGACATAAAATTATGTGCGCCAATAAATTGTCAAATGTGACTTTCGCTCAGCACGTAATAGTGCTTGTATTCATATTTTGAAATATAGAACGGTAACAACATCATTATGAGAGTTAAGTGTTGAAAAAGCACTTCTTTCGATCAGATGAGGTGTAGCAGTCTGGTTGATGGCCACGTATCGTCTCTTATAACGGTTAAATAAATACAATTGGAGCACAAGGTTTCGGCTCGAAAAGAGTGCGTTCAGGTGGCTGAATGGATTAGGCATCCGACGGGAAATCGACGCGGACGCAGGTTCGATTCCCGCACGGGACATAAAATAATGTGCACCAATAATTTATATAATTATATTTTCATTTAACACTCCAGTAGTCGCACGTTCTAACATTGTAGCAAACGAACAAATTTTGTGTCCTTGTGGCGACCGAAGTCACTGCACCGCAGAGAAATTTCGCGCCGAAACTGTATTTCTACAATAGAAAAGCGCGCGAGCAATCGCGTGTTTTTTTGTTGGTTTGTTGCTGCCGACATTTGTTTGTTGTTTGTAAACATATTCTGGGAATGGCTCACAAAGTTTAAAACTTTCTTTATACTATATTATATGTAAGGGCACATAATTTTTCGTTAAATAAATAAAACACAAACAGTATTTAATAATAAAATATCTATAACACATGACTAACCAAAAAAACTTGCCTTTTCCAGACAAGATTCATCTTAAGTTCGATTTTCCCAACTACGCACAAAAGCGAAGCAACGGTGAAATTTATATGAACTGCGACTATAAGAGGATTATATACGACTACGAAGTCCAAGGAGGTGCTAAGTTCTTTGCTGACAACATTTATTTAGGTGACCAGGAAGTCAGTAAGTATATATTTGTTGTGGGCGAAATATAACTTTAAGATTGCTTTAAAGGCTGTCAGAGGACTAAGTAGAAAAATGGATACAACTTGTTGAAGTCGTTATCTGGTAAAAACTCTGGGGTGCGATTTTTCCTCCTTTTTTTTGAAGTACTAGTAAAAATGGCCGGGACCGATATCCAACAAAAGCCATTTTTTTACAGACTTCAAGAAAAGCAGGAGGCACTCTATTCTTCTGTTTATTTTTTTATGTTTGTTGCCTCGAAACTCTTGACTATGTGGTTCTTTTTTATTTTAAAGATGATGCTTGCCATTTAAATTTCATCAAAATTGGTCAATCCATTTTTGAGTTACACTCCAATAACTGAAAAGTCTTGATGATATAGTTATTGACAGTGAATGACAACCAATCCCAAAAGGAGCAAGGGTCACTAAAAGAGTGACAATTATTTTTTTACGTCAAAATGGAATCGACTTCAACACTCAAACGTGTGAAATAATTTGTCGAAGTCGGTACTTTTATATATATATTTCACAAACTTGAGTGTTGAAGTTGGTTCCATTTTTTAGTAAAAACATTTTTTTAAACTCGCGTGGCTAAAATTCTTATACTTATGATATCAATTACGTGTGGTGCTGCCCACTCGTAAAAAATTCTGCCGAGTATTTTAAAACGAATTAAAAATTAGTTTCTCATGCTTGACCATAAGTAAATTGGAAGCTTACAGAATTCGAGGAAATGTCTTAGCACGAATTAAATCATATTTACTGAAAAAATAATTATAAACTTATAAATAAAAAAGATATATGCTACGTACAGAATCGATTGTATCACTCACCGATATGGCCCCTTAGCTATAGTTACAATTAGATAGAGGCGTACCGGCAAATACTTGAACGATAATGAAGAAATTTAAATGAGATCAACTTGGGGATATTCTTTGCCTAATTAAAACAAACGTTAAGATCGGATCACATAGTAAAAGTTTGTGGAAAATAATATTATTTTCCACGCAAAAATTAACTATATACGTTTACCTGTCTTTGCAAGTCGGTTCAAAAGCCAGCTATTACGCATTTTTTTCATATCCTGTTGCTAAATCACATATATGCTATCGTTTGCTTTTGTGATATAAACGTGGAAACTTACTCTTTACACATATTGTGCTTCTATAATTAACATCTATTTATAGCCAACTTATTTAGGTAATAAAAATTAATAGCAAACTGTAAATATCAAATTAAACCTTGTTTATAATCACTTTAGATTAAAATGGATATTAATTGCTTCAAAGCTGTTTTGATTAATATAACATTATAACTATCAATCAACACAAAAGGTTACGGATTATGGCACATATGAATGTTTGTCTGCGTTTTACTTTGTTTTTGGATTAAAGTGACGTCCATACTTAACTTACTTACCATAAATCTTGCTTATGCATCGGACTTCGACTTTTCAGGCTATCAGCGGTAATCTTGTTTATATTATGTAATATTTTATTGTAAAATATCCATCACTAAAACCGTCTATGCCTGGTCTACCGAGCGCCCGCCCCATCACCTTCAGGATAAGACTGATCGGTTCCCAATTTTGCGGATTAAATAAACTTTTTATAATTAATTGATACAATTTATCTTGATTTATTACTTATATCGGGAACTAATTTATTATGTTTTTTTTTTACCGGTGGTATGCCTTTGTAATGAATAACTACAAACTATATACAACACTGCAGACACTACAATAAAAGCATTTAGACAATCTATAAGTCATCGCTGACTCACAGGCAGTCCAAATGCTTCAGCCCACTACCGGTTGGTAGCGTGTCCAGCATACTGGCAGCATTGCTCCTATACAAAGTAGTTCCCCATATAAGCAATTTTCGTGCGGGTTGAGCGCCTGGAGTAAGTTTTTTTTATATTATAATCAATCAATTTCAACTTTCACTTTGAAAACTATCGCGAGTTTTATCCTGATTATAAAGGTGAAACTTGTAGTTGAACTATGAAGATGAAATTTGTCAGGTTTGTACTTTGTTAAGTAAGAGACATCCCCTAATAACGGGTTTTGCGAAAGGGAAAAATGAAGGGGTAAAATTTGCGGTGAACTTTTCAATAAAACCCTATAATAATTTTGTGTTTGAGCTTATACCGGCATCGCGATTCTATCATAGTTCCTCGCGTCACCGGTTAAAAGCTCATCCACACATAATCGAGTCCTGGAAGTCTCACACAGCTCGATTTATGCGCTCCTTCTTACCGCATACTTGCAAAATGTGGAATGATCTTCCATCCAGCGTTTTTCCGCAGGGCTACAGTATGGATTTCTTCAAAAAGGGTGTTAAAAGAGTTTTACAGGGTCGGCAACGCATTAGTAACGCCCCTGGTGTTGCAAATGTCCATAGGCGACGGTAACCACTTACCATCAGGTGGGCCGTCTGCATGTTTGCCAACCCATTACATAAAAAAAAAAAAAAAAATGAAGTTTGGAGGATGAAATGTAGGAGCAATGAAATGTAGTATTATGTTAAGTCACGGTAAATCAAAAAAGTACTGTACTAAAATTTTTATGATAGGGACAAATCGGGTATTATTTATTATTTGGAAGTTTAAGACTGGAGGGAAGTCTCGAATTTTCATACAAAAAGAGAAAACGTTTCTAATCCCCTAGAGTCTAGGGGATTAGAAACGTAACGTTCAAAAAACGTTCAAAAAATTATCAAAATCGGTGATTGTCTAGGGCCTAGACAATCACCGATTTTGATAATTTTTTGAAATGTTATAGATGTTATTAATATCCAGGTTTACAGGTTTTGATTTTTATCATTATATTAAAGGAGTTTGAATTAATGGGTATTTAAATACCGATATTTTCTCATAACTTGTATCTCTACTTTGTGAATAGGAAAAATAATTATATATAAAGAAAAAGGAAAACCGATAAACCTTGTTCATTTTGTCAGTTATAAAATAAGACTAAAAGTTTTAGATTTTATTAATGTTTACTATAGGAGAAAAGTTTTCTTCCAGAACGCAAATTATGCGCAAATTCTAAGTCAAAACTTGAAGAAGGTGCAATTGTCTTTACCGCACTATTCTGTTCGGGCGTTTAGCGGCTAGACAGCATTACTTTGTTAGAATACCTATTTTTCTGTAGGAGCTTCTCTTCCCGTTCCTCTTAATGATGAAGCTGAAAACTATCTATGAAGCTGAATTTTGGCAGGTAATTTATGGATAGATAACATCAACTATGAACGGGTTATTTGGAAAGGCAGGATAAAGGGGTTCAAATTGGGGTAAAAGTTGTTAAAACAAAGGAAATGAAAACCAACTTTAAAACTCTAAATTTTATACTCTAAAGAGTATAAAATTTAGTAGTCAGTTTCGAGACATTAAATAAAATAGTGTAAGTTAAGTTTTTTAAAATACGGATGAATAAACATAAATAAATATGCATATACATTAAAATATATATAATAAAGATTTTATATGTGTTCAAGTGATTTTCTCGCAGCACGCTATAAGTATATTTAGAAATATACTTATTTTATGCTGGGATCAGGCAATATTTGTATGACTTAATTATTTCATACAATATTTTTGTTACAGGCAAGGAGTTGATTCCACTACTGAATGAAAATTGGAAGTTTGTCCTGAGCTCTTTTGGAAAACCTTTTGTAGATAAAGCTATGGAATATTACTTCGATTTCGCTGGAAAATTCTTTAACGTTGTTCCTGCCAAATATTACATTATTGATGATCTGACGCCGTACGCCAGACCTTGATTGTTAATAAAACTTTTTTTCTTATCATGCATTAATCAAGAAACATTTGTTTAAATGAACGTTTGACCTCATAGAGCATGAAATAAAAGTAAAATGTCAACCAATGTTAAATTATATTTTTTATTTATTTTCTTAGGTTAGCATTTTACCTTATTATATAATATATATATAATATAATAAGTAAAGATGCTACCAAAGATGTTAATTAGGCTTAACTTATAATAGGTTGAATGGTGGTAGGGCATTTTGCGAATGCCCGCCTGGCTAGCTACCAACTTCAAGTAGGAAATCAGTTGCGTAGCACCTAACGATGTGTTCTGGCAGCTGTTCTTGAGTCTAAGTAATTCTAGGATAGCCTTTACAACATCTTCGACCACATAAGTGATGATGTGGTCGAAGATGTCCATTAAATGAGATAGTACTCAAAAGCTAGCCTATCACCGATATATAACAAGAAGGTCTTCGGTCTAACAGATGAAATATAAGCTAATGAAACATACTGTTAGAAAGTAATTAAACAACTCTAAAAGGTTTAAATCGCGGATTTATCGTATATTTTTATCATTATTTTTGTCCCCATGATTCAAACACTTTGCAGTGATCGTGGTCACAGGGTGCTAAATGAATTTATTTATCACATGAGTTATTAATAAATTATTTGTACTACAGTCAGAAATTTTAAATTATCATAACTTTCTCTATTCACGCAGTATTCGCTCACAATTTCCAGAGATCTTGCAGATTTGTGTCGGCCATAGGATATAATTAATTTGATAACAGGATCCCAGGCAGGTGGTACTTGCCCACCATCATCACTAATTAAATTTAGGTACTTTTTGATTTCAATAGCCTCGCGTAGCAATCTTGGCATAAAGCGGGTCTCTCTGGTCAGGAAACCGTTTAAAGTTGTTATATTGCTATGTGTAATAATTGCGAAAACCTTAGACAACATACCTTTACATGTTTGGCGACAGATATTCGAATTGACAGGCATTTGAACAAAATGCAATAACGATTGACATCAACTGAGAGAGACAGCTTATTGTGCATAATCCAAACCACGAAAGCGAAGTAAATTGCACTTGCAGTCGGGTGACTTATGGATGGACATCCAAGTAGCGACCGCAGAGAACACTGCTTAACCTAGTTGATCGGTGAGACATATTTCCGCTACGAGCAGTTAAAAAAATCCTGTAAAACATACGTGTAATTCATAGAAAATACAATCCTATTGCAAAAAGTTATCAAGGGGTTTATAAGACTAGTGGAAAACACCGTTATTCATACCTTCACCTACATAAAAAAAAATATACTACACTCATAATACTTTGTAGCTTTGGAAAATTAAATTGCTTGTCATCGTTCGTTCGTCGTTTAATATAATGTATTTTATGGAATTTTTGTAAATCATTTTTACAAAAATATTATCCGCGATTCGCGGAGCTATCAATTTACTTATACTAGAATTAGTTATGTGTACTCACATAATTTCCCCGTGGGGTGCTGGGTTAGAATTGCACCTCCCCATATCATTCCGTGGGTGTCGTAAGAGGCGACTAAGGGAAAAATACTGCAATGTGGGCAGCAGCGCCTTCTAAAGAACTGCCATCCTACTACTGCGATCCCCAAGCCGCCTGCCAAGCGTGGGGATTGTGGCAAATACCCCCTAAATATGGGAAGCCTCCCCTATTTAGGGGGTATTTGCAGTGGACGATCCGGCTGATACATTACAGTACTTACATAATTATAGGAGCCCGGGTTATGCTGTAAAGGTTAAGTATACAAGTTAACTGCACAATAACAATGACCAGAATTTTATAGGTATAAAGATAAATCGTACACGTACATAGCCAATGTCAGCAAAGAAGCAATCCTTCCTTCGCCTCCTCTTGGAATTCACCCAAACATTCACTATCAAATACGAGAATTACAAAATGTTTTCAACTGATATATGCAATTATTCCAGGTAAGAAAACAATTTACCACCACAAGATATTCACTCGAGATCAGTCCATGAACAAATTTTGACAACTAAAAAAGTGACACACCTATATAGCTATCACTATTTTAGTTATCAAAATTTGTTCTTGGACAGGCTCGCAATCGGTTCGCAACCAACTAAAAATTTTATTTTAATTTATGGCTGATAGGCTAGCCTTTGACCACTATCACACCTTATGGTAAAGCCAGAGCCAGTAAAAATACAGGACTTACCATCTGTACGTCTTAGTGTGACGGGCACAATGCAATTCGTCGTTGACGAAATGCGTCTGTTATAAGCTGAGGCTAGTCCACTTAACATCAGGTGGGCCTCGGGCTAGTTCCGTCATAATAACAAAAAAAACTGCACTACCACATTAGCAGTGATGAGCAACACAATCCTTTGCTTTGCTTTTTTGATAATGATTGCCAATTTATATAGTCCTGTTTGACAATTATTGAATATGAAATTTGTTGTGTTCTCAATCATTTATTATAAGTTTTTGGTCCATGTATTTATGTTGTTATATAAATATATATAAGGAAGAAATAAATGAATAAGAAACAAACCATTAAAATAACTATTTGGTTTTCCCGTGAAGCAAATTTTGTTTGTTCTTGCTAAATATTTAGCGGGAAGGGAGATAGAAACTAAATAAATAACTGAAGAGAAGCACACAGTACCTACTTTACCCACAAAAGCAACTAGGACACAAAACTAACTTAACCACAAACATTATAAATTATACACCAGTATTAGTAGTTAGTGAATCTCACTTGCAAAATTATTTATTCACACTAAGACGTACAGTTGTTTGGTCTCATGTGCCTGTATTTTTACTGGCTCTAAAGGACTGCTGCCGGAACACACTGTTAGGTGCTTGGCGACAGATTTTCTACTTGAGCGTGGTTGCTAGCCAGGGGGCATTCGTAAAATGCCCTTCCACCATGCGGAGAAGCTCAAGCCCGCGGCGGGATTCGAACCATGGACATGCTGCGCGACAGTCCAAAGCCAATGTCACTGAGCCATCTCTGCGAAATCACCAGTTGATAAACTTGGTCCCCACGGCTTTTTTTGTTCTCGAAGTGCTGATTGAACTTCACACCCCGCCAGCTTTAATGAGTTGCATCTTTTTCTAGAAACAAATGATCTAATGCGTGTTGATAGTAAAAGACCTGACTTAAAATGGCCCTTAGGTTGCCGAAGTGACTGTGTTGTAGGGGCTATAGAATTTTGATTAAGGCATACCACCAGTAAATTAAGACCCGTAACTAACGTTTTTCTTATCATTATTCTTTTGTAAAACGTCATTACTACATGACTTATGAAAAACGACAAAATTAAACATTAACAGCCTTACTTATAAACGCTACTTAAATTTTAAACATTACTTAGCCGCTGATTAGCAATATTTCTTACTCATAAACGCTACATAACTTTATCCAGTACCTAATTACTGCTTAAATCAGCTGTCAATTTAAACACCGTCCCACCCTTGTTTAAATTTTAAGTAACAAGATGGCGCCCATATTTCTGATCAGCTGATTTAGTTACAGACCCACCAACTTATCTGTTCAGGTGGCAGAAAAAAGAACTACAACATTCCTTCAAATTGTGACAGTTCGTAGTTGATTTCCTTGACCAGTAGCGCCCTCGAAAACTGCACAGTTAAATTGGTGATAATACAAAGAAAAGTATTATATTTACTTTTTAATTTCAAGATATTTAGCACTAGATACATGCTATTTGGCCATTTAGGTCATTCATAATACTTTTTAGTACAATGTTGTCGGTTTAAAATACGTTCGACCTCATTATCCATTGCTTAGCTAAACAGGTGCTATGTAGCGTTTATAAGTAAGAAATATTTAAGCATTATTTAAACACTGTTTAGTTATGCATTACTTAGCAACTACATAGCGATGTTTTTATAAGTAAGGGGGTTATATTTTTAGATTGACACTCAGACTTTTTTTAGGAACAGACCTGCTCATTGCCAATGTTTACAGTTACGGTTGGTTACTGAGTTGATTATATACGAATCCTTCAAGCATTGTATTTTTTACGATAAGAACTTTTCGAAAAAAAACAAACAACCCAAAACCTAACCTCAAAACATGAACGAACGAACGAGCCTCAGACAGGACTATAGATCACAAACATTGTTGCCAGATTAGCGATAGGCGATTATTACTAAATCCTATCGACTTACATATAACTTTTTCAATAATTCCTTCTTTATTTTTGTCAAAAAAATCCCACACTAACGATTTTTTAGGCACCGCGTCAAGCAGTTATGACACGCACGGGTAACATTGCTCTTAAATAAGTCAAAGGCCAACTAAAGTAAACAAATTGAAGTAATGCTCAAAAACATTCGACACAACACCGTTCCGTACCGAGGGGCCATGCACCCATTAGATGCATGTATACATTGCATAGCGGTTTGCAGATTGCGTACAATTAGTAGTGTGTCGATCGTTATTCGAATAATCATAGTGAAGAACTACCATATCGACATTCGAATGTGCCAAGTGTGCCCAAGTTTTAATTCAGTCGATTGTATTTTTGCAACAATCGCCGATCGCTATGACAGATCCACGAGTTATAAAATTTCAGAGAATTACTGAAAAATTATCGTGTATATATCGCAAGTTTAAAACTTTGTAAATAACTCAGCCGACACTAAAAAGACAATCGATTATACTAGATTACACGAATAAAATGTAGGGTGTGAAAGCCTAACTGATAACGGCAAAATTTTAAGTTAATCTTGATTTTGTACCCTACGAATAACAATATATATAAATGTATATATTAATATATACATTGTTATTCGTAGATTGTACCTATCATATTGGCCATTGTAGTGTCAGGCACCCACCTATTTTTTTGTAAACTACACGAATGTTGTTTCTGTTCTTATAAAAATCAAATCTGTCACGTCGGCTTAGCAGGAAATTTAGGTATACAATTTGTATTGGTATAAATCAACATCACGTTTTTGCGCTTCTAACGCCACAGCCTGATCAACTTATACTATGCAATTAACAGTTGTTGTTTTATGACGGTTTCGGCTGTTTGTTTTTACGGAATTTATTTAAGAAAATATCTTTACTCATTTTGCATTCGTTTGGATTGCCATATATAATATAAAAATTACTTTCCATTACACGATCAGAATTTGTTACAAAATTATCGTGTAAATTAAAAAAATATATCGTACAAATTTGATGAAATAGCGTGCGATACGTCATTATCAATTTTATCCCATGACATATATATCATGGATCTAGGATAATTACCGCATGTCTGGCAACACTGAATCACAAACAAGGCATGTGAATGAACAATTACACCAAAACGTTCATAGATGTAGTTATTTTTTTCATCTCATAATGAACCTTATTCCTTTTGAATAAAAGCAACCAAAAATGTGATCACACTGTTCTTCTTCTTCTTAATTTTTTTATAGTCTCAGCCAATGTACGATTTTCAGCCGAGCACGGGATTTTTATGAGTAGGTTGGTAGCTAGACATAAACGGAAAACTTTATCAAACCTTTACAAAATCTTAGTTTCGTCACCCAAAAACACTGACATTACTCTAAAAGCTAGGATAAAATGAACATAGAACTATGATGTTTATTTCTATGAATAATCTGACCTAGTAAAATAGCTGTTTTGTATAATAGTCCAATATGCATGTCCAAATGTCATTATACTGTATTTTTATTGTATAACTGTATACACTCGTATCAAATAATGTTTACATTTGTGAAGTCAGTCAACTCAAACTCATTTATTATACATGTCACATTGATGCTTCGTATCTGATATTGTATGTAAATTTTGAACATTATGTACGAAAATTATGCTAAATATATATATAAAATTACCCTGTTACTGATATCTTCTAGTTTACTAAACTAGATTTTGGCGTTCCACAAGTTTAAAAGTTGAAACGGAGTTGAATGTATATGTAGACTGTTTCATTTGTTAACAGAGTGGGAAAAACCAATACATAAGCAACAGTCATAATTATCTTTTTACTCTTATTTCACTTAGGCCCGGTTTGTTAATCATCATCAAAAAATATCAGACTTATAAAATGTTAACCGACTAAATTGAAAACAAATGAACTTTTCTTTTACACAAGCAATATTGTTTTTTTTATTCATATGAACAGTAACAATCTGATGATTGAATAAGTAAGCCTTACACGCCTATAAGAAGTGAGTACAATAATAGTATTGGAGTACCAATGACTCCAATGTCATGACCAGATCTGTAACAAGATTTAATTTCGATGTTTTGGCCAGCAAAAAAGTAACAAGTTAGATAATATTGATAATATTTTTTAGTATTCTATGATTGTAACTAGCATTATACCTTAATACGGAAGAGCGAGACCCTCTAACACAGGTATGTCAAAACATAAAAGAGAACCTCAATACAAAATATAAATTAAATTTAGTTAAATAATTAATAAATGTTTAGTATTTTTTTGCATTTGTATTTGTAGATAAATAAAATAGGGAAGCGCCCACTACGGAGATACGTAGTGGGGTATTTTATCTTGGTACTCTTAAAATATATATCGATAGATATCATATTTTCATCAAATATGTTAATGAATTGAAAAAAAATCTCAATTTATCATATTTATATGACTAATTATTTCACCATACATTATTATTGATATTGCCCATGTATTGAGTGTTGGCAGATAATTTTGAAATGTTGCAACATTGTGATATTGTTTTACTGTCCGAAACTTGTAAAACATTATTAATTTTATATTGGATTCCTTTTAACCTTTAGTTGAAATTGATAAAAAATTTTGATTAGTTGACGATATAATAAATAAATAAAAATTATACCTGTGCGGAACCGTAGCCCACTAAGATTCGTATTGGCCTAGTTTAATATTTTAAGCTTTTAAATATCTTGCAAAAAATAAATGGTATATAAGTCCCAAATCGTCTAAAATGAAGCTTACAGACACAAACGTGACATTAAAGAATCATGGTTTCTAGCAAGAAGACATTTTGTTTTATATTTATAATAACTGCAATATTCTGTTGGTGTGAAGCTGGAAACATCGAATGTAAGTAACATAAATCAAGGAAATTATTACTTTAAACTTCAAAACAAAAGCTTCTAAAAGCATGTGTTCTTGTATTTAAAATTTTCTTTTTTGTTTTGATGGATTATATATTGTTATTGCTTACAGCGGTTGTCCATTTCCTATGTTCAATGCTATATATCATTTCATTATAACGAGTAGATACATTATACATTATCAACAAGAAGAATAATCTAATTTAAAAAGTATATTTAAAAAAATATAAATATAAAAGTTTTTTTTTATCGGTTTACGTATGGGTAGCATTGTTTTTTTATGTTATTGTGACGTAACAAGCTCGAGGCCTGCCAGATGTTAAGCGGACTAACCTCTGTATTGAACATATGCATTTCATCACAAGTGACGAATAGCTTTGCGCCTGTCACCTTGAGACATAGTTGTTAGGGCTCATGTGCCTGTAATTTCAATTCCTGTAATTTGCTTTGTTGCAAATGTTTTAACATGGATTCTCTTTTGTTATTGTAAGGGCAGTTTTCGACCACTATCATTTATTGGTAACTGGCTCTTAAAAAAGCTGCCGGAGCAGATTGTGCTTAGCAACAGATTTTCTTTCTATTTACCTAAGCATTTGGGAAATAGAAATACCCTACTACGATGCGGTGAACATCAAGCACGACGCAGGATTCGTACTATGGACCTATTATTGCTTCAAGAATTTCAATCGTGTTTACCTTTGTACAAATTTTTTTCCATACAACCAAGAGAAGTCAAGATTTTACATTTTGTTGCCACATCGTAAAAATGTTATTGTTATTTATTATTTTTTCAAAATGTGATTATTATTTTAAAAAATATGTGTTTGTTTCAGTGGATATTCCTCAAAAATGTGGTATAAAAAATCAAACATGTCAAATAGAATTAATTGAGTCACTGGTGCGCTATAGTGAGCAGAATGGAATAGCAGCTATTGGCATTCCCCCCACCAACCCATTCGAACTTAAAAATACCACAGTTTCTATTATTGGCATGATGGACCTCATAATGATTGATGGCATAGCTGAAGGACTCACCAATTGCAAATTATCCAAATATGAGTAAGTAGACCTACTTTTTTTTCTTTAGCTTAACCCATTGGCGATAAAGATAACAATAGAATTTCATTCATAACTAGGACATAGTGGTCCTGACGATGCCAACTTATTAATTCAATTATGCACCTAAATATTTATTTCATCATCATCATCATTATCATCAGCCGGAAGACGTCCACTGTTGAACAAAGGCCTCCCCCATAGAGCGCCACAAAGAACGGCTATTAGCCGCTTGTAACCATTGGCTACGACTTTAACGATGTCGTCAGTCCACCTAGTGGGGGCCTACCAACTCTACGTCTTCCGGTGTATTGTGGTAACCACTCGAGAACCTTTCTTCCCCATCGGTTATCAGTTCATCGAGCAATGTAGCCCGCCCATTTCCACTTCAACTTGCAAATTCTGAGAGCTATGTCAGTGACTTTGGTTCTTTGGCGAATATCCACGTTCCGGATTTTATCACGCAAAGAAACTCCGAGTATAGCTCTCTCCATAGCTCGTTGAGCGACCCTGAGCTTGTCCATAAGGGCCACAGTCAAGGACCACGTTTCAGTGCCATAATATGTCATTACTGGCAACACACACTGGTTGAAGACTTTGGTCTTCAGGCTCTGTGGGATGTTCGACGAGAAGATGTCGCGTAACTTCTCGAACGCTGCCCATCCGAGTTGGATTCTTCGGGCGCCCTCTTTGTCAAAGTTGGACCTACCTAACTGGATAGCCTGTCCCAGGTAAATGTAATGGTCAACAATTTTGAGTGTATCGTTCCCAACAACTACTGTTACGGGTGCAACACGGACATTAGAAATAATTTTCGTCTTGTCCATGTTCATTTTAGGACCCACCTGCTGGGAAACTCTATTCATTTCATTTTGTTGTAAGAAACTATTGTGTAAGATTTATTTTGTGTAAAATTACACGATATATAACTCAGGTATAATATACGCAATATAATTTACCGTCTACACTACTACATTCAATCGATTAAATTCATATTCATATATAGACAATTACGAGCTTAGACAGATTATTTTATGACTGATTGGTCCACCGCATTCGTCCGTGATATTCTATCGCATTATGTAGATTTATTGTGAGACGAAAAGATCTGGATGGAAGCGCCCATTCCACATCCCTCATGCAAGTATTTTAACATTGCTGTCTCAGACTGCAAGACGAGGAAGCCAGAAAAATTATAGAAACCAAAATTGCTTCTTTGTGAATAAAATACACAACCAGTTCACAGCATGCGTTTCATATCTGAAAATAATAAATGTTCGTGTAAATATATTAGCCATATAATGTAAATTTTTAATCACATTTAAACTTGGGATTTATTATCTTTTTTTATTGAATAATCATAGTCGTACCACGCCAATGTATTCTTCAACTTTTTAATTTTCATGTAACACAAGTGTGCTATTTCTATGCTTCCTTTTCTCCCATTAGCCTCTTTTGTGGGCATCATGCATACAACACAATATATCCTTATGGTGGTCTTATAAACGTTTTCTTACTTACCTTATGGTAATTGGTAACACGTGCACCAGAGATCATTTGTCATTTCATCCATCCTGCATTTATCCTTCAACACGTTTGCATGGTGGTAGGGTATTTTGCAAATGCCCGCCTGGCTAGCTACCACCCTCAAGTAGAAAATCTGTCGCCAAGCACCTAACGGTGTGTTCCGGCAGCTGTCCTTGAGAGCCAGTACTTCTAGGTTAGCCTGAACAACATCTTCGACCACATCGTCACTTACCATCAGGTGAGATAGTGGTCAAAGGATAACCTATCAGGCATAAAAAAAAAACAACGTTTAGCGACAGTTCGGCGTCTATCTTACTAATAAATGTTTGTGTTGGTTTTTTACTACGTCTTTACCTACAAAAAAGCTCAAAATGATTTCATATTCTTAGATTCTTATGTTCTTGGCTTAACACAGGACTATTTCTCCCGCTTTATTATGTTTATCAGAAAAATCATTTTGTATGCAGGAAAAACCTAGGTTGGAAGTTAGTTATAGTACAAATTCAATCATCCAAGCGATAGCGTGTAAGAGTGTTTACATGAAATTTCGAGCGGCTTTTAAAAAAAATAGAATTTCTTACTTATTTTTATAATTTACTGAGTTTTATTTCAGAAATGATATTGATAAAGGAATAACCACTTCAGAATCCTTATGTGAAAGTATCAATATATTTGGGCATTATAAAATTACCTCTGGACCCCTTGTCCAAGCGCTTAGCGTTAACGGTATATCTGGTGAAGGAATTGGTGCTATTATAATTGGTAAGTAAACATTATAATATTTCTTATTATTTACACTGATAAAACTAGCAGCTTGCCAAATGGTTAGTCTTGCCCATTGCTGTTGCGGTGCGAGCGTTCTGCGTGATGTATTATTGAAGGCTAAAGTTCTCGTGGCGCTTTCCATACAATCGTAGTCTTGTCATATGTTAAATCCTAACAGCCTTACTTATAAACGCTACTTAAATTTTAAACATTACTTAGCCGCTGATTAGCAAAATTTCTTACTCATAACTTTATCCAGTACCTAAGTACTGCTTAAATCAGCTGTCAATTTAAACACCGTCCCACCCTTGTTTAAATTTTAAGTAACAAGATGGCGCCCATATTTCTGATCAGCTGATTTAGTTACAGACCCACCAACTTATCTGTTCAGGTGGCAGAAAAAAGAACTACAACATTCCTTCAAATTGTGACAGTTCGTAGTTGATTTCCTTGACCAGTAGCGCCCTCGAAATCTGCACAGTTAAGTTGGTGGTACTATACAAAGAAAAGTATTATATTTACTTTTTAATTTCAAGACATTTAGCACTAGATACATGCTATTTGGCCATTTAGGTCATTCATAATACTTTTTAGTACAATGTTGTCAGTTTAAAATACGTTCGACCTCATTATCCATTGCTTAGCTAAACAGGTGCTATGTAGCGTTTATAAGTAAGAAATATTTAAGCATTACTTAAACACTGTTTAGTTATCCATTACTTAGCAACTACATAGCGATGTTTTTATAAGTAAGGGGGTAAGTGTTCAAACTCGGTGAAACTTTGCATGTATATTCTTGAGCCCTATCTTTGCTTCTGGTCTGCCAAATTTCCGTAAAATAAAGTATTTTCAAAAATAATTCATTAAACACGAGTATTGTATGAGAATTGTTATTTTGACATTTAGGGATAAAATAAATGATAAATCAAAAATCTGGCAAACCAGAAGCATATTCATTGGGCTCAGCAATATGAATACAATAATCCACCGAGTTTGAACCTTTGGTATTTAAAATATGACGAATCTTCGTTTTTTTTATGCCTGATAGGTTAGCCTTTGACCACTATCTCACCTGATGGTAAGTGATGATGTGGTCGAAGATGTTGTTCAGGCTAACCTAGAAGTACTGGCTCTCAAGAACAGCTACCGGAACACACCGTTAGGTGCTTGGTGACAGATTTTCTACTTGAGGGTGGTGGCTAGCCAGGCGGGAATTCGCAAAATGTCCTACCACCATGCTATTACGACTGCCATCCTAAGACAACAACCGGGACCGACGGCTTAACGTGCCCTCCGAAGCACGGAAACGCTCAGTAGTAATGTCACTAGCGGTCACCCATCCAACTCATGACCACGCGCGACGTTGCTTAACTTTGCTGATCGGTTGAGAACAGCTAAGTAAACTTCGCTACGAGCGCTTCAAAAATGTGTTTGTATGTAAAGTGCTCCGTGCACTCTATTCTTAAGTCCAGACATTATTTAAGTATTGTTTGCTAAGCCTTATAGGTTGTCTAAATGCATTTATTGTAGTAGTGTTGAAAATAATTCGTATTATTTTGTTAATAAAGGCATACATTACGAAATAATATTTCACTTACAGATAAGTTGACATTGAAACTGAAAATTCCTTATAAAGTTGAAAAACTGGAAAATGATGAAATATATATTACACCAACCTTCTCAGAGGCCGTATACTCTTACGTAGTTGGAAAAATTACTTTCGAAGCCAATAACTTCATGATGGGCAATGAGGAAGTCAGTAAGTACCTATTTAAGAAAGAAACTAGAAATAAACGGTCATTTTCAGTGAAGATGTATTTTTATCACCGAGAGTGCTGGCTTATGATTGCATCTCACCCCCCACCTTCCTGTGGGTGTTGTAAGAGGCGACAAAAGTAAAATATAAAAGCCAACTTTCTAGAGACGCCTGCCAAGGCGTGGATAATAGCAACGACTCAGAAAAAATGTTCTCTACTCGATGAATAATGTAATTGATGTTAAATAAAGAGTTAAGAGGCATTTTACATTTTAATGCGGTATACGAAGATTTTAAGCGCTTAATTTACTATCATAGGAAATATCTACAACTTGTTTAATAATTGATAAAAATAGAATAATCTGTTCTCTTTTCAGTTAATGTACCAGATTTACAAACATAACATTAATTATTTTGTAGTGACCAATCTCCCGCACCTTGTTTTACGAATTAAAGTACACATAGCCAACTTCAGGGTTCTATCTCTTGTATAAAGATTCATCAAATTAACTTAGAAAAAAAAACTGTGCATCAGGCATATAATCTTGTTGACACATAGTGTACTAGAATATCGATAATTAATCGTCATTGTATAAAAAAAAAAAAAGTTCTTGCGCCAATTTCCACGAATTATATCAGCAGTTTACCACGATATATTGCGTTTAATAAAGTGTAATTTCAAACAGATATTATATGAAAAGAAAGTTCATTCTTTAATTAATCTGATCTTTAATAAATTGTGCTATTAACTCTGTTTTGTTAGACAAGAAAAAATATTTAACATAACTCGAAATGCTCATAAATTGAAATGTACAAGCGCGAGGCGATCAGTACCGCGCGAGCGCTCATCGAAGTAGGACCTACGTTCGTTTTGCCTAGCTCTGACGTCTCGTACGCGGAATGCTTAGACGCAAGTTTATAGTGCGACCACAGAGTTTTGATCATGTCTTTATTTTTTTAAGTAACAAACTATACTTAATTTTTGTTGTCCATAATATAATTATTGTTGTCCTGTTAAGTAACTACATCTTCAGTTTCTGTTCATCCATTGTGTTAAAAAAAGGAAACGTCACAATTATGCAGCCTTATACAGCGTTATTGGAAAAATGCTAACAACCTCAGAGGGTTGACTTCTTCTTTTTGGTCTGCTAGTTTTTATATTATTCTAGTTTAAATTAGTAACTCACTATAACTTTTGTTTTAGAAGGATAAGATGACAGGCGAATAATTGATTTCCAATATTTTTGGATTCAGTTAATGTCTATAAGTGAACACAGCGATAACTTCAGCAGGAAATTAAACTACCTTCCTAATTTGTACAAAACGGCCTCCCGGCTTTTCCATCATTTGTACAAATCGGGATACCAGTTAGCGCTCGATAGTCGTATTTACAAATTTACCATAAAATCTGCGTAAGTGTTTCCTGCGTAAGTTTAAGTTTTGAAGCAGTGATGGCTCAGTGGCATTGGCTATGGACTGCCGCGCAGCAGGTCCATGGTTTGAATCCCGCCCAGAGCTTGAGCTTCACCGCATGGTGGAAGGGCATTTTGCGAATGCCCGCCTGGCTAGCGACCACCCTCTAGTAGAAAATCTGTCGCCAAGCACCTAACGGTGAGTTCCGGCAGCAGTCCTTGAGAGCCAGTGAAATAACAGTTAAAAATGAGACTTAACAGGTATGTCTCAAGGTGATGCGCGCAGTGCAGTTCGTCACTTGTGATGAAATGCATCTGTTATAGGCACAGGATACCGCTTAACATCAGGTGGGCCTCGCGCTTGTTCCATCACAATGATATAAAAAAGTACGACTTTCATAATCTAAATGGTTTTCAAAAGGATGCATCCTTGCCCATACAAGAAAGAATCCATACTTTTCTGAGATAACGGAAGTATTTTGAATGTTTTGATGAAATCTGAAACCAGCACAAATTACATTTTGGCCCCAAAATATTACGTCATTTCATATTAATCTCGTAACTACGTCAACAGCAGCAAGGAAGTGTACTAGGACCGACTCTGTTTTTGACCTACATTAATGACCTTTGTGACCTTAATATCAAGAATGCTAACATTTACACCTTTGCCGATGATACAGCCATAATTTTCTATGGAAATAGCTGGAAAGAGGTTATTGATGTGGCTCACCTAGGGCTCTTGAGAGTAACGATGTGGTTGAAAAGTAATAACCTTTTGACACTGAATGCGGCTAAGACAAAATACATGGCATTTCGTATTTCCCAACGCAGTGAACCTGGTCCAATAAGCTTAAAACTTCATTCGTGCGTGTTACTACCTGATCAGGTATGCTCCTGCCCTGAGTTAGAACAAGTAGACAAAATCAAATATCTGGGGGTTATAATTGACAATCGACTCTCATGGGCTAACCAAATTCACAATCTTTGCGGACGTATTAGGAAAATTATCCATATTTTTAGAAAATTAAGGTCTATTGCTGACCCAAACACCATGAGGATCGTCTACCTGGCTCTGTGCCAATCGGTACTAAATTATTGCATCGTTTGCTGGGGATCAGCCTCAAAGACTCTTTTTCTCAAAATTGAAAGAGCCCAAAGATCTCTGCTTAAGGTTGCCTACAAAAAACCATACAGGTACTCCACAGACCTGTTATATAATGACACGAAATATTTAAGAGTTCGTCAATTATATATCTTAGCTGTAGGATTGCGCTTTCACAAATCATCTCATGATACTATTATCAGAGCTACACGGTCATCACGACGTAATAACTGGACGATTCCTCGTAGGAGTACGTTAGTAGGCAAACGAGCATTTTCTTATAAAGGTCCCAAATTGTACCAAAGATTAGATACGGCATTGAATATATTACATGCCTCACGTTTCATCTGTAAAAAAATGGTTACGTCTTGGCTCATCACATTGAAATACGAAGGTACGGAGAGTTTTTTCAACATATGACATTAGGGGGCCTGCTCCTATACAAGTCCTTGTTTTCTCCAGAGTCAAAAATATGTTCGACATTTCCATATTATATTATATCCCAAAGATCCCAGCTTTGTCTCTCAAATTCAATCGACAATTAGTAATGGACCAGGCCCCTTTCTATCAATAACATAAACTTCTGCTATGGCAAAATGATATCTGAACACAATACCATAGTTCTGTGTTCCAAATACTGTGCGTAAAGTTTTAAATTAAAATTTTGCAAATCCTTAAATCATACCCTTACACTCTACTCGTAATCAAAACTCATCACCTGATCTCACACTATCCAAATTCACTACCTTTCTACATAAAGCAGAAGAAGGAACAGTAGTCGGAAAAAAAAAAAATATATGCAATTGTATTAAATAAGAGATAGCTGTCGAAACAAACTCGAAATGTAATTAACGTCTTATATAGTTTTTTAGATTTGTTTATAAGGACTTTAATTAAGCAAATTCTAATTATATATATGTTAGTAAGAAAGGGACTGAATCCCACGACACAGGGTCACCCTAGTGTGGGATTCAGGGATACTTGTTAACACAATACATGTTAATTGTACCTAGCTATACTTAAATTAGTTATCCTCATAAATAACATGTAACTGTAGCCTAAGTTTTCATATCAATAAAGTTATAAACCTAGAAAAACGCAATTTTGCATATGTATAAGTCATTTTTCGCTCGATACATTTTGCAACGCAAACACTTACCGATGCAAATTTGCGTATTAAATAATCTCGTAACCAATTTTAAACTTCTAAACCAAAAAATCTGAAATAATACAAGTGTATAAATTATATGTAAATAATAATATCAAAGAAGGACCAAAGCCGTGGGTGGTATAGTTTTTCAGAAAAAAATATTGCTCTCCAATACAGTTTTCCCGCCAAAGTTCTTAAAACAATTGGGTTGTTTTAATCTTGTTACTTTAAAATATTTGGCGTAAAAATCTGTAACAATTCATGGCTAAAGAACAATAGTAAATTATCATATTAAAAGAAGAATCGAAGTTCTAGGTGAGTCTAGTTACGAAAAAATAAAAATACCAATTAAATAACTATTTCCCACCATTTTTGTCGTGTGTTCAAATCCCATTTCCAGTGTTTTTTTCTATAAAAAGGTGTATTATCATTTATTTTCCATAGAGGAAATAGTGAGCATAAGAGTATACAGTGAGGATTGCATTGGTACCAAGAAGTACATATTTAGATTATAGATTGCATCAAAGATATTCGATTTAAAAACAAAAAAACCTCAAAATGTGTAAATATATATTTACATTTCGCTGTTTGGTCTACCTCAAACTAAATGGATGAAAATGTTATTTTTTTAAAGGTATAGGTGATATATTGTGGTATGGGAATATGAGGGTGACATGTTTAAGTAATGGAAAACCAAAAATGTGATGGGACGTTTGTGGTTGGTACTGAGTTGTTTTCCGGATGCACAGAAAAATAAACCTCAATCCTATGCATGTTCATTATGGCAGAATATAGATACTGTGTAGAGTGTGAACGATGAAAATAGCAATTTTTGGAAAATTTAAAAGAAAGAGCTTTTAGTCCGCAGCTTTTAATCAATGCCGTTACGTCAAATATTTATATAATTATAAGCCGTATAATTATTTAATTATTTAAGTTTATTGTTACAATAAATGATTCAAACATATCTTTTATTTATTCATCAAGGATGAAATGTAAATATACGATTCACGATGTAGGTTGACTATTTAATGTACTTGCCTACTTCTTTTCTATAACATTAGCAAGTAATCGACAAGAAATTGATTATTTACTCATGCCAATCACACAAATTTTAAATTCGCAACTTACATTTCTTTATTAATGAGTGCTAGTATCAAAATATGTTACTCACAGTCACGCTATTCCGTCGTCACTTCTTTCGCTTGTGTATGCGATGCGCTGGCATTTACCTAAACTTCAGTAGCGTGATTTTGTGAAATGGCTCTTAATAATGGTATTTAATGTATCAACCGGATTTACCGCTGCTGGACACAGCCTCCCCATTAAGGAGGATTTGCCATAATCCCACGCTTGGCAGGCGTCTTGGGGTTCGCAGTGTGTGATATCACTCCTCAGAAAGCACTGCTGCCCACCTTCTTGTGTGTTAGTTAGCATTGCACATACAAATATCATTTTTTTTAATGTCTGGTAAGTCTTTGAACACTATCCTACCTGGCAAGTGATGATGTAGCCGAAGGTGTTGTTCAGGTTAACCTAAAATTATTGGCTCTCAACGACCGCTAGGTGCTTGGTGACAGATTTTCTACTTGAGGGTGGTAGATGCTAAGACAACAACTGGGACCGACGGCTTGACATGCTCTCCGAAGCACGGAAGCGCTCAGTAGTAATGTCACTAGCGATCACCCATCCAGTGACCGCGGCGGACGTTGTTTAACTTTTCTGATCGGTTAAGAACAGCTCACAAACTTCGCAACGATATATTGAACGATGATATTGGCCATTATGCCTAATTGAAACTGATAATTTACTTTTCATTGCAACTATTGCCGTTGGCGACTTATATGAGTATCATCATCATCATCATCATCAGCCAGAAGACGTCCACTGTTGAACAAAGGCCTCCCCCAAATATATGTGTATACATAATTTTATCAGCCCACGACGACAAAAGATAATTCCTTTTGGAACTTTTGTCTAACTGTATGTGTCTGTATCATGGCATGGTGTAACCCAAATGGATGTACTACTATGTATTACTCCTACATACTGTCTTGCAGTGTAAGGAAACATTATAGCTAGAAAATTCAGATTTAAAAAGTAAAGTGTTTGTTAGCTCAAGAGCCCTTACGTTTTTTTGTTGTTATTCTCTTAGTAATTTAATTTAGTTACTTACTATGCCTATCTTTTTTGCCTCTTACTTACTAAATCATATTAAAATTGCTATTTTGTTAATCGTTTTGGCTGTCAGCTTATTTTAATAATTGTATTTACAGGTCAACAGCTAACAACGTTTATGAACAACAATTGGAAGATTATTGACAGATGGTTCGGAAAGAATTTTAGTGACAAGGTTATGGAAGTATTTTATTTCTACAGCGAAAAATTTTTCCAGCTTATTCCAGCCAAGGATTATATTAGTGAATATTTGTCGTCTTACGTTAAAAGTTAAATAAATTCAATAAGGTGCACTCAATTTTATTTTATAAATAATGCCACATAATTTTTAAATAAACTAATTATTGAAATGACAGCGTATATGAACTTTTAATTATCGCTCCTAGTTGCAACCTAGGAGCCCAGGTCCCTTTGGCCTCTTCCTCTTCAATGCTTTGGACCCGGTAACTGCATGGTGAATCCATGGAATGCTAAGAAATTCGTCTCATCAATCTAAAACTTTAACTCTAGTTGATCAAAAAAGCTGGTGTCTTATAGAAAAAAAAATAGAAGTTTGCACACAGAAACGCAGCCAGAACTCTTGGCACCTTGCCCAATGATCCAAAATATTTGTTTTTTTTTTAATGGTGAGACGAATTACTTAGCTATCTATAGATTCACCGTGCGGGTACCGGGTTCACCGCGTTGCAGAGGAAAAGGCTTGAGTCACAGGCGCCTGGGACTTGCAACTCAGGAAATAAGGTTAACGGTCCCATTTACATTGTCATCAATGCTCCCCACCACTGCTCGAGCCTAATCCCCGCCCAAACAAAGATTTGAGTATTTTTATTGTTCATATTTTTAATGTACAGCATGTCATTTACTTTTTTTTTGAAGGGTAGAAATGCAAACCGGGCAAAGTGGGCCCCAAAACCCCACCTCACGACCTAGGTCAGACCCAGAAACTTCATCTTCAATAGTCCCATGCATGACCCAAAACCCCTCCTGTTATACTCGCGTACCTAGAGGGGGTCTCCTCCGAGGCCCAAGGAGCAAAAAGGCCTAGGTCTTGGACCGGGCAACCTCCAGACCCAGGGCACATATGCGACCAACCACGAGAGTTGTGCCCACCGTTCCCAACCGCACTACCTAAGGTCCCTCACCTTGGCCATGACTAGGGTGTCGTCCACATAGCACGCTACCCGCATACTTGCAAGATGCGTACCACGAAGCAACCAGTTAAGACTGGTTGCTTCGTGGTTCCACCCACGTTCCAACGACCACGAGCGCTCCCAATAACTACTCCTTCGGAACACCCTAGGCGATGCCACGGTGCCTCAGACCGTCGCATCTATCCACCAGGGCCTCATGGTCTTAGAGGTAGTCAGCCTCCATAGATGCAGGGGCACTCCGCCCCTGCTATGCCTATAATATGCCTATTGCTGATCGCCCTGTTCTGAATCCGTATTGGACCTCCGACAGCTGAGGCCCAGATCACAGATTCGAAAACCGTCCTGACACGAGGCACGTCTCACATCTTCTATTAATTCTAATCAAAATTATAAAGTTAAATAAACAGGCCTTACCTAGGATTGTCCTTTATCCAGGTTTTGATGATCCATTGCCAAATGCATCATAATAAATGTCATAATATGTAACATGAATACTGTTGAGAATAAACAACGTCATTATTTTTTATTGAAATAAATACTAGAGTCTATAGTGTAGTATCTATATCGTAACAATTTGAAGATAACGGTCGGCAAACTAATACTTCGTTGTGCAATCAGACCGCATTAACCACTGAAATTCACGATGTTCCGCAACCGGAGAACCATCTTTAGCTATACTGTAAGTTTCTGGATTCTGGTAATTAAGGCCAGATCGTTAAAAATCGTTAGTAATATTAATAACATTATATATGAAAATCGAAAAAAATACATAAATATTTACACGAGTTGAATTCATTGTGATAGAGACATACCATTTTCTACAACTTGAAGATAACGGTCGAAAATCTACACACAATCAGAAAACAAATGATAGATTCCCAAATTAAGTAATGTTTTAACAGTGTTCCATTTTTGGAATCTTTAACTTTTTTCATTTTATTATAGGTGGGCAGTTTCTGAAACATTTAGTATACCCAACATGATTTGGACGTTAT
Source organism: Plagodis pulveraria (assembly GCA_963890685.1). NCBI lineage: Eukaryota > Metazoa > Arthropoda > Insecta > Lepidoptera > Geometridae > Plagodis > Plagodis pulveraria. The sequence goes on from OY982962.1 coordinate 20,689,462, forward strand.
TTTTCTTAAATATATTGGACATTTTTTGAGAGATTGGTCCCATATAAGTTATGCTACCTACGTACTTGATATTTCTATCAGTAGGGTAAGAATATAGGAGTTACATAGCTCTATTACGTTGTTTATTATGAATTAACCGATCTACTAATTGTTTATTGTAGCCGTTGGAAATAGCAATTTGGTATATTATATTAAGTTCATATTATAATTTTCTTGATTAAGAGCAACCGATAACAGTCTATGGACATAACTTCGAAAAGCTGCTAATTTGTGTTGAATGGGATGAAGAGAAGGGGATAGCAATACCTGTGTGTGTCGGTTTTCGATATATTTGAAAATCTAATTTATTGCTAACTCTTGTAAGCGTTAAATCTAAAAAGTTGATAGATTGATTTAATTCTAATTTCAGTTTCAATTTAATTTTGGGATGTAGATATATTATTCAGTTTCTTAACAAAGATATCAATCTGGCGAGAAGTGCCAGTCTAACAAATGATTATATCATCAACGTATCTATAACAAAATAGAATATTAGGTTCCTGTACTATGTGTTTACGCTCAAAGTCATCCATAAAAAGTTCGGCCATTAGTGGAATTAAAGGAGACCCCATAGCTAATCCTTCCTTTTGAAAATAATACTCATCATTAAACCTGAAGTAATTTTGTTTCATACAAATAGTAGTTATATCAATAAGGTCATTTACTTCCCCGGGATGTAATTGTTGTTTCTCAAAGTGATTCTCTAAGACGCGTAAGCAATTTTCGTAAGGAACGTTGGTGAATAGACTGTCTACATCAAGGGATAATAATTTGGCACCGGGAGGAACGTATATATTTTTGACTTTGTGTATCAGATCTATACTCTGGTTTTTAATTCGAGATCAAAAATGTGAACAAAGGGGTTAACCGTGCAAAAAAATAACATGTATTTAGTAATTATACTAATTTTGGAAACCGATGAAGCATTTAACATAAAAAAATATTTTAAGCAATAATTGAATACTTTAGTATTCACTAATAAAACACTTTTTTATGCGCGTACATATTTACGCATATATTCAAGTCTGAAAAAAATAGTGTAAGATTTTTTGTTTTCAATTGCCACACTGGCGGGATCGTCGACATTTTCCAGCTGACGCCATTTTAGCTTATTCGTAAATCGTATTTAGATTCGAATGGCCACGGCGGGAATCGAACCATGGCCAATGCCACTTAGCAATCACTGCTTCAAGTGTCCTAAAAAAACCGCGGACATGTTGGGAATATCGTTAGTTACAGTCAGATGGATAGTCCGCAAAAATAAGGGAAGCGGTGAGTTCACCAAGATCACTTTTCACGCTATAGGTACGGCAGATTGTTCAACATTTTTTCAAGACAGCAAAATTCATAAGTATAAGTTAGTACTGGTAATAAATACTTTTGTATTTACTCAACAAAATAAGAAAACATATACCTCCTCAAGCACAAGTCACACAATCAAATCCGAAACATCCACCGTTGAACACCGGTTCCATTGGGGGGATTTGCCGTAATCCCAACGCTTGGCAGGCGTCTTGAGGATCGCAGTAGAATTTGTTAGTTCTATAGAAGGTGCTGCTTCCCACCTACCGGTATTTTTGTGGCCCAACGTCGCATGGGATGCTGGGTTACAATGTCACCCCCGTTTCTTCCCGTGGGTGTCTAAAGAAGCGACTAAGGTAAATATATATATACTGGATATAGGTGTGGAATTATTACAATTTAATAAAAATGTGTGAAACTTAGCGCAGCAGGGAGCGCTGTTACGGATTACGTAAAAACATTTTGGAGAAAAAATATTGAATACCCTGACCAGTCAGTTTGACAATGACATATATTGACATTTCTTTGTTTACCTTTTTGATCTCGAATTAAAAACCAAAGTATAGACTATTCTTGAAACTATATTTGGGTTTGAAAGATGATTTGCTACACAACAGCTAGATATATTTTTATATTGTATAAGTGTTTTATTAAAATATTAATTTGATGTTTTCACAAAATATTTTTAAAATATTTGTTATTATTAAATATGGATTTCCGCAAAGTAACGTCTGAATCTATTCATTATAACTATAAGTGTCAAGGAAGTAGGAAAAATCTGCCATTTCCGAGCTATTCTGGCTTGCGCTGTAAAAACCGTTACAGTTACACGTGTATAACGTATTATGAAAATGTTTATCTTAAATAGTCCAACAGAAAAACACAACATACATCTATCTTTTATGTAAGCCATTATCGCCAAAATATTGAAATATAAATACAATAAAATATGATACAATAATGTATCATATTTGTTAAAAAAAATACATTTTGTTACAATCAAATGTGCATTAGAAATAATTCTAATGCACATTTGATTGAAACAAATTGATCCATATATAAAAAAAATACTTTTATCGCATCTGGTATTGAAAGTAGATAAACTCTTTCTTACACACTACATTATTTGGACAAATATTTTAATAGTTACGACGATGACCAACCAAGTGCGTAATACTGTGGTGCGGTCTGGAAGTAGTCACTCATCGTTGAGTGAGGGACTCAAAGTAACTCTGTCTGTCTGTTATGCCTTTACGACTAAACCGCAGAACCAATTTAGATTAATTTTGGTATAAAGATAGGAGCTTGGAAAAGAAACTAAACTACTCAAAAAACTAATCTTGAGCAAACAAAATCGCGGGCATCCGCTAGTATACAATACAATTTTGTATGTTTTTTTTTCACTTATTCAAAGTTATAATAATAGTATCGGTTACAGTGTCTCCATTTTAAAAAAGACCTTACGACAAAGCTGTTATCCAAAATAAAATTCAGTATCAAGATTTAAATAACGTTGTATAACGTAGGTATATATTTATAAGGCTTATCAGCCATTAGCTGAACTATAGACTTTAGTTAAGGAAACAATGAAGTTTTCTGGTCAGAAATATGACGTGATGTCATCATATTATTTTGTATTATGTTCTTACCATGATACAAGAAAATAAATATTAATTTACCGTAATTCTAAATTAAATATAATATGTAACTCAAGATTGTTTTTTCCTTGTTTTACTGTTTCCTTCTATTATAAATTCCAATACTCTACCTACATGAACCACTGCAACCCAGCCTGTTAATCTTAGTATTAAATTTAGAATATAAAAATACTATTGATATTTGTAACGTAAACAGTTTCCGTCCCGTGGAGTGCCGGACTAGAATGTAACCTCCCCATTGCTACCTGTGGGTGTCGTAAGAGTAAGGGTAACACACCAGAAGGTGGGCAGCAGCGCTTTCTGAGGAACTGATATTTCACACTGTGATCCCCAAAACGCCTCCCAAGCGTTGGTATTATGGCAAATCCCCCCATAATGGGGGAGGCTGTGTTCAGCAGTGGACGATCGGCTGATACAGTACAGTAAACGACAATATACAGTTTACCTAATATTTAAAAAAATATCAGCTGCACGAAAACTAATCTCGCATTCTGGGATGAAAAGTATTTAACTATAAATTCAGTAACCTAAATAATCTGTATGCCTACGAACATTTATCAAAATCCGCTAGCCGATGCTA